>CM038673.1:301071239-303602686 GCA_021605145.1 Aegilops bicornis
AAAGAATAAAGAATAGCACAAAGAATAAAAGAATAAAGAATAAAGAATAACAAACAACAATAACAACAACAACAACAACAACAACAACAACAACAACAAATAACAACAACAACAACAACAACAACAACAACAACAACAACAACAACAACAACAACAACAACAACAACAACAACAACAACAACAACAACAACAACAACAACAACAACAACAACAACAACAACAACAACAACAACAACAACAACAACAACAACAACAACAACAACAACAACAACAACAACAACAACAATAAATAAATAACAACAACAACAACAACAACAACAACAACAACAACAACAAATAAATAACAACAACAACAACAACAAATAACAACAACAACAAATAAATAAATAACAACAACAACAACAACAACAACAACAACAACAACAACAACAACAAATAACAACAAACAACAAATAACAACAACAACACCAATAAATAACAACAACAACAACAACAACAACAACAACAACAACAAATAACAACAACAACAACAATAACAACAACAACAACAACAACAACAACAACAACAACAACAACAACAAGCAACAACAACAACAACAACAACAACAACAACAACAGCAACAAATAACAATAAACAACAACAACAACAAGAATAACAACAACGACGACAACAACAACAAACAACAACAACAACAACAACAACAACAACAACAACAACAAAAAAAACAACAACAACAACAACAACAACAACAACAACAACAACAACAACAACAACAACAACAACAACAACAACAACAACAACAACAACAACAACAACAACAACAACAACACCAACAACAACAACAACAACAACAACACCAACACCAACAACAACAACAACAACATGTAACATCCCAAATTTTCAATTTGGAATGTTATACATTAGATCATCATGCATATCATATTTTCTCACATTTTTCCGATCCTAGAAAATTTCACGCAACTCAAGGACCCTCGGAGAGAGTTGGAAGTTTCATTATTTTCATATTTGGGATTTCTCAAATTTTGGAAATAGGATCATTGGATTTATTTAATTATCTTCATAAAGTTTTTCCTATAAAATCTCAAGAGAGGGAATAATATGACTTTCCCAATATTTAGGAAAACGAAGATATTTTAAATAAATCAAATTTGGGTTTTGAAGATTTATTTTGCTTAGGCAAAAATGAGCATTTTAAAATTTATTTGCATGTTGCGCTTTTAAAAGTTCATTTTGTTCGACTCATTTTAGGAGTCGGAGAAAATTTGTTTTATTTAATTTGAATTCATTTGGTATTTTTTTAATTCGCTTAGTTTTAATTTAAAAAAACGCTACTGGACTGAGGCCCACTGCCCACCAGCCAGCCCCGGGCGCCGCCCACCTCCCTTCCCCTCAAGACGCCTGGAGGAGTCCATGCTCGCCCGCCGCCCGCCGACTCGGCTCGGACACGCCGAGCCCGGCCACGTGCCCTCCCCACGCAACCGAGCCCCCTCCCCCTTTAAAACCCGACGCTCTCTCTCTAACGCCTCGCCGCCCGCCGCCTCCCGCCGAACGCCGGTCGCCAACGCCGCCATCGCCCTCGTCGCCGAACACGCCGCCCGCCGAGCCCTCACGACCCGCCGCCACCACCCCGCCTCGACCAGCCGGAGACCCACGAGCCAGCCCGGGACCGCGGAGGTGGCCACCGCCCACCGATCCGATCCGGTTTTCTCAAAAGACCCGATCCGGTTTTTTGCAAAGCTCGGTTTTTATTTTAAAAACCTAGATTGGTTTTATTTTTTCGGTTTTCTTAATTAATCTAACGCTCACCGACCCGCTCGCTTCAATGAACGCGTTCGTTGGATTAGATTCTGTTAATCTAACGTCCGTTATTTAGTTCGCTCGTCGCTTTCTTTTAAATCGGATTTAATCCGTTATTTTCGATTCGATTTCGATCCGATTTTCAAACTGTTTTATTTCTTGCTCGCTTATCTAATCGTGTGATTCGAGCTACCGGAGTTTTCAGAACGAAACCGCCGTTCGACTAACCTATTTTCACAGAGTTTTGCTACTGTGAGATTTTGACCTAATTTCAGATTTGCTAAACCGAGTCGTTTCTCTCGAGTTCCGACTTTCGATACTTTATTTGATTCGATTCTTTTGCCACTGTGGGTCTTAAGTTGAACTATCCGGTTAGATCTTTTATTCGAGATTTCCTGCATTAGATGAGTACTTATTGTATGCTTGTTGTTTGTCCGCGTTAGATCACCCTTGAGTGCGCCGCTTGTTATTTCGAATCTCTAGGACTCATGGATCATCAGCAAGGCAAGTAACACTTTGATCATACTTTTCTACTACCCAGTTTTATTGCATTAGATCAAAACCCTCAAACACTTGCATGATTAGGATCTAATCAAATTGTGGGATGGGAAGTAGATTGAGGTAGTACCTATTACCCGTTTTCTTATGAAACCTTGGGAGTTACTTCACGCTTGCTTGATTATGCCATGCTATGCTAGTAGACGTGGATTGGGTGAGTGAATATCCATGATGTATGTGAGATTGATAATTAATGGTTTATCTAAGGTGGCAACTTAAACACACATCCGGGTGGATTGAGGCACCGGTTTCCATCAGATTTGCCTCAGATTTCTTCTGACCGCCACCCGTGCTCTAAGGGATCATAAGATTATTCAAACTAGAAACTTCCGTAGCAGCCACAAGCCAATTATGGGCTCTGGCGTAGTTGACTAAGTTGTGCGAACTCTTACGGGTAGGCTAGCCGATGTAGGGATGTAGGTTGGCACGGTCTACCCACATGTAAGGTGCTAGCACTTCGAAAGACTATGTCTCGGTCATCCGCTTCTCAAACACCATGTAGTGCGAGAACCAAGCGGAGGCGATCCAAATTTTGTGGGGAAAAGTGCGCAAACCTCTGCAGAGTGTAAAAACTAATCATGATTAGCCGTGTCCCCGGTTATGGACGTTTTGAGTATCTAGTACTTGAATATCATGTGAATCTCAACATGTTACTTCTAATAATAAAGTTATTGAGTTTTTAATGAGTATTTTTAATTGGGATTGAGGATGCTGTCAACCATTCTCAATGTTTAACAACCACCATGATACTTAAATAAAATTATTCCTTTGATGTAGGGAAAAATCAGCTTTATGCAAAAATGTAAATCAGAGAGCCTTACCACCACCAAATATGCATGTAGTGTAGGCTTATTGCTTCATTGTTCTCTATGTGTTACATTGCCAAGATATTCCATGTGTCGACCCGTTTTGGCTGCAACTTTTCATGTTGCGCATTTTCGCATTTACGTGCAAGATGTTAGGTTGTGGTTCTATACTCGATGATGCCGCTTGGAGTTGATGGACTCACTGCTTTCCAAGCCTTCCGCTGTTATTATTAGATGGCCTTAAGCCATATTATTGTATTAAGTTCCCTTGTGGACAACGATGTAATAAGTGTGTGATTGCTACTCGCTATAAATCCTTGAGTAATCTTGTGTGGTGTCGACATTCTTGATCCATGGATGACACCGAGCACAGAGCGCTAGGATCCATTCGGTCCGGTCATGACAGAGAATGGTATCGAGCACGCCACGATCGTAGGACACGCACCACTAAGATAAAGCCATAGATCACTATTCTCTTCCCATTTTCTAACTCCTCATCCTTTCTACTCTCTTTAGGATGAAGGACGCCTTGAAGATCAAGTACACCCAACCCGATGAAGGCACACCATTTGGATTTCACTTGAAGGAAGTTACCAAGTACCGAACATTGGATTACCAAGTTTCACCGAACTTTCAACGCCACTCACGAAGAGGAGCGCCGAAGATTCACGCTCACGTTCCAGAAGGACATTCGCCCCAATCACCAAGCCAATAGATAGTGTTTTCAAAGGCACCAACTTGAGTCCGGAAAGAGCATGGCAGCTCACATCACCATGGGACGCATTGGAGAAGTTTATCAAGAAGACCTCAAGGACACAATCTACCAGATTTATGGACGCCGAGACGACAAATGGGAAGTCGTCAACACTAAGAAGGATAGATCCATTGCAGCATTTATCCAGAGTTAAACCAGCACATTCGACGCCAGAGAACCAGATGTGCAATGATATGTTGGAGTTGCGTAATGCAAAGGGAAGGATCATCGAGCTTGAAGAAGAACTAAAGACAACTCGCAAGGACTATATGGACGCAGATCGTAGCTCTAGCAAGACACAATAACGATCTTAAGTACGTAGATTGAAGAACTCAAGAAGAAGTTGGCGCCAGGAATGAAGACCAAGATGTCGATTGCCCAAGCGACTACATCAACATCGATTTACACCGATTCGGATCCAAGTGAACCCGACTTTGAAGACGGTCGAGCGTACATTATGGAGTCTTCCGCGTTCAAATTAGTAGATGTCCCCACATATTAGTAGTATTCCTCCATGTAAACATTATAGTACACGCACTTTGGCGATAGTTAGATCATTGTAAGCCTTGTTTGATTGAATGAAGTGATTTTGTGTGTATTTGCTCATGTGCATTTGGGTAGTGATTCCCCTTAGACCTCATTCTATTCTAAATTCTCATCTTTTCTAAACCCATCGATGCCTCCGAGACGCCGACCCGGATTCGCTTTTCCGCCAGAGATCACCCAACTGATCCAAAGAGCAGTATCACCTGATTCAAACATCAGTGCGTAACTGTGGCAACAACCACAACAACAACCCACCGCCACCACCACCGCGGATCATCCGACTCGCTTCTTAGACTAAATCCGCCGGTGTATTCCAAAGAGCACCGAGCCAATTGTAGCAAATGACCGGCTCCGCAAGATAGGAAGGGAGCCAATTAACGCAGGATGCACGGATGGTGAAAGAGTGAAGTTTGCGACATCAACTTGAAGGACCCGCAGAAGCATGGTGGGAGAATTTCACAGCCACTTACCTCAGAGACACCGCCACATGGGGATCATTTTCAGCGAAGCCAGACCGCCCATGTTTCAAATAGGAGCTATGGCCATGAAGAAACGTGAGTTTCGCAACTTACGCCAAGGAGGAAGGATCATGGCAAGACGTGGATGACTTTAGTAAACCAGCACGTTATGCCCCGGATGACGTTGCTACGGATGCAGCTAAGCGTGAGAAGTTTCTAGAAGGACTGAATGATGAGTTCAAGATGCCGCTGATGGTAGCCGCCTCAATAACTACTAGGAGTTAGTAGACCGAACCCTCATGATTGAAGGAAAGCAAAGAAGAATTGAGAACTGCAAGCGGAAGTATGGACAAGGGAAGTATAACTCTCTGAGCTCAGCAGAAACCTCGTTATACCCCTAAATCAGAATTCAGCCAAAGATACCCATGGAGGAGGAAATTGCATAACCATAACAGCACCAAGAATGGGAACGGGAATGGAGGAAGCAACGACGTAATCGCACCAACCCGTCAACACCATCCAAAGTAGACTCGAGTCATGTTACTTGTTTTAAGTGCCGCAAGATCGGGCATTATGCCAATGACTGCCGGAAGGCCGTAATGGAAATGGCAATGGAAGCTCGAAAGAAGCCCAACCCTTTCAATAGAGGACAGGTGAACCACATTGAAGTGGAGGAGGTTGAAGATCAGCCCGATGCAAGAATCGGTAAGTTTTTGGTTAAGTCATTTATCGCAGCTTGTTCTTTTCGATCTTTGGTGCATCGCATTCATACATATCAAGGATTTGTGGATAAGTACAAGTTACCAACCCAAGCCCTTAGGTCACCCATGCTAGTAACCTCACCCGGAGCAGAGTACATGGCTAGTAAATGGTGTGATCGATTGCCATTAAGGATTGGACACTATGTTTTCCCCTCGGACCTAATAGTTCTGGAATCCCAAGGATTGGATGTGATATTAGGTATGGATTGGTTATCAAAGTATGGAGGAAACATTGATTGCTCCACTAGATCAATTTTGCTCACCACACCTGAAGGAAGAAGGATTAAGTATGTATCACGACACGAGCCGAGGAGAGCACAAGTTAATTGCTTATCAGGAGTGGTACAGGAAGAAGTACCAAGTGGTGAAGGATTTTCCTGATGTATTTCCTAAGAGTTGCTGTGATGCCACCGGATAGAGACATTGAGTTTTTGATCGAGTCGTTGCCGTGAACAGTCTCGATATCGGGGTTTAATTCGTGATAGGATGCCAAAGACAGGATTTGGCGAAAATCAAGAAGCAGATTAAGGAACTTTTGGGATAAAGGTTTTATTCGCCCAAGCTCTTCACCTTGGGGATCACCCGTTTTGCTAGTGGAGAAGAAGGACGGATCGTTAAGAATGGTTGTTGATTATCGTGGATTGAATGAAGTAACAATCAAGAACAAGTACCCACTACCTATGATAAATGACCTGTTTGATCGCTTGCAAGGAGCCAAGGTGTTTTCCAAGATCGACTTGCGATCGTGGTACCATCGATTGAAGATTCGGGAGCAGGACATACCCAAGACAACATTTACCACGAGATATGGACTATACGAGTATACCGTTATGTCATTTGGATCTGACTAACGCACCAGCCTATTTCATGAACCCGATGAACAAAGTGTTTATGGAGTTTTTGGATAAGTTCGCTGTGGTGTTCATTGATGACATTTTGATTTTCTCAAGAATGAAGAGGAACACAAGGAACATTTGCGATTGTTTTGGAGAAACCGAGGAACACCAGCTTGTATGCCAAGTTCAGCAAATGTGAGTTTTGGTTAAAGGAAGTTGGATTTCTGACATGTTATATCCGGAGAAGGGATAGCAGTTGACCCCACAAAAGTTGAGACCGTAACTAAATGGGAAGCACCAACGACAGGTTGGAGAGATTCGGAGTTTCCTTGGACTCGCAGGATACTACCGAAGGTTCATTGAGAATTTCTCAAGGATTGCCAAGCCTATGACAGAATTGTTGAAGAAGGAAAATAAATTCATATGGATCGAGGACCGTGAGGCAAGTTTTCGTGGAGTTGAAGAAAAGATTGGTTACCTCACCAGTTTTGATATTGCCGCATCGTACTAAGGATTATGAGGGTATATTATGACGCTTCACGCCGAGGACTTGGAGCAGGCTTATGCGGGGAAGGAAGAGTTGTTTCAGATGCTTCACGACAACTTAAGCCCCACGAGTTGAATTATGCCACTCACGATTTGGAGTTAGCAAATGTAGTGCATGCCTCAAGACGTGGAGACATTTTCTCATTGGAAATCATTGTGAAGTATATACGGATCACAAGAGTTTGAAGTACATCTTCACACGTATGAATTGAATCTCGCATAAAGGAGATGGTTAGAGCTTATCAAGGATTATGACATGAGATTGCATTATCACCCCGGAAGGCTAATGTCGTAGCAGGCGCATTGAGCCGTAAGAGCCACGCCAATACCCTAATGATGGGAGGAATACCCAATGAGTTAGTCAAGACCTTCGAGAGCTATGTTTGGAAATAGTACCGAGAGGCTATGTAGCAGCATTGAGATTCGCTAACGCCGATGGACAAAATCGAGAAGCCCAAAAGGCGATAAGGAAGTTGCCTCTATAAAGGAGAAAATGAGCAAAGGAAAAGCTAAAGGATTCCGTGAGGACGAGCACGATACCCTATGGTTCAAGACCGTGGTTTATGTGCCCAATGACCCGTAGATCGTGAAGTTGATTTTACAAGAAGCCTATGATTCACCCTATTCGATTCACCCAGAAATACCAAGATGTATTTGGATTTGAAGAATACTTTCCGTGGACCGGAATGAAGAAGGATATTATGGAGTATGTAGCGCTTTGCGATGTATGTCGAAAGTAAAGGCGTAACATCGTAAGCCAGCAGGATTGTTACAACCATTGCCGATACCGAATGGAAGTGGGATAAACTAGGCATGGATTTTATCACAGATTGCCAAAGACTCGTTCAGATATGACTCGATTTGGGTTATAGTCGATCGTTTGACCAAGGTAGCTCATTTTATTCCAGCCAAGACTACCTATAGCAAAGGTTAAGTTGGCAAAGATATACATGACCAGAATTGTGTGCTTACACGGAGTTACGAGGAGCATCAGACGTATAGAGGAACCCGCTTTACCTCGAAATTTTGGAACCGGTTACTTGCACGAAACATTGGGAACCCGATTGAATTCAAAGACGACTTTCCACCCACGTAACCGATGGATGCACCGAGAGAGTCAATCAGATTTTGGAAGACATGCCGAGAGCTTGTGCCCTAGATTATGGATCTAGCTGGGATGACAATTTGTCGTATGCAGAATTTTCCTACAACAACAGCTACCAAACCAGCTTGAAGATGGCACCATTCGAGGCTTTGTATGGAAGAAGGTGCAGGACACCATTGTTATGGGACGAAACTGAGATCGCCGCTTGTTCGCACTAGATTTGATTAAGGAGTCCTAATGAAGTTAAGTTGATTCGAGACAAAGCTCAAGGTAGCCCAGTCCTGCATAAAAGAGCTATGCCGATTCAAAGCGCAGCGATTGAGTATGAAGTTGGAGACAGAGTATATCTCGAGTATCCCCGCTTCGAGGAGTTAAGCGTTTTGGAGTTAAAGGAAAGTTAGCACCCCTGCTTCTTTGGACCGAGTAAGATTTTGCAATGCATGGGAGAAGTTGCTTATAAGTTGGAATTGCCGTAAGGACTGCTGTGAGTTCATGATGTATTCCATGTTTCTCAGTTGAAGAAATGTCACCCCGAGATAGCAGAAGTACCGTTAAGAGATACTAAACCATTGGAAGCAATTCAGTTGAAGGATGATTTGACATATGAGGAAAGACCGATTAAGATTCTCGATTATGCCAGCAGAGTTACCCGCAGCAAGGTTATCAAGTTTTGCAAAGTTCGGTGGACCCACTGTCGCGACTGCATCCGAATGGATCTAGCGCCTCGTACTCAAAGATGTCATCCTCGATCGCATGCCGACACAAAGACAAGATTTCAAGGATTTATAGCAAAGTAGCAATCACACACTTATTACATCGTTGTCCACAAGGGAACTTAATACAATAATATGGCTTAAGGCCATCTAATAATAACAGCGAAGGCTTGGAAAACGAGTGAGTCCATCAACTCCAAAGCATCACCGAGTATAGAACCACAACCTAACATCTTACTGGTTCTAAAAGTCCGCAACATGAAAAGTTGCAGCCCAAACGGGTCGACACATGGAATATGCCGCAATGTAACACGTAAAGAGCAATGATGCAATAAGCCTATACTACATGCATATATGGCTGGTGGTAAGGCTCTCACGGTTACATTTTTTGCGAAAAGCCAATTTTTCCCTACATCAAAGGAATAATTTTATTTAACTATCATGGTGGTTGTTAAACATTGAAGATGGTTGACATCCCTCAATCCCAATTAAAAAGTACTCATTAAAAACCCAATACATTTATTTTAGAAGTAACATGTTGAGATTCACATGATAATCAAGTACTAGATACTCAAGATTTGTCCATAACCGGGACACGGCTAATCATGATTAGTTTATACACTCTCGCAGAGGTTTATGCGCACTTTTCCCCACAAGACTCGATCGCCTCCGCTTGGTTCTCGTGACTACATGGTGTTTGAGAAACGGATGACCGAGACATAGTCTTTCAGAAGCGCTAGCACCTTACATGTGGGTAGACCGTACCAACCTACATCCCCTACATCAGCTAGTCTGCCCGTAAGAGTTCGCACAACTTAGTCAACTATGCCAGAGCTATAATTGGCTTGTGGCTGCACACGGAAGTTTCTAGTTTGAATAATCTCATGATCCCTTAGAGCCTGGGTGGCGGTCCGAAGAAATACAGTAAATCTCGATAGAAACCAGTGCCTCAATCCACCCATATGTGTGTTTAGGTTGCAAACTTAAATAAACCATTAATTAACAATCTCACTTCTGTCATGGATATTCTCTCACCCAATCCACGTCTTCTAGCATAGCATGGCATAATCAAGAAAACGTAGAAGTAACTCCCAAGGTTTCATAAGTAAAACGGGTAATAGGTACTACCTCAATCTACTTCCCAATCCCACAATTTAATTAGATCCTAAACATGCAAGTGTTTGAGGGTTTGATCTAATGCAATAAAAACTGGGTAGTAGGAAAGGTATGATCAAAGTGTTACTTGCCTTGCTGATGATCCGCGAGTCCTAGAGATTCGAAATAACAAGCGGCGCACTCCGGGTGATCTAACGCAGACAAACAACAAGCATACAATAAGTACTCATCTAATGCACAGGAAAATCTCGAATAAAAGATCTAACCAGATAGTTCAACTTAAGAACCCTGGTTGCAAAAGAATCAAATCAAATAAAGCATCGAAAGTCGGAACTCGAGAGAGAACGACTTTGCTTAGCAATCTGAAATTAGGTCAAAATTTCACAGTAGCAAAACTCTGTGAAAATAGGTTAGTCGAACGGCGTTTCACATTCTGAAACTCCGTGCGCTTTAATCACCTGATTCCGATAAACTAGCTATAAATAAAACAGTTTTTAAAATCATATCTTAAATAAAATCAGAAAAATAAGGGATTAATTCCTATTAAAAAGAAAAACGACGAACGAAAGTTAAAAAGTGAGCGTTAGATAACGAATCTAATCTAACGAACATGTTCATTGAAGTGAACGATTCGGTGGACGTTCGTTAAATAAGAAAACCGAAAAAAAAACCAATCTAGGTTTTTTTTAAAAAACCGAACATATATATATATATATTTTTTTAAAAAAAAAACCGGATCGGTTCACGGGGAAAACCGGATCGGCGGGGCGGCGAGGTCGGCTACCTCCGGGGCTCTTCGCCGGCGAGGTCCCAAGGGCTCCGTTGGGGCGAGGTCCGCGAGGTCGGGAGGGCTCCGGGCGGCGGAGTTCCGCTGGCGGCGTCGGCGGCGCCGGGCGGCGGCTCTTTGGCGCGGCGGCGCTGCTTGGGGCGGCGGGCGGCGGGTCGAGGTGAGGGAGAGGCGGCGGTTATAAAGGGCGGTTTTGGGAAGGGGCGAGGAGGCCGGGTCGAGGCGGGACTCGGGCGGGCGGCGGCGATGGCGTCGGGCGGGAGTCCGCCCACGGGCGCGCGCGAGGGAGGAGGGAGGTGGGCCGGGGCGCTGGGCCTGGGGCCTGGCTGGCTGGGCCGGCTGGGCCTCGGTCCAGGGGGGGGGGCGCGTTTTTTTTAAATTAAAACAAAACGAATTAAATAAAATATCAAACGAACTCCAAATTAATTAAAACAAATTTTCCCCGACTCCTAAAAATGAGTCGAACAAAATGAACTTTAAAAACAATATACTTGCATAAAATTTTTAAAATGCTCATTTTTGCCTAAGCAAAATAAATCTTCCAAAACCAAATTTGGTTTATTTATAATATCTTCATTTTTCCTAATTGCTTGGGAAAGTCATATTATTCCCTCTCTTGAGATTTTTATAGGAAAACTTTATGAAGATAATTTTAAATAAATCCAAATGATCCTATTTCCAAAATTTGAGAAATCCCAAATATGAAAATAATGAAACTTCCAACTCTCTCCGAGGGTCCTTGAGTTGCGTGAAATTTCTAGGATCGGAAAAATGCGAGAAAAATATGATATGCATGATGATCTAATGTATAACATTCCAAATTGAAAATTTGGGATGTTACAAACCTACCCTTAAGATGAATCTCGCCCTCGAGATTCGGGTTGGCTAGAAAATAGGTGAGGGTGGTCCTTGAGCAAAACTTCCTCTCTTTCCCAAGTGGCTTCATCCTCGCAGTGGTGGCTCCAATCAACTTTGCAAAACTTGATAACCTTCTTTGCGGGTAACTCTGCCGCATAATCGAGAATCTTAACCGTTTTTCCTCATATGTCAAGTCATCCTTCAACTGAATTGCTTCCAATGGTACTGTGTCTCTTAACGGTACCTTTGCTATCTCGGGTGACATCTCTTCAATCGAGAAACATGGAATACATCATGAACTCCTCGACAGTCCTTCCGCAATTCCAACTTATACGCAACTTCTCCCATGCGTTGCAAAATCTTATACGGTCCAACGTAAACGGGTGCTAACTTTCCTTTAACTCCAAAACGCTTAACTCCTCGGCGGGGATACTCGAGATATACTGTCTCCAACTTCATACTCAATCGCTTATGCGCTTTGAATCGGCATAGCCCTTCATGTTCGACCGGGCTACCTTGAGCCTGTCTCGAATCAACTTAACTTTCTGCTCGCACTCCTTAATCAAATCTGGTCCAAACAATCGATGATCTCCGGTTTAGTCCCATGACAACGGTGTCCTGCACCTTCTTCCATACAAAGCTTCGAAGGTGCCATCTTCAAACTGGTTTGGTAATCAAGTATTGTAGGAAAATTCTGCATACGTCAAATTATCATCCCAACTAGATCCATAATCTAGTGCACAAGCTCTTAGCATGTCCTCCAAAATCTGATTGACTCTCTGGCCCATCCATCGGTCTGTGGGTGGAAAGTCATCAATTCCAATCTAGTTCCCAATGTTTCTTGCAAATGGTTCCAAAATTTCAAGTAAATTGGGTTCCTCTATTCGATACAATGCTTCTCGGAACCCCGTAAGCATACAATTCTGGTCATGTATATCTTTGCCAACTTAGCAATCGCTATAGGTAGTCTTGATCGAATGAAATGGGCTACCTTTGTCAAACGGTCGACTATGACCCAAATCGAGTCATATCTCGAACGAGTCTTTGGCAATCCTGTGATAAAATCCATGCCTAGTTTATCCCACTTCCATTCGGTATCGGCAATGGTTGTAACAATCCCGCTGGCTTCGATGTTCTCGCCTTTACCTTCCGACATACGCCACAAACTGCTACATACTCCGCAATATCCTTCTTCATTCCGGTCCACCGTAAAATATTCTTCAAGTCCAAATACATCTTGGTATTTCGGTGAATCGAATAGGGTGAATCATGGGCTTCTTGTAAAATCAACTTCCCGATCTCCGGGTCATTGGGCACATAAACACGGTCTTCAAACCATAAGGTATCGTGCTCGTCCTCACGAAATCCTTTAGCTTTTCCTTTGCTCATTTTCTCCTTTATAGAGGCAACTTCCTTATCTCGCCTTCCGGGCCTCTCTCGATTTTGTCCATTAGTGTCGATCGAATCTCCAATGCTGCTACATAGCCTCTCGGGACTATTTCCAAACATAGCTCTCAAGGTCCTCGGCTAACTCATTGGGTATTCCTCCCATCATTAGGGTATTGACGCGGGCTCTTACGGCTCAATGCGTCTGCCACGACATTAGCCTTTCCGGGTGATACTGCAATCTCATGTCATAATCCTTGATAAGCTCTAACCATCTCCTTTGTCTCGAGATTCAATTCATACGTGTGAAGATGTACTTCAAACTCTTGTGATCCGTATATACTTCACAATGATTTCCAATGAGAAAATGTCTCCACGTCTTCAAGGCATGCACAACGGTTGCTAGCTCCAAATCATGAGTGGCATAGTTCAACTCATGAGGCTTAAGTTGTCGTGGAAGCATACGTAAACAACTCTTCCTTCCCCTGCATAAGCACTACTCCAAGTCCTCGACGTGAAGCGCCGCAATATACCTCATAATCCTTAGTTTGATCCGGGCAAGATCAAACTGGTGAGGTAACCAATCTTTTCTTCAACTCCTGAAAACTTGCCTCACAAATCCTCGATCCATATGAATTTATTTTCCTTCTTCAACAATTCTGTCATAGGCTTAGCAATCCTTGAGAAATTCTCAATGAATCTTCGATAGTATCCTGCGAGTCCAAGGAAACTCCGAATCTCTCCAACTGTCGTTGGTGCTTCCCATTTGGTTACGGTCTCAACTTTCGGGGTCAATCGCTATCCCTTCTCCGGAAATAACATGTCCGAGAAATCCAACTTCCTTTAACCAAAACTCACATTTGCTGAATTTGGCATACAACCGGTGTTCCCTCGCTTCCCCAAAACCAATCGCAAATGTTCCTTGTGTTCCTCTTCATTCTTCGAGAAAATCAAAATGTCATCAATGAACACCACGATTTAACTTATCCAAAAACTCCATAAACACTTTGTTCATCGTGTTCATGAAATAGGTCAAAAGCGTTAGTCACCCAAATGACATAACGGTATACTCAGTATAGTCCATATCTCGTGGTAAATGCTGTCTTGGGTATGTCCTCGCTCCCGAATCTTCAATCGATGGTACCACGATCGCAAGTCGATCTTGGAAAACACCTTGGCTCCTTGCAAGCGATCAAACAGGTCATTTATCATAGGTAGTGGGTACTTGTTTTTGATTGTTACTTCATTTAATCCACGGTAATCAACAACCATTCTCAAAGATCCATCCTTCTTCTCTACTAGCAAAACGGGTGATCCCCAAGGTGAAGAGCTTGGGCGTATAAAACCTTTATCCAAAAGTTCCTTAATCTGCTTCTTGATTTCCGCCAAATCCTGTGCTGGCATCCTATACGGCCGCCGATATAGGGCCTGTTCTCGGCAACAGCTCGATCAAAAACTCAATGTCTCTATCCGGTGGCATTCACGGCAACTCTTCCGAAATACATCAGAAAATCCTTCACCACCGGTACTTCTTCCTGTACCACTCCTGATAAGCAATTAACTTGTGCTCTCCTCGGCTCGTGCCGTGATACGTACTTAATCCTTCTTCCTTCGGATGTGGTGAGCAAAATTGACTTTGTGGTACAATCTATGTTTCCTCCATACTTCGATAACCAATCCATTCCTAATATCACATCCAATCCTTGGGATTCCGTAACTATTAGGTCCGAGGGGAAAACATAGGGTCCAATCCTTAATGGCGGTCGATCACACCATTTACTAGCCATGTACTCTGCCTCCCGTGAGGTTACTAGCATGGGTGACCTAAGGGCTTGGGTTGGTAACTTGTACTTATCCACAAATCCCTTGATATGTATGAATGCGATGCACCAATATCGAAAAGAACAACTGCGATAAATGACTTAACCAAAAACTTACCAATTCTTGCATCGGGCTGATCTTCAACCTCCTCCACTTCAATGTGGTTCACCGTCCTCTATTGAAAGGGTTGGGCTTGTTTCGAGCTTCCATTGCCATTTCCATTCTGGCCTTCTCGACAGTCATTTGCATAGTGCCCAGATCTTGCGGCACTTAAAGCAAGTAACATGACTTAGGTCTACTTTGGATGGTGTTGACGGGTTGGTGCGATTACGTCCGCTGCTTCCCCATTCCCTGCTCCCATTTTTGGTGCTATTATGGTTATGCGAATTTCCTCCTCCATGGGTATGTCAAACTGAATTCCTGATTTAGGGGTATAACGAGGTTTCACTGAGCTCCAGAGTTATACTTCCCTTGTCCATACTTCCGCTATGCAGTTCTCAATTTGTCGCTGCTTTCCTTCAATCATGAGGGCTCGGTCTACTAATTCCTGGTAGTTATTGAAACTTGCTACCATCAACGGCATCTTGAACTCATCATTCAGTCCTTCTAGAAACTTCTCCTGTTTAGTGCAGACCAGAGTAACGCTATCCGGGGCATAACGTGCTAATTTGCTAAAATCATCCACGTCTTTGCCAATGGGCCCTTCCTCCTTGGCGTAAGTTATGAAACTCACGCTTCTTCATGGCCATGGCTCCTCTTTGAAACATGGGCGGTGCGAAAAGCTTGCTGAAATTGATCCCATGTGACCGGTGTCTCACGGGTAAGTGGTCGTGAAATTCTCCCACCATGCCGCCGCGGGTCCTTCAAGCTGATGTCTTGCAAACTTCACTCTTTCTCCATCCGTGCATCCTGCAGTGGTCAGCTCCCTTCTGTCTTGCGGAGCCAGTCATCTGCTACAATCGGCTCGGTGCTCTTTGGAATACACCGGCGGATTCGATCTAAGGAAAGCAGTCGAGATGATCCGCAGTGGTGGTGGTGGCGGTGGGTTGTTGTTGTTGTTGTTGTTGCCCTGGTTACGCACCAATGTTTGAATCAGGTATTCTTCTTGAATCAATTGGGTGATCTCCGCGGGAAAACAAATCCGGGTCGCGTCTCGGAGGCATCGATGGGTTTAGAAAAGATGAGAATTTAGAATAGAATGAGGTCTAAGGGGAATCACTACCCAAATGCACATGAGCAAATGCACACAAAATCACTTCATTCAATCAAACAAGGGCTTACAACGATCTAACTATCGCAAAAGTGCGTGTACTATAATGTTTACATGGAGGAAATACTACTAATATGTGGGGACTTCTACTAATTTGAACCGGTGGAAGACTCCATAATGTCTACTCCAGCTTCGTCTTCAAAGTCGGGTTCGCTTGGATCCGAATCGGTGTCGTCGATGTTGATGTAGTCGCTTGGGTGATTGACATGCTGGTCTTCATTCCTTTGCGCCAACTTCTTCTTGAGTTCTTCAATCTCGTACTTAAGATCGTTATTGTGTCTTGCTAGAGCTACGATCTCGTCCATATAGTCCTTGCGAGTTGTCTTGAGTTCTTCTTCAAGCTCGATGATCCTTCCTTTTGCATTTTGCAACTCCAACATATCATTGCACATCCGGTTCTCTCTGGCGTCCGAATGTGCTGGTTTAACTCTGGATAAATGCTGCAATGGATCTATCCTTCTTGGTGTTGACGATTTCCCATTTGTCGCCTCGGCGTCCGCAAATCTGGTAGATTGTGTCCTTGAGGTCTTCTTGGTAAACTTCTCCAATGCGTCCCATGGTGATGTGAGCTGCCATGCTCTTTCCTGCACTCCAAGTTGGTGCAATCGAAAACACTATCTATAGGCTTGGTGATTGGGGCGAATGTCCTTCCTGGAACGTGAGCATGAATCTTCCAGCTCCTCTTCAGTCAGAGTGGCGTTGAAAGTTCCGGTGAAGCTTGGTAATCCAATGTTCAGGTACTTGGTAACTTCCTTCAAGTGAAATCCAATTGGTGTGCCTTCATCTGGTTGGGTGTACTTGATCTTCGCGTCCGTCATCCTAAAGAGAGTAGAAAAGATGAGGAGTTAGAAAATGAGAAGAGAGTAGTGATCTATGGCTTTATCTTAGTGGTCGTGTCCTATAGTCGGCCGTGTGCTCGATACCATTCTCTGTCGCGACTGCATCTTAATGGATCTAGCGCTCTGTACTCAGTGTCATCCTCGATCAAGAATGCCGACACAAAGACAAGATTTCAAGGATTTATAGCGAGTAGCAATCACACACTTATTACATCGTTGTCCACAAGGGAACTTAATACAATAATATGGCTTAAGGCCATCTAATAATAACAATGAAGGCTTGGAAAACGAGTGAGTCCATCAACTCCATGACATCACCGAGTATAGAACCACAACCTAACATCTTACTCGTCGTTCGAAAAGTCTGCAACATGAAAAGTTGCAGCCGAAACGGGTCAAGACATGGAATATGTCAGCAATGTAACACGTAAGAGCAATGATGCAATAAGCCTATACTACATGCATATATGGCTGGTGGTAAGGCTCTACGGTTACATTTTTGCGAAAAAGCCAATTTTTCCCTACATCAAAGGAATAATTTTATTTAACTATCATGGTGGTTGTTAAACATTGAAGATGGTTGACAGCATCCTCAATCCCAATTAAAAAGTACTCATTAAAACCCAATACATTTATTTTAGAAGTAACATGTTGAGATTCACATGATAATCAAGTACTAGATACTCAAGATTTGTCCATAACCGGGGACACGGCTAATCATGATTAGTTTATACACTCTCCGCAGAGGTTTGCGCACTTTTCCCCACAAGACTCGATCGCCTCCGCTTGGTTCTCGCACTACGTGGTGTTTGAGAAACGGATTACCGAGTCATAGTCTTTCATAAGCGCTATCACCTTACATCTGGGTAGATCGTACCAACCTACATCCCCTACATCGGCTAGTCGCCCGTAAGAGTTTGCACAACTTAGTCAACTACGCCAGAGCCCATAATTGGCTTGTGGCTGCACACGGAAGTTTCTAGTTTGAATAATCTCATGATCCCTTAGAGCACAGGTGGCGGTCCAAGAAATACAGTGCAAATCCTCGATAGAAACCAGTGCCTCAATCCACCCAGATGTGTGTTTAGGTTGCCACCTTAAATAAACCATTAATTAACAACCTCACATCTGTCATGGATATTCACTCACCCAATCCACGCCTACTAGCATAGCATGGCATAATCAAGCAAACGTAGAAGTAACTCCCAAGGTTTCATAAGTAAAACAGTAATAGGTACTACCTCAATCTACTTCCCAATCCCACAATTTAATTAGATCCTAAACATGCAAGTGTTTGAGGGTTTGATCTAATGCATAAAAACTGGGTAGTAGAAAAGGTATGATCAAAGTGTTACTTGCCTTGTCGATGATCCGCGAGTCCTAGAGATTCAAATAACAAGCGGCGCACCCGGTGATCTAACGCAGACAAACAACAAGCATACAATAAGTACTCATCTAATGCACAGGAAAATCTCGAATAAAAGATCTAACCAGATAGTTCAACTTAAGAACCACAGGTTGCAAAAGAATCAAAACAAATAAAGCATCGAAAGTCGGAACTCGAGAGAGAACGACTCGGTTTAGCAATATGAAATTATGTCAATATTTCACTGTAGCAAAACTATGTGAAAATAGGTTATTCGGAACTGCGTTTTCGTTACTAAACTCCAGGCGCTTTAATCACCTGATTCCGATAAACGAGAAATAAATAAAACAGTTTTGAAAATCAGATCTGAAATCAAATCAGAAAAATAACGGATTAATTCCTATTAAAAAGAAAAACGACGAACGAGTTAAAAAGTGAGCGTTCGTTAACAGAACGAATCTAACGAACATGTTCATTGAAGTGAACGGTTCGGTGGACGTTCGTTAAATAAGAAAACCGAAAAAAAAAACCAATCTAGGTTTTTAAAAAAAACCGAACATATATTTTTTTAAAAAAAAAAACCGGATCGGTTCACGGGAAAACCGGATCGGGCGGGCGGCGAGGTCGGCTACCTCAGGGCTCTTCGCCGCGAGGTCCGCTGGGCTCCTAGCGGGGTCCGCGAGGTCGGGAGGGCTCCGGGCGGAGTTCCGTGGCCGGGCGGCGAGGGGCGGCGCTCCTTACAAGGGCGGCGCTTCTTGGGGCAAGCGGGCGACGGGTCGAGGTGAGGGAGAGGGGGCGGCGGTTATAAAGGGGGCGGTTTCCTTGGGGAGGGCGAGGGAGGCCGGGTCGAGGCGGGACTCGGCGGCGGCGGCGATGGCGTCTTGGCGGCGGAGTCCGCCCAAGCGCGCGAGGGAGGAGGGAGGTGGGTCAGCGCCGGGCCTCAAGCTGGCTTGGGCCGGCTGGCCCTGGGTCCTGGGGGGGGGCGCGTTTTTTTTTTAATTAAACAAAACGAATTAAATAAAATATCAAACGAACTCCAAATTAATTAAAACAAATTTTCCCCGACTCCTAAAAATGAGTCGAACAAAATGAACTTTAAAAACAATATACTTGCATAGAATTTTTTAAAATGCTCATTTTTGCCTAAGCAAAATAAATCTTCCAAAACCAAATTTGGTTTATTTATAATATCTTCATTTTTCCTAATTGCTTGGGAAAGTCATATTATTCCCTCTCTTGCGATTTTTATAGGAAAACTTTATGAAGATAATTTTAAATAAATCCAAATGATCCTATTTCCAAAATTTGAGAAATCCCAAATATGAAAATAATGAAACTTCCAACTCTCTCCGAGGGTCCTTGAGTTGCGTGAAATTTCTAGGATCGGAAAAATGCGAGAAAAATATGATATGCATGATGATCTAATGTATAACATTCCAAATTGAAAATTTGGGATGTTACACAACAACAACAACAACAACAACATCAACAACAACAACAACAACAACAACAACAACAACAACAACAACAACAACAACAACAACAACAACAACAACAACAACAACAACAACAACAACAACAACAACAACAACAACAACAACAACAACAACAACAACAACAACAACAACAACAACAACAACAACAACAACAACAACAACAACAACAACAACAACAAAAAACAACAACAACCCGCCACCACCTCCAGTTGACAACTTAGCCCGTTTTCTGAGCTTGAATCCGCCTGTGTTTTCTAGTAGCACTGAGCCGATAGTTGCTGATGACTGGCTACGCAGGATTGGAAGGGAGTTGACCACCGCAGGTTGCACAGATGCTGAGAAGGTGTGCTTTGCCGCACACCAACTGGATGGACCTGCAGCCTCATGGTGGGAGAATTACACAACTACGTTCCCCATAGCCAGTGTTACTTGGGATCAATTTCAAAAAGCATTCCGCACTGCACATGTCTCAACTGGAGCTATGAGCATGAAGAAGCGTGAGTTTTGCAACTTACGCCAGGGAAACCGTACTGCGGGGCAGTACGTGGATGAGTTTAGTAAGTTAGCTCGCTATGCCCCGGATGATGTGGCCACAGATGTTGCGAAGCAGGAGAAGTTTATGGAAGGACTGAATGATGAGTTGAGTATTCAGTTGATGGTGGCAACATTTGCTAACTACCAAGAGTTGGTAGACATGGCTCTTATGATTGAGGGGAAGCAGTAGCAGATAGAGAGCCGCACAAGGAAATATGGACAAGGGAAGTATAATTCTGGAGCATCGCAGAAGCCTCTTTTACACCGAACTCGGGAGGATATACCCATAACCATGGGGGCCACACCCATAATGGAGGAAGTTCGCATAATCACGGCGGCCCCAAGAATGGAAATGGGAATGGAGCAAGCAGCAAGCAGAACCGTTCCAACCAAGCAACACCCGCTAAAAAGGATCTGAGTCATGTCACCTGTTACAAGTGCGGGAAGACTGGGCACTACGCCAATGATTGTTCTGTGTTGAAGAATGGCAACGGAAATGGAAGCTTTGGGAAGAAGCCCAACCCTTTTAACAGGGGACAGGTGAACCACGTTAGCGTGGAAGAGGTTGAAGAGCAACCAGATGCAGTTATAGGTAAGGTTTTGGTTAAGTCATTTACTACAATCGTTCTTTTTGATACTGGTGCATCACATTCATACATTTCGAGGGGGTTTGTGGATAAGAATAAGTTGCCCACCAAAGTTCTTAAGACACCTATGTTAGTAAGCTCGCCAGGAGCGAAGTATATGGCAAGCCAAGGATGTTTTGAGATACCATTGACCATACGCAGGCATGTTTTTCCCTCAGACTAATAATTCTAGAGTCACAAGGATTGGATGTGATACTAGGCATGGATTGGCTATCGATGTATGGAGAGAACATCGATTGCGCCAGTAAGTCAATTCTGCTCACCTCCCCAGAGGGTAAACAGATTAAGTACGTGTCACGGCATGCGCCGAAGAGGACCCAAGTGAATTCCCTCTCAGGAGTTGTTCAGGAGGAAGTTCCTGTAGTGAAGGATTACCCGAATGTATTTCCAAAGGAACTACCAGGCATGCCGCCGGATCGAGACATTGAGTTTTTGATAGAACTGTTGCCAGGCACCGGACCGATATCAAAGAGACCATACCGGATGCCCGCAAATGATCTGGAGGAAATTAAGAAGCAGATTAAGGAGTTATTGGAGAAAGGTTACATTCTACGAAGGTCATCACCTTGTCGAGCCCCAGTGCTCTTAGTTGGAAAGAAGGATGGATCGTTAAGAAGGTTGTTGATTATCGTGCATTGAATGAAGTAATGATCAAGAACAAGTACCCACTACGGACGATCAACAATTTGATTGACCAGTTGCAAGGAGCCAAAGTATTTTCCAAGATCGATCTGCGACCAGGATACGACCAGCTGAAGATCCGAGAACAGGATATACCTAAGACAGCTTTCACCACAAGGTACGGGCTATATAAGTACACGGTCATGTCATTTGGATTGAGAAATGCCTCCGCCTATTTCATGAGTATGATGAATAAAGTGTTCATGGAGTTCATGGATAAGTTTGTTGTGGTGTTCATTGATGACATTTTGGTATACTCGAAGAATGAAGAGGAGCAGAAGGAGCATTTGCGTTTAGTTCTCGAGAAGCTCAGGGAACATCAGCTATATGCAAAGTTTAGCAAATGTGAGTTTTGGTTGAAGGAAGTTGGATTTTCTTGGGCATGTTATACCAGGAGAGAGTATAGTAGTAGACCCTACCAAGGTTCAGTCAATCACTGATTGGTTGTCGCCCACCTCAGTAGAAGAGATCCGCAGTTTTCTAGGACTCGCGGGATATTATCGGAGATTCATTGAATTTTTTTCCAAGATTGCGAAGCCTATGACGGAGTTGTTGAAGAAGGACACTAAGTTTAAATGGAAGGATGAATGTGAGGCCAGTTTTCAGGAGTTGAAGAAACGTTTGGTTACAGCCCCAGTGTTGATTCTTCCGGATATACGCAAGGATTTCTAAGTATATTGCGACACTTCTCGCTTAGGACTTGGAGGAGTACTTATGTAGGACGGAAGAGTTGTTTCATATGACTCATGACAGCTTTGACCGCATGAGTTGAATTATGCCACACATGATTTTGAGTTAGCAGCCGTAGTGCATGCGCTCAAGACCTGGAGACATTTTCTTATTGGAAACTGATGCGATGTGTACACGGATCGTAAGAGTTTGAAGTACATTTTCACTCAGAAGGAGTTGAATCTCAGACAGAGGAGATGGTTGGAGTTTATAAAGGATTATGATATGAAGCTGCATTATCATCCAGGAAAGGCTAGTGTCGTAGCAGACGCTTTGAGCTGGAAGAGTTATGTCAATACCCTCGTAAGCGGAGGATTACCGCAGGAGTTAGTTGATGATCTCAAGGAAATTCGTTTGGAGATAGTTCCAAGTGGTTTTGTCGCAGCAATGGAGGTTCAGTCAACATTATTGGGAAAGACTCAAGAAGCTCGGAAGGATGACAAAGAAATTGCTGAGATAAAGGAGAAAATGAGTAAAGGAAAAGCCAAGGGTTTTCGAGAGGATAAGCATGAAACCTTATGGTTTGAGGACCGTGTATACGTACCCAATAATGCAGAGATCAGAAAATTAATACTTCAGGAAGCTCATGACTAGCCATACTCGATACACCCCGGAAACACCAAGATGTATTTGGATTTGAAGGAGCATTTCTGGTGGACTTGTATGAAGAAGGATATTGTCGAGTATGTAGCCGTGTGTGATGTATTTCAGAGAGTGAAGGCAGAACATCAGAAGCTAGCAGGATTACTGCAGCCCATGCCGATACCCGAATGGAAGTGGGACAAGCTCGGGATGGATTTTATCATCGGATTACCCAGACCCGATCAGGATATGATTCTATCTGGGTAGTAGTGGATCGCTTGACCAAGGTGGATCACTTTATTCCAGTGAAAACCACCTATACGAGTGCGAAGTTGGCCAAGATATATATGAACAGAATCGTATGTCTGCATGGAGTTCCGAGGACCATCGTATCAGATAGAGGGACACAATTTACCTCGAAGTTTTGGAATCAGCTGCACCATACTTTGGGTACCAGGCTAGAGTTCAGTACATCCTTTCATCCGCAGACAGATGGACAGACATAGAGAGTTAATCAGATTCTGGAGGACATGTTGAGAGCCTGTGCATTAGATTATGGATCTAGTTGGGATGATAATTTACCTTACGCGGAGTTCTCATACAACAACAGTTATCAAGCTAGTTTGAAGATGGCACCTTTAGAAGCTTTGTATGGGAGAAGGTGCAGGACACCGTTGATGTGGGATGAAGTTGGAGACCGCTAGTTGTTTGGTCCGGATCTGATCAAGGAGTCCAAAGAGAAGTTTAAGTTGATTCGCGACAGACTAAAGGTAGCTCAGTCCAGGCAGAAGAGTTATGTAGATTCCAAACGCAAGGAGGTAATCTATGAGATCAGAGACAGAGCATATCTTCGTGTGTCACCTTTGTGAGGAGTTAAAAATTTTGGAGTTAAGGGAAAGTTAGCCTCGAGATTTGTAGGACCATACCGAGTTTTGGAATGTATGGGAGAAGTGGCCTACAAGTTGGAGTTACCCGAAGGATTGTCCGGAGTTCATGATGTGTTTCACGTTTCCCAGTTGAAGAAGTGCCATGCAGAGATGGTTGATATTCCTCTAAGAGATACAGTACCCCTGGAAGCAATTCAGTTGGATAGTGATCTGACCTACGAGGAGAAACCCGTCAAGATTCTCGAATTTGTCAGCCGAGTTACGCGCAGCAAGGTTATGAAGTTTTGCAAAGTTCAGTGGAGCCACCATACCGAGGATGAAGCCACATGGGAACGAGAGGAAGACCAACGGAAAGACAACCCGCACCTATTTTCTAGCCAACCCGAATCTCGAGGGCGAGATTCATCTTAAGGGCGGTAGGTTTGTAACATCCCAAATTTTCAATTTGGATGTTATACATAGGTCATCATATGCATATCATATTTTATTTGCATTTTGTTTATGATCTTAGAAATCCTAAGCAACTCAAGGACCCACGGAGAGAGTTGGGGATTTTATTTACTTTCATATTTGAATTTTCTCAAATTTGAAAAAGAGGATCATTTTGATTTTTATAATTTTTCTCTCCAAAATATTTCCAATATTAAAATAAATGAGTGGAGATAAAATGACTTCTCCAAAATAAGAGGGGAATATTGGAGGAAATTTTTTTAAATCAAATAAATATTGTATTTGCAATTTTATTACTATTCTATTTGAATTAGAAAAATATGCATTTTTCAAAATTGCATTTTTGCAATTTTTTAAATCAAAATTGTTTGGCCCGCCCGCGCCACCGCCTCCCCGCGCCGTGCTACCGTGCCGCCGCCCCCTTGCGCAAGATGCCCTCCCCCCCCCCCCGAGGCTTTAAAAGTCGGAGCCCCGGCCCCCTCCCTCCTCCCCACCATCGCCCGCCGCCTCCGCAGCAGCAGCCGTAGCCGCCGCCGCAGCCCCGCAGCCCCACCGGATCCAGCCTCGCCGCCGCTGGTCTTTTTCGACGAACCGGTAAAAACCGCCGTCGTCGCCTGGTTTTTTTTCTTGTTTTCGTTTGGCGGTTAGATCAGTTTTTTTCGGTTTCGCTAATTGCGAACGTTTGCCTGAACACCTCTGTTTGCGAGCGTTCGTTCGTTAGTCTTTTTATTTTTATTTTATTTTCGGCCAGGGACCTATCCGTGACTATTTTTATTGCAGATTAGCCCCTGATCTTCAAACCCTCGCAACTTTTTAACCGTTCTTCCAAATCCAGTGAAACCAATGCCACAATCTTCGTCTCGAACCCCTCTTTCCATTTAATCAACTTAAACATGGTTTTTTCAAATTAAAATGTGGTTTCAAGCAGAGTTGAATTCGAACTTCTTTTGATCAAAGTTTGAGTTTCGTATCTCCGATTTGATTGATTCTTTTTGCAAATTGAAGCTCTTTAGTTGAACTTTCAGTTTGTACTTTTTCATCTGAGTTTTACCCTTGCATCTATACTTGAGTGCTTATGTATGCTATTGTTTGTTTGCGATAGAATTTCCGAAGTGCGAAGCGTGCTACTACGAGTCACTAGGGTTTGCAGATCGTCAGCAAGGCAAGTAACACTTTGATCATACTTCTTCAGTACCCAGTTTTTATGCATTCGTTTCAACCGTCAAACATTGCATGAGTAGGATCTATAACATGTGGGTATTGGGAAGTAGTTGATGAGGTAGAACATATTGTCCTTTATTTAAACCCTGGGAGTTACTACGTTATGCTTATACTGCTATGCTATGCTCGTAGACGTGGTTGGGTTTGAGAGATTCATGACAATTGTGAGTATTATTATGAACTAAGGGTTTATCTAAGGTGGCTACTTTAACACACATCTGGGTGGATAGTTTGTGGGCACCTGGGGAATCCAGTGTTGTCCAAGGAGATCCCGGGGAATCCGTGTGATCATCCTATGGTTCGCCACCTAGGCTCAAAGGGATCATAAGATCATTCATGCTAGAAACTTCCGTGTGCAGCCACAAGCCAATATGGGCTCTGGCATAGTTGAGTAAGTTGTGGGAAACCTTTCCATGATGGGCTAGCAGATGTAGGGGATTGTAGGTGTACCGCCTATCTATCGGTTAAGGGGACCTCTTCGAAAGATCTGTGTCTCGGTCATCCGTTTCTCAAACATCATGCAGTGCGAGAAATACGACGGAGGAGATCGAGTCTTGTGGGGAAAAGTGCGCAAACCTCTGCAGAGTGTACAAACTAATCATGGTTAGCCGTGTCCCCAGTTATGGACATCTTGAGTATCTAGTTCTTGAATTATTGATGTGATCTCAACACTCTAAATTAATTTTGTTGGGTTGTTAATTACTATTTAATTGGGATTGAGATGGGCTTTCCATTCTCAATGTTTATCAACCAACTTTGTAGTTAAATAAAATACATTCCTTTGTAGTAGGGAAAAAATGGCTTTTCGCAAAACAAGATAACCATAGAGCCTCCACCAGCCATATATGCATGTAGTGTTAGCATTTACCTTGTTCATTGCTCTACTGTGTTATTTTGCCAGCATATTCCATGTGCTGACCAGTTACGGGCTGCAATGTATTATGTTGCAGAATTTTCAGACGAAGAGTAAGGTGCGCTAGGTCATTGTCATGCACTCAGCTATGCCGTTGGAGTTGATGGACTCATTTACCTTCGATGCTTCTGCAGTTATCTTACTTAGATTGCCTTAAGCCATATTATTGTAATAAGTTCTCTTTTGAAACATTCGATGTAATAAGTGTGTGATTGCACTCTGTTATAAATCCTTCAAGTATTGTGTGTGTCAGCATTACCGATCCAGGGATGACACTTACGCACAGATATTTGACCGTCTGAGGTCGGATCGCTACACTTGCACACGATTATAAGGATAGATCACTAAGCAAACTCTCGAAAAGAAACGATCGAACTAAACTTCTATTCATCTAAAGAAAACGATGAAACTAAAATAAGTAAAGGCAAAAGATAGTGGCGGTGATACGATACCGGGGCACCTCCCCCAAGCTTGAGGGAAGCCAAGGGGAGTGCCCATACCCGATACTCAATTTTCTTTTGGTGGTGAAGAAGAAGGTGGTGGTGATGAAGTAGAGGGTTTGTCCTTCTTCATCAGCTTACGCTTGAGGACATAATTTTCCTCCTTCAATTCACTGGTCTCCTGCTCAAGCTCGAGTACCTTTTTGCATAAATCTTCCTTATTTTCCTGCAAAAGGCGGAAGGGTATAAACTGAACCTTATGTCTCTTTGTTTTGTTGGGGAGACTTGATTTCTTGAATTCCACAGGCATGTCCCTAGGTTGAGGCAATGGGGCTTTGTCCTCGTCGGAGCTCGTATCCTCCTTCTCCCTAGGATAATAGTCTTCCTCTTCCTCCAAAGTCCAGCCATAATGCTCCACATCCCCATAAGACTTGGAGTTTGCGGTAAAATCAGCAACATAGCTCTCACCCTCAGAGTCTTGGGATGACATATTTTCAGATCTATCAGAGAAACAACAAGACAAGAAAACAGAAGATTTCTCTGTGATACGGCGGTCAATAGGTTCGGGGGGTATATAAAGATTTTTTATCTTGGGAGACAAGCAAACAGTAGAAAAATGGTGTCCGGAAGGTACCCGATGTGGGCACAACCCACCTGGGCGCGCCTGGCTCGCCTAGCAAGCCAGGCGCGCCCTGATGTCTTGTTCCCACCTGGGTCACTTTCCCGGTAGTTTCTTAGTTTCCTAATTTTTCTTATATTCCAAATTGATAAAAAATATTTTTGCGGATTTTTCGAAGTTCGTTTACTTATCGTATCACGTACCTCCTTTTTTTCACGATTCAGGAGTGTTCTGGAAGGACTCTTTTATGTGTTCTTCCAGTGTCATAGTTTGGATAATATTACTTTCAACATTAATGGGCGTACCTGAGATATAATGTTATTCATTTCCATTGACAACCTTCGGGTTAGTACCTTCGGCATTATTTATTTTGAAAGGTCCAGACTGATAAACCTCCTCGATAACATAGGGTCCTTCCCATTTGGAGAGGAGTTTCCCTGCAAACAATATAAAACGAGAGTTGTACAAAAGAACATATTCTCCAACTTTGAACTCACGCTTTTGGATTCTTTTATCATGCCATCTTTTAACTTTTTCTTTAAATAAGTTGTCTTTTTCATAAGCTTGGATTCTCCATTCATCTAATGAGCTAATATCAAATAACCTCTTTTCACTGGCAAGTTTGAAATCATAGTTGAGTTCTTTGATTCCCCAATATGCTTTATGTTCTAACTCAAGAGGCAAATGACAAGCTTTTCCAGAAACCATTTTATAAGGAGACATACCTATAGGATTTTTGTATGTTGTTCTATAAGCCCAATGTGCATCATCTAACTTCTTAGAACAATTCTTCCAGGACCTATTGACAGTCTTTTGCAAAATTAATTTTATTTCTCTATTGCTAAGTTCAACTTCACCATTAGACTGAGGATGATAAGGTGATGCAATTCTATGGTTAACATCATACTTGGCAAGCATTTTACGGAAAGCACCATGAATAAAGTGTGAACCACCATCAGACATTAAATATCTAGGGACTCCAAACCTTGGGAAAATAACTTCCTTAAGCATTTTAATAGAGGTGTTGTGATCAACACTACTGGTTGGAATAGCTTCTACCCAAACATAATCAATAGCAACCAAAATATGTGTATACCCATTAGAGGAATGAAAAGGTCCCATGTAATCAAATCCTCAAACATCAAATGGTTCAACAGCATGTGAATAATTCATAGGAATTTCTTGACGCTTACCGATATTACCTATTCTTTGACATTCATCACAAGATAAGACGAACTTACGGGCATCTTTGAAGAGAGTAGGCCAATAGAACCCAGATTGCAATACCTTGTGAGCATTTCTGTCTCCAGCATGATGCCCTCCATAAGCTTCGGAGTGACATTTTCGTAGGATTTGTCCATGTTCATGCTCAAGTACACAACGTCTAATAATACCATCTACTTCTTTATAAAGATGTGGGTCATCCCAAAAGTAATGTCTTAAATCATAGAAGAATTTTTTTCTTTTGTTGGTATGTAAAGCTAGGTGGTAAATATTTAGCAACAATGTAATTAGCATAGTCAGCATACCAAGGAGTGTTATGAGAAACATAGCTAACTGCTCATCAGGAAAACTATCATCAATAGTTAGTGGGTCATCAAGCACATTTTCAAGCCTAGACAAGTTATCAGCTACGGGGTTCTCAGCTCCTTTTCTATCAATGATATGTAAATCAAATTCTTGTAGCAAGAGAACCCATAGAATAAGTCTAGGTTTGGCATCTTTATTTTTCATAAGATATTTTATATCAGCATGATCAGTGTGAATAATTACTTTTGAATCAACAATGCAAGATCTAAATTTATCACAAGCAAACACCACTGCTAGGAATTCTTTTTCAGAAGTTGCATAATTTCGTTGAGCACTGTCTAGAGTTTTACTAGCATAATGAATAACATTCAGTTTCTTATCAACTCTTTGTCCTAGAACAGCACCAACAACATAATCACTAGCATCACACATAATTTAAAAAGGCAAGTTCCAATCAGGTGGTTGAACAATAGGTGCAGAAATTAAGGCTTTCATGAGTGTTTCGTCTAAACAATCATCATCAAAAACAAAAGGAACATCCTTTTGCAAAAGATTTGTAAGAGGCCTACAAACTTTAGAAAAGTCTTCGATAAATCTCCTGTAGAAACTAGCATGACCTAGGGAACTATGAATACCTTTGATATCTTTAGGACATGGCATTTCTCAATTGCATCAACCTTAGCTTTGTCCACTTCAATACCTCTTTCAGAAATTTTATGGCCCAAAACAACACCTTCATTAACCATAAAGTTGCACTTCTCCCAATTCAAGACAAGATTTATTTGCTTGCATCTATGCAAAACTCGATCAAGATTGCTTAAACAATCATCAAAAGACTTCCCATAAACAGAGAAGTCATCCATGACAACCTCAACAATCTTTTCACAGAATTCAGAAAATATAGCAGTCATACATCTTTGAAAGGTAGCAGGTGCATTGCATAAACCAAAAGGCATACATCTATAAGCATAAGTTCCAAAAGGGACAAGTGAAAGTGATCTTTTCTTGATCAGGTTGAGAAACAGGTATTTGTGAAAAGACAGAGTATCCACCAAGGAAGCAAAAATATGTGTGCTTAGATAATCTTTCTAGCATTTGATCGACAAAAGGCAGAGGGTAATGATCTTTTCTAGTTGCTTTGTTTAATTTTCTAAAATCAATTACCATTCTATAGCATGTAACAATTCTTTGTGGAATAAGTTCATTCTTATCATTAGGAGCAATAGTAATACCTCCTTTCTTAGGGACACAATGAACATGACTTACCCATCTACTATCAGCTATAGGATAGATTATACCTGCTACCAAAAGTTTTAATATTTCCGTTCTTACCACTTCTTTCATCTTCGGGTTTAACCGACGTTGGTGATCAACAACGGGTATAGCATCAGGTTCCATATTAATCTTGTGCTGACATAGAGTGGGACTAATGCCCTTTAAATCATGAAGAGTATTTCCAATAGTAGCTCGGTGCTTCCTTAGAACTTTCAATAATCTTTCTTCTTCATGTTGTGAAAGGTTAGCACTAATAATAACAGGATATATCTTCTTTTCATCAAGATAAGCACATTTTGAAGTGTCTGGCAATTGTTTTAATTCAAACACAGGATCACCTTTAGGTGGAGGAGGACCTCCTAGAGTTTCAAATAGGCAAATTGTGTTTAAGCAGAGGATGTTCTTCAAAGAAAATCTTATCTATTTCATTTCTTTCATGCATATGTAAATCATTTTCATGGTCTAGCAGATATTGTTCTAGTGGATCAGTAGGAGGCACAACAATAGAAGCAAGACCAATTATTTCATCCTTACTAGGCAATTATTTTTCATGAAGCTTTCTACTAAACTTGGAAAACTTAAATTCATGAGACTCATCACCAAAACTAACACCGATAGTTTGTTTCTCACAATCTATTTTAGCATTAACGCTATTCCAGAAAGGTCTACCAAAGATAATGGGACAAAAGTCATCTTGTGGGGTACCAAGAACAAGAAAATTAGTAGGGTATTTTATTTTCCCACACAAGACTTCAACATCTCTAACAATCCCAAGTGGTGTGATGGTGTCTCTATTAGCAAGTTTAATAGTGGCATCTATTTCTTCTATTTCAGCGGGTGCTATGTCATTCATAATTTCTTGATATAAAGTAAAGGGAATAGCACTCACGCTAGAACCTATGTCACATAAACCATGATAACAGTGATCTCTATTTTAACTGAGACAACGGGCATGCCAACAACGGGTCTATGATTATCCGTTTTATCGGGTTTGGCAATTCTAGTAGCTTCATTACAGAAGTAAATAACATGCCCATCTATATTTTCTTCCAAGAGATCCTTAACCATAGCAACACTAGGCTCTACTTTAATTTGTTCATCAGGTTTAGGTGTTCTAATATAACTTTTGTTGACCATAGTGGAAACTTTAGCATGTTCCTTCATCCTAACAGGGAAAGGTGGTTTCTCAATATAAGCAGTAGGAACAACTGGATAACCATTATAAAGTATGGTTTCCTCTTTAGCTAGTACCACTTCTTTAATTTCTTCTTTAATAGGTGGATGATATTTAAACCACTTCTCTTTAGGGAGATCAACATGAGTAGCAAATGATTCACAAAAGGAGGCTACTATCTCAGAGTCAAGTCCATATTTAGTGCTAAACTTTTGGAAAGCATCGATATTCATAAAAGATTTAACACAATCATACTTAAGCTTAATACCTGACTCTTTACCTTCATCGAGTTCCCAATCTTCAGAGTTGCGTTCAATTCTTTCCAAAAGATCCCACGGAATTCAATAGTCTTCTTTATAAAAGAACCAGCACAAGAAGTATCAAGCATTGACCGATCATTATGAGAAAGGCGAGCATAAAAATTATGGATAATAATTTCTCTTGAGAGCTCATGATTGGGGCATGAATATAACATTGACTTAAGCCTCCCCCAAGCTAGAGCGATACTTTCTCCTTCACGAGGCCAAAAATTATATATGTAATTCCGATCACGATGAACTAGATGCATGGGATAAACTTTTTGGTGGAACTCCAATTTCAATCGATTCCAATTCCAAGATCCAATATCATGGCATATCCTATACCATGCCAATGCTTTTCCCTTCAAAGATAAAGGGAAGACCTTCTTATTAACTTAATCTCCGGGTAAACCTGCAAGCTTAAACAATCCACAAATTTGTTCCACATATATCAAGTGCATATCAAGATGTTTGGTTCCATCTCCTGCATAAGGATTAGCTAGCAGTTGCTCTATCATACCAGAAGGAATTTCATATTCAATATTTTCAGTAGGTGCAGTAGGTTGAGGGGTAGCTAATTGTGGTTCCTACGAGGTGAAGATACCTAACAAACCCCTCAAAGGATTGTTTTCCATAGTAACAAGTGACTGTAAATTTCAGCACACTATATAAATGTTACCTTACCAAATTCCACTTACCAAAGGTGCTTCACTCCCCGGCAATGGCGCCAGAAAATAGCCTTGATGACCCAAAAGTATATGGGATCAATTGTAGCTCTTTTCGATAAGTAAGAGTGTCGAACCCAACGAGGAGCAGAAGGAAATGACAAGTGGTTTTCAGCAAGGTAATGTCTGCAAGTGCTGAAATATGAAGTAACAGAGTAGTTTGATAGCAAGATAATTTGTAACGAGCAAGTAATGATAGTAGTAACAAAAGTGCAGCAAGATAGCCAAATCCTTTTGAGGCAAAGGGCAGGCCAAACCGGTGTCTTATAATAAGCAAAGCCTTCGTGAGGGTACACGGGAATTTCATCTAGTCACTTTCATCATGTTGATTCGATTCGTCTTCGCTACTTTGATAATATGATATGTGGGTGGACCGGTGCTTAGGTGCTGTTCTTAATTGAACAAACCTCCTACTTATGATTAACCCCCTCGCAAGCATCCACAACTACGAGAAAAGTATTAAGAATAAATAATAACCATGGCATTAAACTTTTGGATCCAATCGGTCCCTTACGGAATAGCGCATAAACTAGGGTTTAAGTTTCTGTCACTCTCACAACCCGTCATCTAATAACTACTCCACAATGCATTCCCTTAGGCCAAATATGGTGAAGTGTCATGTAGTCGACGTTCACATGACACCACTAAGGGAATCACAACATATAGACTATCAAAATATCGAACACCTATCAAGTTCACATGATTACTTGCAACATGATTTCTCCCGTGGCCTCAAGAACAAAAGTAACTACTCAAAATGATAATCATGCTCAAGATCAGAGGGGTATTAAATAGCATATTGGATCTGAACATTTAATATTCCACCAAATAACCCTTATAGTAATCACCTACAAGATGTAATCAACACTACTAGTCACCCACAAGCACCAATCTATAGTTTCGGTACAAAGATTGAACACAAGAAATGAACTAGGGTTTGAGATGAGACGGTGTTGTTGAAGATGTTGATGGAGATTGCCCTCTCCAAGATGGGAGAGTTGTTGGTGATGATGATGACGATGATTTCCCCTGGGGGGGGGGGGGGAGAGTTCCCCCGGCAGAATCGCTCCACCAGAGGGCAAAAGTGCTCCTACCCAAGTTCCGCCTCAAGACGGCGGTGCTCCATCCCGAAAGTACTCTCCTTATTTTTTTTCTAGGTCAAAATTACTAATATACCAGAAGATGGGCACCGGAGGTGGGCCGAGGGGAGCACAACCCACCAGGGCGCACCTGGGATCCCTGGCGCGCCCAGGTGGGTTGTGCCCACCTGGTGGGCCCCCACTGGTACTTATTGGCTCCAATATTCCTCATTTATTCCATAAAAAATCTCCATAAAGTTTCAACTTGTTTGGAGTAGTGCAGAATAGGTGGCCTGACGTAGCTTTTCCAGGTCCAGATTTCCAGTTGCCGGAATTCTCCCTCTTTGTGTTTACCTTGCATATTATAAGAGAAAAGGCATTAGAATGACTCCAAAAAGCATTATTATGCATAAAAACATCATAAATAACAGTAGGAAAACATGATGCAAAATGGACGTATCAGTGTTCAACAATGTCCTACGAAAAATTATGGGACAAAAATCATCTTGTGGGCAACCAAGAAGTAGAAAATCAGTGGGTATTTTATTTTCCCACACAAGACTTCAAAATCTCTAACAATCCCAAGCGGTGTGATGGTATCTCTATTGTCAAGTTTAATAGTGACATCTATGTCTTCTATTTCAGCGGGTGCTATATCATTCATAATTTCTTGGTATAAGGTAAAAGGAATAGAACTCACACTAGCACCCAAATCACATAAACCATGATATCAATTATCTCCTATTTTAACTGGGACAACAAGCATGCCCACAACAGGCTTATTCTTATCTTTATTGTCGGGTTTGGCAATTCTAGCACCTTCATCATAGAAGTAAATAACATGCCCATCAATATTTTCGACCAAGAGATCTTTAACCATAACAACAATAGGTTCTACTTTAACTACTTCACAGGGTTTAGGTGCTTTAATATTACTTTTCGAACTAATGATGACACTTTATGATGCGGAGCATCCTACGGTCATCCCCATGGACCTACCATCGTCTCATCAAGAGCCAAGAGGACCTATGACACGAGCACAAGCTAGAGCTCTCGAGAACGAGGTGACTTCCTTCCTTAGTGATATCACATATGATCCACTCGAGACATGGCTACTACCTAAGTCCGATATGTTGTGCATGATTAGGTGTCAAGAGGACCCTCCCAAAGATGCACGTGATGACGGACAAGCCGCCAAGTTCATTGACAAGGAGAACCAACGGAAAGAGTCAAGTGCAACTCCCAGGACCCGGACATCCGGCCAGGACCCCGGACATCCGGCCCCTGGAAGCGTCACCAGCCCCAAGGAGCCAGCCGCCAAGCCTATAGGCCCCGTACATCCGGCCTCAGCCTGGACATCTGGCCCGAAAGCCTGGACATCCGACCCCCGCCGCCCGTCACAGAACGTACCCAAAGCTGAACCACTTCAGCCCGGACATCCGGCCAAAGGCCCGGACATCCGGCCCGTCCCAAGCTCCCGGACATCTGACCCCTCACCCAGACATCCGGACCCCGTCTATCCAGAGAGCATCCAGGCCAGCCACGCCAGCCCGAACATCCGGCCCCTCGCGAAGGCCTGGACATCCGGCCCGTCGCCCGGACATCCGGCCTCCCCTGTTTGTGCACAGTGTAAGGGCCCGAGGCCCGTGTACACTTTCGCCCCCTAGACTATATATACTCCTCCTCCTCCCTCTTTCTAGGGTTAGCATTGGTTTAGCTCATATGTGAGATAGAGCTTTGCTCATCCATTATGGATATACTCCACGAGAGAGACAGTGGCCCCTCCACGGAGAAGATCCCCTTGGATTCAAGACCCCCTCTTGGGTGGCCCCATCAAGACCTCCTATCAGAGAAGAACCGGTTACCTTTGTATCGTCCTTTGTTGACTTTGGATCTTGTATCTTCTCTCGTGTTCCGAGGATCTATCATATGTGTGACTATATCTTCTTGGTTTGAGAGTTCCTCTTGTGTTTTCCCTTGTGATTCCCCGTGTGTTCTTCGTGTTCTTAGTTGGGATCCGCTCCTTTCGTGATAGATCGGCCGTATAGGGTTCCACCCTACATCACTTTAGCATGTTCCTTTATCCTAACAGGGAAGGCGGTTTTTCAATATAAGCAGTAGGAACTACTAGATCAAGATTGTAAATGATAGTTTCATCTTTAACTATAACCGGCACTTTAATTTCTTGTTTAATAGGGGGATGATATTTAAACCACTTCTCCTTAGGGAGCTCAACATGAGTAGCAAATGATTCACAAAAAGAGGATACTATCTCAGAGTCAAGTCCATATTTAGTGCTAAACTTGTGAAAATCATCGGTATTAATAAAAGATTTTACACAATCAAACTCAAGCTTAAAACCTAACTCTTTACCTTCTCGAGTTCCCAATCTTCAGAGTTGCGTTTAATTCTTTCTAAAAGATCCCACCTGAATTCAATTGTTTTCTTCATAAAGGAACCAGCACAAGAAGTATCGAGCATGGATTGATCATTACGAGAAAGCCGAGCATAAAATTATGAAAAATAATTTCTCTTGAGAGCTCATGATTGGGGCATGAATATAACATGGACTTAAGCCTCCCCCAAGCTAGAGTGACAATTTATCCTTCACAAGTCCAAAAGTTATATATATAATTCCGATCACGATGAACAAGATGACTAGGATAAAACTTTTCATGAAATTCAAATCTAATCGATTCCAATTCCAAGATCCAATATCATCGCATAGCCTATACCATTTCAATGCTTTGTGGCACCCCGGCTCAGAGCAACCGGTTTACCTTGCATTGCCAGCCCAGAGATCATGTCTTCTGGCAACACACAACATCTTGGTACAGAAAACAACCGCTTTATCGATACTAGCGGAACATAGGTTGATATTACATCAAGTTGCGAGGCCAAGCGGCACACATGGTGCGGCTGAACAATATGTACATTATTTAGTGATTATAAAGGGGCGTCGATCACGACAACTACGCGGCAGCGGAACGACGACGAAGTGGGACTCCATAGCACAGGGACACCGATCTGGACACGATCTAGACTCGGGCAACACTCTGATCCAACAAAACTTTCCTAAAATCTGGCACGACATGCCAGGTCAATACATTGAATGTACTTGCAAGCTCACAACCAGCATAAACATAATGATAGACAATATCATGATATTCATTCAGATTATCATCAATGCAAAATCATACTAGGGATGCAGTGAACATGATCTCGTGCCTCAAGTCCCTCGGACTTACTTACCAAACAGGTTACCTCGTAACCAAATGGTGATCTTTACCGGATCACAAAGGGACCAACACTTTGGTCTCCATCCTCAACAGACGGAAACAACACTTTGGTTCCCATCATCAACAAACAGAACCAACACTTTGGTTCCCATCATCAGCATAGTTTCTCAACCATTATCTTTCCAATAGTGCCATGTGATTAACATTAGTGTGCATGATTATTTAAAATGTTGATCCATGGTGTGACCTACTTCCAAGTTGTGTCTGTAACCGAGGACGCGGCTATCGATAGATTAAATACACTCTGTAGAGGTAGCGTACTTTACCCACACCACGGAATCCATGGCCTCGCACTCCCATTCGGTGGACCAACGACATTCCGACGAAACCATCCCATTGTCATGACCCTCTCCCAGCCACTCCGACATACTCCCCACTGGGCTAAGTCCTGTGTGGCCCCGTGCCTACCAAAGGCATAAACGGCCACCGTCGTGGCAAAACATAAACGATCCCAAGCGGGGACAAGGTACCATAACAAAAAATAGGCACACAAGGTTATGTCTGCTTACCGGGCCAAGGTAACACACGCCCATAACCTTCCCTCGTTGGAGGCACCAACCAGAGGCATGACAACGGACCGAATAAACGCCTTCCCATAAAGGCAAATGTGGTTACACTAGGTAAAACTCGATTCAGTGGCACCATGACCCGATCAACGGTATGTTCAAGTTGAGTTATTATCAGGTTTAAGTCAAAGTAAAAAATAACCAGTGTCATGATATGCCATGAAAACGCAACCTTACATTATGCATCACATATTATCAGAAATAAATGGATCAACCTCATCAAGTATGTCACTAACCATAATCATCAGCAAAGTCATACCACTTCTCTGGTTATTATAATTTAACAAGCTTAACCATGATATTAACTTGAAATAATCCATTTTCTCACTTAAGAAAATATTAACCAAACTAGTCTTTTTCATAGTCATTTTATTTCTACATAACCAAATATTACTTCTAGTGGCTTTAACTAACTTAGTTAGTCTCAAACTTCTGTAAAGTAAGCATACCAAGCATTCAACGGCAATAAATATTTATTTAAGTGATTTAAATGCATGAACTAACTCATTATTCAAGTTGGAAAATCACAAATATTGAGATGGGACCATGAAAATGTTGATGTGGCTTGCCGTGCAGATGACGTTCACACTACTCCTAGTGATCCTCAAGACAAGCTTCACCTTCTGAAAATAATTAAAAACAGAGAAGGAAAATATCAAGAAACACTCTGAAAATCACTAGAAAATCTAGACAGCAGAGAAAATTCTCATCTTTGGTGAGCTGCTAGATCTTTTCATTAAGAACACAGTGCAAAAAAGAATTACCTCATTTGGACTTAAGGTTGAAAAGTTGTGTCTATTTGAAGTTCTCTGGATAATTTGAATTAAATTTAAATAAAACAGAAACCAGGGGGTGATGTCGATGGCGTATTCTCTGAATACGCCTCCACTCGTACCGCTTCGGGCACGAGTGGAGAGGCTGACAGCGGGCCCCGCTGGTCAGGTGCGAGGGGAGAGAGAGAAATAGAGTGCGGCGAGGCTTCGCCGGAGCTCACGCCGGCGAGGAGGGCTCCTTGGCCTAATCCAGAGGGATAGAACGCGAGAGGAGATCAAGGCGCACCTTCCCGTAGCCGTAGAATAGCTAGGGGTGGCCGGACGGGGTCGGAACGAGCTTCTCCAGCAGCGGAAGGAAGCAGAGGTCGCCGGAGATGGAAACGACGATGATGTGGGGCTGCACCAGGGGCTCCAACGGGGTCAGATAACACCAGTGAAGCACCACGGAGGCTCTGGAAGAGCGGCTTGAGCTCGGGAGGGGCTGGAACAATGGGGGCGAACCACGGGGGACCGCCGACGAGCTCGAGCTCGGGGACGGCGACCCGAGGCCTGCCCGGCAGGGCTGCGGCTTTCTAGTAGTTGTGGAGTGTGTAGGAGGAGTTGGTGATGCTCGAGGAGGCTGGGGAGGGGCTATATTTATAGGCGAGCGAGGTGAGGGGATCGGGCTCTGCCGGAGGGCTTCTGGACACGGCGCCCGGCAACGAACGGCGTTAGTGAGAGGGGGAGAAGGCGACGCAGCTCTCGCGGGCACTCTGGGAGGGCGGAGATGAACAAAGGAGCGGGGGTGGCGACGAGCACAGTGGCGTGGCGCACTATTCGGTTGGCTGGGTCGTGCTCGTCCTCGCTGCGGCGAGCTCCGGCGTCAGCGAGCCCCAGCGAGGAGTTAAGGGCGTCGATATGGTGATTGTGGCGAGGTTTGGCAAGGTGTGGCACTCGGGGAAGCGAGCACGCGCTGAACAGAGCACGCGACGACATCCAGAGCGTGTCGACTAGCACATTGGCATCATGCACACGCGTGGTCACCGCACAAACTCTGGCATAGAGCCACAGCTTGCCATAAATTCATGTCTGGCGTGTAGTCCTTAGTGTTTTGGGTCGTTCCAATGCTTTGACTCGAGCCCAAGGGCTGTAGGTGCGTGGTTTACCTCATGGTAAGTTTCTGGTCAGTAACTTGTGGAGTTTACTGTGAGTGATCTAGTAAGAGTTGAGGGCTGAGCTTTGGTGGTTAGTAGTTTCTTAGGAAGGTAATGATGCTCCAGAAAAATAAGCCTCATAGGATCAAGGAAAATGGTACTTGCTGTAGAAACTGCCTTTTCTGACCAGAACACAAAAGATTTTCTAGCAAAAATATTCCAAAAAGTGATGCAATATTTTCGCTCAAGGAGGTGCCCTAGGGTTCAAAGAATATTTGGGAATTTTCTCAGATTTTTGTGGGCAAAGAAAATGGGGGTTGCTTTGGAGCATATGTTGCTGATTAGGGTTTTAGAAGAGAAAATGAATATTTTTCATTTGAGAAAAATATTCCTAGGATTATTTTTGGATTAATCAGAGAAGAAATGATGGTTTGGGGGAGAGGTGAGCCACTTGGGTGAAAATCATGGGTATGCCCAAGGGTTTAAGTCCAACTGAAATGATTCGAAAACCCAAATTCAAATAAAAAGGCAAACAAAATCAGAAAAAGAAGAGGGGGCAAAAACCAGGCTGTCACAAACCTCCCCCACTTAGGATGAATCACGTCCTCGAGATTCGATTGCTTGGGAAAACAATTCTGGATAGTTTGTCTTTAGAAATTCCTCTCGTTCCCAAGTTTCCACTTCCTCTGTGTGATGCTCCCACTGCACTTCATAAAACTTTATCGCCTTACTACGAGTGACCCTTTCCATCTCATCCAAGATTCTAAATGGTTTCTCCTCATATGTTAAATCCTTAGGCAGCTCTAATTCTGACATATCCATCTTTTTATCTGGAGGCAATATACATCATCTTAGCTGTGAGACATGGAACACATTGTGCACTTCTAACAATTTCGGGGGCGATTCGAACTGATATGCAACAGTACCCACTCTGGACATAATTGGGAACGGACCAATATACCTGGGTGCCAATTTTGCGCGAGTCTGAAATCTTGACTCCTTTCATAGGGGTGACTCGGAGGCATACATGCTCCCCGGGTTAAAAAATGATCTGGCGGTGCTTTGCATCGAAATAACTCTTCTGTCGGGATTTAGCCTATTGTAATTTGTCTCGGATTTCCTTGACTTGCTTTTCAGCTTCCGTCATGAGATCAGTTCCGAAAATACGGCTATCTCCGGTTTGAGACCAATTTAGCAGAGTGTGGCACTTGCGGCCATACAAAGCTTCATAAGGTGACATCTTTAGACTGGTCTGGAAGCTGTTGTTGTAGGAGAACTCGGCGTATGGCATACAATCTTCCCATTTGGGACCTTGGGCCAAAGCACATGCTCGAAGCATATCTTTGAGTATTTGGTTTACACGTTCAGTCTGTCCATCTGTTTGAGGATGATAAGTTGTGCTGTACTTTAGCGTGGTCCCCAAAGCTTGATGGAGACGTGACCAGAAAGCGGAGGTAAAAAGTGACCCTCTGTCGGAAGTGATCATCCTTTGTACTCCATGCAGACTGACTATTCTGGACACATACAACTATGCGAGCTGATCGGCTCGGTGAGTGGTTCTGATGGGAATAAAATGAGCTACCTTAGTCAATGTGTCCACCACGACCCATACTGCATCATTGCCTCGATGAGTCCTCGGTATTCCTGTGATAAAATCCATACAAACATCATCCCACTTCCATTGTGGAACGGGCACGGGTTGGAGGAGTCCGGCGAGTTTCTGGTGTTCTGGCTTCACTTTGTTGCATATGTCACAACAAGCCATAAAATACGCGATGTCTTTCTTTATACCATCCCACCAGAATATCTGCCGAAGGTCTTCGTACATTTTGGTACCTCCGGGGTGAATGGAATACGAAGATTCATGTGCTTCCGTCAATACCTTCTTTCTTAATTCTGCTTGTTTCGGTACACAAATCCTTCCGCGGAACCTTAGTGTACCTTGCTGATCCTTTGAGAAATCCTGTGTCTAGCCTTCTAACATACGCTTGATATGTTTTTGTAGCACTGGTTCATTTGATTGGGCCTTGCGGATCTCATCCTCGAGGGTAGGAGTAACATCCATCATATTAGCAAGACCAGTATCAATAATGACCAGATTGAGCTGAGTGATCTCATCCTGAAGTTCGGGAAGCAAGGACTCCATCATGTTATTCAGACTGACAGGCTTTCGGCTAAGTGCATCGGCGACCATGTTGGCCTTACCCGGATAATAATTAATTCCAAGATCATAATCCTTGACTAATTTGAGCCATCTTCGTTGGAAGAGGTTTAAGTCTGGCCAAGTAAATATATACTTGAGACTTTTGTGGTCGGTAAATATCCGACACCTTTTTCCAATGAGGTAGTGTCTCCAAATTTTTAGAGCATGAATAACCGCGGCCAACTCCAAATCATGAGTAGGATAGTTCCCTTCCTGGGGTCGTCGCTGGCGAGATGAGTATGCTACAACCTTGCCATCTTGCATGAGTACGCATCCAAGATCTTGCCTGGAGGCATCGAAGTACACATCAAAGCTGCGATAGATGTCCGGAAGAGTCAACACAGGTGTTGTTGTCAGTCTGATTTTCAGCTCATTGAAACTTTTCTCACAGTCCTCAGTCCATTCAAATTTCTTATCTTTCTTGAGAAGCTCTGCCATTGGCTTGGCAATCTTAGAGAAACCTTCAATGAAACGACGATAGTACTCGGCTAATCCAAGGAAACTCTGGATTTAGGATACTGTTATTTGTGCCAGCCAATCAAGCACGTCCTTCACCTTACTTGGATCCACGGCTATACCTTCTGCGCACAGAACATGCCCTAGGAATCTATCTTGCTTGAGCCAAAACTCACATTTACTGAATTTGGCGTATAGCTGATGGTCACAGAGTCTTTGTAAGACAGCTCGGAGGTGTCCCTTGTGCTCTTCTTCACCTTTTGAGTATATTAGGATATCATCGATGAAGACCACCACAAATCTATCCAGGAAATCCATGAATACTTTGTTCATCATGTGCATGAAGAAAGCAGGGTCATTGGTGAGACTGAAGGACATAACGGTATATTCATAAAGACCGTATCAGGTAGTGAACGCGGTGTTAGGAATGTCTTCCTTTTTTATCTTGAGTTGGTGGTATCCAGTCCTTAAATCAATTTTGGAGAATACTTTTGCGCCACTGAGTTGATCAAATAAATCATCAATCCTAGGTAGTGGATATTTGTTTTTAATAGTGACATCATTCAGCTGACGGTAATCCACACACATACGGAGACTACCATCTTTCTTGTCCACAAATATTGCGGGTGATCCCCATGGTGAAGAGCTTGGACGGATATAACCTTTCTGGAGCATCTCATCAAGCTGTTTCTTTAACTCCACTGATTCTGACGAAGGCATCCAATAATACTTCTTGTATAACGGTGCGGTCCCGGGCACAAGGTAAATTGAAAATTCAAGCTCTCGGTCTGGCGGCATTCCTGGCAATTCTTCTGGGAATACATCGGGAAATTCACTGACCACAGGAATTAATCCCAATTCTTCAGCCACAGCGGTGAAGACTATTTCTTTCTTGGGTATGCTTCTGCAGGCATAGTATTTTGTAGTCTGCCCTTCCTAACTTGTCAAGGTGACTTCTCTGGTCGCGCAGTTAATGCATACTTGGTATTGGGTTGTCGCGACCAGACCCGAATGGATCTAGCGCTCTGTGCTCAGTGTCATCCCTGGATCAGTAATGCTGACACCACACAGTACTTCGAAGGATTTATAGCAGAGTAGCAATCACACACTTATTACATCGTTGTCCACAAGGGAACTTAATACAATAATATGGCTTAAGGCCATCTAATAATAACAATGGAAGGCTTGGAAAACGAGTGAGTCCATCAACTCCAACGGCATCACCGAGTATAGAACCACAACCTAACATCTTACTGTCATGCGAAAAGTCTCGCAACATGAAAAGTTGCAGCCGGAAACGGTCAAGACATGGAATATGCTTTGGCAATGTAACACATAGAGAACAATGAAGCAATAAGCCTACACTACATGCATATTTGGCTGGTGGTAAGGCTCTACGGTTACATTTTTGCGAAAAGCCAATTTTCCCTACATCAAAGGAATAATTTTATTTAACTATCATGGTGGTTGTTAAACATTGAGAATGGTTGACAGCATCCTCAATCCCAATTAAAAGTACTCATTAAAAACCCAATAACTTTATTATTAGAAGTAAAATGTTGAGATTCACATGATATTCAAGTACTAGATACTCAAAACGTCCATAACCGGGGACACGGCTAATCATGATTAGTTTTTACACTCTGCAGAGGTTTGCGCACTTTTCCCCACAAGACTCGATCGCCTCCGCTTGGTTCTCGTGACTACATGGTGTTTGAGAAACGGATGACCGAGACATAGTCTTTCGTAAGTGCTAGCACCTTACATGTGGGTAGACCGTACCAACCTACATCCCCTACATCAGCTAGCCTACCCGTAAGAGTTCGCACAACTTAGTCAACTACGCCAGAGCCCATAATTGGCTTGTGGCTGCACACGGAAGTTTCTAGTTTGAATAATCTTATGATCCCTTAGAGCCTGGGTGGCGGTCCAAAGAAATACAGTAAATCGATAGAAACCAGTGCCTCAATCCACCCGGATGTGTGTTTAAGTTGCCACCTTAGATAAACCATTAATTATCAATCTCACATCCGTCATGGATATTCACTCACCCAATCCACGCCTACTAGCATAGCATGGCATAATCAAGCAAACGTAGAAGTAACTCCCAAGGTTTCATAAGAAAAGCGGGTAATAGGTACTACCTCAATCTACTTCCCATCCCACAATTTGATTAGATCCTAGACATGCAAGTGTTTGAGGTTTTGATCTAATGCAATAAAACTGGGTAGTAGAAAAGTATGATCAAAGTGTTACTTGCATTGCTGATGATCCGCGATTCCTAGAGATTCAAATAACAAGCGGCGACTCGGTGATCTAACGCAGACAAACAACAAGCATACAATAAGTACTCATCTAATGCACAGGTAAATCTCGAATAAAAGATCTAACCAGATAGTTCAACCTAAGAACCCTGGTGGCAAAAGAATCGAATCAAATAAAGTATCGAAAGTCGGAACTCGAGAGAGAACGACTCGGTTTAGCAATCTGAAATTAGGTCAAAATCTCACAGTAGCAAAACTCTGTGAAAATAGGTTAGTCGGAACGGCGGTTTCACATTTAAACTCCAGCGCTTGAATCACCGATTCGATAAACGAGCAAGAAATAAAACAGTTTTGAAAATCGGATCAGAAATCGAATCTGAAAAATAACGGATTAAATCCGATTTAAAAGAAAACGACTAACGAACTAAATAATGGACGTTCGTTAACAGAACGAATCCAACGAACGCGTTCATTGAAACGAACGGGTCGGTGAACGTTCGTTAATTAAGAAAACCGAAAAAAAAAATAAAACCAATCTAGGTTTTTTTAAAAAACCGGATCGGGTCTTTTTGAGAAAACCGGATCGGATCGGGCGCGAGCGGTGGCTACCTCCGGCGGTCACCGGCGGGCTCCGGCGGGGTCTCCGGCGGGTCGGGCGAGGTCGGTGGTTGGCGGCGGGGTCGGCGAGGCTACGGGCGACGGGCGGCGTGTTCGGCGACGAGGGCGACGGCGGCGGCGTTTCGGCGACGGCGGCTCGGCTTTGGGAGGCGGCGGCGGCGGGCGATGTGAGAGAGAGAGGGGGGCGTCGGGTTTTAAAGGGGGGAGGGGCTCCGTTGCGTGGGGAGGGGCACGGCGGGCTCCGCGTGTCCGAGCCGGAGTCGGGCGGCGGCGGGCGGCGGGACTCCTCCCAAGCGTCTTGCGAGGAAGGGAGGTGGGCTGGGCGCCGGGCCTGGGTCTGGCTGGCCGGGCCTCGGTCCAGGGCGGCGCTTATTTTTTTTTTAAATTAAAACTGAACGAATTAAAAAATACCAAATGAATTCCAAATTAAATAAAACAAATTTTCTCCGACTCCTAAAATGAGTCGAACAAAATGAACTTTTAAAACTGCAACATGCAAATAAATTTTAAAATGCTCATTTTTGCCTAAGCAAATAAATCTTCAAAACCCAAATTTGATTTATTTAAAATATCTTCGTTTTCCTAAATATTGGGAAAGTCATATTATTCCCTCTCTTGAGATTTTATAGGAAAACTTTATGAAGATAATTAAATAAATCCAATGATCCTATTTCCAAAATGTGAGAAATCCCAAATATGAAAATAATGAAACTTCCAACTCTCTCCGAGGGTCCTTGAGTTGCGTGAAATTTTCTAGGATCGGAAAATGTGAGAAAATATGATATGCATGATGATCTAATGTATAACATTCCAAATTGAAAATTTGGGATGTTACAAACCTACCTCTTAAGATGAATCTCACTCGAGATTCGGGTTGGCTAGAAAATAGGTGAGGGTGGTCCTTGAGCAAAACTTCCTCTCTTTCCTGTGTGGCTTCATCCTCGGTGTGGTGGCTCCACCGAACTTTGCAAAACTTGATAACCTTGCTGCGGGTAACTCTCTTGGCATAATCGAGAATCTTAATCGGTCTTTCCTCATATGTCAAATCATCCTTCAACCGAATTGCTTCCAATGGTACTGCGGTCTCTTAACGGTACCTCTCGCTATCTCGGGTGACATTTCTTCAATCGAGAAACATGGAATACATCATTAACTCCCGACAGTCCTTCCGCAATTCCAACTTATAAGCAACTTCTCCCATGCGTTGCAAAATCTTATACGGTCCAACGAAACGGGTGCTAACTTTCCTTTAACTCCAAAACGCTTAACTCCTCAAGCGGGATACTCGAGATATACTGTCTCCAACTTCATACTCAATCGCTGGCGCTTTGAATCGGCATAGCTCTTTGTTCCGGCTGGGCTACCTTGAGCCTGTCTCGAATCAACTTAACTTTCTGTTCGCACTCCTTAATCAAATCTGGTCCGAACAACCGACGATCTCCGGCCATTCGTCCCATAACAATGGTGTCCTGCACCTTCTTCCATACAAAGCCTCGAATGGTGCCATCTTCAAGCTGGTTTGGTAACTGTTGTTGTAGGAAAATTCTGCATACGGCAAATTGTCATCCCAGCTAGATCCATAATCTAGGGCACAAGCTCTCAAAGATGTCTTCCAAAATCTGATTGACTCTCTCGGTCTCCATCCATCGGTCTGTGGGTGGAAAGTCGTATGAATTCCAATCGGGTTCCCAATGTTTCGTGCAACCGGTTCCAAAATTTCGAGGTAAACCGGGTTCCTCTATCTCGATACGATGCTCCTCGGAACTCCGTGTAAGCACACAATTCTGGTCATGTATATCTTTGCCAACTTAGCAATCGCTATAGGTAGTCTTGATCGGAATAAAATGAGCTACCTTTGTTAAACGGTCGACTATAACCCAAATCGAGTCATATCCTGAACGGGTCTTTGGCAATCCTGTGATAAAATCCATGCCTAGTTTATCCCACTTCCATTCGGTATCGGCAATGGTTGTAACAATCCTGCCGCTTCGATGTTCTCGCCTTTACTTTCGACATACATCGCAAATCGCTACATACTCGCAATATCCTTCTTCATTCCGGTCCACCGTAAAGTATTCTTCAAATCCAAGTACATCTTGGTATTTCCTGGGTGAATCGAATAGGGTGAATCATGGGCTTCTTGTAAAATCAACTTCCCGATCTCCGGGTCATTGGGCACATAAACACGGTCTTGAACCATAGGGTATCGTGCTCGTCCTCACGAAATCCTTTAGCTTTTCCTTTGCTCATTTTCTCCTTTATAGAGGCAACTTCCTTATCTCGCCTTTTGGGCTTCTCGATTTTGTCCATCGCGTTGGATCAATCTCCAATGCTGCTATATAGCCTCTCGGTACTATTTCCAAACATAGCTCTCAAGGTCCTCGGCTAACTCATTGGGTATTCCTCCCATCATTAGAGTATTGACGCGTGGCTCTTACGGCTCAATGCGTCTGCCTTTCGACATTAGCCTTCCCGGGTGATAATGCAATCTCATGTCATAATCCTTGATAAGCTCTAACCATCTCCTTTGTCTCGAGATTCAATTCTTCTGTGTGAAGATGTACTTCAAACTCTTGTGATCCGTATATACTTCACAATGATTTCCAATGAGAAAATGTCTCCACGTCTTCAGGGCATGCACTACGGCTGCTAACTCCAAATCGTGAGTGGCATAATTCAACTCGTGGGGCTTAAGTTGTCGTGAAGCATACGAAACAACTCTTCCTTCCTGCATAAGCACTGCTCCAAGTCCTCGACGTGAAGCGTCGCAATATACCTCATAATCCTTAGTCCGATCCGCAATATCAAACCGGTGAGGTAACCAATCTTTTCTTCAACTCCTGAAAACTTGCCTCACAGTCCTCACCCATATGAATTTATTTTCCTTCTTCAACAATTCTGTCATAGGCTTGGCAATCCTTGAGAAATTCTCAATGAACCTTCGTAGTATCCTGCGAGTCCAAGGAAACTCCGAATCTCTCCAACTGTCGTTGGTGCTTCCCATTTGGTTACGGTCTCAACTTTTGTGGGGTCAACTGCTATCCCTTCTCCGGATATAACATGTCCGAGAAATCCAACTTCCTTTAACCAAAACTCACATTTGCTTGAACTTGGCATACAACTGGTGTTCCCTCGCTTCTCCAAAACCAATCGCAAATGTTCCTTGTGTTCCTCTTCGTTCTTCGAGAAAATCAAAATGTCATCAATGAACACCACGATTTAACTTATCCAAAAACTCCATAAACACTTTGTTCATCGTGTTCATGAAATAGGCTGGTGCGTTAGTCACCCAAATGACATAACGGTATACTCAGATAGTCCATATCTCGTGGTAAATGCTGTCTTGGGTATGTCCTGCTCCCGAATCTTCAATCGATGGTACCACGATCGCAAGTCGATCTTGGAAAACACCTTGGCTCCTTGCAAGCGATCAAACAGGTCATTTATCATAGGTAGTGGGTACTTGTTCTTGATTGTTACTTCATTCAATCCACGATAATCAACAACCATTCTTAACGATCCATCCTTCTTCTCTACTAGCAAAACGGGTGATCCCCAAGGTGAAGAGCTTGGGCGAATAAAACCTTTATCCAAAAGTTCCTTAATCTGCTTCTTGATTTCCGCCAAATCCTGTGCTGGCATCCTATACGGTCGCTTCGATATCGGGCCTGTTCTTGGCAACAGCTCGATCAAAAACTCAATGTCTCTATCCGGTGGCATCCCTGGCAACTCTTCCGGAAATACATCAGGAAAATCCTTCACCACTGGTACTTCTTCCCGTACCACTCACGATAAGCAATTAACTTGTGCTCTCCTCACCGTGCCGTGATACATACTTAATCCTTCTTCCTTCGTGTGGTGAGCAAAATTGATCTAGTGGAGCAATCAATGTTTCCTCCATACTTTGATAACCAATCCATACCTAATATCACATCCAATCCTTGGGATTCCGTAACTATTAGGTCCGAGGGGAAAACATAGTGTCCAATCCTTAATGGCGGTCGATCACACCATTTACTAGCCATGTACTCGCTCCCGGGTGAGGTTACTAGCATGGGTGACCTAAGGGCTTGGGTGGTAACTTGTACTTATCCACAAATCCCTTGATATGTATGAATGCAATGCACCAGATTTCGAAAAGAACAACTGCAGTAAATGACTTAACCAAAAACTTACCGACATCGTGCATCGGGCTGATCTTCAACATGCTCCACTTCAATGTTGTTCACCTTTCAACTTTTGTAAGGGTTTGTCTTCTTTCGTGAGCTTACATTGCCATTTCCATTCCGCCTTCTCGGATCATTGGCATAATGCCCAGTCTTGCGGCACTTAAAACAAGTAACATGACTCGTGTCTACTTTGGATGGTGTTGACGGGTTGGTGCGATTCTGTCCGCTGCTTCCTCCATTCCTGCTCCCATTCTTGGTGCTGTTATGGTTATGCGAATTTCCTCCTCCATGGGTATGCTGAAACTGAATTCCTGATTTAGGGATATAATGAGGTTTCTGCTGAGCTCCAGAGTTATACTTCCCTTGTCCATACTTCCGCTTGCGGTTCTCAATTTGCTGCTGCTTTCCTTCAATCATGAGGGTTCGGTCTACTAACTCCTGGTAGTTATTGAAACTGGCTACCATCAACGGCATGCTGAACTCATCATTCAGTCCTTCTAGAAACTTCTCCTGCTTAGCTGCATCCGTAGCAACGCTATCCGGGGCATAACGTGCTAGTCTACTAAAGTCATCCACGTCTTCGCCAACAGTCCTTCCTCCTTGGCGTAAGTTGCGAAACTCACGCTTCTTCATGGCCATAGCTCCTGCTGAAACATGGGCAAGTCTGAAAAGCTTGCTGAAATTGATCCCATGTGATGTTGTCTACTGTGGTAAGTGGTTGTGAAATTCTCCCACCATGTCAGCTGCGGGTTCTTCAAGCTGATGTGCCGCAAACTTCACTCTTTCTCCATCCGTGCATCCTGCAAAGTGGTCAGCTCCCTTCCTATCTTGCGAAGCGGTCATCCTGCTACAATTGGCTCGGTGCTACCGAATACACCGGCGGATTTAGTCTAAGGAAACGAGTCAGATGATCCGCAGGTGGTGGTGGTGGCGGTGGGTTGTTGTTGTTGTTGTTGCCCTGGTTCTGCACCAATGTTTGAATCAGGGTATTCTGCTGCTGGATCAATTGGGTGATCTCTCAAGGGAAAAGCGAATCCGGGTCGCGTCTCGAGGCATCGATGGGTTTAGAAAAGATGAGAATTTAGAATAGAATGAGGTCTAAGGGGAATCACTACCCAAATGCACATGAGCAAACACACACAAAATCACTTCATTCAATCAAACAAAAGCTTACAACGATCTAACTATCGCCAAAGGTGCGTGTACTATAATGTTTACATGGAGGGAATACTACTAATATGTGGGGGACTTCTACTAATTTGAACCGTGGAAGACTCCATAATGTTCCGCTCCAGCTTCGTCTTCAATGTCGGGTTCACTTGGATCCGAATCGGTGTCGTCGATGTTGAGGTAGTCGCTTGGGCAATCGACATACTGGTCTTCATTCCTGAGCGCCAACTTCTTCTTGAGTTCTTCAATCTCGTACTTAAGATCATTATTGTGTCTTGCTAGAGCTACGATCTCGTCCATATAGTCCTTGCGAGTTGTCTTTAGTTCCTCTTCAAGCTTGATGATCCTTCCCTTTGCATTCTGCAACTCCAACATATCATTGCACATCTGGTTCTCCAAGGCCGAATGTGCTGGTTTAACTCTGGATAAATGCTGCAATGGATCTATCCTTCTTAGTGTTGACGACTTCCCATTTGTCGCCCTCGGCGTCCGCAAATCTGGTAGATTGTGTCCTTGAGGTCTTCTTGATAAACTTCTCCAATGCGTCCCATGGTGATGTGAGCTGCCATGCTCTTTCCTGCACTCCAAGTTGGTGCACCGAAACACTATCTATTGGCTTGGTGATTGGGGCGAATGTCCTTCCCGAACGTGAGCGTGAATCTTCCAGCGCTCCTCCTCGTGCAGAGTGGCGTTGAAAGTTCCGGTGAAACTTGGTAATCCAATGTTCGTGTACTTGGTAACTTCCTTCAAGTGAAATCCAAATGGTGTGCCTTCATCCGTTGGGTGTACTTGATCTTCGCGTCCGTCATCCTAAAGAGAGTAGAAAAGAGGAGGAGTTAGAAAATGGGAAGAGAATAGTGATCTATGGCTTTATCTTAGTGGTCGTGTCCTATAGTCAGCGTGTGCTCTGATACCATTCTCTCGTCATGACTGCATCGAATGGATCTAGCGCCTGCGTGCTCGGTGTCATCCTCGGATCAAGAATGTCGACACCACACAAGATTTCAAGGATTTATAGCAGAGTAGCAATCACACACTTATTACATCGTTGTCCACAAGGGAACTTAATACAATAATATGGCTTAAGGCCATCTAATAGTAACAGCGGAAGGCTTGGAAAACGAGTGAGTCCATCAACTCCAACGGCATCACTGAGTATAGAACCACAACCTAACATCTTACTCGTCGTTCTAAAAGTCTGCAACATGAAAAGTTGCAGCCCGAAACGGGTCAAGACATGGAATATGCGGCAATGTAACACATAGAGAACAATGAAGCAATAAGCCTACACTACATGCATATTTGGCTGGTGGTAAGGCTCTCACGGTTACATTTTTGCGAAAAGCCAATTTTTCCCTACATCAAAGGAATAATTTTATTTAACTATCATGGTGGTTGTTAAACATTGAGAATGGTTGACAAGATCCTCAATCCCAATTAAAAGTACTCATTAAAAACCCAATAACTTTATTATTAGAAGTAAAATGTTGAGATTCACATGATATTCAAGTACTAGATACTCAAAACGTCCATAACCGGGGACACGGCTAATCATGATTAGTTTTACACTCTGCAGAGGTTTGGCACTTTTCCCCACAAGACTCGATCGCCTCCGCTTGGTTCTCGCACTACATGGTGTTTGAGAAACGGATGACCGAGACATAGTCTTTCGTACTGCTAGCACCTTACATGTGGGTAGACCGTACTCAACCTACATCCCCTACATCAGCTAGCCTACCCGTAAGAGTTCGCACAACTTAGTCAACTACGCCAGAGCCCATAATTGGCTTGTGGCTGCACACGGAAGTTTCTAGTTTGAATAATCTTATGATCCCTTAGTGCCTGGGTGGCGGTCCAAAGAAATACAGTGCAAATCTCGATAGAAACCAGTGCCTCAATCCACCCAGATGTGTGTTTAAGTTGCCACCTTAGATAAACCATTAATTATCAATCTCACATCTGTCATGGATATTCACTCACCCAATCCACGTCTACTAGCATAGCATGGCATAATCAAGCAAACGTAGAAGTAACTCCCAAGGTTTCATAAGAAAACGGGTAATAGGTACTACCTCAATCTACTTCCCATCCCACAATTTGATTAGATCCTAGACATGCAAGTGTTTGAGGTTTTGATCTAATGCAATAAAACTGGGTAGTAGAAAAGTATGATCAAAGTGTTACTTGCCTTGTCGATGATCCGCGAGTCCTAGAGATTCAAATAACAAGCGGCGCTCCGGTGATCTAACGCAGACAAACAACAAGCATACAATAAGTACTCATCTAATGCACAGGAAATCTCGAATAAAAGATCTAACTAGATAGTTCAACCTAAGAACCCCGTGGCAAAAGAATCGAATCAAATAAAGTATCGAAAGTCGGAACTCGAGAGAGAACGACTTTGTTTAGCAATCTGAAATTAGGTCAAAATCTCACAGTAGCAAAACTCTATGAAAATAGGTTAGTCGGAACGGCGGTTTCGTTACGAAACTCCAGGCGCTTGAATCACCTGATTCCGATAAACGAGCAAGAAATAAAACAGTTTTGAAAATCGGATCGTAAATCGAATCAAAAATAACGGATTAAATCCGATTTAAAAGAAAACGCATTTAACGAACTAAATAATGGACGTTCGTTAACGTAATCGAATCCAACGAACGCGTTCATTGAAACGAACGGGTCGGTGAACGTTCGTTAATTAAGAAAACCGAAAAAATAAAACCAATCTAGGTTTTTTTAAAACCAAACTTTGCAAAAAACCGGATCGGGTCTTTTGAGAAAACCGGATCGGATCGGGCGCTGGCGGTGGCTACCTCCGCGGTCACCGCGGGCTCGCGGGTCTCCGGCTGGTCAAGTGCGGGTCGGTGGTTGGCGGCGGGTGCGAGGGGCTCCGGGCGACGGCGTGTTCAGCGACGAGGCGGCAAGCGGGCGGCGACAGCGTTGGCTCGGCTTGGGAGGCGGCAGCAAGGGCGATGTGAGAGAGAGAGGCGCTGGTTTTAAAGGGGGAGGGCTCGGTTGCGTGGGGGGGCACGGCGGCGGGCTCCGGCGTGTCCGAGCCGAGTCGGCGGCGGCGGGACTCCTCCATGTGGCGCGAGGGGAAGGGGAGGTGGGCCGGGGCCCGGGCCTGGCCTGGCTGGGCCGGGCCTCGGTCCAGGGGCGGCGTTTATTTTATTTTTTTAAAATTAAAACTAAACGAATTAAAAAATTACCAAATGTATTCGAAATTAAATAAAACAAATGTTCCCCGACTCCTAAAATGAGTCGAACAAAATGAACTTTTAAAACTGCAACATGCAAATAAATTTTAAAATGCTCATTTTGCCTAAGCAAATAAATCTTCAAAATTCCAAATTTGATTTATTTAAAATATCTTCGTTTTTCCTAAATATTGGGAAAGTCATGTTATTCCCTCTCTTGAGATTTTATAGGAAAACTTTATGAAGATAATTAAATAAATCCAATGATCCTATTTCCAAAATTTGAGAAATCCCAAATATGAAAATAATGAAACTTCCAACTCTCTCCGAGGGTCCTTGAGTTGCGTGAAATTTTCTAGGATCGGAAAAATGTGAGAAAATATGATATGCATGATGATCTAATGTATAACATTCCAAATTGAAAATTTGGGATGTTACATGGGTTAACCAATTCATTCCCAAAATAATGTCCAACTTGGCAGACTCGATGACTATCAAGGAAGTTGGAAAACGGACTGCTTGGATATCAATTTCCTAGTTACGGCAAACCAGATTGCTTCTGAGCAAAGATCCCAGGGATTGTACCAGCATATTCTTTCTCAAAATCGAACAAGGAAATTTGTTTTGGGAAACAAAACTCCACGAAATAAAAGAGTGGGAAGCCCCAGAGTCAAAATAAAATTATTACACTTATGTCATTAACAGGGAACATACCAATGATGACTTCGGGGTCCTCTTAGGTTTCATCTGCGGAGAGGTGATGAACTTTCCCTTTTATGGTTTGCTGGACAGGGTACGGCCCCATATGGTTGATTTGTGGCCTAAATGGAGCATTTGTCTTGCCGTTCTTGGGACACTCTCTTGCATAATGTCCGGTTTGTCCACAACTGAAACAGGAATTGTTGCGCTGACATTCTTCTCGCACCGGGCTGGTTACGACATTCTTGACTTGGGTAATGGTCTTGTTAACATTCTGCTGCCAATTGGGCTTGTACTCTACTTGAGTGTGCTACCAAGTACGAGCCTTCTACACTCGCTGACCATCCTTGTTAGGCTCAAACTAGCGCTTGTGATCATTATTGGCAGTCTTGTTGTCATGTACAAGCTTGTGCTCCCTTTCAGCAATGAGGGCCTTGTTTACCAGAGTTTGGAAGTCCGGGAAATCAAACATATTGAGTGTGCATCGAAGGTGCTGGTTTAGTTCGCCAAGAAATCTGCCAATCTTTCTTTCTTCTGTGGCCACATCATAGAGGGAATAGTGGGCCAAATGATTGAACTTATGCAGATATTACTTCCTTGGGTGAGCGTGAGGAATTCACGCTGTTTGACCTTCATAATACCAGCAGGAATATGGTATTTGCGAAAATGATCCTTGAATTTTGTCCAAGTGATTTCTTCATCTGCAGGCCACATGGCTTTCGCATTATCCCACCATATAGCGGCAGCTCCTTTGACATAATGTGTAGCAAACGGAACCTTGCCAGCTTCTTCAGTACGAGAAATCTCAAGCTTTTTCTCAATAGTTCATAACCAATCGTCTGCTTCCAAGGATCAATAACTTGACTGAAACTGGGAGGCTTTGTTCTCTGAAAATCTGACCGTTTGGAGTGATGACCGTTCTAATTTCCATTATGTCCAACCATAGCTTGTACAATTTTTAATAATTCAACCAGATCGTTATTCCTTCTTTCCTCAAACATACACAAAATTTTCTCGGTGGAGGGCGGATGTGGCGGTGGAGGCGGTGGTGGATCGTACGGCTCGGGGGAATGTCCTGCGTGTCGTGCTGAGCGGCGAACAGGGACATCCTCACAAGTGTGACTGCTACTGCCTCCCCACGTCATCCTATTATTTGTTTTTCCCAGGATAACGCAACCGTGATGAGCAACATCCAAAATAGTGGGGAAAAGCCAGCGAGAAAACCCGAAAGAAAAGAACATGGAATAGCAAAGAAAACATGACGAATAATAAAAAGTTCCAACATAATTATACATAGACTCATACATGAAGGATAAACACCATGATAAGTTCGACTACTCTCATACATGAAACGGAACATCATGACTCGTACGACTACATCCGTACATCAACATGACAACTGCGAATACTCGAACGCTCTAGCGCTCTGCTAGTCCTGTTGGGTCCTCTCCTAAAGCGGACTCGGATCCTGAACTGACGACGTTAACCGAGACCTCTGGGTTAAAGGTAACACGACGACGCTGCCTCAGGGGCTCTCCCTCCAGGGCAGGTGTGGGATGAGGCTAGAGCATCGGGGCTATGGGAAAAGCGAGAAGGGAAACCCACTCAGCAGGAGCACTGAGGGGAGTCACGGTCGAGGTGCCCGAGCTACTCGGAGGAGTAACCAGTGAAACAGGCGAGCTAGAAGCGTGTGGAATATAAGGAGTAAATCCCATAGATGGTGGACTGGGGTAGGACCTAGAGGCTACTAAAGCAGTGCGAGCATGAGTCAGCTCTCGAGCCAGCTCGTGAATTAGAAGGTAACTGGCAGTGATATAGCGAGAAAGGTGGCTAGCAGCGCTATCAGACTCCTGATCAATGATGGGGAAACGGACACGACCATTGTCGTGCAAGGATGGATAGTAGTGGAAACCTGGGTGATTCTGCATCCGGGCCTTGTTATAGTGCATCTCGATGAGGACCTCAAATGCTGGACAGCCTGAGAAGCGGTGGAAGCGAAACCGCTCCTGGAGGTATGAGTGTAAGAGCTGGAAGATGAGTTGGTGCATAGAGTAACCACGGTGTGATACTCGTATACTAAGTCTGCTAGACACTCTCGGTACACCCGATACATCGAGTCGTCACCGTGAGGGTAGAGGCGGCGCCATACATTCCGAAGAAGGTGCGGCGACGTGTACGGCAGCAGCTCCAACTGGCACGGATACAACACTGGAGCCATCTACACTCACAGCCATTAGTTGGTTAGAAATAAAAGTAAAACGAGTGCATGCAATGCAACAATCATCTGCAAACACTACCGACACTCAAAATCGACTCTAACTAACGTCCAGGTAACACGTCGATAGTCTAGCGTGTCCTACAGTCAACGCGACTCTCATACCAAGCGTTGTGGCACCCCGGCTCAGAGCAACTGGTTTACCTTGCATTTCCAGGCTCGAGATCATGTCTTCTGGCAACACACAACATCTTGGTACAGAAAACAACCGCTTTATTGATACTAGAGGAACATAGTTCGATATTACATCAAGTTGCGAGGCCAAGCGGCACACGGTGCGGCTGAACAATATTTACATTATTTAGTGAACATAAAGGGGCCTTGATCATGACAACTACGTGGCAGCAGAACGACAATAAAGCGGGACTCCATAGCACAGGGACACCGCGTGGACACGATCTAGACTCGGGCAGCACTCCGATCCAACGAAACTTTCCTGAAATCTGGCATAACACACCAGGTCAGTAAATTGAATGTACTTGCAAGCTCACAACAAGCATAAACATAATGTCAGACAATATCATGATATTTATTCAGATTATCATCAATGCGAAATCATACTAGGGATGCAGTGAACATGATCTCGTGGCTCAAGTCCCTCGGACTTGCTTACCAAACGAGTTACCTCGTAACCAAACAGAGATCTTTCCCATATCACAAACGGATCAACACTTTGGTCTCATCCTCAACAGATGGAACCAACACTTTGGTTCCCATCATCAACATAGTTTCTCAACCATCATCTTTCCAATAGTGCCATGTGATTAACATTAGTGTGCATGATTATTTAAAATGTTGATCCATGGTGTGACCTACTTCTGAGTTGTGTCTGTAACCGAGGACGCGGCTATCGATAGATTAAATACACTCTGCAGAGGTAGCACACTTTACCCACACCACGGAATCCATGGCCTCGCACTCCCATTCGGGTGGACCAACGACATTCCGATGAATCCCTCCCATTGCCATGACCCTCTCCCGGCCACTCTGACTTACTCCCCACTGGGCTAAGTCCTGGGTGGCCCCGTGCCTACCAAAGGCATCCACGGCCACCGTCGTGGCAAAACATAAACGGTCCCAAACGAGGACAAGGTACCATAACAACAAACGGGCACACAAGGTTATGCCTGCTTACCGGGCCAGGGTAACGCACGCCCATAACCTTCCCTCATTGGAAGCACTAATCAGAGACATGACAACAGACCGAATAAAGGCTTTCCCATAAAGGCCAATGTGGTTGCACTGGGTAAAACTCGATTGAGTGGCACCATGACCCAATCAACAATATGTTCAAGTTGAGTTATTATCAGGTTTAACTCAAAGTAAAAATAACCGGTATCATGATATGCCATGAAAATGCAACCTTACATTATGCATCACATATTATCGGAAATAAATGGATCAACCTCATCAAGTATGTCACTAACTATAATCATCAGCAAAGTCATACCACTTGTCTGGTTATTATAATTTAACAAGCTTAACCATGATATTAACTTGAAATAATCCGTTTTCTTCTCACTTAAGAAAATATTAACCAAACTAGTATTTTTCATAGTCATTTTATTTCTACATAACCGAATATTACTTCTACTTGCTTTAACTAACTTAGTTAGTCTCAAACTTCTGCAAACTAAGCATACCAATCACTCAATAGCAATAAATATTTATTTAAGTGATTTAAAGGCATGAACTAACTCATTATTTAAGTTGGAAAATCACAAATATTGAGAAGGCACCATGAAAATGTTGTTGTGGCTTGCCTTAGTGCAGATGAGGTTCACACTCCTCCTAGTGATCCTCAAGACAAGCTTCACCTTATGAAAATAATTAAAAATAGAGAAAGAAAATATTAGGAAACACTCTGAAAATCACCAGAAAATCTAGACAGCAGAGAAAATTCTCATTTTTGGTGAGCTGCCAGATCTTTTAATTAAGAACACAATGCAAAAAGAATCACTTCATTTGGACTTAAGGTTAAAAGGTTGTGGTTGTTCGAAGTTCTATGGATAATTTGAATTAAACTTAAATAAAACAGAAACCAGGGGGTGACGTTATGGCGTATTCTCTGAATATTCCTCCACTCGTACCGCTTCGGGCGCGAGTGGAGAGGCAGACAGTAGGCCTCGCTGGTCAGGTGCGAGGGGAGAGAGAGAGAAATAGAGCGCGACGAGGCTTCGCTGGAGCTCACGCCATCGAGGAGGGCTCCTTGGCCTGATCCAGAGGGATAGAACGCGAGAGGAGATCAAGGCGCATCTGCCCGTACCCGTAGAATAGCTAGGGGTGGCCGGACGGGGTCAGAACGAGCTTCTCCAGCGGCGGCAGGAAGCAGAGATCGTCGGAGTTGGAGACGACGGTGATGTGGGGCTGCACCAGGGGCTCCAGCGGGGTCGGACAGCACAAGTGAAGCACCACGGAGGCTCTGGAAGAGTGGCTTGAGCTCGGGAGGGGCTGGAATGGTGGGGGCAAACTGTGGGGATCGCTGGCGAGCTCGAGCTCGGGGACGGTGATCCGAGGCCTGCCCGGCAGGGCTGCGGCTTTCTACTGCGTCGTGGAGTATGTAGGAGGAGTTAGTGATGCTCGAGGAGGCTGGGGAGGGGCTGTATTTATAGGTGAGCGAGGTGAGGGGATTGGGCTCCGCCGGAGGGCTTCTGGATACGGCTCCCGGCGATGAACGGCGTTAGTGAGAGGGGGAGAAGGTGACACAGTGCATGCAGGCTCTGTGGGAGGGCGGAGTCGAACATAGGAGCGGGGGTGGCGACGAGCATACTGGCGCGGTGCACTGTTTGGTTGGCTGGATCATGCTCGTGCTTGCTACGGCGAGCTCCGGCATCGGCGAGCGCCACGAGGAGTTAAGGGCGTCGGAACGGTGATTGTGGCGAGGTTTGGCAAGGTGCGACAGTCGGGGAAGCGAGCACGCATTGAACAGAGCACACGGCGGCATCCATAGTGCGTCGACTAGCACATTGGCATGTGCACATGCGTAGTTACCGCGCGAACTCTGGCATAGAGCCTTGGCTTTCCATAAATTCATGTCTGGCATGTAGTCCTTAGTGTTTTGGGTCGTTCCAATACTTTGAGTCGAGCCCAGGGGCTATAGGTGCGTGGTTTACCTCATGGTAAGTTTCTGGTCAGTAATTTGTGGAGTTTACTGTGAGTGATCCAGTAAGAGTTGAGGGCTGAGCTTTGGTGGTTAGTAGTTTCTTAGGAAGGTAATGATGCTCAAGAAAAATCAGCCTCATAGGATCAAGGAAAATGGTACTTGCTCTGCCTTTTCTGACCAAAACAGAAAAGATTTTCTATAGCAAAAATATTCCAAAAAGTGATGCAATATTTTTGCTCAGGGAGGTGCCCTAGGGTTTAAAGAATATTTGGGAATTTTCTCATATTTTTTTGGGCAAAGAAAATGGGGGTTGCTTTGGAGCATATGTTGCTGATTAGGGTTTTAGAAGAGAAAATGAATATTTTTCATTTTAGAAAAATATTCCTAGGATTATTTTGGGATTAATCAGAGAAGAAATGATGGTTTGGGGGAGAGGTGAGCTACTTGGGTGAAAATCATCGGTATGCCCAAGGGTTTAAGTCCAACTGAAATGATTCAAAAACCCAAATTCAAACAAAAAGGCAAACAAAATCAGAAAAAGAAGAGGGGGCAAAAACCAGGCTGTCACAAGCTTTCCCCCCAAAGATAAAGGGAAAACCTTCTTGTAACCTTCATCTTCGGGTAAACCTACAAGCTTAAATAATCCGCAAATTTCATCCACATGTATCAAATGCATATCGGAATGCTTCGTTTCATCTCCTGCATAAGGATTATCTAGCAGTTGCTGTATCATACCCGAAGGAATTTCATGAATATTTTCAGTAGTAGGTTGAGGGGCAAGTCTTTGTGTTTCCGGTCGAGGTGAAGATACCCCAAACAAACCCCTCAAAGGATTGTTTTCCATAGTAACAAGTGACAGTAAATTTTAGCACGTAGTATAAGTTTTTCCTTACCTATTTCCACTTACCAAGAGCACTTCACTCCCCGGCAACGACGCCAAAAAAGAGTCTTGATGACCCACAAGTATAGGGGATCAATCGTAGTCCTTTTGATAAATAAGAGTGTCAAACCCAACGAGGAGCAGAAGGAAATGACAAGTGATTTCCGGCAAGGTAATTTCTACAATCACTAAACTTGATGGTAACAGATAGTTTGATAGCAAATAATTTGTAACAAGTAATAATAGTAACGGTAAGTGCTGCAAGGTAGCGCAATCCTTATTATAGCAAAGGACAGGCTGGAACAGTCCCAGAAAATAAGTAAAACGTTCTTGAGGGCACACAGGAATTTCATCTAGTCACTTTCATCATGTTGGTTTGATCCGTGTTCGATACTTTGATAATTTGATATGTGGGTGCACCGGTGCTTGGGTTTTGTTCTTAATTGAACAAGCCTCCCACTTATGATTAACCCCCTAGGAAGCGTCTGCAACTACGAAAGAAGTATTAAGTTAAAATCTAACCGTAGCATTAAACATATGGATCCAAATCAGCCCCTTATGGAATAGTACATAAACTAGGGTTTAAGCTTCTGTCACTCTAGCAACCCATCATCTGATAACTACTCCACAATGCATTCCCTTAGGCCCAAAGATGGTGATGTCATGTAGTCTACGTTCACATAACACCACTAAGGGAATCACAACATACATATCATAAAAATATTGAACGAATACCAAATTCACATGATTACTTGCAACATGACTTCTCCCATGGCCTCAAGAACAAGGGCAACTACTGACAAATAATATTCATGCTCAAGATCAGAGGGATATTAAATAGCATAATGGATCTGAACATATGATCTTCCACCAAATAAACCATCTAGCATCAAGTACGAGATGTAATCAACACTACTAGTCACCCACAGGTACCAGTCTGAGGTTTTGATACAATGATTGCACACAAGAGATGAACTAGGGCTTGAGATGAGATGGTGTTGTTGAATATTGGCCTCCCAAAGATGAGAAGGTTGTTGGTGATGACGATGGCTTCGAGTCCCCCCTCCCAGAGGGAATTTCCCCTAGCGGAATCGCTCCGCGGGATGGCAAAAGTGCTCCTGCCCAAGTTCCGCCCTGAGACGGCGGCACCCACCAGGGCGCGCTTGGAGGGGCTGACGCGCCCTAGTGCCTTGTGGTTACCTGGGTGGCCCCCTATGGTAGTTCTTTTCTCCAATATTTATTATATGTTCCAAAATAATTATCCGTAAAATTTCAAATCATTCGGAGATGTGCAAAATAGGTATCTCTGACATAGCTTTTTTTAGGTCCAGAAATCCAGCTGCCGGTATTCTCCCTCTTTGTGTAAACCTTGCATATTATGAGAGAAAAGGCATTAGAATTACTCCACAAAGTGTTATAATGCATAAAAACACTATAAATAAAAGTAGGAAAACATGATGTAAAATGGACGTATCAGTGGCTCATGACACCATATGATACGGGGCTAGACCCGGTTTCGGCCGATCTTTCATGATTGGAGTGGATTCCCACAAAGAACACGATGAACACGGGGAAGAACAGAGAAAAATCACAAGGGGAAGCACTCAAGAACAAGTCCAATCACACATCCACTAGACAATCAAACACACAAGATCCACAAAGGTACATGAACAACAAAGAGGAAGATACAAGGTAGAGTTCATCCCAATCCAAAGGAGATGGGGTCTTGATGATCTAGGTTGATCCTTCCCACAAGGGGGTCTTGAATCCCTCGGGATCTTCTCACATGCTCACATGGAGGTCTTAAACTCCATGGGAGTGGTCTCTCTCTCAAGAAGAGAAGGTACAAGCAAAGCTCAACTAAGATGAGCTATCAAATTTGCTAACCCTAGAAATGGGGAGGGGTGTCTATATATAGTGTTAGGGGCGAATGGGTAGGTAGGAGAGGGATACATGGGACGTTGGCCCGGCTGTGCACGCGCAGGTGCCGGATGTCCGGGGCTTCAGGAGGCGTTGGATGTCCGGGGCTCGGGCCAGATGTCTGGCCATTTGATGGTCGTAGCTGTTGTACTCCTCTGTCAGATTTCCGGGTGGGCCGTCGGATGTCTGGGTGTTGCTGAGGCGTCGGATGTCCGTCCGCTGATGCTTTTGGTCGTCTGTTGGTGCAGCTCCTGCGTGTCTGCACAGGCGCCAGATGTTCGTCCCTTGGCCCGGATGTCTGGCCGCTGTAGCTGCAGCAGCATCGTCTTCTTCCGTCGTGTCCTCCAAGCTTCCCTCCCGGATGGTGTAGTTGTACACTTGCGCTCGCACTCCTCCTCATCGTCTGTAGTGCTCCGACAATACTTATGTATGCACACGATTGGAGTGTCAAGTAGTATACCATCCTCAAAGGGGTCAAGTGAACACGCGTAAAGGAGATGTTTCACCTTTGTGTATGTGAAGTAGATGTCGCACGTGTCACTTGACGAACGAACTCTTGACATGGTGATGTCCGTAGGATGCTCTGCATCACTGCCTTTAGAGGTGCACGGGCTACCCGGCAATAGTTAGACCGACTCTCGGAACAATCAGTGGCTAGGTCAACCATGACAGCAGCTATGTATGGCAGTTCATGATCACTCCGACCTACTGCATCGTCCTCGCTGCGGATTGCGGTCGCCATCAAAATATCTTTGTGAGAGTCTCATTGTTGTGGATCCGGTGGTTGACTTCTGCGGTGAGATGCAAACTATAGACGAAGTCTTGACGTGGAGGGATAGTTGTGCAGCGGCGGTGGTCGCATGGCATGTAGTTTCTGGGATCGTGGAAAAGTTGTGGCGACAACACATGAGTGACTTCAATGGTGGTGGTGCTACTTGAGCACTCGGCCTTGAGCTCTGGGGTGAAAGCCCAGGTCTGACCCAAGTTGTGTATCCCTGCAAATGGCTATGTTTTTACGTCGTTACCATGTTGAAGGGATTGCTTGGAATGCTAGGACTAATTCTTTAGGGTGAAACCCAAGATTCTGGCCTTGGGTGGTTGGATATGGTAACGACAATGCTTGAGTGTTGCTCCCTTCCTGAAGGCGTTTGTCGGTGTACTAGAGTAGGGGTACCCTAGTATCCCGTACTCGTGCACGACGACAGTGCAGCACCTCAGCGAGGTTTGCCTCGTCACCGCCAAGATCCTCCGTGGATCCTTTGGAGCCATTCAAGAACAAAGTATTAGATTAAGAAGACAAGGCCCCGCAAGAGGAGCTTGTCGGGAAGGCCACCCTGTGCATACAGAAGACAAGGCCCCGCAAGAGGAGCTTGCCGGAAGGCCCGAGCGCGACAAGCCTCCGGACGCGACAAGATTCGGCGCGGCAAGGCGCTTGCCGCTGCATGCAACTTCTCTCCATCTCCGCTCCAGCTCATCCAGCGGCGTGTCGCCATGAGACCGTTCCATGCGCTGCGTGTCGGCGGGTCAGGCAGCCAGCGGAGAGCAGCGATAAGCGGCGCCGACAAGCTTGCCATCGTGGCGGCGGAGGCGCACTGACGGTCTCAAGCCTTTGTTTGGGGCGACAATCGACGGGCATTTATTGCTTTTGTCCCTTGCCGTCGAGTTAGGTATTTTGCACTGTACCTTCGCTCAAGTAGATGTACCAACTCCAGTTTTTACATTTATACCCTCATCTATGTTGCCACCGCCGGAGACCCCTTGAGCATATAAAAGGAGGCCCTTGTGCAACCGAGAAAGGGTTCGGTTAGTTCGGTTCATTCGACTCACCAGAGACCGTAGACACTCACGCTTAGGTTTTGTAGCTTGCATTGCTCCTGGCAAGAACACAATACATCAAACAAGCAGCGAGGGAGTTTTATCACTCCGAGAGCTCCGGCTGGGTAAACTGCTCGTGTGCCTCGCCTCGATCCGCTTCAGGCGATCTCCGCCTCCGAACCACAAGGGGCCTGGTCCGCCGGCCCCATAGGTGTCCGTGGGTACGATCAGCCTTCCCGACATCTTTGGCGCGCCAGGTAGGGGGCGTCGAGGCCGTGTGAATCTGATCCGGCGTTCACACGAGCAGCGCTATCAACATCTTCCTCAACATGCCACCGAAGAAGAAGGCTTCGGCGGCAAGAGCCCGTCTGCTGCCGTACCCACCCTCACCGCAGCAAACGGGTGGTGGGGCAGACGCTGGCGGAGGAACGGGCGCGACGAAGGTGTCCGCGACATTGCCAAGTCCAAGGACAAGGCCCCGCAAACCTCGGCATCCGCGCATCCCCCACGCCCATCTCAGGAGACGCGGGACCAACAACGTCATGGCGTTCACAACGCCATACGTTCGTTGGATCGAGACCCTCAAGACCAGCATGCGCGCCAACATGCCGCACGAGTGAGATACGGTCGCCTGGACGGGGTGCTGCTCCTTCTACCGTAGTTAGAAGTCCGAGCGTATCCCGCTCCTCGCACCGTTCTCCAATGCCGCCCACTACTCCAGCGGAAGCTCTGGCGAGAGCTCAGCTGCTCCTCGACTACCCTCCAACGACCGACAAGGTCGACGAGTGGAGGGCCACTATCCAGAGCCTCATCGGCTTTGCCAACGGCGACGCTCATGACAACCAAAGCCATCATTGCCGTGACGAGACGACAAGGCACGAGCCGGTGGCGACGAGACTGTCGGAGGTGCAACCACCATGCACTCTCCGCCACGAAGGCCAAGATCGCCGACTCACCGGATCCACCTCGACAGCGACTCCACCGCGTCGTTGGATCCGCGAGCTCGCCGCGATCAGCGCCAAGTTCTTCACGAGCGACAACAAGAGGACGCACGAACTCACATCGAGCGCCAAGAGAAGCGTGACGTCATCCGACAAGCCGCTGGGCCTTCTATTGACATGCGCGCGCCCGGAGGAGCCAGCGACTTGCCGTGACGCGGTAGGTTGCCCCGTTCACTCGTGAGTCGCGGCAAGTCCAAAGGGCCCAGCCAGAAAAACTTCAAACCAGACGTGCCGGAGACGTATGATGGCAGGACACATCCGTCGGAGTTCCTTAGCATCTACACCATCACGGTGCAGGCTGCGGGGGGACAGACGACAAGATCCTCGCCAACTACTTCCCGCTCGTGCTCAAGCCCAACGTCAGATCTTGGCTCATGCACTTGCCGGACAGCTCCATATCCTCTTGGGCAGATCTGTGCCATTAGTTTGTTGGCGCCTTCACAGGCGGCCACAAACCTCATGGCCAAGAGAGTGACCTTCATCTGCTCGCCCAGAAGGAAGGAGAGACCCTGCGCAAGTTCATTCAGAGATTCAGCCGTGTGCACTACAACATCCTGAACGTCCACCTGCCCGCGGTGATCAGCGCATTTCACTGTGTCTGCGGAACCGCAGGATGAGGGAGGAGATGGCGATGTGCAAAGTCAAGGACGTCGGTGAGCTGTACGCCTGGGCCGACAAGTGTGCACGCTACCGAGGAAGGAGGAGACTCCGGAGAGAATGCGAAGGCAGGATCTCGACAAGGATGACACCGCCCGCAAAGAAAGACCGCGGCGAGGCAACAGGAAGAAGAAAAGCGGAAGTGCTAGCTGTTGAGCAGTCCCAAGAACGGAGGTGGCGACAAGAACGCCAAGGCTGGTGGTTCCGCAAGGAGGTTGCTGCTAACACCAACCACCGGTCGGTGGCGGCCGCCGACAAGCGAGACAGCTCCGACAAGCAAGATCTTGCAAGATCCACCGCACCAAGGGCCACGACCTCCAGAAGTTGCAGAAGGTCGAGCAGCTCGTCGAACAGCAGAGAGCTGAGTACGAGCGGCGCGACAAGGAGAAGGCCCAGGAAGGTGCTGGGGAGCAAGCAAGAAACGTCCGGCCGGGGAGGGCGCGCCAGCAAGGCCAAGCAGCGGCAAAGAGATCGACTTCCCCACGGCCGCGACAAAGATGAAGATGATGACGACGACGAAGATATGGAGGACGACAGCGCCGATGAGCAGGAGTTTGAAAGCCACAGAGGTCCTCTGCGTTGACGGAGGTGCTTCCCTGCATACCTCCCACCGCCAACTCAAGCAATGGATGCGGGAGGTCAATGCAGCGGAACCATCCGTAGAGTCACGCAAGCCTATCAAGTGGTCCAGCACGCCTATCATTTTTGATATTGAGGACCATCCTGATCGCATAACTACGGTCGGGTGCTTGCCGATGTTGGTCTCTCCAACCATCCGCAACCTCAAGGTCACAAAAATGTTAGTTGACGGCGGGGCCGGCTTGAATCTGATCTCCTCCGCGGTGCTCCAGAAGCTTCAAATCCCTGACAGCGAGCTCGAAGAGACCGGCACCTTTCAAGGAATCAATCCGGGAAGGAGCAAGCCGAAGGGGAAGATTACGTTGCCAGTAACATTTGGCAGCGAGCTGAACTTTAGGACTGAGAGGGTCACATTCGACGTTGCCGATTTCCCATTGCCTTACAATGGGATACTTGGTCGTCCAGCACTCGCCAAGTTCATGGCAGCCTCTTCGAGCTCGCTACAATCTACTCAAGATGCCAGGCCCGATAAGCGTCATCTCTGTCCATGGCGACAAGAAGGATGCCCTTATCTGTGCCGACAAGATCTACCGGGATGCAGCAGCCGCGACAGATTGCCAAGCACTTGCCAGAAGCTCCCGGGGAAGAAGACCAAGTCCAAGTCCGTCGAGGGCTCGATGCTCACTCCAGAAGCGCACCTCTTCGGAGTGCTGCGCTACCGTCGAGGACGCACCATCGAGCTCCACCGGCAAGTGCAAGAAGATGGTGGCTCCGCCAAAGACCAAGAAGGTGCCCGCCAAGGAGGAAGGCACTGGTGGTACCTTTACCATCAGTGCCTCTCTCTCGACCCTAAATAGGAAGGCGCGCTCGTTGCTTTCCTGCGGGCGAATGTCGACGTGTTTGCATGGCAACCATCTGACATCCCCGGTGTTCCCAGGAAAGTGATTGAGTACCGTCTCGCCGTTTGTCCTCACGCGCGACCCGTCAAGCAGAAAGTCAGGAAGCAGGCAGTGGAGCGCCAAGAATTCATAGCCAAGAGATCAAGAAAGCTGAAGCGGCAGGCCTTGTCGAGGAGTGCTCCATCCTACGTGGTTGGCCAATCACAGTAGTCGTATAAGCAAGCAAATGGAAAATGGAGACTTTGTATTGACTTCACGGATGTTAATAAAGCTTGTCCCAAAGATCCATTTCCCTTGCCGCGCATTGACCAGATTGTCGACTCCACGGCTGGATGTGATTTGCTTTCGTTTCTTGATGCCTACTCAGGATACCATCAGATCTTCATGGCTGAAGAAGATGAAGAGAAGACCGCATTCATCACACCATGTGGCACATACTTTATTTCATATGGATGCCTTTCGGTTTGAAGAATGCCGGTTCAACATTCTTGAGGGTGGTCCATGACGCTTTTGAGCCGCAAATGCTGTAAAATGTAGAAGCCTACATGGATGACATAGTGGTCAAAAGCAAGGACAGAGCAACTCTGGTTCAAGATTTGGACGAGACCTTTGCAAATCTGCGCAAGATCAACCTCAAGCTCAACCCCGAGAAGTGCGTTTTTGGAGTCCCTTCCGGCAAGCTTCTCGGATGCTTCGTGTCTCAACGAGGGATTGAAGCTAATCCCGACAAGATCAAGGCCATTGAGCAGATTGAAGCACCAAAGCGCGTCAAGGATGTACGAAGACTTGCCGGTTGCGTGGTTGCTCTCAGCAGGTTTATTTCTAGGTCTGCTGAACGCGCCCTGCCGTTTTTCAAAATTTTGAAAAAGGTAGGTCCAATGAAATGGACTCCCGAAGCGGAGGCTGCACTGCAGAACTTAAGGAGATACCTGTCCTCCACTCCAACACTTGTCGCACCTAAGCCACAAGAGAAGTTGCTGCTATATATAGCGGCAACCAATCAAGTGGTTAGTGTTGCGTTAGTAGCGGAGAGGGAGGCGGATGACGAGCCAAAGAACCACGGCAAGCACATCCAGCGACAAGGCGGGGCTTCACGACAAGCTCTGGTCCCGACAAGGACGAGTCCGCCAAGACGCATGACCAGACTGTAAAAGGATGGTGCAGCGCCAGTCTACTTTGTCGGTTCCCTCCTGCAGGGGCTAGGTCAAAATACTACGGGTGTGCGAGAAATTGCTTTTCGGCCTCCTCATGGCCTCGAGAAAGCTGCGCCATTACTTCCAAGCACATGAGATCACAGCTTGTCACCGCTTTCCGCTGAAGAGGATACCGCAGAATCCGTAAGCAACGGGCGGGATTGTCGAGTGGGCTTTGGAACCGCAAGCTTTGGTCTTAAGTTTGAAAGCACATCAACTATCCAGCGAGGCGTTGGCAGAATTCATAGCAGAATGGACGCCAACACCGCATTTAAGAAGATTCCGAGACGAGCATTCCCGTCAAAGAAGCAAGCAAAGAGTGGTGATGTACTTTGATGGTGCCTTCTCGCTGCAAGGCGCCGGTCTTTGGCGTGTCGCTTATCGCACTCCACCGGAGAGCACCTCAAGTACGTCGCCCGGATGCACTTTCCCAAGGAGCAAGCGACAAACAATACTGCAGAGTATGAAGGTTTGCTTGCCGGTCTCAGGATCGCATGATGGACCTTGGGATCAAAAAGCTTATTGTCGTGGTGACTCACAAATTGTCGTCCGCCAAGTGAACAAGGATTACCAGAGTCCGCTGATGGAAGCCTACGTCGATGAAGTGAGGAAGCTAGAAGAGCACCTTGACGGTGCGCAAATGGAACATGTTCCAAGAGCTCGTAATGATATTCTTGCCGACGGCTCACAAAGTGCGCCAGACTTAAGCTGCCTGTGGAACTGTGGATTTTCGTGCTCAAGCTGACTCAGCCAACCGTAACACCATCAACTGGACAAGGCAAGAAGAGGAAGTTGGCCTCTGGTGACTACTTTCCGACAGAGCTTCCCGAAGCCGTTGTTGCAAAGGTCCCCAAGATCAACACCAACAGTGCTGAGGAGCAGTCTGCTCCGACAGGCCCCAGGGTTTGTTTCGTTGAAGCAGACGCTCCCGACAAGTCTTGCTCCGGCAAGCTTGTCGGGGAGCATCTAGCTCCGGCAGGGCCGCAGGTCCTTGCCGTAGAAGCTGATGTTCCCGCAGCAGCAGATGTGCCTTTAGTCCTTGTTGTCGAGCCGCAAGCTCCAGCATGGGCGCAGCAGATTGTCCACTTCCTTCAGACAGGAGAACTTCCCGAAGAGCAAGAAGAAGCGGAAAGAGTAGCCCGGCAGTCAAGTATGTACCAGTTTGTCGACAGCATACTGTACAGAAGAAGACTCAACGGTGTGAAATTGAAGTGTATTGCCCGGGAAGATGGACAGAAGCTGTTGGCAGAGATACATGGAGGCATATGTGGTCACCACATTGGCGCAAGAGCACTTGCCGGCAAAGCTTTCCGGCAAGGTTTCTTCCGCCGACAGCCCTCCGTGATGCAATCGCACAAGTAACCAAGTGTGAAGCGTGCGGTTCCATTCCAAACAGATACACCAGCCAGCTCAAGCTCTCCGCACGATCCCTTTATCCTGGCCATTTTCGGTCCGGGGCTCGACATCCTCGGCCCCTTCCCCGAAGCTGTCGGGGCTTTGAGTACTTGTACGCCGCCATCGACAAGTTCACAAAGTGGCCGGAAGTGGAAGCAAGTGAGGAAGGTGACGGCACGATCGGCAGTCAAGTTCTTCAGGTCAATTGTTTGCCATTTCAGAATCCCTAACCGGATCATCACCGACAACGGCACACAATTTACGAGTCGCACCTTCATGCAGTACGTCCAAGATCTTGGCGCCAAGATCTGCTTTGCTTCTGTTGCTCACCCGAGAAGCAACGGTCCAGCAGAGAGGGCAAATGCTGAAGTGATGCGTGGGCTCAAGACCAGAACTTTCGACAGGCTGCACAAGTGCGGAAGAAACTGGATCGAGGAGCTGCCGGTGGTTCTTTGGTCGATCAGGACGACGCCAAATCGAGCCACCGGCCAGACACCCTTTGCTCTAGTCTATGGAGCAGAGGCAGTTCTCCCCACGGAACTCATATACGGATCGCCTCGAGTGCTCGCTTATGATGAGCTTGAGCAAGAGCAGCTGCGACAAGATGACGCTACCGCTCCTTGAGCGAGATCGCTCTTCGAACAGGCGAGCCGCCGCTACCAAGAAGCTTTGCGTCGCTACCATAGCCGCAGAGTTAGTGCCAGAAGTCTTGAGGAAGGCGACCTTGTTCTTCGGCGCGTTCAGTCCGCCAAGAATTCAAACAAGCTGAAGCCGAAGTGGGAAGGCCCTTATCGGGTGAAACGAGTCACTAGGCCTGGCGCTGTCCGCCTTGAGACCGAAGATGGCATTCCGGTGAGCAACTCCTGGAACATTGAGCATCTTCGTAAGTTTTACCCATAGGGCGCGGGTTGTCGGAACCCGTTCGGCAACCACCTTTTGTACAAGTCTTGCCGCAGCTTGCATGTAATCCTTTGTACAAAGCCGGGCGCAGACCCGTGCATCGAAGAAGCTCATGTGTTGCACACAACTTGTCAAATTCATGCTTTCATCATTTTATTGCATGTTTTGGCTAACACTTTGTGCAGCAACCACACCCGTAAGCAGAATCAAGCCACTGGCTCCATAACGTTATTTCCTCTTCTTTTCTTTTCTCAAAGAAAGGGAGGCTCCCTCAAGCACAAGTTAACCAGGGGAAGGAGGAGATAATACTATGGACCAGGCACCGCCGAGGAAGTTTCGCCTCATCGGGAAGCAAGAGATGTAAAAGCTAAGTTGCCAAAGTTTGAGCAATCAATTTTTAAATTTTCAAGTTATCTTCCTCGAACGATAGTACTTTGTATGGAAAACTCATGCGCAGAGGAACCAACTTGCCGGCGAGTCGCTCCCTTACTTTGTTTCGAGTCCGCTCAACAACTTAAGTGAGCTGCGGTTAGTCGCGACAAGTTTGTTTGTCGGAGGCGGCACTGCCAGCAGTCTGCTGACGTTCCGCACTCAGCGCTCGCGGCAAAAGTGCCCGCACCGACAAGTCCCCCAAATGCGTAAGGCAGAAACATACAAAAGAAGGAATCGAGTAGAGGAAATAATGTTGCATTGATCGCCTAAGATAGAGTATATTACAAAATAACTTGTCGCTGATCTAACAAAGTGTTCCAAACATGATCAGCAGCGACAAGGGAAAGATAAAGTTGGCGGCCTAGTCTACGCGCTCGCCCTCAATCCGCTTGATCTTGTTCACCTTGTCCACAATGGGTGTGACAAGGGCTTTGAGCTCCTCCACGCTGGCATCGGGCGGCAGGATCCGAGGACGCCCGTTAAGGTTGAGGCCCGGATTGCGAAGGCCACCTTGATCAAGACCTTCTCGAGGGCTCCTCGCACACCTGGCGTGATTCCTCGGCCAGCTGCTTGGGACCTCTTCTCGAAGTCGCTGGAGACCCGTCACCACGCCTTTGAAGAATAAGCTGAGCTTGGCGCTGGGTTGGAGATGCTCGTCGGAGGAGTACGCAAGGTCCGCCATCCCCAGCTCCATCAGTTCGTTGTGGATGTCGGCGGCGGTGTCCACAAGACCTTCGGTCCAGTGCTCCACGCTCTCCTCAAGGTGTTCTCGGACGGAGGCAGCATTCACCAGCAGCTCCTCCTTGGCCTTGATCGCCTCCAACAAGCCCACCTCCCGCTCTGGCGCCATCCAACGTCTGCGTCGAGTGGTCAGCTTCAGCTCAAGATCCGCCTTGGAATCCTTGGCGGCGCCGAGCTCCTTGGCCCTATCAACAGACGGCTCTGCAGCTCGCCAAGGGTGTAGGCGTCCTTCTCGCTCACGCTTGAGCACGGCAAGCTCTTCGCCGCTCTTCTTGAGGGTGGCCTCCACCGTGCCACCTTCGCCTTCAGCTCTTCCTTGGCGGCCTCGGCGGGCGGCGTCGCCGCTTCTGAGCGCCCCGCCAAGGACTCTCAGCAGCAAGGTCTTCTTCGTGGCTGTCCAGGTTGACCTTCCGCTGCGCCAGCTCGCTTTCTGCTGGCGAGCTTCTCGGCAGCCAGCCAGCTGCTCCTCCTCATTGCGGCCTTCTCAAGGATGAAGGCCGTGCGCTCTTCTGCGAAGTTGCCCAGCTTCGCTTTCGTCGCGGAGGGTTTCTTGGTTGGCGCTCCGAGCTCTTGGCGCGCTTCTCCATGTCCGCTCCTGCCCTCGCGACAAGTGCCTCCCGGGTCTCCAACTTGGCCTGCGGCGCGGTAGAGAGAGGCAGCTTCTTCTGTTGCTCCTCCTCAGACTCACACTGCTGCTGCTTGGCGATCCACCAGGCCAGCCCAATGAGGCGGTAGCTCGCCGTCGAAGGTCTCTCCTCGAGCGGCGCCTGGAGCTCGGTTCCCAGGAGCTTGATGAAGACGCCTTCGCCGGCCTTCAGGTAGGCGCCGGGCTGGGGCTCCTCGGAGCCCGCCACCGCTGCTGCGGCGGGGGAGTCGGCTGTCGGTGTAGCGCTTGCCGTTCCTGCGGCCTCAGGGCCGTCGGTCACGATCGCCCGACCCTCGCCCGGCCTCTGCGTCGGCGCCTCGGTGGCCTCCTCGCCAGAGCTCGTCGGCGACGGCCTCTTCTTCCACGAAGACGACCTCTTCTTCCTCGGGACGGCCTCGTCGGTGTTGCCGCTGCGTTCCTCCTCGCCGGCGGCCTCGACCTCCATCGGCTCTGCGTCAGACGAAGAAAGAGCAGTCAAGCAGATGTTCAAAAAGAGAAACAAAAGAAAGCAAGCCCAAGGGAGCGCGTAAGGGAATTACCTGCAACGGGATCCGCAGCCATGGCCTCGACCACTGGAGGGTCACTGGCGCCGTCCCTTGCCGGAGTAGCCTCCCTTGCCGGAGTGGCCTCCCTTTCCGGGGTGGCCTCCCTTGTCGGAGGGCGGTCCCTTGCCGGGGAGTTCTCCCTTGGCGGCGTAGTGGCGTGAGGCAGGATCTCGAGGCGGCTTCCGAGCCCTCCCGATGAGGATGCTCTGCTCCTACACAAGCACACAGTCGAGATATCAACAAAGAAGGAGCACCCCTGCACACCTAATAGTAAGAAGAAAACTGCGCACTTACTCTGGGGCCATCTGGGGCTGCTCTGAGGTAGGGTCGCCGGGTCCGGCAAGGGAGTCTCGGACGCGTCCCCTGTAGCCACGGGAGAATCGTCCTCGACGACGATCATCGGGATCTTGGCCCTCTTCGCCGCTCTCTGGGCCAGCGTCCTGAAAAGGAAAGAGTCCAGAACGAAGCAAATATGATTCAAGATGAAGCAATAAAAATTGAAGAAATACAAGCACAATCTCGAGAAGCTTACTCTTCGCCTTCTTCCTCGGAGCTGAGCGCGGAGAAGTCAAACTCCGGCTCGCCTCCGGTGCGACGAGGCGGGGGAGTGGGCTCTCTTGGCCGCTTACGGGGCGTCGGCGGTGGCTCGAGAAGATTCCGCCCAGCTTGTCGCTGCGGTGTGGGCGCTCATGCAACCTCGCTTGCAGCGGTGGAAGCGCGTCATGGCAGCGCTTCTTCTTGTGGGCGGTTTGTCGCCTCGGTTCGTCTCCAGCCTTGCGGAGACGCCTCCTCGGCGGAGCCGGGGGCTCAGCTGGCGGCAAGTCGCTTGGCGGTGGGGAAGAGGCGCCCTCGGCGGTCCACTCGACCCGCCTCGGCTCGACAAGCTCGTCCTCACCGGCGACCTCCCCTCGCTCGGCAAGGCTTGCCGCCTTCGCCACGTCCGCCTCCTCCACGGTGAACCCGAAGGCTCCAGCGGCAGCGGCTGCTGCCGCCTCCTCCACCCTGGTGGCAATCCGCGCCATCTCCTGGTCGGTGGTGTCGCGGGTGAGCCTTTTCTGCTCGTCAGAGCGGATCGGCACTTCTTGCAAATCGTCGAAGAATTGCTGCACGACCTCGTCGGGGGGCTCCTGCCAGGTTGGGACGATCCCGTGGGAGTCGCACAGTGGCATCATGGCGTGGATGCGGTCGAGCGCCGAGTTGTTGCACAATGGGACGACCCCCCGCGGCAACCTAAACCACTCAGGGTGGTCGGGGTCGTTCTTGAACAGCTCGAGCAGCACTGCATCCAACTCCATGACGGTGAAGTTCCAGTTCAAGCCCGGGCGCAGCCTCATGATATCTGCCGCGTTTTGGAACTCCCAAGCAGGCCTCCTCCTTTCCTGCAAGGGAGCGATGCGGCGGCGAAGGAAGTCTGCGCCAACTGCTCCTACGGTCAACCCGGCAAGCCTGAGGCGCAGAATTCGGGTCACAACTATCTTCAGCTTCGCATCCTCCGGCGCCAAGTTACTCCAATCTCTGCCGTGCACTATTGGGGTTTGGCGCACGGCGGTGAAGGGCTACGGGTTCTCCTCCACGACCCAGCACCAGTTGGCTCTCCACTCCTCCCACTTGTTGCGGAACTCTCCCTCTAGGTAGGCCTCTTTCTTGCCGATCCTAGAGACCCAGGCTATCCCTCCGGCAAGTGGCTCTCCTCTCTCAACGCGGGGAACAAAGAAATGGCGGAAGAGTGCCACGTTCGGGTGGACTCCGACAAAGTTTTCGCACAAATGTGCGAAAACCGCCATGGTCAAGACGGCGTTGGGGGTGAAATCAAGGAGGCGGAGGCTAAAGGTGTTCATGATGTCGCAAAAGAACTCGGAAAAGGGCGGGCAAAGACCGCAATAGAAGAAAAGGGCGAAAAAGGGGTACCCTGTCGGAGCCAAATCAGCGGCGGAGGCGGGGAGTACCCTCGTGCGCGGATGCGCACGCGTCTCCGTCGACCAGAAAAGGTAGAAGATGTCCCGCAGCTCCCGTGCGCCGAGATGCGGGGGGAAGATGGCTCGCTCCTTGCGCAGCGCCGCGAGCCGCTGCGCCTCGGCCGACTTGACGCCCTTCTCCTTATCGGCTTTCAGAGCCATGGCGAGGGGGGCGGAGGAGGTCGACGGCGGTGAGCGTGCTTGTGGGGAAAGGGGGCGGGGCGCTGCTCTCTTCGCACCGGAGAAGAAGAGGGGAGCGGCGGTGGTTTTCTTGACAGGACCGCACTGGCTGGGGTGGGCGGCCGGCCTCTGTTTCCTCCGCTTATAAAGAGGGGGAGGGGGCGGACGTTCCGCTTATACTAATACAGAACCCCCACGACCGCGCCCCACGATCTTCGCACGACGCCACGTCCGGTGCGTGCCGTTAGTGGGGATCGTGGTGGGTCCGGGCGAGTTGCGGCGTGGTCGAGGCCGCGTGTCCGTGCACATTTTGGGCCTGGCCCGACAAGCGCTTCGGCACTGCACGGCCCAGCCGGGGCTCCTGCCGGTGTACTAGAGTAGGGTACCCTAGTATCCCGTGCACTGCAGCACGGACGATTCAGCACCACAGCGGCAGGTTTGCCTCGTCACCGCCAAGATCCTCCGTGGCTCCTTTGGAGCCATTCAAGAACAAAGTATTAGATTAAGAAGACAAGGCCCGGCAAGAGGAGCTTGTCGGGAAGGCCACCCTGTGCATACTGAAGACAAGGCCCGGCAAGAGGAGCTTGCCGGAAGGCTCGGAGCGCGACAAGCCTCCGGACGCGACAAGGATTCGGCCGCGGCAAGGCGCTTGCCGCGGCATGCAACTTCTCTCCATCTCCGCTCCAGCTCATCCAGCGACGTGTCGCCATGAGACCGTTCCATGCGCGCGTGTCGAGCGGCTGTGCAGCCAGCAGAGAGCAGCGATAAGCGGCGCTGACAAGCTTGCCATCGTGGCGAGCGGAGGCGCACCTGACGGTCTCTGTTGCCTTTGTTTGGGCGACAATCGACGGGCATTTATTGCTTTTGTCCCTTGCCGTCAGAGTTAGGTATTTTGCAATCGCATAATCGCTCAAGTAGATGTACCAACTCCAGTTTTTACATTTATACCCTCATCTATGTTGCCACCTGTCGGAGACCCCTTGAGCATATAAAAGGAGGCCCTTGTGCAACTGAGAAAGGGTTCGGTTAGTTCGGTTCATTCGACTCACCAGAGACCAGAGACACTCACGCTAGGTTTTGTAGCTTGCATTGCTCCCTGGCAAGAACACAATACATCAAACAAGCAGCAGTAGGAGTTTTATCTCTCCGGAGAGCTCCGAAGCTGGGTAAACTGCTCGTGTGCCTCGCCTCGATCCGCTCTTCGTGCGATCTCCGCCCCCCTCCGAACCACAAGGGGCCTGGTCCGCCGGCCCCATAGGTGTTCGTGGGTACGATCAGCCTCCCCGACAGCATTACTATTGAAGAACTTCGTCATCCTTGTGGTGTCATGAGATGGTCGCGGATATGTCCATTGTCATAGTTTTCCATTCGCAGAATATGGTCGCTTTGGGGCCTGTTTTCTATTTTCTTCTCCTATGTATAACTTTGGTCTTATATGACTTTACTATTTGCCAGTGTGTGTTTGTATGGGTGCACGGGTGTTTACCGTGTGCATCCTAGCCATGCAGAGGTCAGACATGTGATCATTGCGATTGTATCCTCTTGATGCTTCATTTTGAGTCAATAAATCAACCCTTTCTAGAGAAAAGTATCTCTACTATTAAAGAGGAGTTGGTACGTTCGCCTCAGCTTTGGGTTTTCCACCTCCTCCCACATACGCGTCTTCTAAATGGTTCCCCCCCTCCCACAAAAGAAAACAATTCGCCCCACAAGCCGCTACACTCTCTCCCCTTGAGCAAGACTCTCCTTTCCCCAATAGCATGCGCACTACGGTCCCTTGCATCGTCGCTGCACCAGAGCTCGTCAACCAGCCCCACCTCCTATCGTTCCACCCCCTACTGATGGTGCAATACACCGGGGGTGGCCTTTTGAGGGGAAGCCCGGTAGCAGGACTGCCACGAGACCCAGGTGAACTCGCAAGGCCCGATGACGGGAGGGGGCCCAGAGGCCTAGATAGAACTCGAAGACCATCTTGATGTGCAAGTCAAGAGGGTGGCGGTGTGAGGTTGGTTCAATCCCTTATAAATCCTAGACCCTGTCGTTTATATAAGACTATGCTAGGGATGGTTATCATCATCTATAACATAGACCCAACTCAGGGTAGTCATATTCAAATCTCCGTTGTAACCCCCTTGCACGAGGTGCTCCATCATAAAAATAAATCAGAAGCAGGATGTAGGTGTATTTCAATACGAGGGCCCGAACGTGAGTAACCCCCTGATGTGATCTCCCCTTTGGTACTTCCGGCCGCATTCTCCATCCTACCAAGGGTACTGACGATCTTCCAAACCGACAGTTAGTATGCCAGGCAGGAGCTGCACTGGTCGGAGAATGAACCCAGATCGGATCTTTGTTCATGACCGATGACTATATGTTGGGATAAACCTTCGTCTTCAGCTCCTACGAGCTCGTCGTTGATTATCAGGGGCTGCTCTACGACATAATGTTGTCGGGCTCCATCAACACTATATGCTTCGGGAGCCTTGCGTTCCACTTAGATCGACACGACGACACCGTATGTTTATTTTCCCCTCCATCACCTCTGGCACAGGAGGCAAGGCTGGTCATGGCCAACCTCAGGATGGTTGGGCACCAGCTCACCCGATCTCAAAGGGCAAACATGATCTTCCAATCCACTGAAACACGTCGAGCCCAGAAGCTCACTCGACGTGTGGTCTACCCGATCGTGCTGGCCTCCATGGAACCCCTGGCGGTTTGACTCTACGACCGCCTTCGACCTCACTGACCACCAGACCTACATTCCTCATCCGAGAAAATTCACCTTGGTGGTATATCCGATTGTGGAAGATTACCGATTGATAACCCACAAGTATAGGGGATCATTTATAGCCTTCTTCAATAAATAAGAGTGTCCGAACCCAACGAGGAGCTAAAGGCAGAACAAATATTCCCTCAAGTTTTTCGACCACCGATACAACTCTACGCACACTTGACATTTGCTTTACCTAGAACAAGTATGAAACTATTTTGCAATAATAAAACTACGAGTACTTTGCAAGAATAAAACTACGAATAAATTGCAAGGTAATAAAAGCTTTTGTCAACAAGAAAAAGTCATTTGTCCCTAGGCAATCGATAACAAGTACTGGTAATCATTCTTGTAATTTTATATGAGGGAGAGACATGAGCTAACATACTTTCTCTACTTGGATCATATGCACTTATGATTGGAACTCTAGCAAGCATCCGCAACTACTAAAGATCATTAAGGTCGTGAAACCCAACCATAGCATTAAGTATCAAGTCCTCTTTATCCCATACGCAACAACCCACCTACTCGAGTTTAAGATTCTGTCACTCTCGCAACCCACCATAAGCAAATCATGAACGTATTGCAACACCCTACAGCAGGGACCCCTCACGTTTGCACAAGACAGAGGCCACCGTAGGACAGCACCATAAATAAAATATACAATACCAACCAAGATCACGATTAACCCACAGGACAAAACGGATCTACTAAAACATCATAGGATAACCATAGATCATTGGGAAATAATATATGGAGTTGAGCAACATGTTTAAGTAGAGATTACAGCAGGGAGAAGGGGTGTTACACCGCTGCATAGAGGGGGAGAAAGTTGGTGTTGACGGTAGCAAGGTTGTTGATGTAGATCGTCGTCACGATCCTAGCCCCGGCGGCAATCTGGCACCACCGGGAGAGAGGGGGAGAGAGAGCCCCTCCTTCTTCTTCTTCCTTGGCCTCCCCCTAGATGGGAGGAGAGTTCCCCCTCTAGTCCATGGCCTCCATACCAGCGGAGGGGCGGGAGCCCCTCCGAGATTGGTGTAACATCCCAAATTTTCAATTTGGAATGTTATACATTAGGTCATCATGCATATCATATTTTTCTCGCATTTTCCGATCCTAGAAAATTTCACGCAACTCAAGGACCCTCGAAGAAAGTTGGAAGTTTCATTATTTTCATATTTGGGATTTCTCAAATTTTGAAAAAAGGATCATTGGATTTATTTAATTATCTTCATAAAGTTTTTCCGATACAAAATTTTAAGAGAGGGAATAATATGACTTTCCCAACATTTAGGAAAAATGGAGATTTTATAAATAAATCAAATTTGGATTTGGAAGATTTATTTTGCTTAGGCAAAATGAGCATTTTAAAAATTTATGCATGTTTGCCGCTTTTAAAGTTCATTTTGTTCGACTCATTTTTAGGAGTCGGTTAAAATTTTTTTATTATAATCGGTGTTCGTTTGTTTTTTTTTTAATCCGTTTTGTTTGTTTTAAATAAAAAAAAACTGCGCGCCCCCCCTGGGCCAAGGCCCAGCCGGCCCACCAGCGCCTGACCCAAATACCTTGCCCACCTCCCTCTCTCACTCACAAGACACTACCCGCTGAGCCCCCACAAGACGCCACCGCCGCCATTGCTGCGTGTCCGGGTCGGACACGAGGTCGCCGCCACTGGCCCCTTCCCTGCCGGCCAGCCCCCTTCTATTTATACCGCGCCCCCCATCTCCTCACCTCGATCCGCCGCCGCCGCCCTCACCAGGCCGCCGCCGCCCCTCGCCGCCCCTCCCGACCCGCCGACCCCGGACCCCGAGCCCGCGGGCCCTCACGTGAAGCCACCGGAGGTAGCCGCCGCCGCCCCGCCCCGATTCGGTTTTTTTAGAAAAACCCGATCCGGTTTTCGTTCGTTGTTCGGTTTTTTTTTCAAAACCTAGATGGTTTTTAATTTTTCGGTTTTCTTAATTAACGAACATTCACCGAACCGTTCGTTTCAATGAATGTGTTCGTTGGATTAGTTCTGTTAACGAACGTCCGTTATTTAATCTGTTCGTCGTTTTCTTTTAATCGGATTTAATCCGTTATTTTTCTGATTCGATTTCCGATCCGATTTTCAAACCTGTTTTATTTCTTGCTCGTTTATCGAATCAGGTGATTCAAGCTACAGAGTTTCATTTACGAAACCGCCGTTCGACTAACCTACTTACACAGAGTTTTGCTACTGTAAAATTTTTACTTAGTTTCAGATTGCTAAACCGAGTCGTTCTCCCTCGAGTTCCGACTTTCGATGCTTTATTTGATTCGATTATTTTTGCAACTGTGGTTCTTAAGTTGAACTATCTGGTTAGATCTTTTATTCGAGATTTCCCGTGCATTAGATGAGTACTTATTGTATGCTTGTTGTTTGTCTGCGTTAGATCACCCGAGTGCGCCGCTTGTTACTTGAATCTCTAGGTCTCATGGATCATCGACAAGGCAAGTAACACTTTGATCATACTCTTCTCATACCCAGCTTTTTATGCATTAGATCAACCTCAAACACTTGCATGTTTAGGATCTAATTAAATTGTGGGATGGGAAGTAGATTGAGGTAGTACCTATTACCTGTTTTACTTATGAAACCTTGGGAGTTACTTCTACGTTTGCTTAATTATGCCATGCTATGCTAGTAGACGTGGATTGGGTGAGTGAATATCCATGACAGATGTGAGATTGTTAATTAATGGTTTATCTAAGGTGGCAACCTAAACACACATTTGGGTGGATTGAGGCACCTGGTTTCTATCGAGGACTTGCCTGTATTTCTTGGACCGCCACCTGTGCTCTAAGGGATCATAAGATTATTCAAACTGGAAACTTCCGTGTGCAGCCACAAGCCAATTATGGGCTCTGGCGTAGTTGACCAAGTTGCGCGAACTCTTACGGGTAGGCTAGCTGATGTAGGGGATGTAGGTTGGTACGGTCTACCCACTTGTAAGGTGCTAGCGCTTCTGAAAGACTATGTCTCGGTCATCCGTTTCTCAAACACCATGTAGTGCGAGAACCAAGCGGAGGCGATCGAGTCTTAATGGGGAAAAGTCATGAAACCTCTGCAGAGTGTAAAAACTAATCATGATTAGCCGTGTCCCCGGTTATGGACATCTTGAGTATCTAGTACTTGAATATCATGTGAATCTCAACATGTTACTTCTAATAATAAAGTTATTGGGTTTTAATGAGTACTTTTTAATTGGGATTGAGGATGCTGTCAACCATTCTCAATGTTTAACAACCACCATGATAGTTAAATAAAATTATTCCTTTGATGTAGGGAAAACCCAGCTTTATGCAAAATGTAAATCAGAGAGCCTTACCACCAGCCATATATGCATGTAGTATAGGCTTGTTGCTTCATTGTTCTCTATGTGTTACATTGCCAAAGATATTCCATGTCTTGACCCGTTTTGGGCTGCAACTTTCACGCTATGCACTTTTCGCATTTACGAGTAAGGTGTTAGGTCGTGGTTCTATACTCAGTGATGCCGATGGAGTTGATGGACTCACTTGTCTTCCAAGCCTTCCGTTGTTATTGTTAGATGGCCTTAAGCCATATTATTGTATTAAGTTCCCTTGTGGACATCGATGTAATAAGTGTGTGATTGCTACTCTGCTGTAAATCCTTCAAGTCTTGTGTGGTGTCGACATTCTTGATCCGAGGATGACAACGAGCACGAAAGCACTGGATCCATTCGGGTCCGGTCGCTCTGAGAGAATGGTATCGAGCACACGCCGACCGTAGGACACGACCACTAAGATAAAGCCATAGATCACTATTCTCTTCCCATTTTCTAACTCCTCATCTTTTCTACTCTCTTTAGGATGAAGGACGCGAAGATCAAGTACACCCAACCGGATGAAGGCACACCTTTTGGATTTCACTTGAAGGAAGTTACCAAGTACCTGAACATTGGACTACCAAGCTTCACCGGGACTTTCAACGCCACTCTGCCTGAAGAGGAGCGCTGGAAGATTCAAGCTCACGTTCCAGGAAGGACATTCGCCCCAATCACCAAGCCTATAGATAGTGTTTTCAGATCAACAACTTGTAGAATGGGAAAGAGCATGGCAGCTCACATCACCATGGGACGCATTGGAGAAGTTTATCAAGAAGACCTCAAGGACACTATCTACCAGATTTGCACGCCGAGATAACAAATGGGACGTCGTCAAGACCAAGAAGGATAGATCCATTGCAGCGTTCATCCAGAGTTAAACCAGCACATTCGGCGCCAGAGAATCGGATGTGCAATGATATGTTGGAGTTGCGAGAATGCAAAGGAAGGATCATCGAACTTGAAGAAGAACTAAAGACAACTCGCAAGGACTATATGGACGAGATCGTAGCTCTAGCAAGACACAATAACGATCTTAAGTAATGCAGATTGAAGAACTCAAGAAGAAGTTGGCGCTCGGGAATGAAGACCAGTATGTCGATTGCCCAAGCGACTACATCAACATCGACGACACCGATTCGGATCCAAGTGAACCCGACTTTGAAGACGAAGTCGAGCAGACATTATGGAGTCTTCCACCGTTCAAATTAGTAGAAGTCCCCCACATATTAGTAGTATTGCCCCCCCCCATGTAAACATGATAGTACCCGCACTTTTGCGATAGTTGGATCGTTGTAAGCCCTTGTTTGATTGAATGAAGTGATTTTGTGTGTATTTGCTCATGTGCATTTGGGTAGTGCTTCCCTTAGACCTCATTCTATTCTAAATTCTCATCTTTTCTAAACCCATCGATGCCTCCGAGACGCCGACCGATTTGTTTTCCGCCAGAGATCACCCAACTGATCCAAAGCAGAATACCCTGATTCAAACATTGGTGCGTAACCAGGCAACAACAATAACAACCCACCACCACCACCACCGCGGATCATCTCGACTCGTTTCCTTAGACTAAACCCGCCGGTGTATTCCAAGAGCACCGAACCAATTGTAGCAGATGACTGGCTCCGCAAGATAGGAAGGGAGCTGACCACTGCAGGATGCACAGATGGAGAAAGAGTGAAGTTTGCAGCACATCAGCTTGAAGGACCCGCAGTAGCATGGTGGGAGAATTTCACAGCCACTTACCCTGTAGACACTGTCACATGGGATCAATTTCAGCAAGCTTTCCGCACTGCCCATGTTTCAGCAGGAGCTATGGCCATGAAGAAGCGTGAGTTTCGCAACTTACGCCAAGGAGGAAGGACTGTTGGCAAGACGTGGATGACTTTAGTAAATTAGCACGTTATGCCCCGGATGACGTTGCTACCGATGCAGACTAACAGAGAAGTTTCTAGAAGGACTGAATGATGAGTTCAGATGTCGTTGATGGTAGCCAGTTTCAATAACTACCAGGAGTTAGTAGACCGAGCCCTCATGATTGAAGGAAAGCAACAGCAAATTGAGAACCGCAAGCGGAAGTATGGGCAAGGGAAGTATAACTCTAGAGCTCAGCAGAAACCTCGTTATATCCCTAAGTCAGGAATTCAGTTTCAGCATACCCATGGAGGAGGTAATTCGCATAACCATAATGGCACCAAGAATGGGAACGGAAATGGAGGAAGCAATGGACAGAATCGCACCAACCCGTCAACACCATCCAAATTAGACTGAGTCATATTACTTGCTTTAAGTGCCGCAAGATCGGGCATTATGCCAATGACTTTCCGTATAGGCAGAATGGAAATGGCAATGGAAGCTCGAAAGAAACCCAACCCTTTCAACAGGGGATGTGAACCACATTGAAGTGGAGGAGGTTGAAGATCAGCCCGATGCAAAGAATCGGTAAGTTTTTGGTTAAGTCATTTCTGCGGTTGTTCTTTTCGACATCGGTGCATCGCTTTCATACATATCAAGGGGATTTGTGGATAAGTACAAGTTACCAACCCAAGCCCTTAGGTCACCCATGCTAGTAACCTCACCCGGAGCGGAGTACATGGCTAGTAAATGGTGTGATCGACTGCCATTAAGGATTGGACACTATGTTTTCCCCTCGGACCTAATAGTTCTGGAATCCCAAGGATTGGATGTGATATTAGGTATGGATTGGTTATCAAGGTATGGAGGAAACATAGATTGCACCACAAAGTCAATTTTGCTCACCACACCAGAAGGAAGAAGGATTAAGTATGTATCACGACACGAGCCGAGAAGAGCGCAAGTTAACTGCCTATCAGGAGTGGTGCAGGAAGAAGTACCAGTGGTGAAGGATTATCCTGATGTATTTCCTAAGAGTTGCCGAGAATGCCACCGGATAGAGACATTGAGTTTTTGATCGAAATGTTGCCGTGAACAGGCCCGATATCGGGCGAATCTGCATGTGATGCCAAAGACAGGATTTGGCGGAAATCAAGAAGCAGATTAAGGAACTATTGGATAAAGGTTTTATACGCCCAAGTTCTTCACCTTGGGGATCACCCGTTTTGCTAGTGGAGAAGAAGGATGGATCGTTAAGAATGGTTGTTGATTATCGTGGATTGAATGAAGTAACAATCAAGAACAAGTACCCACTACCTATGATAAATGATCTGCTTGATCGCTTGCAAGGAGCCAAGGTGTTTTCCAAGATCGACTTGCGATCGTGGTACCATCGATTGAAGATTCGGGAGCAGGACATACCCAAGACAGCATTTACCACAAGATATGGATCATGCGAGTATACCGTTATGTCATTTGGATCGACTAACGCGCCAGCCTATTTCATGAACCTGATGAACAAAGTGTTTATGGAGTTTTTGGATAAGTTCGTCGTGGTGTTCATCGATGACATTTTGATTTTCTCGAAGAATGAAGAGGAACACAAGGAACATTTATGATTGGTTTTGGAGAAACTAAGGGAACACCAGTTGTATGCCAAGTTCAGCAAATGTGAGTTTTGGCTAAAGGAAGTTGGATTTCTCGGACATGTTATATCCGGAGAAGGAATAGCAGTTGACCCCACAAAAGTTGAGACCGTAACCAAATGGGAAGCACCAACGACAGTTGGAGAGATTCGAGTTTCCTTGGACTCGCAGGATACTACCGAAGATTCATTGAGAATTTCTCAAGGATTGCTAAGCCTATGACAGAATTGTTGAAAAAGGAAAACAAATTTATATGGACCGAGGACTGTGAGGCAAGTTTTCAGGAGTTGAAGAAAAGATTGGTTACCTCACCAGCTTTTGATATTGCCGCATCGGACTAAGGATTATGAGGTGTATTATGACGCTTCACGTCGAGGACTTGGAGCGGTGATTATTCAGGAAGGAAGAGTTGTTTCGTATGCTTCACGACAACTTAAGCCCCATGAGTTGAATTATGCCACTCATGATTTGGAGCTAGCAGCCGTTGTGCATGCCTTGAAGACGTGGAGACATTTTCTCATTGGAAATCATTGTGAAGTATATACGGATCACAAGAGTTTAAAGTACATTTTCACACGTATGAATTGAATCTCGGACAAAGGAGATGGTTAGAGTTTATCAAGGATTATGACATGAGATTGCATTATCACCTGGAAAGGCTAATGTCGTAGCATTTACATTGAGCCGTAAGAGCCACGTCAATACCCTAAAGATGGGAGGAATACCCAATGAGTTAGCCAAGACCTTCGAGAGCTATGTTTGGAAATAGTTCCAGAGGCTATGTAGCAGCATTGGAAATTCAGTCAACACTAATGGACAAAATCGAGAAGCCCAAAAGGCGAGATAAGGAAGTTGCCTCTATAAAGGAGAAAATGAGCAAAGGAAAAGCTAAAGGATTTCGTGAGGATGAGCATGATACCCTATGGTTTGAAGACCGTGTTTATGTGCCCAATGACCCGTAGATCGTGAAGTTGATTTTACAAGAAGCTCATGATTCACCCTATTCGATTCACCTAGGAAATACCAAGATGTACTTGGATTTGAAGAATACTTTCCGTGGACCGGAATGAAGAAGGATATTATGCGAGTATGTAGCAGTTTGCGATGTATGTCGAGAAAGTAAAAGCAGAGCATCGAAGCGGTAGGATTGTTACAACCATTGCCGATACCGAATGGAAGTGGGATAAACTAGGCATGGATTTCATGACAGGATTGCCAAAGACTTCGTTCAGGATATGACTCGATTTGGGTTATAGTCGACCGTTTAACAAAGGTAGCTCATTTTATTCCGATCAAGACCACCTATAGCGATTGCTAAGTTGGCAAAGATATACATGACCAGAATTGTGTGCTTACACGGAGTTCCGAGGAGCATCGTATCGTATAGAGGAACCCAGTTTACCTCGAAATTTTGGAACCCGGTTACACGAAACATTGGGAACCCGATTGGAATTGATGACTTTCCACCCACAGACCGATGGATGCACCGAGAGAGTCAATCAGATTTTGGAGGACATGCTTTGAGAGCTTGTGCCCTAGATTATGGATCTAGCTGGGATGATAATTTGCCGTATGCAGAATTTTCCTACAACAACAGTTACCAAACCAGCTTGAACATGGCACCTTTCGAGGCTCAGATGGAAGAAGGTGCAGGACACCGTTGTTATGGGACGAAACCGAGATCGTCGCTTGTTTGGACCAGATTTGATTAAGGAGTCCGAACAGAGAGTTAAGTTGATTCGAGACAGGCTCAAGGTAGCCCGATCCGGACAAAAGAGCTATGCCGATTCAAAGCGCCAGCGATTGAGTATGAAGTTGGAGACAGTATATCTCGAGTATCCCCACTTCGAGGAGTTAAGCGTTTTGGAGTTAAAGGAAAGTTATCACCCGTTTCGTTGGACCGTATAAGATTTTGCAACGCATGGGAGAAGTTGCTTATAAGTTGGAATTACCAAGGACTGTCAGGAGTTCATGATGTATTCCATGTTTCTCGATTGAAGAAATGTCACCCGAGATAGCGAGAGGTACCGTTAAGAGACCGCAGTGCCACTGGAAGCAATTCATTGAAGGATGACTTGACATATGAGGAAAAACCGGTTAAGATTCTCGATTATGCCAGCAGAGTTACCCGCAGAAAGTTATCAAGTTTTGCAAAGTTCAAAGGAGCCACCACACCGAGGATGAAGCCACTGGGAAAGAGAGGAAGTTTTGCTCAAGGAGCACCTCACCTATTTTCTAGCCAACCCGAATCTCGAGGGCGAGATTCATCTTAAGGGGGGTAGGTTTGTAACATCCCAAATTTTCAATTTGGAATGTTATACATTAGGTCATCATGCATATCATATTTTTCTCGCATTTTCCGATCCTAGAAAATTTCACGCAACTCAAGGACCCTCGGAGAGAGTTGGAAGTTTCATTATTTTCATATTTGGGATTTCTCAAATTTTGAAAAAAGGATCATTGGATTTATTTAATTATCTTCATAAAGTTTTTCCGATACAAAATTTTAAGAGAGGGAATAATATGACTTTCCCAACATTTAGGAAAAATGGAGATTTTATAAATAAATCAAATTTGGATTTGGAAGATTTATTTTGCTTAGGCAAAATGAGCATTTTAAAAATTTATGCATGTTTGCCGTTTTTAAAGTTCATTTTGTTCGACTCATTTTTAGGAGTCGGGAAAATTATTTTTATTAAAATCGGAGTTCGTTTGGTATTTTTTAATCCGTTTTGTTTTGTTTTAAATAAAAAAATACTTCTACAGGCCAAGGCCCAGCCCAGCCAACCAGCCCGCCCAGCCCGCCGCCCACCTCCCTCTCTCTCGCCTTGCGCCCGCCCTTGTGAGCCACGCCGCCGCTTCGTGTCCGGGTGGGACACGAGGTCGCCACCGGCCCCTTCCCAAGCCGGCCAGCCCCTCCTTCTATTTATACCGCCGCCCGCCCCCTCTCTCCTCACCTCGATCCGCCCGCCGCCCTCACCCGAGCCGCCGCCCGCCGCCCGCCGCCCCTCGCCGCCCCTCCCGACCCACTTGACCCGCGGACCCCCTCCCCGGCGCCGCTTGAGCCCAGCCAGCCACCGAGAGTAACCGCCGCCGCCCGCCCGATCCGGTTTTTTAGAAAACCCGATCCGGTTTTCGCTCGTTGTTCGGTTTTTTCAAAACCTAGATGGTTTTTAATTTTCGGTTTTCTTAATTAACGAACGTTCACCGAACCGTTCGTTTCAATGAATGTGTTCGTTGGATTAGTTCTGCTAATCTAACGTTCGTTATTTAATCCGTTCGTCGTTTTCTTTTAATCGGATTTAATCCGTTATTTTTCTGATTCTATTTCCGATCCGATTTTAAAACCTGTTTTATTTCTTGCTCGTTTATCGGAATCAGGTGATTCAAGCTACCGAGTTTCAAGTTCTGAAACCACCGTTCGACTAACCTACTTACACAGAGTTTTGCTACAGTAAATTTTTTACTTAGTTTCAGATTGCTAAACCGAGTCGTTTCTTCCTCGAGTTCCGACTTTCGATGCTTTATTTGATTCGATTCTTTTGCAACTGTGGTTCTTAAGTTGAACTATCTGGTTAGATCTTTTATTCGAGATTTCCCGTGCATTAGATTAGTACTTATTGTATGCTTGTTGTTTGTCTGCGTTAGATCACCCGGAGTGCGCCGCTTGTTACTTCAATCTCTAGGTCTCATGGATCATCGCCAAGGCAAGTAACACTTTGATCATACTCTTCTCATACCCAGTTTTTATGCATTAGATCAACCCTCAAACACTTGCATGTTTAGGATCTAGTTAAATTGTGGGATGGGAAGTAGATTGAGGTAGTACCTATTACTGTTTTACTTATGAAACCTTGGGAGTTACTTCTACGTTTGCTTAATTATGCCATGCTATGCTAGTAGACGTGGATTGGGTGAGTGAATATCCATGACAGATGTGAGATTGTTAATTAATGGTTTATCTAAGGTGGCAACCTAAACACACATCCTGGGTGGATTGAGGCACCTGGTTTCTATCAGACTTGCCTGTATTTCTTGGACCGCCACCCGTGCTCTAAGGGATCATAAGATTATTCAAACTGGAAACTTCCGTGTGCAGCCACAAGCCAATTATGGGCTCTGGCGTAGTTGACCAAGTTGTGCGAACTCTTACGGGTAGGCTAGCTGATGTAGGGGATGTAGGTTGGTACGGTCTACCCACATGTAAGGTGCTAGCGCTCGAAAGACTATGTCTCGGTCATCCGCTTTCTCAAACACCATGTAGTCACGAGAACCAAGCGGAGGCGATCGAGTCTTGTGGGGAAAAGTGCAAACCTCTGCAGAGTGTAAAACTAATCATGATTAGCCGTGTCCCGGTTATGGACATCTTGAGTATCTAGTACTTGAATATCATGTGAATCTCAACATGTTACTTCTAATAATAAAGTTATTGGGTTTTAATGAGTACTTTTTAATTGGGATTGAGGATGTGCATCAACCATTCTCAATGTTTAACAACCACCATGATAGTTAAATAAAATTATTCCTTTGATGTAGGGAAAACCCAGCTTTATGCAAAAATGTAAATCAGAGAGCCTTACCACCAGCCATATATGCATGTAGTATAGGCTTGTTGCTTCATTGTTCTCTATGTGTTACATTGCCGGATATTCCATGTCTTTGACCGTTTCGGGCTGCAACTTTCACGCGTTGCACTTTTTGCATTTACGAGTAAGGTGTTAGGTCGTGGTTCTATACTCAAGTGATGCCGATGGAGTTGATGGACTCACTTGTCTTCCAAGCCTTCCGCTGTTATTGTTAGATGGCCTTAAGCCATATTATTGTATTAAGTTCCCTTGTGGACATCGATGTAATAAGTGTGTGATTGATACTCTGCTGTAAATCCTTCGAAGTACTGTGTGGTGTCAGCATTACTGATCCAGGGATGACACTGAGCACAGAGCACTGGATCCATTCGGGTCTGGTCGCTACAATTGGATCTCAATCTCCGTTCTCTTCTGTTTTGTGTTCCCTGATCTGGCCGAAAACCGTTTCTTATATTCCGGGAGATCCGTAACTCCGATTGCGCTGAGATTTTAACACAATTTTTTTTCGGATATAAGCTTCCTTGCGCCTAAGTAGAGCTCCAACTGATGTTCGAGGAGGGCACAACCCACCACCACGCGCCAGGGGCCTCTGGCGCGCCCTGGTGTCTTGTGGGCTGTGTGGGCCTTCGTTCTCGGATACCAATTGAAAGTGCGTTATATCGACTAGAGGGGGGTGAATAGGCGATTTTTATGAATTCTTCACTGAGGAATTTGCGGTTGAGGAAATTCCTTTGCGAAGAACTATTTGCAGTGAAATAAGTACTCAAAAGTAAACATAACAGAACACAAGCATAGTCATCATGATGAAATGAAAACAAGCACTGAGTACAGAAAGCGTAAACACAAGATAACACAGGATGAAGACAAACAGACTGAAGAAATTGAATTGAGGAAATAGAGAAAGTCTTCAGTCAAAGTCTTCAAACAGATATGAACGAGCACACAACACAGTTATGGGGAAATGAAAGAGTTGAAGAAATAGAACCAGTAAGCTTGGTGAAGACAATGATTTGGTAGACCAGTTCCAACTGCTGTCTCAGTTGTACGTCTGGTTGGAGCGGCTAGGTATTTAAACCTGAGGACACACAGTCCTCACTGTATTCTCCTTGAGCTAAGGTCACACAGACCTCACCCAATCGCTCGTGGTAAGTCTTCAGGTGACTTCCGAACCTTCACAAACTCGGTCACTCGGCGATCCACAATTCCTCTTGGATGCTCTAGACGATGACGCCTAACCGTTTGGAAGAAGCACAGTCTTCAAAGGTAACAAGCGTCAGATCCATGCAGGATCAATCTCTTGATGATGCTCAATCACTTTGGGTTTGTAGGTGTTTGGGTTTGGGTTTTCCTCACTTGATGATTTTCGCTCAAAGTCCTCGGAGGATGGGATGCTCTCAAATGACAAGTGTCGATTTCTCTCGGGCAGCCAACCAGCTAGTGGTTGTAGGGGGCGGCTATTTATAGCCTAGGGAGCAGCCCGACATGATAAGACATAAATGCCCTTCAATGATATGACCGTTAGGTGGGTAGATATTTTGGGACAACTGGCGCGTAGCACAGGAACGGTCGGAAATATGAGGCTCAAATTCCTTAGGGCTATCATGTTCCTCACTGTGTAGGCAATCCGCACTGGCGAATTCCTAACTCCTCAGTCAGAACAAATTCCTCAGAGATCAGAAGAACTTCGTCTACATCAACAATATGATCGAATCAGTATGAGATTTCCAATGGCTTCACTCGAAGGGATTGGTAGGTGTAGGCTTTTGAGTTGAGCATCACATGGAAATTTTTCCTTAGTATTTCCTTGACCCCCTTTTAACGATGACGGTGTTTCCTATGACTCAAGAAAGAGAAAATGAAACTACGAAAATAAAAGTCTTCACGCTTCATGTTCCTTAAATGAATACCAAGTCTTCAAGGTTACACCAATTTCTTCACTTTCAAAGTCTTCAGAAAGTCTTCAGAAATCCAAAGTCTTCAGTCGAAGAACTTCATTTTTAGGGGGCGACTTTCTTTGTAAATATCCGACTCCTCATAGGCTTATAGACCTGTGTACACTCGCAAACGCATCAGTCCCTTAACCTATAAGTCTTTAATACACCAAAATCACTAAGGGGCACTAGATGCACTTACAATCTCCCCCTTTTTGGTGATTGATGACAATATAGGTTAAGTTTTCAACGGGGATACACATATGAAGTGTAAATACTGATATTGAGGAATTTGATTGCAAGATATAGAAGAACTCCCCCTGAAGATGTGCATAGTGAGGAATTTGCTTTTGAAGCAATGCACAGTTGAAGAGTAGAATCATGGAGATCTCCCGGTATATCTTGTAATTCATACACGCATTTGACATAATATATGAAGAATTTGAAATGCATGATGAAATATGGTGACTGATGTAATTCAGCATGCGTGCATTAACATTAGCTAGGAATAAGCATGCAGAAAATCACAGCAAAAGTATCAGACCACCATAGAGTTTAAGTTTACAACTCGATCCAGCAAAGTCATCAAAAGAACGAGAGTTGCAAACTTAGAAAAAAACACCCATATAGATAGACCCGCTTCAAGACTAACTCAAATTTCTCCCCCTTTGTCACTGAATGACCAAAAGGGTTGAAAATTAGGACTAACGCCCCTGAAGAATATCAAGTTGATGAAGGAGCGCAAGCGTTGTTGGGGTTGTTTGTTGATGTAGGGCCTACTGCAGTGTCGTCCAAGTCTTCATGCTCATCCGTGTCACGTGATGAAGAATAAGAGCTGGCCACCAAGGAAGGAACCTTGACCTTCTTGTATTTCTTCGGTGGAGGAGCAGACCAGTCAAAATCTTCCTTGAGACCCATTTTCTTCAGATCTTCTTTGCTATAAATGTGAGACAGAACAACCCAGGTATGGTTGAAGGTTTCATGGAGGTAGTAATGGTTTTTATTCACTTCATTGTGGGTAGCAGTCATATTGTGAAGAATTGAAACAAAGTGACGCTTGACCCATTTGTGGTTGCGATCAACCTTCTGGTGAAGACTGAGGAGAAGCTCACGACCAGTCATCACCCTGGGAGTTGTGCCTTGAGGATTTGGCTTGGGTGTGTTGGCGGCAAAGTCATGAGTGGCAGAGTCGTCATTGGTGGAGTAGGATGCAGCCTTGCAAAATTGACCATCCAATGGACGAATGCCTTCATCAATAACAGCAGTGGCCTTGCCCTTGTCATCAGCTGAGGAAAATGTCCGTTTGAGGACTTCAATCGGGGGCAAGTAGCTGCCATGGTTCAGTGTATGAGCTTTGTAATTGAGTGAAGACCTTGTTCTGATGAATCTCATAATCCACGGAGCATAAGGCTTCAACTCAAATGGTGACATTGCGACATTTTCCAGAGTCCTCGTGAAGAAATCATGGAAGTTGACGGGAACGCCATGCATGATATTGAAAAGAAGATTCTTCATGATGCCAACGACTTCTTCTTCATTTGAGTCATGGCCCTTGATAGGACTCAATGTCTTCGTCATGATGCGATAGACAGTCCGAGGCACATAAAGAAATTCCTTCACGAGGAATTTGGTCCTTGGGGCCTGACCTGGCTTCAATGGCTTCATTAGCACTTGCATATAGTGGTTTGTGAGCTCTGGTTCTTGGTACATGCAACGAGCAACTTCAAGGGGAGGACTGAGAGGCAAAGCACGAAGCAATTCAGTAGCTGGTGCCTTGTAGTGAGTGTTTTCAGTCATACAGTCCAGCACCCATGAATTCACATCTTCAGAGTCTCTGGTGATGTGCAGCGTTGCATAAAATTGAAGAATGAGTTCTTCATTCCAATCACAGATGTCAGCGCAGAAGTTTAACAGTCCAACATCATGAAGAACACTAAAGACTGGTGTGAAGCACGGCAGAGATTCCGTATCCACGTGAGGAATGTTCTCATGATCGAAGACTTTGTCTTTGTTAAGCAGCACCGAGGAATAGAAATTTTCCTGGCTGGCAGTCCAGAAACACCTCTTCCTAATGCGAGCAGAGTCATAGGGGTTGTAATCTGTGAAGAATACATGCTCGCCGAAGAAATCATCAGTCTTGAATTTTTGCTTCCTTGAGAATGGATCCTTTGGCTTGGGTGGAGGAGTGTCAGTCAGTTGCATCACAACCTCAGGAATCTCAATCTCAGGTTCTTCAGGCTAAGGAATTTCTGGTTCCTCTTCAGTGGCAGTCTGAGTCTTCAACTCTTCATTTTCATTTTCTTCAGCACTAGTGGCTGGAGTTTCTTCATGGACAGACGAAGGGGGGTGAGTTTGTTCAGAGCCCAATGGAACAGTATGTGATGGGGACTGAGGAATTTGTTGTAATGGCGTGAACAGTGGAGAGTTGGGATGCTGACTTTCCCAAAAATCATCATTCATCAATGGAGTAGTACAACCAATGTCCACGTCAGAATTTTGTTCATCCAATTCCTCAACGCCGGCCTCTTCAGCAGTGAACTAAGGCATGGGAGAGGAGACAATTGGAGTTGAAGGGATTGCGTCCGCTTCAATTTCTTCATCCATCTGCTCTGAGGAAGCAACAGAGGGAATGTCTTCATCAGATTCACTTGGAATCACATAATCTTCATCAAAAGGAACAAGGTCCTTTGATGTCATGGATGAGACGGGAACAACATCAATTGGATTTGCATACGAGCTGGTCAATGGCTTCATCTTCTTCGGAGCTGAAGAATCTGATGAAGTTGATGCCTTCCTTTTCTTCTCTGCTACACGCTCTGTAGCCTTGGTCTTCTTCACATCTGATGCAGATGGAAGGATCGGAGTTGGTGTAGGCGCAGGAGGAGCAGAAGAATTTGATTGATTTTCTTCAGGCACAACTGACGAAGCTGCCTCTGACTTCTTCATTTTCTTCGGGCGCACCACTAGTGGATGCCCTGGCAATTTCTTCAGCGGCTGGAATGCAGCCATCAGCCCTGGAACTCACATTTTCTTCAGCAGCCTGATTTTCATCAGCAGTGCTGGCGTGCTCTTCTGTTGGTTGAGCAGATGCTTCGGCTTGAGGAATTTCTGGTTGCGATGAAGCTGCAACCTTTGAAGTGAATTTCTCAGTCAATTTTACAAACCTGACTTTGGCTCCTTGCCAATCAGCATAGTAAGCATTGAAGTCATCGCTGAGGCCTTTGATTTCAGCCTGAATCTTCACAAGTTCTTCAGTTGTCATAGAGCGCGTTTCTTCAGGAAGCGCTCTTTCTTGTACTGAGCTTTCTTCAGCTGTCTGGCCTTCTCAAATTTCCATTTTTCTTCAGCAATGAAAGCTGAAAACATGTGACTTTGACCAGGTGAGAGATTCAGCTCAGGCAGGGGAGTGTTTGGATCTTTGTGCCACATATCAATGAAATCCAGGATCTTCTTCGGATCTAGCAAGAGAGGCACAACACTGCCCTTGGCTCTATCGGCCCTTTGCTGCCTATCCCTGATGATTTCGGCTAATTCTTCATCATCACCTCATCATCATCAGAGGGCACTTGGAAAGCGACCTGCTTCTTGTGAAGACTTGGTCGAGGACCTCGTCCAGCAGTAGACTTTTTCTTTAGTAGAGAGGGGCCAATGAGGAACTTGGAGCAGCTGAGGAACTTGCAGAGGCTCCTGAGGCAATAGATATGTCTGCAGTCCTTTGGCACGTGGCGAGATGCACAGGTGCTGAGGATTTCGTCGGAGCAGCCGAAGACTTTGGCGGAGGATCTAAGTTCTTTGGAGGAGCAGTTTGAGGATTTGGCAGTGAGGGCATTGCTGAGGAACTAGGCCTTGAGGGCATTGAAGGTGAAGCACTTGGCTTATGCGCAGGCTTCTTTGCCATGGCCTTTTTCGGCTTGCTAGCAGAGGCCTCGGCAGAGGCAGCAGCAGCAGAGTACTCGTTGAATTTCCTCACTGCTTCTCTGGCTTGTCTAGCCAGCTTGGCCTGGCGCTTGGCCCATTCATCAGGATAATCCTCACCGCGCTTGAGGCTAGTGGGATCAGCTTCTTGGCCAGGTGCCAATGGAGGTCTTGAGCATGGAGGGTTGAGAGCGAATTTCTTCATGTATTTGGGAGTGACATACTTGTACTCCCTCCATTCCCGTGCCCATCTCCTTTCTATCCTCTGGATGCGCACCTTGCGCTAATTTTTGTCCTCTTTTCCAAACTTGTCCTCATCAGGAGTGCAGTAATCTTTGTATTGTCATCAGGGATCTCAAACGCTATGTTGACCTCAGGCCTCTTTCCTCCCTTTTGTGGCTTCTTTCCATCGGCCATTTTCTTCAGCTGAGGAATTTGAACAATGGAATTTTCTGAAGATGTATGCAACTTTTCTTCGAGGAACACTGCAAATGAGTTAAGTTGATGAGAACCTAGTGATTCAGCAGCGGACATGAGTACCTGTGAACAGAGTATAGTTGCGAGGAATTTGGAGAGGTCATATGCGTTCTTAGAATGTTTTTCAAAAAGAACAAGTTTGAGGAATTTGACCAGATGAGTCTTGAAGAATTTCACTAAGTGTTCTTTGTCTTAGGTTCCAGAGTTGAATAGATCGAAGATCCACACAATTGAGGAATCTTGAAGAAAAATAGTTGCTTAGAGAAACGAATTAGGAACAGATGACATGTGAGGTGTTTAGTGTGTGAAGAATTTGAAGAATAAACACCTTTGAAGATTTTGTAGAAATCATTCGAATCAAAGAGGGCAGTAAAAGTAACTTTTAATTACCCTGGACGAAGAACACGGCGAACTGAGAGGTGTAGATGAGAAGTTCATCAGTTCAGATCTTCCACGCCCTAACTCGGCAGAGGAAGACAACTATGTCGGTGGCGGATGGAAGAAATCCGTGGACGGCGCGAGTACGACGGCGACGAGGTCGAGGCAGTGAAGCTCTTCCTCACCGGCGACGATGAAGTAGCGGCGGCGCTAGGGTTTGAGAAGCTCGAGCTGGAGTGAGGTTGAGCGGAGTAAAAGAGAAGTGAGGAAGGGGAGGGGTATTTATAGCCACGGTGAAAAAACTGTTCGCCCAAGGAAATAGGACGAACGTGCCCCTGACCCTTCTCATTCGCTTGACATGTGTCACCCACGTACTAATAAGTGGAGATCGTGTGAGATCGTGGGTGAATAGATAAGTATTTCGTGGAATGCGGAACGGTTTGAGCGGCAAAACGAAAATTTGGATAAGATAGGTTTTAACGTTCCGTTCGCAATTTCTTCAGCTGACAAGGACACAGTGAAGATTTTGAACGAGTTTCAAATAGAATGCACATGAAGAATTTGTGAATAGATTGGGTTGAGTATAGCACAGAGGGGGAAGGGTCCGATCACATTCACTTAGTAGAAAAACCAACTTGAAGAATTAGCCATAAGTGAATGCTGTAGAGGACATAAACTCATATATATATATCTATATATATATATATATATATATATATATATATATATATATAGACAATGAAGAAAAACGACGGAAACAGTGAAGACATTGCAACGTTGAAGAATATGAACAACTGAGGAAAAACTCAAATTGATGATTTTCAACTTCTGTGGTGGCGTGACCCACCGTATAAGAATGATGATTTCAGACACTGCGTACAATTGTCGTAGGGTTATGAGAATCAAATTCTTCGTTAATTTCTTCACACTTAGAGTGTTATTCTTCATTGATTGAAGAAAAACGTTTCTTCATGTGTTGCACATCTAGGTCATCAATTTTGCATAAGTGTTAGGATGAGTGTCCTTTTCAAAGAACATTAGAAGATTCCAAGATATTTAGCTCACACCGCAACTTGCTAAATCTCTTCTCATCCAAGGGCTTTGTGAGGATATCGGCTAGCTGTTCTTCAGTCTTCACATGCTCAATAGAAATGTCGCCCTTCAGCACATGATCACGAAGAAAATGATGACAAATCTGTATGTGCTTTGTCTTCGAGTGCTGAACTGGGTTGTGAGCAATCTTGATTGCACTCTCATTGTCGCAGAAGAGAGGCACATTCTTCACGTTGACGCCTTAGTCCTTGAGAGTTTGCTTCATCCACAGCAATTGAGCACAGCAAGAACCAGCAGCAATGTACTCAGGTTCAGCAGATGAAGCGGTAATCTGTGATTACATTTCTTCGAGGACCTCTGCACCAAAGATCATCCAAGGAAATGGCATGTGCGGATGTTGACTTGCGGTCCACACGATCACCAAAGATAGCATAGTCGAGTCGAATATCCAATGAGATCAAAAGCCGAGCCCTTGGGGTACCATAATCCAAGTGTTGGTGTGTGAGCTAGATATCGAAGAATATGCTTCACAGCCTTATGGTGTGATTCCTTCAGTGTAGCTTTAAATCGGGCACACATGCGAACACGAAGCATAATATCTGGCCTAGATGCACATAAATACAATAAAGAGCCAATCATGGAGCAGTATACCTTTTGATCAAAGTCAATGCCATTTTCATCAGTGCATAGATGGTCATTTGTGGGCATTGGAATTTTGACGCCTTTGCAGTCCTACATGCCGAATTTCCTCAGTACAGCCTTGAGGTACTTCTCCTGAGATATGAATATGCCATTGCGCTGTTGACGAATTTGAAGACCTAAGAAGAATTTCAACTCTCCCATCATAGACATTTCATATTCCTCTCTCATCATATTACCAAATTCGTCCGTGTAAAGTTGGTTAGTACAGCCAAAGATAATATCATCAACATATATTTGGCACACAAACAGTTCACCATCATAAGATTTAGTGAAAAGAGTTGGGTCAAGTGAACCGGGTTTGAAGCCTTTCTTCATGAGGAATTCCTTCAAAGTATCATACCACGCCTGAGGGGCCTGCTTGAGGCCATAGAGGGCCTTATTGAGTCTGAAGACTTTGTCGAGATTCTTTGGATCTTCAAAACACAGGGGTTGAGCAACATATACTTCTTCCTCAAGCTTACCATTGAGGAATGCACTTTTCACATCCATTTGATATAAAGTGATATCATGATGGTTAGCATAAGCAAGTAATATGCGAATAGCCTCAAGTCTAGCAACAGTGCAAAAGTTTCATCGAAATCAATTCCTTCAACTCGTGTAGCCTTGAGCTACAAGTCGTGCCTTATTCCTCACCACAAGGCCATTATCATCTTGCTTGTTGCGGTAGATCCACTTTGTGCCAATGATATTGTGCTTGCGAGGATCTGGACGTTTGACCAGTTCCCAGACGTTTTTGAGCTTGAACTGATGTAATTCTTCTTGCATAGCTTGAATCCACTCAGGCTCCAGAAATGCTTCATCTACCTTAGTGGGCTCTGAGATAGACACGAAAGCAAAGTGCCCACAAAATTTAGATAAATGTGAAGCTCTTGAGCGTGTGAGAGGACCTGGTGCTTCAATGTCATGGATGATCTTCTCAATTTGCACCTCGTTTGCAACACGAGGATGAGCGGGTTGTCGTCGAGGAATTTGATCAGCATTTTCTTCAGGTGCACCATCTCAGTGTTCTTCACGTTAAGGAATGAATTCTTCAGCAGATTCTTCGGTAGGAATGACATCCTAAGTAGCCTTGAACTTGATAGACTCCTCAGGCGCTGGTTCATCTATCACAGAAGGTAGGTGCTCTCTTTGCGAGCCATTAGTTTCATCGAACCGCACATCTATAGTTTCAACAACCTTGTGAAGAACGTTGTTGAAGACTTTGTAAGTGTGCAAGTCCTTTCCGTAGCAAAGCATAAAACCCTCATGTGCTTTTGGTGCAAATTTAGAGTTGTGATGAGGATCTCTAATCCAACATTTAGCACCGAAGACTTTGAAATAACTCACATTGGGTTTCTTGTCAGTGAGGAGTTCATAGGCAGTCTTCTTGAAGAATTTGTGAAGATATACCATGTTGATGATGTGGCGCGCAGTATCAATTGCCTCAATCCAGAAACGATGAGGTGTCTTGTATTCATCAAGCATAGTGCAAGCCATCTCAACAAGAGTTCTGTTCTTGCGCTCCACGACGCCATTCTGCTAAGGAGTATAAGGAGCACATAACTCATGAGTAATACCAAGTTCATCAAGATAGTCATCAAGACCAGAATTCTTGAACTCAGTTCCATTGTCACTTCTTATGTGCTTGATCTTCACACCAAAGTTGGTTGAAGCCCTCGAGGAAAATCGTTTGAAGACTTCCTGCACTTCATGTTTGTAAGTAACAATGTGTGCCGATGTGTAACGAGAGTAATCATCAACAATAACAAAGCCATATTGAGATGCCTCATTTGAAACTGCGGAATAATGGTTAGGACCGAAGAGATCCATGTGAAGCAGTTCAAATGGTCGAGTAGTGTTCATGATACTCTTCGCTGGGTGCTTAGCCTTAGTTATCTTCCTAGCTTCACAGGCTCCGCATAACTGATCCTTGAGGAATTTGACATTCTCAATGCCAATGACATGCTTCTTCTTCGCAAGCGTGTGCAAATTCCTCATGCCTGCATGACCAAGTCGCGATGCCATAGCCAGCCTTCTGAAGCTTTTGCAAGTAGGCACACAGCTGGTTGTGTTCCTGTAGAGAAATCAACAATATACAAGTCTCCTCTCCTAAAGCCTTCGAAGACTTTGGAATTGTCAGCTTCCATGATCACAACACAACGATACTTGCCAAAGACAACAAGCATATCAAGATCACAAAGCATTCAGACAGACATGACGTTGTATGCTAAGGACTCGACAAGCATGACTTTGTCCACGGGTCGATCCTTTGAGATTGCAACCTTACCTAGACCCAATACCTGACTTTTGCCTTTGTCAGCGAAGATGATATGCTTCAGATGCGATGGTGATAAGGGAGCATCCATCAATAGATTCTTGTCACCAGTCACGTGATTTGTACATCCACTATCAGGACCCATTCAGTGACTTTGGGTTGATCATCCTGCAGATGAATTAGTGCAGCTTACGAACTCATATACTTCATCAGTGAAGAATATGACATCAGATCAATTTCATCAAGCAATAGAACAGATAAAGCAGTATGAGGACGTGAGAAATGAAAGTTCATTTCTTCATGATTAGCCTGCGTCCTTTCAGGCAATTCTCGGGTCTCCAGCAAATTCTTCAGACGTTTACGCACGTCTGGAGACCTGACCCTGCAGAAGAAATTAGTTCTTTTTAATAACCACCCACATTTGAAGGGGTGGCAAAGAGTTCATCACTCTGTGAGCTCCATAAGGGAAAGGTGGCATAGAAGCTAGTACATTTTGTTTCACATAAGAGGAGTTAGGATAAGCATATGAATAAGCAGAGAAATTCTTCGGGGACTTATGAACATAATGGTTAGAAGAATAATGTTCATATTCATAGCCCCTAGCTCTTCCCTGCGAAACAGAGCAGTTAGCTCGATGATATTCATATGAGGACTTTGATCCTTTTGAGGAATTTGATCTGTATGAGGACTTGGATCCATATGAAGAATTTGGTCCATATGAAGAATTTGATCTGGGGTTCCTGTTCTTCACTGGTGGTGTCATGAGGTCATTCACCTGAAGACTTTCAAGGAACCTTTTGGAAACCTAGATTTTCTTCATAGGGGAACCATTCCTGCAGTTAGTACCAACATATCTAGCAAATACTTCACCATTCTGATTTTTGAACAGTTTATAGTTGGAGTCAAATGACTCATCAGAAGAATGAGGAGATTCACATGTAAAGCCAGATAAATTGGATGGATCAACTGGAGGTCCCTTTGCAGCAACCCATGAGGTTTTGGGGTACTGCTCAGGCTTCCAATATGTACCATCAGCATTGAGTTTCCTCTCAAAGGCAATACCCTCTTTCCTGGGGTTCCTTTTGAGGATCTGATTTTTAAGCACATCACAAAGAGTCTGATGCCCTTTGAGGCTTTTGTACATGCCTGTCATGTACAATTCCTTCAGCCCTGCATCATCAGTGGTACTAGTATTGTCCTCATATGAGGAATTAGTGATAGCAGAGACAGGTGAAGAATTTGTAGCATTGGTAGCATTTGAACATTTAGGTGAAGAATTAGCAGATTCATGTTCAATGCACTTCAAACATGGAGGAACAAATTCTTCCTGAGAATCGCTGATTTGTTGAGCAAGTAATGAATCACGCTCCGTCTGAAGATCTTCATAACTTACTCTTAACTTTTCAAGATCTTGCTTTCTTTGAAGAAATTCATAAGAAAGCTTCTCATGATCAGATAAGCGAGTGTTGTGATGACATTGAAGGTTGTCAAACCTAGACTGAAGTCTCTGAAGATTTTCAGTAAAGGTTTTAGTGCGATCCATTTCTTCACCCAACATATCATCACTTTTGTCTAGCATATTTTTAACCTTTTCAAAAGCCTTGTGTTGTTTCACAGCAACCTTAGCAAGTTTAGAGTAGCTAGGCTTGAGGTTTTCATCAGATTCATTCTCACTTGATTCAGAGGAGGTATATTTGAGTACCTTGGCACCCTTTGCCATGAAGCAATAGGTGGGAGCGTAGTCATCATTGTCTTCATCAGCCTTATTGGTGGAGCCACTTTCTTCAGAGTTGAAGATAGACTTGCTGAGGAATGCAGTAGCGAGAGCTAGACTCGCCACACCCGACTCGGACTCCTCAGATGCCTCCTCTTCTTCATGTTCCTCAGGTTCAGCCTCAGAGTCCATTTCCTTGCCAATGAATGCCCGAGCCTTCTTGGAGCTGCTCTTCTTGTGAGATGAAGACTTCGAGGATTTTGATGATGAAGACCTTGAAGATTTCTTCTTCTTCGCATCATCAGAACTGAAATCCTTGTATTTCTTCTTCTTTGATTCCTTTTCCCACTGAGGACAATCTTGAATGTAGTGACCAGGTTTCTTGCACGTGTGGCATAGCCTCTTCTTGTAGTCACTGGATGAGGAATCAATGCTCCTTGTGGATTTTCCAAAGCGACCAAGTCTTGAGAACCTCTGGAATTTCTTCACGAGCAGTGCTAGCTCCTAGCTCAGTTCTTCAGGATCACCAAGGCTACTACCAGAATCTTCACCTTCAGATTCAAAGAAAGCCTTGGCCTTCAGGGCACGTGGTCTACCATAGCTCGAACCATAGAGATCTCTCTTTTCAGCAAGCTGGAACTCACGAGTGTTTAGCCTTTCGAGGATATCAACGGGATCAAGTGACTTGTAATCAACACATTCTTGTATCATCAATGCCAGAGTGTCAAATGAGGAATCAAGCGATCTCAGCAATTTCTTCACCACCTCATGGTCGGTGATGTCAGTGGCACCAAGTGCTTGAAGCTCATTTGAGATGTCAATGAGGCGATCGAAGGTTTGTTGAACATTTTCATTGCTGAGTCTTTTGAAGCGGTTGAAGAGATTGCGAAGAACGTCAACACGAGAGTCACGTTGAGTTGAGACTCCTTCATTCACTTTGGACAGCCTATCCCAGATAAGCTTAGCAGTTTCCAAAGCACTCACTCTTCCATATTGTCCTTTGCTCAGATGGCCACATATGATATTCTTCTCTTGAGAATCGAGTTGATTGAATCTCTTCACATCAGTAGCGTTCAGAGAAGGTGTGACTGAGGGAACACCATTTTCCACAACATACCAGAGATCGTTATCAATTGCTTCAAGATGCATTCGCATCTTATTCTTCCGATGAGGGGTAGTCCGTCCCATCGAAGGTAGGACACCCAGCAGAGACCTTGATCATACTGCGGTCGACATAACTAAAACTCCAGGCGGTTAAACCAAAATCACACAGAACAAGGGAGTACCTTGCTCTGATACCAATTGAAAGTGCGTTATTTCGACTAGAGGGGCTGAATAGGTGATTTTTTTGAATCCTTCACTGAGGAATTTGCGGGTGAGGAAATTCCTTAGCGAAGAACTATTTGCAGCGGAATAAGTACTCAAAAGTAAACATAACAAAACACAAGCATAGTCATCATGATGAAATGAAAACAAGCAATGAGTACAGAAAGCGTAAACACAGGATAACACAGGATGAAGACAAACAGACTGAAGAAATTGAACTGAGGAAATAGACAAATTCTTCAGTCAAAGTCTTCAAACAGATATGAATGAGCACACAACACAGTTATGTGGAAATGAAAGAGTTGAGGAAATAGAACCAGTAAGCTTGGTGAAGACAATGATTTGGTAGACCAGTTCCATCTGTTGTCTCAGTTGTATGTCTGGTTGGAGCGGCTAGGTATTTAAACCTGAGGACACACAGTCCTCACTGTATTCTCCTTGAGCTAAGGTCACACAGACCTCGCCCAATCACTCGTGGTAAGTCTTCAGGTGACTTCCGAACCTTCACAAACTCGGTCACTCGGCGATCCACAATTCCTCTTGGATGCTCTAGACCATGACGCCTAACCATCTGGAAGAAGCACAGTCTTCAAAGGTAACAAGCGTTAGATCCACGCAGGATCAATCTCTTCAGTGATGCTCAATCACTTTGGGTTTGTAGGTGTTTGGGTTTGGGTTTTCCTCACTTGATGATTTTCGCTCAAAGTCCTCGGAGGATGGGATGCTCTCAAATGACAAGTGTCAGTTTCTCTTGGAGCAGCCAACCAGCTAGTGGTTGTAGGGGGCGGCTATTTATAGCCTAGGGAGCAGCCCGACATGATAAGACATAAATGCCCTTCAATGATATGACCGTTAGGTGGGTAGATATTTTGGGACAGCTGGCGCATAGCACAACAATGGTCAGAAATATGAGGATCAAATTCCTCAGGGCTATCATGTTCCTCACTGTGTAGGCAATCCGCACTGGCGAATTCCTAACTCCTCAGTCAGAACAAATTCCTTAGAGACCAGAAGAACTTTGTCTCTGTCACTGAAGAATATGACTGAACTGTATGAGATTTCCAATGGCTTCACTCGAAGGGATTGGTAGGTGTAGGATTTTGAGTTGAGCGTCACTTGGAATTTTTTCCTTAGTATTTCCTCGACCCCCTTTAACAGTACGGTGTTTCCTATGACTCAAGAAAGAGAAAATGAAACTACGAAAATAAAAGTCTTCATGCTTCATGTTCCTTAAATGAATACCAATTCCTCAAGGTTACACCAATTTCTTCACTTTCAAAGTCTTCAGAAAGTCTTCAGAAATCCAGAGTCTTCAGTCGAAGAACTTCACTTTTAGGGGTCGACTTTCTCTGTAAATATCAAACTCCTCATAGACTTATAGACATGTGTACACTCGCAAACGCATCAGTCCCTTAACCTATAAGTCTTCAATACACCAAACTCACTAAGGGGCACTAGATGCACTTACAGATTCCATCTCCCAAAAATCACATATATTCAAAAATAATTCTCCGTAAAATTTTATTGCATTTGGACTTCGTTTGATATGGATATTCTGCGATACAAAAACCATGAAAAAAATAGGAACTGACACTGGGCACTAGATCAATGGGTTAGTCCAATAAATCATATAAAATGTTGCCAAAAGTATGTAAAACTTGTATAATATTGGCATGAAACAATAAAAAAATATAGATACGATGGAGACGTATCAGCATCCCCAAGCTTAATTCCTGCTCGTCCTCGAGCAGGTACATGATAAAAAAGATAATATTTGATGTGGAATGCTACCTAGCATAACCTTGATCATATATCTAATCATGGCATGAATATTAAGACATAAGTGATTCAAAGCAATAGTCTATAATTTGACATAAAGACATCAATACTCAGGCATCCCAACAAACTAGCATGTCTTTCAAAATATCAACGGTAAAGAAAGCTATCCCTACAAAACCATATAGTCTTGTCATCCTCTGTCTTCTTAACACAAAGTATTTATCATGCACAACCCCAATGACAAGCCGAGCAATTGGTTCATACTTTTTTAACGCACTTCAGCTTTTTCAACCCTCACGCAATACATGAGTGCAAGCCATGGATATAGCACTATGGGTGGAATAGAGTATGATGATAGGGGTAAATATAGAGAAGACAAAATATAAGAAAGTCTCACATCGACGCGGCTTACCAAAAAGGGCTATGGAGATGCCCATCAATCGATATCAATGCGAGGAGTAGGGATTGCTATGCAACGAATGCACTATGGGTGGAATAGAGTATGATGATAGGGGTAAATATAGAGAAGACAAAATATAAGAAAGTCTCACATCGACGCGGCTGACCAAAAAGGGCTATGGAGATGCCCATCAATCGATATCAATGCGAGGAGTAGGGATTGCTATGCAACGAATGCACTAAGAGCTATAAGTGTATGAAAGCTCAATATGAAAGCTAAGTGGGTGTGCATCTAATCCTATAATGAAAAATTCCCACTAGTATATGAAAGTGACAACATAGGAGACTCTCCATATGAAAAACATGGTGCTACTTTGAAGCGCAAGTGTGGTAAAGGATACTAACAATGCCCCTTCTCTCTTTGTTTATTTTTTCTTTTTTTCTTTCTTTGTTTTTTTTCTTTTTCTTTTTTTTCTCTCATTGTCCGGAGTCTCATCCCGACTTGTGGGGGAATCATAGTCTCCATCATCCTTTCCTCACTAGGGCACTGCTCTAAAAATGAATAATGATGATCATCACACTTCTATTTACTTATAACTCAAAAGAAATAAAAATTACAACTCGATACCTATGACAAAGTATGACTCTATATGAATGCCTCTGGCATGTACCAGGATGTGCAATGATCTCGCGTGACATGTATGAAAAATGATGAACGGTGGCTGAGCCATGCTACCTCTTGAGCATGCGTTGGTTTTCCCTTGAAGAGGAAAGGGTGATGCAGCAAAGTAGCGTAAGTATTTCCCTCAGTTTTTGAGAACCAAGGTATCAATCCAGTAGGAGGCAACGCACAAGTCACCTAGTACCTGCACAAACAATCAAGAACCTTGCAACTGACACGATAAAGGGGTTGTCAATCCCTTCACGGCCACTCGCAAAAGTGAGATCTAATAAAGATAATAAATTAAATATTTTTTGTATTTTTCTTGTATAGATTGGAAAGTAAAGATTGCAAAATAGTAAACAAGATGAGATGTGAATAAAAGAGATGCAACATAATAAGAAAGAGACCCCGGGGGCCATAGGCTTCACTAGTGGCTTCTCTCAAGATAGCATGTATTACTGTGGGTGAACAAATTACTACCGAGCAATTGATAGAAGAGCACATAGTTTTGAAGTTATCTAAGGCAATGATCATGAATATAGGCATCGCATCCGTGTCAAGTAGACCGAAACAATTCTGGATCTACTACTATTACTCCACACATCGACCACTATCCAGCATGCATCTAGAGTATTAAGTTCATAAGAACAGAGTAACGCATTAAGCAAGATGACATGATGTAGAGGGATAAACTCAAGCAATATGATATAAACCCCATCTTTTTATCCTTGATGGCAACAATACAATACATGCCTTGCTGCCCCTACTGTCACTAGGAAAGGACACCGCAAGATTGAACCCAAAGCTAAGCATTTCTCCCATTGCAAGAAAGATCAATCTAGTAGGCCAAACTAAACTGATAATTCGAAGAGACTTGCAAAAATATCAAATCATGCATATAAGAATTCAGAGAAGAACCAAATAATATTCATAGATAATCAGGTTCATAAATCCACAATTCATCGGATCTCGGCAAACACACCGCAAAAGAGTATTACATCAAATAGATCTCCAAGAACATCCAGGAGAACTTTGTATTGAGAATCAAAGAGAGAAGAAGCCATCTTGCTAATAACTATGGACCCGATGGTCTGTGGTAAAGTACTCACGCTTCATCGGAGAGGCTATGGTGTTGATGTAGAAGCCCTCCGTGATCGATTCCCCCTTCGGCAGATCGCCGGAAAAGGCCCCAAGATGGGATCTCACGGGTACAGAAGGTTACGGCGGTGGAAAAGTGGTTTCGTGGCTCCCCCTGATGTTTTTAGGGTATAAGAGTATATATAGGCGGAAGAAGTACATAGGTGGAGCTACGAGGGGCCCACGAGGGTGGGGGCGCGCCTACCCCCTAGGCGCGCCCTCCTGCCGCGTGGCCACCTCGTGGCGTTTCAGACTTCAACTCAAAGTCTTCTGGATTGCTTTCTGTCCAAGAAAGATCATCGCGAAGGTTTCATTCCGTTTGAATTCCATTTGATATTCCTTTTCCGCGAAACACTAAAATAGGCAAAAAAACAAAAACTGGCACTGGGCCTCGGTTAATAGGTTAGTCCCAAAAATAATATAAAAGAGCATATTAAAGCCCATTAAACATCCAAAACAGATAATATAATAGCATGGAAGAATCAAACATTATAGATACGTTGGAGACGTATCAAGCCACAACTACTATGTCAGTTATATGATCATGGAAAGCAATATGACAACGAATGCTCAAGTCATCAAACGGAAGCGGTGGAAGCTGCATGGCAACATATCTCAGAATGGCCATGGAAAAGCCATAATAGGTAGGTATGGTGGCTGTTTTGAGGAAGATATAATAAGGCTTATGTGTGATAGAGTGTATCATATCACGGGGTTTGGATGCACGTGCGAAGTTTGCACCACGTCTCGATGTGAGGAAGGGGAATGCACGGTACCGTAGAGGCTAGCAAATTGCGGAAAGGTAAAAGTGTGTATAATCCATGGACTCACATTAGTCATAAAGAACTCATATATTTATTGCAAAAGTTTATTAGCCCTCGAAGCAAAGTACTACTCCCTCCGTTTCAAAATAGATGACTCAACTTTCTATTAACTTTAGTACAAAGTTAGTACAAAGTTGAGTCATCTATTTTGGAACGGAGGGAGTACTACACATGCCCTAGGGGGATAGATTGGTAGGAAAAGACCATCGCTCGTCCCCGACCGCCACTCATAAGGAAGACAATCAATAATAAATCATGCTCCAACTTCATAGCATAACGAGAGACTATACGTGCATGCTTCGGGAATCACAAACCTTAACACCAATATTCTTACTAAACACAACCATTTACTAGTACCTCCCACATATTCCATCTCTATATTGCAAAACTATTGCAAGGAATCACACATATCATATTCAGTGATCCACAAGTTTTATGTAGGATTTTATGACTAACCACGCAATTGACCAATTCCTGTTGACTCTCTAAATAGATTTAAGTGAAGCATGAGAGTTTAATTCTTTCTACAAAAGATCATGCTCTAACAAATATAAGTGAAGCAAAAGAGCATTCTACAAACGGCGGTTTTCTATGTGAAGACAAACAGGCAATCCAAACTTCAAATGGTATAAGTGAAGCACATGAAGCATTCTATAAAGCAACCATGGACTATCTCATACCAGCATGGTGCAAAAAATAAAAGTGAAAAACTAAACACAAAAGACGCTCCAAGATTTGCACATATCACATGAACGAAACGAATCCGAAAACATACTGATACTTGTTGAAGAAATATGGGATGCCTTCCCGGGCATCCCCAAGCTTAGACGCTTGAGTCTCCTTGAATATTTACCTGGGGTGCCTTCCCCAAGCTTGAGATCTTGCCTCTCCTCCTTCTCCTCACATCGAGACATCCTCGATCTTCGAACACTTCATCCACACAAAACATAACCAAACTTTTAGTGGCGGGGTTAGTGAATATGGCAATGAAATCTCATCATGTACTGCTGTAACATTATTGTATAATTATAAACAAACATTACCCACTATATGCTATCACAGTTCTATGGCCCCATGTCAAGGAGGCTTCAACAAGAATTCAAATATACACAAATAATGAAGCTATAACAGCAATCTATGAAAACAGCACAGTCTGTAAAGATTTGAACATCCACTATACTTATGTAACTCTAAAAATTCTTAACAATTAGGATGAAATAAAATTTTGTATAGAAAGACATTACAAAAAGTTTCAGAACCGTTTGACGTTCCAGAAAAAAATGTAAAATCGAGCACTACAGCTAAAGTTTCTGTTTTGCACCGCACAAACCAACAAGCAATTTAATATCCTAAAGGCAAACCTTGGCACATTATTTTTATAATACAATGGAATTGTACAAGGGGTAATTATTTTTGTTGAAAAGTTTTTGTAATTCAAGATTCACAAAGTTTCCATGGGAATGAACAAAGTTCAAGGCAGCTAGCTCCCGCTTCCACGGTGCTCGTCTATCTCACTTCCACTTTTATTTTTGTGAAGTTATAAGTTCCCCTCTATTTTTTTTGTTTTTAAACTTTATAAAAGCACTCAACAGAAATAAATGACTCTCTAAAACTTTCGGGTTGTCTCCCTGGCAGCGCTTTCTTTAAAGCCATTAAACTAGGCATAAAGTGCTCAAGTAATGAATCCACCATGATCCCAAGGTATATCAAAGCCAATTTTAATTAACAATGATTTGGCATTTAGTAGTGAGCACAAAGGAATATATATCATGCAATGACGAAGTCTAACTCTCTTCCTATGCATCGGCATGTCATACAAGAACAATTCATGAACATCCAGTAAAGGCCAATACATAGCATAAGCAGTTTCTTGCAATTTTATCATGTTGGAAACATAGAGAGGTGGAGATGTAGTTCCTCTATAATAATAATTGTAAGTAGGAGCAGCAAGCACATGCATATTACATTCACAAAAATTATCATGTGCAACAATAGAATGCAACCCATCAATGTAATCCTTAATAAGTGCAAACTTCTTCGATGTAGTGTAGTTTGGAGAATTCAAAAAGATAATAGGACTATCATGCGTGGGTGCAATAGCAACAATTTCATGTTTAACATAAGGAACAATAGCAAGTTCATCTCCATAAGAATCATTCATATTGGCATCTTGTCCACAAGCATAGCAAGCATCATCAAAAAGGGATATTTCAAACGAACCAACGGGATCATAGCAATTATCATGGCATTCATCCTTCGGAAAGAACGAAGGGAAATTAAATAATGTATGAGTTGAAGAGTTACTCTCATTAGAAGGTGGGCACGGGTAGATAATCCGCTCTTCCTCCTTTTGTTCTTCGCTCTCCTCATCATCTTTTTCATCCAATGAGCCCACAGTTTCATCAATTCCTTCTTCAATAGACTCCTGCAAAATATTAGTCTCTTCTCGGATAGCGGAGATTTTCTCAATAAATTCATCAATATCAGAATTATATTTATAATTATCATAGCAATATTTAAGGATGGCAAAATTTTCAGGTCTATAAACATCATCATCAAAAACTTCAAACTTTTCAACCAAAGATTCAATTTCATAAGCACCCTTAAAAGCAACAAATTCTTCTATTCGTTCCAGAACATAGTAATCATATATACCATTAGCATAAGAAGCCAAGGTTTCAGTATCATTAAATTTGCATGAAAAGGGAATGTATGGAGCATTCATCCTAGAGCAACAAGTAAAATCATATCTCAAGCATAAATCCCGACCATACCAATGCAACATATAAATTTGGTCCCATAAAAGTTTCCTTTTTTTGTGCCAACCGATAATCCCTAAAGTATTCACGTTGAACCAACGTTACTGCCATTATCATGTTGAATGGGATTTTCTCAGGATTATCAAAGTAGTGCTTAATATTTTTCACATAACGAGCATCGAGGGTTTTAGAAGGTTCCCCATCTCCATGAGTAGCAAGTACCACTAATGTTTTTGGTGTTTCGTGTTCCATATCCATAACTAAAGATAGAGAACAACTTAGAATGGGAAATAGAACTACTTAGTGATAAAGCAAACAAGCACACACGAGAATATTCACCCCATGCTATTGCAACCCGGCAACGGCGCCAGAAAAAGGTCTTGATAACCCACAAGTATAAGGGGTAATTTGTAGCCTTCTTCGATAAATAAGAGTGTCGAACCCAACGAGGAGCTAAAGGCAGAACAAATATTCCCTCAAGTTTTATCTACCACCGGTATAACTCTATGCACACTTGACGTTTGCTTTACCTAGAACAAGTATGAAACTATTTTGCAAGAATAAAACTACGAGTACTTTGCAAGAATAAAACTACGAATAAATTGCAAGGTAATAAAAGTGGATAGCTTTTGTCAACAAGAAAGTAATTTGTCCCTAGGCAATCGATAACAAGTACCGGTAATCATTCTCGAAATTTTATATAAGGGAGAGGCATGAGCTAACATACTTTCTCTACTTGGATCATATGCACTTATGATTGGAACTCTAGCAAGCATCCGCAGCTACTAAAGATCATTAAGGTCATGAAACCCAACCATAGCATTAAGTATCAAGTCCTCTTTATCCCATACGAAACAACCCACCTACTCGGGTTTAAGCTTCTGTCACTCTCACAACCCACCATAAGCAAATCATGAACGTATTGCAACACCCTACAGTGGGGACCCCTCACATTTGCGAGAGACGGAGGGCACCGTAGGACAGCACCATAAATAAAATATACAATCATACCAACCAAGATCACGATTAACCCGCAGGACAAAAACAGATTTACTCAAACATCATAGGATAACCATAGATCATTGGGAAATAATATATGGAGTTGAGCACCATGTTTAAGTAGAGATTACAGCGGGGAGAGGGGGTGTTACACTGATGCATAGAGGGGGAGGAAGTTGGTGTTGACGGTAGCAAGGTTGTTGATGTAGATCGTGATCACGATCCTAGCCCCGGCGGCACTCCGGAGCCACCGGGAGAGAGGGGGAGAGAGACTCCCTCCTTCTCCTTCTTCCTTGGCCTCCCCCCTAGATGGGAGGAGAGTTCCCCCTCTGGCCCATGGCCTCCATGGTGGTGGAGGGGCGGGAGCCCCTCCGAGATTGGATCTCCCTCTCCGTTCTCTTTTGTTTCGCGTTCCTTGATCTGGCCGAAAAACATTTCTTATATTTCGGGAGATCCATAACTCCGATTGCGCTAAGATTTTAACATGATTTTTTTTCCAGAAAAGCTTGCTTGCGCTCGAAGTAGAGCTCCAACCAACGTTCGAGGAGGGCACAACGCACCACCATGCGCCAGGGGCCTCTAGCGTGCCCTGGTGTCTTGTAGGCTGTGTGGGCCTCCGTTTGCGGTGATTCCAACTCCCAAAAATCACATATATTCCAGAATAATTCTCCGTGAAATTTTATTGCATCTGGACTTCGTTTGATATGGACATTCTGTGGTACAAAAAACATGCAAAAAACAGGAACTAGCACCGTGCACTGGATCAATAGGTTAGTCCAATAAATCATATAAAATGTTGCCAAAAGTATGTAAAACTTGTATAATATTGGCATGAAACAATAAAAAATTATAGATACGACGGAGACGTATCACTGACTTCCCTAGGTTCTGATGGATGGAGGCACCAGAGTTAACATCCCACACCTTGCCAAAGATGGGAATCTCTAAATCTTTCCTGGGACCTTTGTTGGGAAACGTTGCATGGAAAATAAAAAAATTCTACGCACACGCAAGATATATCAAGGAGATGCATAGAAATGAGAGGGGAGAGTGTGTCTACATACCCTCGTAGACCGTAAGCGAAAGCGTTTGACAACGCGGTTGACATAGTTGGACTTTCTTCGCGATCCAACCGATCAAGTACCAAACATACGGTACCTCCGAGTTCTGTGCATGTTCAGCTCGATGACTTCCTTGCCTTCTTGATCTAGCAAGACAGGTGAAGTAGTAGATGAGTTCCGGCAGGATGACGGCATGGTGACGGTGATGGTTAAGTAATCTCCGCAGGGCTTCGCCTATGCACTACGAAAATATGACCGAGGGACGAACTACAGGGAGAGGGGCGCCGCACACGACTAGGGAATCGTGGTGTGTGTTGCCCCTCTCCTTCCTCTCATATATATAGGTGGAGGGGGCGGGGAGGAAGCCCCTAGGGAGCCCCAATTGGTCGGCGGCTGCCATAGGGCGCCTGCCCTGGCCGAGTCCCCCTTTTCCCTATTTGTGTATGGGGGGAGGAAAGGGGGGTTGGCTGTCTTTGGGGCGCCTTCCCCTTCCTTCCCTCCATCTTTGGTACGTGGGCAAGGGGTGGAAGGGGCACACCAGCCCCTTGTGGGGACCATACACTTGTCGGGAGTGTGCGGAACCCTTTCCGGTGCCCCGATGACTACCCGGTGTACTCCGAAACTCTTCCGGTGTCCGAATATCACCGTCCTACATATCAATCTTCACCTCTCGACCATTTCGAGACTCCTCGTCATGTCTGTGATCTCATCCGGGACTTCGAACAACATTCGATCACCAAATCATATAACTCATATAACATTATATCGTCAACGAACGTTAAGCGTGCAGACCCTATGGGTTCGAGAACTATGTAGACATGACCGAGACACCTCTCCGGTCAGTAACCAATAGCGGAACCTGGATGTCCATATTAGTTCCTACATATTCTATGAAGATCTTTATCGGTCGAACCGTTATGCCAACATACGTGGTTCCCTTTGTTCATCGGTATGTTACTTGCCCGAGATTCGATCGTCGATATCTCTATACCTAGTTCAATATCGTTACTCGCAAGTCTCTTTACTTGTTTTGTAATACACCACCTCGTAACTAACTCCTTAGTCATTTGCTTGCAAGCTTATGATGCGTATTACCGAGAGGGCTCAGAGATACCTCTCCGATACTCGGAGTGACAAATCCTAATCTTTATCTATGCCAACTCAACAAACACCTTTGGAGATACCTATAGAGCATCTTTATGATCACCCAGTTACGTTGTGATGTTTGATAGCACACAAGGTATTCCTCCGGTATCCGGGAGTTGCATAATCTCATAGTCGAAGGAATATGTATTTGACAAGAAGAAAGCAATAGCAATAAACTGAACGATCATTATGCTAAGCCAACGGCTGGGTCTTGTCCATCACATCATTCTCCTAATGATGTGATCCCATTATCAAATGACAACACATGTCTATGGTTAGGAAACCTTAACCATCTTCGATCAACGAGCTAGTCTAGTAGAGGCATACTAGGGAGACAGTATTTGTTTATGTATTCACACATGTATTTAAGGTTCCGATCAATACGATTCTAACATGAATAATAAACATTTATCATGAATAAGGAAATATGAAATAACAACTTTATTATTGCCTCTACGGCATATTTCCTTCAGTCTCCCACTTGCACTAGAGTCAATAATCTAGTTTGTCATGTGATTAACACCAATAGTTCACATCGCCATGTGATTAACACCCATGGTTCACATCGCCATGTGACCAACACCCAAAGGTTTTACTAGTCAATAATCTAGTTCACATCAGCATGTGATTAACACCCAAAGAGTACTAAGGTGTGATCATGTTATGCTTGTGAGAGAGGTTTAGTCAACGGGTCTACCACATTCAGATATGTATGTATTTTGCAAATTTCTATGTCTACAATGCTCTGCGTAGAGATAATCTAGCTAATTGCTCCCACTTTCAATATGTATCCAGATAGAGACTCAGAGTCATCTGAATTGGTGTCAAAGCTTGCATCAACGTAAAACTTTATGACGAACTCTTTATCATCTCCATAACCGAGAAATATCTCCTTAGTCCTCTTAGGTAACTAAGGATAATTTTGATCGTTGTCCAGTGATCTACTCCTGGATCACTATTGTGCCCCCTTGCCAAACTCATGGCAAAGTATGCAATAGGTTTGGTACACAGCATGGCATACTTTATAGAACCTATGGCTGACGCATAGGGAATGACTTTCATTCTCTCTCTATCTTCTGCCGTGATCGGACTTTGAGTCTTGCTCAACTTCACACCTTGTAACACAGGCAAGAAGCCTTTCTTTGACTGATCCATTTTTTAACTTCTTCAAAACGTTATCAAGGTATGAGTTTTGTGAAAGTCTATTAAGCGTCTCGATCTATCCCTATAGATCTTGATGCCCAATATATATAAGAAGCTTCACCGAGGTATTTCATTGAAAAATTCTTATTCAAGTATCCTTTTATGCTATCCATAAATTCTATAACATTTCCAATCAATAATATGCCATCCACATATAATATCAGAAATGCTACAGAGTTCCCACTCACTTTCTTGTAGATACAGGCTTCATCGAAAGTCTGTATAAAACCATATGCTTTGATCACCTCATCAAAGCGTATATTCCAACTCCGAGATGCTTGCACTAGTCCATAGATGGATCGCTGGAGCTTGCACACTTTGTTATCACCTTTAGGATCGACAAAACCTTTTGGTTGCATCATATACAACTCTTCTTTAACAAATCCATTAAGGAATGCAGTTTTGACGTCCATTTGCCAAATTTCATAATTATTAAATGCGGCAATTGCTAACATGATTCGGACTGACTTAAGCATCGCTACGCGTGAGAAGGTATCATCGTAGTCAACCCCTTGAACTTGTCGAAAACCTTTCGCGACAAGTCGAGCTTTGCAGATGGTGACATTACCATCAGCATCTGTCTTCATCTTGAAAATCCATTTATTCTCAATGGCTTGCCGATCATCGGGTAAGTCCACCAAAGTCCACACTTTGTTCTCATACATGGATCCTATCTCAGATTTCATGGCCTCAAGCCATTTATCGGAATCTAGGCTCATCATAGCTTCTTCATAGTTCGTAGGTTCGCGATGGTCAAGTAACATGACTTCCAGGACAGGATTACCGCACCACTCTGGTGCGGAACGAGCTCTGTTCGACCTACGAGGTTCAGTAGTAACTTGATCTGAAGTTTCATGAACATCATCATTAGTTTCCTCTCTAGTTGGTATAGGCATCACGCGAACGGATTTCTCTGATGTGCTACTTTCCAAACTGAAAGAAGGTACAATTACCTCATCAAGTTCTACTTTCCTCCCACTCACTTCTTTCGAGAGAAACTCCTTCTCTATAGATGTTCCATTCTTGGCAACAAAGATCTTGCCTTCGGATCTGTGGTAGAAGGTGTACCCAATTGTTTCCTTAGGGTATCCTATGAACACACACTTCTCCGATTTGGGTTCGAGCTTATTAGGCTGAAGCCTTTTGACATAAGTGTCACAACCCCAAACTTTAAGAAATGGCAGCTTAGGTTTCTAGCCAAACCACGGGTCATACGGTGTCGTCTCAACGGATGTAGACATTGCCCTATTTAACGTGAATGCAGTTGTCTCTAATGCATAACCCCAAAACAATAGTGGTAAATCGGTAAGAGACATCATAGATCGCACCATATCTAATAATGTACGTTTACGACGTTCGGACACACCATTATGATGTGGTGTTCCAGGTGGCGTGAGTTGTGAAACTATTCCAAATTGTTTTAAATAAAGTCCAAACTCGTAACTCAAATATTTGTCTCCGCGATCAGATCGTAGAAACTTTATTTTCTTGTTACGATGATTCTCCACATCACTCTGAAATTCTTTGAACTTTTCAAATGTTTCAGACTTGTGTTTCATTAAGTAGATATACCCATATCTGCTCAAATCATCTATGAAGGGTTAGAAAATAACGATACCCGATGTATGCCTCAACACTCACCGGACCGCATACATTGGTATGTATTATTTCCAATAAGTCATTGGCTCGCTCCATTGTTCCGGAGAACGGAGTTTTAGTCATCTTGCACATGAGGCATGGTTTGCAAGTATCAAATGATTCATAATCAAGTAATTCCAAAAGCCCATCTGTATGGAGTTTCTTCATGCGCTTTACACCAATATGACCTAAACGGCAGTTGTGACGCCTGGATAATTAAGCTACAGTAATCCCTTGTTAATGATGCCATGTCACCAACATCACTGTTGCTAATCCTCACTTGATCCAAATCGTAATTCAAATTAAATTCAAATTAAAGTCCAAATTCAAATTTATCAAACATGCAAAATAAAATGTGCAAACTGTGGAAAATAATTCGCAAGTATTATTAATGAAGAACCCAAAAATTTATAAAATGTTTAAATATTCAAAAATGATTAAAACACTGGCATTCAAAATTAAATAAATGCCTTTTTGTAATCTCTAAAATATGGAACTATTTTAGTTATGTGTGAAACTTTTGGTGGTTGTAGGTTATCTTTGTAACTCAATTTACGGAGCCACTTGTATATTTTAGTAAAACTGTTTCGCTTACTAAAATATTACAAACAGATTGTAATAAAAAGAAAAGGAAAAGGTAAAACAAACAAAAGAAAACAAAACAACGGCCTCCGCCCGGGCTTTGTCCCACTAAGGCATCAGACCGACCCACCTTCGCCAAACTCTCCTCTCTCCCATGTTCACGCTACCGTGGACGCCAGCGATGGCCGCCACGGCACAGGGCGATGCCTTGGCACCCATCCACTGCCCCCCTTCCTATATATATCCGGCGCCCCTCTCTCGCTGAAAAACCCTAGCTACTCCCCTCCCACTCTCTCCCGCGCCCCAACGCTCCCTCTCCCGAGGTGGACCGCTCACTGCCGTCGCTGCGTCATCGCCATGGCTATGGCCATGGGCATTTTTCCGCGACGCCGACGAGTCCAGGAGGACTGCAGTGGTCCACTACTTCGTTGGAACCACCGGATCGACGCCCCGGAGCCCCAACGTTGTCGCCCGCTTCTTCTTCTTCGTCGGACGCCGACAGACCTCCTCGTCAAATTCGTCGCCCCTGCGCTCCTAAGCTTCTGCCGGCCACCGTGTGCCTCAATGTGAGCCTCCGCTCCCTCTCTTCCCCGTTTTCCGTCGAATCCGATCCCCTAGTGCACCTCCCGATCGTTGATGTAGCCACCATTCGCCATGACCGCTAGCTCGGCCCCTGCCAAGCTATGCGTGGCCCCGCGCCTCACCAAGAGTGCCCTAGGCGCGGCCTCGCCTCGTGCATGCGTCGCGAGCTCGTGTGCGTCCACGGCCGCGACCGTCCTCTCTCGACCGCGCCTCTGACCACGCCCCTTGCAGTGCTCGACCGCAGCTGCTGCGGCCTCCACTGCGGTTGCCTGCTACCACCACAAGCGTGCCCCGCCTCTATCTCGAGCCGCGCCGCCTGCTACTGCCTGCCGCTTAGCTCCCGCTGCAGCCTCGTCGTCGCTACAAACATACTATCCACAAAGATTGGTCCCTGCTTCTTGCTGAGGACATTGAAATTTTCGACGAGATGGCGTTGCGAGATTCTCGAGGAATGAACTAAGATAGCAAGCTCCAAAACATGAGCTGGTTCTGCTAAACACATGTGAACACGCTGTCCCAGACAAACATGACCACATAGTAGTCTTATGATAAAACACTACCGAGTTCTGATTAGGAACCATCATTGCAGATATCGAAGTCCTTACATAAGTCCGGATTAGCTCTTAGGAAGGAACTTCTTCTCCTTGAACAAATCAATCAGTGGCTTGTTGTGCTAGGAAATTCATATGGAATGAAGATGATCAGTCTATCAGACAATATAATACTTAGCACATGCATGACTGACTTGGAATGGTACCAGAGGAAACAAAAACAACCTTTCTCGAACTCACGGCGGCAACTTGCACCAAATGCACATGAATTCGAGGAAGTCACTTCTTCCATCCAAGCATAAGCTTCATGAACGGAACACGAAGGCATTGCTTACAAAAGTTTCCAACACTAACTTGATGTTCAACATGAATCATGGAGGAGACAAGATGCTGCTAATGGGCTCAACAGCAACTCATCGGAATTTCCATATCACTGGACTTCCACCATCATGTGAACACGGTGATAGCATTGGTCAGGCCAAAAGATGTAATGGTGTATGCTCGAGGGATCAACCATGAGTAAAACAACATTACGAACATCGTTGGTTCTGATTTGACTTGACGATAGCCCATACTCAAGTCAAAGTTTGGACAAGACAATAGATTCAACAACCGATCACGAGGATCAATCAACGAAGATATCATCTTTCTTCAACACACACACACACACACAAAGATAACCCTTTGGAAGTGAACTAAGTTAGACAAGCTTTTATCTCCCAACTCTCCAAGTTGTTGTTTGGCTTAACCAACTAGCTCAGGGGTATCCAACATAGATTCTTGGAGAAAAGTGGTTTATTGGCAAACCAACTTGATCACGAGCTCAACATAACAGTCAAGGGACAACCTGGTACTAAGCTCAAGATCAATCTTACTTTTCAGAGCAAGACGATGTGATCAAATAAGAAAGGGATTGACACAATCCTAACGCTTTGATCGAAGAGTGCACCAGGAAATATGGACTAGGTAGCACGATCAATCTCAGGATGATGATTCAATAACCAACACGCTAAGAATGAAATTATTGTTCATTAGCTACCAAGCAACGGAGTTGCTAGGAGTATTGATTTCACGCATCACTGTTCGCTTGTCGGCATTCCGGTTACAATAACACGGAACTGAGGAATGAAACAATGATGGCGAGAAGTGTCACTGCATCAAGAATTCATAAGAGATGGTGCAATTCTCATGACATTCTTGACATAAGATGGTAACACTACAAGGTAGAACAGAGCAAAGGCTAGATTGGCATTTGATCTGCAGAGCACAACTACTTTGACCCAGTCCTGGATATGGATGAGGTACTAGAGTTTGTTTCTCCTAGTCATTCTGGAATAGAATGGCTTGACGGACCACAAGAATAATAAGCATCGATAACACGGATGCATAATTACTCCTGACTATCAATTGATAGACAATGGTCGGAATACAAATGAAGAGGGACAACTCAAGGGAACATATATCTTTTTGAGTTGTGGATGCATAGATTAATATGTCAAACCAAGTTCAACAGGTTTCTTCCAGATAACACATGCAGAAAGGCAGAACTGGCAGAATCACAATATATAATGGAGGACTCATCATGAGCACTCTGGTTGTGATTTTTTTGGTTCAACGAGGAACTTCTGCCATAAGTAGTTCATTGTATTTGGAAGAAGGATATACCACGGACCTCGAGGACTATCGCAAAGTTACTAATATCCTAAAGGAACTAGCAAACACTATCAACAGGAGGTAAGTAGGGTGAATCTCGGGTTCAAGAACCCAGGAATAGAATACCTACTACTAAATGGCATCATAGGATGCTTTCGAGAATAATGGTCAGAATCATCACACCGGGAACACAAAACATGGCTGGATTACTAGGTGACTCCCTAAAACACCTAGGTTCATAATAATAGCTCCAACATATATGCCGAGGCAGCGGAGTACCTCAACACACTAATTTGTGTGATTAATCTAGCCCAAATGAACATTAGGAACGAAGGGAAGGGATTTGCAAATGCATCAGACTATTTAGAAATCTGGGATGACTCGGACAGCATAACGGCTGTAAACGCTCAAAATGATTTGAGACATCCTGCAAAAATGGTGGCATAACCACACAACATCACAATATCAAGGTTCCGAGATCAACAGTTATCATAAAGAAATAGTAGGAACTGAACTGGGGATTAAAGCCAACAATCTTAAAGGTCTATGGATTAGTAACACGTCATCCTGATAGATAGATGAGAAGCCTAGTTCTTAAACCCCGTAGAAGAGAAGAGGATGACTCTGGTCAGAAGGCCATGAGGTATAAGGAGTAAAAAGAGCCTTACGTTCCCTTCCACAATCAATTCCCTTACACAACTAAAGCATTTCTAGACACAACTTCGACCGGTTTGGCTTGGTAATCCCTCTGATGATCGGGGCTCGATACCAACGCTGTCAGGACCCCGATTCCAAGTCACATTGATTAGCCGGTAACTCCTCATATCTCTTTGCGACCTCACGCACGGTATTCCCACGGGTGTCGCCTTACCATGGCCCGGGACCGTTTGTGCCTTTTGGCTCACGTATATGATAGTGTTGCTAGCATGCATATGACAGAGAACCCGGGCCGACATGGCTAGTCGTGAACCCAAAGCGGCACTAACCCATGGGGACAGGCATACATGAATCACATCGAGCATGTCGGTTGACATGTGAATCCGGGCTGTAACCTTTGGGCTAACAGGACTTCGAGAACCCAGTGTGGCAGGCTAGGCAGGACTCGGATGTCACCGCGTGACATTTCCCCAAAGACGGAACCACGAGAAGTGAAACACATGCCGGCCAGTCAAGCGTCCTGAGCAGTAGTGCTGGGGTAGCAGGACTCCGGTGAACCGGGCTGTAGCGGACTACTATGGCTCAAGGAAGCACTAGACTACATTTCCCCATAAGAGAGGCTGCCAAGGATAAACAACTAGATTGTCGGATCCCACACATACCAAGCATTTCAAACATGCACACAATATGCTCGATATGTGTAAATACAACATGGCATCACAACATAACTCTAGGACTCAAGTATTTATTCATTAGGCTCCGAGGAGCGAGATATTACAAACATGGGTCGCATGACCCAACATTCAAAGCATACAAATCAAAGCACACGCGGAAGCTTAACATGTCTGAGTACAGACATCTACAAATGAAAAAGGCTGAGAAGCCTGACTATCTACCAGATCCTGCCGAGGGCACAAGATCGTAGCTGAGGTATGAAGCTAAACATCGAAGTCCGCACGGAACTACTAGCAAGACTGACATCTCTCTGCAAAACATAAAATAGGCAAACGTGAGTACAAATGTACCCAGCAAGACTTACATCAGAACTAACTACATCTGCATCATTGTCAATAAAAGGGGAAGGTGGGGTTTAACTGCAGCAAGCCAGCTTTGACTCTGTGGCTATCCTGAACTACATTTGCAAGTAACTCTTTTGAGGTGGCGCTGCAGTCCACATATTCACCATATCAATACACCACTATGGATCCGCTCCCGTCTCCCTACGAGAACGCCATCCATAGCACTCACGCTTATCTTGCGCATTTTAGAGTATCCACTTTGACTTGTCTATGAACTGTACAGGCAACCCAAAAGTCCTTTACCGTGGACGCGGCTATTCGAATGTTAACCCTGCAGGGGTGTACTTCTTCACACCCGCTCTCACCACTTACCGCCGTTTACACGACATGTACTCGGCAACCTTCAAGCGGAAGCCCAACGAGGGTGTCGGCCACGGCCTACCTAAACACTCAAGACTCTAGTCCGGGTTTATCGCCTATTCGTGTTCCATCCGCATGAGGAGTCCGCCGAGGTTTCCACATACGGCCCCGAACGATGTGAGCAGGGTTCCCGAGACACCAAATGGGCGCTGCACACCGGGCCACGGTGTATCTACCGCATCATAGCCCACCCCTAGGGTCAGCCTTCATACGGCCTCCAACACATATCCTACAAACACCGTAAACTAGTTGCAACTCCCGGACAGAGAACAAGGGTGGTTAAGAAGCCGAGAGGGTCCATTGGTTTCGGGCCCAATGCGTGGTAGTAACTGTTTCATGGATCACAAACACGTAACTCAGTTCACGAGGGCGGCTTCAATGAGACAACCCACCATGTACTCCTACATTGCCTCTCACCGCTACCTTTACCAAATCGTGTTCACACACTTAGCTCTCAACAGTAGGACATGTTCACACACCTCCGATTCATCCCCGATGAATCAGGCCTGACTCAACTCTAAGCAGTAGCAGGCACGACAAAAAAGCATGAATGAGTAGGCACAACAGGGCTCAAACAACTCCTGCTCATGCTAGTGGGTTTCATCTATTTACTGTGGAATGACAGGTCATGCAGAGGATAAGGGGTTCAGCTACCGCAGCAAGTAACAGATGAATCGTTGTTGTCCTAATGCAGTAAAAGAGAGCAGGAGCGAGAGAGTGGGATTATATCGGAATGAACAGGTCATGCAAAGGGGGAATGACATAGGTGTGACGTCAGCAGGTCAACTGAGTCGGCCAGGTCAAACCTGACCTATAGGACCCATACGTCAGTGTCTTAGGCTGGTTTGGGTGTATGACAGGTGGGACCGGTCAACGTTGACTTGACCAAAGTCAAAGCTGACACGTGGGGTCCACACAGATTTGTACTAATCTTAACAGAAAATTAGACTAACCTAATTAGACACTGGGGCCCACATGGCGGTGGCTCTAGAGGTGGTTTAGCTGGGTCATTTCGCGCGGAGTTTCGCCGGAGTTTCGCCGGAGTTTCGCGCGGTGGCTCTACAGAAAATTAGACTAACCTAATCATCAGTCGCCGGAGTTTCGCCGGCGACGACCATTTCGCGCGGCGGAGATCGTCGGGATCTCGCTACAGCCCACGGTTTGAGGCAGGGTTTGCTCCTACGGCTTCCTGGCGTTCTTGCGCATCTAATGGTGGTAGCGGCAGCAGCTGGGATGGCCGGGGTTGACGGCGGCGAGCACTTCCGCGGCGGCCGGAGTTCGGGCACCAACGGTGTGGGCGGTGCGGGGCACGGGAGGAGCCGTGGACGGTCGTGTTCGACTCGCGGGAGTGCGGTGAGTGCAACGGTGAGCTCGAACGCGAGCTTGCGCGGCCGTAGCTACGATGGCAACATGGCCGGCGGCGGGGAGCTTCGGCTCCGGTGAGAACGAGGGCTACAAGGCGCAATCGAGGCGGGGAAGAGAGGGGTTCAAAGCGGTAGCTCACATGGAGTTGAACGGAGGCCTCGACGAGCTCGGGAAGGGGCTGGTGGCGACGAGAGGTCGCTGGCGATCTCGGTGGCCGAACGAAGAGGGCGGCGGCGGTGGCGGTGTTGTAGCGCGTCCGGGGCCTCTTGGCTCGTCGAGGAGGTAGTGGACGAAGTGGCGGAGCTTCTGGGTGCGTCGGTGAGGCGTGGGGTGGCAGTGGCATGAGGAGCAGCGCGACGGCCGGGTTCAGGCGGCTATGCGTAAGAGAGACAGAGGAGGGGTTGGGGTTCAGGGGAGAGAGGAGAGGTGCAGGGGGCGAGGGGGAGTGCGTGGCACTCGGGCCTGGCTCCAGAAGCGGTGGAAGCAGGAGGTGGCTCGGGCGCTGCAGGCGCGGCAAGGCGGCGAGCACGCGCCTCGCCCCACTGCTCGGGAGGAAGACGACAGGAGAGGGCTAGGTGGGCTGGGCAGCCACTTGGGCCGCCAGTGGACTGGCAGTGGGCTGCCTAGGTGAGTGCAGGTAAAACTCTCTCTCTGTTAAAATTTGTTTCTGCTTCTATTGTTTGCCTCTGTTTTGATTTAGTTTAACACCAAATCATTTTTATATAATTCTGAAAATATTTTCGGGCACTTTTGAAATTATTCCCAACAGCCCTCAACTAGTTTCAAAATTATTAGAGCATTTAAAATATTTATAGGATTTAAATGCCTCAATTCAAATATAATATGAGTTAATTCAATAATCCAAATGTCATGGGAAAATGTGCAACATCTCTGGTTACTGTTTCCAGCATTTTCCAAAAATGGTGAACATTTTTAAAGGCCATTTGGGTTCATTGAAAAATAATTTTAGTTGAACCTATTTGAATTGATTTAGTGCTAGGGCTTGGATCAAACCCCATTTCAAGTTTCATGAAATTTAAACATGATGCATGGACGCAATGCCACTAGTTACAAGCAAGCTCTAGGGCTGTGACATTGGAAAAAAAAAGAAAGAGGTTTATTTAGAAGCTTGAACATTTGACTAGCGTAAGAAAAGCTATTTGTAGACTGTTGGATAAATTTTCCAAAAATACCGGATTTTGGTGTGTTACTGGAGAAACGATCTCGTGCTACAGAGGTAGTTCCCTCTTGAATAGATTCCCTGGTTTAGTTTTCCACAATGCGAGCGAATACAAATGAAGATGAATTTTGACGACATCAATTATAAGAACCAACGGTCAGCTATAAGAAGTTGCCATGTCATATACAGCCAACCTCTTAGCCGGCATGTACAATAATAAGTTTTAAATATGTAGTAGTTTATCAATAGTTGGCCCACCTTACATCCTCACAAAGTGTCTTGGGTCTCGTGTTGCAGCTGGCTACTAACCAAGAGCCTGCTTCTCTTCTCTCTCCTCTTCTTTTTCCTCCAACTAAGCACATATATATTATTATATTCCTTATAGCTTGCTTATGTCACTCTATTGTACTTGCTCTAATGCATAGTATCATAGAGTAGTATCATGTAGTACTTTATTTATTGCCATGCATGACACATATTAGCATAGCATTTATTATGATACGGTTTCATGATATGATACTTAACCCTCTCTTTCTTCATTTAATTCTATGACAGCTCATCAAAATTGCCTAGTTGGCATGCATGATACTAGCTACGATATCCCCTTACTATCAGCCTAGCAAAGAAGGTGTACAGATCATTTGTGCGTCGCTTTGTGAGTTTTCATCCGTTTGTTCGAGAAGCGGGGAGAAGTTTCAAACAATTCGGTCGCGAGGTGCAGCCACTGGCGTAGGCCTAGTTGGTATTTTAATTACAGGAAATTCAGATGGAGTCCGGACATCATCAAAATCGTTGTGTGCCCGTGGCGTTCTCTCATGACCCTGTGGAAAAAAATGGATAAAGTTTGGCACAAGTTTTCATGACCGCTCCTTCCAAACCGGAGCATCTCACATGAAGGATCATGGTTTCCAAAAGGAGACGTGTCAATTCAAACTCCTGTGGTCGGCGACTTCATCGTTTGGCCTAATAAAAATTTCCACGGTACGCAATCACCATTATACCACGGGTTTGATTTTATGGCGCATTTCAGGTATTGTTAGCTATATTTAAGACATTTTTTGAGTTTAACGTGCATTTTGTGGATAAAAATAAAATTACAACCGGAACTGCATGTGCTATCAAAAGGGATTAGGATCGTCGTTCGATCTAGGAGCATCCAATGATGCGTGCATTTATCCGTGGGGTTTGGGTTACGCCAATCGTAAAGCACGACTCGGATCGTATGGGCGGGGTTGATCGGCACGGCTTTCATCAATCGAACGGTGTGCTATTCGCAAACCAGATTGCATATTTTTGTTCACACATACTGTAGTGAGATCAATTGAGTGTGCTACCTCTATGATATAATAATAATAATAATAATAATAATAATAATAATAATAATAATAATAATAATAATAATAATAACAAAAACAGTTCATATTCATTGCCTGAGCTGACAGCATATCAAGGTCAACATATTAACGGTTCTTACATCAATAGAAAACCGGGCATAACTCACAAATTCAGCACACGCGACAGTTCTAAATTGAACGAATTAAGTTGCAGGGTAGGAATAAAGACTAGTCTTACGGCTTAATTCTCATGTACATGGGGAACTGGGATCATTACGTTCACCCCGAATGAACTTGGGTTTTCTAATGATTTTACGCTTCTCTATTACACGGGTGTGTGATCCCTTGGCTGGCAACTCATCAAATTCATCGTACTCGTCCTCATCGGCAACATTGTCAACACCCAGTACCCTTCTCTTCCCATGCATCACTACATGGCAGTTCTTATGCAAGGGGTCTTCCACAAAGAAAATCTGGGTAGCATCGCTAGGAGGAATGAAGGGGTCCGCGGATATGCCATCGTTGTCCTGTTAACACAGGTCTTCCTGTAATCATCAACCTTTAAATGACCAAGAGGGATCCATGCGCACCTGAATAATGCCACCTTTACTTTCACATAGTCAAGCTCCCAAATATCTTTGATGGTTCCATAGTATACCCTTTTATCAGCTTCATCTACAGTCATGCATTCTATTCGAATAGAGCTATTCTGATATAAGGTCTTCTCATCACGTTCTCAATGTAGAATGTGTATCCATTTATGTCATATGCTTGGTACATCAACACCGTAGGTGATGGATTTTGTGCCAACCACGTAGCAATGTCATCGATGGATCCTTGTGCCAAATGATTCTTCAGCCATTCGGTGTAGTTCTTAGTGTGCTCCTTCATCTCCACATCTGATGAAGGCACCATTGGTAAGAAGCTTTGGCGGATCTCGGCCAAGTGTTCTTCGGCACAAGCGCTGAGAACTGAGTTGTTAAGCAGTACTGTCAAATGGGCTTTCTCTGCCAATTCTCTGGGTGCAGCCATTTGCGTGCCAGCAAGGACCGGCTTACCTTTCATCCTTCCCTCATGGCGAGAGAGGGGCAAGCCTATAGGTCTTTGTTTCATGTATTCGGTGCAAAACTCAACCACCTCACCGGGGTATAACCTTGTAGGATGCTTGCCTCTGGATGGTTTCGGTTCCGACAAAAGCGCTCCAGTATTCCCATGAACCGCTCGAATTGATACATGTTGCAAAGAAACACAGGACCACAATACTTTATCTAAATCGACAAGGTGCACAGTGAGATGGACCATGACATCAAAGAATGACGGTTGGAAAAACATCTCTAGGTTGGACAATATTCTTGCAATATCATCTTGCATATGATCCAACTCTTCAGGATCTACAACTTTCTGCCATAGTTGGTTGAAGAAATCACATAGCTCAATGAGTGTGTTTCTTATATCTTTGTCCATCAGATTCCTGATGGCCACGGGGAGGATTTGTGTGAACATTACGTGGCAATCATGTGACTTCATGTGTCCCAACTTCATTTTACCTGAGCTCACATCCATAAGACTTCTGATGTTTGCGTAGTAGGAAGAGGGTGTCTTAACTGACAACAGATAGGTGAAGAACTGTGTTGCTTATTTTGTACTGAAATTGTAACTCTGGCGAGCTTTGATGAATTTGTCATCATCTTCTGCTTCACTCTTGCATTTTGATTGATCAGCAAGCATATCGAGCCATGAACCGTTACCATCCTTTCTGTTACCTTTAATCCTGAGCAGAGTACCAAGGATTCTTTCACATATGTTCTTATCTACGTGCATGACATCTCCCAGTAAGGTAATTTCCAGAACACTGATTTCTTCTTAAACACTTGACCCTTGGGTGTTTGTTTCGCCGTCAAAGCATGCTTCTTGCCAAGCACAACATTAATTTGTTTTGCCATGTTGTGGACCACCTCCCCATCATAGGGTCTTGAGCCCACACCTACCTCTGCCGTACCATCAAATTCAGCTTTCATCTTTCGGTATGGGTGATTTTTCCGCAAGAACCTACGATGACACAAATACACGGTTTTGCGCAAGTTGGGAAGAAATATGCTACTTGTCCTATCCATGCATGTGACACACCCTACATATCCCTTTGTTTTCTGCCCTGATGTGTTACCTAATGCTGGCATATCTTAAATGGTGTGCACCAGCATTGCATGTAGATCGAAAATCTCCTTTCTGTAAGCATCATAACATTTTCCAGCAGGCGCATCTATCCACACTATCAGCAGTTCTTCTACTAGTAGCTAGAAGTAAATGTCGATGTCATTTCCAGGTTGCTTTGGGCCTTGGATAATCATTGACATCATAATGTATTTTTTCTTCACACACAACCAAAGAGCTAGGTTATATATGCATAGAAGCACCGGCCATGTGATGTGATTGGTGCTCATATCGCCAAAAGGATTGATCCCGTTACTACACTCCCCGAGCCTTATACTTCTAGTATCCTTGGCAAAGTCATGAAACTTGTTGTCGATTAATTCCCACTGAGCCCCATCTTTTGGGTGCCTCATATACTTATCCGCAATTTGCTCATCATGATGCCACCGCAACCTCTTTGCCTCTCTAGGGTATGCAAACAAATGCCTCAACCTTGGAATTAAAGGCAAGTACCAAACAACCTTGAAAGGGATTCCTGTCTTGATCTCGTCGTCCAATTTGTACTTATCCTTTGCTCTCCTGCGCTTGTGTCGTGCATGCTTGCATGTGGGACATGCACGCAAACCTTTGTACTCACCACGGTACAATATACAATCATTCACACAAGCGTGTATCTTCTGTACTTCAAGTTCCAATGGGCAAACAATTTTCTTCGCTTCATTCGTGCTTCTCGGGAGCACATTATCTTCCGGAAGAATTTATTTGAAAAGACCTAACATCTCTGTGAAGCCCTTGTTTGATAGACCGTTTGCTGCTTTAAATCTGAGAAGCGCCAAGGTGGCACTCAACTTGGAATATTACTTTTTGCAACCTCGGTACAATTCTTTCTTGGAGTCCGCATCAATGGTTGGCAGATCCTTGTACCCAATCATATCCTTTTTTGGGCCCTCGAAATCTGCAATCATAGCAGCAAAATATAGCATATCAAGATCGTCATCATCTGCGTCGACGTCTTGGTTTTCCAGTGGGCGTTTCGCTTTCCGGTGTTCCATTGGTAGTTTGACGCCTCGGCCCCGATGTTAGATTCAACATCCATGTGACACTGATCAGGGTTTGGCATCTCGCAACCCTGGGTATCTTCATCCATGACCTCCTCTTCACCGTGTCTGGTCCAACGTGTATATCCATCCATGAATCCCCTAGAGACTAAGTGCCACTGGACATCTGCAACTTCATGTGACTCTGTATTGGCTCAATCAGTACATGGACACATGATGTAATCCGCATCACCAATTCTCCTCTTTGTACTGTCAGCCAAATTCATTAACTCTGTCACGCAACTGATAAAATCTGCAGTTTTTCGATTCTTCATCCATCGAGATCATTCCATCTGCACCACACGAATGGTAATTAAAAACAAAACAACAACATTAATACACGGATTAACTGCTGCCCAAAGATGTGTGCATAAATCACAAGGTTTTATTTTCATAATTACTGAGGGTGCTCCATATTGTTATCCAGACGTGCAATGACAAAAATTAATGGCCAGTCAATTTACACGCAGAGTACTAGTACAGCATTATCCTTAGGAATTGAATACCTTAATTAGGCCACTCACAAAAAGAATACCTTAATTAATTAGCCGTGCGGCGACCTCCACCCAGCAGACAAAGAAGTGCGATGCGGCGGCACGCCGAGACAGCAGGGTCGAGCAGCAAAGCTTAGTGCGGCTGCCGCCTGAAGTTCGACCTCCACTATCCCGCCATCGACTGCGATGGATGTGCTCGAATCACGCGACCACCAACCTCGATGGTTGAGCTCCTCCTATCTCACGCCGCAGACCGAGGATTGACCTCCTATGACGCCGCCACCGCCCACCGACCAAGGATTGACCTCTTCTCCGGTAGCCGTTGCCTAGGCCGCCGCTGCCATCTCTATATGTAGAGCGGCTGGGTTTTTTTGCGGATATCCGCAGAGCGGCTCTTTACACGGTATCACTGTAACTCAATTATATGGATAGGGTAGTAAATCACATACGGTTATGTAACAGCAACCGTGTCTAACCTACGTTTTCTTCTCACACGGTTTGGTGCGGAAATCATGTGTGACATTGTAAACAGTGTGTCGTATACAATATGTAGTGCCATAAGTAGTTCCCGACCATTAGCTTATCCCCACAGTTTCCCCATTTCCCCCAAATCCCTACATAGCCTCCAAATTCCCTCGCGTGGCGCTGACATTGGGTGAATGCGGACGAGTGGTGATGATGGTTTCGGTGCGGCTGCTCTTGCTCGTATCGCTGCCATGACGGCGGTCGCCGCCGAGCACTTGCCTAAGGTCATCAGAAGGCATGAGTACTACGGAATCGTCTTGTCAAGTTCCAGTCTATCCCGATCTTTTTTAGCATGTCCAAAGTATAGCTCCTTGCTGAATCCGTCCTGAATGACCCCCTCCTCCCGCCTGTGAAAGCGATCGCCACCGGATCCGGAGCATGACTCCGGACTCCGCAACACGAAGTTTGACTCTGAGTTTTATGCGAATCGAGAAGTACCAAAGCTGAGTTGTGTGCATGGGCACACTCCGCCGGCGATGTATGCACAGAGGGATTCGTCATTTGCAGGTGGTTTCTCAGTTGCCCCTTAGAGGTTAGTGCTAAGTTCATCATTTTACTTCAGTTAATGCCACCACTCATCCTGGATACTATTTAACATTGGTAGGGATATGAGGCTTGTGCCTTTGTTAACTGGCTGGATGAAGAATGGCATGGCAGGGCTCGGAGTGTTATCACCAAGCTCGCAGAAGATAACGTAAAGCTGAAGAAGAAACTGGATGATCTGGAATGTACAATCAGTACGATGAGGCAAGAAAGAATCAATCACTAGCAACAGATGAAAGAAAGAGACAAGAAGGAACTAGCATGTGTAGTTGTGGTTGTTGCATTAGCCATGTTCTAGCGCTGTTTGCAATGATGATTAGGGGTTTTGTTTGACAGTATTGCTAAAGCACATCTAGATGTGCTCTAAGTAATGCACATCTAGGTCCTATGCCATTGATGTTACGCGAAGATTCGTGCAGATATTTTCCTTTTTCTTTTTTCTTTTCCTTTGTAGTTTGATTATTACTAGCTTTATCAATAAGAAGAGCTCCATGTACTGCTTGCCAACTGTCCTACTCCGTTCGTACCGGTACCGGTGCATAATTCCAAAACTCGTTCCTTCTTTTTGTCCTGAAAAAATAAACCAGCCAAAAAGAGTCCTGCGCGACCCCGGGAATTTGGAGCGATTGGGTACAAATAATTGCGGTTGATTATATTAGCGGTTAGATAATACGCCAACCCCCGCTTCAATTGGAATTTCCTCTTCTCTGCATAACCCGCTTAAGTGTCCACCGTCTTCATCGTCCCCGGCAGGCCGCGCTACACACTGGCACACACTCTGCAGCCATGTCGAGAGACAGCGAGGACGACAGTTTGGCCAGCAGTCTGGCGCCCAGTGATAGGTCAACATCGGAATCATCCCGCTCATCTTCCATGAGTCGGGCGTCGAGCCCAGACCTCGATTATATCCGGATCATGGAAGGGACGCCGGCTCCGGAGTCGTCAGACGACAACCATACAGACGAGGAGCCGTCGGAGGACGGATAAGAGGACGACGATGATGAGGAGGAGGAATGGTCGAACAAGGAGGAGGAGGACGACGACAGCAACGACGATGACGACGGCGGCGACGATGAAAAGCCAACCGTCAGCGGTAAGAAGCATCCTCGCCAAGACGATGTCGCGGGGCCATCCAAGGACAACAAGAAGAAGAAGAAGAAGAAGAAGGACTAAATTAAGCAGACTGTACATATCTCTATTTCCATCCGCTCACACTAATTTGTTATCTTTGTTTATCCTGTCAATCTCATCGCAGACGGTTAGTAACACGTATTCAATAGAGATCTTCTACATTATCGCCCACAGGTTGGTTTGTTGAACTGTGTGCTGACGAGCACACAATTCACAAAAAAAGACCGTATGGGCTGTCTATAATGATCGCACACAATTCTGATTACTGACCTGTTTGCCGGGTATCACACACATCTTGTTAGCCGAATCGTTTGTGTTCACCTCGATCATCGCAAACAGTTCATCGGAGCGAACTATATGCCGTATATCGCACACCATTGATATGGCTGCCCATTTTCGGTTGTTCTGTCTAATCGCAAACAGTTCGTATGGATCAACCGTATGCCCAGCATCGCACACGCAACTAAAATCTGAACCAAGTTTGATGTGCCCGCCATCACAAATGTTTTGCACCTTTTTTGATGGTTATTTTATACCACCATTTGCAATTGTTGCATCGCACACAGTTTCATCAAAGGGTCTCTGATCGTAGTGTCGCGTTAGAAGCATCCTACAGTAGTGTGTAAATAAGATAAACATCACATGCAATCAAAATATGTGACATGATATGGCCATCATCGTCTTGTGCTTTTGATCTCTGTCTCCAAAGCATCGTCATGATCTCCATCATCACCGGCTTGACACCCTGATCTCCATCGTAGCGTCGTGGTCGTCTCACCAACTATTGCTTCTACAACTATCGCTAACGCATGGAGATAAAGTAAAGCAATTACATGGCGTTTGCAATTCATACAATAAAGAGACAACCATAAGGCTCCTGCCGGCTTACAAAACATGATCATCTCATACAATAACATTTATCACATCATGTCTTGACCATATCACATCACAACATGCCTTGCAAAAACAAGTTAGACGTCCTCTACTTTGTTGTTGCAAGTTTTACGTGCCTGCTACGGGCTTCTAGCAAGAACCGTTCTTAACTACGCATAAAACCACAACGATATTTCGTCAAGTTTGTTGTTTTAACCTTCTTCAAGGACCGCCGCAGGCAAATTCAATTAAACTAAAGTAGGAGAAACAGACACTCGCCAGCCACCTTTATGCAAAACTAGTTGCATGTCAGCCGGTGGAACAGGTCTCATGTGCGTGGACATGTAAGGTTGGTCCGGGCCACTTCATCCCACAATACCGCTGAATCAAAATAAGACGTTGGTGGTAAGTAGTATGACTATCACCGCCCACAACTCTTTGTGTTCTACTCGTGCATATCATCTACGCATAGACCTGGCTCATGATGCCACTGTTGGGAAACGTTGTATGGAAAACAAAAAATTTCTACGCACACGCAAGATCTATCAAGGAGATGCATAGCAATGAGAGGGGAGAGTGTGTCTACGTACCCTCGTAGACCGTAAGCGGAAGCATTTGACAACAAGGTTGATGTAGTCGAACTTTCTTCGCGATCCAACCGATCAAGTACCGAACGTACGACACCTCCGAGTTCTGCACACGTTCAGCTCGGTGACTTCCTCGCCTTCTTGATCCAGCAAGACGGGCAAAGTAGTAGATGAGTTCCGGCAGCACGTCGGCATGGTTATAGTGATGGTGAAGTTATCTCCACACAGCTTCGCTTAAGCACTATGAAAATATGACCGAGGGATGAACTAGAGGGAGAGGGGCGCCGCACACGGCTAGGGAATCGTGGTGTGTGTTTCCCCTCTCCTTCCTCTCATATATATATAGGTGGAGGGGGAGGGGAGGCAGCCCCTAGGGCACCCAAGTGGTCGGCGGCTGCCCTGGTCGAATCCCCCCTTTTCATATTTGTGTATGGGGGGAGGGGGGTTGGCTGCCTTTGGGGCGCCTTCCCCTTTCTTCCCTCCCTCTTTGGTACGTGGGCAAGGGGTGGAAGGGGCGCACCAGCCCCTTGTGGGCTGGTGTTATTCTCCCCCTTTGGCCCATAAGGCCCATACACTTGCCGGGGGTGTCTGGAACCCCTTCCGGTGCCCCGATGACTACCCGGTGTACTCCGAAACTCTTCCGGTGTCTAAATACCATTGTCCTATATATCAATCTTCACCTCTCGACCATTTCGAGACTCCTCGTCATGTTCGTGATCTTATCCGAGACTCCGAACAACATTCGGTCACCAAATCATATAACTCATATAGCACTATATCGTCAACGAACGTTAAGCATGCGGACCCTACGGGTTCGAGAACTACGTAGACATGACTGAGAAACCTCTCCGGTCAATAACCAATAGCGGAACCTGGATGCCCATATTGGTTCCTACATATTCTACTAAGATCTTTATCGGTCGAACCGTTATGCCAACATACGTAATTCCCTTTGTCCATTGGTATGTTACTTGCCCGAGATTCAATCGTCGGTATCTCTGTACCTAGTTCAATCTCGTTACCGGCAAGTCTCTTTACTCGTTCCGTAATACATCACCTCATAACTAACTCCTTAGTCATTTTCTTGCAAGCTTATGATGTGTATTACCGAGAGGGCCCAGAGATACCTCTCCAATACTCGGAGTGACAAATCCTAATCTTGATCTATGCTAACTCAACAAACACCTTTGGAGATACCTGTAGAGCATCTTTATGATCACCCAGTTATGATGTGACGCTTGATAGGACACAAGGTATTCCTCCGGTATTCAGGAGTTGCATAATTTCATAGTCGAAGGAAAATGTATTTGACATGAAGAAAGCAATAGCAATAAACTGAACGATCATTATGCTAAGCTAACGAGTGGGTCTTGTCCATCACATCATTCTCCTAATGATGTGATCCTGTTATCAAATGACAACACATGTTTATGGTTAGGAAACCTTAACCATCTTTGATCAATGAGCTAGTCTAGAGGAGGCATACTAGGGACACGGTATTTGTTTATGTATTCACACATGTATTTAAGTTTCCGACTATAATTCTAGCATGAATAATAAACCTTTATCATGAATAAGGAAATATAAAATAACAACTGTATTATTTCCTCTAGGGCATATTTTCTTCACACTTCGCCATCAGCTTCTATGGTTTTGTACCAGGAAGGTCGGTGCATCCTCTCAAGCTCTAGAGGACATCTTCGGAAAGGAGGAAAACTTCAGATCAAAGACAATCTGCGTCGAGGTTGCACCGTTCCGCATGGGCTACAACGCTACCCTTGGCAGACCAGCCTACGCTAAGTTCATGATGCTGCCCTCCTACACATATCTCTAGCTCAAGATGCCATGGCCACACGACGCGATCAACATCCACGACGGCGCCGAAAGGGCGTTAGAGGCGGAGGTTGCAAATGTCAAAGCCAAAGTCGCCCTTGATGTAGGGTGGAACCCTATGTCGACGATCTTTCACGTTTGGAGTGGATCCTACGGGGACTCACGAAGAACACGCGGAAGAACAAAGGGAAACACGGAGGAAACGAGAGAGAGATCACTCAACCAACAAGGAATCAATCACACAAGTGCTAGATCACCGAACACAAAGAGATACATATGATCCACAATCAACAAAGGTAAGGATACACGAGTAGCCGTTCTTCTCCGAGAGGAGGTCTTGATGGGGTCCACCCTAGAAGGGGGTCTTGAATCCGCTTGGGGGATCTTCTCCATAGAGGTCCTGAGCTCCGAGGAGAAGTAACCAAGTGGATGAGCAAGGCTCTCACACAAACAAGAGCTAAACCAAAGCTAACCCTAGAAAGTTGGGGAAGAAGGAGTATATATAGTCTAGGGCGAAGGGGTACAAGGGCTGCGGCCCAAACGAAGTCAACACACAGGCATCGGATGTTCGGAAGGCGTCGGACGTCCGGAGGTTCGGGACGGTCCGGACGTCCGGACGGGCTCGGGCGTCCGTAGAATCAGCTCTGTCGTGGCCGCGTCGGACGTCCGGAGAGGGTCGGTCGTCCGGAGCTTCGTGACGGTCCGGACGTCCGGAAGTTGTCGGTCGTCCGTAGATTCGGTTCGGGCGTGCGTCGGTCGGACGTCCGGAGGGTCCGGTCGTCCGGGTCCTGGGACTCGTCGGACGTCCGGAAGGCGTCGGACGTCCGGTGCCTGTGCCTTCAGCAGCATCTCTTCTTCTTCTTCAATATGCTTGGAGTCCTCGCCGTCTTGGCTCTACAAGTAGTTGATCCTTGGCTCACCTCCATGTACCTGATTACACATAGAGTCTCCGAATGAGGTAGTAGCCATGTCTCGTGTGTAGGAAGAGGGAGTTCGGAGAGGAGCGAATTCACCTTATCTTCGATAGCCTTAGCTCGGGCTCTTGTCATGGGTCCTAGTGGCGTTGAGGGAGATGTAGGCACGTCCATGGGAATGAGCGAGGGATGCTCCGCATCATCTCCCCCCCTCCCCCCCCTTGGGAGAGATCCGACCTCGGATCAAAAGCTTCATCTCCATGGTAAGGTTCGAGGTCCTTGACGTTGAAGATGTCGCTCACATTGTACTTGTCTCGAGGTAGGTCGATCTTGTAGGCGTTGTCGTTATAGCGTGCTAGCACCTTGAAAGGTCCATCGGCTCTAGGAAGAAGCTTGGACTTGCGTTCTTTGGGGAAGCAGTCCTTGCGAAGGTGTAGCCACACTAGATCACCAATGTTGAAGACCATGGGTTGCTTGTTGACGTTGAGCTTGGTCGCTAGTCGTTGTACTTCGCGCTCGATTGTTTGTCTTGTATCCTCATGCATCTTCTTGATGTAGCTTGCCCGTGCACTCGCATCTATGTTGGTGCGCTCTTGTAGAGGAAGAGGTAGAATGTCCAATGGGGACAACGGGTTGAAGCCGTAGAGGACCTCGAAAGGGGACTTGCCGGTAGTCGAATGTCTTGCACGGTTGTAGGCGTACTCGGCGATGGGTAGACATGCTTCCCACTCCTTGATGTTCTTCTTGATCAAGACACGAAGTAGAGTGGATAGTGTGCGGTTCGTCACCTCCGTTTGGCCGTCGGTTTGAGGATGGTACGCGGATGAGAACAAGAGCTTGATTCCGAGCTTGGCGCATAGGGTCTTCCAAAAGTAACTCAAGAACTTGACGTCACGATCGGAGACGATTGTCTTTGGTACTCCATGGAGTCACAAGATTTCCCTACAAAAGAGATTTGCAACATGTGAAGCATCGTCTATCTTGTTGCAAGGAATGAAATGTGCCATCTTAGAAAATCTATCCACAACAACAAACACGGAATCCTTTCCATTTTGAGTTCTAGGCAAACCAAGTACAAAGTCCATGCTAATGTCTTCCCAAGGTTGATAAGGAATAGGAAGGGGCATGTAAAGACCGTGGGATTGAGCTTTAGACTTAGCTTTGCGGCATGTAGAAACAACGGTTGGTGAAGCGTGAGACGTCATGAACATCTTGGGCCAAAAGTAGTTGTTGGAGAGTGTGGCGAATGTCTTGTCGCGTCCAAAGTGTCCCATGAGTCCGCCTCCATGAGCCTCTTGCAAAAGGAGCAAACGAAGAGAAGACTCGGGAATGCATAGTTTGTTAGCTCTCATAAGATAATCATCCTTGATGTAATATTGTTCCCAAGAATTATGTGTCAAACACTTATCATAAGGAATAGCAAAAGAAGGATCATGCTCATACAAGTCTTTTATATGCTCAAAACCAATAACATTCAACTCAAGTTGAGTGACAAGCATGCATATGCGTGAAAGTGCATCGGCAACTACATTTTCCTTACCCTTAATGTACTTGATGACATATGGGAAAGATTCAATAAATTCACTCCATTTGGCATGACGCTTGTTCAACTTAGTTTGGCCTTTTAAGTATTTGAGCGTTTCATGATCGGTATGGATGACAAATTCATGAGGTCTAAGGTAATGTTCCCAAACATGTAGCACACGCACTAAAGCATACAATTCTTTGTCATAGATGGGATAATTAAGTTGAGCACCGGAGAGTTTTTCACTAAAATAAGCAATGGCTCGTTTTTCTTGCATCAAAACTCCGCCAATTCCAGTACCACTTGCATCACAATGAACCTCAAAAGTTTTGTCAAAATTGGGCAAAGCAAGAATCGAAGCATGAGTAAGCAAAGACTTGAGCTCATCAAAAGCGGTTGATTGCAAAGTTCCCCAAACAAAGGGAGTGTTCTTCTTACTCAAGGCATGCAAAGGAGCGGCAATTGTGCTAAAATCTTTCACAAAGCGACGATAAAAACCCGCAAGACCAAGAAAGCTACGCACTTTTTCCAAATTGGTGGGTTGGGGCCAAGTTTTAATTGCTTCAATTTTAGATTCATCAACATGGACACCCTTTGAGGATACTACAAAATCCAAGAAAACCACTTTGTCAACACCAAATGTGCATTTTTTCATGTTTGCATAAAGACTTTCCTTGCGAAGGGTTTGTAAAACAGCCCTAACATGATTAAGATGTTCTTTCATGGTTTTGCTAAACACAAGAATATCGTCGAAGTAAACCACAACAAAGACTCCAATGTAAGGACGAAGCACATGATGCATAAGACGCATTTAAAGTACCGGAGCCTCCGATAGACCCATAGGCATCACTAACCACTCATATAAACCAAATTTGGTTTTGAAAGCAGTTTTCCATTCATCACCCTCTTGTATGCGGATTTGATAATAGCCACTTTTAAGGTCAATTTTTGAGAAAAGTTGGCTCCACTAAGTTCATCAAGCATATCATCTAAGCGAGGAATGGGATGCCTATAGCTTAACGGTAATAGCATTTATAGGTCTACAATCGGAACACAAGCGAAAACTTCCATCGGGCTTAGGCACAAGTATAACGGGAACGGCACAAGGGCTTAGGCTTTCACGTACATGACCGTTGTCGATGAGTTGTTGTACTTGCCGTTGAATCTCCTTGGTTTCTTCGGGATTTACTCGGTATGGAGCTTTGTTTGGTAGAGGCGCTCCGGGGATGAGGTCGATTCGATGCTCAATGCCTCGAAGAGGAGGTAGACCCGGAGGTAGCTCATTGGGGGAAATATCTTGGAATTCCTGCAGAAGAGATTTAAACACTAAAGGTAGGTCATGAGAGGTGTTAGTTGTTGGGTCTCCATCCTTGCACACAAGGACAAAGTGCATCACACTAGATGGGTTCTCACATACTTCTCTCATCTCACTTTTGGTGGCAAATAGGATGAGGTTTTTCTCTCTAGGCGAAGAGGCGCTCAAGTTTGGCTTGTGGCTCTCAGTCACTTTTTGGTGGATCACTTTCTCACTTTTGTCTCTATGATGGGTGTCTTGTTTGTCGGCTATCACTTGACTAGGAGACATAGGTCGTAGCACATATTCCTTCCCTTTCATCTTGAAGCTATAGTGATTGGTGCGCCCATTATGGATGACACCACGGCCGAATTGCCATGGTCGACCAAGAAGGAGGTGGCAAACCGTCATTGGGACCACATCACATTCCAAAGTGTCTTCATAAGCACCAATTTTGAAGGAGACTTGGACCGTATGCCGACTCAGATAGTGCCGAGTCACTTAGCCATTGAACCTTGTAGGGATGCGGGTGCTTCCTCTTGACCAGATGAAGTTTGGAACATAGTTCTTCACTTGCCAAGTTGTGGCAACTTCCTCCATCAATGATGACCTTGACGGACCTTCCGTTGATGCCGGCTTTTGTGTGGAAGATGTGGCATCTTTGGTCATCTTCTTGTTGATGTTGAAGAGTCAAGACCTTGGAGACAACGAGAGCGGGGCTCGAATCCTCATCGCAAAAGACTTGATCATCTTCATCTTCGTTCACTCGCCGGTGCATGGCCACTTGCTCAAGGGCTTCCATCTCCTCATCACTCATTGAGTCATATGTGCTGTCGTCGTTGAGGATCATGGTTCGCTTGTTGGTGCATTCGTAGGGACTTGTGGCCTCGGCACCGCAAGTGAAACACTTGAAGGAGCTTGTTTTGATGGTCTCATCGGTCGGAGTAGATGATGAAGCACGCGGCTTGAGGTTGCTTGTAGTAGGAGGAGGACGACTTGAACTTGTCGAATTTCTCTTGTAACTCAACTTGTCGTCGTTGTTTGTAGAAGGTTTAGTTGATGTAGATGTTGGAGGAGGTGTTGAAGCTTGGTTGTTGGAGAAGCCGTAGGTCTTGGATGAGTACTTGGCGTACTTGAAGTCATCTTGCACTTGACGTTCCGCCTTTGTAGCTTGATGTACGAGCTCAATGAGGGTGGAGTATGGTTGGAAGTCGGCGATCTTCTTGATGGGATGATTGAGTCCATTCAAGAAATGTGCCATAGTTTGCTCATCATCTTCCTTGACATTGGCTCGAATCATGGCTATCTCCATTTCCTTGTAGTATTCTTCAACACTCTTTGTTCCTTGCTTGAGAAGTTGGAGTTTCTTGAAGAGGTCGCGGTTGTAGTAGGTTGGCACAAAACGTGCTCGCATGACATCCTTCATTTGAGCCCAAGTGGTGATTGGAGGTTCACCTCTTGCTTGTCGTCGCTTAATGATTTGTTCCCTATGAGCACATAGTCTTGGAACTCAAGTGATGCCATAGCGATTTTCTTCGCTTCATCGTAGTTGTGCAACCGGAAGATTTTGTCAACCTTCAATGCCCATGAGAGGTAGTCTTCGGGGTCATTGCTTCCATTGAACTTGGGCATGGTGAATTTTAGCTTTCCGTAGCGTTGCTCTTCATTGTGTTGTTGGCGATGTTGATGATGTGTAGCGACCCGACCTCAGATGGTCAAGTCTCTGTGCTTCTGTGTCATCCCTGGATCGAAAATGCTGACACACACAGTACTCGAAGGATTTATAACAGAGTAGCAATCACACACTTATTACATCGAATGTCTCAAAAGAGAACTTATTACAATAATATGGCTTAAGGCCATCTAATGCGTTAACAGCGGAAGGCTTGGAAGATAAAGTGAGTCCATCAACTCCAACGGCATAGCTGAGCTGCACGGCAACGACCTACCAATCCTTACTCCTCGTCTGAAAAGTCTGCAACATAATATGTTGCAGCCCGAGAACGGGTCAGCACATGGAATATGCTGGCAATGTAACACATAGAGAGTAATGAAATAATAAGCCTATACTACATGCATATATGGCTGATGGAAAGCTCTATGGTTACAGTTTTGCATAAAGCCAATTTTTCCCTATGTCAAAGGAATAAATTTTATTTTAACTATCATGGTGGTTGAAACATCATTGAGAAGGTATAACCCCAACTCAATCCCAATTAAAGTGATTAACAACCCAGCAGTATTAATTTAGAGTGATGAGATACATGTGAATAATCAAGTACTAGATACTCGTAATTGTCCATAACCGGGACACGGCTAACCATGATTAGATTGTACACTCTGCAGAGGTTTTGCGCACTTTTCCCCACAAGACTCGATCGCCTCCGTTGGTTTCTCGCCTTTGCATGGTGTTTGAGAAACGGATGACCGAGACATAGTCTTTCGTAAACATTAACTCTCTACTCGGATAGATCATACCAAACCTATAAAACCCACTACCGCTGATCTACCTCTTGAGAGCTTCACGTAACTTACTCAACTATGCTAGAGCCCATAATAGCTTGTGGCTGCACACGGAAGTTTCTAGCATGAATAATCTCAGTTCCCTTTGAGCACAGGTGGCGGTCCTTAGGAAGATCACACGGATACCCGGGATTTCCAAAAATAAAGCAGACAACACTTGGGTTCCCCAGTGCCTCAATCCACCCAGATGTGTATTTAAGTTGCCACCTTAAAGTAAACCCTTAATTAACAATCTCACATCTGTCGTGAATATCTCTCAAACCCAAACCACGTCTACGAGCATAGCATAGCAATATAAGCAACACGTAGAAGTAACTCCCAAGGGTTTGATAGTAACAGGGCAATAGGTTCCTACCTCATCATCTACCTCCCAACCCACAAATTAATGACATCCTAATCATGCAATGTTTGAGGATTGAACTAATGCATAAAACTGGGTATGAAAAGAGTATGATCAAGTGTTACTTGCCTTGCTGACGATCCGTGAATCCTAGAGACTCGTAGTAACACGCTTCGCATTCCGGGAATTCTATCGCAAGCAAACAATACGTACATAAGCAACAAACAAAGATGCACAAACGAAACTTCAAATGAAAGAGGTTGACCGGAGAGTTCAACTTAAGAACTCCGGTTTGCAAAAAGAATCAAACCAAACGGAACAACGAAACTCAAACGGCGAGAGAAACAAGGTCCGTTTACTAATCTGAACTAGAGTCAAATTTTACAAAGACAAAAACTGGTTTAAGTTGGCTATCCGGAAAGAGGGTTTCGAGATGAAACTCCAGGCGCTTGAATCGCCTGATTCCGATAAACGAGTGAAAAAGTTATACTAATTTGAACATTGGTTCGTAAATCGAAATCGGAATAATCGCGGAATAAAACCGATAAAAGAAAAGCAGCGAGCGTCTAAGCGAACAAACGTTCGTTAGCGGAAGCTAAACGACGAACGGTTCGTAAAAACGAACGAACGGGTGAACGTTCTCAAAATAAATAAACCGGGAAATAAAACCGATCTAATATAAAAAAACGACTAGGATTTTCCAAAAAAACCGAAGGGTTATTTAAAAAAAACCGGCGACGGGGCTACCTCCCATGATCGTCCGTGGGCGGGCGGCTGCTCCGTGGTCCGCGAGGGGCGGCGAGGGCGGCTAGGGCGGCGGCTCGGCGAGGGGGGACGGCGGCAAAGCGGCGGCGGTGGCTAAGGGCGGCGGTGGCGGCGGCCGCTCGGGCTCCTCCGGTCCCAAGGGCGACGGTGGTGGTGGCTAAGGGAGAGGCGGTATATAAAGAGGGGGGAGGTGGCTTGGAGGAGGGGCAAGGCGGGGAGGAGTCCGCTCGGACTCCATGTCCGGCGCGGCGCAGCCTTGAGGCGGCGGCGACTTGGGCTGCTTTCATTGGGCCGTTAGCCCGATCAGTGGTTCTTTCTTCTTTTTTTTAAACATTCCGCCGAAATTTATAAAAATCCTAGAAAAATAAATAAAAAACTAAAAATGACAAAACAAGTTTTCTTTACCTAAATCAAATATTTAGAACAAGATGAACTTTTCTTGGCCCCTAAAATGCAATTTTAAATATATGCAAATTTTTCTCTAGGCAAATAAAATTCCAAATAAATAAAATAAAATCCCCAATAATGATTTTGACATTTTTCCTCTGGTATTTCAATTATTTTTGGAGAAGTCATATTATCTCCTCTCGTTTATTTTTAAACATGAAATATTTTCCGGAGAGAAAAATACTAAAATCAAAAATCCTCGTCTTTCATTATTTGATAAAATTCAAATATGAAAATCGGAAAATCCCCAACTCTCTCCGAGGGTCCTTGAGTTGCTTAGGATTTCGAGGATAGCAAATGAGAATGCTATAAAATATGATATGCATGGATGACTGTGTATAACATGCCAAATTGAAAATTTGGGATGTTACAAACCTACCCCTTAAGATGAATCTAGCCCTCGAGATTCGGGTTAACTAGAAAATAGGTGCGGATGGTCCTTGCGAATATCATCTTCTCGCTCCCGGTGGCTTCCTCCTCGGTATGGTGGCTCCAATTGAACTTTACAAAACTTGATAACTTTGCTGCGAGTGACTCTGCTGTCGAAATCCAAAATCTTTACTGGCTTCTCCTCATAAGTCAAATTACTATCCAACCGTATCGCCTCTAGGGGCACTGTATCCTGCAACGGTATGTCGGCCATCTCAGCGTGGCACCTCTTCAGTTGTGATACGTGAAACACATTGTGAACTCCTGACAGTCCTTCGGGTAACTCCAGCTTGTAGGCAACTTCTCCCAGTCGTTCCAAAACATGATACGGTCCTACAAATCTTGGGGCTAACTTTCCCTTTACTCCAAAATGTTTCACTCCCCTCAGGGGTGATACTCATGAGATAGGCTCATCTCCAATTTCATAGGTTACTTCCTTGCGTTTTGAATCTGCGTAACTCTTACATGCAGGATCGAGCAATCTTGATCATCTCTCGATCGGTTTAACCTTCTCCTCTGAGTCTTTGATCAAATCTGGTCCAAATAACCGACGGTCTCCGACCTCATCCCACATCAAGGGTGTTCTACATCTGCGTCCATACAGCGCTTGAGCGGTGCCATCTTCAAACCGGCACAGTAGCTGTTGTTATATGAGAATTCAGCGTCTGACGGCAAATTGTCATCCCAACTAGATCCATAATCTAGCGCACATGCTCTTAACATATCCTCCGTAATGTGGTTAACTCTCTCTGTCATCCATCCGTCTGGGTGGAACGCATCTTGAATTCAATCGGGTACCCAAAGTCTGGTGTAGTTGATGCCAAAACTTTGAAGTAAACTGTGTTCCTCTATCTGATACGATGCTCCTCGGAACTCCGTGCAAACATACGATCCTGGTCATATATATCTTGGCCAACTTGGCACTTGTATAAGTTGTTTTCACTGGGATGAAGTGAGCTACTTTGGTCAAACGATCCACAACTACCCATATTGAATCATATCCCGCTTTGGTTACGGGTAATCCAAAGGATAAAATCCATGCCAAGTTTGTCCAGCTTCCATTCGGGTATTGGCATAAGCTGCAACAGTCCTGCTGGCTTTTGATGCTCTGCCTTCACTCTCTGACACACATCGCAAACGGATACATACTCGGCAATATCCTTCTTCATACCAGTCCACCAGAAACGTTCCTTCAAGTCCAAATACATCTTGGTGTTTCCGGGGTGAATCGAGTATGGTGAGTCATGGGCCTCTTGAAGTATTAACTTCCTGATCTCCGAATTGTTGGGCACATAAATCCAATCCTCAAACCACAAGGTATCATGCTCATCCTCGCGAAAACCTTTGGCTTTTCCTTTGCCCATCTTTTCTTTTATTTCAGCAATCTCTTTATCCTCCTTTTGAGCGTCTCGAATCCTGTCTAACAAGGTCGACTGAACCTCCATTGTCACAAGAAAACCTCTTGGAACAATCTCCAACCGAAGTTCCATAATATCCTCTGCTAACTCCTTTGGCAGTCCTCTACTTTCAAGGATATTGGCATAACTCTTCCGACTCAAAGCGTCTGCTACAACGTTGGCCTTTCCTGGATGATAGTGTAGCTTCATGTCGTAATCCTTTATAAGTTCCAGCCATCTCCTCTATCTGAGGTTTAATTCCTTCTGTGTGAAAATGTACTTTAAACTCTTATGATCCGTGTACACATCACAACGGTTTCCCATGAGATAATGTCTCCAGGTCTTCAATGCATGTACTACAGCTGCTAACTCCAAATCATGTGTGGCATAGTTCAACTCATGAGGCTTCAGTTGTCGTGAGGCATACGAAACAACTTTTCCGTCCTGCATAAGAACACATCCAAGTCCCAAGCGAGAGGCATCACAATACACTTGAAACTCCTTATGTATATCCGGCAATATCAAGACTGGGCTGTAGTCAACCGTTCTTCAACTCTTGGAAGCTTGTCTCACAATCCTCATCCATTTGAACTTGGTATCTTTCTTTAGCAATTACATCATTGGTTTAGCAATCTTGGAAAAATTCTCAATGAATCTCCGATAATATCCTCGCCCCAAGGAAATCATGAATCTCATTGATCAAGTGGGTGCCAACCATTCAAAGGATCGATTGAATTTTACCGATCTACTGCTATACCCTCTCCTGATATAACATGCCCAATAAATCCAACTTCCTTCAACCAAAACTCGCGCTTGCTGAATTTGGCGTATAACTGGTGTTCCCTGAGTTTCTCAAGAACCAAACGTAGGTGTTCTGCGTGCTCCTCTTCGTTCTTTGAGTAAACCATAATATCATCGATAAACACCACAACAAACTTGTCCAAATACTCCATGAACACTTTGTTCATCATACTCATAAAATAGGCAGGGGCGTTAGTCAGTCCAAGTGACATGACAGTATACTCATATAATCCATATCGTGTGGTGAATGCTGTCTTTGGTATATCCTTCTCTCGTATCTTCAACTGATGGTATCCTGATCGTAGATCAATCTTAGAAAACACCTTAGCTCCTTGCAACTGATCAACCAGATCATTAATCATCGGTAAGGGATACTCGTTCTTTATCGTTACTTCATTCAGAGCTCGGTAATCAACAACCATCCTTAGGGATTTATCCTTCTTCTCCACCAAAAGTATTGGGGCTCCCCAAGGTGATGAACTTCTACGAATGTAACCTTTCTCCAATAGCTCCTTGATCTGCTTCTTAATTTCCTCCAGATCATTTGCGGGCATCCGATAGGGTCTCTTTGATATTGGCCATGTACCTGGCATTAGTTCTATCAAAAACTCGATGTCTCGATCCGGTGGCATGCCTGGTAACTCTTCTGGGAAAACATCTGGATAATCCTTCACTACAGGTACTTCCTCTTGTACAACTCCCGTGAGGGCATTCACTTGGCTCCTCCTAGGCACATGCCTAGATACATACTTAATCCTTTTTCCCTCCGGGTGGTAAGATAAATCGACTTGCTAGCACAGTCAATACTTCCTCCAAACTTTGACATCCAATCCATACCTAATATCACATCCAATCCTTGCGACTCCAAGATAATTAGGTCGACGGAAAACATGTGTGCCAATGATTAGGGGTATCTCGATTGCACCACTTGCTAGCCATGTACTGCTCGAGGCGAGCTCACTAAAAGAAGGGTCCTAAGTGCAGGTTGGTAACTTAAACTTATCCACAAATCCCTTGATATGTATGAATGCGATGCACCAAAGTGTCGAAAAGAACAATGGCGGTAAATGATCGAACCAAAAACTTACCTATTACAGCGTCCGGCTGCTCTTCAACTTCCTCCACGTTAACGTGGTTCACTTGTCCTTTGTTGAAGGGATTGGGCTTCTTCCAGCGCTCCCATTTCCGTTTCCATTCTTTCCTTGAGGCGATCGTTGGCATAGTGCCCTGCCTTCCCCAAGACTTAAAGCAAATGACTTGGCTCAAGTCTCTCTTGGCCCGGAGTGTGCATTTGAGTTCGAGCAATTTTGATTATTGTTGGCTGCATTTCCATTCCCATTCTTCGCACCATTATGCGATCCTCCTCCGATATGGTTATGTCCTCCATGGTTATGAACTAGTCCTCCCGAGTTCGGGTTAAGCGAGGCTTCGGTGAGCTCTGAGTTATACTTCCCTTGTCCATACTTCCTCTTACGATTCTCAATTTGCTGCTACTTTCCTTCAATCATTAGGGCCTTATCTACCAACTCCTGGTAGTTGTTGAAAGTTGCCACCATCAACTGCATACTCATCTCATCATTCAGCCCTTCCATAAACTTCTCTTGCTTCGCGGCATCTGTGGCCACATCATCAGGGGCATAGCGTGATAACTTGCTAAACTCATCCACGTACTGAGCCACAGTACGATTCCCCTGGCGTAAGTTGCGGAACTCACGCTTCTTTATCTGCATGGCTCCAGTTGAAACATGGGCCGTGCGAAAAGCTTGTTGAACCGGGTCCCAAGTGACATTGGCTATAGGAAAAGTAGCGTGTAATTCTCCCACCATGCGGCTGCTGGTCCATCCAATTGATGTGCGGCAAAGCGCACTCTTTCGAGATCCGTGCATCCTGCGGTGGTTAACTCCCTTCCAATACGGCGTAACGGTCATCTGCAACTATTGGCTCGGTGCTACTAGAAAACACCGGCGGTTGTAACCTTAGAAAACGGGCTAAATTGTCCACTGGCGGCGGGTTGTTGTTGTTGTTGTTGTTGTTGTTGGCATTGCCCTGGTTCTGAACTAGCAATTGCATCAAGGCATTCTGCTGTTGGATCAACTGAGTGAGCTCCGGTGGGAAAACAAAACCGGGGTCACGTCTCGGAGGCATCTGAAGGTTTAGATGGGAGAGATTAGAATAGAAAGAGGTCTAGTGAGAAAACACTACCCATATGCACATGAGGCAAACACACATTCATTCAATCAAGCAAGCAAGGGCTTACAAAACGATCTAGGACTATCGCATAAGTGCTCAACTACTACTAGTTACATGGGGGAAATACTACTATTATATGGTGGTCATCTAGAAATTTTGATCGGTGGAAGATTCCATGATGTCTGCTCCAGCTTCGTCTTCATAGTCGTCATCACTTGGATCTGAGTCGGTGTCGTCGATGATGATGTAGTTGTCTGGACAAGCGGGATCTTCTTCCTCTTCTTGCTCCTCTTCCTTGGTGTCTTGGTCCTCCCATGAAGACTCCGATCTTCTTGACTAGGTCGTCGTTCTTCTCCGATGAGTACTTTGATTTCTTCCTCCATATCCATCGTGTAGACTTGAGTTCTTCCTCCAGCTCGATGATCTTAGTTTTCGCCTTCCTCAAATCCATCATGTTCACAAGACATCCGGTTCTCATGACGTCGAATGTGCGGTTTAGTTCCCGGATGTAGGCTGCAATGGATCTATCCTTCTTGGTGCTGATTACTTCCCATTGCTCGTCCGGCGCCCACATATTTGGTATATGGTGTCTTTAAGCTCCTTATCGTAGACTTCTCCAATGCGTCCCATGGTAATGTGAGCTGCCATACTCTTTCCCAAACTCCATGTTGGTGCATTGAAAACACATACTATGGGCTCCGTGCTTGGCATAAACGTCCTTCCGAACTAGAGCTTGAATCTTCCAAAGCATTCTTCTTCCGGTAAGGTGGCGTTATGCGTCCCGGTGAAGCTTGGTATCCCAATATTCAGTACCTAGTGACTTCCTTCAAGTGGCGTCCAAAAGGTGTGTCTTCATCCGGTTGTGCAAACTTGTACTTCATCTCCGTCATCCTAAAGAGTGGAAAAATGGAGAGGGGTCGAAATGAGTAGAGAGGAGTGACCTATGGTTTTATCTTAGTGGTCGTGTCCTACACTCGGCGTGTGCTCGATACCATCTTGTAGCGACCCGACCTCGTGATGGTCAAGTCTTTGTGCTTCGTGTCATCCCTGGATCGGTAATCTTGACACACACGATTACTCGAAGGATTTATAACAGAGTAGCAATCACACACTTATTACATCGAATGTCTCAAAAGATAACTTATTACAATAATATGACTTAAGGCCATCTAATGCGTTAACAGCGGAAGGCTTGGAAGATAAAGTGAGTCCATCAACTCCAACGGCATAACTGAGTTGCACGGCAACGACCTACCAATCCTTACTCCTCGTCTGAAAAGTCTGCAACATAATATGTTGCAGCCCGAGAACGGGTCAGCACATCCAAAAAAACCGAAGGGTTATTTTAAAAAAAACCGGCGACGGGGCTACCTCCGGCGATCGTCCGGCGGGGCGGGCGGCTGCTCCCAAGGGTCCGGGCGAGGGCGGCTCGGCGAGGGGGGGACGGCGCGGAGGCGGCGGGCGGCCAAGGGCGGCGGCGGCGGCGGCTGCCGGGCTCCTCCGGGTCCCAAGCAAGGCGTGGCGGTGGTGGCTAAGGGGAGAGGGGGCGGTATAAAGAGGGGGGGAAAGGTGGCTTGGAGGAGGGCAAGGCGGTGGGGAGGAGTCCGGCTCGGACTCCATGTCCAGCACAAGGCGGGCAGCCTTGTGAGGCGGCGACTTGGCCGGGCTGCTTTCAGTGGGCCGTTAGCCCAGGGTTCTTTTTTAAACATTCACTAAATTTATAAAAATCCTAGAAAAATAAATAAAAATCTAAAAATGCCAAAACAAGTTTTCTTTGCCTAAATAAAATATTTAGAACAAGATGAACTTTTCTTGGCCCCTAAAATGCAATTTTAAATATATGCAAATTTTTCTCTAGGCAAATAAAATTCCAAATAAATAAAATAAAATCCCAAATAATGATTTTGACATTTTTCCTCCGGTATTTCAATTATTTTTGGAGAAGTCATATTATCTCCTCTCGTTTATTTTTAAACATGAAATATTTTCCGGAGAGAAAAATACTAAAATCAAAAATCCTCGTCTTTCATTATTTGATAAAATTCAAATATGAAAATCGGAAAATCCCCAACTCTCTCCGAGGGTCCTTGAGTTGCTTAGGATTTCGAGGATAGCAAATGAGAATGCAATAAAATATGATATGCATGGATGACCTGTGTATAACATGCCAAATTGAAAATTTGGGATGTTACATGATGACGCCCTTGACGTGGATTGCAATCGTCTTCATGTTGCTCTTGGCGTGGGGGAAGACCATGATCAACTTGCTCTTGTTGAACTTGAGGTTGAAGTGGAGCTTGACGAGCTTGTGGAGGAGCTTGAGGAACTTGACGTTGTCCATGAGGTTGGTAGTTCCTCTCTTGGATTTCTTCTCGAAGGGCTTCCTCTTGGTTGCGCCGTTCGCGATTTGCGGTTGGCGAAGGCTCGACTTGATTCTTGAAGGGCATGTTGCGCCTCAAGAGCTTGCGCTTCACGTTGTTGTTGTTGAAGACGCGTTGAGCCTTGGCGTCTTGTTAAATCTTGGTGTAGACGCCTTCGTTTTTCCTCTTGGCGCCGAAGACGTTGTCGTTCTTGAGCTTGAGCAAAAGCGTCTTGGTTTGATTGAGGACGAGGGACTTGCTCATCGACTTGCTCTTGTGAATGCTTGTCATGTAGCGGGTTGCGAGATGCATGACGGTCTTGACGTGCGGTACAACAAAGAGTGTTCGAAGTAGGTGTACTTGAGTCGTAGAAGGTGTCGTCGGAGTGTCGACTCGAGCGGCTCCGTTTTGAGGATGAAGATGTGGAATGGTGCCGGTTTCTCATCAAGGCGCGGATCTCGTCCATTCTTGCATCATTCTCTTGCTTGTGAGCGTCGAACTTGTTGTCGAAGTAGTCTCTTGTACGTTGCTCGGAGAGTCGCAAGTCGGTGGCGAGGTTGTCGATGCGGTCGCTCATTGCTTGTTGTTCTTGGTGCAACGCCCGTTGTGCACCAAAGAGGTGGTTCTTGGTGACGTATGATGACATGTAAATGCCGTCTTGTTCGATGAAGAGTGGGTTGGTAGAAGTACTTGGCCTATCCATCATTCCAAGCAAAAATGTGAGTGGTAGAAGGAGAAGAACTTATACCAATGTACCGACCGATGTTGATGATGAATCAAGTTCACTCAAATGCGGACAATGAAATAGCACTATTGGTACCAATCCTTGTCGGTTCTCACACCTACACAAATAAAAGCTTATGGTGGAGCTTGGTGAAGATGGTGGCACAAAATTTGATGCAATTGTAAGTGAGCGTCAATAATGTTGGAAAAGGTACACAAATTTGCAAATGCAACAAGTAGACCAAGCAAATAGTGGTACACGGAAACACACACGCAAATAGATAAGTGGGATTGTGCAAACCAAAAGTGAGCCAAAATGTGGAATCCACGAAAATGCTCTTGTTGCACAATACTAGAGAGACGCTAGCACAATTGCACAATAGGCGGATACGGAACTTGTGCACAACCTACTATGCAAAAATGCAACTATCTCTATTCCACGTATGCTATATGTATGGTATTTCGGTGCTATGATCCAATATGACAATCTTAATGTAGTATGATGCTATGGTTCTTGCTCATAAGCTCTTTGCTTATCTTTCCTCTTTGCTTAAAAGCTTGTGTGGCTCTTTCACTTTTGAGCTCTTTTCTCATGCAAAACTTCACGGACCAAGGTAGTAATTGCGTATGCTATGACAACGTTGTGACACACAAATGGATCCCAAGATATGCACCACGGTGGTATGTTATGTATGCTATGGAGTATGATCACTAATGTGCACAAGTCACGCTGTTCGCAATACTCAACGGCTAGTCTCGATGGGTAAGCTACGCAAAAGTAGGGACAATGTGGGTATCAATGCAAATGCAATGTTTGACAAAGATGTCGTCGAAGTTACCATCCTTGGCGATGATGAGACCCTTGCGAAGTTGAGCCGTGGTGATGATGAAATCAAACCGCACCTAGATAGCCGAAACACAAGAGGATACGGAAGCCACAACTCAAAATCTCAAGGACCAAAATGTGGTGAAATCGTCATAGGATGTATTGGGGAGGATGGTGGTGTATGTGGTTTTGGAAGATGTGGTGGAAGGTGGGGCTAAGGTGGTGGCGAACTGACAAAGTTCAGGTTCGTCAGGGTTTTACGGACGTCCGGGCATTTACGGTCGTCCGGACCTCGTCGGACGTCCGACCGTTTTCGGTCGTCCGGAGACTGGGAAAAAATCGGGCTCGGGAAGAACTGCCAGATTTCGGGGAAGAAGGAAATTGTGAGGTCGAAATCGAGTGATTTGGTGGATGGAAAAGGGTGGGGAAGGAGGGAAAAGCTAGATCCACACGTAGCAACTGAAATCCATGGACCAAATCCAACAAAATCTCAACTCACAAACAAATCACAAAAAAATTTGGGGCTATTTTTGGTGGGGAATTTTCGGAATTAGGACAAAAACAACAAAATCAAGCTAGAAAAAGAGGGGTAGGGGCTCCAAAAACGTGATCAACGTGGCTCATGATACCAAGATGATGTAGGGCGGAACCCTATGTCGACGATCTTTCACGTTTGGAGTGGATCCTACGAGGAATCACGAAGAACACGCGGAACAACAAAGGGAAACACGGAGGAAACGAGAGAGAGATCACTCAACTAACAAGGAATCAATCACACAAGTGCTAGATCACCGAACACAAAGAGATACATATGATCCACAATCAACAAAGGTAAGGATACACGAGTAGCCGTTCTTCTCTGAGAGGAGGTCTTGATGGGGTCCACCCTAGAAGGGGGTCTTGAATCCGCTTGGGGGATCTTCTCCATAGAGGTCCTGAGCTCCGAGGAGAAGTAACCAAGTGGATGAGCAAGGCTCTCACACAAACATGAGCTAAACCAAAGCTAACCCTAGAAAGTTGGGGAAGAAGGAGTATATATAGTCTAGGGGCGAAGGGGTACAATGGCTGCGGCCCAAACGAAGTCAACACACAGGCATCGGACGTCCGGAAGGCGTCGGACATCCGGAGGTTCGGGACGGTCCGGACGTCCGGACGGGCTCGGGGCGTCCGTAGAATCAGCTCTGTCGTGGCCGTGTCGGACGTCCGGAGAGGGTCGGTCGTCCGGAGCTTCATGACGGTCCGGACGTCCGGAAGTTGTCGGTCGTCCGTAGATTCGGTTCGGGCGTGCGTCGGTCAGACGTCCGGAGGGTCCGGTCGTCCGGGTCCTGGGACTCGTCGGACGTCCGGAAGGCGTCGGACGTCCCGTGCCTGTGCCTTCAAATGACATCTCTTCTTCTTCTTCAATATGCTTGGAGCCCTCGCCGTCTTGGCTCTCGCAAGTAGTTGATCCTTGGCTCACCTCCATGTACCTGATTACACATAGAGTCTTCGAATGAGGTAGTAGCCATGTCCTCGTGAGTAGGAAGAGGGAGTTCGGAGAGGAGCGAATTCACCTTATCTTCGATAGCCTTAGCTCGGGCTCTTGTCATGGGTCCTAGTGGCGTTGAGGGAAATGTAGGCACGTCCATGGGGATGAGCGAGGGATGCTCCGCATCAGCCCTAGCTTCCGCAGAGCTCGAGGGAATCAACAAATCCATTGACCCAACCACTACAACGCTACCCCACAAGCCTAGGCCATGGCCGCCTTTCCAGCCGCCAAAAGAAGCAAAGAAGCTCCAAATACACCCCGAGGACCCGATGAAAACCGTGATCATCAGAGGCGACCTTGGCGAAGAACAAGAGGCCGCGCTCCTAAAGTTCCTCAGAGACAACTGGACATCTCGCCCGGAGGCCTGCAAACATGCCGGGGGTCCCAGGAAAAATCACACATCATAGCCTAGACGTCAGAAAAGACGCCAGGCCCGTCAAGCAAGCCCTAATGTCAAAATCAAGGCACAAAAACTTTATGCATAGTTGAATGCTCTTTTTAAGTACAAATAAGTGGTACGTATCATTTAAAAAAACATACCCCAGAACGTTAGGTCTGAACTGTAAGAACATGCTCATAAATATGAATTGTCAAGGGCAAGATGAAATGCAAAAACAAGCATTGATGAGTAATGATATATTGAAAAATTCCTTTCTTTGTTGTTGCTAGCCCTTGTTTTTCGAATATACATCGAGGCACTCAGGTTGTACTCATATCTACAACCCAATCTCGTAGCTCTTTTCTCTTTACAACCTACAGACAGATCGAACAAATAGAGATTGCTATATGGTGGACTACTACAGATTACTAACTTTACAAAATCCCTCGCATCCTCTCAATTTCTGATCCTATGGAATTCATTGTCATTAGGCACCTTTTGACCATTATATCCAGAATCGAACGGTTTGAGGCATGCCAGAGGGTTTCAGAATCTCCTGAGAAGCACCAAATGCATTATTTCACTCCAGTTTTCATCATGACCATCAAATCCTGATCATGCAGTCAACGATGTCGTGCCTTTGGTGCCTTTGTTGCACAAAGGCAGAGGATATGCATCCCTCAGTTATGTATGCTAACGCCTAGATCATATTCCATCTTGTTGGCACATGCAATCAGGCATTGGGAAGGTGTATATGGAATCATTAGGTTTCCTGAATGCGATGCCCCTTATGTCACTATGGTGCAGTATTTCCAGCATGTGGTGCTTGAATCGACTCCATCTGCAGTTCAAAGAAACAATTTGAGTTTCATGTACCACTATATCCATTTACGCGTTAAGCAAAGATGGGCAAATATTCAGAACATGTATGTGAAGGTCAACTCGGAGATGTATTTCAATTTGTTAACATGGCTAATGCGTTCTGAAAAGTAGGCAATAGCTACAGTCTTGGGTGGTGAAGGAATAACAAGGGCAGCGAACTGCTTCAGCAGTATTTGGTGAAAGATTCCAGCATATACTCAAAAACTGAAACTGATTCGGTGTGATTTGTAATACTTTGTTGACGATATAATGGCAGCTCAAACTGACCTGATATTTGGGTCGTCAAAAGATAAGACCAGCTTCCGTTTGTCGGGTTTTATTGTCTTTGCATTCCCTCCTAACAGGTAACGCCTGTGTCCCATCAAAAAGTGAGGGAAGTTCCCCCCTTGAGTCGTCACAAACACTTCGCTCTGAACACAGACGGTGTAATCTAATGCTGCTAACCGAGAAGAGTACCCCTACAGAAAATAGGTTGGTGAGTAACGGTATGAAGAATTCAATCTGAATTGATGAACAGTTCAATGCATGCATATTCATCTGACATTCAGAACGACATCCAGCTAGGCTGATGGGCTGGCTGGCGGAAACAATACCTCAAACTCAGCAAGCTCTTCAGACAATGCAAGAGTGTCCTTGGTTTGTAAAAGAGGGAACATCTGGCGAAGGGGACCCATATATTTTGCAGCATTGTATATTTTACCGGAGGCAACGTAGAGGAAGGTTGTATTGTCAAACCCCATGCCTCGCAGCATCATGCCAACCTGCTCAAATTCAGTCAGTTAACATATTAGCTGTAGTGAGTATATTTACATATTTGAAAGCTTCTAAATTTGTTCTGAATGCTACTAAAGAGACGCAACTGATGGCACTGAACTTAAAAGGTTATTATTATTGACCTGAAGCATCACAAACTAAGCAACAAACATCAATTCTAGTATAATAGGCATATTGTGATGTTAATTAATGTCCTGAAATACGAATGCATCATTGGGTGTACATATATCCACACAAGTGCTTTAACCAGTGAAAAAATTCCTAACCTCTAGAGGAGTAAGTGGGCATTTCCCATCCCTTCTGTTTGCCTCGGGATTGATAACTCGACCAGGTCGGTGAAACTTCCCTCTCCAGCTCCTTTCACGGGCATTTTCCATTTCAATTTTCTCCTTCCGGCCACCATCATATGTACAGCATGAAAAGGCTACCATATCCTAAACAGTGTGCGCAAATTTTAGTATGACGGAAGAACTATGTAATAGTTAACTCACACGAGAGAGTATATTGAGACCTCTTCGAAACGGAGATGCACCGAGACATATTTCCCACCAGCCAAAGAACTCTTTTTCATCATTCGAACAACCATATTCGTCTACAAGAACCCTTATTGGTTCGGCAAACCGCAGAGCCTCGTAGTTTACCAAACACCTCAAGGCCTGGATATTCGATGGAACTGACTGAGCTAATCTATTCGAGAATGGGGCGATGCGCACAACCCTGCATAGAATAGATATATAATGAAACCCATTCTCAAACAAGGCCTCTCCTACTATTTCTGAGAAGGTGAGCGTTTACCATACCCTAACTCCATTAATTTCGGAAGCACCTTCTGAACATAATGATCTGGGGATGAGTAGGCTTTAGTTCGCATATTTGGTATGCTGCTTATATTATGATTGAAACGCAGCAGAACATCTTTTGGGAGTTCCTTCACAACTCTTACATGTTGTCTGAGTGTCCCGATAAAACGATCTTCATCAAAAATATCACTAAATTTGCTGAGAAACAAAACATCAGGAAGAACCAATACATATTAGAACAAGAAGTAGAATTTCAAAAATATTCACGGGTTTATAACTAACAGAAGTGAACTTTAGAAGTCAAACAAACTGCTCCAGACACTAAAACAATGAGCAAGAGACAACTGCTCCAGACAGGCATCCATCATATTAGAATGCAATTATCTAATGTTAAGAAACAAAGCAGTGAGCAAACAAAATAGCATTAGTTACCTAGGATCGCGCCAAACGCTATTCAAATGAAATATTGGGATCACAAGAGTTGCATTAAGCAAGCTGGCCACAGCAACTGCATCGCAGATCTGTATTGAGAAAAAAATGGAACTGCACTGTCAATATTTATTACTCAGCATAGTGTGAAGGTTCTAAGGACTTTACAAAATGAGACATCCACATCACAGCAAATGGTAGAGACCAGAGTCTAATTCTCAAGCTCTCAGGTCAGAAGAAATATATCTCTCAACAGAAGATCTGATGGCATGTGACCAAAAAGATGAAACCAAATATCGGTGATCTTTGGATGAATAATACACCTATGTATGTACAAAGATAGTACTAATGCCTTTCCAGCACAAAGTTATTGATGAAATCCGTCTCAATCAAAGTGATAGTACATGACTTCAAGTTACATAGTGGTGTCAATGGATTCATACGGCACTGGACTTTTGTATAGGTACTAGCAATGGTATTGCTTGCTTGCTGTATCTAACGTGGTCCAGGAACTTACAGAAAGACGCTGTTGATTCAGACCACCATTTGCTTCAACTATGAGATACCCATTTGAAGTCGGCAAATCTGTAAAGAGCCCAAAAACGATCCAGCCAGTCAGGTATTTAGCTTAACCTCCACTTTCAAGTGGGAACAATTAGTTTATTGAAAAATAACAAAAGGTATGAAAGTGGAACCTGATGGAATCAGCCTCCTCTTGACGCATGGCATCCATAGCTCTCCAGAATTTGGATAACGTGATGTCATTAACTGCACCATAAATATTTTTATATGATTATTGATAAGAGCAGTTAGGTTCGATGAACAAAAGTGAATATGCTGAAAGTTCTTAGGACTGATTTAAGAAGTTGGTTCCTCCTTGCGAACATATTTGATACTCCCAACCTGAACTGAACAATACTAGACTCTGGAGTATTTTGGAGCAATACCTAGACTGATTTAACTCTGAGCTGTTAAGTTCAGGGTATTTTGGAGCAATACTAGACTGATTTAACTCTGAACTGAACAGCTCATTTACACTGACTGCATTCACAACCTGCCCAAAAATCTAGTTAATCTTCCGTCGGAATCGTAAGGAGTTAAGGATATGGGTAAGGATATTTACTTCTAGTCCTTGTTTGGCAAAGCAGAGATATACTAGAACTACACAGGAGTACATCCAAGATCACGAGAGTAGCCGTACACAACGGAAATGCAGGGGCACATGACCTCGCTCACGGGAAGGGGAAAACTAGGAATCGAGAACTAGACTTTTTGCGCAAATCACTCACACACCAAGAACATCAGCTCACGATGCAATAATGTATTGGGCGTCGTTCCCGTGATAAATCAGAGAAAAGCACCAAAAGGGTTCCGAAATTCTCCCCGAATATTTCGCCTAATGCGTTTAGTGCATTGTGAAACCTGAAGAGAGGAATCGAACCGAAGAAGCAGGCAACAAGCACGCGAGAACCCCAAATCTCCCCAGGGAGAACGGTAACTGCAAGAACAAAGACCACCCACCATGCTGCGACGCCATGGAGAGGAGGTGGAGACGGAAGCGGAGGTGGCGGTCGAAGCGGACGCGGCGTCGTCGCGTATGTCCGGCCATAGCCGCTTAAACACGATGTGGCTGCGGTAAACCGATCCCGGCGGCGGTGGGGACGGGGCGGGCGCGCGCCGCCGCCGTAACGATGCCACCGTCACGCCCGCGTGGCCGCCGCCGTCGGCAGAACCTCCGCCCCTAAGACGAACATGAGCAGCCCCGCCGCGTATGCCAGCGCGAGGAGGAGGAGGACCACGGCGGCGCGGCGCCTCCCTCCGCCAACGCGCCCCGCCTGGTGGCGCCGCGCGGCCTTGGCGGCACCGCAGCCGCCGCGCGCCGACGGGGCAAGGGTCATCGCTCGCTCCCTCAGTAGAGGGGCTCTCGCGGGATCATGCGAGCTCTGCTCAGCTCGGCGATGGAGCGGGTGGCCTCGTTGGGGGCGCCGAGGTTTAGCGCGGAGGGCACCGGAGGAGGAGACCTGTAGTGGAATCGTGTTGGCAACCGCCGGTGCGCGAATGGTCTTCTCCTATTGGTGGAGGTGGATGCTCGCCGACTTATTGACTGTTGACGTCTTATGTGTCTTGATTGTTTGTGGCATAAGCGAAATTCCGGGTATTAAACAGATCTAAATACAACCAAATATACACCATTTCTATGTCTTGTCAACAAGCTTAAAAATTCTACTACTTCAGTTTTAAAAGGAAAATCTATGAGAGATCGTACGTAGTACTACCTATGTAAAAAAAATATAAGAGCATTTAGATCACGTGATCTAAACGCTTTTATATTTTCTTTACGGAAGGAGGAGTTTGCAAACCATCTACAGTAGATCAAATTCAAGAAGCTGCAAACACTATGAAATCGATAAGCAACGAATTAGTAGATCGACAATAAAGAGGAGTATTTATGCTAAAAGTATATTTCTCCTTGCTACGGGTTTTAATGGGTGGCTTTTATTGAGTTACAGGTTCACCTTTCTTTGTACCATCTTTTACTGAAAAACATTCTAAATCAGCTCGTTCATCTGCGCGCCATGTGTCCCTTGAAACTCAGGTGAGGGAAGCTACAGTCTGACTTATCCTAATTTGGTCCACGCATTTTTCATGCCCAACACCACATCTCCTTCCTCACTAACGGATCTTCCTATATCTCCTTCCATAACAAATAGCGGTCGCTATGGCCTTCCTCACGTCCATCCCCGAGATTTCCTCAGCCGGTGTCAGATATTCGACGACATCCTCCACCGTGTTGGCTCCTCCGGCATGCCCCTCACCTCTTATCTTCGTTCTTTTCTCGCCATGAGCATGCACATCTCAACTGTCGCACGCCCAGCTCCTCCCTGATTTCGCGGCGAGGTCGTTGTCGAGAGAAGTTAAATCATGCATCGGCATGTCTTCCTTCACTGCCAAAACTAGGCCCCAAAAAGCCCGATACACCCCACGGACACCAGAAGGCTCGCCACCGCCTCAGGAAGAAGAATACTGCCATATCGCATATCGAAAGAAGGAAGGGCTCTACGAATAAGGAAGAAAAGACAAACCAATGTAAGGGTCAGACTCCACGCTCTACACACCCTATGCACCGACATGGAGGCCTTCCATAAATTGTGCTTAATAAGGGGCACCGAGAGCATCATAGAGGAGAGCATCTCCCACACTTTTGTAGTCTATACCACCTAGAAAGGATCTCTGAAGATTATCACCTAAATCTCCGCCATCTCTTCGGGATACCTGTCTCGTCCAGATCCTCCTCGACATTGTAATCATTTGTATTCTCAACATTTATCAGAGAAAAAAAGCAAGGTAGAAAGTAGGGCTTCTATCCACATCGGGGCCTGAACCTTGGTATATCGTGTGTTCGTGTGATGTCTTTCCAAGACCCCATAGACTCCTGACGTGACATCCCTCAGTTACAAATTCCATGTACTCCCCCTAGTACCGCTATTAAGATCAACGAAACATCCCTCGACAGTCGTTGTCATAGCACTCCTCTCCCACGGGACGCGGACGACACTCTGCGGCGGCGGTGTCCGCATGCTACGACGGCGGCAACCGACAGCTGCAATAGCATACCACACATTGCAAACACAGCGGTCGTGTGCTGGAACCAGCGAGGCGAGGTGCCGGAACTTGTGAGGTGTAATGCTAGAACCATCGGCGGAGGATGCAACGCGGTGCTGCGACCGGCGAAGCACGTTGTTGGGGACCGGCGAGGCGCGTTCCTGAGATCGATGAGGCGTGATGCTTCTACCGGCTACGCACATTGCTAGGACCCGCAAGGCGATATGCTTTGAACAAGGACGCGCATTCCTAGGACAGGTGAGGCGAGTTGCTGCAACTAGGCGACGAGAAGGCTGCGCGGGGGTTGGCGCGAGCGAGGCGCGATGCTACCACCAACGGGGAGTGGTGATGCCGCCGACGATGGTGGCACTATGAAGGTTACAACCGAGGCAACGATTAAAAGCTGCTACCGATGAACGGCTCTGCTACGACTGATGACCAGGAAAGTTGTGACTAGCGATAATGACGAGGCGGAGAGCATCAACGGTGACGCAAGCGAGCAACGATGACTGGTGAGTCGGCTGGCATCTGGGAGGGAACGCATGTTGCGTAATGCACGAGGTGATCGGAGACTATTTCCCCCTGTTGTATTTAGGGAGGGTGTGGATGTGACGCTCCCGATTCAATCGTACACTAATCATGCACGCAAATGTGTACGATCAAGATCAGGGACTCACGGGAAGATTTTCAAAACACAACTTTAAAACATAAATAAGTCATACAAGCATCATAATACAAGCCAGGGGCCTCGAGGGCTCGAATACAAGTGCTCGATCATAGACGAGTCAGCGGAAGCAACAATATCTCGAGTACGTACATAAGCTAAACAAGTTTGCCTTAAGAAGGCTAGCACAAACTGGGATACAGATCGAAAGAGGCGCGGGCCTCCTGCACAGGATCCTCCTAACTACTCCTGGTCGTCGCCGGGCTGCTGCACGTAGTAGTAGGCACCTCCAGTAGTAGGAGTCGTAAATCGACGGTGGCGTCTGGCTCCTGGACTCCAGCATCTAGTTGCGGCAACTAGGTAGAAGGGAAAGGGGGAAAAGGGAGAGAAAAGCAACCGTGAGTACTCATCCAAAGTACTCGCAAGAAAGGAGCTACACTACAAATGCATGGGTATATGTGTAAAGGGCCATATCGGTAGACTGAACTGCAGAATGCCAGAATAAGAGGGGGATAGCTAATCACATCAAGACTACGCTTCTGGTAGTCTCCGTCTTGCAGCATGTAGAAGAGAGTAGACTGAAATCCTCCAAGTAGCATCGCATAGCATAATCCTACCCGGCGATCCTCTCCTCGTAGCCCTGTTAGAGAGCGACCACCGGGTTGTATCTGGCACTTGGAAGGGTGTGTTTTATTAAGTATCCGGTTCTAGTTGTCATAAGGTCAAGGTACAACTCCAAGTCGTCCTGTTATCAAGATCACGGCTATTCGAATAGATTAACTTCCTGCAGGGTGCACCACATTACCCGACACGCTCGATCCCATTTGGCCGACACACTTTTCCGGTCATGCCCGTCGCGGAAGATCAACACGTCGCAACCCCACCTAGGCACAACAGAGAGGTCAGCACGCCGGTCTAACCCTAAGCGCCACAGGGTGCAGGCCCATCGCCCTTAGCACACCTGCACGTTGCGCTGTGGCCGAAGCAACCTAGCCTAGCAGGCGTTCGATCCAATCCGGTAGCGCCGCCGTCAGCCGACGTCACGAAGCGTTTGCCAGATACCACGATGCCGATTGCCCATATCTTGTCCCACGTGGTGGTTAGTGCGTATAAGGTCAATGACCCAACTCGGATCAAATACCAAGATCTCGTTAAGTGTGTTAAGTATCCGCTGAACGCCGACTGTGGCAGGCCCACCTCTCTCCTAGGCGGTCTCAACCTGCCTGCCGCTCCGCCACAAAGTAACGATCGGGGCCGTCGGGAACCCAGGCCTACCTCTACCGGGATGGAGCCACCGTCCTTTCACCCCATCTCCGAACAAGATCACGAGTAATGTAATAGTGTAAAGTATATAGTATATGCCCGTGATCACCTCCCAAGTGATCACAGCCCATTAGTATAGCATGGCGACGGACAAGAGTGTAGGGCCACCGATGGAACACTAGCATCCTATACTAAGCGATAGGATAGCGGTAAAGGTAACAACAGTAGTAGCAAGGACAAAGCTATGCGCGAGATAGGATTAACTGAAAGCAGTAACATGCTACAGTACTCTAATGCAAGCAGCATAGAGAAGAATAGGCGATATCTGGTGATCAGGGGGGGAGGGCTTGCCTGGTTGCTCTGGCAAGAAGAAGGGGTCGGCGTCGATGTAGTCGATCACAGGGGTACCGGCAACGGTCTCGAGGTCTACCGGAAAGAAGTAACGGAGGGGAACATAATAAATAACAGCAACCTTTGAAAGCATCATAAAGTATAACATGGCAATACGTAGTGCTAGGGGTGATCTAACGCAGAGATAGGTGATACCGGCGAAGGGGAGGAAACATCCAGGAAAGTATCCCCGGTGTTTGGCATTTTCGGACAAATGAACCGGAGGGGGAAAGTTGCGAGTTTGCTATGCTAGGGATATGTGGCGCATTTAACAGTCATGATTCGATTCGGCTTGCGTTCTGAGCAACTTTCATGTACAAAGTTTTTTCATCCGACCTACGGTTTATTTTCTATAATTTTTCGAAGTTTAAATAATATTATGAAATTCCTGAAAATTGGCTAAGTATGAGAATTGTTCGTTTTTTTAAAACTTCACTTGGCTGTTTTCCAAAGGCTATAACTCATTTTATGTAGTTCTAATGAAGACACTACATATAAGTGTTTTACTCTACATCAACAGCACTACAAGGCCATGCCAATAGATAGCCTGAACAGCTCCTGTAACAGGTCCATTTATAGCTCCGAAGTAGTTACGACAGTAAATCTGTTTTTCAGTTTTCTCTCTTTACAGAACATAGACTTTTGTCATTTTTATAGGAATTAATCCATGCCGTATTTGAATTTGGTCCAATGGAATAATTTGGAGGTTGTCATGTGTACTCCCAACACAAATTAATTTCAACGAAGTTAGACTTTGTTTGACCATAGTTTTGTTGACATCCGCAGAGCTAAGAAGGTAGAAATAGCAAAAGCTAGCCTTCTGATAAGAATATTCACATCAGTAGCAGCGGCAACAGAGAAGCGAATTGCAGCGGGAGGGGAGGAGCGCGGCAAAGATGGCAGCAGCAGCTTCTTGGTCGCGGCCCTGGGCGACTGCCGCACGTCTTGGGGTTAAGACATAGGTGGACAACGGGATGCGAGTTGCGGCGGCAAGGCCTCGCACGGACGCTTGAGCGTAAGAGGGCCCGGACATGGGGGCGCCGGGCGCGGCTGAAGCGTGGGCGCGAAAGGGGCTCGCGCAGCGCCGATGGGGACGCGGTGAGCGCGCGACGGCGGTTCCGGCCAGGAACAAGGCGGGCACGATGAGACGAGGTAAACACGGCGGCCGGAGTAACACCGCCGGCAACGGCGAGCAATAGCAGCGGATTGAGCATCAGACAATGGGGAAACCACGGCGAGGCTCACCTAGTAGGCGCACGAGGGCCCGTTGGAAGTTTAGGAGCGGCAGCCGTAGTGTATTCGACGGAGAGGCGTCGATGGCCGAAGAGGAAGAGGCGTTCGACCCTGGCGAAGAAGAGGCGCCCAGCTCGAGCCCTTAGATGTAGTCGAAGTAGAGGAGGGAGGCGGTGATCTTGGACACCGCCGTGAAGCTCGGGGAGGCCCCGGTGCGCGGTGACGACGAAGACGCGATGACGGCAACGCACGGGCGGCGACTCGTGCGAGAGGGAGGGCGAATGGGGATTAGGGTTCCAGGCGCCATGGGAAGAGGGCGCCGGTCTTATAGGCGACATGGTTGCCGAGGAGGTCCGCCGGATGGCCGACACGGCGATGGCCGGTGCCGTGGCAGGCATCGGCGCGGCCACGCCCTCCCGTGAACAGGGGAGCGGGGAAGCAGGGGCAAGGTGGGGCTGGCTGGTGGCCTAGTGGGCCAAGGCCCAGGGGGGGAAGGTCTTTTTGTTTTTCTGTTTTTTTACTTTTGTTCTTGTTTTTCTTTTTAGTTGCCATTTATCTTAGTCCTAGTAAAATATAAACTTAGCATCTAAATTAGTATTTCAGCCTAGTCCACAGTCACTAAAAGTCTAGGCCCCAAATAACTTAGTTTGACATTTTATTAATTATAAAAGGTATTTAAATAATTGTTGTTGCTACTGTTTTAATCATTTTAGAGTATTTCAGAATTTTATAAATTTAGTATGGATTAATTGACACAAACCGAACATTTTAGTTTTAATGTTTCAAAACTTTCGCCGATCGACTTTATTTTGAAGTTTAATTCCGAACCGGTTTTGAACTAACGTGAGGTTAACAACCGTAAGCGAGGTGACGTGGCATCATTAACAGAGGTTCACTGTAGCTTAATTATCCGGGCGTCACAATTCTCCTCCACTACAAGAAATCTCGTCCCGAGATTTAAGAGGTGCAATAAGGGGGAAATGTCTGGTTACGAAATCCTAACGAATCTTCTCGGTCTTGGTTGCTCTTCTCGAAGTAGTCGATCCATAGCGCTGATGTATTCATTTCTCTGCTTCAGGTCATCATGATGAAGTTGTCGTCTTTCCTTCAGGATTTTCACCGTACTTACGAAAGGGTAAGAAGGGAACACTCTATAAGGATGGATTCTAACAAGATTGAGCATCAGACGGTTAACTCAGGGAAGAAGCATAAGTATCTCTTGATTTGAAACTGAAGAAGATATTGAGAGCAAAGTAAGAAGGTACCATGAGAAGTTTCAAACGGATAGGCAATCGTTCGATGCCTAATCAGAAGGTGAAAGGGTTTCAGGGCAACGAGAATAGGTATTGCGTCCCATACCAGAATAGATCACTAGACAGGTGGTCCGTGAATTACATACGAAGTCAAGCGCGAGGAACAACCTTGGGAACAGGGGGTGTACAGGAGAGTCAGGTTTCGATCCTGTGGAACTGTGGATTATGGGCCCACCATGTGGTTTAAAAGTAGGGAGGGCGATGTCTTCTTGCACAATCATGATAGCAAGGCATGTCAGAGAAGATACTGTCAGCTATGTCGCCAACAATGTCGGTACCAAGGGCGAGGGACGAAGAGAACCATATTCCTGCTCATTGAATGAGGTGGACCAATAGGCAAAGTTCTCTTCCATCGATGGCTACCGGAATGTTATCAACATAGTAACAGGGTCTTGCTGACAGAATTGTACACCGAGGTGTTTACATAAGTAGGAGAATATTACTGCTTAGATCATATAGATCATAAGAAAGTTTAAACAAAACAATGGAAAGGAAAATGTGATCACCAAATTAAACAGAACAATGTAAAGGAAAATGTGTTAAAACACATATTTCAGGGGTATGTCCTTCCCATCGACAAGAAGAGCACGATATCCATGACAGGATATAACGTAGAAAACTCTTTAGGTAAGGTGAGAGAGATTTTATGACATTACCCATACAACGGTGTTTGGATAATTGAGCGAGAAACATTTAGCGTTGGGCTTCAAATGTTCTTGTTGAAAAATCAAAGTACCACCGACATGCTTCGAGATAGCATTGACATGGTCTTCAAGCAAAGGTCGGACTTGGATACACAAAGGATTCATCAGGAACAACTTACAGAATAAGTCTTACAATTTCCTCATGGAAGAATGGCTAACCTTGCTAAAAGGAAACTATAATAATAGGTCCTCCGACCAGGTATGCTAGGCATGATATCACCTTCTGGGTTATATAAAGATCAATTCTATGACTCTTGAAAAATGTTCCAACCATCATATCTGACGAGTTTCAAATCTGATTGGTGTCAGGACACCTCAGACTCAGGATGCCTCAGAAGAAGAGGTGCAACACAATTGACGAGACGACATTATATGATTCTTGGGAAATGAACTACGGAAGCGAGTTCCGAATAAGGGTTCACCATTAAATCAAGGAGAGGTGAGGAGGGGACTGATTGACTCAGCGACAATCCATTGAGATTTCCAAAAAGATGGATTTCCACAACTATGTGAACAAGAAGATAATATTAGCTAGATCAAATGACTTAATGATGTATGCTCGAGGAAAACATACACAGTTAAACATTGGTTGAAATGTGCACCCGGAATATGGGCTAGGTAGCACGATCAATGTTTGAATGATGATTCAATAAGCCATAGACATAGAATGAAACTATAGACCAATAACTTCAAAGCAATAGGGTTGCCAGAATTTAGAATTTACACATCACAGACCATTTGTCGGTATTCTGGTTAGAAACAACACGGGGACCAAGAAAAGAATGGTGATGCTAATAAGCATCACTTGTGTCAAGAATTCTTAAGGGTGGTGAATTTCCCATGACATTCTTGACATAAAAGATAGCAATACTCCAAGGTAGAACATAACATAAGTTGGATAGCAAGGATCTCAAGGTACAACACAAAACATGAAAAAGTTTGTGTTGAAGGGAAAGCAAGAATGTTGCCGATGATAACACAAATCATCGAGGGGCAAGGATGGTATTTCTCATCATGTATTCAATTGATATCCTGGAGGAACCCAGAATGTTGATGATGATCATGACAAATTTTGTCGAGAGGTTTCATGGAGATGTAATCGGTCGGCGATGACATCGAGTCAAAGGAATGATGAAGCGAAATGTTCTTGGGACCATGAGTACGACACAAACTCGAAATCAAGCTTGCTGTTCAAGGTGAAATGACACGACGAGGAAGATCGGCGCAAGGTTAGCTCATCGTCGAAAGTTGTGCTCCATGATTAAGGACCAAATAGCACCATTAAAATTTATTAAGATAATGATATAGCCGATTAGGCTAGGAATGACTCAAAGGATTATTAAACTCGTAAGCAACGAGAATTACCTAGAGTTATTGAATCAGAATGCGGAATCGATTCACTTATCGGTGTTCTCGAGTGACTAATAACTCAGAACCTGGGGGAAATCTAAGATCGGTGAGAAGCAATACTAGATGAAGACTCGCAGGAAGCAACACAGTTCTCGAGATACCAGAGGTTAATACTCGAGAAAGATCAAACAGAGGTTGCGTAGATGTATCGATCAACAGAAGACAAGTGCTTTAACTTGTCTGAGAAATGGAATCAAGGAGAAAATGTGGTCAGGATCGCGATTGCAAAGGATCAATACATAGATACCAGATGATATCACATCAAGGAAATAGTTATTATTACAAGAAGCTTCGATGATAGGATCTACATCGTGTCCATGGGCATGAACACAAAGTTCAAGGTCGACTCCCACTTCTTTAATGCATAACCTTTCATTCACTTCTCGCCTTCAACGAAGTTGTGGTGTTGAAATTTTATCTAGCAAAATACCAGAAGAGTATGACTCGTGATAACTTTCGAGTTCACACATATTAAGGAAGGCATAGGTTCAACCCATAGGGGCGTCTTAGAAACATATACCACAAGTTTCAAGAGTAAATATCACAAGCTCGAAAGTAGAGCAAGGTTGATAAAGTAGATGATACAATTTACCAAAGGCAATATGTATCAAGGGAAGGCTCACAAGGTTATTGAATATGAAGGACAATGTCGGATAAAATCCATTAAAGGATCTGGCGGTCCATAACAGAGCTGATGTGAGCATCGGCACACAATCAGAGGAAGTAACAATGCAAGGGCATTGGATTATAGAAACAACTGACTAATCCAGAGCTCAAATGCAAAGGAATTGTGATTTTCAAATCAAGGGAATAGAAGCAATGTTCTGATTAGGGGTGGATAAGTTGAATAGCCTTAGGGGTACTATCGACGGCATTTGGATTGGTTGAGAACCAGTTTAAAATGACATATGAGACGGAAAGATAATTTAAAAGGATCAACTGATGATTGCATGCATTCGCACTCATGTTGAATCAAAAGGATCAAAATGAAGATGCCTAAGGATACTAACGAATATTGCCAGACATATGGAAAGCATCCATCATGCAAGCAGACAAGTATTGCAGAGCAATAAGCTACTAAGGATTTTTGGAGGATCGAATAGTATTTCAAGACCATTGTGAAACACATGAACAATCGGGGATGAGCGGATACTCGATAAGTGCGAGAATTATCCATAGGGTATTCAGTGACAAAGAAACAAGCAAGGCGATTCACTCAAAGGATTATCGAAACAACGATTTAGTATTTCGGGGTATCTTGTAATAACAAGATCAATGGATGAATGTAAGAATAACAACCGCAAGTAGTTATCCATAAGGGTTGACGGTCAAGGGGAATTGCAAACGTGATGAACACAAGTTCTCGGGTTAACGAAGGAGAGTATCTTGAGGGTCTTCACGTGCGTGACGATCATCGATAATAAGGGCTCTCCGGGTGAAAGTGATAACGAGATCCTAATGTTAGATTTAGCAAAATTCATTTAACCCGAGTAGAAGAGAGATCAGAGTCCCAGAGTATAGACAAGGAGTAAAAGATCATAATACCACCCAATGGCGACGTGGGCCCGTAAGCCACACAACCATGTTAGTAAAAGTTTTTCAATGACTAGACTCGACTTCGGCCAAGGAGTTGGAAAGGGGGATTCCTACAGGCAGTTGGCTCTGATACCAACTTGTGACGCCCCCGATTCAATCATACACTAATCATGCACGCAAACGTGTACGATCAAGATCAGGGACTCACGGGAAGATATCACAACACAACTCTAAAACATAAATAAGTCATACAGGAATCATAATACAAGCCGGGGCCTCGAGGGCTCGAATACAAGTGCTCGATCATAGACGAAGTCGGAAGCAACAATATCTGAGTACGTACATAAGTTAAAACAAGTTTGCCTTAAGAAGGCTAGCACAAAGCGGGATACAGATCGAAGAGGCGCAAGCCTCCCGCTGAGATCCTCCTAACTACTCCTCGGTCGCCGCCGGGCCTGCACGTAGTAGTAGGCACCTCCGGTAGTAGGAGTAAAATAAATCGACAGTGGCGTCTGGCTCCTGGACTCCAGCATCTGGTTGCGGCAACCAGGTAGAAGGGAAAGGGGGAAAAGGGGAGAAAAACAACCGTGAGTACTCATCCAAAGTACTCGCAAGCAAGGAGCTACACTACATATGCATGGGTATATGTGTAAAGGGCCATATCGGTGGAATGAACTTCGAATACCGTAATAAAGGGGATAGCTAATCTGTCAAGACTACGCTCGCAGCGACCTCCGCCTTGCAAAGATGTAGAAGGGAGTAGACTAAAGTCCTCCAAGTAGCATCGCATAGCATAATCCTACCCGCGATCCTCTCCTCGTAGCCTCGTTAGAGAGCGACCACCGGGTTGTATCCGCACTTGGAAGGGTGTGTTTTATTAAGTATCCGGTTCTAGTTGTCATAAGGTCAAGGTACAACTCCAAGTCATCCTATTACCGAAGATCACGGCTATTCGAATAGATTAACTTCCCTGCAGGGGTGCACCACATTACCCGACACGCTCTGTCCCATTTGGCCGGACACACTTTTCTGGGTCATGCCCGGCCGCGGAAGATCAACACGTCGCAGCCCCACCTAGGCACAACAGAGAGGTCAGCACGCCGGTCTAACCCTAATCGCACAGGGGTCTGGGCCCATCGCCTTAGCACACTCAAGACGCTATGACGCCGCCGAAATGCACCTAGCCTAGCAGGCGTTCCAGCCCAATCAAGCGCTGGGCCGCTCGCCGACATCACGAAGTGCTTCGGTGATACCACGGCGCCCGGTTGCCCATATCTTGTCCCACGTGGTGGTTAGTGCGTATAAGGTCGCCGACTCAACTCGAGATCAAATACCAAGATCTCGTTAAGCGTGTTAAGTATCCATGACGCCGACCAGGGCCAGCCCACCTCTCTCCTAGGCGGTCTCAACACCTGCCTGTCGCTCCGCCACAAAGTAATAGTCGGGGCCGTCGGGAACCCGTGCCCACCTCTACGGGATGGAGCCACCGTCCTTTCACCCCATCTCCGAACAAGATCACAGGTAATGTAATAGTGTAAAGTATATAGTATATGCCCGCGATCACCTCCCGAAGTGATCACAGCCCGATGAGTATAGCATGGCGGGCGGACAAGAGTGTAGGGCCACCGATGGAACACTAGCATCCTATACTAAGCAAGAGGATAAAGGTAAAAGGTAACAACAAGAGTAGCAAGGACAAAGCTATGCAAAGAAGATAGGATTAATCAAAGCAGTAACATGCTACACTACTCTAATGCAAGCAGTATAGAGAAGAATAGGCGATATCTGGTGATCAAGGGGGGCGGGGCTTGCCTGGTTGCTCTGGCAAGAAGAAGGGGTCGTCGTCGATGTAGTCGATCACAGGGGTACCGGCAACGGTCTCGAGGTCTACCGGAAAGAAGTAACGGAGGGGAACATAATAAATAACAGAGCACTCAAAGCATCATAAAGTATAACATGGCAATACGTAGTGCTAGGGGTGATCTAACGCAGGGATAGGTGATACCGGCGAAGGAGGGGAAACATCCGGGAAAGTATCCCCGGTGTTTGGCATTTTCGGACAAATGAACCGGAGGGGGAAAGTTGCGAGTTTGCTATGCTAGGGATATGTGGCAGACGAACAGGCTGCGTATTCGGATTCGCTCGTCGTTCTGAGCAACTTTCATGTACAAAGTTTTTTCATCCGACCTACGTTTATTTTCTATAATTTTTCGAAGTTTAAACAATATTATGAAATTCCTGAAAATTGGCTAAGTATGAGAATTGTTCGTTTTTTTAAACTTCACTTGGCTGTTTTCCGAAGGCTATAACTAATGTTATGTAGTTCTAATGAAGACACTACATATAAGTGTTTTACTCTACATCAACAGCACTACAAGGCCATGCCATTAGATAGCTGAACAGCTCACTGTAATAGGTCCATTTACAGCTCAAGTAGTTAAGACAAGAATCTGTTTTTCAGTTTTCTCTCTTAACAGAACATAGACTTTTGTCATTTTTATAGGAATTAATCAATGCCGTATTTGAATTAGGTCCAATGGAATAATTCGGAGGTTGTCATGTGTACTCCCAACACAAATTAATTTCAACGAAGTTAGACTTTATTTGACCATAGTTTTGTTGCCATCCAGAGAGCTAAGAAGGTAGAAATAGCAAAAGCTGGCCGCCACAAGTAACATTCAGTTACTGTAGCAGCGGCACCAGAGAAGCGAATTGCAGCGGCAGGAAGGGAGGAGCGCAGCGAAGCAGCTTGCAGTGTCGCGTTCAGGCGTGCCAAGACGCTTGGGTTCGTGTTGGACTGCGGATGCAAAGGTTGCGGCAAAGAAGGCCTCGTCTTGAACGCTGCGTAAGAGGGCCCGGACATGGGGGCGCCGGGCGTGGCTCGGGCGCGTGGTGGCGCAGGGTTCGCAGCGGCTAGTAGGGACGCTGGTGAGCGGAGCGACGGCGGTTCTGCCAGAACAAGGCGGGCGCGATGAGACGAGGTAAACGCGGCCGGAGTAACACCGCCGCAACAATGAAAGCAATAACAGCGGATTGAGCATCAGACAAAGAGGAAACCACGGCGAGGCTCACCTAGTAGGCGCATGAGGGCCCGTTGGAAGTTTAGGAGCAGCAGCCGTAGTGTATTCGACGGAGAGGCATCGATGGCCGAAGAGGAAGAGGCGTTCGACCCTGGCAAAGAAGAGGCGCCCAGCTCGAGCCCTTAGATGTAGTCGAAGTAGAGGAGGGAGACGGTGATCTTGGACACTGCCGTGAAGCTCGGGGAGGCCCCCTGCGCTGTGACGCATTTAAGACGCGATGACGGCAACGCACGGGCGGCGACTCGTGCGAGAGGGAGGGCGAATGGGGATTAGGGTTCCAGGCACCGTGAGAAGAGGGCGCCGGTCTTATAGGCAACATGGTCGCCGAGGAGGGCCGCCGGATGGCCGACACGGCGATGGCCGGTGCCGTGGCAGGCATCGGCGCGGCCACGCCCTCCCGTGAACAGGGGAGCGGGGAAGCAGGGGCAAGGTGGGCTGGCCTGGTGGCCTAGTGGGCCAAGGCCCAGGGGAGGGGAAGGTCTTTTTGTTTTTCTGTTTTTTTACTTTTGTTCTTGTTTTTCTTTTTAGTTGCCATTTATCTTAGTCCTAGTAAAATATAAACTTAGCATCTAAATTAGTATTTCAGCCTAGTCCACAGTCACTAAAAGTCTAGGCCCCAAATAACTTAGTTTGACATTTTATTAATTATAAAAGGTATTTAAATAATTGTTGTTGCTACTGTTTTAATCATTTTAGAGTATTTCAGAATTTTATAAATTTATTATGGATTAATTGACACAAACCGAACATTTTAGTTTTAATGTTTCAAAACTTTCGCCGATCGACTTTATTTTGAAGTTTATTCCGAACCGGTTTTGAACTAACGTGAGGTTAACAACAGTAAGCGAGGTGACGTGGCATCAACATCATTAACAGAGGTTCACTGTAGCTTAATTATCCGGGCATCACTGTGGAGTTGGATCAAGCGGACACCACTGCAGAGATTGGATGGCGCTCGCGTGTGAGCAAGGTGTGACCGATCTCTCTTAGATCAACCGACTGACGTAGAGTACCCACCCTTGTTTTATTAAACACTTCGTCTTATCCCCTTTTTACTTCTATGTATTGCTATGAAATGATAATGGCATGTAAACTGCTAGGCGTTTTATGGCAAAGTTTTTGAGAAATCGAACGCTTAATCAAACTTATGTACTCCCTCCGATAATATGGACCGAAGAGAGTACGTTACTTCTTGAACTAAGCACTTGTTCACAGTAACCAGACTAGTAACCCTCGTCCAAAAAGAGCTAGGCTTGTTCGTCCAAACTTATTAGCCACTTGGCTCTCGGATGCCGCACACCCTTATATGAATATAACATAAAAAAATACTAAGGGATTTTAAAAAATATATGAAATTTTGGGATATTAAACCTGAGTGCCTATTGTACACCCTTGTTTAGTTCTGTGAGGAATTGGGTTCCCGTGGTAATGATAATCTTGGTAAAAAAAATCAAAAAAATACCTATGTATAGAAAAAACTATTTGGATGAATCGTATGTCGGACCGTATTTCCTTGACCACGGGGACCCATTCCCCAGGAAACTGAACATGGATTTGATATCTCAAAATATCAGAAATTTTTGAAATTTTCTTGATTTTTTAATGTTATATTCATATTTGGGTGTGTGGCACCGGAGCTCCAATGCATTTCCCGACTATTGAGTTTACTTTCCGTTAAAAAGCTTTGCAAAGAAACGCAACAGTCTAGAGGGGTCGAGTGTTAGGAGCTTGAAGTCTAAACACAGACACACGTCCTGATGCTACTGTCACAAAAGATCCACACATTTCACGATTGCCTGGGGAATAATATTCCTCTAGGACCTGCTTTGGTGTAGGTGACGGCGCAACTTTCTATTCTACTCGAATCCCATTGAGAACCTGTGCACCGTTGGAATCAGCACTTCTCCATTTTTACCTGTTTAGGCTTGTCATAGTGAAGAGTAACTTACACTAGTAACATGTATATGTTATTAGTTTATGTTACTACCTTCATAATGGATAGTAACATATGGATGGTAACATGCAAGCCTTCATTAATTGAGATATAGACTCATTTTACCTCGGGGTGTGTTATGTTACAGTAACATATTATGTTACCATAAGTATTTCTTTTCTCATTAACTTCATGCCACATAAACAATTTTTTCTTGGAATGTGTTATGTTACTACCTAAGTTACTCCCACTATGGCTAGCCTTAGCAAATCAAACATGGTAAGCAACAATGGTCTTTAAGGGCATCTGCAGTAAATCGGGCTCACTATCCGTCTGCGGTAGCATCAGCTGACACAAATACAAGAGTTGGCCACCCAACCGCATGCTAAAAACATATGCACGTATTTCAAATGTAAATTGAACAGATCGGACAAATTTGATGCAAACTGGACTTAACTCATGCAAAGTTCGACATACTACAACTAAAGCGGACGATATTTGACAAGTTCAACAAAAATACTAGCATATTAATGTGAAAAATTAATTAAAACAGGGCAAATGACATACTAATCAAGGATGCAACGACTGGAGTGGCAATTGTGCGAATCAAATCTCCAGAGTGGTAAATCTGCGAAGCCCCACGAACAAAGTGGCAAAAATCCAAATATCTCGTAGTTGCAGGTAGTACATAAGTTTCAGATGTTTATTCCTTCAAGAAGATACAAAAACTAAAAAGTCTTTTTTTACCATCTAGTGCTTCTAATCAAATCCAACCAGATCGGAGAGATGAACATGATCGATCGCATCTCAGACAATGTAGGTGTGAGAGACAGACCAGACTTGCTGATGTGGAGGAGGTGGCTGGTGATGGGACAAAGCTTCATTTTCCAAAAAATAGGCTTCCTAGTACCACACACAAACAGAGCTTTCAACTCAAGCTAACTTGAAAATGACTGCTTCTGCCCGCTGTGTGTTCGGAACCTTGAATCATCAGTGCACCTGCTATGGCAATGTCCGGTGGCACGGACGATCTGGGCTGCCGCGGCTGCTCTTGCTCCAAGCACCTGGCCAGACGGTGACAGATCGGAGATATACTGGGCACACATCATCGACAACACCCAGGCAGAGCATCGAAAAGGAATCAGGTCGCTCACCATGCTCATCACATGGAAACTATGGCTGGAGCGGAACCGTAGGGTTTTCCACAAGAAGATCACCGCGCCCTGGGCCGTCATCCAGGTAGTGCGGGGATCCCTGGAGGCATGGAGATTGGCGGGAGCGAAATATTTGCAGCACCTTTTTGGGGACCCAACATGAGAGATCACCCAAGCGTGGCCTAGGGGCCCTGCCTTTTTTTCCTTTTCTTTCTTTTTCTCCTCAAACCGCGACAGCGGCCTTGTAAATATTGCTCCCTACCCTCATAATATAACGGCAATTGATGACGGCTTCAAAAAAAGCTAACTTGAAAAATTCGCTCAGATCCAAGGATATAGAGAGGAAGGCAAGCCCCCACCTTTGGTTCAGTTGATGTTGGATGAGGATGCCGGCGGTGGCACGTGTTGCCCACCGGGAGCTCCAGTCGACGCCGGGGTGCGTGCCTTGGGGCAGCGGAGCCTACGGGGCTTGATTCATCGGCGACGGGGAGCAGGGCTCGGTGCATATGTGAAGATTACAGGGGCCTGGGTCTGCAGCAGCGTGCGGGTGTCTCAGGCGGCAACGACTCATGAAGGCTTGAAAGCCGCGGCACCTAGCCATCAACACCAGCATCGCTCTTGAAGGAATATTCTTGATGTGAATACAAACACAAGACTAGGAAGTTGATTTAAAGGAATATTCTTGATGTAAATACAAACACAAGACTAGGAAGTTGATTTATTTGTGCGAGTGGAACCGGAAGTAGAAGACAAAGAGAAAGGGAAATAGAGGAGACGGACGAAAGGAAAGTATGGTGGAGATGGTAATGCGCCCGAAAATCTACTCAAAACGGAATAAAATCCTCCGTCAATTCAGCCATGATTAACTGCATGCATGGGCTTTCGGCAATGGTAATTAACTGAACCGAATTAAGTGGCGACATGCATGCACTTGGGCTGCTTCGGTGTGGTCTATTCGTGGAATTGACAGCACCGAGTTATCTTGGCCGCCATGCATGGGTTTGGACCGCGAGAAGCCGTGCGCATGCATGCAGTTCTGCTCGCGCAGATCACGATTGTATGGCCAGTGCTTGGCTAATCTTTCTTGCGGGGGCAGTGCCTGGCTAATAAATCAGAGCGATTGGCTGCTCTTTGCAAACTTAACGTTGACATGGCATAAATCTGACGTGGACATTGTGCATGTCTAGAGAATTGGTTGTAGTGGGGATCAACTTCTTAAGAATGTAAGATAAAGAAAACTACACGAGGTACCGGATGTAACCTCGTATGCATGCCCTCCCTGGCCGGCGGGACCTCCGTCGCCTTCCACTTTATCGCCGCTGTCGTCGAAGTCGTCGTCATCGTGGTCAGGACATCCGAGAGGGACTCCGGATGTTTGACGCAGGCACTTGTGTATATGGGCTGGCCGGATGTCCAAGATGGAGTCCGGAACGTCCGGGCCATCTTGGATGTGATGGCTCTCTAGGCATCCAGACTAGGTGTACAGGTGATAGCCGAATGATCCAGATAGAGTCCCGGATGATCCGGGTGATGCCTGGACGATTCGGCTTCAACACCAACTTTCGGGGTATGTTTTGGAGCTCTATCCAGACGATCCGGAATACTGTTCGGATGATCCGGGACGTAGTCCGGACAATCTAGGCAATGCCCAGATGATCCAGATAGCAGTCTGGATGATCCTGCAGAAAGCACTAAGAGTTGTATTTTTTTTCCATGAGATTTTTCCTAATTTATTTTTGTAGGATATTGAAGATGTGATATTGGTAAGGCATATATGTAGAGCAGTGAGTGTGAAGAATAACAGTGACAAGATGAAGACTCGAGCAAATCTTGAATGAACCCCTTTGATCCCTCTTAATAGTGCGGGATCCCTGTAACTCGAGATTAAATGAAAAAGGCTACGCTTCTTTTCTTGTTACCGTCATGCTTGAGTCGTATATCATTTGATGGGTCCATGATCACTACACAATGATGCCAAGAGAACTAATATCATGTGTATACACTTAGGAAACGTAATTAGTGCCCCATATGTATGGGAAACACTTAGTATCATATGTCTGATACACGTTCACCAGACCATTCGTCGGCGGTCGATCCAATTGATTCCACGACCAATACATGCAAGTCAATTAAAATAATGCTTTCTAATTAAACAGCCCGATATTAACAACCCATCCCAATAATTGATCGTCCGTATCCTATTGTAGCGATCCGACCTTAAAAGGTCGAATCTCTGTGCATAAGTGTCATCTTTGGATCGGTAATACTGACATACATAGTATTTGAAGGATTTATAACAGAGTGCAATCACACACTTATTACATCGGATGTCTCAAAAGAGAACTTGTTACAATAATATGTCTTAAGGCCATCTAAATAAAATAATTGCGGAAGCATCGAAGGTAAATGAGTCCATCAACTCCAACGGCATAGCTGAGTGCATGACAACAACCTAGCGCACCTTACTCTTCGTCTAAAAAGTTTGCAACATAATACGTTGCAGCCCGAAAAAACGGGTCAGCACATGGAATATGCTGGCAAAATAACACTGTAGAGCAATGAACAGGTAATAGCTACAACTATATGCATGTATGGCTGGTGAAGGCTCTACAGTTATCATGTTTTTACAAAAAGCTAATTTTTTTCCTACAACAAAGGAATATGTTTTGTTTAACTATCATGGTAGTTGAGAAACATTGAGAAGGTTCCTCCAACTCAATCTTAATTAAACAGTATTAAGAACCCAACAAATTAATTTAGAGTGATGAGATCAAATCAACAATTCACGAACCAGATACTCAAGATGTCCATAACCAGGGACACGGCTAACCATGATTAGTTTGTACACCCTGCAGAGGTTTGCGCATTTTTCCTCACAACACTCGATCTCCTCCGTTTGATTTCTCGCACTACATGGTGTTTGAGAAACAGATGACCGAGACACAGTCTTTCAGAAGCATTAACTCTTTACTCTGGGTAGACAGTACCACCAACATCCCCTACATCTGCTAGCCTACCACTGAAAGAGGTCACGCAACATACTCAACTATGCCAGAGCCCATAATGGCTTGTGGCTGCACACGGAAGTTTCTAGCATGAATAATCTTATGATCCCTTTGAGTCTGGGTGGCAAACCATAGGATGATCACACGGGTACTCCGGGATATCCTAGGACAACACTGGATTCTCCAGGTGCCCGCAACCAATCCACCTAGATGTGTATTAGAGTAGCCACCTTAAGTTTTACCATTAATAATACTCTCACATCTGTCATGGATCTCTCAAACCAAAACCACGTCTACTAGCATAGCATAGCGGTATAAGCATAACGTAGAAGTAACTCCTAGGGTTTGATAATAAGGACAATAGGTTCTACCTCATCATCTAGTTCCCAATACCCACATGTTATTAATCCTACTCATGCAATGTTTGAGGTTTGAAACTAATGCATAAAAATTGGGTAATAAAGGGGTATGATCAAAGTGTTACTTGCCTTGCTGACGATCTGCAAACCCTAGAGACTCGTAGTAGCACGCTTCGCACTCCGGAAATTCTATCGCAAACAAATAATAACATACATAAGCACTCAACCATAGATTCAAGGGTAAAACTCAGATGAGAAAGTCCAAACTGAAAGTTCTACTGAAGTGCTTCGATTTGCAAAAAGAATCAATCAAATCGGAGCTACGAAACTCAAACTACAATCAAAAGAAGTTCGAAAACAAATCTGCTTGAAACCAATATTAAATTGTCAAAATCATGTTCAAGTTGATTAACTGGAAAGAGGGGTTCTAGACGAAGATTTTGGCGTTGGTTTCACTAGATTTGTATGAACGGTTAAAAAGTTCCGATGGTTTGAAGAACAGGAGCTAATCTGCGATAAAAATAATCGCAGATAGGTCCCTAGCCGAAAATAATATAAAAACAAACATACTAACGGACGAACATTCAGTAACAGAACTAAACGAATGAATTCGTTCGTTACAGAAACTAATCTGACGAACGTTCGCTAATTAACAAACAAAATAAAAAACTGATCTAACATAAACCGATCTAAAAAATAAATCAGAAAAACTGAACGGTTTATACCGTTTAACCGGAGAAAACCGGCGGCGAGATCCGGCGAGGCGGGGGATTCGGCGAGGCTGCGGCTCGGTGGCGGAGCTGCGGCGGCGGGCGGCACGGCAGCGGCGCTGCTGCCTTTGCGGCGGTGGTCGGGCGATGTGGAGGAGAGGGCCGGGCTTTATAAAGAGGCGAGGCGGCGGGGTGGCTTGGGCGAGGGGGCACTGCCTCGAGGCGTGCCCAAGCTCGACACGGGCCGGGCGGCGGTTCCTGCAAGGGAAGGTGGCGGCCCGGCTCGGCTGGGCCTTTAGCCCAGTCGGGCGAAACGTTTTTTTTAACAAATTCATCTTAAAACAATAGTCCTAATAAAATATAAAAAACTAAAAATGCCAAAAACAATTTTCACCATCTAAGTAAAATATTTAGAACAAAGTGAACATTTTTCTGGCCTAAAAATGCAATTTTGAAAAATGCATATTTTTCTAATTCAAATAAAATCTCGAATAAAATCCAAATAAAATATTTATTTGATTTTAAAAAATTTCCTCCAGTATTTCTCTCTTTTTGAAGAAGTCATATTATCTTCTCTCTTTTATTTTGATATTTGAAATATTCGGAGAGAAAAATATTAAAACCAAAATGATCCTCTTTTCAAATTTGAGAAAAATTCAAATATGAAAATAATGAAATCACCAACTCTCCTCGTGGGTCCTTGAGTTGCTTAAGGTTTCTAGGATCTCTACCAAAAAAGCAAAATAAAATATGACATGCATATGATTACCTATGTATAACATCCAAATTGAAAATTGGAATGTTACAAACCTACCACCCTTAAGATGAATCTCGCCCTCGAGATTCGGGTTGGCTAGAAAATAGGTGTGGGTGGTCTTTCTGTAGGTCTTCCTCTCGTTTCCAAGGGCTTCATCCTCGGTATGGTGGCTCCACTGAACTTTGCAAAACTTGATAACCTTGCTGCGCGTAACTCGGCTGGCAAACTCGAGAATCTTGGCGGGTTTCTCCTCGTAGGTCAAATCACTATCCAACTGAATTGCTTTCAGGGGCACTGTATCTCTTAGAGGAATATCGGCCATTTCTGCATGGCACTTCTTCAACTAGGAAACGTGAAACACATCATGAACTCCTGACAGTCCTTCGGGTAACTCCAACTTGTAGGCCACTTCTCCCATACGTTCCAAAACTCGGTATGGTCCTACAAATCTCGGGGCTAACTTTCCCTTAACTCCAAAATGTTTAACTCCTCACAGAGGTGACACACGAAGATATGCTCTGTCTCCGATTTCATAGACTACCTCCTTGCGTTTTGTATCGGCATAACTCTTCTGCCGGGTCTGAGCTACCTTTAGTCTGTCGCGAATCATCTTAACCTTCTCTTCAGATTCCTTGGTCAGATCCAGTCCAAACAACTGGCGGTCTCCAACTTCATACCACATCAATGGTGTCCTGCACCTTCTTCCATACAAGGCTTCGAAAGGTGCCATCTTCAAACTGGCTTGATAACGGTTGTTGTATGAGAACTTTGCGTAAGGCAGATTATCATCCCAACTAGATCCATAATCTAGCGCACAAGCTCTCAACATATCCTCTAGAATCTGATTGACTCTCTCGGTCTGTCCATCTGTCTGCGGATGAAAGGCTTTACTAAACTCTAGCCTAGTACCCAAAGTCTGGTGTAGCTGATTCCAAAACTTCGAGGTAAATTGTGTTCCTCTATCTGATACGATGGTCCTTGGAACTCCGTGCAGACATACGATCCTGGTCATATATATTTTGGCCAACTTTGCACTCGTATAGGTGGTTTTCACTAGGATAAAGTGAGCTACGTTGGTCAAACGATCCACTACTACCCAGATAGAATCATATCCTGACCGGGTCCTAGGTAATCCGGTGATAAAATCCGTGCCAAGTTTGTCCCACTTCCATTCGGGTATCGGCATAGGCTGCAGTAATCCTGCTGGCTTCTGGTGTTCGGCCTTCACTCTCTGACATACATCACACACGGCTACATACTCTGCAATATCCTTCTTCATAACAGTCCACCAGAAACGCTTCTTCAAATCCAAATACATCTTGGTGTTTCCGGGGTGTATCGAGTATGGCGAGTCATGAGCTTCCTGAAGTATTAACTTCCTGATCGATGCATTATTGGGTACATATACACGGTCCTCAAACCATAAGGATTCGTGCTTGTCCTCTCGAAAACCCTTGGCTTTTCCCTTGCTCATCTTCTCTTTTATCTCAGCAATTTCCTTGTCATCCTTCTGAGCTTCTCAAATCTTTCCCAATAATGTTGACTGTACCTCCATTGCTGTGACAAAACCTCGAGGAACTATTTCCAAACTAAGCTCCCTGAGATCTTCGGCTAACTCCTTTGGTAATCCTCCACTTACGAGGGTATTAACATAACTCTTCTGGCTCAAAGCGTCTGCTACTACATTGGCCTTTCCTGGATGATAATGCAGCTTCATATCATAATCTTTTATAAGATCCAACCATCTCCTCTGCCTGAGATTCAGCTCTTTCTACGTGAAGATGTACTTCAAACTCTTATGATCCGTGTACACATCACAACGGTTTCCAATCAGAAAATGTCTCCAGGTCTTGAGCGCATGCACTACGGCTGCTAACTCCAAATCATGCGTGGCATAATTTAACTCATGAGGTCAAAGCTGTCGTGAGGCATATGAAACAACTCTTCCGTCCTGCATAAGTACTCTGCTACCTCTTGAGCACCGCGTTGGATTTCCTTGAAGAGGAAAGGGTGATGCAGCAGAGTAGAGTAAGTATTTCCCTCAGTTTTTGAGAACCAAGGTATCAATCCAGTAGGAGGCTATGCGCAAGTCCCTCGTACTCTACACAAAACAAATAGCTCCACGCAACCAACGCGATTAGGGGTTGTCAATCCCTTCACGGTCACTTACGAGAGTGAGATCTGATAGAGATGATAGATAATATTTTTGGTATTTTTGGTATAAAGATGCAAAGTACAATAAAAGAAAAGTAAAAATCAAAAAGCAATAATAAAGTGTTGGGAGATTAATATGATAAAGATAGACCCGGGGGCCATAGATTTCACTAGTGGCTTCTCTCAAGAGCATAAGTATTCTACGGTGGGTGAACAAATTACTATTGAGCAATTGACAAATTGAGCATAGTTATGAGAATATCTAGGTATGATCATGTATATAGGCATCACGTCCGAGACAAGTAGACCGACTCACTCGCATCTACTATCATACTCCACTCATCGACCGCTATCCAAAGATGTATCTAGAGTATTAAGTTCAAGAAAACAGAGTAACGCCTTAAGCAAGATGACATGATGTAGAGGGATAAATTCATGCAATATGATAAAAACCCCATCTTGTTATCCCCGATGGCAACAATACAATACGTGCCTTGCTGCCCCTCATCACTTTGGGAAAGGACACCGCAAGATTGAACCCAAAGCTAAGCACTTCTCCCATTGCAAGAAAAACCAATCTAGTAGGCCAAATCAAACTGATAATTCGAAGAGACTTTCAAAGATAACCAATCATACATAAAAGAATTCAGAGAAGATTCAAATATTGTTCATAGATAATCTTGATCATAAACCCACAATTCATCAGTCTCAATAAACACACCGCAAAAATAATATTACATCGAATATATCTCCACGAGAGAGGGGGGGGGGACATTGTATTGAGATCCAAAAAGAGAGAAGAAGCCATCTAGCTACTAACTATGGACCTGAAGGTCTGAGGTAAACTACTCACACTTCATCAGAGAGGCTATGGTGTTGATGTAGAAGCCCTCCATGGTGGATTCCCTTCCCATGGAGCTCGAGCAGGCCCCAAGATGGGATCTCGTGGATACAAAAGGTTGTGGCGGTGGAATTAGGTTTTTGGCTCCGTATCTGATCGTTTAGGGGTACGTAGGTATATATAGGAGGAAGGAGTACGTCGGTGGAGCAAAGGGGGACCCACGAGGTGGGCGCCCTAGGGGCGCCCTCCACCTCGTGCCCACCTCATTTCTTTCTTGACGGGGTCCAAGTCTCTGGATCATATTCGGTGAGAAAATCACGTTCCCGAAGGTTTCATTCCGTTTGGACTCGTTTGATATTCCGCTTCTTCAAACACCGAAATAGGCAAAAAAACAGCAATTTCGGGCCGGGCCTCCGGTTAATAGGTTAGTCCCGAAAGTAATATAAAAGTGGAAAATAAAGCCCAATATGGTCCAAAACAGTAGATAATATAGCATGGAGCAATCAAAAATTATAGATACGTTGGAGACGTATCATACTTCTCCAAGTCCTAAGTGAGAAGCGTCGCAATACACTTGGAAATCCTTGCGTATATCCGACAGAATCAGCACTGGGGCTGTAACCAAACGTTTCTTCAACTCCTGAAAACTGGCCTCACATTCTTCGGTCCAATTAAACTTGATGTCCTTCTTCAACAACTCTGTCATGGGTTTCGCGATCTTGGAAAAATTCTCAATGAATCTCTGATAATATCCCACGAGTCAAAGAAAACTGCGGATCTCTCCTACTGAGGTGGGTGCCAACCACTCAAAGGATCGATCGAACCTTGGTAGGGTCTACTGCTATACCTTCTCCTGATATAACATGTCCAAGGAATCCAACTTCCTTCAACCAAAACTCATATTTGCTGAACTTGGCATATAACTGATGTTCCCTGAGCTTCTCGAGAACTAATTGCAAATGCTCCTTGTGCTCCTCTTCATTCTTTGAGTATACCAAATTATCATCAATGAACACCACAACAAACTTATCCAAGAACTCCATGAACACCTTATTCATCATACTCATGAAATAGGCAGTGGCATTTGTTAATCCAAATGACATAATCGTATACTCGTATAGCCCGTATCTTGTGGTAAAGGATGTCTTAGGTATATCCTGCTCTCGGATCTTCAGCTGGTGATATCCTGATCGCAGATTGATCTTGAATAATACTTTAGCTCCTTGCAGCTGGTCAAACAAATCATTGATCATCGGTAGTGGGTACTTGTTCTTGATCGTCACTTCATTCAATGCACGATAATCAACAACCATTCTCAAAGATCCATCCTTCTTCTCAACCAAGAGCACTGGGGCTCCCCACGGTGGCGAACTTCGTCGAATGTAACCTTTCTCCAATAACTCCTTAATTTGCTTCTTAATTTCTTCTAGATCATTTGTGGGCATCCGGTATGGTCTCTTTGATATTGGTCCGGTGCCTGGCAACAGCTCTATCAAAAATTCAATGTCTCGATCCGGCGGCATGCCTGGTAGTTCCTCTGGGAATACATCCGGGTAATCCTTCACTACAGGCACTTCCTCCTGAACAACTCCTGAGAGGGAATTTACTTGGGTCCTTCTTGGCGCATGCCTGGATACATACTTGATCCTTTTTCCATCCGGGGTGGTGAGTAGAATTGACTTACTAGCACAGTCAGTGTTCCCTCCATACTTCGATAGCCAATCCATGCCTAGTATTATATCCAATCCTTGTGACTCCAAAATTATTAGGTCTGAGGGGAAAACATGGCTACCAATGGTTAAGGGTAACCGATCACACCATCGGCTGGCCACATACTCTGCTCCTGGCGAGCTTACTAACATGGGTGACCTAAGGGCTAGGGTTGGCAACTTAAACTTGTCCACAAATCCCCTTGATATGTATGAATGCGATGCACCAGTGTCAAAAAGATCGAGAGCGGTAAATGACTTAATCAAAAACTTATTGATAACTGCATCTGGCTGCTCTTCAACTTCCTCTACTTTGATGTGGTTCACCTGACCTCTGGTGAAGGGATTAGGATTCTTCCCAGAACTTCCATTGCCATTTCCATTCTTTGCTTCGGAACACTCGGTGGCGTAGTGTCAAGTCTTCCCGCACTTGAAACAAGTAATGTGACAGGTGTAGTGGGGTTGGAACGGTTCTGGCTGCTGCTTCCTCCATTCCCATTTCCATTCTTGGGGCCACTATGGTTATGTGAACTTCCTCCATTGTGAGTGTGGCCTCCATGGTTATTATGAGTATGGCCTCCTGAGTTCGGGGTAAATCGAGGTTTCTGCTGAGCTCCAAAGTTATACTTCCCTTGTCCATACTTCCTCTTGCGGCTTTCTATCTGCTGCTACTTCCCTCCAATCATAAGAGCCCTGTCTACCAACTCTTGGTAGTTAGCAAATGTTTCTCCATCAACTGCATACTCAACTCATCATTCATCCCTACCATAAACTTCTCCTGCTTCGCGGCATCTGTGGCCACATCATTCGGGGCATAGCGAGCTAACTTACTGAACTCATCCACGTACTGCCCCACAGTACGATTTCCCTGGCGTAAGTTGCGAAACTCACGCTTCTTCATGCTCATAGCTCCAGTTGAGACATGTGCAGTGCGGTACGCTTGCTGAAATTGATCCCAAGTGACATTGGCTATAGGGAAAGTGGTTGTATAATTCTCCCACCATGAGGATGCGGGTCCATCCAGTTGGTGTGCAGCAAAATGCACCTTCTCAGCATCTATGCAACCTGCGGTGGTCAACTCCCTTCCCATCCTGCGTAGCCAGTCATCAGCAACAATCGGCTCGATGCTACTAGAAAACACCGGCGGATTCAACCTCAGAAAACATGCTAAGTTATCAACTGGAGGTGGTGGCGGTGGGTTGTTGTTGTTGTTGTTGTTGCCTTGGTTCTGGACTAGCAACTGCATCAAGGCATTCTATTGTTGGATCAACTGAGTGAGCTCCGGTGGGAAGACAAATCCGGTGTCACGTCTCGGAGGCATCTGATAGGTTTAGAGGGAAGAGATTAGAATAGAATGGGGTCTAAAGGGAAATCACTACCCATATGCACATGAGACAAACACAATCATATCACACCAATCAATTCATACAAGGACATACAGTGATCTAACTACCGTTACAAAATACTCGGACTACTATATATACATGGGGGAATACTACTGATAATATGGTGGTCGTCTAGAAATTTTGATCGGTGGAAGACTCCATGATATCCGCTCCAGCTTCGTCTTCGTAATCATCATCACTACTGTCGGGGTCGGATTCGGTGTCGTTGATGATGATGTAGTCTTCAGAACGGATGTCCTCCTTCGATGCGGGATCTCCCATGAATACTCCTAGCTTCTTCTTCAGGTCTTCATTCTTCTCCAGTAACACTAAATATTCCTCTTCATATCCATCGCGTGTAGACTTGAGTTCCTCTTCAAGCTCCATGTTCCTGGTCTTTACATGCCTCTTCCTATTCCTTATCAACCTTGGGAAGACATTAGCATGGATTTTGTACTTGGTTTGCCTAGAACTCAAAATGGAAAGGATTTCGTGTTTGTTGTTGTGGATAGATTTTCTAAGATGGCACATTTCATTCCTTGCAACAAGATAGACGATGCTTCACACATTGCAAATCTCTTTTGTAGGGAAATCTTGCGACTCCATGGAGTACCAAAGAAAATCGTCTCCGATCGTGACGTCAAGTTCTTGAGTTACTTTTGGAAGACCCTATGCGCCAAGCTAGGAATCAAGCTCTTGTTCTCATCCGCGTACCATCCTCAAACCGACGGCCAAACGGAGGTGACGAACCGCACACTCTCCACTCTACTTCGCATCTTGATCAAGAAGAACATCAAGGAGTGGGAGGCATGTCTACCCATCGCCGAGTATGCCTACAATTGCGCAAGACACTCGACTACCGGCAAGTCCCCCTTCGAGGTCGTCTACGGCTTCAACCCGTTGTCACCATTGGACATTCTACCACTTCCTCTACAAGAGCGCACCAACATGGATGCGAGTGCAGGCAAGCTACATCAAGAAGATGCATGAGGATACAAGGCACACAATCGAGCGCCAAGTACAACGACTAGCGACCAAGCTCAACGTCAACAAGCAACCCATGGTCTTCAACATTGGTGATCTAGTGTGGCTACACCTTCGCAAGGACCGCTTCCCCCAAGAACGCAAGTCCAAGCTTCTCCCTCGAGCCGATGGACCTTTCAAGGTGCTAGCACGCTACAACGACAACGCCTACAAGATCGACCTACCACGAGACAAGTACAATGTGAGCGACATCTTCAACGTCAAGGACCTCGCGCCATACCATGGAGATGAAGCTTTTGATCCGAGGTCGGATCTCTCCAAGGGGAGATGATGCGAGCATCCTCGCTCATCCCCATGGACGCACCTACATCTTCCTCAACACCACGTGGACCCATGACTCGAGCTCGAGCTAAGGTTATTGAAGATAAGGTGAAGTCGCTCCTCTCTGAACTCCCTCTTCCTACTCACGAGACTTGGCTACTACCTCATTCGGAGACTCTATGTGTGATCAGGTGCATGGAGGAGAGCCACGGTACAGCTACCTACAAGAACCAAGACGGCGAGGACCCCAAGCGTGATGATGAAGAAGAAGAGCTGCTGCGGAAGCTACAGGCGTCGGACGACCGATCATACCGGACGTCCGACGAGTCCTGTGACGCAGACGATCGAATTCTCCGGACGTCCAGACTGACATCCAGAGCCAAATCTACGGACGAGCGGCCCTCCCGGACGTCCCGACGACCCAGATCGAGCCAAATTCACGGAAGACCGAAGCCTCCGGACGACCGGACGACCCGCACTCGAGCCGAATTTACTTGACGTCCGACAGCTTCAAGGTCCGGACCTTCCGAAGTTCGGACGTCTGACGCCTTCCGGACGTCCGACACCTGTGTGACCGTGCCCGCGGTCTGGAGCCCTTGTACCCCTTCACTTCGCCCCCATTTGCACTAAGACTATAAATACACCTCCTCCTCCTCCTAGTTAGGGTTAGCAAAGTATTAGCTCATATCTGTGTGAGAGCTTTGCTCATCCACTTGGTTACCTTCTCCTCGGAGCTCAGGACCTCTTCGGAGAAGATCCCCCAAGCGGATTCAAGACCCCCTCTAGGGTGGCCCCCATCAAGACCTCCTCACGGAGAAGAACGGCTACTCGTGTATCTTTCCTTTGTTGATTTCGAATCTTGTGCTACCTTATGTGTTCGGTGATCTAGCCCTTGTGTGATCGATACTTGTCGGTTTAGTGATTCGCTCGTGTGTTTTCCCTTGTGTTCTTCCGTTCGTTCATCGTGTTTTCCCCGTAGGATCCCCTCCAAACGTGAAAGATATCCGACTAGGGCTCTTCCCTACATCAAAAGATTAGGAAGCTGATTTAGAAAACAATTCGTAGATTATGAGAACAATTATTAGGAAGCAGCAAAATCCACATTGTCAACAAATCAGACATTTAATTCACAAAGGAAACTAGCCATCTAATCGTACGGCTATCGACCGGTCTGATAAGAAGCTAACCATCAATAGTCTGATGCCTAGCGGTGCTCTATATGTATATTGTCATCAACATCAAAATATGATTAAGGACATGATTGCACTTCCAACTACCTAGGCTACTCTCTTTTCTCTTTGTTGTTCTTGTAACTTTGTGGATCTCTTGTGTGTTCGCTTATTTAGTGGATGTGTAAGTGGATCTTGTCTTGAGTGTCTCTCTTGATCCACCTCCAAGTGTGAAAGATTGGGCATGTAGGGTCCCCTACCCTACATTCTCTTGGCATCATGAGCAAGGTTGATCACATCTTGAGGTTCTCTCCCTCGCCTTTCTAGCCTAATTTTATTTGTTCTTACCTAATTTCTTAAATCCCCACAAAAATAGCCTCACCCAGTTTCTGGAAATTTGTTGGTTTTTGTGAGACTTTGTTCGATTTGTTCCATGGATTTGATGTTCTTGAGTGGATCTAGCCTTTCCCCACCATTCCCTAGCCTTCCACCACAAATTCCACCCCCATCCCACCCAAAATTTTTCTTTCTGCCACCAAATTTGCAAGATTCAAAATCCTCAATTTTGCCACAGGCCCAGCAACCAGACATCCGCCACTCTCCATCATCACCGAATTCATCAACGAAAACGATCACTTCATCCTTTGACACCACAACCAGAAGCAAGGCCGGTTACCCATCCGACCTCGACGGAGGTAGTGTTTACGAAGGTACCCATCCCTTCACCATTCACCTTCCCTTGCCATTACAATTGATAGACTTGAGCCTTTTGTGTATCTTACCCATTGAGATTAGAGAGTTGAGAATTGTCGGGGCCACGTTACTAGTACACTTCAGGGATACAGTGTCATCGCATAGCTTGTCTTGCGTGCAACTATCTTGGAATCGTCTTGCGTGTCATAAGTCACTCTCGTGCATACCTTGCATACTTGTCTTTCATATTGGCTCATGCATCAAGCATAGTGGTAAAGGAAGCATAAAAAATTAGAGAAAAAGAAAAAGATACAAAACCTTATAAGCATTTGCGTTGAGCATATACCAACATCATATTGATATCATACCTTATCTTGGAGTGTACATTCTGTTGGTATCATATACCAACATCGTATTGATATCATACTTATCTTGGAGTGTACATTCTGTTGATATCATATACCAACATCGTATTGATATCATACCTTATCTTGGAGTGTACATTCGGATGGTATCATACATCTTCTTGTGCTAGAATCTTGTTGAACGTATTTTACCCATTTGAGCAATCAAGCTATCGTCTCTCCTGTGTTTGTGCAACACGGGCTTATTTGTGGAAAATCACTTTTGCTTATTGCTTGGTTGCACAAGCCCCATTTATCTATCTGTGCGTGTGTTCTGTGTTCTACACTTTTGCTATTGATCTATTGACATCACATTTCACATTTGTGAATCATTTCAACATTTTCAATATCTTGGCTAACTATTGCGATTTTGTGAACCTAATCCTCATCGAGCCACTCTATAAACTTTATTGTGTAGGTGTAAGTGACAAGATCCTATGCCAGTTCTACTACTTTCACATTCCACATAGAATGATACATGACACATTCTCAACTTTGGGAAGAGGTAACTTTGGTATTGTTCTTCTCATTTCCTATTACACTTGCTTGAGACTTGTGATGGAGCAAGGTGCAACATCTCCGGTCTTTCATGACCAAGAAGGTGTGAATGACTACGTCACCAAGCTACACCATTTCAGACTACAACACACACTGAATGATTCAAATGATGCCTTGAACGAACGGATCGATCCCACCGACATTTGACAATCCGAAGCTCGAAACACTGAGATTATCTCGACACCAAGATTTCTACACAAATGGATGAGCTTCGATCAATGATGGCCAACTGCAAGTCCTCATCATCTTCGTCATCTTCAAGAAGACGCTCAAGTAGCCACTCTTCGGAGCTACCATCAGGCGCAAGTACAATACGGCAACGTTCTCATCTTCTAGACAACCGTCAAGACCCTCAAGCTTCGAATCCTATCTGTGGCAATGCAATGCAAGACCGCATCCAAATGTGTCAAAGATGAGGAACGACACTGACTTGTTCGGTAGCTTGTTCAGCAACGTTCTCATCTTCCAAACAACCATCAAGACCCTCAAGCTTCCAATCCTATCTGTGGCAATGGAATGCAAGACCGCATCCAAATGTGTCAAGATGAGGAACGACACCAACTTGTTCGGTAGCTTGTTGGTAAAATCTTATATGGCAAACTCTACCAATAGCCTACACTACTATCTCAGCTCTTATACAAAAGCTTATATCCAAGTATAACCGAGCAGTGCAATCAATTGCGTGTACAGGGCATTTGGGTCTATACATACGTACCTTATATTCATGTGTTTGGTTGAAGGGACAAGCTAAATGGATATGGGCATCCCCATCCAACTGGCTAGGGATATCCTTATCCAACTGGCTAGGGCTAGCCTTTTTTCCTGTTTAGTTGGGTAGGTGAGCTTAATCCATATTATGTTTGGTTTGAAGGATGAAATGTTGAGGATATCCATTAAAGAAAATCAAGGAGGAAAATATTATGCATCTAGCTCGTGTAGTCCCCTATTTCCTTGAAGCGCATGCAGCAGAAAACCAACAAGAAAATCTTAGATTGGAGCATGCATGCTCGTGTTGTCCACCACGCACGCATAGCACACCATGTTGTGCCTGCATGCAAGCACGCACGCCACACTCCGCCGCCGCACACGGGCGCTCCGCTCCGGCAGCCACTCCTGCGTGCTCTGCTCCACAAGTCGCATCCGCTCGCGCTATGCCCGACAGCAGCAACCGCACCCCGAAGCCAGCTCCGCCAACGCTACCTTCTCTGCCTGGCACGCGACGCTTTGCCAACGAGAAGGGGGACACGAGCAGATCACCGGAATACCTTGATGCGTCCTCTACCTCGTCGTTGCTCCGTCGCTCCTTTGATCTGCAGCCGCCGTCGGCCTCCGCCCGCTCCTTTCAAAAAAAAAAAAAGAGAGATCTGGAAAGGGGTGAAAGGATAAGAGGGTTCGCTGTCTTTTGACGGGGGAGGCGAGGCGAAGAAAACGATTCGGGATCTGCGGAGCCGAGTTTTTCGAGAATATTCCACGAATCTGGCTGCCCGTATCCCTCCCTGTCCGCGAAGCAAACACCTGGTATCCTTAAAAAAAATGGCTATCCCTATCCTAGGGAGGGATAGCCAGCCAACCAAACGCATCCTAAGCTCCGTAGGTCATACCACACTGATACCAAAAGTCAAGTTCGCTACAAGTTGATTCAAACATATGTTAAGTATGAACACGCAAGAGACATCTACTCCTTCCGTTTTTAAATATGAGTCTTTTTAGAAATTTCAATATGATTCAAACATGGCCATATTCATTCATTTTGCTTCGTATGTAGTCCGTATTTGAAATCTCTAAAAGACTTATATTTAGGAACAGAGAGAGTACCACATTGTATGACAAATAAATGTGCTATCTTCGTAACTGGAAGGTAAGAGGAATCAATCACTTTAGATGAAGAACCTGGAACATAAAGATAGACAAGATTTGATAATGACATGAAGGTTCAATACACCACCGTAGAATATTCTTCAGGTTTCAGCCACTTGGACAAGCAACCACAAAGATTAAGCAGAAGGGGGTATAGCTTTCACTGTTCGAAATATTGATGACCTGACGTAATCTAAATTTGTTAGGTCGCTTCACGAGTCCAAGTTCAGTGTGGCATCTGCCCTGGCCTCGACATCATTCTTGCTCCTGACGACGCATCTCTTCTTTGTCTCGTCGTCCAGGTACCCGAGATCTTCAGCCAGCGCAATATGTGCATACAGCAGCTCTTCGAGTTTGTCGGCAGGAACTGAACTCTTACCTTTCTCACATAGTATCTGATGGAGTTCTTCCTTGCCGTGGTTCTCAGAGCTGAAATGATCGTGAATTCTCATTGCTTCCTGAAATCCAGATATTGTTGGTAGGAACTTGACCACAAACACACTCTGATTGGCTGGTCTTCCCTGGGTTATCTTTGCCTTGTCACATGCAACACCAATATCTGGAGACACAAGGTGATGATATAAGAAAAGTGGAATAGTTCAAACAGAAGAAACAAAGCAGTCAAAGCATAACAGAGGGTTTCCTTTTCAGAACTACATAATGCATTGTGTTAGAAGTTGTAGAATAAGTAGACCCGTTAGTTTGCCTCACAAGTAGTCAGACTACAGAAAGAAAGGGAGGGGGGGGGGGGGGGAGAGAGATGTTTGTACTATATCAACAATTGATATTACCATGGAATCTCAAGAAAGCACGTGATAAAAAAAATGAATTGCCCAGGCTGGATACTTGGGGAACAAAAGAAATAACAAGTGGCAGACTAATAACATATATATTCTTCAAACTAACCTGCAAGTACACCTTCGATTTCTTCTATTGTCACAATCTTTGCTTCACCGACCTTTGCCTTGTTTGTGATAGAGCTGTTGTGTATCAGGACAACTGGAGGCCATACCATCAGATCTCTCTTCATGGCATTTACTTCCTCAGCGGGAACAGACTGATAGGCTTTAGAAGTGTCTGGAGCAACATGCCAATTCCACCCCATCAGAACACAGAGTGCCTTGTGAAAACCTAAATGCTTTGTTTTCAAACCCGGTTTGTGTGTATCGTAAGCATGTGACATCAAGGCATCAATGTCCGGAAACTTCCTTGCGACACTGTTGTAAGGAGGAGTGAACAAAAAGCAAATAAACAAAGCATATCTTCATGTTAGACATTCAATATTCAATGACATCACAATTGAACAAATACAAGAAGTTTATTTTTATAGAAGAAACAATTTCAAAGGACATACAAATCCCATGGTATAATACGTTTGGACATTAAATATTTCCTAGGAAATTTACTTAGGAACACCCAAAAAATAGGTTGAAGATACTAGAAAAATTCACATGAAACTATGCTACATTAGCCCGCAAAGTAAACAAAATGCTCAACTGTTGCTTCATGTAAACACATCTAATGGAGGTCAAGTGAATAAATTTAGCCAAAATCAATATGCCACATTGCACATGAGAAAGCAAAACACCATCTGGTTGGACAAGGTAGAAACTAATCAATCTGCAAGTAAGATAGCATTTGCATACTTACTAAAAAGTAGACCATCCTAAAACAAAGTCAAAATCTAATCCATCCTAAGGGATAACTAAGTTCCAGGAAAAATATCCCTGTAAAATACTCAGTTAATCAAATTTCTGGTCTACAAGAAAAAAGAGCTTAATCTTATTACAAACATGTTTATATATACCTCCTCATTCAATAATGTCAAAGTGAGTTGCTAACAAAACTCAAAGTAGCAAAGAACACGCTATCCATACTGAAGAAAATAAATACTACGAACTATGATGAAATGGAAATGTTAAAATAGAATTCAAGCCAAACTTACTCACCAGGATAGGAAGAGGAAAATACAACACAATAGTTAATAGATAGACAATATTTCCCCACATATCTTATTTTAAGTTCTATAAGCGCAACTGTTGGTTCAACCTACAGCCTCTAGCAGCACACTAAAGGCCATCTCCAATGCTGACCCTCAAATCACATGCATATGTCCGGATGTGCTGTCCGGACACAGTTTGCCATCCAACGCCGTCCTGCATCAGTCCGCTTGTCCGTTTTCCCGCAAACCGGAAACAAACTAGGGGTCCGGACCGCCGGCACGTAGGACTCCGACACCCCCGGCCCATCCAAACCCCGCCTGGACCCCGGGTCTTCATCCTTCCCTCTCTCTTCATCCACTTCCTCCCTCGCCGCCGCCGCCACTCTACCACCCCGACCGCCCGCCAAGCCTTCCCGGACCTCCAGCGCTACAACCGACCGCCACGCCGCTTGTCCTGTGCCGCCGGTCCACACCTCTTGCACGTCCGCCGCAGAGGTACCATCCGCCCCATGGTGGTCACCACGCGCAGCAAGTGTTTGGTGAATGCCCGTGCTGAATTTGTTCCTCCTCCTTTGAAGGAATGGATTCGGACATGGAGTACATGGACAAGCACTACGCTGAGTCATCCGACAAGGAGGATTACGCGGATGAAACAACGATGATGCAGGCAGTCCATGCATGAAGCATGCAGAAGAACATGTTCTCAATTTCAAGGGATGGATCAAGGGTCATCGAGTGCTGAATCGGAAGGTTTGATATGCTATTATTTTTTAGTGCTCCGGACTTAGAAAAAAAAACGGAGACGGACGTTTAGGGGACAGGGTTGGATGGCCGGCTCTGACATCAGTGTCCAAAGACTGGTCCGGATCCGTCCACGGACAAATACAGTGTCCATTTTGGGGCCGGCGTTGGAGATGCCCTAATATAGCATGCATATGGGCGATACAACTACAGTGGATCCTATGCTACTGGTATGTGTCATACTTCAAAAACTCAGCCAGCCCTAACATCTTAAGTTGACAAACTTGCACACGATGGTCTTCAGCTTGCCTTGTAGAGAATCCACAACGGTTTTTACTTGATTGATGTAAACATTGCAAGCAATTTAACTTGCCAAATTTATGATCCTGGTCATCCAAAGAAAAGAGTAACAATTCTTGATGCCGATCCGGATAATTCCAATTTCCAAGACATTAGCAACCAGAAATTCCAACCACGAACTAGCTCAAATGCATCAGGAACAGCACCACATTGTTACTCTTTCTGCCAACCATCCTGCCCCTAAACATCTGCAATGTACTATTACTCCAAGGAAGCTACATCATCATCCTTTGCATCAGATAGAACATCGATTCACATCATAGACCAATGCTGAAACTGATCAGAGCCTTTCATACAAACATTTTACTGCCTGAAGCCTATAAACAGAGCCAAGATGTTGTGGTGCATTGCATCTCTGGACTGAAACATTAACTGACAATGTTTTGGCATAGTCTACCACCCTGAACTCCATTCAATCCTAGCAGTGCATATACAGGAAATAACAAGGTTCGTCCCGAGGTTGGTGAGGATGGGGCATAACCTTAGCAATTACTGTAATATAGTTACTGACATAGTTCAGCATATTGTTAACCTATAAGAACTACGGGGCCAACAGTATCTATGACAAGGTATGCTAAAACACGACCAGGCAATAGAATTTTAGAGGATTCCTCCATTCCAGTTACCAAATCAGCAGTAAGCGGCTGCTGAAATGACCAGAAAGCGCACTCTAACACAATGATAGGAGCAACTAATTAGGTGGTAGAGTGTTAGCACAGATGAAGGAACACAAACCTGCCACATACACGGCAAGATAAAGATCCTTTTGGTGCCTCACGGCATCTCTTCTGCATGGTCGGGCTCTCGTTTAATATCTTTGAGAACTTGAGGAAGGCCTGGTGAACCTGTTTACTGAATTCTTCTGAACCTTCTGGTGGATCTTTCTGCACAGAAAGATCCTCTTCATCAGGTGCATCCTCGTAGTCTGGTTCGGTGCGTTTCTGATTATCTTCTGACAGCTTTGTAAATTTGTTTGGGCAAACAGATTCATTTCTCTCTGATGTATATCCACCATGGAATTGAGGAAGACCGACTCTCAGTCTCTTTTTCGCACTTTTGGTCCATCCTCCCCCTCTTCCTCTTCCAAGCATGGCAGATCCCCCAATTTGTGGCTGGACTATAGGTCTGGACAGCCTCTGAGACATAGGCTTATATTTCGAGCGCCCATGAGCTAACCCGTTAGGATGAGGATGATTACCTTCTTCAGCATCAATCCATTCATCAATCATGTTGTCTGGCAAAGCAATTCTTGAGAAAACATTACGACTCGATGACATATCATATCTTGCGTCATATCCATCTTCATCGCCAATGATATCACAACTTCTTCTTGACAATTTCTCAGGGATAGGTCATATGGGTCAATCTCATCATTGTAATGCTCTAGTCCAATTTCATCATTGTAATACTCTCGTCCTAGTGGGCCATCAGCTTGGTACATATCCATATCACGAGTACTATATGCAGCTCCCCGGGATCCTCTTCTATAAGCCACGGGAGAAACTTCCAGATGATTTGACTGATAGCCATTCTCCAATGAAGCAAACTCACGTTGTCGAACTGGTTGTCTTGCAAGTTCAAGAGGGTAAGTTTCAGGAGAGCGTGAATAGCGTACATGAGCATTCCTTGGCTTGGGATAACCTGTGGGTGTATCTCTATGATAATTATGATATGTGTTGTATTCTGCATCCTCTCCCATCCTGCGGGATAGTCTCACTTGTGCATTACTCCTTTCATCCTTGAGGTCTGTCAAAGGTGATGAAACCAATGTGTGCCTGGGGCTCGACCTTGAATCCCGTGAGCAATTTCCACGGAAGTTCCCAAAAGCAAAATATGTGTCATTTTCTGGACCCCTTCTGCCATATCCATCTGCATCGTATTCCATGGATGCAGTTGCTGGTGGATACTTAGAGTGTGTTTGACTTGTGATGTCCAGTGATATCTTGTCGTCGTGACCATTGGGGTGCTCTAGTGAACTTTCTGAGAACCTGTGAACCTGACCACTCCCATGTCCCAACGAACCTGGTTTACTTATGTCATCCATGGCGTAGCCATTGCTTGGCTCATAACCTCCACCATGCACTCGGTATGGGCTGTCTTTGGCAAGTACAGATGGTGAAGAACCAGCATATCGCTTCAACTGCATAGATGTTGTGATGTCCGAACCATACACACCCCTACTAGAGTAAAGCCTATCCACATCTCTACCAGGGCCAAGCCTTTCAATTTCTTTGTTTCCAACATATGGGGCAGGCAAATGGCCATGGTACTGAAACCTGGTGTCATCCTGAGGCAATCGGGTACTTCCAGCACCAAGGCTCTCCCCACCTTTCACCACTGAACCCCCTGTGAGGAATCCAGTCTCTCTAAGTGGCACAGAGGGGTACATTGTCCTAGGAGCCAATGAAATCATAGGTGGTGGCGGCGGAGGCGACCTGCTGTCCAGGTACATTGAGCTAGTCCTTCCCAATCCCGTGGAACTAACTCTGAGTTTCATGGCATCGTCTCCATAAAACCCATCCTCATTGTTAATGCTCCGGTCACCAGGGCCTCCAAAGAAGTCACTTGCATTCTTGGCAGCACGCCCCTGGTCGTATGGATGTTCTGGGAGCATGTAGTCCGGTGGAGCATCATACCTCCCGCTAGTCACACAGTCGCCACGACTGTCAAAGTTTCTGTTCGGGCCACGCTCGCTGCGACCGACATAGCTTGCTCTTGAACCGCGGTCGCCGCGACCATCATGGCTTCCTCTCGGGCTGCAGCGATCGCGCTCCTGGTGAAAGGGTTCCCTCCCGTAGTCCCCTTGCCCGCGGCGGGGCAGGTTAAGTTCGCCGTCGTCATCCCTCGAGCGCCTTCCACGGTGGTCCGCAGAACGGCTGCGGCGCAAGCGGTGGTGCGGGAGGGGCCGCGAGGACTGTGTCTAGGACGGTAGCCCGGGGAGGGGCTGCGGCTGCGAGGACTGCGGCGAGGGCGGTAGCCCGGGGAGGGGCTGCGACCAGCGCTGCAGTGGGGGCGGTTTTCGGGCCGGCGGTCCCGTATACCCATGTCGTCAGGGCGGCGATCGCGCATGCCCCTGACGTCGCGGCCAGCTCCTGGCCGTTCGTCCCTTCGTCCGCGCCCTCCCACCCCTCCACCTCCTCGTCCGCCCCGACGTCCCATGATGTCGACTCGAGTGCGGCCACCGGAGAGATGCAAAAGGGCTGAACGGATTTCGACCGTGGAGGTGGATGAGAAAAGGCTGTTTAGATCTAGGATTCGACCCTCAGATGCAGATTGGAGATGATGGTGGTGGAGACGACGGAGTACGCGGTGGCGGCGGTTGTGTTGATTTGTGCGGCGGAGACGGCGGGGGAAGTGGGGGAGGCAGCGGTGCCGGTTGCGGTTAGGATGGCAATTTACGGCTGGTGCTGGGCCTCCGCAGTTTGGGCCTACTACAGTAGGCAGTGCACGTCTCTGTTATCTTTTTTTTTTTTTTTTGCGGTGGCATACGCCATGGGGATCTTTCCCTCTCGTTAGGGTTTTACCTCCTCTCGCCGCCTCTAGCGACGTTGAGATCTTACCTCCCTTCTCTCCGGCGGGGGCGGGATCCGACCTCGGGCCGCCGTGGGGGTAGCGCAGTCTGCCTCCCCGGCCTTGGAACGATCTTCTACCGCGCAAGGATTAGGGTTTTACTACGTGGTCGATCGGTTTTTTCCGCCGACGGCACGCGATGGCAAACCATGGAAGTTCTTCGGCGTCTGATCATAAAGGAAAAGGCAACCTGGAGGAGATGATGCAGGAGTTGGCCCTCAAAGAAGATGATCTTGATGATGTGATATTTAAGGATGATGATGCCCCGGCGGAGGAGAAACTCCGGTGGATGATCCTAGCCCGAGTTCACATGGACAAAGGGTTTAGTAACTACTGGTTCTTCCGCAACATGCATTGGCATGGGACTTAGCCAGGCCAGTCAAGATCAAAACCTTGGAGGAAAACTTGTTCCAGATGCAATTTGATTGCTTGGGGGTGTAACACCCCGGATGTAACTTTCCATATTTGTAACTCCAACTCTTGCCATTTTCGGCATTGTGATATGATATTCCCTCCGTGGTTGGGGTTTTCTTCATTTTTGCATTTTGTCCATGTCATGCATTTCATATCATGTCATCATGTGCATCTCATTTGCATATGTGTTCGTCTCATGATTCCAGCATTTTCCTGTCAGTCTGCTTTTGCAATCCCAAGACTCCTATGTCCCCGGCGTCCCCTTTTACATTTTTCCGTGAGCGGGTACTAAACTTTCTCGTGTCGGACCGAGGTTTGTCAAGTGGCCTTGGTACACCACCGTAGACCACCTGTCAAGTTTCGGTCATTTGGAGCTCGTTTGGTACTCCAACGGTTAACCACACTCTCAAGAAAGGCCTCTTTTAAGTTGCAGCCCAACACCCCTTCAAAACAGCCCAAAACCCATCTAAGTCACTTCCATGCTCTCCGTCGTCGGATCACGATCGTGTGGGCAAAACCGCACCTCATTTGGAGCTTCCTAGCTCCTTCTACCTATAAATACACCCTCCCCAAATCTCGGGTCTTCTCCCTAACCCTAGAAAAACTCCACCCGCCGCCGACAAAAATCCGGGCAGCGGACGTGTCACCGCTCCGCCCGGACCAACCCGCCGTCGCTTCGTGTCGGGCCGCGCCCCGCCGCCCGCCGACCCTTGAGGCCCTTCGGCCCAGCCGCGGCCCGTGTATGCCGCCGCGTACATGCAGCCATGCCTCCGCCCGGCCCGCCGCCTCCTTCGTCGCCTCGCCCGCCTGCGCCGCCCGGCCTTGCTCCGCTCCGCCCGCCTACGTCGTCGTCCGGCCCGCCCGGCTTCGCCGGCATGCGATTCTTGGCGCGGCCCCCCCTCGCCGACATCCTCCCGGCCGGCCCGCCTCCTCTCCGCCGCCCCATTCCCTCCTCCGGCGAACCTCGGAGATCCGGCCAGATCCGATCCAAACAGCGAGCAGTTGACTTCTTCCACAAAAATCGCCTCTTTATTCTCGTGATAATTTGTTGCATTTTCATCATGCCATAACCGCACCCGTGGCACCGTTTCGGGCTTGTAGCATACCGAAATGTTCGCCTAGAAGAGTAGATTATTTCGTCTCATTGCAGCATTTTCATTTGAGCTCATATTGGTGCCTGAAATGCTGTTGGAAGAGGGTTATGTGATGTTAGTTTCAGATTCTTAATGTAACATGCACTTTTGTCATTTTTGCCATGATTGATGTGTGCATCCTATGAACTTGAGTCCTACTTGTGTTTTGTAATATGCCATGCCATCTTTAAAGGTGTGTATGTCATGTATTTTTGTGATCTCTGTGGTGACTAGCACAAGCATGCAAACTAGGCTTCATGATGTTGCTGATTTCAGCCCCTGTTTTGCTGATATTTTTATGCCATGTTAACTTGATGCTACTGAGAGATCCATGCATATTTTGAGATACTTCATTAAGTATTATTTGAACATATGTTTATGCTCTATCCATCCATGCCCTTGTTTGCAATTATGGAGTGCCATAGCTTGAGTCAATCGAGCTCTACTTTTGCTATAAAATGTTTCCTGGCAGATTGTTTACATGTTATTCAATTTTGCCAAGGTTGTTGTAGTTGATCCGTGTATGCTATGATGTTGTTTTTGCCATGTATAACTTCTATGCCATGTCTTCTTGATGTATGTATGCTTAGTTTATCATGAAATGCTCTGTAGTGAGTGCATTGAGCTCTTAAACATGCCTACTTGTTATCTGTTTTTGTCATGCCCTGTTGCTGAATCTGTTAACGAAACTTGCTATGTTTACATGCGTGCTATTGCATCTTCTGATCCTTTTTGGCTCATGGTCAGTAAGGGACTTTTGTTCTATGCTTTGATTAGATTCATGCAATGCCTTGGTTTTCTATTATAAGTTCCTGTAGCATGCTGTTTGCTTGCTCTGAACATTGCTTCCTGATGCTGATTCTGCCATGTTCAGTATTTTCACCAAGTCTGTGCAGCTGATATATTTTGCATTTTTCCCTTGCTTGTTTGGACCTGTTATGTTGTGAATTAGCCATAGCTCAGTGTTCATCTTTTGCCAAGCATCTTGAGTGGATCACTGTCATATGCTTTTCTGGTATGTTTGGGTGCAGTAGCTTAATTTCGTGTTGCTTGCTAAGTGGTATCATGCTGTTAATGGCAGATTTGTGTCATTCTTGTTTTGCTCGTCATTTGCAAACCGTGCATCCGATTCGGTGATCTTTATATCGATTTCAACCGAAATCATCTCACCTTCCAGCGGCATACTTGGTTTGCCAAGTTGATGCCTGGTTCTTCATTTTTCCTTCCGAGCACGCATACGCATTGCATATCACATCTCGCATATCATGCCATGTTTTGCATCATGTTGCTTGTGCATTGCACCGTGATTTATTGTGGTTCCTTTGTTTGTGTTCTTGCTTTGGGTAGAGCCGGGAGACGAGTACGTGAACGAGGAACCTGTTGAGAACGCTTACGAGGATCAAGCTTTCGACAACTCCGAGAACTTTGCGCAAGATGACCATACCCTCGAAATCACTTCTATCTTTGCTTGCTAGATGCTCGCTCTTTTGCTATGCCTATGCTACGATGCCTATCACTTTCTATATCATGCCACCCATATTGCCATGTCAAACCTCTAACCATCCTTTCCTAGCAAACCGTTGTTTGGCTATGTTACCGCTTTGCTTTCGGCCCCTCTTATAGCGTTGCTAGTTGCGGTGAAGATGAAGTTTGTTCCTTGTTGAATATGGAGATGTTGTTCCTTCTTGGAACATGTTTACTTGTTGGGGATATCACAATATATTTGCTATAATTAATGCATCTATATATTTGGTAAAGGGTGGAAGACTTCGGCCTTATGCAGTGTTTTGTTCCACTCTTGTCGCCCTAATTTCCGTCATACCGGTGTTATGTTCCTTGATTTCGCGTTCCTTACGGTTGGGTGATTTATGGGACCCCTTGACAGTTCGTTTTGAATAAGACTCCTCCAGCAAGGCCCAACATTGGTTTTACCATTTGCCACCTAAGCCTTTTCCCCCCGGGTTTTCGCGAGCCCGAGGGTCATCTTATTTTAACCCCCGGACGGTGCTCCTTGAGTGCTGGCCCAAACTAGAGCTCCTGCAAATACTTCTTCAAGGAAACTTGAGGTCTGGTTTTAGTTGTACGGACTGCTCATCCGGATGTGCCACGAGAACGAGATATGTGCAGCTCCTATCGGGATTTGTCGGCTGTCAGGCGGCTTTTGTGGTCTTGTTTCATTCTTTGTCGAAATGTCTTGTAGTCTAGGATTCCGAGATCGATCGGGTCTTCGGTAGAAGGAATATCCTTTGTTGACCGTGAGAGCTTATTATGGGCTAAGTTGGGACACCCCTGCAGGGTATTATCTTTTGAAAGCCGTGCCCGCGGTTATGAGGCAGATGGGAATTTGTTAATGTCCGGTTGTAGAAAACCCGAAGTTGATCTTAATTAATACACATCAACCGCGTGTGTAACCGTGATGGTCTCTTCTCGGCGGAGTCCGGAAGTGAACACGATGTTGGAGTTATGTTTGGCGTAAGTAGTTCAGATCACTTCTTGATCGCTACTAGCTTCACGACCGTGCCTTGCTTCTCTTCTCGCTCTCTTTTGCGATTGTAGCCACCATATATGCTAGTCGCTGTCGCAGCTCCACCTCACAACTCTGTCCTTCCTATAAGCTTAAATAGTCTTGATCTCGGGTGTGAGATTGCTGAGTCCCCGTGACTCACAGATTCTACCAAAACAGTTGTAGGTGCCGGCGATGCGGTCAGGTGACGCAACCGAGCTCAAGTGGGAGTTCGACGAGGAACGTGGTGGGTACTATGTGTCTTTTCCTGATGATCAGTAGTGGTGCCCAGTTGGGACGATCGGGGATCTGTGTAGCATTTGGGGTATCTTCTTTATTTTGGTTCCGTAGTCGGACCTTGAGTGTAATCTGAATGATGGATGTTTATTTATGTATTGTGTGAAGTGGCGACTGTAAGCCAACTATGTATCTCTTTCCCTTATGTATTACATGGGTTGTGTGAAGATTACCTCACTTGTGACATTGCTTTCAATGCGGTTATGCCTCTAAGTCGTGCTTCGACACGTGGGAGATATAGCCACATCGAGGGCGTTACAAGTTGGTAATCGAAGCCATCCCGACTTAGGAGCCCTCGCTGATTGTTTCTTTGGCGTTGTTGAGTCTAGAACAAAAATGTTTTGAGTCTTAGGATTATATATATCGGAGAGTAGCATTCTTTTTACTCCCCAGTCCCTTCGTCGCTCTGGTGAGGTCTCCTGTCGGAGAAGTTTTGACTCTCCTCTCCTCAAATTTCACTCAAAAAAATTTTAGGATCACGCGGGTATCTTGGGATCGTTCCGATGGTTTTGTGACGAGAACATTGTTCTTGGTGCCTCCCGACATTTAGGGGTTGTGGCGGTGTCCCGGGGAGTTGAGCTCCGAGGTGTTGTCGTCACAATTCTATCGTTGCGATTCGAATACCCGAGATTTGCCGACATCGAAAATCTCTTTTGTGCGATTGTTGGTGAGATAACCCCGATAACCCAAAGATCGGGCGAGCTCGGGAGTATTGCCATGACTTCGTATAACGGATGCTTTTCAAGGTCGAGGTACACGATTTCGAAGGTTTCTTGGTTATGTGTTGACGGATGGATACAAATTTGGATCTAGGTATTGTTAGTTTGAGTGATATATTTTGTGTCCCTGTATCCCCAACACCGCATTGCATAACCGTAAAGTTTGGGAGTTTATAGGTGGGATTCAAGTAGCTCCTAGCATTTCTTCCCGCAGATATTTGGTTTGTGATTGGGTAATCCTTACCTCTTATTTGTTCCATTCGTACCTTGTTATTTTTTCATCAACCCTTAATCAAGTGGCTTCTCACCTTAATGGACGTGTGATGTTAGCTTTTGGAATTCATTCGTTCATCCTTGTTCGAATGTTTATTGTGAAGACTATATGTTGCAATTTCTATCCATTGATTCAACTTGTCCGTTCTGCTATCAAAGTGCTAACGGATGTCACCCTCTTCAGGATGGCTCCGCCAACGCGTCTGAATCCGGATCGCAATGATGAGAGTCAGTCGAACCCTCCACCTCCACCTCCGCCTCCGGAGGCATGGCAAGCTATCATGGCAGCCACCAATGCCAATGCTCAGATGATTTTGCAACTCTTGCAAGAGCGTACCCAAGGGCAAGGCAATCAACGAAATCAAGGCCAAGGCAACAACCAGCCGCACTTTGCTACCCTCAATCAGTTCCTCACTAATCAGCCAAGTCTTTCGGTTTACGTAGTCGAGGCCACAGACGCCGACGATTGGCTTGTGGACATCTGCAAACATTTTGAATGTAGCAATGTCGGACACGAGGACTTTGTCAAGTTTGCTTCGTTTCAACTCAAGGACCAAGCTGCTGAGTGGTACCAGCAATACAAAGATTCCAGAGGAGGTCGTGTCATTACCTGGGATGAGTTCCGCCGAGACTTCAAAGCTCACCACATTTCGAAAAGTGTTGTTGAGAGCAAGCGTGAGGAGTTCCGCAATCTCAAGCAAGGCAACATGTCCGTGTATCAATACAATATCCAGCTGTAAACTCGCCGCTTTGCTAAGCAAGACGTCCTGATGAAAAGAGTATGATCTATCAATTCAGAGGTGGCCTCAGAGAAGATCTGCAATTAGCTCTCGTGATTTTTGAGCCAGAAAAGTATGATGAATTCTACAACATGGCACTGAAGCAAGAAGCTGCCCAGCTCAAATGTGAGGCTTCTAAGAAGAGAATTAGGGATGCAGTTCAGTCTTCTTCTTCCTCTCAAGTGGCAGCTAAGCAGCAGAAGTTCTATCTTCCTCCTCCTCCGTTAAAATCACCTTATCGTGAGAAGAACTCGGTGGTCGTGGATCTTCCCACCCGCCCAACCCAAGTGCTATCGTAACAAGTCTAATTCTCAAGCTCCAAGGTCAAATGCTCCTTATCACCGTCCGCTCTCGTGAGGTGACTTGCAAAAATGTCGCCAGAAGGTCACTATGCGAACAAGTGCTTCAACCAAAGGCGCCTTCCGCCTCCTCCTCCCTGTGAAATCTTCCAGCAATGCAAAGGTCAAGCATAATCCCAACCATGCCAAGGTGAATATGATGAATGCAGCTCAAGCGGAGGAATCTCTTGATGTGATAATGGGTAATCTCTCGCTAATGATATTCCTGCAAAGTCTTATTTGATACTTGGTGCATCGCATTCTTTCATCTCAAGACCTTTTGTGGCTATGCATGATTTGGTTACTCAAGCATTGCCGAGACCTTTGTCTATTGTTTCTCCGGCTAAGGAAATGACTTCTCGAGTTTTGGTTCCGAATGTCGGTATCAAGATGGGCGACTATAGGTTTACGGCTAAACCAATTGTTCTTGGTGACTCGGATATTGATCTTATTCTCGGGATGGATCGGCTTTCTCAAAGACAAAGCTCAGCTTGATTGTGCTGCCGGGGAAATTCAATTGACTCACTCTTCCGACGATGTGATCATCTATGCCGCTTCGTGATGAAACCATTCGATTGTTTTCTCTCAATGAGAAGGGCGAGTTGGATGCTATCTCTCGATTCCAAATCGTTTGTGAGTACCAAGATGTCTTTCCGTAAGAGCTTCCAGAATGCCTCCTCACCGCCGATTGAGTTCACATCGATCTTGAGCCCTGCATCAACCCGTTTGCAAGCGTCCATACAAGCTTGGACCTAATGAGCTGAAGGAATTGAAGAAGCAGCTCGATGAACAAGAGCGTCTGGGTTTGATCGGACCGAGTTCATCTCCTTGGGGTTGTGGTGTTCTTTTGTCCGAAGAAGGATGGCACGGACCGACTTTTGTGTCGATTACCGTCCATTGAATAAGAAGACTATCAAGAACAAGTATCCACTTCCCAACATCAATGAGCTTTTCGAGCAACTCAAAGGTGCTAAAGTGTTCTCCAAGCTTGACCTTCGTATGGGTTATCATCAAATTCGCATTCGTGAACAAGATATTCCCAAGACAGCATTCGAACAAGCTTTGGTTCTTATGAATATACCGTCATGTCTTTCGGCCTTGTCAATGCTCCTCCAACATTCTCTCGAATGACGAACTTCATCTTCAACCCCTACACCAATGAATTCGTCTTGGTCTATCTTGATGATATTTTGGTCTTCTCAAAGAATAAGAAGGATCATGCCAAACTTTTTTTATAGGTGCTAGACAATCTCATAGAGCATCAATTCTATGCGAAGTTTTCCAAATGTTAATTTTGGCTTGATGAAGTTCTTTACCTTGGTCATATCATCTCCGCCAAGGGCATCACCGTTAATCCCGAGAAGGTGTCTGCGGTTGTGAATTGGGAACCTCCTCGGAATGTCAAGCGGCTTAGCTTTTCTTGGTCTTGCAAGCTATTGCCGAAGATTCGTTGAGAACTTCTATAAGATTGCAAAACCTCTTTCCAACCTCCTCCAGAAGCATGTGAAGTATGTCTGGTCTCCTGAGTGTGACGTTGCTTTCAACACCCTCAAAGAGAAACTTCGTCACAGCTCTGTCTTGACTCCTCTGATGAATCCAAGCCATTCAAGTTTTCTGTGATGCTTCTCTTCAAGGTCTCGGTCTTTGTGTTAATGCAAGAGAAGAGAGTTGTGGCCTATACCTCTCGTCAATCGAAGCCCAACGAAAAGAACTACCCCACTCACGATCTTGAGTTGGCGGCGGTTGTCCATGCATTGATAACATGGAGACATCTCTTGTTGGGAAGGAAAGTGGACATTTTCACCGATCACAAGAGTCTCAAGTATATCTTCACTCAACCCAACCTCAACCTCGAGCAGACTCGATGGGTCAAAATGATTCAAGAGTACAAACCAAGTATTGAATATACTCCGCAAGGCCAATGTGATTGCAGATGCTTTGAGCAGAAGGCTTATCGCAATGACTTAATTCTCAAGCCCTTCCAACCGGATCTCTGTGAAGCTTTCCGCATGGTGAATCTTCAAGTTGTTCCTCAAGGCTTTCTTGCCAACCTCATAGTTTCTCCTACTTTGGAAGACCAAATTCGTGAGGCTCAACTCCTGGATACCATGGTGAAAAAGGTGAAACGTGGTATCGACAAGGGCATTTCCAAATACAAGTGCTTCCACATTGATGACAAAGATACTCTTTTCTTCGAGGACCGGATTGTGGTTCCTAAGGGTGATCTACGTAAAGTCATTATGAGCGAGGCGCACAATTCCCTTCTATCCATTCATCCCGAAGTACGAAGATGTACCATGACCTCAAGCGGTCATATTGGTGGACTCGAATGAAGCGAGGAATTGCTTGCTCAATTCGTGAATGAGTGTGATGTCTGCAGAAGAGTGAAAGCAGAACACCAACGACCAGCTGGTCTCCTCCAACCTCTTGCTATTCCAGAATGGAAGTTTGATCATATTGAAATGGACTTCGTGACTGGTTTTCCTAAGTCCAAGCGTGGAAATGATGCTATCTTCGTTGTCATTGACAAGCTTACTAAAGTGGCTCATTTTCTTCCTATCAAAGAATCTATCACAACAGCTCAGTTGGCAGAGCTATACACCTCCAGGATTGTCTCATTGCACGGCATTCCACAGTTGATCTCTTCAGACCGTGGCAGCATCTTTACCTCCAAGTTTTGGGATTCTTTTCAGAAGGCCATGGGCACCAACATTGTTTCAGCACAGCTTTCCATCCTCAAACAAGTGGCCAAGTCGAGCAAGTCAATCAAATCCTTGAAGATATGCTCAGGGCTTGTGTCATTTCCTTCGGTATGAAGTGGGAAGATTGTCTTCCATATGCCGAGTTCTCCTACAACAACAGCTTCCAAGCGAGTTCGGGCAAGGCCCCATTCGAAATTCTCTATGGCGTAAAGTGCCGTACTCCTCTCAATTGGTCCGAGATGTGTGAACGCCAACTTCTTGGCAACGACTTGATCACGAAGTCAAGAAATGTGCAAAGTCATTCGTGAGAATCTCAAAGCGCCAAGAATCGCGCCAGAAGAGCTATTATGATGACAAGCACCGTGATGTGGCTTTTGAAATTGGAGACCATGTCTACCTCCGCGTCTCTCCAATGAAAGGCACCCGTCGCTTCGGTATCAAAGGGCAGCTTGCCCCTAGATACGTGGGTCCTTTCAAAATCATTGGCAAAAGAGGCGATCTCGCCTATCAACTTGAGCTTCCCTCCAACTTCGCAAACGTGCACGATGTGTTTCACGTGTCACAGCTTCGCAAGTGCTTCAAGACTCTGGCGCACTATCAACTTCAAGAAATTGACCTCCAAGAAGATCTCTCTTATCATGAGCACCCGTTGCTATTCTTGAAGAAACCGAGCGCAAGACTCGCAACAAGTCAATCAAATTCCTGAAAGTGAAGTGGTCACACCATTCCGTCCGAGAAGCCACACAGGAGCGCGAGGATCACCTCCGTTCGAATATCCGGAGTTCTTTCAGTCCTAGATCTCGGACGAGATCCTCTTGTAGTGGTGGAGTGTTGTAACACCCGGATGTAACTTTCCATATTTGTAACTCCAACTCTTGCCATTTTCGGCATTGTGATATGATATTCCCTCCGTGGTTGGGTTTTTCTTCATTTTTGCATTTTGTCCATGTCATGCATTTCATAACATGTCATCATGTGCATCTCATTTGCATACGTGTTCGTCTCATGATTCCGAGCATTTTCCCCGTTGTCCGTTTTGCAATCCGGCACTCCTATGTCCCCCGACGTCCCCTTTTACATTTTTCCTTGAGCGGGTACTAAACTTTATCGGATCGGACCGAGGTTTGTCAAGTGGCCTTGGTACACCACCGGTAGACCACCTGTCAAGTTTCGGGTCATTTGGAGCTCGTTTGGTACTCCAACGGTTAACCGCACTCTCGCAAAGGCCTCTATTAAGTTGCAGCCCAACACCCCTTCAAAACAGCCCAAAACCCATCTAAGTCACTTCCATGCTCTCCATCGTCGGATCACGATCATGTGGGCGAAAACCGCACCTCATTTGGAGCTTCCTAGCTCCTTCTACCTATAAATACACCCCTCGCGAAATCTGGGTCTTCTTCTCCCTAACCCTAGAAAAACTCCGCCGCCGCCGGACAAAAATCCGGGCAGCGTACATATCCGCCCGCTCCGCGGACCAACCCGCCCGTCGCTTCGTGTCCCGGGCAGCGCCCCCGCCGCGCCGACCGGGCCCTTCGGCCGGCGCCGCGGCCGCCCGCCCAGCCAGCGCCCTCCGCCGACCTCCGCCTCCCTCGTCGTCGCCTCCAGCGCGCCTCGCCCGGCCGCCCGGCCTTCGCCTCCGCCCGCCGCCTCCCGTCGTCGTCCGGCCCGCCCGTACCCCGGCATACGATTCTTGGCCGTAGCCGCCCCACCTCGCCGACATCCTCCCGGCCGGCCCGCCTCCTCTCCGCCGCCCGCGGCTCCCTCCTCCGGCGAACCTCGGAGATCCGCCAGATCCGATCCAAACAGCGAGCGGTTGACTTCTTCCCCCAAAATCGCCTCTTTTATTCTGTGATAATTTGTTGCATTTTCATCATGCCATAACCGCACCCGTGGCACCGTTTCGGGCTTGTAGCATACCGAAATGTTCGCCTAGAAGAGTAGATTATTTCGTCTCATTGCAGCATTTTCATTTGAGCTCATATTGGTGCCTGAAATGCTGTTGGAAGAGGGTTATGTGATGTTAGTTTCAGATTCTTAACAGAACATGCACTTTTGTCATTTTTGCCATGATTGATGTGTGCATCCTATGAACTTGAGTCCTACATGTGTTTTGTAATATGCCATGCCATCTTTAAAGGGGTGTATGTCATGTATTTTTGTGATCTCTGTGGTGACTAGCACAAGCATGCAAACTAGGCTTCATGATGTTGCTGATTTCAGCCCCTGTTTTGCTGATATTTTTATGCCATGTTAACTTGATGCTACTGAGAGATCCATGCATATTTTGAGATACTTCATTAAGTATTATGTGAACATATGGTTATGCTCTATCCATCCATGCCCTTGTTTGCAATTATGGAGTGCCATAGCTTGAGTCAATCGAGCTCTACTTTTGCTATAAAATGTTTCCTGGCAGATTGTTTACATGTTATTCAATTTTGCCAAGGTTGTTGTAGTTGATCCGTGTATGCTATGATGTTGTTTTTGCCATGTATAACTTCTATGCCATGTCTTCTTGATGTATGTATGCTTAGTTTATCATGAAATGCCCTGTAGTGAGTGCATTGAGCTCTTAAACATGCCTACTTGTTATCTATTTTTGTCATGCCCTGTTGCTGAATCTGTTAACTAAACTTGCTATGTTTACATGCGTGCTATTGCATCTTCTGATCCTTTTTGGCTCATGGTCAGTAAGGGACTTTTGTTCTATGCTTTGATTAGATTCATGCAATGCCTTGGTTTTCTATTATAAGTTCCTGTAGCATGCTGTTTGCTTGCTCTGAACATTGCTTCCTGATGCTGATTCTGCCATGTTCAGTATTTTCACCAAGTCTGTGCAGCTGATATATTTTGCATTTTCCTTGCTTGTTTGGACCTGTTATGTTGTGAATTAGCCGTAGCTCAGTGTTCATCTTTTGCCAAGCATCTTGAGTGGATCACTGCCATATGCTTTTCTGGTATGTTTGGGTGCAGTAGCTTAATTTCGTGTTGCTTGCTAAGTGGTATCATGCTGTTAATGGCAGATTTGTGTCATTCTTGTTTTGCTCGTCATTTGCAAACCGTGCATCCGATTCCGGTGATCTTTATATCGATTTCAACCGAAATCATCTCACCTTTCCAGCGGCATACTTGGTTTGCCAAGTTGATGCCTGGTTCTTCATTTTTCCTTCCGGAGCACGCATACGCATTGCATATCACATCTCGCATATCATGCCATGTTTTGCATCATGTTGCTTGTGCATTGCACCGTGATTTATTGTGGTTCCTTTGTTTGTGTTCTTGCTTTGGGTAGAGCCTGGAGACGAGTACGTGAGCGAGGAACCTGTTGAGAACGCTTACGAGGATCAAGCTTTCGACAACTCGAGAACTTTGCGAGCAAGATGACCATACCCTCGAAATCACTTCTATCTTTGCTTGCTAGATGCTCGCTCTTTTGCTATGCCTATGCTACGATGCCTATCACTTGCTATATCATGCCACCCATATTGCCATGTCAAACCTCTAACCATCCTTTCCTAGCAAACCGTTGTTTGGCTATGTTACCGCTTTGCTCAAATTTCCTCTTATAGCGTTGCTAGTTGCGGTGAAGATGAAGTTTGTTCCTTGTTGGAATATGGAGATGTTGTTCCTTGTTGGAACATGTTTACTTGTTGGGGATATCACAATATATTTGCTATAATTAATGCATCTATATATTTGGTAAAGGGTGGAAGACTCGGCCTTATGCCTGGTGTTTTGTTCCACTCTTGTCGCCCTAATTTCCGTCATACCGGTGTTATGTTCCTTGATTTCACGTTCCTTACGGTTGGGTGATTTATGGGACCCCTTGACAGTTCGCTTTGAATAAGACTCCTCCAAAGAAGGCCCAACATTGGTTTTACCATTTGCCACCTAAGCCTTTTTTCCCCGGTTTTCGCGAGCCCGAGGGTCATCTTATTTTAACCCCGGACCGGTGCTCCTTCGAAAGTGCTGGCCCGAACTAGAGCCCTGTGCAAATACCTTCAAGGAAACTTGAGGTCTGGTTTTAGTTGTACGGACTGCTCATCTGGATGTGCCACGAGAACGAGATATGTGCAGCTCCTATCGGGATTTGTCGGCACAATCGGGCGGCTTTTGCTGGTCTTGTTTCATTCTTTGTCGAAATGTCTTGTAGTCTAGGATTCCGAGACTGATCGGGTCTTCGGTAGAAGGAATATCCTTCGTTGACCGTGAGAGCTTATTATGGGCTAAGTTGGGACACCCCTGCAGGTATTATCTTTCAAAGCCGTGCCCATGATTTATGAGGCAGATGGGAATTTGTTAATGTCCGGTTGTAGAAAACCCGAAGTTGATCTTAATTAATACACATCAATCAGCGTGTGTAACCGTGATGGTCTCTTCGGCGGAGTCCGGAAGTGAACACGGTGTTGGAGTTATGTTTGGCGTAAGTAGTTCAGATCACTTCTTGATCGCTACTAGCTTCACGACCGTGCCTTGCTTCTCTTCTCGCTCTCTTTTTGCGATTGTAGCCACCATATATGCTAGTCGCTTGCTGCAGCTCCACCTCACAACTCTGTCCTTCCTATAAGCTTAAATAGTCTTGATCTCATGGTGTGAGATTGCTGAGTCCCCGACTCACAGATTCTACCAAAACAGCTTGCAGCCGACGATGCCGGTCAGGTGACGCAACCGAGCTCAAGTGGGAGTTCGACGAGGAACGTGGTGGTTACTATGTGTCTTTTCCTGATGATCAGTAGTGGTGCCCAGTTGGGACGATCGGGGATCTGTGTAGCATTTGGGGTATCTTCTTTATTTTGGTTCCGTAGTCGGACCTTGAGTGTAATCTGAATGATGGATGTTTATTTATGTATTGTGTGAAGTGGCATTTGTAAGCCAACTATGTATCTCTTTCCTTATGTATTACATGGGTTGTGTGAAGATTACCTCACTTGTGACATTGCTTTCAATGCGGTTATGCCTCTAAGTCGTGCTTCGACACGTGGGAGATATAGCCACATCGAGGGCGTTACAAGTTGGTAATCGAGCCATCCCGACTTAGGAGCCCTGCTGATTGTTTCTTTGGCGTTGTTGAGTCTAGAACAAAAATGTTTTGAGTCTTAGGATTATATATATCGGAGAGTAGCATTCTTTTACTCCCAGTCCCTTCGTCGCTCTGGTGAGGTCTCCCGTCGTGAAGTTTTGACTCTCCTCTCCTCAAATTTCACTAAAAAATTTTAGGATCACGCTGGTATCTTGGGATCGTTCGATGGTTTTGTGACGAGAACATTGTTCTTGGTGCCTCGACATTTAGGGGTTGTGGCGGTGTCCCGGAGTTGAGCTCCGAGGTGTTGTCGTCACAATTTTATCGTTGCGATTCTGGAATACACGAGATTTGCCGACATCGAAAATCTCTTTTGTGCAGTTGTTGGTGAGATAACCCGATAACCCAAAGATCTTTGAGGCGAGCTCGAGTATTGCCATGACTCGTATAACGGATGCTTTTCAAGGTCGAGGTACCACGATTTCTGAAGGTTTCTTGGTTATGTGTTGTGGATGGATACAGCTGGATCTAGGTATTGTTAGTTTGGGTGATATATTTTGTGTCCCCTGTATCCCCAACACCGCATTGCATAACCGTAAAGTTTCGGGAGTTTGTAGGTGGGATTCAAGTAGCTCCTAGCATTTCTTCCCGCAGATATTTGGTTTTGCGATTGGGTAATCCTTACCACTTATTTGTTCGATCGTACCTTGTTATTTTTCATCAACCCTTAATCAAGTGGCTTCTCACCTTAATGGACGTGTGATGTTAGCTTTTGGAATTCATTCGTTCATCCTTGTTCGAATGTTTATTGTGAAGACTATATGTTGCAATTTCTATCCATTGATTCAACTTGTTCCGTCTGCTATCAAAGTGCTAACGGATGTCACCCTCTTCAGATGGCTCCGCCAACGTCTGAATCCGGATCGCAATGATGAGAGTCGGTCGAACCCTCCACCTCCACCTCCGCCTCCGGAGGCATGGCAAGCTATCATGGCAGCCACCAATGCCAATGCTCGAGATGATTTTGCAACTCTTGCAAGAGCTGCGTACCCAAGGGCAAGGCAATCAATCTAAATCAAGGCCAAGGCAACAACCAGCCGCACTTTGCTACCCTCAATCGGTTCCTCACTAATCACCGAAGTCTTTCGGTTTACGTGTCGAGGCCACAGACGCCGACGATTGGCTTGTGGACATCTGCAAACATTTTGAATGTAGCAATGTCGGACACGAGGACTTTGTCAAGTTTGCTTCGTTTCAACTCAAGGACCAAGTGGCCGAGTGGTACCAAAGAATACAAAGATTCGAGGAGGAGGTCGTGTAATTACCTGGGATGAGTTCCGCCGAGACTTCAAAGCTCACCACATTTCGAAAAGTGTTGTTGAGAGCAAGCGTGAGGAGTTCCGCAATCTCAAGCAAGGCAACATGTCCGTGTATCAATACAATATCCAGTTCCAGAAACTCGCTCGCTTTGCTAAGCAAGACGTCCACGATGAAAAGAGTATGATCTATCAATTCAGAGGTGGTCTCGGAGAAGATCCGCAATTAGCTCTCGTGCTTTTTGAGCGAGAAAAGTATGATGAATTCTACAACATGGCCTTTGAAGCAAGAAGCTGCCCAGCTCAAATGTGAGGCTTCTAAGAAGAGAATTAGGGATGCAGTTCAGTCTTCTTCTTCCTCTCAAGTGGCAGCTAAGCGTGAAGTTCTATCTTCCTCCTCCTCCGTTCCGTCGGCCTTATCGCCAGAAGAACTTCGGTGGTCGTGGATCTTCCCACCCGCCCAACCCAGGCTATCGAACAAGTCTAATTCTCAAGCTCCAAGGTCAAATGCTCCTTATCACCGTCCGCTCTCAGAGGTGACTTGCAAAAAATGTCAGCAGAAAGGTCACTATGCGAACAAGTGCTTCAACCAAAGGCGCCTTCCGCCTCCTCCTCCTGTGAAATCTTCCAGCAATGCAGTGGTCAAGCATAATCCCAACCATGCCAAGGTGAATATGATGAATGCAGCTCAAGCGGAGGAATCTACTGATGTGATAATGGGTAATCTCTCAGTTAATGATATTCCTGCAAAAGTCTTATTTGATACCGGTGCATCGCATTCTTTCATCTCGAGACCTTTTGTGGCTATGCATGATTTGGTTACTCAAGCATTGCCGAGACCTTTGTCTATTGTTTCTCCGGCTAAGGAAATGACTTCTCGAGTTTTGGTTCGAATGTCGGTATCAAGATGGGCGACTATAGGTTTACGGCTAAACCAATTGTTCTTGGTGACTCGGATATTGATCTTATTCTCGGGATGGATCGGCTTTCTCAGCACAAAGCTCAGCTTGATTGTGCTGCCGGGAAATTCAATTGACTCACTCTTCGACGATGTGATCATCTATGCCGCTTCGTGATGAAACCATTCGGTTGTTTTCTCTCAATGAGAAGGGCGAGTTGGATGCTATCTCTCGATTCCGATCGTTTGTGAGTACCAAGATGTCTTTCCGGAAGAGCTTCCAGAATGCCTCCTCACCGCCGATTGAGTTCGTTATCGATCTTGAGCACAGCATCGAACCCGTTTGCAAGCGTCCATACAAGCTTGGACCTAATGAGCTGAAGGAATTGAAGAAGCAGCTCGATGAACAAGAGCGTCTGGGTTTGATCGGACCGAGTTCATCTCCTTGGGGTTGTGGTGTTCTTTTGTCCAGAAGAAGGATGGCACGGACCGACTTTGTGTCGATTACCGTCCATTGAATAAGAAGACTATCAAGAACAAGTATCCACTTCCCAACATCAATGAGCTTTTCGAGCAACTCAAAGGTGCTAAAGTGTTCTCCAAGCTTGACCTTCGTATGGGTTATCATCAAATTCGCATTCGTGAACAAGATATTCCCAAGACAAAGATTCGTAACAAGCTTTGGTTCTTATGAATATACTGTCATGTCTTTCGGCCTTGTCAATGCTCCTCCAACATTCTCTCGAATGACGAACTTCATCTTCAACCCCTACACCAATGAATTCGTCTTGGTCTATCTTGATGATATTTTGGTCTTCTCCAAGAATAAGAAGGATCATGCCAAACATTTGCGATTGGTGCTAGACAAGCTCAGAGAGCATCAATTCTATGCGAAGTTTTCCAAATGTGAATTTTGGCTTGATGAAGTTCTTTACCTTGGTCATATCATCTCCGCCAAGGGCATCACTGTTAATCCCGAGAAGGTGTCTGCAGTTGTGAATTGGGAACCTCCTCAGAATGTCAAGCAGCTTCGCAGTTTTCTTGGTCTTGCAAGCTATTGCCGAAGATTCGTTGAGAACTTCTCTAAGATTGCAAAACCTCTTTCCAACCTCCTCCGTAAGCATGTGAAGTATGTCTGGTCTCCGAGTGTGACGTTGCTTTCAACACCCTCAAAGAGAAACTCGTCACAGCTCTGTCTTGACTCCTCTGATGAATCCAAGCCATTCAAGTTTTCTGTGATGCTTCTCTTCAAGGTCTCGGTCTTTGTGTTAATGCAAGAGAAGAGAGTTGTGGCCTATACCTCTCGTCAACTGAAGCCCAACAAAAAGAACTACCCCACTCACGATCTTGAGTTGGCGGCAGTTGTCCCTGCATTGATAACATGGAGACATCTCTTGTTGGGAAGGAAAGTGGACATTTTCACTGATCACAAGAGTCTCAAGTATATCTTCACTCAACCCAACCTCAACCTCAGGCAGACTCGATGGGTCAAAATGATTCAAGAGTACAAACCAAGTATTGAATATACTCCGGGCAAGGCCAATGTGATTGCAGATGCTTTGAGCAGGAAGGCTTATCGCAATGACTTAATTCTCAAGCCCTTCCAACCGGATCTCTGTGAAGCTTTCCGCAAGCTGAATCTTCAAGTTGTTCCTCAAGGCTTTCTTGCCAACCTCATAGTTTCTCCTACTTTGGAAGACCAAATTCGTGAGGCTCAACTCCTGGATACCATGGTGAAAAAGGTGAAACGTGGTATCGACAAGGGCATTTCCAAATACAAGTGCTTCCACATTGATGACAAAGATACTCTTTTCTTCGAGGACCGGATTGTGGTTCCTAAGGGTGATCTACGTAAAGTCATTATGAACGAGGCGCACAATTCCCTTCTATCCATTCATCCTGGAAGTACGAAGATGTACCATGACCTCAAGCAGTCATATTGGTGGACTCGAATGAAGCGAGGAATTGCTTGCTCAATTCGTGAATGAGTGTGATGTCTGCAGAAGAGTGAAAGCAGAACACCAACGACCAGCTGGTCTCCTCCAACCTCTTGCTATTCCAGAATGGAAGTTTGATCATATTGAAATGGACTTAGTGGATCGGTTTTCCTAAGTCCAAGCGTGGAAATGATGCTATCTTCGTTGTCATTGACAAGCTTACTAAAGTGGCTCATTTTCTTCCTATCAAAGAATCTATCACAACAGCTCAGTTGGCAGAGCTATACACCTCCAGGATTGTCTCATTGCACGGCATTCCACAGTTGATCTCTTCTGCACCGTGGCAGCATCTTTACCTCCAAGTTTTGGGATTCTTTTCGTAAGGCCATGGGCACCAACATTGTTTCAAAGACAGCTTTCCATCCTCAAACAAGTGGCCAAGTCGAGCAAGTCAATCAAATCCTTGAAGATATGCTCGGGGCTTGTGTCATTTCCTTCGGTATGAAGTGGGAAGATTGTCTTCCATATGCCGAAGTTCTCCTACAACAACAGCTTCCAAGCGAGTTCGGGCAAGGCCCCATTCGAAATTCTCTATGGCGTAAAGTGCCGTACTCCTCTCAATTGGTCCGAGACAGGTGAACGCCAACTTCTTGGCAACGACTTGATCACGAAGCGAAGAAATGTGCAAAGTCATTCGTGAGAATCTCAAAGCCGCATAATCGCGCGGAAGAGCTATTATGATGACAAGCACCGTGATGTGGCTTTTGAAATTGGAGACCATGTCTACCTCCGCGTCTCTCCAATGAAAGGCACCCGTCGCTTCGGTATCAAAGGGCAGCTTGCCCCTAGATACGTGGGTCCTTTCAAAATCATTGGCAAAAGAGGCGATCTCGCCTATCAACTTGAGCTTCCTCCAACCGCAAAGCGTGCACGATGTGTTTCACGTGTCACAGCTCGCAAGTGCTTCAAGACTCTGGCGCACTATCAACTTCAAGAAATTGACCTCCAAGAAGATCTCTCTTATCATGAGCACCCGTTGCTATTCTTGAAGAAACCGAGCGCAAGACTCGCAACAAGTCAATCAAATTCCTGTAAGTGAAGTGGTCACACCATTCCGTCCGTGAAGCCACCTGGGAGCGTGAGGTTCAACTGCGTTTTGTTTTTCCGGAGTTCTTTCAGTCCTTGATCTCGGGACGAGATCGTCTTGTAGTGGAGGTGTGTTGTAACACCCGGATGTAACTTTCCATATTTGTAACTCCAACTCTTGCCATTTTCGGCATTGTGATATGATATTCCCTCCGTGGTTGGGTTTTTCTTCATTTTGCATTTTGTCCATGTCATGCATTTCATAACATGTCATCATGTGCATCTCATTTGCATACGTGTTCGTCTCATGATTCCGAGCATTTTCCCGTTGTCCGCTTGCAATCCGCACTCCTATGTCCCCCGACGTCCCTTTTACATTTTTCCTTGAGCGGGTACTAAACTTTATCGGATCGGACCGAGGTTTGTCAAGTGGCCTTGGTACACCACCGGTAGACCACCTGTCAAGTTTCGGGTCATTTGGAGCTCGTTTGGTACTCCAACGGTTAACCGCACTCTCGCAAAGGCCTCTATTAAGTTGCAGCCCAACACCCCTTCAAAACAGCCCAAAAACCCATCTAAGTCACTTCCATGCTCTCCATCGTCGGATCACGATCATGTGGGCGAAAACCGCACCTCATTTGGAGCTTCCTAGCTCCTTCTACCTATAAATACACCCCCTCCCGCGAAATCTCGGGTCTTCTTCTCCCCTAACCCTAGAAAAACTCCACCCGCCGCCGCCGGACAAAAATCCGGGCAGCGTACATGTCCGCCCGCTCCGCCGGACCAACCCGCCGTCGCTACGTGTCCTGGGCGCGCCGCCGCCCATGGCGCCGGCCCTTCGGCCAGCCCATGACTGCGACGCCGCCCCAGCCATGGCAGCCCTCCGCCCGACCTCCGCCTCCCTCGTCGTCCGCCTCCAGCGCCTCGCCCGACCGCCCGGCCTTCCGCCTCCGCCCGCCGCCTCCCGTCGTCGTCCGGCCAGCGCCCCATGTGCATGCCGATTCTTGGCGCCCGTAGCCCGCCCCACCTCGCCGACATCCTCCCGGCCGGCCCGCCTCCTCTCCGCCCGCCCGGCCTCCCTCCTCGGCGAACCTCGGAGATCCGCCAGATCCGATCCAAACAGCGAGCAGTTGACTTCTTCCCCCACCCGAAAATCGCCTCTTTTATTCTGTGATAATTTGTTGCATTTTCATCATGCCATAACTTCGCACCCGTGGCACCGTTTCGGGCTTGTAGCATACCGAAATGTTCGCCTAGAAGAGTAGATTATTTCGTCTCATTGCAGCATTTTCATTTGAGCTCATATTGGTGCCTGAAATGCTGTTGGAAGAGGGTTATGTGATGTTAGTTTCAGATTCTTAACAGAACATGCACTTTTGTCATTTTTGCCATGATTGATGTGTGCATCCTATGAACTTGAGTCCTACATGTGTTTTGTAATATGCCATGCCATCTTTAAAGGGGTGTATGTCATGTATTTTTGTGATCTCTGTGGTGACTAGCACAAGCATGCAAACTAGGCTTCATGATGTTGCTGATTTCAGCCCTGTTTTGTTGATATTTTTATGCCATGTTAACTTGATGCTACTTGAGATCCATGCATATTTTGAGATACTTCATTAAGTATTATGTGAACATATGGTTATGCTCTATCCATCCATGCCCTTGTTTGCAATTATGGAGTGCCATAGCTTGAGTCAATCGAGCTCTACTTTTGCTATAAAATGTTTCCTGGCAGATTGTTTACATGTTATTCAATTTTGCCAAGGTTGTTGTAGTTGATCCGTGTATGCTATGATGTTGTTTTTGCCATGTATAACTTCTATGCCATGTCTTCTTGATGTATGTATGCTTAGTTTATCATGAAATGCCCTGTAGTGAGTGCATTGAGCTCTTAAACATGCCTACTTGTTATCTATTTTTGTCATGCCCTGTTGCTGAATCTGTTAACGAAACTTGCTATGTTTACATGCGTGCTATTGCATCTTCTGATCCTTTTTGGCTCATGGTCAGTAAGGGACTTTTGTTCTATGCTTTGATTAGATTCATGCAATGCCTTGGTTTTCTATTATAAGTTCCTGTAGCATGCTGTTTGCTTGCTCTGAACATTGCTTCCTGATGCTGATTCTGCCATGTTCAGTATTTTCACCAAGTCTGTGCAGCTGATATATTTTGCATTTTTCCCTTGCTTGTTTGGACCTGTTATGTTGTGAATTAGCCGTAGCTCAGTGTTCATCTTTTGCCAAGCATCTTGAGTGGATCACTGCCATATGCTTTTCTGGTATGTTTGGGTGCAGTAGCTTAATTTCGTGTTGCTTGCTAAGTGGTATCATGCTGTTAATGGCAGATTTGTGTCATTCTTGTTTTGCTCGTCATTTGCAAACCGTGCATCCGATTCCGGTGATCTTTATATCGATTTCAACCGAAATCATCTCACCTTTCCAGCGGCATACTTGGTTTGCCAAGTTGATGCCTGGTTCTTCATTTTCCTTCCGGAGCACGCATACGCATTACATATCACATCTCGCATATCATGCCATGTTTTGCATCATGTTGCTTGTGCATTGCACCGTGATTTATTGTGGTTCCTTTGTTTGTGTTCTTGCTTTGGGTAGAGTCGGGACGAGTACGTGAACGAGGAACCTGTTGAGAACGCTTACGAGGATCAAGCTTTCGACAACTCTGAGAACTTTGCATGCAAGATGAACATACCCTCGAAATCACTTCTATCTTTGCTTGCTAGATGCTCGCTCTTTTGCTATGCCTATGCTACGATGCCTATCACTTGCTATATCATGCCACCCATATTGCCATGTCAAACCTCTAACCATCCTTTCCTAGCAAACCGTTGTTTGGCTATGTTACCGCTTTGCTCAGCCCCTCTTATAGCGTTGCTAGTTGCAGGTGAAGATGAAGTTTGTTCCTTGTTGGAATATGGAGATGTTGTTCCTTGTTGGAACATGTTTACTTGTTGGGGATATCACAATATATTTGCTATAATTAATGCATCTATATATTTGGTAAAGGGTGGAAGACTCGGCCTTATGCCTGGTGTTTTGTTCCACTCTTGTCGCCCTAATTTCCGTCATACCGGTGTTATGTTCCTTGATTTCACGTTCCTTACACGGTTGGGTGATTTATGGGACCCCCTTGACAGTTCGCTTTGAATAAGACTCCTCCAGCAAGGCCCAACATTGGTTTTACCATTTGCCACCTAAGCCTTTTTCCCCCGGGTGTTCGCGAGCCCGAGGGTCATCTTATTTTAAGGCCCCCCCCCCGGAGCAGTGCTCCTTCGAGTCGGCCCGAACTAGAGCTCCTGTCTGGCGCCCTTCAAGGAAACTTGAGGTCTGGTTTTAGTTATGCGGACTGCTCATCTGGATGTGCCACGAGAACGAGATATGTGCAGCTCCTATCGGGATTTGTCGGCACAATCGGGCGGCTTTGCTAGTCTTGTTTCATTCTTTGTCGAAATGTCTTGTAGTCTAGGATTCCGAGACTGATCGGGTCTTCCGGTAGAAGGAATATCCTTCGTTGACCGTGAGAGCTTATTATGGGCTAAGTTGGGACACCCTGCAGGTATTATCTTTCAAAGCCGTGCATGGTTATGAGGCAGATGGGAATTTGTTAATGTCCGGTTGTAGAAAACCCGAAGTTGATCTTAATTAATACACATCAACCGCGTGTGTAACCGTGATGGTCTCTTCTCGTGGTCCGGGAAGTGAACACGGTGTTGGAGTTATGTTTGACGTAAGTAGTTCAGGATCACTTCTTGATCGCTACTAGCTTCACGACCGTGCCTTGCTTCTCTTCTCGCTCTCTTTTGCGATTGTAGCCACCATATATGCTAGTCGCTTGCTGCAGCTCCACCTCACAACTCTGTCCTTCCTATAAGCTTAAATAGTCTTGATCTCGCGGGTGTGAGATTGCTGAGTCCCCTGACTCACAGATTCTACCAAAACAATAGCAGGTGCCGACGATGCCGGCAGTGAGTGGCGCAACCGAGCTCAAGTGGGAGTTCGACGAGGAACGTGGTGGTTACTATGTGTCTTTTCCTGATGATCGATGGTGGTGCCCAGTTGGGACGATCGGGGATCTGTGTAGCATTTGGGGTATCTTCTTTATTTTGGTTCCGTAGTCGGACCTTGAGTGTAATCTGAATGATGGATGTTTATTTATGTATTGTGTGAAGTGGCATTTGTAAGCCAACTATGTATCTCTTTCCCTTATGTATTACATGGGTTGTGTGAAGATTACCTCACTTGTGACATTGCTTTCAATGCGGTTATGCCTCTAAGTCGTGCTTCGACACGTGGGAGATATAGCCACATCGAGGGCGTTACAAGTTGGTAATCAGAGCCATCCCCGACTTAGGAGCCCCTGCTTGATTGTTTGCTGGCGTTGTTGAGTCTAGAACAAAAATGTTTTGAGTCTTAGGATTATATATATCGGAGAGTAGCATTCTTTTTACTCCCCAGTCCCTTCGTCGCTCTGGTGAGGTCTCCTGTCGTAGAAGTTTTGACTCTCCTCTCCTCAAATTTCACTAAAAAAAATTTTAGGATCACGCGGGTATCTTGGGATCGTTCCGATGGTTTTGTGACGAGAACATTGTTCTTGGTGCCTCCTGACATTTAGGGGTTGTGGCAGTGTCCCGGGGAGTTGAGCTCCGAGGTGTTGTCGTCACAATTTTATCGTTGCAGTTCTGGAATACACGAGCTTTGCCGACATCGAAAATCTCTTTTGTGCGATTGTTGGTGAGATAACCCGATAACCCAAAGATCTTGAGGCGAGCTCGAGTATTGCCATGACTCGTATAACGGATGCTTTTCAAGGTCGAGGTACACGATTTCTGAAGGTTTCTTGGTTATGTGTTGACGGATGGATACAGTTGGATCTAGGTATTGTTAGTTTGGGTGATATATTTTGTGTCCTCAGATCCCCAACACCGCAGTTGCATAACCGTAAAGTTTCGGAGTTTGTAGGTGGGATTCAAGTAGCTCCTAGCATTTCTTCCCGCAGATATTTGGTTTTGCGATTGGGTAATCCTTACCACTTATTTGTTCCAACGTACCTTGTTATTTTTCATCAACCCTTAATCAAGTGGCTTCTCACCTTAATGGACGTGTGATGTTAGCTTTTGGAATTCATTCGTTCATCCTTGTTCGAATGTTTATTGTGAAGACTATATGTTGCAATTTCTATCCATTGATTCAACTTGTCTGCTGCTCATCAAAGTGCTAACGGATGTCACCCTCTTCAGGATGGCTCCGCCAACGCGTCTGAATCCGGATCGCAATGATGAGAGTGATTCGAACCCTCCACCTCCACCTCCGCCTCCGGAGGCATGGCAAGCTATCATGGCAGCCACCAATGCCAATGCTCAGATGATTTTGCAACTCTTGCAAGAGCGTACCCAAGGGCAAGGCAATCAACGAAATCAAGGCCAAGGCAACAACCAGCCGCACTTTGCTACCCTCAATCAGTTCCTCACTAATCAGCCGAAGTCTTTCAGTTTCTGTGTCGAGGCCACAGACGCCGACGATTGGCTTGTGGACATCTGCAAACATTTTGAATGTAGCAATGTCGGACACGAGGACTTTGTCAAGTTTGCTTCGTTTCAACTCAAGGACCAAGGCTGCCGAGTGGTACCACCAATACAAAGATTCCAGAGGAGGTCGTCATTACAGGATGAGTTCCGCCGAGACTTCAAAGCTCACCACATTTCGAAAAGTGTTGTTGAGAGCAAGCGTGAGGAGTTCCGCAATCTCAAGCAAGGCAACATGTCCGTGTATCAATACAATATCCGGTTCGAAACTCGCTCGCTTTGCTAAGCAAGACGTCCACGATGAAAAGAGTATGATCTATCAATTCGGAGGTGGTCTCGAGAGAAGATCTGCAATTAGCTCTCGTGCTTTTTGAGCCGTAAAAGTATGATGAATTCTACAACATGGCATCAAGCAAGAAGCTGCCCAGCTCAAATGTGAGGCTTCTAAGAAGAGAATTAGGGATGCAGTCAGTCTTCTTCTTCCTCTCAAGTGGCAGCTAAGCAGCGGAAGTTCTATCTTCCTCCTCCTCCGTTCCGTCGGCCTTATAGAAGAACTCAGGTGGTCGTGGATCTTCCCACCCGCCCAACCCAGGCTATCGTAACAAGTCTAATTCTCAAGCTCCAAGGTCAAATGCTCCTTATCACCGTCCGCTCTCGGAGGTGACTTGCAAAAATGTCGCCAGAAAGGTCACTATGCTAACAAGTGCTTCAACCAAAGGCGCCTTCCGCCTCCTCCTCCTGTGAAATCTTCCGGCAATGCAAAGGTCAAGCATAATCCCAACCATGCCAAGGTGAATATGATGAATGCAGCTCAAGCGGAGGAATCTCTTGATGTGATAATGGGTAATCTCTCGATTAATGATATTCTGCAAAAGTCTTATTTGATCTTTGGTGCATCGCATTCTTTCATCTCAAGACCTTTTGTGGCTATGCATGATTTGGTTACTCAAGCATTGCCGAGACCTTTGTCTATTGTTTCTCCGGCTAAGGAAATGACTTCTCGAGTTTTGGTTCAATGTCGGTATCAAGATGGGCGACTATAGATTTCTGGCTAAACCAATTGTTCTTGGTGACTCGGATATTGATCTTATTCTCGGGATGGATTGACTTTATCAGCACAAAGCTCAGCTTGATTGTGCTGCCAGGGAAATTCAATTGACTCACTCTTACGGACGATGTGATCATCTATGCCGCTTCGTGATGAAACCATTCATTGTTTTCTCTCAATGAGAAGGGCGAGTTGGATGCTATCTCTCGATTCCATCGTTTGTGAGTACCAAGATGTCTTTCCGGATGAGCTTCCAGAATGCCTCCTCACCGCCAGCTTGAGTTCGTTATCGATCTTGAGCCCGGCATCGAACCCGTTTGCAAGCGTCCATACAAGCTTGGACCTAATGAGTGAAGGAATTGAAGAAGCAGCTCGATGAACAAGAGCGTCTGGGTTTGATCATACCGAAGTTCATCTCCTTGGGGTTGTGGTGTTCTTTTGTCCAGAAGAAGGATGGCACGGACCGACTTTTGTGTCGATTACCGTCCATTGAATAAGAAGACTATCAAGAACAAGTATCCACTTCCCAACATCAATGAGCTTTTCGAGCAACTCAAAGGTGCTAAAGTGTTCTCCAAGCTTGACCTTCGTATGGGTTATCATCAAATTCGCATTCGTGAACAAGATATTCCCAAGACAGCATTCAGAACAAGCTTTGGTTCTTATGACTGGTGTTTTGTTCTACTCTTGTCGCCCTAATTTCCGTCATACCGGTGTTATGTTCCTTGATTTCACGTTCCTTACACGGTTGGGTGATTTATGGGACCCCCTTGACAGTTCGCTTTGAATAAGACTCCTCCAAAGAAGGCCCAACATTGGTTTTACCATTTGCCACCTAAGCCTTTTTCCCCGGGTTTTCGCGAGCCGAGGGTCATCTTATTTTAACCCCGGACCGGTGCTCCTTCGAGTCTTGGCCCGAACTAGAGCCTGCAGGCGCCCCTCAAGGAAACTTGAGGTCCGGTTTTAGTTATGCGGACTGCTTATCCGGATGTGCCACGAGAACGAGATATGTGCAGCTCCTATCGGGATTTGTCGGCACAATCGGGCGGCTTTGCTGGTCTTGTTTCATTGCTTTGTCGAAATGTCTTGTAGTCCGGGATTCCGAGATCGATCGGGTCTTCGGTAGAAGGAATATCCTTCGTTGACCGTGAGAGCTTATTATGGGCTAAGTTGGGACACCCTGCAGGTATTATCTTTCAAAGCCGTGCCCGCGGTTATGAGGCGAGATGGGAATTTGTTAATGTCGGTTGTAGAAAACCCGAAGTTGATCTTAATTAATACACATCAACGGCGTGTGTAACCGTGATGGTCTCTTCTCGGTAGTCCGGGAAGTGAACACGATGTTGGAGTTATGTTTGGCGTAAGTAGTTCAGGATCACTTCTTGATCGCTACTAGCTTCACGACCGTGCCTTGCTTCTCTTCTCGCTCTCTTTTGCGATTGTAGCCACCATATATGCTAGTCGCTTGCAGCTCCACCTCACAACTCTGTCCTTCCTATAAGCTTAAATAGTCTTGATCTCGCGGGTGTGAGATTGCTTTGAGTCCCCGTGACTCATGATTCTACCAAAAGCGATTGCAGGTGCCGACGATGCAGTCTGGTGGCCTTAACCGAGCTCAAGTGGGAGTTCGACGAGGAACGTGGTGGTTACTATGTGTCTTTCACGATGATCAGTAGTGGTGCCCGTTGGGACGATCGGGGATCCTGTGTAGCATTTGGGGTATCTTCTTTATTTTGGTTCCATAGTCGGACCTTGAGTGTAATCTGAATGATGGATGTTTATTTATGTATTGTGTGAAGTGGCATTTGTAAGCCAACTATGTATCTCTTTCCTTATGTATTACATGGGTTGTGTGAAGATTACCTCACTTGCGACATTGCTTTCAATGCGGTTATGCCTCTAAGTCGTGCTTCGACACGTGGGAGATATAGCCGCATCGAGGGCGTTACAGGGGGATTGGGAGCTGTCACACAGGGCGGACCTTGGCACTTCCGGGGCAATCCAGTTGTTATCGCCCCATATGATGGTTACACAAAGCCCTCCTTGATCGAGCTCTATACTATTGAGATCTGGGCGCGGATCATCGAGCTCCCTATTGCTTATCATGGGAAATTGAAGGCTTTAGCATCAAAGATTGGAGAGTTTGTTGATTCAGAACCGTCCTCCTTTGACTTTGAAGGAAACTTTTATAGGGTCAGGATCAGGCTTGATGTTCGGAACCCGCTGAAGAAAGCCATATCTCTGATCTATGGTGGCGAGAGGGAGATCTTCGATGTCAAGTATGAACGTTTGCCTGATTGGTGCCAGGTATGTGGTATGATGGGCCACGAATTCAAAGAACATGGTGATAGGGTGCGTCCTCCTTCGGCCCTGGTTTTCAAAAATCTGCGAGCTCCTGCGACAACTGCCTGGGGCACACACCGTCGGAACCGAAATCAGAAGGAACAAAATAGGGATGGGCCGGCTGCGCCCTTCTCGGAGTCAAGCCATCAGGGCAGTCAGAATCAGCAGGGGATGGATGTGGAGGCGATTGACGCTAACAAGAAGCGCCCGTCGGACCAAGTTGCGGGCTCGCCGGTTCCCAAGGCTGCTTCAAGGCTGGAGCTGGAGATGGGGGGACGGTGCCAGTCAGCCCTCCTCCCAAACAGGATCCTAAGCGGTCCAAACTCATGGGGCAGCTTGACAAAGGAGGAAATTTGACAGAGAAGACTGGTACAATCATAGTAAAGAAGACCCCCAATGCGGGGAAAGGCTCAGACGCGAGATCGGCGGCCTCCGCGACGGAGGACCGCCGGACGAAATGAATGTTTTAAGCTGGAACTGTCGGGGGATTGGCAACGCCCCGACAGTTCAAGAGCTTCGCGAACTCGCGAATAAGTTTTCCCCTAGAGTACTTTGTATAGTTGAAACCCAAATTAGTGGGGAGAGAGCGGAAAATTTAAAAAGTACTTTAGGCTATGATAATTCCTTTGCTGTTTATGCCTCTGGTAGAAGTGGAGGCTTAGCTATATTCTGGAATGATGAAATAAAGAATGAGATTTTGGGTTACTCAAAGTATCATATTGATTGTAAGATTACTGGTGTGGGTGATCAACCTTGGAGGCTGTCGTGTTTCTACGGTGAAGCACAGACCCATCTTTGTCATCACACTTGGACCACCATGAAGAACCTGTCCACCCTCCATGATCTTCCATGGGTTTGTATAGGGGATTTCAACGAAGTGTTGAGGCATGATGAACATGAAGGAATTGGTTCAAGCAGCCAATCACAAATACAAGGATTCAGAGATGCGGTTGACGTATGTGGCTTGATTGATCTTGGTTTCAAGATTCGTGCGGACTTCACCAACCGTTTGATAGTGACCTTGGTCCGGACAGTCTTTCTTCCTATTGATGCGGAGGCAATTTTGAAGATTCCGGTATACACTCGCAATATACAAGATTTCTGGGCATGGAACCCGGACAAGAAGGATCAGTTTAGTGTGAGCTTGGCTTATAGATTTTTGCTCAGGACTAAGCTCCAGCAGGAGGAGTGGCTTAATGGTGGCAGTGGGACGTCCAACTCTGAGAAGGACCAAAAGCTTGGACTGCAGTTTGGAAATTAAAAGTCCCATCGAAAGTGAGAATTTTTCTTTGGAGACTTGCTCACCATTCGCTCCCAACAACTGATCTTTTGAAACGAAGAAACATGTCAGTGCAATACGTGTGCCCGTTGTGTGGGTGTGAGGATTCTTGGCGACATGCCCTAGTTGCATGTACGATGTCATGTTGTGTCTGGGCACTGTCAGATGAAGTTTTGGTTTCCCAGTTGTCGGATAACATGGAGGATGTGACGCCCCCGATTCAATCGCACACTAATCATGCACGCAAATGTGTACGATCAAGATCAGGGACTCACGGGAAGATATCACAACACAACTCTAAAACATAAAATAAGTCATACAAGCATCATAATACAAGCCAGGGGCCTCGAGGGCTCGAATACAAGTGCTCGATCATAGGCAGGTCGTGAAGCAACAATATCTGAGTACGGACATAAGTTAAACAAGTTTGCTTAAGAAGGCTAGCACAAAGCGGGATACAGATCGAAAAGAGGCGCAAGCCTCTGCCTGGGATCCTCCTAACTACTCACAGTGCGTCGCCGTGAGCTGCACGTAGTAGTAGGCACCTCCGGTAGTAGTAGAGTCGTAAATGCGTCAGTGGCGTCGGCTCACGGACTCCGACATCTGGTTGCGGCAACCAGGTAGAAGGGAAAGGGGGAAAAGGGGAGAAAAACAACCGTGAGTACTCATCCAAAGTACTCGCAAGCAAGGAGCTACACTACATATGCATGGGTATATGTGTAAAGGGCCATATCGGTGGAATGAACTTCAGAATACCAGAATAAAAGGGGGATAGCTAATCCTGTCGAAGACTACGCTTCTGGCAGCCTCCGTCTTGCAGCATGTAGAAGGGAGTAGACTAAAGTCCTCCAAGTAGCATCGCATAGCATAATCCTACCCGGCGATCCCCTCCTCGTATCCCAGAGAGAGAGCGACCACCGGTTGTATCCGCACTTGGAAGGGTGTGTTTTATTAAGTATCCGGTTCTAGTTGTCATAAGGTCAAGGTACAACTCCAAGTCGCCCCTGTTACCAAGATCACGGCTATTCGAATAGATTAACTTCCTGCAGGGTGCACCACATAACCCAACACGCTTGATCCCATTTGGCCGACACACTTTTTACGGGTCATGCCCGGCCGTGGAAGATCAACACGCCGCAGCCCCACCTAGGCTCAGCAGAGAGGTCAAGACGCCGGTCTAAACCTAAGCGCCACAGTGGGTCTGGGCCCATCGCCCTTAGCACACCGCAGACGTTGCACGCGCCGGAAGCAGACCTAGCCTACAGCGTTCCAGTCCAATCCGGGCGCTACGCCACTCGGGGCCGACGTCACGAAGTGCTTCGGCCGATACCACGACGCCGAAAGTGCCCATATCTTTCCCACGTAGTTGGTTAGTGCGTATAGGCCCGTGAGCTGGACTCGGATCAAATACCAAGATCTCGTTAAGCGTGTTAAGTATCCGCTAACGCCCGAGCAGAGGCCAGGCCCACCTCTCTCCCACGCGGTCTCAACTCGCCTGCCGCTCCGCCACAAAGATCCATCCAGGGCCGTCGGGACAAAGGTCCTTTCAGCCCCAATCCGTGAATCACTCATGGTGCTCCACAAGCCGACCCGACTTTAGTCACCACATGTATCATGTATAAGTATAAGTATATACCCGTGATCACCTCCCGAGTGATCACGGCCCGATAGTATAGCATGCCAGACGGACAAGAATGTAGGGCCACAGATGGAATACTAGCATCCTATACTAAGGTGTAGGATTGCGTAAAGGTAACAACATGATAGTAGCAAGGACAGGCTATGCATCGGGATAGGTATAACGGAAAGCGTAACATGCTACACTACTCTAATGCAAGCGGTATAGAGTAGAATAGGCGATATCTGGTGATCAAGGGGGCTTGCCTGGTTGCTCGCAAGAGAGATGGGTCGTCAACTCCGTAGTCGAATCAAGCGGCAGCAGCGTCGGTCTTGTAGTCTACCGGAGAGAAGAGGGGGAAGAAACAACGAATACCATGTAAACAGATGCATATCGATGCATGACATGACAAGTAACGATGCTAGGCGTGCCCTAACGTGGTATGAGGTGATACCGGTTAAGGGGGGAAACATCTGGGAAAGTATTCCCGGTGTTTCGCGTTTTCGGGCAGAGGAGCCAGAGGGGGAAAGTTGCGAGTTCGAAAGGCTAGGGGGGTGTGGCGGACGAACGATTTGCTTATTCGGAATCATCTCGTCGTTCTGAGCAACTTTCATGTTGAAAATATTTTAATCCGAGTTACGGATTAAAAGATATGATTTTCTAAAGATTTAGTCATTTTCTGATTTTATTTAATTATTTATTTAAATCCAAAATTATCCAGAATAGTAAATGATGATGTCAGCATGACATCAGAGTGATGTCAGCAGTCAACGTTGACCATTGACCTGGTCAACCTGACGTGTGGGTCCCACTGTCATTGACTAAGATTAATTAAAACAGATTAATTAGTTTAATTAGTGATTAGGTTAATCTAATCAGGATTAATTAACTTAATTAATTACTTACTTAATTAATTAATATTTTAATTATTTTAATTATTATTTATTTACTTATTTAATATATTTTTTTAATTCCTTTTTTTTATAAACGTTACGGGTGGGCCCTCTCGTCAAGGCAGGCCATAGCGGTATGCGGTGTCTTTGGCGCAAAGCGGGCGGGACCGATCGGGCACCCTGCAAGACAGAGGGGCGAGGCCATGGTCAGTGGCCCCATGGCGGTGACCACCGGGCGCGACGGAGGAGCACCGGCTGGTGATGATCGCATAAGGCAGGTGGCTGTGGATCGCGCCAGCCGATGGCTGTGCCGCACGCGCGCGAGGGGGCGTGGCGCAGACGAGGGGTGACCGGGGTGACCGCGGCAACGCAGCGCTGGCCAACAGCGTGCCGAGCGACGCTGCACAAGCGTGGGAGGGATATGGGGATGCAGGGAGAGGGGAGGGGCCTCACGTTAAATGCCGTGAGAAGGGGCGGCGCGGCTCGGGGGCGACCCGTGGGGAGGAGGACGGAGACGTTCGACGGAGACGGGAGGCGGTCCCGGCGGGAGTGCGGCGATGAGGAGGCCGTTGATGGAGAGGGCGAGGACGGGTCGGGCGATGGTGGCGGGTCGGACGACGGGAAGAGGTCGAGGCGGCAAGGTCTCCGGGCGGTGGTGGTCTTGACACAACGACGACGCCGTTGTCTAGGGGCGTCGGGCTCGTTGCCCCTTCCCGATCCAGATCGGGTCGGGGAAGAGGAGCGAGGGGAGGCGAGCCGGAGAGGCGGCAAGGCGAAGGCGCTCCGGGTGGTGCCGGCCTCGTGCGGCGGCGGTGGCCTCAGGGGAGCGGCGGCTCGCATCGGGCACGAGCGTGCGGGCCTGGCTCGATGTGTGCGAGGGTTGCATGTGGTGGCGGCGATGTGGGAGAACGAGGGAGCGGGGGTGGGGATCGTGGGGGAGTAGTGGGGGCGGACTGGCTAGGGTTCCGGTCGGGGTGGGGGTTAAGGGGAGGTCGGGTGGGCCGGCCTGGCGGCCCATAGGCTAGCTGGGCCGAGGCCCAGCAGGGGGGGGGACTTGCTTTCTTTTTTTTTGTTCTTTTCCTTTCTTGTTATTTATTTTGTTTTTTGTTTTATTTCATTTTAATGTATTTATGCACTTTCTAAAAAGGTGTTTTCTGCACTATAATTACCTAGGCATTTAACTGCACACTCAGAACAATTTTGTTTCAATGTTTGAAAACCTTTATTGTTTGCTAAATTTTGAATTTTGAATTCGAACCAGTTTTGAACTAACGCGAGATTAGTAACAATAATAAAGGTGGCGTGGCATCATTAGCAGAGGATTACTGTAGCGTAACTATCCGGGCGTCACAATTCTCCTCCACTACAAGAAATCTCGTCCCGAGATTTAAGAGGTGGAATAAGGGGGAAAGGTCTGGTTACAAAATCGTAACGAATCTTCTCGGTCTTGGTTGCTCTTCTCGAAGTGGTCGATCCATAGCGCTGATGTCTTCATTTCTCTGCTTCAGGTCGGCATGATGAAGTTGTCGTCCTTTCTTCGGGGGTCTCATCGTACTTATGAAAAATGATCAAGGTTATCTTCAGAGGAACTGGCCTCTACAAGGTCACGTATCTGGTAGAGAACATCAGGGAGGGTGACGAATAGTAACTCTCGAATTGAAACCTTAGAAAATATCGAGAGCAAGGAAAGGAGGTATCATGAGAAGTTTCGAGCGGGCAGGCAATCGTTCGGTGTCTGTAACAAAGGGTAAAAGGGGTCCAGAGCAATGGGAATAAGTTTTGTGTCTGATACCCGAATAGATCACTAGGAAGGTGGCTCGCGAATTACATACGAAACGAAGCACGAGGGATAACTTCGAAAATAGGGGGTATAGGAGAGTCTGGATCGATCCTGGGACCTATGGGTTATGGGCCCACCATGTGGGTTAAGAGTAGGAAGGGCGGTAACGTCTTGCACGATCATGTAAGCAAGGCATGTCAGAGGATAGCCTGTCAGTTATGTCGGCAACAACGTCGGTACCAAGGGCGAGGGACGAAGAGAACCGTTTTCCCGCTCGTTGAACGAGGCGGACCATTAGGCAAAGTTCTCATCCATGGTGGATACAGGAATGTCATCAACAATAGTAACGGGTTCTTACTGACAGAGTTGCACACCGAGGTGTTTACAAAAGCAGGAGAATATTACTGCTTAGATCATATAGATCACAAGAAAGGTTAAACCAAACAATGGAAAGGAGGATATGATTACCAGATTTAAACAGAGCAATGGAAAGGAAAATGTGTTTAAACACATATTTCAAGGGTATATTCTTCCCAAGGACAAGCATAGTATGATATCCATGACAGGATATAATGTAGAAAACCTTTTAGGTAGGGGAGAGAAATTTCATGACATTACCCATACAACGGTGTTTGGATAATTGAGCAGGAAACATTTAGCATTGGGCTTCAAATGGTCTTGTTGAAAACCGGAGTACCAGAGACATGCTTCGAGATAGCATTGACATGGTCTTCAAGCAAAGGTCAGACTTTGGATATAGGAAGGATCCATTAGGAACAACTTTTAGGATAAGTCTTACAATTTCCTCCAAGAAGAATGGTTATCTTGCAAAAGAAATTATAATGATAGGTCCTCCAAATTGGGGGGTGGTAGGCATGACATCATGTTACCGGGTCATCAAAGGATCAACATCATAACTCTTGGAAAGTTGTCCCAACCATCATATCTCGACCGAGATTCATATCCAATTGGTGTCATGATACCTCGGACTCGGGGTCCGAGAGGAAAAGGTGCAACACAAATCGATTTAAATGACATTGCAAGATTCTCGGGAAATGAACTATGGGAGCGGGTTCCTGAAGCAATAGTTCATCATTAAACCAAGGAGAGGATGATGAGGTGGATGATGGACTCAGCGATAATTCAACGAGGTATCCAAAAGATGGATCTCCACAATTATGTGGATAAGGAGATAACATCTGTCAGATCAAACGATATAAGTATGCTCGAGGAAAACATACACAATTAAACATTGGTTGAAAGGTGCACCCGAATATGGGTTGGGTTGCACGATCAATGTTAGAGTGGTGACTTGACGAACAAAAGAATTAGATTGAAACTCGACCATTCACTTCAAAGCAATAGGGTTGCTAGAAGTTTTGAATTCACACATCATAGTTCAATTGTCGGTATTCCGGTTAGAAACAACACGGGTACCGAGAAAGAATGGTGAGGGTGAGAAGTATCACCATACCAAGAATTCTCAAGAGGTGGAGTAATCCTCACGACATTCTTGACATAAAAGATGGTAATACTCCATGGTAAAGAAGAACAAATGCTAGATAGCAAGGAACTCGAGGTATAACACGTAACACAAACAAGTTTTTTGTTGGAGGGAACGCAATAAAGAGGTCGATGACAACACAAATCATCGAGGGCAAGGATGGTATTTCTCATCATTAATTCAATTGATATCCTGGAAGAGCATCAGAATGTAGATGGTGATCATGACACATTTGTCGAGAGATTCCACGAAGATGTAATCGATCGACGATGACATCAAGTCAAACGAATGATGAAGTGAAAGGTTGTTGGAACCACGAGTAGGACACAGACCCGAGATCAAGTTTGTTGTTCAAGATGGAACGATAAGACAAGGAAACCGAAGTAAGCTTAGCTCAATCATTGAATGTTGTGCTCGGAATTAAGGACCCGTAGCACGCTTAAAATTAGCACGATAATGAGGTAGCCGATCGGGCTAGGAGTGACGGGATGGAGTATTAAACTTCTCAACCACAAAGTATCGGGGTACCGAATCTCAAAGTGTTGATTCGATTCACAAATCGGGGTTCTCGGTTGACGACAACCCATAACCCGTGGAGTGACTGTGATGGGGAAACGTACTACTTCATCAGGAATTCATAAGATGAAGTGCAATGGGTTGATATCCTCGAGATACCAGGGGGTAATACTCGAAGGTAGAACAAAATAGAGGTCGGGAAGGCGTACTGATCTGCAGAAGGCAAGCACTTTAACTTGTCCGTGAAATAGAATCAAAGGAGAACAATCATGGTCGGAACCACGGTTGCAAGGGATCAATTCACAGATACCATATGTTAGTTATCAAGGAAATAGTTATTATTACAAGAAGCTTCCATGATAGGATATACATCGCGTCCATGGGCATGAACACAAAGTTCAAGGTCGACTCCCACTTCCTCAATGCATAATCTTCCACTCACCTCTCGTATTTCGAAGATGGCATTAGTTGTTGAAAGTTTTACCTGGTGCAATACCAGATAAGTATGACTCGTGAAATCTTTCGGGTATGCGCCGATGAGGGAAGGCGTTGGTTCAATCCCATCGGGGCTTCTTGCGAACATATACCATAAGCTTCAAGAGTAAGTATCACCAGCTCGAAAGCAGAGCATGGATGACAAAAGGAAAGGATACAACTTAACAAAGGCATTATGTATCGGAGAAGGACTCACAAGGTGATTAATTAGGAAGGACACTGTCGGATATAATAATCCAACAGTGGATAAGGCGATCCACAGTGGAGCTGAGGCGAGTATCGATACCCAATCAGAGGAAGAAAGAATGCGAATGCAACAAGTTATGGAATCATCTGAATAATTCAAAGCTTAAATGCAAAGGAATTATGATTTCCAAAACAAGGGATCGAAGCGGCGTTACGATCAAGGATGGATCAATTGTATATACCAGAGGCACAATCGATTTACGAGATAGTTTGGTCGAGAACCAGCTCATGTTCAAAATGACGTCGAGCCGGAAAGATAATCCCAGGACTCGATCGATGATTGTGAACATTCACAACGTATTGAATCAACGGACTCAAAAATGATGGTGACAAAGGATGCTAATATGATTACTATACTTATGGGATTAATCATAATGAAAGCAAACAAGAAATTCGAGCAATAGGTTCTTTGAGGATTTTCGAATATCGAATGGTATTTCTAAGACTTTTGTGTAACACAGAACAAGCTGGGGATGAGCGGATACTCGATAAGTGCGAGAATTAACCGTAGGGGTATTCAGTGACAAGGAACAAAGACGGCAAGAAGCTCAAAGGATTATCGAAACAACGACGAGTTTTTCAGGTATCTTGTAATAACAAGACCAACTAGGATGAGGGTAAGAATAACAACCGCAAGTAGTTATCCATAAGGGTTTACGGTGGAAGGGGAATTGCAAACGCGATGAACACAAGTTCTCGAGTTAACGGCGGAGAGTATCTTGAGGGTCTTCCGTGCGTGACCCGATCATCAGTAATAACGGGCTCTCCAGGTGAAACTGATAACGAGATCCTAATGTTAGATTTAGTAAAAATTCATTTAACCCGAATAGAAGAGAGTTCAGAGTCCCAGAGTAAAGGTCGAGGAGTAAAAGATCCTAGTACCACCCGATGGCGGCGTGGGCCCGTAAGGCACACAACCAAGTTAGTAAAAGTTTTTTGCAATGTCTAGACTCGACTTCGGCCAAGGAGTGTGGAAGGGGATTCCTACAGCAATCGGCTCGATACCAACTTGTGACGCCCCCGATTTAATCATACACTAGTCATGCACGCAAATGTGTACGATCAAGATCGAGGACTCACGGGAAGATATCACAACACAACTCTAAAACATAAATAAGTCATACAAGCATCATAATACAAGCCAGGGGCGTCGAGGGCTCGAATACAAGTGCTCGATCATAGACGAAGTCAGTGGAAGCAACAATATCTGAGTACGACATAAGTTAAACAAGTTTGCTTAAGAAGGCTAGCACAAACCGGGATACAGATCGAAAGAGGCGCAGGCCTCCCGCCTCGATCCTCCTAACTACGCCTGGTCGTCGCCGCCAGGCCGCACGTAGTAGTAGGCGCCTCCGATGTAATGGCAAATCATCGGCCGGTGGCGTCTGCTCTGGGCTCCATCGTGTGGTTGCAGCAATCGAGTAGTGATAGGGGGAAAAGGGGGAAACAATGCAACCGTGAGTACTCATCCAAAGTACTCGCAAGCAAGGAGCTACACTACATATGCATGAATATATGTGTAAAGGGCCATATCGGACCGAATCTGCAGAATGCCGTAATAAGAGGGGATAGCTAGTCTTATCGAAGACTACGCTCGTCACCTCCGTCTTGCAACAGTAGAAGAGGGTAGGTTGAAGTCCTCCAAGTAACATCACATAGCAATAATCCTACCCGCGATCCCTCCTCGTATCCACGAGAGAGAGCGACCACCGGTTGTATCCGCACTTGGAAGGGTGTGTTTTATTAAGTATCCGGTTCTAGTTGTCATAAGGTCAAGGTACAACTCCAAGTCGTCTGTTATCAAGATCACGGCTATTCAATAGATTAACTTCACTGCAGGGTGCACCACATAACCCAACACGCTTGATCCCATTTGGCGGACACACTTTTCTCGGTCATGCCCGCCGCGGAAGATCAACACGCCGCAGCCCCACCTAGGCTCAACAGAGAGGTCAAGACGCCGGTTCTAAACCTAAGCGCATAGGGGTGCAGGCCCATCGCCCTTAGCACACATGAACGCTATGACGCTGCCGTAGCAGACCTAGCCTACAGGCGTTCCGGTCCAATCCGGCGCGCGCCACTCGGTCGGCCGACGTCACGAAGTGCCGGTGATACCACGACGCCGAAAGTGCCCATATCTTTCCCACGTAGTTGGTTAGTGCGTATAGGCCCGTGAGCAGGACTCGGATCAAATACCAAGATCTCGTTAAGCGTGTTAAGTATCCATGAACGCCCGAGCAGGGCCAGCCCACCTCTCTCCTAGGCGGACTCAACTGCCTGTCGCTCCGCCACAAAGATCCATCCAGAGGGCCGTCGGGACAAAGGTCCTTTCAAATTTCAATCCGTGAATCACTCATGGGTGCTCCACAAGCAAATTCGACTTTAGTCACCACATGTATCATGTATAAGTATAAGTATATACCCGTGATCACCTCCCGAGTGATCACGGCCCGACAAAGATAGCACAAACAGACGGACAAGAATGTAGGGCCACAGATGGAATACTAGCATCCTATACTAAGCGTGTAGGATTGCGGTAAAGGTAACAACAATAGTAGCAAGGACAGGCTATGCATCGTGATAGGTATAACGGAAAGCGGTAACATGCTACACTACTCTAATGCACGCAGTATAGAGTAGAATAGGAGATATCTTGTTATCAAGGGGGGGGGGGATTGCCTGGTTGCTCGGGCAAGAGAGATGGGTCGTCCACTCAGAGTCGAATCGGGCGTGCAAGCTTCGGTCTTGTAGTCTACCGAGAGAAGAGGGGAAGAAACAACGAATACCATGTAAACAGATGCATATCGATGCATGACATGACAAGTAACGATGCTAGGCGTGCCCTAACGTGGTATGAGGTGATACCGGTTAAGGGGGGAAACATCTGGGAAAGTATTCCCGGTGTTTCGCGTTTTCGGGCAGAGGAGCCGGAGGGGGAAAGTTGAGAGTTCGATAGGCTAGGGGGGTGTGGCGGACGAACACTTTGCGTATCCGGAATCGTCTCGTCGTTCTGAGCAACTTTCATGTTGAAAATATTTTAATCCAAGTTACGGATTAAAAGATATGATTTTCTAAAGATTTAATCATTTTCTGATTTTATTTAATTATTTATTTAAATCCAACATTATCCGTAATAGTAAATGATGACGTCGATGACATCGAGTGATGTCGTGATCAACGTTGACCATTGACTGTCAACCTGACGTGTGGGTCCCACTGTCATTGACTAAGATTAATTAAAACAGATTAATTAGTTTGATTAGTGATTAGGTTAATCTAATCAGGATTAATTAACTTAATTAATTACTTACTTAATTAATTAATATTTTAATTATTATTTATTTATTTATTTAATCTATTTTTTAATTCCTTTTTTATAAACGTTCTGGGGTGGGCCCCTCTGGTCAGTGGCATAGGGGGCCATAGCGGGTATGCGGGCGCTGGGCGCAAAGTGGGGCGGGGACCGATCGGGCACCCGCAGGGCGAGCCATGGCGGTGGCGGCCCCATGGCAGTGACCACCGGCGGTGACGGAGGAGCGCCGGCGGCTATGATGGCATAAGGCCGGTGGCTGTGGATCGCGGGCGAGCCGATGGCCAAAGCGCCAAGACGAGCGCGAGGGGCGCGCAAAAGGGGCGCAGATTTAGGGTGACCAGGCGACTGGCGCGGCAAGCGCGCTGCCGTCAGCGCCGAGCGCACGCTGCAGCGTGGGAGGGATATGGGGAGAGGGAGAGGGAGGGGCCTCACGTTAAATGCCGTGAGAAGGGGCGGCGAGGCTCGGGGGCGACCCGTGGGGAGGAGGACGGAGACGGGGAGGCGGTCCGGCGACGGGCGCGGCGATGAGGAGGTCGTTGATGGAGAGGGCGAGGACGGGTCGGCGATGGTGGCGGGGTCGACGACGGGGAAGAGGTCGAGGCGGCAAGGTCTCCGGCGGTGGTGGTATCGGACACAGCCGGACGACGCCGATGTCTAGGCGTCGGGCTCGTTGGCCTTCCCGATCCAGATCGGGTCGGGAAGAAGAGGCGAGGCGAGCCGGAGAGGCGGCGAGGCGGGCGCCCGGGTGGTCTGAGCCTCGTCTGACGGCGCGCGGTGGCCTCGAGGGAAGCGGCTCGCGCCGAACGCAGCGTCTGCGCCTGGCTCGATGTGTCGCGAGGTTGCATGTGGTGGCGGCGATGTGGGAGAACGAGGGAGGCGGGGATGGGGATCGTGGGGGAGTAGTGGGGGCGGACCGGCTAGGGTTTCGGTCGGGGTGGGGTTTAAGGGGAGGCCGGTTGGCTGGTGGCTGGCTATAGGCTAGGGGCCGAGGCCAATGAGGGGGACTTGCTTTTTTTTCTTTTCCTTTCTTTTTATTTATTTTATTTTTTGTTTTATTTCATTTTAATGTATTTAGGCACTTTCCAAAAAAGGTGTTTTCTGCACTATAATTATCTAGGCATTTAACTGCACACTCCGAACAATTTTGTTTCAATGTTTGAAAACCTTTATTGTTTGCTAAATTTTGAATTTTGAATTCGAACCAGTTTTGAACTAACGCGAGATCAGTAACAATAATAAAGGTGGCGTGGCATCATTAGCAGAGGATTACTGTAGCGTAACTATCCGGGCGTCACAGAGGCTAATGCAAGGATTTGGTTGTTCGAGTTGAATGAGAGTTTGGACCATGACAAATTCACTAGAATGGTCATCACACTCTGGTCCATATGGTATGCAAGGAGAAAGGCGGTATATGAGTCAATATTTCAGAGTCCACAACAGATGGTGGCTTTCATTGACAACTACATCGCAGAATTGGGCAGTCTACACGTTGGGAGAGAACATGAAATCACAATGTCAGTCCCGGCCCAACATCCGAAGAGGTGGCTACCGCCTCCCAGTGGCACAACAAAGATCAACGTGGACGGAGCGGTTGGGCGAACCAGGCGAGGAGGGGCAGTAGCGGCATTCTGCCGTGATTAGGAAGGCAACTACCTAGGCTCATCAGCTGTGGTTTGCTACGAAGTAACTGATCCGTTGTTGCTGGAGACATTTGCTTGCCGTGAAGCACTAGCATTGGCTGATGATCTTGCAGAGCAGAAGATATATGTGGCCTCGGACTGCCAAGAGGCAGCGAATGACATAAACAGAGGGACGGGAGGCCCTAATGCGGCGCTAGTACATGAAATAACACACCATAGCAATAGTTTTGTTTCTTGCTCTTTTGTTTTCGAGCGTAGGAATTTCAATTTCAAGGCTCACAATCTTGCCAAGTTTGCTTGTAATCTAGACATAGGTAGACATGTTTGGTTGGGTTACCCCCATGACCCGAACCTTGTACCTATGACAATTCCTTTGAATGAATAAAGCAGGCAAGATTTCTCAAAAAAAATCTGTTTGTTTTTTTGACAAAGTAAGACTTTATTTCTCAGACTAGTCAAATGCCCGTGCGTTGCTATAGGCAAATAATGGTAAATAAATTAAGGGGCAAATATACCTAAAAAAATTCTCATGCCCTCCACTTTTATTTTTGACCATCGGATCAATATCCAATGTTTAGGAGTATGCCACCAAATGTTCATCTTCATCCCACACCATCTTCCTCCTCTCCCATGACGGCTCCTCCTCCTTTCCCATGGCCTATGCAGACATAACCGCCTGCCTCCACCCTCCGCGGCCGCATGCTATCGTTGCCCTGCCTCGCATCAACCTCCCCCATCGTCGTCTTGCCCCTCCCCTATTAAGTTTCGGACTCGCTCTCGCCGGCTCCCACTCGCACACGGCTTGGCACCGCCATCCCCACCTTCGGCCTCGTGCAAAGCAAAAAGTGACTAACGCAAAAAAATTAGGCCTGTGAGATTCCGCAAAATCGATAAATCAAATAGTGATACTTTTAGATACGTACTTCACGTTGCAAATTTATCATCATAAGTGACTAATCAATGAACAATTATTTGATGTCACAATGATGTAATTTGTCCTTCACCTGAAGGTCCACATGAAGCACGCTCTCTTCTATCACTTTCTTTACCAAATCAATTACAAAAAGATGGATGTGATTGTACAAATTTATTAGTTACTCGTGTCTAGTGGCTTGTCCTCTTTGTCACGAGACTACACCAAACATTGAGCTTCATAATAACCCCAACAATCATCTTAACTGAGTTTACCATCTTCCTCGACAACAATTGTGTGGAGCTGCCAAAGTTGCGGACTTTAAAAAAATACAATGAACATGAGCACTGATGGAAAGGGAACAGTCGCAACACAATGGCGATCTAACCTTGGGGCGCAACTTCGCTTTCATCCTATGCCAACTCCTTTGGTGTCTATCTCCTTTCTCTCAGCTTCATCGCCTCCCTCCCTCCTTCCACATCCCCCACCTTTCTCCTTCACTTGTCGCATCATCTCCATCGGTGTCTATCATTCGTATCCCCTAGCTCGCTACCATCATTTCCTCCTACTCCAGCTCGACAAGTGTGTCTCAACATCACCTTCCATAACGCCTAGCACAACAACAACAAAAAAACATAAACATGAGCATCCTACCAAAATAAGAAAAAATGTCCAACAACAATAACCAAATAAGGATGTCATTAATCCGATGTAGGTTTACTGTGCTGCCAACAATAACTTTGCGCTAATGTGAAACATATCAAGGTTTTTTCCAGAGGAAATATTCTGCAATTGTCAAGGATAGGTAGAAGTTACGATAAAAGTTTAGTTTACCATACAACAAGAACACATATCTGGCAAAATTCACTCGACTAAAAGGCACATTTTCACCAGGCACATTTTCTTTATGTCCATCTACGTGAGTATGAATGTAGTGTAAAAAGTAGAAAAATGTCACCATCTGTCCAAACAAATATTGGTACCGATCAACTACAATTAAGATAAAAGTTGAGAATTGTCTTAGTCGTCTTATACCTGAAACTACAAAACCATCAATGCCTTAACAATATGTGTGCGCCTTTGTGGCGACGAAAAGCTGCAATTCCTCATGGATACATTGATCATACATTCATGTTACTGTGGTAGAAGAAAACACTGTGAAGTGCAGCATATCCACAACAATTCAGACAAGCGTCGCCTCCAGGCCACTGCATCGTTTGTGGCCTCGCTGTTGACAATGCACGTGCATGCACATTCAAATATGACGACTGATATATGATCCATTAATTTCAGATGTCTACTAATCATATCAGCTCATCGGGAAGGATCCTCCATAAATATGAAAAATCAGGTTTCATTGCTTATCGGTGTATCCTCTTGAAAGAAGTGTTCATATCATTCGTCAGAACAACCTTCAATCAAACGGTGAACATTGTAAGGTAGAAATAACCAACTGATTAATTATTGATAAGTTTGCAAAATGCGTTTTGAGTTTTCCAACCAAATTTCAGTGAGAACCTTTTCTCTATTATGCCTAAATGTATACCCAGCAGGAGAATGTAATTCATAATCTTCTGCTCTAGGAAATCGCAACACTATCCAAGAGATGCACAAATAAATACTATCAAAATAAATGAATAACTATTTAGTTGCATGTTGTACCTATTTCTTAACAACCAAGAGATGTACCAAGCTAAGAAATACATAGCAGAGGAATAAGTGTTCCTAGGGATTTAAATACCCTTACAATTTGATATCAAAGGATGTGAAGAACGTGATCTGTCTACAAGTACATATGGACCTTAATAGTTTAGTTCTAGGCTCCAGCAAGTTAGAATAATTTCAGGTGCCCCCAAGTGGCATTTAGATAGCAAGATTGTCTCAAATAATATTATTTTCTGAAACAAGAAAAACACAATAATCACGTCAAAGAATGATGGTTAACACCAGTTCAAGAAAACAAGAGAAGTGCAGGTTTCCAATGATTGAATATGTTGTGATCAGTCAATAGTATTTTAGAGAACATCATACCATTACCTTCAGAGTTCAGATTGACAAGCATCTGTAGATGCCCAACTTCTAGGCCTCTCCAACACAAGGAATTAACCAGCGGAAGCGCCATGTCAGCACGAGCACAACTTGTGTGGCAAGTCGGTCATTTCACAGGGAAGACTGGTTGCAAAGATTGCAAAGTAGCTGCCGCAGATCAAATGGTGCTCAATGGTGGACTGGTGGTTCACCTCATTATTCAGTACTGTATCGGCAGTACCCGTTGCCTGCAAAAAGAGAATGGAAGGGATTTTTCTAAGCCTGCAGCAACTCGAGCTGTTGGAGCCGCTGGACCTCCTTGCTGAGGATGTTGTATCGAACCATGCTGCCTGTGGTGCGCCACACCAGTTGGAGGTTGGCCCACGGCTCGCCGGGTGCCATCCGCTTGTGCAGGTGGCAGTCGAACGTCCGTCCCAGCTGACCACCAGCACCTCGCATCCAAGATTCTCAACGTCTGCACGAACTCATCATCCCACCGTCGCAGGTACCCGCGCCTGATCCCGGCCTCCGTCGCCGCGCTCTTCAGCCGTCGTTCCTTGGCCATCGCCCATCGCCTACACGCAAAGCTGCCCGGACTTGGTCGTGAAGTAGATGCCCTCGCCGGAGCACCGGGTCACGTACCCCGCCGCGTCGCCCACCAGGGCGCGGCACGGGCGCGGGTGCTCCGGGATCTGGTGCGCCTCCACCTTGATCGCACGGCACCCTGCAATCTTGGGGTCCGCCCGCGCTTGGATGCGGGACTGGAGCTTCTTGATCTCTGGCTTGGCGACGATAGTGCAGGTCCCAACGCACAACTGCACGTTGGTCTCCATAGGGGAGGAAGGTCTCGGCTAGCGGAAGGATGGCGGCAGCGGCATGCGCGTGAGCAGGATACCCTCGCTCAGAAGTTAGAAAAGGGGTGGAGCATTTGTTTTCTCTAGGGGAGGCTCTGTCGTTGATTTGGTAGAGAACAAATAGGAAAGGAAGGTTATAAAAAGCTTCATGTTTTCGTGCGTGAATAGAGATACGTGGGACGGAGCGAGGCGAAGGAGTTTGATCCAGAGAGCGGTGACACATTAATTTTCTTAAAATCGATCATTTGTTTCCTAATTAATGTGATTGAGTGATTTAAGGTAAGTCTAATTAATTTAGATTTGACCTTTAAAGATTTCTTTCACATAAAGGCATTACTAAATCGGTGACGTGAAACATGGAAAGTTCTGATCCGTTCAGATTTTTTTTCATTATGTGAGAGGATGACGCGAAACTAAATCGGTGGGGTGGGGGAGGGACGAAAAAAAAACTAACGAAATAAAACGACTGAAAGTGATGGGACGAAAATAAACAGTATTATTCAACCAACTCAGACATTAGGAGTAGAGATAATCACGAGGTCATTTACAATAAGGTGACAAACAAAGTCTGGAATAGCCTCTTCCCAAATCTCAGAGGATCTATTAGACAAAGATGCTTTAGCTATACAATCAGCTACACTATTAGCTTCCCATGGGCATTTAGTTACTTCATATTGAGCGAAGTCCAAGCCCATCTCCTTACACTCCAACAGAGTTGCCGATCCTGCCCAAGAAAAGCTTCAAGGTTAAGAGCTTCAACTGCGTTAGAGCTGTCAGACTCAATGTGTAAGTTGTTGCATCCAATTTTGGCTGCTAGGTAAAATCCATTACGAATAGCTATCATCTCTGCTGCATCCACTGGTACCGCATGCGGTATAAACCAAGTAGCCGTAGCAATAAACTCGCCATGCTCATCTCGTTACTCGCTCCACAGACTGCGATCATGGTCTCTGCATACCAAGGATGCATCAACATTAATTTTGACCACTCCTCTCTTTGGCTTGTGCTACATATGACCACGTTTTACCACTGGCTGGTTTGGTGTTAGTGAGCGGATGAAATTTGTTACTAGAACTTTTATTGATACTACAGTTTGGTTCGGCTGTCGGATCATCTCCCCCTTGACCATTTGCCGTCTCTGCCACCAAATATACCAGCTCCTGACAGCAATCAACTCTGCCATAGATAGGTTACTTACAGTATCATGCCGATCCATGAGGGAAGACATAGTGAAAGATCCTGATCGGTCCTCTAGCACAACTTTCTGAATTTCTTCCTTTAGTGCCAGCTCACTCCAGATATTCATCGCTCTTTCACAGGTAAACAAGCAATGTTGTGCATCTTCAAAACCTATATGGCATATCGGACATTGCCCCGTGACAGGTATATGATGTCCTTCTAGGGTACCATAGCATGGTAAAACTCCCCTGATCACCTTCTAGACAAAATGCTTAACCTTGCCAGGGATTCGAAGCTCCCAAACGCGCTTCCATATTTCGTTTGGCTGGCTTCCTTGTGTAGTAGTCTGGTTCCAGTTGCAGCCAAATTGATGCTGAAATTATATATGATATGCAGACCGCACAGTAAAAGCTCCAGAATGGTTATAATGCCATGATACAAAATCTTCCGTCACCTGCACATGAAAAGGGATTTGTAGGATCCTGTGAACATCAACTGGCCAAAAAACAGTCTGGATTAGGTTCTCGTCCCATTGACCAGTATACGGGTCAATTAATTCTTCAACCTTATTCAGCATAGTTGCTCCCCTTGGAGTTATAATTTTCCTTGATTCGCTAGAAGGAACCCAAGGATCATGCCAGATGTTTATTTGTGAGCCTGTACCCACACGCCAAATACATCATGTCTTAAAAGTTTGTATGCCCGAAACAATACTTTGCCAAGTAAACGAAGAACCTTTCTTAGGGCCAGCCATGAGAATATTTTTGTCCGGATAGTATTTTGCACTTAGAACTTTTGCACACAAAGATTCAGGATTCTGGAGTAAACGCCAACGCTGTTTTTCTAGTAAAGCAAGATTAAAACTGTGAAGGTCTCTAAACCCCAAGCCACCTTTACTCTTCGGGATGCATAATTTCCACCATGTAAACGAATGCATCTTCTTCTTCTCCTCGCTATCCCCCCACCAAAACCCTGCAATCTCATCTGTTATTGCCTTGCATATGGTATTGGGAAGTTTAAATACTGACATAGCATAAGAGGGGATTGCTTGAGCCACCGCCTTCAGCAATATTTCTTTTCCTTGCATTGAAAGTACCTTTTCTTTCCAGCCTTTAATTCTCTAACAAACTCTATCAATGAGATGCTGAAAACATTCACTCCTGTCCACCCCTACCAGAGTAGGGAGACCAAGATACGTATCCGTTAGGGCCTCTGTTAAAATATCCAGATTTCTACATACCTCCTCCCTAACAAGCACACCTGTATTCGGACTAAAAAAGATACTAGATTTAGGTGTACTTACACATTGCCCAGAACTTTGACAGTAAACATCCAGTACTCTCCTCAGCGTGTTTGCATTCTGAACATTTGCTTTCATAAGAATTAGGGAGTCATCCGCAAAAAGTAAATGAGATATCGATGGAGCATCTCAACAAACTCGTATGCCTTCCAGTCCGCCCACCTCTTCTTCATGAGCTAATAAGCAAGATAATCCCTCTGAGCAAATCAAAAACAGATAGGGAGATAGAGGATCTCCCTGTCTTAATCCTCGTGTGGGTATAATTTCTTCTGTTTCGGTTCCATTGAATCTTATTTTGTATGTAACCGAAGAGACACATTCCATTATCATATCTACCCAAAATGGGTGGAATCCCAACTTCAACATCATTTGTTTGAGAAACCCCCATTCTACCCGATCATACGCCTTCATCATGTCCAGCTTAACTGCACAGAACCCATTAGAGCCATGGGTCTTCTTTTTTATTGCATGAAAACATTCATAGGCAACTGATACGTCTCCAACATATCTATAATTTTTTATTGTTCCATGCTATTGTATAACTTTTGGGACTAACCTATTAACCTAGAGCCCAGTGTCAGTTTATGTTTTTTCCTTGTTTTTGAGTTTCGTAGAAAAGGAATATCAAACGGAGTCCAAATGACCTGAAAATTTACGGTTATTTTTTACGGACCAGAAGAAGCCCCCGAAGCAAAAGAGTTGGGCCAGAAGAGCCACAAGGCCTTCACAAGGTCGGGGGGCACGCCCTACCCCCCAGGAGGGTGCTCTGACCTTGTGGGCGCCTCGTGGACCCCCTTGACGTGAAACCAACGCCAAAAATTCCTATAAATACAGAAACCCCTGAAAAGAACCTAGATTAGGAGTTCCACTGCCGTAAGTCTCTGTAGCCACGAAAAACCAATCTAGGCCCTCTCTGGCACCCTGCCGAAGGGGGCCAACATCAATGGAGGGCATGGAGGAGGAAGCCGGAGGGGTCACCATCGCCATGAAGGCCAAGGACCAGAGGGAGAACCTTTCCCCATCTAAGGGGGAGGCCATGGAGGAGGAAGCACAAAGGAGAGAACTGCTCCCCCTCTCTCTTGGTGGCGCCAGAGTGCATCGGGGGAACCATCGTCGTGGTGATCGTCTTCATCAACATCACCATCATCATCACCATCCTCATCTCTTTTACGCGGTCCACTCTCCCGCACCCCGTTGTAATCCCCTACTTGAACATGGTGCTTTATGCCACATATTATGATCCAATGATGTGTTGCCATCCTATGATGTTTTGAGTAGATTTCTTTTGTCTTTTGTGTTGATTGATGATATAGATTGGTTTGAGTTGTTTGTTTTACTTTGGTGCTTGATACGTCTCCAACGTATCTATAATTTTTGATTGCTCCATGCTACTTTATCTATTGTTTTGGACTATAATGGGCTTTATTTTTCACTTTTATATTACTTTTGGGACTAACCTATTAACCGGAGGCCCAACCCAGAATTGCTGTTTTTTGCCTCTTTTAGTATTTCGAAGAAACAGAATATTAAACGGAGTCCAAACGGAATGAAACCTTCGGAAACGTGATTTTCTCACCGAACATGGTCCACGAGACTTGGACCCTACGCCAAGGAACCAGAGAGGCGGTCACGAGGGTGGGGAGCGCCCCCCCAGGGCGCGCCCCCTGCCTCGTGGGCCCCTCAAAGCTCCACCGACGTACTCCTTCCTCCTATATATACCTGCGTACCCCCAACGATCGTAGCAGAGCCAAAACCTAATTCCACCGCCGCAACTTCCTCGTATCCACGAGATCCCATCTTGGGGCCTGTTCGGAGCTCACGAGGGGGGGCATCCACCACGGAGGGCTTCTACATCAACACCATAGCCTCTCCGATGAAGTGTGAGTAGTTCACTTCAGACCTTCGGGTCCATAGCTAGTAGCTAGATTGCTTCTTCTCTCTTTGGATCTCAATACAATGTTCTCCCCTCTCTCGTGGAGATCTATTCGATGTAATCTTATTTTTGCGGTGTGTTTGTTGAGATCGATGAATTGTGGGTTTATGATCTAGCTTATCTATGGATAATATTTGAATCTTCTCTGAATTCTTTTATGTATGATTGGTTATCTTTGCAAGTCTCTTTGAATTATCAGTTTGGTTTGGCCTACTAGATTGGTTTTTCTTGCAATGGGAGAAGTGCTTAGCTTTGGGTTCAATCTTGCGGTGTCCTTTTCCAAAGGATGTGAGGGGCAGCAAGGCACGTATTGTATTGTTGCCATCGAGGATAACAAGTTGGGGTTTTTATCATATTGCATGAATTTATCCCTCTACATCATGTCATCTTGCTTACAGGCGTTACTCTGTTTTCTTGAACTTAATACTCTAGATGCATGCTTTGGATAGCGGTTGATGAGTGGAGTAATAGTAGTAGATGTAGGCGAGTCGGTCTACTTGTCTCGGACATGATGCCTATATACATGATCATACCTAGATATTCTCATAACTATGCTCGATTACATCAATTGCTCAACAATAATTTGTTCACCCACCATAGAATACTTATGCTCTTGAGAGAAGCCACTAGTGAAACCTATGGCCCCGGGTCTATTCTCATCATATCAATCTCCATCACTTTTATACTTGCTTTTTTTTACTTTGACTTTTAATTTTCACTTTGCATCTATATACCAAAAATACCAAAAATATTATCTCTATCAGATCTCACTCTCATAAGTGACCATGAAGGGATTGACAACCCCTAATCGCGTTGGTTGCGAGTAGCTATCGTTTTGTGCAGGTACGAGGGACTTGTGCGTGGACTCCTACTAGATTGATACCTTGGTTCTCAAAAACTGAGGGAAATACTTACTCTACTGTGCTACATCATCCTCTCCTCTTCGGGGAAAACCAACGCAAGCTCAAGATGTAGCAAGAAGGATTTCGCGCCCGCTGTCGGGAGTCTACGCAAAAGTCAACATACCAAGTACCCATCACAATCCCTATCTCTTGCATTACATTATTTGCCATTTGCCTCTCGTTTTCCTCTCCCCCACTTCACCCTTGCCATTTTATTCGCCCTCTCTTTCCCAATCTTCTCCTCTTTTTCCCGTTGCCTTTTTCCTCGTCCATTTGTTTGCTCGTGTGTTGGGTTGCTTGTTTGTCGCGATGGTTCAAGATGCTACCAAATTGTGTGACTTCACCAATACCAATAATAATGATTTCCTTAGCACTTCGATTGCTCCTCTTGCCAATACTGAATCTTGTGAAATCAATACTGCTTTGTTGAATCTTGTTATGAAAGATTAATTCGCCGGCCTTCCTAGTGAAGATGCTGCTACTCATCTGAATAGCTTCGTTGATCTATGTGATATGCAAAAGAAAAAAGATGTCGATAATATGTTGTTAAGTTGAAGCTATTTCCTTTTTCGCTTAGAGATCGTGCCAAAGCATGGTTTTCATCTTTGCCTAAAAATAGTATTGATACTTGGAACAAGTGCAAAGATGCTTTTATCTCTAAGTATTTTCCTCCCGCTAAGATTATCTCTCTTAGGAATGATATCATGAATTTCAAGCAACTTGATCATGAACATGTTGCACAAGCTTGGGAGAGAATGAAATTAATGATACGTAATTGTCCTACTCATGGTTTGAACTTGTGGATGATTATACAAAATTTTTATGCCAGATTGAATTTTGCTTCTAGAAATCTTTTAGATTTGGCCGCGGGAGGCACTTTTATGGAAATCACTTTAGGAGATGCTACTAAACTCCTAGATAATATTATGGTTAATTATTCTCAATGGCATAATGAAGATCTACTAATAAAAAAGTGCATGCTATAGAAGAAATCAATGTTTTGAGTGGAAAGATGGATGAACTTATGAAATTATTTGCTACTAAGATTGTTTCTTCTAATCCTAATGATATGCCTTTGTCTACCTTGATTGAGAATAATAATGAATCTATGGATGTGAATTTTTTTGGTAGGAATAGTTTCGGTAACAACGCGTATAGAGAGAATTTTAATCCTAGGCCTTATCCTAGTAATCCTTCTAATAATTATGGAAATTCCTACAACAACTCTTATGGAAATTTTAATAAGATGCCCTCTGAATTTGAGAATAGTGTTAAAGAGTTTATGAATTCACAAAAGAATTTTAATGTTTTGCTTGAAGAGAAATTGCTTAAAGTTGATGATTTGGCTAGGAACGTTGATAGAATTTCACTTGAGGTTGATTCTTTAAAGCTTAGATCTATTCCTCCTAAGCATGATATCAATGAGTCTCTCAAAGCTATGAGAATTTCCATTGATGAGTGCAAAGAAAAGAACCGCTAGGATGCGTGCTTCCAAAGATGCCTTTATTAAAGCGTGTTCTTCTAATTCCTATGAAAATCAAGATGAAGATCTAAAAGTTATTGATGCGTCCCTATTAAATCTTTTGTTTTGCAATATGAATCTTGATGAGACTGAATATGATCTTCCTTTACCTAGAAGGCGTTCTAAGAATTGGAGTTTTTAGATCTTGATGATGAAATTGATAAAAGTGGGATTGAAAGAAATAAAAATCTAGATATTACTAAACCCACTATACTGGATCTCAAGGAATTTAATTATTAAAATTGCTCTTTAATTGATTGTATTTCCTTGTTGCAAACCGTGCTAAATTCTCCTCATGCCTATAGTCAAAATAAGGCCTTTACCGAACACATTGTTGATGCCTTGATGCAATCTTATGAAGAAAAACTTGAGTTGAAAGTTTCTATCCCTAGGAAACTCTATGATGAGTGGGAACCTACTATCAAAATTAAAATCAAAGATCATGAGTTTAATGCTTTGTGTGATTTGGGTACTAGCGTCTCTACTATTCCCAAAACTTTGTGTGATTTGCTAGATTTCCGTGACTTTGATGATTGCTCCCTAAACTTGCATCTTGCGGATTCCACTATTAAAAAGCCCATGGGAAGAATTAATGAGGTTTTTATTGTTGCAAATAGGAATTATGTGCCCATAGATTTTATCGCTCTTGATATAGATTGCAATCCTTCATGTCCTATTATTCTTGGTAGACCTTTCCTTAGAACGATTGGTGCAATTATTGATATGAAGGAAGGAATATTAGATTCAAATTTCCATTAAAGAAAGGCATGGAACACTTCCCTAGAAAGAAAATAAAATTACCATATGAATCTATTATGAGAGCCACTTATGGATTGCCTACCAAAGATGACAATACCTAGATCTATCCTTGCTTTTATGCCTAGCTAGGGGCGTTAAACGATAGCGCTTGTTGGGAGGCAACCCAATTTTATTTTTAGTTTTTAGTTTTTGCTTATGTTTAGGAATAAATAATCCATCTATCCTCTGTTTATATTTGGTTTAATCTTTTAATTAGTGTTTGTGCCAAGATAAACCTATTGGATCTTCTTGAATGATAGTTATTTGATCTTGCTGTAATTTCCAGAAACTTTGTGCTCAGTGCCTGCTCAGTGCTCGAATTTTTAAAAATCACCAGAACGTGATAAAATATTGATTCCAATTTATTCTGATCAATAAACAAATTTTCCAGATCGTCTAATTTTTGTAGAATTTTTTGAGTTCCAGAAGTTTGCGTTAGTTACATATTACTACAGACTGTTCTGTTTTTGACAGATTCTGTTTTGCATGTCTTGTTTGCTTATTTTGATGAATCTATGGCTAGTAAAATAGTTTATGATTCATAGATAAGTTGGAATACATTAGGTTTAACACCAATATAAATAAATAATGAGTTCATTACAGTACCTTAAAGTAGTCTTTTGTTTTCTTTCTCTAACGGAGCTCACGAGATTTCTATTGAGTTTTGTGTTGTGAAGTTTTCAAGTTTTGGGTGAATTCTTTTGATGGATTATGGAACAAGGAGTGGCAAGAGCCTAAGCTTGGGGATGCCCATGGCACCCCCAAGATAATCCAAGTACACCAAAAAGTCAAAGCTTGGGGATGGATGCCCCGGAAGGCATCCCCTCTTTCGTCCACTTCCATCAGTAATTTACTTGGAGCTATATTTTTATTCACCACATGATATGTGTTTTGCTTGGAGCGTCTTGTATTATTTGCGTCTTTGCTTGTTAGTTTACCACAATCATCCTTGCTGTACACACCTTTTGAGAGAGCCATACATGAATTGGAATTTGATAAAATACTCTATGTGCTTCACTTATATCTTTTGAGCTTGATAGTTTTGCTCATAGTGCTTCACTTATATCTTTTGAGCGTGATAATTTTTGCTCTAGTGCTTCACTTAGATCTTTTAGAGCACAGTGGTGAATTTGTTTTAAAGGAACTTGATCTCTCATGCTTCACTTAGATTATTTTGAGAGTCGTTAATGGCATGGTAATTTGCTTAATATTAATATACTTGGTATTCAAGATATGTGAAACTTTCTTTTGAGTGCGTTGAATACTAAGATAAGTTTGATGCTTGATAATTGTTTTGAGATATGAAGATGGTGATATTAGAGTCATGCTAGTTGAGTAGTTGTGAATTCAAAGAATACTTGTGTTGAAGTTTGTGATTCCAGTAGCATGCACGTATGGTGAACCGTTATGTGATGAACTCAGAGCATGATTTATTTATTGATGTCTTCCTTATGAGTGGCGGCCGGGGACGAGCGATGGTCTTTTCCTACCAATCTATCCCCCTAGGAGCATGCGCGTAATACTTTGCTTTAATAACTTCTAGATTTTTGTAATAAGTATATGAGTTCTTTATGACTAATGTTGAGTCCATGGATTATACGCACTTTTTCCCATCCTTCCACCATTGCTAGCCTCTCTAATACTGCGCACCTTTCGCCGGTATCATACACCCACCATATACCTTCCTCAAAACAGCCACCATACCTACCTATCATGGCATTTCCATAGCCATTCCGAGATATATTGCCATGCAACTTTCCACCATTCCTTTTATTATGACACGCTCCATCATTGTCATATTGCTAGCATGATCATGTAGTTGACATCGTATTTGTGGCAAAGCCACCGTTCATAATTCTTTCATAGATGTCACTCATGAATCATTGCATATCCCGGTACACCGCCGGAGGCATTCATATAGAGTCATATTTTGTTCTAAGTATCGAGTTGTAATTGTTGAGTTGTAAGAAAAATAAAAGCGTGATGATCATCATTATTAGAGCATTGTCCCAAGTGAGGAAAGGATGATGGAGACTATGATTCCCACACAAGTCGGTATGAGACTTCAGACGAAAAATAAAAAATAAATAAATAAAAGAGGCCATAAAAAGAAGAGAAAAGGCCCAAATAAAAAAATATAAAAAAAGAGAGAGAAAAAGAGAGAAGGGACAATGTTACTATCCTTTTACCACACTTGTGCTTCAAAGTAGCACCATGATCTTCATGATAGAGAGTCTCTCATTTTGTCACTTTCATATACTAGTGGGAATTTTTCATTATAGAACTTGGCTTGTATATTCCAACGATGGGCTTCCTCAAATGCCATAGGTCTTCGTGAGCAAGCGAGTTGGATGCACACCCACTTAGTTTCGTTTGTTGAGCTTTCATATACTTATAGCTCTAGTGCATCCGTTGCATGACAATCCCTACTCACTCACATTGATATCTATTGATGGGCATCTCCATAGCCCGTTAGTGCGCCTAGTTGATGTGAGACTATCTTCCCTCTTTTGTCTTCTCCACAACCACCATTCTATTCCACATATAGTGCTATATCCATGGCTCACGCTCATGTACTGCGTGAAGATTGAAAAAGTTTTGAAAATGTTAAAGTATGAAACAATTGCTTGGCTTGTCATCGGGGTTGTGCACGATTTAAATACTTTGTGTGGGGAAGATGGAGCATAGCCAGACTATATGATTTTGTAGGAATAACTTTCTTTGGCCATGTTATTTTGAGAAGACATAATTGCTTAGTTAGTATGCTTGAAGTATTATTATTTTTATATCAATATGAACTTTTGTCTTGAATCTTTCGGATCTAAATATTCATACCATGATTAAGAAGATTTACATTGATATTATGCCAAAGTATCACTCCACATCAAAAATTCTCTTTTTATCATTTACCTACTCGAGGAATGACGAGGAATTAAGCTTGGGGGATGCCTGATACGTCTCCAACGTATCTATAATTTTTGATTGATCCATGCTACTTTATCTATTGTTTTGGACTATAATGGGATTTATTTTCCACTTTTATATTACTTTTGGGACTAATCTATTAACCGGAGGCCCAGCCCAGAATTGCTGTTTTTTGCCGTTTTCAGTATTTCGAAGAAACATAATATCAAACGGAGTCCAAACGGAATGAAACCTTCGGAAACGTGATTTTCTCACCGAACGTGATCTAGGAGACTTGGACCCTACGCCAAGGAACCAGAGAGGCGGTCATGAGGGTGGGCGCCCCCTAGGCGCGCCCGCCTCGTGGGCCTCGGCTCCACCGACGTACTCCTTCCTCCTATATATACCTCGTGCCCCCAAATGATCGTAACAGAGCCAAAACCTAATTCCACCGCCACAACTTCCTGTATCCACGAGATCCCATCTTGGGGCACATTAGGAGCTCATGGGAGGGCATCCACCACGGAGGGCTTCTACATCAACACCATAGCCTCTCCGATGAAGTGTGAGTAGTTTACTTGGACCTTGGGTCCATAGCTAGTAGCTAGATGGCTTCTTCTCTCTTTTTGGATCTCAATACAATGTTCTCCCCTCTCTCGTGGAGATCTATTCGATGTAATCTTGTTTTTTGCGGTGTGTTTGTTGAGACCGATGAATTGTGGGTTTATGATCCAGCTTATCTATGAATAATATTTGAATCTTCTCTGAATTCTTGTATGTATGATTGAGTTATCTTTGCAAGTCTCTTCGAATTATCCGTTTGGTTTGGCCAACTAGATTGGTAGTTCTTGCAATGGGAGAAGTGCATTTCTTTGGGTTCAATCTTGCGGTGTCCTTACCCAGTGACAGAAGGGGTTGCAAGGCACGTATTGTATTGTTGCCATCGAGGATAAGAAGATGGGGGTATTTATCATATTGCATGAATTTATTCCTCTACATCATGTCATCTTGCTTAAGGCATTACTCTGTTTTAACTTAATACACTAGATGCATCTTTGGATAGCGGTCGATGAGTGGAGTAATAGTAGTAGATGCAGAATCGTTTGATCTACTTGTCTCGGACTTGATGCCTATATACATGATCATACCTAGATAACCTCATAACTATGCTCAATTTTGTTAATTGCTCAACAGTAATTTGTTCACCCACCGTAGAATACTTATGCTCTTGAGAGAAGCCACTAGTGAAACCTATGGTCCCCGGGTCTATTCTCATCATATCAATCTCCATCACTTTTATACTTGCTTTGTTTTTACTTTGCTTTTTTACTTTTCACTTTGCATATATATACCAAAAATACCAAAAATATTATATCTATCAGATCTCACTCTCGTAAGTGACTGTGAAGGGATTTACAACCCCTAATCGCGTTGGTTGTGAGTAGTTATCGTTTTGTGCAGGTACGTGGGACTTGTGCGTGGAATCCTACTGGATTGATACCTTGGTTCTCAAAAAGTGAGGGAAATACTTACGCTACTGTGCTGCATCATCCTCTCCTCTTCGGGGAAAACCAACGCAAGCTCAAGACGTAGCAGTGCTGTCCTATGGTGCCTTCCATGCCACGCACACATGAAGGATTCCCACTGTAGGGTGTTGCAATACGTTCATGATTCGCTTATAGTGGGTTGCTTGAGTGACAGAAGCATAAACCCGGGTAAGGGGGTTGTTGCGTATGGGATAAAGGGAACTTGATACTTTAATGCTATGGTTGGGTTTTACCTTAATGATCTTTAGTAGTTGCAGATGCTTGCTAGAGTTCCAATCATAAGTGCATATGATCCAAGTAGAGAAAGTATGTTAGCTTATGCCTCTCCCTCATATAAAATTGCAATGACGACTACCGATCTTGTTAACAATTACCTAGGACAATTCTGCACACCGACCCATCATTATTCCACACTCGCTATTTATAATATTTAGTAATTTATTTTAGTTTATGTTAACATCACCTACTTTTATATTTAGTTCTCCGATATCATGCAAAGTTATCCTCTTCATACCCACAACGTAGTTTTATTTCTCGTTTCTAGTTGGAAGCAAACGTTTGGTGTACGTAGAGTTGTATCAGTGGTAGATAGGACTTAAGAGAATATTGATCTTACCTTTAGCTCCTTGTGGGTTCGACACTTCATATTTATCACTTCCACCTTTGGAAAGTGCTACGATGATACCTTGCACTTGAGGATTATCAAGCTCTTTTCTGGCGCCGTTGCCGGGGAGCAATAACGTGGGTTTGATATTTTCGTGTATGCTTATTTACTTTCTTCACTAAGTAGTTTTTGCATTCCCTTTTGTTTTCGTTTAGTTGTGGGTGAAACAAACAAAAAAATTACAAAATTAAAATACCAAAAAGGAATTACTTGCCTCTTGTGCCTAAAAACTTTTTCAAAAAGAGAAGTGATTGGAAGGTTATGCATTGGAGAAGTGTGGGTCGACCTTGAACACTTGTGTTCATGCTCATGGAAACAATGTAGAATTTTTCATGAAAGTTTCTCAAAAATAAGTATCCCTCTGTATATATTCATTGTATTATAAAAATAGTGTGCCAAGGTTTGGTTTTAGAATGTTTAAATTGCTTGTTTGGTGTGTGCAGCAGAAAAACAGAAACTTTGGCTTTAGTGTTTGAATTCTTTTTTTACTGGAGCATGATAAAATCTTGAAATTTACACATTACTGCTCTGCAAATTGTTTAGATTGTCCTATTTTTTTTAGAATTTTTGGAGTTCTGAAGTATCTGGAAGTTCCAGTTACTCTGAGGTATCTGTTCTTGACAGATTCTGTTTTCTATGTGTTCCTCACTTATTTTGATGAATCTATGGGTTGTATCTGTTGGGGAACGTAGTAATTTCAAAAAAAAATCCTACGCACACGCAAGATCATGGTAATGCATAGAAACGAGAGGGGAGAGTGTGTCCACGTACCCTCGTAGACCGAAAGCGGAAGCGTTACCACAACACAGTTGATGTAGTCGTACGTCTTCACGATCCGACCGATCAAGTACCGAACACACGGCACCTCCGAGTTCAGCACACGTTCAACTCGATGACGTCCCTCGGACTCCGATCCAGCCGAGCTTTGAGGAAGAGTTAAAAGACGGCCTGACGGCGTGGTGGCGATGATGATGTTCTACCGACGCAGGGCTTGGCGTAAGCACCGCCCGCGATATGACCGAGGTGGATTATGGTGGAGGGGAACCGCTGCACGCTAAGAGATCCTAGGGATCAATTGTTGTGTCTCTAGGGGTGCCTCCTCCTCGGTATATAAAGGAGTGGAGGAGGGAGGCGGCCACCCTTGGCGCGCCCATGAAGAGTCCTACTCCCACCGGAGTAGGACTCCCCCTTCCATGTTGGAGTAGGAGAGGAGGGGAGGAGAGAGAGGGGGAAAGGAAAGGCGACGGGGGGGGGGGCACCCCCTCCTTGTCCAATTCGGACTTGGGGGGGGGGGGGGAGGGGCGCGCGACTGCCCCTTGGCCGCCTCTCCTCTTCCACCACTTGTGCCCATGAGGCTCAAAAACCTCGGGGTTCCGTAACCCCCGGTACTCAGATATATCCGATAACCCCCGGAACCATTCCGGTGTCCGAATATAGTCGTCTGATATATCAATCTTCATGTCTCGACCATTTCGAGACTCCTCGTCATGTCCTTGATCACATCCGGGACTCCGAACTACCTTCGGTACATCAAAACTCATAAACTCATAATATAACCGTCATCGAACTTTAAGCGCGCGGACCCTACGGGTTCGAGAACTATGTAGACATGACCGAGACACGTTTCCGGTTAATAACCAATAGTGGAACCTGGATGCTCATATTGGCTCCCACATATTCTACGAAGATCTTTATCAGTCAAACCGCATAACAACATACGTTGTTCCCTTTGTCATCTGCATGTTACTTGCCCGAGATTCGATCGTCGGTATCTCAATACCTAGTTGAATCTCGTTACCGGCAAGGCTCTTTACTCGTTCCGTAATACATCATCCCGCAACTAACTCATTAGTTGCAATGCTTGCAAGGCTTATAGTGATGTGCATTACCGAGTGGGCCCAGAGATACCTCTCCGACAATTGGAGTGACAAATCCTGATCTCAAAATACGCCAACCAAACAAGTACCTTCGGAGACACCTGTAGAGCACCTTTATAATCACCCAGTTATGTTGTGACGTTTGGTAGCACACAAAGTGTTCCTCGATGGCAGGGGTTGCATAATCTCATAGTCATAGGAACATGTATAAGTCATGAAGAAAGCAACAGCAACATACTAAACGATCAAGTGCTAAGCTAACGAAATGGGTCAAGTCAATAACATCATTCTCCTAATGATGTGATCCCGTTAATAAAATGACAACTCATGTATATGGTTAGGAAACATAACCATCTTCGATTAACGAGCTAGTCAAGTAGCGGCATACTAGTGACACTCTGTTTGTCTATGTATTCACACATGTATTATGTTTCCAGTTAATACAATTCTAGCATGAATAATAAACATTTATCATGATATAAGGAAATAAATAATAACTTTATTACTGCCTCTAGGGCGTATTTCCTTCGGTCTCCCACGTGCACTAGAGTCAATAATCTAGATTACACAGTAATGACTCTAACACCCATGGAGTCTTGGTGCTGATCATGTTTTGCTCGTGGAAGAGGCTTAGTCAACGGGTCTGCAACATTCAGATCCGTATGTATCTTGCAAATCTCTATGTCTCCCACCTGGACTTGATCCCGGATGGAGTTGAAGCGTCTCTTGATGTGCTTGGTTCTTTTGTGAAATCTGGATTCCTTTGCCAAAGCAGTTGCACCAGTATTGTCACAAAAGATTTTCGTTGGACCCGATGCACTAGGTATGACACCTAGATCGGATATGAACTCCTTCATCCAGACTCCTTCATTTGCTGCCTCCGAAGCAGCTATGTACTCGGCTTCACATGTAGATCCCGCTACGGCGCTTTGTTTAGAACTGCACCAACTGACAGCTCCACCATTCAATATAAACACGTATCCAGTTTGCGATTTAGAATCGTCCGGATCAGTGTCAAAGCTTGCATCGACGTAACCATTTACGACGAGCTCTTTGTCACCTCCATAAATGAGAAACATATCCTTGATCCTTCTCAAGTATTTCAGGATGTTCTTGACCGCTGTCCAGTGATCCACTCCTGGATTACTTTGGTACCTCCCTACTAAACTAATAGCAAGGCACACATCAGGTCTGGTACACGGCATTGCATACATGATAGAGCCTATGGCTGAAGCATAGGGAACATCTTTCATTTTCTCTCTATCTTCTGCAGTGGTCGGGCATTGAGTCTTACTCAACTTCACACCTTGCAACACATGCAAGAACCCTTTCTTTGCTTGATCTATTTTGAACTTCTTCAAAACTTTGTCAAGGTATGTGCTTTGTGAGAGTCCTATTAAGCGTCTTGATCTATCTCTATAGATCTTGATGCCCAATATATAAGCAGCTTCACCGAGGTCCTTCATTGAAAAACTCTTATTCAAATATCCCTTTATGCTATCCAGAAATTCTATATCATTTCCGATCAACAATATGGCATCCACATATAATATCGTAAATGCTACAAAGCTCCCACTCACTTTCTTGTAAATCTGAGCTTCTCCAAAAGTCTGTATAAAACCATATGCTTTGATCACACTATCAAAACGTTTATTCCAACTCTGGGAGGCTTGCACCAGTCCATAAATGGATCACTGGAGCTTGCACACTTTGTTAGCTCCCTTTGGATCGACAAACCTTCCAGTTGCATCATATACAACTCTTCTTCCAGAAATCAATTCAGGAATGCAGTTTTGACATCCATTTGCCAAATTTCATAATCATAAAATGCGACAATTGCTAACATGATTTGGACAGACTTAAGCATCACTACGGGTGAGAAAGTCTCATCGTAGTCAACCCCTTGAACTTGTCGAAAACCTTTTGCAACAAGTCAAGCTTTATAGACAGTCACATTACCGTCAGTGTCAGTCTTCTTCTTGAAGATCCATTTATTCTCGATGGCCTGCCGATCATCGGGCAAGTCAACCAAAGTCCACACTTTGTTCTCATACATGGATCCCATCTCAGATTTCATGGCCTCAAGCCATTTTGCGGAATCTGGCTCACCATCGCTTCTTCATAGTTCGTAGGTTCGTCATGGTCTAGTAACATAACCTCCAGAACAGGATTACCGGACCACTCTGGTGTGGATCTTACTCTGGTTGACCTAAGAGGTTCAGTAACAACTTGATCTGAAGTTTCATGATCATCATCATTAACTTCCTCATTATTTGTTATAGACGTCACAGGAACCGGTTTCTGTGATGAACTACTTTCCAATAAGGGAGCAGGTACAGTTACCTCATCAAGTTCTACTTTCCTCCTACTCACTCTTTCGAGAGAAACTCCTTCTCTAGAAAGGATCCATTCTTGGCAATGAATGTCTTGCCTTCAGATCTGTGATAGAAGGTGTACCCAATAGTTTCCTTTTGGTATCCTATGAAGACACATTTCTCCGATTTGCGTTCGAGCTTATCAGGTTGAAGCTTTTTCACATAAGCATCACAACCCCAAACTTTAAGAAACGACAACTTTGGTTTCTTGCCAAACCAAAGTTCATAAGGCGTCGTCTCAACGGATTTTGATGGTGCCCTATTTAATGTGAATGCGGCCATCTCTAAAGCATAACCCCAAAACAATAGCGGTAAATCAGCAAGAGACATCATAGATCGCACCATATCTAGTAAAGTACGATTACGACGTTCGGACACACCATTACGCTGTGGTGTTCCGGGTGGCGTGAGTTGCGGAACTATTCCGCATTGTTTTAAATGTAGACCAAACTCGTAACTCAAATATTCTCCTCCATGATCAGATCGTAGAAACTTTATTTTCTTGTTACGATGATTTTCAACTTCACTCTGAAATTCTTTGAACTTTTCAAATGTTTCAGACTTATGTTTCATTAAGTAGATATACCCATATCTGCTTAAATCATCTATGAAGGTGAGACAATAACGATACCCGCCACGAGCCTCAACATTCATTGGACCACATACATCAGTATGTATGATCTCCAATAAATCAGTTGCTCGCTCCATAGTTCCGTAGAACGGCGTTTTAGTCATCTTGCCCATGAGGCATGGTTCGCAAGTACCAAGTGATTCATAATCAAGTGATTCCACAAGTCCATCAGTATGGAGTTTCTTCATGCGCTTTACACCAATATGACCCAAACGGCAATGCCACAAATAAGTTGCACTATCATTATCAACTCTGCATCTTTTGGCTTCAACATTATGAATATGTGTATCACTATTGTCGAGATTCATCAAAAATAGACCACTCTTCAAGGGTGCATGACCATAAAAGATATTACTCATATAAATAGAACAACCATTATTCTCTGATTTAAATGAATAACCGTCTCGCATCAAACAAGATCCAGATATAATGTTCATGCTCAACGCTGGCACCAAATAACAATTATTTAGGTCTAGTACTAATCCCAAAGGTAGATGTAGAGGTAGCGTGCCGACGGCGATCACATCGACTTTGGAACCGTTTCCCACGCGCATCGTCACCTCGTCCTTAGCCAGTGCCCGCTTAATCTGTAGTCCCTGTTTCGAGTTGAAAATATTAGCAATAGAACCAGTATCAAATACCCAGGTGCTACTGCGAGCTCTGGTAGGTACACATCAATAACATGTATATCACATATACCTTTGTTCACATTGCCATCCTTCTTATCCGCCAAATACTTGGGGCAGTTCCGCTTCCAAAGGACTGCTTTGCCAAAGCACTCAGTCTCAGGCTTAGGTTCAGACTTGGGTTTCTTCTCCTGAGCAGCAACTTGTTTGCTGTTCTTCTTGAAGTTCCCCTTTTTCTTCCCTTTGTCCTTTTTCTTGAAACTGGTGGTCTTATTGACCATCAACACTTGATGCTCCTTCTTGATTTCTACCACCGCAGTCTTTAGCATTGCGAAGAGCTCGGGAATTGTCTTATCCATCCCTTGCATGTTATAGTTCATCACGAAGCTCTTGTAGCTTGGTGGCAGTGATTGAAGAATTCTGTCAATGACGCTACCATCCGGAAGATTAACTCCCAGTTGAATCAAGTGATTGTTATACCCAGACATTCCGAGTATATGCTCACTGACATAACTATTCTCCTCCATCTTGCAGCTGTAGAACTTATTGGAGACTTCATATCTCTCAATCCGCATTTGCTTGAAATATTAACTTCAACTCTGAACATCTCATATGCTCCATGACGCGTTCAAAACGTCGTTGAAGTCCCGGTTCTAAGCCGTAAAGCATGGCACCTTGAACTATCGAGTAGTCATCGACTTTGTTCATAACATCCGTGTTGCTCCTGCGGCAGGTTTGGCACCTAAGCGGTGCTTCCAGACGCAATTCTTACGTAAAGCAATGAGGATAATCCTCAAGTTATGGACCCGATCCGTGTAATTGCTACCATCATCTTTCAACTTTGCTTTCTCAAGGAGCATTAAAATTCAATGGAACAACAACACGAGCCATCTATCTACAACAACATAGACATGCAAAATACTATCAGGTACTAAGTTCATGATAAATTTAAGTTCAATTAATCATATTACTTAAGAACTCCCACTTAGATAGACATCCCTCTAATCATCTAAGTGATCACGTGATCCAAATCAACTAAACCATAACCGATCATCACGTGAAATGGAGTAGTTTTCAATGGTGAACATCACTATGTTGATCATATCTACTATATGATTCACGCTCGACCTTTCGGTCTCGGTGTTCGAGGCTATATCTGCATATGCTAGGCTCGTCAAGTTTAACTGAGTATTCTGCGTGTAAAAGCTGGCTTGCACCCGTTGTAGATGGACGTAGAGCTTATCACACCCGATCATCACGTGGTGTCCGGGCACGACGAACTTTGGCAACGGTGCATACTCGTGGAGAACACTTTTATCTTGAAATTTAGTGAGAGATCATCTTATAATGCTACCGTCAATCAAAGCAAGATAAGATGCATAAAATATAAACATCACATGCAATCAATATAAGTGATATGATATGGCCATCATCATCTTGTGCTTGTGATCTCCATCTCTGAAGCACCATCATGATCACCATCGTCACCGGCGCGACACCTTGATCTCCATCGTAGCATCGTTGTCGTCTCGCCAACTATTACTTCTACGACTATCGCTACCGCTTAGTGATAAAGTAAAGCAATTACAGGGCGATTGCATTGCATACAGTAAAGCAACAACCATATGGCTCCTGCCAGTTGCCTATAACTCGGTTACAAAACACGATCATCTCATACAATAAAATATAGCATCATGCCTTGACCATATCACATCACAACATGCCCTGCAAAAACAAGTTAGACGCCCTCTACTTTGCTGTTGCAAGTTTTACGTGGCTGCTATGAGCTGAGCAATAACCGTTCTTACCTACGCATCAAAACCACAACGATAGTTCGTCAAGTTAATGTTGTTTTAACCGTCTCAAGGACCGGGCGTAGCCATGCTCAGTTCAACTAAAATTGGAGAAACTGACACCCGCTAGTCACCTGTGTGCATAGCACGGCGGTAAAACCAGTCTCGCGTACGCGTAATGTCGGTCAGGGCCGCTTCATCCAACAATACCGCCGAACCAAAGTGTGACATGCTGGTAAGCAGTATGACTTGTATCGCCCACAACTCACTTGTGCTCTACTCGTGCATATAACATCAACGCATAAAACCTGGCTCTGACACGACTGTTGGGGAACGTAGTAATTTCAAAAAAATTCCTACGCACACGCAAGATCATGGTGATGCATAGCAACGAGGTGGGGAGAGTGTGTCCACGTACCCTCATAGACCGAAAGCGGAAGCGTTAGCACAACGCGGTTGATGTAGTCGTACGTCTTCACGATCCGACTGACCAAGTACCGAACGCACGACACCTCCGAGTTCAGCACACGTTCAACTCGATGACGTCCCTCGAACTCCGACCCAGCCGAGCTTTGAGGGAGAGTTCCGTCAGCACGACGACATGGTGACGATGATGATGTTCTACCGACGCAGGGCTTCACCTAAGCACCGCTACGATATGACCGAGGTGGATTATGGTGGAGCGGGGCACCGCACACGGCTAAGAGATCCAAGGGATCAATTGTTGTGTCTCTAGGGGGTGCCTCCCTCCCCGTATATAATGGAGTGGAGGAGGGGGAGGGGGCCGACCACCCTTGGCGCGCCCCATGAGGAGTCCTACTCCCACCGGGAGTAGGACTCCCCCCTTCCATGTGGGAGTAGGAGAGGAGAGGGAATGAGAGAGAGGGGGAAAGGAAAGGGGGGCGCTCCCCTCCTTGTCCAATTCGGACTGGGGGGGGGGAGGCGCGTGCGGCTGCCCCTTGGCCGCCTCTCCTCTTCCACCACTTATGCCCATGAGGCCCAATAACCTCCCGGGGGGGGGGGGGTTCCGGTAACCCCCCGGTACTCCGGTATATATCTGATAAACCCCGGAACCATTCCGGTGTCCGAATATAGTCGTACAATATATCAATCTTCATGTCTCGACCATTTCAAGACTCCCCGTCATGTCCGTGATCACATCCGGGACTCTGAACTACCTTCGGTACATCAAAACACATAAACTCATAATATAACCGTCATCGAACTTTAAGCGTGCGGACCCTACGGGTTCAAGAACTATGTAGACATGACCGAGACACGTCTCCGGTCAATAAAAATAGCGGAACATGGATGCTCATATTGGCTCCCACATATTCTACGAAGATCTTTATCAGTCAAACCGCATAACAACATACGTTGTTCCCTTTGTCATCGGTATGTTACTTGCCCGAGATTCGATCGTCGGTATATCAATACCTAGTTCAATCTCTTTACCAGCAAGTCTCTTTACTCGTTCCGTAATACATCATCCCGCAACTAACTCATTAGTTGCAATGCTTGCAAGGCTTATAGTGATGTGCATTACCGAGTGGGCCCAGAGATACCTCTCCGACAATCGGAGTGACAAATCCTAATCTCGAAATCGCCAACCCAACAAGTACCTTCGGAGACACATGTAGAGCACCTTTATAATCACCCGATTCGTTGTGTCGTTTGGTAGCACACAAAGTGTTCCTCCGGTAAACGGGAGTTGCATAATCTGATAGTCATAGGAACATGTATAAGTCATGAAGAAAGCAATAGCAACATACTAAACGATCAAGTGCTAAGCTAAAGTTATGGATCAAGTCAATCACATCATTCTCCTAATGATGTGATCCTGTTAATCAAATGACAACTCATGTCTATGGTTAGGAAACATAACCATCTTCGATTAACGAGCTAGTCAAGTAGAGGCATACTAGTGACACTCTGTTTGTCTATGTATTCACACATGTATTATGTTTCCGGTTAATACAATTCTAGCATGAATAATAAACATTTATCTTGATATAAGGAAATAAATAATAACTTTATTATTGCCTCTAGGGCATATTTCCTTCAGTATCGGGGGGTATGAACCATGGTGAAGTTGGAGTACAGTAGATATGATGCTAATATCAAATTAGAATGAGTTTACAATAGTACCTAAAGGTAGTGATTTGCTTTATTATACTAAAGGATCTCACCAAGTTTTTTGTTAAGTTTTGTGTGGATGAAGTGTTCGAAGAATGAGGAGTTACCGATATGGGAAGAAAAAGGAGAGGCAAGAGTTCAACCTTGGGGATTCCCAAGGCATCCCAAGTAAATATTTCAAGGATACTCAAGCATCTAAGCTTAGGGATGCCTCGGTTGGCGTCCCATCTTTCTTCTTCAACAATTATCGGTATACCTTGGTTTTTGTTTTGTTCACATGATACGTGTCCTTTGAGTTTATTTTTTGTTTCTTTTCCTTTATGCACCATGCTAGTGTGATATATCCCTTCATTTATTTATAGAATGTTCTTTGTGCTTCACATAAATCTTTTGAGTACAGCTTTATAGAATGCTTCGTGTGCTTCACTTATATACTTTGAGCTTGGGTATGGGTTAATCTATATTGTTGGTAGGATGCTCTATGAACTTCACTTATATCTTTTAGAGTATGAATAAAATTATCATAGGAATTAAGCTTGGGGATGCTATGTTTGATGAAGATGATATTTTTAGTCCCCCAAGTTTTGATGAGCCAATTTTTTTGGTGATATCATGCCTCCTATTTATAATGATTATACTGATAAAAGTGGGTTTGAAAGAGTGTCAACTTTAGGAAGTAATGATCCCACTATTTTGGAGGAGGTTGAATCATATTGTGATAATTATAAAAGTGGATTTGGAGAGGTCATGACTTTATTTAGTGATGAATCCACTATTTCGGAAGAGGTTCCAATTGATTATGAGAACAAAGTTGCTATCTATGATGATTATGGTGATGACATGCATGCCATAAAGAATAATGATAACCATGAAACTTGTCATCATGATTTTAATTTTCAATTGGATTATGCCTCACATGATAGTTATTTTGTTGAGTTTGCTCCCACTACTATGGATGAGAAGAATTTTGTTTATGTGGTGAGTGGTGAAATTTCTATGCTTGTGCATCATGAGAATAATGATTTTTGTGATATTTATATTGTTGAATTCATTCATGATGCTACTGAAAATTACTATGAGAGAGGAACATGTGCTCTTACATATTGCAATAATATCTAGTTTCCTCTGTATGTGTTGAAAATTTTGAAGTATAACTTGTTTTACCTTCCTATGCTAGTTGATTCTTGTTTCCATGAATTGTTTGCTCACAAAATCCATATGCATAGGAAATGGGTTATACTTATATGAGCTTGTCATATGCTTCATGATTCTCTCTTTGCGTTTCAATTCTTATCTTTTGTGTGAGCATCATTGAAATTATCATGCCTAGCTAAAAATGCATTAAAGGAAAGCGCTTGTTGGGAGACAACCCAATATTTACCCCTACTGTTTTTGCTTGTTCACATGATTAAGATACTGTAGTAATCATGTTTTATAGCTTTTGTTTCAATAAAGTGGCAAGTAGAGCCTTTGGGGTAGTGTGGATGATAGTTGACTTGGTTCTGTGCAAAAATAGAAACATTTGCTTCTAGTCATAGAATTGTTTAAATTCACTGGAGAGTGATACAATTCTGAAATTTTTACACATGATTGATATAAAAATTGTCTATGTTTCCCTAATTTTTCATAATTTTTGGAGTAGCATAAGTATGGTTGTTGTTCAAATCATTACAGACTGTTCTGTTTTTGACAGATTATGTTTTCAATGCATAGTTTGCTTGTTTTCTAGTTTCTATGGCTTATATTGCTCAATATTAATTGTAGAAATGATATGGTACAGTAGGCATTGTGTGAGAGCAATTATGAATCTTGCCTTTGACAGTACCAAAGTGAATGTTTTACTCTTTATCGTACTAACCCATCTCACGAAGTTCCGTTAAATTTTGTGTGATTGAAGTTTCAAGTTTTGGGTGAGATATTGATACGAGGAGAATAAGGAGTGGAAAGACCCTAAGCTTGGGGATGCCCAAGGCACCCCAAGTTAATATTCAAGGAAGACTCAAGCGCTTAAACTTGGGGATGCCCCAGAAGGCATCCTCTCTTTCGTTTTCAAAACCATCGGTATACCTTACTACATGACTATATTTTTATTCGTCACATGATATGTGTTTTGCTTGGAGCGTATTTTCATTTTACTTGTTGTTTGAATAAAATCATTGGATCTGAAATCTTGAATAAGAGACAATCCTCCCATGGCTAGTTAATTACTTGACTACTCATTGTTTTTCACTCATATCTTTTTGGAGTAGTTTGTCATTTACTCACGTGCTTCACTTATATCCTATGAGTAAATGGTTGAATGAATTGAATATCATAAATCTGAATTGATATATGTTTCATATGCTTCTACCATGGGGAGTAATTACGTCACACATAATAAGTATAGGTGGTAAATTTATTGAAAGTTAGCAAACTCAACATTGGTCATTTGAACAATTCATGAAAGAATATTGAAGGAAGAGAGATTTCACATATAAATATACTATCTTGGAAATCTTTTGTAATTGTGAGCACTCATTAAAATATGACATGCTAAAAAGTTGGCGTTGGACAAGGAAGACAACATAATGAGTTATGTTTTCTTATATCCGAATAGAAGTTACATTGTCATGGATCATCCAACATGTTGAGCTTGCCTTTCCCCCTCATGCTAGCCAAATTCTTTGCACCAAGTAGAGATACTACTTGTGCTTCCAAACATCCCTTAAACCAGTTTTGCCATGAGAGTCCACCATACCTACCTATGGATTGAGTAAGATCCTTCAAGTAAGTTGTCATTGGTGCAAGCAATAAAAATTGCTCTCTAAATATGTATGATCTATTAGTGTGAAGAAAATAAGCTTTATACGAACTTGCGATATCAAAGAAATAAAAGCGATGGACTGCATAATAAAGGTCTTTATCACAAGCGGCAATATAAAGTGATGGTCTTTTGCATTAAGATTTTGTGCATCCAACCATAAAAGCGCATGATAACCTCTGCTTCCCTCTGCGAAGGGCCTATCTGTCGGATTTCGGGTTCCGGCAGACCCTTGAAGTTCGAACACTGGGGTGCGCGCGGAGATCTCGCCCCCTACCTACCTGCACCCCGCCACCACGCTAGGATCTAAACTATGAAAGGAACAACACAAGAGACACAAGGTTTATACTAGTTCGGGCCACCATTGTGGTGTAATACCCTACTCTAGTTTGTGGTGTGGTGGATAGCCTCTTGGGATGATGGTGATGAACAATACAAGGAAGAACAGCCTCGCGAGGGTCTGTTCTTGGCCGGGGCGATGAACTGCTTGGAGGAGTTCTGTCGCTCTCTCTCTCTCTCTTCTCTCGATTTAAGATGCCAGATCCCTCCTTCCTCTACCACAGGGAGGCTAGTCCTATTTATAGGCAAAGGCCCCGGCCTCTTCCCAAATATCGAAGGGAAGGGCGCCAACAATTGGCCATTTTGAAGGGGAACATCTGGTACACTTATCCTGACTAAAGTTGGTCCTCGCCTGCCAAAGGCTCTGGTGGTGATGCCGGCTTGGGCTCCACAATGACTTCCTTCCTGCCGTTGGGCTGGTCTTGGTCTTGTTGCACCGAAATGGATGCCTTTGCTTGATGCTCTCGCCTGCGCTTGCTCCCTTTGCACCAAAGAGGAAAGGAGGACATCATGGTCGGGCGCCTCACCTGGCGCCCTTGGTCGTCATGGCTTGCGTCATGGGCACCTCGTGAGGTACCCTGCCTTGATCTCTCCGCCTTCTCGCGAGCCAACCTGATGAGGCAGTGCCTGAGGAAGCTCCCTGTCGTCCGCCGCGCGAGGCTTGGCCCCTCGCGAGGGTCTTGAGCTTGTGTTGATGAAGATGGGCCGTGATGGGCCCCCCTTTGAGCCACGCCGCAGGCCGCAGTGCAAGTCTGGGAACCCCGTTCCCGAACGCATATGATAGCCCGGGCCCAAAGGCGCGCCCGGGCTTCGCCCGAGCAGAGAGGCGAAGGGGCAGCCAAGCGCCATGAGCCCTAACAGCCTGCGGCCTTGGGAGCCGCGTGGTGGTTGATTGGACGTGGGCGTCTCCACTTCCCCATGACGCCTCGGCAACTGCACGAATTGACAAGTCCCTGCACGCAAAGCGGGTCATGATTACCTGCGATTGTGGAGGCCGGCGGTTGGCCTCCTCTGGCTTTAAGTACGGAACGGCGCGTGCCCTTCCAGTCTGTCCCCTCTTGCTTCTCCTCCTTCTTCAGGACTCCGCCGAGGAAGTTCTCGACCGTAGAGAAGGGGAAGGCCCGCCAGGTTGAGCCTGCCTCTCCCCCGCCCAAGCGCGGTCGAGGCCGCCCTCGCAAACATCATGTGGCTCCCACGGCGACTCCCCGCGGCCGTGGAGGTGATCTCCCGCGTGGTGATGGGACGGTCATGGCCGGGGCACGCCGGCCCGCGTGACCCCTAGGCGCTTCCGCCAGCTGGAGGTGTTGCCGGAGTTCGTTGTGTGGTCGGCGGAGCCGACCTGCGCCCGGCTTCAGCTTCCTCACTTCCTCCTAGGTGAGCTCCTGGCTGGTGCCCCGGGCGGCCTCTGGCTCCAGGCAGACGGCTGCTGCAGTCGGGCCTCCTGGGCTTTGTTGGAGGTCTCCGTGGCCGGGAGCCTGGCCTTGACTCACGGCTGGCAGACGTTTGCCCGCGCGCGTGGCCTGAGCCGTCGGTGCACCCTGCACTTCAAGTTCGACGGTGATGCCACCCTTTTCGTGAGGGTGTTCGGGGAGGATGGTCGCCACTGGTGCTGCCACGAGGGCGGCGACCGTGGCGAGGCCCAGCCCGACGATGACGGAGAGGACAGCGCCGCAGCGTGGTCGGCGGCGCTCGGGGCTCCTCGAGCTTCATCGATTCTTCTTGCAGCGGCTCCTCCAGAATGGCCGCGATCAGCCCCCACGCCGTCGTGCTCGCTTGAGGGTGGTAGCGGGTCCGCCCGCCGTCGCGCCTCGGTGAAGCGCGAGAGGGAGTCCGCCTGAGCCCCGTAGGCGGCTCGAGTCTTCCCTGCGGGCTGGTGTCGGGCGAGCCGCGCCTGATTTGTCCTTCCTTTTTATTTTTTTCCTGCGTAGAAAGACAGTAGTGTGGGGCCCCATGGGGGAGTGTTTTGGACTTCCGACGTTAATCATCGTACTGTTTCTGCTATTTCGGTATCGTGCCTTGGTGCTGCGCTGTAGCGTGGTAGTTCCCAGCCTCGGTAGTGAGGGGCGACCGACCCAGTCCTGTGTTCAGATGTCGCGGTGCCCGTGAGGCACGGACTGGAGGGGCGCTCATGTGGTGGACCCAGGTTGGGAAACCTTGAACGATAATGGCAGAAAACACTCGCGAGGGCGCTCAGGCTGCCCCCTCGCGAGACCTTACGCGAGAGAAATCGAGGTAGGAGGGCGAAAGGTCGAAGAGCCACAAATCAAAAAAAAAACGACAACAGCTTCGATAAAACTTCAAATGAGAATGAACAAGCCAACTGCAGAAAGCAAATGAAAAAGCCGCGTCCGGCACCTAATCTAGTCTTCGACCTCTTCTCACCAGCGCGGAGCTAAGTGTTGCCACTAGGCGTGGGAGGGAGCCCCAGGGCCTGAGGCCGGTGCTCCTGAGACTCCGGGGCGTGTACAGCCCCAACTCATTATTATGTGAGAGTGTCACGGGCGGCGAGCTTCACAGGCGTTGGCCTTCTTCACAGGCTCCGGGCCTTTCTTGGAGGAAGCAAGCTTCGCGGGCATTGGCCCTCTTCACAGGCTCTGGGCCTTTTCCAAAACGCGACAGCTTCACAGGCATTCGCCTTCTTCGCAGGCTCTGGGCCTTTTCAAAAAGACAATCTTCACAGGCATTCGCCTTCTTCACAGGCTCTGGGCCTTTTCCAAAAAGATAAGCTTCACAGGCATTCGCCTTCTTCACAGGCTTTGGGCCTTTTCCAAAATGCGACAGCTTCACAGGCATTCGCCTTCTTCACAGGCTCTGGGCCTTTTCCAAAATGATAAGCTTCACAGGCATCCGCCTTCTTCACAGGCTCTGGGCTTTTTCCAAAACGCCACAGCTTCACAGGCATTCGCCTTCTTCACAGGCTCTGGGCCTTTTCCAAAACGATAAGCTTCACAGGCATTCGCCTTCTTCACAGGCTCTGGGCCTTTTCCAAAACGCGACAGCTTCACAGGCATTCGCCTTCTTCATAGGCTCTGGGCCTTTTTAGGGGTAAAACCTCCGGAGGTGCTGGATGTTCCACGCGTTCTGGACTGGCACCCCCTCCTGAGTCTCCAAGCGCGCGGAGCCAGGCCTGGAAACATGAACAACCTTGAATGGGCCCTCTCACATGGGAGAGAGCTTATGCAGTCCCTCCCTGGAGAGAACCCGCCTGAGCACGAGGTCCCCTACCTCAAGAGTTCTGGGGCGGACGTTGCAGCAGTGGTATCATCGCAGTGCTTGTTGGTACCTCACCGCTCGCAACGCAGCTTCTTGACGACGCTCCTCCCCCAGCACGAGGTCCGTCCCCCGCATGGCGTCCTGCTGCGCCTCGTCGAACGCCAGACCGTGCGGAACGACGCCCGACCTCGTGAGGGAGGACCGCCGCTCCATAGACCAGGAAGAACGGGGTCTCTCCAATTGGCTTGGTCATGGTCGTGCGGATGGACCACAGCACGGACAGAAGCTCGTCGTACCAACCTCTGCCGCATGCCTCCAGTTTCTTCTTGAATGTTCTGGTTTTGAGGCCCCTCAGGACCTCTGCGTTGGCCCGCTCGGACTGGCCGTTGCTTCGGGGGGGGGGGGGTGACTTATCTCGAGAATCAGGAGCCGCTTCCTGGAGCGTTGCTGGGTCCGTGCATCGGCAGGCGAGGGGTCTCCTGGCGAGGTCCTCGCGTGTCCCTCCCCTCTCGCCTTTGCTCCCCTTTCTGCTCTACGTCCTCGGGTCCCGGCCCTCGAGTGAGTCTCAGCCGTCGCTGGTATGCAGGTCGCGATGCCGTGGTCAAGTCCAAAGGGTGAGGCCTGGAGAGCCAGTTGGAGCCCTGAGTCGCGATGCTCAGGCACCCCCCTTTAACGTGCAAGCGGTTCGCGTGGATGAGAGTGAAGGAGACATCATGGGGGCCCTGCCTGACGCTGCTCCTTGAAGAGATCCTACAGGCTCATCACAGAAAGAACGAAAGTTCGCCGTGACAACCGACAGTCAGCCTTTAGTTGCCCCGGAGGGGTGACGAGGCACTGAAGGCTTGACGAGGTGGCGCTATCTTGAGGCTGCCGCGGCCAGAGCTCAGCCATTCAGGTTTGTCGGTGTTGCAGGGACGGACCCATGCGCAAGCGCCGTGTCGTTAGGGAGCAGCTCCATCAGTTGGTGTCAGTTGAGCGGGCAACTAGGTCAAGCATGTTAATCACGAAGGAGCCAGTCCATTTAGATAAGCGCAAAGAAGACGAACATCGCCGGGTCGGACCCGAGCGACTTGGGGATGATGCAGCCCGAGGGGCGCCCCCAAACAAGATAAGCTAGGAACACGAAGTAAAAGGGATACACGCCGCAGGGACGGACCCACGCGGCCTGGGAATAATGCAGCCACAGGGGCGCCCCACCGGAAATGAAACTTGAAAGATGTCACCGATAGCGTTGAAGACGAAAGGGTGTTGGTGCAGCAGACTCGGTGGGCTGCGGAGCCGATCCTCACGAGCCCCTGTGCCTCGGGGGCCTCAGGAGGCTCCGAGGCGCTGGTGGCTCCTCGTGGGCCATCTCCATCTCTCGCTAGGGCTGCGGAACGCCTGGCCTCTTGAGCCTCTGTGATGCTCCTCATGAGGCGCTGGCGTGGCAGCCGCGTTCGGCAAGCCGTAAGGCATGCGAACGTAGCTGGGGTGGACCTTCGCAGCGCCCCACGAGAGGACCAGAGGCGCTCCTGAGAGGCGGCTTGGTTGAGCCCTGGTATGTCGATGCAGACGCTGCAGCCCACCATCCTCGCCTGGATGGGGGCCACGCAGCGAGTGGCGGCTGCCACTCATGACTCTTGACTCCTGCAGCGCCTGAATGATCTTGCTGACGAACTCCTGAGGGTTTGGCCCTCCTTGACTTGCTCCTTCTTGAGGGAAACGTGGTTCGAAACACGCCTCCAAGTGGTGCCCAAGCGCCTTCCTCGTGACCTTAGCAAGGTCGGTGGCCCTCCAGGGGGGAGCCCCCGAGCCCTGCCTGAGGAGGGCGCCGGGCGTGCTTTCCTATGCGATAGAAGGAGGTTCCCCCTGAGCAGGCGCGGACCCTGAGGGGCCTGCCTCCCGAGGGGCCAGGCCGGATGATGTCTTCTTCTTCTTGGGGGCGGTCTCGAGAAGCCTCCTGCTTCCACGATCCGGGTCTTCCAGTGATGCGGCCTGAAAGGCTCGCTCCAGGGAGCACACCGCGTCTTTCTCTTCGCAGGGCACCATGATGACTCCGCCACTTCCTGGCATCTTGAGGATGTTGTAGCCGTGGTGGGTTACGGCCATGAACTTGGCCAGCGCTGGGTACCCGAGGATGGCGTTGTATGGCAGGCGAATGTGGGCGACGTCGAAGTCGATGAGCTTGGTGCGGTAGTTGTCGCGCGTGCCGAAGGTGACAGGGAGGCAAACCTGCCCAATCGGGACCATGGAGCCGTCGGTGACCCCAAAGAAAGGCTTGGTTGGCTAAACCTGATTGTAAGGCACTTGGAGATTGTTGAACGTTTCCACAGACAGGACGTTGAGCCCTGCCCCGCCATCGATGAGGGTCTTGGTGACCAGCATGTTGCTGATGATTGGGGAGCAAAGCATCGGGAGGACTCCGGATGTGGCCGCACACTTGAGCTGATTCGCTGAGCTGCACACGCCGACCACCTGAGGGGGCGTGTGGCTTCGAGCTTGGGGAGGACTGCATTCACTTCGCGGGCGAACTGCTTGAAGATGCGTTGAGAGGTCGGGCTTGAGCTCCGCCCAGATGCAAAGCGATCGCGGCTCCTGGAAGCCCCCAGCCCCCTCGTCCTGATGATGGTCCTCATTTCTCCTTGGCTGCAGCGGCAGAGGAGGGAGGCCTGCGTTGCCTTGCGGGCGACTCGCGAGGGTGATCCCTCCAGCCTCCCTCGCGAGGCGGGTACCGCCAGCGATCCTCGCGAGGTTGGTTGCGCCACCCTTGGCGAGGGCCGCGGTCTTCCCAGCGTCCTACGTTCCTTCCTCCTCCTCGGCCATAGCCCCGGTCGCTGCGGTCGGAGCGTTGGCCGATCCTCCCTTCTCGCACGGCTCGGAGCTCTTGACATTCGTTGGTGTTGTGGGTGTGGAGGTCGTGGTACACGTAGTACCAGCTGCCCTTGGAAGACTCGGGCTGATGTCTGCCCCGCTTGGTGTCCGGTTCTGCCGCGAGCACGACAGCCCCCTTGCGCCTCACATCCTTGGCCTTGGGTTTCTTCTCTTCTGGGTCTGCGGCAGGCAGCTCGAGGAGGGAGAGACGCCCTTCCTCGGCCCTGGCGCACTTGGTCGCCAAGTTGAACAGCTCCAAGGAAGTGCACAAGTCTTCGTGCATTGCCAGCTCCTCCTTCATCTTGACATCGCGCACACCGTCGAAGAAGGCGGAGACGATGGCCTCCTCGGTCACCTTGGGAATCTTGAGGCATGCGTTGTTGAAGCACTGGATGTATTTCGCAGGTCTCCCGGTTGTCGCTTGATGCGGCGCATGTCGCTCACGGCGGGTGGCCCCACGAGTACCTTGGAAGTTGGCGATGAAGCGGGTGCACATCTCGTCCAGAGGAGATCGTGCACAGAGCCAGGTTCAGAGCCAGTGCGGGCCCGTCCTTGATCTCCTTGGGAAAACAGTTCGCCATGAACTTCTAGTCTCCGTTGGCGGCTTGATGCCCAGCTCGTAGAGCTGGAGGAACTTCGCGGGGTCGGCCGCATGTCGTGGCGAGGAGGCAGGTCCTGCTTGAACTTGCCGGGCCACGCGACGTTGCGCAGCTTCGGTGGTGAAGGCACGACAGCCGTGGCCACGGAGGCCTTGGGTGACGAAGAGCTTGGTCTTGCGGGTCCCCATGCGCCTGCAATCGGGAGCAGCGGGGTCTTGATGTCTTTGGAGCAAGAGCGTGGTCGCGGCGATTTGGAGCGGGAGCACTCGGGCAGCTTCTTGCGGGCGAGGACTTCACAGCAGCTCTGCTCTTGCCGCTACCGGGCGCTGGACGGAGCGGGTTCCGCCCAGGACCACGTGCCTTGGAGCCAGGCGCCTTCTTGAGGGGAGGCGGCCGAGGCGCCGAAGCTTTCGCCGCCAGGCGAGTGCGGTCTTGCGGACGGGGCCAGACGGCGCGAGCCTTCGCGGGCGACGAGCTTCAGCGGCGACGCTCAAGCCACTCTTCGTGACGTCGTCGACGGACGGTAGCGCAGGAGCTTCGTTTTGCCGTGATGAGCGCAGCTCGAGCCTCCATGGCGCGCGGAATGCGCGAGACGAAGAACCAGCCGGGCGAGTGAGGGGTAGCAGTGGCCGTCTTGCCTCACGGAGGATGCTTTGGGACAATGCTTGCTGCTCGTTCCCCGCCGGGCGGTGGCGGCGTTAAGCCAGCGACGGGAACGACGAGGGCGCCCGTCGGCAGCCGTCTGGCGACGCGAAGCGAGCGGCTCGGCGCTCAGCGGGCCCGGCAGCGTCGAACATGGATGCGGTGGTCGACGGAGAACAGGCGGCGGAAGGCAATTCCAGCGCACCCCTACAGCGCGCCAAATGTCGGATTTCGGGTTCCGGCAGACCCTTGAAGTTCGAACACTTTGGGGTGCGCGGAGATCTCGCCCCTACCTACTGCACCCGCCGCCACGCTAGGATCTAAACTATGAAAGGAACAACACAAGAGACACAAGGTTTATACTAGTTCGGGCCACCATTGTGGTGTAATACCCTACTCTAGTTTGTGGTGTGGTGGATTGCCTCTTGGGCTGATGGTGATGAACAATACAAGGAAGAACAGCCTCGCGAGGGTCTGTTCTTGGCCGGGGCGATGAACTGCTTGGAGGAGTTCAGTCGCTCTCTCTCTCTTCTCTTGATTTAAGATGCCAGATCCCTCCTTCCTCTACCCTGTGGGAGGCTAGTCCTATTTATAGGCAAAGGCCCTGGGCCTCTTCCCAAATATCGAGCGGGAAGGGCGCCAACAATTGGCCATTTTGAAGGGGAACATCTGGTACACTTATCCTGACTAAAGTTGGTCCTCGCGTGCCAAAGGCTCTGGTGGTGACGCCGGCTTGGGCTCCACAATGACTTCCTTCCTGCCGTTGGGCTGGTCTTGGTCTTGTTGCACCAAAATGGATGCCTTTGCTTGATGCTCTCGCTGCGCTTGCTCCTTTGCACCAAAGAGGAAAGGAGGACATCAGCTGGCTGGCGCCCGCCTGGCTCCCTTGGTCGCCATGGCTTGCGCCATGGGCACCTCGTGAGGCACGCCGCCTTGATCTCTCCGCCTCCTCGTGAGCCACTCGATGAGGCAAGCACGAGGAAGCTCCCTATCGTCCGCCCCGCGAGGCTTGGCCCCTCGCGAGGGTCTTGAAGTTGTGTTGATGAAGATGGGCCATGATGGGCCCCCCTTTGAGCCACGCCGCAGGCCGTAGGCAGGCAAGTCTGGGGACCCCTGTTCCCAGAACGCCGACACTATCTTTTAGTTTTATCTTCTACCCTTATACAAGAGTCATGGTGATCTTCACCTTTCCTTTTTACACTTTTTCCTTTGGCAAGCACTATGTGTTAGAGAGATCCGGATATATATCCACTCGGATGTAGGTTATCATAAAGTATTATTGTTGACATTACCCTTGAGGTAAAAGGTTGGGAGGTGAAACTATAAGCCCCTATCTTTCTCTGTGTCCGATTGAAACTTTGAACCCATAAATATCACATGAGTGTTAGCAATTGTGAAAGATTAAATGATAGTTGAGTATGTGGAATTTGCTAAATCAAAGCTCTTACATAGACCCTTCCTAAAAATAAGGTGAATTGCAATTGTTTGATGACTAAGAGAATGGTTTGTTAGTTTTCAAGAAAGTTTATGGTCTATGCTTTAACATGTGAATAGCTTGTTACTTGATCATGAAAAGCTTTATGATATGAGCTACTGTTATGATATATAATGAGGCTAGAAAAAGTGATTGAAATTATCATTGATCAAACTTGTGCACTTGCTAGCATTCCACATAAAAAATTCTGTTTTTATCATTTACCTACTCAAGGACGAGCAGGAATTAAGCTTGGGGTTGCTTGATACGTCTCCAACGTATCTATAATTTTTTTATTGTTCCATGATATTATATTATCTATCTTGGATGTATTACATGAACTTATATGCTATTTTATATGATTTTGGGACTAACCTATTAACCTAGTGCCCAGTGCCAGTTTCTGTTTTTTCCTTGTTTTTCAGTTTCGCAGAAAAGGAATATCAAACGGAGTCCAAATGACCTGAAAATTTACGGTGATTTTTGATGGACGAGAAGAAGCCCCCGAAGCAAAAGAGTTGGGCCAGAAGAGGCACGAGGCCTCCATGAGGTCGGGGGGCGCGCCCTACCCCCCGGGAGGGTTCTCCGACCTTGTGCGCGCCTCGTGGACCCCCTTGACGTGAAACCAACGCCAAAAATTCCTATAAATACAGAAACCCCCAAAAAGAAACCTAGATCGGGAGTTCCACCGCCGTAAGCCTCTGTAGCCATGAAAAAACAATCTAGGCCCTCTTTGGCACCATGCCGGAGGGGGCCAACATCACCGGAGGGCGTGGAGGAGGAAGCCGGAGGCGTCACCGTCGCCATGGAGGCCAAGGACCAGAGGGAGAACCTTTCCCCATCTAAGGGGGAGGCCATGGATGTTGGGGAACATAGCGTGCAATTTCAAAAATATTCCTACGCTCACGCAAGATCTATCTAGGAGATGCATAGCAACGAGAGGGGGAGAGTGTGTCCACGTACCCTCGTAGACCGGAAGCGGAAGCGTTAGACAACACGGTTGATGTAGTCGAACTTCTTCTTGTTCCGACCGATCAAGCACCGAACGTACGACACCTTCGAGTTCTGCACACGTTCAACTCGATGACGTCCCTCGAACTCTTGATCTAGCAAAGTGTCGAGGGAGAGTTTTGTCAGCACGATCGCGTGGTGACGGTGATGGTGAAGTGATCCGCGCAGGGCTTCTCCTAAGCACTATGACAATATGACCGAAGGCGTAAACTGTGGAGGGGGGTGCCGCACACGGCTAAGAATCAATGTTGTGTATTCTAGCGGTGCCCTCCCCTCATATATATAGGTTGGAGGGGAGGAGAGGCAGCCAAGGGCGCGCCCCAAGTAGGAGGAATCCAACTTGGGCGCCTCCCAATTCGGCCTCCCCCCTTCCATATTCATCCGGAGGGGGAAGGAAGGAGGAGGAAGGAGAGAAGGAAGGGGGAGGCCGAATCCCTCCCCTTCCTTTCTCTCTTCCCCTCTTTCCTTCCTCCTTATTTCGGCCTACATGGGGCGCACCAGCCCCCTAAGGGCTGGTCTGTCCCCTTCTTGGCCCATTAGGCCCATGTAGTTGCCTGGGGGATGCCCGGAACCCCTTCCGTGACCCGATATGTACCCGGTACCCCCAGAACACTTCCGGTGTCCGAATATCATCGTCCTATATATGAATCTTTACCTCTCGACCATTTAGAGACTCCTCGTCATGTTCGTGATCTTATCTGGGACTCCAAAAAACATTCGGTCACCAAATAACATAACCCGTATAATACAAAATCTTCATCAAACGTTAAGCGTGCGGACCCTACGGGTTCGAGAACTATGTAGACATGACCGAGACACCTCTCCGGTCAATAACCAACAACGGAACCTGGATGCTCATATTGGTTCCTACATATTCTAAGAAGACCTTTATCGGTCGTACCGCAATGACAACATACGTAATTCCCTTTGTCATCGGTATGTTACTTGCCCGAGATTTGATCGTCAGTATCTTCATACCTAGTTCAATCTCGTTACCGGCAAGTCTCTTTAATCATTCCATAATACATCATCCCGCAACTAACTCATTAGTCACATTGCTTGCAAGGCTTATCATTATGTGCATTACCGAGAGGGCCCAGAGATACCTCTCCGATACTCGGAGTGACAAATCCTAATCTCGATCGATGCCAACCCAACAAACAGCTTCGGAGATACCTGTAGAGCATCTTTATAATCACCCAGTTACGTTGTGACGTTTGGTAGCACACAAGGTATTCCTGCGGTATCCGGGAGTTGCATAATCTAATAGTCAAAGGAATATGTATATGACATGAAGAAAGCTATGGCAATAAAACTAAACGATCAACATGCTAAGCTAACGGATGGGTCATGTCCATCACATCATTCTCCTAATGATGTGATCCCGTTTATCAAATGACAACACATATCTATGATTAGGAAACTTAACCATCTTTGATTAACGAGCTAGTCTAGTAGAGGCTTACTAGCGACACGGTGTTTTGTCTATGTATTCACACATGTATCAAGTTTCTGGTTAATACAATTCTAGCATGAATAATAAACATTTATCATGATATAAGGAAGTATAAAGTAACAACTTTATTATTGCCTCTAGGGCATATTTCCTTCAGTCTCCCACTTGCACTAGAGTCAATAATCTAGTTCACATCGTCATGTGACTTAACACCAATAGTTCACATCTTTATGTGATTTGTTTACATCGCCATGTGACTAACAACCAAAGGGTTTACTAGAGTCAATATCTTGTTCACATCGCTATGTGATTAACACCCAAAGAGTACTAAGGTGTGATCATGTTTTGCTTGTGAGAGAAGTTCAATCAACGGGTCTGTCATATTCAGAGACATATGTATTTTGCATTTCTATGTCTACAATGCTCTGCATGGAGCTACTTTAGCTAATTGCTCCCACTTTCAATATGTATCCAGATTGAGACTCAGAGTCATCCGAATTGGTGTAAAAGCTTGCATCGACGTAACTCTTTATGATGAACTCTTAAACACCTACATAACCGAGAAATATTTCCTTAGTCCTCTTAGGTAACTAAGGATAACTTTGACCGTTGTCCAGTGATCCACTCCTGGATCACTATCATACCCCCTTGCCAAACTCATGGCAAGGTACACAATAAGTCTGGTACACAACATAGCATACTTTATAGAACCTATGGCTGAGGCATGGGGAATCACTTCCATTCTCTCTCTATCTTCTGTCGTGGCCGAGTTTTTTTGAGTCTTACTCAACTTCATACCTTACAACTCAGGCAAGAACTCCTTCTTTGACTGATCCATTTTGAACTACTACAAAATCTTGTCAAGGTATGTACTCATTGAAAAATCTTATCAAGCATCTTGATCTATCTCTATAGATCTTGATGCCCAATATGTAAGCAGCTTCACCGAGGTCTTTCTTTGAAAAAGTCCTTTCAAACACTCCTTTATGCTTTGTACAAAATTCTACATCATTTCCGATCAACAATATGTCAATCACATATAGTTATCAAAATGGCTGTAGTGCTCCCACTCACTTTCTTGTAAATACAGGCTTCACCGCAAGTCTGTATAAAACTATATGCTTTGATCAACTCATCAAAGCGTATATTCCAACTCCGAGATTCTTGCACCAGTCCATAGAAGGATTGCTGGAGCTTGCACACTTTCTTAGACCTTTAGGATTGACAAAACCTTTTGGTTGCATCATATACAACTCTTCTTTGAGATATCCATTAAGGAATGCAGTTTTGACATCCATTTGCCAAATTTCATAATGTGGCAATTGCTAACATGATTCGGACAGACTTAAGCATCTCTACGGGTGAGAACGTCTCATCGTAGTCAACTCCTTGAAATTGTCGAAAACCTTTCACGACAAGTCGAGCTTTGTAGATAATAACATTACCATCAGCGTCAGTCTTCTTCTTGAAGATCCATTTATTCTCTATGGCTTGCCGATCATCGGATAAGTCAACTAAAGTCCATACTTTGTTCTCATACATGGATCCCATCTTAGATTTCATGGCCTCAAGCCATTTTGCGGAATCTGGGCTCATCATCACTTCATCATAGTTCGTAGGTTCCTCATGGTCTAGTAACATGACTTCCAGAACAGGATTACCATACCACTCTGGTGTGGAACATGCTCTGGTTGACCTACGAGGCTCGGTAGTAACTTGATCCGAAGTTTCATGATCATTATCATTAGTTTCCTCTCTAGTTAGTGTAGGCATCACTGGAACTGATTTCTGTGATGAGCTACTTTCCAATTCGAGAGAAGGTTCGATTACCTCATCAAGTTCTACTTTCCTCCCACTCACTTCTTTCGAGAGAAACTCCTTCTCTAGAAAGGATCCATTCTTAGCAACAAAGACCTTGCCTTCAGATTTGTGATAGAAGGTTTACCCAATAGTTTCTTTTGGGTATCCTATAAAGACACACTTCTCCGAATTGGGTTCGAGCTTATCAGGCTGAAGCTTTTTCACATAAGCATCGCAATCCCAAACTTTAAGAAATGACAGCTTAGGTTTCTTGCCAAACCATAGTTCATATGGTGTCGTCTCAACGGATTTTGACGGTGCCCTATTTAACGTGAATGCAGTTGTCTCTAATGCATAACCCCAAAACGATAGTGGTAAATCGGTGACATCATAGATCGCACCATATCTAATAAAGTACAGTTACGACGTTCGTACACACCATTATGTTATGGTGTTCCAGGTGGCGTGAGTTGTGAAAAATTCCACATTGTTTTAAATGAATGCCAAACTCGTAACTCAAATATTCGCATCCACGATTAGATCGTATAAACTTTATTTTCTTGTCATGATGATTCTCCACTTCACTCTAAAATTCTTTGAACTTTTAAAATGTTTCAGACTTGTGTTTCATTAAGTAGATATACCCATATCTGCTCAAATCATCTATGAAGGTCAAAAATAACGATACCCGCTGCGAGCCTCAACACTCATCGGACCGCATAAATCGGTATGTATAATTTCCAATAAGTCAGTGGCTCGCTCCATTGTTCTAGAGAATGGAGTTTTAGTTGTCTTTCCCATGAGGCATGGTTCGCAAGCATCAAATGATTCATAATCGAGTGACTCCAAAAGTCCATCCGCATGGAGTTTCTTCATGCGCTTTACACCAATATGACCTAAACGGCAGTGCCACACATATGTTGCACTATCATTATCAACTTTGCATATTTTGGCATCAATATTATGAATATGTGTATCACCACAATCGAGATTCAACAAACCATTCACATTGGGTGTATGACCATAGAAGGTTTTATTCATATAAACAGAACAAGAATTATTCTTTGACTTAAATGAATAACCGTATTGCAATAAACATGATCTGATCATATTAATGCTCAATGCAAAAACCAAATAACATTTGTTTAGGTTCAATTCTAACCCCGAAGGTAGAGGGAGTGTGTGATGATGATTGTATCAACCTTGGAATTACTTCCAACACACATCGTCACCTCGTCCTTAACTAGTCTCTGTTTATTTTGCAACTCATGTTTTGAGTTACTACTCTTAGCAACTGAACCAGTATAAAATACCGAGGGGTTGCTATAAACACTAGTAAAGTACACATCAATAACATGTATATCAAATATACCTTTGTTCACTTTGCCATCCTTCTTATCCGCCAAGTATCTAGGGTAGTTCCACTTCCAGCGAACATTTCCTTTGCACTAGAAGCACTCAATTTCAGGCTTGGGTCTAGCTTTGGGCTTCTTCATGGGAGTGGCAACTTTCTTGCCATTCTTTTCGAAGTTTCCCTTTCTTTCCCCTGCCTTTTTTCTTGAAAATAGTAGTCTTGTTAACCATCAACACTTGATGATATTTCTTGATTTCTACCTTCGCTGATTTCAGCATCGCGAAGAGCTTGGGGAATCGCTTTCGTCATCCCTTGCATATTATAGTTCATCACGAAGTTCTATTAACTTGGTGATAGTGACTAGAGAACTCTGTCAATCACTATCTTATCTGGAAGATTAACTCCCACTTGATTCAAGTGATTGTAGTACCCCAGACATTCTGAGCACATGCTCACTAGCTGAGGTATTCTCCTCCATCTTGTAGGGAAAGTACTTGTTAGAGGTCTCGTACCTCTTAACACGGGCATGAGCCTGAAATATCATTTTCAGCTTCTTGGAACATCTCATATGCTCCATGGCGTTCAAAACATTTTTGAAGTCCCGGTTCTAAGCCGTAAAGCATGGTGCACTAAACTATCAAGTAGTCATCATACCGAGCTTGCAAAAACGTTCATAATGTCTGCATCTGCTCCTGCAACAGGTTCGTCACCTAGTGGTTCATCAAGGACATAATTCTTTTGTGCAGCAATGAGGATAATCCTCAGATTACGGACCTAGTCTGCATCATTGCTACTATCATCTTTCAACTTAGTTTTCTCTAGGAACATATAAAAAATAAAACAGGGGAGCTATACGCAAGCTATTGGTCTACAACATAGATATGCAAATACTATCAGGACTAAGTTAATGAGAAATTAAGTTCAATTAATCATATCTATAATACCTAAATAGTTGATCCCCACTATCTTATTTCTCTTGACATGGAGCCTATCCACCTCGTCACAGTTGCCACATCAGCATCTCATTAGTGACTTCCAGACGGGACCGAGCAGTACATCAACCCTGCCACATAAGTGTTCTGTTTACTAGCTAAAGGGCCCACCACAACCTGAGCAACATCGTCTCCCTCCCAGTCTCCCTGATCCAGTGCTCTCACAGGTCAACCCATCGTGCGCTCCTTCGCACATAAAAATTTCCCCTCTCTACACTAGCACACGGCAGCGGGGGATCCATCTCTACCTGTGGTGCTCCTTCCGCGCGACCGCCGGTCTGGGACGCCTCCGTTTCACACTGGGACTCCACTCCCTTCTGTCTTCCTTCTGGCCAACATGCCCCTGGCGTTGCTCATGGCGGAAGGCACCACCATCGGTCCGGGTCACTTCTGCCGCTCACTGGGATTCCCCCGTGCCGGTCTGATTCCGACGTCCTCTAGCCGGCGTCTGTGCTGACCTGATTCTCCTTTACTTTCTGTCTCTCTTCTGTCCAAGGTGCCTCCGGCTCCGGCGTCAGCCGCGTCACCTGGACTTTGGTTCCATTTGGTCCGAAGGTAACTAGACCGGCTGCAGGGGTCTCATCTAAAAGGACGCTCTTCCCGGCTACTCAGCCATGGAGTAGCGTCTGACCGATCGACGTCCTTTTTGTCCACGAAGGGCTAGGCGGTGGTGACGCCGGTGTCGGTCATCAAAACCGCGGATCTCGGGTAGGGGTCCCGAATCAGTGCGTCTAAGGTCGATGGTAACAGGAGACAGGGGACACAATGTTTACCCAGGTTCGGGCCCTCTCTATGGGGGTAATACCCTACTTCCTGCTTGATTGATCTTGATGAATATGAGTATTATAAGAGTTGATCTACCACGAGATCGTAATGGCTAAAACCCTAGAAGTCTAGCCTGTATGACTATGATTATGACTACTGGCCTCTACGGACCTAGCCCTCCAGTTTATATAGACACCAGAGGGATCTAGAGTTACATAAAGTCGGTTACAGAGAAAGGAATCTTCATATTTGGTCGCCAAGCTTGCCTTCCACGCAAGGAGAGTCCCATCCGGACATGGGTAGAGTCTTCAGTCTTTGTATCTTCACAACCCATTAGTCCGGCCCATGTCCAATAGGCCGGATGCCCGAGGGCCCCTTAGTCCAGGACTCCTTCAGTAGCCCCTGAACCAGGCTTCAATGACGAGGTGTCCGGTGTGCAGATTGTCTTCAGCATTGCAAGGCGGCTTCCCCCTTTTCTGAATACTCCAAAATAGTCTTTGGACACAACGAATGTATCCGGATCTGCAACACAAGTACCACACATAACCACAGAGAGTATAATATTTCATGAGTCCAATCCGCTCACAACTTTTTGTAATGTGACATCACGTCTACCCGGTCATTATTTCGAACCGTTTTCGTATGCCATTCCCCATTTTGAGACTCAGTTTTCATTGGCACGTCTTGTCGAAGTAGAGATCGTGTCCCCTTATTGCGGGATTCTCATCAATACAGGCGTGGGTAATCCAGCCGCGCCATTTGCACAACCCTTGGGAATAGGCGAGTTTTAAGGCGAGTGGGGAGGCGCTTGATATTCATTGCCTTTATAAGGGGATAAGGATTCCCTCCTTTCACCCACGCCTTCTCTCTTTCTCTGCCCTTCCATTCTTGAGCTTCAGCACCCAAGTCCTCATCTTTTTCGCCTCAAGAAAGCACTCAACCATGTCCGGATCTGGAGGGCAAGGCAAGTGGATGGCCTCCTCCGTTAAGGAGAAGGACATCACCAAGCTTCGGGAGGCCGGGTATCTAGCGAAAGAAATTGCTCACCGGCTTCTGGCCAAGGGGCAAGTCGTCCCTACCCCGAAGCCCAATGAGAGGGTGGTGTTCATCCCCCATTTCGTCCGTGGGTTAGGGTTTCCTCTCCACCCTTTCGTCCGTGGACTTATGTTCTATTACGGGCTAGATTTCCATGATCTAGCCCCAAACCCCTTCCTCAACATCTCGACATTTATTGTCGTGTGCGAGGCCTTCCTCCGCATTCCTCCCCACTTCGGACTATGGCTCAAGATCTTCAACGTGAAGCCGAAGGTGGTGGATGGCCAACACGCGGAGTGCGGAGGTGCCATGGTGAGCAAGATGCCCAATGTCACATGGACCAAAGGCACATTTGTGGAGACCGTCAAGGAGTGGTAGAAACTGTGGTTCTATATCACAGAGCCTCGCGACGCCACTTGGGCCGCGGATCCTGAATTCAAGTCCGGAGCTCCAATGCGGCTCACCTCCTGGATAGAGAAGGGCCCAAATTGGTCTTCGTCGGACGAACTGATAGCGCTTCAAATGCGCATCCAAAGCATGGTGGATAAAAACATCAAGCTCGTCAACGTGATCCAGGTGATGCTAGTTCGCCGGATCCTTCCATGCCAGAGCCGAGCCTGCCCTTTATGGGAATTCGATCTGGAGAAACACCAGACCTTGGAAAGACTCTTCGGAACCACTCACGAAGATGTCTGGAAGTTGCTCTTTAAGGGCAACGAGACGCCGCCGGACATAGACTCGAACCGCGGGCACGATCTTGCCCATCCTGCCAGTGCGGTAAGTCCTTCCCATCTCATGGTCTTCCTCTACTTGCTTGTTCAAGGAAGATGTCTAAAACTTCACTATTTATTTTTTCAGTTATGGACAGAGAAAGCGGAGAGGATTTGGTGTCCGGCTCCGCTGCCTGAGGAACCAGTCATCCCGCTCCTGGCGAAGATGCTGGTTCTGGCGCCCTACAAGGCGCCGAAGAAGAAGGCCAAGGGGGTCCGGAGTGGCCCCCGCTGCAAGGGAGCTTCAGACGTGTCATCCGAAGACAAGACTCACTCCTCTGCCACCGAAGACGACGACAAGGAGGAGGAAGAAAGCAACACTCCCCCTGTTGGGGGAAGGAAGAAGAGGGCGGCCTCCACAAATCTGGAGGTGGAGGTGCCCAAGAGGGGGAAGGGCCCCCTCGCGGATAACTCCGCATGGGACGTCAACAGCAGCCCAGAGCGACGCCCCCGAAGCAAGCCCCTGGCCGCATCGTAAGTACTAAAAAAACCACATACGTCCATGTATCCGGATTCTCCTCTTCATGGTATTAACATGTTTAATTATGCTATTGCAGTCCGGCCCACAACAGCTCCCATGCGATCCTCATCAGGAGGTTCGCTAGATTCAAAGGCGATGGCCAGCGAGTCACCGCCGGCCGCTCACTCTCCCAAGGCCAAGGGCGACACCGAGGTGTTGTCCCAAAGGACCTTCCCAGGCCAGGGGGAGGTTCAAGAGGCCGTCAAGGAGGTGCCGGAGGGCGAAACCTCGGTCGCCGGACACATGCGGGAGCAGGTCCCCATGGAGACTGTCGATGAGGGCCATATTCAGTTCGACCCCCAGCCGAATACGGTTCCGGAGACCTATACGGCTCCGGAATTCGGCGAGCAGTCTCCTTCAAGAGAAGGAGGTGTGCCTATCCCACCAGTGACCTCTCTCCAACCAGAGGCACCGGACAATCTGTTGGAAGCGCTACGAGGCGCTTCTATTGTGGAGGAACACCGTATCCTTATGGGTACAATGATTGAGAGGGTTCATTCCGTCAAGAGCGGACTGACCGAAGCCTGCAGCAGCCTGCTGACAGGCTTTGAGGTAAGCGACGCAAAAAAGAGAAAGTCCTAGTACAGACAGTAGCCCCTGAGACTCTGTCCGGCGTTCGGAAAGAAAAGCCGGACAGAGGATCAAGTAATTTTCGCAGGAAACTAACTAAATATGTCTTATGTGAATAAGCAGGTGTCGTTGCTAACCGCAACCTCTCATGTTGCGGAGGTCTCCGGACTAAAGCAGAGTTTGGAGCGGGCCGAAGAAGAGCTCGGCCTTGTGAAAAGGTAGCTGGAGGACAAGCAAGGTATGTAGTGACTTGCTGTATATTCAGAAAGAATGAATTATGTGTATTGACCGTAGTGCCATGATATTTGTAGGAGCGGCGACCGAGGTCGAGGTCCTTAAAAAGGCCCTGGCCGAAGCCGAGGAGAAAGTTGCCAAGGAACAAGCCGCTCATAAGAAACATGAGGCCAGGCTTAATGAGGTCCAGCAAGAGCTCCAGGATGACGTGAAAAAATGCGAGACCTTGGAGCACGATGTTTCGGCTCAAGAGACCAAACTCGCCAAGGCTCGCCAAAGCGCGGAAGAGGCCCGGGTTGAAGCCCAGGGCGCCCTCCTGGAGATCCAGTGACCAAGAAAATCATGTGGGTAAGGCGTTTAGTATGCAAAGCAAGTATGTGAAGATGAAGTATTTCTTACTAACCCGGATTTGGAGTTCTCCAGGGGCGTTTGCGGATCTGCCGCGCAGTGTTTCTGACGCTGTGGAGTTCTTCCGAGCCGAAGAAGGGAGCTCTACGGAGAAGCTATTCTAGTCGTAGTATCTTGCGCCAGAACATCGAGTGCCCTTGAGCGATTAGCTAAAACAGCTGATCGAGCTGCATAGGGTGGCCGAACTGGCCATGAAGGATTTAATAATCCGGTTGTGGCCTGCCGAAGGTATACCCAGCGGCTACTTCGGGCTCGTGAAGCGGCTGGTAGATGCCTGCCCTCGGTTGGACGTCGCCAAGTGATCGGCTTGCATCGAGGGCGCATTCATGGCCTTCGCCCGTGCCAAGGTGTGGTGGGCGAAGATGAACACCGTCAAGCTTGCGACCGAGGGACCGCCTGAGGGCAAGGAGCACCGCATGCCCGAGCGGTACTTTGAAGACGTCCTGGAGGGGTCTCGCATTGTGGCGACGCAATGTGCGCAAGACATTATCTTTGAATGAATACAATCATGTTGTCTCTGCCTTGTATGATGAAACAAAGTCATTATGTAATATAATGTTTTTTTTAAAATCACCTCCTGTGCGGCCGTGTTGTGTGAAATCTGAGAGTTGGCCAGTCATCGGCTTCTGCCCCCATGTAGGTATTCGGGATTTAATCTAAACACTCTTGATCCAATTGTTTGGTCCTTGAAGGAGGTGTTTAGCGCAACGAACCAGGCAATCGGACTATGCGGCTTTAGCACCCTCACTTAGCCATAGGAGTTTGACAATAAAAATATAGGCACAACCCCTAGTATCCGAACTAGGATGCTGTAAACACCTGATCGGGTAAGTACCGATCCCTCGCGTAATGCAGAAAAAATCTCTATTGAGACCTCCGAAGAGCTGACCGGCTCTCGCCGCATCATAATGATCGGTTTTCGGCTTTCTCTCTCTTGAGGTGCTCATCCGGGTAAACCAGGGTACAATCGCAGTAGTTCTCCCTTTACTACCCTAGCCGATATAGCGGAACATAAGGTAGCAAGCACGTGAGCCGCAACCCAACTATTGACCAAAGACATGATTCGGAGCCAATGCATATAGTGCTGAATTCGGGGTGCCGAACTATACTGTAAAAAGTGTTCGGACTTTGTTGCCGTATTGTGAGGCGCTATGAAGCCCCTGGCAAATTGAAACGTACCAAAGTGTACGGGTGCTATCTGATAAAGTTATCAAAAAAAGGAAAACGGGAAAGAAGAAAGGGTAGTAAGCTAGGGCCGCGGAATTTGGGCCGCAAACTGTTTCCATTATGATTTGATTAATACGTCAAAAGCGCATTCATACAAATAGTGCAATAAGCAACATGCTATTTAACATGCCACAACCAAGGGAGAGCTGCGTGTGGGTGCTGAAAACATGTAGAGTGATTGTTAAAGAGACCACCTACAAATTCCCCTATACGTCCATGCTTACTGCCGTTTTGGTGTATTTATCCTTCGAAAGGACCGGTGATCAGGCCGTCAGGGGAGGCCTGTGGAAGAGAAACCTGAAAAGGAGAAAAAGGAAACAGTGAAAGTATATGTGTCCGGGGTCGGTCGAGCCGTATTGTGGATCACAAGCTGGTTATGCCTCCATCTATGCCCATGGTATTTTGTGTGCGTAGTTATGTACGCGCGGTACGAATGCCGCCACTTTGTTGGGACTGGGACGGAGGCCAAATTGCTAGTCGAGCTCTTGACGAGCTGAGTTGTCCTACTGCAGAATAGTCCGGACTCTCTTAACAGTGTCCGGGAGCTCGGCCGCTGAATTAAGGTTCTGCTTGAAAAGGCCGCTCTGTACTTCTGCTGCTACGGCAGCGGTGTGCTCCTCGGTCCGAAGGGAGCGTTCCGTGTTTCCGTTAACTATTATGACGCCGCGTGGTCCGGGCATCTTGAGCTTAAGATAAGCATAGTGTTTCACCGCGTTGAATCGAGAAAATGCGGTTCGTCTAAGCAGTGCGTGATAGCCGCTACAGAAGGGGACGATATCAAAGATTAACTCTTCGCTTTGGAAGTTGTCTGGGGATCCGAAGACAACCTCTAATGTGGTTGAGCCCGTGCAGCGGGCCTCTACACCTGGTATGACTCCTTTAAAGGTAGTCTTTGCGGGCTTGATCCGTGATGGATTAATGCCCATTTTGCACACTGTATCCTGATAGAGCAGGTTGAGGCTGCCGCCGCCGTCCATGAGGACTCGCGCCAGGTGGAATCCATCAATTATTGGGTCAAGGACCAGTGCTGCCGAAACACCGTGATGGATACTGGTCGGATGATCCCTACGATCGAACGTGATCGGGCATGACGACCATGGATTAAATTTTGGGGCGACTGGCTCTATTGCATAGATGTCCCTGAGCGTGCGCTTGCGCTCCCTCTTGCGGATGTTGGTAGCGTATATCATGTTCACCGTTTTGACCTGAGGGGGAAACTTCTTCTGTCCCCCTATGTTCGGTGGCCGGGGCTCCTCGTCATCGTCCTCGCTTTGCGACCCCTTTTCCTTATTCTTGGCGTTTAACTTGCCGGCCTGTTTAAAAACCCAACAATCTCTGTTGGTATGATCGGCTGGTTTGTCTGGGGTGCCATGGATCTGGCATGGACGATCAAGTATGCGGTCCAAGCTGGATGGTCCCGAATTGTTTCTTTTGTATGGCTTCTTCCGCTGACCAGACTTGGAACCACTGAATCCGGCATTGACTGTAGTGTCATTGGTGTTATCACCATTGCTTCGACGTTTGTGCCTGTTGCATCGGAGCTTGCCGTTGCTGTTTTTGACTTCGGAGGTGCCCGCTTTGCTTGACGTGTTTTTGCTACGGGCCAGCCAACTATCCTCACCCGCACAAAAGCGGGTCATGAGTGCCGTGAGGGCTGCCATGGATTTCGGCTTTTCCTGGCCGAGGTGGCGGGTGAGCCATTCATCGCGGATGCTATATTTAAAGGCCGCTAGGGCTTCGACATCCAGACAGTCGACGATCTGGTTCTTTTTAGTTAGGAACCTAGTCCAAAATTTCCTGGCTGACTCTCCGGGCTGTTGAACTATGTGACTTAAGTCATCGGCATCTGGTGGCCGGGCATATGTACCTTGGAAGTTGTCGCGGAAGGCGTCTTCCAAGTCCTCCCAGATGCCAATAGAGTTTTCAGGCAGACTATTTAACCAGTTGCCGAGCTGGCCCTTTGATTTTTAACGGGAGGTATTTGATGGCATGAAGGTCATCTCCGCGGGCCATATGAATATGGAGAAGAAAATCCTCGATCCATACCGCGGGATCAGGTGTTCCATCATATGATTCGATATTCACGGGTTTAAACCCTTCTGGGAATTCATGTTCCATTACTTTGTCAGTGAAGCAAAGAGGGTGTGCGGCACCTCTATATCGGGCCACATCGCGACGTAGCTCCGATGGAGTCCGTCTGCGGTTTTTGGCCCGGGCGTGACTAGGCTTGTCACGTCCGAATAGATAGACGTCGCCATGTGTCGGGGCACATCCTCGCATCCGTAGATCGATCTGGTATGTCCTGCTCTACTGTCCAGGTCCTGCCGAAGGTCATATGTATAACCCCGAGCTGTTTTATCTCTGCCTTTACGGTGAGGTGGAGCGGGCTGGTGTTCGGCTTGAGTCGCCGAGAGGGCCCAGAGATACCTCTCTGATACTCGGACTGACAAATCCTAATCTCGATCTATGCAAACCCAACAAACACCTTCAGAGATACCTATAGAGCATATCTATAATCACCCAGTTACGTTGTGACATTTGATAGCATACAAGGTATTCCTCCGGTATCCGGGAGTTGCATAATCTCGTAGTCAAAGGAATATGTATATGACATGAAGAAAGCTATAGCAATAAAACTGAACGATCAACATGCTAAGCTAACGGATGGGTCATGTCTATCACATCATTCTCCTAATGATGTGATCATGTTTATCAAATGACAACACATGTCTATGGTTAGGAAACTTAACCATCTTTGATTAACGAGCTAGTCTAGTAGAGGCTTACTAGGGACATGGTGTTTTGTCTATGTATTCACACATGTATCAAGTTTTCGGTTAATACAATTCTAATAGGTCTATATTGTGTGATTACCTCCGGACTGTCGACCTTTGGGATTAACAAATGTTTGTTTGGTTTCAGCCATCCAGAATCTTCCTCATGTGAACTGCCTCTAAAACCTCATCAGTAAGCTCATCTCGAAGGATGTGCCAAAACCGTTTGAAGAATACTGCATGCAAACCATCGGGCCCGGGTGCCTTCATGTCGCCAATTTGGAAGAGGGCCTTGCGGTGAATATGGCACCATCAAGAGTGCATTCATCTCTGTAGTAACTTTCGGCTTAACCGTATGCAACAAACCTTGGTCATAATCTGCAACATCAGAAGTAAAAAGACCAGCAAAATAGTTGGAAATTAGTGGGATGAGGTTATCACCCTTAACCCACCCATTATTATTATCTTTGAGTTTCTTTATCAAGTTTCTCCTCTTCCTAGATGAAGCGAACTGATGGAAGTATTGGCTATTATGATCACCTCTGCGCAACCATCTCACATTACCTCGTTGGGCCCAAAAAAATTCTTCTTGGTCCAGCAAGTTCTTTATGAGCACCGAGAGCTCTTTTTTCCTAGAGCGAACCTCTTCGGTGTATGGTGCTTGCATCAGTTTTTCCAGCTCTTTCTGAGCCATATTTAAGCGAGCTCATGGTCCTTTTAGGACTCTTCTGTCCCAGTCATGCAAATCAAGGTGAACCGCATCAACCTTGCCTTTCACTGTCGTGTGGAGACCTTAATGTTGCACCTTTTGCCATGTTGTTTGTATTATCTCTTCGGTAGTATCTTCCTACAACCATCTTGCCTCAAATCTCCTCTTGTAGATTGGCTTGGCCTCTGCCACCCCTGCAAGATATTCGGTATCCAGTAGGATGGGCCTATGGTCTGATTTACCCATATCCAGATTACATAGTGCCACATGCGGATGCATACTCATCCAACCACCATTGGTTATAGCTCGGTCTATTCGCTCCTTCAATCCACCACGGAACCATGTGAATTTTTCTCCAATATAACCCATATCTTCCAAAGAACAATCTGACAGCGAGTCTTGGAATGCCTGTAAACGAGCTTGTTGTCTTTTCGCGCCTCCTTCTTTTCTGAAGATAGTAAGATTTCATTAAATTCTCCAATAATGACCCAAGGTAACCTAGGCTGAGCATGCAAGTCTCGTATGTATTGGTATGTGTGATCCTTGTGTTCCCAACTTGGTTCACCATAGATTCCTATCAATCTCCAAATAGCACCATTTGCCTCATGCACATGAACATCAATTCCTCCAAGTGTGGTGGTCTGGGAGTAGATCCTCACCTCCTTCTTCCAGACCATCAACAATCCACCCGTCCTCCCATTTGGACATGGTGCAACAATCCTCTCATCCATGCCTAGCTTCTTCATCAATCCTTTTGCCTTGTCCTCGTCCAAGTGCGTCTCCGACAGAAAAAACGCATCTGGCCCGCCTCTGGATCTCCAAAAGCGAGCAAACTGCCAGGGCACCGAGGAGTCCCCGACAATTCCAACTTATGACCTTCATTGTGGGCGGTGATCCTCCCCTGCCGCCGGCTGCTTCAAAACGTGCTTCAACATCCAAAGACTGAAGGAGAAGACAAACACATCTACTAGAACCCAATGTTCATGGTGATCCGTAATATATGTTGGCGAGACCAGTCACACCGACGTGAAGTCGCCATCCTGGGACAATACTCACTGGCACCCTCGCCGCCGCCCTGCGCAGACCCCATACTGATGCGCTGTTTCAAAACATGCTTCTACAGCCAAAGACCAAAGGAGCAGACAAACACATCTATTACTGGAATCCAACAATCATGGAGATCTGTAGTAGAGATTGGAGACCCCAGCCATGCCGACGTAAAGTCGCCGTCCTGGGACAAAGCTCACCGGCACACGTGCCACCGCCAGAGGCGGCCAGCGATGGGCCAGCCAAAACCCTAGTCGCCCCAGCGATCGCCAAAAATCCTTCGTAACGGAGACGCTATCGCAACCGTATCTGTTATCTGTTAATGTATAAGGTAGAGAAATATTCACCAAGGGTCACCAAATTTGTCGCGGAATTCACTTTGATCCCTGTCTTCCAAAATACCCTAAATACAGTTATTAAGGTGTCTTAATAGCTCAAATACGGTCACTCATATGTGTATGTAAGGAGCTGATTGGCATACATGGCGTCGGTCCACTCTTACGTTGACCGTCCACCTGGCCGTTATGCTGTGAATACACACAGATTCTAGTGGTCAGCGCCATGAGCTCACCATCGGCCATCGACCGGCCGTCATATGTGTCGTTCCGGAGGGGATTGTGCGACGACCTCCCGCTCGCGAGCGGCGGTTGGTTGGAGCTTCACCATCTTTGTATGGTATGTCTTCTGTCGTCGTTTTCTTTCACGGAACAACTGTGGTTAGGGTTTGGGCTGCCTCGCCTTTACATGTCGCGGATCATGTGGCCGGGTTGGGTTTAAGGTGAAATTGGGGATTTGCTAAGCTTTAAGGTTTTTCATGTGAAATTGGGGGTTTAGTGATATTTGCGTTGGCGCATAATGATGTGGCACGTCTAATACCAATCACATTTGGTGGGCCTAGTGCATCGACTATGCCAGTAGTTGATAAATGGGTGCAGACAGATGTTGTTGTTGGCGACGAGATATTGAACAGGAAACTGAACGACGTGCAAAATAGAAAAGTGTAACATTTTGGTTGGTTCAGCTCAACAAAGGTCTTTTTAGATTTCAACAGAGGTCTTGATGGTCATCTTTGAGCATTTTCGGACCAGGTATTGCACCGGTCCTAATTAGTGGGACAGGGCACACCAATATGATGTACAATACAAAAAGTACAAAAGTACAAAAGAGAGAGAACATGTCGTGGTATTTGCACGACAGATGCCATGGGGTTACTTATCTCATGTGGTTAGGGGCCGAGGGCGTCCGAATGCGGGATTAGGCACGAGCACGATGAATAGAGAGACGCGCCCAGGTTTAGGGCCCTTCGGTGGAGGTAACACCGCTAGTCCTGCAAGGACCACTAAGATGAACACAAGGTGTACATGGTTGCTCCTAGAGCTATATCGGAGGAGTAAGGGGAGAGCTCTAGCTCTGCTCTCTGACTCAAGTGTGTGGCTGTGGTGGAAAGCATGAGCCAACCCCCTCTTAGGGGGGCTCCTGGGAGGCCTTATACTTGGGCCTCCCAGGTTACAAAATGCCTGAGAAAGAGGGGTGGGCCCTTGTTGCCAGCGTCTCTAGCCTCTAGTGGGGCCTGCCGGCTTCGTGGTCCTATTAGCCGTGGGGCCCGCCGGCTACATGGTCATGTCGACCATGGGGCCTGCCGGCTGCACGACATTGTGGCCCGTAGGCGGCAGTGTCACGGAGTGGGAGGCAGATGCCTGCTGCAGCGTCGGGCTGCCCCGACGCCAATCATCCTAGTTAGCAGTACCGGCGGCACTGCAGCCATGCTCCCCACATGGTGGAGGATGTCTTGTTGTACGGTTGGATTTCACGGCCGATGACCCCGCCGGCTGTTGACTGCTGCCAGACGGCCCGGGCAAGGCGCTATGTCCAGCCGGCCTCCAGCAGGAGGAGCCGGCTGAAGGGACAGCCAGTTTGAGGGATCAGAGCCGTCCCGATGTTTTGAAATGTTGACTTGTCTCCTTGAGCCTGCCCGGGGGTCATCCCCTCAACAGTAGCCCCTGAAATTGTTGAGGCCATGCAGTCTTTGGAGGAGGGCCTCCACAGGTTTCCCCCGAAGATAGGTTGTAGACGGTGATCGTAGATCTTGATGAGGACGGGTCCGGCTTGCAGCAGTCTTGTGACGCCCGGATAATTAGGCTACAGTAACCCTCTGCTAGTGATGCCACATCACCTCGATTCTAGTTGCTAATCTCGAGTTAGTTCGAAACCGATTCAAATTCAAATTCAAAATTTGGAAAATAATAAAAGTTTTCAAACATTAAAATAAAATTGTTCGGTTTGTACTAGATATTACATAGATAATTATGGTGCAACAAACCCATTTTTATAAAATGCCTAAGTAATTTAAAATTATTTAAAACAGAAAAGTAAATAAATAAAAGAAAAGAAAAAAAACAAAAGAAAGAAAGAGAAGCTCCCCTCCCTTGGACTGCTGCCCAGCTAGCCGGGACCACAGCCTAACTGAGCCAAGCCCACTGCCCAGCCTCCCCTTATCCCCTCGGTCCACCCACGATCCCCCACCGACACCCCACCCCACCCACTCACCCTCCCAGATCGCTTCGCTCCTCCCCGATCTGGATCGAGATCGGGCTCGACGCCGACGCCGCCAGTCTTTGTCCCACCGGACGCGCGCCCCACTCCCACGACGCCGCCCGTCCTCACCTCCTCCCCGACCAGCCACCCAGGTAACGGCCCCCCTCGCCGCCGACGCCTGACGCCCCCGTCGCCTGGACCGTCCCGACTCCCACCTCGCCCGGATCCACATCGCCGGACGGCCGCCGCCTCGACCTCCTCCCACGGGACGCCCGACCGCCCGAGCCCGCTTCCGAGACCCTACGCCCCCTCCCCCCCCCCGTGAGCTTCCCCCCTTCGCTCCCCCTCTCCCCCTAGGTCGCCTCGGCCGTCGCCGCTCGACGCGCTCCGGCGCCCGCGGTCGCCGCGCCCTCTCCTTCCCCCCCGGTCGTCTCGCCCCCAACCACGGCGCCCCGCCACCTCGACGTCGTCGACCAGGCCTCACCGACCAACGCATCTCGCGCTCGCCCGCCTCTTACTCCGGCCATTGCCGCCTTGCGGTGCCGTCTCCGGCTTCCCGTGTGCTCAGCCCCCCTCGTACTGCAAGCGCCTCTCGCTTCGCCGTTGTGCGCCCTCGGCCAAGCCGCACCTCTGTGGCGACCCTCGCCGTATTTCGCTCGCCGCCGACCGTGCTCGGCCTCCGCTCAGGCGCCATCTCGCCCGGCGCCCGTAATCAGAAGGCCCAGCGCCCGCTCCCCAGGTTCGATAAGGCCTTTGGCCACTGACAAAGGGGCCCCGCCCCAAAACGTTTTTAGAAAAAAAGAAGGAATTAAAAAATAATAAATAAAATAAAATAAATATAATTAATAAAAATAAAAATGATTTAATAAAATTAATTATTAATTAATTAATTAATTAAGTAATTAATTAAGTTAATAAATCCGGTTTAATTAATTTAATTAACTAGTTGAGTTTAATTAACTCGATCAATTAACCTAAACCCTAATTAAACAAGCGATGTATGATGTGGGTCCCACGGGACCCACATGTCAGTTGACCAGGTCAGCGGTCAACGCCGACTTGACGTCGGCATGACATCATCTTGATGTCATAAATCCATTTTCCGAATTAATTAAATAATTAATTAAATTTAAATTAATAAAATCTTTAGAAAATCATATCTTTTAATCCGTAACTTTCGGATTAAAATATTTTCAACATGAAAGTTGCTTTCGAGCAGACGAATCCGGATACGCAGTCCGTTCGTCCGCCACACCCCCCTAACCTATCGAACCTGCAACTTTCCCCCTCCGGCTCCTCTGCCCGAAATCACGAAACACCGGGAATACTTTCCCGGATGTTTCCCCCCTTAACCAGTACCACCTCATACCACGTTAGGGAACGCCTAGCATCGTTACTTGTCATGTCATGCATCTATATGCATCTGTTTACATGTTATTCATTGTTTCTTCCCCCACTTCTCTCCGGTAGACTACGAGACCGACGCTGCTGCTGCCCAGTTCAACTACGGTGTTGACGACCCCTCTCTCTTGCCAGAGCAACCAGGCAAGCCCCCCTTGATCACCGGATATCGCCTACTCTTCTCTATACCGCTTGCATTAGAGTAGTGTAGCATGTTACCGCTTTCAGATACTCCTATCTTTCTGCATAGCTTTGTCCTTGTTACTACTTGTTGTTACCTTACCTGCAATCCTATATGCTTAGTATAGGATGCTAGTACTTTCATCTGTGGCCCTACATTCTTGTCCGTCTGCCGTGCTATACTATCGGGCCGTGATCACTCGGGAGGTGATCACGGGTATATACTTATACTTATACATGATACATGTGGTGACTAAAGTCGGGTCGGCTGGTGGAGCACCCGATGTGATTCACTTGATTAAATGAAAGGACCTTGTCCCGACGGCCCTCTGGATGGATCTTTGAGGCGGAGCGGCAGGCAGGTTGAGACCGCCTAGGAGAGAGGTGGGTCTGGCCCTGTTCGGGCGTTCACGATTACTTAACACGCTTAACGAGATCTTGGTATTTGATCCGAGTTGGCTCACGAGCCTATACGCACTAACCATCTACGCTGGAGTAGTTATGGGTATCCGGCGTCGTGGTATCACCAAGCACTTCATGACGTCAAGAATCGAGTGGCGCCGCCGGATTGGAACGTAAGCCTGCTCTTGTATTAAGGGGCTAGTTACGCTTTCGGCCACGTTACAACGTGCGGTGTGCATTGGGCGATGGGCCTGCACCCACTGTCGCTTTAGGTTTGAACCGACGGTCGGCCTCTCTGTTGAGCCTAGGTGGGGCTGCAACGTGTTGATCTTCCGCGGCGGGCATGACCCAGAAAGTGTGTCCTACCAAATGGGATCAAGCGTCTTTGGGTAAGATGGTGCACCCTGCAGGAAGTTAATCTATTCGAATAGCCGTGATCTTCGGTAATGTGATCGACTTGGAGTTGTACCTTGACCTTATGACAACTAGAACCGGATACTTGATAAAACACACCCTTCCAAGTGCCGGATACAACCGGTGGTCGCTCTCTCTCGGGGATATGAGGAGGGATCACGGGTAGGATTATTGCTATGTGATGTTACATTGGAGGACTTCAACCTACCCTCTTCTACCTTGCAAGACAGTGACGAGCGTAGTCTTCGATAAGACTAGCTATCCCCCTCTTATTCTGGCATTCTGCAGTTCAGTCCACTGATATGGCCCTTTACACTTATATCCATGCATATGTAGTGTAGCTCCTTGCTTGCGAGTACTTTGGATGAGTACTCACGGTTGCCTTGTTCCCCCTTTTCCCCCTACCTCTATTCGATTGCTGCAACCAGACGATGGAGCCCAGGAGCTGACGCCACTGCCGATGATTTACTACTACACCGGAGGTGCCTACTACTACGCAGCAGCTCACCGACGCATTTACCGTGAGTAGTTTATGAGGATCCCGAGCGGGAGGCCTGCTCCTCTTCGATCTGTATCCCAGTTTGTGCTAGCCATCTTATGGCAACTTGTTTAACTTATGTCTGTACTCAGATATTGTTGCTTCCGCTGACTCGTCTATGATCGAGCACTTGTATTCGAGCCCTCGAGGCCCCTGGCTTGTAATATGATGCTTGTATGACTTATTTATGTTTAGAGTTGTGTTGTGATATCTTCTCGTGAGTCCTTGATCTTGATCGTACACATTTGCGTGCATGATTAGTGTACGATTGAATCGAGGGCGTCTGAGATTGGTATCGAGCCGATACTGTAGGAATCCCCTTCCACACTCCTTGGCGAAAGTCGAGTCTAGACATTGCAAAACTTTTACTAACTTGGCTGTGCCTTACGGGCCCACGGCGCCATCGGGTGGTACTAGGATCTTTTACTCCTTGATCTTTACTGGGACTCTGAACTCTCTTCTATTCGGGTTAAACGATTTTTACTAAAATCTAACTTTAGGATCTCGTTACTACTTCCTCCCGGAGAACCCCTCACTACGTATGATTGCTCCGTGAACCGTAAGAATTTGAAGATACTCTCCGATATTCTCTCGAGACCTTGTGCTGCCGCTTTTGTAATTCCCTACCAACCGAAACATCGCTATGGATAAATACTTACGCCTGTCGTTCTTACTTTTATTCCCAGTTAATCTTGTTATTACAAGATACCCCGAAGTTTTCTCTATTGTTCTGAAAATACTTCGTGCCTACTGCCTAGCAGTTCTTTGCCACATGAATACCCCTTCAAATAAATCCTCGCACTTGTCGAGTATCCGCTCATCCCAGCTTGTTCATGTGTTTCACAAAATTCTTCAAAATAATATTCGATCTTCCGAGAATCCTTTGGCTCTTGAAATTCTTGCTTGCTTGCAATATGGTTAATCCCATAAGTCCCGTAGTCATATTGACACTCCTTGTCATTATCATTTTGAGTCTGTTGGCTCAATATGTTTGCGAATACACGCAATCATCATTGACCCTTATAAAATACTTTTCCGGCTGAGCTGCCATTCTTTTAACTGGAATTGGTTCTCGACCAATCCCATTGTCTTTGATTGTACCCTAAGGCTATTCAACTTATCCACCCCTAATCAGAGCATTGCTTCTGGTCCCTTGATTTGGAAATCATAATCCCTTTGCATTGGACAATTGAGTTAGTCAGTTGTTTCTATAATCTGCTTCCTCTAGTTGAGTACCGATGCTCACGTCAGATCCCTTGTGGACCACCAGATCCTTTGTTGGATTTTATCCGACAACGCCCTTCATATTCAATAACCTTGTGAGCCTTTTTCTGATACATAATGCCTTTGGTAAATTGTATCGTCGCTTTCTCAACCATGCTCGCCTTCAAGCTTGAGTTAATTACTTCTAAAGATTACGGTATATGATTCTAAGATGCCCGATGGGTTGAACCTATGCCTTCCTTAATATGTGTGAACTCGAAAGTTTTCACGAGTCGTACTCTTCCGGTATTTTGCCGGATAAAATTTCAACGCTTATAACTTCATCGAAGCGAAGTGAATGAAAGGGTATGCATTGGAGAAGTGGGAGTCGACCTTGAACCTTGCGTTCATGCCCATGGACACGATGTAGATCTTATCATTAAAGCTTCTCTTAAATTTAATATTCCTTTGGTATAAGTTCATCTTATATCTGGGATCTGGCCTTTTGCAATCATGGTTCCGACCATGTTCTCTTTTAAATACCATTTCTCGTGCAAGTTTAAGCACTTGCCTTCGGTTGAGCAATACCCGGTCCAACTTCTACTTTGATCCGCTCTTGAGTATTACCCCCGGTATCTCGAGATTATCATGGAACTGCATAACTTCTTATGAGTTCTTCATCAAGTGCTACCTTCCCATCGATTCAAATTTTCACGGGCTCGAGTAATTAAACACTCAAGGACACCGATAACTGAACCGAGTCCGCACTACGGTTCAACAACTCTTAGTAATCTTCTGTAAGTACGAGTTTGCATCCGATCATGTCATTCCTAGCCTGTTTGGCTATATCATTGTCGTGATGATTTTAACTGTGCTACCCGGTCCTTCTTCTCGGAGCACAAATTTCGACGGTGAGCTAACCGTACAATCGATCTTCCTCGTCATACCGCTTTGACCTTGTACAGCAAGCTTGATTTCGAGTTTGTGTCGCACCCATGGTTCCAATGACCCTTTGCTTCACCATTGCTTTTCTTGATGCCGTCATTGTTCGATTGCTTCTTCGTGAAATCTCTCGACAATTGTGTCTTGATCAGCATCAACATTTTGAGCTCTTCCGGATATCAATTGAATTTATGAAGAGAAATACCATCCTTGCCCTCGATGATTTATATTATCATCGACCACTTTATTGCCTCCCGTTCAACACAAACTTGTTCGTGTTTTGTGTAAACCTTGAGATCCCTGCTATCCAGCATTTGTTCTTCTTTACCTTGGAGTATTACCATCTTTTAATATCAAGGATGTTGTGAGGACTGCTCCACCTCTTAAGAAATTCTTGGTATTGAGATGCTTCTCACCATCACCATTCTTTCTTGGTCCCCGTGTTGCTTCCAAACGGTGTACCAACAAGTGAACGGTGCTGTTTGAATTCTGCCCTTCTAGCAAGCCTCTCGCTTTGAAGTTAATGGTCGAAAGCTCATTCTTAGGCTATCGATTATTGAATCACCATTCTGACATTGGTCGTGCAACCCAACCCATCGGGCGCACATTTCAACCAATGTTTACTTGTGTATGTTTTCCTCGAGCATACTTCCTTATATCATTTGATCTGACAAATGTTATCTCCTTGTTCACTTAAATGTGGAAGTCTATCTTTTGGGAATCTCGGTGAATTGCCGTTGAGTTCATCGACACCTCCTTGTCCTCTCCTTGGGCTAATGATGGACTCTTGTTAACGGAAATCACTTCATAGTTCATTTCCCCGAGAATCTTACAATGTCATCTCGTCAATTTGCGTTGCACCTTTTCTTCTCAGGTATCCTAAGTCTGAGGTATCCTGACACCAATCGGATCTGAATCTCGGTCAGCTATGACGGTTGGGACAACTTTCCAAGAGTTATGATGTTGATCCTTTGATGACCCGGTAGCATGATGTCATGCCTAGCACCCCCCCCCCGCTGGAGGACCTATCCTTATAGATTCCTTTTCAGCAAGGTTATCCCTTCACCCATGAGGAAATTGTAAGACTTATTCTACAAGTTATTCCCGATGGATACTTCGTGTTTCCGTAGTCGATCTTCACATGAAGACCATGTCAGTGCTATCTCGAAGCATGTCAATGGTACTCCGATTTTCAACAGGAACATTTGAAGCACGATGCTAAATTTTATTTATCATTTATCCTAACACCGTTGTATGGGTAACGTCATGATATTTCTCTCCCCTTTCCTGAAGGGTTTTCTACGTGATATCCTATCATGGATATCATGCTCTGCTTGTCCTTGGGAAGGATTTACCCCTGAAAGATGTTTTTAAACACATTTTCCTTTCCATTGTTCTGTTTAAACATAATAATCACTTTTCCTTTCCATTGGTTTGTTTAAACCTTCTTGTGATCTATATAATATAAGCAGTAATATCCCTGCTTATGTAAACACCTCGGTGTACCATCTTGTCTGGTGTAACCCTGTTACTATTGTTGATGACATTCCGGTAACCACCGATGGACGAGAACTTTGCCTATTGGTCCGCCTCGTTCAACGAGCAGGAAGATGGTTCTCTTCGTCCCTCGCCCTTGGTATCGATGTTGTTGCCGACATATCTGACAGGCTACCCTTTGACACGCCTTACTATCATGACCGTGCAAAATGTCGGCCCCCTTCTTACTTTAACCCACATGGTGGGCACATAACCCTCAGTTTCACAGGATCGAAACATGACTGTCCTGTACACCCCCTATTCCCAAAGTTATTCCTCGCACGTGGCCTCGTATGTAATTCACGGGCCACCGTCCTAGTGATCTATTCTGGTATCAGATGCAATACTTACTCTCGCTACTCTGAACCCCTTCTCACTCTGGTTCAGACTTCGAGCAACTATCTGTCCACTTGGAACCTCTTATTATACCTTCGTACCTTACTCTCGATGTATTTCATATGGTCAACTCGAGAGATAATCTTATACTCATTCATGGGTTACCCCAGATTGTTTCCCTCAAAAGCATTATGTCGTAGTGAGCTGTCCCTTATCTTTTCGTAAATGCGATGGAGTTCCCAAGAAATGATGACAAGTTTATCATGATGCATCGGAATAAAGGATTGAAGACATCAACGAAAGGGATTAACTTCTTCGAGAAGATCCGTTAGAATATCGTAACTTAACTTTCCCTTACTCCCCTCTTAAATCTCGGGACGAGATTTCTTGTAGTGGAGGAGAATTGTGACGCCTTCGGATAATTAGGCTACAGTAACCTCTCGCTAGTGATGCCACGTCACCTCGATTATAGTTGCTAATCTCGAGTTAGTTCAAACCGATTCAACTTCAAATTCAAAATTTGGAAAATAATAAAAGTTTTCAAACATTAAAATAAAATTGTTCGGTTTGTACTAGATATTACATAGATAATTATGGTGCAACAAACCCATTTTTATAAAATGCCTAAGTAATTTAAAATTATTTAAAACAGAAAAGTAAATAAATAAAAGAAAAAAAAAACAAAAGAAAGAAAGAGAAGCTCCCCCCTCCTTGCCGGATCAAGGCCCGCCTAGCCCACAGCCTAATCAGGCCAAGCCCACCTGCCCAAACCGGCCTCCCTTATCCCTCGGTCCACCCACGACCCCCACCGACACCCCACCCCACCCACTCACCCCTCCCAGATCGCTCCTCCCCCCGATCGAGATCGAGATCGGGCTCGACGCCGCCCGGTGCTTGTCACGGACGCCGCTTCACCCACCAGACGACGCCGCCCCGTCCTCACCTCCTCCCAGACCAGCCACCCAGGGCAACGGCCCCCCTCGCCGCACGCCCGACGCCCCACGTCGCCTCGGGACCGACCCCGACTCCCACCTCGCCGGATCCACATCGCCGGACGGCCGCCTCGACCTCCTCCCACGGACGCCCTTGACCACCCGAGCCCGCTTCCGAGACCCTCGCCCCTCCCCGTGAGCTTCCCTTCGCTCCTCTCCCCTAGGTCGCCTCGGCCGTCGCCGCTCAGCAGCGCTCCGGCGCCCATGGCCGCGCCCTCTCCTTCCTCCCCCCGGTCGTCTCGCCCCCAACCACGGCGCCCGCCACCTCGGCGTCGTCGACCCGGGCCTCGCCGACCCACGCGCCTCGCGCTCGCCCGCCTCTTGCTCCGGCCGACTGCCGCCGCGGCGCCGTCTCCGGCTTCCCCGTGTGCTCGCAGCCCCCCCCTCTGTGCACCGGCGCCTCTCGCTCGCCGTTGTCGCCCTCGACCGGCCGCACCTCTGCGGCGACCCTCCGCCATGACCCCTCGCTTCGCCGACCGTCTTGGGCCTCCGCTCAGGCGCCATCTCGCCCGGCGCCCGTAATCAGAGCGCCCAGCGCCCGCTCCCCCTGTGCCCGATAAGGCCTTTGGCTACTAACAAAGGGGCCCCGCCCCAAAACGTTTTTAGAAAAAAAAGAAGGAATTAAAAAAATAATAATAAATAAAATAAAATAAATATAATTAATAAAAATAAAAATGATTTAATAAAATTAATTAATTAATTAATTAATTAATTAAGTAATTAATTAAGTTAATTAATCCGGTTTAATTAATTTAATTAACTAGTTGAGTTTAATTAACCTGATCAATTAACCTAAACCCTAATTAAACTAACAGTGTATGACAGGTGGGTCCCACGGGACCCACATGTCAGGTTGACCAGGTCAACGGTCAACGCTGACTGCTGACGTCAGCATGACATCATGCTGATGTCATAAATCCATTTTTTCGAATTAATTAAATAATTAATTAAATTTCAGAAATTAATAAAATCTTTAGAAAATCATATCTTTTAATCCGTAACTCGGATTAAAATATTTTCAACATGAAAGTTGCTCAGAACGACGAGACGAATCCTGATACGCAATCCGCTCGTCGCCACGCCCTAACCTATCGAACCTGCAACTTTCCCCTCGGCTCCTCGCCGAAATCACGAAACACCGGAATACTTTCCCGGATGTTTCTTAACCAAGATACCACCTCATACCACGTTAGGGCACGCCTAGCATCGTTACTTGTCACGTCATGCATCTATATGCATCTGTTTACATGTTATTCATTGTTTCTTCGCCTCTTCTCTCCGTAGACTACGAGACCGACGCTGCTTTGCCCGGTTCGACTACGGTGTTGTGACCCTCTCTCTTGCCAGAGCAACCAGCAAGCCCCCTTGATCACCGGATATATCGCCTACTCTTTCTATATCGCTCGCATTAGAGTAGTGTAGCATGTTACCGCTTTCGAGATACTCCTATCTTTGCATAGCTTTGTCCTTGTTACTCTTGTTGTTACCTTACCGCAATCCTATATGCTTAGTATAGGATGCTAGTACTTTCATCTGTGGCCCTACATTCTTGTCCGTCTGCCGTGCTATACTATCGGGCCGTGATCACTCGGGAGGTGATCACGGGTATATACTTATACTTATACATGATACATGTGGTGACTAAAGTCGGGTCGGCTTGTGGAGCACCCGTGAGTGATTCACGGATTGGGGCTGAAAGGACCTTGTCCCGACGGCCCTCTGGATGGATCTTTAAGGCGGAGCGACAGGGCAGGTTGAGACCGCCTAGGAGAGAGGTGGGCCTGGCCCTGTTCAGCGTTCGCGGTTACTTAACACGCTTAACGAGATCTTGGTATTTGATCTGAGTTGGCTACGAGCTTATACGCACTAACCATCTACGCGGGAGTAGTTATGGGTATCCCGACGTCGTGGTATCAGCCGGCACTTCGTGACGCCAAGAATCGAGTGGCGCGCTACCGGATTGGAACGTAAGCCTGCTCTTGTATTAAGGGGCTAGTTACGCTTCGGACGCTGTTATAGCGTCGCGTGTGTGCATTGGGCGATGGGCCCGGACCCTGTGCGCTTAGGTTTAGACCGGCGTCTTTGGCCTCTCTGTTGAGCCTAGGTGGGGCTGCGGCGTGTTGATCTTCCGCGGCGGGCATGACCCGTGAAAGTGTGTCCGGCCAAATGGGATCAAGCGTCTTTGGGTAAGATGGTGCACCCTGCAGGAAGTTAATCTATTCGAATAGCCGTGATCTTCTGATGTGACGACTTGGAGTTGTACCTTGACCTTATGACAACTAGAACCGGATACTTGATAAAACACACCCTTCCAAGTGCGGATACAACCGGTGGTCGCTCTCTCTCAGGGATATGAGGAGGGGATCGCCGGGTAGGATTATTGCTATGTGATGTTACATTGGAGGACTTCAACCTACCCTCTTCTACCTGTTGCAAGACAGGTGACCAGAAGCGTAGTCTTCGATAAGACTAGCTATCCCCCTCTTATTCTGGCATTCTGCAGTTCAGTCCACTGATATGGCCCTTTACACTTATATCCATGCATATGTAGTGTAGCTCCTTGCTTGCGAGTACTTTGGATGAGTACTCACGGTTGCCTTGTTCCCCTTTTCCCCTACCTCTATTCGATTGCCGCAACTGCACGATGGAGCCAGGGGCGACGCCACCGTCGATGGCGACTACTACACCGGAGGTGCCTACTACTACGTGCAGCCGGCCGGCGGCGACTGTGAGTAGTTTATGAGGATCCCAGGCAGGAGGCCTGCTCCTCTTTCGATCTGTATCCCAGTTTGTGCTAGCCATCTTATGGCAACTTGTTTAACTTATGTCTGAACTCAGATATTGTTGCTTCCGCTGAATCGTCTATGATCGAGCACTTGTATTCGAGCCCTCGAGGCCCCTGGCTTGTAATATGATGCTTGTATGACTTATTTATGTTTAGAGTTGTGTTGTGATATCTTCTCGTGAGTCCTTGATCTTGATCGTACACATTTACGTGCATGATTAGTGTACGATTGAATCGAGGGCGTCACAAGTCTCCCAGCCGGAGGTCAACCACATGCCAGGGACACCGGCTGGCCGCGGCCGGCCAGGCCAACGTACTGCCGGCGCCGAAGTTGAACCACACGGCCGGCTCGCGCATGGCCGACGTGTCGATTCGTGCCCTGCTGTGGGCCACCCACGCACCACGTGTTGCTCAGAGAGGGGGCTGGGGCCTGCCAAGCCACATGCGACAAGGCGTCTCGGCAGGTCTAGCCCTCCTCGGCCCGCGCATAGGATCCGATGCGGCCCAACCCGTTGATTGCGCTTCCACAACACATTAATGTGGTTGTGTATTGTGGGGTAGTAGGGATCGTGGGCGTAAACGATCCCATAACCCCACATTCTCTGTGGTCTTTAAATGGAGGGGGCGGTCGAGGCACTCCACACTTTGCCACAGCCACCCCGCCCCATGCTTTGTCTTACTCGCGCGCTCGTAGAGCACCGCCGCAGAGCCACCCATCTGCGTCACCGGTCTGCCACGCTGGCCCCCACAGGGGAATCTCAGAGGCTTCCTCCGCGCCATCTCAACCGCATCCATGCCCCTGCCGCACGTGGAAATGGACGGGCCAAAGGGTTCATGGGAAGGCTCTACCGCCATGGAGGAGGAGATCCACCGCCTGCGCTATGCGCGGAAGCTTCCGCCGGCGACAGAGGTGCCCGCCCGCGCCGCCGGGACGAGGTGGTGCCGGAGACGTGGGACGGCGAATACGTGGTGTTCGCCGCGTACTCCACCCGCGGATTCAGCCTCCCCACGAGTATGTTTTTCTGGCGGTTCCTTACTTTTTTCGGTCTGCAGCCGCACCATCCCGGTGCGAACGCCGTCTTGTAGCTCTCAAGTTCCGTAGCCTTATGTGAGGGGTACATTGGCATTCTGTCGACGACGGACCTCTCGAGCCGGATGTTTTACCTTCAACCCCAGACGGTCAACGACGACATGTACGCCTACAGGGCGGCAGTGGTGTACGTCCGGGAAGCCGGCGGCTTCCCACGTCTCCCCCTCCTCGAGTCAACCAAGAAGTGGGAGATGACATTCTTCTACGTGTAGAACATCAACCTAGTCGTGGACTGCATCAACATGCCCTTCTTCAACAATGCCCCGCCGGCTGCGAAGCTGAATTGGGACCACGACTCGAAGCAGTCGGTGCCGGAGATCACCGCCATCTACGAATGAGTGAAGCAGATGATGGCCTCAAGAGCGGCTTGTGCTGATGGACTTCATCGCGCGTTCATAGGTCACCGGGTGCAGCCACTTCAGTATTGGCTGCACCGGATCTGCGACATGGGCGACCGGCGTGACCCCTAATATGTCTCCACCGTATCTATAATTTTTTATTGTTTCATGAACAATATTATACAACTTTCACATATTTTTGGCAACTTTTTATATGATTTATTGGACTAACCTATTGATCCAGTGCCCAGTGTCGGTTCCTGTTTTCTGCATGATTTTTGTATCGTAGAAAATCCATATCAAACGAAGTCCAAATGCAATAAAATTTTACGGAGAATTATTTTGGAATATATGTGATTTTTTGGAATTGGAATCACCGCAAACAGAGGCCCACACAGCCCACAAGACACCAGGGCGCGCCAGAGGCCCCTAGTGCATGGTGGTGGGTTGTGCCCTCCTCGAACATTGGTTAGAGCTCTACTTCGGGTGCAAGGAAGCTTATATACAAAAAAATCGTGTTAAAATCTCAGCGCAATTGGAGTTACGGATCTCCCAGAATATAAGAAACGATTTTCGGCCAGATCAGGGGAACACGAAATAGAAGAGAACAGAGAGGGAGATCCAATATCGGAGGGGCTCCCGCCCCTGCGCCGCCATGGAGACTATGGACCAGAGGGGGAACTCTCCTCCCATCTAGGGGGAGGCCAAGGAAGAAGAAGAAGGAGGGGGGCTCTCTCCCCCTCGCTTCCGGTGGCGCCGGAGTGCCGCCGGGGCAACGATCGGGACGACGATCTACATCAACAATCTTGCTACCGTCAACACCAACTCTCCCCCCTCTATGCAGCGGTGTAACACCTATTCTCCCTGTTGTAATCTCTACTTAAACATGGTGCTCAACTCCATATATTATTTCCCAATGATATTTGGCTATCATATGATGTTTGAGTAGATCCGTTTTGTCCGGTGGGTTAATCATGATCTTGGTTGGTATGATTGTATATTTTATTTATGGTGATGTCCTATGGTGCCCTCCGTTCTCGCGCAAATGTGAGGGGCCCCTGCTGTAGGGTGTTGCAATATGTTCATGGTTATCTTATGGTGGGTTGCGAGAGTGACAGAAGCTTAAACCTGAGTAAGTGGGGTATGACGTATGGGAGTAAAGAGGACTTGATACCTAATGGTATGGTTGGGTTTCACGACCTTAATGATCTTTAGTAGTTGCGGATGCTTGCTAGGGGTCCAATTGTAAGTGCATATGATCCAATTAGACAAAGTATGTTAGCTCGTGCCTCTCCCTCATATAAAATTACAAGAATGATTACCGGTACTTGTTATCGATTTCCTGGGGACAAATAACTTTCTTGTTGACACAAACCCTTTTACTAAACACCTAACTTTTATTGTCTTGCAAAGTACTTCTAGTTTTATTCTTGCAAAGTAGTTCTAGCATCACTCCTACAAAATAGTTTCATACTTGTTCTAGGTAAAGCAAGCGTCAAGTATGCATAGAGTTGTATCGGTGGTCGACCGAACTTGAGGGAATATTTGTTCTACCTTTAGCTCCTCGTTGGGTTAGACACTCTTATTTATCGAAGAAGGCTACAAACGATCCCCCATACTTGTGGGTTATCAAGAACTTTTTTTGGCGCCGTTGCCGGGGAGTTATAGCGTGGGGTGAATATTCTTGTGTGTGCTTGTTTGCTTTATCACCAAGTTGTTTTTATTTCCTGTTCTAAGTTGTTCTCTATCTTTAGTTATGGATATGGAACATGAAACACCAAAAAAATTAGTTGTACCTGCTACTCATGGAGATGTAGAACCTCCTAAAACCCTCGATGCTCGTTATGTGAAAGATATTATGCACTACTTGATAATCCTGAGAAAACCCCATTCAACTATATAATGGGAGTCACGTTGGATCAACGTGAATACTTTAGGGATTATCGCTTGACTCGCAAAGGGAAATTGTTATGGGATCAAATTCATATATTGAAATGGTATGCTTGGAATCTATGCTTAAGATATGATTTTACTTGTTGCTCTAGGATGAATGTTCCACACCTTCCCTTTTCATGCAAATTTAATGATAATAAAACCTTAGCTTCTTATGCTAATGGTATATATGATTACTATGATGTGGAGCGAATAGAAGAATTTGTTGCTTTTAAGGGTGCACATGAAATTGAATCTTTGTTTGAAAAGTTTAAAGATTTTGATGATTCAATTTATAGACCTAAAAATCTTGCTATCCTTAAATATTGCTATGTGCTACCTCTTGAGCATGCATTGGTTTTCCCTTGAAGAGGAAAGGGTGATGCAAAGAAAGTAGCGTAAGTATTTCCCTCAGTTTTGAGAACCAAGGTATCAATCCAGTAGGAGACAACGCACAAGTCACCTAGTACCTGCACAAACAATCAAGAACCTTGCAACCAACCGATAAATGGGGTTGTCAATCCCTTCACGGTCACTCGCAAAAGTGAGATCTAATAAAGATAGTAAAGTAAATATTTTTGGTATTTTTTGTTGTATAGATTGGAAAGTAAAGATTGCAAAATAAAAGAACGGCGACAGAAATTGGAAAGTTAACGGGAAACTAATATGATGTAAAATAGACCCGGGTGAGGGAGTCCTAGATTAAGGGGTCCTCGGGCGTCCAGGCTATGTGACATGGGCCAGACTAATGGGCCATGAAGATACAAGACCGAAGACTTCCTCCCATGTCCGGACGGGACTCTCCTTTGCGTGGAAGGCAAGCTTGGCGTTCGGGTATGAAGATTCCTTCCTTTATAAACCGACTCTGTATAACCCTAGGTCCCTCCGGTGTCTATATAAACCAGAGGGTTTAGTCCGTAGAGGGAAGAATCATCATCATAACCATACAGGCTAGACATCTAGGGTTTAGCCATTACGATCTCGAGGTAGATCAACTCTTGTAACCCCATATTCATCCAAGATAATCAAGCAGGAAGTAGGGTATTACCTCCATCAAGAGGGCCTGAACCTGGGTAAACATCGTGTCCCCTGTTTCCTGTTACCTTCAATCCTTAGGCGCACAGTTCGGGACCCCCTACCTGAGATCTGCTACCTCTTGAGCATTGCGTTGGATTTCCTTGAAGAGGGAAGGGTGATGCAGCAGAGTAGAGTAAGTATTTCCCTCAGTTTTTGAGAACCAAGGTATCAATCCAATAGGAGGCTACGCGCGAGTCCCTCGTACCTACACAAAACAAATAGCTCAACGCAACCAACGCGATTAGGGGTTGTCAATCCCTTCATGGTCACTTACGAGAGTGAAATCTGATAGAGATGATAGATAATATTTTTGGTATTTTTGGTATAAAGATGCAATGTAAAATAAAAGGGCAAAGTAAAAAAGCAAAGCAATAATAAAGTGTTGGAAGATTGATATGATGAGAATAGACCCGGGGGCCATAGATTTCACTAGTGGCTTCTCTCAAGAGCATAAGTATTCTACGGTGGGTGAACAAATTACTGTTGAGCAATTGGATGTAATTGAGCATAGTTATGAGAATATCTAGGTATGATCATGTATATAGGCATCATGTCCGAGACAAGTAGACCGACTACGCCTACATCTACTACTATTACTCCACTCATCGACCGCTATCCAAAGCATGCATCTAGAGTATTAAGTTCAAGAAAAGCGAGTAACACCTTAAGCAAGATGACATGATGTAGAGGATAAATTCATGCAATATGATAAAAACCCCATCTTGTTATCCTCGATGGCAACAATACAATACGTGCCTTGCTGCCCCTCATCACTTTGGAAAAGGACACCGCAAGATTGAACCCAAAGCTAAGCACTTCTCCCATTGCAAGAAAAACCAATCTAGTAGGCCAAACCAAACTGATAATTCAAGAGACTTGCAAAGATAACCAATCATACATAAAATAATTCGTAGAAGATTCAAATATTGTTCATAGATAATCTTGATCATAAACCCACAATTCATCGTCTCAACAAACACACCGCAAAAAGAAGATTACATCGAATAGATCTCCACGAGAGAGGGGAGAACATTGTATTGAGATCCAAAAAGAGAGAAGAAGCCATCTAGCTACTAACTATGGACCTGAAGGTCTGAGGTAAACTAATCACACTTCATCGGAGAGGCTATGGTGTTGATGTAGAAGTCCTCCATGGTGGATTCCCCTTCCGGCGGAGCTCTGGAACAGGCCCCAAGATGGGATCTCGTGGATACAGAAGGTTGCGGCTGTGGAATTAGGTTTTTGGCTCCATATCTGACCGTTTGAAGTGCGTGAGGTATATATAGGAGGAAGGAGTACGTCGGTGGAGCAAAGGGGGACCCACGAGGTAGGGGGCGCGCCCTAGGGGGGCCTCCACCCTCGTGGCCACCGCCTTTCTTTCTTGACGGGGGGTCCAAGTCTCCTGGATCATATTCGGTGAGAAAATCACGTTCCCGAAGGTTTCATTCTGTTTGGACTCCGTTTGATATTCTGTTTCTTCGAAACACCAAAATAGGCAAAAAAAAACAGCAATTCTGTGTTGGGCCTCCGGTTAATAGGTTAGTCCCAAAAGTAATATAAAAGTGGAAAATAAAGCCCAATATGGCCCAAAACAGTAGATAATATAGCATGGAGCAATCAAAAATTATAGATACGTTGGAGACGTATCACGTATCCCCAAGCTTAATTCCTACTCGTCCTCGAGTAGGTAAATGATAAAAAAGAATTTTTGATGCGGAGTGCTACTTGGCATAATTTCAATGTAATTTTTCTTAATTGTAGTATGAATATTCAGATCCGAAAGATTCAAGACAAAAGTTCATATTGACATAAAAATAATAATACTTCAAGCATACTATTAAAGCAATTATGTCTTCTCAAACTAACATGGCCAAAGAAAGCTATCCCTACAAAATCATATAGTCTGGCTATGCTCTATCTTCACCACACAAAGTATTTAAATCATGCACAACCCCGATGACAAGCCAAGCAATTGTTTCATACTTTTGACATTCTCAAAACTTTTTCAATCTTCACGCAATACATGAGCGTGAGCCATGGATATAGCACTATATGTGGAATAGAATGGTGGTTGTGGAGAAGACAAAAAGAGGGGAAGATAGTCTCACATCAACTAGGCGTATCAACGAGCTATGGAGATGCCCATCAATAGATATCAATGTGAGTGAGTAGGGATTGCCATGCAATGGATGCACTAGAGCTATAAGTATATGAAAGCTCAACAAAGAAACTAAGTGGGTGTGCATCCAACTCGCTTGCTCACGAAGACCTAGGGCATTTTGAGGAAGCCCGTCATTGGAATATACAAGCCAAGTTCTATAATGAAAAATTCCCACTAGTATATGAAAGTGACAAAATGAGAGACTCTCTATCATGAAGATCATGGTGCTACTTTGAAGCACAAGTGTGGTAAAAGGATAGTAATATTGTCCCTTCTCTCTTTTTCTCTCATTTTTTTATTTTTTTATTTGGGCCTTTCTCCTTTTTTATGGCCTCTTTTTTTCGTCGGGAGTCTCATCCTGACTTGTGGGGGAATCATGGTCTCCATCATCCTTTCCTCACTTGGGACAATGCTCTAAAAATGATGATCATCGCACTTCTATTTTTCTTACAACTCAACAATTACAATTCGATACTTAGAACAAAATATGAATCTATGTGAATGCCTCCGGCGGTGTACCGGGATATGCAATGAATCAAGAGTGACATGTATGAAAGAATTATGAATGGTGGCTTTGCCACAAATACTATGTCAACTACATGATCATGCTAGCAATATGACAATGATGGAGCGTGTCATAATAAATGGAACGGTGGAAAGTTGCATGGCAATATATCTTGGAATGGCTATGGAAATGCCATGATAGGTAGGTATGGTGGCTGTTTTGAGGAAGGTATATGGTGGGTGTATGATACCGGCGAAAAGTGCGCGGTATTAGAGAGGCTAGAAATTGTGGAAGGATGAGAAAAGTGCGTATAATCCATGGACTCAACATTAGTCATAAAGAACTCATATACTTATTGCAAAAATCTAGAAGTTATCAAAGCAAAGTACTATGCGCATGCTCCTAGGGGGATATATTGGTAGGAAAAGACCATCGCTCGTCCCCGACCGCCACTCATAACGAAGACAATCAATAAATAAATCATGCTCCGACTTCATCACATAATGGTTCACCATACGTGCATGCTACGGGAATCACAAACTTTAACACAAGTATTTCTCAAATTCACAACTACTCAACTAGCATGACTCTAATATCACCATCTTCATATCTTAAAAACAATTATCAAGCATCAAACTTTTCTTAGTATTCAACACACTCAAAAGAAAGTTTTACAAATCTTGAATACTAAGCATATTATTATTAAGCAATTACCATGCTATTTAAGACTCTCAAAATAATCTAAGTGAAGCATGAGAGATCAATAGTTTCTATAAAACAAATCCACCACCGTGCTCTAAAAGATATAAGTGAAGCACCAGAGCAAAACTATATAGCTCAAAAGATATAAGTGCAGCACATAGAGTATTCTATCAAATTCCAATTTGTCGGTGTACTAGAGTAGGGGTACCCTAGTATCCCGAACTTGTGCATGGGCAGTTGCAGCCCTCCGCGGCAAGGCTTACCGGGTGACCGCCAAGGTCCTCCGTGGTTCCTTTGGAGCCATTCAAGAACAAAGTATTCAAGCCAAGAAGACAAGGCCCGGCAAGAGGAGCTTGCCGGGAAGGCCACCCAAGGCACCTAGGAGACAAGGCCCGGCAAGAGGAGCTTGCCGGGAAGGCCCGATGAGCGACAAGCTTCCGGGACGCGACAAGACAACAATCATGCAAGGCGCTTGCCATGACAGACCACCACTCTCAGCACTGCCGGTGTACTAGAGTAGGGGTACCCTAGTATCCCGAACTTGTGCACGGGCAGTTGCAGCCCTCCATGACAAGGCTTACGGGTGACCGCCAAGGTCCTCCGTGGTTCCTTTGGAGCCATTCAAGAACAAAGTATTCAAGCCAAGGAGACAAGGCCCGGCAAGAGGAGCTTGCCAGAAGGCCACCCAAGGCACCTAGGAGACAAGGCCCGGCAAGAGGAGCTTGCGGGAAGGCCCGATGAGCGACAAGCTTCCGGACGCGACAAGACAACAACATGACAAAGGCGCTTGCCACGGCAGACCACCACTCAGACTGCGCTCCGGCACATCCACTAACGTGTCGCCACAGGACCTTTCCAGCGCCAGCGTGGCAAGAGGTCGTGCGGCCGGAGCGCTGTGGCAAGCGGCTGACAAGATTGCCATCATGGCAAGCGGTGGCGCCCGACGGTCCCTTTCTGCCTTTATTAGGGCGGCGTGACGGGCATTTAATGCCTTTGTCCCCTGCCGTCGAGGTTAGGTATGATACACTGTACAAGTAGCTGTACCAACCACTCCTTTTCCATTTTTACACTTGTCTACGTTGCCACTGTCGGAGACCCTTTAGCATATAAAAGGAGGCCCATGCATAGCGTAGGGAGGGGGAGGTTCAAGCCAAAGAACACTCACGCTCGGTCTCGTTAGCAGCTTGTGTGTCTTGTAGCACTCAGCGCTCTGAAAGCAAGAACTCAATACACTCAGACATGCAGCAGTAGGAGTGTTATCTCTCCGGAGAGCTCCGAAGCTGGGTAAACTGCTCGTGTGCCTCGCCTCGATCTGCTCTTCGTGCGACCTCCGCCCCCCGCCGAACCGAAAGGGGCTCGGTCCGCCGGTCCCATAGGTGTTCGTGGGCCAGATCAGCTTCCCCGACATCTTTTGCGCGCTAGGTAGGGGGCTTCGAGATTGTGTGAACCTGATCCGGCGTCCACACGAGCTAGATCTTCATCATCTTCATCGACATGCCACCGAAGAAGAAGGCTTGGCGGATGTTCCGTCCGCATCGAACCCACCACCACCGGAGCAAGCGGGTGGTGGGGTAGACGCCAGCGGAAGAATGGGCGTCGACGGGGAGCCCACGGTGCCGCCAAGTCCAAGGACAAGGCTGCGGAACCTCGGCGTCCGTACATGCACCGCGCCCGTCTCGAGGCGCGGGACCGGCAGCGTCATGGTATTCCTAACGCCATACGCCGTTGGACCAAGATCGAGCTGGTGGATCTCGGGATGCTCAAGACCAGCATGCTGCGCCAACATGCTTTGGCGCGAAAGCGCAGGCATCGGTCGCTGGGCGGGATATTGCTCCTTCTAACATAGTTAGAAGTCCGAGCATATCCGCTCCTCGCGCCGTTCGCCATCGCCACCCACCACTCCAGCGAAGCTTTGGCGAGAGCTCAATCGCTCTGGATTACCCTCCAACAGCCGACAAAGGTCGATGAATGGAGGCCACCATTCGAAGTCTCATCGGCTTTGCTAACGGCGACGCTCCCGCTGACAGCCGAGTGCATCGCTGCCCGGCGGCAGGACTGCCAAACACGAGCGGTGGCGGCAAACCGTGGGGTTGCAACCACCATGCATTCTCCGCCCGAAGGACAAGATCGCCGACTCGCGGATCCACCTCGACAATGACTCCACCGCATCGCCGAATCCACGAGCTCGTCGCGATCAGCGCCAAGTTCTTCATGAGCAACGGCAAGAAGACGCTGAACTTCGCGCCGAGGCTGAAGAGAAGCGGCGTCAATCCGACCAGCGCGTTGGGCCCTCTGTCGACATGCATGCGCCCGAAGGAACCGAGCGACTTGCCGTGACGCGGTAGGTTGCCACATGTTCACTCGTGAGCTGCGGCAAGTCCAATGGCCCGGCAAGAAGAAGAATTTCAAGCCGCACGTGCGAGAAAGTACGACGGCAAGGACGCATCCGTCGGAGTTCCTCGGCATCTACACCATCGCGGTGCAAGCTGCGGGGCGAGACGACAAGATCTGACCAACTACTTCCCGGCGGTGCTCAAGCCCAATGTCGAGATCTGGCTCATGCACTTGCCGGACAACTCCATATCCTCTTGGGCAGATCTATGCCATCGGTTTGTCGGCGCCTTCTGACGGCCACAAGCCCCATGGCCAAGAAAGCGACCTTCATCTGCCGCCCGGAAGGAAGGAGAGCCCTAGCAAATACATTCGGAGATTCAGCGTCTGACACAACATCTCAGATGTCCACCACGCCGCTGATGTCGCCGCGTTCCATCGAGCGTCGCGAAACCGCAGGATGCGGGAGGAGATGGCGATGTGCAAGATCAGAGACATCAGTGAGCTATATGCCCTGGCCGACAAGTGTGCACGTGCTGAGGAAGGGAGGAGACTCCACGGAGAGAATACTGAAGCAGGAGGATTTGATAGTGAGGAGACCGCCCCGGCAAAGAAAAACCGGCGGCGGAACAACAGGAAGAAGAAAGGCAAATATGTGCTAGTTGTTGAGCAGTCCAGCAACGGAGGTGGCGCCAAGAAAGCCAAAGCTGGTAGCTCTGGCAAGGAGGTTGCCGCTGGCACCAACTGCCAGGCTGTGGCGGTCGCCGACAAGTAGGACGGCTCCAACAAACAGTACTGCAAGATCCACCTCACCAAGGGCCATGACCTCCAGAGCTGCAAAAAGGTCGAGCAGCTTGTCGAGCAGCCAGAAGGCTGAATACTGAGCACGCGACAAGGAGAAGGCCCAGAAGGTGCTGGAGGAGCTAGCAAGAAAGCGTCCGGCCGAGGAGGGCGCGCGGCAAGGCCAAGCAACGGCAAGGAGATAGACCTCCCAGCGGCGCGACAAGGATGAAGACGGCGGCGATGATGAAGACATGGATGATGGCGAGATCGATGAGCGGGAGTTCCAGAAAGCCACAGAGGTCCTGTGCGTTGGCGGTGCTTCTCTACATACTTCACACCGCCGGCTCAAGCGGTGGATCGCGGGGAAGTCAATGCGGCAGAACCATCCGTCGAGTCACGCAAGCCTCTGAAATGGTCCAAAGACGCCTATCATCTTTGATATCGAGGACCACCACGATCGCGTAATCTGCGGTCGGTGCTTGCCGATGTTGGTTTCACCAACTATACGCAACCTCAAGGTCACTAAGATGCTAGTTGACGGCGGGGCCGGCTTGAACTGATCTCCTCCGCGGTGCTCCGAAACTCCGGATCCACGATGGCGAGCTCGAAGAGACCGGCACATTCCAAGGAATCAATCCAGGAAGGAGCAAGCGAAGGGAAAGATCACGTTGCGGTGACATTTGGCGTGAAGTTGAACTTCAGGATCGAGAGGGTCACTTTTGACGTTCTTGACTTTCCATTGCCTTACAATGGGATACTTGGCAAATCGGCTTTTCGCCAAATTCATGGCAGCCTCTCACTATGCATACAACATCTTTGAAGATGCCGGGCCCGATAAGTGTCATCTCTGTCCTCTGGCGACAAGAAGGATGCTCTTATCTGTGCCCCACAAGATCTACCGTGAAGCAGCGGCTGCAAGATTGCAAGCCACTTGTCGGCTGAAGCTCCCGCGAAGAAGAAGACCAAGTCCGGCAAGAGCTCGGCGCCCACTCCGGCAAGCGCACCTCTTGAGTGCTGCGCTACCGTCGAGGACGCACCATCGAGCTCCACCGGCAAGTGTAAGAAGGCGATGGCAGCTCCACCAGAGACCAAGAAGGTGTCCGCCAAGGAGGACGGTAATCGGTGGTACCTTCACCATCGGTGCCACTCTCGACCCTAAATAGGAAGGCGGCGCTCGTTGCTTTCCTGCGAGCGACGTCGGCGTGTTTGCGTGGCAACCGTCGACATCCCGGTGTTCCTGTGAAAGTAATTGAGCACCATCTTGCCGTTTGTCCTCATGCGCGGCCCGTCAAGCGAGAAAGTCGAGAAGCGAGCGGTGGGCGCCAAGAATTCATCGCGGAAGAAATCAAGAAATTGGAAGCAGCGAGGCCTTGTCGGAGGAGTGCTCCACCCTACGTGGTTGGCCAATCCTGTAGTTATGCATAAGGCAAGCGGAAATGGAGGCTTTGTATCGACTTTACCGATGTCAATAAAGCTTGTCCCAAAGACCCATTTCCTTGCGGCGCATCGACCAGTTGTTGACTCCACGGCGGATGTGATTTGCTTTCATTTACGGATGCATACTCGAGATATCATCGAGATCTTCATGGCGAGAAGAGGATGAGGAGAACACCGCATTCATCACCCCATGTGGCACATCTTTATTTCGTACAGATGCCTTTCGGATTAAAGAATGCTGGTTCAACATTTGCAAGAGTAGTCCATGACGCTTTTGAGCCGCAAATACACAGAAATGTGGAAGCCTACATGGATGACATAGTGGTCAAAAGCAAGGACAAGGCGACTCTGATTCAAGATTTAGACGAAACCTTTGCAAATTTGCGCAAGATCAACCTCAAGCTCAACCCCGAGAAGTGCGTGTTTGGAGTCCCCTCCGGCAAACTTCTCAGGTTCTTCGTGTCTCAGCGGGGAATTGAAGCCAATCCCGACAAGATCAAGGCCATTGAGCAGATCGAAGCACCAAAGCGCGTCAAGGATGTACGAAGACTTGCCGGTTCGTGAGCTGCTTTCGTGAGTTTATCTCTAGGTTCAGTGAGCACATACTGCCATTTTTCAAAATTTTGAAAAAGGCAGGTCCGATGAAAATGGACTCGAGCGGAGGCTGCGCTGTAGGACTTGAAGAGATACCTGTCCTCCACTCCAACACTTGTCGCACCTAAGCCACAAGAGAAGTTGCTGCTATATATAGCGGCAACCAATCAAGTGGTTAGTGCCGCGTTAGTAGCGGAGAGGGAGGCGGATGATGAGCTAGCAACCATGGCAGATGCATCCAGCGACGAGCAAAGGGCTTCACCGGCAAGCTCTGGTCCCGACAAGGATGGATCTACGCAGACGCATGAGAAGATCACGAGAAAAGAATGGTGCAGCGCCCGGTTTACTTTGTCGGTTCCCTTCTGCGAGGCTAGGTCAAGGTACTCTGGTGTGCGAAATTGCTTTTCAGCCTCCTCATGGCCTCGAGAAAGCTGCGCCATTACTTCCGGGCACATGAGATCCACGATGCGTCACTCGTTTTCCGGCGAAGAGGATCTTGCAAAATCCGGAGGCAACAGGCGGGATTGTCGAGTGGGCCTTTGGAACTGTCAAGCTTTGGCCTCAAGTTTGAGAGCACTTCAACTATCCAAAGCGAGCATTGGCGGAGTTCATAGCAGAATGGGCGCCAACACAAGATGAAGAAATTCGAAGCGAGCATCCCGTCAAGGAAGCAAGCAAAGAGTGGCTGATGTACTTTGATGGTGCCTTCTCGCTGCAAAGGCGCCCGGTCTTGGCGTGCTACTTGTTGCACCCACCGGAGAGCACCTCAAGTACGTAGTCCAGATGCACTTTCCCAAGGAACAAACAACAAACAATACTGCAGAGTATGAAGGTTTGCTTGCCGGTCTCAGGATCGTAGTAGACCTTGGGATCAAGAAGCTCATTGTCAGGGGTGACTCACAGCTTTTCATCCGCCAAGTGAACAAGAGTTATCAAAGTCTGTTGATGGAAGCTTATGTTGATGAAGTGAGAAAGCTAGAAGAGCACTTTGACGGCCTAGAAATGGAACATGTTACAAGAGCTCAGAACGACATTGCCGATGGCCTGTCGAAGTCGCTGCGACTTAAGTTACACAATGGAACCAGGGATTTTTGTGCTCAAGCTGACACAACCGTCTGTAACGCCATCAACCGGACAGGGCAAGAAGAGGAAGTTGATCTCTGGTGACTATTTTCCGGTAGAGCTTCCCGAAGTCGCCGTCAAGAAGGTCCTCAAGATCAAAACCAAGGGTGCTGAGGAGCAGTCTGCTCCGGCAAGCCCTAGGGTTTGTTCCGTTGAAGCGAGCGCTCCGACAAGTTTTGCTCCGGCAAGCTTGCCGGGAACGCGTCAACTCGGCTGAGCCGCGAGTTCTCGCCATGGAAGCGAGATGTTCCCGCAGCAGCAGATGTGCCTTTAGTCCTTGTTGTCGAGCCGCATAGCTCCGGCAAAGATGGGCACAATGATTGTCCGTTTCCTTCAGACGGAGAACTTCCGAAGAGCAAGAAGAAGCGGAAAGAGTAGCCCGGCGATCAAGTATGTACCAGTTTGTCGACAACACACTTTATGCAGAAGAAGACTCAACGGTGTGAAATTGAAGTGTATTCACCGGGAAGACGGACAAAAGCTGTTGGCGAAGATACATGGAGGCATATGTGGTCACCGCATTGGCGCGAGCACTTGCCGCAAAGCATTCCGGCAAGGTTTCTTTTGGCCGACAGCCCTCCGAGGATGCAACTGCACAAGTAACCAAGTGTGAAGTGTGCGGTTCCATTCCAAGCAGATACACCACCAACTCAAGCTCTCCAAAGCGATCCCTTTATCCTGGCCATTTTCGGTGCAGGGGCTCGACATCCTCGGCCCCTTTCCCCGAGCTGTCGGGGCTTTGGAGTACTTGTATGTTGCAATCGACAAGTTCACAAAGTGGCGGAAGTGGAAGAAGTGAGGAAGGTGACAACGATCGTGATCAAGTTCTTTAGGTCGATTGTTTGCCGTTTGGAATCCCTAACAGGATCATCACCGACAACGGCACGCGCAATTCTGAAGCTGCACCTTCATGCAATGCGTCCAAGATCTTGGCGCCAAGGTCCGCTTCGCTCATTGCTCATCCGAGAAGTAGCGGTCAAGCGGAGAGGGCGAATCTTGAAGTGCTCTGCGGGCTCAAGACCGTAACTTTCGACAGGCTGCACAAGTGCGGAAAGAAGCTGGATTGAGGAGCTGCCGGTGGTTCTTTGGTCGATCAGAATGACGCCAAATCGAGCCATGGCGGACACCTTTGGCTCTAGTCTATGGAGCGAGGCAGTTCTCCCCATGGAACTCATATCACGGATCACCTCGAGTGCTCGCTTATGATGAGCTTGAGCAAGAGCGATTGCGACAAGATGACGCGCTGCTCCTTGAGGAGGATCGTCTTGAGCTCTTTGTCTGAGCTGCTCGATACCGGCAAGCTTTGCGCCGCTACCATAGCCGCAAAGTTAATGCCAGAAGTCTCGAGGAAGGTGACCTTGTTCTTGGTAGCGTTCAGTCCGCCAAGAATTCCAACAAGTTGGCCTTGAAGTGGGAAGGCCCTTACCGGGTGAAAGCGAGTCACTAGGCACTGGCGCTGTCATGCCTTGAGACCGAAGATAGCATTCCGGTGAGCAACTCACGGAACATTGAGCATCTTCGTAAGTTTTACCCATAGGGCGCGGTGGGCGGAACCTGTTCCGGCAACCACCTTTTGTACAAGTCTTGCCGCTGTTGCATGTAATCCTTTGTACAAAGCCGGGCGCAGACCCCGTGTATAAGTAAAGCTAATGTGCTTCGCACATCTTGTCAATTTCATGCTTTCTACTTCTATTTTTCATGCGTTATCTGACACTTTGTGCAGCACCTACCCCAGTAAGCAATAACGAGCCATAAGGCTCCATATCTTTATTTTCTCTTCTTTCTCTTTCTCAAAGAAAGGAAGGTTCCCTCGCCCACAAGTTTGCCGGGAAAGGACAAGATAATGGTGTGGACCAAGTGTCGCTCAAGGAAGTCTAGCCTTACCGGAAGCAAGCAGAGAAAAGCTAAGTTGCTAAAGTTTGAGCAATCAGTTTTAAAATTTTTAAGTTATCTTCCTCGAGCGACCGTACTTTGTATGGAAAACACATGCGGAGGAAACAACTCGTAGCTAGTTGCGCCCTTACTTTGTTTCGAGTCCGATCAACAACTTAAGTGAGCTGCGACTAGTTGTGACAAGGTTTCTTGTCGGTAGCACCGCCAAAGAAGCTGTTGACGTCCCACACTCGGCGCTCATGACCAGTGCTACCGACAAGTTCCCTAAAAGCGTGAGGCAAAAACATACAAAGGAAGGAACCAAGTAAAGGAAATAACATAGCAATTGCTACCCGAAATAGAGTTATATTACAAGATAGCTTGTCGCAACTCTAATAGATTGTTCTCATAACATGACCAGCAGCAGCAAGAAAAAGAGAAAGCGGGCGGCCTAATCTGCGATCGCCCTCAACCCTCTTGATCCCGCTCACCACTGTCCCACGATGGGTGCGACAAGGGTCTTGAGCGCTTCCACATCAGCATCCGGCGGCAAGGACTTGAGGGCGTTGGTGAGGTTGAGGCCTGGATTGCGGAAGGCCACCTTCATCAAGACCTTTTGAAGAGCTCCTCGCAGATCTGGCGCGACTCCTCGGCCAGCTGCTTTGGGATTTCTTCCGGAGTCATTTGGAGGGCCGTCCTGCGCCCTTGAAGAACAAGCTGAGCTTGGCGCTGGGTCGGAGGTGCTCATCGGAGGAATATCCAAGATCCTCCATCCCCAGCTGCGCCAACTCCCTGTCGATGGCTGCAGCAACATCCACGAGACCCTCGGTCCAGTGCTCCACATTCTCCCTAAAGGTATTCTGGGTGGCAGCAAGACTGCGCCAGCGCCTCGTCGGCCTTGATCTTCTCCTTCAAGGCCACCTCCTGCTCCTGGCGCCCGTTCGGCGTCTGAGTCAAGGTGGTCAGCTTCAACTCAAGATCTGCGTTGGAGTCCTTGGCGGCGCTGAGCTCCTTGCTCCTCTCGGCGAGACAGCCCTGCAGCTCGCCAAGAGTGTAGGCGTCCTTCTCGCGCTCATGCTTGAGTGCAGCAAGCTCCTCGCCGCTCTCCTTCAGATTGGCCTCCAGCTGCATCATCACCTTCGTCTCCAGCCTCCTTCTTGGCGGCCTCGGCAGCTGCGGCAAGATCCTTTGCTTCCTTGAGAGCCCCGCCAAATGTTTGCTCATGGCGTGGCTAGATCCTCCTCATGGCTGTCAAGATTAACCTTCCTCTGCGCCAACTCGCCTTCCTACGCAGATAGCTTCTCGGCGGCAAGCCGCTGTTGCTCCTTAGCTTCAGCCTTCTCGAGGAGGAAGGCTTTGCTCTCCTCGGCGAGTCACTCCCGCTCCTCTGCCAAGGACCGGAGAGCTTCCTGGTTGAGGCCCCGGAGCTCCTCCGCGCGCTTCTCAATGTCTCCTCCCGCCTTCGCGCAAGCGCTTCCCGGGATTCCAGCTTGGCTTGTCGGGCGCGGTAGAGCGACAGCAACTTCCGTAGCAGCTGCTCCTCCTCAGACTCGTCGTTGCTGCTGTTTGGTGCGTCGACCAGCGTCCGTCCAGCGGAGGCGAGCAGCTCTTCATCAAAAGTTTCTCCTTCGACCGGCGCCCTGGAGCTCGACGCCCATGGGAGCTTGATGAAGACGCCATCGCCGGCCTTCAAATAGGCGCGCCGGCTGGGGCTCTTGAGCCCGGACCAGCCGCAGCGGAGGGATCGGCGGTCGGCGTGGCGCTGGCGCTCCTGCGGCCTCGGGGCCGTCGGTGCGATCGCCGGACCCTCGCCCGGCTTCGTGGCGGCAGCTTTGGCGGCCTCTTCGTCGGCCGGGCTCGTCGGCGCTTAGCTTCTTCTCCGATGGCGGCGTCGTCGGTATTAAGTCGCATCCTCCTCGCCGCGGCCTCGGTCTCCATTGGCTCTGTGGCGGATGGATCGGCGACCAGAAAATGAAGAAAAGTCAAGCAAATATTCAAAAAGAAAATCGGAAGAAGAAGAACACAAGGAAAGTTTTCAAGCAAGAGGATTACCTGTGCTAGGGTCTGCAGTCATGGTCTCCGCCACCAGGGGATCGCTGGTGCTGTCCCTTGCCGGAGAGCTGTCCCTTGCCGGAGAACTGCCCCTTGCCGGAGAAGTCTCCCTTGCCGGAGAACGCTCCCTTGCCGGGGAATCCTCCCTTGGCGGTGTAGTCGAAGCGAAGGCATGTCGGGGAGGCGGCTTGAGGCACTCCTGGTAAGGCTGCTCTGCTCCTACACAAATCAGCAGTCAGATATCGGCAAAGAAAGGGCACCCATGCACGCCTAACAACAGGAAGTAAACCATATACTTACGCTGGGGGCTGCGCTGGGGGCTGCTTTGAGGAAGAGTTGCCGCGTTCGGCAAGGTGGTCTCGGACGCGCCTCCTGCTGTCGTGGTGGGTTCGTCCTCGATGACAATCACCGGGGCCTTGGCTCTCTTCGACGCTCTGGGCGGCGTCACGAAAAGAATGGGTTCAGAGTGAAGCAAATCAGATACAAGACAAAGCAACAAGTCGAAGAACTACAAATGCTGCAAAGAATCTTACTCTTCTTCTTCCTCGTCGGAGCTGAGCGCGGAGAGATCAAATTCTAGCTTCGCCTCGATGACGACGAGGTGGAGGAGTAGAGTTCCCTTGGCCGCTTGGCGGGAGCGAAGCGGTGGTCTGCGAGGGCCCGCTCCGGTTGCCTTGCCGCGGCGTGAGGTGCTCCCAGCGGCTTGATGCTTGCAGCGGTGGAGCGCGTCGCCGCGGCGGCTGTTGACCCGTCTGCCGCCCCGCTACGTCTCCGGCCTTGCGGAGACGCCTTCTTGGTGGAGCTGGGGGCTCCGCTCGCAGCAAGCTGTCTGAAGGAGGGGAGGAGGCGCCCTCGGCGGGCTTGCTCGACTCAGCTTCAGGCCCGACAAGCTCTTCCTCGCCGGCAAACTCCCCTCGCTCGATAAGGCTTGCCGCCTCTGCTGCCTCTGCCTCCTCCACGGTGAATCCGAACTCGCCCGCGGCCTGCTGCCGCCTCTTCCAGCTGGTGGCGTCGCTGCATCTCATCATCGGTGGTGTCGCGGGTGAGGCTCTTACATTCATCGGGCGGACCGGCACTTCTACCAGTCTGTCAAAGAACACTCGCCGACGTCATCTGCAGGCTCTTGCCAAAGTTGGAGCGATTCCATGCGAGTCGCTGGCGGCATCATTGCACGGATGCGGTTGAGCGAGGAATTGTTGCACAATGGGACGACATTCTTGACAACTGAACGCTCCGGGATGCTCAAGATCGTGCTTGAACAGCTCAAAGAGCATCGCGTCGAGTTCGAGATAGTGAAATTGAAGTTGAGGCCCGGCGCAGCCTCATGATATCCGCCGCGTTACGGAACTCCCGGCGGGTCTCCTCCTCTCTTGCGAAGCGTCACGGCGGCGAAGGAAATCTGCGCCAGCGGCACCTACGATGAGTCCGGCAAGCCTCGGGCCTAGGATCCGTATGACGGCAATCTTCAGCCTAAGCGTCTTAGGGACCAGATCGCTCCAATCGTTGCCACGCACTCACGAGGTTTGGCGCTGGGCGGTAAACGGCTGCGGGTTCTCCTCGACAATCCAGCACCAGTCTGCTCTCCACTCATCCCATTTGCTGCGGAGCTCTCCCTCCGGATAAGCTTCCTTCTTGCCGGTCCTCGAGATCCAAGCGATCCCACCGGAAAGAGGCTCCCCTCTCTCAACTCGGGGCATAAAGAAGTGGCGGAAAAGGGCTACGTTTGGATGGACTCCGACAAAGTTTTCGCGGAGATGTGTGAAAACTGCCATGGTCAGAATAGCATTGGGGGTGAAGTCAAGGAGGCAGAACCCGTAGGTGTTCATGATATCGCAGAAAAATTCATAGAAAGGCGGGCAGAGCCCGCAGTAGAAGAACAGCACGAAGAAAGGGTACCCATTCGGAGCCAGTTCGAAGCAGCGGTAGGAGTACCTTCGTCGCGGATGCGCTCAGCGTCTCCGTCGACCGAGAAGAGGTAGTAGTACTCCCTCGGCTCCCTCGCGGTGAGCTGAGGGAAAGATTGCCCGCTCCTTCCATGGCCGCAAGAAGCTGGCCGCCTCGGCCGACTTCACGACCTTCCCTTGTCGGCTTTGAGCCATGGCGGAGGTGGTGAGAGATCGACGGCGTTGGTGATCTTTGAGTGGCGATGGGGCGGCGCTCTCTCTTGACCTTGGGAAGAAGGGGAAGCGGCGGGGGTTTTTCAAGATTGGACAAAGAACCGGCGAGATGGGCGAACTGCCCCTGTTTCCCCTGCTTATAAAGAGGGAGGGGGCGGACGTTCCGTCTTTCCGAATAAAGAAACCACCCATGATCTCACCCACGATCTCTCACACGACGCCGCATTCGACGCGTGCCGTTCGTGGAGGGCGTGGTGGGTCCGGGGTGAGTTACGGCGTAACCCAGGCCGCGCGTGCCCGTGCCCTGTTTTGGGCCCGGCCCAACAGCGCTTCGGCAGTGTGGCCCAGCCCGGGGGCTCTGTCGGTGCACTAGAGTAGGGGTACCCTAGTATCCCGAACTTGTGCACGGGTAGTTGCAGCCCTCCGCGGCAGGGCTTACCGGGTGACCGCCAAGGTCCCCCGTGGTTCCTTTGGAGCCATTCAAGAACAAAGTATTCAAGCCAAGGAGACAAGGCCCCGGCAAGAGGAGCTTGCCGGAAGGCCACCCAAGGCACCCTAGGAGACAAGGCCCGGCAAGAGGAGCTTGCGGGAAGGCCCGATGAGCGACAAGCTTCCGGACGCGACAAGACAACAACATGACGCAAGGCGCTTGCCGCGCAGACCACCACTCAGTACTGCGCTCCAAAGACATCCACTAACGTGTCGCCTACAGGACCTTTCCGGTAGCAGCGTGGCAAGAAAACGTCTTGCGCCAGTGAGCGCGGTAAGCGGCCGACAAGATTGCCATCGTGGCAAGCTGTGGCGCCCCTGACGGTCCCTTTCTGCACTGTTAGGGCGATGTAGACGGGCATTTAATGCCTTTGTCCCCTGCCGCCAGGGTTAGGTATGATACACTGTACAAGTAGCTGTACCAACCACTCCTTTTCCATTTTTACCCTTGTCTACGTTGCCACCTGTCGGAGACCCTTTAGCATATAAAAGGAGGCCCATGCATAGCGTAGGGAGGGGGAGGTTGAAGCCAAAGAACACTCACGCTCGGTCTCGTTAGCAGCTTGTGTGTCTTTGTAGCACTCAGCGCTCTGAGCAAGAACTCAATACACTCGGACATGCAGCCAGGAGTGTTATCTCTCTGGAGAGCTCCGAAGCTGGGTAAACTGCTCGTGTGCCTCGCCTCGGTCTGCTCTTCGTGCGACCTCCGCCCCCCGCCGAACCGAAAGGGGCTCGGTCCGCCGGTCCCATAGGTGTTCGTGGGCCAGATCAGCTTCCCCGACACAATTCATATATGGCTCTCTCAAAAGGTGTGTACAGCAAGGATGATTGTGGTAAACTAGAAAACAAAGACTCAAATCATACAAGACGCTCCAAGAAATACACATATTATGTGGTGAATAAAAATATAGCCCCAAGTAAAATTACCAATGGAAGTAGACGAAAGAGGGGATGCCTTCCGGGGCATCCCCAAGCTTTGACTTTTTGGTGTCCTTGGATAATCTTGGGGGTTCCATGGTCATCCCCAAGCTTAGGCTCTTGCCACTCCTTGTTCCATAATCCATCAAAAGATTTCACCCAAAACTTGAAAACTTCACAACACAAAACTCAACAGAAATCTCGTGAGCTCCGTTAGCGAAAGAAAACAAAAGACCACTTCAAGGTACTGTAATCAACTCATTATTTATTTGTATTGGTGTTAAACCTACTGTATTCCATCTTCTATATGGTTTATAAACTATTTTACTAGCCATAGATTCATCAAAGTAAGCAAACAACACACGAAAAACAGAATTTGTCAAAAATAGAACAGTCTGTAGTAATCTGTAACTAACGCAAACTTCTGGAAATCCAAAAAATCAGCCAAAATAGGACGACCTAGGCAATTTGTTTATTGATCAGCAGCAATTGTAATCACTACTTTATAACGTTCTGGTGATTTTTAATAATTGTTTTCGTGAACAGAAAGTTTCTTGAAATTACAGCAAGATCGAATAACTATCATCCAAGAAGATCCTATAGGTTTAACTTGGCACAAACACTAATTAAAACATAAAACCACGTCTAAACAGAAAGTAGGTGGATTATTTATTACTAAACAGAACCAAAGGCAAAAAAACTAAAAATAAAATTGGGTTGCCTCCCAACAAGCGCTATCGTTTAACGCCCCTAGCTAGGCATAAAAGCAAGGATAGATCTAGGTATTGCCATCTTTGGTAGGCAATCCATAAGTGGCTCTCATGATAGATTCATATGGTAATTTATTTTCTTGCTAGGGAAGTGTTCCATGCCTTTATTTAATGGAAATTGGAATCTAATATTCCCTTCCTTCATATCAATAATTGCACCGATCGTTCTAAGGAAAGGTCTACCAAGAATAATAGGACAAGAAGGATTGCAATCTATATCAAGAACGATAAAATCTACGGGCACATAATTCCTATTTGCAACAATAAGAACATCATTAATCCTTCCCATAGGTTTCTTAACAGTGGAATCCGCAAGATGCAAGTTTAGAGAGCAATCATCAAAATCACGGAAATCTAGCAAATCGCACAAAGTTTTGGGAATAGTAGAAACACTAGCACCCAAATCACATAAAGCATAAAATTCATGATCCTTAATCTTAATTTTAATAGTTGGTTCCCACTCAGCATAAAGTTTTCTAGGGATAGAAACTTCCAACTCAAGTTTTTCTTCATAAGATTGCATCAAGGCATCAACGATATGTTTAGTAAAGGCTTTATTTTGCCTATAAGCATGAGGAGAATTTAGCACGGATTGCAACAAGGAAATACAATCAATTAAAGAGAAAATCTCATAATTAAATTCCTTGAAGTCCAAAATAGTGGGTTTAGCAATATCTAGGGTTTTGCTTTTTTCAATCCCACTTTTATCAATTTCATCATCAAGATCTAAATACTCCGAATTCTTGGAACGCCTTCTAGGTAAAGGTGGATCATATTAATTCCCATCATTATCAAGATTCATATTGCAAAACAAGGATTTAATAGGGGACACATCAATAACTTTTAGATCTTCGTCTTTATTTTCATGGAAATTGGAAGAACACGCTTTAATAAAGGCATCTTTCGTAGCACGCATCCTAGCGGTTCTTTCCTTGCACTCATCAATGGAAATTATCATGGCTTTGAGAGACTCATTGATATCATGCTTAGGAGGAATAGATCTAAGCTTTAAAGAATCAACATCAAGAGAAATTCTATCAACGTTCCTAGCCAATTCATCAACTTTAAGCAATTCCTCTTCAAGCAAAGCATTGAAATTTTTTTGTGAATTCATAAACTCTTTAACACTAGTCTAAATTTCAGAGGGCATCTTATTAAAATTTCCATAAGAGTTGTTGTAGTAATTTCCATAATTATTAGAAGGATTACTAGGATAAGGCCTAGGATTAAAGTTTCCTCTATACGCGTTGTTACCAAAATTATTCCTACCAACAAAATTCACATCCATAGTTTAATTATTATTCTCAATCAAAGTAGGCAAAGGCATATCATTAGGATCAAGAAACACTCTTAGTAGCAAATAATTTGAAGTTCATCCATCTTTCCACTCAAAACATTGATTTCTTCTATCACATGCACTTTTTATTAGTAGATCTTTCAAAGGTGCCATTGAGAATAATTAACCATAATATTATCTAGGAGTTTAGTAGCATCTCCTAAAGTGATTTCCATAAAAGTGCCTCCCACGGCCGAATCTAAAAGATTTCTAGAAGCAAAATTCAATCGGCATAATTTTTTTGTATAATCATCCACAAGTTCAAACCATGAGTAGGGCAATTACGTATCATTAATTTCATTCTCTCCCAAGCTTGTGCAACATGTTCATGATCAAGTTGCTTAAAATTCATAATATCGTTTCTAAGGAGATGATCTTAGCGGGAGGAAAATACTTAGAGATAAAATCATCTTTGCACTTGTTCCAAGAATCAATACTATTTTTAGGCAAAGACGAAAACCAAGCTTTAGCACGATCTCTAAGCGAAAAAGGAAATAGCTTCAATTTAACAATATCATTATCTACGTGTTTCTTCTTTTGCATATCACATAAATCAACGAAGTTATTTAGATGAGTAGCGGGATCTTCACCAGGAAGGCCGGCGAATTGATCTTTCATAATAAGATTCAACAAAGCAATATTGATTTCACAAGATTCAGTATTGGTAAGAGGAGCAATCGGAGTGCTAAGGAAATCATTATTGTTGGTATTGGTAAAGTCACACAATTTGGTATTATCTTGAGCCATCGTGACAAGCAAGCAATCCAATACATAAGCAAAAAGGCAAGCGAAGAAAAAGGCAAACGAAAAAGAGAGGGCGAATAAAACGGCAAGGGTGAAGTGGGGGAGAGGAAACGAGAGAAAAATGGCAAATAATGTAATGCGAGAGATAAGGGATTTGTGATGGGTACTTGGTATGTTGACTTTTGCGTAGACTCCCCGGCAACGGCGCCAGAAATCTTCCTGCTACCTCTTGAGCACTGCGTTGGATTTCCTTGAAGAGGAAAGGGTGATGCAGCAGAGTAGAGTAAGTATTTCCCTCCGTTTTTGAGAACCAAGGTATCAATCCAGTAGGAGGCTACGCGCAAGTCCCTCGTACCTACACAAAACAAATATCTCAACGCAACCAACGCGATTAGGGGTTGTCAACCCCTTCACGGTCACTTACGAGAGTGAGATTTGATAGAGATGATAGATAATATTTTTGGTATTTTTGGTATAAAGATGCAAAGTAAAATAAAAGGGCAAAGTAAAAAAGCAAAGCAATAATAAAGTGTTGGAAGATTGATATGATGAGAATAGACCCGGGGGCCATAGATTTCACTAGTGGCTTCTCTCAAGAGCATAAGTATTCTACGGTGGGTGAAAAAATTACTGTTGAGCAATTGATAGAATTGAGCATAGTTATGAGAATATCTAGGTATGATCATGTATATAGGCATCACGTCCGAGACAAGTAGACCGACTCACTTTTGCATCTACTACTATTACTCCACTCATCGACCACTATCCAGCATGCATCTAGAGTATTAAGTTCAAGAAAACAGAGTAACGCCTTAAGCAAGATGACATGATGTAGAGGGAAAAATTCATGCAATATGATAAAAACCCCATCTTATTATCCTCGATGGCAACAATACAATACATGCCTTGCTGCCCCTACTGTCACTAGGAAAGGACACCACAAGATTGAACCCAAAGCTAAGCACTTCTCCCATTGCAAGAAAAACCAATCTAGTAGGCCAAACCAAACTGATAATTCAAAGAGACTTGCAAAGATAACCAATCATACATAAAAGAATTCAGAGAAGATTCAAATATTGTTCATAAATAATCTTGATCATAAACCCACAATTCATCGGTCTCAACAAACACACTGCAAAAAGAAGATTACATCGAATAGATCTCCATGAGAGAGGGGAGAACATTGTATTGAGATCCAAAAAGAGAGAAGAAGCCATCTAGCTACTAACTATGGACCTGAAGGTCTCGAGGTAAACTACTCACACTTCATCGGAGAGGCTATGGTGTTGATGTAGAAGCCCTCCATGGTGGATTCCCCTTACGGAGACTCCGAACAGGCCCCAAGATGGGATCTCGTGGATCTGAGAAGGTTGTGGCGGTGGAATTAGGTTTTTGGCTACGTATATGTTCGTTTGAAGTGCGTAGGTATATATAGGAGGAAGGAGTACGTCGGTGGAGCAAAGGGGGACCCACGAGGCAGGGGGCGCGCCCTCCACCCTCGTGGCCACCTCCTTTCTTTCTTGACGGGGGGTCCAAGTCTCCTGGATCATATTCGGTGAGAAAATCACGTTCCTGAAGGTTTCATTCCGTTTGAACTCCGTTTGATATTCCGTTTCTTCGAAACACTAAAATAGGCAAAAAACAGCAATTCTGGGCTGGGCCTCCAGTTAATAGGTTAGTCCCAAAAGTAATATAAAAGTGGAAAATAAAGCCCAATATGGTCCAAAATAGTAGATAATATAGCATGGAGCAATAAAAAATTATAGATACGTTGGAGACGTGTCAAGATCCGCCGGTTTTGACACCGACGTTGGTGCTTTCATTGAGAGTTCCGCTGTGTCGTCGTCAGAAGGTTCGATGGCTCCATCAGTCATCTACAACAATGCTGCACTGAGGGAGGTCTTTCTCCCCGGCCAGATCTTTGTGTTCGTTGGCTTCGCACTGCGGGCCAACTTGCTTGGCCATCTAGAGCAGATCGACAGCTACGCCCCAAGTCACCAGATTAGTTTTGGAAATCTGGATTATGTCGCTGTATCCGAGGAGACTTGATCTTCCAAGGGTTCGCGACCCCAACCCTCGCTCTGGCCTTAGATCCGGAGCGCATCACCAGGTCCGAAGACGGGATTCCTGAGCCTGCTGGACTCTCCGCGGCTATTGAGCCTAGTACGGGAGAGTTGGCGGAAGGGTTGACCCCGGTCATCATCATGAAGCCAGGCTCTTCTCCGAACACTGGCTCCGAACCCTCGGAGTCAGCATCGTGTGAGTTCGGCCAGGGAGTTTCCTTCCTGCCGTACTCCACCAACCCTCTTCTCCCTGGCCAAACCTCGCCTTTAAGCGAGGCTCTGGACTTAATGTGATCCCTCGTTATTACAGAGGGGCAATGTCCGAACTACGTCCAGCCCGAAGTAGGGGCTGAGAGCGGGGAATTTTACGTCCCACCCACCACCCACTTCATAGCCCCTGTCGAGGACTTAACCGACATGCTCGACTACGGCTCTGAAGACATCAACGGTATGGACGACGATGCCGGAGAAGTGCAGGCCCAAAACCCGCCGTTTACCAGATGTTGGATGGCCACCTCTTCGTATGACGTGTACATGGTGGATACACCCAAAGATGGTAACGGCGATAACGAGAAAAATCCAGTTGAGGATATACCTCCTGAGATAACACCAAAGCGCCACGTCAGCGGCGCCGCTCTAAATCACATTGTGGAAAAGACAACAATACCGGCACCGGAGACAACAATACTCCGGATGATGCCAAAGACCAAGAAGATCCCGTCGAGCCAACCTCCGAACAGAATGATCGAGAAGATTGGAAAATTGGCCATGACGAACAGGCTGTCAACAAAGACTCGGAGGACAGTAATTACCTTCCACTCTCCGAGGATGAGGTGAGCCTCGGTGACGAAGACTTTATCATGGCTGAGGAACCCCTTGAGCAGGAGCGCTTTAAGCGCCGGCTAATAGCAACTTCAAGGAGCCTAAAAAAAACAACAGCAGCTTCAAGCTGACCAAGATCTGCTCAACGACAGGTGGACTAATGTCCTGGTAGCCAAGGAATACGGCCTCGTGCGCCCAACCAAGAGTTACCCGAAGCATAAGCTGCTTCCTCAATTCGACGACGAGGCGTTGGAACCCGTACCATCATCGTGTAATGCGGCAGACCGACCACCACGTGGTCGTGATAGGACGGCAGCTCAAGCCGAACACCAGCTCGCACTACCTCGTCGTAAAGGTAGAGACACAACAGCTCGGGGATATACGTACGACCTACGGCAGGACCTGGAAAATAGAACAGGTCAGACCGGATAGATCTATGGATCAAGGGGGCGCGCCACGACGCGCGAGGACGGCTATCTAGCCGGACGCGACAAGCATAACCACGTCCGAGCCGAAAACCGTAGTCGGACTCCATCCGAACTGCATCGTGACTTGGCCCGATATAGAGGCGCCGCACACCCCCTCTGCTTCACTGACAAAGTAATGGAGCACGAATTCCCAGAAGGGTTTAAACTCGCGAATATAGAATCATATGATGGAACAACAGATCCCGCAGTATGGATTGAGGACTTTCTTCTCAATATTCATATGGCTCGCGGTGATGATCTTCATGCCATCAAATACCTCCCGCTAAAACTCAAAGGACCAGCTCGTCACTGGTTAAACAGCCTGCCAAACTCCATTGGCAGCTGGGAGGACTTGGAAGACGCCTTCCGCGACAACTTCCAGGGTACATATGTCTGACCTCCGGATGCCGATGACTTAAGTCACATAGTCCAACAGCCCGGAGAGTCGGCCAGGAAATTCTGGACAAGGTTCATAACTAAAAAGAACCAGATCGTCGACTGTCCGGATGCCGAAGTCCTAGCGGAATTTAAGCATAGCATCCGCGACGAATAGCTCGCCTGACACCTCGGCCAAGAGAAGCCGAAGTACATGGCAGCCCTCATGGCACTTATGACCCGCTTCTGCGCGGGCGAAGATAGTTGGCTAGCCCGTAGCAATAATAATGCAAGCAAACATAGCACCTCTGAAGCCAGAAATAGCAATGGCAAGCCTCGATGCAATAGGCACAAGCGTCGAAGCAAGGGCGACAATACCGATGACACGACGGTCTACGCCAGATCTAGTGTCTCCAAGTCTGGTCAGCGGAAGAAGCCATTTAAAAGAAGTAATCCAGGCTCATCCAGCTTGGACCGAATACTCGATCGTCCATGTCAGATTCATGGCACACCCGATAAACCTGCCAATCATACCAACAGAAGCTGTTGGGTCTTTAAACAGGCTGGTAAGTTAAATACCGAGAACAAGGAGAAGGGGTCACCAAGTGAGGAGGACGACGAGGAGCCCCGTCCACCGAACACAGGGGGACAGAAGAAATCCCCCCCCCCCCCAAGTCAAAACGGTGAACATGATATACGTTACTCATATCCCCAAGAGGGAGCGCAAACGCGCACTCAGGGACGTCTACGCAATAGAGCCAGTCGCCCCAAAATTTGTTGGAAATATGCCCTAGAGGCAATAATAAATTGGTTATTATTATTATATTTCCTTGTTCATGATAATCGTTTATTATCCATGCTATAACTGTATTGATAGGAAACTCAGATACATGTGTGGGTACATAGCCAACACCATGTCCCTAGTAAGCCTCTAGTTGACTAGCTCGTTGATCAATAGATGGTTACGGTTTCCTGACCATGGACATTGGATGTCGTTGATAACGGGATCACATCATTAGGAGAATGATGTGATGGACAAGACCCAATCCTAAGCCTAGCACAAAGATCATGTAGTTCAGTATGCTAAAGCTTTTCTAATGTCAAGTATCATTTCCTTAGACCATGAGATTGTGCAACTCCCGGATACCGTAGGAATGCTTTGGGTGTACCAAATGTCACAACGTAATCGGGTGGCTATAAAGGTGCACTACGGGTATCTCCAAAGTGTCATTGGGTTGTACGAATCAAGGCAGGATTTGTCACTCCGTGTGACGGAGAGGTATCTCTGGGCCCACTCGGTAGGACATCATCATAATGTGCACAATGTGACCAAGGGGTTGATCACGGGATGATGTGTTACGGAACGAGTAAAGAGACTTGCCGGTAACAATATTGAACAAGGTATCGACATACCGACGATCGAATCTCGGGCAAGTACAATATCGCTAGACAAAGGGAATTGTATACGGGATTGATTGAATCCTTGACATCGTGGTTCATCTGATGAGATCATCGTGGAACATGTGGGAGCCAACATGGGTATCCAGATCCCGCTGTTGGTTTTTGTCCGGAGAAACGTCTCGATCATATGCAAATGGTTCCCGAACCCGTAGGGTCTACACACTTAAGGTTCGATGACGCTAGGGTTATAGGGAAAGTATGTACGCGGTTACCGAATGTTGTTCGGAGTCCCGAATGAGATCCCGGATGTCACGAGGAGTTCCGGAATGGTCCAGAGGTAAAAAATAATATATAGGAAGTGAGGTTTTGGCCACCGGAAGTGTTTGGGGTCACTGTAATATCTGGGACCACCGGAAGGGTTCCGGGGGTCCACCGGGAGGGGCCACCAGCCACAGAGGCTTGCATGGGCCTAGTGTGGAAAGGGACCAGCCCCCGAGTGGGCTGGTGCGCCTCCCACCAAGTCCCAAGGCGCAGCTAGGAGGGGAGAGGGGAAACCCTAGGCGCAGATGGGCCTAAAGGCCCACCCTAGGGCACGCCCCCTCTCTCCCCCTCTTGGCCGCCCCCTCCAAGTCCCATCTAGGGCTGCCGCACCCCTAGGGTGGGAACCCTAGATGGGGGTGTAGCCACCTCCCCTCCTCCTATAAATAGTGGGGGTTTTGGGGCTGCCATACACATGAGAACCTCTCCCTCTTGGCGCAGCCCTACCCCTTTCCCTTCTCGTCTCTCGTAGTGCTTGGCGAAGCCCTGCTGGAGTACCGCACTCCTCCACCACCACCACGCCGTTGTGCTACTGCTGCACGGACTCTTCCCCAACCTCTCCCTCTCTCCTTGCTGGATCAAGGCATGGGAGACGTCAGCGGGCTGTACGTGTGTTGAACGCGGAGGTGCCGTCCGTTCGGCACTAGGATCTCCGGTGATTTGGATCACGCATTTAGCACGACTCCTTCAACCCGTTCTCTTGAACGCTTCCTCTTAGCGATCTACAAGGGTATGTAGATGCACTCTCCTTCCCTCGTTGCTAGATTACTCCATAGATTGATCTTGGTGATGCGTGAAAATTTTGAATTTACGCTACGTTCCCCAACAGTGGCATCATGAGCTAGGTCTATTGCATAGATTCTATGCACGAGTAGAACACAAGTTTTTGTGGGCGTTGATTTTGTTCAATATGCTTACCATTACTAGTCCAATCTTGTTTTGACGGTATTGTGGGTTGAAGCGGCCCGGACCGACCTTACACGTACACTTACGTGAGACAGGTTCCACCGACTGACATGCACTTGTTGCATAAGGTGGCCAGCGGGTGCCAGTCTCTCCCACTTTAGTCGGATCGGATTCGATGAAAAGGGTCCTTATGAAGGGTAAATAGCAATTGACATATCACGTTGTGGTTTTGCGTAGGTAAGAAAGCGTTCTTGCTAGAAACCCATAGCAGCCACGTAAAACATGCAAACATCAATTAGATGTCGTCTAACTTGTTTTTGTGGGGTATGCTTTGTGATGTGATATGGCCAAAAGAATGTGATGAATGATATGTGATGTATGAGATTGATCATGTTCTTGTAATAGGAATCACGACTTGCATGTTGATGAGTATGACAACCGGCAGGAGCCATAGGAGTTGTCTTAATTTATTGTATGACCTGCGTGTCATTGAACAACGCCATGTAATTACTTTACTTTATTGCTAAACCGTTAGCCATAGTAGTAGAAGTAATAGTTGGCGAGACAACTTCATGGAGACACGATGATGGAGATCATGATGATGGAGATCATGGTGTCATGCGGTGGCGATGATGATCATGGAGCCCGAAGATGGAGATCAAAGGAGCAAAATGATATTGGCCATATCATGTCACTTTTTGATTGCATGTGATGTTTATCATGTTTATGCATCTTATTTGCTTAGAACGACGGTAATAAATAAGATGATCCCTCATTAAAATTTCAAGAAAGTGTTCCCCCTAACTGTGCACCGTTGCGAAAGTTCGTTGTTTCGAAGCACCACGTGATGATCGGGTGTGATAGATTCTAACGTTCACATACAACGGGTGTAAGCCAGATTTACACCTTGAAACACTTAGGTTGACTTGACGAGCCTAGCATGTACAGACATGGCCTCGGAACACAAGAGACCGAAAGTTCGAGCATGAGTCGTATGGTAGATACAATCAACATGAAGATGTTCACCGATGATGACTAGTCCATCTCACGTGATGATCGGACATGGCCTAGTTGACTCGGATCATGTAATCACTTAGATGACTAGAGGGATGTCTATCTGAGTGGGAGTTCATAATATGAACTTAATTATCCTGAACATAGTCAAAAGGTCTTTGCAAATTATGTCATAGCTCGCTCTTTAGTTCTACTGTTTTAGATATGTTCCTAGAGAAAATGTAGTTGAAAGTTAACAGTAGCAATTATGCGGACAGTAGAAGGCTTATGTCCTTAATGCACCGCTCGGTGTGCTGGACCTCGAACGTGGTCTGTGGATGTTGCGAACATCTGACATACACGTTTTGATGACTACATGATAGTTTGGTAATGATAAATGGTTTAGAATTGAGGCACCAAGGACATTTTTGAAATGTCGCACAACATATGAGATGTTTCAAGAGCTGAAATTGGGATTTCAGGCTCATGCCCATGTCAAGAGGTATGATACCTCCGACGAGTTTTCTAGCCTACAAACTAAGGGAGAAGATCTCAATCGTTGAGCTTATACTCAGATTGTCTGGGTGCAACAATCACTTGAATCGAGTGGGAGTTAATCTTCCAGATGAGATAGTGATGTTTCTCCAAAGACATTGCCACCAAGCTACTAGAGCTTCGTGATGAACTATAACATAACAGGGATAGATATGATGATCCTTGAGCTATTCGCAATGTTCGACACCGCGAATGTAGAAATCAAGAAGGAGCATCAATTGTTGATGGTTAATGAAACCACTAGTTTCAAGAAGGGCAAGGGCAAGAAGGGTACTTCATGAAACGGCAAATCGGTTGCCGCTCAAGTGAAGAAACCTGTGGTTGAACCCAAACCCGAGACTAAGTGCTTCGTAATGAGGGAGCGGACACTGGAGCATAATTACCCTAGATACTTGGTATATGAGAAGGCTGGCAAGGTCGATAGAAGTATATTGGATATACATTATGTTAATGTGTACTTTACTAGTACTCCTAGTAGCACCAGGGTATTAGATACCGGTTCGGTTGCTAAGTGTTAGTAACTCGAAATAAAAGCTACGAAATAAACGGAGACTAGCTAAAGGTGAGCTGACGATATGTGTTGGAAGTATTTCCAAGGTTGATGTGATCAAGCATCATACGCTCCCTCTACCATCGAGATTGGTGTGAAACCTAAATAATTGTTATTTGGTGTTTTGCGTTGAGCATAGACATGATTGGATTATGTCTATCGCAATCTTATTATTCATTTAAGGAGAATAATGGTTACTCTATTTATTTGAATAATACCTTCAATGGTCTTGCACCTAAAAGGAATGGTTTATTGAATCTCGATCGTAGTGATACACATTTTCATGCCAAAAGATATAAGATAGTAATGATAGTACCACTTACTTGTGACACCGCCATGTAAGTCATATTGGTGTAAACGCATGAAGAAGCTCCATGTTGATGGATCTTTGGACTCACTCGTTTTTGAAAAGTTTGAGACATGCGAACCATGTCTATTGGTGTATACGCATGAAGAAACTCCATGCAGATGGATCGTTTGGACTCACTTGATTTTTAATCACTTGAGATATGCAAATCATACCACATGGGCAAGATGACTGAAAAGCCCCGTTTTCAGTAAGATGGAAAAAGATAGCAACTTGTTGTAAGTAACACATTTTGATGTGTGCGGTCCAATGAGTCTTTGAGGCATGCAAATGAATATCGTTATGTTCTTACTTCACGAGATGATTTGAGTAGATGTTGAGTATATTTACTTGATGAAACACAAGTCTGAATTATTGAAAGGTTCAAGTAATTTCAGAGTGAAGTTGAAGATCTTCGTGACAAGAGGATAAAAGCGTCGTGATATGATCATAGAGATGGATATCTGAGTTATGAGCTTTGGCACGGAATTAAGACATTGTGGAAATTGTTTCACAATTAATACCTCCTGGAACACCATAGTGTCCGAACATCATAGTTGCACCCTATTGGATATGGTGCGTACCATGATGTCTCTTATCGAATTACCACTATCGTTCATGGGTTAGGCATTAGAGACAACCGAACTCACTTTAATAGGGCACCACGTAATTCCGTTGAGACGACACCGTTTGAACTATGGTTTGGAGAAACCTAAGTTGTCGTTTCTTAAAAAGTTTGGGGCTGCGACGCTTATGTGAAAAAGTTTCAGGTTGATAAGCTCGAACCCAATGCGGATAAAATGCATCTTCATAGGACACCCAAAACAGTTGGGTATACCTCCTAATTCAGATCCTAAAGCAATAGGGATTGTTTCTTGAATCGGGTCCTTTCTCGAGGAAAAGTTTGTCTCGGAAAGTTGAGTGGGAGGATGGTGGAGACTTGATGAGGTTATTGAACCGTCACTTCAACTAGTGTGTAGCAGGGCACATGAAGTTGTTCCTATGGCGCCTACACCAATTGAAGTAGAAGCTTATGATAGTGATCATGAAACTTCAGATCAAGTCACTACCAAACCTCGTAGGTCGACAAGGATGCGTACTACTTCAGAGTGGTACGTACTCCTGTCTTGGAGGTCATGTTGCTAGACAACAATGAACCTACGAGCTATGGAGAAGCGATGGTGAGCCCGGATTCCGGCAAATGGCTCGAGGCCATAAAATCCGAGAGAGGATCCATGTATGAAAACAAAGTGTAGACTTTGGAAGAACTACTTGATGGTCGTAAGGCTATTGGGCATGATGGATTTTAAAAGGAAGGCGGACAATGATGGTATGTATCACCATTAAGAAAGCTCGACTTGTCGTTAAGATGATTTCCGACAAGTTCAAGGAGTTGACTACGGTGAGGCTTTCTCACCGTAGCGATGCTAAGAGTCTGTTGGAATTGGATTAGCGATTCTTGCATCATTTATGAAATCTTGCGGATAGGATGTCAAAACCATTGTTTCCTCGACAATTTTCTTGAGGAAAGGTTGTATGTGATACAAGCGAAGGTTTTGACAATCCTGAAGATGCTAACAAGTATGCAAAGCTCGACAATCCTTCTAAGGACTGGAGTAAGCATCTCGGAGTTGGAATGTACGCTTTGATGAGATGATCAAAGATTTTGGGTTTATACAAAGTTTATGAGAAACTTGTATTTCCAAAGAAGTGAGTGGGAGCACTATAGAATTTCTGATGAGTATATGTTGTTGACATATTGTTGATCAGAAATGATGTAGAATTTCTAGAAAGCATAAAGGGTTGTTTGAAAGGAGTTTTTCAAGGAAAACCTGGATTAAGTCGCTTGAACATTGAGCATCAAGATCTATAAGGATAGATCAAAACGCTTAATGGTACTTTCAAATGAGCACATACCTTGACATGATCTTGAAGGTGTTCAAGATGGATCGATCAAAGAAGGAGTTCTTGCCTGAGTTGTAAGGTATGATGTTAAGACTTAAAGCTCGACCACGGCAGAATAGAGAGAAAGGACGAAGGTCGTCCCCTATGCTTAGACGTAGGCTCCATAGTATGCTATGCTGTGTACCACACCTGATGTGTGCCTTGCCACATGTCTGGCAAGAGGGTACAAAGGTGATCAAGGAGTGGATCACCAGATAGCGGTCAAAATTGTCCTTAGAGTAAATAAGGACATGATTCTTGATTATGGAGGTGATAAAGAGTTCGGTGTAAAATGTTAAGTCGATGCAAGATTTAACACCTATCCGAATGACTCTCAGTAGCAAACCGGATACGTATAGTGGAGCAACCATTTGGAATAGCTCCAAGTGGAGCGTGGAAGCAACATTTACAATATGACCTAGAGATTTGCGAAGTACATACGGATCTGAATGTTGCAGACCCGTTGACTAAAACCTCTCTCACAAGAAAAACATGATCAAACCCCAGAACTCATTGAGTGTTAATCACATAGTGATGTGAACTAGATTATTGATTCTAGTAAACTCTTTGGATGTTGGTCACATGGCAATGTGACCTATGAGTGTTGATCACATGGTGATGTGAACTAGATTATTGACTCTAGTGCAAGTGGGAGACTGTTGGAAATATGCCCTAGAGGCAATAATAAATTGGTTATTATTATTATATTTCCTTGTTCATGATAATCGTTTATTATCCATGCTATAATTGTATTGATAGGAAACTCAGATACATGTGTGGGTACATAGACAACACCACCACGCCGTTGTGCTGCTGCTGCACGGAGTCTTCCCCAACCTCTCCCTCTCTCCTTGCTGGATCAAGGCATGGGAGATGTCACCGGGCTGTACGTGTGTTGAACGCGGAGGTGCCGTCCGTTCGGCACTAGGATCTCGGTGATTTGGATCATGACGAGTACGACTCCTTCAACCCGTTCTCTTGAACGCTTCCGCTTAGCGATCTACAAGGGTATGTAGATGCACTCTCCTTCCCCTTGTTGCTGGATTACTCCATAGATTGACCTTGGTGATGCGTAGAAAATTTTGAATTTCTGCTACGTTCCCCAACAAAATTCAACCCATGGTCATCCTGCCCGATCACTTTCGATCGCAGGGACGATCCGACCAGTATTCGTCACGGCGGCTCAGCCACACTGGTCCTCGACCCAGTCATTGATGGATTCCACTTCACGCGAGTCCTCATGGACGGTGGCAGCAGCCTTAACCTGCTCTATCAAGACACAGCCCGCAAGATGAGCATCGATCCGTCAAGGATCAAGCCCACAAAAACTACCTTTAAAGGAGTAATACAAGGTGTAGAGGCTCGTTGCACGGGCTCAATCACATTGGAAGTCGTCTTCGGGTCACCGGACAACTTCCGAAGCGAAGACTTGATCTTCGACATCATCCCCTTCTGCAGTGGCTATCACGCACTGCTCGGACGAACCACATTTGCTCGCTTCAATGAGGTGTCGCACTATGCCTATCTCAAACTCAAGATGCCCGGACCACGTGGCGTCATAACAGTCAATGGAAACATGGAACACTCCCTTCGTACCGAGGAGCACACCGCAGCCCTGGCACCGGAAGTACAGGGCGGCCTGATCAAGCAGAACATCAATTCAGCGGCCAAGCCCCCGGACACTATTAAACGAGTCCGGACTACTTCGCAGCATGTCAGTCCAGCTCGTCAGGAGTTCGACTAGCAATTCGGCCTCCGTCTCAGTCCCGACCAAATGGCGACATACATACCGCGCGTACATAACTACACACTTAAAATACCATGGGTAAAGACGGAGGCATAACTCGATCGTGGTCCACAATACTGTTCGACCTTACCTGGGCACACATACTTTCCCTTTTCTTTTTATCCTTTTCAGGTTTCCTTTCCACATGCTCCTCAAGACGGCCTGATCATCGACCCTTTCGAAGGATGGACATACCAAGGCAGCAAGCAGCATAGACGTGTGATAGAATATCTAGATGGTCTTCTTGACAATCACTTTACCTGTTTTCAGGACCCGCACGCAGCTTCCCCTTGGTCTCGACATGTTAAATAGCCCTGTTTCTTATTGCACTATTTGTACAAACACGCTTTGACGTACCAATCAAAGTATAATCGAAACAGTTTGCGGCCCAACTTATGTGGCACTGGCTTACTCCTTCATTATATTTCACTATTCTTATCGATTCACCCGTACACTTTGGTACGACTTAACTCGCCAGGGGCTTCATTGCGCTCCATACGTTGGCAACAAGTCCGAACACTTTTTATAGTAAAGTTTAGCGCCCCGAATATAGCATTATATGCATCGGCTCTGAATCATGTCTTTGGTCAATAGTTGGGTTGCCCGGCTCCTGTGCTTGCTACCTTATGTTTCGTCTTATCGGCTAGGGTAGAAAAGGGAGAACTACTGCGATTGTGTTTCTGGTTTATCCGGACAAACACCTCAGTAGAGGAAGCCGAAAACTGACCGTCATGATTCGGCGAGAGATGGTCAGCTATTCAGAGGCTACACATAAATCTCTTGCAACTTTTCCCGCATTATGCGATGGATCGGCCTCCACCCGATCAGGTGTCTACAGCACCCTAGTCCGGATAAGCAAATACTAACTAGGGGTTGCGCCTACATTCTTATTGTCAAACTCCTATGGCTAAGTGAGGGTGATAAAGCCACATAGTCCGATTTCCTGGCTCGCTGCGCTAAACACCTCCTTCAAGGACCAAACTTTTAGGTTAAGAGTGTTTAGGTTCCAACCTGAACACCCCCATACTACTGACGTGGGGGCTGAAGCCGACGACTGGCCAACTCTCATATTTAATAAAAACGGCCTCCTAGGAGGAAATTTTTTCAAAAAAAAAGCAATATATTACATATAGGCTTTGTTCCATAATACAGGACTGGATAACATGAATGTATTCATTCAAAGATAATGTCCTTCGCACACTGGCCCTCTACAATACGGGATCCCTCAAGGACATCATCAAAATACAGCTCGGGCGTGCGATACTCCTTGCCCGCGGGCGGTCTCTCAGTCGCAAGCTTGACGGCGTTCATCTTCGCCCATTGTACCTTGACACGAGCGAAGGCCATCCGCGCACCTTCGATGAAGACCGACCGCTTGATGGCATCAAGCCGAGGGCAAGCATCGACCAGCCGCTTCACGAGCCCGAAGTAGCTGCTGGGCATGGCTTCAGCAGGCCATAGACGGATTATCAAATCCTTAATGGCCAATTCGGCCACCCTATGCAGTTCGGTCAGCTGTTTCAGCTGATCGCTAAAGGGCACTGGATGCTCTGGCGCAAGGTATAGTGACCAGAACAACTTCTCCGTTGAGCTCCCCTCTTTGGCTCGGAAGAACTCCGCAGCATCAGCAACACTGCACGGCAGATCCGCAAACGCTCCTGGAGAACTCCAAATCCGGGTCAGTAAGAGGTACCTTTTCTTCACAAATTTGCTCTGCATAATAAAGGCCTTACCCGCTGCAATCTGGTTGGCCTCCTGGATTTCCCGGAGGGCGCCCTGGGCTTCAACCCGGGCCTCTTGTGCGCTTTGGCGGGCCTTAGCAAGTTTGGTCTCTTGGTCCGCAATCTTGCGCTCCAAGGACTCACATTTCTTTATGGCATCCTGGAGCTCCTACTGAACCTCCCCGACCCTTGACTCATGTTTCTTGCAGGCGGCTTGTTCCTTCTCCGCTTTCTTTTGGGCCTCGGCCAGCGTGTTCTTGAGGGACTCCACCTCGGCCGCAGCTCCTGCGAAACATCATAATAACATGATCAACACAAACAATTCATATCATTTTAGATCTGCATAGGCCATTGCATACCTTGCTCGCCTTCTAGTTGTTTCTTGACACGGCCGAGCTCTTCATCGGCCTGCTCCAGACTCTGCTTCAGTTTGGAGACTTCGGCAGCATGGGAGGTCGCCTTGACATCGGCCTTTGCTTATTCACATAGACACATATGATTAGTCTGCTGTGAAATTATTCGATCCTCTGTTCGGCCTTTCTTTTAGAACACCGGACAGAGTCTTAGGGGCTACTGTCTATACTACGGCATTCTTTTTGCATAATTACATCACATACCTCAAAGCCTGTTAGAAGGCTAACGCAGGCTTCGGTCAGTTTGCTCTTGGCAGACTAAACCCTCTCTACCACCGTACCCATAAGGATACGGTGTTCCTCCACAATGGAAGTACCTCGAAGCGCTTCCAGTAGAGTATCCGGTTCCTCTGGATGGACAGAGGTCACTGGCGGAATAGGTGCACCTCCTTCTTTCGAAGGAGGCTGCTTACCTGATTCCGGAGCCGTATGGGCCTCCGGAATAATATTTGGCTGGGGGCCGAATTGAGTATGACCCCCATCGCCAGTTTCCAGGGGGATCTGCTCCCCCATGTGTCCGGCGGCCGAGGTATCACCCTCTGGCGCCACCCTGACGGCCTCCCGTACATCTCCCCGGCCTGGGAAGGTCCTTCGGGACAACACCTCAGCGTCATCCGTAGCCTTGGGGGAGGAGGCCGCCGGAAGGGACCTGCTGTCCATCACATTTGGATCCAGCGAGTTCCCCGAAGAAGAGGGTCGTTGGGGGCGGGTGTGTGCCAGACTGCAGCGCATGATTCAACATATTAAAACCATGAAGTAAAGAAGCTGGATATATATGTGTATAAGTGCCTTTGAGTACTTACGATTCGGCCAGGGGCTTCTCCTTGGGGCGCCACTCAGAGCGGCTATCAGTGTCCAACACGGAGTTATCCGCGAGGGTGACCCTCCCCTTCTTGGACGCCTCTGCCTCCAGATCCATGGAGGCCGCCCTTTTCTTCCTTCCCCCTTGAGGGGGATAATTGCTTTCCTCCTCCTCCTCGTCCTCAGCAGGGGAGGAGTGGGTTTTGGCGTCTTCGGACATTGCGTCTGAAGTGCCTTTGCGGCGAAGGCTGCTTCTTGCCGCCTGGCCCTTCTTCTTGGCCTTCTTCTCCGACGCCTGGTAGGGCTCCGGAACCAGCATCTTCGTCAGAAGTGGGATTGCTGGGTTTTCAGGCAGTGGAGCCGGACACTGGATCCGCTCCGCCGTCTTTATCCAGCCCTGAAAGGATAAATGGATAAGCTTATACATCTTCCTTGAATGCACAGGTAGAGTATGCAGCTGGAAATATGAAAAACTTACCGGACTGGCTGGATGGGTCAGGTTATACCGCGGTCCTCGGTCGTCTTCGGCCACGCCTCATTGGCCTTGAAAAGCACCTTCCACATGCCTTCGTGCGTAGAGCCGAAGAACTTTTGCAAGGTCTGGTGCTTGGCCGGATCGAACTCCCACAAATTGCAAGTCCGGCTTTGGCATCGAAGGATCCGGCGAAAAAGCATCACCTGGACCACATTAACAAGCTTGATGTTCTTGTCCATCATGCTCTTGATGCGCGTCTGTAGCGCTGTCACCTCGTCTGACGAAGCCCAGTCCAGGCCCTTCTTTAGCCAGGAGGTGAGCCGCATCGGGGGCCTGGACTTGAATTCGGGAGCCGTGGCCCAGGTGGTGTCGCGGGGCTCTGTGACGTAGAACCACTACTGTTGCCACCCTTTGACAGTCTCCACAAAGGTGCCTTTGGGCCATGTGATGTTGGACAGCTTGCTCACCATAGCGCCTCCGCACTCTGCGTGTTGACCATCCACCACCTTTGGCTTCACATTGAAGATCTTTAGCCATAATCCGAAGTGGGGTGGGATGTGGAGGAAGGCCTCGCACACGACAATGAATGCTGAGATGTTGAGGAAAGAATTTGGGGCTAGATCGTGGAAATCTAGCCCATAGTAGAAAATAAGTCCGCGGACGAAGGGGTGGAGAGGAAACCCCAACCCGTGGATGAAGTGGGGGATGAATACCACTCTCTCGTGGGGCTTTGGGGTGGGATGATCTGCCCCTCGGCCGGAAGCATGTGGGCGATTTCCTGGGCCAAGTACCCCGCTTCCCGGAGCCCCGTGATGTTCTCCTCCATGACGGAGGAGGCCATCCACTTGCCCTGCGCTCCAGATCCGGACATGGTTGGAGTGCTTTCTGGGGGCGGAAAGGATGGAAGTTTGGGCGCTGGAGCTCGAGAACGGATGGGCAGAGAGGAAGAAGGCGTGGGTGAAAGAGTGGATCCTTATCCTCTTATAAAGGTAGCGAATATCAAGCGCCTCCCCACTCACCTTAAAACTCGCCTATTCCCCAAGGATCATGCGGACGGTGCAGTTGGATTACCCACGCCCGTATTGATGAGAATCCCGCTATAAGGGGACAAGATCTCTGCTTCGACAAGACGTGCCAATGAAAACCACATTTTGAAATATGGAGCAGGAGGCTAAAAAACGGTTCGAAATAATGACCGGGCAGGGACGTAACGTCTCGCTACAAAAGTTGTCAATAGATGGGACTTGTTGAAAATGATACTATTCGCGGCTATGTGTGGTGCCCGTTTTGCAAAGCCGGACACGTTTTCTATGTCCAAGGACTACTTTGAAGTATTCGGAGGAGGAACCCGCCGTGCAATGCCGAAGACAATCTGCGCGCCAGACACATCGTCATTGAAGCCTGGTTCAGGGGATACTGAGGGAGTCCTAGTGTCGGTGTCAAAACCGGCGGATCTCGGGTAGGGGGTCCCGTACTATGCGTCTAGGCAGATGGTAACAGGAGACAAGGGACGCGATGTTTTTACCCGGGTTCGGGCCCTCTCGATGGAGGTAAAACCCTATTCCTGCTTGATTAATATTGACGATATGGGTAGTACAAGAGTAGATCTACCACGAGATCAGAGAGGCTAAACCCTAGAAGCTAGCCTATGGTATGATTGTTGTTCTTCCTCTGGACTAAAACCCTCCGGTTTATATAGACACCGGAGAGGGCTAGGGGTTACACAGAGTCGGTTGCAATGGGAGGAGATCTACATATCCATATCGCCAAGCTTGCCTTCCACGCCAAGGAAAGTCCCATCCGGACACGGGACGAAGTCTTCAATCTTGTATCTTCATAGTCCAGGAGTCCGGCCAAAGGTTATAGTCCGGCTATCCAAACACCCCTAATCCGGACTCCCTCGGTAGCCCACGAACCAGGCTTCAATGACGACGAGTCCGGGCGCGTGGGTGTCTTCGACATTGCAAGGCGGGTTCCTCCTCCGAATACTTCATAGAAGATTTTGAACATAAGGACAGTGTCCAGCTCTGCAAAACAAGTTCCACATACCACCGTAGAGAGAATAATATTTGCACAAATCTAATCTGCTGACGTATTCCATAGCATGACATCACACCACAGCCAAGTCTTTATTCGAATCGTTTTACTCTCCCACCTTAGCGCGTTTAGCGAGGCGGTTTCCTTGGCACGTCTTGTCGAAGCAAAGATCGTGTCCCCTTATTCCGGGATTCTCATCAATACGGGCGTGGGTAACCCAATCGTGCCCGTTGGTATGTCTCCTCCATCGAAGGCGAGTCCCAAACGGTCACGGGAGGGCTCTTGGTATTCAACCTCTTTATAAAGAGACCAAGGCTCTACTCCTTTCTTTCAATCTCAATCGAATCCGCCTCTCACCTCGAGTTCCAACACCCAAAGCTCCAGATTCAGGCACTTCGGACCTTCGATGATGTCCGGCTCCGACCTTCAAGGCCGGTGGATGCCTTCCTCCGTTCTGAAGAAGACGTGCTAAAGCTAAGAGATGCCAGGTATCTAAGCGGCGAAATCCCGCATAGGCTGCCTGCTCAAGGGCAGGTTATTCCCACTCCCAAGCCTGGCGAGAGCGTGGTGTTCGCGTCTCATTTCCTTCGGGGGCTAGGCTTCCCGACGGACCCCTTCATGAGGGGGCTCCTGTTTTATTATGGGCTGGAATTTCACGACTTGGCTCCAGAGTCCATCCTCCACATCTCATCGTTCATTGTTGTGTGCGAAGCCTTCCTCCGTATTACTCCTCACTTTGGATTGTGGCTTAAGACCTTCAAAGTAGAGCCGAAGATTATCGAGGGGCAGCACACGGAGTGCAGAGGTGCTGTTATAAGCAAGAATGCTGACACTCCATGGCCCGAGGGCTCTTTTCAAGAGGAGTTCAGCTTATGGCAACGAGAGTGGTTTTATATCATAGCTCCCAGGGGCACCAAGTGGGTGGCGCCACCTGCCTTTTGCTCGGGTCCCCCACCACAGCTAGCGTCATGGGTCAATAAAGGGTTTAACTGGGGGCCGTCCAGGGCGTGCCCTTGTTGCGAGCCGCATTCTTGATCTCCTAGAAAGAGACATCAATCTGGTCGTAGTGACGCAGTCATGTTGATTCGCCGCACCACCTGCCCCGCAAACGCCCCTCCGCTTTGTGGGAGTTTAATCCGGAGGGACCACGAGCCCTCCAACATTTTACTGGCGCGACGCCCATGGAGATGTACAAATTGTTCTTGAGATCACAAGCAATGTGTCCGGACTCGACCGAGGGGCAGGTCTGAGCTGCAATCGCCGGATACTCAAGTAAGTAGCCACCTGCACTGGACACGCTATCCTTATATTTATCATAAAATTGCCCTTAAAAGAGTTGTCCCTCAAACAGGAGTGGATAGCGAAAGCAAAGCTAATCAGGTGTCCGGCCCCCCTCCCTGAGACCACGCCAGATCCCGTGTTAACCAGGATGCTGGAGGTTGCGCCTTTGGAAGAAGGCGAAGGGGGGAACAAGTAAGCTACTGCCTCCCCGAAGGAGGCTGTCAGGAAAGGAGGAATCAAGAATTCCTCTATCCAGGGGTCGGAAGGCAGTCGTATGGACCCCCAAAGCCCTCCGCGTCCGGCCTTCGAAAAAGGCCATCGGACGAGTCCGGCACCGTCCGGTGCACAGTCGGAGGAGCTGAAGTATCTGATCGGGCGAGCGTCTATCTCAGAAGAACACCGTGCGTTGATGGGTACGGTGATTCAAAGGATTTCATCCGCCGAGAGCGGGTTGTACGAGGTCGTCAGGAGTTTACTGACAGGTTTTGAGAATGCATAAAATGATGTACCTTTGGCGATTCCGCATATATAAGATGCACCTGTGTAGATACTAGCCCACGAGACTCATGCGTTGTCAAAAATGATGGCGCACCGAGGATCATAATCCCAGGTATAATATGTCGCCCTTCCTATGTAGGTGGCGAAGTGTCCGGTGGCTAGCCGGACTGATGGATTTGCCGAGCTAAAGCGGCAACTTGACGTGGCCGATGCCGACATCGCGCTTGTCAACAAGCGGCTTGACGGGGCACAAGGTATGTAATTTCTCCGAAGACACCTGGTAAGAGGAGCTTGATGCCCGTATCTTACAACATGTGTGCTTGATGCAGATGGTGCCGCTGCCATGGAGAACCTTGGCGGAACTTGCCCGAGCCAAGGAGCAGGCCAGGAAAAGCGATGCGGCTGCCTTAAAAGGCGGTGAAGAGCTGAAATCGAACAGGCTGCTCCTTTGCCCGAAGCGAGAAGGAAATGGCCGAGATGGCTGTGAAGTTGAAGAATGCTGCCGACCGCTGCAAGCTTCTTGAAAAACAAGATCGGGCGGAACAGAAGGACCTGGAGAAGGCCACTATCGAGGCCAAGGATACCCGCTCTGCGATGAGAGCTATGAAGGAGGAGCTACGTTAGGCCGGAGATATCGCGGCTGCAAAGCCCTTTATGCTGCGGATGAAGTTCGGGGATCCTAAATATGCTCCGTTGGACCGGCTATGGAGTGCGGCGGACACTTATCTGGACTTGGCGGCGAGTGCCGCGGACGCGGCCAAACACTTCCGAGATCAAAAGGATCACGAAGTGGAAAAGCTTTCTTGGTCGCAGTTCCACAATCCAGAGCGCCCACTTCCATTAACCGATCATTTGGCCGCATGGGCGGAGCTGAATAGGTTATCCGGACTCGCCATGAAGTATGTCGTGAGTCATCTGTGGCCGGAAAGGCCTGAGCCGAAGAGTTATTTTAGCTTGGTGGAGCAGTTCCTTGGTGCGGTGCCGCATATCAATGCAATGAAGAGGTCAGCGTGCATAGAGGGTGCGCGGATGGCTCTTGCCCGTGTCAAGACATACTGGGCGGAGATGAAGGCCAGCGCTGTTGCATTCCAAGATTCGGACGGGAGCCGAGTACCTGTCGAGCACTATTTTCAGGAAGTTCTGCAGGGCGCTCGTTTAATAGAGACGCAGTGCTCGAAGGATATTATGTTCGAATAACATGTATTATTAACAATGTTTCGAGGGAATATAAAAGCTTTTTATACTTGTGCCTTCAAAAATTAAAATACCTCCTGTGCGGCCGTTAATGTATATGTGTATATAACCTGAAAGATGGCAGTCTTCGGCTTCAGCCCCCACGCATATAATGCGGGGTGTTCGCATGGCGCATTTTCACACTTGATCCAACGTCTTGGTCCTATTAAGGAGGTGATAGCGCAGCGAACTAGGCAACCGGACTATAATGCTTTATCACTTTCACTTAGCCATAGGAGTTTGACAATGGGGCTACTATATAGCCCCTAGGGGCACCGCGCTCGCCCGAATTCGGGGCGCGTGTGTGCCTGACCGGGAAACGGCCCTTCGTTAATGCGGAGGAATCCTAAAGATTCCGGCGGGTCATCGAGTGGTTGACCAGTCTCACGCTATATCATGACAGTCAGTTTTTGGCTTTCTCTACTGAGGTGCTCGCGTGGCCGAAATGGGGCACAATCGCAGTAGTTCTCCTGGTGCCACCTTAGCCGATAGAACGGAACGTAAGGCAGCAAAACATAGGAGCCGGGGTAACCCAACATTTGACCAAAGACATGATTCGAGCTGATGCATATAAGGCCAAACTTCATGACGCCGAACACTCCCTAAGGTATTCGGTCTTTATGAAAATGGGCTGAACAACGCCCTTGGTTATAAGCCCCTGGTGTCCAGGTACGCGCAAAATTCTGACGTGGCCACATGCCAAGACGCCAGCCTCCTCCTCGGTTATACCAAGAAATCGGGGGATGTGTATCAACAAGAGACAGTGAAAAAGGTTTACGCAGGGTCTTAATCAAAAAAGAATCCTTGGAACGGGTCCCTCATCGCACATCTGCTTTGTGTCTCCGTTGTGCCGTATCCTGGACGGGTGTAGCATGGTGTTCATCTGTAAAAGAGAGGAACTTAGTTGAAAAAGATCGTCGAAAATGTATGTTATATTAAATAAACAAAGTATAATTCAAAAAATGGGTAAAATTGAGCTTTATTGTCTCTTGTTGTACATGCGGAGCCCTTATGCGAGGGTATGCAGCTAGTAAGCCCTTAATATGTTTACGCCGGACTCGTCTAGCCACGCCGGGTCCGAACGACCTGTTTAGGTGCTTTGATTAGTGACGCCTTGGTTTAGTGTGTGGCTGTCAAAGGCAGCCTTACTGTCTTCCGCGCCGAGGAACACTCAATATTTCCCTTTAATGAGATGATGCCTCATGGACCGGGCATTTTAAGTGTAAGAGATGCATAATGCGGTATTGCCTTAAAAGCGGGCGAAAGCTTGGCCCCAAAGAGTGCTTGATAGCTACTTGTAAATGGGGCGATGTGGAAGGTTAGCTTTTGGCGGCGAAAGTTGTCGGGGAGCCGAACATAACTTCTAGCAGGAGAGAACCCGTACAATGGGCATCTGGGCTGGCGTTACCCCTTGAAAGGAAGTGTTGCTATGGCGAATTTTTGTTGGGTTTATCCCCATTTTGCGGATTGTGTCCTGATATAGCAGGTTTAGACCACTGTCGCCGTCCATTAGGACTTGTGTAAAGTGGAGTCCGTCAATTATCGGATCTAATATCAAGGCAATACAACCTGCATTCCGGATACTTCTAGAGTAATCCTGATGGTCGAAGGTGATTGGTTTTAACAACCGATGGCGGGACTCCTGCAGGATAGGCCGTATGGCGCGTATCTCTATAGGCGCCACTCTGTTTTTTCCTTTTGTCATGTGAAGTGAGTTTACTGTTTTGACTTCTTGTGGGAAATTCTTTTGTTTTCCAGTGCTCTGTTTGTGGGGTTCATCATCGTCCTCGCTTGGTGTGTCGAGCCCCTTGTGTTCGGCGTTGAGTTTGCCGGATTGCTTGAAGACCCAACAATCTCTGTGGGTATGGTTTGCGTGCTTCCCGAGTACTGTGGATTTGGCATATCTTGTCCAAGATTTTGTTTAGGTTAGATAGCTTGTCCCTGTTATCCTTGAGGGGCAGCTTTTTCTGATTCTGTTGAGAGCTTTTGAATCCGGCGTTGACTGTCGTGCTCGTCGGGCTGTTTCCCTTGGTCAGGCGCTGGTCCTTGTTGCGTCGCGGTTTCCCGTTTCCATCCCTAACTTCGGATGTACTTGGGTCATTTGGTAATCGCATCTTGCCAACCAGCTATCCTCTCCCCTCATAAAAGCGGGTCATGAGGCTTGTTAATGCGGCCATTGTTCTTGGATTTTCTTGGCGGGGTGTCTGGCGAGCCATTCATCTCGACTTGTGTGTTTGAAAGCTGCTAAGGCTTCAGCGTCCGAGACGATTGACTATCTGGTTCTTTTTAGTAAGAAATCTGTTCCGAGTTTCGGGCTGACTCTCCGGGTTGTTGAGTTATATGACTTAAATTATGCGCATCCGGAGGTCGGACATAGGTCCCTTGAAAATTTGCCCGAAAAGCATCCTCGAGCTCTTCCCAACTTCCAATGGAGTTTTCGGGAAGGCTTTTAAGCCAATGCCGGGCTGGCCCTTTGAGCTTGAGGGGTAAGTATTTTATGGCGTGGAGATCGTCTCCTCTGGACATGTGTATGTGGAGGATATAATCCTCAATCCGCACTCGAGTGCATTGTTACATCGTATGCCTCTATGTTTACGGGCTTGAATCCCGCTGGAAATTCATGGTCTAGCACCTCATCGGTGAAACATAGGGGGTGTGCGGCACCACTGTACTTGGGTGTGCCGTATTGTTCGGATATTTGTTGTGTTGCATTGCTTTCTAGAGCTTGCTTTCTTGGCCCGTAGATAGATCTGGCTGGGCCATCTTTGTGATGCGAATCCTTGGGAGGATAGCGTGCTGGCTTGGGTGCGGCACCATTTGCCGCTCTATGTTGGCCATGGGGTTGTTTATCCGACCGGGTGGCTTCCTTATTTTTTGATTGCGGGGGCTCTAAGGCCTCCTCATCAAATTCCGGCAGTAATTTTCGCTTCGGATAGCTCTTTGTGTGGCGACTGTCACCGTATTTGTCTGCGGTGTTGAGTACTTTGCTCCATCTAATTCTGAGTGCATCTTCCGCTGTTTTGAGCTTCTGCTTCTGCTTTTTCAGGCTACGCGCAGTGGCGACGAGCCTTTTGTGGAGGTTCTTCTACTCCAACAACTTGTCCGGCGTGAGGTCGTCCGGACTGTTATCTTCACCAGGGACGGGTTGTTTAGTTTGTTTATCCAAGTTGCCCTGTTCGGACGGTTGCTTGATGGCATGTTCATCGTCCGCCGGTTCACCCTTCTCTGTGGCTGGGTCTGTATGGCTGCTGTCTCTGTCGAGGTGGGGTTTGCGGCGGCGCTTACGCCGCCGCTTTGACTGCTTTTCGAGGGAACGATCCCTCGTTGCGTCCCTTTGTTCCTCATCGTCGTTTCTTTTAGGTGTGTCCACCATGTATACATCGTGAGATGAGGTGGTTGTCCGGTGCCCTATAGCCGTTGGTTCCTGTTTGTCTCCTACATCGTCATCCATACCATCAATGTCTTCGGAGTCAAAGTCCAGCATGTCGGTTAAATCGTCGACAGCGGCTACGAATTGGGTGGTGGGTGGGCGTCAAATTTCTTCGTCGTCCGCATCCCAATCCTGCCTGTCCTAATCCGGCCAGGACTCTCCTGACAAAGAGAGAGACCTTAGTGAATTCAGAATGTCGCTGAAGGGCGAGTGCTGAAAGATGTCCGCGGTGGCGAACACCATGATCGGCGCCCGATCGGATTCGATTGGCAGGGGCGCGGAAGGTTCAGTCCGGAGAGGAGTCCAGCACCTTGGAGTCACGGGCTTCGTAGAGGACAAGGCTGGTATTCGGCTCAATCGCCGTAGAGATTGTAGCCCCCGAGGCGGTGTCCAGCCACCCGTCCTCGATTGGCGCAGTCGGCTCCGAGCTAAGGGTCGGAGCGGTCACGGAAATGCGCCTCCAGGCGATGTTCGGCGAGCTAAATCATGCCCATCGTGACAGTGCGGCTCGCTCGGCTGTGGCTCGGATCCGTCGAAGGTCAAGTCTCCGCGGACGTCAGCCGTGTGGTTTAAACTTCCAAATCTGACCAGATGGCCAGGGGCGTAGCTTTCGATCTGCTCTAGATGGACAAGCGAATTGGCCCGCAGTGCAAAGCCGCCGAATACGAAGATCTGTCCGGGGAGAAAAGTCTCACCCTGGACCGCATCGTTGTTGATGATCGGAGGAGCCATCGGGCCTAAAGATGACGACATACGGAGGAACTCTCAATGAAAGCACCAATGTCGGTGTCAAAACCGGCGGATCTCGGGTAGGGGTCCCGAGCGTGCGTCTAGGCGGATGGTAACAGGAGACAAGGGACACGATGTTTTTACCCAGGTTCGGGCCCTCTCAATGGAGGTAAAACCCTACTCCTACTTGATTAATAATTATGATATGGGTAGTACAAGAGTAGATCTACCACGAGATCATAGAGGCTAAACCCTAGAAGCTAGCCTATGGTATGATTGTTGTCCGTCCTATGGACTAAAACCCTCCGGTTTATATAGACACCGGAGAGGGCTAGGGTTACACAGAGTCGATTACAATGGGAGGAGATCTACATATCCGTATCGCCAAGCTTGCCTTCCACGCCAAGGAAAGTCCCATCCGGACACGGGACGAAGTCTTCAATCTTGTATCTTCATAGTCCAGGAGTCCGGCCAAAGGTAATAGTCCGGCTATCCGGACACCCCCTAATCCAGGACTCCCTCACCTAGATTAAGGGGTCCTCGGGCGTCCGGGCTATGTGACATGGGCCGGACTAATGGGCCATAGGTTTCACTAGTGGATTCTCTCAAGATAGCATCTATTACGGTGGGTGAACAAATTACTGCCAATCAATTGATAGAAAAGTGCATAGTTATGAAGTTATCTAAGGCAATGATCATGAATATAGGCATCACGTCCGTGTCAAGTAGACCGAAACGATTCTGCATCTACTACTATTACTCCACACATCGACCGCTATCCAGCATGCATCTAGAGTATTAAGTTCATAAGAACATAGTAACGCTTTTAGCAAGATGACATGATGTAGAGGGATAAACTCAAGCAATATGATATAAACCCCATATTTTTATCCTCGATGGCAGCAATACAATACGTGCCTTGATGCCCCTACTGTCACTGGGAAAGGACACCTCAAGATTGAACCCAAAGCTAAGCACTTCTCCCATTGCAAGAAAGATCAATCTAGTAGGCCAAATTAAACTGATAATTCAAAGAGACTTGCAAAGATATCAAATCATGCATATAAGAATTCAGAGAAGAATCAAATAGTATTCATAGATAAACTTGTTCGTAAATCCACAATTCATCGGATCTCGGCAAACACACCGCAGAAGAGTATTACATCAAAAGATCTCCAAGAACATCGAGGAGAACTTTGTATTGAGAATCAAAGAGAGAGAAGAAGCCATCTAGCTAATAACTATGGACCTAAAGGTCTGTGGTAAACTACTCACGCATCATCGGAGAGGCTACGGTTTTGATGTAGAAGCCCTCCGTGATCGAATCCCCCTCCGGCAGATTGCCGGAAAAGGCCCCAAGATGGGATCTCACGGGTACAGAAGGTTGCGGTGGTGGAAAAGTGGTTTCGTGGCTCCCCCTGATGTTCTTGGGGTATAAGAGTATATATAGGCAAAAGAAGTACGTCGGTGGAGCTTCATGGGGCCCATGAGGGTGGGGGGCGCGCCTACCCCCCTGGGCGTGCCCTCCTGCCTCGTGGCCGCCTCGCGGAGTTCCAGACTTCAACTCCAAGTCTTCTGGTTTGCTTTCGGTCCAAGAAAGATCATCGCAAAGGTTTCATTCCGTTTGGTATTCCTTTTCTGCAAAACTCTAAAATAGGCAAAAAAACACAAACTGACACTGGGCCTCCGGTTAATAGGTTAGTCCCAAAAATTATATAAAAGAGCATATTAAAGCCCATTAAACATCCAAAACAGATAATATAATAGCATGGAACAATCAAAAGTTATAAATACGTTGGAGACATATCAAGCATCCCCAAGCTTAATTCCTGCTCGTCTTCGAGTAGGTAAATGATAAAAACAGAATTTTTGATGTGGAATGCTACCTAACATAATTATCGATGTAATTTTCTTTATTATGGCATGAATGTTCAGACCCGTAAGATTCAAGACAAAAGTTTAATATTGACATAAAAATAATAATAGTTCAAGCATACTAACAAAGTAATCATTTCTTCTGAAAATAACATGGCCAAAGAAAGTTCATCCCTACAAAATCATATAGTTTGGCTATGTTGTGTTCTATGTATGTTTTCGTGCTTTTGTTTTCGTGCGTATTTTGACTGTCTCATTGTCAAGCAGAAATGTTTGACAGTGCTGGCAATGTGTTTCTCACAAGATTTTAATCAGTAGATCACATAAACTAAATAACATTGACTCATCTCGATTCTATAATAAAATGCGCGCTGGTGTAGGTATATGTATACCAGGAGTACACACTACAAAAAAAGACACATCCGTGACATTTTGGGCCGAACGAATTTTTTTCTGTCATACACATGACACTTCTATGACGATAATTGTGAAAAAACCCGGTATCATCATAGATGTGGTGGGCTCCTACTTCTATGACAAAAATCATGACAGAAAATGGGCTTTTCGTCCTGGGCGGGCCAGAGACGCAGCTGCATGACATTCTTTGGGTTGTCCATGACGGAAAAAACCATGGTAGAAGCGAGGCGAGGAAAATTTCGGGAGTTCCCGATTCACGGTGGGAGGTCGGGGCGAAGCGATGCTGCGTTTCTCGATACGCGTGCAGCGTCGCGAGGAGTTGGCTCTAACTAAACCCGAGCGAGGCGTTGGGCTCTAACTGAACCCGAGCGATTGCACTGCATGCTACACGTTACTGAACCCGAGCGATCGATCAATGGCTGTTAACTGAACCCGATCGATCGATTCCTTCGCTACTGCTGCTAACTAAAGCCGATCTATGCTGCCTCTAGGATGAACAGTGAACGGTGCGGGGGGGGGGGGGCGAGGTTGGATGAGCGATGGCGGTGGCGTTACCTCTGGATGAACAGGACCCGTGGTGTGGTGGAGGGCTAGATAAGCGATGAAGCGGTGGCGGGGGGCCCGTGGAGGGGTGGTTGAACAGGACCCCGTGGGGTGGAGGGCTGGATGAACAGTAGACGGTGGAGGGGTGCCCGTGGAGGGGTGGTTGAACAGGACCCCGTGGTGTGGAGGGCTGGATGAACAGTAGATGGTGGAGGGGTGGTTGAATAGTAGTCGATGGAGTAGCGCGCGGTGGAGGCTGGATGAACAGGAACCCGTGGAGGCTGGAGGAGGTCGACGGTAGTCCGTGGAGGCTGGAGGAGGTCGACGGTGGAGATGAACAGTATCCCGTGGAGTCCCGTTTTGCGGTATGCCACACCTCCCGATGAACAGGACCCCGTTTCAACCGTGGGAGGTCCGTTTAAATCCGTTTTGCGATGCGCCACACCTCCCGATCAACAGGACCCCGTTTGACCGTAGGGAGGTCCGTTTCCTCCGCTTTTGCGGCACGCCACACCCTCCCGATCAACAGGACCCCGTTTCGACCGTAGGAGGTCCGCTTTCCTCTATTTTTGCGATGCCACACCCCTCCCGATCAACAGGACCCCGTTCCGAACGTAGGAGGTCCGTTTCCTCCATTCTGCGGTACGCCAGGCGTCGTTTCCATCGCCTGTTCCGTCCAAGCCCTCCTGATGAACACGACCACGCATTCCGTTTCGACCCAGCCGGTTGGCTCTCACACGTTCCGTTGCCTCCCGATGAACACGATGCATTCCGTTGCCTCCCCATGAACACGACACATTCCGTTGCCTCCCCATGAACACGACGCATTCCGTTGCCTCCCCATCAACACGACGACGACGATGTTTCTCCGTTCCGACCTAGCCATGTACACGAGCCCTGGCCGTACGTATGCGCGAGTAGGCGTTCGAGACCCCACCCGTATGTACACGTACGTGGCCGTATTTTCTTTCTTGCACCACGGCGGCTGCGTGCGTGTACATGCTACGTGCGATGCCTCTACTACGACACGCGTCTGGCGCCTCTACTACAACACGCAGCGCCTCTACATCCACCGGTATATATATGCGTACACGTTCGCGACCGAATGACAACTCTCGTGCGCTTGACCGGTGGGTCCCGGACCGCCGAGCACTTCCTTACTGCGAAGATGTAGCTGGTGGGTCCCAGCGGTCGAGGCAAATCATTTTTTGCCGGCGCACTTCTGGCGTCGCGAAGATGTAGCCGGTGGGTCCCAGCGGTCGAGAGGCGAATCGTTTTTTTGCCGGACGCACTTACTTTCGTGCGAAGGTGTAGCTGGTGGGTCCCAGCAGTCAGGGGGGCGAATCATTTTTTTGCCCGGACGCACTTCCTTGCATGCGAAGATGTAGCTGGTGGGTCCCAGCAGTCAGGGGGAAACATTTTTTTCACGAAATACGGTGGCCCGTCCGGTGGGTCCCCGTTGTCAGGTGGAGGAATAATTATTTTGCGCGTAATAAGGAGGCACTTCCTTGCTGCGGCCGTAGACCCAGCTGTCAGCCTCTCCATGTATAGTCCATGTTCGATGGAAGCCATTCCTTGACCACGTTGACCATGCCGCGCCGAGAGCACCAGGGCAGTGGACGACGGCGAGGCCTAGGAAGGGGACGACGCGGAGCTGGGGAAGACGCGGCAGTGGATGCCCACGCGTAGAGAAGTATGAGAGTTCACTCGTTCGGCTGCGGTGTGAGGCTGCCGTCGCTGCAGAATAACAAGGGGTGTGGGTGCGTAGAGGATGGCACAGCTAGCGGTGGGAGTAGTAGGCGGTGAGGCCTCCGCGGCATCACTGATCGGCCACGGGAGGCGAGGGAAGCGGCACGACCGGCGCTGCTTTGGCGGCTGGAGCAAGAAGACCAGAGGTCGAAGAAGCACTCTGACCGTTGGATGGACATCGTCACGGTCCTTTGAGCTGGAATCATTCATATATTGACTAAAGTTGACAAAGGCATCCGTCCCAGTCAACTTAGTAGGCCCACAAGTCAGCCTCCCACCAAGGTGGGTCCCAGCTAGCAGGGGGTATTCATTTATTTGTGCGTAATAAGGAGGCACTTTCGGTGGGTCCAAGCTGACAGCGGGGGGAACGTTTTTTCGCGAAATACGGTGGCCCGTCCTATGGGTCCTAGCAGTCAGGGGGAAACTTTTTTTTCACGAAATACTGGTGGCCCGTCCGGTGGGTCCCTGCTGTCAGGTGGAGGAATAATTATTTTCCGCGTAATAAGGAGGCACTTCCTTGCAGCTGCCGTGGACCCAGCTGTCAGCCTCTCCATGTACAGTACTCTTCCGATGGAAGTCGATCGTTGACCACATTGACCACGTCGCGCCGAGAGCACCACGGCGGTGGACAACGGCGAGGCCTAGGAAGGGGACGACGTGGAGCCGGGGAAGACGCGGCAATGGAAGCCCGCGCGGAGAGGAGTACGAGGGTTCACCGGTTCGGCTGTGGTGTGAAGCTGCCGTCGCCAGCGAATAACGAGGGTGTGGGTGAGTAGAGGATGCCACGCCAGCGGTGGGAGTAGTAGGGGCGCTGAGGCCTGCGCGGCAGCACAGCCGGCCACGGGAGGCAGGAGTAGGCGGTCCCGCCGGCGCTGCTTTGGCGGCTGGAGCAAGAAGATCAGAGATTGAAGAAACACGACGGCCGTTGGATTGACATCCAACGGTTACTTCTGCTACAATCGTTTGTTGACGTATATAATAACTAAAAAAATCTTGCATACGTGTCAACTAAACAGGCCCACAAGTCAGAACACTCCCTCTTTTTTTAATAATTTATATATAGCCCATGGCAACTTCTTATGCAATTTATTGCGATCGTTTTTAGTTGGCGGGGCCAATTTCGCATATTTCTGTGGGTTCCAAACTATTTTTAATACCGAAATGTCGAGCCAGATTTAAAGTACTTTGAAGATATATTTAAATTAGGTTAATGCCCAATGAAATAGGAATCTGAAAATGTGAAAAAATTCAGAAATTATAAATAATTGCCAATTTGTCATCACTTTTTATATTTACAACCCATTTCATATTACTTTCAAGATTTGCAGGCGTCTTGAAAGAGTTGCAACCATCGAGCGTAGAAAAATAAGTAGGCCTGGATTGGGTATTCTTGAGAAAAAATAAATGGGCTCATTTTCACAAACAAAAATAGCTGGGCTGGTCACATGATGAACATAAAATGTAAGCACAGGCTAGGCAGGCCACAGCCAGTTCAAACCCTGCCCGTCTCAACAATACCAAAAAATAAAAAATCTGCTCGAGTAGCTATGTCCCTGTGTCGGCCGATCTTGTGCTGTTCTCTTGTCTATTGACTATATACGCTCACAATGTCGTGGGTCCCGGATGTCGAGGAAAACACTAGGAGGAAGCATTTTATTTTTCCATACAACGACGTGGTGGGGCCCTCTTGTCATCCTCTCCACGTACTTCGGCCGATTCCTGTTGTTTGTTGACCATGTTGACAACACGAGAGGGCGGCGCCGCGGCGAGCGCACCAAAGCGTGCGGAGGACGTCGGCGTTAACGATTTAGGAGACGGTGGGGCGGCGATGCGTGCGCTGAGGTGCAGCCAGCCGTGGGAGGCGGAAGCAGGCGGCCCCGTCGGCGCTGGTTTGGTTTTGGCGGCTGGAGGAAGACAGGACTGAAGAAACACGACAGACTGTAAAAGCAGCAGGAGTACTTAACAACCTTAACTGAAACTAGCAGGGGCACTTAACAACCAAAGCTGAAAGCAGTATGAGTACTTATACAGGTTCAACCGTACAAAGCACGCCTCGAACAGTGCTACTTTGCCTACAGTTAACCAAGGGTGAGGCCGCCAAGCCCCAGGACAAGGCCCAGGCGCCACCCCGCGCATCCACAACCTTCTGAAAGCGGCTTCATCTCGCAATGTGGTCAATAAACAGGATATTCACTTTAGAGCCATGGAAAAGCATGGACATAATCTTCTGTCCTATTCTCCAAGATGGACGGGCCTTCATTATTTGAGACCACCCATGAATAAGTATCTTTTCATCTCCAAGGGGAATTGATTAGGTCGACATAAACATCATGTTGTGACCAAGCGCAAGTCTGACCAGACCATGGTCGAGCATCCATATAGGAACAATAGAACTTCGGCAGTTCTGTTTCAAGAAGATCACAATGTAAACCTGTGTATAAGCAATAGTTTATGAACAACATATATAACGAGAAAATAGCTCGTACCATAAGTTTCTCGACACGGTTGGACCTGTTCAACGAGTGCAGCGATGCACACATATCCCACGTGGCCTTCCACCATTGAAACGCCCCACAAGGACCTCAAGGCGATCAATAAAGTGTAGGAACTTGTGGATGTCGATCCATCAACTTCGGTGCCATTAGTAACAGCCGAGTTATTACAGAGTAACTAACGAGAAGACTGCTTAACTCTGAAAAAACCTACATGTGCCACCAATTATAAGAAAATATTAGTTAGAAGTAGCATCTTCGTGAGAGATTCGTTGCTACTTCTAAAGTTAAATTATGATTAGTTAGACAGAATAGGTGGATTAAGAAGTAATCGAGGCAACAAGAAAGAACCAGATACAAAACTAACATGGATGAAAAATTGGAATGACATCGGGGTGGAAGATCGCAATAAAGATGAGACCAGGTTCTGCTATTTCCTTCAACATTCGTGCGCCAACTTTCAGTCCATAACACTTGAGAAAGTTTATCCAAGTTTGGCCATAAAAAAAGCAGCGATCGTCTTGGTTCATGAACCCAAATCGGAACTTATATCCATGGATTGTCTTCACTATGACCATTAAACTAGTGTATTCAGTTATGGAAAGGCCGAGCATCTTGAGTACATATGTTCTGGCAGAGCAAATAATACACTGCAGGAAAAATAATATGAGAACACAGCATGTGCAAAAAAACCCCACCCTCCCGGATAGAAAAGAGGATTCTAGGAACATACTGTGCGCGTTTCAAAATGCTGTGTTAGGATGAGAAGGAACAAGTGTGGCATCTCGCCGAGGGTGCGGAAACCTGTAGGGTACTCGCACTTTGGGCACTGCAAATGAAACACACTAGATTCAGTAGGAAGAAAAACGCATCAACGGCGGCGGCTGTCATCCTAGGATTACCTGCGACCAAGGGACTTGGATTTATCAGGGATGGATGAATAATTCGTACCTGGTTCTCCATGAGAAAACCCTATGCAATCGCCGAGAGGGGGTTTTCTCTGAACAAGCGAGCAGGGTGAAGGGATTCAGCCCAGTGAAATATTGTCGCCGTCCGCCCGACTTCATCGCTAAAGCTGGAAAGGGGGGTTGTGATTTGATGGCTCATTGGGCATTACTGCGGCGCTACGACCGGGGTGTGTCTACCGTGAAGTTGTGCACTCTAATTTGTGCATATGGCACGTGGACCCCGTTGCCGGTTGCCCCGCATATCAACGAAAGGAAGTAGAAAGACATGAGTAACTAGTTACACATAAATATATTTTTTGACAGAGAGATACTCCCTCTGTAAAGAAATATACAAATGTTTTATATCACAGGCTCACCTTGCCGAGAAATATACTCCCTCTGCAACGCACGGGCATTATGGGGGTTCAGCTTTTTTATGGGGGTTCAGCTGAGAATATAATACTTAGATAGGCTCAGGGTTCTGGACTTTGGGCTGCAGGCCGACCCTGCATGTTTGGGGGCCCATGTGTTCTACCTCAGCGCTTTTCATATTGCAAGAGATTGGTACGGCGCTGGTTTTAGATGCTATCGCAAGGCAAATACACAAAATTGAATAAAGCACGACAGCTGTTGGAATGAAATCGAACGACAGTTCCTAACCAGCAATCAGAGTTGCAATTCTATCAACGATATACCATGTGACAAATAATACTGTTGTACTACTTATACACACAGGACACTTGTTTCACCATGCCAGATTATTACATCAAAATCTCTCGGAGGATAGATCGGTTCGGCAGTTGCGTGCTGCTACTGAAGAATTTCAAAGTTGATTTGGACCAGCTGTCCTTGCCGAGAAAGTTCGATTTTGACATCATCGCCTACCGCAAGATATGATTTAGATTTGAACCTTGACCATCCTTTAGCATCAATCATCATGCGATCATCCTTTGTACTTACGGTATATTGAGCAGGTTCATTCACACCAAGGCTGCGCATGGTAAGAGAAACTTGGCCGCGGTCGCCCGGATTGTTGAACGACTCCCTCGTTGCTCTAGGAATTATCTGTTTGCAAACAAGAAGACATACCCAAACAGTTAGATCAACACAGTGAATCATGTGAAACAACATGGAAAGAAAAAAGAATGAAGCACTTGGGCGGCCAATGCTTACCAAGAAGGTGGACATGTCGGTTTTTGTAAGGACTTTGGTGTATGAAGTGCGAACTACAGCCCAGTCTGTTGCCGGTGCAACTGCACAGGCCGGAGCAGATGCAAGTGCAAGTGTTGGTGCAGGTGCCGAAGCCGCTGCTGCTGCCGGAGATGGTGCTCCTTGTAGAGCTGGTGCCGGTGTCGGAGTAGGTGCCGATGTCGATGCCTGATCCTCCGGTAGATCAGACTGATCCGCTGACGCGGTCGGTGCCCAATCCTCAACTGGATCAGACTGAACTGCTGCCGCTGTTAGTGCTAGAGCAACTACCGGTGCTTGATCTGTGCGAGATAGCGGCAATCGTGTCTGGTCTGCTATGATCAGCTTTCTAACTTGACTAGGATCTGTGACCGTGATCCAGTTTTTTTCTTCATTTCTTTTAAACGCGAGAAGGACTAATTGTGGCGTTTTTGTTAAACCAAACTGCAGTTCATCATAGGGATTCAGCTTGTACTCAGACAACAGACTGATCCAATTTTTCCAGTAATATAAGTGATGGACAGTGCCTTCGTTACTGACACGACATAAGAAGTGAAACCTGCAAAAATAGCCATCGTAGAGCAAACCAAGCGGTTTGATTCTGTGATGAATGTCACATGGCAAAACCTGCATCGTAAAATTGCAGGAAAAGAAAGAAAACATGACATTAAATCAATAAGATTTAGACAAGAAATCAATAAGATTTACTTGATGTGACACGAGTGAATCCTTACCAGGAAATCACTATGTTGAAGTACTAAGCAGAAGATTGATCGTCCAACTACGCGTGGCATGTAGGGGCCCCGCCTACTCCCACAAGGTGACAGTCCAAAGGTAGTGACAAATCGTATGGACCGATCATCCATGTGACTGGTAATCCTGGTGGGTGCGATAAACCCTGCAATTCATACAGATATTGGAGTGTAACCATAATTGATAAACCGTCCTCACAAAAATATGATCTGGATACTTCAAAATATACAGGTGAATTGAGTGGACAGACATTAACATAGACCGTTCTCGGGTGACACACACCAAAAGCGGCAGTACTAATAAACAATACAGGTTCACAAACACAAATCAAGTCTTGAACAATAGTACTTACTACAGACAAGCAAAGTTGCACTAACTAAACTCTCCGGACTATTTCTTGCCACCGACCTATGGGATGAACCCGCATAACTGACTAGGCCATGGACTTCGTGTGAGATGTCTACATGCACCATCACCATCTTGTCAACCTTGGAGAACCTAACAGAGTGGTCTTTCCACTCATAAACATGATGATGAAGACATGCCGCATCAGATTTGTTGGGAAGCTTTACAACAACCACACCCTTCATAATCGAAGGCACAGCCAGGAAATTCTTGTGGTCAAGTACAGCCTCGAGAACATGCATGACAACAATGCTACAGGAAAACACTAGTTCAGGACATGTGGCGACAAGGACACAGCAGCTGGATATTTCAGCAGTAGAACTCAGCATCAGGTCTTCCAGTTCACACGGCATGACTTTGAGAACTTCATCTCCACCGCGGACCTGGTTCTAATTCAAACAAAAACCATATTTTATTACTACCTTCGTTCAGAAATATAAGATGATTTTCGATATTATACTCCATATATGACTACATATACATACGAAATGAGTGAACAAAGACACTAGAACATGTCTTCAAAGGCATGAGAGCGGAGGGATTACATGCAATATCCATAACACAAGTTCTTGAGGCAAATATACCCTCTTAAAAGGTAGCATTGATGTTCATAAAGTACTCCCTCCGTCCCAAAATTCTTGTCTTAGATTTGTCTAGATACGGATGTATCAAGTCACATTTTAGTATTAGATACATCCATATCTAGACAAATCTAAGACAAGAAATTTGGGACAGAGGGAGTAGTTGAAAGTAATCTATAAGAAATAAGTGTCAACCTCTTGCATGTTTTGGTCAAAAGAGGAATTTAGAACCGTCATTTGGCACACTAAAATCACATGCAAGATCACCCAGAAAGTTGTACTACCAGTACTAGTACTATGTGTTAGATGAAAAACACGATCAAGATCGAGAAAAAGATCGTCAACAAGAGACATTACCTAGACTTGCTTAATGAGGGATCCCGAAGAGGGGGGCTTGGACAGGGCGATGGCTTTGAGCTTGTCTGCGGTAGTCACGGTGGGGTGCTTGCGCTTCTTCGTACCACGAGCCTCGACGGTTTTGGCCAGAGCCATAGACATCACGTCGGCCGGTGCTCCGGCGTCCATCCAAGAGAGAAAGCTGAGAGACAAGAGTGAAAGGAGGAACAAGATGAGGGAGAAGCGAAGCGAGTGGGGGTTTTCTTCAAGAGAGGAAGCTGAGAGAGAAGAGTGAAATGATGGTTGCTTCGTTCGTCCAACTTACTGCTGGAAAGGAGGGGGTTTTGTGATTTGACGGCTCATTGGGCATTACTGCGCGGTTCGATCGGGTTAGTCTAGTGTCACTCTACTACGGAGTAATTTAGTGCATGGTGGTGGACCCAGTCTTTGGCTGTCCCTACGTCGGCCAAAAGTAATTTAGTGCATGGCTGGAGGAGGATCCGCACGGTAGAGCATGTCCACTGTTTTTCTGGAAAAAAAATGATTACAACAAGTGTTTCCACTCTTACGACGGAGGAGTGCGAAACACGGCAACCACTTGAACATACACAGTGCTCCTACTACTAGGCATGTGCAGTGGTTCATACGTCAGTACTACACAATCTTGTTGCTAGTGTAGTAAGATATGACGATAACAAATGATGTTATGCGCATGTCAACTACTCCTATATGTAACATAGTACCGCTTTTTCGACTGTCCGGTCGAGAATGAACGGTGAGATCAATGTTAACAGAACTAGGTCCACAGCGCACAGAGAGTACGGTGCTACAATACTCCACGAAACATGAACCATATGAAGCACGAATAGTGTTAGGCAAGGTGTATGAGGGGTGCACGGGATGGGAGCAAAAGTTCCCTTCTCGACACACTTTTGGGTGTTTGGCAGAGTGCATGAAGGGTGCATGAGTTCACACTAGTAGGTTGACAAAAAATCATGAAGAGGAAACAACTATATTGAGATGAGAATGCAACCAAACACACCCACACGCTTTGTGCTACAAAGGATCGATCTGCACCGCCTGAGTTTGATCCAACGGTCATGTTGCGCCGAGACATGGACATGCCCATGCAGAGGGCGCCTAAACACCACCGAAGTCCCTCTGCTTCTCGAGGCGCATGACGTTGGTGATGTAGGGTGCAACCGCCCGCAGAGCCCGCTCCCGGTCGATGGGAGCCAGCTCGTCAAATACGGCGTCCAATGCACGAATGGATTCCGGTGACGGAGCCCTGAAAGGATTCGCCCGGCAACAGTGACGACAGCCTGCAACCCCTCCTTGTCCAGCTCAGCCCCCACCATCACGCGGAGACGGCTCAGCTCCTCGGAGATATAGGTGAAGAAGGAGACCAGGTCAGGAAGCCGTAGCTCATTGAAGTCGACCGGGTGGTCGAACGAGTTTAGCCCGATGGCCGGCATCGTCGCGCTGGCACGACGGTAGGAATCGTGCAGCCGCAACACGTGCGTGGCAACTTGGTTCACCAAGTGGCTGAGGCGATCCTGGACCTCGTCACGATCGGCCCTCTCGCGCTCCAGCCGGCTCCCCTGACGGCCTATCGTATCTCCCACTTTCTGCAGCAACGCCGCCGACGCCTCGAGCATCTTTGTGGTGGACGCCTGCCGCTTTTGAAGCTCCATGAATTCCCGCACATAACGGAGGAGCATGGCACTCCTCTCCTCCTTGAGCTCACGGAGCTCCACGTCCTGGCCCCGAGCTCCGCATCCTTGGCATGGAGCTCACTGTGTCGAGCCTCACCTCGGACTCCGTGATCTGCTGCGCCGCCATGGCACCAGGTAGAAGCAATGGGGAGAGGAAGCAAAGGCGAAAGCAGGCTGAAAGGCAATGCAATCTATGGGAAGGCGGAGGAGCGGGAATCTTTTGGTTTTCACCATGGTAAAACACCCGATCGTGACTTCTCACATCAGGGAGCAGTGGGTTTTTACAGGCGGAGTCATCGTGACTAATTGCTGCCGTGCCTGCTCCCGTCAATCAAAAAATTAAAAATCCTGTCGCGCCTACTCCCGTCAATGAAAAAAATTAAAAATCCTGTCGCACCCAAACACCAGAGCAACGCCACGGTGGATATTTAAATTTACCTGTCGCAAGTAGATAAAAAAAGGGGCGAAAAAACAAATGTGGCGGCAGCCTAGCTAATCGGTCGAACTAGCCCAACTAGCTAGCTACCGTGCTTCACTGATGTACTCGGCGGGAAAGGTGGTCTTTAGTGATTTGACAACTCATTTACTTGCTTCGGCGCTACGACCGAGGAGGACCCAGAAAACGCGCGATAGGGCGTCCCACGTCAGGAAGAATATATGCGTGCACCACCCAGGAGGACCCCGAAACCGCGCGGTAAGGTGTGCCACGTCTCGGCACAGAGGAAAAATGTGCGTGTAAAAATATACTGTATCAGACGTAGTACCTATGGTTCGACCTCGGGGCCCAGCCAGTCGGTCGAAAACACCCCACTAGCCACACAACTTCATCATGCAAACATGGAACGAAGGATAGATATGGATAGTTCCGTCTCGACCAGCCACAACGTCTCTTGTTCTAGGCGATTCTTCTATTTTCCAAGCCTTTTTTAGTTGTAATAACACCACGGCAAGCTAGTACCGCTCTTCGTGTGTGCCCGTGCAAAGGTTAGACGATGGAGAGAAGAGAGATTGAGATCACAGACACAGGACCCACCGATAAGTGAGACAACGGTCATGCACGTGTTGACGAGGCACTCCCTCTACTCTACTCAACTCAAGTACTGTATAAAATCAAGTTATGGGACAAAGCCAACAACCGTTCGTTTTTTCAGGCTATCGACTTACGCTTTGTAGTCTAGGTTGCCAGTTCGAATCTCGTCTTTCAGATTTGTTAGTTTTAGGTCCAAATTCGATTAATCACAAGTGGGACCCCTATGTGTTGTTCCGATATTTCAGTGTAGGATGGTTTTTTTTCGAACAAACACTTTGCGCGGTTAGACAAGTAATGGCACGAGTTACACGTATTTTGCAAGTTTACAAACAAAAATGACAGCGGCATAGAATATCACATCCACCCCGCAGCTTAGATACTATGGTGATACGAGTTTTTACACCGTTGGAAGTGAGATCCAATGGCTTGGGAGTAGTCTTTGTAATTATGCGCAATTTCCAAACTCTCCAAAGGTTTTTTTTTGCAAATAAAACATTATGGCCTCGTGTGTGCCGTTGCATCTTCGATCCAACGGCTCCCCGGTGCTCATATTAGGTGCTCCCCGTAGCTTAATTACCCGCTACGGTGATATGAGCATCTAGGTCGTATGATCGATGATCGATGGCACATGCGTAGTACTTGTACTTTCTGCGCATTTCCCAAACTCTATCAGCCGTATATTGCACAAACATTCAAACCTCCTACTGTGGGCTGTTAGATCTCAGTGAACTTGTATCACCATAGAATCTACGGTGCGGGAGCACCTCATACTCTCCCGTGCGAGAAAACATAAGGTGCTATCGCAGCTTGGATGCTACGGTGATACGAGCTTGGAGGTTGGTTGATCTGAGATCCAATGGCATCTGGCGGTCTTTGTGCTTATGGCGGTGGCGAACTCTTTTGGGGCTTTTACGCAAAAAACATTCGAACCACCGAGGAGGTGTTGGGTCACAAATCCAACGCCTCCGAAGAGCTTGTATCACAAAAGCATCTAAGGTGTGGTAGCCCATGATATTCTTACATACAGGAGAATATGATGTCCTCCTTCATCTTAGATGCTACGGTGATCTGAGCTTGAGGTCGTTGGATATGGGATCAAAGGGCATCTAAGTAGTTTTTGTACAAATTGTGTGCAATTCTCAAACCCATCAAGGTTTCCTGCAAAAATATTAAGAGACATCATGTGAGCTGCTATATCTCAGATCTACAAGCTCCAAACAACTCGTATCGGCATATAGCATCTAAGGTATGGGGGCACATGATATTCTCCCAGGGAGGAGGGGTGGGTGGTGCACAACCAGCCGGTGGTTGGGAGGGTGGGGACAAATATAATCTAAACAACCCTAAACAGAGCTCCACAATTTTATCTAAGGTCGAGGGGTTGACCCCCGACAATCATAGCTCCGCCTAAACACAACATTTGCATGTCTTTGTAGTACTAGACTTAATATTCATGTTTCAGTTTCATGTTCATTTTAAATATTGAACTGAGGACCATGGATGTCTTATATTTTACTCCTTCGTTTCCTAAATATTAGTCCTTTTAGAGGCTTCAAATGGGTGGCACATGCAGATGTATATAGACATATTTTAGAGTCTAGATTCACTCATTTTGCTCCGTATGTAGTCACTTGTTGAACTCTCTAAAAGACTAATATTTAGGAATAGAAGGAGTATTTTTGAATTCGTGTCATGCATGCATGGTTTGGAAAAATAGATGCACTATACTTATTGGATTGTTGTTGTGTTCATGCGTGTGTGTCTCTATGTGTGTGTGTGGTCATATGCTTGATACATACAAAGTTTTCTCACCTCCATATTGTTCATATTGTTCATCTTTTAAATTTGAACTTGTAGGACAGATGTACGGCTTGAAAATTTATTGCATGATGCATGTTATGATATTGTTTCGAATCCTGGATCTTAAATTTCAGAAAATCCAAAAGTGAGCATAAATTCTTGAAACTAAGCATGGTCACGTGATATGGCAGAAATATTACTTCGTAAGTTTTTTCTTCAATTTGAGACAAGCTGCTTATGACAAGTTGCACAAATGAAGAGCCAAGGTATTTTGGAACAAAGACCTGTCACGTTAAGGCAAACGCTTTCAAGGCGTTTATGTGCCGCCACGAGTCCCCGCTTCTCATCGGCAGGTGCCGTCCGAGCAAGCGTGTGAGTCGACGGGAGGCGTGCGAGCAGACCGCTGTGCAGGCTCACCGGGAGGCGAGCCCTTTGACCAGGCTCCGCCGCCCACCGTCGTCCCAACTGCTCCCACTTTTAATGCCGTCGGCGCCGCAGTTTAAAATCAACCCCGCAGTACCCGGTATAGCTACAATCCTCTCTCTTCCTCTCCGATTCTCCTGTCGTCTACCTCCAACTAGCCTGACCTAAACATACGCCATGCCGCATCACGATGGTCTGCCCTTAGTGTTCCAGTTTCTTGAGGAAGACACGCAGCCGGAGTCTCAAGAACATAAGGCGCTTTGGGACGAGCTTGAACTGGCCTTGCGGGAAGACCCTGCGCCTGTCCCCGCTCCCGTTCCGGCTCCCATCACCCCGACTGCGCCAACACCCATCCCCGTGGCATTGATGGGATGGGAGCCGCACATTGTCGCCGAGCTTGATCCCACGGGGTTCCATGAGGTCCCCGCCAACTTTCACGCTAGCGCCCTGCACTGCCGCATGCGCCTGGCGTATTGACGCGCCGTGCACCTGCCACAGCATGCGCTGCGCATCTGGCAGCGTCGCAGCGCCGTGCCGTGCCCGTGCACACGAATGTCTCCGCCACGCTGTTGACAGCGCTGTCCTCGCTGGTGCCGCGTTGCCCCCCTCGGCATGGATGGCTGCCGTCGTCCGCTTCCTTGCACCAACGCCAGTCGCCTCCTCCCGCCTGTTGACTTGCTCTGATGTCCAGAACATTTTGGCCTTCCTTGAAGCTAGGCCAACGTCTAGGAGTACGCCAACAACGGCGCAAGACGCCGCCGTCACCGTCGGTCAGTGGCCCGACGACACGTAGCATGGCGTAGGAGCCGCTTCCCTGCGAGACGCCCCCGCCGCGCGTAATCTAAATTTGCCTTGAAAAACGCTTAATTGCCATGCTTAAAATCCGAACATTTATCATTTCCGTTTATTTTATATCGATCGTCGTATAATTTAAATTGAGTCAGACTGAACGAAATGTATGGTTTGATCGATTGAATGTTCTGCTAGAGTCGTATCAAATTAAATATAAAACGTCATCAAGCCACATGTATTCCTTGTCATTCAACGACCTAGACTGCTTCAATGTCGAGCGCTCAACACGTTTAGCGTGCAGTTAATTTCATGCCAAAAATAGTGCTAATCACATGACAACACGCAAGTAATATCCTAGTAGTTAATACCCGCATGCACTTAATATACTTCCAAATTAACGTGCATTGCACGTACACACTGATTAGTGCTTCTAGTACATGAAACTGGTGCCGTGACTTGTGAACGTGTCCAGATATGGTCAACGGCAACATCGCCCATGAAGTTCTTCCTGTTTGCCCGCAAGCGCCTAAACGCAGAAGGGGAGGAGAGAGAGAGCACACATGGAACCCACCAGTAAGTGAAGGCGAATATTACTAAAAATAATATTACATGTTATCCATTAATTAGGTTGTGGTAATATAAAAACATTATGTGAACAAAGTGGGTACAACAAACATTGATATTCTACGTATGTTGCCTATTGACGTGCGGCTTGAAGGCCCGGTCGCATGTTCGATCCTCGTCCTTTATTTTTTAATTTGTATATGGGTCCGAATTTGTTTCATGACATGTGGGCCCCTCGGTGTCTAGTTTGTAGCACTTTAATTTGTGGGTCGAAATTTGTTCCATTCCAAGTGGACTATCGGTGTGTACTTTTGTAGCTTATTTATAATAATTAAAGAGAACAACATAGTTTTTTCAATTATATTATGGTGCGACGTTGAAGGCGAGAAAGGACGTGCGAGAGAGTGATGACCGAGCCAGAGGGAAATCAACTAGGGGAGTTGCGTGGGTTGCAACGGTGTTTGGAGTAGTTGTGGGCCGAATGCTACGAAAATATAATCTAAACCGACCGGAATAAATGCCTACACAAATTAATCCAAGGTTGGAGTGCCCTCGCAATGTAAATAGCTCCGGCTTTGCGAGGATGGAGAGGTAGTAGCTTCAACGCGTGGAAGATACGGTGTGAGAAAGCGAGGTCAATCGAGCGACATATAGATAGAGAGACAAAGTGAGTGTGGTCCGACATTCATTGAACAAATATATATGCTCTGGAGAGATATTGTCCGATTGACCTTTTTGGCAAGGGTGAGGGTTGTAAGATAGAGCTTGAGAGATGATCCAGTCACAGACGTGTAGATATATTTTGTGCATGGGAGGAAGCAAGGTCAACCGATCACATAGGGTCGCCGTGCGATCGAAAGAGTGAGACGGGTTGGAGAGAGTGACCTAGATAGACGATGTGCTTGAGAGAGTATACAATGTGAATAGGTCGAATTGGGCTCAAACATGGTGATATATCGTTTTTGTCCGAGAAAGAGCAAGGTCAATCAAGACATACGAGAGAGAGAGAGAGAGAGAGAGAGAGATTGAGTGAGCGTGGCCCACCATGAGGTCAAAAGAGTGGCGGCGGCTTCGATGGACTGACCTAGATATACAATCTGCATGAGAGAGTATAGAGTGTGTCGATCGAGGCCCGAACAGGGAGATATATCATTTGTGTGTGAAAGAAAACGAGGTTAAACGAGAATCAGATAAAGAGAGCGAGATTGAGCGAGTGTGGCCCGCCGTGCGGAAGAAAGAGTGAGACAGTATCGAGGGAGTGACCTAGATATACAACGTACGTGCGTGCGCACAAGAGTTGGGGGGGCTAGATAGGCAATGCATGTATTTAGCGCGAGAGGGTGAGAGGGAGAGGGGGAGAGAGAGAGAGAGCTCGGCATGGGGTGCAATGGCGGGTGTGTGAGGTAAATACATTTGATAACAGAGTGGAAAAAGGGGTTTTGTAGTTGAGAGACTTAGAGATCGAAATATGGAGAGAAAGAATGAACGTGTGTTGGAAACCGATAGCTTCCTAAGGTGGTTAGGAGAGGAAGATTAACCGATACAGGAAGTATGTAGAGTTTGTGCGGGGGTGGGGGGCTAAAAACAACATTTGAATGTACATAGTACGAGACTTAATATTGATGTTTCAATTCGGTGTACATTGTAAGATTTGAACCGAGGACCAGGCATACGGGTAATTATTTCGAATTCGTGCCATACTAAGTTTTGAAAAGTTGACATTGACTCAGTTTGTTGTGCTATTTTGTAGGTCATATGTTTGAATCCATCAAAAAGTTTTCTCACTACCATGGTGTTCATCATATACATATGAATTTGTATTAAAAAAGTAGCGTGGATACAGTGAAATGCGAAATCCACGTTAGAATTGGAGATAAACTACGTGACACACACTCTAATTCAAATAACTAACTACGTGACACACACTCTAATTCAAATAACTAATTATGTGACACACACTCTAATCCACGTTAGCGTGGGTACCGTTTCAATTTTTTTCAAATAACTCCTCATTAATTAATTTATAGTACTCCCTCTATTCACTTTTATAAGACCTTGAAGTCATTTCAGACAATGTGCAAAATAGTTCATTTTAAGTTGTCTAAAACGACTTACAAAAGTGAACGGATGGAGTATCTCGTTTCGAATGATTAATTATTGCAAGGAAAACAAGGGCATGGTAATACATACAGATTCATTTGCAAATGAAAGAAGATTCGTTTGCATTCTCAAATGTAGGCGCACCAGGATGACCAGGGTCGTGTCGGAGTGGACGCTGCTTCGGTGCCTTAAAGGCAACTGCCTTTGGGTCACTGACATGTGGTCCAGCCACCTGTTGGGCCCACATGTCATGGACACAAAGCGAGTGCCTTAAGGCACCAGCATAATCTGTCGGGATAATTGGCGTGTGTCGGGCGGACGCGTAGCACCCAGCCACCCACCCCCCACCCCCCCAAAAAAAGGATGACGACAATATAAGTTTGCGCTTCCACGTTTCGGAGTGAAACATCTGGCAGCCCCAATTCCAGACCTGCAAAATCTCTCTTCTCCACCATCCCCTTCCGCGCCCAGATTTTCTCAAATCCCTAATTCGCCGCCAACCCTCGAATCGCCCCTCGTCTCGTCTCTTTCCCCACCGTTCCCCACCTCTGTGCCGGACGACAACGACGAAGACGACGGTCGCGCTTCACCACCGCACCGGAGCTACCTCATCTACGCCCTCGTCCATCGCACCGGGTGGTCCAACGACAACATCGGCCACCGCAACCGACGTGCCTCACAGACAGTGAGTTCCACCGCATCAGGTGCGCTTCACCGACGCCGTCTCCCAGCTCACCGGGTCTACTTCACCGAGCACATCGTCACACCTCCGCCCCCCGAGGCCGTTGGGGCTTCACCAACGGTCTCGTCCACCGCATCGTAGCGCTCCGCTGCCACTCAAGATCTGCATCCGTGCGCGGCCAGTCAGCGCATCACCCTCAACGGCTCTGAAGTGACCCGCACTCTAGCTAGGCGAGCATGCCCAAACGCCGGCCCTAACTAGGTATCCACACATCACTCCCTTGCGCACTGTTTCGACGATGTTTGGATATCCTTTCAATGCTCTCTTAGCTTACACACCTATTCAACTCTGACTTTAACTCTTATTTCTTCTGGAGATATCATCTGAAACAAGCAAATCCATTTTTAGCGAAGCATGACGGCGCTTCTGGGATCTGCACACATCCTACACACCGTGATAACCTTGTAAGTATCATCCTCCGGTACAACATCAAGGTCGATTCCTCTTATTGTATCAACCATTAGCCGTGTCAAAATGCGAGAGGGGGATGCAAGGAGCACAAGGCACGCACATCCAAGAAAGTGGTAACATGGACTTGTACATGGAACATCCCAAAGCGCAAGAAGATCTGCAGTGAGCACAGCCTGGCGAGCTAAGCGTAAGTCCTCGCATTTCATTTAATTCAGACCGGCATTCGTGTATGATTTGTGTGCGTTGGCTGATCCACGAATTCAAGTTACCGAGGCGAACATTTAACTTAAAAAATACGAAGGCACTTGCACTCAAAATCAACATAACTTGAGAAATGTGAAGCTACATGCACTTTGAAAACCAGCTAATGATCCAAAGTAGTTCAGATTATAAACACTAAATGATGCTAGGACCAAAAACACAAAATGCAACATGGTGTACAAGGACTACAAACATGGTGCATGCACTGCTTGAATTATTCATTCTCGGCTAAAAATATCAAAGTGTAATTGCACGTATAACCAGTCATAAACTGCATATCAATATATCTATCCTGCACAAGTATGCCAATAGTTTCAAACAACATATTAGAAAAGTATTTATACTATGTTGTCATGATACGGGGACTTTCTCGTAGATGGCCTAGACGTTTCCTCAAGCTATGAAAATGCACTATAATTTGCTTGTCATCAATGCCTGCAAATCTCTGTCTCTCTCAACATAGTAGATCATCATTAGACACTAAATCCTTCAATGAGCTTGCAAAGTGCTTGCATTAGATCCCTCATTAGACACTATATGTTCATCACCAGGAGCATGTAAAATGTTTGCATCAAATCCTTCATTAGCGATGCATTCATTAGACACTTCAGGCTCAAGAACAACATGAGCTTGTATGTTTTCACTGGAAACTTGATTAGATACATCAAATTCAGTTAGTTCAGTATTGATTGGGGGAGTTATAAAATAAGTAGAAATTGGTTTCATTTACTCATATATTCCCTACATACAAGCAGTTTTACAACACCGCCAGGTTTAACTATTGGCCAGAAATTGAAGAGTTGAATTAGATATAATCAGGGATGTGATGTACCTTCTCGTTGCGCATGCTACTCTTGCAAGCTGCGACTGTCCTTTTGCGCAAGCTCGATGCCATGTCCGTCTTTGCCGCTGCCTCCCATGCAAGGCTACACCTGTGGTCGGATCTTCATCTTCTAGTCCTTCCGTTAAGCTTGAAGCCCGGCGACCGCCCTCCAACAAGGGTGCGAGGAAGTGTTGTGTCGGTCTGTCAGCGGCTAGGTTAGGAGCGAACCGGAGGTCGGAGCAAATGAATTGGGATTTTTCTGCTGTTGATCGATAAGGGAGGCGCTTCGTTTGGGCCATGAGCCTGCTATAGGGCCTACCTTGCACTTATGTTATTGGCCCATCCAAATTGAAACATTTTTCTTCATTTTTTACATTGCCTGCTCGTGCATTGGGACGAACAAAACTAGCATGGGCCAACCTGGACGACTCAAACTCGGTGCACACTTTCCAGCTACCTGAGGCGGCCGCCCATACCAGCCCCTATGGTGGCGTCGCCCCCTTTTTGCGTGTATGATTGGATAGTGAAAAATATTCCAGTGGCGCTTTTGATTTACCCACAGAATGGTTGAATTGCTTGTTTCTATGAATTGAGTTCGCCAATAATGTGAAGGATGCCAGTCTTTTCATCCTATTGTAGATTGCTTAGATCTCGATATGCCAAAAGTAATCGCATGAAATATACAGTAAAAGCCAGTGTGATGTGTTTGGCTACAACTAGTCTGACTACACATCCTCATATAACATATCAAGGACGCACCATCTTACCAGATTAACCATTCGACTTACCTATGCAGTGGGGGAAGAAAGAAGTATTGGGACTGCGTATCCAAGCTATTGATGCCATGGACTCCTTCGTACAACCTTGTACGTGAAAAAGAAGTTGAAGTGTGCCTGTACAAAGAACTAGCGTAAGTTCAGTTACCTGCATCTCGGAATTTTAGTTAGCCACTTATTGCAAAATTGTTCAATTACGTTGCTTGGCTTAATTTAGTTTGCTACTGATTACATAATGGCACAACCTGTTAATCATATTGTAGAGTGCGCCTATCTATGTGTTTGATACTTACTGTTAAGAATTACCTGTTTGCCTTAACTTAAATATCTACTTGTTTGTTTAAGCGCTTTCTTTCTTTGCCGCAATGAGTTACAATGATGTTAGTAACTACTTTTCGGCATCCAATTGAAACTCTTTAATTCCTTGTTTGTTTAACTGGTTTCTTTGTTATAACTCCCGATTGAGATGTTTTGCTAACTTCAACTTTTCTGAATCAATCGGAACTTTAATGGCAAAACAGGTTAGCCCAAGATCAAAGAGCGAGGTCCCCATGGACGTTGCATCATCCCACAATGATGGCACCGCCCAATCGTGCATTATGAATTGCCAACTTCTGATGCTCTAGAGGCTAAACTAGTGGTAGAAAGAGATTACTTACGCACTTAGAGATGAAGTTGACATGTTGAGGAAGCAAACAACACAATCACAAGTAGTACTCAAGACAACAATTAAATATTTGGTGGATTTCAAAAGCGAAGCAATTTGAGACTGACCCGGCTATTAAGGTCCTGAAGGAAAAAAGGAAATTAAATTCCTACTTGGTAAAACATAGGTGAAATGTTCTTTCCATAGTTGAATAACCTTTGTGTTGTCTGTTCATGTAATCAATCAAACCATTTGTTTTAGAGATCATGTAATAATTGTTTTTTTTGTTTTTTGGTTTGTAATTTTATTTCAGCACAAGTCTGTATTAATTGATAAGACTCAGAGACATTTCATTTGGATTGCTGTGCCAGACCTACAAATATGTCAATCAGGCTGAATGTGCATTCCGAAATAGTAGTAGTATAGATGGACCATAAGTGGCACGCATTGGAAAGGGCCAAGATGCTGGCTAAAAAAAGGATGTTGTTGTAGCCATAAAAAAGTACAGCGTCCTGGCTTATGTATGTTAGTTGATATTATTGATCCATATACTCTATAAGTGTTTATATGTTTGTTAGTTCTGTACATTCTTGGTTGATTGACTCGGTATTTGAATCTTGATACATCGCTTGTGTACATATCTAAATGGGAGTACACATTATGCTGCGTGTGACATTTGAGTTGGACATGAAGTGTTCCAAATATTCATATTCACCTTAAAGCTGGATTCTAGTTTCTGAATTTGAGTATCGGCATTTGTAAACCATATTCATATATGACAAGGAATACATCTTTGTCGTCCTTTTGAAGATATATAAAAACACATAGAATGATTTATAAAGATTCATATAGGAATACAAAATGGATTCGAATTTAGTTACCAGGGTAAACGTGGATGCTTATTGTTCCAAAATTTGAAAGAAGCAGCAAAATGTCCACTCCCACGTCGGCTGCCCGAAGCCAAGTGTTTGGGAGATGGAAATTACTGTCTACCCATTACATGGACAATCCATCGGCCCAATTTCCACTGCTCGAAATAGGGGTAGGTTAGTAACTTCAATTAGACGTGACACGGTCGCCTCTGAGCCCATTCCGACACGGTGGGTGTCAAACATGGGCGGCAAAACTCATTTGATTCAAGCTCGTCCGAAAGACCTCTGTTTCTCGCTCCATTCCCCATTCATACACGGTGGGCGGCAAAACAAACTCGACTTGGCCGAAATCGATGTAGGCAAATATTTTCAATAGGGGCACGTTTGTAACTTCACTCAGACGTGACACAACCGCCCTACATCAGCCCGTGACATACACCGTGGGCGCCAACCACCCTCTCCTACTTTGAAATCGCTCTGGGCAAATATTTGCGAGATGCGAGATTACCGCCCTATCCCCAACGAAGAGACGTCCAAATTTTAAACGGGGCTAAGTTCAGAACTTTCCCATATTTTGACAGCACGCCCCAAAAACATGGTTCCCCGTACCTCTCCCTCTATTTTCCCATTCATACACCGTCCGCACTAGAACACCCCATCCCCACACCAGCCTCCGTCCGCCACCCCATCCATCGTCGCCGTCCTCCAACACATCCATCGCCACCGTCCTCCACCATGCCGGAGCGCCTACCAAGACCGCGTCGTCCACTGCTAGAGATGGACGTTTCTCATCCACGGCGACAGACCAATAGCCTTGCATCGTGTCCTCTCGCTTCATCGGCACCGTCGTCCTCTTTGTCGGGGCCGCTCACACGACCGTCTCTTCCACCGCAACGGGACTTATCGTCCGATGACCCGTCTACCATCGCAGATCTGCTTCAACGCCACCGACAGCAATCGCACCCCCGATGCCTACACGGCACCGCAAGAGAGGTGGTACTTCATATCTCCTCAACTTTCTGATCTCAACCAGAAAATAGATCTTAACTTGGTTACTCTACTTTATTTTCAGCTCTTAGAATTTAGTTCTTAGTTCAAGCAAACAATGGATGCTAAATATCATTTCTCCAGTTTGCAGCTTCAAATCTGCCATGGCACAGCCATAATACGGTTTAATTGATCATGCTTAGGGTTTAATTGATCATGTTGGTTCCGTAGTGGTTTCTTTAATAGAAATCGGAGGGGAAACCCTCTTTTGCTAAAAAAATATGCTTAGAGTTTCCCCCTTTTATGATCACTATACGATCAGAATACGTGCTTCGTGTCATAATAACACTGCTCCACCCATCAAGCTAAACAATCTTAGTTGTTCAAATATGAATCTGATATTATTAAAACAGAGTTGTTTAACTGGTCAGCTAAATGTTCCTAAATTAGTTTCGAAAATGCATGTTCGCCGCTTGGGTGTGTATCTCTGTGTGTGGTCTAGTCAGCACGGTTGGGGAGGTGAACTTTGCATATGCAGGGGTTTATAGGGAGACACTCTCCGAGTTGAATCCGCAATGCATTCCATAGATAATCTGACTACTTTTTATGTTTTCATGAATCTCAGATTTTGAACAACATCATAATGATTATGAGCTTGCACGCATGAAAAGAATAATGCAGAACAATGCCATGGTTGTCAAAGTTGGCATTAAGGGACTGAAATCAAGTTTGGATGCAATGCAGTGCAAACACTCTCCACCTACAGATTCATGCTCAGAATATGATCCTAACAGTGATTCTGAGCTAGAGGGAGACCTAAGTCAATGTAGCTCCCTAGTGGAGGAGTCAGAGGAAGATGCCCTATCTTATTCACCCATGAAGGTACTTGCTCTAACTTTCCAATGTTACATTGCTCGCACATATCTTGCAACTGATGCTTTGCATTGCTTCTACTTTGTTGAACTGACATTAGCTTAGTTTACACATCGTGTATGTGAATACGCCCTGCCTATCCATTTTCAGTACATATTCCATCTGTCATCATACCATATTTATCCATTCAAATGTTGTTCTTGTGTATCAGACGTTCAAAAGGAAGAGGGCGATTGCTGATCGTGGAAGAGCACAAGCAAAGTATTTGGAAAAGGTAGTGGCACGTGATAAATCAAATAGCCCATTAGGTGTAGTTGCAATATCACCCGACCCACAAAATACCCCAACTCTAGCAGACTCTAGCCCTACTACACTGGTCATTTCTGATGCCCCAACTCAGCAGACCCCAACTGCAGCAAACAGTATGATTATGCCAGTTGACATAGCACCAGCTATACGATGCAAAACCCCCATTCCAGCAAAGAGTACACCAAATCCAGTTGCCAAATCCCTTTTCTAACCAGAGAGAGCCCCAATTGCTGCAAATAAGACCCCTGTTCCATTTCTTCCCAGTTTATAAGACGAAGCTTATGTTGTTGTCAGGAACTTTGTGTGCATCTTTCCTTCATGGAAAGATTATACCGCATACAGAACAATTTCGATCTTCCTCCGCAACTTACGCGTAAGTAATGTACTAATGTTATTCATGGTCATTATCGCATATGTTTCTGTGACGAAGACACAAGATTTCGTTCTTTTAAATAGGCGAGGAGCAAACTGGATTGTGATGACGAGCAAGGGTTGGTTGCGCTTTTCAAGCACTCGTTGATGAAGTATCGTTCCTACCTGAGGCAAGCGCACTTCGATGGCAAGCCTCTGAACGAAATTTCTGTAAAGTCTTCGGTGCTACATTTATCCGACGGTGACTGGAATAATCTTGTTACACATTGGTCTCGGCTGCAGCGTAAGGTACTGTCTATGATATCACATCACAATTTGAACTACATTTCTGCATTTGCCTTAAGGTCTCACTTGTACGAAAATTGTTAGTAGAAGAACATTCGTTCTCAAGGGACCACAGAATCTCGCAACTATCGCACATCGCATTGCTCTTGTGAGTACCTCTTGCCTGTATGACCACACTTACTTTCATAGCTGTTTGATTATGTAGCATCACTTTGCACATGTTAGCCTCATAATCGCCCATTTGGTGGACATTATAAGATCCGTATGGACTCTTACATAAATTTAGAATCAACCCAATGCTTTTGAAGAGGTTTAGCTCTGCGGTCCTCTTGTAAGGATTGAACGTGGTCTATCACCGTACTTACATTATCAGCTATTTCCTCCGTCCCATAATATAAGAACGTTTTGTACGAAGACACCGGTGTTCAAAACACTCTTGTATTATGGGAAGAGGGATTGGTTCATTTTGTAGCATTCTCGCATCTTATCTCCCTCGCCCACCATTTACTAAAAAGATCAGATCTATATTTAATCTTACCAACAAGTAGAATACACGGACTATGACAAAGGCGTAAGTGTAGCCCATTGCTCTTGTCAAGACATTTTGTCCTATAACGCTTGTACTTCCAAGGATTGGTAGTTGATTATGTAGCATCAATCTGCATCTTATCTTCATTATCCTCTACCCCTTCCAAAGATTATCATATCTATAATTACTCTCTACAAAATGTAGAGTACAGGCAATGCTTATGAAGAAGATTCCGTGCTGAAATTCTTGAGTTATCCTTCCCTTGACATGGAGAAGGGCATTATAAAGCCGGTGTTAACTGTTAATGTAAGTCAGTCCTTCTAAAGCCTTTATCCTCAACTGCTGTTTAGTTTGCTCATACTCCCTATCGTTTACTGCTGTTTAGTTTGTTGTTTCTACCAAAATGCATGTTCGTAAGAACCGTAAGTTCTAAGTTTTATTTGTAAAACAAAATTCCTTATTCATACCATGCACATTACTGAATACTCCCTATATGTATGCTTGTTATTGTGGATCTATAATCCAGTGTGTGGTGAAGCAGCCCACGTTTGCACCTTTTCATCTCCTGTTTTATCTTACTGATGTGGCTGATGATATGAACAACATGCCATGCACAATATCCAAAATAGATACAATGATTTTCTTTGCCCTTCATCTATGCTTGTTATGTTGACATGGTAATCCAGTAGTGTGGTGAAGCTCCCCGCATTATGAACAATGCCAAATTATGCTATTGATATTTTGAACTTACTCTTTATTTTCTAATTTGAAAATTGGATAGAATTAACAAAACAGTTATCATCTTTGTTTATACACGTGCAAAACCTGTCATCTCTCTGCTTTGTTTCAGGGTGATATGCCTGATGGCATGCACAAGTCTGCTGAAGGCTGTGAGACAAACTCAACATATATTGCAGCAAAGAAGGCAAAACATCTTGAAGATAGCGAGACAACCCCAAAGTCTTGTCTTGATGCGGTGTTCAAGTTACTTGAGATTAACAAATGACAAGCTCACATAATTCGTTATGCGAATCAGTTTGACTTCTTCAGTCCCAAGTTCTAGCGTAAAGGCATTACGCAACTCAACTTCGACTTGAAGTCCTATCTCTAAGAAAGAATGCGGAGAACACCAATGAGAACCTCATCGCTAAACAGCTACACTGGAAGCTATGACCGACATGCTAGGCGGTCTCACAGCCTTGCTCAAGAGCTTGCGCAGCAGTTCCCCATAAGGCTAACCTTTCTTGAACTGTCTTGGAAGTGGTCTCGATTCAAGATATTTTATTACGCTGCAATGGTGCCCAGTTTTTGTAACCTGCTTCTTCTTTGCGCTTTATGATCACTGGTGGCGAACTTCGATGCCCAGTGGATGTAATATACCTTAAATCCTTTATTGTATAGGTTTATTCTTAGTTACTATGATGTAATTTCTTTATTGTGTAAAGTAGGTTTGTTCTTAATTCCTACTAGTTACTGCCATCATTCGCTATCTGAAAAAAAATCAGATGTAGTCAACCGGACCGAAACATTCGACTCTAACGGGCCAGGTTTTTAGCGGGCCACAATTGGGCCGGCCTGCGTCTTTCTTGGGCCCGAATGATTGGGGCCTTCACACATTGCTCTAGGCCCAAACTTACACCGGCCTATATTTTAGTTGGGCCTTTTGTCGACCCAGCGCTTAGTTTGGCCCAGGTTGCTTGGGCCATTAACAAGCTGAATATTGTACTGGCCTGTTACGGCCGAGATGAAACCACAAGCCTTTAGCTGGCCAAAATGCATGTTGGGCCTCAATTTTCACTAGTCGTCGACGGGCCTTCAAAGAAGTCGCAATGTAAACCGGCCGCTTTGGGCCCGATTAGCTCACGGGTCGTTACTGTGCCGAAACATATCTCGGGCCTTAGTTGGCCCACTGATATCATGGGCCTTTAAGAGGCCGAAAGCTTAGCACATGCATCAACGAGCCGAATTACGCGACATGCCTTTAACAGGCCCAAAGTCATGTTGGGCTTAACGGGCCGTTAGCATGGGCCGTTAGTGGGCCCGATGCCCCGTCGGACCATATATGGCCCATGGGCAGCACGGGCCATTCCCAGGCCGAAAGTCACACCGGGCTGTAGTTGGGTCCAAATATTCAGCGAACAATTAACGGGCTAGATCTGGCTTTGGGCCGCAAATGGGCCCAAATATTGGGAAAACAATTAACGGGCCAGATCTGGCTTCGGGCCATAAATGGGCCCAAATATTGGGCGAACAATTAACGGGCCAGATCTGGCTTCGGGCCGTAAATGGGCCTTTATTAAGCAGGCCGTTATTGGGCTGGCCCACTAGTACCTGATTAAGTTCTACGGGCCTTTGATTGGCCCGGCCTTTTTAACCTATATGGGCCTCTGTTGGGCCCAGCCACGTGTCGATGTATCATAGGCATGTCTCCTCCAATGGACGGGCGACATCTGGCCCACTGACGAGCTGACAGGTGTTCCCTTCGGCCAATCCGAATTTTACACGTGGAAATTTACCATTGGTCAGGGATGTTAACGGGTTATCGGATGCAAAATCCGACCCGATAGCTTGACGGTGTTCCGTTACGGTGGATGCCACGTGTCGGTCACCCTTGACGAAAGAACTTCTGTGGCGTGTGATTTATCGTCATGGAAGTGGACACTTCCATGATGATAATTTTGGTAATGTCATGGAACACTTCTCTACGACAAAGACAGTATGACTATCTTGATCCTGTCATAAATTTGTCATGGATGTACATGCATGACAGAAAACGCGACCTACTATGACAAACACGTATCATCACGGAAGTGTATTTTTTTGTAGTGACATATACCCACTAGCATTAAAACACTTTAGTATGATTTGTCTGATGTGCAAACACGAATCGAATCAACAGGATGAATGTGACTAGATGAAAATTCCGTGTACCCTCAAGAACACTTTGCTTATTATAAGAGACCGTTTTGGCATGTACTTTGCCTCAAAAGGATTGGGCTACCTTGCTGCACTTTTGTTACCGTTACCGTTACTTGCTCGTTACAAATTATCTTGCTATCACGCTACTCTGCTACTTACAATTTCAGCACTTGCAGACATTACCTTGCTGAAAACCACTTGTCATTTCCTTCTGCTCCTCGTTGGGTTCGACACTCTTACTTATCGAAAAGGCTACAATTGATCCCATATACTTGTGGGTCATCAAGGCTCTTTTCTAGCACCGTTGCCGGGGAGTGAAGCGCTCTTGGTAAGTGGAAATTGGTTAGGAAAAATTATTACTACGTGCTGGAATTTATTGTCAGTTGTTACTATGGAAAACAATCCATTGAGGGGTTTGTTCTGGGTATCTTCACCTCAACCAGAACCACAATTAGTTACCCCTCAACCTAATGCACCTACTAAAAATATTGAGTATGAAATTCCTTCGGGTATGATAGAACAACTGCTAGCTAATTCTTATGGAGAGATGGAACTGAACATCCTGATATGCACTTGATATATGTGGAAGAAATTTGTGGATTGTTTAAGCTTGCAGGTTTACCCGGAGATGAGGTTAATAAGAAGGTTTTCCCTTTATCTTTGAAGGGAAAATCATTGGCATGGTATAGGCTATGCGATGATATTGGATCTTGGAATTGGAATCGATTGAAATTGGAGTTTCACAAAAAACTGTCCTATGCATCTAGTTCATCGTGATCGGAATTATATATATAATGTTTGGCCTCGTGAAGGAGAAAGTATCGCTCTAGCTTGGGGGAGACTTAAATCAATGTTATATTCATGCCCCAATCATGAGATCTTAAGAGAAATTATTATCCAGAATTTTTATGCTCGGCTTTCTCATAATGATCGATCCATGCTTGATACTTCTTGTGCTGGTTCTTTTATGAAGAAGACTATTGAATTCCGGTGGGATATTTTGGAAAGAATTAAACACAACTCTAAAGATTGGAAACTCAACGAAGGTAAAGAGTCAGATATTAAGCTTAAGTATGATTGCGTTAGATCATTTATGAATACCGATGCTTTTCAAAAGTTTATCACTAAATATGGACTTGACTCTGAGATAGTAGCCTCCTTTTGTGAATCATTTGCTACTCATGTTGATCTCCCTAAGGAGAAGTGGTTTAAATATCATCACCTATTAAATAAGAAATCAAGGAACCGGTACTAGCTAAAGAGGAAACTATTATTTATGTTGATCCAGTTGTTCCTACTGCTTATATTGAGAAACCACCTTTCCCTGTTAGGATAAAGGAACATGCTAAAGTTTCAATTGTGGTCAACAAAAGCTATATTATAACACCTAAACCTGATGAACAAATCAAGGTAGAACCTAGTGTTGCTATGGTTAAGGATCTCCTGGAAGAAAACATAGATGGGCATGTTATTTACTTCTGTAATGAAGCTACTAGAATTTCCAAACCTAATAAAGAGTATAAACATAGACCCGTTGGTTGCATGCCTGTTGTCTCAGTTAAAATAGGAGATCACTGTTATCATGGTTTATGTGACTTAGTTGCTAGCGTGAGTGCTATTCCCTTTACCTTATATCAAGAAATTATGAATGACATGGCACCCGCTGAAATAGAAGAAATAGATGCTACTATTAAACTTGCTAATAGAGACACCATCACACCACTTAGGATTGTTAGAGATGTTGAAGTCTTGTGTGGGAAATAAAATATCCTACTGATTTTCTTGTTCTTGGTTCCCCACAAGATGATTTTTGTCCCATTATCTTTGGTAGACCTTTCTCGAACACCGTTAATGCTAAAATAGATTGTGAGAAACAAACTGTCGGTGCCAGCTTTGGTGATGAGTCTCATGAGTTTAATTTTTCCAAGTTTAGTAGAATACCTCATAAAAAAGAATTTCCTAGTAAGGATGAAACAATTGGTCTTGCTTCTATTGATGTGCCTCCTACTGATCCTCTAGAATAATATCTGATAGACCATGAAAATGATTTACATATGCATGAAAGAAATGAAATAGATAAGATCTTCTTTGAACAACATCCTCTGCTTAAACACAATCTGCCTATTGAAACTCTAGGAGGTCCTCCTCCACCTAAAGGTGATCCTGTGTTTGAATTAAAACAATTGCCAGACACTTTGAAATATGCTTATCCTGATGAGAAGAAGATATATCCTATTATTATTAGCTGCTATTGGATATACTCTTGATGATTTAAAGGGCATTAGTCCTACTCTACGTTAGCACAAGATTAATATGGAACCTGATGGTAAACCCGTTGTTGATCATCGACATCGGTTAAATTAGAAGATGAAGGAAGTGGTAAGAACGGAAATATTAAAACTTCTGGAAGCAGCTATAATCTATCCTATAGCTGATAGTAGATGGATAAGTCCTGTTCATTGTGTCCCTAAGAAAGGAGGTATTACTGTTGTTCCTAATGATAAGAATGATCCCACAAAGAATTGTTACAGGGTATAGAATGGTAATTAATTTTAGAAAATTAAACAAAGCAACTAGAAAAGATCATTACCCTCTTCCTTTTATTGATCAAATGCTAGGAAAATTATCTAAGCACACACATTTTTGCTTCCTTGATGGATATTCTGGTTTTTCACAAATACTTGTTTCTCAGCCTGATCAAGAAAAGACCACTTTCACTTGTCCCTTTGGAACTTATGCTTATAGACGTATGCCTTTTGGTTTATGCAACGCACCTACTACCTTTCAAAGATGTATGACTGCTATATTCTCTCACTTTTGTGAAAATATTGTTGAGGTTTTCATGGATGACTCTTCTGTTTATGGGAAGTCTTTTGATGATTGTTAAGCAATCTTGATCGATTTTTGCAGAGATGTGAGCAAACAAATCTTGTCTTGAATTGGGAGAAGTGCCACTTTATGGTTAATGAAGGTATCATTTTGGGCCATAAAATCTCTGAAAGAGGTATTGTAGTGGACAAAGCTAAGGTTGATGCAATTGAGAAAATGCCATGTCCTAAAGATATCAAAGGTATTCATAGTTTCTTAGGTCATGGTGGTTTCTATAGGATATTTAGCCAAGACTTTTCTAAAATTTCTAGGCCCCTTACAAATCTTTTGCAAAAGGATGTTCCTTTTGTTTTTGATGATGATTGTTTAGAAGCCTTCGAAACACTCAAGAAAGCTTTAATTTTTGCACCTATTGTTCAACCACCAGATTAGAACTTGCCTTTTGAAATTATGTGTGATGCTAGTGATTATGCTCTTGGAGCTGTTCTAGGACAAAGAGTTGATAAGAAACTAAATGTTATTCATTATGCTAGTAAAACTCTAGACAGTGCTCAATGAAATTATGCTACTACTGAAAAAGAATTTCTAGTCGTAGTGTTTGCCTGTGATAAATTTAGATCTTACATTGTTGATTCAAAAGCAATTTTTCACACTGACCATGTGCTATTAAATATATTATGGAAAAGAAAGATGCTAAACCTAGGCTCATTCAATGGGTTCTCTTGCTACACGAATTTGATTTATATATCACTGATAGAAAAGGAGCAGAGAACCCCATAACTGATAACTTGTCTAGGTTAGAGAATGTCCTTGATGACCCACTACCTATTGATGATAGTTTTCCTGATGAGTAGTTTTCTCATAACACTCCTTGGTATGCAGACTATGCTAATTACATTGTTGCTAAGTATTTTTTACCACCTAGCTTTACATACCAACAAAAGAAAAAATTCTTCTATGATTTAAGACATTACTTCTGGGATGACCCACATCTTTATAAAGGAGTAGATGGCATTATTAGACGTTGTGTGCATGAGCATGAAGATGGACAAATCCTACAGAAATGTCACTCCGAAGCTTATCTAGGACATCGTGAGGGAGACAGAAGTGCTCACAAGGTATTGCAGTCTGGGTTTTATTGGCCTACTCTTTTCAAGGATGCTCGTTAGTTTGTCTTATCTTGTGATGGATGTCAAAGAATAGGTAATATCGGTAAGCGTCAAGAAATGCCTATGAATTATTCACTTGTTGCTGAACCATTTGATGTTTGGGGATTTCATTACATGGGACCTTTTTCTTCCTCTAATGGGTATACACATATTTTGGTTGCTGTTGATTATGTTACTAAGTGGGTAGAAGCTATTCCAACTAGTAGTGTTGATCACAACACCTCTATTAAAATGCTTAAGGAAGATATTTTCCCAAGGTTTGGAGTCCCTAGATATTTAATGACTGATGGTGGTTCACACTTTATTCATGGTGCTTTCCGTAAAATGCTTGCCAAGTATGATGTTAACCATAGAATCGCATCACCCTATCATCCTCAGTCTAGTGGTCAAGTTGAACTTAGCAATAGAGAAATAAAATTAATTTTACAAAAGACTGTCAATAGGTCCCGGAAGAATTGGTCTAAGAAATTAGTTGATGCACTTCGGGCTTATAGAACAGCATATAAAAACCCTATGGGTATGTCTCCTTATAAAATGGTTTATGGAAAAGCTTGTCATTTGCCTCTTGAGTTAGAACATAAAGCATATATGGAAATTAAAGAACTCAATATGATTTCAAACTTGCTAGTGAAAAGAGGTTATTTGATATTAGCCCATTAGATGAATGGAGAACCCAAGCTTATGAAAATGCCAAGTTATTTAAAGAAAAAGTTAAAAGATGGCATGATAAAATAATCCAAAAGCATGAGTTCAAAGTTGGAGAATATGTTCTTTTATACAACTCTCGTTTCAGATTCTTTGTAGGAAAACTCCTCTCCAAATGGGAAGGACCCTATGTTATCGAGGAGGTTTATCGGTCTAGAGCTATCAAAATAAATAATGCCGAAGGTACTAACCCGAAGGTTGTTAATGAGCAACGAATAAAACATTATATCTCAGGTACGCCCATTAATGTTGAAAGTAATATTATCCAAACTATGACACTGGAAGAACACATAAAAGAGACCTTCCGGAACACTCCAGAATCGTGAAAAAAGAGGAGGTGCATGATACATTAAGTAAACGGACTCCAAAAAATCCGCAAAAATATTTTTTTTAGTTTTGGAATATAACAAAAATTAGGAAAATAAGAAACTACCCGGAAGGTGACCTTGGTGGGCACAAGACACCAGCCAGTCGTGCCCAGGTAGGTTGTGCCCACCTCGGGTACCTTCCGGACTCCGTTTTTCTACCGTTTGCTTGTTTCCCAAGATAAAAAATCTTTATATACCCCCCGAACCTATTGACCACTGTATCGCGGAGAAATCTTCTATTTTATTTTCCTTGATGTTTCCTGACAGATCCCATCTACCATGGCCGCTTCAAGCTCCTCCAAGGACAAGTTCTTCAAGAACGTCATCAACCCATATTTGCGGGAGGTGGTTGAGAGGATCGAGAAGAGGTGTCTAGAGGGGGGTGATTAGACCCTCAACAAGAAAAAGTAGCAGTTTTTAAATTCTTCAAGTTGAGGTGGAGTTTTAGCACAAGTTTAAGCATTCATAATACATTTCAAGCAAGCATGGCAAGAGTATATGAGCAGAAGAAAGTAAAGCATGCAAATTGCAAGAAAGCAAAGGGATGGGATTGGAGTGTGCAAACGCAATTGTAGACACGGAGATTTTTGGCGTGGTTCTGATAAGTGGTGCTATCGTACATCCATGTTGGTGGAGACTTCAACCCATGAAGGGTAACGGTTGCGTGAGTCCACGGAGGGCTCCACCCACGAAGGGTCCATGAAGAAGCAACCTTGTCTATCCCACCATGGCCATCTCCCACGAAGGACTTGCCTCACTTGGGCAGATCTTCGCGAAGTAGGCGATCTCCTTGCCCTTACAAACTCCTTGGTTCAACCCCACAATCTTGACGGATGTCGGTGTCAAAACCGGTGGATCTCGGGTAGGGGGTCCCGAACTGTGCGTCTAGGATCAATGGTAACTGGAGACGGGGGACACAATGTTTACCCAGATTCGGGGCCTCTCTATGGAGGTAATACCCTACTTCTTGCTTGATTGATCTTGATGAATATGAGTAATACAAGAGTTGATCTACCATGAGATCGTAATGGCTAAAACCCTAGAATTCTAGCTTGTTGGTCCCCCAAAATCGCCGCCTGGGGGCGAGTGTCCCCAGTCGCCGGCCCCAGGGCCACCCCCAGACGCGTCTAATTTAAAAAAAACGTTTGGTGAAGTTCGGCTAAACACGTCTAAATTTCGGCAAACTTTGGCATATATTAGACATGTTCGTGGCTTATACATAGCAAATATATCTGAAAAAAGAACTCGCTGAACGCGGAGTAGTCGCCGTCGTCGCCGCCATCCTCGCCGCCGTCGTTGCTGTTGGCCTTCTCCTCCTTGATGCGGCCGTCCCTGGTGGACCCCTGCCCAGCGTCGCCTTGGCGGACTGGTGGCGGCGGCGGCGCATCATCGTCGTTGCTGTCTTTGAGGACGACTCCTCCTCCTTCGTCGCGGACCCGGCGGCGCTGCATGAAGCGCCGCAGGGCATCGCGCTGGCGCTCCCTCTCCATCTTCAGGAAGTCCTTGCGCGCCCATTCCAGGGCCGCCTCGTCGTCGAGCTCCACTCGCCGTGTTCCGTCTTCACGGCGGGGAGACCCGGCTCCGTTTTGACCGGCGCAAGCCCCGGCTCTGTCTTTTGCTTGACGAAGCACGGAGGAGCCGACGAGGAGGCGCGCCGGCCACCCTCGTTGATGACGATGCCGGCGCTGCGAGTGCGCCGGCCGAGCGGCGTCTCCGCCTTGGGCTCGGCCTTGACGCCGAGCAGCGCCGGAGAGTCGGAGGAGTGGGAAGAAGACCGCGAGGAGGAGTGCGAGGAGGAGCGGAACCTCCTGGGCATCCATTATCCGGCGCGTCGATGGTGGGTCGGGGCGGCCGCCGGTGGGTATGCCAGTGGCGGGTTGTTGCCGCCCTCATGGTGCATCAGCACGCCCTCGAGCGTGCGGCCGGGGACGCCCCACCACACGCGGCGCCCCTCGCTGTTCTTCATGCTGCCCACCACCGGCGCCCCATTGGTGGACGCTAGCTCGCTTCCTGGCGACGCTGGCAATCGCCACGCCGCTGGTTGTCGGCCGCGTCTCGGGGAGGGCGAAGCTCATCGGTGAGGGAGGCGCACACGAGCTCTACCTCGGCAGGGAAGTAGGGGGCGCGCGCCACGGTGTCGGGCAACGGGGGAATGGGTACTCCCCCGTTGCTGAGCCTCCACCCCGTCGGCCCGGCGCGCATGTCCGGCGGCGCCGGGATGTTGGCCTCGAATAGGAGCCACGACTCCTGTTCACGGATCAAGCGGCGGCCGAAGCCGTTGGCCACCGCCTCGTCGCCGGGGAAACGTTCGGTCATCGCCGGGGCTGTCGGAGTGAGGGAGGGCTCGAAGGCGGCGCACGGTAGAGGGAGAGGGAGGGATCGGTGGTGGCGCAGGGGAGAGGGAGAGCTCGGAGGCTAGGGCTGGTGTGGCCAGAGGCGAGGGAGGCCACCGACTTATATAGCCGCGCCCATGTGTATGCACGGCGGGAGGGGAGGCATCGTCGCTGCGCCGCCCCGTGATGCGCCGCCCATGAGGAATCAATGGCAAGGCTGGCCAATGGCGGCAGCGCGGCAGCCTTGGCATTGAATGCCGCGGGAACCGAGGTGATGAGGGCGACGAAGTGCCAGTCTCACTGACTCGGGGGGCCCGCGGCTGCTTTGCGCCAAAACAACTCGCCCCGGCACCCCCGGGCACCCCCAGCGTGCCGGGTTCGGCCTGGGTCTGCCGGCGCTGGTTTCGGCCCAGGCCGGTGAAAAATGGGCTCCTGGGGGTGCGACTGGGCCATTTTTTCGACGCCAGCGCGAAAAAATCGCCTGGGGAGGCCTTTCTAGGGGTGTGGCTGGAGATGCTCTAAGGCCCAGGAGGAGGCGTTCGATATTCACGGCCTTTATAAAGGGGTACAAACCTGTCTTTCTTCTCCACGCTGGCTTCTTCCTCAACCCTTACCACCTCGAGTTCCACCACCCGGGTTTCACTCGCTGCAAGCCTCAGTCATGTCCGGATCCAGCCGTCAAGGCCAGTGGGTGGCTTCGTCTGTCATAGAGGAGGATACCGCAGAAATCCTCCATCGGCTTCCCACAGAAGGGCAGGTTATCCCCACCCCCAGATCCGGCGAGAGGGTCTTGTTTGTTTCCCACTTCCTCCGAGGATTAGGGTTTGCCCTTAATCCCTTCGTCCGGGGGATCATGTTCTATTATGGACTAGATTTTCACGATCTCGCCCCAAACTCTATTCTTCACATCTCGTCATTTATAGTCACGTGTGAAGCCTTCCTCCGAACTCCTCCGCACTTCGGCTTGTGGCTCAAGACCTTCAATGTGAAGCCGCAAGTGATGGAGGGGGAGCAGGCAGAGTGCGGTGGAGCCTCAGTGAGCAAGCTTACCAGCGCTGTTTGGCTAAAAGGATCCTTCACAGAATCTTCCGACTTATGGCAGCAAGAGTGGTTCTATATCACCGAGCCCCGTGGTTCCAAGTGGGCAGTTGCGCCTGCGTTCCGATCCAGCCCCGCAATTCAGCTTGCAACATGGATTAACAAGGGGTTGGACTGGGGATCAGTTGATGAAGTGCGAACTCTGCAGAGTCGCATCCGGAGCCTTATTGAAAAGGATATTGATCTTGTCAACGTTATTCAGGTAATGCTAGTCCGCCGGACCCTGCCGTGCCAGCGACGGCCTCTCCGCATGTGGGAGTTTAATCCAGAAGGGCCACAGACTCTTCAGCACTTCTTCGGCACTACGAACGAAGGAATGTGGAAATTATCTTTCAGGAAAAAAAAATGGCCGGACACCACCGAAGATACCGAAGGACTATAACCATCCGGATACCACGGTAAGTACTCGTCCACCGAACACCTCATAATCAGATATCCTGTAGTAAGACACTAAGCAAACCATCTTTTTATAGGGCTGGATAAAGAAAGCGAAACGGATCAGGTGTCCGGCCCGAAGACTCAGTGGCCCCCTTGTTAACAAGGATGCTGGCACCGGCGCCGTACCAGGCACCGGTAGGGGAGGGCAAGGCAGAGAGTGAGAAGACCCGGCATGACCTTTGTTCCAGAGGTAAATTAGACACTGAGTCCGGAGAAATCGACATTTCCTCACCAGAAGACAAAGGCGAAAGAGAAGCAAGTATCCCTTCTCCATTTAGGAAGAAAAGGGCCGCCTCTGAAGTTTGGGAGGGGCGGTCTCCTAAGAGGGGCAAGATGCCACTGTCGAGCGGCTCGGGATTGGAAGGCGACGCCGTTGAACAGCTCTGTCATGAGGACAAGCCCTCAACCAAATCGTAAGTGAATCCGGGGTGCTTTGTTAGCATCCCGCTCCTTTCAGTTACCGAAGAGACATGTAACGTGCCTGTGTATTTTTACAGTTCGGCACAGAGTTTTTCTGGGCAATCCTCTTCTTCGGGAGATCTCCTCCCAGAGATGATGGAAAGCGAGACGCCTCCTCCGACCTCCTCGCCCCATAAGGCGGACGACTATGAAGTGTCATCTTGGAGGGTTTTTCTTGATCAACAAGCGGTGCAGGGGATGAAAGAGGCAGACTAAGGTGGACCTCCGATCGTCCGGGATTCGGGGGCCAATAATGAAAGCCCCGGACTGTCCGGTTTTTAGCCAACGATGATTCTGGAGACGGGTGAACAGGTTCCTTCAAAGGATGGTCGTGCTCCTACAGCGGCTTCCGGAGACCCGGCGGCGCCGGATATATTGAGGGATATGCTGCGACAAGCATCTGTCTCGGGGGAATAGCGTACCTTGATGGGTACGGTGGTTGAGAAGATTATGTCCGTGAAGAGCAGATTGAATGAAGCCTTCATGAGCCTGCTAAGAGGCTTCGAGGTTTGTGATGTAATATTTTCAACTATATTTTATTTGCAAAGATGCACCTGTGTATAGGTAGTAGCCCCTGAGACTCGGGTTGGCTTCCCATGGGAGGCAAACGGAGGATCAAGAAGAAATACTCAAGGACTAATCCGATTAACTGGAACACAGGTTGCTTCCCCCTGGCTACTTCCCGGACTACGGATATTACCGAGCTGCAATGGAAGCTTGATGTGGCAAGGGATGACATTGCGTTAATCAATATGCGTCTTGACGAGTCGCAAGGTATGTATTCGGAGCAGTCCTTTCCCATATATTTGTGTAATATAAGCATGACGCTGAAAGTTATATGCTGGGATATGCATGGCTGCAGATGGTGCTGCCGCCGTTGAGATTCTTCGGGCGGAGCTAGCCCGGGCCAAGGAGCAGGCCCGATTTAGTAATGCGGCTGCCGAAAAGGCGTCGGCTAAACTAAAGGCCGAACAAGCTTCTCAGCGCCAAGATGAGGAGAAGATATCCACGATGGCGCTCGAACTAAAAAATGCTACAGGCCGCTATGAATTTCTTGAGAAGGAGAATGAAGCCAAAACGGCTGGACTTGACAAGGCCTTACGAGAGGCGAAAGAAGCGCGGTCTGAATCCAGAGCAGCCCGTGAGGAGATCCGGCAAGCTGGGGAGATTGCGGCCGGTAAGCCCTTTTTGTTGCAGGCTAAGTTCGGCGATCCGAACTATGCTTGGTTTAACCAAGTGTGGAGTTCTTCGGACGAGTTTTTAGACTTGCCGAAGAGTTCTTCCGATGCAGCGCAGTTTTACCATGTGCGAGAAGGGTATGCAACGAAGAAGCTTTTCTGCTCACAATTTGGCGCGTCAAAGCGCCCTCTGTTGCTGAATGAATAGATGTCCCAATGTGCCGAGCTTCATAGGATATCCGGCGCTGCCATGAAGAACGTCATAATCCGACGGTGGCCAACTGAGCCTATTCCGAATAGCTACTTCGGCTTGGTGCAGCGGCTTGTTGATGCGGCACCACGTATCGACGCTGTGAGGCGGTCGGCGTGCATTGAGGGTGCACGGATGGCCTTTGCCCATGTCAAGACATACTGGGGGAAGATGAAGGCCATCGATGTTGCAGCGAAGAGTCAACCCAAGGGCAAGGACCATCGCGCATTGGAGCATTTTTTGAAGACGTCTTAGAGGCTGCCCGCTTGATAGAGGGTCAATGCTCGAAAGACATAGTATTCGAGTGAGGTGTAAGGGAATTGTAAAAGACAATTTTATATTAAATTTATTTTTATGTTTTGCTTGAAAGCTTTTTGTTCCTCTTGTGCGGCCGTTTTTATATAATCTGAAAGTTATCCAATCGTCAACTTCAGCCCCCTCGTAGGAAGTACGGGGGTGTTTGGAAAAGCACTTGATCACTCTTGACGCAACGTCTTGGTCCATGAAGGAGGTGACAATGCGGCGAACCAGGCAATCGGACTATAGGGCGTTAACACTTTCACTTAGACATAGGAGTTTTATGGTGGGTCTACGATATAGCCCCTGGTATGTACGCGGCTTATTTTTTGTATGATGCGCTGTACAGATGATCTGAAAAAGATCCTTCATATAACACGGAGAGAATCGCTAAATATTCCAATAAGTCATCGAGTGGTTGACCGGCTCTCGCTGCATCATGACAGTCAGTTTTCGGCTTTCTCTACTGAGGTGTTTGACCAGATGAACCGGAAGCACAATCGCAGTAATTCTCCCTTTACTACCCTAGCCGATAGAGCGGGACATAGGGTAGCAAGCACAGGAGCCGGGCAACCCAACTATTAACCCAAGGCATGATTCGGAGCTGATACATATAAGGTCAAACTCGCGACGCCGAAGTACGCTATAAAGCTGTTCGGACTTGCCGGCAACTCATTTGTTCCCATACCGAGCCCCTGGCGAGTTATGTCGAGGTGTGTGTGTAAAACAACCACAGGAGCAAAAATTCGGGTCGATTAGGAAAAAGTCGATACTGGACACTAGTTATGTGTACTGGGAGCTGAATGAGAAGCCAATTATTATATAGATAACAAAGCCGCAACCCTGGCTATTTGACATGCCCGGGGTCGAAGGCTGAGGAAAAAGGCACCTTACAGGCTCGGAATAGAGAGCTCGGTCTACAAAAGGTTATTTTGGACCTCCTGTCACACGTCTGTGCCGCCTGTCCTCGGTTAAGCGATTCCTTGACAGAATAACCCTTGGATGATAGTACGAACCCGAACTCTGGTAGAGTCCTCGGGGTGACCGGCCCTTGAGCTACCTGTGGAGGGGATAATAAAAAGGAAAGAAAAAAAGGGCAGTTAGAAAAGCAGGGGGGTTGTAGGCACACCCATACTATGCTTCCGCCGGTGCCCAGGGTATTTCAAGTGCATAATTATGTATGTGTGGTACCCACTTCGAAGGCATATTAGGCGCATTTACGGTTTAATTGCTAGTCCAATATGGACATTGATCGGTCATGTTGAATGGAGACCGGCGGCATGATGGCCGACGTGGTATGCGGTGTGATAAGGACGCTGTGTAGTTCGGCTGAGGTAGCCGTGGTATGATCTCCCGTACGGAGGGAATGTTTCGTGCGCTCACCTCTAGGGGTGTGTGTCACGCATACCATGTTTACTGTTTTTGCTTCGGGGGGAAATTGCTTCTGACCCCCGGTATTTGGTTGGTGGATCTCTTCGTCATCCCTATCACCGGGCGGACTCCTCCCCTTGTGTTCGGCGTTGAGCTTGCCGGCCTGCTTGAAGACCCAACAACTCCTGTTCGTATGATTAGCTGGTTTATCGGGGTGGCTGTGAATCTGGCAGGGTCGATCCAATATCCTGTCTAGATTGGATGGCCCGTCCCTGTTTGCCTTGAATGGATTTTTCCGCTGCCCGGATTTGGGACTGCTGAATCCGGCGTTGACCGCTGTGTCGCGTGATCTTTCATTATCATTGCGACATTTGTGTTTGTTGTGTTGTGGCTTGCCATTGCCGTCTTGGATTTCGGAAGTGCCCGGGTCGCAGGCGCTGTTGCTTCTACGAGCGAGCCAGTTGTCTTCTCCCGTGCAAAAGTGGGTCATTAGAGCGGTAAGGGCTGTCATTGATTTAGGTCTTTCTTGGCCGAGGTGGCGGGCAAGCCATTCATCCCAGACGCTGTGTTTGAAGGCTGCAAGGGCTTCCGCGTCCGGACAGTCGACGATTTGGTTCTTTTTAACTAAGAACCTAGTCGAGAGCTTGCTGGCTGACTCTCCGGGCTGTTGGACAATGTGACTTAAGTCATCAGCATCCGGTGGCCAGACATATGTTCCTTGGAAGTTGTCGCAGAAGGCGTCTTCCAAATCTTCCCAAGCTAATAGAATTTTCCGGCAGATCGCTTAACCAGTACCGAGCTGGTCCTTTGAGTTTTAGTGGTAGGTATTTGATGGCATGAAGGTCATCTCCGCGGGCCATGTGTATATGGAGGAGGAAGTCCTCAATCCATACCGCGGGATCCGTTGTTCCGTTGTATGATTCGATATTCATGGGTTTAAACCCGTCTGGGAATTCATGCTCCATTACTTCATCTGTGAAGCAAAGAGGGTGTGCGGCACCTCTATACTGGGCCACACTGTGACGTACCTCCGATGGAGTCTGTTTGCAGTTTTCGGCCTGGGCATGGCTGAGTTTGTCACGTCCGAATAGGTAGCCATCGTCGCGTGTCGAGGCACGTCCTCACGATCCATAGATCGATCTTATGTGTCCTGCTCTACTGTCCAAGTCCTGTCGACGGTCGTATGTACAACCCCGAGCTGTTTTATTCTTGCCTTTACAGCGAGGTGGGGCGGTCTGGTGTTCGGCTTGAGTTGCCGCTTTATCCTGACCGCGTGGCGTCGGTCGACCGCGTTGTGCGATGATGGTACGGGCTCCAACGCCTCGTCATTGAACTGAGGTAACAATTTGCGCTTTGGGTAATTTTTGGCTGGGCCGTTGAGGCCGTATTCTTCGGCGGCCAGGACTCCAATCCATCTATCATTGAGCAAATCTTGGTCATCTTGAAGCTGCAGCTACTTCTTTTTCAGGCTCCTTGCAGTGGCTATTAACCGGCGTTTAAGGCGCTCCTGCTCGATAGGTTCTTCAGGCACGATGAATTCTTCGTTGCCGAGGCTCTCCTCCTCCTCGGAGAGCGGAATATAATTACTATCCTCCGAGTCTTCGCGTGTGGCCTGTTCATCGGGGCTAACGTGCCCTTCCTCCCATTCATCCTGTTAGGAGATTGCCCCGACAGGGTCTTCATTGTCTTTGGCTCCGTTCGGAGTATTATTTTCTCCGATGCCGGTGTTGTTTTCTTTTGTACGACGTGATTTAGACCGGCGCCGCTGACGCTAGTGCCGGGGCTGTGTCTCGGGAGGTTTGTTCTTAACTGGATCCTCCTTGTCGTCGTTGTTAGATTCTTTAGGTGCATCCATGGCGATGGAGTGGGTGGCGGGTGGGAAGCTGAATTCTCCCCCATCATCAGCCTCTAGTTCAAACCGGACATAATTCAGCTGTGAGTCCCCTGCCAGGGACAAATTCTTTAATGAGTTTAGCACATCGCCAAAGGGCGATTATTGGAAGATGTCTGCGGTGCTAAACTCGAAGATCGATAAGTGATCAAGTTCGGCGTCCACGGATGCACATGGCTCGGAATTTATGACCAGAGACGAGTCCGGAGTTCTGGTGACAAAGACGTCGTGTGACTTTAGGTATATGTTCAACTCCAACGCCGTGGAATCTGTGGCCTCTGCGGTGGGGTTGAGCCTCCTGTCCTTGGATGGCGCAATATGCTCCGGACCAGGAGCAATCTCCTGGATGCGGTCCGATGACAGATTTGGGTCATGTTCATCGGGGTGACCAGGAGCGATCACCGCGGTCTCGAATCAAGCGAAGATCAAGTCTCCACGGACGTACGCGACGTAGTTCAAGCTCCCGAATCTGACCTGATGGCCAGGGGCTTAGCTGTTGATCTGCTCCAGACGGCCAAGCGAGTTGGCCCGTAGTACGAAGCCGCCAAATATGAGGATCTGTCTGGGGAGGAAGGTTTCTCCTTGGACCGGTGAGACCGAAATAATTGCAACAGGCAACAGAGAGTTAGCAAGGCCATCTCGGTGAGACCGAGATCCTATCGGTGAGACCGAATGGATTAGGGTTTCTGGCAGTGGCTATGTCAAGTGAACTCGGTGGTGCCGGATGAATCAAATCGGTGGGGCCAAGTTTGAGTTTAGGTTTAGGACATATTTGGATTTGAGAAAGTGGTTGAGGGCTTTGGAGCATATCCCTAAGCACTTTGAGCAAGTAGACCATAAGCAACACCTCATCCCCTTTTATTGTATTGGCTTTCCCTATGGACTCAATGTGATCTTAGATCACTAAAATAGAAATGAAGAGTCTTGAGTCTTTGCCAATGTTTGTCCTTAGCATCTTGAAGGGGTTCCACATCCTCTTGTCCATACCACGCTTTTGTTGAACTTTCTGAAATATACTAGATGAAAATATTAGTCCAACAAGAGATATGTTGACATTAATTACCAAAATCACCCAGGGAGCACTTGTGCTTTCAATCTCCCTCTTTTTGGTAATTGATGACAACCTACATCAACGCTTTAGATAAAAGATATGAAGAATGATAAGTAAAGCTTTGGAAAGACATGTAACATGCATTGGCTCCCCCTACATGTATGCAATCATGTAAAGATAGAATATGAGAGCATGTGAAATGCATAAGCATGTCAGGGCAAGCAATGGGTTACATGTATCTTGGCTATATGAATTAGAGCAAATGATGTAAATACAGGAAGTGTACCTTCATGTTCATGAGTCCTTCTTGCAAACAATATGTACATCAGCAAGAGATCATCATGCACATGAGTGTGATTGATATACTTACCTTGTGGTCTTGAGCTGCTTTGGAAGAGGTGACCTTGAGAAAACAGGGTTAGATAACACAAGAACACTACTAGACATAGCAAGTTCAGGAAACCACAAGAGTACAAAGATTGGGATGACATGTAGTGAGTGACTACTTAGTACTCTATTTGGATATAGACATGTCCCCAAGACTTAAACATATGCAATGAATTCCAAAGATTTTCTTCCCTTAGATATGAACTCTTTCTCCCCATGAATCTGATATTGGATAATGGGAGAAGATAGGGTAAGAGAAAATCAAAGCAAAGTAAACATCTACTAACATGTATTTCCCCTCTTAAAGACATGTGACTTCTCTCCTCTATGGATGATAAGCATCTGGAGAAGCTTAAATTATGCTTTCTCTCTTATGTGATAAGCTTTGATGAGCTCTCTCTCCCCCTTTGACATCAATTTCTAAGAAGCAATCTTCTGGAGCATGAGTCAAGTAGGTTTGATCCTTGAGACACATTACAAAGTAGCATGTAATTTAAGATGCTAGTAGAGGATAAGAATCATCAAGTGGAGCTGGAGAAGTAATGAAAATTGTAATGGCAAAATGTTTTCTTAGTAGTGAAATCGGTAACTCCGATTCTTTTTGATCGGTGACACCGAGTTGGCAATGTCATAGATGATGCATATCGGTCAGACCAAGTTAGTCCTTGCCGGTTGTACCGATGAACACTCTACAATGTATCATTGCAGTTCGGTCTAGCCGAAAGGTAGAAATTGGTCAGACCGAGTTCGGTACAGAGGAAATTATTTATCATCTCAGCTCACTTAGCAAATAAGATCTCTCAAAGATTTGCAGGGAATTAGCTAAAGGATTTGCAATGAATTAGATGCAAGGAATGCAGAAAATAAGAGAGAAAAGAAAAGAAATCTAGATGAAGATTTTTGGAAGGGGAACAAGCAAGCAAGAGACAAATGCAAGAACAAAGAAACACTAGAGAACTTCATCTAGAAGGGGTCGGTGACAAAGTCACCCATGTTAGATTATATTGACTGAGGAGTCAAGTGAGAACACTTGATCGTAGGTCATACTCATTGTTTAAGCTCAAAATGGGGTAACCATTTTTCGTTTAAGCATTTTGATATATTCACATCTTGTTGAGCTGCTTTGGCCCATGTCTTGGGGTAAAGCTTCTCTAAGATGGAATAACATACCTTGGGTGGTGATGTTGATCTTGATCATGTAGTTGAACTTGTGTAGGATGCTCAAGGTTGATGTAGCTCATCAAGAGTTGGGAGCACCACTTGCAGTTTGAGTTTATCTACTGTCGGTGTACAAAAGAAGGAGCGCACCTTTGTACCCCTTTACCTGTGCACGGACAGTCAAAGCCGCTCCCACGGCCGCACCAAGCAGAACAGGGGAGGTGAACCGAGGTAAAACCAAATCCCAAGACAGCCAGAGCAACGCCAAGGCCGAGACCAAAAAAGAGCACAGAGATGAAGCGGGTTCCCCCGGCAAGACTCCTGCTAGGGCAGCCTCCGCGGCCCCGACAAGGCCCTTGTCGGGGCGGCTCGTCCAACACCAGCGGAGCACACTACCCTTGAGCCCACAGTCTCCAACACCATCAACCACGTTGGGCCAGGGCTCGGGAGGCACCTCCATGGTGGCATGCAGATCTTTGTGAAGACAAGGAATATTCAAGATCAGATGAGGATTAAAAGACAACGATCCTCGACACGATCCTTGCCGAGGGGAGCCACAAGACCCCCGGAAAGATCCTTGCCGGGGACAACAGCACGCCATGGCGAGGCCCTTGTCGGGCCACCCGGCAAGGCCCTCGCCAAGGGTGCCAGCAGGGCCACCTCCAGGCCCGCACCAGCCAAGTCTCCACCGCCGTTCGCATGCAGCTGCCAGCCCAACCAGCTGGGCAGGCACCTGCGTGGCAACATGCAGCTCCCAGGCCAACTCATCAAGCGCCTGCGTGGCGGCATGCAGATCTTCGTGAAGACTTTGCCACCGCGCCACCTCAGCTGCCTGCCTGCCTACATGGCGCCGCATGCATCACTGACTAGGGTGCGTGTCGAAGCAAGGAGGAGCGGCGACGGACAGGACGAGCCTCGTTCCCGTCCCCAATAAAGCAAGGGGACACCTAAGCGATGCATTAAATGTGTCTTGTCATGTAATACGAGTGATAAGCTCGTGGCATTGTACACCTTTCCGCCTCCCGTGTGCCACTGTGGCAGCCCCTTTCGACTATAAAAGGAGGCCCATGGCATACTAGAGAAGGGTTCGGCTCTTTGGAATGACCCAGCCACCGTAGCTAGTTGGAAGGCTCAAGAACACTCAATACATCCACCAAAGTAGGACTAGGGTTTTACGCATCCTCGCGGCCCGAACCTGGGTAAACGATCCTTGTGCTGATTACTAATCCTGCTCTTCTTGCAACCCTGCGCCCCAGCAACCGTAGTAGGGATGCTTGTGATCCCATAGATGTCGTTTTCCACCGACATCTTTGGCGCGCCAGGTAGGGGGTGCACAATTGTGAGAATCTGGTCTAGTAGTTAGCCTAGCGTTTCTTCATCGCCATGGCTCCCAAGAAGAAGACGGCCACGACGATTGGCTCGTCGGGGGCTGATACGTCTCCAACATATCTATAATTTTTGATTGTTCCATGCTATTATATCACCCCTTTTGGATGTTTATGGGCTTTATTTTACACATTTATATCATTTTTGGGACTAACCTACTAACCGGAGGCCCAGCCCATATTGCTGTTTTCTTGCCTATTTTAGTATTTCAAAGAAAAGAGATATCAAACGGAGTCCAAACGGAATGAAACCTTCGGGAGCGTGATTTTTGGAACGAACGTGATCCGGAGAACTTGGAGTGCAAGTAAAGAAGCAGCCGAGGCCTCCACGAGATAGGAGGGCACAACCCCCCTATAGGGCGCGCCCCCTGTCTCGTGGGCCCCTCGGGCGGCCACCGACGTACTTCTTCCTCCTATATATACCTACGTACCCCGAAAACATCTAGGGGCACCACGAAACACAATTTCCACCGCCGTAACCTTCTGTATCAGCGAGATCCAATCTTAGAGCCTTCGCCGGCACTCTGCTGGAGGGGGAATCAACCACGGAGGGCCTCTACATCAACATCCTTGCTCCTCCGATGAGTTGTGAGTAGTTTACCACAGACCTACGGGTCCATAGTTATTAGCTAGATGGCTTCTTCTCTCTTTTTGGATCTCAATACAATGTTCTCCCCCTCTCTTGTGGAGATCTATTCGATGTAAACTCTTTTTGCGGTGTGTTTGTCGAGATCCGATGAATTTTGGGTTTATGATCAAGTTTATCTATGAATAATATTTGAATCTTCTCTGAATTCTTTTATGTATGATTGAGTTATCTTTGCAAGTCTCTTTGAATTATCAGTTTGGTTTGGCCTACTAGATTGATCTTTCTTGCCATGGGAGAAGTGCTTAGCTTTGGGTTCAATCTTGCGGTGTCCTTACCCAAAGGATGTAAAGGGTTGCAAGGCACGTATTGTATTGTTGCCATCGAGGATAACAAGATGGGGTTTATATCATATTGCATGAGTTTATCCCTCTACATCATGTCATCTTGCTTAATGTGTTACTCTGTTCTTATGAACTTAATACTCTTGATGCATGCTGGATAGCAGTCGATGTGTGGAGTAATAGTAGTAGCTGCAGGCATGAGTCGGTCTACTTGTTATGGATGTGATGCCTATATATATGATCATGCCTAGATAATCTCATAACTATGCGCTCTTCTATCAATTGCTCGACAGTAATTTGTTCACCCACCGTAATACTTATGCTATCTTGAGAGAAGCCACTAGTGAAACCTATGGCCCCCGGGTCTATCTCTTATCATATTTGCTTCCAATCTACTTTTATTTGCATCTTTACTTTTTGCATCTATATTATAAAATACCAAAAATATATTTATCTTATCATACTATCTTTATTAGATCTCACTTTCGCAAGTGGCCGTGAAGGCGTTGGTTGCGAGTTCTCAGTTTGTTTGTGTAGGTGCGTGGGACTTTTGAGAAGCCTCCTACTGGATTGATACCTTGGTTCTTGAAACTGAGGGAAATACTTACGCTACACTTGCTGCATCACCCTCTCCTCTTTGAGGAAAACCAACGCAAGCTCAAAACGTAGCAGGGGCCGAACGGCCCATGCCAGTACGGGCGAAAGCAGCCGTCTTGGTCGCAGACAGAACTCGAGCTTGTCCGCTACAAGACCAAAGATCGCTTCGGCAGTCGAGTTCGGGCGAAGCGGCGCTGCCAAGGCCAGCGCCCGCCACACATCACCAAGTCTAAAGATGGGGCTGGGGCCCCCGCGGGCAGGGCGGGGCCCTCCAAGAGTGTCGTTGTGCCACCCGCGGGCGGCGCAGCAACCTCCAAGATGCCCACGCCGGCGACCACTGAGCGCTCTTCCCATGGTGTGCGCGACGAGCAGCGTCACCACACCGGTGACCCTGGGCACCGCCGTTGGAAGAGCCCTGTGCGTCGTCCGCAGGATGAAGGAGTTCAGCATGCCCGCCGAAGTGCTGGCGAAAATGGCGCGCAGCCGTTGGGTCGTGATGGAGCTCCTTCTAACACGGTTAGAAGTCAAAGCGCGCCACGGTCCATGAAGCTATCGCCGCCACCCACGCCAGCAGAAGCTTTGGCACGCGCGCAGCTGCTCCTTGACTTCCCTCCTGCTGCGGAGAAGCTCGACGAGTGGAGGGCCACCATCTGGAGCCTCGTCGCCATCGCCAACAAAGACGATCCGCGACTGGTGATACGTCTCCAACGTATCTATAATTTTTGATTGCTCCATGCTATATTATCTTCTGTTTTGGACATTATTGGGCTTTATTATACACTTTTATATTATTTTTGGGACTAACCTATTAACCGGAGGCCCAGCCCAGAATTGCTATTTTTTGCCTATTTCAGAGTTTTGCAGAAAAAGAATATCAAACGGAGTACAAACGGAATGAAACCTTCGGGAACATGATTTTCGGAACGAACGTGATCCAGAGGACTTGGATCCTACATCAAGACTTCAACCAGGAAGCCACGAGGTAGGGGGCGCGCCTACCCCCCTGGGCGCGCCCAGAATTGCTATTTTTTGCCTATTTCGGAGTTCGCAGAAAAATATCAAACGGAGTCCAAACGGAATGAAACCTTCGGGAACGTGATTTTCGGAACGAACGTGATCCAGAGGAATTGGACCCTACATCAAGACTTCAACCAGGAAGCCACGAGGTAGGGGGCGCACCCTCCACCCTCGTGGGCCCCATGTTTCTCCACCAACGTACTCCTTCCTCCTATATATACCTACGTACCCCCAAACTACCAGATACGGAGCCAAAAACCTAATTCCACCGCCGCAACCTTCATGCAGTGAGATCCTATCTTGGGGCCTGTTTGAGCTCACCGAGGGGGCATCGATCACGGAGGGCTTCGACATCAACACCATAGCCTCTCAGATGAAGTGTGAGTAGTTTACCTCAGACCTTCGGGTCCATAGTTATTAGCTAGATGGCTTTTTCTCTCTTTTTGGATCTCAATACAATGTTCTCCCCCTCTCTTGTGGAGATCTATTTGATGTAATCTTCTTTTGTGGTGTGTTTGTTGAGACCGATGAATTGTGGCTTTATGATCAAGTTTATCTACGAAAAATATTTAAATCTTCTGAATTCTTTTATGTATGATTGGTTATCTTTGCAAGTCTCTTCGAATTATCAGTTTGGTTTGGCCTACCAGATTGATCTTTCTTGCAATGGGAGAAGTGCTTAGCTTTGGGTTCAACCTTGCGGTGTCCTTTCCCAGTGACAGTAGGGGCAGTAAGGCACGTATTGTATTGTTGCCTTCGAGGATAACAAGATGGGGTTTATATCATATTGCATGATTTTATCCCTCTACATCATGCCATCTTTCTTAAAGCGTTACTCTGTTCTTATGAACTTAATACTCTAGATGCATGCTGGATAGCGGTCGATGTGTGGAGTAATAGTAGTAGATACAGGCAGGAGTTGGTCTACTTGTTTCGGACGTGATGCCTATATACATGATCATACCTAGATATTCTCATAACTATGCTCAATTCTGTCAATTGCTCAACAGTAATTTGTTCACCCACCGTAAATACTTATGCTCTCGAGAGAAGCCACTAGTGAAACCTATGGCCCCCGGGTCTATTTTCCATCATATTAATCTCCCGACAACAAGCTATTTCCATTGCCGTTTTTATTTTACTTTCTTTACTTTGCATCTTTATCATAAAAATACCAAAAATATTATCTTATCATATCTATCAGATCTCACTCTCGTAAGTGACCGTGTAGGGATTGACAACCCCTTATCGCGTTGGTTGCGAGGATTTATTTGTTTGTGTAGGTGCGAGGGACTCGTGTGTAGCCTCCTACTGGATTGATACCTTGGTTCTCAAAAACTGAGGGAAATACTTACGCTACTTTGCTGCATCACCCTTTCCTCTTCAAGGGAAAACCAATGAAGTGCTCAAGAGGTAGCAAGAAGGATTTCTGGCGCCGTTGCCGGGGAGGCTTGCGCGAAGTCAAGTCAAGATTTGACTCCCGTCAACGAGCCATTTCTGGCGCCGTTGCCGGGAGGTCTACGCAAAAGTCAACATACCAAGTACCCATCACAAACCCTTATCTCCCGCATTACATTATTCGCCATTTGCCTCTCGTTTTCCTCTCCCCCACTTCACCCTTGTCATTTTATTCGCCCTCTCTTTTTCATTCGCCTCTTTTTTCGCTTGCTTCTTGTTTGCTCGTGTGTTGGATTTCTTGCTTGTCACGATGGCTCAAGATAATACCAAATTATGTGACTTTACCAATACCAACAGCAATGATTTCCTTAGCACTCCGATTTCTCCTCTTCTGCAAATCTTTGAATCTTGTGAAATCAATGTTGCTTTGTTGAATCTTGTCATGAAAGATCAATTCGCTGGCCTTCCTAGTGAAGATGCCGCTACTCATCTAAATAGCTTCGTTGATTTGTGTGATATGCAAAATAAGAAAGATGTTGACAATGATATTGTTCAATTGAAGCTATTTCCTTTTTCGCTTAGATATCGTGCTAAAGCTTGGTTTTCGTATTTGCCTAAAAATAGTATTGATTCTTGGAATAAGTGCAAAGATGCTTTTATCTCTAAGTATTTTCCTCCCACTAAGATTATCTCTCCTAGAAACGATATTATGAATTTTAAGCAACTTGATCATGAACATGTTGCACAAGCTTGGGAGAGGATGAAATTAGTGATACGTAATTGCCCTACGCATGGTTTGAATTTGTGGATGATTGTACAAAACTTTTATGCCGAATTGAATTTTGCTTCTAGAAATCTTTTAGATTCAGCTGCGGGAGGCACTTTTATGGAAATCACTTTAGGAGAATCTACTAAACTCCTAGATAATATTATGGTTAATTATTCTCAATGGCACACTGAAAGATCTACTAATAAAAAAGTGCATGCGATAGAATAATTAATGTTTTGAGTGGAAAGATGGATGAACTTATGAAATTATTTGCTACTAAGAGTGTTTCTTCTGATCCTAATGATATGCCTTTGTCTACTTTGATTGAGAATAATAATGAATCTACGGATGTGAATTTTGTTGGTAGGAATAATTTTGGTAACAACGCGTATAGAGGAAACTTTAATCCTAGGCCTTATCCTAGTAATTCCTCTAATAATTATGGTAATTCCTACAACAATTCTTATGGAAACTTTAATAAGATGCCCTCTGAATTTGAGACTAGTATTAAGGAATTTATGAATTCGCAAAAGAATTTCAATGCTTTGCTTGAAGAAAAATTGCTTGGGACGTTGATAGAATTTCTCTTGATGTTAATTCCTTGAAACTTAGATCTATTCCACCTAAGCATGATATCAATGAGTCTCTCAAAGCCATGAGAATTTCCATTGACGAATGCAAAGAAAGAACCGCTAGGATGCGTGCTAAGAAAGATTGCTTTATAAAAGCGTGTTCTTCCAATTTTTATGAAAACAAAGATGAAGATCTAAAAGTTATTGATGTGTCCCCTATTAAATCTTTGTTTTGTAATATGAATCTTGATAATGATGGGACTGAATATGATCCACCTTTACCTAGAAGGCATTCCAGGAATTCAGAGTTTTTAGATCTTGATGCTAAAATTGATAAAAGTGGGATTGAAGAGATCAAAACATTAGATATTAATGAACCCACTATTTTGGATTTCAAGGAATTTAATTATGATAGCTGCTCTTTGATAGATTGTATTTCATTGTTGCAATCCGTGCTAAATTCTCCTCATGCTTATAGTCAAAATAAAGCCTTTACCAAACATATCGTTGATGCTTTGATGCAATCTTACGAAGAAAAACTTGAGTTGGAAGTTTCTATCCCTAGAAAACTGTATGATGAGTGGGAACCTACTATTAAAATTAAAATTAAAGATCATGAATGCTATGCTTTGTGTGATTTGGGTGCTAGTGTTTCCACGATTCCAAAAACTTTGTGTGATTTGCTAGGATTCCATGATTTTGATGATTGTTCTTTAAACTTGCACCTTGCGGATTCCACTATTAAGAAACCTATGGGAAGAATTAATGATGTTCTTATTGTTGCAAATAGTAATTATGTGCCCGTAGATTTTATCGTTCTTGATATAGATTGCAATCCTTCATGTCCTATTATTCTAGGTAGACCTTTCCTTAGAATGATTGGTGCAATCATTGATTTGAAGGAAGGGAATATTAGATTCCAATTTCCATTAAAGAAATGCATGGAACACGTCCCTAGGAATAAAATAAAATTACCATATGAATCTATTATGAGAGCCACTTATGGATTGCCTACCAAAGATGGCAATACCTAGATCTATCCTTGGTACTATGCCTAGCTAGGGGCGTTAAACGATAGCGCTTGTTGGGAGGCAACCCAATTTTATTTTTAGTTTTTTTGCTTTTTGTTTCTGTTTAGGAAAAAATATTTTTTCTAGCCTCTGGTTATATGTTTTTTATGTTTTAATTAGTGTTTGTGCCAAGTTAAACCTACAGGATCTTCTTGGATGATAGTTATTTGATCTTGCAGAAAATTCCAGAAACTTTCTGTTCATGAAAATAATTGTTAAAAATCACCAGAACGTGATAAAATATTGATTCCAATTGCTGCTGATCAATAAACAAATTGTATAGGTTGTCCTATTTTGTCTGATTTTTTGGAGTTCCAGAAGTTTGTGTTAGTTACAGATTACTACAGACTGTTCTGTTTTTGACAGATTCTGTTTTTCGTGTGTTGTTTGATTATTTTGATGAATCTATGGCTAGTAAAAGAGTTTATAAACCATAGAGAAGTTGGAATACAATTGGTTTAACACCAATATAAATAAAGAATGATTTCATTACAGTACTTGAAGTGGTCTTTTGTTTTCTTTCGCTAACGGAGCTCACGAGATTTTCTGCTGAGTTTTGTGTTGTGAAGTTTTCAAGTTTTGGGTGAAAGATTTGATGGATTATGGAACAAGGAGTGGCAAGAGCCTAAGCTTGGGGATTCCCATGGCACCCCCAAGATAATCTAAGGACACCTAAAAGCCAAAGCTTGGGGATGCCCCAGAAGGTATCCCCTCTTTCGTCTACTTCCATCGGTAACTTTACTTGGAGCTATATTTTTATTCACCACATGATATGTGTTTTGCTTGGAGCGTCTTGTATGATTTGAGTCTTTGCTTTTTAGTTTACCACAATCATCTTTGCTGTACACACATTTTGAGAGAGACACACATGATTCGGAAATTATTAGAATACTCTATGTGCTTCATTATATCTTTTGAGTTATATAGTTTTGCTCTAGTACTTCACTTATATCTTTTAGAGCATGGTGGTGGATTTGTTTTATAGAAACTATTGATCTCTCATGCTTCACTTAGCTTATTTTGAGAGTCTTAAATAGCATGGTAATTTGCTTAAATAATCCTAATATTCTAGGTATTCAAGATAGTAAAAACTTTCTTATGAGTGCGTTGAATACTAAGAGAAGTTTGATGCTTGATGATTGTTTTAAGACATGGAGGTAGTAATATTAAAGTTGTGCTAGTTGAGTAGTTGTGAATTTGAGAAATACTTGTGTTGAAGTTTGCAAGTCCCGCAGCATGCACGTATGATAAACGTTATGTAACAAATTTGAAACATGAGGTGTTCTTTGATTGTCCTCCTTATGAGTGGTGGTTGGGGATGAGCGATGGTCTTTTCCTACCAATCTACCCCCCTAGGAGCATGCGCGTGATACGTCCATTTTGCATCATGATTTTATATCAATATTTATTGCATTATGGGCTGTTATTATGCATTATGTCACAATACTTATGGCTATTCTCTCTTATTTTACAAGGTTTACATAAGGAGGGAGAATGCCGGCAGCTGGAATTCTGGGCTGAAAAAGGAGAAAATATTAGAGACCTATTCTGCACAACTCCAAAAGTCCTGAAACTCCACGAAAGTCATTTTTGGAAATAATAAAAAATATCCAGCGGAAGAAGTTCACCAGAGGGTGGCCCACCTGTCCACGAGGGTGGGGGGTGCGCCCTACCCCCCTGGGCGCGCCCCCTACCTCGTGGGCCCCTGTTGGCTCTCCGATGTCCATCTTCTGCTATATGAGGTCTTTTGATGAGGAAAAAATCATAAGCAACCTTTCGGGACGAAACTCTGCCGCTACGAGGCGGAACCTTGGCTGAACCAATCTAGGGCTCTGGCAGAGCTGTTCTGCCGAGGACACTTCCCTCCGGGAGGGGGAAATCATCGCCATCGTCATCACCAACGCTCCTCTCATCGGGAGAGGGCAATCTCCATCAACATCTTCACCAGCACCATCTCATCTCAAAACCCTAGTTTCATCTCTTGTATCCAATTCTTGTCTCCAAGTCCGGGATTGGTACTAGTAGGTTGCTAGTAGTGTTGATTACTCCTTGTAGTTGATGCTAGTTGGTTTATTTAGTGGAAGATCATATGTTCAGATCCTTTATGCATATTATTACCCCTCTGATTATGAACATGAATATGCTTTGTGAGTAGTTACGTTTGTTCCTGAGGACATGGGAGAAGTCTTGCTATTAGTAGTCATGTGAATTTGGTATTCGTTCGATATTTTGATGAGATGTATGTTGTCTAGCCTCTAGTGGTGTTATGTGAACGTCGACTACATAACACTTCACCATTATTTGGGCCTATATGAAGGCATTGTGAAGTAATAAGTAGATTATGGGTTGCTAGAGTGACAGAAGCTTAAACCCTAGTTTATGCGTTGCTTCGTAAGGGGCTGATTTGGATCCACATGTTTCATGCTATGGTTAGGTTTACCTTAATACTTTTGTTGTAGTTGCGGATGCTTGGAATAGAGGTTAATCATAAGTGGGATGCTTGTTCAAGTAAGAACAACACCCAAGCACCGTCCGCCCACATATCAAATTATCAAAGTACCGAACACGAATCATATGAACGTGATGAAAACTAGCTTGACGATATTCCCATGTGTCCTCGGGAGCGCTTTTCCTTATATAAGAGTTTGTCCAGGCTTGTCCTTTGCTACAAAAAGGATTGGGCCACCTTGCCGCACTTTATTTAGTTTTATTACTTGTTGCTCGTTGCAAATTATCTTATCACAAAACTATCTGTTACCACTTATTTCAGTACTTGCAGAGAATACCTTGCTGAAAACCGCTTATCATTTCCTTCTGCTCCTCGTTGGGTTCGACACTCTTACTTATCGAAAGGACTACGATAGATCCCCTATTCTCGTGGGTCATCAAGACTCTTTTCCGTGCCGCTGTCGGGGAGTGAAGCACCTTTGGTAGGTGGAATTTGGTAAGGAAAATTTTATATAGTGTGCTGAAATTTCATCATCACTTGTTACTATGGAAAGTAATCCTCTGAGGGGCTTGTTCGGGTATCTTCACCCCAACCAGTAGAGCAAAGAATTGCTCCTCAACCTACTGAACCTACTGAAAATGAAAATGTTCCCTTTGAATTTCCTTCGGGTATGATAGAAAAACTGCTAGCTAATCCTTTTACAGGAGATGGAACAAAGCATCCCGATGAGCACCTAATATATGCGGATGAAGTTTGTGGATTATTTAAGCTTGCAGGTATACCCGATGATGTTGCTAAGAAGAAGGTCTTCCCTTTATCTTTGAAGGGAGATGCATTGACATGGTATAGGCTATGTGATGATACGAGATCATGGAACTATAGAAGATTGAAATTGGAATTTCATCAAAAGTATTATCCTATGCATCTTGTTCATCGCGATCGCAATTATATATATAATTTTTGGCCTCGCGAAGGACAAAGCATCGCTCAAGCTTGGGGGAGGCTTAAATCAATGTTATATTCATGCCCCAATCATGAGATCCCAAGAGAAACAATTATTCAAAATCTTTATGCTCGGCTTTCTGAAAACAATCACACCATGCTCGATACTTCTTGTGCTGGCTCTTTTATGATGAAGACTATTGAATTTAAATGGGATTTATTGGATAGAATTAAACGCAACTCTGAAGATTCGGATCTCGACGAAGGTAAGGAGTCAGGTATGACACCTAAGTTTGATTGTGTTAAATATTTTATGGATACCGATATTTTTCGTAAGTTTAGCACTAAATATGGACTTGACTCCGGGATAGTAGCTTCTTTCTGTGAATCTTTTGCTACTTATGTTGATCTCCCCAAGGAGAAGTGGTTTAAATATCATCCTCCCATAGAAGTAAAAGTAGCTGCACCTATTAAAGTTGAAGAAAAGACTGTCACTTATAATGATCCTATTGTTCCTACTTCTTATGTTGAGAAACCACCTTTCCCTGTTAGAATAAAGGATCATGCTAAAGCTTCAATTGTGGTTCGTAAAAGCAATATTAGAACTTATACACCTCCTGAGCAAGTTAAAGTTGAACCTAATATTACTACTGTTAAAGATCTCTTGTCTGATAATATTGATGGGCATGTTATTCAGTTCTATGGTGAAACTGCTAGAATTGCTAAACCTTGTGCTAAAGATAAACATAGACCTGTGGTAGGCGTGCCTGTTATTTCTGTTAAAATAGGAGATCATTGTTATCATGGCTTATGTGATATGTGTGCTAGTGCTAGTGTTATACCTATTACCTTATATGAAGAAATTAAGCATGAAATTGCACCTGCTGAGTTAGAACATATTGATGTTACAATTAAACTTGCCAATAGAGATACTATATCAGCAATGGGAATTGTTAGAGATGTTGAAGTCTTGTGTGGGAAAACTAAATATCCTGGTGATTTTCTTGTTCTTAGTTCCCCACAAGATAACTTTTGTCCCATTATATTTGGTAGACCCTTCTTGAATACTGTCAATGCTAAGATAGATTGTGAAAAGAATGTTGTTACTTTTGGCTTGGATGATATGATTCATGAGTTTAATTTCTCTAAATTTAGTAAACAACATCGTGAAGAAGAATTGCCTAGTAAGGATGAAATTATTGGTCTTGCTTCTATTGTTGTACCTCCTAGTGATCCTCTAGAACATTATTTGCTAGACCATGAAAATGATATGTTTATGAATGAAAGAAGGGAAATAGATGAAGTATTATTTAAACAGGAACCTATTCTGAAACATAATTTTCCTGTTGAAATCTTAGGGGGTCCTCCTCCACCCAAGGGTGATCCCGTGTTTGAGCTTAAACCATTGCCTGATAATCTTAAATATGCTTATCTTGATGAAAAGGAGATATATCCTGTTATTATTAGTGCTAACCTTTCAGAGCATGAAGAAGAAAGATTATTGAAAACTCTGAAGAAGCACCGTCGCTATTGGATATACTCTTGATGATCTTAAGGGCATTAGTCCCACTCTATGTTAACATAAAATAAATTTGGAAGAAGATGCCAAACCAGTCCGTGATCATCAACGAAGGCTTAATCCTAAAATGAAAGAAGTGGTGAGAAAAGAAATACTAAAGCTTCTGGAGGCAGGTATAATTTGTCCCGTTGCTGATAGTCAGTGGGTAAGTCCTGTCCATTGTGTCCCTAAGAAGGGAGGTATTACTGTTTTTCCTAATGATAAAGATGAATTGATTCTACAAAGAATTATTACAGGTTATAGGATGGAATTGATTTAAGTAAATTAAATAAGGCTACTAAAAAGGATCATTACCCCTTACCTTTTATTGACAAAATGCTAGAAAGACTATGCAAACATACACATTATTGCTTTCTAGATGGTTATTCTGGTTTCTCTCAAATACCTGTGTCGGCTAAAGATCAATCAAAGACTACTTTTACATGCCCTTTTGGTACTTTTGCTTAAATACGTATGCCTTTTGGTTTATGTAATGCACCTGCTATCTTTCAAAGATGCATGATGGCTATATTCTCTGACTTTTGTGAAAAGATTTGTGAGGTTTTCATGGATGATTTTTCCGTCTATGGATCTTCTTTTGATGATTGCTTGAGCAATCTTGATCGAGTTTTGCAGAGATGTGAAGAAACTAATCTTGTCTTGAATTGGGAAAAGTGTCACTTTATGGTTAATGAGGGTATTGTCTTGGGGCATAAAGTTTCCGAAAGAGGTATTGAAGTTGATAAAGCCAAGGTTGATGCTATTGAAAGATGCCATGTCCCAAGGACATTAAAGGTATAATAAGTTTCCTTGGTCACACCAGATTTTATAGGAGGTTCATTAAGGACTTCTCAAAATTTTCTCGGCCTCTGACTAATTTATTACAAAAAGATATACCATTTGTCTTTGATGATGATTGTGTAGAAGCATTTGAAATACTTAAGAAAGCATTGATCTCTGCACCTATTGTTCAGCCACCTGATTGGAATTTACCTTTTGAAATTATGTGTGATGCTAGTGATTATGCTGTAGGTGCTGCTCTCAAAGAGTCAATAAGAAATTAAATGTTATCCAGTATGCTAGTAAGACTCTAGACAATGCTCAAAGAAATTATGCTGCTACTGAAAGAGAATTCTTAGCAGTTGTATTTGCTTGTGATAAGTTCAGACCTTATATTGTTGATTCTAAAGTAACTATTCACACTTATCATGCTACTCTTAAATATCTAATGGAAAAGAAAGATGCTAAACCTAGAATTATTAGATGGGTTCTCCTACTACAAGAATTTGATTTGCATATTGTTGATAGAAAGGGAGCTGAGAACCCCGTTGAAGACAACTTGTCTAGGTTAGAAAATGTTCTTGATGACCCACTACCTATTGATGATAGCTTTCCTGATGAACAATTAAATGTTATAAGTACTTCTCGCAGTACTCCATGGTATGCTGATTATGCTAATTACATTGTTGCTAAATTTATACCACCTAGTTTCACATACCAGCAAAAGAAAAAGTTTTTCTATGACTTGAGACATTACTTTTGGGATGACCCACATCTTTATAAAGAAGGAGTAGATGGTGTTATTAGGCGTTGTGTACCGAGCATGAACAGAACAGATCTCACGCAAGTGTCACTCGAAGCTTATGGAGGACACCACGCGGGAGATAGAACTACACATAAGGTATTGCAATCTGGTTTTTATTGGCCTACTCTCTTCAAGGATGCCCGTAAGTTTGTCTTATCTTGTGATGAATGTCAAAGAATTGGTAATATTAGTAGACGCCAAGAAATGCCTATGAATTATTCACTTGTTATTGAACCATTTGATGTTTGGGGCTTCGATTATATGGGACCTTTTCTTGCCTCTAATGGATATACACATATTTTAGTTGCTGTTGATTACGTTACTAAGTGGGTAGAAGCTATTCCAACTAGTAGTGATGATCATAACATTTCTATTAAAATGCTTAAGGAAGTTATTTTTCCGAGGTTTGGAGTCCCTAGATATTTAATGACTAATAGTGGTTCACATTTTATTCATGGCGCTTTCCATAAAATGCTTGCTAAATATGATGTTAATCATAGAATTGCATCTCCTTATCACCCACAGTCTAGTGGTCAAGTAGAATTGAGTAATAGAGAACTCAAATTAATTTTGCAAAAGACGGTTAATAGGTCTAGAAAGAATTGGTCTAAGAAACTTGATGATGCATTATGGGCCTATAGAACTGCATATAAAAAATCCTATGGGTATGTCTCCATATAAAATGGTTTATGGAAAAGCATGTCACTTGCCTCTCGAACTAGAACATAAGGCATATTGGGCTATTAAAGAGCTCAACTATGATTTCAAACTTGCCGGTGGGAAGAGGTTATTTGACATTAGCTCACTCGATGAATGGAGAACCAAAGCTTATGAAAATGCCAAGTTGTTTAAAGAAAAAGTTAAAAGATGGCATGACAAAAGAATACAAAAGCGTGAGTTTAACGTAGGTGATTATGTATTGCTATACAACTCTCGTTTAAGATTTTTTGCAGGAAAACTTCTCTCTAAATGGGAAGGCCCCTATGTTATCGAGGAGGTCTATCGTTCCGGTGCCATAAAAATCAACAACTTCGAAGGCACAAACCCGAAGGTGGTAAACGGTCAAAGAATTAAACATTATATCTCAGGTAATCCCATAAATGTTGAAACCAATATTCTTGAAACCGTAACCCCGGAGGAGTACATAAGAGACACTTTCCAGAACATTTTAGACTCCGAAAAGGAATAGGTATGTGGTACGGTAAGTAAACCGACTCCATAACAGTTTTAAGGCAATATTTCTCCGTTTTGGAATATTTAGAAAAATATAAAAATAAGTAGCAGCCCGGGAAGGACACGAGGGACCCACGAGGGTGGAGGGCGCGCCCCCCTACCCCATGAGCATCTCGTGTGCCCTCTGGACTCTGTTTTCTTGCACGATACGTATTTTGGTCGGTAAAAATTCATTATTTATTCTCCCGAAGGTTTTGACTCCCGTATCACGCAAATATCCTCTGTTCTTGTTTCGAGCTGTCCTACTGCAGATTAGATCAACATGTCTTCCCAGGATTCGGAGGGAGAAAGCTATTAGATGATTACTTAGCAAATCCCAAGATCTATGGAGATGTGGAGCACGATGGCTAGACTACGGAGGAAGAAGAGGACTATGAACCCAAGGGGAAGGAGGAGACGAGCTCAAATGAAGACGAAGCCCCATTACCTCAACCTGGGGACATGCACATGGAGTTCAAAAGGTCAAGTCTCCCTGATAGGGTAAAGAAACCCAAGTTCAAGTTTATCCCTTTTCGTCTCTTGCAGGAAAATAAGAAGGACCTATGCAAAAAGATATTAACCCTGGAGTGGGAGATTGATGATCTGAGGGATCAAAATACTGTCCTCAAGCGCAAATTAAGGGAGAAGTCTATGCCATCAACTAAATCAACGACACCACCATCCTCTTCACCAACAAAGAAGGAGATATAATCACATGGGTATGGGCACTCCCCTTGGCAACTGCCAAGCTTGGGGGAGGTGCCCCGGTATCGTATCACAAACACATCTCCTATCTTTATTGTTTTTCTTAGTTTGATCCTATTAGTAGTATCTTGATCTAGTAGAATAAAGTTTATGGTATGATCTAGTTTTGAGTTTTTCTTTTGATCTCTCTATGTAATCGAGTCTGTGAGCTATATAATAAAGATTAATGTTGAGTCAAGGGCTTGATTATTTTGCCATGATCTTGAGTGAATAAAAGAAAAGAGAAAAAGAATAAAAGAAAATAAAGAGTTCATATTGATCTTATCGAGAGTGATGACTTCACATAGAAAGAGTATGATGATTAAAAGTTGTTGGGAGTTGGCAGGCATAGTTTTGGTCATCGTTGCAATTAATAGGAAGTAATAAGGAAAGAGAGGTTTCACATATAAATATACTATTATTGACATCTTTTATGATTGGGAGCACTCATTAAAATATGACATGCTAAAGAGTTGATGTTGGACAAGGAAGACAACGTAATGATTTATGTTTTCTTATATCTGAGATAAAGTATGTTGTCATGGATCCTCCAACATGTTGAGCTTGCCTTTCCCCCTCATGCTAGCCAAATTCTCAGCACCAAGTAGAGATACTACTTGTGCTTCCAAAAACCCTTAAACCAGTTTTGCCATGAGAGTCCACCATATCTACCTATGGATTGAGTAAGATCCTTCAAGTAAGTTGCCATCGGTGCAAAGCAATAAAAATTGCTCTAAATATGTATGATTGATTGGTGTGGGAGAAATAAGCTTTATACGATCTTGTGATGTGGAAGTAATAAAAGCGACGGACTGCATAATAAAGGTTCATATCACAAGGGGCAATATAAAGTGACATTCTTTCGCATTAAGATTTTGTGCATCCAACCATAAAAGCGCATGGCAGCCTCTGCTTCCCTCTGCGAGGGGCCTATCTTTTATTATCATCTTCTACCTTATGCAAGAGTCATGGTGATCTTCACCATTCCTTTTTCATTTTATCCTTTGGCAAGCGCAATATGTTGGAAAGATTATGATATATGTACCTAATTGGGTGTAGGGGAGCATGAGTTATTATTGTTGACATTACCCTTGAGGTAAAAGGTTGGGAGGAGAAACTATAAGCCCCTATCTTTCTCTGTGTCCGATTAAAACTCCGTAACCACAAGTATTGCGTGAGTGTTAGCAATTACGAAAGACTAAATGATAGTTGAGTATGTGGACTTGCTATTAAGCTCTGACATAGACTCTTTCTGATGTTAATATAAATTGCAATTGCTTCAATGACTAAGATTACAGTTTGTTAGTTCTCAGTAAAGTTTATGATTTGTACTCTGCATTGTGAATGGATTATTACTTGAGTATAAGAAATCATATGAAAATATCTATATTTGTTGTTGTTATAAGAATAATCATGATGCCTTCATGTCCGTATTTTATTTTTATCAACGCCTCTACCTCTAAACATGGGGACATATTTATCATTATCGGCTTTTGCTTGAGGACAAGCGAGGTCTAAGCTTGGGGGAGTTGATACGTCCATTTTGCATCATGCTTTTATATCGATATTTATTGCATTATGGGCTGTCATTATGCATTATGTCACAATACTTATGGCTATTCTCTCTTATTTTACAAGGTTTACATAAGGAGGGAGAATGCCGGCAGCTGGAATTCTGGGCTGGAAAAGGAGAAAATATTAGAGACCTATTCTGCACAACTCCAAAAGTCCTGAAACTCCACGAAAGTCATTTTTGGAAATAATAAAAAATATCCAGCGGAAGAAGTTCACCAGAGGGGGGCCCACCTGTCCACGAGGGTGGGGGCGTGCCCTACCCCCCAGGGCGCGCCCCCTACCTCGTGGGCCCCCTGTTGGCTCTCCGATGCACATCTTCTACTATGTGAGGTGTTTCGATGAGGAAAAAAATCATAAGCAACCTTTCGGGACGAAACTCCGCCGCCACGAGGCGGAACCTTGGCGGAACCAATCTAGGGCTCCGACAGCTGTTCTGCCAGGGACACTTCCCTCCGGGAGGGGGAAATCATCGCCATCGTCATCACCAACGCTCCTCTCATCGGGAGAGGGCAATCTCCATCAACATCTTCACCAGCACCATCTCATCTCAAAACCCTAGTTCATCTCTTGTATCCAATTCTTGTCTCCAAGTCCGGGATTGGTACTAGTAGGTTGCTAGTAGTGTTGATTACTCCTTGTAGTTGATGCTAGTTGGTTTATTTAGTGGAAGATCATATGTTCAGATCCTTTATGCATATTATTACCCCTCTGATTATGAACATTAATATGCTTTGTGAGTAGTTACGTTTGTTCCTGAGGACATGGGGGAAGTCTTGCTATTAGTAGTCATGTGAATTTGGTATTCGTTTGATATTTTGATGAGATATATGTTGTCTAGCCTCTAGTGGTGTTATGTGAACATCGACTACATAACACTTCACCATTATTTGGGCCTAGAGGAAGGCATTGGGAAGTAATAAGTAGATGATGCGTTGCTAGAGTGATAGAAGCTTAAACCCTAGTTTATGTGTTGCTTCGTAAGGGGCTGATTTGGATCCACATGTTTCATGCTATGGTTAGGTTTAGCTTAATACTTTTATTGTAGTTGCGGATGCTTGCAATAGAGGTTAATCATAAGTGGGATGCTTGTTCAAGTAAGAACAGCACCCAAGCACCGGTCCACCCACATATCAAATTATCAAAGTACCGAGCGAATCATATGAACGTGATGAAAACTAGGTTGACGATATTCCCATGTGTCCTCGGGGCGCTTTCCCTTATATAAGAGTTTGTCCAGGCTTGTCCTTTGCTACAAAAGGATTGGGCCACCTTGCTGCACTTTATTTACTTTTGTTACTTGTTGCTCGTTACAAATTATCTTATCACAAAACTATCTGTTACCACTTATTTCAAGATTACTTGCAGAGAATACCTTGCTAAAAACCGCTTATCATTTCCTTCTGCTCCTCGTTGGGTTCGACACTCTTACTTATCGAAAGGACTACGATAGATCCCCTATACTTGTGGGTCATCAGCGCGTAGTTCTTGGTTTTTGATGACTTGTAGATTTTTGCAATAAGTATGTGAGTTCTTTATGACTAATGTTGAGTCCATGGATTATACGCACTCTCACCTTTCCACCATTGCTAGCCTCTTGATGCCGTGCATTGCCCTTTCTCACATTGAGAGTTAGTGCAAACTTCGCCGGTGCATCCAAACCCCGTGATATGATACACTCTTTCACACATAAACCTTCTTATATCTTCCTCAAAACAGCCACCATACCTACCTATTATGGCATTTCCATAGCCATTCCGAGATATATTGCCATGCAACTTTCCACCATTCCGTTTATCATGACACATTCATCATTGTCATATTGCTTTGCATGATCATGTAGTTGACATAGTATTTGTGGCAAAGCCACCGTTCATAATTCTTTCATACATGTCACTCTTGGTTCATTGCATATCCCGGTACACCGTCGGATGCATTCATATAGAGTCATACTTTGTTCTAGTATCGAGTTGTAATCATTGAGTTGTAAATAAATAGAAGTGTGATGATCATCATTTTCTAGAGCATTGTCCCAAGTGAGGAATAAAAAAAAGATAAAGTCCATAAAAAAAGAGAAGTCCAAAAAAATAGAGAAAAAGAGAGAATGTACAATGTTAATATCATTTTTACAACACTTGTGCTTCAAAATATCACCATGATCTTCATAATAGAGAGTCTCTTGTTTTGTCACTTTCATATACTAGTGGGAATTTTTCATTATAGAACTTGGCTTGTATATTCCAACAATGGGCCTCCTCAAGTGCCCTAGGTCTTCGTGAGCAAGCAAGTTGGATGCACACCCACTTAGTTTCTTTTGTTGAGCTTTCATATATCTATAGCTCTAGTGCATCCGTTGCATGGCAATCCCTACTCCTTGCATTAACATCAATCGATGGGCATCTCCATAGCTCATTGATTAGCCTCGTTGATGTGAGACTTTCTCCTTTTTTGTCTTCTCCACATAACCCCCATCATCATATTCTATTCCACCCATAGTGCTATATCCATGGCTCATGCTCATGTATTGTGTGAAGGTTGAAAAAGTTTGAGATTACTAAAGTATGAAACAATTGCTTGGCTTGTCATCGGGGTTGTGCATGAGGAGAGCATTCTTGTGTGACGAAAATGGAGCATGACTAAACTATATGATTTTGTAGGGATGAACTTTCTTTGGCCATGTTGTTTTGAGAGGACATAATTGCTTAGTTAGTATGCTTGAAGTATTATTATTTTTATATCAATATTGAACTTTTATCTTGAATCTTTCGGATCTGAATATTCATACCATAATTAAGAAGAATTACATTGAAATTATGCCAAGTAGCATTCCACATCAAAAATTCTGTTTTTATCATTTACCTACTCGAGGACGAGCAGGAATTAGGCTTGGGGATGCTTGATACGTCTCCAACATATCTATAATTTTTTATTTCTCCATGCTATAGTATCTTCTGTTTTGGACATTATTGGCCTTTATTATACACTTTTATATTATTTTTGGGACTAACCTATTAACCGGAGGCCCAGCCCAGAAAAAGAATATCAAACGGAGTCCAAACGGAATGAAACCTTCGAGAACGTGATTTTCGGAACGAACGTGACCCAGAGGACTTGGACCCTACGTCAAGACTTCAACCAGGAAGCCACGAGGTAGGGGGGCGCGCCTACCCCCATGGGCACGCCCTCCACCCTCGTGGGCCCCATGTTGCTCCACCGACGTACTCCTTCCTCCTATATATACCTATGTACCCCCAAACTACCAGATACGGAGCCAAAAACCTAATTCCACCGCCGCAACCTTCGTATGCAGTGAGATCCCATCTTGGGGCCTGTTCCGGAGCTCCGCCGGAGGGGGCAACGATCACGGCGGGCTTCTACATCAACACCATAGCCTCTCCGATGAAGTGTGAGTAGTTTACCTCAGACCTTCGAGTCCATAGTTATTAGCTGGATGGCTTTCTCTCTCTTTTTGGATCTCAATACAATGTTCTCCCCCTCTCTTGTGCAGATCTATTCGATGTAATCTTCTTTTGGGGTGTGTTTGTTGAGACCGATGAATTGTGGGTTTATGATCAAGTTTATCTACGAACAATATTTGAATCTTCTGAATTCTTTTATGTATGATTGGTTATCTTTGCAAGTCTCTTCAAATTATCATTTTGGTTTGGCCTACTAGATTGATCTTTCTTGCAATGGGAGAAGTGCTTAGCTTTGGGTTCAATCTTATGTGTCCTTTCCCGATGTGATGAGGGGCAGCAAGGCACGTATTGTATTGTTGCCATCAAGGATAACAAGATGGGGTTTATATCATATTGCATGAGTTTATCCCTCTACATCACGTCATCTTGCTTAAAGCGTTACTCTGTTCTTATGAACTTAAAACTCTAGATGCATGCTGGATAGCAGTCGGTGTGTGGAGTAATAGTAGTAGATGCAGGCAGGAGTCGGTCTACTTGTCTTGGACGTGATGCCTATATACATGATCATACCTAGATATTCTCATAACTATGCTCAATTCTGTCAATTGCTCAACAGTAATTTGTTCACTCACCGTAAATACTTATGCTCTCGAGATAAGCCACTATTGAAACCTATGGCCCCTGGGGTCTATTTTCCATCATATTAATCTCCCGACAACAAGCTATTTCCATTGCCGTTTTTATTTTACTTTCTTTACTTTGCATCTTTATCATAAAAATACCAAACATATCATCTTATCGTATCTATCAGATCTCACTCTCGTAAGTGACCGTGTAGGGATTGACAACCCCTTATCGCGTTGGTTGCCAGGATTTATTTGTTTGTGTAGGTGCAAGGGAATCGTGTGTAGCATCCTATTGGATTGATACCTTGGTTCTCAAAAACTGAGGGAAATACTTACGCTACTTTGCTGCATCACCCTTTCCTCTTCAAGGGAAAACCAACGCAGTGCTCAAGAGGTAGCAACCGGCGGGACCCTCGGGCCGGCGCTCCACCGAGCCACCACATACCAGCGCTGGGAGGACCGGGGGTGCTGCGGTCACAGTGCACTCTCCTCCTCCTCGCCAGCCGCTGTGGGCGTCGGCCCGTCGTGACGACGCTTGTGATAACATCTCTATAGCGTCATCCGACCCGTGGACCCACCGCGACCAGCGCCAAGTTCTTCAAGAACGAGCTCACGAAGATGCTTGAACCGCTATTGAGCGCCGACTTGATACACGCCACCAGCCGGACAAGCGGGCGGGACCCGCTATGGACCACCCAGCACCGAGGGGCTCCGGCGGCCTACCTTACGAGGTGGGCTGCCCGGCCTTTACCCGCGAGCTGCGGTAGTTCCAATGGCCGTCCCACCGCACGTTCAAGCCTGACGTTGGCGAGAAGTACACTAGCAAGACCCATCCGTCCAAGTTCCTCGACATCTACACCATCGTGATGCAGGCTGCCGGAGCTCGCGACAACAAGGTGCTTGCCAATTATTTCCCGCTGGCACTAAAGCCCAATGTTATGTCTTGGTTGATGCACTTGCCAGCGGATTCCATTTCTTCTTGGTCAGATCTGTGCCATGAGTTCATTGGCGCCTTCATAGGATGCCACCAAGCTCATGGCCGGGCCAGTGATCTGCATATCATTCCCCAGAAGGAAGGGGAAACCCTGCGCAAGTACATCCAGACGTTCAGCCGGGTGGAGTACAAAATCCCCGACGTTCATCCTGCCGCTGTGATCAGTGTGTTCCATCAGAGCGTGCGCAACCGCAAGATGCGCGAAGAGCTGGCGAGGACCAAGGTTAAGGATGTGGCCGAACTCTACGTTCTAGCGATAGATGCGCCCGGGCTGAAGAGGGAAGGAAGTACCCCGGCGAAGACGCCGACACGGAAGCCGACTCTACCGACGAAGACGCCGCCGCCCCGACGAAGAAGGGCCGGCGTCACAACAGGAAACACAAGGGCAAGGCCGTACTTGCTGTTGAAGGATCTGACGACACCAACGCTGCCAAGAAGGTCAAGGCAGACGGCCCCGACAAGGAGATTGCCGGGTGCACCGCCTGCCGGGCCTTAGCAGCTGCCGACAAGCCAGGGGGCTCCGGCAAGCAGTACTGCAAGATCCACCGCACCCAGGGCCACGACCTCCAGAACTCCCGGCAAGTCGAGCTGCTTGCTGAAAAGCAAAAGGCCGAGTATGAAAGGCGGGACAAGGAGAAAGGTCAGGGCGGTGCCAAGGGATCCGACAAGAAGCGTGGCGCCCAAGGAAGCCGCCCCGGCAAGGACAACCAGCAAGAGAGGTCTGCCCGGGGCCGTGACAAGAAACAAGAAGACGATGATCGTGACGAGGACGACGAGTCCGGTGAGCAAGAGATCCAGAAGGCTACGGAGGCCATGTGCGTCGATGGTGGCGCCTCGCTGCATACTTCTCACCGCCAGCTCAAGTAGTGGGCGCGTGAGATTACGACAGCGGAGCCGTCGTTCGGCCTTCGAAGCCTTGAAGTGGTCCGGACGCCTCATCTTTGACGCCAAGGACCACCCTGACCGCACAACCACGGTTGGGTGTTTGCCAATGTTGGTCTCACCATCGATACGCAACCTCAAGGTGAACAAGATGTTGGTCGACGGCGGGGCCGGCCTGAACTTGATCTCGCCCGTCGTGATCAAAAGGCTGCAAATTCCTGATGGAGACCTCGAGGAAACGGGCACGTTTCAAGGGGTCAATCCGGGGAGGAGCCAGCCGAAGGGGAAGGTCACACTTCCCGTGACGTTTGGAGGAGAGTTGAACTACAGGACGGAGAGGATCGTCTTCGACGTGGCCGAGATGGCTGAGGGAGTCCCGGATTAGGGGGTGTCCGGATAGCCGAACTATCACCGTTGGCCGGACTCCTGGACTATGAAGATACAAGATTGAAGACTTCGTCCCGTGTCCGGATGGGACTTTACTTGGCGTGGAAGGCAAGCTTGCTGATATGGATATGTAGATCTCCTACCATTGTAACCGACTACGTAACCCTAACCCTATCCGGTGTCTATATAAACCGGAGGGTTTTAGTCCGTAGGACGAACAACAATCATACCATAGGCTAGCTTCTAGGGTTTAGCCTCTCTGATCTCATGGTAGATCCACTCTTGTACTACCCATATCATTAATATTAATCAAGCAGGAGTAGGGTTTTACCTCCACCGAGAGGGCCCGAACCTGGGTAGAAACATCGTGTCCCTTGTCTCCTGTTACCATCCGCCTAGACGCATAGTTCGGGACCCCCTACCCGAGATCCGCCGGTTTTGACACCGACATTGGTGCTTTCATTGAGAGTTCCTCTGTGTCGTCGCTGTCAGGAAGGATGCCTCATCCCATCTTTAAAGACGACATCGTTGCTAAAGGAGCTTTGGCCACCGGCCAAACTCTCCGGCTAGGCGGTTTTCTTATGACCGCATGTTCGGCCGCCGCGCCGACGATGACTTCTCGGGTCATCGAAAGCAATCTTCACGTCAACTCGGAACTCGCCGAGAAGTTAGATCCGATGGAGCTCTCTTCCTTAAACGAGCTCTTGGATCGCATCGCTGCCCTGGGAGTCGCTACAGACTACGATCAGATTGGACCTAAATCTGATCTGAGAGAGATCAACTCTCCGCAGGATACCCACCACGTTGTCGTGGTAGAGGAACAATACGACGACTCTTCTCCTACCTTAAGGACTAGCTATGCCCGGATTCCTGACCCCTCCATGCCGGATTCCCGCGGAGGGGAGGACACCACTCAAGCCCTGAACTTAAAGTCAGGCGGCAGGCTAGATTCATTGGACAACCTCCAAGAACCCAACCTTCCAAGTCTGGAAACTTCTTGGCCCCTGAATCTTAGATCGGACGGGGTTCAGGATTTAATTCCACCCGCCCACCCAAACATAAGCAATCTATCCCAAATCCGGCAAGAGCCCGGTGAAACAGTACATCATTACTGTGCCAGATTCCTCCTGGTTATGGACAGGATAAAGGATTGCCGCGAGGAGGACGCAATCTCATTCTTCTGCAATAATTGCACGGACAAGGGAATCCTAAACACCATAAGTCGTCGTGAAATTACACGCTTCGCCGACTTGGCGTCCATAATCTGAAAGTACTTTGCGATGGAGAGCGCTGAAAACCGAAATCAAATTTTGGGACAATCCGGCCCCGAATACGACCCTAGTCCGAAATAAAAGGGTGCATCATCACCAGGCACCTGGGTTACATACCAAAAAGCAAAAACCCCCCAAAGGGCATGGAACCGTACTGGAGGGATGGCTCAATGGACCCTGCAAAATTCATAGCACAGAGGGCGCCACTCCAACTCATAGCCTTAGAGCATGTTGGATACTACGGCAGGTGGCCAAAAGTGGCGAAGAGCTCTTAGCTCCAGAGCACCAAATTTCAGTAATACCAAAGACAATATTAACAGTCTTTGAGACTTTCGCATCAAATAATATGCGAAACGAACACTCCGCAGCCTTGCCAAGTCTACCAGATAGCAACAATAAATCCATGGAGTGACCACGGCTATTACCTTTAACGCCCAGTGATTTAACCTAAATTCCGAACAGCCCGAGCACCAGCCACATTGGTCCTCAGTCCAATAGTGGATGGCTTTCGCCTTACCAAGGTACTCATGGACGGCGGCAGCGTATTAAACCTCATCTACGAGGAAACCCTTCGAAAAATGGAAATAGACTGGAGCCGCATTGAGCAAAGCAGCACAGCCTTTAGAGGAATAATCCCCAGTCGGGAAGCATGCTTTGTCTGAGGAAAGATCACACTAGATGTGGTGTTGCACGCCGGACAATTATAGGTCCGAGGAGGTCACATTCCAAGTGGCCCTGCTCAAAGAGCGGATACCACGCTCTATTAGGGCGAGAGGCATTCACAATTTTTCAAGCTATACCCCATTACGGGTACATGAAGCTCAAAATGCCCGGACCCAACGGAATTATCACTCTTGCTAGTGACCCGGATATAGCGCTCCACGCCGAAAATAAAACAGCCGCACTTGCCCTTGAGGCACTATCCGAAGCCCTAGCGGCAGAGGAACTCACTGCGCTGCGCTCCACGGTGAACAAGGACGATGTGATACTCAACAAGAGATCCAAGTCCACCTCTTTTAAACCGGCAGACGAAATAGTCAAATTCCAAGTCCATCCAACGGACCCTACAAAAACGGCCTCCATGGGGGCACAATTAAACCCTGATGTGGACGCCGCATTACGAGAATTCCTACGAGAAAATTGGGACATTTTTGCCTGGCACCCTTCAGACATGCCAAGAATCCCATGCCGGCTGGCCGAGCACAACCTAAATATCCTAAAAGGATTCAAGCCAGTCAAACAAGCTCTTCGGTGTTTCCCCGAACCCAAGAGACAGGCCATGGGAGAGGAGCTAGCCAAACTATTGGAGGCCGGATTCATCAGAGACATTAAACATCCGGACTGGCTAGTAAACCTGGTAATGCTACCAAAGAAGGACAAATCCTGGCGCCTATGTGTCGATTTTAAGGACCTTAACAAGGCTTGCCCAAAGGATCCCTTCCCCCTCCCCCGCATCGATCAAATTATCGATGCTACCGCAGGACACAATTCGTTGTGTTTCCTCGACGCATACTCCGGCTACCACCAAATTAAGATGGGAGAGCCAGACCAAGCCGCAACGGCATTCATCACTCCATACGGCCCATTCTGCTTCAACACAATGCCCTTTGGGCTCAAAAACGCCGGCGCAACATATCAGCACATGATTCAGACATGTCTGGCCAACCAGATCGGCAAAACAGTGGAGCCATACGTAGACGATGTGGTCGTCAAATCCAAGCATGTCGAAACCCTAGTCGACGACTTGAGGCTCACATCCGATAATCTCCGAACATATGACATTAAGCTCAACCCGGAAAAATGCGTTTTCGGCGTACCAGCCGGAAAGCTTTTGGGCTTCATTGTATCCGGTAGAGGAATTGAAGCAAACCCAGCCAAGATCCGAGCTCTGTCACAATTGGATATCCCCAAAGACCTCAAACAAATACAAAAATTGACTGGATGCGTGGCGGCTCTAAGCCGCTTTATCTCCCGCTTAGGAGAAAAAGCATTACCCCTTTATCGCCTCCTCCGGCGCACCGAACACTTCGAGTGGAGGGATGCTGCCACGGCCGGACTCAAAGAAATCAAAGCCGTATTGGCAAAAAATCCGGTCCTGGCCGCGCCCAACATGGGCAACCAATGCTATTATACATCGCAGCAACCCATCAAGTTGTAAGCGCGGTGCTCGTTGTCGAACGAGAAACGGACGGACACAAGTTCCCTCTCCAAAAACCAGTTTACTACGTGTCCACTGTCCTAACTCCATGCAAGTCACGGTACCCGCATTATCAAAAGATAGCATACACGGTGTCCATGGCATCCCGGAAGCTGCGACACTACTTCTAAGAGTGTTCGATAACAGTAGCCTCCGAAGTACCTCTTAGTGACATTATAAACAACCGCGACGCAACGGGCCGGATTGCTAAATGGGCCATTGAGCTCCTCCCGTTCGACATAACCTACAAGCCACGGTGAGCTATTAAGTCGCAAGTTTTGGCTGACTTCATCGTCGAATGGACTGAAGCCGAACTCCCTAAAGAGTACGGCACATATTCCAACTTGATCATGCACTTCGACGGCTCCAAAATGTTGGCGGCACAGGGGCTGGCGTCGTTCGACGTCCCCAACCGGAGATATAGTCCAAGACGTACTTCAAACAATGTACACGGACTCCAACAATGCAGCGAATCTGAGGCCCTTCTACATGGTCTCTGGATGGCGGTCTCCATGGGCATTCAACGCCTAGAGGTGCGCAGGATTGAACCTCGCGATATCCTAAATAAATGGGGACTTTGATGCCAAGGATCCGAAAATGGCAGCTTATCACAATGTCGTCCTAAAAATGTTAGCTCGGTTTGAGGGGCTCGAATTTCACCATATAGCCCGGGATAACAACCAGGCAGCAGGCGTGTTGGCACGCATTGGCGCAAAGTGCGATGCCGTCCCCCCCAACATCTTCCAAGAGAGGCTTTTCAAGCCATCCATTACTATGGGAGGAGAGTCCGGAAATAACAACCCGGACCCAACAACACCTGCCCCACACCGAACATTTCGACATAGTTGGTGGTCCCGCCAGCGAAATAACACCGTCATTACGAAATAATGGCGGTCATCGCCCGTGGACAGAACCATTCCTAGCCTACCTAACTAGGCAGGAACTTCCCGAGGACCAAAATGAGGCCCGCTGCATAGTGCGGCGGTCTAAAGCCTACAAGGTCCATGAGGAGAGCTTTATAAGAAAAGCACAACCGAGTCCTTCAAAGGTGTATCTCCGAAGAGGAAGGGCGGAATCTCCTGGCTGAAATTCATGCCGGACTCGGTGGGCACCATGCCGCTGCCCGGGCCCTTGTAGGCAAGGCCTTCCGTATAGGATTTTATTGGACGACGGCCCGGGCAGATGCTCAGGACTTAGTCCAACGATGCGTCGGTTGCCAGCTCTTTGCTAATCAAAGCCACATGCCACCCACCGCCCTCAAAACTATACCCATCACCTGGCCCTTAGTGGTCTGGGGCATGACATGGTTGGACCCCTTAAAGGAGGAACCCACAAGCAAAAATACCTATTGGTCATGGTGGATAAGTTCACCAAATGGATAGAGGCCAAGCCTGTAAAGACGGCCGAATCCGGACCGATGATAGACTTCATATCAGGGGTAGTGCACCGTTACGGCGTCCCCCATAGCATCATCACTGATAATGTCACGAACTTCACGGCCGACGAGGTCAAACTCTGGTGCAAAAACATGGGCATCAAGCTCGACTACGCTTCAGTCTATCACCCTCAAACTAACGGTCAAGTCGAGCGAGCAAACTGTCTAATCATGAGCGGCATTAATCCCAATCTAGTGCGGTACCTCAAGGAATCTAACACGCCTTTGGGTAGAGGAGCTCGACTCCGTACTACGGTGGCTGCGGACCACGCCCGAATTGCACTACCGGATTCACACCATTTTTATGGTATACGGTAGCGAGAGGCAGTTTTGCCCTGCGACATAATTCATGACTCACCTCGCGTGCGCATGTACGAAGAAAGAGAAGCCGAGCTCGATCAGCAGGACAGCTTGGACGCCTTGGAGGAGGAGCGTGACGTGGCAAAAACTCATTCCACATTCTATCAACAGCAAGCTCGAAGATATCAAAGCAGGGAAGTACGGGCCAAAGCTTACAATGTTGGCGAACTAGTTCTACGCCTGCCGGACAAGAAAAAGGACAAACTCAAGCCCAAATGGGAGGGTCCCTTCATCATCGACCAAGTCCTGACCGGCGGAGGCGTACTGCGTCAGTGAACGCATCCGATAACCGACTCGAGCCGAACCCATGGAACGCAGCCCGTCTCCGAAGATTCTCGCCCTAGCGCGGATTCTGAGTTCGTCTCCTTCCTCCGTCTATATTTTATACTTTAAGCTGTCTTTTATTTCTCTCATTATCCCTCCTTTTTTTCGAAGCTGTTAAAGGCTCGTTTGCGCATTGTTCGCACACACTTGACACGCTATCCGCGCTCATTATACCTGGGGGCTTCTTAACAGAAGCTTATTTATACGGGCTTTATGCCCAACACATGTGTCACACTTCCGCATGTACCTTTTATTCACCATTATATGCATCGATATGACTTAAGTTTTGGCCAAGCTGGGTTGCCTGGCTCTGTGCTTACCCCTACGTTCCCGATTGTTCGGCTAGGTGGTAAAGGAGCACCTCTGCGATTGTTACCGCCTTGGTCAGCCGGACGCATACCTCAGACCGGGTGAAGCCGAAAGCTAAGCGTTCTTAAGGGAATATTCGGTCGGTGAACTAAAAGACGATATTTATTTTCATTTATCTGCCCCGGATGCTTTTCTGCTTTTTTCGCGGTCCGGAGATGCACTTTAGGGCATGCCTCCCGAGGAAAGGAACCCCTAATGGAACTATTCTCCCTGGAAGATGTTTCTTACTAACCATGTAATATAACATAACTAGTTGGGAACTTGTCTGATAAAGCACTCATGACCCCTACGCCTGGTCTCCACGCATGCCCAGGTTTTTACATAACCGCGAGGGTACTCGGACACACTCCGGACTATTGGGTCCCGAGGTTGAAGCGAAAAGGTCCGCTACGACAAACGAGCTACAACCCGATTTTACATGTCATTTAAATTACATAGTCAAATTGACTGATTGTATTCCTCTTCAATGCCATCTAATAGGCTGTCTAGTTTATAGTCCTGCTGGGAATACTTTGCGGCCAACTCTACTTGGCCGTACACTAAGCTCACAGGGATCTCCTTCCCGTCGGGCCCCACAGGTCCGACCTCGGCCATGTGGTTTGGATCCGCCTTTGTGTACCGCATCTTCACCATGGCCCAGGCCTCCCTGGCGCCTTGACGACATGCCGATATCTTCCATAGTCGGAAGCGCCGCGTGCTCCTGAAGCTTCTCTGCAAGCTCTCCAAGGCCTTGAGGCGGGGAGATAGATGGCCACAAGGCACAGGCAACGCCTTTCATCACCGCCGAACTCGTTCGTGCAGTTGCAATAGCTCGGGAAGAAGGTCACCCGTAGAACCGGGCATTTCCTCTGCAGGACGACCCGTGAGAATACCTACAGACATAACTCTGTTAATTGACTTCCTCGCCGAACTCTTTTTCAAAGTTTGCTCAAGCACTTACTATAAATGTCGCGACGAAGTCGCCGATTCTCCTTCATGGAGTCAGACAGCTGGGCACGAACATCCTTTAGTTCCTCACCCAGCTGGGTGTTGGCATCTTGGAGATTTTTTTTCTCTTGCCTCACCCTTGTAAGCACATTCTCACCAGCCTTCAACCGGCGCAAGAGATGTTGCTTGTCCGGATCTAGTCCGGCGCCATCTGCAATATTATTGTCAGATTTACACACACGCCGCACTTCACAAACTACTTATCTTTTGAAGCATATATTACCAGAGGGGGTCTCTGTGGCTCCCCAGAGTGGCTAGTCTTGACCTCAAGTTGGGCCTTGCATTCTTCAAGCTCTGGGACAATCGGGTATTCTTTTTGTAAGATCCTGCATAACAAATGATCCTTAAATCAGTTATTCTAACTATTTTAAGTCTCGGGAGACTCTTGGCATATATAACCGTCAAATTTCCTCACCCGTATGTCCTTTACATACTGCTCAGTAGCTCTGGCTAGACCATCTTGAGCGGCACGGAGGTGCGCATCTCGAATAGAAGGCATTCAATGCCTCTTGGGAGAAACATGCGTCACGAAGAAGCTGTCTGACGGCGCCTTTGTGATTCATGGCGCTCTCCACCTCGGAGTTGGTGGCGGACAATCTGTCGGCATCCTCTGTCGGGAGGAGCATCCGACGACGCCTCGTGCTCGCCTCCGCTTCGACTGGCTTTGGAGCCCGGTGGCGGAGGCTCGATTGGCAACCTCTCCGGACACAGTCCGGCGAGCGCTCTTTTTCCTGAAAAGAGCACCAGCATTAGTACGCCTTCCAGGAATCAATCCTGGGAATATGGTGACGCGCCATACCGTTGCGACGGTGTTTCAATCCGTACCGCACTTCTTTTTAGCCTGCGGGGCCGTGCTGCCCCTTGTTGGCTAGACGCCGCGGGCTCGGGCTCCTACCTCGAAGGCACCCTCTGCGAAACGCCATTGGTATACGGTGATAAAAAATAAGCACGGATGGGTCATTATCAAAGTATTGGGACCTCGTTCTCAGTTACCTGTGAGGCTGGAAGTATTCCGGGGTAATCGGCCGTAATGGCAACCAAGGCATTATCGATGCTCGGTTGGTGAAATACCCCATCAATCATCTCCACCAATATGTCCGGATCCTCTTGGGAGGCGGATCGAGAGCCGTTCGGATCCTCGGGTTGTGGAGGCGGGTTGTTTATGTCTTTACGGCCTAGCGCGGTTCTGTGTCAAAATCACAAAATGAGATACCTAACCATGGGAATACGGATCGGATGTAAAAAGAAATGTCCGCTTACCCGGCTTCGAGGATTGTTCATAGAAAATCCGTTCAAAGGACCTGACGCGGAGAAAATCCTCCTCTTCTCCCTTGTACAGCGCAGACAAGATCTTCACCGGATCGGTGACCGATCCCGCCCCTTACGGCCATGACGGGTGGCATCGTCCTCCCGTTGAAATCCCACATGGGGTGGCCCCTATCTTTGGGCGGCTGCACCCCCGCATAATACATGTGGCCATGACACCGATCATGGTCAGTCCGGAATGAGCTAACAATCTTATTCGGCTCATCAGGTAAAGGACGTCCCTGTCGTCTTCCCTCTGGGAGCTCCGCGGGCGCCAACTCAGGCGTTTCTTCAAAGGAGCATTGCTGAATTCCGGGAGACCGATCCGAACAGGATCCGGCAGTGGGACGTCTTCTATATAAAACCATTCCGAAGGCCAGTCTTCGGACGCCTTCTTCGGGGTTCCGGATAGATATCCGGTCCCGGCGATGCGCCATAGCTCGGCTCCGCCCACTTGATATATTGACCCCTCATGAGAAGGGGGTACAAGTCAGAATAATCTCTTCCAGCGCAAAATGAGCCTCGGCGCCCAAGAACAGTTCGCAAAGGGCCACGAAGCCCGCGATGTGCAAAATGGAGGCAAAGCGTAAGGTGGTGGTGTAATCGAGGCCGTAGAACTCAAGAGCCCCCGGAGAAACGGATGAATTGGAAATCCGAGTCCTCTTACTAGATAAGAGATAAAGCACACCCGCTCTCCTTTGGAGGGATCAGGGACACTCTCCGCTTGCTTTCTGCCCTTATAGGTGGCGAGTCCGGCTCGAACCAGAACCATGAAAGCCGAGGGAAGGAATCCCTTGGTTTGGAGTGTCACTAGCTCGCTATGCGGGACTGAGCATCTCTCCCAATTTCGGTGAAAGGCTGGAGGCCTTGAGAGGAGGAGCCGTCGACCGGTCCATGATGGAATGGATTTTTGTCGGATGCACTCCGATGAAAGCTCACGGAGGGAGGATGGTGTGACTCGGATCTAGATCCTCGTCCCTTTATAGACAGCTCATTTGCGCCGCTAGAGATAAGTGTAAAAATACCACGGCTTTTCGCATTCATTCAAACACGTGGAAGATGGCCATTATTGGGCGTGGAAGCCAAGGAGCGCAGCATTTATCAGAAGCCGGACACTATTCGACAAGTATATGGAATTTGGAGAAGAACCCGCCTCGTAATGCCGAAGACAATCTACGCGCCAAACTCGTCGCCATTGAAGCCTGGTTCGGGGGCTACTGAGGGAGTCCCGGATTAGGGGGTGTCCGGATAGCCGAACTATCACCGTTGGCCGGACTCCTGGACTATGAAGATACAAGATTGAAGACTTCGTCCCGTGTCCGGATGGGACTTTCCTTGGCATGGAAGGCAAGCTTGGCGATACGGATATGTAGATCTCCTACCATTGTAACCGACTACTGTAACCCTAACCCTATCCGGTGTCTATATAAACCGGGCGTTTTAGTCCGTGGGGACGAACAACAATCATACCATAGGCTAGCTTCTAGGGTTTAGCCTCTCTGATCTCGTGGTAGATCCACTCTTGTACTACCCATATCATCAATATTAATCAAGAAGGAATAGGGTTTTACCTCCATCGAGAGGGCCCGAACCTAGGTAAAAACATCGGGTCCCTTGTCTCCTGTTACCATCCGCCTAGACGCACAGTTCGGGACCCCCTACCCGAGATCCGCCAGTTTTGACACCGACAATCCCCTTGCCCGATAATGGGATCCTCGGTCGCCCGGCACTAGCCAAGTTCATGGCGGCGTCACACTACACCTACAACATGCTAAATATGCTCGGGCCGTTGACCATCATCTCCGTCCCCTCCGACAAGAAGGACGCGCTGATTTGCGCCGACCAACTCTACCGAGAAGAAGTTGCAGCAGCTGCCGTCAAGGCACTTGCTCCTGCCAACAAGGCCGGGAGGGAAGAAGAAGCCCGGCAAGACCTCTCGCACCCACTCTGGCAAGCGCACCTCCTCGGAGTGTTGCGCTACCATCGAGGACGTGCCAGAGAGCTCTACCAGCAAGAGCAAGAAATCCAGAGCCGAGCCACCGCAGAAGAAGGTGTCCGTCAGGGAGGATGGCACGGGAGGGGCCTTCACCATAGGCTCCACCCTCGACAGCAAATAGGAAGGCGCGCTCATCACCTTCCTGCGGGCGAATGTCGATGTGTTTGCGTGGCAAGCATCCGACATCCCCGGTGTTCCCAGGGAGGTGATTGAGCACCACCTAGCTGTCTGCCCTCATGCGCGGCCCGTCAAGCAGAAGGTCGAGCGAGGCTGCGGAGAGGCGGGAGTTCATCACAGAGGAGATCGGGGAAGTTGGAAGCGGAAGGTTTGGTGAGAGGAGTGCTCCACCCGACGTGGTTGGCCAATCCGGTAGTGGTGCGCAAGGCAAATGGGAAGTGGAGGCTGTGTATTGACTACACAGATATCAATAAGGCTTGTCCTAAGGACCCCTTCCCGTTGTCGCGCATCGACCAGATTGTTGACTCCATGGTTGGGTGTGATCTGTTGTCATTCCTCGATGCCTACTTGGGCTACCACCAAATCTTCATGACAAGAGAGGATGAAGAGAAGACAGCATTCATCACCCCATGTGGTACTATTGATTTTTACGGATGCCTTTCGGGTTGCAGAGTGCTGGCTCGACGTTTGCAAGAGCAGTACAAATTGGTTTTGAACCCCAGCTCCATAGAAATTTGGAAGCATACATGGATGACATAGTGGTCAAAACCAAGGACGGGGCAACTCTTTGCAAGATCTGGAAGGGACATTTGCCAACCTGCGCAAGATCAACCTTAAGCTGAACCCTGAGAAGTGTGTCTTCGGTGTTCCGTCCGGCAAGCTTCTCAGTTTCTTTGTGTCGCAGCACGGGATCGAGGCAAACCCAGACAAAATCAAAGCTATTGAGCAGATTGAGGCGCCCAAGCGGATCAAAGATGTGTGTCGGCTCACCGGCTGCGTCGCCGCCATGAGCCGATTCATCTCCAAGTCCGCCGAGCATGCCCTTCCCTTTTTCAAAATCTTGAAGAAGGCAGGCCCAATGGAGTGGACCCCAGAAGCCGAGGCGGTGTTGCAGGATCTGAAGAAATAACTTTCTTCCACGCCAATACTGGTTGCACCTAAACCACAAGAGCCATTGCTGCTGTATCTGGCGGCAACGAATCAAGTGGTCAGCGCCGCACTGGTGGCACAGAGGGAGGTCGACGAGGAGGCAGTAGAGACGGCAGAACCAGCGGATGGCAAGCCAAAGATCCCCCCGGCAGCGCCTGGTGCCGGCAAGGCAAGGCCCCCGACAGAGTCTGATGCCACCAAGGCAGTGCCCGCGCAGTCAAGTGAGGTGGTGCAGAAGAAGAAGAAGAAGAAGATGATGCAGCACCCGGTTTACTTTGTCAGCTCCCTCTTGCAAGGGGCTAGGTCGAGGTACTCCGGTGTGCAGAAATTGCTCTTCGGCCTCCTTATGGCCTCGAGGAAGCTGCGTCATTACTTCCAAGCCCACGAGATCATTGTCGTCACCCACCTCCCATGGCAATGGATATTGCATAACCCAGATGCGACCGGAAGGATTGTGGAATGGGCCCTGGAGTTGTCAAGTTTTGGGTTGAAGTTTGAAAGTACCTCGACAATCTAGAGCAGAGTCTTGGCGGAGTTCATTGCAGAATGGACCTCAACGCCCGACGAAGGAATCCAGGAGACCGCTCTCCCCGGCAAGGAAGTAGACCGCGACTGGATCATGTACTTTGATGGGGCTTTCTCGCTGCAAGGCGCCGGTGCCGGTGTGTTGCTTGTCGCACCCACCGGAGAGCACCTCAAGTATGTGATCTAGATGCACTTTCCCAGGGAGATGTCCACAAACAACACTGCTGAGTACGAGGGGCTGCTTGCGGTCTCGTAATCATGGCAGACCTCGGGGTGAAGAAGCTCATCGTCAGGGGTGACTTGCAGCTTGTCGTGAGGCAAGTCAACAAGGATTACCAGAGCCCATTGATGGAGGCCTACGCAGATGAAGTGAGGAAGCTGGACGAGCACTTTGGCGGTATCCAAGCGGAGCACGTTCCCCGAGCAGAGAACGACATCGTTGATTACCTGTTGAAGCGTGCCGCATTCAAGCTACCTGTGGAACCAGGTACCTTTTTGCTCCGGTTAACTCAGCCATCCGTCGAACCATCAATAGGGCACAACAAGCGGAGGAAATCAGGTCCCGACAAGTACTTTCCCGCCGAGCCCCCTCGGACTACCGGCAAGGATGTTGCCGTGCACACTGAGCCTGCCCAAGAGCAATTGGCTCCAGCAGGGCGTCAAGCCCTGGCCGTGGAGACAGCCGCTCCCATGGTAGAAGAGATGCCTTTGGTCCTTGCCGTTGAGCCCCAGGCTCCGGCATGGGCGCAGCATACCGTCCGATTCCTCCAAATAGGGGAGCTTCTGGAGGAGCAGGAAGAAGCAGAAAAAGTAGCCCGTCGGTCTGCCTGTGCAGTTCATCGATGGCGTCACATGCAGGAGGAGGCCGAACGGTGTGAAATTGAAGTGCATCCCCCGGGAGGAAGGACTAGAGCTGTTGGCGGAGATACATGGAGGCATATGTGGCTCCCACATAGGGTCGAGGGCCCTTGCCGCCAAGGCGTTCCGGCAAGGTTTCTTCTGGCCCACCACCCTCTAGGATGCGACGACACTAGTAACCAAGTGTGAAGCATGTCAGTTCCATTCAAAGAAGCTTCATCAACCAGCTCAAGCCCTTCAAACAATCCCTCTCTCCTGGCCATTCTCAGTCTGGGGGCTTGATATACTGGGCCCCTTCCCCGTGTTGTCGGGGGCTTTGAGTACTTGTACGTTGCAATCGACAAGTTCACAAAGTGGCCGGAAGTGGAAGCAGTGAGAAAGGTGACAACACAGTCAGCCATCAAGTTCTTCAAGGGACTTGTCTGCCGCTTTGGTGTGCCAAGCAGAATTATCACCGACAACGACACGCAGTTCACGAGCCACACCTTCATGCAGTATGTTCAAGACCTCTACAGCAAGGTCTGTTTTGCTTCCATGGCACACCCTCGGAGCAACGGCCAAGCGGAGAGGGCGAATGCTGAAGTGTTGCGAGGCCTGAGAACGAAGACCTTTGATAGGCTGCACAAGAGAGGAAGGTGCTGGATTGATGAGTTGCCGGCGGTTCTTTGGTCGATCAAGACGACGCCAAATCGAGCCACCGGTGAGACACCCTTTGCCCTAGTATATGGGGCAGAGGCAGTTCTCCCCACGGAACTCAAATACGGGTCACCTCGAGTGCTCGCTTATGATGAGCTTGAGCAAGAGCAGTTGTGGCAAGATAACGCAATGCTCCTTGAGGGTCTAATCACCGGATGACTCTCCGGCTGTTGAACTATGTGACTTAAGTCCGGAGGTCGGACATATGTACCTTGGAAGTTGTCGAGGAAGACGTCTTCCAAGTCCTCCCAGCTGCCAATGGAGTTTTCAGGCAGACTGTTCAACCAGTGCCGAGCTGGTCCCTTGAGTTTTAGTGGGAGGTATTTGATGGCATGAAGATCATCACCGCGGGCCATATGAATATGGAGAAGAAAATCCTCGATCCATACCGCGGGGTCTGTTGTCCCATCATATGATTCGATGTTCACGGGTTTGAACCCTTCTGGGAATTTGTGTTCCATTACTTCATCGCTGAAGCAAAGGGGGTGTGCGGCGCCTCTATATCGGCCCACGTCGCGACATAGCTCGGATGGAGTCCGTCTGTGGTTTTCGGCCCGGGCGTGATTATGCTTGTCGCGTCCGGCTAGGTAGCCGTTGCGTTGGTCGGGCACGCCTCTACCGATCCATAGATCGATCCGTGCATCTGCTCTACTCTCCAGGTCCTGCCGCAGGTCATATATATATATCCCTGAGCTATTTTATCTCTGCCTTTACGGCAAGGTAGTATGGGCTGGTGTTCGGCTTGAGTTGCGGCTTTGTCCCGGCCACGTGGTGGTCGATCAGCCGCATTACATGCTGATGGTACGGGCTCAAGTGCCTCGTCATCGAATTGAGGTAGCAATTTGCGCTTCGGGTAACTTTTGGTTGGGAGCTCGAGGCCGTATTGCTTGGCCGCCAGGACATTAGTTGTAACATCCCAAATTTTCAATTTGGAATGTTATACATTAGGTCATCATGCATATCATATTTTTCTCGCATTTTTCCGATCCTAGAAATTTCATGCAACTCAAGGACCCTCGGAGAGAGTTGGAAGTTTCATTATTTTCGTATTTGGGATTTTTCCAAATTTTGAAAATAGGATCATTTGGATTTATTTAAATTATCTTCATAAAGTTTTTCCTATAAAAATATTTTGAGAGGGAATAATATGACTTTCCCAACATTTAGGAAAAACGAAGATATTATAAATAAACCAAATTTGGTTTTGGAAGATTTATTTTGCTTAGGCAAAAATGAGCATTTTAAAAATTTATGCATGTATATTGTTTTTAAAGTTCATTTTGTTCGACTCATTTTTAGGAGTCGGGGAAAATTTGTTTTAATTAATTTGGAGTTCATTTGGTATTTTTTTATTTGTTTTGTTTTAAATTCTAATTAAAAAAAAATCAGCGCCCCCCCCCCTGGACCGAGGCCCAGTGGCCCAAGCCCGGCCAGGCCAGGCAGCGCCCACCCGCCTCCGCCTCCTCCCTCATGTGCCGCCGCCCGCCGGTGTCCCGCCGCCCGCCACGCCCGCCCGAGTCCCAGTGGGACCCGGCTCCCCTTGCCCCCTCCCAAGCCACCCGACGCCCCCTCCCTTTATAACCCGCCCGCCCCCTCTCCCTCATCTCGATCCGCGCCCGCCCACCGACCGCCACCCACCCGGCCGAACCACTTGCCGTTCCCTCGCCGCCTTGCCGCCCCCTCGGCCGGACCTCCCGACCCGCCGCCCGACCCCTCGCCCGAGCCGGAGAGCCCTCCGCGACCACCGAGGTAGCCACCGCCGCCCAGCGCCGATTCGGTTTTCCACCGTGAACCGTCCGGTTTTTAAAAAAATATGTTCGGTTTTTAAAAACCTAGATTGGTTTTATTTTTATTCGGTTTTCTTATTTAACGAACGTTCACCGAACCGTTAACCCGATGAACGCGTTCGTTAGATTCGTTCTGTTAACGAACGCTCACTTTTTAACCCGTTCGTCGTTTTTCTTTTTAATCGGAATTAATCCGTTATTTTCTGATTTGATTTCAGATTTGATTTTCAAAACTGTTTTATTTCTCGCTCTTTTATTGGAATCAGGTGATTCAAGCGCCTGGAGTTTCGTAACGAAACCGCCGTTCCGACTACCCTACTTTCACAAAGTTTTGCCATTGTGAAATTTTGACCTATTTTCAGATTTGCTAAACCGAGTCGTTCTCTCTCGAGTTCCGACTTTCGATGCTTTATTTGACTCGATTCTTTTGCAACCAGGGTTCTTAAGTTGAACTATCTGGTTAGATCTTTTATTCGAGATTTCCACTGTGCATTAGATGAGTACTTATTGTATGCTTGTTGATTGTTTATGCGTTAGATCACCCGGAGTGCGCCGCTTGTTACTTGAATCTCTAGGACTCATGGATCATCAGCAAGGCAAGTAACACTTTGATCATACCTTTGCTACTACCCAGTTTTATTGCATTAGATCAAACCCTCAAACACTTGCATTGTTTAGGATCTAATTAAATTGTGGGATGGGAAGTAGATTGAGGTAGTACCTATTACCTGTTTTACTTATGAAACCTTGGGAGTTACTTCTACGTTTGCTTGATTATGCTATGCTATGCTAGTAGACGTGGATTGGGTGAGTGAATATCCATGACAGATGTGAGATTGTTAATTAATGGTTTACCTAAGGTGGCAACCTAAACACACATCTGGGTGGATTGAGGCACTGGTTTCTATCGAGACTTGCTCAGATTTCTTCGGACCGCCACCAGGCTCTAAGGGATCATAAGATTATTCAAACTGGAAACTTACGTGTGCAGCCACAAGCCAATTATGGGCTCTGGCATAGTTGACTAAGTTGTGCGAACTCTTACGGGTAGGCTAGCTGATGTAGGGGATGTAGGTTGGTACGGTCTACCCACATGTAAGGTGCTAAGCGCTTACGAAAGACTATGTCTCGGTCATCCGCTTTCTCAAACACCATGTAGTGCGAGAACCAAGCGGAGGCGATCGAGTCTTGTGGGGAAAAGTCATGAAACCTCTGCAGAGTGTATAAACTAATCATGATTAGCCGTGTCCCCGGTTATGGACAATTTGAGTATCCGGTACTTGATTATCATGTGAATCTCAACATGTTACTTCTAAAATAAATGTATTGGGTTTTTAATGAGTACTTTCTAATTGGGATTGAGGATGCTGTCAACCATCTTCAATGTTTAACAACCACCATGATAGTTAAATAAAATTATTCCTTTGATGTAGGGAAAAATTGGCTTTTCGCAAAAATGTAACCGTAGAGACTAACCACCACCAAATATGCATGTAGTATAGGCTTATTCATTCATTGCTCCTTACGTGTTACATTGCCAAAGATATTCCATGTCTTGACCCGTTTTGAGCTGCAACTTTTCATGTTGCGCAGACTTTTCGAACGACGAGTAAGATGTTAGGTTGTGGTTCTATACTCGGTGATGCGGGAGTTGATGGACTCACTCGTTTTCCAAGCCTTCCATTGTTATTATTAGATGGCCTTAAGCCATATTATTGTATTAAGTTCCCTTGTGGACAACGATGTAATAAGTGTGTGATTGCTACTGCTATAAATCCTTGAAGTACTATCTTGTGTCAAGACATTCTTGATCCAGGATGACACTGAGTACAGAGCGCTAGATCCATTCGGGTCTGGTCGCGACAGAGAATGGTATCAGAGCACACGCTGACTATAGGACACGACCACTAAGATAAAGCCATAGATCTCTACTCTCTTCTCATTTCTAACTCCTCATCTTTTCTACTCTTTAGGATGACGGACGCGAAGATCAAGTACACCCAACCAGATGAAGGCACACCATTTGGATTTCACTTGAAGGAAGTTACCAAGTACCTGAACATTGGATTACCAAGCTTCACCGGAACTTTCAACGCCACTCTGCATGAAGAGGAGCTATTTGGAAGATTCATGCTCACGTTCGGGAAGGACATTCGCCCCAATCACCAAGCCTATAGATGGTGTTTTCGATTGTACCAACTTGGAGTCCGGGAAAGAGCATGGCAGCTCACATCACCATGGGACGCATTGGAGAAGTTTACCAAGAAGACCTCAAGGACACAATCTACCAGATTTATGACGCCGAGACGACAAATGGGAAGTCGTCACCACTAAGAAGGATAGATCCATTGCAGCATTTATCCAGAGTTAAACCAGCACATTCGACGCCAGAGAACCAGATGTGCAATGATATGTTGGAGTTGCAAAATGCAAAAGGAAGGATCATCGAGCTTGAAGAAGAACTCAAGACAACTCGCAAGGACTATATGGACGAGATCGTAGCTCTAGCAAGACACAATAACGATCTTAAGTACGAGATCGAAGAACTCAAGAAGAAGTTGGCGCTCAGGAATGAAGACCAAGATGTCAATCACCCAGCGACTACATCAACATCGGCGACACCGATTCGGATCCAAGTGAACCCGACTTTGAAGACGAAGTGGAGCGGACATCATGGAGTCTTCCACCGGTTCAAATTAGTAGAAGTCCCCCACATATTAGTAGTATTTCCCTCCATGTAAACATTATAGTACCGCACTTTTGCGATAGTTAGATCGTTGTAAGCCCTTGTTTGATTGAATGAAGTGATTTTGTGTGCATTTGCTCATGTGCATTTGGGTAGTGATTCCCCTTAGACCTCATTCTATTCTAAATTCTCATCTTTTCTAAAACCATCAGATGCCTCCTAGACGCGACCCCGGATTTGTTTTCCCGCCAGAGATCACCCAATTGATTCAGCAGCAGAATACCCTGATTCAAACATTGGTGCGTAACTGTGGCAACAACAACAACAACAACAACAACCCACCGCCACCACCACCACCATGGATCATCTCGACTCGTTTCCTTAGACCGAATCCGCCGGTGTATTCCAAGAGCACCGAGCCGATTGTAGCAGTATGACCGCTCCGCAAGATAGGAAGGAGCTGACCATCGCAGGATGCACGGATGGAGAAAGAGTGAAGTTTGCGGCGCATCGGCTTGAAGGACCCGCAGCGGCATGGTGGGAGAATTTCACAGCCACTTACCCGTGAGACACCGCCACATGGGATCAATTTCAGCAAGCTTTTATACCGCCCATGTTTCAAAGCAGGAGCCATGGCCATGAAGAAGCGTGAGTTTCGCAACTTACGCCAAGGAGGAAGGACTGTTGGCCAGTACGTGGATGACTTTAGTAAATTAGCACGTTATGCCCCAGATGACGTTGCTACGGATGCAACTAAACAGGAGAAGTTTCTAGAAGGACTGAATGATGAGTTCAGCATGCCGTTGATGGTAGCAAGTTTCAATAACTACCGGAGTTAGTAGACCGAGCCCTCATGATTGAAGGAAAGCAGCGAAGAATTGAGAACTGCATAGCGGAAGTATGGACAAAGGGAAGTATAACTCTGGAGCTCAAAGAAACCTCGTTATACCCCTAAATCAGGAATTCGGGCCAAAGATACCCATGGAGGAGGAAATTAGCATAACCATAACAGCACTAAGAATGGGAACGGGAATGGAGGAAGCAACGACAGAATCGCACCAACCCGTCAACACCATCCAAAGTAGACCTAAGTCATGTTACTTGCTTTAAGTGCCGCAAGATTGGGCACTATGCAAATGACTGTCCAGAAGGCCAGAATGGAAATGGCAATGGAAGCTCTGGAAAGAAGCCCAACCCTTTCAATAGAGGACAGGTGAACCACATTGATGTGGAGGAGGTTGAAGATCAGCCCGATGCAGTAATCGGTAAGTTTTTGGTTAAGTCATTTACTGCAGTTGTTCTTTTCGATCTTTGGTGCATCGCATTCATACATATCAAGGGATTTGTGGATAAGTACAAGTTACCAACCCAAGCCCTTAGGTCACCCATGCTAGTAACCTCACCCGGAGCAGAGTACATGGCTAGTAAATGGTGTGATCGACTGCCATTAAGGATTGGACACTATGTTTTCCCCTCGGACCTAATAGTTTTGGAATCCCAAGGATTGGATGTGATATTAGGTATGGATTGGTTATCAAAGTATGGAGGAAACATTGATTGCTCTACTAGATCAATTTTGCTCACCACACCTGAAGGAAGAAGGATTAAGTATGTATCACGGCACGAGCCGAGGAGAGCACAAGTTAATTGCTTGTCGAGTGGTACAGAAGAAGTACCGGTGGTGAAGGATTTTCCGATGTATTTCCTAAGAGTTGCCGTGAATGCCACCGGATAGAGACATTGAGTTTTTGATCGAAAGCTGTTGCCGTGAACAGGCCCTATATCGAAGCGATCAGATAGGATGCCCGCAAAGGATTTGGCGGAAATCAAGAAACAGTTAAGGAACTATTGGATAAAGGTTTTATACGCCCAAGCTCTTCACCTTGGGGATCACCCGTTTATTGGTGGAGAAGAAGGATGGATCTTTGAGAATGGTTGTTGATTATCGTGGATTAAATGAAGTAACAATCAAGAACAAGTACCCACTACCTATGATAAATGATCTGTTTGATCGCTTGCAAGGAGCCAAGGTGTTTTCCAAGATCGACTTGCGATCGTGGTACCATCGATTGAAGATTCGGGAGCAGGACATACCCAAGACAGCATTTACCACGAGATATGGACTATACGAGTATACCGTTATGTCATTTGGATCGACTAACGCACCAGCCTATTTCATGAACCTGATGAACAAAGTGTTTATGGAGTTTTTGGATAAGTTCGTCGTGGTGTTCATTGATGACATTTTGATTTTCTCGAAGAATGAAGAGGAACACAAGGAACATTTGCGATTGGTTTTGGAGAAACTGAGGGACCACCAGTTGTATGCCAAATTCTGCAAATGTGAGTTTTGGTTAAAGTAAGTTGGATTTCTCGGACATGTTATTTCAGGAGAAGGGATAGCAGTTGACCCCACCTAAAGTTGAGACCGTAACCAAATGGGAAGCACCAACGACAGCTTGGAGAGATTCGGAGTTTCCTTGGACTCGCAGGATACTACCGAAGATTCATTGAGAATTTCTCAAGGATTGCTAAGCCTATGACAGAATTGTTGAAGAAGGAAAATAAATTCATATGGACCGAGGACTGTGAGGCAAGTTTTCGTGAGTTGAAGAAAAGATTGGTTACCTCACCAGTTTGATAATCGCCAGATCAAACTAAGGATTATGAGGTGTATTACGACGCTTCACGTCGAGGACTTGGAGCGATACTTATGCAAGAAGGAAGAGTTGTTTCGTATGCTTCACGACAACTTAAGCACCATGAGTTGAATTATGCCACTCATGATTTGGAGTTAGCAACCGTAGTGCATGCCACGAAGACGTGGAGACATTTTCTCATTGGAAATCATTGTGAAGTATATACGGATCACAAGAGTTTGAAGTACATCTTCACACGTATGAATTGAATCTCGGACAAAGGAGATGGTTAGAGCTTATTAAGGATTATGACATGAGATTGCATTATCACCCGGAAGGCTAATGTCGTAGCAGAGCGCATTTACTGAGCCGTAAGAGCCACGTAAATGCCCTAATGATGGGAGGAATACCCAATGAGTTAGCCGAGGACCTTCGAGAGAAATGTTTGGAAATAGTTCCAAGAGGCAATGTAGAAGCATTTGAGATTCAGTCGACACTGATGGACAAAATCAGAGAAGCCCAAAAGGCGGATAAGGAAGTTGCCACTATAAAGGAGAAAATGAGCAAAGGAAAAGCTAAAGGATTTCGTGAGGATGAACCACGATACCTTATGGTTTGGAGACCGTGTTTATGTGCCCAATAACCCAGAAATCAGGAAGTTGATTTGACAAGAAGCCCATGATTCACCCTATTCGATTCACCCAGGAAATACCAAGATGTATTTGGATTTGAAGAATATTTTCTGGTGGACCGGAATGAAGAAGGATATTGCGGAGTATGTAGCAGTTTGTGACGTATGTCGAGAAAGTAAAGGCGTAACATCGAAGCCGGCGAGATTGTTACAACCATTGCCGATACCCGAATGGAAGTGGGATAAACTAGGCATGGATTTTATCACAGGATTGCCAAAGACTCGTTCAGGATATGACTCGATTTGGGTTATAGTCGACCGTTTAACAAAGGTAGCCCAGTCCAGACAAAAGAGCTATGCCGATTCAAAGCGCAAAGCGATTGAGTATGAAGTTGGAGACAGAGTATATCTCGAGTATCCCCGCTTGAGGAGTTAAGCGTTTTGGAGTTAAAGGAAAGTTAGCACCCGTTTCGTTGGACCGTATAAGATTTTTGCAACGCATGGGAGAAGTTGCGTATAAGTTGGAATTACCAAAAGGACTGTCAGAGTTCATGATGTATTCCATGTTTCTCGATTGAAGAAATGTCACCCGAGATAGCGAGAGGTACCGTTAAGAGACACGGTGCACTTTGGAAGCAAATCAGTTGAAGGATGACTTGACATATGAGTAAAAACCGCATAAGAAACTCGATTATGCCAGCAGAGTTACCCGCAGCAAGGTTATTAAGTTTTGCAAAGTTCAGTGGAGCCACCACACTGAGGATGAAGCCACCTGGGAAAGAGAGGAAGTTTTGCTCAAGGACCACCCTCACCTATTTTCTAGCCAACCCGAATCTCGAGGGCGGGATTCATCTTAAGGGGGTAGGTTTGTAACATCCCAAATTTTCAATTTGGAATGTTATACATTAGGTCATCATGCATATCATATTTTTCTCGCATTTTTCCGATCCTAGAAATTTCATGCAACTCAAGGACCCTCGGAGAGAGTTGGAAGTTTCATTATTTTCAGATTTGGGATTTTTCCAAATTTTGAAAATAGGATCATTTGGATTTATTTAAATTATCTTCATAAAGTTTTTCCTATAAAAATATTTTGAGAGGGAATAATATGACTTTCCCAACATTTAGGAAAAACGAAGATATTATAAATAAACCAAATTTGGTTTTGGAAGATTTATTTTGCTTAGGCAAAAATGAGCATTTTAAAAAATTTATGCATGTATGTTGTTTTTAAAGTTCATTTTGTTCGACTCATTTTTAGGAGTCGGGGAAAATTTGTTTTAATTAATTTGGAGTTCATTTGGTATTTTATTTATTTATTTTGTTTTAAATCCTAATTTAAAAAAAAAACAGCGCCCCACTGGGCCGAGGCCCGGCCCAAGCCAAGCCCAGGCCAGGGCCGGCCGACCACCTCCCGCCTCCTCCCTCGCGCAGCCGCCTCCCTTGGGTGTCCCGCCGCCGCCGCCCGCCGCCCGAGTCCCACCGGACCCGGCTCCCCTTGCCCCTCCCCAAGCCACCCTGCCCCTCCCCCTTTATAACCCGCCGCCCCCCTCTCCCTCATCTCGATCCTTGCCCGCCCGACCGCCACCCACCCCGATCAACCCCGCCTTGCCGTTCCCTCGCCGCCGACGCCGCCCCCTCGACGCCGGACCCTCCCGACCCCGCCGCCGACCCCTCGCCCGAGCCCCGGAGAGCCCTCCGGCGACCACCGGAGGTAGCCACCGCCGCCCCGCGCCGATTCGGTTTTTCCACCGTGAACCGTCCGGTTTTTTTAAAAAAAAAATATGTTCGGTTTTTTTAAAAACCTAGATTGGTTTTATTTTTATTCGGTTTTCTTATTTAACGAACGTTCACCGAACCGTTCGCTTCGATGAACGCGTTCGTTAGATTCGTTTCATAATCTAACGCTCACTTTTTAACCCGTTCGTCGTTTTTCTTTTTAATCGGAATTAATCCGTTATTTTCTCGATTTGATTTCAGATCTGATTTTCAAAACTGTTTTATTTCTCGATAGTTTATCGGAATCAGGTGATTCAAGAGCCTTGAGTTTCTTAACGAAACCGCCGTTCCGACTACCCTACTTTCACAAAGTTTTGCCACTGTGAAATTTTGACCTATTTTCAGATTTGCTAAACCGAGTCGTTCTCTCTCGAGTTCCGACTTTCGATGCTTTATTTGACTCGATTCTTTTGCAACCAGGGTTCTTAAGTTGAACTATCTGGTTAGATCTTTTATTCGAGATTTCCCTGTGCATTAGATGAGTACTTATTGTATGCTTGTTGATTGTTTGCGTTAGATCACCCGGTGCGCCGCTTGTTACTTCGAATCTCTAGGACTCGCGGATCATCAGCAAGGCAAGTAACACTTTGATCATACCTTTGCTACTACCCAGTTTTATTGCATTAGATCAAACCCTCAAACACATTGCATTGTTTAGGATCTAATTAAATTGTGGGATGGGAAGTAGATTGAGGTAGTACCTATTACTGCTTTTACTTATGAAACCTTGGGAGTTACTTCTCGTTTGCTTGATTATGCCATGCTATGCTAGTAGACGTGGATTGGGTGAGTGAATATCCATGACAGATGTGAGATTGTTAATTAATGGTTTACCTAAGGTGGCAACCTAAACACACATCTGGGTGGATTGAGGCACCTGGTTTCTATCAGGACTTACTGTATTTCTTCTGACCGCCACCCGTGCTCTAAGGGATCATAAGATTATTCAAACTGAAACTTACGTGTGCAGCCACAAGCCAATTATGGGCTCTGGCGTAGTTGACTAAGTTGTGCGAACTCTTACGGGTAGGCTAGCTGATGTAGGGGATGTAGGTTGGTACGGTCTACCCACATGTAAGGTGCTAAGCGCTTACGAAAGACTATGTCTCGGTCATCCGCTTCTCAAACACCATGTAGTCACGAGAACCAAGCGGAGGCGATCGAGTCTTGTGGGGAAAAGTGCGCAAACCTCTGCAGAGTGTATAAACTAATCATGATTAGCCGTGTCCCGGTTATGGACAATTTGAGTATCCCAGACTTGATTATCATGTGAATCTCAACATGTTACTTCTAAAATAAATGTATTGGGTTTTTAATGAGTACTTTCTAATTGGGATTGAGGATCTGTCAACCATCTTCAATGTTTAACAACCACCATGATAGTTAAATAAAATTATTCCTTTGATGTAGGGAAAAATTGGCTTTTACAAAAATGTAACCGTAGAGCCTTACCACCAGCCAAATATGCATGTAGTATAGGCTTATTCATTCATTGCTCCTTCGTGTTACATTGCCATATTCCATGTCTTGACCCGTTTTGGCTGCAACTTTTCATGTTGCGCACTTTTCGCAACGACGAGTAAGATGTTAGGTTGTGGTTCTATACTCGGTGATTACCGGAGTTGATGGACTCACTCGTTTTCCAAGCCTTCCGCTGTTATTATTAGATGGCCTTAAGCCATATTATTGTATTAAGTTCCCTTGTGGACAACGATGTAATAAGTGTGTGATTGCTACTCGCTATAAATCCTTCGGCATCTTGTCTGTGTCAAGATTATCGATCCAGGATGACACTGAGTACAGAGCGCTAGATCCATTCGGGTCTGGTCGCGACATTAGTCCATCTATCGTTGAGCAGATCTTGATCAGCTTGAAGCTGCTGCTTCTTCTTTTTCAGGCTCCTTGCAGTTGCTATTAGCCGGCGCTTAAAGCGCGCCTGCTCGAGAGGTTCCTCAGGCACGATAAAATCCTCGTTGTCGAGGATCACCTTATCCTTAGAGAGCGGAAGATAATTACTGTCCTTCGAGTCTTCATTTGCGGCCTGTTCATCAGGGCTGACTCGCCCATCTTCCCATTCGTCCTATTGGAGGTTGGCTCGATGGGGTCTTCATTGTCTTCGGCATCGTCTAGAGTATTGTTTTCTCCTGTGCCGGTATTGCTGTCTTTTCCATGGCGTGACTTGGAGTGGCGCCGCTGTCGTCGGTGCTTTGGCTGTATCTCGAGAGGTTTATCCTTGACTGGGTCTTCTTTGTCATCGCCGTTAGCTTCTTTGTGTGTATCTAGCATGTACACATCATACGAAGAGGTGTCCATCCAGCGTCCGGTAAACGGCGGGTTTTGGGCCCGCTCTTCTCCGGCATCATCGTCCATACCGTCGATGTCTTTAGAGTCGTAATCGAGCAAGTCGGTTATGTCCTCGACAGTGGCTATAAAGTGGGTGGTGGGTGGGAGGCAAAATTCCCTGCTCTCAGCCCCTAGTCCGGGCTGGGCATAGTTCGGACATTGCTCCTCTGTAATGACAAGGGATCACATTAAGTCCAGAGCCTCGCTTAAAGGCGAGGTTTGTCCAGAGAGAAGAGAGTCCGCGCAGTATGGTGGGAGGGAGATTCCTCGACCGAACTCACGCGGTGCTGACTCCGAGGGTTCAGAGCCAGTGTCCCGAGAAGGGTCTGGCTTCGTGACGGTTGCCAGCGATGCTACTTCATCTGGCTCTCCCGTACTGGGTTTAGTGGCCGCAGATAGTCCAGCGGGCTCAAGAAGCCCGTCTTCGGACATGGCGACACGCTCCGGATCTAAGGCCAGAGCGGAAGTTGGGGTCGTGAATCCTTGGAAGATCAAGTCTCCCCGGTCTTCAGCGACGTAGTCTAGGTTTCCAAAGCTAACCCGGTGACCTGGGGCGTAGCTGTCGATCTGCTCTAGATGGCCAAGCGAGTTGGCCCGCAGTGCGAAGCCGCCGAACACAAAGATCTGGCCGGGGAACTTCCCCCAGGACAGCATTGTTGTAGATGATCAATGGAGCCATCGAACCTCTTGGCGACGACACAGCGGAACTCTCAATGAAAGCACCAATGTCGGTGTCAAAACCGGCGGATCTCGGGTAGGGGGTCCCGAACTGTTTGTCTGAGGTCGATGGTAACAGGAGACAGGGGACACGATGTTTACCCAGGTTCGGGCCCTCTCTATGGAGGTAATACCCTACTTCCTGCTTGATTGATCTTGATGAATATGAGTATTACAAGAGTTGATCTACCACGAGATCATAATGGCTAAAACCCTAAAAGTCTAGCCAATATGATTATGATTGCGCCTACGGACTAAACCCTCCGGTTTATATAGACACCGGAGGGGACTAGGGTTGTACAAGGTCGGTTACAGAGAAAGGAATATTCATATCCGAATGCCAAGCTTGCCATCCACGCCAAGGAGAGTCCCATCCGGACACGGGAGAGAGTCTTTGATCTTGTATCTTCATAGCCCACCAGTCCGGCCCATGTCTAACAGGCCGGACGCCCGAGGACCCCTTAATCCAAGACTCCCTCAGCATGCATAAGGTCACGAAGCCCAAATAGACAATCATCAAATTTAGGATCACTAGGTTTCATTTTATGAAAAGCTATGGACTTTTGAAGAACCACATCTAGATTTTTCAAGGAATAGTTTGGGAACCGTTCCTCAAGAAATCTCCAGATGGTGTAAGCACATTCAAGAGTAGGCAAGCAAACAATAAAATTTCTAGGCAATCCTTTAATGATAAGATTAATAGTTCTAAGATTGCGGATCATGTCGAGAGAATCATCGGGGGTAGGATGCAATGTATCAACAAGGGGCGCACAAGGGCTAGTAATATACTTGTTCAAGTGATATTCATTGAAAATCTCAACCATCTCATTTTTCCAAGCATTGAAGAACTCTCCATCAAGCATAGGCACTCTACGTCTACAAATCCCCATCGTAGACTCATCCATCTTCCTCCAGTGGTGACTAAACCAAAGCAATGGAGACCTTTGTTCTGATACCAATTGAAAGGATTGAAGTGTGCAAACGCAATTGGATACACGGAGAGTTTTGGCATGGTTCTTCTAGGTGGTGCTATCTTACATCCACGTTGGTGGAGACTTCAACCCACGAAGGGTAACGGTTGCGCGAGTCCACGGAGGGCTCCTCCCATGAAGGGTCCACGAAGAAGCAACCTTGTCTATCCCACCATGGCCATCGCCCACGAAGGACTTGCCTCACTTGGGTAGATCTTCACGAAGTAGGCGATCTCCTTGCCCTTACAAACTCCTTGGTTCAACTCCACAATCTTGACGGAGGCTCCCAAGTGACACCTAACCAATCTAGGAGACACCACTCTCCAAAAGGTAATAGATGGTGTGTTGATGATGAACTCCTTGCTCTTGTGCTTCAAATCATAGTAATATTAATGTCGGTGTCAAAACCGGCGGATCTCGGGTAGGGGGTCCCGAACTGTGCGTCTAGGCGGATGGTAACAGGAGACAAGGGACACGATGTTTTTATCCAGGTTCGGGCCCTCTCGATGGAGGTAAAACCCTACTCCTGCTTGATTAATATTGATGATATGGGTAGTACAAGAGTGGATCTACTAGGAGATCAGAGAGGCTAAACCCTAGAAGCTAGCCTATGGTATGATTGTTGTTCGTCCTACGGACTAAAACCCTCTGGTTTATATAGACATCGGATAGGGTTAGGGTTACAGTAGTCGGTTACAATGGTACGAGATCTACATATCCGTATCGCCAAGCTTGCCTTCCACTCCAAGGAAAGTCCCATCCGGACACGGGACGAAGTCTTCAATCTTGTATCTTCATAGTCCAGGAGTCCGGCCAACGGTGATAGTTCGGTTATCCGGACACCCCCTAATCCGGGACTCCCTCAGCGATCTCGGCCACGTCAAAGACGATCCTCTCCGTCCTGTAGTTCAACTCTCCTCCAAACGTCACGGGAAGTGTGACCTTCCCCTTCGGCTGGCTCCTCCCAGGATTGACCCCTTGAAACATGCCCGTTTCCTCGAGGTCTCCATCAGGAATTTGCAGCTTTTGATCACGACGGGCGAGATCAAGTTCAGGCCGGCCCCGCCGTCGACCAACATCTTGTTCACCTTGAGGTTGCGTATCGTTGGTGAGACCAACAATGGCAAACACCCAACCGCGGTTGTGCGGTCAGGGTGGTCCTCGGCGTCAAAGATGAGGGGCGTGCTGGACCACTTCAGCAGCTTCTGAGCGTCGAACGACGGCTCCGCTGTCGTAATCTCACGCGCCCACTACTTGAGCTGGCGGTGAGAAGTATGCAGCGAGGCGCCACCATCGACGCACATGGCCTCCGTAGCCTTCTGGATCTCTTGCTCACCGGACTCGTCGTCCTCGTCACGATCATCGTCTTCTTGTTTCTTGTCACGGCCCCGGGCAGACCTCTCTTGCTGGTTGTCCTTGCCGGGGTGGCTTCCTTGGCCGCCACGCTTCTTGCCGGATCCCTTGGCACCGTCCTGACCTTTCTCCTTGTCCTGCCTTTCATACTCGGCCTTTTGCTTTTCAGCAAGCAGCTCGACTTGCCGGCAGTTCTGGAGGTCGTTGCCCTTGGTGCGGTGGATCTTGCAGTACTGCTTGCCGGAGCCCCCTGGCTTGTTTCAAGAATGCTAAGGCCAAGCGGTGCACCCGGCAATCTCCTTGTCGGGGCCGTCTGCCTTGACCTTCTTGGCAGCGTTGGTGTCGTTAGATCCTTCTACAACAAGTACGGCCTTGCCCTTGCGTTTCCTGTTGTGACGCCGGCCCTTCTTCGTCGGGGCGGCGGCGTCTTCGTCGGTAGAGTCGGCTTCCGTGCCGGCGTCTTCGTCGGGGTACTTCCTTCCCTCTTCAGCCCGGGCGCATCTATCGCCAGAACGTAGAGTTCGGCCACATCCTTAACCTTGGTCATCGCCAGCTCTTCACGCATCTTGCGGTTGCACATGTTCTGATGGAACACACTGATCACAGCGGCAGGATGAACGTCGGGGATTTTGTACTCCACCCGGCTGAACCTCTGGATGTACTTGCGCAGGGTTTCCCCTTCCTTCTGGGGAATGATATGCAGATCACTAGCCTTCCACCCGGCTTCAATGACGACGAATCCGGCGCGCCTATTGTCTTCGGCATAGCAAGGCGGGTTCCTCCTCCGAATACTTCATAGAAGATTTTGAACACAAGGATAGTGTCCGGCTCTGCAAAACGAGTTCCACATACCACCGCAGACAGAATAACCTTTGCACATATTGCTGACGTATTCCGCGGCATGACATCACACCATGGCCAGACCTTTATACGAATCATTTTTACTGTTCCACCTCAACGCGTTTAGCGAGGCGGTTTCTTCGGCACGTCTTATCAGAGCGGAGATCATGCCCCCTTTATTCCGGGATCCTCATCAATACGGGCGTGGGTAACCCAGTCGTGCCCGTTGGCACGCCTCCTCCATCGAAGGCAAGTCCCGAACGGTCACGAGGAGGGCTCTTGGTATTCAACCTCTTTATAACGAGACCAAGGCCCGCTCCTTTCTTTCAATCTCAATCGAATCCGCCCCTCGCCTCGAGTTCCAACACCCAAAGCTTCAGATTTAGGCGCTTCGGACATTCAACGATGTGCGGCTCCGACCTGCACGGCCGGTGGATGTCTTCCTCCGTCACGGAAGAAGATGTGCTAAAGCTGAGAGACGCTAGGTATCTAACCGGCGAAATTTGGCAAAGGCTGCCTGCCCAAGGGCAGGTTATTCCCACTCCCGAGCCTGGTGAGAGCGTGGTATTCGTGTCTCACTTCCTTCGGGGTTTAGGCTTACCGACGGACCCCATTGTAAGGGGGCTCATGTTTTATTATGGGCTGGAATTCCATGACTTGGATCCGGAGTCCATCGTCCACATCTCGTCGTTCATTGTCGTATGCGAAGCCTTCCTCCGCATTACCCCTCACTTCGGATTGTGGCTCAAGACCTTCAAAGTGGAGTCGAAGATGATCAAGGGGCATCAGGCAGAGTGCGGAGGGGCTGTTACAAGCAAGAATGCGGACGCTCCATGGCCCGAGGGCTCTTTCCAAGAGGAGCTCAATTTATGGCAACAGGAGTGGTTTTATATCACCGCTCCTGTGGGCACCAAATGGGCGGCGCCACCTGCCTTCCGGGCTGGTCCTCCATCTGCGCGGGCGTCATGGATCAATAAAGGGCTCGACTGGGACCGTCCAAGGACGCATCTACATTGTGGCCGTATTCGAGACCTTCGAGAGAGAGATCAATCTGGCCGTAGTAAGCGCAGTCATGCTGATTCGTCGCACCTTGCCACCTGCAAACGTCGCCTCCCCCTCACTTTGTGGGAGTTTAATCTGGAGGGACCACGAGCTCTCCAACATTTTATGGGCGTAACGCCCGTGGAGATGTACCAACTGTTCTTCGGATCACAAGCAATGTGTCCGGACCTAACCGAGGACGCAGGTCTGAGCTGCAATCGCCCGGATACTCAAGTAAGTAGTCCTGTACCCGGACATGCTATCCGCATATTTATCATACACATGCCCTTAAAAGAGCTATCCTTTAAACAGGAGTGGATAGCAAAAGCAAAACTGATCAGATGTCCGACCCCCCTCCCTGAAACCACGCCGGATCCTGTATTAACCAAGATGCTAGAGGTTGTGCCTTTTGAAGAAGGCGAAGGGGGGAAGAAGGGAACTACTACCTCCGTGAAGGACGCTATCAAGAAAAGGGGGGATCGAGAATCCCTCCCTCCAAGGGGAGAAGAGGACCGCTTCTAAAGATCCGGAGACCAAAGCCTCAAAGCGGGGAAGAAATCTTCACCAGAGGGTCCTGCGGCGGGAGATGCCCCAGCTGCACTATTTCCCCAAGGAGACCAGCCCTCCAGCGAGCCGTAAGTAAAGGGGGCGTTTTTTTTAAAAGAGAGACATCCCCGTTTTATTTCTGAAGGTAACCGAAAGTTTACCTTGTAGTTCGGATCTCAGCCCTTCACAGCAGAGCTCGTCTTCAGGGGATCTTGGTCTGGAGATGATGGAGAGCGAAACGCCTCCGCCTGCCGTACCGTTATGCAAGGTGGACGACCCTGAGGTGCCGTCGCGGAGGGCTCCTCCGAATCTGGCGGGGCCAGAAGGCAGCCGTATGTCCCCTCAAAGCCCTCCGTGTCCGGCCTTCGAAAAAGGCCACCGGACGAGTCCGGCACCAACGGGTGTGCGGTCGGAGGAGCTGAAGGATCTGCTCGAGCGAGCGTCTATCTCGGAAGATCACTGTACGTTAATGGGTACGGTGATTGAAAGGATTTCATCCGCTGAGAGTGGATTGCATGAAGTCGTCGTAAGTTTACTGACGGGTTTTGAGGCACGCAAAATGATGTACCTTCTGACAGTTTTGCATATAAAATGCGCCCTCTATAGATAGTAGCCCCTGAGACTTGGTGCGGTGTCAAAAATGACGACGCGCCGAGGATCATAACCCCAGGTATAATATGCGCTCTTCCTATGTAGGTGGCGAAGCGTCCGTGGCTAGCCGAAATGATGAATTTGCCGAACTGAAGCGGCAACTTGACGTGGCGGATGCGGATATCATGCTTGTTAATAAGCGGCTTGACGAGTCACAAGGTATGCAACTTCTCCGCGGACACCTGGTAAGGGAGTTTGATGCCCATGCCTTACAACATGTATGCTTAATGCAGATGGTGCAGCTGCTATGGAGAGCCTTCGGGCGGAGCTCGCCCGAGCCAAGGAGCAAGCCAGAAAAAGTGATGCGGCTGCCTTAAAGACGGCCGCAGAGCTAAAAGCCAAACAGGCTGCTTACTGCCGAAGCAAGAAAGAAATGGCCGAGATGGCCGTGAAATTGAAGAATGCTACTGACCGTTGCGAGCTTCTTGAAAAAGAAGATCGAGCGAAACAAGAGGACTTGAAAAAGGCCGCCACCGAGGCCAAGGATACCCGCTCTGCGATGAGAGCTATGAAGGAGGAGCTACGTCAGGCCGGAGATATTGCGGCTGGAAAGCCCTTTATGTTGCAGAGGAAATTCACGGATCCTAGGTACGCTCAATTGGACTGGCTGTGGGGTGCGGAGGATGCTTATCTGGACTTGGCGGCGAGTGCCGCAGACGCGGCCGAACACTTCCAAGGTGAAAAGGATCACGGAATGGAAGAGCTTTTTTGGTCACAGTTCCATAGTCCGGAGCGTCACTTTCATTAACCGATCGTTTGGCCGAATGGGCTGAGCTGAATAGGTTGTCCGGACTTGCCATGAAGGCTGTCGTGACTTATTTGTGGCCGAAAAGGCCCGAGCCGAAGAGTTATTTTGGCTTGGTGCAACAGTTCCTCGGTGCGGTGCCGCATATCGATGCAATGAAGCGGTCAACATGCATAGAGGGTGCGCGGATGGCTCTTGCCCGTGTCAAGACATACCGGGCGTAGATGAAGGCCACCGACGCGTTGCATCCCAAAATTGCATGTAAGCGAGTACTTGCCGAGCACTATTTTGAGGAAGTCCTGCAGGGCGCTCGTTTAATAGAGACGCGGTGCTCGAAGGATATTATGTTTCAATGACATGTATGATTTGTGAAAACAATGTTTCAATATAATATAAGAGCTTTTTATACTTGTGTGTTCAAGTATTAAAATACCTCATGTGCGGCCGTTGATGTATATGTGTATATAACCTGAAAGATGGCAGTCTTCGGCTTAAGCCCCGACGCACATAGTGCGGGGGTGTTTGCAGAAAGGCGCATTTTCACACTTAAACCAACATCTTGGTCCTGTAAAGGAGGTGATAGCGTAGCAAACTAGGCAACCGGACTATAATGCTTTATCACTTTCACTTAGCCATAGGAGTTCGATGGTGGGGCTACTATATAGCCCCTAGGGGCGCCAGCTCTCCCGAATTCGTATGCGGCGTATGTGCACGACCGGAAACGGTCCTTCGTTAATGCGGGAATTCTAAACATTCCGGTGGGTCATCGAGTGGTTGACCAGTCTCACGCTATATCATGACAATCGGTTTGGCTTTCTCTCTTGAGGTGCTCACCGGCGAACCGGGGCACAATCGCAATAGTTCTCCTGGTGTCGCGTTAGCCGATAGAACGGAACATAAGGCAGCAAAACACAGGAGCCGGGCAAACCCAACATTTGACCAAAGACATGATTCGGAGCTGATGCATATAAGGCCTAACTCAAGACGTCGAACACTCCCTAAGGTATTCGGTCTTTATGAAAACGGGCAGAATAATGCCCTAAGCCCCTGGTGTCCAGGTACGCACAAAAATTCTGGTGCTGCCGATGCCAAAAACCAAGCCTCTTCCTCGGTTGTAGCAAAAAACCGGGGGATTTGTATCAACAAGAGATAGTAAAAAAGGTTTACGCAGGGTCTTAATCTGAAAAGAATCCTTGCAACGGGTCCCTACTGCACGTCTGCGCCTGTGTCTCCGTTGTGCCGTATCCTGCACGGGTGTAGCACGGTGTTCATCTGTAAAAGAGAAGAACTTAGTTGAAAAGAAAAAAGAAAAAAAGATCGTGCGAAAAATGTACTTTATATTAAATAAACAGAGTACGGTTCGAAAAGTGAATAAAATTGAGCTTTATTGTCTCTTGTTGTACATGCGTGCAGCCCCTTGTACGGGGGTATGCCGCTAGTAGGCATTTATATGTTTGCGCCGGACTCGTCTAGCCATGTCCGGGGTTCGAATGACCTATTCAGTGCTTTGATTAGTGGAGCCGGATTAGTGTGGGGCTGTCAAGGCGGTCTCACGTTCTTCCGTGTCGAGTAACACTTGATACTCCTTTTAATGAGATGATGCCATGTGGACCGGCATTTTAAGTGTAAGAGATGCATAATGTGGTATTGCGTTAAAGCGGGCGAAAGCTTGGCCCCAGTAGTGCTTGATAGCTACTTTCGAATGGGGCGATGTGGAAGGTTAACTTTTCGCGGCGGAAGTTGTCGGATGACCCGAACACAACTTCTAGCAGTAGGGAGCCCGTACAATGGGCATATAGGCCTGGCATTACCCCTTTAAAGGAGGTGTTGCTATGGCGAATTTTAGTTGGGTCTATCCCCATTTTGCGGATTGTGTCCTGATATAGCAGGTTTAGATCGCTACCTCCGTCCATTGGGACTTGTGTAAATTGGAGTCCGTCTATTATAGGATCTAATATCAAGGCAGTCCATCCTGCATTCCGGATACTTCCGGAATAGTCCTGATGATCGAAGGTGATTGGTTTTGACAACCATCGTTGGGACTCTGCTGGGATAGACCGTGCGGCGCGTGTTTCTATGGGTGTCGCTCTGTTTTTACCTTTTGTCACTCGAAGTGAGTTCACTGTTTTGACTTTTTGTGGGAAATTCTTTTATTTTCTGGTGCTCTGCTTGTGGGGTTCGTCATCGTCCTCGCTTGGTGTGTCGAGCCCCTTGTGTTCGGCATTGAGTTTGCCGGACTGCTTGAAGACCCAACAATCTCTGTGGTTATGGTTTGCAGGCTTCTCGGGAGTACTGTGGATTTGGCACATTTTGTCCAAGATTTTGTTTAGGTTGGATAGCACGTCGCTGTTGTCCTTGAGGGGCAGTTTTTTATGATTCTGCCGGAGCTTCGAATCCGGCGTTGACCGCCGTGTGCTCTTGGGCTGTTTCCCTTTGTCCGGCGCTGGTCCTTGTTGCATCGTGGTTTTCCATTTCCATCCCTAACTTCAATGTACTTGGGTCATTGATCGCATCTTGCCGACCAACTATCCTCTCCAGCATAAAAGCGGGTCATGAGGCTTGTTAATGCAGCCATTGTTCTCGGCTTTTCCTGGCCGAGGTGTCTAGCAAGCCATTCGTCTCGGACGTTGTGTTTGAAAGCTGCTAAGGCTTCGGTGTCCGGACAGTCAACTATTTGGTTCTTTTTGATGAGGAACCTGTTCTAGAATTTGCGAGCTGACTCTCCGGGTTGTTGAGTTATGTGACTTAAATCATCTGCATCCGGAGGACGGACATAAGTCCCTTGAAAATTTGCCCGAAAAGCATCCTCGAGCTCTTCCCAACTTCCAATGGTATTTTCAGGGAGGCTTTTGAGCCAATCTTTGGGCTGGCCCTTTGAGCTTGAGGGGTAAGTATTTTATGGTGTGGAGATCATCTCCTCTAGCCATGTGTATGTGGAGGATGTAATCCTCAATCCAGACTCGTGGTCCGTTGTTCCGTCGTATGCCTCTATGTTTACGGGTTTGAATCCGCTGGGAATTCGTGATCCAAAGACCTCATCTGTGAAACACGGGGTGTGCGGCACCCCTATATTTGGGTGTGCCGTGATGTTCGGATATTTGGCGTGTTGCATTGCTTGGAAGACCTTGCTTTCTCGGCCCATAGATGGACCTAATCGGGCCATCCTTTTGATGCGAATCCTTATGCGGATCGCGTGCGGCTTGTGTCTGGCGCCGCTTGCCGCTCCATGTTTGCCATGTGGTCGTCTATCCGACCGGCGGCCTCTTTGTTCTTTGATTGCGGGGCTCTCGGCCTCCTCATCGAATTCGGGCAGTAATTTGCGCCGGGTAGCTCTTTGTTTAGCGATCGTCGCCCGTATTTCTCTGCGGTGTTGAGTACTTTGCTCCATCTCGATTCTGAGAGCATTTTCCGCTGTTTTGAGCTTCCACTTCTGCTTTTTCAGGCTACGCGCAGTGGCGACGAGCCTTTTGTGGAGGTTCTTCTGCTCCAACAATTTGTCCGGCGTGAGATCGTCCGGACTGTTATCTTCTCCGGGGACGGGTTGTTTATCCAAGTTGTCCTGTTCGGACGGTTGCTCGATAGCATGTTCGTCGTCCACCGGTTCGCCCTGCTCTATGGCTGGGTTTGTGTGGCTGCCGTCTTTGTCGAGGCGGGACTTGGTGCAGCATTTACGTTGCCGTTTTAACTGCTTTTCGAGGGATTTATCCTTCGTACTGTCCCGTTGTTCCTCGTCGTCACTTCCTTTAGGTGTATCCACCATGTATACATCGTGGGATGAGGTGGCTGTCCAAAGATCCTATAGGTGCTGGTTCATGGTTGTCTCCTACATCGTCGTCCATACCGTCGATGTCTTCGGAGTCGAAATCGAGCACGTCGTTTGAACTTTCGACAGTGGCTACAAAGTGGGCGGTGGGTGGGCGTTGAATTTCTTCGTCGTCCGCATCCCAACCTTCCGGACTGTAGTCCGCCAGGCTCTCCGATAAAGAGAGAGACTTTAGTGAATTCAGGATGTCGCCAAAGGGCGAGTCTTTGAAAAGATGTCCGCGGCAGTGAACTCCATAACCGCGCCCAATTGGATTCGATTAGCGGGGCGCGGAGGGTTCGGAGTCCCGAGAGGAGTCTCGCACCTTGGAATCACGGTCTTCGCCGCGACAGGATGGAGTTCGGCTCAATCGCCCGTAGAGATCATAGCCCCGAGGCGGTGTCCAACCACTTGTCCTCGATCGCGGAGTCGGCCACGAAGCTAAGGGTCGGAGCGGACGCCAGTGCGGCCTCGAGGCACCGCTCGCGGAAGAGCTAGATCGTGCCCATCGAGACAGTGCGGCGCGCTTGGCTGTGGCTCGAATCCGTTGAAGATCAAGTCTCCGCGGATGTCGACCGTGTAGTTCAAACTTACAAATTTGACCTGATGGCCAGGGGCGTAGCTTTTGATCTGCTCCAGATGGCCAAAGCCGCCGAATACGAGGATCTGTCCGGGGAGAAAAGTCTCACCCTGGACCGCGTCGTTGTTGATGATTGAAGGAGCCATCGGGCCTAAGGATGACAACACAGAGGAACTCTCAATGAAAGCACCAATGTCGGTGTCAAAACCGGCGGATCTCGGGTAGGGGGTCCCGAACTGTGCGTCTAGGCGGATGGTAACAGGAGACAAGGACACGATGTTTTTACCTATGTTCGGGCCCTCTCGATGGAGGTAATACCCTACTCCTGCTTGATTAATATTGATGATATGGGTAGTACAAGAGTGGATCTACCACGAGATCGGAGAGGCTAAAACCTAGAAGCTAGCCTATGGTATGATTGTTGTTCGTCCCCACGGACTAAAACCCTCCGGTTTATATAGACACCGGATAGGGTTAGGGTTACACAGAGTCGGTTACAATGGTAGGAGATCTACATATCCGTATCGCCAAGCTTGCCTTCCACGCCAAGGAAAGTCCCATCCGGACATGGGACGAAGTCTTCAATCTTGTATCTTCATAGTCCAGAGTCCGCCAACGGTGATAGTTCGCTATCCGGACACCCCTAATCCAGGACTCCCTCGTAGATCTTCACGAAGTAGGCGATCTCCTTGCCCTTACAAACTCCTTGGTTCAACTCCACAATCTTGACGGAGGCTCCCAAGTGACACCTAACCAATCTAGGAGACACCACTCTCCAAAAGGTAATAGATGGTGTGTTGATGATGAACTCCTTGCTCTTGTGCTTCAAATGATAGTCTCCTCAATACTCAACTCTCTCTCACAGATTTGGCTATGGTGGAAAGATGATTTGAGTGGAAAGCAACTTGGGGAAGGCTAGAGATCAAGATTCTTGTAGTTGGAATGGAATGTCTTGGTCTCAACACATGAGTAGGTGGTTCTCTCTCAGAAAATGAGTAGTGGAAGTGTAGGCACATTCTGATGGCTCTCTCTTGAATAGAGAAGGGGGTGGAGGGGTATATATAGCCTCCACACAAAATCTAACCGTTACACATATATGACCCAACTCGGTCAGACCGAATAGGTGGACTCGGTGAGAACGGTTCATTTCAAAATGTGAACATTAGGATTTTCGGTGGGACCGACATGATCAACTAGGTGGGACCGATGTGCTAGGGTTAAGGCGAAACCTCATCTCGTTGTGACCGATTGCATGAACTCGGTGAGACCGATTTCATCAATGAGCAAACAGAGAATTGGACAGGCAAACTCGGTGGGACCGATTTCTTGTCTCGGTGAGACCAAATAATTTCATATTCAATATTTTCAGTAGGTGCAGTAGGTTGAGGGGTAGCTAATTGTGGTTCTGGTCGAGGTGAAGATACCCCGAACAAACCCCTCAAAGGATTGTTTTCCATAGTAACAAGTGACAATAAATTTCAGCATACTATATAAATATTTCCTTACCAAATTTCACATACCAAAGGCGCTTCACTCCCTGGCAACGGAGCCAGAAAATAGCCTTGATGACCCACAAGTATAGGGTATCAATTGTAGCTCTTTTCGATAAGTAAGAGTGTCAAACCCAACAAGGAGCAGAAGGAAATGACAAGTGGTTTTCAGCAAGGTACTGTCTGCAAGTGCCGAAATTGTAAGTAACAAAGTAGTTTGATAGCAAGATAATTTGTAACGAGCAAGTAACGATAATAGTAGCAAAGGTGCAGCAAGGTAGCCCAATCCTTTTGAGTCAAAGGACAAGCCAAAACGGTCTCTTATAATAGGCAACGCGTTCTTGAGGGTACACGGGAATTTCATCTAGTCACTTTCACCATGTTGATTCGATTTGTGTTCGCTACTTTGATAATTTGATATGTGGGTGGACCAATGATTAGGTGCTATTCTTACTTGAACAAGCCTCCCGAGGGATTCCTGGATTAGGGGTTATCCGGACAGCCGAACTATATACATCGTCCGGACTATTGAAGCGTGAAGATACAAGACTCAAGACTTCGACCCGTGTCCAGATGGGACTTTCCTTGGCGTGGAAGGCAAGCTTGGAAATCCGGATATTATATTTCCTTCCTTGTAACCGACTCCATGTAAACCCTAGCCCTCTCCGGTGTCTATATAAACCGGAGAGGTTGGTCCTTAGGAGGCTGGTCACAATTACAATCATACCATCATAGGCTAGCTTCTAGGGTTTAGCCTCTACGATCTCGTGGTAGATCTACTCTTGTACTACCCATATCTTCAATATTAATCAAGCATGAAGTAGGGTTTTACCTCCATCGAGAGGGCCCGAACCTGGCTAAACATTGTGTCCCTTGCTTCCTATTACCATCAGCCTAAGACGCACAGATCGGGACCCTCTACCCGAGATCCGCCGGTTTTGACACCGACATTGGTGCTTTCATTGAGAGTTAAATGCGTAGCCGTCGCTCTGAGGCTCGATGGCTCCTTCAACCATCGTCAACAACACTGTCCCCGGGTGAGACCTTTCTCCCGGACAGATCTTCGTGTTAAATCGGCTTCGCCTGCGGCCAATTAACAGCCATCTGGAGCAGATCGATAGCTACGCCCGTGGCCACCAGATCAGGATCGGAAACCTGAACTACACAGCGGATATCCGCGGAGACTGGATCACCGGCGGATTCGTTCCTATGCCAGGAGCACCGGACAGTCACGACGAGCACGGCTTAGACCTGCTGTCGGACAAAGCTCGGGGTATCACCCCCGCAGTAGCCTCGGACCTAAATCTGGAGCAGGCTGCATTGCCTAAGGACAGGGGGCTGGACCCCGCCCCGCGAGTCGCACACTCATCGGCGGTGGAGCCGAACACGGGCCTTACCTCTGTGGTGGCCTGTGACTCCGGACCCCCGGATTCGTATCCGGATGTTGGTTCTGGTCCGCGCACTCCCAATCCAGTTGAGCCAGGTTGGGCTCCGGTAATGGAGTTCACCGCTGCGGATATCTTCCAGCACTCGCCCTTTGGCGACATGCTGAACTCGTTAAAAACTCTCTCTTTGACAGAAAATTCTGGGCCAAACTATGTCCGGCTCGAATGGGAAGCAGGCGACAAAGAAATTCGTTGCCCACCCACCACCCACTTCATAGCCACGGTCGATGATTTAACCGACGTGCCTGACTTCGACTCTGAAGGCTTCAACGGTATGGACGATGATGCAGGAGAATATTCGGAATCTATGGGGCGCTGGACTTCTGCCTCGTCACACGACATATACATGGTGGATACGCCCAAAGACTACAAAGGTGACAATCCGGAAGAAAAAACCCCCGGGCAAAAGCCAAAGCGACAGCGCAGACGTCGTTCTAAGTCTAGCAACAGTAAAAATAGCGACAAGAGCGCCAGAGGGATCGATACTACAGTCAACTCCGAAGGCAACAACGACCTTACGGACCCAGCGATAGAGCAGGGCGAACCAGGCCACCCCGAACACAGTTCGGAGCAGACGCCCGAGGACAATGATCCTGATGGGCGAGGTCATCAAACCGAACCAGCACAAGAAAGCAGTCCGGATGACGACGCATTCATCATCCCAGAAAAACACGTGGAACGAGATAACCTCCACAGAAAGCTTATGGCCACCGCAAGAAGTCTAAAGAAGCAGAAGCAACGGCTCAAATCCGCACAGGAAACGCTCAACCGTAGATGGAATAAAGTGCTAGACACTGAAGAAAGATACGGCGATGATCGCCATACAAAGAGCTATCCAAAACGCAAGCTACTGCCAGAATTCAAGCTACTGCTAGAATTCGATGATGAAGCCGTGCCACTTCATAACCGCAACAAAGCGGCTACCGACGCCGCGCACCATCTACGTGAGCATTTGGATAAGAAAGTTGGCGCGGCCAGGTCCATTTATGGATCTAAAGGACACACCCCGGCGAGGGACTATGGTCACCCAAACGATTATGACAATCAAACACCAGTTCGGAATAAACACCGGACACAACAACAGCCGACGGCATGCCACAAAGACGTCCGGATCTGAGAGGGCTGCTCACCCCTGTGCTTTACCGAAGAAGCATCTTGGACCATGAATATCCACAGGGCTTTAAACCTATGAATATAGAGGCATATGACGGAACGACAGACCCAGGTGTCTGGATTGAGGATTTTATCCTGCATATACATATGGCTCGTGGGGATGACCTCCATGCCATCAAATACCTTCCCCTCAAACTGAAGGGACCAGCCCGACACTGGTTGAAAAGCCTCCCCGAAAATTCAATTGGGAGTTGGGAGGAACTCGAGGACGCTTCGGGGCCAATTTTCAAGGGACCTATGTCCGCCTCCGGATGCTGACGATTTAAGTCACATAATCCAACAACCCGGAGAGTCCGCCCACAAGCTTTGGAACAGATTCCTCACTAAGAAGAACCAAATTGTCGATTGTCCGGACGCTGAAGCTTTAGCGGCATTCAAACACAGCATCCGTGACGAGTGGCTCGCCAGACACCTCGGCCAAGAAAAGCCGAGGACAATGGCAGCCTTAACAAGCCTCATGACCCACTTTTGTGCGGGTGAAGATAGCTGGCTAGCCCGTAAAGGCACCAGCGACCCCAGCACATCCAAAATAAGGGATGGCAACGGGAAGCCACGACGTAATAAAAACAAACGCCAAAACAAGGAAGAGAGCCCGGATAACACAATGGTTCATGCCAGATTCAGGGGCTCTCGACCTGATTAGCAAAAGAAGCCATTTAAAGGCAGTAAAGAGGGACCGTCCAGTCTGAATAGAGTCCTAGACAGACTATGCCAAATTCATGGCACCCCTGACAAACCTGCAAACCGCTCGCATAGAGAGTGCTGGGTCTTCAAGTAGGCCGGCAAATTAAATGTCGAACACAAGGGAAGGGAAACACCAAGTGAAGACGAGGATGAACCTCGCTAACCGAACACTGGGGGACAGAAAAAATTCCCGCCAGAGGTTAAAATAGTGAACATGATCCACGCGACCCACACATCCATGAGAAGGCACGAACGCACGCATAGAGACGCGCTTGATATAGAGCCCATCGTACTCACACCTAACCACTGGATGTCTTATCCGATCACCTTCGATCACTGGGACGGCCGAACTAGTATTCGACGCGGAGGATCAAAGGCCTTGGTGCTTGACCCAATAATCGACGGATACCGTCTCACCCGTGTCCTCATGGATGGCGGCAGTAGTCTCAATTTAATATACGAAGACACTGTCCGCAGGATGGGGATAAACCCATCCAGAATTAGCCAAAGCAACACCGCCTTTGAAGGGGTGATACTGGAGGTAACATTTGGCTCCCCAGGCAATTCCCGAAGCGAAGAACTACTCTTCACCATCGCACCCTTCCAAAGCGGCTATCATGCATTGCTTGGAAGAACGGCCTTCACCCGCTTCAACGCATTACCGCACTATGGCTACCTTATACTCAAGATTCCCGGTCCACGTGGCGTCATCACCGTTAACGGAATCACATAGCGCTCTTCACGCGCAGAGGAACACGCGACAGCCCTAGCGGCCGGACTATAAGCGGCCTCCAATATTAGAAAACATGATTGGTCATTAATACCACAGAAACGGTTAGACGAGTACGATCGCCCATAGAAAATTGAATCGGTCACCGTATATGCAATCCCATAGAGGACACCAGGGGCTATAAATACTTAATACAGCCCCACACTTGGATCAACCTTATGGGCAGGCCAATATCTTACACTTTTATTATCCATCACATACTTACGTTGTACTTTTCTACGAGTTTTCTTTTTTTCCACAGACAACGTTCGCGATACCCTTCCAGGATACGGCACAACAGAGACAAAGGCGCAGATGTGCAGCAGGGCCCCGTTCAACAGGTTTATTTTTAGATTAAGCCCCTATGTAAACCTTTTCTATTGCCTCTTGTTGTTTAACCATCCCATGGGTTCCATACCCACAGAGGATACTGCCGTTATTGGCATTTCGCCACGACAGACTAACGCACGTACCTGGAAACACAGGGTTTATAATGAATGGGCATTCTTGAGCCCATAAATGCATTATAAAGTCCGAATACCTTCGGGAGTGTTCGGCGTCACGAGTTTGGCCTTATATGCATCAGCTCTGAATCATGTCTTTGGTCAAATGTTGGGTTTGCCTGGCTCCTGGGTTTGCCGCCTTACGTTCCGTTATTATCGGCTAAGGTGGCCAAAGGAGAACTACTGCGATTGTGCCCTGGTTATTCCGGACGAGCACCTCGAGAGAAAGCCGAAAACTGACTGTCATGATATAGCGAGAGACTGTTCAACCACTCGAAGACTTATCGGAATCCTTAGGATCCCTCCGCATTAACGAAGGACCGTTTCCCGGTCATGTACACACGCGCCCGTATTTGGATGCACGCGAAGGTACCAGGGGCTACATAGTAGCCCCAACGTTAGACTCCCATGGCTAAGCAAAAGTGTTATAGCTATATAGTCCGGTTGGCTGGTTCGACGTGCGATCACCTCCTTAATGGACCAAGACGTTGGATCAAGTGTGATTAAGCATATTTTTTGCGAACACCCCCGCATTGTCTGCGTGGGGGCTGAAGCCAACGACTGCTAACTTTCGGATTACACATTCATATATATAAACGGCCGCACAGGGGACACAATCATATTTTCAGGCAAACAGTATAAATATTGTCTCATAATCAAAATAAACATTGTTTTTACAATGATTCGATTCATCACTCGAACAAGACATTCTTCGAGCACTGCGCCTCTATTAGGCGGGCACCTTCTGTGACCTGCATCAAGTAGTGCTCGGCCGGATATTGGCCCCCCGCCGGATCCTGGGTCACTATAATGGTGGCCTCCATATCCGTCAATAGACTTTACTTGGCAAGAGCCATTCGTGCACCCTCTATGCACGCCGACCTCCTCATGGCGTTGATCCGAGGCACGGCCCCAAGGAACTGTTGCACCAAGCCAAAGTAACTGTCCGGCTTAGGCCCCTTCGGCCAAGGATGGTCTATTACAGACCGCATTGCAAGCCCGGACAGCCTTTGAAGCTCCGCTACAGCAGCCATCTTGTCACTTAACGGCAGCGGGCGAGTGGGAGAATTGAATTACGACCAGAAAAGCTTCTCCACTTCCTTATCACCCTGATCTTCGAAGAACTCGCCAGCGTCAGTTGTACTCTTCGCCAAATCCGCATACACGTCTGCAGGACTCGAGCGTCCATCCAGGGGAGCGTACTTCAGATCGAAACACTTCATCCGCAGTAAGTAGGAGCCCCCAGCCGTGATTTTACCGGCCTGTTGAAGCTCCTCCCGCGCACCCCTGAGCTCGGTCCGTATTTCCTTGGTGGCATTAAGTGCCTTGTTCAGGTCGGCCGAACTATCCTTATGCTCCTTTTTAAGGAGCTCATACCGGTCAGCGGCATTTTTTTAACTCCATGGCCATTTCGGCTATCTTTTCCTTGCTTCGGCGACGAGCAGCATGTTCGGCTCTCAATTCCTCGGCCGCCTTTAGGGCAGCCGCATTGCTAACCCGAGCTTGTTCCTTGGCTTGGGCAAGTTACGCCCTCAGGGCCTCCACGGCAGCAGCACCATCTGCAGTCCAAAGATATTACATTAATATCATGCCCCCTTCATATTTTCCTATACAAAGGAAGCCAGAGCACATACCTTGTGATTTGTCCAGCCGCTCATTCACCAGCGTGATATCGGCATCACTCGATCCAATTTGCCTCGTTAGTTCGGCAAGTTCAACGGACTGGCCGGCGGCCGGACCCATGGGTACCTGCACGTATTTACAAAGCAATCATTGGTTTATGATCCCCGTTTGCCGCTTATGGCGGGCAACCAGAGTCTCAGGGGCTACTATCTATATGGAGCACACCTAGCGCAAGCCTCACAGCAAAAAAATAGTGTATTCTTCACTACATACCTCAAAGCCTCTGAGCAGGCTTGTAAATGCTTCATTCAAACCGCTTGTAGCGGATGAAATCTTCTTAAGCACCGCGCTCATTAATGACCGGTGCTCCTCCGAGAGCACAGCTCGCTCCAGAAGACCTGTCAGTACGTCCGGCCGAACACTGAACTGTGCCGGACTCTCCTCATCGCCCCCCGTGGGAGCCAAACGCTCCAGGCTTAGGGTGGCTGACGTATTAGCTTCCGGCTTCGGCAGATCCGGACTCCTCCGTGACGACACCTTAGTGTCGCCCGCTTCATGAGGCGGAGAGGTGGGTGGGGTCTCGCTCTCCATCATCTCCGGAGGAAGATCCCCCGAAGACGAATCTGTTGAGAAGAGCTGCTAGCCGGACTGCAAAAGACGAATCCTGGTTATCGATCTAGGAGAAACATAGTACCTTCGAATTAATGATTGACTTACAGCTCGGTAGAGGGCTGGCCCGTTGGCGGGCATGACGCGGTGAGGGTGCCCGTCGGGGCAGGGCCCCCTGGGGATACCATCTTCCCTGGTTTGGGCATCTCCGCCTCCAATTATTCAGAGGAAGCCCTCTTCTTCCCGCGCGGGGAGGAGGCCTTAGCATCCCCTTCCCGACTATCCTCCTTAGGGGAGGCAACAATTCCCCCGGTCCGGATGCGTAGCGTGTGAAGTTCGGTTTCTTCATTCTTCCCCTTATCTTTCCCTGAGGGCATTCTGCTGAGTACCCGGTCAAGCATCTTGGCCATGGCAGGACCAGGTAAGCCTTCGGGAAGTGGCGCCAGACACCTGATTCTCTCTGCCTTGCTGAGCCATTCCTGGCCATGGATGATTTTCAGAATAAACAATTATGACAAATACAAAACAAGGTGTCCGGTATCAAGTTTACTTACTTGGGTATCTAGGCGATTGCAGCTTAGGCCCGCATCCTCGATGTTGTCCGGACACTCTACTTTCGGTCCAAAGAATAATTTGCACATCCCTTCGAGCTTCAGGCCGAAGAAGTGCTTAACAGTCCACTGACCCTCTGGGTTGAACTCCCACATCCGGAGAGGCCAGCGTTGGCACGACAACATCCGTCGGATTAACATCACTTGCATTATGTTGACAAGGTTAATGTCCCTCTCAAGAAGCTCTCGGATGCGGCTCTCTGATCTTGGTACATCACCGGTAGGGCCCCCAATTCCGTCCCCACGCTTCGGTCCAAGACGCTAGTTGTGACGGAGGGCCCGAGCGGAACTCGGGGGAAGCCACCCACTTTGTGCCTCTGGGAGCCTTGACATAAAACCACCTCTGTTGCCATACATCGGATACTTCTGGGAAAAAACCCTCTGCCCATGGGGCATCAGTGTTCCTGCTTATTACGGCACCTCCGCACTCCGTGTGTCGCCCCTCGATCATCTTCGGCTTCACATTGAAGGTCTTAAGCCATAAGTCGAAGTGTGGGGTGACGTGGAGGAAGGCCTCGCACACTATAATGAGCAGACGAGATATGGAGGATAGCGTCCGGAGCTAGATCATGAAAATCCAACCCATAATAGAACATGAGCCCCCTCACAAAAGGATCGAGGGTGAGGCCCAAGCCACGGAGGAAGTGAGGAACAAAATCGACGCACTCATTGGGCTCCGGTGTAGGGATGACCTTCCCTGGAGCAGGAAGCCTGTGCTGGATGTCGGCGGTCAGATATCCGACCTCCGTAAGCTTCGCAATGTCCTCCGCTTGAATCAAGGAGGCCACCCACCGGCCTTGAGGGTCGGTTCCGGACATATTGGAGGATTTGGGGTGTTGGAGCTTAGATCTCGGGTGTTAGAACTCGAGGTGCGAAAAGGCGCGAGGGAGGTGGAAAAGAGGCATAGGCCTCGGCCCCTTTTATAAAGGGGGTGAATATCAAGAGTCCTCAGGGTGACCGCTTGAGGTTTACCTGACGGCACACGAAGTCATACCAACGGTCGTCATGGGGCTACGCACGCTCGCATTAATGGAAGATCCCGTAATAAGAGGGACACAATCTCTGTCTCGACAGGACGTGCCAATAAAACAGCCTCGCAACGCGAGTCGAGGTGGGGCAAGAAACGTCGGTTCGTGTTGGACTAGGCCACGATGCAAGGGCACGACGTATGAAGATTGCCAGCATATCGTATTTACGCTATGTTCCCTATAATGGTATGTGAAGATCATCTTGCAGATCCGGACACAGTTTGAGTGTTCGATAACTACTTTGGAGTACTCGGAGAAGGAACCCGCCCTGAAATGCCGAAGACAAGACTACGCGGCGGACTCATCGTCATTGAAGCCTGGTTCAGGGGCTACCGAGGGAGTCCTGGATTAGGGGGTATCCAGACAGCCGGACTATATACATTGTCCGGACTATTGAAGCGTGAAGATACAAGACTCAAGACTTGACCCGTGTCCCATGGGACTTTCCTTGGCGTGGAAGGCAAGCTTGGCAATCCGGATATTATATTTCCTTCCTTGTAACCGACTCCATGTAAACCCTAGCCCTCTCCGGTGTCTATATAAACCGGAGAGGTTGGTCCTTAGGAGGCCGATCACAATTACAATCATACCATCATAGGCTAGCTTCTAGGGTTTAGCCTCTACGATCTCGTGGTAGATCTACTCTTGTACTACCCATATCTTCAATATTAATCAAGCAGGAAGTAGGGTTTTACCTCCATCGAGAGGGCCCGAACCTGGGTAAACATTGTGTCCCTTGATTCCTGTTACCATCAGCCTAAGACACACAGATCGGGACCCACTACCCGAGATCCGCCGGTTTTGACACCGACACCTCCTACTTATGATTAACCCCCTCGCAAGCATCTGCAACTATGAGAAAAGTATTAGGAATAAATTTTAACCATAGCATTATACTTTTGGATCCAATCGGTCCCTTACGGAATAGCGCATAAACTAGGGTTTAAGCTTCTCTCACTCTCGCAACCCATCATCTAATAACTACTCCACAAGGAATTCCTTTAGGCCCAAATATGGTGAAGTGTCATGTAGTCGACGTTCACATGACACCACTAAGGGAATCACAACATACATACTATCAAAATATCAAACATATATCAAGTTCACATGATTACTTGCAACATGATTTCTCCGTGACCTCAAGAACAAAAGTAACTACTCACAAATGATAATCATGCTCAAGATCAGAGGGGTATTAAATAGCATATTGGATCTGAACATATAATCTTCCACCAAATAAACCATATAGTAATCAACTACAAGATGTAATCAACACTACTAGTCACCCACAAGGACCAATGTATAGTTCCGTTACAAAGATTGAACACACGAGATGAACTAGGGTTTGAGAGGAGATGGTGTTGTTGAAGATGTTGATGGAGATTGCCCTCCCCAATATGGGAGAGTTGTTGGTGATGATGATGATGATTTCCCCCTCACGGAGGAAGTTCCCCAATGGAATCGCTCATGGGAGGGCAAAAGTACTCCTGCACAAGTTCCGCCTCGAGACGGCGGCGCTCCATCCCAAAAGTCCTCTCCTTATTTTTTCTAGGTCAAAATAACATATATACTAGAAGATGGGGACCAGTGGTGGGCCTGGGTGAGCACAACCCACTAGGGCACGCCTGGGCTCCCTGGCGCGCCCAGGTGGGTTGTGCCCACCTGGTGGGCCCCCTCTGGTACTTATTTGCTCCAATATTCCTCATATATTCCATAAAAATTCTCCATGAAGTTTGAACTTGTTTGGAGTTGTGCAGAATAGGTAGCCTGGCGTAGCTTTTCAAGGTCCAGATTTCCAGCTGCCGGAATTCTCCTGTTTGTGTGTACCTTGCAAATTATGAGCGAAAAGGCATTAGAATTACTCCAAAAAGCATTATTATGCATAAGAACATCATGAAAAAAGTAGGAAAACATGATGCAAAATGGACGTATCAACTCCCCCAAGCTTAGACCTCGCTTGTCCTCATGCGAAAACCAAAATCGAAAAACATGCCCACATGCTTAGAGAGAGAGGTGTTGATAAAAAAAAATACGGACATAGAAGAATCATGTAGATTATCATAACAGCAACAAATTTAAATATAAGACTTTTATCATAGACTTCCCATGAATAAGTAACAGTTCATCACACAATTGAAGTATAAAGCATAAACTCTATTAGCAACCAACAAACTATGTTTTCAGTCAACTTTACAACTACAATTCATCATCTTTTTAGGAAGGGTCACGTATCGGAGCCTTTAGGCAAGTCCACATACTCAAACATCATATAGTCTTCTATGATTGCTAACACTGACCGCATACACATGAGCAAAATGTTTCAACCGGAAACATAGAAAGATGGGGGCTTATAGTTTCGCCTCCCAAAGTATTCACCTCAAGGGTGATGTCAACAAAAATAACTTATGCCACCCAAATTCAACTGGACATATGTGCCTAGATCTTTCCTCACCACATGATACTTGCTAGAGGAAAAAATAAAAAGGACTAGAAAGAAAAACTTTGACTCTTGCATAAAAGTAAATACATAAAAGTAAAAGATAGGCCCTTCGCAGAGGGAAGCAGAGATTGCCATGCGCTTATTTGTTTGTATGCTCAACCCCTTAGTACGAAATAACGTCACGTCGCATTGCCCCTTGTGATAGCGACCTTTATTATGCAGTCTGTCACTTTTATTCTTCACCATCACAAGTTCGTGCAATGCTCAATTTTCTCTTACACTAAATGATCTCACACCTTTAGAAGCAATTTTTATTGCCTTATTGCACCGATGACAACTTACTTGAGGGATCTCGCTCAATCCCTAGGTAGGTATGGTGGACTCTTGAAAATAAGATTTGGGTTTAAGGGTTTTTGGATGCACAAGTAGTATCTCTACTTAGTGCGGAATTTTAGCTAGCAAAGATAAGGGGCAAGCACCACATGTTGAAGGATCTATGACAATATAACTTCTATTTGAATATGAACAAACATAAATCATCATTACGTTGTCTTCCTTGTCCAATGTCAACAATTTTGGCATATAATATTTTGATGGGGGCTCACAATCACAAAAGATTTCTAGGACAGTGTATTTATATGTGAATCTTCTCTTCCCTTATTAATTCTTTCATGAATTGCATCATTGACCAATGCTATGTTTGTCATTCTCTAATAAAATTTCCTACTTATACTTTTCCTTATGTGGTACCATCACCTACCATAGGATTAGCATATGATCTTTTTCATTTATTTCCTTTCTTTTTATTGCAACATGAAAGTAAAGAAAGCAAAAACTCAAACTAAACTTTGTTATATATCTCGCACAGGATTACAAGGATAGATCACTAAGAAAACTCTCAAAAGGAAGGATCAAACTAAACTTTTATTTATCTAAAGAAAAATATCAAACTAAAATAAGTAAAGGCAAAAGATAGTGGGGATGATACGATACCAGGGCACCTGAAGGAAATAAGCCCTAGAGGCAATAATAAATTTGTTATTTACATTTCCTTATATCATGATAAATGTTTATTATTCATGCTAGAAATGTATTAACCGGAAACTTAGTACATGTGTGAATACATAGACAAACTGAGTGTCCCTAGTATGCCTCTACTAGACTAGCTCGTTAATCAAAGAAGATTAAGTTTCCTAGCCATAGACATGTGTTGTCATTTGATGAACGAGATCACATCATTAGAGAATGATGTGATGGACAAGGCCCATCCGTTAGCTTAGCACTATAATCGTTTAGTTTATTGCTATTGCTTTTTTCATGACTTATACAACTCCCGAATACCAGAGGAACACTTAGTGTGCTATCAAACATCACAAAGTAACTGGGTGATTATAAAGATGCTCTACAGGTGTCTCCGATGGTGTTTGTTGAGTTCGCATAGATCAAGATTAGGATTTGTCACTCCGATTGTCGGAGAGGTATCTCTGGACCCTCTCGGTAATGCACATCACTATAAACCTTGCAAGCAATATGACTAATGAGTTAGTTGCGGGATGATGCATTACGGAACGAGTAAAGAGACTTGCCGATAACGAGATTGAACTAGGTATGGTGATACCGACGATCGAATCTCGGGCAAGTAACATACGATGACAAAGGGAACAACGTATGTTGTTATGCGGTTTGACCGATAAAGATCTTCGTAGAATATGTAGGAGCCAATATGAGCATCCAGGTTCCGCTATTGGTTATTGACCGAAGATGTGTCTCGGTCATGTCTACATAGTTCTCGAACCCGTAGGGTCCGCACACTTAAAGTTCGATGACAATTTGTATTATGAGTTATGTGATTTAATGTACCGAAGGTTGTTCGGAGTCCCGGATGAGATCATGGACACGACGTGGAGTCTCAAAATGGTTGAGACGTAAAGATCGATATATTGGAAGGCCATATTTGGACATCATAATGGTTCCGAGTGATTCGGGTATTTTTCGGAGTACCGGGGAATTACGGGAATTCGCCGGGAGAAGTAATGGGCCTTATTGGGCTTTAGCGGAGAGAGGGGAGAAGGGCCAAGAGGTGGCGCGCGCTTCCCCCCTGCCCAAACCGAATTGGACAAGGGGTGGGGGTGCGGCCCCCCTTTCCTTCTCCCTCTCCCTCTCTTTCCTTCTCTCCTACTCCGAATAGGAAAGAGGAGGGGAATCCTACTTGGACTAGGGAGTCCTAGTAGGATTCCCCACACCTGGCGCGCCCCCCTTGGGCCAGCCACCTCTTCCCTCCCCTCCTTTACATACGTGGCCAGGGGGCACCCCAAGGACACACAAGTTATTCTTAGCCGTGTGTGGTGCCCCCTCCATAGTTTTACACCTCGGTCATATCGTCGTAGTGCTTAGGCGAAGCTCTGCGCCAGTAACTTTATCATCACCATCACCACGCCGTCGTCCTGACGAAACTCTCCCTCAGCCTCAATTGGATCAAGAGTTCGAGGGACGTCACCGAGCTAAACGTGTGCAGATCGCGGAGGTGCCGTGCGTTCGGTACTGGATCGGTTGGATCACGAAGATGTTCTACTACATCAACCGCGTTACTAAACACTTCCACTTTCGGTCTACGAGGGTACGTGGACAAACTCTCCCCGCTCGTTGCTATGCATCTCCTAGATAGATCTTGCGTGATCGTAGGAAATTTTTGAAATACTGTGTTCCCCAACAGTGGCGTCCGAGCTAGGTCTATGCGTAGATGTTATATGCACGAGTAGAACACAAAGAGTTGTGGGCGATAATAGTCATACTGCTTACCAGCATGTCATACTTTGATTTGGCGGTATTGTTGGATGAAGAGGCTCAAATCGACATTACGCGTACGCTTACGCGAGGCTGGTTCTACCAACATGCTTCGTACACAGGTGGCTAGTGGGTGTCTATTTCTCCAACTTTAATTGAATCGAGTGTGACTACGCCGGGTCCTTGTTGAAGGTTAAAACAGCACACTTGACGAAAAATCATTGTAGTTTTTGATGCGTAGGTAAGAACGGTTCTTGCTAAACCGTAGCAGCCACGTAAAATTTGCAACAACAAGTAGAGGACATCTAACTTGTTTTTGCAGGGTATGTTGTGATGTGATATGGTCAAGACATGATGATATATAAATTGTTGTATGAGATGATCATGTTTTGTAACAGTTATCGGCAACTGGTAGGAGCCTTATGGTTGTCGCTTTATTGTATGAAATGCAATCGCCATGTAATTGCTTTACTTTATCACTAAGCGGTAGCGATAGTCGTGATAGCAATAGTTGGCGAGACGACAACGATGCTTCGATGGAAATCAAGGTGTCAAGCCGGTGATGATGGTGATCATGATGGTGCTTTGGAGATGGATATCAAAGGCACAAGATGATGATGGCCATATCATATCACTTATATTGATTGCATGTGATGTTTATCCTTTATGCATCTTATTTTGCTTAGTTCAGCGGTAGCATTATAAGATGATCTCTCACTAAATTTCAAGGTATAAGTGTTGTCCCTGAGTATGCACCGTTGCGACAGTTCGTCGTGCCGAGACACCACGTGATGATCGGGTGTGGTAAGCTCTACGTTCACGTACGATGGGTGCAAGCCAGTTTTGCACGCGCAGAATAATCGGGTTAAACTTGACGAGCCTAGCATATGCAGATATGGCCTCGGAACACTGAGACCGAAAGGTCGAGCGTGAATCATATAGTAGATATGATCAACATAGTGATGTTCACCATTGAAGACTACTCCATCTCACGTGATGATCAGATATGGTTTAGTTGATTTGGATCACATGATCATTTAGATGACTAGAGGGATGTCTATCTAAGTGGGATTTCTTAAGTAATATGATTAATTGAACTTTAATTTATCTTGAACTTAGTCGTGGTAGTATTTGCATAACTATGTTGTAGATCAATAGCTCGTGATGTAGCTCCCCGTTTATTTTTAGATATGTTCCTAGAGAAAAACTATGTTGAAAGATGATAGTAGCAATGATGCGGACTAGGTCCATCATCTGAGGATTATCCTCATTGTTGCACAGAAGAATTATGTCCTTGATGCACCGCTAGGTGACAGACCTATTGCAGGAGCAGTTGCAGACGTTATGAATGTTTGGCAAGCTCGGTATGATAACTACTTGATAGTTTAGTGCGCCATGCTTTATGGCTTAGAACCGGGACTTCAAGAACGTTTAGAATGCCACAGAGCATATAAGATGTTCCAAGAGCTGAAATTGGTATTTCAGACTCATGCCTGAGTCGAGAGGTATGAGACCTCTGACAAGTACTTTGCCTACAAGATGGAGGAGAATACCTCAACCAGTGAGTATGTGCTCAGACTGTCTGAGTACTACAATTGCTTGAATCAAGTGGGAATTAATCTTCCAGATAAAATAGTGATTGACAGAATTCTCTAGTCACTATCACCAAGTCACTAGAACTTCGTGATGAGCTATAATATGCAACGGATGACGAAAATGATTCCCGAGCTCTTCGTGATGCTGAAATCGACGAAGGTACAAATCAAGAAAAGCATCAAATGTTGATGGTTGACAAGACCACTAGTTTCAAGTAAAAGGGCAAGGGAAAGAAAGGAACTTCAAGAAGAATGGCAAGCAAGTTTCCACTCCCATGAAGAAGCCCAAAGCTAGACCCGTGCCCTAAACCGAGTGCTTCTACTACGAAGGAAATGGTCACTGGAAGAGGAACTGCCCCAAATACTTGGCGGATAAGAAGGATGGCAAAGTGAACAAAAGTATATATGACATACATGTTATTGATGTGTACTTTACTAGTGTTCATAGTATCCCCTGGGTATTTGATACTGGTTCAGTTGCTATGATTAGTAACTCGAAACAGAAGTTACAAAATGAACAAAGACTAGTTGAGGGCAAGGTGACGATGTGTGTTGGAAGTGATTCCAAGGTTCATAAGATCACCATCGCACACTCCCTTTACCTTTGGGATTAGTGTTGAACCTAAAATAAATGTTATTTGGTGTTTTCATTGAGCATAAAATGATTGGATCATGTTTATTTCAATACGATTATTCATTCAAGTCAAAGAATAATTGTTATTCTGTTTACATGAATAAAACCTTCTGTGGTCATACACCCAAGGTGAATGGTTTATTGAATCTCGATCATAGTAATACACATATTCATCATATTGATGCCAAAATATGCAAAGTTGATAATGATAGTGCAACATATTTGTGGCACTGCCGTTTAGGTCATATTAGCAAAAAGGCCCGTGCGTTGCAACGGGAGAAAAAAAATCAGTCATATCTTTAGCTAGGTCAGTTGGACAAACTATGAGTGGCCGGTTGGCAGGTTATGACTCGACAATTTTATTTTTCTCCGACATGGCCCATAGTGCGCCGCCAAATGGGATTTCTCTGTTGTGCCAAAACGGGTGGCAAGTAATGAAACCAAATAGCTTACGTGAAATTAATTGAAGCGGGACCAAATGAAACGGGACGAAATCAAGAATATCACCTCCTTTTAATAGTAGGTATAGATTGGTGTAAAGTGCATGGTGAAACTCGATGCTGATGGGCTTTTGGAATCACTTAATTTTGAATCACTTGATGCTTGCAAACCATGCCTCATGGGCAAGATGACTAAGACTCCGTTCTCCGGAACAATGGAGCGAGCAACTAACTTATTGGAAATAATACATACTGATGTATGTGATCCGATGGGTGTAGAGGCTCACGGCGGGTATCGTTATTTTCTGATGTTCACAGATGATTTGAGCAGATATGGGTATATCTACTTGATGAAACATAAGTCTGAAACATTTGAAAAGTTCAAAGAATTTCAGAGTGAAGTGGAAAATCATTGTAACAAGAAAATAAAGTTTCTACGGTCTGATCGCGGAGACGAATATTTGAGTTACGAGTTTGGTCTTCATTTGAAACAATGTGGAATAGTTTCACAATTCACGCCACCTGGAACACCATAGCGTAATGGTGTGTCCGAACGTCATAACCGTACTTTATTAGATATGGTGCGATCTATGATGTCTCTTACCGATTTATCACTATCGTTTTGGGGTTATGCATTAGAGACAGCTGCATTCACGTTAAATAGGGCACCATCTAAATCCGTTGAGATGACACGATATGAACTGTGGTTTGGCAAGAAACCCAAGTTGTCATTTCTTAAAGTTTGGGACTGCGATGCTTATGTGAAAAAGCTTCAACCTGATAAGCTCAAACCCAAATCGGAGAAATGTGTCTTCATAGGATACCCAAAAGAAACTGTTGGGTACACCTTCTATCACAGATCCGAAGGCAAGATCTTTGTTGCTAAGACTGGATCCTTTCTAGAGAAAGAGTCTCTCTTGAAAGAAGTGAGTGGAAGGAAAGTAGAACTTGATGAGGTAGTTGTACCTTCTCCCTTGTTGGAAAGTAGTTCATCACATAAATCAATTCCAGTGATTCCTACACCAATTAGTGAGGCAGCTAATGATGATGATCATGAAACTTCTGATCAAGTTACTACCGAACCTCGTAGGTCAACCAGAGTAAGATCCGCACTAGAGTGGTATGGTAATCCTATTCTGGAGGTCATGTTACTTAACCATGACAAACCTACGAACTATGAGGAAGCGATGATGAGCCCAGATTCCGCAAAATGGCTTGAGGCCATGAAATCTGAGATGGGATCCATGTATGAGAACAAAGTATGGAATTTGATTGACTTGCCCGATGATCGGCGAGCCATTGAGAATAAATGGATCTTCAAGAGGAAGACGGACGCTGATAGTAGTGTTACTATCTACAAAGCTCGCATTGTCGCAAAAAGTTTTCGACAAGTTCAAGGTGTTGACTACGATAAGATTTTCTCACTCGTAGTGATGCTTAGGTCTGTCCGAATCATGCTAGCAATTGCCACATTTTATGAAATCTGGCAAATGGATGTCAAAACTACATTCCTTAATGGATTTCTTAAAGAAGAGTTGTATATGATGCAACAAGAAGGTTTTGTCAATTCTAAAGGTGCTAACAAAGTGTGCGAAGCTCCAGTGATCCATTTATGGACTGGTGCAAGCATCTCAGAGTTGGAATATATGCTTTGATGAGTTGCTCAAAGCAAATAGTTTTATACAGACTTGCGGTGAAGCATGTATTAACAAGAAAGTGAGTGGGAGCACTACAGCCTTTCTGTAAGTATATGTGAATGACATATTGTTGATCGAAAATGGTGTAGAATTTTATGGAAAGCATAAAGGAGTATTTCGAAAGGAGTTTTTTCAAAGAAAGACCTCAGTGAAGCTACTTACATATTGAGCATCAAGATCTATAGAGATAGATCAAGAAGCTTGATAAGATTTTTCAATAAGTACATACCTTGATAAGATTTTGAAGGAGTTCAAAATGGATCAGTCAAAGAAGGAGTTCTTGCCTGAGTTGTAAGGTATGAAATTGAGTAAGACTCAAAACCCGACCACGGCAGAAGATAGATAGAGAATGAAAGTCATTCCCTATGCCTCAGCCATAGGTTCTATAAAGTATGCTATGTTGTATACCAGACCTATTGTGTATCTCACCATGAGTTTGGCAAGAGGGTACAATAGTGATCCAGGAATCGATCACTGGATAGTGGTCAAAATTATCCTTAGTGGAATAAGGAAATGTTTCTCGGTTATGGAGGTGACAAAGAGTTCGTCGTAAAGAGTTACATCGATGCAAGCTTTGACACCGATCTGGATGACTCTAAGTCTCGATCTATATACATATTGAAAGTGTGAGCAATTAGCTAGAGTAGCTCCGTGCAGAGCATTGTAGACATAGAAATTTGCAAAATACTTACGGATCTGAATGTGGAAGACCCGTAGACTAAAACTTCCCTCACAAGCAAAACATGATCACACCTTATTATTCTTGGGTGTTAATCACATAAGCGATGTGAACTAGATTATTGACTCTAGTAAACCCTTTGAGTATTTGTCACATGGCAATGTGAACTATGGGTATTAATCGCATAAAGATGTGAACTATTAGTGTTAAATCACATGGCGATGTGAACTAGATTATTGACTCTAGTGTAAGTGGGATACTAAAGGAAATATGCCCTAGAGGCAATAATAAAGTTGTTATTTATATTTCCTTATATCATGATAAATGTTTATTATTCATGCTAGAATTGTATTAACTGAAAACTTAGTACATGTGTGAATACATAGACAAATAGAGTGTCCCTAGTATGCCTCTACTAGACTAGCTCATTAATCAAAGATGGTTAGGTTTCCTAGCCATAGACATGTGTTGTCATTTGATGAACGGGATCACATCATTAGAGAATGATGTGATGGACAAGACCCATCCGTTAGCTTGCACTATGATCGTTTAGTTTATTGATATTGCTTTCTTCATGAGTTATACATGTTCCTATGACTATGAGATTATGCAACTCCCGAATACCGGAGGAACACTTAGTGTGCTATCAAATGTCACAACGTAATTGGGTGATTATAAAGATGCTCTGTAGGTGTCTCCGATGGTGTTTGTTGAGTTCGCATAGATCAAGATTAGGATTTGTCACTCCGATTGTCAGAGAGGTATCTCTGGGCCCTCTCGGTAATGCAGATCACTATAAGCCTTGCAAGCAATATGACTAATGAGTTAGTTGCAGGATGATGCATTACGGAACGAGTAAAGAGAATTGTCGGTAACGAGATTGAACTAGGTATGGTGATACCGACGATCGAATCTCGGGCAAGTAGGATACCGATGACAAAGGGAACAACGAATGTTGTTATGCGGTTTGACCTATAAAGATCTTCGTAGAATATGTAGGAGCCAATATGAGCATCCATGTTCCGCTATTGGTTATTCACCGGAGATGTGTCTCGGTCATGTCTACATAGTTCTCGAACCCGTAGGGTCCACACGCTTAACGTTCGATGAAGATTTGTATTATGAGTTATGTATTTAATGTACCGAAGGTTGTTCGGAGTCCCGGATGGGAGCACGGACATGACGAAGAGTCTCCAAATGGTTGAGACATAAAGATTGGTATATTGGAAGACTATATTCGGACATCGGAAAGGTTCCGAGTGATTCGGGTATTTTTTGGAGTACCGGGGAATTACAGGAATTCGCCGGGAGAAGTAATGGGCCTTATTGGGCTTTAGTGGAGAGAGGGGAGAAGGACCAAGAGGTGGCGTGCGCCTCCCCCTGCCCAAACCGAATTGGACAAGGGGTGGGGTGCGGCCCCCCTTTCCTTCTCCCTTTCCCTCTCTTTCCTTCTCTCCTACTCCGAATAGGAAAGAGGAGGGGAATCCTACTTGGACTAGGGAGTCCTAGTAGGATTCCCCACACCTGGCACGCCCCCCTTGGGCCGGCCACCTCTTCCCTCCCCTCCTTTATATACGTGGCCGGGGGCACCCCAAGGACACACAAGTTATTCTTAGCCGTGTGTGGTGCCCCCCTCCACAATTTTACACCTCGGTCATATCGTCGTAGTGCTTAGGTGAAGCTCTGCGCCGCTAACTTCATCGTCACCGTCACCATGCCATCGTGCTGACGAAACTCTCCCTCGGCCTCAAATGGATCAAGAGTTCAAGGGATGTCACCGAGCAGAACATGTGCAGATCGTGGAGGTGCCGCGCGTTCAGTAGTTGGATCGGTTGGATCGCGAAGACGTTCGACTACATCAACCGCGTTACTAAACGCTTCCGCTTCTGGTCTACGAGGGTACGTGGACACACTCTCCCCGCTTGTTGCTATGCATCTCCTAGATAGATCTTGCGTGATCGTAGGAATTTTTTTTAAATACTGCGTTCCCCAACAGCACCTCCCCCTAGCTTGGCGAAAGCCAAGGGGAGTGCCCATACCCGAAACTCAAATTTCTTTTGGTGGTGAAGAAGATGGTGGTGGTGAATTAGAAATTACGTCCTTCAAGATCAAGAGATTCTCCAATCTGTGTATGATGCTCCGGAGGAAGATGATGTGCTCTTGATGCAGAATATTTTCACGAGTGAGGTATTTATTTTGCACATGGACCATTTCAACGATCCGAAAGGCTGGAATCTCAGTAGGGGTAAGATGAGCATAGTAAGGTTTAAGGATATCTTCTTCTTCCTCATCGGCTGGCTATGCTTGTTCGACCATCGGGGGTAGATCTCCGATAGCCTCCTTGCTCTTATCTCCCTTGACGGCTTCCACGGGCTCCTCCCTCTTCAGCTCAATCTTCATCAACCAAGCATCTTCTTCCATGTTGTTGCAGGAGGAGGAAGACATGATGCCTGGCTTAATAGATCTGAGCGAAAACAGCGTGAAAATAAAACAAAAGATTCCTCCGCGATACGGTGGTCAATACATTCGGGGGGGGGGGGGTATATAAAGATTTTTTTTATCTTGGGAAACAAGCAAACGGAAGAAAAACGGAGTCCGGAAGGTGCCCCAGGTGGACACAACCCACCTGGGCGTGCCTGGCTCTCGTGTCTTGTGCCCACTAGGGTATGCTTCCAGGTTGTTTCTTATTTTCCAAAATTTTGTTATATTCCAAAACTGACAAAAAAATTGCGGATTTTTCGGAGTCCTTTTACTTACGGTATCACGTACCTCCTTATTTTCACGATTCTGGAGTGTTCCGGAAGGACTCTTTTATGTGTTCTTCCGGTGTCAAAGTTTGAATAATATTGCTTTCAACATTAATGGGCGTACCTGAGATATAATGTTTTATTCGTTGCCCATTAATAACCTTCGGGTTAGTACCTTCGACATTATTTATTTTGATAGCTCCAGACCGATAAACCTCCTCGATAACATAGGGTCCTTCCCATTTGGAGAGGAGTTTTCCTGCAAAGAACATGAAACGTGAGTTGTACAAAAGAACATATTATCTGACTTTGAACTCGCACTTTTGGATTCTTTTATCATGCCATCTTTTAACTTTTTCTTTAAATAATTTGGCATTTTCATAAGCTTGGGTTATCCATTCATCTAGTGAGCTAATATCAAATAACCTCTTTTCACCGGCAAGTTTGAAATCATAATTGAGTTCTTTGACTTCCCAATATGCTTTATGTTCTAACTCAGGAGGCAAATGACAAGCCTTTCCATAAACTATTCTATAAGGAGACATTACCATAGGATTTTTATATGCTGTTCTATAAGCCAAAGTGCATCATCTAATTTCTTAGACCAATTCTTCTGGGACCTATTGAGAGTCTTTTGTAAAATTAATTTTATTTATCTATTGCTAAGTTCAACTTGACCACTAGACTGAGGATGATAGGGTGATGTAATTCTATGGTTAACATCATACTTGGCAAGCATTTTGCGGAAAGCACCATGAATAAAGTGTGAACTACCATCAGTCATTAAATATCTAGGGACTCCAAACCTTGGGAAAATAAATTCCTTGCATTTTAATAGAGGTGTTGTGATCAGCACTACTGGTTCGAATAGCTTCTACCCATTTAGTAACATAATCAACAGCAACCAAAATATGTGTATACCCATTAGAGGAAGTAAAAGGTCCCATGTAATCAAATCCCCAAACATCAAATTGTTCAATAGAAAGTGAATAATTCATATGCATTTCTTGACACTTACCGATATTACCTATTCTTTGACATTCATCACAATATAAGACGAACTTACAGTCATCCTTGAAGAGAGTAGGCCAACAAAATCCAGATTGCAATACCTTGTGAGCAGTTCTGTCTCCAGCATGATGGCCTCCATAAGCTTTGGAGTGACATTTTTGTCAGATTTGTCCCTGTTCATGCTCAGGTACACAATGTCTAATAATACCATCTACTCCTTCTTTATAAAGATGTGGGTCATCCCAAAAGTAGTGTCTTAATTCATAGAAGAATTTTTTTTCTTTTGTTGGTAAGTAAAGCTAGGTGGTAAATATTTAGCAACAATGTAATTAGCATAATCAGCATACCAAGGAGTGTTATTTGAAACATTTATTTTAGCTAACTGCTCATCAGGGAAACTATCATCAATAGGTAGTGGGTCATCAAGCACATTTTCAAGCCTAGACAAGTTATCAGCTACTGGGTTCTCAGCTCCTTTCCTATCAGTAATATGTAAATCAAATTCTTGTAGCAAGAGAACCCATCAAATAAGTCTAGGTCTAGCATCTTTCTTTTCCATAAGATATTTTATAGCAGCATGGTCGGTGTGAACAATTACTTTTGAATCAACAATGTAAGATCTAAATTTATCACAAGCAAACACCACTGCTAAGAATTCTTTTTCAGTAGTAGCATAATTCCATTGAGCATTGTCTAGAGTTTTACTAGCATAATGAATAACATTCAGTTTCTTATCAGCTCTTTGTCCTAGAACAGCACCAATAGCATAATCACTAGCATCACACATAATTTCAAAAGGCAAGTTCCAATCACGTGGTTGAACAATAGGTGCGGAAATTAAGGCTTTCTTGAGTGTTTCGAAGGCTTCTAAACAATCATCATCAAAAACAAAAGGAACATCCTTTTGCAAAAGACTTGTAAGAGGCCTAGAAATTTTAGAGAAGTCTTTGATAAATCTCCTATAGAAACCAGCATGACCTAGAAAACTACGAATACCTTTGATATCTTTAGGACATGGCATTTTCTCAATTGTATCAACTTTAGCTTTAATACCTCTTTTAGAAATTTTATGGCCCGAGACAATACCTTCATTAACCATAAAGTGGCCCTTCTCCCAATTCAAGACACGATTTGTTTGCTCGCATCTCTGCGAAACTCGATAAACATTGCTTAAACAATCATCAAAAGACTTCCCATAAACAGAGAAGTCATCCATGAAAACCTCAACAATCTTTTCACAAAATTCAGAGAATATAGCAGTCATACATCTTTAAAAGGTAGCAGGTGCATTACATAAACCAAAGGGCATACGTCTATAAGCATAAGTTCCAAAGGGACACGTGAAAGTGGTCTTTTCTTGATCAGGTTGAGAAACAAGTATTTGTGAAAAACCAGAATATCCATCAAGGAAGCAAAAGTGTGTGTGTAACATCCCAAAATTCTAAATTTTGGAATGTTATAAACAAATAGATAGATTTGATTGATTGTTTGATTGATTGACTGAAAGTGAGTGAATTCGAAACTTTTGAAAGTTAAATGAGAGGGAATAAAAGGACTTTCCCAAACTTTCATTTTGCTTTTATGATCTTCGGAATTCAAATTCTTTTCATCACAAAACCCTGGAGAGAAGATGACATGACTTCTTTCATTTATTTAAATGACAAGGTGTTGAAAATATTTGAATTTCATTTGAAAAATATTTCCAATTCTGAAACTTTATGCAACTCAATGATTTTCACGGCGAAGATAAAATGACTTCTTCAAAACATGAAATATGAGTTGGGAGTTTCAAAGAATTAAATTCAAAGTTCTTTTGAATTTATTTTGTATTTGGATTTTTTTGAGTTTTATTGAAATTATTTTTATCCAAAAATAAAATATTTGGAATATAGGTTAACTTGATTCCCTACATCAAAAATTGGAGAGAAATTAATTTGAAATCATTTTGGTATTTTTAAAATGATTTTTATTGGATTTTATTAGAGCTGAAACACTCTTTGCTTTATTTGAATTTGTGTGTATTTTATTTGAAGCTAGAATAATGTTCATCATGTAGAAAATCTTTTTCTGAAAATTTTGATATATTATATGCCTATATAATATATTTATTTATTTGGTTTTATTATTTTTTTTAATTGTCTCTGTAAAAAAAAAGGGAGCGCAGCGCCTTGAGCCAAAGGCCCAAGCCGCCACACAAGCCACCGGCCAAGGCCACAAGGCCAACGCACGCACGCACGCACCTAGGGGAGCCAGGAGCCCCAAGTTTCCTATACTTTTACAATTCTTAGTAGAATTTGACCCCGTTTTGTTATTCCGGTTTTATTCCTAGGATTCCTAATCCTAATCTATTTCTTGTCCCCTACCCCAAGCAAAACCCTCCCTCCCCAATATAAATACACAAGCACCCCCTCCAACACATCAAATCAACTCTACTCTACTCTCCTCCTCTGCGGCAAGAAGAACACCTGATCTTGCCGCCGCCATAGCCGGCGCCGCCCCTAGTCGCCGCCGCCGCCGCCACTTGCCGCCGCCGCCGCCCTACGCCGCCGCCGCCGGAGCCCCTCGCCTCTTCGAGGTACTAGCCCCGCGCCGCGTCACGTTTTCTAGATCGGTTTCCGTTCCGTTTTCTAGATCGGTTTTCTAGATCGGTTTTCTAGATCGGTTTTTCGTTTCGGTTTTCTTTCCGAAACCCTAGATCGGTTTTCTTGCCGGTTTTTCTTTCCGGTTTTGTTTAGCGGCGTTAAACGATAGATTTTTCTTTTATTTTTAATTCCGTCATGGACCTATCCGTAGTCCATAATCTTCAAACGCTCATAACTTTTTACTCGTAAGTCGGAATCCAACGAAACCAACGCCCACTTCTTCGTTATGATCTCCTCTATCCAAAGAATACAACTCAAACTTGTTTTTGAATGTTTTAAAATTTTAATTCAAACAGATTTGTATTTGAACTTCGTTTGATCATAACTTGAGTTTCGTAACTCCGATTTAGTTGATTCTTTTTGCAAATCGAAGCTCTTGACCTAAACTTTCTGATAAGGCCAAATACACACAGTTTTGGTACTATTAGAAATTGTTTTATGCTGCAAGAATTATTAGATTTGGTTTTGACGTTTTCCGAATTGTTTCTTCGATCCTTCCGATCTTTTGAGTGATTGCTTATGTGTGGTTACTATTGCTTAATTACGATAGATTGACCGGAGTGTGACGAGTAGAGCTATCAAGAGTTTTGAGTGCGAATCATCTTCATCAACTTTGCAGGCAAGTAACACTTGATCATACCTTTTCTACTACCCAGTTTTATTGCATTAGATCAAGCCCTCAAACACTTGCGTGTTTAGGATCTAATTAAATTGTGGGTTTGGGAAGTAGATTGAGGTAGTACCTATTACCTGTTTTACCTATGAAACCTTTGGGAGTTACTCTACGTTTGCTTATTTATGCCATGCTATGCTAGTAGACGTGGATTGGGTGAGTGAATATCCATGACAGATGTGAGATTGATAATTAATGGTTTATCTAAGGTGGCAACTTAAACACACATCCGGGTGGATTGAGGCACTGGTTTCTATCAGACTTGCCTGCTTTTCTTCGGACCGCCACCCGTGCTCTAAGGGATCATAAGATTATTCAAACTAGAAACTTCCGTGTGCAGCCACAAGCCATTATGGGCTCGCATAGTTGACTAAGTTGTGCGAACTCTTACGGGTAGACTAGCGTATGTAGGGGAAAGTAGGTGTACCGGTCTACCCACAAGTAAGGTGCTAGCGCTCGAAAGACTGTGTCTCGGTCATCCGCCTCTCAAACACCATGTAGTGCGAGAACCAAACGGAGGCGATCGAGTCTTGTGGGGAAAAGTGCGCAAACCTCTGCAGAGTGTATAAACTAATCATGATTAGCCGTGTCCCGGTTATGGACATCTTGAGTATCTAGTACTTGAATATCATGTGAATCTCAACATGTTACTTCAAATAAATGTTATTGGGTTTTTAATGAGTACTTTTAATTGGGATTGAGGATGCTGTCAACCATTCTCAATGTTCAACAACCACCATGATAGTTAAATAAATTTTATTCCTTTGAAGTAGGGTAAAATTGGCTTTTCAAAAAGCTGTAACCATAGAGCTTTCCACCAGCCATATATGCATGTAGTATAGCCTATTCTTTCATTACTCTCTATGTGTTACATTGCCGCATATTCCATGTGTTGACCCGTTTTGGCTGCAACTTTTCATGTTGCGAGACTTCTCGAATTTACGAGTAAGTGATACGTTAGGGTTACGATTTCCTATACTCAACTTTGCCGTTGGTGTTGATGGGAATCCACAACCTTGTTGCTTCCGCTTATATTTGGATTGAGGTAATAGTATTTACGTTACTTTATACATGTGATTTACCTCTGTTATAAATCCTTCGAGTACTGTGTGTGTCAGCATACCGATCCAGGGATGACACGAAAGCACAGAGACTTGATCCATTCGGGTCGGGTCGCTACAGTGTGTGCTAAGATAATCTTTCTAGCATTTGATCAATAAAAGGCAGAAGGTAATGATCTTTTCTAGTTGCTTTGTTTAATTTTCTAAAATCAATTACCATTCTATAGCCTGTAACAATTCTTTGTGGAATAAGTTCATTCTTATCATTAGGAACAACAGTAATACCTCCTTTCTTAGGAACACAATGGACATGACTTACCCATCTACTATCAGCTATAGGATAGATTATACCTGCTTACAGAAGTTCTAATATCTCAGTTCTTACCACTTCTTTCATCTTCGGATTGAACCGACGTTGGTGATCAACAACGGGTTTAGCATCAGGTTCCATATTAATCTTGTGCTGACATAGAGTGGGACTAATGCCCTTTAAATCATCAAGAGTATATCCAATAGCAGCTCGGTGCCTCCTTAGAACTTTCAATAATCTTTATTCTTCAAGTTCTAAAAGGTTAGCACCAATAATAACAAGATATATCTTCTTTTCATCAATATAAGCATATTTCAAAGTGTCTGGCAATTGTTTTAATTCAAACACAGGATCACCTTTAGGTGGAGGAGGACCTCCTAGAGTTTCAATAGGCAAATTGTGTTTAAGCAGAGGACGTTGTTCAAAGAAAATCTTATCTATTTCATTTCTTTCATGCATATGTAAATCATTTTCATGGTCTAGCAAATATCGTTCTAGTGGATCAGTAGGAGGCACAACAATAGAAGCAAGACCAATTATTTCATCCTTACTAGGCAATTCTTTTTCGTGAAGCTTTCTACTAAACTTGGAAAAATTAAACTCATGAGACTCATCACCAAACTTGACACCGACAGTTTGTTTCTTACAATCTGTTTTAGCATTAATGGTGTTCAAAAAAGGTCTACCAAAGATAATGGGACAAAAGTCATCTTGTGGGGAACCAAGAACAAGAAAATCAGTAGGGTATTTTATTTTCCCACACAAGACTTCAACATCTCTAACAATCCCAATTGGTGAAATAGTATCTCTATTAGCAAGTTTAATAGTAACATCTATGTCTTCTATCTCTGCGGGTGCTATGTCATTCATAATTTCTTGATATAAGGTGTAAGGAATAACACTTACGCTAGCACCTATGTCGCATAAACCATGATAACAGTGATCTCTTATTTTAACTGAGACAACGGGCGTGCCAACAACGGGTCTATGATTATCTGTTTTATCAGGTTTGACAATTCTAGTAGCTTCATTACAAAAATAAATAACATTCCCATCTATATCTTCTTCCAAGAGATCTTTAACCATAGCAACACTAGGTTCAACTTTAATTTGTTCATCAGGTTTAGGTGTTCTAATATAACTTTTGTTGACCATAGTCGATACTTTAGCATGTTCCTTTATCCTAACAGGGAAAGGTGGTTTCTCAATATAAGCAAGAGGAACAATCGATCAACATTATAAAGTATAGTTTCCTCTTTAACTGATACCGGTACTTTAATTTCTTCTTTAATAGGTGGGTGATACTTAAACCACTTCTCCTTAGGGAGATCAACATGAGTGGCAAATGATTCACAAAAGGAGGCTACTATCTCAGAGTCAAGTCCATATTTAGTGCTAAACTTTGAAAAGCATCGGCATTCATAAAAGATTTAACACAATCATACTTAAGCTTAATACCTGACTCTTTACCTTTGTTGAGTTCCCAATCTTCAGAGTGGTGTTTAATTCTTTCCAAAGGATCCCACCGGAATTCAATAGTCTTCTTCATAAAAGAAACAGCACAAGAAGTATCAAGCATGGATCGATCATTATGAGAAAGCCGAGCATAAAATTTTTGGATAATAATTTATGTTGAGAGCTCATGATTGGGCCATGAATATAACATTGACTTAAGCCTCACCAAGCTAGAGCGGTACTTTCCCCTTCATGAGGCCAAAAATTATATATATAATTCCAATCACGATGAACTAGATGCATAGGATAAATTTTTTGGCGGAACTCCAATTTCAATCGATTCCAATTCCAAATCCAATATCATCGCATAGCCTATACCATGCCAACGCTTTTCCCTTCAAAGATAAAGGGAAAACCTTCTTCTTAACTTCATCTCCGGGTAAACCTGCAAGCTTAAACAATCAACAAATTTGGTCCACATATATCAAGTGCATATCAGGATGTTCTGTTCCATCTCCTGCATAAGGATTAGCTAGTAGTTGTTCTATCATAGCCGAAGGAATTTCATATTCAATATTTTCAGTAGGTGCAGTAGGTTGAGGGGTAGCTAATTGTGGTTCCTACGAGGTGAAGATACCCGAACAAACCCCTCAAAGGATTGTTTTCCATAGTAACAAGTGAAATAAATTTCAGCACACTATATAAATGTTTCCTTACCACATTCCCCATACCACAGGCGCGTCTCTCCCCGGCAACGGCGCCAGAAAATAGCCTTGATGACCCACAAGTATAGGGGATCATTTCTAGCTCTTTTCGATAAGTAAGAGTGTCGAACCGAACGAGGAGCAGAAGGAAATGACAAGTGGTTTTCAGCAAGGTAATGTCTTGTAACATCCCAAAATTCAAAATTTTGGAATGTTATATTAAATAGATAGTTATGATTGATTGTTTGATTGATTGTGTGAAATTGAGTGAAATTCGAAACTTTTTGAAAGTTAAATGAGAGGGAATAAAAGGATTTTCCAAACTTTCATTTTTGCATTTATGATCTCCATGAATTCAAATTCTTTTCATCACAAAACCCTTGAGCGAAGATGATATGACTTCTTCCATTTAATTAAATGAAAAGGGTATTTGAAAATATTTGAATTTCATTTGGAACTATTTTCAAATTCAGAAACTTTAAGCGACTCAATGATTTTCATGAGAGAAGATAAATGACTTCTTCAAAACATATGAAATATGAGTTGAAAGTTTTAAAATAATTAAATTTAAAGTCCCATTGGAATTATTTCCAATTTGGGGTTATTTGGTTTTAATTCAAATTGTTTTTCTCCAAAATAAAATATATGGAAATTAGGGTAACATGATTCCCTACAATTGAAAATTGGAGAGAAATAAATTTGAAATCATTTTTGTATTTTTAAAATGATTTTATTGGGTTTTATTGCAAAAGTAGCACTCTTTGTTTTATTTAAATTTTTGTGGATTTTATTTGACGTCAGAAAAATGTTCATGTTGTATGAAACCTTTTTATGAAAATTTGGATATATAATGTGCCTATGGAAAAAATATGTTTTACTTTTATTTTTCTGCTTATCTTTCTGTTTTACCTAACAATAAAAAAGAACTGGACATGTGGCCCATCACTAACTGCCGCCCACATGCGCATCATAGTAACAGCGAGCGCCCCATCATTTTTTTCCTATATGGGCCAGGCCCAACCGGCCATATTCTTTGCCCACATTTTTTTTCACAAATGATTTTTTTTCTGTTGACCGAATAAAAAAATGCAGCCGCAGCATACGCGCGCGCGGCCCGCCGAAGGCCTTTAGGCCCATGCGAGGCGCCTCTTTTCTTATCTGTTTCTTTTCTTTTCATCCACGTTTAGTCCCACATTGCCTAGTCTTTGATCTCTAAGCCTCTTTTCCACCAATAAATATAGACCCATAGGCCTTCAAAAATCATCCGATTCAGGTTAAATCAATATTTTGGTTTGACTAGATTCACTAAAGAAAAATATATTTCTCCTCTCCTGCGGGACTTTTGGAAGTTGTCTCCTCACTCCAAAGTCGTCTTTTCTATACCTTATAAAGGTGTATTTATTCGTTCTCTATATTTATACGTTAGACCTAGAGTTCTTTTAGCCGTAGTTATTTTTCTTCTGTAAAACAGCTTGGCCCTGATTTTTTTCAAATAGCCATAACTATTTACTCGTTCATCCAAATTAGATGAAATCAGCGCCTATAGTTTCGTCTTGTTTTCACCTATCCAGTTAACCTGTCACGTCAACTTTTTGAAATTTTCAAATTTTGAAATTTGTTCAGATTCATATTCAAACTTTTTTTGTTCGTAACTTGAGTTCCGTAATTCCGTTTGAGTTGATTCTTTTTGCAAAGCGAAGCTCTTGACCTAAACTTTCTGAACAAGCCATTATGGGCTCTCGCATAGTTGAGTATGTAGCGTGACCTCTTTCAGTGGTAGGCTAGCATATGTAGAGGGAAAGTAGGTGTAACTGTCTACCCAGAGTAAAGAGTTAATGCTTCTGAAAGACTGTGTCTCGGTCATCCGTTTCTCAAACACCATGTAGTGTGAGAAATCAAAAGGAGGAGATCGAATCTTGTGGGGAAAAGTGCGCAAACCTCTGTAGAGTGTACAAACTAATCATGATTAGCCGTGTCCCCGGTTATGGACATTTTGAGTCTCTAGTTCTTGGATTATCATATGGATCTCATCACTTTACTTAATTAATTTGTTGGGTTGTTAACTTTTTAATTGGGATTGAGTTGGAGGAACCTTCTCAATATTTTCAACCAACTTTGTACTTAAATAAATTATATTCCTTTGCAGTAAGGAAAAATTGGCTTTTCGCAAAAACATGTTAACCATAGAGCTTTCCACCAGCCAAATATGCATGTAGTGATAGCCATTATTCATCATTGCTCTATGGTGTGAATTTGCCAGTACATTCAATATACTGACCCTTTGTGGCTGCAACGTCTCATGTTGCAGGAATCTTACTGTAGCGATCCGACCTCAGACGGTCAAGTCTCTGTGTATTTGTGCCATCCCTGGATCAGTATGCTGGCACACACAATACATCAATGTATATATCAAAGTGCAATCACATGTATAAATAACGTAAAACTGATATATACCTCATATGTCTCAGCGGAAACAACAACGGGTGTGGAGTCCCATCAACGCCATCGGCAGTTGAGTGTAGACCGTAACCTCAGATCGTAACTCTTACTCGTCGAGGAAATATCTCGCAACATGATACGTTGCAGCCGTGTAGGTCAAGACATTGAATGTACCGCAAGATCACAATAAGAGAAAATAGATGATAAACTATACTATATGCAGTATGGCTTTGTGGCTCAGATCTCGAGTTTTGTTTATGTAAAAGTTGGTTTTATTTTCCCTACATCAAAGGAATAAATGAAGTCTGTACTATAGAGTTTTCTATCATGACATGGTTCCGCCAACCGATGTCTCACAGCCCAAATTCATCATAAGTTGCCCACAATTAAGTTATCATCCGGTGTTGAGAGTTCCGAGATAGATCCAAGTCCAGAGGCTCAAATTGTCCGTAATCGGGACACGGCTAATCGATTAGGTTTAAACCCTCTGCAGAGGTTTGTACACTTTACCCGCAAGATTCGATCCCTCTTTTACATTCTCGCACTTCGTGGTGTTTGAGAACAAGATGACCGAAACATGGTCTTTCAAGAGTTCCCCGACCACCGTCCGGTGCTCATCCAATCCTACCGTAGTTCTACATCTGCTAGCACCGCCCCAGCAGAGTCACAACTAAGGTCAACCAAGCCAGAGCCCATAGTGACTTGCGGTTGCATGTAAGCTTCCGGGCATGAAGTATTCTTCCGCCTCTTTGAGTCTGGGTGAAGCTTTCCGCAAGATGTCATGGCGCTTCTCCATGCATCCCGGCCATCCACCGGTTTCTCCAGGTGCCCACAACCGCCCTTCACCCAAGTGTGTATTGAATTCTTGTCTCGAGTCTTGAAGTCTTGAGGCCTTGAAGATGCAGTCCTTGCAGATGTCATCATGGAGTTGTCATCATCGACGAGAGTCCTCCTTCTTCACACCACTCTCGTGCACTCATACCAAACCCCGCCTACTATAGCATAGCATTAAAATAAATAACGTCCGGGCTTGGTAACAGGGTGATGGGTTCCTACCTCATGCATACTAATCAACTACAAGAATTCAATATCACTACTGGAGGGTGGTTGCAAAGATGCCACTAAATGCAATAAAACATAGGTATGAAAGCATGGTCAAAGTGAACTTGCCTGGTACGTTGATGAAGATAACAACGCTCTCACAAAATTTGATAGGACTATTCGTCACTCTCTGAAGAAACTCTATACAAGTCAGACATAGCATTCACATAAGCAATCACTCTAGCAAGCAATACTAACACTCAGAATAACAATTAAAACAAAAAACTCAATAATAAAACTCCAACAAATTCCAAAGAAGCTACAAATAAAACTAGAAAGAAAAACTACTAACGAAAATCTCTGACTTTGCTACAAGCATCTAACATAGTTTTGCCCTAAGTAAAAAAAAAACATAACAGCAATTAAAACACTAAACTAATAATTTAACAGAAAATAAAAAGTAAAACAACTAAGTTAACAGAAAGTATTTTTTTCATAAAATTTTATTTGCAAAAAGAAACAAATAAAAAGCTTTTATAAAACTCTAACTATGACCTATAGAAGGTTTCATACAAAACTAAGGAAAATAAATTTTTTTAAAATAAAAATTTCTCCTATTGTCTAACAGAAACACAACTAATTTTTTCAAAAGTGACAAAATAAATAATTTAAAACTAATAAAAACAATAAAGAAAAAGCTAAAACAGAACTAATAATAAAACCGTACTGTTTTGCTAAAATCCTAATTTAAATTAACCTAGAAATAAAATACTAAATACTACTGGATAAACAAAGGTCCTAGAGACCAGAAGCAAAAAGAATCGGTCAAAAATAATATTCCTAACTCAAAATAGCTCAAATCTAGTGATTTGAGAAAATTCATACAAACACAAATTTAAACTGCTCAAATGTGAAATAAAATTGAACTAACAGAAACTTCATAAAATTTGTGATCCAAGGCAGTTGGAATCACTCAAAAATACCTCGTAGATAATTAACTATGGATTTTACAAGATTGAAACTATTCTGTTTTAAAAACAGAACGAAAAAAAGTAGGTCGGGATTTACTGTAGCAGTTCCGATGATGGGGTCCTGGTGGAGCTCCGGCGACGTCCTCCGGTGGCCCTCTGGCGTCGGGGAAGGGACGGTAGGGGGCGGCAGATCGGGGCGGAGCGAGTGGTTGGGTCGGTGGGTGGCTAGGATGGCCGGAGGTGGTGGGGCGGGGCGACAATGGCGGCGGTGGTCCGACGAACTCCGGCGAGGCGGCACAGCGACGTGGGGTGAGGAGAGGAGGGACGAGGGGGGGGGACTGGATGCGCGAGGTGGCCATTTATAGGGGGGGCAGGTCGGTTTGGAAGAGAGGGTAAGGGATTTCGCGAATCCCGCGATCTCCGGCGATGGCCGACGTGGCTGTGCTCGGGAAGGAAATCCTGTTCGTGAGGAAGGAGATGATTCAAGCGACAATGGATTTGGCCCAAAACAAAAATACCTTTCCTTTTAAAAAGAATCCATGAATAAAAAACATTTAAAAAATAAAATATAGGAGTATTATATATCAAAATGATCAGAAAAATAATCCCAATTTAATGGGATATTTTCCAGGGGCAAATAAAATACTTTTCGAAAAATCATTTTTTTAAAATTCAAACAAAAAATCAAAATTACTTTCAAAACTCCATGGAAAATTTATTCCAACATTTTTGGGGTGTCATGTTACTCCCTCTCAACACTTTTGTTCAAGTGTTCTTTGTCAGAAAAGTTTTTAAATAAAACTCAAATGCCACTTTGAGTTGAAAACAAAATTTAAATGACAAATTCAAAATGAAATTTTTCTTTACTTCCCACTCTCTTTCATTGAATAATTCATGAGGATCATTGAGTGGCATGAAGTTTGAAATATTTCCAAATTCAAATATTTTCAAACAGAAACTTTTTTTTGGAAAGTCCTTTTATTCCCTCTCAATGTAACTTCAAAAGTTTAAAATTCCAATCAATTTCACTCCATCGATCACTCAACAATCAATCAAACAATCATATATTTTAATTATTATAACATTCCAAAATTTAGAATTTTGGGATGTTACAAACTACCACACTTAAAATGAATCTCGTCCTCGAGATTCGAAGAGGCTAGCAAGAAAAGGTTAGGGGCTCGGGGTCTTCTAGCAAATATTTGGTCGGAAAGGTCAGGGGTGCTACCACACTTAAAAACAAGGTTACAGTTCCAATAAACTCGGATACTTCCTCCGAGTGCCGACAATATATGTCTCTTCACATATCTTACAATAGCTCCTTCATTAACGCTCTTCTGTCAGAAGCATAGAGTTTTCCTCAAAATCTTGGGTTGGTTCGTCAAAGTTGAAGTTCGTCCGAGACTGGATCTTCTTAGCTGATAGGTCTGTGTCCATTCTAGACAACTATCGAAATACTCATGGTGGTCTACCATTAATGGTTTCTGCAGAAAAAGGGCCTTGTCTTCATTCTCACCGTATAATCTACGATTGGCAACAAGCGCCATGTACATGGGTTTATCATCATACCATTCTAAGGCTTAAGCAAGGCTTCAACGAAGCGTCGTCACTTTACTATGGGTAAGTCTCTCAGATTTACCATTCCAAATAGCAAGAGCGAATGATACGAGTAAGTCGGTATGGTGATCAATCCATTCCGCACCCAAATCATTACCTCAGATAAGGTTTAGCGAATATCGCATTTCTAACACTCGGGCATTCTACAAGCGTTGCATTTCTCTTCTCAACGAACTTAGTTCGGATAATTCCATTGATTCTGCAAGCTGAACAAAACATCTATCGTTTCTTCACAACTCTCGGGTTTTTACGTAACCTCCTACGTAAACGTCTGGCGATCAAATCGCAGTCTTCCCAAAATTTCTTCTTCCAAAGGGTACTTGACCCTTATTAATTCCTAGGCCTGTGGGTTATGAGCCCACTTCAACACTTGTACCAATTTCACTCATCCTTGGAGTTACAATTGCTCCATTTTCCAACATTACACCACTTTAAATCCAATAACATTTCATTTCTTAATACCATCATATCAAAGATAAAACTTCAACTCATTTTTTTCCAAACTCCAACCTGTGGGACACATTTCCATTTCCATTGGTCTAGTGTTCTTCATAGGGTACTATCACCCTTAAAATGAAATTCACAAATCCATCCATAGACCATATTTCTCATATCCTCGAAAATGGTCAAAATCCGTGTTCATAGAGTAACAACTCATACAATTAAACATATGAAAACATGTCACCTTAACTTTATTGATTTCATGAATCCATTACAAACTCGAGCACCCATTACATAACTCAACTTATTGTAATTATGAAAAAATTGGTTTCTACCACTCTTATTATCCATATCAAAATTCCAACTACTCAACTCCAGCTTCCTTCTTGTAGGAACATTTAGTAGCATAATGTCCTGCTTCCTTGCAATGAAAACACATAACTTTTGATAAGTCTTTGGGTTTCTTGGAGATGGTGCCTGCTGCTTGAGTTCCTTGCTTCCTTTCAAAACAATGATTGGCATAATGCCCGATGTCCTTACATTCAAAACAGGTAATATGACTCTTGTCCCTCTTTGCAGAAATTGGGTTGTTCTGAGGGTGTCTTTGTTTTCTCTTCCGGGGTTTCTTCGTTCTGATCAAACCTTTTATTCCCTGTGGATCAAACTCTATTGCTTCCGTCGAGAAGTATCCCAGATACTCTTTTCTTTCCTTGGTGCAATCATGAAAAATGTCCTTCTTCTCCACATGAATAGCGTGCATTGGAGTAAAATCTGTTGAGGCCTTCTCCATCGTGGTCTTCAACACATTCCTTCATCAAAGGTTCTTTCATAACTTCTCGGGCGCTTCTTTCATTCCTTCTTCCTGCTCCTGAATAGTTTGTTGCACCATGGGGTAAATGTGACACTGAGTCGGGTAGTGGGTGGTTCCTTCACACAAGAAACAAGTCACCTGACTAGTTGGGCATTCCTCAGCTGGGTGTTTCTCCTCACAATGAGGGCATCCATCATTGTGTTCCTCCTGGGTGTGTCCTATTTCTCCACAAATCTTGCAGGCACAAGGTTTCTTCTTCGGGTTATCATAGTGCTTCCGGATGAGACGTGATCTCAACAGGGTCTTCTTGAATTCCTCCCAAGTTCTTGCTCCATTAAATCCTTGTATGGCTTGATGCATTTTCCACCAAGGTTGCAAGACTTTCGTAAAGCAATCAAGAGCGTATTGAACCTCATAATTCCTTGGAATCAATTTTTTCTAAATTGATCCTCCATGTTTTGAATCAATAGCTCGCCTCCAACCGAAGTCATCGGTCCAGAGAATAGCAGACCAACTTCATTCATCATCTATGGGGTCCAAAAGTTTTGGGATGAGATATGAGAGAGGTGGGGAAGAATACACGCAATACAAACAATAGTTTTGAAGAAACAGGTTTTATTTTGGGGCTGTCGGAAAACATCAAACAAATGACAGCTCACAAATCATCGCATCTAACGTAGGTGTATAACAGGGGTTTGGTCTCTAAAGGTCAAATAATTCTTCAGAACTTCAAATTCTTCAAGTCTTGTAGTCTTCAATTGTTGAAGCTGCAATTCTTCCAACGCATGGTGAAATCCTCTTTACTCCGAAATGGCCATCGGTTGTCCGATATCTTTAATTCTTGGAGTGACTTCATTGATCTTCCGTGTGGTCAAAAGGGAAAGGTGTATATTCTAACTATTTGAGGTCGAGGAACTACTTGATAAAATCAAAAAAGATGAGAAGTAAAGGATCCTTTTGAAAATAAAGTTTTTTGAGATATCCTGTCCTAGGGGCTTTCCGATTTCTAGGGTCACGTTCTACAGTCAACATGTGCTCTGATACCATATCTATAGCGACCCGACCTCAGACGGTCAAGTCTTTGTGTATTTGTGCCATCCCTGAATCAGTATGCTGGCACACACAATACATCAACGTATATATCAAAGTGCAATCACATGTATAAATAACGTAAAACTGATATATACCTCATATGTCTCAGCAGAAACAACAACGGGTGTGGAGTCCCATCAACGCCATCGGCAGGTTGAGTGTAGACCGTAACCCTGTATCGTAACTCTTACTCGTCGAGGGAATATCTGCAACATGATACGTTGCAGCGGTGTAGGTCAAGACATTGAATGTACCCCAAGAAGAGCACAATAAGAGAAAACAGATGATAAACTATACTATATGCGGTATGGCTTTGTGGCTCAGATTCTGAGTTTTGTTTATGTAAAAGCTGGTTTTATTTTCCCTACATCAAAGGAATAAATGAAGTCTGTACTATAGAGTTTTCTATCATGACATGGTTCCGCCAACCGATGTCTCACAGCCCAAATTCATCATAAGTTGCCCACAATTAAGTTATCGATCCGGTGTTGAGAGTTCCGAGATAGATCCAAGTCCGTGAGGCTCAAATTGTCCGTAATCGGGACACGGCTAATCGATTAGGTTTAAACCCTCTGCAGAGGTTTGTACACTTTACCCGCAAAGTTTGATCCCTCTTTTACGTTCTCGCACTTCGTGGTGTTTGAGAACAAGATGACCAAACATGGTCTTCGAAGAGTTCCCCGACCACCGTCCGGTGCTCATCCAATCCTACCGTAGTTCTACATCCGCTAGCACCGCCCCAGCCAGAGTCACAACTAAGGTCAACCAAGCGAGCCCATAGTGACTTGCGGTTGCACAGGTAAGCTTCCGGGCATGAAGTATTCTTCCGTCTCTTTGAGTCCAGGTGAAGCTTTCCGCAAGATGTCATGGCGCTTCTCCATGCATCCCGGCCATCCACTGGTTTCTCCAGGTGCCCACAACCGCCCTTCACCCAAAGAGTGTGTATTGAATTCTTGTCTCGAGTCTTGAAGTCTTGAGGCCTTGAAGATGCAGTCCTTGCAGATGTCATCATGGAGTTGTCATCATCGACGAGAGTCCTCCTTCTTCACACCACTCGTGCACTCATACCAAACCCCGTCTACTATAGCGTAGCATTAAAATAAATAACGTCCGGGCTTGGTAACAGGGTGATGGGTTCCTACCTCATGCATACTAATCAACTACAAGAATTCAATATCACTCTTTGGAGGGTGGTTGCAAAGATGCCACTAAATGCAATAAAACATAGGTATGAAAGCATGGTCAAAGTGAACTTGCACAATGCGTTGATGAAGATAACAACGCTCTCACAAAATTTGATAGGACTATTCGTCACTCTCAAGAAACTCTATACAAGTCAGGACATAGCATTCACATAAGCAATCACTCTAGCAAGCAATACTAACACTCAGAATAACAATTAAAACAAAAAACTCAATAATAAAACTCCAACAAATTCCAAAGAAGCTACAAATAAAACTAGAAAGAAAAACTACTAACGAAAATCTATGACTTTGCTACAAGCATCTAACATAGTTTTGCCCTGAGTAAAAAAAAAACATAACAGCAATTAAAACACTAAACTAATAATTTAACAGAAAATAAAAAGTAAAACAACTAAGTTAACAGAAAGTATTTTTTCATAAAATTTTATTTGCAAAAAGAAACAAATAAAAAGCTTTTATAAAACTCTAACTATGAACTATAGAAGGTTTCATACAAAACTAAGGAAAATATTTTTTTAAATAAAATAAAATTTTCTCCTGTTGTCTAACAGAAACACAACTAATTTTGTCAAAAGTGACAAAAAGAAATAATTTAAAACTAATAAAAACAATAAAGAAAAAGCTAAAACAGAACTAATAATAAAACAGTACTGTTTTGCTAAAACCCTAATTTAAATTAACCTAGAAATAAAATACTAAATACTAATGGATAAACAAAGGTCCAAGAGACCAGGAGCAAAAAGAATCGGCCAAAAATAATATTCCTAACTCAAAATAGCTCAAATCTAGTGATTTGAGCAAATTCATACAAACACAAATTTAAACTGCTCAAATGTGAAATAAAATTGAACTAACAGAAACTTCATAAAATTTGTGATCCAAGGCAGTTGGAATCACTCAAAAATACCTCGTAGATAATTAACTATGGATTTTACAAGATTGAAACTATTCTGTTTTAAAAACCGAACGAAAAAAAAAGTAGGTCGGGATTTACTGTAGCAGTTCCGATGATGGGGTCCTGGTGGAGCTCCGGTGTCGTCCTCCGGTGGCCCTCTGGCGTCGGGGAAGGGGACCAGTGAGGCGGCAGATCGGGCGGAGCGAGTGGTTGGGTCGGTGGGTGGCTAGGATGGCCGGAGGTGGTGGGCGGGCGGCAATGGCGGCGGTGGTCCGCGAACTCCCGAGGCGGCACAGCGACGGGGGGTGAGGAGAGGAGGGACTAGGGGGGGATGGATGCGCGAGGTGGCCATTTATAGGGGGGGTGCAGGTCGGTTTGGAGGAGGGGGCAAGGGATTTCGCGAATCCCGCGATCTCCGGCGATGGCCGACGTGGCTGTGCTCGAAGGAAATCCTGTTCGTGAGGAAGGAGATGATCTCATGCGATTGGGCGGATTTGGCCCAAAACAAAAATACCTTTCCTTTTTAAAAAGAATCCGCGAATAAAAATCATTTAAAAATAAAATATAGGAGTATTATATATCAAAATGATCAGAAAAATAATCCCAATTTAATGGGATATTTTCTAGGGGCAAATAAAATACTTTTTGAAAAATCATTTTTCTAAAATTCAAACAAAAAATCAAAATGACTTTCAAAACTCCATGGAAAATTTATTCCAACATTTTTGGGGTGTCATGTTACTCCCTCTCAACACTTTTGTTCAAGTGTTCTTTGTCAGAAAAGTTTTTAAATAAAACTCAAATGCCACTTTGAGTTGAAAACAAAATTTAAATGACAAATTCAAAATGAAATTTTTCTTTACTTCCCACTCTCTTTCATTGAATAATTCACGAGGATCATTGAGTGGCATGAAGTTTGAAATATTTCCAAATTCAAATATTTTCAAACAGAAACTTTTTTGGAAAGTCCTTTTATTCCCTCTCAACAAAACTTCAAAAGTTTAAAATTCCAATCAATTTCACTCCATCGATCACTCAACAATCAATCAAACAATCATCTATTTTAATTATTATAACATTCCAAAATTTAGAATTTTGGGATGTTACACTTACGATGAGTAAGTGATACGTTAGGGTTACGATTTCTACACTCAACTTTGCCGTTGGTGTTGATGGGAATCCACAACCTTGTTGTTACTTCCGCTATTTGGATTGAGGTAATAGTATTTATGTTATTTATACATGTGATTTACCTCTGTTATAAATCCTCGAGTACTGTGTGTGTCAGCATACCGATCCAGGGATGACACTTAAGCATAGAGACTTGACCGTTTGAGGTCGGGTCGCTACATGTCTACAAGTGCTGAAATTGTAAGTAACGGAGTAGTTTGATAGCAAGATAATTTGTAACGAGCAAGTAACTATAATAGTAGCAAAAGTGCAGCAAGGTAGCCCAATCCTTTTGAGGCAAAGGACATGCCAAAATGGTCTCTTATAATAGGCAAAGCGTTCTTGGGGGTACACGGGAATTTCATCTAGTCACTTTCACCATGTTGATTCAGTTTGTGTTCGCTACTTTGATAATTTGATATGTGGGTGGACTGGTGCTTAGGTGCTATTCTGAACAAGGCTCCTACTTATGATTAACCCCCTCGCAAGCATCCGCAACTACAAGAAAAGTATTAAGAATAAATTATAACCATAGCATTAAACTTTTGGATCCAATCGGTCCCTTACGGAATAGCGCATAAACTAGGGTTTAAGCTTTTGTCACTCTCGCAACCCATCATCTAATAACTACTCCACAATGCATTCCCTTAGGCCCAAATATGGTGGAGTGTCATGTAGTCGACGTTCACATGACACCACTAGGGAATCACAACATACATACTATCAAAATATCGAACACATATCAAGTTCACATAATTACTTGCAACATGATTTCTCCCGTGACCTCAAGAATAAAAGTAACTACTCACTAATGATAATCATGCTCAAGATCAGAGGGGTATTAAATAGCATATTGGATCTGAACATATAATATTCCACCAAATAAACCATATAGTAATCAACTACAAGATGTAATCAACACTACTAGTCACCCACAAGCACCAATCTATAGTTCCGGTACAAAGATTGAACACAAGAGATGATCTAGGGTTTGAGAGGAGATGGTGTTGTTGAAGATGCTGATGGAGATTGCCCTCCCCAAGATGGGAGGGTTGTTGGTGATGATGATGACGATGATTTCCCCCTCCGGGGGGGGGGGGGAGTTCTCCCAGCGGAATCGCTCCACCGGAGGGCAAAAGTGCTCCTGCCCAAGTTCTGCCTCGAGACGGTGGCGCTCCGTCTAGAAAGTCCTCTCCTTATTTTTTTTCTAGGTCAAAATGACTCATATACCATAAGCTGGGCACCGGAGGTGGGCTTGGGTGAGCATAACCCACCAGGGCACGCCCAGGTGAGTTGTGCCCACCTGGTGGGCCCCCTCTGGTACTTATTTGCTCCAATATTCCTCATATATGCCATAAAAATTCTTCATGAAGTTTCAGCTTGTTTGGAGTTGTGCTGAATAACTAGCCTGACGTAGCTTTTCCAGGTCCAGATTTCCAGCTGTCGGAATTCTCCCTCTTTGTGTGTACCTTGCAAATTATGAGAGAAAAGACATTAAAATTACTCCAAAAAGCATTATTATGCATAAAAACATCATAAATAACAAGTGGAAAACATGATGCAAAATGGGCGTATCACCAATCACCCGTGAACTCAAGGTGGATGGCAAGTCCATGAAGGACATCGTCTTCACCCTCAACGAGCAAATCAATTTCCTCCAAAGCCAGATCTACAATCTCCCAAACCAAGTCTTTGAATATGAGGCGAGGTTTAATGGTTTGAGTTTGGCTGCCAGTTACAGGACCCGTGTGTTGGGGAACGTAGTAATTTCAAAAAATTTCCTACGCACACGCAAGATCATGGTGATGGCATAGCAACGAGAGGGGAGAGTATTGTCCACGTACCCTCGTAGACCGTAAGCGGAAGCGTTATGACAACGCTGTTGATGTAGTCGTACGTCTTCACGATCCGACCGATCCAAGTACCGAACGTACGGCACCTCCGAGTTCAGCACACGTTCAGCTCGATGACGATCCCCGGACTCCGATCTAGCAAAGTGTCGGGGATGAGTTCCGCCAGCACGACGGTGTGGTGACAATGATGATGCTCTGCTGGCGCAGGGCTTCGCCTAAACTCCGCGACGATATGACCGAGGTGGAATATGGTGGTGGGGGGCACCGCACACGGCTAAGGAATGATCCGTAGATCAACTTGTGTGTTCATGGGGTGCCCCCTGCCCCCGTATATAAAGGAGTGGAGGAGGGGAGGGCCGCCCTCTCTATGGCGCCCTAGGGAGTCCTACTCCCCCCGGGAGTAGGATTCCCACTTTCCGAGTCCAACTAGGAACCTTTCCATGTAGTAGGAGTAGGAGAGAAGGAAAGGGAAGAGAGAAGGAGAAGGAAGGAAGCGTGCGCCCCCCTTCCCTAGTCCAATTCGGACTAGTCCAAGGGGAGGGGTGCGGCCACTCTTTTGGCCCTTTCTCTCCTTTCCCGTATGGCCCAAAGAGGCCCAATACGAATTCCCGTAACTCTCCGGTACTCCCAAAAATACCCGAATCACTCGGAATCTTTCCGAACTCCGAATATAGGCGTCCAATATATCGATCTTTACGTCTCGACCATTTCGAGACTCCTCGTCATGTCCCCGATCTCATCCGGTACTCCGAACTCCTTCGGTACATCAAAACTCATAAACTCATAATAAAACTGTCATCGTAACGTTAGCGTGCGGACCCTACGGGTTCGAGAACTATGTAGACATGACCTAGAACTATTCTCGGTCAATAACCAATAGCGGAACCTGGATGCCCATATTGGCTCCTACATATTCTACGAAGATCTTTATCGGTCAAACCGCATAACAACATACGTTGTTCCCTTTGTCATCGGTATGTTACTTGCCCGAGATTCGATCGTCGGTATCCAATACCTAGTTCAATCTCGTTACCGGCAAGTCTCTTTACTCGTTCCGTAATGCATCATTCCGTAACTAACTCATTAGCTACATTGCTTGCAAGGCTTATAGTGATGTGCATTACCGAGAGGGCCCAGAGATACCTCTCCGAGCAATCGGAGTGACAAAACCTAATCTCGAAATATGCCAACCCAACATGTACCTTTGGAGACACCTGTAGTACTCCTTTATAATCACCCAGTTATGTTGTGACGTTTGGTAGCACCCAAAGTGTTCCTTCGTAAACGGAGTTGCATAATCTCATAGTTACGAGGAACATGTATAAGTCATGAAGAAAGCAATAGCAACATACTAAGCGATCAAGTGCTAGGCTAACGGAATGGGTCATGTCAATCACATCATTCTCCTAATGATGTGATCCCATTAATCAAATAACAACACATGTCTATGGTTAGGAAACATAACCATCTTTGATTAATGAGCTAGTCAAGTAGAGGCATACTAGTGACTATATGTTTGTCTATGTATTCACACATGTATCATGTTTCCGGTTAATACAATTCTAGCATGAATAATAAACATTTATCATGAAATAAGGAAATAAATAATAACTTTATTATTGTCTCTAGGGCATATTTCCTTCAGTCTCCCACTTGCACTAGAGTCAATAATCTAGTTCACATCATCATGTGATTCAACACTAATATTCATATCTGTATGTGATTAACACCCATAGTTCACATCGTCATGTGACCAACACCCAAAGGGTTTACTAGAGTCAATAATCTAGTTCACATTGTGTCGCGACCAGACCCGAATGGATCTAGCGCTGTGCTCGATGTCATCCACTGGATCGAATGTCTTTGACACCACACAAGATGCCGAAGGATTTATAGCGAGTAGCAATCACACACTTATTACATCGTTGTCCACAAGGGAACGTAATACAATAATATGGCTTAAGGCCATCTAATAATAACAGCGGAAGGCTTGGAAAACGAGTGAGTCCATCAACTCCAACGGCATCACTGAGTATAGAACCACAACCTAACATCTTACTCGTCGTCTGAAAAGTCTGCAACATGAAAAGTTGCAGCCAGAAACGTGTCAGCACATGGAATATTCTGGCAATGTAACACATAGAGAACAATGAAGAAATAAGTCTACACTACATGCATATTTGGCTGGTGGTAAGGCTCTACGGTTCTAAAAGCCAATTTTTCCCTACATCAAAGGAATAATTTTATTTAACTATCATGGTGGTTGTTAAACATTGAGAATGGTTGACAGCATCCTCAATCCCAATTAAAAAGTACTCTTTAAAAACCCAATAACTTTATTATTAGAAGTAACATGTTGAGATTCACATGATATTCAAGTGCTAGATACTCAAAACGTCCATAACCGGGGACACGGCTAATCATGATTAGTTTTACACTCTGCAGAGGTTTGCGCACTTTTCCCCACAAGACTCGATCGCCTTCCGCTTGGTTCTCGCACTACATGGTGTTTGAGAAGCGGATGACCGAGACATAGTCTTCGTAAGCGCTAGCACCTTACATGTGGGTAGACCGTACCAACCTACATCCCCTACATCAGCTAGCCTACCCGTAAGAGTTCGCACAACTTAGTCAACTACGCCAGAGCCCATAATTGGCTTGTGGCTGCACACGGAAGTTTCTAGTTTGAATAATCTTATGATCCCTTAGAGCACAGGTGGCGGTCCGAAGAAATACAGCAAATCTCGATAGAAACCAGGTGCCTCAATCCACCCAGATGTGTGTTTAAGTTGCCACCTTAGATAAACCATTAGTTATCAATCTCACATCTGTCATGGATATTCACTCACCCAATCCATGTCTACTAGCATAGCATGGCATAATCAAGCAAACGTAGAAGTAACTCCCAAGGTTTCATAAGTAAAACAGGTAATAGGTACTACCTCAATCTACTTCCCATCCCACAATTTGATTAGATCCTAATCATGCAAGTGTTTGAGGGTTTGATCTAATGCATAAACTGGGTAGTAGAAAAAGTATGATCAAAGTGTTACTTGCCTTGTCGATGATCCGCGAATCCTAGAGATTCGAAATAACAAGCGGCGCCTCCGGGTGATCTAACGCAGACAAACAACAAGCATACAATAAGTACTCATCTAATGCACAGGTAAATCTCGAATAAAATATCTAACCAGATAGTTCAACTTAAGAACCCTGGTGGCAAAAGAATCGAATCAAATAAAGTATCGAAAGTCGGAACTCGAGAGAGAACGACTCGGTTTAGCAATCCGAAATTTGGTGAAAATCTCACAGTAGCAAAACTCTGTGAAAATAGGTTAGTCGGAACGGCGGTTTTCATTCTGAAACTCCAAGCGCTTGAATCACCTGATTAGATAAACGATCAAGAAATAAAACAGTTTTGAAAATCGGATCAGAAATCGAATCTGAAAAATAACGGGTTAAATCCGATTTAAAAGAAAACGACGAACGAACTAAATAACGGACGTTCGTTAACAGAACAAATCCAACGAACGCGTTCATTGAAACGAACGGGTCGGTGAACGTTCGTTAATTAAGAAAACCAAAAAAAATAAAACCAATCTAGTTTTTTTTTTTTTTTAAACCGAACTTTGCAAAAAACCGGAACGGGTCTTTTTGAGAAAACCGGATCGGAAACGGGCGCGGGCGGTGGCTACCTCCGGCGGTCACCGGCGGGCTCCGGCAGGGTCTCCGGCGGGTCGGGCGGGGTCGGTGGTTGGCGGCGGGGTCGGCGAGGGGCTCCGGGGCGACGGCGGCGTGTTCGGCGACGAGGGCGACGGCGGCGGCGTTCGGGCGACAAGCGGCGGCTCATTGGCTCGGGTGATGGCGGCGGCGGGCGATGTGAGAGAGAGAGGCGTCGGGTTATAAAGGGGAGGGGGCTCCGGTTGCGTGGGGAGGGCACGGCGGGCTCCGGCGTGTCCGAGCCGGAGTCGGCGTGGCGGCGGGACTCCTCCCAGGCGTGCTGAGGGGAAGGGAGGTGGGCCGGGGGCGCTGGGCACTGGGCCTGGCTGGCTGGGCAGTGGGCCTCCTCGGTCCGAGCGCGTTTTTTAAAATTAAAACTAAGCGAATTAAAAAAATACCAAATGAATTCCAAATTAAATAAAACAAATTTTCTCCGACTCCTAAAATGAGTCGAGCGAAATGAACTTTTAAAACTGCAACATGCAAATAAATTTTAAAATGCTCATTTTTGCCTAAGCAAAATAAATCTTTAAAACCCAAATTTGATTTATTTAAAATATCTTCGCTTTTCCTAAATATTGGGAAAGTCATATTATTCCCTCTCTTGAGATTTTATAGGAAAAACTTTATGAAGATAATTAAATAAATCCAATGATCCTATTTCCAAAATTTGAGAAATCCCAAATATGAAAATAATGAAACTTCCAACTCTCTCCGAGGGTCCTTGAGTTGCGTGAAATTTTCTAGGATCGAAAATGCGAGAAAATATGATATGCATGATGATCTAATGTATAACATTCCAAATTGAAAATTTGGGATGTTACAAACCTACCCCTTAAGATGAATCTAGCCCTCGAGATTCGGGTTAACTAGAAAATAGGTGAGGGTGGTCCTTGAGCAAAACTTCCTCTCTTTCCTGTGTGGCTTCATCCTCGGTGTGGTGGCTCCAATTGAACTTTGCAAAACTTGATAACCTTGTCTGCGGGTAACTCTGCTGGCATAATCGAGAATCTTAATCGGTCTTTCCTCATATGTCAAATCATCCTTCAACTGTATTGCTTCCAATGGTACTGTGTCTCTTAACGGTACCTCTGCTATCTTGGGGTGACATTTCTTCAACTGAGAAACATGGAATACATCATGAACTCCCTCGACAGTCCTTTCCGCAATTCCAACTTATAAGCAACTTCTCCCATGCGTTGCAAAATCTTATACGGTCCAACGAAACGGGTGCTAACTTTCCTTTAATTCCAAAACGCTTAACACCTCGGCGGGGATACTCGAGATATACTGTCTCCAACTTCATACTCAATCGCTGGCGCTTTGAATCGGCATAGCTCTTTTGTCCGGATCGGGCTACCTTGAGCTGTCTCGAATCAACTTAACTTTCTCGCTCGCACTCCTTAATCAAATCTGGTCCAAACAATCGACGATCTCCGGTTTAGGTCCCATAACAATGGTGTCCTGCACCTTCTTCCATACAAGGCCTCGAAGGTGCCATCTTCAAGCTGGTTTGGTAATCTGTTGTTGTAGGAAAATTCTGCATACGGCAAATTTTCATCCCAGCTAGATCCATAATCTAGGGCACAAGCTCTCGGCATGTCTTCCAAAATCTGATTGACTCTCTCGGTCATCCATCGGTCTGTGGGTGGAAAAAGTCTTTGAATTCCAATCGGGTTCCCAATGTTTCGTGTAACCGGTTCCAAAATTTCGAGGTAAACCGGGTTCCTCTATCCGTCTGATGCTCCTCGTAATTCCGTGTAAGCACACAATTCTGGTCATGTATATCTTTGCCAACTTAGCAATCGCTATAGGTAGTCTTGACCGAATAAAATGAGCTACCTTGGTCAAACGGTCGACTATAACCCAAATCGAGTCATATCCTGAACGAGTCTTTGGCAATCCTGTGATAAAATCCATGCCTAGTTTATCCCACTTCCATTCGGTATCGGCAATGGTTGTAACAATCCTGGCTTCGATGTTCGCCTTTACTTTCTCGACATACATCGCAAATCGCTACATACTCCGCAATATCCTTCTTCATTCCGTCCACCGTAAAGTATTCTTCAAATCCAAATACATCTTGGTATTTCCTGGGTGAATCGAATAGGGTGAATCATGGGCTTCTTGTAAAATCAATTTCCTGATCTCTGGGTCATTGGGCACATAAACACGGTCTTCGAACCATATACTTCACAATGATTTCCAATGAGAAAATGTCTCCACGTCTTCAGGGCATGCACTACGGCTGCTAACTCCAAATCGTGAGTGGCATAATTCAACTCATGGGGCTTAAGTTGTCGTGAAGCATACGAAACAACTCTTCCTTCCTGCATAAGCACTGCTCCAAGTCCTCGGCGTGAAGCGTGTAATATACCTCATAATCCTTAGTCCGATCCGCAATATCAAAACCGTGAGGTGACCAATCTTTTCTTCAACTCCACGAAAACTTGCCTCACAGTCCTCAGTCCATATGAATTTGTTTTCCTTCTTCAACAATCCTGTCATAGGCTTAGCAATCCTTGAGAAATTCTCAATGAACCTTCGGTAGTATCCTGCGAGTCCAAGGAAACTTCGAATCTCTCCAACTGTCGTTGGTGCTTCCCATTTGGTTACGGTCTCAACTTTCGGGGTCAACTGCTATCCCTTCTCCGGATATAACATGTCCGAGAAATCCAACTTCCTTTAACCAAAACTCACATTTGCTGAACTTGGCATACAACCGGTGTTCCCTCGGTTTCTCCAAAACCAATCGCAAATGTTCCTTGTGTTCCTCTTCATTCTTCGAGAAAATCAAAATGTCATCAATGAACACCACGACGAACTTATCCAAAAACTCCATAAACACTTTGTTCATCGTGTTCATGAAATAGGCTGGTGCGTTAGTCAGTCCAAATGACATAACGGTATACTCGTATAGTCCATATCTCGTGGTAAATGCTGTCTTGGGTATGTCCTGCTCCCGAATCTTCAATCGATGGTACCACGATCGCAAGTCGATCTTGGAAAACACCTTGGCTCCTTGCAAGCGATCAAACAGGTCATTTATCATAGGTAGTGGGTACTTGTTCTTGATTGTTACTTCATTCAATCCACGATAATCAACAACCATTCTTAACGATCCATCCTTCTTCTCCACTAGCAAAACGGGTGATCCCCAAGGTGAAGAGCTTGGGCGAATAAAACCTTTATCCAAAAGTTCCTTAATCTGCTTCTTGATTTCCGCCAAATCTGTCTTTGGCATCCTATACGGTCGCTTCGATATCGGGCCTGTTCACGGCAACAGCTCGATCAAAACTCAATGTCTCTATCCGTGGCATTCACGGCAATTCTTCCGAAATACATCAGAAAATCCTTCACCACTGGTACTTCTTCTGTACCACTCGATAAGCAATTAACTTGTGCTCTCCTCGGCTCGTGCCGTGATACATACTTAATCCTTCTTCCTTCCGTGTGGTGAGCAAAATTGATCTAGTGGAGCAATCAATGTTTCCTCCATACTTTGATAACCAATCCATACCTAATATCACATCCAATCCTTGGGATTCCGTAACTATTAGGTCCGAGGGGAAAACATAGTGTCCAATCCTTAATGGCGGTCGATCACACCATTTACTAGCCATGTACTCTGCTCCCGTGAGGTTACTAGCATGGGTGACCTAAGGGCTTGGGTTGGTAACTTGTACTTATCCACAAATCCCTTGATATGTATGAATGCGATGCACCAGATGTCGAAAAGAACAACTGCAGTAAATGACTTAACCAAAAACTTACCGATTCTTGCATCGGGCTGATCTTCAACCTCCTCCACTTCAATGTGGTTCACTGTCCTCTATTGAAAGGGTTGGGCTTCTTTCCAGAGCTTCCATTGCCATTTCCATTCGCCTTCGGATAGTCATTTGCATAATGCCCAGTCTTGCAGCACTTAAAGCAAGTAACATGACTCAGGTCTACTTTGGATGGTGTTGACGGGTTGGTGCGATTCTGTCCGTTGCTTCCTCCATTCCCGTTCCCATTCTTGGTGCTGTTATGGTTATGCGAATTTCCTCCTCCATGGGTATGCTGAAACTGAATTCCTGATTTAGGGGTATAACGAGGTTTCTTGAGCTCCGAGTTATACTTCCCTTGTCCATACTTCCGCTTATGGTTCTCAATTTGTCAGCCGCTTTCCTTCAATCATGAGGGCTCGGTCTACTAACTCCTGGTAGTTATTGAAACTGGCTACCATCAACGGCATGTCGAACTCATCATTCAGTCCTTCTAGAAACTTCTCCGCTTAGCTGCATCCGTAGCAACGTCCTCCGGGGCATAACGTGCTAGTTTACTAAAGTCATCCACGTCTTGTGCCAACAGTCCTTCCTCCTTGGCGTAAGTTAGAAACTCACGCTTCTTCATGGCCATAGCTCCTCTGAAACATGGGCGGTCGAAAAGCTTGCTGAAATTGATCCCATGTGGCTGGTGTCTACGGGGTAAGTGGCTGTGAAATTCTCCCACCATGTCAGCTGCGGGTCCTTCAAGTTGATGTGCTGCAAACTTCACTCTTTCACCATCCGTGCATCCTGCAGTGGTCAGCTCCTTCCTATCTTGCGGAGCCACCATCTGCTACAATTGGCTCGGTGCTCTTTGGGAATACACCGCGGATTTAGTCTAAGGAAACGAGTCGGATGATCCGCAGTGGTGGTGGCGGTGGGTTGTTGTTGTTGTTGTTGCCTGGTTACGCACTGCTGTTTGAATCGAGTATTCTGCTGCTGGATCGGTTGGGTGATCTCTGGCGGAAAAGCGAATCCGGGTCGCGTCTCGGAGGCATCCGATGGGTTTAGAAAAGATGAGAATTTAGAATAGAATGAGGTCTAAGGGGAATCACTACCCAAATGCACATGAGCAAATACACACAAAATCACTTCATTCAATCAAACAAGGCTTACAACGATCTAACTATCGCCAAAGTGCGTGTACTATAATGTTTACATGGAGGGAATACTACTAATATGTGGGGGACTTCTACTAATTTGAACCGGCGGAAGACTCCATAATGTCTCCGCTCACTTCGTCTTCAAAGTCGGGTTCACTTGGATCCGAATCGGTGTCGTCGATGTTGATGTAGTCGCTGGGCAATCGACATAATCGGTCTTCATTCCCGAGTGCCAACTTCTTCTTGAGTTCTTCAATCTCGTACTTAAGATCGTTATTGTGTCTTGCTAGAGCTACGATCTCGCCCATATAGTCCTTGCGAGTTGTCTTTAGTTCTTCTTCAAGCTCGATGATCCTTCCCTTTGCATTCTCGCAACTCCAACATATCATTGCACATCCGGTTCTCCTGGCGTCGAATGTGTGGTTTAGCTCCTGAATAAATGCTGAAATGGATCTATCCTTCTTAGTGTTGACGACTTCCCATTTGTCGTCTCGGCGTCCGCAAATCTGGTAGATTGTGTCCTTGAGGTCTTCTTGATAAACTTCTCCAATGCGTCCCATGGTGATGTGAGCTGCCATGCTCTTTCCCAGACTCCAAGTTGGTGCACTGAAAACACTATCTATTGGCTTGGTGATTGGGGCGAATGTCCTTCCCGAACGTGAGCGTGAATCTTCCAGCTCCTCTTCAGCAGAGTGGCGTTGAAAGTTCCGGTGAAACTTGGTAATCCAATGTTCGTGTACTTGGTAACTTCCTTCAAGTGAAATCCAAATGGTGTGCCTTCATCTGGTTGGGTGTACTTGATCTTCAAGCGTCCGTCATCCTAAAGAGAGTAGAAAAGAGGAGGAGTTAGAAAATGGGAAGAGAATAGTGATCTATGGCTTTATCTTAGTGGTCGTGTCCTACGGTCGTGTGCTCGATACCATTCTCTGTCGCGACCGGACCGAATGGATCTAGCGCTCGTGCTCGATGTCATCCCTGGATCGATGTCGACACCACACAAGATTTCAAGGATTTATAGCAGAGTAGCAATCACACACTTATTACATCGTTGTCCACAAGGGAACGTAATACAATAATATGGCTTAAGGCCATCTAATAATAACAGCGGAAGGCTTGGAAAACGAGTGAGTCCATCAACTCCAACGGCATCACTGAGTATAGAACCACAACCTAACATCTTACTCGTCGTTCAAAAGTCTCGCAACATGAAAAGTTGCAGCCCGAAAACGGGTCAAGACATGGAATATCTTTGGCAATGTAACACATAGAGAACAATGAAGCAATAAGCCTACACTACATGCATATTTGGCTGGTGGTAAGGCTCTACGGTTGCGAAAAGCCAATTTTTCCCTACATCAAAGGAATAATTTTATTTAACTATCATGGTGGTTGTTAAACATTGAGAATGGTTGACAAGCATCCTCAATCCCAATTAAAAGTACTCTTTAAAAACCCAATAACTTTATTATTAGAAGTAACATGTTGAGATTCACATGATATTCAAGTGCTAGATACTCAAAACGTCCATAACCGGGGACACGGCTAATCATGATTAGTTTTTACACTCTGCAGAGGTTTGCGCACTTTTCCCCACAAGACTCGATCGCCTCCGCTTGGTTCTCGCACTACGTGGTGTTTGAGAAACGGATGACCGAGACATAGTCTTTCGAGCGCTAGCACCTTACATGTGGGTAGACCGTACCAACCTACATCCCCTACATCAGCTAGCCTACCCGTAAGAGTTTGCACAACTTAGTCAACTACGCCAGAGCCCATAATTGGCTTGTGGCTGCACACGGAAGTTTCTAGTTTGAATAATCTTATGATCCCTTAGAGCCCGGGTGGCGGTCCGAAGAAATACAGGCAAATCCTGATAGAAACCAGGTGCCTCAATCCACCCAGATGTGTGTTTAAGTTGCCACCTTAGATAAACCATTAGTTATCAATCTCACATCTGTCATGGATATTCACTCACCCAATCCACGTCTACTAGCATAGCATGGCATAATCAAGCAAACGTAGAAGTAACTCCCAAGGTTTCATAAGTAAAACAGGTAATAGGTACTACCTCAATCTACTTCCCATCCCACAATTTGATTAGATCCTAATCATGCAAGTGTTTGAGGGTTTGATCTAATGCATAAAACTGGGTAGTAGAAAAAGTATGATTAAAGTGTTACTTGCCTTGCTGATGATCCGCGAGTCCTAGAGATTCAAATAACAAGCGGCGCACTCGGGTGATCTAACGCAGACAAACAACAAGCATACAATAAGTACTCATCTAATGCACAGGAAATCTCGAATAAAAGATCTAACCAGATAGTTCAACTTAAGAACCACGGTGGCAAAAGAATCGAATCAAATAAAGTATCGAAAGTCGGAACTCGAGAGAGAACGACTCGGTTTAGCAATCTGAAATTTGGTCAAAATCTCACAGTAGCAAAACTCTGTGAAAATAGGTTAGTCGAACGGCGGTTTCGTTCTGAAACTCCAGCGCTTGAATCACCTGATTCGATAAACGATCAAGAAATAAAACAGTTTTGAAAATCGGATCGTAAATCGAATCAAAAATAACGGGTTAAATCCGATTTAAAAGAAAACGACGAACGAACTAAATAACGGACGTTAGATCAGTAATCGAATCCAACGAACGCGTTCATTGAAACGAACGGGTCGGTGAACGTTCGTTAATTAAGAAAACCAAAAAAAATAAAACCAATCTAGTTTTTTTTTTTAAAAAAAACCGAACTTTGCAAAAAACCGAAACGGGTCTTTTTGAGAAAACCGGATCGGAAACGGGCGCGGGCGGTGGCTACCTCCATGGTCACCGGCGGCTCCGGCAGGTCTCCGCTGGTCGGGCGGGGTCGGCGGGTGGCGGCGGGGTCGGCGAGGGGCTCCGGGGCGGCGACGGCGTGCTCCGGCGACGAGGGGCGACGGCGGCGGCGGCGGCGTTCGGGCGACGGCGGCGGCTCCGGGCTCGGGTGATGGCGGCGGCGGCGATGTGAGAGAGAGAGGGTCGGGTTATAAAGGGGAGGGGCTCCGGTTGCGTGGGGGAGGGCACGCGGCGGGCTCCGGCGTGTCCGAGCCGTCGAGGCGGTGGCGGGCGGCGGGACTCCTCCAGCAGGCGTCTTGTGAGGAAGGGAGGTGGGCGGGGCGCCCGGGCACAGGGCACAGCTGGCTGGGCCTGGGCCTCAGTCGAGTAGCGTTTTTTTAAATTAAAACTAAACGAATTAAAAAAATACCAAATGAATTCCAAATTAAATAAAACAAATTTTCTCCGACTCCTAAAAATGAGTCGAACGAAATGAACTTTTAAAACTGCAACATGCAAATAAATTTTAAAATGCTCATTTTGCCTAAGCAAAATAAATCTTTAAAACCCAAATTTGATTTATTTAAAATATCTTCGCTTTTCCTAAATATTGGGAAAGTCATATTATTCCCTCTCTTGAGATTTTATAGGAAAAACTTTATGAAGATAATTAAATAAATCCAATGATCCTATTTCCAAAATTTGAGAAATCCCAAATATGAAAATAATGAAACTTCCAACTCTCTCCGAGGGTCCTTGAGTTGCGTGAAATTTTCTAGGATCAGAAAATGCGAGAAAATATGATATGCATGATGATCTAATGTATAACATTCCAAATTGAAAATTTGGGATGTTACAAACCTACCCCATTAAGATGAATCTCGCCCTCGAGATTCGGGTTGGCTAGAAAATAGGTGAGGGTGGTCCTTGAGCAAAACTTCCTCTCTTTCCTGTGTGGCTTCATCCTCGGTGTGGTGGCTCCACCGAACTTTGCAAAACTTGATAACCTTGCTGCGGGTAACTCTGCTGGCATAATCGAGAATCTTAATCGGTCTTTCCTCATATGTCAAATCATCCTTCAACCGTATTGCTTCCAATGGTACTGTGTCTCTTAACGGTACCTCTGCTATCTCGGGTGACATTTCTTCAATCGAGAAACATGGAATACATCATGAACTCCCGACAGTCCTTCCGCAATTCCAACTTATAAGCAACTTCTCCCATGCGTTGCAAAATCTTATACGGTCCAACGAAACGGGTGCTAACTTTCCTTTAATTCCAAAACGCTTAACACCTCGAAGCGGGATACTCGAGATATACTCTGTCTCCAACTTCATACTCAATCGCTTTGCGCTTTGAATCGGCATAGCTCTTTTATGCAGGACTGGGCTACCTTGAGCCTGTCTCGAATCAACTTAACTTTCTGTTCGAGACTCCTTAATCAAATCTGGTCCAAACAACCGACGATCTCCGTTTCGTCCCATAACAATGGTGTCCTGCACCTTCTTCCATACAAGGCCTCGAAGGTGCCATCTTCAAGCTGGTTTGGTAATCATGTTGTAGGAAAATTCTGCATACGGCAAATTTTCATCCCAGCTAGATCCATAATCTAGGGCACAAGCTCTCAAAGCATGTCTTCCAAAATCTGATTGACTCTCTCGGTGCATCCATCGGTGCGTGGGTGGAAAGCTGTCTTTGAATTCCAATCGGGTTCCCAATGTTTCGTGTAACCGGGTTCCAAAATTTCGAGGTAAACCGGGTTCCTCTATCTCGACACGATGCTCCTCGGAATTCCGTGTAAGCACACAATTCTGGTCATGTATATCTTTGCCAACTTAGCATCGCTATAGGTAGTCTTGACCGGAATAAAATGAGCTACCTTGGTCAAACGGTCGACTATAACCCAAATCGAGTCATATCCTGAGCGAGTCTTTGGCAATCCTGTGATAAAATCCATGCCTAGTTTATCCCACTTCCATTCGGTATCGGCAATGGTTGTAACAACTCCTGGCTTCGATGTTCTCGCTTTACTTTCGACATACATCGCAAACTGCTACATACTCCGCAATATCCTTCTTCATTCCGGTCCACCGTAAAGTATTATTCAAATCCAAATTCATATTTGTATTTCCTTGGTGAATCGAATAGGGTGAATCATGGGCTTCTTGTAAAATCAATTTCCTGATCTCTGGGTCATTGGGCACATAAACACGGTCTTCGAACCATATACTTCACAATGATTTCCAATGAGAAAATGTCTCCACGTCTTCAGGGCATGCACTACGGCTGCTAACTCCAAATCGTGAGTGGCATAATTCAACTCATGGGGCTTAAGTTGTCGTGAAGCATACGAAACAACTCTTCCTTCCTGCATAAGCATCGCTCCAAGTCCTCGGCGTGAAGCGTCGCAATATACCTCATAATCCTTAGTCCGATCCGCAATATCAAAACTGGTGAGGTGACCAATCTTTTCTTCAACTCCTGAAAACTTGCCTCACAGTCCTCAGTCCATATGAATTTGTTTTCCTTCTTCAACAATACTGTCATAGGCTTAGCAATCCTTGAGAAATTCTCAATGAACCTTCGGTAGTATCCTGCGAGTCCAAGGAAACTCCGAATCTCTCCAACTGTCGTTGGTGCTTCCCATTTGGTTACGGTCTCAACTTTCGGGGTCAACTGCTATCCCTTCTCCGGATATAACATGTCCGAGAAATCCAACTTCCTTTAACCAAAACTCACATTTCTTTGAACTTGGAATACAAGTGTTGTTCCCTCAGTTTCTCCAAAACCAATCGCAACTGTTCCTTGTGTTCCTCTTCATTATTCGATAAAATCAAAATGTCATCAATGAACACCACGACGAACTTATCCAAAAACTCCATAAACCCTTTGTTCATCGTGTTCATGAAATAGGCTGCGCGTTAGTCAGTCCAAATGACATAACGGTATACTCAGATAGTCCATATCTCGTGGTAAATGCTGTCTTGGGTATGTCCTGCTCCCGAATCTTCAATCGATGGTACCACGATCGCAAGTCGATCTTGGAAAACACCTTGGCTCCTTGCAAGCGATCAAACAGGTCATTTATCATAGGTAGTGGGTACTTGTTCTTGATTGTTACTTCATTCAATCCACGATAATCAACAACCATTCTTAACGATCCATCCTTCTTCTCCACTAGCAAAACGGGTGATCCCCAAGGTGAAGAGCTTGGGCGAATAAAACCTTTATCCAAAAGTTCCTTAATCGCTTCTTGATTTCCGCCAAATCCTGTCTTTGGCATCCTATACGGTCGCTTCGATATCGGGCCTGTTCACGGCAACAGCTCGATCAAAACTCAATGTCTCTATCCGTGGCATTCTGGCAATTCTTCCGAAATACATCAGGAAAATCCTTCACCACCGGTACTTCTTCCTGTACCACTCGATAAGCAATTAACTTGTGCTCTCCTCGGCTCGTGCCGTGATACATACTTAATCCTTCTTCCTTCCGTGTGGTGAGCAAAATTGATCTAGTGGAGCAATCAATGTTTCCTCCATACTTTGATAACCAATCCATACCTAATATCACATCCAATCCTTGGGATTCCGTAACTATTAGGTCCGAGGGGAAAACATAGTGTCCAATCCTTAATGGCGATCGATCACACCATTTACTAGCCATGTACTGCTCCGTGAGGTTACTAGCATGGGTGACCTAAGGGCTTGGGTTGGTAACTTGTACTTATCCACAAATCCCCTTGATATGTATGAATGCGATGCACCAAAGATCGAAAAGAACAACCGCAGTAAATGACTTAACCAAAAACTTACCGACATCGCATCGGGCTGATCTTCAACCTCCTCCACTTCAATGTGGTTCACCGTCCTCTATTGAAAGGGTTGGGCTTCTTTCCGAGCTTCCATTGCCATTTCCATTCGGCCTTCTCGACAGTCATTTGCATAATGCCCGCCTTGCAAAGACTTAAAGCAAGTAACATGACTCGAGTCTACTTTGGATGGTGTTGACGGGTTGGTGCGATTCTGTCCGTTGCTTCCTCCATTCCGTTCCCATTCTTGGTGCTGTTATGGTTATGCGAATTTCCTCCTCCATGGGTATGCTGAAACTGAATTCCTGATTTAGGGGTATAACGAGGTTTCTTTGAGCTCAGAGTTATACTTCCCTTGTCCATACTTCCGCTTGCAGTTCTCAATTTGTCAGCCGCTTTCCTTCAATCATGAGGGCTCGGTCTACTAACTCCTGGTAGTTATTGAAACCGGCTACCATCAACGGCATGTCAACTCATCATTCAGTCCTTCTAGAAACTTCTCCGCTTAGTCGCATCCGTAGCAACGTCCTCTGGGGCATAACGTGCTAGTTTACTAAAGTCATCCACGTACTGGCCAACAGTCCTTCCTCCTTGGCGTAAGTTGCGAAACTCACGCTTCTTCATGGCCATAGCTCCTGCTGAAACATGGGCGGTCTGAAAAGCTTGCTGAAATTGATCCCATGTGACAAAGGTGTCTGTGGTAAGTGGCTGTGAAATTCTCCCACCATGCTGCTGCGGGTCCTTCAAGTTGATGTGCTGCAAACTTCACTCTTTCACCATCCGTGCATCCTGCAGTGGTCAGCTCCCTTCCTATCTTGCGGAGCCACCATCTGCTACAATTGGCTCGGTGCTCTTTGGAATACACCGGCGGATTTAGTCTAAGGAAACGAGTCGATGATCCGCAGTGGTGGTGGCGGTGGGTTGTTGTTGTTGTTGTTGCCACAGTTACGCACGGTGTTTGAATCGGTATTCTTCTTTGGATCGGTTGGATGATCTCTGGCGGGAAAAAGAATCCGAATTCGCGTCTGGAGGCATCGATGGGTTTAGAAAAGATGAGAATTTAGAATAGAATGAGGTCTAAGGGGAATCACTACCCAAATGCACATGAGCAAATACACACAAAATCACTTCATTCAATCAAACAAGGCTTACAACGATCTAACTATCGCCAAAGTGCGTGTACTATAATGTTTACATGGAGGAATACTACTAATATGTGGGGACTTCTACTAATTTGAACCGGTGGAAGACTCCATAATGTCTCGCTCAACTTCGTCTTCAAAGTCGGGTTCACTTGGATCCGAATCGGTGTCGTCGATGTTGATGTAGTCGCTTGGACAGTCGATATACCGGTCTTCATTCCCGAGTGCCAACTTCTTCTTGAGTTCTTCAATCTCGTACTTAAGATCGTTATTGTGTCTTGCTAGAGCTACGATCTCGTCCATATAGTCCTTGCGAGTTGTCTTTAGTTCTTCTTCAAGCTCGATGATCCTTCCCTTTGCATTCTGCAACTCCAACATATCATTGCACATCTGGTTCTCCTAGCGTCGAATGTGCTGGTTTAGCTCCTGAATAAATGCTGAAATGGATCTATCCTTCTTAGTGTTGACGACTTCCCATTTGTCGTCTCGGCGTCCGCAAATCTGGTAGATTGTGTCCTTGAGGTCTTCTTGATAAACTTCTCCAATGCGTCCCATGGTGATGTGAGCTGCCATGCTCTTTCCTGCACTCCAAGTTGGTGCAATCAAAACACTATCTATTGGCTTGGTGATTGGGGCGAATGTCCTTCTGGAACGTGAGCGTGAATCTTCCAGCTCCTCTTCAGCAGAGTGGCGTTGAAAGTTCCGGTGAAACTTGGTAATCCAATGTTCAGGTACTTGGTAACTTCCTTCAAGTGAAATCCAAATGGTGTGCCTTCATCTGGTTGGGTGTACTTGATCTTCGCGTCCGTCATCCTAAAGAGAGTAGAAAAGAGGAGGAGTTAGAAAATGGGAAGAGAATAGTGATCTATGGCTTTATCTTAGTGGTCGTGTCCCTACGATCGTGTGCTCGATACCATTCTCTGTCGCGACCGGACCGAATGGATCTAGCGCTCGTGCTCGATGTCATCCCTGGATCAAGATGTCGACACCACACAAGATTTCAAGGATTTATAGCAGAGTAGCAATCACACACTTATTACATCGTTGTCCACAAGGAACGTAATACAATAATATGGCTTAAGGCCATCTAATAATAACAATGAAGGCTTGGAAAACGAAAGTGAGTCCATCAACTCCAACGGCATCACCGAGTATAGAACCACAACCTAACATCTTACTCGTCGTTCGAAAAGTCTCGCAACATGAAAAGTTGCAGCCCGAAACGGGTCAAGACATGGAATATCTTTGGCAATGTAACACATAGAGAACAATGAAGCAATAAGCCTACACTACATGCATATTTGGCTGGTGGTAAGGCTCTACGGTTGCGAAAAGCCAATTTTTCCCTACATCAAAGGAATAATTTTATTTAACTATCATGGTGGTTGTTAAACATTGAGAATGGTTGACAGCATCCTCAATCCCAATTAAAAAGTACTCATTAAAAACCCAATAACTTTATTATTAGAAGTAACATGTTGAGATTCACATGATATTCAAGTGCTAGATACTCAAAACGTCCATAACCGGGGACACGGCTAATCATGATTAGTTTTACACTCTGCAGAGGTTTATGCACTTTTCCCCACAAGACTCGATCGCCTCCGCTTGGTTCTCGTGACCACGTGGTGTTTGAGAAACGGATGACCGAGACATAGTCTTTCGGCGCTAGCACCTTACATGTGGGTAGACCGTACCAACCTACATCCCCTACATCAGCTAGCCTACCCGTAAGAGTTCGCACAACTTAGTCAACTACGCCAGAGCCCATAATTGGCTTGTGGCTGCACACGGAAGTTTCTAGTTTGAATAATCTTATGATCCCTTAGAGCACAGGTGGCGGTCCAAGAAATACAGCAAATCTCGATAGAAACCAGTGCCTCAATCCACCCGGATGTGTGTTTAAGTTGCCACCTTAGATAAACCATTAGTTATCAATCTCACATCTGTCATGGATATTCACTCACCCAATCCACGTCTACTAGCATAGCATGGCATAATCAAGCAAACGTAGAAGTAACTCCCAAGGTTTCATAAGTAAAACAGGTAATAGGTACTACCTCAATCTACTTCCCATCCCACAATTTGATTAGATCCTAATCATGCAAGTGTTTGAGGGTTTGATCTAATGCATAAAACTGGGTAGTAGAAAAGTATGATCAAAGTGTTACTTGCCTTGCCGATGATCCATGAGTCCTAGAGATTCGAAATAACAAGCGGCGCACTCCGGGTGATCTAACGCGGACAAACAACAAGCATACAATAAGTACTCATCTAATGCACAGGAAATCTCGAATAAAAGATCTAACCAGATAGTTCAACTTAAGAACCACGGTGGCAAAAGAATCGAATCAAATAAAGTATCGAAAGTCGGAACTCGAGAGAGAACGACTCGGTTTAGCAATCTGAAATTTGGTCAAAATCTCACAGTAGCAAAACTCTGTGAAAATAGGTTAGTCGGAACGGCGGTTTCGTTACGAAACTCCAGGCGCTTGAATCACCTGATTCCGATAAACGATCAAGAAATAAAACAGTTTTGAAAATCGGATCAGAAATCGAATCTGAAAAATAACGGGTTAAATCCGATTTAAAAGAAAACGACGAACGAACTAAATAACGGACGTTCGTTAACAGAACGAATCCAACGAACGCGTTCATTGAAACGAACGGGTCGGTGAACGTTCGTTAATTAAGAAAACCAAAAAAAATAAAACCAATCTAGTTTTTTTTTTTTAAACCGAACTTTGCAAAAAACGGGATCGGGTCTTTTTGAGAAAATCGGATCGGAAACTGGCGCGGGCGGTGGCTACCTCCGGCGGTCACCGGCGGGCTCCGGCAGGGTCTCCGTGGTCAGGCGGGTCGGTGGTTGGCGGCGGGTCGGCGAGGGGCTCCGGGCGACGGGCGGGCGTGTTCGGCGACGAGGGCGACGGCGGCGTCGGGCGACAAGGCGGCGGCTCCGGCCGGGTTTTGGTGATGGCGGCGGCGCGGGCGATGTGAGAGAGAGAGGCGTCGGGTTATAAAGGGGAGGGGGGCTCGGTTGCGTGGGGAGGGGCACGGCCGGGCTCCGTGATGTCCGGAGTCGGGCGGCGGTGGCGGCGGATTCCTCCAGCTGAGCGTCTTGAGGAAGGGAGGTGGGCGCTGGCCCGGGCCGGGCTGGCCTGGCTGGGCCTCGGTCCAGGGGGGGCGGCGCGTTTTTTTTTTTAAATTAAAACTAAACGATTTAAAAAAAATACCAAATGAATTCCAAATTAAATAAAACAAATTTTCTCCGACTCCTAAAAATGAGTCGAACGAAATGAACTTTTAAAAACTGCAACATGCAAATAAATTTTAAAATGCTCATTTTTGCCTAAGCAAAATAAATCTTTAAAACCCAAATTTGATTTATTTAAAATATCTTCGTTTTTCCTAAATATTGGGAAAGTCATATTATTCCCTCTCTTGAGATTTTATAGGAAAAACTTTATGAAGATAATTAAATAAATCCAATGATCCTATTTCCAAAATTTGAGAAATCCCAAATATGAAAATAATGAAACTTCCAACTCTCTCCGAGGGTCCTTGAGTTGCGTGAAATTTTCTAGGATCAGAAAATGCGAGAAAATATGATATGCATGATGATCTAATGTATAACATTCCAAATTGAAAATTTGGGATGTTACACATTGCTATGTGATTAACACCCAAAGAGTACTAAGGTATGATCATGTTTTGCTCGTGAGAGAAGCTTAGTCAACGGTTCTGTCACATTCAGAGCCGTATGTATTTTGCAAATATTCTATGTCTACAATGCTCTGCACGGAGGTACTCTAGCTAATTGCTCCCACTTTCAATATGTATCCAGATTGTGACTTAGAGTCATCTGGATCAGTGTAAAAAGCTTGCATCGACGTAACTCTTTACAACGGGCTCTTTTATCACCTCCATAATCGAGAAATATTTCCTTAGTCCTCACTAAGGATGTTCTTGACCAATGTCCGATGATCTACTCCTAGATCACTATTGTACTCCTTGCCAAATTCGAGCAAGGTATACAATAGGTCCAGTACATAGCATAGCATACTTTATAGAACCTATGATCGAGGCATAGGGAATGACTTTCATTCTCTTTTCTATTTTCTGTCGTGGTCGGGATTTGAGTCTTACTCAATTTCACACCTTTGCAACACAGTCAAGAACTTTTTCTTTGACTGTTCCATTTTGAACTACTTCAAAATCTTGACAAGGTATGTACTTATTGAAAAAACTTATCAAGCGTCTTGATCTATCTCAATAGATCTTGATGCTCAATATATAAGTAGCTTTACTGAGGTCTTTCTTTTAAAAAATTCCTTTCAAATACTCCTTTATGCTTTGCGAATAATTCTACATTATTTACGATCAACAATATGTCATTCACATATACTTATCGTAAATGTTGTAGTGCTCCCACTCACTTTCTTGTAAATACGGGCTTCTCCAAAAGTCTGTATAAAACCATATGCTTTGATCAAATCATCAAGCATATATTCCAACTCTGAGATGCTTGCACAAGTCCATAGATTGATAGCTTGGAGCTTGCACATTTTGTTTGCTCCTTTAGGATTGACAAAAACTTCTGGTTGCATCATATACAACTCTTCTTTAATAAATCCATTAAAGAATGTTGTTTTGACATCCATTTGCCAGATTTCATAAAATGTGGCAATTGCTAACATGATTCGGACAGACTTAAGCAACGCTAGAGTTGAGAAAATCTCATTGTAGTCAACACCTTGAACTTGTCGAAAACCTTTTGCAACAAGTCGAGCTTTGTAGATAGTAACACTACTATCGTTGTCCGTCTTCCTCTTGAAGATCCATTTATTTAACTTGACTTGCTGATCATCGAGCAGGTCAACCAAAGTCCCCACTTTGTTCTTATATATGGATCCTATCTCAGATTTTATGGCCTCAAGCCATTTCATGAATTTGGGCTCATCATCGCTTCCTCATAGTTCGTAGGTTCATCATGGTCTAGTAACATGACTTCTAGAATAGGATTACCGTACCACATTGGTGCGGATCTTATTTTGGAAGACCTACGAGGTTCGGTAGTAACTTGATCTGAAGCTTCATGATCATCATCATTAGCTTCCTCACTGATTGGTGTAGGAACCACAGGAACTGATTTCTGTGATGAACTACTTTCCAATAAGGGAGAAGGTACAATTACTTCATCAAGTTCTACTTTCCTCCCACTCACTTCTTTCGAGAGAAACTTCTTCTCTAGAAAGGATCCATCTTAGCAACGAATAACTTGCATTCGGATCTGTGATAGAAGGTTTACCCAATAGTTACCTTTGGGTATTCTATGAAGACGCACTTCTCCGATTTGGGTTCGAGCTTATCAGGTGAAAACTTTTTCACATAAGCATCACAACTCCAAACTTTTAAGAAACGACAGCTTAGGTTTACTGTTAAACCATAGTTCATACAGTGTCATCTCAACGGATTTAGATGGTGCCCTATTAAACGTGAATGCAGTTGTCTCTAATGCATAACCCAAAAACGATAGTGGTAAATCGGTAAGATACATCATAGATCGCACCATATCAAAATAAAGTACGGTTACAATGTTCGGATACACCATAACGTTGTGGTGTTCCAGGTGGTGTGAGCTGTGAAACTATTCCACATTGATTTAATTGAAGACCAAACTCGTAACTCAAATATCCATCTCCACGATCAGATCGCAGAAACTTTATTTTCTTGTTGCGATGATTTTCCACTTCACTCTGAAATTCTTTGAACTTTTCAACTATTTCAGACTTATGTTTCATCAAGAATATATACGCATATCTGCTCAAATCATCTGTGAAGGTCGAAAATAATGATACTTGTCGCAAGCCTTAATATTCATCGGACCACATACATCAATATGTATGATTTCCAACAAATCTGTTGCTCGCTTCATTGTTCCGGAGAACGGAGTCTTAGTCATCTTGCCCATGAGGCATGGTTCGCAAGCATCAAGTGATTCATAATCAAGTGATTCCAAAAGTCCATTAGCATGGAGTTTCTTCATGCGCTTTTACACCAATATGACCCAAACAGCAGTGCCACAAATAAGTTGCACTATCATTATTAACTTTGCATCTTTTGGCATCAATATTATGAATATGTGTATCACTACGATCGAGATCCAACAAACTATTTTCATTGGGTGTATAACCATCGAAGGTTTTATTCATGTAAACAGAATAATAATTATTCTTTTACTTTAAATGAATAACCGTTTTGCAATAAACATGATCAAATCATATTCATGCTCAACGCAAACGCTAAATAACATTTATTTGGCTTTTAACACTAATCTCGAAAATATAGGGAGTGTGATGATGATCATATCAATCTTGGAACTATTTCCAACACTCATCGTCACTTCCCCTCAACTAGTCTCTGTTTATTATGTAACTCCTGTTTCGAGTTACTAATCTTAGCAACCGAACAAGTATCAAATACTGTGGGCTACTATAAACACTAGTAAGGCACACATCAAACACCAGATATCAAATATACCCTTGTTCACTTTGCCATCCTTCTTATCCACCAAATATTCGTGGTATTTCCATTTCGGTGACCATTTCCTTTGCGATTATAAGCACTCGGTTTAGGGCTTTGGTTTAGCTTTGGGCTTCTTCATGGAGTGACAACTTGCTTGTCATTCTACTTGAAGTTCCCTTTCTTTCCCTTTGCCCTTTTCTTGAAACTAGTGATCTTGTCAACCATCAAGACTTGATGCTCTTTCTTGATTTCTACCTTCGTCGATTTCAACATCACGAAGAGCTCGGGTGTCGCGACCAGACCCGAATGGATCTAGCGCTCTGTGCTCAGTGTCATCCCTGGATCAGTAATGCTGACACCACATAGTACTTCGAAGGATTTATAGCAGAGTAGCAATCACACACTTATTACATCGTTGTCCACAAGGGAACTTAATACAATAATATGGCTTAAGGCCATCTAATAATAACAATGGAAGGCTTGGAAAACGAGTGAGTCCATCAACTCCAACGGCATCACCGAGTATAGAACCACAACCTAACATCTTACTCGTCATTCAAAAGTCTCGCAACATGAAAAGTTGCAGCCCGAAACGGGTCAAGACATGGAATATGCTTTGGCAATGTAACACATAGAGAACAATGAAGCAATAAGCCTACACTACATGCATATTTGGCTGGTGGTAAGGCTCTATGGTTTCATTTTTGCGAAAAGCCAATTTTTCCCTTCATCAAAGGATTAATTTTATTTAAATATCATGGTGGTTGTTAAACATTGAGAATGGTTGACAGCATCCTCAATCCCATTAAAAAGTACTCATTAAAAACCCAATAACTTTATTATTAGAAGTAACATGTTGAGATTCACATGATATTCAAGTGCTAGATACTCAAAACGTCCATAACCGGGGACACGGCTAATCATGATTAGTTTTTACACTCTGCAGAGGTTTATGACTTTTCCCCACAAGACTCGATCGCCTCCGCTTGGTTCTCGTGACTACGTGGTGTTTGAGAAGCGGATGACCGAGACATAGTCTTTCGTAAGCGCTAGCACCTTACATGTGGGTAGACCGTACCAACCTACATCCCCTACATCAGCTAGCCTACCCGTAAGAGTTCGCACAACTTAGTCAACTACGCCAGAGCCCATAATTGGCTTGTGGCTGCACACGGAAGTTTCTAGTTTGAATAATCTTATGATCCCTTAGAGCACGGGTGGCGGTCCAAGAAATACTGAGGCCAAATCCTCGATAGAAACCAGTGCCTCAATCCACCCGGATGTGTGTTTAAGTTGCCACCTTAGATAAACCATTAGTTATCAATCTCACATCCGTCATGGATATTCACTCACCCAATCCACGTCTACTAGCATAGCATGGCATAATCAAGCAAACGTAGAAGTAACTCCCAAGGTTTCATAAGTAAAACAGTAATAGGTACTACCTCAATCTACTTCCCATCCCACAATTTGATTAGATCCTAATCATGCAAGTGTTTGAGGGTTTGATCTAATGCATAAAACTGGGTAGTAGAAAAAGTATGATCAAAGTGTTACTTGCCTTGTCGATGATCCATGAGTCCTAGAGATTCAAATAACAAGCGGCGCACCGGGTGATCTAACGTAGACAAACAACAAGCATACAATAAGTACTCATCTAATGCACAGGAAATCTCGAATAAAAGATCTAACCAGATAGTTCAACTTAAGAACCACGGTGGCAAAAGAATCGAATCAAATAAAGTATCGAAAGTCGGAACTCGAGAGAGAACGACTCGGTTTAGCAATTCTGAAATTTGGTCAAAATCTCACAGTAGCAAAACTCTGTGAAAATAGGTTAGTCGGAACGGCGGTTTCGTTACGAAACTCCAGGCGCTTGAATCACCTGATTCCGATAAACGAGCAAGAAATAAAACAGTTTCGAAAATCGGATCAGAAATCGAATCTGAAAAATAACGGGTTAAATCCGATTTAAAAGAAAACGACGAACGAACTAAATAACGGACGTTCGTTAACAGTAATCGAATCCAACGAACGCGTTCATTGAAACGAACGGGTCGGTGAACGTTCGTTAATTAAGAAAACCAAAAAATAAAACCAATCTAGTTTTTTTTAAAATCAACTTTGCAAAAACCGGATCGGGTCTTTTGAGAAAATCGGATCGGAAACTGGCGCTGGCGGTGGCTACCTCCGCGGTCACCGGCGGCTCGGCAGGGTCTCCGCTGGTCGGGCGGGGTCGGTGGTTGGCGGCGGGTCGGCGAGGGGCTCCGGCGACGGGCGTGCTCCGGCGAGGGCGACGGCGGCAAGGCGTTCGGGCGACGGCGGCTCGGTCGGGCTCGGGTGAGGGCGGCGGCGGGCGATGTGAGAGAGAGAGGGGCGTCGGGTTATAAAGGGAGGGGGCTCGGTTGCGTGGGGAGGGGGCACGACGGCGGGCTCCGGCGTGTCCGAGCCGAGTCGAGGCGGCGGCGGGCGGCGGGACTCCTCAGCAGGCGTCTTGTGAGGGGAAGGGAGGTGGGCCGGGCGGGGCACAGGGCTGGCTGGCTGGTAGGGCCGGGCCTCGATCCAGTGACGTTTATTTTTATTTTTAAATTAAAATTAAAACTAAATGAATTAAAAAAAATACCAAATGAATTCCAAATTAAATAAAACAAATTTTCTCCGACTCCTAAAAATGAGTCGAACAAAATGAACTTTTAAAAACTACAACATGCAAATAAATTTTAAAATGCTCATTTTGCCTAAGCAAAATAAATCTTCAAAACCCAAATTTGATTTATTTAAAATATCTTCGTTTTCCTAAATATTGGGAAAGTCATATTATTCCCTCTCTTGAGATTTTATAGGAAAAACTTTATGAAGATAATTAAATAAATCCAATGATCCTATTTTCAAAATTTGAGAAATCCCAAATATGAAAATAATGAAACTTCCAACTTCTCTCCGAGGGTCCTTGAGTTGCGTGAAATTTTCTAGGATCGGAAAAATGCGAGAAAATATGATATGCATGATGATCTAATGTATAACATTCCAAATTGAAAATTTGGGATGTTACATCGGGAATCATTTTCATCATCACTTGCATATTATAGTTCATCACGAAGTTCTAGTAACTTAGTGATGGTGACTAGAGAATTCTGTCAATCACTATATTATCTGGAAGATTAACTCCCACTTGATTCAAGCGATTGAAGTACCCAGACAATCAGAGCACATCCTCACTAGTTGAGCGATTCTCCTCCATCTTTTAGCTATAGAACTTGTTGGAGACTTCATATCTCTCAACTCGGGTATTTTCTTGAAATATTAACTTCAACTCTGGAACATCTCATATGGTCCATGACGTTCAAAACGTCTTTGAAGTCCCGATTCTAAGCCGTTAAGTATGGTGCACTAAACTATCAAGTAGTCATCATATTGAGCTAGCCAAATGTTCATAACGTGCGCATTTGCTCCTGCAATAGGTTTGTCACCTAGCGGTGCATTAAGGACATAATTCTTACAGGCAGCAATGAGGATAAACCTCATATCACGGATCCAATCCGCATCATTGCTACTAACATTTTTCAATACAATTTTCTCTAGGAACACATATAAAAACATAGGGAAGCAACAACGCGAGCTATTGATCTACAACATAATTTACAAAATACTACCAGGACTAAGTTCATGATAAATTAAAGTTCAATTAATCATATTACTTAAGAACTCCCACTTAGATAGACATCCCTCTAATCCTCTAAGTGATTACGTGATCCATATCAACTACACCATGTCCGATCGTCACGTGAGATGGAGTAGTTTCAACGATGAACATCAATATGTTGATCATATCTACTATATGATTCACGCCGACCTCTCGGTCTCCGTGTTCCAAGGCCATATCTGTTATATGCTAGGCTCGTCAAGTTTAACTCGAGTATTCACAGGCGCAACTGTTTTGCACCCGTTGTATTTGAACGTAGAGCCTATCACACCCGATCATCACGTGGTGTCTCAAAGACGAAGAACTTTCGCAACGCTGCATACCTGTGGAGAACACTTCTTGATAATTAGTGAGAGATCAACTTATAATACTACCGTCAAGCCAAAGCGAGAATAAGATGTATAAAAGATAAACATCATATGCTATCAAATTATGTGTCATGTTATGGCCATCATCATCTTGTGGCTTTGATCTCAATCTACTAAGCATCGTCATGATTTCCATAGTCACCGGCACAACACCATGATCTTCATCATCTTGATCCATATCAATGTGTCGTCACATGGTCGTCTCGTCAACTATTGCTCTTGCAACTATTGCTATCGCATAGCGATAAAGTAAAGCAATTATTTGGCACTTGCATCTTATGCAACAAAGAGACAACCATAGGGCTTCTGCCAGTTGCCGATAACTTCAACAAAACATGATCATCTCATACAACAACTTATATCTCATCATGTTTTGACCATATCACATCACAACATGCCCTGCAAAAACAAGTTAGACGTCCTCTACTTTGTTGTTGCAAGTTTTACGTGGCTGTTACGGGCTGAGCAAGAACCGTTCTTACCTACGCATCAAAACCACAACGATAGTTTGTCAAGTTGGTGCTGTTTTAACCTTCGCAAGGACCGGGCGTAGCCACACTCGGTTCAACTAAAGTGAGAGAGACAGACACCCGCCGGTCACCTTTAAGCAACGAGTGCTCGCAGCGGTGAAACCAGTCTCGCGTAAGCGTCTGGCGTAATGTCGGTCCGGGCGCTTCATCTCACAATACCGCCCGAACCAAAGTATGACATGCCGGTAAGCGGTATGACTTGTATCGCCCACAACTCACTTGTGTTCTACTCGTGCATATGACATCTACGCATAAAACCTGGCTCGGATGCCATTGTTGGGGAGCGTAGTAATTTCAAAAAATTCCTACGCACACGCAAGATCATGGTGATGGCATAGCAACGAGAGGAGAGTATTGTCCACGTACCCTCGTGAGACCGTAAGCGAAGCGTTATGACAACGCGGTTGATGTAGTAAATGCGCCTTCACGATCCGACCGATCCAAGTACCGAACGTCACGGCACCTCCGAGTTCAGCACACGTTCAGCTCGATGGCGATCCCGGACTCCGATCCGGCAAAGTGTCGGGATGAGTTCCGTCGACCTGACGGTGTGGTGACAATGATGATGCTCTGCCGCGCGAGGCTTCGCCTAAACTCCGCGACGATATGACCGAGGTGGAATATGGTGGTGGGGGGCACCGCACACGGCTAAGGAACGATCCGTAGATCAACTTGTGTGTTCATGGGGTGCCCCCTGCCCCCGTATATAAAGGAGTGGAGGAGGGGAGGGCCGGCCCTCTCTATGGCGCGCCTAGGGGAGTCCTACTCCCACCGAGTAGGATTCCCACTTTCCTAGTCCAACTAGGAACCCTTCCATGTAGTAGGAGTAGGAGAGAAGGAAAGGGAAGAGAGAAGGAGAAGGAAGGAAGGTGCGCCCCTTCCCTAGTCCAATTCGGACTAGTCCAAGGGAGGTGCGGCCACTCTTTTGGCCCTTTCTCTCCTTTCCGTATGGCCCAAAGAGGCCCAATACGAATTCCGTAACTCTCCAGGTACTCCCAAAAATACCCGAATCACTCGGAATCTTTCCGAACTCCGAATATAGGCGTCAAATATATCGATCTTTACGTCTCGACCATTTCGAGACTCCTCGTCATGTCCCCGATCTCATCCGGGACTCCGAACTCCTTCGGTACATCAAAACTCATAAACTCATAATAAAACTGTCATCGTAATGTTAAGCGTGCGGACCCTACGGGTTCGAGAACTATGTAGACATGACCTAGAACTATTCTCGGTCAATAACCAATAGCGGAACCTGGATGCCCATATTGGCTCCTACATATTCTACGAAGATCTTTATCGGTCAAACCGCATAACAACATACGTTGTTCCCTTTGTCATCGGTATGTTACTTGCCCGAGATTCGATCGTCGGTATCCAATACCTAGTTCAATCTCGTTCTGGCAAGTCTCTTTACTCGTTCCGTAATGCATCATTACGTAACTAACTCATTAGCTACATTGCTTGCAAGGCTTATAGTGATGTGCATTACCGAGAGGGCCCAAAGATACCTCTCCGAGCAATCGGAGTGACAAAACCTAATCTCGAAATCGCCAACCCAACATGTACCTTTGGAGACACCTGTAGTACTCCTTTATAATCACCCGATTCACGTTGTGACGTTTGGTAGCACCAAAGTGTTCCTCCGTAAACGGGAGTTGCATAATCTCATAGTTACAGGAACATGTATAAGTCATGAAGAAAGCAATAGCAACATACTAAGCGATCAAGTGCTAGGCTAACGGAATGGGTCATGTCAATCACATCATTCTCCTAATGATGTGATCCCATTAATCAAATAACAACACATGTCTATGGTTAGGAAACATAACCATCTTTGATTAATGAGCTAGTCAAGTAGAGGCATACTAGTGACTATATGTTTGTCTATGTATTCACACATGTATCATGTTTTCGGTTAATACAATTCTAGCATGAATAATAAACATTTATCATGAAATAAGGAAATAAATAATAACTTTATTATTGCCTCTAGGGCATATTTCCTTCACCGTGAGACTCATTCTTCCTCTTATGATGGTGGACTCTGCCATCGAAGCCCGAGAACAAGAACACCTCTACTTCATCACCACCTCCTTCTTCATCTCTAAAAGAAAATTGAGTATCGGGTATGGCCACTCCCATTGGCTTCTACCAAGCTTGGGGGAGGTGCCCCAGTATGGTATCACCCCCACTATCTTTTGCCTTTACTTGCCTTAGTTATCTTTTGCTTTAGATGAATAAAAGTTTAGTTCGATCCTTTCTTTTTGAGAGTCTGCTTAGTGATCTATCCTTGTAATCGTGTGCGAGATATATAATAAAGTTTAGTTTGAGTTTTGCTTTATTTACTTTCATGTTGCAATAAAAAGAAAGGGAATAAATGAAAAAGAACATATGCTAATCCTATGGTAGGTGATGGCACCACATAAGGAAAAGTATAAGTTGGAAATTTTATTAGAGATTGACAAACATAGCATTGGTCAATGATGCAATCCATGAAAGAATTAATAAGGGAAGAGAAGATTCACATATAAATACACTATCTTAGAAATCTTTTGTGATTGTGAGCCCCCATCAAAATATTATATGCCAAAATTGTTTACATTGGACAAGGAAGACAACGTAATGATGATTTATGTTTGTTCATATTCACATAGAAGTTATATTGTCATAGATCCTTCAACATGTGGTGCTTGCCCCCTATCTTTGCTAGCTAAAATTCCGCACTAAGTAGAGATACTACTTGTGCATCCAAAAACCCTTAAACCCAAATCTTTTTTTCAAGAGTCCACCATACCTACCTAGGGATTGAGCAAGATCCCTCAAGTAAGTTGTCATCGGTGCAATAAGGCAATAAAAATTGCTTCTAAAGGTGTGAGATCATTTAGTGTAAGAGAAAATTGAGCATTGCACGAACTTGTGATGGTGAAGAATAAAAGTAACAGACTGCATAATATAGGTCGCTATCGTAAGGGGCAATGCAACATGACGTTATTTCGTACTAAGGGGTTGAGCATACAAACAAATAAGCGCATGGAAGTCTCTGCTTCCCTCTGCGAAGGGCCTATCTTTTACTTTTATGTATTTACTTTTATGCAAGAGTCAAAGTTTTTCTTTCTACTCCTTTTTTATTTTTTCCTCTGGCAAGCATCATGTGGTGAGGAAAGATCTAGGCACATATGTCCAGTTGAATATGGGTGGCATAAGTTATTTTTGTTGACATCACCCTTGAGGTGAATACTTTGTTAGGCGAAACTATAAGCCCCCATCTTTCTATGTGTCCGGTTGAAACATTTTGCTCATGTGTATGCGGTCAGTGTTAGCAATCATAGAAGACTATATGATGGTTGAGTATGTGGACTTGCCTAAAGGCTCCGATACATGACCCTTCCTAAAAAGATGATGGATTGTAGTTACAAAGTTGACTGAAAACATAGTTTGTTGGTTGCTAATAGAGTTTATGCTTTATACTTCGATAGTGTTATGAATTGTTACTTATTCATGAGAAGTCTATGATAAAAGTTTTATGTTAAAGTTTGTTGCCGTTATAATAATTCACATGATGCTTCTATGTCCCTATTTTGATTTTGTCAACACCTCTCTCCCTCTCTCTCTCTCTCTCTCTCTCTAAGCATGTGGACATGTTTTTCGATTTCGGTTTCGCTTGAGGATAAGCGAGGTCTAAGCTTGGGGGAGTTGATATGTCCATTTTGCATTATGTTTACCTACTGTTATTTATAATTCTTTTATGCATAATAATGCTTTTTGGAGTAATTCTATTGCATTTTCTCTCATAAAATGCAAGATACACACAAAAAGGGAGAATTCCAGCAGCGAGAAGTCTGGACCTGGAAAAGCTACGTCAGGCCACCTATTCTTCACAACTCCAAATGGGCTGAAACTTCACGAGGATTTTTTATGGAATAAATAAGAAATACTGGAGAAAATAACCACTGGAGGGGGGCCACCTGATGAGCACAGGACTCCAGGGTGCGCCTGGCCCCCCAGGCGTGCCATGGTGGGTTGTGCTCAGCCTGGCCCACCTCCGGTGCCCATCTTCTGGTATATAAGTCATTTTGACCTAGAAAAAATAAGGAGAGGACTTTCGGGACGGAGCGTCGCCGTCTCAAGGCAGAACTTCAGCAGGAGCACTTTTGCCCTCCGGTGGAGCGATTCTGCCGGGGGAACTTCCCTCTCGGAGGGGGAAATCATCGTCATCATCATCACCAACAACTATCACATCTTGGGGAGGGCAATGTCTATCAACATCTTCAACAGCACCATCTCCTCTCAAACCCTAGTTCATATGTTGTGTTCAATCTATGTACCAGAACTATAGATTGGTGCTTGTGGGTGACTAATAGTGTTAATTACATCTTGTAGTTGACTATTGTCGGTGTCAAAACCGGCAGATCTCGGGTAGGGGGTCCCAAGCTGTGTATCATGGATCGATGGGTAACAGGAGACAGGGGACACGATGTTTACCCAGGTTCGGGCCCTCTTAATGGAGGTAATACCCTACTTCCTTCTTGATTGATCTTGACGAATATAGAGATTACAAGAGTTGATCTACCTCGAGATCATATGCTGTGGTCTAAAACCTAGGGGTATGATGATTAATGTCATAATGATCTAGCGACTAGCCTGGCCTCGGCTTATATAATGTACCAGAGGCCTAGGATAACAAGAGTCCTAGTCGAATACGCCGGTGGAGAGGAGTCCTTGTCTTGATCACCAAGTCTTATGGAATCTTCCTCGTGTATACATCGGCTGTCCGAGCTGGCCCATGAGTAAATGGCCATGGGGGTCCTCGGCCCAATCCAACTGATCGGGAGACGACGTGGTGAGTACCCCCTAGTCCAGGACACCGTCAGTAGCCCCCTGAACCGGTCTTCAAGTTGGGGACGCTCCTCGATTCTTCAAAACTATTCTTCATCTTCGGTCTTGAAAATTGGTTCAACAAATCATCTCATCTTCGATCTTGAGGATCGCCGAAGTGAATCCAAAGAGTTTACACGTCGGGTATCCATGGAGCCCCTTTAAGTTCTCGGCCTTTATCAATGCCTTGTTATTTTTTACGCCACACCTCGGGTTTGAAGTTGTTCCCGTGCGGTGGTGTCCTCTTGCACCCGAGCACCAACGCCAGACTGCGTTCGAGATATCTTTTGCAGCCGAGCACCAATGTCGGACTATATCCGAGATCCAACGTCGGACTATATCTGAGGTGTCATAGATCACCTTGGCTTGAAAAACCTTAAAGGAGGTTATCCGAGTTTAACGCTTAAAAGTTCTCTATGGAACAAGCCATTCGAATCTGAGCTTTATGTCAGACCACTTTCGAGCTCCAACGATGGTCGGCGTTCGAGGTGTCATAAACTACCTCGGTCTTTTAAAAGATTGAACGAATTCAGCCGAGCTTAATGCCAGAAATGCCCTGTATGGGGCCATCCACTGGCACCCGAGCTTTATGCCAGACTGCTTCCGAGGTGGTGCACCACCCCGACCGCGGGCTGATTTTTTGTGAATATTTTTGATTGGTGCAATTTATTCTCTGCCGAGAAATATAGCCAATATATATATATATATATATCCAGTAGCCCTCAAGGTGTTTGTTGGTCTAAAACCCGAGATGCACCTGAAGGAAAACATAAAACTGCTGATCCTAGTAGCCCCTGAGACCCAGGTCGATTCGCGGAATCGACCTGAGGATCAACTCCTAGCTCGGCAGCATACGTAGGAATAGAAACGCAGTGTAATATATTAGAGGTAATAGTGATCGGTTGACGGGCCCCTGTGAGAGGGTCGTGAAAAGTCACCGTGATATATTAGCTTGATGTTGGATAAGTCCTAGATGGTACTTATTATTGTCTGAAGACGCACTTGTCCATAGTTCGGTCATGCCAAACACTGAGCACTTTGAATTTTCTGCATTGAATAGGCAATGCAGTAGCCCCCGAGCCACTGGTCGGGTGGCAACACCAGATCAGGGGATCAATGTGCCCCTTTAATATTTATAAATAATGAGCGCGAAGCCCAGTAGCCCCCGAGCCTTAATGTTGGCACGGGTGGCCGAATTAAGGATCGATATCCGAAGTAAAATCACAAATTATGTGTAATGATTCTATGTATCCAAGTACTTTACATCATTAATGCTCAGATCCGCATTGTACAAAACTTTGTTGACCGACCATCGGCTTCTACCTCCTCGGCCAGTAGCCGGGGAGTGCTTATCCCACTTTATAAAGCCTTGATGAGAGCAAAGATTTATGACAAACAAGGCAATCCGGCCATATGGTTTATAAACAAACGTATGCGGAGAGATATGTTATATTACTATTAACGTAAGAAACATCTTCCAAAGAAAATAGTCCCGCCATCGTTTCCTTTCTTTGGGTTGTCATGCTGACCATGATGAAACCTCACCTCCGATCAATGTGGGAGGAAAATACTGAGGATTTAGTTCGGGGAAAGTTCCCGAACTCTAAGGTCTGAATGTACCAAAATTTTCACTTCCGTCGTTGCCGACCAATTATATCCTTCAAGATTTCTAGCTTTCGGCTTCACCCAGTCTGAGGTACTAACCCGGATGACCCGGTAGTAACAATCACAGAGTTGCTCCCTTTACCGCCTAGCCGAACAATCAGGAACGTAGGGGCAAGCGCAAGAGCCAGGCAACCCAGCTTGGCCAAAATCTTAAGTCAAATTGATGCATATGTATGGCTTTATAACGATGATTACGGAAGACGGCCCTTGTATATTAAATACAAATGCCGATGATATGTTTATTTTGACTCCGTTGCAACCGTTTGTCAGCTGAAAGTGGCCCATCGTCGGCTTCCACCCCCTTGTAAATGCTATGCAGGGTGTTTCCGCAATAACAAACAACCCTTAGCCGACGTCTCGGTGCCCGAAGGTGGTTGTGTTAGCGGAAACGAGGCAATCAGATATGCGGGCTTTATAACTTTCACTTAGTCATAGGAGCTTAAAGTTGGGAGGCCAGCTACTAGCCCCTGGTTAGTGTTCGGTGATAGCCGAGGTCAAGCCGTGAACACTTCGGCCAATGTTATGATCGGCCCGTCATTTGACACAGTCATCGGATCGCTGACCAGTTTACGCTTATTGTGACAAATCGGTTTCGGCTTTCTCCACTGAGGTGCTTAACCATGCGAGCTGGAAGCACAATCGCAATGGTTCTCCCTTTGCACACCTAGCCGAACAAAGCGGAACGTAGGAGGCAAGCACAGGAGCCGGGCAACCCAACTATTGACCAAAGACACAATTCGAAACCGATGCATATATAGCAATATCCGAGAATGTTTTTGCCGAATCTCTAAAGGTTTCCGGTGTTGCACTACGAGACTTATGCTGGAAACACACAAATAGTTTAAAACAGTCATAGGCTTGGAAAACCAAAAACTTCAGTAAAAACTTGACGTCCGAACTAGATCAAGTGTTCGGTGCCAATCCGAAAATTGGTCTTAGAAAAAAATTGTGCTTACATGGGTGCTTTAACATGACACACCCTATCTCAAGACTTCAAGCGGGTCAGGCTACGGCTTCAACCTCCTATCCCGAAGGCGGAGTACTTCTCGTTAGGCCAGTTTAGCAAACTAAATCTAGCGGCTTTGAGAGAGAAATTAGGCTCCCCGGCTATTGACCACACACTCACATCGAAAAAAGGAGTGATAGATAAAGACTTTGCATCGACCAAGAAGAAAACACATTTACTATAAAACGGCTCATGTAAATTTTAAGAGCCCCAGTTAACACGGGTAAAGAGAGTTTCTAACAACGTATGTGAGCATGGTCGGACCGAACACAAGTTTAAAAATTTAAAACTTTGAGCATGAAAGCGACTTAGCTGGTTAATGTGTTCGGCATTGATGACGCGGTCCGAGCTTGATGTGGGACAAGGTCCCATCCCCCAAGCCGGTCCCGAGGTGGCGGAGCGAAGAGCTCGGCACTCCGGAGTGGCGATATAACACGACCAATGCAGGCCGACAGAGTGACGCCGAAGCCCCCGGCGTGGGTTCATGAAATGTTGACGAAGCCCCCCGTCCAGCCAAGGTGACGTGGTATGGCGATGTTAGTGATGATTTATCCTTTGCGGTTCCGAACTCTGGTTCAGCTCGCCGAGATGATGATCCGAAGAAGTTGAGCTCGGCTCAAAAAAGTGACGATGTGTCTAGTGCAGGTCGGCAGCCGTGAAGCAATATTGCTGGACTGGTTTGACACCAGTGTGACGGTGAAGATTGCCTCCGAAAAGGAGAAAAATTTGTGAGCATGTGTTCTTAAACAAAACACAATACCCTAGAAAGAGATTCTTCCAAAAAGGTTGTCCAATATCTCGTTCATGAAAAGAGATGAACTCAGGTCGGATTCATATTCGCGCAGAAAATAGATCCGAAAAGTGATGCACTAATCAGAAGGTTCCCGGAGTTTGAACGGCCGGATCGAGCTAAAATTTTGAGAGGTTCTAGATATGGAAATTCATCAGGAGATGAACGGTTGGATCTTCCAAATAACCTACGAGCTGGGCTCTGGAAACCATGCTCTAAACTCGTCTTGATTCCCGTCCAGACTCGACAGGGCTCTGGTAAATCGGAGATCGGCGGAGATTGCTCCACCGGAACTTGAAATTTTTTTGCATCATTGTTGTAGACTTAATTCCACACAATTCCACCAAAGCAATCATTAAAACGACATTCGAGGAGGCGGTGGCGGCGGATACAAGTTCGCTGTCCAGAAAAACAGCACGGTCGCTCAAGGGCAATATTAACGTTGAGCCCCCGAGCTCCATGGATGATTCCTCCATGATCTTGATAGATATCGGAGTTGATGTTGATGAAGGCCCTCATCCGAACATGATGATTGGAGGTAGGGCACAATCCTTGGTCAAGCCAAGATGACCAGTCGAGGCAGCGACGAAGACGTCGCAGTTGATCTGCAGGCGAGCCATTGATCCTTTTGCGACCACACAGCGGAACTCTCAATGAAAGCACCATTGTCGGTGTCAAAACCGGCAAATCTCAGGTAGGGAGTCCCAAGCTATGTATCATGGATCGATGGGTAACAAGAGACAGGGGACACGATGTTTACCCAGGTTCGGGCCCTCTTAATGGAGGTAATACCCTACTTCACCTTGGTGATCTTGATGAATATAGAGATTACAAGAGTTGATCTACCTCGAGATCATATGTTGTGGTCTAAAACCTAGGGGTATGATGATTAATGTCATAATGATCTAGCGACTGGCCTGGCCTCGGCTTATATAATGTACCAGAGGCCTAGGATAACAAGAGTCCTAGTCGAATACGCCGGTGGAGAGGAGTCCTTGTCTTGATCACCAAGTCTTGTGGAATCTTCCTCATGTATACATCAGCTGTCCGAACTGGCCCATTAGTAAACGGCCATGGGGGTCCTCGGCCCAATCCAACTGATCGGGAGACGACGTGGTGAGTACCCCTTAGTCCAGGACACCGTCAACTACTATATGGTTTATTTGGTGGAAGATTATATGTTAAGATCCAATATGCTATTCAATACCCCTCTGGTATTGAGCATGATTATCATTGGTGAGTAGTTACTTTTGTTCTTGAGGTCATGGAAGAAATCATGTTGCAAGTAATCATGTGAACTTGATATGTGTTTGATTTTTTTTGCGGGAATGTGTTCGATATTTTGATAGTATGTATGTTGTGATTCCCTTAGTGGTGTCATGTGAATGTCTACTACATGACACTTCACCATATTTGTGTTGGGGAACGTAGTAATTTCAAAATTTTCCTACGATCACGCAAGACCATGGTGATGGCATAGCAACGAGAGGGGAGAGTGTCCGTCCACGTACCCTCGTGGGCCGTGGCGGAAGCGTTATAACAACGCGGTTGATGTAGTAAATGCGTCTTCACGATCCGACCGATCCAAGTACCGAACGTCTGGCACCTCCGAGTTCTGCACACGTTATTTCGATGGCGATCCCGGACTCCGATCCAGCAAAGTGTCGGGATGAGTTCCGTCGGCACGACGGCGTGGTAACGATGTTGATGCTCCACCGGCGCAGGCTTCGCCTAAGCTCATGACGATATGACTTCTCCGGTAGCAGGCTTCGCCTAAGCTCTCTGACGATATGACCGAAGTGGAATATGGTGGAAGGGGCACCGCACACGGCTAAGGAAAGATCCGTAGATCAACTTGTGTGTCTTGGGGTGCTCCTGCCCCGTGATATAAAGGAGCCAAGGGGAGGTGGCCGGCCCAAGGGGGGCGCGCAAGGAGTCCTACTCCCTCGGAGTAGGACTCCCCCTCAATCCTAGTTGGATTAGGATTCCCGGAGGAGGAAAGAGAGAGAGGGGCGGCCCACCTTTCCTAGTCCTAATAGGACTAGGGGAAGGGGGCGTGGCCACCTAGGGCTGGCCCTCTCCTTTCCACTAAGGCCCACTATGGCCCATGTAGTTCCGGGGGTTCCGGTAACCTCCGGTACTCGATAAATTCGATTTCACTCGGAACCCTTCCGATGTCCAAATGTAGGCTTCCAATATATCAATCTTTATGTCTCGACCATTTTGAGACTCCTCGTCATGTCCGTGATCACATCCGGGACTCGAACAACCTTGATTGCATCAATACTTATAAACTCATTATGAACTGTCATCGAAGCGTTAAGCGTGCGGACCCTACGGGTTCGAGAACTATGTAGACATGACCTAGAACCATTCTCGGTCAATAACCAATAAGCGGAACACGGATGCCCATATTGGTTCCTACATATTCTCTGAAGATCTTTATCGGTCAAACCGCATAACGACATCGTTGTTCCCTTTGTCATCGGTATGTTACTTACCCGAGATTCGATCGTCGGTATCCAATACCTAGTTCAATCTACGTTGCAGTAAGTCTCTTTACTCGTTCAGTAATACATCATCTCACAACTAACTCATTAGTTGTGATGCTTGCAAGGCTTTATGTGATGTGCATTACCGAGAAGGCTGGAGATACCTCTCCAGAGCAATCGGAGTGACAAAACCTAATCTCGAAATACGCCAACCCAACAAGTACCTTTGGAGACACCTGTAGTACTCCTTTATAATCACCCGATTCGTTGTGACGTTTGGTAGCACCAAAGTGTTCCTCCGTAAACAGGAGTTGCATAATCTCATAGTTACGAACATGTATGGGTCATGAAGAAAGCATTAACATACTAAGCGATCAAGTGTTAAGCTAACGGAATGGGTCATGTCAATTAGATCATTCTACTAATGATGTGACCTTGTTAATCAAATAACAACTCCTTGTTCATGGTTAGGAAACATAACCATCTTTGATTAACAAGCTAGTCAAGTAGAGGCATACTAGTGACATCTTTGTTTGTCTATGTATTCACACATGTATTATGTTTCCGGTTAATACAATTCTAGCATGAATAATAAACATTTATCATGATATAAGGAAATAAATAATAACTTTATTATTGCCTCTAGGGCATATTTCCTTGATCTCCCACTTGCACTAGAGTCAATAATCTAGATTACAAAGTAATGATCCTAACACCCATGGAGTCTTGGTGCCGATCATGTTTTGCTCGTGGAAGAGGCTTAGTTAACGGGTCTGCAACATTCAGATCCGTATGTATTTTGCAAATCTCTATGTCTCCCACTTGGACTTGGTCCCGAATGGAATTGAAGCGTCTCTTGATGTGCTTGGTCCTCTTGTGAAATCTGGATTCCTTTGCCAAGGCAATTGCACCAGTATTGTCACGGAAGATCTTCATCGGTCCCGATGCACTAGGTATAACACCTAGATCGGAAATGAACTCTTTCATCCAGACTCCTTCATTTCTTTGCTTCGAAGCAGCTATGTACTCCGCTTCACATGTAGATCCCGCCACGGCGCTTTGTTTAGAACTGCACCAACCGACGGCTCCACCGTTTAATAAAAACACGTATCCGGTTTGCGATTTAGAATCGTCCGGATCGATGTCAAAACTTACATCGGCGTAACCATTTACGACTAGCTCTTTGTCACCTCCATATATGAGAAACATATCCTTAGTCCTTTTCAGGTATTTCGGGATGTTCTTGACCGCTGTCCGATGATCCATTCTGGATTACTTTGGTACCTTCTGCCAAGCTTATAGCTAAGCATACGTCAGTGCAGTACACAGCATTGCATATATGATAGAGCCTATGGCTGAAGCATAGGGAACATCTTTCATTTTCTCTCTATCTTCTGCTGGTGGTCGGGCATTGAGTCTTACTCAATCTTACACCTTACTGTCTGAGCAAAAAACCTTTCTTTGCACGATCCATTTTGAACTTTTTCAAAATTTTATCAAGGTATGTGCTTTGTGAAAGTCCAATTAAGCGTCTTGATCTATCTCTATAGATCTTGATGCCCAATATGTAAGCAGCTTCACCGAGGTCTTTCATTGAAAAACTTTTATTCAAGTATCCTTTTATGCCATCCAGAAATTCTATATCATTTCCAATTAATAATATGTCGTCCACATATAATATCGGAAATGCTACTGAGCTCCCACTCACTTTCTTGTAAATACAGGCTTCTCCAAAAGTGCATACAAACCCATATGCTTTGATCACACTATCAAAACGTTTATTCCAACTCCGAGAGGCTTGCACCGGACCATAAATTGATCGTTGGAGCTTGCACACTTTGTTAGCACCTTTTGGATCGACAAAACCTTCTGGTTGCATCATATACAACTCTTCTTCTAGAAATCCATTCAAGAATGCGGTTTTACATCCATTTGCCAAATTTCATAATCATAAAATGCGGCAATTGCTAACATGATTCGGACGGACTTAAGCATCGCTTCTGGTGAGAAAGTCTCATCGTAGTCAACCCCTTGAACTTGTCGAAAACCTTTCGCAACAAGTCGAGCTTTGTAGACGGTTACATTACCATCGGCGTCAGTCTTCTTCTTAAAGATCCATTTATTTTCAATGGCTTGCCGATCATCGGGCAAGTCAACCAAAGTCCATACTTTGTTCTCATACATGGATCCCATCTCAGATTTCATGGCTTCCTGCCATTTTGCGGAATCTGGGCTCACCATCGCTTCTTCATAGTTTGTAGGTTCGTCATGGTCAAGTAACATGACTTCCAGAATAGGATTACCGTACCACTGCAGTGCGTATTTTACTCTGGTTGACCTCGAGGTTCAAGAGTAACTTGATCTGAAACTTCATGATCATCATCATTAGTTTCCTCACTAATTGGTGTAGTTGTCACGGGAACCATTTCTTGTGATGAACTACTTTCCAATAAGGGAGCGGAATCTGATTATCTCATCAAGTTCTACTTTCCTCCCACTCACTTCTTTCGAGAGAAATTCTTTCTCTAGAAAGGATCCAAATTTAGCAACGAAAATCTTGCCTTCAGATCTGTGATAGAAGGTGTACCCAACAGTCTCCTTTGGGTATCCTATGAAGACACATTTTTCCGATTTGGGTTCGAGCTTATCTGGTTGAAGTTTCTTTACATAAGCATCGCAGCCCCAAACTTTAAGAAAGCGACAACTTTGGTTTCTTGCCAAACCATAGTTCATAAGGCGTCGTCTCAGCAGTTTGACGGTGTCCTATTCAACGTGAATGCGGCCGTCTCTAAAGCATAACCCCAAAAGCGATAGCGGTAAATCGAAATCGACATCATAGATCGCACCATATCTAGTAAAGTACGATTCTGACGTTCGGACACACCATTTCTGCGTGGTGTTAAATTTGGCGTGAGTTGCTTGAAACTATTCCACATTGTTTCAAATGTAAACCAAACTCGTAACTCAAATATTCTCCTCCACGATCGGATCGTAGAAACTTTATTTTCTTGTTACGATGATTTTCCACTTCACTCTGAAATTCTTTGAACTTTTCAAATGTTTCAGATTTGTGTTTCATTAAGTAGATATACCCATATCTGCTCAAATCATCTGTGAAGGTGAGAAAATAACGATACCCGCCGTGCTTCAACATTCATTGGACCACAAACATCGGTATGTATGATTTCCAACAAATCAGTTGCACGCTCCATAGTTCCGGAGAACGGCGTTTTGGTCATCTTGCCCATGAGGCACGGTTCATAAGTACCAAGTGATTCATAATCAAGTGATTCCGAAGCCCATCGGTATGGAGTTTCTTCATGCGTTTTACACCGATATGACCTAAGCGGCGATTGCCACAAATAAGTTGCACTATCATTATCAACTCTGCATCTTTTGGTTTCAACATTATGAATATGTGTATCACTCTTGTCGAGATTCAACAAGAATAGACCATTCTTCAAGGGTGCATGACCATAAAAGATATTACTCATATAAATAGAACAACCATTATTCTCGATTTAAATGAATAACCGTCTCGCATTAAACAAGATCCAGATATAATGTTCATGCTCAACGCGGCACCAAATAACAATTATTTAGGTCTAAAACTAATCCGAAGGTAGATGTAGAGGTAGCGTGCCATTGCGATCACATCGACTTTGGAACCATTTCCAACGCAGCGCCGTCACCTCGTCCTTAGCCAATCTTCGCTTAATCCGTAGTTCTGTTTGAGTTGCAAATATTAGCAACAGAACCGATATCAAATACCGGTACTCTGCGAGTATTAGTAAGGTACACATCAATAACATGTATATCACATATACCTTTGTTCACCTTGCCATCCTTTTATCCGCCAAATACTTGGGGCAGTTCCGCTTCCGATGTCCGATGCCTTGCGGTAAAACACTCGATTTCGGGCTTAGGTCCGGACTTGGGTTTCTTCTCTTGATCGACAACTTTCTTGCTGTTCTTTTGAAGTTTCCTTCTTCTTCCCTTTTCCCTTTTTCTTGAAACTAGTGGTCTTCTTGACCATCAACACTTGATGATCCTTTTTGATTTCTACCTCCATGACTTTTAGCATCGCGAAGAGCTCGTGAATTGTCTTAGTCATCCCTTGCATATTATAGTTCATCACGAAGCTCTTGTAGCTTGGTGGCGATGATTGGAGAATTACATCAATGACACTATCATCCGGAAGATTAACTCCCAGCTGAATTAGGTGATTGTTATACCCAGACATTTTGAGTATGTGCTCACTGACAGAACTATTCTCTTCCATCTTGCAGCTATAGAACTTATTGGAGACTTCATATCTCTCAATCCGGGCATTTGCTTGAAATATTAACTTCAACTCCTGGAACATCTCATATGCTCCATGACGTTCAAAACGTCGTTGAAGACCCGGTTCTAAGCCGTAAAGCATGGCACACCGAACTATAGAGTAGTCATCAGCTCGGCTTTGCCAGACGTTCATAACCACGGCTCGGCATCTGCAGCAGGCCTGTCACCCGGTGCTTCCGGGGCGTAATTTTTTACGTGCAGCAATGAGGATAATCCTCAAATTCTGGACCCGATCCGTGTAATTGCTACCATCATCTTTCAACTTTGCTTTCTCAAGGAACGCATTAAAATTCAACGGAACAACGGCCGCGAGCCATCTATCTACATCAAACATAGACAAGCAAAATACTATCGTGTACTAAGTTCATGATAAATTTAAGTTTGATTAATCATATTAAAAACCTCCCACTTAGACAGACATATCTCTAGTCATCTAAGTGATCACGTGATCCAAATCAACTAAACCATGTCCGATCATCACGTGAGATGGAGTAGTTTCAATGGTGAACATCACTATGTTGATCATATCTACTATATGATTCACGCTCGACCTTTCGGTCTCTACGTGTTCCGAGGCCATATCATTATATGCTAGGCTCGTCAAGTTTAACTTTGAGTATTCTGCGTGTGCAAGCTGTTTTGCACCCGTTGTATTTGAACGTAGAGCTTATCACACCCGATCATCACGTGGTGTCTCGGACGAAGAACTTTCGCATAGCGGTGCATACTCGGGAGAACACTTCTTGATAATTTTTAGTGAGAGATCATCTTATAATGCTACCGTCAATCAAAGCAAGATAAGATGCATAAAGGATAAACATCACATGCAATCAATATAAGTGATATGATATGGCCATCATCATCTTGTGCTTGTGATCTCCATCGCCAAGCACCGTCATGATCACCATCGTCACCGGCGCCGACACCTTGATCTCCATCGTAGCATCGTTGTCGTCTTGCCAATCTTATGCTTCCACGACTATCACTACCGCTTAGTAATAAAGTAAAGCATTACATCGCGATTGCATTGCATACAATAAGCGACAACCATATGGCTCTCGCCAGATTGCCGATAACTTCGGTTACAAAACATGATCATCTCATACAATAAAATATAGCATCACGTCTTGACCATATCACATCACAACATGCCCTGCAAAAACAAGTTAGACGTCCTCTACTTTGTTGTTGCAAGTTTTACGTGGCTGCTACGGCTGAGCAAGAACCGTTCTTACCTACGCATAAAAACCACAGCGATAGTTTGTCAAATAGACTCGTTTTAACCTTCTCAAGGACCGGGCGTAGCCACTCAGTTCAACTAAAGTTGGAGAGGCAGTCTTCCGCAAGCCATCTATGTGCAAAGCACGTCGAGGAACCGGTCTCGCGTAAGCGTCTGGCGTAAGGTTGGTCCGGATCGTCTCGTCCAACAATACCGCTGAACCAAAGTATGACATGCTTTGGTAGGCGGTATGACTTGTATCGTCCACAACTCACTTGTGTTCTACTCGTGCATATGACATCTACGCATAAAACCGTGCTCGATACCACCGCTGGGGAACGTAGTAATTTCAAAATTTTCCTACGATCACGCAAGACCATGGTGATGGCATAGCAACGAGAGGGAGAGTGTCTGTCCACGCACTCGTGGGCCGTGGCGGAAGCGTTATAACAACGCGGTTGATGTAGTCGTGCGTCTTCACGATCCGACCGATCCAAGTACCGAACGTCGGCACCTCCGAGTTACGCACACGTTCAGCTCGATGGCGATCCCGGACTCGATCCAGCAAAGTGTCGGGATGAGTTCCGTCGGCACGACGGCGTGGTAACGATGTTGATGCTCCACCGACGCGGGGCTTCGCCTAAGCTCCATGACGATATGACTTCTCCCGTGAGGCTTCGCCTAAGCTCTCTGACGATATGACCGAAGTGGAATATGGTGGAAGGGGCACCGCACGGCTAAGGAAAGATCCGTAGATCAACTTGTGTGTCTTGGGGTGCTCCCGCCTCAGATATAAAGGAGCCAAGGGGAGGTGGCGGCCCAAGGGGGCGCGCAAGGAGTCCTACTCCCTCCGGGAGTAGGACTCCCCTCCAATCCTAGTTGGATTAGGATTCCGGGAGGAAAGAGAGAGAGGGCGGCCCACCTTTCCTAGTCCTAATAGGACTAGGGGAAGGGGGGCGTGACCACCTAGGGCTGGCCCTCTCTCCTTTCCACTAAGGCCCACTATGGCCCATGTAGTTCGGGGTTCCGGTAACCTCCGGTACTCGATAAATTCGATTTCACTCGGAACCCTTCCGATGTCCAAATGTAGGCTTCCAATATATCAATCTTTATGTCTCGACCATTTCGAGACTCCTCGTCATGTCCGTGATCACATCCGGGACTCGAACAACCTTCGTGCATCAATACTTATAAACTCATTATGAAGCTGTCGCCGAAGCGTTAAGCGTGCGGACCCTACGGGTTCGAGAACTATGTAGACATGACCTAGAACCATTCTCGGTCAATAACCAATAAGCGGAACCTGGATGCCCATATTGGTTCCTACATATTCTCTGAAGATCTTTATCGGTCAAACCGCATAACGACATCGTTGTTCCCTTTGTCATCGGTATGTTACTTACCCGAGATTCGATCGTCGGTATCCAATACCTAGTTCAATCTAGATTCTGGTAAGTCTCTTTACTCGTTCAGTAATACATCATCTCACAACTAACTCATTAGTTGTGATGCTTGCAAGGCTTTATGTGATGTGCATTACCGAGAAGGCACGGAGATACCTCTCCGAGCAATCGGAGTGACAAAAACCTAATCTCGAAATCGCCAACCCAACAAGTACCTTTGGAGACACTGTAGTACTCCTTTATAATCACCCGATTCGTTGTGACGTTTGGTAGCACCCAAAGTGTTCCTCCGGTAAGCGGGAGTTGCATAATCTCATAGTTACGTAAACATGTATGGGTCATGAAGAAAGCATTAACATACTAAGCGATCAAGTGTTAAGCTAACGGAATGGGTCATGTCAATCAGATCATTCTACTAATGATGTGACCTTGTTAATCAAATAACAACTCCTTGTTCATGGTTAGGAAACATAACCATCTTTGATTAACAAGCTAGTCAAGTAGAGGCATACTAGTGACATCTTTGTTTGTCTATGTATTCACACATGTATTATGTTTCCGGTTAATACAATTCTAGCATGAATAATAAACATTTATCATGATATAAGGAAATAAATAATAACTTTATTATTGCCTCTAGGGCATATTTCCTTCAATTTGGGCCTAAGGGAATGAATTGTGGAGTAGTTATTAGATGATGGGCTGCGAGAGTGACAGAAGCTTAAACCCTAGTTTATGCGCTATTAAAGTAAGGGCATTTGGATCCAAAAGTTTAATGCTATGGTTAGAATTTATTCTTAATACTTTTCTCATAGTTGCGGATGATTGCGAGGAGGTTAATCATAATTAGGAGGTTTGTTCAAGTAAGAACAGCACCTAAGCACCGGTCCACCCACATATCAAATTACCAAAGTGGCGAACACAAATCGAATCAACATGATCAAAGTGACTAGATGAAATTCCCGTGTACCCTCAAGAATGCTTTGCTTATTATAAGAGACCATTTTGGCCTGTCCTTTGCCTCAAAAGGATTGGGCTACCTTGCTACACTTTTGTTACCGTTACCGTTACTTGCTCGTTACAATTTATCTTGCTATCAAACTACTGTGCTACTTACAATTTCAGCACTTGCAGACATTACCTTGCTAAAAACCACTTGTCATTTCCTTCTGCTCCTCGTTGGGTTCAACACTCTTATTATCGAAAAGGCTACAATTGATTCCATATACTTGTGGGTCATTAGTGTGATACCTAAGGCAGATTCAAAATTTTGAACCGGTGATCATAGCATCAGCAAATCATATATAAATTGTATTCAATGTTCGTTTCGCTTTTGAACGTACAATATACTCCCTCCGATCCTTTCTAGTTTACATATAAGTATTATGTGTAGTCAAAGTATCTCTACTTTGATCAAACTTACAAAAAAATAGCAACATTCAACAACGCACAATCAATATTGTTAGATTCGTACGTACTCCTAGATTTGTATTCAAACAGAGATGGTTTCCAATTTCTTTTCAAACACGTGAATGTGCTTGTTCTCATGCATGCACTTCCTACTAGGATTTCGCCATGTATAGCCAGTACAATAGTAACTTTTTTAAGCTCCCTGTCCAATAGTACTAGTGGATTACTGACAACATCTGCAGCAGAGTATGCAATGCTCATAGTACTAGTAGTATACTCCCTCTGTTTTTATTTACTCCGCATAAAACGGAGGGAGTACTAGTAACACTCGGCCGACCTCTCTCTCTTCTAGTAGTAGTATAAATGATGCGGGGGGAGGGGGAGGGACGTCGGTTTGCTATCAACTGTGGTCCCACAAGCGAGCAAAAATGCAAGACGAAGCGCGTTCCATTTGGTGAGCGACGTGGAGGGTCAAGCGTGCCAGGGTGCAACGCGAACGCAACAAGAGTGATGTATAGTCAAAACTGATTGACCGATCATCACCGGAACCACTATTCACACCAGAACCTTTGCTGCTCGGCCTACGCCAGCCACTGCCCCAAAACCACACCTCCTCTCCAGCTCATTCCCCCACCTTTCGATCCCCTAGCCCGCATCAAGCGTCCCCTAGTTTGCCGGAAAGCCATGGTGCTCCGCAAGATCACGTACTACAAGATGCTGACGTCGGAGCGCCGCGCAGAAATCACGGCGAAGGTCGGCGCCACAGACCTCCGTTCCCAAGCTCGCTTTGCGGTGGGCCAATCCCCGAGTTCTCTGGAGCCAAGCTCCGAGGAGGAGGAAGCCGATCCAATGTTCATGGCGGATGTCGCGGCGCAGAAGGCCCCCGATGCATATGAGATGATGGACATCGACTTCGTGCTGGCGTCCGGGTCCCCCATGGTGCAGGTGGACCAGCGGTTCAACCTGGCGATACTAAAGGAGGACCCGGAGGCGGAGGCTCAACTCGATGCGGAGCGCGCACATGCCGCTGCCATCGAGGCCCTCCTGCAGGCGGAACCAGATTCCGTGGATGTGAACCGGGCGGCGGAGGCTCAACTTGATGCGGAGCGCGCAGATGCCGCTACCGTCGAGGCCCTCCTGCAGGAAGAACCAGATGCCCTGGACTTGAACCGGGCGGTGGAGGCTCAACTTGACGCGGAGCGAGCGGATGCCGCTGCCATCGAGGCCGTCCTGCAGGCGGAACCTGATGTCCTAGACTTGAACCAGGCGGTGCTCGCATCCGTGCAGAGCGCCCGCATGCTCCGCGTGAACGAGTAGCTGGAGGCCGAGGACAACCACGGTGCGGAGACACACGTCGGCAGCTACGGCTGATTCGCGCCGGCAGCCAAAAACGATGAGGCCGTCTCGTTCCGCGAGCGGTGATAATTTTTCTTTCTGTTGTTGTTTTTAGGGATCTTTTGTTGTGTAAAAAATACGCAAGTCGCCTGACTTTCATCATTTGGGTTAGTCGACCATTTCAGGCGGTTGGATGGATATCCTACGTCTCATAACCCTTCTTCCTCACCTCTTCTTCTTCCCCAACAGACCACCGCACGGGTCGTACGGATCTTCCCCAACATGCGGTTGGATAAACATACTATATGAATGAAAATTATGTGTCAATGATAGGATGGCTGAGTTTGGTTTGATCACATGCGGTAGCACGTGTCAGTGAGGGTGCATTCCCTTGGTTGGGTTTGCGGCGTGCAGGAGCAACTGTGTGAGGGTGTGGTGCGACCACGACAGCTGTGCGCAAGTGTACCTCCTTTTCATTTTGAAAACTTTAGGCAAGCTTGGCAAAAATGTGTGGCAGAGTATGGCAATGCAAGGCCTAGACCCAAACAGGATACAAGGACGTATGTAGGAGTACTAAGGCAGGGTTTTCCTTCGCGGGATTGATCGATACAAATCCTCGTTTGATGTGTCAATTAATGCATATTTTTTCTCCAACACCCAAAGAGCTAACCATCTCACTCTTCAACACCTGATTAATGCAGCGCCATGCAAACCAACCTTCTTACTTCCGCATGCATGCAAGGGTATATTAATGTCCTTGGTTGCTAGTACGAGGCAAACCCCATCAATTTTGCCTCGATTAGTGTTAGTGGCCTTCTGCAAATTGTAATTTTCATATACTGGCCTTGTGTATAAAAAAATGGAGGTAGTAACTATTTGACTTCCTTCCCCATTGCGGTGACGTCGATGATATCTCGAACGTTGTGGTTTGGTGAAGTGCGTTCGACGGAGAACACCATTGAGGGAGACCACGCTAAATTATTCGCAGGTGCCGCCTACAAGTGAGACAACCGCCTTATTTGCATCCAGGAAGTCCGTTGAACCAAAGGACGCGTAAATGTACTAGTACTACATAGTAGCATCGTCCTTCCAGCTTAGTGCGGTAAGGTGGTTTCTCGAAGAAGACGATGGAGAAGTGGAGTCAACGAAGAGTGAAATGATGGTTGCTTCATCCATGCTTTGTGATTTGACGCCTCACTGCTTTGTGATTTATGATAAAAGGGACAGGGGAGTAGACTCTGTGCTCTATACTCTACATGCGTCCAAGCACGGGAGAAAGAGGAGAGAGGTTGCATTTTTCTATTCCTTCAATCAATCAATTAGGGAGCATCGGTTCCATCTTTTTGGCTTTGGCAGCACCGTCCACAGTGGTTCCCATCGATGCCAAAAGCTATTTTCACATTTGACTACACATTGTGGATGTCCTTAACCATACCACTTGGTTTTGTTCCTGTGTGCTATCTATACAAATCTCGATTATATTGATCTAAAAAATTATAGTATCAAGATTAGTAAAAAAGGAGGTGATTTTGCCGCGCAGATGGCGGGGGAGGTTTCTTATTTTTAGAGGACGTTGGCCTGGTGGTTTGCTAACATGTGGTCCCACGTATCAGTGCTTTACCAAGCCGATCTGCGTCCCACATGAGGTAGAACAATGGCAGAAGCAACATGTGGTTAACTTGAAGAAGATGAGGGAGAAGCGGATTCGAACAGGTGAAATGATGGTTGCTTCGTCGCTCCAACTTCTTTTTTTAGCAATATTACTTCGTCCCTCCAACTTAACTACGGGAAAGGTGCATCTTTGTGATTTGACGCCTCATTGCTCATTACTACGTCGGTGCCATGACCGGGGTGCTTCACCCCTGCTTCTTTGCACTGTTATTTCGGTATGGCATGTGGACCTAGTTGCTTGATGTCCCACATGTCGGTGAAAGGAACTAGAACATTTATGAAAGCGAGCGCTCCACTCTTACGATGGAGGAGTACATGACACGATGACCCAGTGAATTGTTACTTGTATTGTAGTACTACTATAGTTTTGTTGTTTCGCACGATCCATCAATACAAACATGATTAAACAGGCAAGGGAGGGATTTTTCCCACGCGGTAGATGATACTAGCCATACATTCAAAGGCAATTTTAATGTATGCAAACTAATTAACTAAGTAACAATATGAGATCTAGTAAAACTAAAAACACATATGATTTATTGTGTTAGAGTGGTATTGTTGTTATTGCATAGTTGTTAGATGTAACATGCAAGAATGTGTAGAGATGTACTTTTGGAGGGCCTACAGAGAGAAATTGGGCATAAAGTGGATCCAAATATTTTTATTCGTCTTCATAGCATTTGTAACTCATATCTACAGTTTGTACAATAGACGTGAATACTTGTTTGCTCTTATGAAACCAGTACATCAATAATGGGGTCCGCCAATTTAGGCACTGGCACATTGGCCTACTCGGCTCCACAGAGAGAGCGAGAGAAGAGATAAATACACGGGCGGTCAGTGTATTTCAAGCGAAAAGCGTAATATGGTCACCGAACTTCAGAATACGTTCATTACGGTCGCTATATATGTTTTGCGGTGATTATACGGTCACTTGCTCACCGTTCAGCATCGGATTGCATCTGTTGACCGACCAAATAGTCTGCGTGGCACTATGTTGACTAGTTAAATTGACCACATTCCTTGTGGGTCCCACCTGTCAGTTCGCATAGGAAAAAGGTCAGATAAACACGAATTTACTTAGGCGCGACAAGACTCCAACCCGTGCGCGGGAACCACCTGGTTGCGTATTTGTCTGTCAGGGCCTGATGTGTGAGCATGCACATGTAGGTTGAGCACTTGTGTGTGAGAGTGTGTGTTGGTCGTCTGGTGTGTGCATGCATGCGTGCGTGTGTGCGCGTGAGTGTTGCGTGCGTGCGTGGATGTGTGTGTGTGTGTGAGTGTTGCATGCGTGCGTGGCTGGGTGTGTTCGTGTGAGTGTTGCGTGCATGCAGTTCGGCATGCGTGCATGTGTGTATAATCACCACACGAGCTCATGTGTGTTCGGCTCAGCATACAGATACAACGCCACCTTGTCTGTTGTGCCCGCGGTCATGACTTCGAACCACCGTCCAATATTTTTTTATCGTTTGTTTTCATTCTTATACACACTGATAGGTGGCCCAATTGGTAGTGAGATAATGTGATGCAACACTAGAGGTGCCACGTGGAGCGTTTAACTGGTCAACTAGTCATGTCTTGAGCAAATACAGAGCTGTATGGTGAGCCCGTGACTGTATAATAACCACAAAACATAAATGGTGACCGTAATGAGTGGATTCTGAAGTCCAATGTACGTATCATGCTTTCGCTTCAAATACAATGATCGTCACTGTATATATCGCGAGAGAAAGATGAAACATGCATGAATGTGCTAGGGACGTACTTTTAGAGGACCTGGAGATAGTCTGTGTGCGTACGTGAAAGGGGCGTAGAGGGGGTGTATGCGATGGAGAGAGAGATGCTCTTCGTTTCTCTTTATTATGACCAACTTTATATATAGTATAAAATATAAAAATTCATAGTGCGAAATAAATATCATTGGGGGCACCATGCAATGCAAATTAACGTTCATACTCCTTCATATAACTTTGTAATGTTGTATATATGTAGAAATTCTAAAACAATTTTTTGGCCACACTTTGTGTGGTTTTATTCAAAAGGAATGTTGTATGTGAAATAAACATGAAGAGAGGGCTTTTTAGATCAATGGGGTACGTGATGTAACATGTGTGAATCTGTAGTTGATGTATTTGGCAGGGCCTACAGAGGTATGTGTATGTATTACGTATTCGAGAGAGGCATGGATAGAGGGGACGGCGGGGGGGGGGGGCGTGGGAGAGATAGCATGAGAAATGAGAGAGGTCTAGAGAGATAGACGAATAGGATGTCACGGCGAGAGATGCCCTTGAGTGTGTATATGCAAGGGGGGAGGGGATAGAGGCACGAGGAGAAAATATTTTGTGTGGTGTCTGTGTTGGTATATGTGGGTGTGAGAAGATAACGAGACCTGGGGGCAGAAGGTGTGTCACCGCGTGAGGCCCGGTGGGCCGAGGCGAGGTCCTTGGTTCGGTTCCGTCCTGCGCCACATTGGTCGGCCCATGACGCATTTAGGGAGACCCATGGAGGACTAGTCGTACAAGACAAAGATAGCAGAGTCGTGAAGGACTCTGTGTCCACTGACAAAGCCGGCTAGGATTTGTAACCCTAGGTCCTCAGACTAAGGTAACCCCTTATCTCTGATATTACTATTCATCCAACCTAACTTTAAGGGGCATCCTATAGAGATTCTACTAGAATCATACTCGTCAATTAGGAAGAGAGGTGGAGACAATGCGTGAGAGATAGGCCTAAAGATAACGTGCGTGCGTAAGACACGTAGGCAGGTCTATGTATATAGAAAGGGTCGATGGGGATTGTGCGTGCGTATGCTTGTGAGAGGAAGAGTGCTTGTGATAAAGGTTAGTGAAAACAGTCGTAAATGGTTACGAGAGGCAGGGAGGGTTATATCAAGACTCTGCGAGCAAGACACCTCGGGAGAGAGTGTGTGAGCATGTGTGAGAGACCACCGATGGATATACACCATGTGCGCGTATGTGTGAGAGAGAAAGTCAGCGTGTGTGTGAGGAGGGGCCTATGGAGAGTGAAACTACACGTAAAAGACTGATGTACACATTGATTAAAAATATAAATTGTATCCAAATATTTGGATGGGATCATGATACTTGCAATTCACATAAGGAATGGTCATTGATCCATCAGACATCTATATTCTATCGAATTTGAGCATGTCCATGTTATTATTCGACATAATTGATCCACGGAGTTAGTATTTTGAACTCCAGACAATGCATCGCTTTAGCAATCGAATATAAACGTGAGTATAGTTCATGTTGTGTGTGTAAAGCACATTATACATCAAAAGTTACACAATGAACCTTATAACTAGCTAGCTATGAACTAGCATACATTTGAATTCAACTTAAGGTGGTTTAAAAAATTCGAATTCAACATGAAGTCCATTCAATTATTTGAATTTGATATCATGGCATTTGTAAATCATACCTAAATTATGGGGGCACCAATCTTTGCTCTGTTTTTGTACATAATAGCATATATAGTCGTGTACAAAATAGATTCAAATTTACCTCCTCCATTCCAAAATAATCATAGTTATAGGATTTTCAAGTGTCAATATTTAAAAAAGAAGCGCATAATTTAATGAGGTTTTCAAACATACAAGGTCAAATTTAACGTTGTCTATTTAGGTCAATCCTCAAAGTTCAAGAGTACTCTAAATGTGAATGCTTCTGTTTCAAGATTTTGAATGAAGCGCCAAAAGAGCCTCTACTCACCCGAAACAGTGTGAGACCAATGTTTGGTACAAGGAAAATACTTTTCTAACTCCGACCCGTGAAACCTACCGGCCCGACGTCCAAAGGTCAAAACCAGGGTAGGTTTGTAGCTTCATCTAGACGGCACGCAACCGCCTCCGAAAAACATTCAAACACCATGGCCACCTAAGCACACATGCACTTGACCGAAATCGCTCCCGCCCACTATTTGGGACACCTGGGATTACCATCCTACCCCCGACCCGCAGTAGTTCCGAAATTTAAGAGGGGGGCAAAGTTTGTACTTTCCCCAAAATTCAAACAAGCGCGTCCCATCTATTAAACCAAAAACAAGCGCGTCCCATCTATTAAAAAAAACAAAAAACAAGCGCGTCCCAGACCGAAACATGGTTCTCCCTTAGCTCCCCCCCTTCCCCCGTCTGATTCCCCATTCGTACTCCATGGGCGCCAAAACTACATCTTCACCAGCTGCGAAACCCTGGCGTCCTCCGTCCGCCACCCCATCCCACCCATCAACCGCCGCCCTCCTTTATCATGCCAGAGCCAATACCCTAACATCGTCGTCCATCGCAACCACAACTCATTCCATGGCTAGTAGTTGAAGCCGAGGCCAAGCTGCCTCCAGGATGCCGATGTGCGCCGTACCCGTGCCAGTTCAACCACGCCGTCCTTCGCCTCACCGCTGCCGCTCCAACTTCGCCACCGTCCACCGCACCGGATCTGTTCCCGCTATGCCGTCCTTCGTCGCCTCGGATATACTTCCCCTCCGCCGACAGACGGCCACCGCAACACAGTCAACAATTTGGCCATGGGTTCGTCCAAGGCTCCACCCTCCTCCAAAACATCGGTTCCCCTGGTAAAAAGAAGAAAATCGCCGCGACATTAGGAGGACACAGCACTGGCAACTGGAAATGGTACTCCTCTCCCTTATTCATGCAAATATTATGTGTCTGCTTGCACGGTATTCATCCCACAGAAAACACTAGTTGACCACTTCTTCCTGATACTAGATGTTCCTAGTAACTCGTGATGCACAAGGTTTCTCCTCATATACTATTTTACCTTAGCTAGAGGACCGTCGCCCCCTAGATTTCAATTCCTGGTCAGTTGATTCCCAATGAAAGGAAGCATTCCCCAGTGTAACAGGCGCTAGTCCGCCTATTACATCGGGGAAGCAGCGCCTCAGTGTTTATCTTAGGGGTGTGTGGAGCCTAGGAGCTGCTGGCGCCCGATTAGAGGTCGGCCGAGATTAAAGGGATGGCCGGGGGCGCTGCCAAGCACAGTGGTGGTGTGAGGTCGAGGGGAGGGCGGGCCGGCGGAGGCAAGGGTCTGGGCCGGTGGTCGCTGGTGGTTCGAGAAAGATCGTCAACAGTGACTGGCGGGAGGTAGACGAAGGCCATCTGCCCGTTTCTTATAGATCGGACGGTTCATAAAAAATCGACTCACCTATTTATTTTCAGTCAACTGCTCTTTTGATAGGACCACATGTGGTGGTGTGCTACAGGAGTACCTGCATTTCCCAGCCGTCCCTGTGCTCATATATTACAAAATCATACGGAGTAGAATCTAATTTTGTTTGTCGTGCAATGTTGTAGAGCTATCATACGTCTCCTGTCATTTATTTTTCAGCCACTTCTATCTGCTACTTTTACAGTGCACTAGTTCTGCACACACTTCACCCATACTCTCACTATTGTCTTTTTATGCATCGGTATTTCAGACTCTACCAACCGGTTGATAGAAGCACAAAGTAAAAAGAGAGAAGCAGCTCCAGATTTCTTCGGGCTTAGGCAGGACACGTTTCAGCCTTATAAAGGGTGCAGTCTTAGCAGATGGAGACGGTAAACGTAGCTCTGGAGTTGATAACCTCGCTCTCCATGAACCACCATCCCAGGTGTTTGCTTTAACTTCGTGGTGTAATATGTGGTTGCATGTTGCATATGGTGTTTAGCTTGTATTCGAAAGGTCAAAGTCGGTCTTTATTAAGATAAGGAAAGATATTTTTTACATGAACCACCATCCCGGGAGCACCAAAAGGCAAATAGCTAGTCGAGAGCCTTTGGCCGAGCCAGTGACAAGCCCGGCATGACAGGCATCACCTAGAAGCCAACTAAAAGCCACGATGGTGGCGAAGCAGCCCGCCTCCCACCGCCTCTCGGGTCCTCGATGATCATGCTCACCACTCCAGCCGGATGTCTAGCTTGTATTGCTTCCAATTTGGTTAAATTTCATATGCTTAGCTTACACATTATACCTTTGAATATGACATGCCTTCCTGATTTTGGTACATACTATTACATCTGTCTATTAACTATGTTCTTACATCAAACTAATGTTCTTGTGTATCCCTCATCAATCACTTATGATGAGACAGTCACGCCAGGGGGTTACTGTGAGAAAATAGCTCCTTTAAAGAATGAAGTGTCAGCCTCCCCACATGATTCTCAAGAAACAGCAAGGCAAGATGAAGATAGTGAACGCAGCTCTGTAGTTGATGACCGCATTTCCCCTACACCAGCATCGCGGGTGCTTGCTCTAACTTGGCAGCGTGATATGTGGTTGCATGTTGCATATGGTGTCTAGATTGTTATTCGTCCAATATGGTTAAATTGCATGTGCTATTCTGCTTAGTTTATACATTATACCTGTTAATGTGACATGCCTTCCTGTTTTTAGTACATAGTACATTTGTCTATTAAGCATGTCCTTACATAAAACTATTGTTTTTTTGTATCCCGCATCAATCAATATGACGAGACACCTTTAGTATATGCAGTGTGATATTAGTTGCATCTTTCATATGATTTATAGCATGCGCTGCTTCTAATTTGTTGAAACGCCATTTATGATGGGACGCTTTTAAAATGGCAAAGTCATATTGGTTGCATCTTTCATGTGGTGTCTAGCTTGCATTACTTCTTATTTGTTGAAATAGCTTCTGCTTAGTTTACACAAATAGTTGTGAATATGTCAAGTCGTCATGTTTTTCGTACATATTCCATCCTGGTATCATGTGTTTGCCTTACATCAAAGTAGTGGTTGTTAGTATCATGCGTGAATGAGTTCTGAAGAGTGAATTTTATTGTTTTTTCTTGTTGGTTTTACTTGACAATTCAAAATCAATCAAGCGGAAGGAAATTAGCAAGGCAGTGAATAAAGGTGCTCCTTCCAAATGGAGGGCCTCTACAGATTCTACTCCGCCACCCCCCAAGAAGATTTGCAAGACAACACATGCATCGACACTCAACGTAGTTGTGTTGATGATGAGCACGTCTCCCCTAGTGCACCATCACAGGTGCTCCCTCAAACTTGGCACTATTATATGTGGTTGCAGGTTATGTATGATGTCTAGCTTGTATTGCTTCTAATTTTGTTGAATTCCATCTGCTTACTTTACACATTATACTTGTGAATATGTTCCTTTTTCTAGAACATACAATATTTGTCTATCACACCATGTTCTTACGTCAAAGTACTACTGTTGTGTAACCTGCAACAATCACTTATCATAAGACACGTTTGACTTGGGAGTGTGATATAGGTTACATCTCGCATTCTTTTCTAGCTTGTACTACTTCTAATTTGTTGAAATGGCACTTACGACGAGACAATTTTAATTTGGTAGAGTGATATTCATTGCATCTTTCATATGGTGTCTAGCTTTCATTGCTTCTAATTTGTTGAAATGCCTTCTTCTTAGTTTACACATCATAGCTGTGAATATCCAATGTTGTCCTTTTTTCTTACACATTCAATCGTCCTATTATGTGTTCGCCTTACATTAAAGTAGTGCTTGTCAGCATCCTGCATCAATGAGTTCTGAAAAGCGAATTTTTATTCATTTTTCTTGTGGGTTTGACTTGACAAGGCAATACAATTAAGAAATAGGAAGGAAAAAATAAGGCAGGGACTGATGGCGGTCTTCCGACGAAACCGGCATCCCTGGTGTTTTCTCTAGCTTGACAGTGTGATATTGTCTTGCATGTTGCATATGGTGTCTCACTTGTATTGCTTGTGATTTGATTAAATTGCTTCTGCTTAGTTTACACAAATAGTTGTGAATATGCCATGCCGTCCTGTTTTTCGTACATATTCCATCCTCGTATCATGTGTTTGCCTTACATCAAGGTAGTGATTGTCAGTATCATGCATGAATGAGTTCTGAAGAGTGAATTTTATTGCTTTTTCTTGTCGGTTTTACTTGACAATGCAAAATCAATAAAGCAGAAGGAAATTAGCAATGCAGTGGATAAAGGTGCTTCTTCCAAACGGAGGGCGTCTCCACATTCTACTCGGCCATCCCCCCAACAAGATTTGGAAGACAACACATGCATAGACACTCAAAGTAGTTGCGTTGATGATGAGCACGTCCCCTCTTGTCCATAATCACACGTGCTCCCTCTAACATTTCACTGTTATATGTGGTTGCATGTTATGTATGATGTCTAGCTTGTATTGCCTCTAATTTTGTTGAATTCCATCTGCTTACTTTACACATTATACTTGTGAATAAGACACGTGTTCCTGTTTCTAGAACATACAATATCTGTCTATCACACCATGTTCTTACATCAAAGTACTATTATTGTGTAACCTGCAACAATCACTTTTCACAAGACATGTTTAACTTGGGAGTCTGATATAGTTTACATCTCGCATTATTTTCTAGCTTGTACTACTAATTTGTTGATATGGCACTAATGACGAGACAGTTTTAACTTGGTAGAGTGATATTCGTTGCGTCTTACATATGGTGTCTAGCTTACATTTCTTCTAATTTGTTGAAATGCCTTCTGCTTAGTTTACACATCATAAGCTGTGAATATGCAATGGCACTAATGACGAGATACCTTTAACTTGGTAGTGTACGTTGTTTGCATCTTGCATATGATTTATTTCTTGTACTGCTTCACATTTGTTTAAATGCCAGTTATGATGAGACACTGTTAACTTGGCAGAGCGATAGTTGTAGCATCTTTCATATGGTGTCTACCTTCCATTGCATTGCTTCTAATTTATTGAAATGCCTTTTGCTTAGCTTACACATCATAGATCTGATTATCTCATGACGTCCTGTTTTTCATATATTACATCCTCCTATCATGTGGTTGTCTAACATCAAAGTTCAGTTCGTCTGCATCACACATCAATTTGTTCTGAAGAACTAAATTTTTATTCCTTTTTCTTGTCGGCTTGACTTAACATGGCACAGAGAAAGAGGAAGGAACACAAAATGACAGGGGATGGTGTTAGTACTAAGGACACACGGAAACGGAAGCGGAAGAATTATGTTGATTCTGCTGGTACTGATGGTGCAATAGAAGGTCAAAGTCTAGCGAAATATTGTACAAACAATGTATCCCGTGCTACACGAGCTGCAAAACAAGCCAAACAGAAACTAATAGCTGCCACCAAACAAGCAGCGACAAGCCTAGTTGTTGCAACATCTTCCACAATACCACCAATTGCACGAGTTACTCATTTGTCAACTCATCTAGCAGCACATTCCCAAGCTCCCTTGCCACCTGACACTACTTCTGAAGCACTCTTTGAAGGAGCTATACCCTAGAGGCAATAATAAAGTTATTGTTTATTTCTGTATATCATGATAAATGTTTATTATTCATGCTAGAATTGTATTAACCGGCAAACTAATACTTGTGTGAATACATAGACAAACAGAGTGTCACTAGTATGCCTCTACTTGACTAGCTCGTTGATCAAATATGGTTATGTTTCCAGGCCATAGACATGAGTTGTCATTTGATTAACGGGATCACATCATTAGGAGAATGATGTGATTGACTTGACCCATTCCGTTAGCTTAGCACTTGATCGTTTAGTATTCTGCTATTGCTTTCTTCATGACTTATACATATTCCTATGACTATGAGATTATGCAACTCCGTTTAGGGAACACTTTGTGTGCTACCAAACGTCATAACGTAATCGGGTGATTATAAAGGTGCTCTCTGAGTGTCTCCGAAGGTACTTGTTGGGTTGGCGTATTTCGAGATTAGGATTTGTCACTCCGATTGTTGGAGAGGTATCTCTGGGCCCACTCGGTAATGCACATCACTATAAGCCTTGCAAGCATTGTAACTAATGAGTTAGTTGCGGGATGATGCATTACGGAATGAGTAAAGAGACTTGCCGGTAACGAGATTGAACTAGGTATTGAGATACCAACGATCGAATCTCGGACAAGTAACATACTGATGACAAAGGGAACAACGTATGTTGTTATGCGGTTTGACCGATAAAGATCTTCATAGAATATGTGGGAGCTTTTGTGTTTTTATGTGCCGAAGGTAGTTCGGAGTCCCGGATGTGATCACCGACATGACGAGGAGTCTCGAAATGGTCGAGACGTAAAGATCGATATATTGGATGACTATGTCCGAACACCGGAATGGTTTCGGGGAGTTTCGGACATATACCGGAGTACCAGGGGGTTACCGGAACCCCCCGGGGAGTTTAATGGGCCAAGATGGGCCTTAGTGGAGAAGAGGAGGGGCGGATAGGGCCTCCCCCTCTAGTCCGAATTTGACAAGGAGGGGGGGCTTTCCTTCCTCCTCTCTCCTTCCCTTCCTTTCCCCCTCCTACTCCAACTAGGAAAAGAGGGAGTCCTACTCCCGGTGGGAGTAGGACTCCTCCCTGGTGCGCCCTCCTCACAGGCCGGCGGCCTCCTCCCCCGATCCTTTATATCTGAGGCAGGGGGCACCTCTAGATACAGAAGTTGATCTGTTAATCTATTCCAGCCATGTGCGGTGCCCCCCTCCACCATATTCCACCTCGATCATACCGTAGCGGGGCTTAGGCGAAGCCCTGTGTCGGTAGCAACATCATCACCGTCACCACGCTGTTGTGCTGACTTAACTCTCCCGTGAAGCTCTGCTGGATCGGAGTTCGCGGGACGTCATCGAGCTGAACGTGTGCTGAACTCGGAGGTACCGTACGTTCGGTACTTGGATCGGTCGGATCGTGAAGACTCCGCTTCCGGTCTACGAGGGTACGTGGACATACTCTCCCCTCTCTTTGCTATGCATCACCATGATCCTGCATGTGCGTAGGAATTTTTTTAAATTACTACGTTCCCCAACAGTGGCATCCGAGCCTGGTTTTATGCGTAGATGTTATATGCACGAGTAGAACACAAGTGAGTTGTGGGCGATACAAGTCATCTTGCTTACCGACATGTCATACTTTGGTTCGGCGGTATTGTTGGATGAAGCGTCCGGACCGACATTACGCGTCGTTCTACGAGACTGGTTCTACCGACGTGCTTTGCACATAGGTGGCTGGCGATGTCGATTTCTCCAACTTTAGTTGAACCGAGTGTGGCTACGCCCGGTCCTTGAGAAGGTTAAAACAGCACTAACTTGACGAACTATCGTTGTGGTTTTGATGCGTAGGTAAGAACGATTCTTGCTCAGCCCATAGCAGCCACGTAAAACTTGCAACAACAAACTAGAGGACGTCTAACTTGTTTTTGCAAGGCATGTTGTGATGTGATATGGTGAAGGCATGATGCTATATTTTATTGTATGAGATGTTCATGTTTTTTAACCGAGTTATCGGCAACTGGCAGGAGCCATATTGTTGTCACTTTATTGTATGCAATGCAATCGCCTTGTAATTGCTTTACGTTATCACTAAGCGGTAGCGATAGTAGTAGAAGCAATAGTTGGCGAGACGACAATGATGCTACGATGGAGATCAAGGTGTCGCGCCGGTGACGATGGTGATCATGACGGTGCTTTGGAGATGGAGATCACAAGCACAAGATGATGATGGCCATATCATATCACTTATATTGATCGCATGTTATGTTTATCTTTTATGCATCTTATTTTGCTTTGTTTGACGGTAGCATTATAAGATGATCTCTCACTAAATTTTCAAGATAAAAGTGTTCTCCCTGAGTATGCACCGTTGCCAAAGTTAAATGGTCTTTGAGACACCACGTGATGATCGGGTGTGATAAGCTCTACGTTTATCTACAACGGGTGCAAGCCAGTTTTTGCACACACAGAATACTCGGGTTAAACTTGACAAGCCTAGCATATGCAGATATGGCCTCGGAACACTGAGAACGGAAGGTCGAGCGTGAATCATATAGTATATATGATCAACATAGTGATGTTCACCATTGAAAACTACTCCATTTCACGTGATGATCGGTTATGGTTTAGTTGATTTGGATCACGTGATCACTTAGCTAATTAGAGGGATGTCTATCTGGGTGGGAGTTCTTAAGTAATATGATTAATTGAACTTAAATTTATCATGAACTTAGTACCTGATAGTATCTTTCTTGTCTATGTTCTTGTAGATAAATGGCCCGTGTTGTTGTTCCGTTGAATTTTAATGTGTTCCTTGAGAAAGCAAAGTTGGAAGATGATGGTAGCAATTACACGGACTGGGTCTGTAACTTGAGGATTATCCTCATTACTGCACAGAAGAATTACGTCTGGCAGACCTGCTGCAGGAGCAACACCAGATGTTATGAACGTCTGGCAGAGCAAAGCTGATGACTACTCGATAGTTCAGTGTGCGATGCTTTACGGCTTAGAACCGGGACTTCAACGACGTTTTGAACGTCATGGAGCATATGAGATGTTCCAGAGTTGAAGTCAATATTTCAAGCAAATGCCGGATTGAGAGATATGAAGTCTCCAATAAGTTCTCTGACTGCAAGATGGAGGAGAATAGTCTGTCGGTGAGCATATACTCAGAATGTCTGGGTATAACAATCACTTGATTCAACTGGGAGTTAATCTTCCGGAAGATAGTGTTATTGACAGAATTTTTCAGTCACTGCCACCAAGCTACAAGAGCTTCGTGATGAACTATAATATGCAAGGGATGGATAAGAAAATTCCCGAGCTCTTCGCAATGCTGAAGGCTACGAAGGTAGAAATCAAGAAGGAGCATCAAGTGTTGATGGTCAACAAGACCACCAGTTTCAAGAAAAAGGGCAAAGGGAAAAAGAAGGGGAACTTTAAGAAGAACGGCAAACAAGTTGCTGCTCACGCGAAGAAACCCAAGTCTGGACCTAAGCCTGAGACTGAGTGCTTCTACTGCAAGCACACTGGTCACTGGAAGCGGAACTGCCCCAAGTATTTGGCGGATAAGAAGGATGGCAAGGTGAACAAAGGTATATGTGATATACATGTTATTGATGTGTACCTTACTAGAGCTCGCATGATAGCACACAGGTATTTGATCTTGGTTACATTGCTAATATTTGCAGCTTGAAATAGGGACTACGGATTAAGCGAAGGCGGCTAAGGACAAGGTGACGATCTTGGCGTGGGAAATGGTTCCAAAGTCAATGTGATCGCCGTCGGCACGCTACCTCTACATCTACCTTCGGGATTAGTTTTAGACCTAAATAATTGTTATTTTGTGCCAGCGTTAAGCATGAACATTATATCTGGATCTTGTTTGATGTGAGACGGTTATTCATCTAAATCTGAGAATAAAGGTTGTTCTATTTATATGAGTAATATCTTTTATGGCCATGCACCCTTGAAGAGTGGTCTATTTTGGTTGAATCCCGATAGTAGTGATACAAATATTCATAATGTTGAAGCCAAAAGATGCAGAGTTGATAATGATAGTGCAACTTATTTGTGTCACTGCCGTTTGGGTCATATTGGTGTAAAGCGCATGAAGAAACTCCATACTGATGGACTTTTGGAATCACTTGATTAAGAATCACTTGGTACTTGCGAACCATGCCTCATGGGCAAGATGACTAAAATGTCGTTCTCCGGAACTATGGAGCGAGAAACTGATTTGTTGGAGATCATACATACGGATGTATGTGGTCCAATGAATGTTGAGGCTTGCGGCGGGTATCGTTATTTTCTCACCTTCGCAAATGATTTAAGCAGATATGGGTATATCTACTTAATGAAACATAAGTCTGAAACATTTGAAAAGTTCAAAGAATTTCAGAGTGAAGTGGGAAATCATCATAACAAGAAAATAAAGTTTCTACGATCTGATCGTGGAGGAGAATATTTGAGTTACGAGTTTGGTCTACATTTGAAACAATGCGGAATAGTTTCGCAACTCACGCCACCTGGAACACCATAGCGTAATGGTGTGTCCGAATGTAAATGTCGTACTTTACTAGATATGGTGCGATCTGTGATGTCTCTTCTTGATTTCTTGCTATTGTTTTGGGGTCATGCTTTAGAGACGGCTGCATTCACGTTAAATAGGGCACCATCGAAATCCGTTGAGACGACGCCTTATGAACTGTGGTTTGGCAAGAAACCAAAGTTGTCGTTTCTTAAAGTTTGGGGCTGCGATGCTTATGTTAAAAAGCTTCAACCGGATAAGCTCGAACCCAAATCGGAGAAATGTCTATTCATAGGATACCCAAAGGAAACAGTTGGGTACACCTTCTATCACAGATCCGAAGGCAAGACATTCGTTGCTAAAAATGGATCCTTTCTAGAGAAGGAGTTTCTCTCGAAAGAAGTGAGTGGGAGGAAAGTAGAACTTGATGAGGTAAATGTACCTGCTCCCTTATTGGAAAGTAGTTCATCACAGAAATCGGTTCCTGTGACGTCTATACCAATTAGTGAGGAAGCTAATGATGATGATCATGAAACTTTAGATCAAGTTGCTACTGAACCTCGTAGGTCAACCAGAGTAAGATCCGCACCAGGGTGGTATGGTAATCCTGTTCTGGAGGTTATGTTACTAGACCATGACGAACCTACGAACTATGAAGAAGCGATGGTGAGCCCAGATTCCGCGAAATGGCTTGAGGCCATGAAATCTGAGATGGGATCCATGTATGAGAACAAAGTATGGACTTTGGTTGACTTGCCCGGTGATCGGCAAGCCATTGAGAATCAATGGATCTTCAAGGAGAAGACTGACGCTGACGGAAATATTACTGTCTATAAAGCTCGACTTGTTGCAAAAGGTTTTCGACAAGTTCAAGGGATTGACTACGACGAGACTTTCTCACCCGTAGCGATGCTTAAGTCTGTCTGAATCATGTTAGCAATTGCCGCATTTTATGATTATGAGATTTGGCAAATGGATGTCAAAACTGCATTCCTGAATGGATTTCTGGAAGAAGAGTTGTATATGATGCAACCGGAAGGTTTTGTCGATCCAAAGGGAGCTAACAAAGTGTGCAAGCTCCAGTGATCCATTTATGGACTGGTGCAAGCCTCTCGGAGTTGGAATAAATGTTTTGATAGTGTGATCAAAGCATATGGATTTATCTGAGACTTTTGGAGAAGCCTGTATTTACAAGAAACCGAGTGGGAGCTCAGAGCATTTCTGATATTATATGTGGATGACATATTGTTGATTGGAAATGATATAGAATTTCTGGATAGCATAAAGGGATATTTCAACAAGAGTTTTTCAATGAAGGACCTCGGTGAAGCTGCTTATATATTGGGCATCAAGATCTATAGAGATAGATCAAGACGCTTAATTGGACTTTCACAAAGTAGATACCTTGACAAAGTTTTGAAGAAGTTCAAAATGGATCAAGCAAAGAAAGGGTTCTTGCCTGTGTTACAAGGTGTGAAATTAAGTAAGACTCAATACCCGACCACTGCAGAAGATAGAGAGAAGATGAAAGATGCTCCCTATGCTTCAGCCATAGGCTCTATCATGTATGCAATGTTGTGTACCAGACCTGATGTGTGCCTTGCTATAAGTTTAGCAGGGAGGTACCAAAGTAATCCAGGAGCAGATCACTGGACATCGGTTAAGAACATCCTGAAATACCTAAAAAGGACTATGGATATGTTTCTAGTTTATGGAGGTGACAAAGAGCTAGTCGTAAATGGTTACGTCGATGCAAGCTTTGACACTGATCCAGACGATTCTAAATCGCAAACCGGATACGTGTTTACATTGAACGGTGGAGCTGTCAGTTGGTGCGGTTCTAAACAAAGCATTGTGGCGGGATCTACGTGTGAAGCGGAGTACATATCTGCTTCGGAAGCAGCAAATGAAGGAGTCTGGATGAAGGAGTTCATGTCCGATCTAGGTGTCATACCTAGTGCATCGGGTCCAATGAAAATCTTTTGTGACAAGATCTTTGGTGCAATTGCCTTGGCAAAGGAATCCAGATTTCACAAGAGAACCAAGCACATTAAGAGGCGCTTCAACTCCATCCGGGATCAAGTCCGTGGGAGACATAGAAATTTGCAAGATACATATGGATCTGAATGTTGCAGACCCGTTGACTAAGCCTCTTCCACGAGCAAAACATGATCAGCACCAAGGCTCCATGGGTGTTAGAATCGTTACTGTGTAATCTAGATTATTACACTAGTGCAAGTGGGAGACTGAAGGAAATATGCCCTAGAGGCAATACTAAAGTTATTATTTATTTCCTTAAATCATGATAAATGTTTATTATTCATGCTAGAATTGTATTAATCGAAAACATAATACTTGTGTGAATACATAGACAAACAGAGTGTCACTAGTATGCCTCTACTTGACTAGCTCGTTGATCAATGATTGTTATGTTTCCTGGACATACACATGAGTTGTCATTTGATTAACGGGATCACATCATTAGGAGAATGATGTGATTCTTGACCCATTCCGTTAGCTTAGCACTTGATCGTTTAGTATTCTGCTATTGCTTTCTTCATGACTAATACATGTTCCTATGACTATGAGATTATGCAACTCCCGTTTACCGGAGGAACACTTTGCGTGCTACCAAACGTCACAACATAACTGGGTGATTATAAAGGTGCTCTACAGGTGTCTCCAAAGGTACTTGTTGGGTTGGCGTATTTCGAGATTAGGATTTGCCACTCCGATTGTCGGAGAGGTATCTCTAGGCCCACTCGGTAATGCACATCACTATAAGCCTTGCAAGCATTGTAACTAATGAGTTAGTTGCGGGATGATGCGTTACGAAACGAGTAAAGAGACTTGCCGGTAACGAGATTGAACTAGTATTGAGATACCGACGACCGAATCTCGGGCAAGTAACATACTAATGACAAAGGGAACAATGTATGTTGTTATGCGGTTTGACCGATAAAGATCTTCGTAGAATATGTGGGATCCAATATGAGCATCCAGGTTCCGCTATTGGTCAGAGACGTGTCTCGCTCATGTCTACATAGTTCTCGAACCCGTAGGGTCCGCATGCTTAAAGTTCGATGATGATTGTATTATGAGTTTTTGTGTTTTGATGTACCGAAGGTAGTTCGGAGTCCCGGATGTGATCACGAACATGACGAGGAGTCTCGAAATGGTCGAGACATGAAGTTCAATATATTGGATGACTATGTTCGGACACCGGAATGGTTTCGGGGAGTTTCGGACACATACCGGAGTATCGGGGGGTTACCGGAAACCCCCGGGGAGTTTAATGGGCCAAGATGGGCCTTAGTGGAGAAGAGGAGGGGCGGCTAGGGCTGGCGCGCCTCCCCTCTAGTCCGAATTGGACAAGGAGGGGGCGGCGCCCCCTTTCCTTCCTCCTCTCTCCTTCCCTTCCTTTCCCCCTCCTACTCCAACTAGGAAAAGAGGGAGTCTTACTCCCGGTGGGAGTAGGACTCCTCCCTGGCGCGCCCTCCTCCTGGCCGGCGGCCTCCTCCCCCTAATCCTTTATATACGGGGGCAGGGGGCACCTCTAGATACAGAAGTTGATCTGTTAATCTATTCCAGCCATGTGCGGTGCCCCCCCTCCACCATATTCCACCTCGGTCATATCGTAGCGGGGCTTAGGCGAAGCCCTGCGTCGGTAGCAACATCATCACCGTCACCACGCCGTCGTGCTAACAGAACTCTCCCGTGAAGCTCTGCTGGGTCGGAGTTCGCGGGACGTCATCGAGCTGAACGTGTGCTGATCTCGGAGGTGCCGTACGTTCGGTACTTGGATCGGTCGGATCGTGAATACGTACGACTACATCAACCGCGTTGTGTTAACGCTTCCGCTTTCGGTCTACGAGGGTACGTGGACATACTCTCCCCTCTCGTTGCTATGCATCACCATGATCCTGTGTGTGCGTAGGAATTTTTTTGAAATTACTACGTTCGCCAACACTCTTGACACAAGACGAGTTGGCAAGATCAGATGATCCTTGTGAGCTTCAACAGCAAGAAGGTAGTTGATGGAGTCAAGTTACAGTTGCATGCTTGTTTATATGTAGTCTCATAGTTTGATGTACACTAACACTTCCTATGTTCATTGTTGGACTAGCACCTAGGCGCAAGAGGAAACAAACATCAGGGATAATGCTCGATAGGTTAACCAAATACAGAGGAGGTGAATGGAGATCTATTTTGAGGCAGGTTCAAAAAGGCCACGTGATGCTACAGAGTCAGCAAGTTAGTATCAGAGGCAGCGGTTGCCATTAGGTGTCATGCACGCATCCTCCCAACATGGATTCGGTACACGAATGACAAAGGCGAAACCCAGTTCAACACCTTCCTCGACCATTTATCTGTAAGTGTGGTTATGTATGGGAACTAGTAATATCATCTTGCTCTATCCCATACTTTCTAGGTTGCTAATAATGAGACTCCCATAATTTTCAACAGATGAGGTTCAAGTTGGATAGCCAAGATGATGCAACCAGAAAAGCTTGCACCCATGTTTTCAAGTCTGCTCTGCGACAGTATCAGTATAACTTGAGGAAAACTCACTTTGAAGGAAAGGCTAACAGTGAACTTGCCCAAACATCTCTAGTGGAAAATATATCGGATGAAGACTGGAGAGGCCTCGTTAAACAATGGTCTGATCCAAAGTATCAAGTATGTTATATGTATGTGATCAGACCACATGTTGAACTCCTATTTACACATGTGCCTCACAAATCTATCTTCTTGTAGGTGAACTGTTCAAAGAACAAGGCCGGCCGTACGAAAGTGAAATTCTAACAGATGACAGAATCTTGTAGCTATATTGCACACTGCAAGGCTCTTGTAATTAGCTGTTGTTTCACTCTTTTCACTGTGCCATATTATCAGATCTATATTGACTTGTTCCAAATGCAGAGGAAAGCCCGCAAGGACCAAAAAGTACCTGAACCAAATGTTGTGGATATCTTCAAGGACTGTCACAACAGCAAGATGAAGGGCATGACTACACTAGTCAAAGCCGCTGTGTAAGCCCTTAATCCTCATGCCTTTTAACTACTATTTACTCTGACTCATGCATTGAACTACATGGTTTGCAGCCATGTCTATTACTCTTTTCAATTTTATACACAATTGTCTTAGCGTATCATTGCACCTTACAAGGTTTAAAAGAGAGGAGTGATGTTCCTTTGATCTTGATCTGTAATCTAGATCGGTGCTGGACTTGCCCACACAACGTTACAATTGCCTGTTTGTCTGTTCTCAGTTGTTTTGTGATATGAATGATGGCATACTATGCTTACCATATTATAAACTTTGTCTCTTTATACTTAGTTGTCAATACAATGTGAAGAAATAGACAATACATTAGCCATGGTACATGGTCATATGTTTGGAACCTGGTTTTATTATGTACTTTGCAGTAAAATACAACTAATATTTTACACTGGTTTACCAGAATAAGTTCTGTATATAGACCAAAGCTATTTTGTTTGGTTTGTTGCCTCCTTAAGATCTTCTGTTCTGGTACTACTAATGTAAAAGCTCAACTTTTCAGCAAGTTATGGAAAAAATGGTGGAACCGCCACCTTCTAAAGGTGACGAGGCAACTATAACCGCAATGTCACCTCTTACTGCAGTGGGTCAATACATGTCCACTAACAGTGCCAAAAGCACGTTCCTACGTAATACTGGGTTGGTTGTTAAGGCAATCTCATCTAAACTGTCTCATGATCAAGATATGCAAGCTCAAAACAATGTTATATCTGCGCTCCAGACACAAGTCCATTCCCTAACATAGACCCTTTGTGAAACAAGGACGGCCATTGTTCGATGTCGTCAAGATATGGATGGTTTTGAAACCAGACTATCAGACATTTTCTATGTTGCTCAGGAGCCTAGGAGAAATGAAGGCGAAGGTTGTGGTGCTCCATCAGACAGTACAGCATGAAAACGTAACCGTCGGGTCAAATGAATTGAGCTTCTGAACTTCTAGTGGTGCATTTATCTGCCAAACTATTAACTTTTATGCCAACCTTCCTTTTGTTTTATGGTTGTAATTTGCTTTGTTGCGATACAAAATTTGTTCTTAACGTGCAGCCACGGGCTGAAGAAAACGGCAAGCCATTTTCGTATAGTGTAGGGTGTTCCCTATATTTGCACTGGCGGCGAACTTTGATGCCCAGTGGATGTAATCTATGCAATCGCCTTAATAGCCTAGCATTAGTTCCGGGCTTATTTATTTCCTAGTCTTCTTTTTCCCTGGTTTGCTAGTGGCCGCAACAACCATGGGCCATATACGGACCGTGGTAACCTTGACCACCTTTCTGGTAGTAGGATCCATGGGCCTCCTACGGGCCGTCGGATAAATGGGCCTCCAACGGGTCGTAGAATCGGTGGGCCTCGGGCCGTCGGATAAATGGGTCCACATGGGCCGTAAACGGGCGTAACTGGTATCGGGCCAGCACGGTAACGGGACGTTAATAGGCCGGAAGACAGCAAAGGCTTAATTCTATCACAGACATAATGGGTCGTTAATGGGCTAGAATATAGGACGGGCTGGAAACAACGCGACGGGTTAACTGGCCACAAACGGGCCGATTCTAACCATGGCCAAATTTGGTCCATTAGGGGAACATGCCAGTAACGGGCCGGAAGTAATCAAGGGCCGGAAAGGAGCCCCAGAACGTATGGGCCGTTAGTAGGCCAAAAGCTAACACGGGCTGGAAACGACCCATGTGAATCATGGGCTGTTAATGGGTACAAAGAGATTTACTGTTCATTATGGGCTAGAGTCACCGTGGGCCACTAAAGGGCCTAAAGATACGAAAGGCCTCATATGGGCCGAAAGACGTCGTGGGCCATACATGGGCTAAAAGTGAAACAGGCTGGTGTTATATTCGACGGCCCACATGACGCTGTTGGGACGTTTTCGGGAAGGCCCTAACGGCTCGTGAGTTACCATGTCGTAAAATGGGCTATATGCGAACAGACCATTAATAGGCTTTTCATGGGCCGGCCGCTAACTTTTGACCAAGTCAAACAGGTCGTCCTTTGTAAGCTAAATGGGCCAGTGTTGGGCCGTCGCACGTGTCGACATATCATAGGCGCCTATCTGACGAGCTGACACATGTTTCCTTCGGCCAATGAGAATTTTACACGTGGAAAATCCCCATTGGTCCGGGCTGTTAACAAGTTATCGGGTCCAAACCGGACCCGATAGCTTAAGGCAACCCGTTACGTTGGATGCTACGTGTCGGTTACCCTTGACGAAAGCACTTCCATGACGCGTCATTTATCGTCATGGAAGTGAACACTTTCATGATGATAATTTTGATATTGTCATGGAACACTTCTACGACAGCACAGGTATGACTATCCTGATTCTGTCATAAAATCGTCATGGATGTACATACATGACAGAAAATGTGACCTACTATGACAAACACGTATCATCACGGAAGTGTTTCTTTTTTGTAGTGTAGCTCAAGGGGATAAGGTGAAGACATGGTCTTCTGAGTTCAATCTCAGCCTCCCTAACCAGACATACAATTGTCACAACAACTGGAACTGGTCTACCAAATCCTTGTCTTCATCAAGCAACTGGTTTATCACTTCACTCCTTTACTTGCAGTTTAGCTCCGTGAAGTCTTTGCTTGCCTGTTCTGTTCAAAGACATTGTGTGAAGACATTCACTCTGATTGCATATTTGGCTTCATATTGTCTTCCAATTCTGATCTGGTCCACCTAGCTGCTACTTATCTTCGTGCATGGTTTGTACTATACTTTGACACTATTGCATGGCTAGTGTAGTTTATCTTCTGCTGTATCCTATTTAGTTACTGATTTAACTGCCTATCTTGAACACTTCCATAAAAATCGCCTATTCACCCTCCCCCCTCTAGTCGAAAACTAACACTTTCAATACTGATTGTTTCTACCATGGTGTACAGAGTTTTTATCGGATTACCATGGCCTACCAAGTAATAAGAAGCATGCTTGCATGGGTACCACATCACAATCAACATAATCAGCATATGTAGCGATACTAAAATGCACACGAACAGTACGTGTTACCTTAACCTTGTCGTTGTTGTTGAACCACTGTATGTACTAAGGATGAGGATGTGGCCTGGTAGTGAGAGACGACTTCTCCACCATCTCCATGCTAGCCAAGTTGTTGGAGCTCCCTCCATCAATGATGACGCAGACAGAACGTTCCTTCACAACTCCCTTTGTATGGAACAAATTCTGCCTCTGATTTTGCTCAGCTTGTGTTACCTACACACTCAAACACATTGAGCAACTAAAATTTCATACCAATCAGCGTCTTCAAAGAGCCACTCAGACAAGGCCACTTGTTCAGAATCATGTCCACCCTGCTCTTCACTAGCAATAAGAGCGAAACTCTCCTCACCATTGTCAGTAGCGGACTCATACCCACCATCCTTGGTAATAATCATCACACGCGGAGATGGACATTTGCTCGCATAGTGACCTCCATGAAGGAAATATGCCCTAGAGGCAATAATAAAGCTACTATTTATTTCCTTATATCATGATAAATGTTTATTATTCATGCTAGAATTGTATTAACCGGAAACATAATACATGTGTGAATACATATACAAACAGAGTGTCACTAGTATGCCTCTACTTGACTAGCTCGTTAATCAAAGATGGTTATGTTTCCTAACCATAGACATGAGTTGTCATTTGATTAACGGGATCACATCATTAGGAGAATGATGTGATTGACATGACCCATTCCGTTAGCTTAGCACACGATCGTTTAGTATGTTGCTATTGCTTTCTTCATGACTTATACATGTTCCTATGACTATGAGATTATGCAACTCCCGTTTAGCGGAGGAACACTTTGTGTGCTACCAAATGTCACAACGTAAATGGGTGATTATAAAGGTGCTCTACAGGTGTCTCCGAAGGTACATGTTGGGTTGGCGTATTTGAGACTAGGATTTGTCACTCCGATTGTCGGAGAGGTATCTCTGGGCCCTCTCGGTAATGCACTTCACTTAAGCCTTGCAAGCATTGCAACTAATGAGTTAGTTGCAGGATGATGTATTACGGAACGAGTAAAGAGACTTGGCGGTAACGAGATTGAACTAGGTATTGAGATACCGACGATCGAATCTCGGGCAAGTAACATACCGATGACAAAGGGAATAATGTATGTTGTTATGCGGTCTGACCGATAAAGATCTTCGTAGAATATGTAGGAGCCAATATGAGCATCCGAGTTCCGCTATTGGTTATTGACCGGAGACGTGTCTCGGTCATGTCTACATAGTTCTCGAACCCGTAGGGTCCGCACGCTTAACGTTACGATGACAGTTTTATTATGAGTTTATGTGTTTTGATGTACCGAAGGTTGTTCGGAGTCCCGGATGTGATCACGGACATGACGAGGACTCTTGAAATGGTCGAGACATGAAGATTGATATATTGGACGACTATATTCGGACGCCGGAAGTGTTCCGGAGAAGTTTCGGATAAAACCGGAGTGCCGGAGGGTTATCGGAACCCCCGGGGGAACTAATGGGCCTCGATGGGCCTTAGTGGAGAGAGAGAAGGCGGCCAGGGAGTGTCGCGCGCCCCCTCCCCCTCTGGTCCGAATTGGACTAGGAGAGGGGGGGGCGGCGCCCCCCTTTCCTTCTCCCTCTCCCTCAACTTCCTTCCCCCTCTCTCCCTTTAGGTGGAAACCTACTAGGACTTGGAGTCCTAGTAGGATTCCCCTCTTGGGGGCGCGCCATAGAGGGCCGGCCGGCCTCCCCCTTGCTCCTTTATATACGGGGGGGGCACCCCAAAGACACAACAATTGATCTGTTTGATCTCTTAGCCGTGTGCGGTGCCCCCCTCCACCATAGTCCACCTCGATAATCATGGCGGTGCTTAGGCGAAGCCACATGTGATAGAACATCAACATCGTCACCACGCCATCGTCTTGTGAAACTCTCCCTCAACACTCGGTTGGATCGGAGTTCGAGGGACGTCATCGGGCTGAACGTGTGCTGAACTCGGAGGTGTCGTACGTTTGGTACTTGATCGGTCAGATCGTGAAGACGTATGACTAAATCAACCGTGTTGTGCTAACGCTTCCGCTTTCGGTCTACGAGGGTACGTGGACAACACTCTCCCCCCTCGTTACTATGCATCACCATGATCTTGTGTGTGCGTAGGAAATTTTTTGAAATTACTACGTTCCCCAACAGTGGCATCCGAGCCAGGTTTTATGCGTTGATGTTATATGCACGAGTAGAACACAAGTGAGTTGTGGGTGATATAAGTCATACTGCTTACCAGCATGTCATACTTTGGTTCGGCGGTATTGTTGGATGAAGCGGCCCGGACCGACATTACGCGTATGCTTACGCGAGACTGGTTCTACTGACGTGCTTTGCACACAGGTGGCTGGCGGGTGTCAGTTTCTTCAACTTTAGTTGAACCGAGTGTGGCTACGCCCGGTCCTCACGAAGGTTAAAACAGCACCAACTTGACAAACTATCGTTGTGGTTTTGATGCGTAGGTAAGAACGGTTCTTGCTAAGACCGTAGCAGCCACGAAAAACTTGCAACAACAAAGTAGAGGACGTCTAACTTGTTTTTGCAGGGTATGTTGTGATGTGATATGGTCAAGACGTGATGCTATATTTTATTGTATGAGATGATCATGTTTTGTAACCGAGTTATGGCAACTGGCAGGAGCCATATGGTTGTCTCTTTATTGTATGCAATGCAATCGCCCTGTAATGCTTTACTTTATCACTAAGCGGAAGTGATAGTCGTAAAAGCATAAGATTGGCGAGACGACAATGATGCTACGATGGAGATCAAGGTGTCACGCTGGTGACGATGGTGATCATGACGGTGCTTCGGAGATGGAGATCACAAGCACAAGATGATAATGGCCATATCATATTACTTATATTGATTGCATGTGATGTTTATCTTTTATGCATCTTATCTTGATTTGATTGACGGTAGCATTATAAGATGATCTCTCACTAAATTTCAAGATAGAAGTGTTCTCCTGAGTACGCATACCGTTGCCAAAGTTCGTCGTGCCCGGACACCACGTGATGATCGGGTGTGATAAGCTCTCGTCCATCTACAACGGGTGCAAGCCAGTTTTGCACACGCAGAATACTCGGGTTAAACTTGACGAGCCTAGCATATGCAGATATGGCCTCGGAACACTAAGACCGAAAGGTGGAGCGTGAATCATATAGTAGATATGATCAACATAGTGATGTTAACCATTGAAAGCTACTCCATTTCACGTGATGATCGGTCATGGTTTAGTTGATTTGGATCACGTGATCACATAGAGGATTAGAGGGATGTCTTTCTAAGTGGGAGTTCTTAAGTAATATGATTAATTGAACTTAAATTTATCATGAACTTAGTACCTGATAGTATCTTGCTTGTGTATGTTTGATTGTAGATAGATGGCCCGTGTTGTTGTTCCATTGAATTTTAATGCGTTCCTTAAGAAAGCAAAGTTGAAAGAAGATGGTAGCAATTACACGGACTGGGTCCGTAACTTGAGGATTATCCTCATTGCTGCACAGAAGAATTATGTCCTGGAAGCACCGCTGGGTGCCGTGCCCGCCGCCGATGCAACCGATGACGCGTTAAGAACGTCTGCACAAAGAAAGTCGATGACTACTCGATAGTTCAGTGTGCGATGCTTTACGGCTTAGAACCGGGACTTCAACGACGTTTTGAACGTCATGGAGCATATGAGATGTTCCAGGAGTTGAAGTCAATATTTCAAGCAAATGCCCGGATTGAGAGATATGAAGTCTCCAATAAGTTCTACAGCTGCAAGATGGAGGAGAATAGTTCACAAGGTGAGCATATACTCAAGATGTCTGGGTATAATAATCAATTGATTCAACTGGGAGTTAATCTTCCGGATGATAGCGTCATTGACATAATTCTCCAATCACTTCCACCTAGCTACAAGAACTTCGTGATGAACTATAATATGCAAGGGATCGATAAGACAATTCCCGAGCTCTTCGCAATGCTAAAAGTCATGGAGGTAGAAATCAAGAAGGAGCATCAAGTGTTGATGGTCAACAAGACCACTAGTTTCAAGAAAAAGGGCAAAGGGAAGAATAAGGAACTTCAAGAAGAACAGCAAGCAAGTTGTTGCTCAGAGAAGAAACCCAAGTCCGGACCTAAGCACAAATCGAAAGTGCTTCTACCGCAAGCGGTAGTCCTTTGGAAGCGGAACTGCCCCAAGTATTTGGCGGATAAGAAGGATGGCAAGGTGAACAAAGGTATATGTGATATACATGTTATTGATGTGTACCTTACTAGAGCTCGCAGAGCACACTGGTATTTGATACGGGTTACATTGCTAATATTTGCAACTCGAAACAGGGACTACGGATTAAGCGAACACTGGCAAAGGACGAGGTGATGATGCGCATGGGAAATGGTTCCAAAGTCGATGTGATCGCGGTCGACACGCTACCTCTACATCTACCTTCGGGATTAGTATTATACCTAAATAATTGTTATTTGGTGCCAGCGTTGAGCATGAACATTATATCTGGATCTTGTTTGATGCGAGACGGTTATTCATTTAAATCAGAGAATAATGGTTGTTCTATTTATATGAGTAATATCTTTTATGGTCATGCACCCTTGAAGAGTGGTCTATTTTTGATGAATCTTGATAGTAGTGATACACATATTCATAATGTTGAAGCCAAAAGATGTAGAGTTGATAATGATAGTGCAACTTATTTGTGGCACTGCCGTTTAGGTCATATCGGTGTAAAGCGCATGAAGAAACTCCATACTGATGGACTTTTGGAACCACTTGATTATGAATCACTTGGTACTTGCGAACCATGCCTCATGGGCAAGATGACTAAAACGCCGTTCTCCGGTACTATGGAGAGAGCAACAGATTTGTTGGAAATCATACATACAGATGTATGTGGTCCAATGAATATTGAGGCTCATAGCGGATATCGTTATTTTCTCACCTTCACAGATGATTTAAGCAGATATGGGTATATCTACTTAATGAAGCATAAATCTGAAACATTTGAAAAGTTCAAAGAATTTCAGAGTGAAGTTGAAAGTCATCGTAACAAGAAAATAAAATTTCTATGATCTGATTGTGGAGGAGAATATTTGAGTCACGAGTTTGGTCTACATTTGAAACAATGTGGAATAGTTTCGCAACTCACGCCACCCGGAACGCCACAGTGTAATGGTGTGTCCGAACGTCGTAATCGTACTTTACTTGATATGGTGCGATCTATGATGTCTCTTATAGATTTACCGCTATCGTTTTGGGGTTATGCTTTAGAGATGGCTGAATTCACGTTAAATAGGGCACCATCAAAATCCGTTGAGACGACGCCTTATTAACTGTGGTTTGGCAAGAAACCAAAGTTGTCATTTCTGAAAGTTTGGGGTTGCGATGCTTATGTGAAAAAGCTTCAACCTGATAAGCTCGAACCCAAATCAGAGAAATGTGTCTTCATAGGATACCCAAAGGAGACAGTTGGGTACACCTTCTATCACAGATCTGAAGGCAAGACATTTGTTTCTAAGAATGGATCCTTTCTAGAGAAGGAGTTTCTCTCGAAAGAAGTGAGTGGGAGGAAAGTAGAACTAGATGAGGTAACGGTACCTGCTCCCTTATTGGAAAGTAGTACATCACAGAAACCGGTTTCTGTGACACCTACACCAATTAGTGAGGAAGTTAATGATGATGATCATGGAACTTCAGATCAAGTTGCTACTGAACCTCGTAGATCAACCAGAGTAAGACCCGCACCAGAGTGGTACGGTAATCCTGTTCTGGAAGTCATGCTACTAGATCATGATGAACCTATGAACTACGAAGAAGCGATGGTGAGCCCAGATTCCGCAAAATGGCTTGAAGCCATGAAATCTGAGATGGGATCCATGTATGAGAACAAAGTGTGGACTTTGGTTGACTTTCCCGATGATCGTCAAGCAATTGAGAATAAATGGATCTTCAAGAAGAAGGCTGACGCTGACGGTAATGTTACTGTCTACAAAGCTCGACTTGTTGCGAAAGGTTTTCGACAAGTTCAAGGGATTGACTACGATGAGACCTTCTCACCCGTAGCGATGCTTAAGTCTGTCCGAATCATGTTAGCAATTGCCGCGTCTTATGATTATGAAATTTGGCAGATGGATGTCAAAACTGCATTCCTGAATCGATTTCTGGAAGAAGAGTTGTATATGATGCAACCGGAAGGTTTTGTCGATCCAAAGGGAGCTAACAAAGTGTGCAAGCTCCGGCGATCCATTTATGGACTAGTGCAAGCCTCTCGGAGTTGGAATAAACGCTTTGATAGTGTGATAAAAGCTTTCGGTTTTGTACAGACTTTTGGAGAAGCCTGTATTTACAAGAAACTGAGTGGGAGCTCTGTAGCATTTCTGATATTATATGTGGATTACATATTACTGATTGGAAATGATATAGAATTTCTGGATAGCATGAAGGGATACTTGAATAAGAGTTTTTCAATGAAAGACCTTGGTGAAGCTGCTTACATATTGGGCATTAAGATCTATAGAGATAGATCAAGACACTTAATTGGACTTTCACAAAGCACATACCTTAACAAAGTTTTGAAGAAGTTCAAAATGGATCAAGCAAAGAAAGGGTTCTTGCCTATGTTACAAGGTGTGAAGTTGAGTAAGACTCAATGCCCGACCACTGCAGAAGATAGAGAGAAAATGAAAGATGTTCCCTATGATTCAGCCATAGGCTCTATCATGTATGCAATGTTGTGTACCAGACCTGATGTGTGCCTTGCTATAAGTCTAGCATGGAGGTACCAAAGTAATCTAGGAGTGGATCACTGGACAGCGGTCAAGAACATCCTGAAGTACCTGAAAAGGACTAAGGATATGTTTCTCGTTTATGGAGGTGACAAGGAGCTCATCGTAAATGCTTACGTTGATGCAAGCTTTGACACTGATCCGGACGATTCTAAATCACAAACCGGATACGTGTTTACATTGAGCAGTGGAGCTGTCGGTTAGTGCAGTTCTAAACAAAGCGTCGTGGACGGGATCTACATGTGAAGCGGAGTACATAGCTGCTTCAGAAGTAGCAAATGAAGGAGTCTGGATCAAGGAGTTCATATCCGATCTAGGTGTCATACCTAGTGCATTGGGTCCAATGAAAATCTTTTGTGACAATACTGGAGCAATAGCCTTGGCAAAGGAATCCAGATTTCACAAGAGAACCAAGCACATCAAGAGACGCTTCAATTCCATCGGGATCTAGTCCGTGGGAGACATAGAAATTTGCAAGATACATACGGATCTGAATGTTGCGGACCCGTTGACTAAGCCTCTTCCATGAGCAAAACATGATCAAGCAAGGCTCCATGGGTGTTAGAATCATTCTTTGTGTAATCTAGATTATTGACTCTAGTGCAAGTGGGAGACTGAAGGAAATATGCCCTAGAGGAAATAATAAAGCTATTATTTATTTCCTTATATCATGATAAATGTTTATTATTCATGCTAGAATTGTATTAACCCGAAACATAATACATGTGTGAATACATAGACAAACAGAGTGACACTAGTATGCCTCTACTTGACTAGCTCGTTAATCAAAGATGGTTATGTTTCCTAACCATAGACATGAGTTGTCATTTGATTAACGGGATCACATCATTAGGAGAATGATGTGATTGACATGACCCATTCTGTTAGCTTAGCACACGATCGTTTAGTATGTTGCTATTGCTTTCTTCATGACTTATACATATTCCTATGACTATGAGATTATGCAACTCCCATTTACCGGAGGAACACTTTGTGTGCTACCAAACGTCACAACGTAACTGGGTGATTATAAAGGTGCTCTGGTGTGTCTCCGAAGGTACATGTTGGGTTGGCGTATTTCGGGATTAGGATTTGTCACTCCGATTGTCGGAGAGGTATCTCTGGGCCCTCTCGGTAATGCACTTCACTTAAGCCTTGCAAGCATTGCAACTAATGAGTTAGTTGCAGGATGATGTATTACAGAACGAGTAAACAGACTTGCCGGTAACGAGATTGAACTAGGTATTGAGATACCGACGATCGAATCTCGGGCAAGTAACATACCGATGACAAAGGGAACAACGTATGTTGTTATGCGGTCTGACCGATAAAGATCTTCGTAGAATATGTAGGAGCCAATATGAGCATCCAGGTTCCGCTATTGGTTATTGACCGGAGACGTGTCTCGGTCATGTATACATAGTTCTCGAACCCGTAGGGTCCGCACGCTTAACGTTACGATGACAGTTTTATTATGAGTTTATCTGTTTTGATGTACCGAAGGTTGTTCGGAGTCCCGGATGTGATCACGGACATGACGAGGAGTCTCGAAATGGTCGAGACATGAAGATTGATATATTGGACGACTATATTCGTACACCGGAAGTGTTCCGGAGAAGTTTCGGATAAAACCGGAGTGCCGGAGGGTTATCGGAACCCTCGGGGGACTAATGGGCCTCGATGGGCCTTAGTGGAGAGAGAGAGTGGCGGCCAGGGAGTGTCACGCGCCCCCTCCCCCTCTGGTCCGAATTGGACTAGGAGAGGGGGGGCGGCGCCCCCCTTTCCTTCTCCCTCTCCCTCTCCTTCCTTCCCCCTCTCTCCCTTTAGGTGGAAACATACTAGGACTTGGAGTCCTAGTAGGATTCCCCTCTTGGGGCCGCGCCATAGAGGGCCGGCCAGCCTGCCCCTTGCTCCTTTATATACATGGGAAGGGGGGCACCCCAAATACACAACAATTGATCTGTTTGATCTCTTAGCCGTGTGCGGTGCCCCCTCCACCATAGTCCACCTCGATAATACTATAGCGGTGCTTAGGCGAAGCCCTGCGTCAGTAGAACATCAACATCGTCACCACGCCGTCGTGCTGACGAAACTCTCCCTCAACACTCGGTTGGATCGGAGTTCGAGGGACGTCATCGGGCTGAACATGTGCTGAACTTGGAGATGTCGTACGTTCGGTACTTGATCGGTCGGATCGTGAAGACGTACTACATCAACCGCGTTGTGCTTACGCTTCCGCTTTCGGTCTACGAGGTACTTGGACAATACTCTTCCCTCTCGTTTCTATGCATCACCATGATCTTGCATGTGCGTGGGAAATTTTTTGAAATTACTACGTTCCCCAACACTCCACCCTTGCAACGACGACATATAACATCATGTGTTTGCCCTGTTGATGCCATGGATGAAGAAGAACTATGTGCGGGACCAAAAGGTGTGCTCTTGGCGGATGGTGGTGGCGGTGCCTGTCTACTTGTATCTCAGTTTGAGTCGGCGGCTGAAGTAGGTAGTGCTGCAGCAGGACGTGTGGAAGTAGATGATGTATGTTGTGTCCATGATGAAGATCAACCTGCAGAAAAATTAGTTCACGCCAATGCATGTTGATCCTGCACTTCACGTTCAGCTTTGCAAGCAAGATGGAATAAACGAGTGATATTATTATAATCCTTATACTCTAGAATGATCCGAATCTCTCTATTTAATCCACCCATAAAACGTGCAAGCATAGCTTCATTATCCTCAACAATAGCACATCTAATCATGCCAGTATGTAATTCCTGATCATATCCTCTACAGAATTTTTTCCTCATCTTAAGCGCTACAACTTTTTAAGTAGTTCACGTTGATAATATGGTGGAACCCAATGAGTACGCATAGCAATTTTCAAATCAGCCCAGGTAGTTGGGATATTATCCTGATATAATCTACAATGTTCACACCACCATACACAAGCAAAACTAGTGAAAGCACAAATAGTAGCAGCAACACGTTTATCCTCAGGATATTGTAAGCATGTAAAATATTGTTCAGATTCTAACTCCCAAGTAAGATATATATCATGAACGTATCTACTCTCAAATGGCAGAATATTCGATTTTAGTTTAGGAACATTGTCATGATCTTGTACCTGAGGTGGGGGTGCAGCCCTACTGTTGCGATTATTTGCATGTGGACGCCCTGGTGGTGGTGTTAGCGGTCGCATGTAGTTCTGATTTTGATCAACCTCATCCTCGTAGTCGTCCTCCTCCTCGGCAGCAGTAGGAGCAGGAGCCACATAAGCATCAATAGTAGGTGCAGCGGCACCAAAAGTTTGGTTGGGCCCAAGGGGAACACCCATTGTTCGTCCCACTTGATTTGGAAGGTGTTGTTGTTGTTGTTGTTGTTGTTGTTGTTGTTGTTGTTGCCGTTGTTGTTGGTGAGGTGTGACAGGTGCAGCCGGTGGTGGTTGTGGAAGACACGCGAGCAGTTCATTAAACTTGTTATCGAGCTTTGTTTCGAACGTATTCTCAATGCCATCTATCTTGTCCATGGCCTCTTCAAATCTTTTTAGCACATCTTGCACCTATCTACTCATCATTTGCTGAAATTTATCATGTAGCTCCTTGCTCGTCATGTTCTCCCAGTCAATCTCGTCGGCTTGTGATCCTATCATGGTTAGCAGCAATAGAAATACACAATAATATGTCCTATAGACTACTAAGAGGATGTGGAGTGGTGAAAAGTCACAAATCTATCAAGCGAATCACAAATTCTTACCTGTTCTTACCAAGCAGCAGGAGGTAATCGGCAACCGTTGTAGTAAAAACTCCTCAAAGCTTGGACAGAACGATTGCCAGGTGGTGTCAAATGCACGACGTAGATGTGTGTGGATCTAGGAAGGCTTATAATATGATAGCAAAAAGGGTCAGCAATAATCAATTAGGAGATGCAAAGTTGAGTAAATGCTCAACGAAGGTATTGTGCTGGTCCTAGACTAGACTGTGCTAGAGATGTGAGACTAGAACACTAACAAAATCACGGCGATTCACATAAACAAAGGAGAGGCACAATCTGAAGCTCGTTTTCTCTCTCTCTCTCTCTCTCTCTCTTCACTTTTTTGCATTTTTTCTCTTTTTTTTTGCTCCGCAACAACTTCTTTTGAAAAAGTCTACAAATGTCCTAAAAACTGCCTAGCCAGAATTTTTCAGACTTAAATTTTTTTGCGAAATGGTGGAATCCAAAGAGTATGCATAGCAATTTTCAAAGCATCCCAAATAGTTGGGATATTATCCTGATATAATCTTAAGTGTTCAGACTACCATACACAAGCAAAACTAGTGAAAGCACAACCAGCATTAACAACACGTCTATCATCAGGATATTGTAAGCATGTAAAACATTGTTCAGTTTCTAACTCCCATGTAAGATATATATATCAGGAACATATCTACCCTCAAACGACAGAATATTCAACTTAGTTAGGAACATTGTCATGATCTTGTACCTGAGGTGGGGATGCAACCCTACTATTGCGATTATTTGCATGTGGACGACCTCGTAGTAGTGCTAGTGGTTGCACGTAGTTCTGATTTTGATCAACCTCATCCTCGTGATCACCCTCGTAATCCTCCTCGGCAGCAGCAGGAGCAGGAGCCATAGAAGCATCAACAGTTGGTGCAGCGGCACCAGAAGTTTGGTCGGGCTCAAGGGGAATGTGCATTGCTTGTCCCACTTGATTTGGAAGGCGACGTTTTTGTTGTTGTTGTTGTTGTTGTTGTTACAGAGGTGCGAGAGGTGCAACTAGTGGTGGTTGTGGAAGACGCGCAAGCAATTCATTAAACTTATTATCGAGCTTTGTTTCAAACGTCTCATCAGTGCCATCTATCTTCTCCATGGCCTCTTCAAATCTATTTAGCACATCTTGCACCTGTCCACTCATCATTTGCTAAAATTTATCATGTAGCTCCTTGTTCGTCATGTTCTCCTAGTCAGTCTCGTTGGCTTGTGATCCTGTCATGGTTAGCAGCAATAGAAACACACAAGAATATGTCCTACAGACTACTAAGAGGATGTGGAGTGGTGGAAAGTCACAAATCCGTCAAGCGAATCACAAATTCTTACCTGTTCTTACCAAGCGGTAGGCGGTAATTGGCAACCATTGTAGTCAAAAACTCCTCAAAGCTTGGACGGAGCGATTGCTAGGTGGTGTCAAACACACGACGTAGATGTACGTGGAGCTGGGAAGGCTTATAGTATGTGTCGTGGAATTAACACGTCAGATGTCCTTAGTGTCAGGACTTAGTCGCGAGGCCAACGCATCTATGTGGTAGCTTGAGAGGGGTTGGGCGGAATCGAGAGACGCAACACAAGACAGGGATTTAGACAGCTTGGGCCCCGGAAACAAAGATCCGTAATAGCCCTACATACTGTTTGAGGCTAGGTCTCATTATGATCATGAGGGAGTCGTCAGAACCCGGCTCTCCTCTAGTTGTGTCTAGCCCTAGATATTGTTGTTTGCTTGTAGCTTCTCCCTCTTTGGGGAGCCCTGCCCCTCCTTATATAAGTTGAAGGGGCGGGTTACATGTGGAGTCCTACTAGGATTAGGACAAACATATCTCTAATACAAACCGGATACAAGTCCGTGTCTTAACTCCTTGTAAGACAAATATTCCTTATGCCTTTCCTTACAAATCGCCCACCGTAGTTGAACCGGCCTTCATGAACCGCCAACAGCCACCGGTCTTGTCGCCTTCCCTCGCCTGCCGGATCACCAATGAACCGTAAACCGCCGGTCGCCGGTGAACCGCCAAGTGTCGTGGGTTCTTCGTAAACCGCCAAGTCCGCCGGGTTATACTTCCGCCGGTTTACGCTTGTGAGGTATATCCTCGACATTAGCCCCGATTTAATTTGGATTTATCCATGTTAAACTGATCTGTGAAATAAACACAAGAACAAACTTGACAGATTATGCTCCGGGTTAAGAATTCTTGTAAACCGCATCCGATCATCCTTAAATCCTTGTCATTTCCTCCTAGAAAGTTCGGTTTAATAGGCCACTTCATAATCAACTTGTCGACATTGGTTTCTCATAGAAAATATATTGTGAAGAATAACTCCTTTGATTCAGCTCCCAATGCTTAAAAACAATATCGGTCCTTGAAATACTCATCCAATCTTCAGCCGGCTTAAGGACGTAGAACTTGTCGGTTTATCACTATCACTTGTAGTTAACATCCAGCTTGAAAATATACCTCTTACATACCTATCACTTGTAGCCCCCAAGTCTTTGAGCAGAACAAAGTGGTGGCTTAAGACTTTGCTTCGATATAAATACCGCCACTTTCAAAGAAATCCATGTTGTTCATCCCAAAGTGACTAGTAAAACTGAATACTCCATACTATGTAGCCCCCAAGTGTCGGATTGTCATGCTTGCGACAACACAGGACTTGTAATTGCCTTATACTCATAAAAACTTCAACCGATGTAGCCCCCAAGGGTCGGGTCATTATGTAATAATGAGCGGGGACTTTGTAGGTATAATCATGTAGATTTGAGCAATGATGTGTAGCCCCCAAGGGCCGGCTCGATGAGATAATATTGAGTGGGACTTAATATATACTTCAATGAAAATAACATCATATGATGTAACCCCATCATGGGACTTGAATCCACGTCCACAAGGTTAAGAGCCTTGTGCTTTACCAACTGAAAGCAAAGGACCCTTCAATATAATGAATAAAAAGCTTTATACCTTCAACTGTTGGCAGAGCAATTGGTAGCCCCAAGGGCCGACTCATTATAATGTGATGAGTCGGGTCTTCAATAATATGAGAAAAAATACATTGCATTAGCCCCCAAGTGTCATGGTGCATGCTTGCGGCGACATGAGACTTGCATATTTGATATAATCTCAACTTAAATAATGTAGCCCCCAAGTGCGGGTCGTAAAGCTGCGGCGACTGGGACTATTCCCTCCATTGTAAAATAAATCATACTCATTGATGAAATAATAGCCATTGCGCTGAAGCGACTTTGAAATCCTCAATCATAATATTGGTTATTGATAACCATAATAAAAATCTAGCCATGTTGGCTTATTCAAGATAATATAATCTGGTATGAAAAACCTTATTCATTCAATATCATAATGAAAATTCAGCCAAGTTTGGCTATTTGAATAATATAACCCAATGATTTATAAGCGCATGATTCCAATGGCGCAATCCAAATATGTCTTTGGCGACTTATAGTCCAAAGCCAGGCCAGGTTAACAAACACCGGATAATTTCTCATCATATACTGGCGACTTATCGTCTTAAAGCCAGGCCGGTTTAATAAACACCGGATAATTTATCATCATGCTTTATTCAACCTGTTTCTGTATACGACAAGTTTAAAGTGTCCAGGCGGTTTACCACCGGACGGGTCATAATGCCCAACATATAACCCAGGTTTATAACCAAGGCTGCACTTGAAGAATAATCAATGAAATATATCATACCTGTGACATGGAATCACATCATTGGTTTACCAATTTTTTGTAGTAAGAGTGATAACCCCAATCTTGAGTAATGATAACTCCTTTCATCAGTAGTCGGTTTATGATAAAAACCGTGCGGGTTGTGATAAACATCGGCTTAACCATATATAATATTGGCGACTCGTAGTCAAACCGGCCAAGGCGGATAGTCTCCGGATTATGATTTGATCATGTCTTGACAATTTGTAATTGAAAGTCAAGCGGGTTAATGAACATCGGTTTACTCCATAATAAGATGGTAACATAAAATCAAACCGGGTAGATAGTCTCCGGATCAGGATTTGACCGTGTTCCGCCAATTTGTAATTGACAGTTTGAAACGGATTAACAATGTCGGTTTAAAAAACGCAACAAAAATCAAATAACAGTTATGAAAAAATATGGAAGCAAAGGCAATGATAAGACCGTTTGCAAAAGAGGCTTTCTTGAGCCGATCGGATGGTGTTACCATGGTCGGACACGACCAAGCTCCCAATAAGGTGTAGCTATGGTTCAAGTCAGCCAGGTCCCCAATCAAACCGTGGCATTATGCCGATCAAGTGGCGTGGCAATGGTTCGGGTTCGACCAAGCCCCAAGTGACTCTATGGCCTTAGGCCGATCAAGAGGCGTGTTGGTTCAGACTTGACCATGTCCCCAAGTGATCCGGTGGCTTTCGCCTATCAAAAGGTCTTGCATTGGTTCGGACACGACCAAGCCCCCAAGTGATGTTGTGGCACTAGGCCGATCAAGAGGCGTGGCTATGGTTCGGATACGACCAAGCCCCCAAGTGATCAATAATATGATAAGCCAATAAGGCATGATACCCATGTTTGAACCGCGCATCATGGCAGCAGGTCCTCTTTGGCACCCTTTAACTTTTTGCAAGAGATAAATCCTTCTTGAACCGGGATTTTGAACCGAATATTGAGAGCTTCAAAGCTTTGTGGGAGATATCTTCCCCTTGAGCCGGATTTTAAACCGGAATCCCTCTTTTTAAGCCGGAAATTTTTCTGACGGCCTTTAAACTCGAACTTGCGAGAAGTTTAATTCCTTTTTGAACCGGACATTTTTTAAACCGGATTTGAGCGCTTTAGAGCTTTGTGGGAGAACAGATTTCCCTTAAACCGGACTGTAAACCGGATATTTGAGAGCTTCAATGATCGACTTCCCTTGAGCCGGATTTTAAACCGAATCCTTTACGATGACCCGGATCTTCTTCATTGAGCCGGATTTTGTAACTGTCATATAGTTTCTAAACCGGAAATTTTAAATGACCTTTAAACTTTCCTCAATATAATGATAGCCTCCGGACCGGGTTATCCTTCCCTCCATCGTCACGGGTTCTTAAATTTCTTGAAATCGCAATATTCACGAGTCATGTCATCGTAGCCCCGAGTCTCAAAGGTGTCTCGAGGAGTTGGCTTGAGACTCTCCATATTTGGCCGTGATATAAACCGGCATAACTTGTATATCAATGTCGTTGATAGCATCGATGTGAATTCATAGAAGGTTGAGGTGATCATGCGGCGGGTTGTAATGATCCCATATGAGCCGTGTCAAGAACCCGCCAATGGTTTCTTCCAACCGCGATTTGGAGTTAATCAAAACCGTAGTGGCGGCGACTTGTGCGCCTGCCCATTGAACCATCCAAAGGTAAACGGCGGTTTGATGATAATTTGTCTCCAATTTGAAAGAAAACCGGGCTACCCAAGTTGTGACTTGCTCATACCCAATAAACAGCTCATGCGCATGACGGATGCGGCCCAGTATGTTGATGTAGACTAGGCCGCGAGAGACGGACGACAAAAGTGACCGCAACATCAGAGGCAGCTCGGATAGATGAATCGGCCGCGGCATTGTAAACCGGTGCGGACGGGGAAGATCTTCACCGGTGTTGTAAACTAGCACGGACGGGCGAGTTAATCGCGGGTGCGGTCCTGGTGAGTCGAAGTAGTCCGGGCCACAAGGTCGGCGTCTTGCACACATATTCTTTGATCATTGTGGCACGGTCATACGCTAGCACATGACAAGAATTACGCAATTTATATATCCATGATCCGCCATCGGCTTTGCAATGACCAATTGTCCTGCATATAAAATGCAAAGACCAAAGTAATTGCTCTCGACAAAAACAATATGTGCTGAATTATACTTAGAGGATATCACCGATTCGCCGAACAACAGATGAGTCGGCAGTGGCATTGTAAGCTGGTGCGGACGCGTGAACCGCCGTGAGGGTAGATGAACGAGTCATCCATGGCGTTTGTAAAGCGGCGTGGGTGGCGATTCAAACATGATGTTGTTTAATCGGTGTAGATGCACGAATCGGCGGCAGGAGCGGACGGATGTAATCCGAACATCGGGCGGCGACTTGCACGTATATCCGTCGAGCATCCTAGCACGGACAAAAACCAATGCAAAAAGTGATGTTGATCGCCCCTTAGGCGACACCCTCTCGTAACGGTCCTGCAAAATATTACAAGACCAAGTAATTGTTCTTTGATAAAAACAATATGTTTACTAAAATAAACTTTAGATAGATACCACCGACTCATCCGGACAAGAATGAATCGGTCTGCGGCATGAGCCGTTATGACGAGGAAGTCGGCACCGGTATTGTAAACCGGCACAGACGGGAGAATCGGCCGTGACGTCAGAGGCCGGCGCAAACATCGCGAGTCGGCCGCAGCGCCGGATAGATGTAAACCGAACAACGGGCGGCGACTCTCGTGGAGTGCATCTGCTGCGACGGATCCTGCCGCCATCGATTCTTACTCCCACGCCGTAGGTCCGCTGTGGTGGCATGCTAGTTTGACTTTCCATTGACCAGAAAACACACTTTGAGAGCCCACGTGATCACCAAGTAGTACTTGTGGTTGGTGAAATTATCTTTGGCCTTTTCCCAACGTGTTGTAGTACCAGCAACTTATGATGTGATGCCTTGGAGTTTTAAATCAGCAAACAGTGCACCGCAGTAGAATTTGACTGTCTCGGTGATTTGACAACTGACCAACACACAGCGCAGGTAATCCTGATGGTTTGATTGCATAGGAAACCGAATTGGGGCAGACCTCTGCCGTGTACGAGTTGAATCAGCGGAAGAAATACTTGTCGGTCTCGATAACGTCGACAAGGCGTAAAAACAATCTTGCTTCGGATTGATGGATCACCAGGTTTACGGCGCCGGTGGCTCACGTAACGCTCCAACCCTAATTTTCCCGAACTCAGATCCCGTATCCAAGGTTGTCCGGCGGCAGTCTTTCTTCTACGATCGTTCCGTGCCGACTCTTTTCATCAGATCAATTGCGAGCTTCTCGAACCCTAAAAAAGATCCCTTCAAAATTCAACACCTCCGTGTGCAGGCCCCACGGTGGGCGCCAACTGTCGTGGAATTAACACGTCAGATGTCCTTAGTGTCAGGACTTAGTCGCGAGGCCAACGCATCTATGTGGTAGCTTGAGAGGGGTTGGGCGGAATCGAGAGACGCAACACAAGACAGGGATTTAGACAGCTTGGGCCGGAAACAAAGATCCATTAATAGCCCTACATCTTTGTTTGAGGCTAGGTCTCATTATGATCATGAGGGAGTCGTCGTAACCCGGCTCTCCTCTAGTTGTGTCTAGCCCTAGATATTGTTGTTTGCTTGTAGCTTCTCCCTCTTTGGGGAGCCCTGCCCCTCCTTATATAAGTTGAAGGCGGGTTACATGTGGAGTCCTACTAGGATTAGGACAAACATATCTCTAATACAAACCGGATACAAGTCCAGTCTTAACTCCTTGTAAGACAAATATTCCTTATGCCTTTCCTTACAAACTGCCCACCGTAGTTGAACCGGCCTTCATGAACCGCCAGGCCACCGGTCTTGTTGCTCCTCGCCTTACACTGCTTGGGATCACCAATGAACCGTAAACCGCCGGGTCGCCAGTGAACCGCCAAGTGTCAGCGGGTTCTTCAGGTAAACCGCCAAGTCCGGCCGGGTTATACTTCCGGCCGGTTTACGCCGCGGGGTATATCCCCGACAGTATGGTAGCAAAAAGGGTCAGCAATAATCAATTCAGAGATGCAAAGTTGAGTAAACGCTCAACGACGATACTGTGCTGGTCCTAGGCCAGATCGTGCTAGAGACGCGAGCCTAGAACACTAACAAAATCATAGCACTGCATATAAACAAGGGAGAAGCACACTCTAAAGCTCTTTTTTCTCTCTTTTTTGCAATTTTTTTGCTTTTTTTTCCTCCGCAACAAATTTTTTCGAGAAGGTCTACAAATGGTCTAAAAACTGCCTAGCCAGAATTTTCTAGACTTAGTTTTTTTAAACTGGAACTATTTTTTTCTGTGGGTGGCACGGAAGTTGGGGAGTCCGACTTGGTCACGACTCGTAGTTGGACGTGACATGGAAATCAATAGCAGAGATGTGAATGCTGGACTCGGACTAGGACTGGTGGTGGAGATGAATCTGATGGAACTCGGACTGGTGGCGGGTATATATATGGTGGAACTCGGACTGGTGGCAGATATATGTTGGAGGTGGACTCGGATTGGCGTGATGGCGGCCGATATGTGGTGGCGTATATGTACTCAAATTGGCGGTGGATATGTGGTGGTGGTATATGGCAGCGGCGATGAAGTTGGTGCGATGTTGGTATATGGCAGCGGCGACAAAGATGGTGCGGCGGCGGCGTGACAACCTGTGAACAGAACTCGAAACTTTAAAATACTGGACGCTAAGACCGGCAACTTGACACGACGATGCAACACAAATTGAACAAAGCAAAACGGCGAACAGAAAATTGCAAAAGGCTCAGATTGGTTCGAATATGATGATATAACCCTAATTTTTTGTGGCTTTTTCGTGGACTGTAGGATAAAGAACAGATGCGATCTAAACTATGAAAAACTGGAAAATCTCACCGAGCAACCTGGAAATTTGATACCACTTGATAGAGGCAAAGGTGTCTCATCCTTCGATGAGATGGTGGCTATTGTTTTCAGTGGAGTAGACTTTGACGATCCAACTACGAACGTGCGGGGGCGTTGCGCCTTAGCAATCGCTAAACCAACTCCGAGAGGTTATTGACCATGCCGGAGCACGATCAACCTGATCACGAGGGTCTGTTTCCTGCACGTAAATGAAGAACAAGCAAGAAACTGAAATTTCAATCTGGATATTGCGAGCAAGAAACTGAAATTTCAATCTGGATATTGCGATTAAGGGGAAAGCTTTATTAATGAAGGTGGGGTTTTGTGACGTCTTTGTCTGGTCGTAGAACACAAACGAAGTACGCGAAGTTGCAGCTATGGCAAACTTTTAATCTAAAGAAAACTCAAAGTTTAAATGGTGCCTTACTGGATGTATTTGTACGGGGAAGAGAGGGGATTTCGTCCCCCCTTGGCAAGGTGGGACTAAAACACCTCCTGAGTCATTTCCCCTGCAATACGGACTCTAAAAAATAGCCTATAAGTAATATTTCAAAATTACATGGACCTAGCCCAAAAATAAGGTGGCGAGACACCTATATTAAGTTATGGATGAAATTTATGAAAGGGCATCTTTATATTTCGTCTATGTTCTTGTATGTCATCATGGTGGCTCCAAAGTACTGAAAACTCCACCAGAAACTCTGTTCTTGTTCCCCTTGCGCGCGTCATCTTCTCCATGCTTGATCATGCTCCAATGTTCAGCGTTCTTGTCCATGCTTGGCCCTTCATTTATAAGCAAAATAAATGTATCCAATTTAGGCAGCATCATGTTCTCATGAACATTAGAATCATTACCAAGAAACGAAAGTACCTGATAACTTAATTGGCGTCTTGTGAGCTTTAGTAATTGATCCAAGACGTATAGTAGCAGGGTTGTGGGTGTAATAAAGGTATTGATGTCCTCATCACTGAGTCCCAAAATTTCCTCTCATTATTAGATTGTAGTGGTGGGAAATTTCCCCATTAAATATCTAGGGACTCCCCTCCACCATGGCAAGCTAGGAACAGAGGATATTTAACCTCTAATAGATAAAATTATAAAGAGAATTGCTTGGTGGAGCGGAAAGCTCCTCTCCTATAAAAGCAGACTTGTTCTAATCCAAGCTAACTTGCAAGCATTCCCATTTATCTATTGTCCTTTTAAAATTTTCAAAATGGGCCATAGATTTTATCAATTCCCAAATGGCTAACGTGGAATGACTTTGAAGGCCATAGAAAGCTGCATTTAGCTAATTGAAAACCGGTTTGCATGAAAAAAGAGTTTGAAGGTTTGGGCATCCCTAACCTCTAGGAGATCAACCTCTGCTGGTTGGGGCCCTGGGTCAAGAGATATTATGAAGGGGGTGGCAAGCCTTGAAAAATAATCATTGATCATAGTACATGACTGGTAGGCCTAACCTATTTTGCCCCCAACCCTAACCTAACATTTCCGGAATCTGGAAAGGGGTTATATCCGTAATTCAAGCTTTAAAATCTGGGTATAGGTGGAAAGGTGGGAAGGCGGCTTTTAGGGACTTGATTTGGAGAGAATTGCCACTATACCACTAATGGAAACCACAAGTGCCAAAATACCATTATAAAAAACCAAAGTGTCAAAATAGCACTCCTCTCTCAGTTTTTCAGGCCACAATAGCACTTCCGTTAGATGTCAAACAAATTCCGTGAGTCAAACCGTTAGCACTTTGTCATTTTTTTTCTGGTATTCCCAAAATGCCCCTGGTAAACCTAAAGAGAGAGTGCCTCTCCAATCTCTCCCGTATCCTCCTCCCAGCCCACTCTCATGGTGGCGCGCCGGCGCTCGCTCTGCCGCCCTTCCACTCGCCCCACTGCCCTCCCCTAGCCTCAGCGCGCTCCCGACACCGCGTCCCGTAGCATCGCCGCCCAACGCCTCCCTCCCCGGGCTCTGGACGCCGACCTTCCAGGACCCCGACGAGGCACGACGCCGACCTCCAGAACCGCGACGAGGCCCGACGCGGTCCTCCCAGGTCCTCCACGGCAGCTGCTGGGGCGGCCTCCCCAGGCTCCCGAAGCCGCCCTTCCAGGCCCTCGAGGGCAGCTTCTGATTCGGCTCTCCCGACACCATCCTCCCAGGGCACTCGAGAACAGCTGCTGGGTCTCCCTCTCCAGGCTCCGACGCACTACACCCTTGATCCCCTCGACCTTGTATGATTTCCCCTCTGTTACCTTTAGTATTTTTCGTTGCAAGTGCTGCAAATCCTTGTCAGATATAGACTTTTTGAGTGAAAAAGAAGCAATGGGATGCAAATCTGATGCTTTAAACCTGCAATTAAGGCTTGGTATTACAATTAAGGCTTGTAGTAGTTTCTACCTGCTAGTATCTACTATCTCTACCTGCTAGTATGTACTGTGAATGGTGAACGCTCCTAGATGATAAGCCTCTGTTTTGCGTGTTTCAGATTCGATGGGTGATTTCAAAGTAGAAATAGATGTTCAGTCTTACTTGACGATTGTAGACGGCAGAAGAGTGTACACAAGGGGCAGAACATGGAATTTTATGGCCGGTCGGGGCTTGTCCGTGGCGCGGATAGAGGAGGTTGTGGAGGAGAGGTACAAATGGTCTGCTGATCAGAGAATGACCATTTGGTATGGATCCGGAGGTAACACCGTCCCATTGATCTCTGAATCAGAGGTAGCTCAATTGTTTGATATATGTTCAGACACAAAATTAGTAAGGTTCGGTGTGACCATTGAGAGAAAACAGCAACAAAATGAACCTGCTCTTGTCATAACCGAGGAGATGGATGATCCCAATGGCAAGGTTCAAAGCGGCATATGAGGGAATTCTCATGCCAATTAGGGGCAGATCCCAATGGCCCAAGGTAAATCCTGGATTTGATATGATCCCTCCAAAGCTTACGAAGAGTGCTGGACGTCCAAGAACTAGGAGGATACAGAATTACACCGAAGGTGGAACTGGCAAAAAACATAAATGCAAAAGGTGTGGAGCATTAGGTCATCTTCGAAAGACATGCAAGGAGCCAGAGATTAAAAGTGACGTGGACCGAGATGCTACTCCTCCTCCACGGTAATTATTTCATGAGTCTAAATTTCTTTCACTTGCTGCCAAATGTCTTGCATATTAATTGCTAACAATGTTGTGTTGAACTGTAGGAAAAAATCAAAGGTTGAAGCAAGCGTTGCAGCTACTTCTCCTAAGACACCAACTAAGCAAGGTACTCAACTTGGTACTCCTACAAGTCCAATGACAAGGCAAAGGGCAGCTCCTATTGCAATTGCTTCAACACCTCCTAGTGCATCTACAAGGAGCAAAACTGTTACTCCTAGCCCTCTTCGGTGAGTTTAGTTCATTTGGTTGTGAGAACCGTGATCTTTTGCTTATGTTATGAGTTTTGCTTTATTGGAATGCAAATTTTCTGTTTTCTCTAAATTGCCACTTGTCTTGTCTGTTCATTAATTTCTATTTTCTCTAAATTGCCTTCATCCTGATCCTTAATCTCTATTTTCTAGAAACAACAATGCCATGTGAAGGAGGATATCAGCAAGCTTTTGGATGTTGATCGCCCAAATCAGGTTGCATATTTTGTTCTTTTATGTTATATGACTGTTGGTTCTTCTTTGTTGGATGTTGAGCGCCCAGATCAGGTTGCTCACAACCTTTCTTTTTTTCTATCATGTGGCTAATACTAGAAAGAAGACATCCAACACTATGACATCTACATTCAGGAAATGTCATAATACTAACTAATACCATTTTCAACTTGCCGTTATATGGATTTTGGTTCGTTGACCAGGGAGAGCGGAGAGCTGCATTTCCTTGATCAGTTGCAGTTCTAACTCTCTTTATTATAACTTGTAGGAGATTAATTAGATGCTATGTAACCGGAGCCAGTACTCCTATCCTATGATATGATGACCGTTTGCAACCGTGCATGCATGCTTAGTAGCAGAATGGTGTACGTGCATGCATGCTTAGTAGCAGAATGGTGTACGTGCATGCATGCTTACTAGCAAAATGGTGTACGTGACTAGGAGGTGCTATTTTGCTAATTGCTATACTGTGTTGTGAGAACCATTTTGTGTCCATGTACATTCTGTGTTGAAGAGGTAAGGGCATGCAAGTTTTCTGGATGATGTTAGTCTCAGTTATGAACTAATGGTATTTTGGCTAGAGAAAACTTAAATGAGTGCTATTTTGGCAAGTTGGCTTTTACTAGTGGTATTTTGGCATGTTTGGTTTTGACTAGTGGTAGTTTGGCTATTGTCTCCTTGATTTGCATGTAAAATCTGATAGACCATGTGGGGGCTGCAAATGAAGAGGACACGACGTGGGACAAATGTCGAACGAAAAGGGGAACACTATGTTTTTTTTTAGATAATGAAGATAGGAGGATAAGGAAGAAGAGAGGAGAGGAGATTCATTGTTGCAGACAGAACCAAAGATAAAATATATGCAGACTAACTACTGTACGATAAATTGTTTGTTCAGAATAGCTGGCTTTTGTGTCTTTTCTTTGCATGTTTTCCACCCATATTGAAGTACTTGTATACAGTATAAGTTTGTTTCGTATTGTGAGCTGCAGACTCTACAGCTGGTAATATTGCTTCTTTAGTCTGAACATTCCATACTAATCTACTAGTTCCTCAATAATTTTATCGGCTGACACGTACAGTCCCGCAAAGTATCTACATTTGCTCACACAATCTACAGCACATTTCAACAACTAAACAGAATTTTGATATGGAGTTGATGCAAGAACTGGAGAAGTGAGAGAGCAATTTACAACTGGGGGAAATCTAGAAATGCTAAAACAACAGCAAGCAAAGATTGTCATCCCATCCATCACATGTTGGCACATTGGGCAATACAAAACAGAAAGCAAACTTGCATTAGCTATCTTGGAGTATATGTATCTGTACAGGGGCATGTTCCATTATTGTTTTGTGCCACTAACTAGCCTTTGCTGTAATCAAGGAACATCTACAAATATGTGCCTTCATCACCAGCAGCCTCCTTTGAGAGCTTGTCTCATCAATCATGGTGTTAGTAAGAAACTCACGGCTATGTCAAGCCAAGCGATGAAGGTTGCTTGAAGCTAGAGCCACTTGCTTTACTGAAGGATGTGATTGCCCTATCCTTGGAGACAGTATTGCTTAAAGCCAACTCGGAAGAATTTGACTGTTGATTGTTTTCACTGTGGCCAGGTCTGGCCCATATTTTGATTAGTCCCTCGCGGCAAATGGTGACGATTGATTCAGTGCTGAACACCACACCAGACAGGAGATCCGCATGTACTCGGTGGGCGACAAGAGGTGAAAGCTTCGGCACGTCCCGCATTCTGGGAGAAGGTTGAAGAATACCTGTTGGAGGGCATGCACTGTCCCAGTGTGCAGAAGGGCTCCCACTGCTAAATGTTGGCGAACCACCTGAAGGATGACGTAGTGGGACAACAATCTCATCCATTGCCAAATCCCACAGAAGCAATTGGGTATCCTAAGAGTATGCCAGAGTGGCAATTGATATCAGTAGTCAACCGTGTTGGAGAAAGCAAACTGTAAAAACACTTGCCAATTTATCTGATAGCTGACTGTATATTCATATAATAAGCTAAGACATGATAAGTTCATAACAGATCACCAAGTTTTGACAAAAATCAATCTGATCTTCTAAAAATATGATGAGGTAAAATGACACTCAATAGTTAAGTTCATCAACATGAATCGAAAATATTGGCGAAATCACACTACGAAAAAAGCAGCATGAGCAGCGTAATTACTGGAGAAATTTGCATATTTATTACATAATTAGTGTGATCAGTTCAATGCCCTGCAATAAGCATAAGACTGAACAGCAAGGAACATTCCAACAGTTCATTAACTGAAGATCTCCCAGTAATTAAGTAAGCAGGGAAGAAATTGAGAGGTTAAGTATTTTAAGGTACTCCCAGATTTCACTCTTATTTGTACTAAAGAAGTTACAAGATCAGACAGGCATGCATCGGTTTATCTCTACTGCTTAAAAAAGACGCAAGGCTCTGTCTCCCATCTTACGATATCCGACTCCCCACGCCTCACGTCGTCCGTACTGCCCTACGACCTGTTTTTTCCTACGTCCGTACTCCCTCTCCCATCGGTTTTCTTGATCCCCTGACATCACACAGCATAGGAACACAAACCCATCTTTGATCGAAACGAAACCCTAACCCTAGCATTATGGAGGCCCCTCCACCGCTGCTCGATAGCAGGAAATGAGTGCCTTTCATAATTGCTTCATCATCTCTACGTTGTTGACGTTTGAACTGCTGCTATTCACACTTGAAATAAACCTGCTTTCATTTGGTTTCTGATTTGTGACAACTTGTTGTGCTCCAGTGCTCGGTTTGAAAATTGTTTTTGGAATGATTCCTCTGAATAGACTGCTTATGTTTGAATTTATACATGTATGCCTAACTTGATAAAAACGGGATCTACTATTCTCATATGTGATTAAATACCACATGTTAGAAATTTGCAGAGGCAACTCCGGGAAGAGATTGACATGCATGTGGCGTTGACAGATGCCATCACACATAATGCAGAGCTGATACTTAAATCTACCATAAAGCTAAGCTACCAATAAGGTGAGCAGCAGCATGCTTGACATGTACAATATTAATTTGTTGGTTCTTGTAGTGCCACAAGATTATGTTTGTTCAGACTGTGTAAATTAACATGTCCTTGAGCTATTTCACAGCTTTCAATTAACTTGTGTGGTCTACTATATTTTACAGTAGCAGAATTTCTTTTACTGTGTGAACAGAGTGTAATTGTCCAAAAGATGTATATTTTATTTATTTTTGTCTCTCACCCAGTTTCAGTATCGGTCCTCTCAACCTGACAAAGCTTTCTTTTTATATGGTACTTAAGAATAGTTATTATGGTGGAGCGGAGTTAGCACTTGCTCACCAATGACTCTTCCTCATAGAGTTTTGCCGAACTAGAGTTAGTATATGCATTCTTCGGCTAGAGAAAACAATGACTTTCATTGGTAGATCGGGTTTATACATATGCATTTCTGATATACTGTGGAGATATTATTTTCTCACGGGGGCTGCAGATATCCTTTGAGAAAGATACCACGTGCACATACTAAAAGAATTTGACGTGGTAGCCTGCATCAGTTTTTGAATGATTTTGTAGAAGTTTGCTAAAAGATAAAGCAGGTGCAACACTTCATTTGTCGCAACATGGTAAAATATTGCAAGCATTTTGGACAACTCTTAAATTCATCTATATGAGCAACTCCTGAGTGTTAGTTAAACAATGTTGAAAATCGTAATGTTATTCCATAGCAAAGCACAGGTTCACATAAGCGGGTTCATATGTCGGACATTCCTTTTTGAATATTTTTCAGTTACAATGATGCCAAGTGACATATTTAGAGGTAATATTTCCTCCACATCGCCATCATCCATAATTTTGATTATTCCATCCATGTTGTGGAAGTGTTGCCAACATGGTTCTAACTATGCATGTGCTTAGGGCATCTCTAGCAGACCCCCTAAAGGTCACATTTGAGAAGAAAAAGTGTCGTTTAGGGGATTAAGGGGTATCTAGCAGATCCCCTAAACCAAAATTTCCTCAAATACGACTCTTCCTCCCATAAAACTGCCCCCCATCTGCTCAAATAGTCCAGCCGATGTGATTCTCAGCAAAAATAAGCGAGCTGCAGGCCTCCCGTCTGACCACGCCGCCGCCGGTGGCCATCCGCCACCCCGGTAATCGGAAAAATGGAACCCTCCACCGCCCCCGCACCTCCGGCGACCCTCATCGGCGACGAGGAATTTCGCGAATCCCCTCAGACCTGTCATCTACGTCGTCCTCCTGCCGCCGCTCCTGGATCCCATGCGTCACCGGAGACGTTCATCGTCGCACAACGGGATTCCGACTCGAGACAAGCACAGCGTCAAGACGAGCAGGATGAGGCAAGCAGCACAAGCGTGGCCACATCTCGATCGAAGCGCCAACATTGGGAGTAGAGCCAAAGCTCGTCGACCGCACTGCCGTCCTCACAGGGCCACGGCACCCGAATGCTCCAGCTGGTGGGTGCCTTCGTCGTGCGCAGCGTCACAGCCACCGTCACCACTGACCAGCTCTTGCACGCCGGATCCAGTCGCAGCGACCCAGGCTCCCCTCCTTCCGTCCCACTCGGCCTAGTGCGCGCAACTCCACCTCACCGGCTGCGGCAGCATCACAGTGAGCTCTGAAGTCCCAAGGCTCCATGTCCTACGTGTTGTGGAGGGGCGTAGGAGGATTTGGTGCTATTTGTTAAGCGACACGGCAATGTCGGGCCCCAAATCCAAGGCGAAAGCCGACCGGGAGCCCACGCGACACAGCAACGTCGCTAGTGTCATGTTCCTGCCACTGCCGTTGCAGCGCATCCATCTCCACGGGTGCATTTTGACTCGTGACCCCTGTGATCTGTTTCATCGAGCTGAGCGCGTACTTGATGTACAGGGGGTGCAGAACAACATGGCGGCGTACGTGATGTTCGCTTGCAGAGAGATGAACTGGATTCAGTCCATGCTCTACTTCTACGGCTACACCTGCTACTGGTTAATCCTCTTTACTACAGATTTGATGAATTGTGTATGTGGATGTGTAGTGTATGTGTTTGATGAATTGTGTGAGCCAAATACACATATAAGAGGAAAAGTTATAGGAGATCTGCTAGTTGAGAAACAGTGACTTCCCTAAAAGAAATAGGGAAATGGGATAGGGGAAGATTTGACACTTTTATGATAGGGAGTCTGCTAGAGATGCCCTTACCATGTCATTGTACTTTCCTATACCTATGATTTGTGCATGTATCTAAAAGAAGTTTGAACATATGATTCATGTCTATCTCTACAGGGAGTCTGGACAGAGGTGTCAAGCTTGATCGAGAAGGCGCAGAGGTAATTTAACCGGTCGAGGAAGGAGTGATTTAACATTAAAAAGGTCAACAGTGGCGGTGGAAGAAGTGATTTAATGTTAAAAAGGTTAACAATACTCCCTGATGTTCCCTAAAGGTATATGTTAGACACAATTAGTGTTAAACAACTAGATTATGCTTGCCACCTATAACAAAAAGAAAGTCAACAATGCTCCCTGATGTTCCCCAAAGATATATGATACACAACTAGGAAAATTGCCCGTGCGTTGCAACGGGAAACACGCTAGTAAAACATTGTCATGGTGTGAAAACATGCATGAAAAAAAATGAAAGGATTATACTTCCTGCGTTCCAAAATAAGTGTCTCAACTTTATACTAAATTTAATACAAAGTTGTACTAAGGTTGAGACACTTATTTTGGAACGGATGGAGTATGTGTTTTTACGTCCTCGTCGTATCTGGATTGACGCCTTTTTTTACTATTGTGTACAATGACATGAAAGTGTACATACCATTGCCTAATATCATATCCGCCTTAGGAGTATTGTACATTATATTTTTCATCTATATATCTTCTGTAAGAAGTAAGATCATGGTTCGAATAAAGTTGTTCACGCTACCATTGCTCGTCATATAATCTCAAAATAATATATGCATAATTGGACCTCGCCAAGATAAAGACGAGATGTTGTATTTTATGATGTTATGTTTTCTGCACATGCAATGGTAGTTTCCTAGGAAAATAATCTCAGTAAAACAACTGAAATAAAAACGAAGGATATTTTACCGGGATCTGATACGAACGTCAATAAAAATAGATCAGACCACCATCAATTAACACACACACATATATGGAATTGTGCTCGATTTTTACTCAACGTGGCAAAACAAAAATTCTGCAAATGAATGATAATTGACGAACTGTTATTAGGGTTGAAATGCGATTGCTATGTGATTTGAGTATTTCCTCCGAATTTTACTTTTCTGTCGATCATCTGGAAGAAAGACTGCTATATGTTTCTAGTGATTTGGTCAGAACTTGAATTCCAAGTTATATATGCAGCACTACATGATTGCCTTAACACCCCTTTTAAGAGTACATGTGCTAATCTGATAATCTAGATCAAAAATATGCTAATGTTGGAACCAAAATATGCAAAAGAACGTAAATTACAATATATACATTGAAGATAAGTACTAAAAACACAATTCCATAACGGTGCTAGCTGACTTGTATTATTCTTGTAGCATAATACTGCTACTGCTTGCTTGTTTGATTAACTACAGGACCAGTATTTTGATTTCACTTGAGAAAGTAAGTGAATCTTCTTCTGATGCATGATACCATCTTTTGTGTTCATCATGCACTGTGTTTTTTTCCAGTTGTGTATAAACTAAACTGAAGCTATCAGTTAAATGTGAGATCGATCAAAATGGCTAACAAAATGATGCCAATTTATGCATTTGCAAACATCTAGCGTGTTGCAACTAATTCTCTCGGCTCTCTTTTTCTGAGCTGCAGGTTGACTCCCAAACAAAGCAAAGTATAAAAAAAATTAAAACAAAAAAAACACATGTAAGAACCAGGGATCGAACCTAGAACTCCTGCTTGCAGCCGTGAGGCACATGCCACTGTGCTACACAAACGTTTTTGGCATACAAAGGACTTTCACCCGTAATAAACTAAAGCCAGCGGCGACTTGAGAAGGGAAAAAACAAATCGTTTTTTTCACTTACCGGTGGCAAGGGGGTAATTATTAGCAACTACGGGGGTAATTCTTATGACGGACGACAGAAACCCAATTCTCTTTATTATTAGGTAAAGATTAGTGTTAAACAACTAGAATACGCTTGCCCCCGTTGCAAAGCATGGGCAATTACCTAGTCTTATTAAAGATGAGCAGTACATATTTTTATGGATATGCCATAAATGTTCAAGCTATAATACAATGAATCAACTTCAGATACCTGACCAACAGAACCAAAACGATACACCGCATTTTCTCCCGTTCCATCAGCATTTGGTGGGGACCAATATGGATCAAAAGCAACTCCACTAACCTGTTTGCAAAAAAATTACCCATGTCGTCAAATACAACTTCTGAAAGCAAACGTCAAGACATTGAAAAAGCCTCAAGGGAAATTCAATTGATACCCAAGAATTATGCCCTTCACCCCATGCAACAGTCTTCCTGTCGTCCATGCTCCATACCTGCACAAGATCATCTTCACCACCTGTCAATAGATATTTGCCATCCGAGCTGTAAAAGCAGACCACAGTCAAACTAGGTCAGAAACTGGGCCATACTCATTTCTTCATCATTCTTGACTGATCCACCCAAATAAATACTCATAATTGACAAAACCATAGAAATGTGAGAACAAATAGAAGATAAGAATCAAGATCAGAGAACCCATAAGATGGTAGAGAGACGCTTCAATGCATAGCTCATGGCGTACACAATAGAGCCATATACTAGCTTTATTAGATATCATCAAGGAAACTACAACAATTTTGGATGCTAGTCAGCCCAGGCAGGTTTTAGAGTCTGAACTTTGAAGTACTTTAAACTAAAGGTCATAAATAGAAAAACATTCCACACAAACATCAGCATACAAAATAGAGTAAACTGCATAAGTATGGCTAAGAAATAATTTGCAGAGCAGCCAACCATAAAACTAACTGGGAGAAAACATGGCAAACACATACAGAAGACATCGAATCATTCAAATGTAATAAAGGTACCTCCAGGTGCAACACAAGAGAGCGCCATAATAACTTTTGCCACCAAATATTAGCTGTTCCTTTGAAAAGTCAAACACTCTCAAATAACCTACATATGGTTCATCGATATTAGTTAAGCCTGAAATGTAGGATGGTGGAATTTCTGAGTAGTAAAAACGTCTCCAGTGTGGGTCTATCTAGGATAAAGGAAGTACCATCTCGCCCAACTGTCGCCAAGTATGCCCCATCTGGAGAGAAGGAAATTGCATTGATTGAACCATGACAAACATGCCACCTGGCAATTGGGTTACTCTGTAATGTTTTTGAGATAAGAGCAGCAATTTAGTGTGTAGGGATCTGCCGTCCCAATATGCATAAACCCATAAAATCCATAATAAAATGGTCAAACAAACACATTAAAAATTACAGAAGCGCATGATTGACTGCTAGTTCAACTGACTACAAATTAAAATTCTACACATTCACATAATCTTTTGCCTACTACATCCATAAACTTTGTGAGTTTCTTGGAACATTATTTCATACACTTTCTCTATTCTGGATGTAGGATCTCCTGGGCACCACCTAATTTTCCTTAAAATATATTCAACAATAATCATTGTCCCAGATTCTGTAGGTAGAAATAAACCCAATGGCTTGATGTAAACTCATGTACCAAATGTTATGAGAGAAGCATTTGCAGGATACCAAAAATCATAGGTTAACGAAACTACCGCCCAGATCCCAATATTCACTGTAGAATTTATATAGTCAGCTTACTGGTATGATAGTACCTTTTGCAAACGTATGCCAGTAGAGTTTTAATCACAACAGTAAATTCTAGTCTAGAAACAAAAATCATAACACTGTTTGCAGGTGGAGACTAGCAAGGGAACACTGCATAGGTAGGAGCCAGCTGGGAGATTACCATTTTCTATTACTCACCCAAACTCTTAAATGCAAGCATAAAGAAAAACGTCCACTTTTGAGGAACTAATTTATGTCTGCTGTGTGTACATAAGCATCCATGGGAAATCAGAATGTTAGAAGCCATTTTAAATGGTGAGCTCTCTTAAACGGTTCAGATTGATTTTTCTCTGAATAATGGTGAATTTATACTGATAGTATCACTGTTCAGCCATTTACATTTCTATGCGTAAGAAAAGGAACATTAATGCTCATTGCATCAAGATACATTTAACGTTAAGAATGGTAAACTAAAGTGACAAACTGTAGGGTATGTAACAGATCACCAGGCCACAGTTTCATGCCCACAGAGAGGGCAAAATGCACTTCTATAATAAATTAACTAATTGAACAAAAAATAATGTGGTTTAAGGAACTAATACTGAATGCCTAAAATACCTTACTCGACTTTGCATGTGAAACCATCAACTGAGCTGGGTCCTTTATAGCTGGAAATGTACACTCCGTGTTTCCATCTCTGCACTGAATGTAAAGAATATACATCAGTTCAAACATCAGCGCAAACATTTATAGATGCCAAATTCCATGATCATCATTGCTCACTTTATCATACACATACAAATTTCCATCAGAGTGGCTAACAACAAACATGCCTTCACACTCCGGAACCCATGCAACAGAAGTGCAACGGCTGCAAACAATAGTACTGAGAAGTCAACAGGAGTTAACTAAAATAATAAGAGGGGATAAGCATCTGTAAGAACCAATATGCAAGCAGCACTCAGCTTATATTGCAGTCATGCAGACTAAAGTCAGAAGCCCCCCAGGGCGCCCAACCCCATCAAAATAATGCATTAAATCTCTGATTTTAAGAGAAATATCGAGAGCAGCCAGTACAAATTTTACTTCCCCTTATCTACTTCTACAAACCATACTGATTCATAGGTGTGCAAGTATATGCCATGAGACACCAGATGATGAACACACAAGGAAATCAGGTCCTTCTTTTGTCTCCACAATATGATGAGTTAATACAAGGCAATACCTGACAGCATATAGGCAATAAACAGAAAGACAATTGCCTTACCATAGATTGGTGGAGCCAAATATTTGCTCAGCCGTTGATTGTTTCAACGTCCCAAACAAAGTCTATCGTGTTTTAAATTCTTTATTAAATGCTTCTGGAGTCCTTGTGAGGGAATGTGAAGGAAGATAACTTTTGTAACTCCTAATATTTTTTTTGTCGTCTATCTGATACTTAAAACTGACATGACTAAACTGGGGAAAATGATGGGTTCTCGAGTAATACACCCTTCATTCCAGAATATAAGGTGTATTGGTTTCCGTGCAAGTCAACCATTTGAAAGTTTGACCAAGATTATAGAATAAAATAAAAACATCTGCCATACCTAATAGATAAAATATGAAACTACTTTTCATGACGAATCAAATGACATAAATTTCATATTGCAAATATTGATATATTTTTCTAAAAGCTCGGTCAAATATGCACTTGTTTGACTTTTGAAAAAACAAATACACCTTATATAAAGGAACGGAGGGAGTATATCAGAGTGCTGTATTTGCATCTATGCATACTTGATGGAATCTTGTAGAGTATGTTAAATCACAAGATAGTGAAATAAACAAGCAAACAACAACATTATTAATAGGTAACACTGATTACAACAACAACAACAACAACAACAACAACAACAACAAAGCCTTGAGTCCCAAACAAGTTGGGGTAGGCTAGAGGTGAAACGCATAAGATCTCGCAACCAACTCATGGCTCTGGTACATGGATAGCAAGCTTCCACGCACCCCTGTCCATAGCTAGCTCTTTGGTGATACTCCAATCCTTCAGGTCTCTCTTAACGGACTCCTCCCATGTCAAATTCGGTCTACCCCGCCCTCTCTTGACATTCTCCGCACGCTTTAGCTGTCTGCTATGCACTGGAGCTTTTGGAGGCTTGTGTTGAATATGCCCAAACCATCTCAGACGATGTTGGACAAGCTTCTCCTCAATTGGTGCTACCCCAACTCTATCTCGTATATCATCATTCCGGACTCGATCCTTCCTCGTGTGGCCACACATCCATCTCAACATACGCATCTCCGCCACACCTAACTGTTGAACATGTCGCCTTTTAGTCGGCCAACACTCCGCGCCGTACAACATTGCGGGTCGAACCGCCATCCTGTAGAACTTGCCTTTTAACTTTTGCGGCACTCTCTTGTCACAGAGAATGCCAGAAGCTTGGCGCCACTTCATCCATCCGGCTTTGATTCGATGGTTCACATCTTCATCAATACCCCCATCCTCCTGCAACATTGACCCCAAATACCGAAAGGTGTCCTTCCGGGGTACCACCGCCATCAAGGCTAACCTCCTCCTCCTCACACCTAGTAGTACCGAAACCGCACATCATGTACTCGGTTTTAGTTCTACTAAGCCTAAACCCTTCGATTCCAAGGTTTGTCTCCATAACTCTAACTTCCTATTTACCCCGTCCGACTATCGTCAACTAGCACCACATCATCCATAAAGAGCATACACCATGGGATATCTCCTTGTATATCCCTTGTGACCTCATCCATCACCAATGCAAAAAGATAAGGGCTCAAAGCTGACCCCCGATGCAGTCCTATCTTAATCGGGAAGTCATCGGTGTCGACATCACTTGTTCGAACACTTGTCACAACATTATCGTACATGTCCTTGATGAGGGTAATGTACTATCTTTGGGACTTTGTGTTTCTCCAAGGCCCACCACATGACATTCCGCGGTATCTTATCATAGGCCTTCTCCAAGTCAATGAACACCATATGCAAGTCCTTCTTTTGCTCCCTATATCTCTCCATAAGTTGTCGTACCAAGAAAATGGCTTCCATGGTCGACCTCCCGGGCGTGAAACCAAACTGGTTTTTGGTCACGCTTGTCATTCTTCTTAAGCGGTGCTCAATGACTCTCTCCCATAGCTTCATTGTATGGCTCATCAGCTTAATTCCACGGTAATTAGTACAACTCTGAGCGTCCCCTTGTTCTTGAAGATTGGTACTAATATACTTCGTCTCCATTCTTACGGCATCTTGTTTGCCCGAAAAATGAGGTTGAAAAGCTTGGTTAGCCATACTATCGCTATGTCCCCGAGACCTTTCCACACCTCAATGGGATACAATCAGGGCCCATCGCCTTGCCTCCTTTCATCCTTTTTAAAGCCTCCTTCACCTCAGACTCCTGGATTCGCCGCACAAAACGCATGCTGGTCTCATCAAAGGAGTCGTCCAGTTCAATAGGTAACACTGATTCAAATCAGAAAATGCAAACAACCTCCAAATATCATATATGACATGCACATGGATAGCATGAATGAATAATGAAAATTAAAACATGCCTGCTGATGCTCATTCCATCTTTATCACCCCTATTATAATGTTGGGCTGCAACAGGCTTCCTTCCAGGTTCTTGTAGCTGTTGCCTCAGCGACATTGAATAAACTGCATAATCGACACACCATAAACACATTCCATTTTGAAGCGGAAAAACAGCTAACAAATACTGCACTAACCATCCCCTGATCCCATCCCAATGATTAAGTCATGCCCCTCCTTGGCCTCCGAGTCAAATGCGTGGCACAATGGGTTAGAGTTGCTAAAATGGATGGACTTTAGCGGATCCTAGTGAAATTAATCAGCTGATTAGAACCAACAGTACAACTGCATTTAGCATGCGTCAAATAAAGGATTGCAGACCTTGTCCTGGGAATTAAGGTCACTGATGAATAGTGTATCCGCAGAATTGTAGATGATGTATGCACCCTTGCCATCGTAGTTTGCTACAGCTTGAGATCCTCCAAGGCTTGTAGATGTACCAAGGGTTCCTCCCACACGGTTGCTTCCAGACACAGCACGACTGACACCATTGCCCCCAACAAAGCTAAGTGCCCGGCTACCATTCCCGGTACCCAGCAGCCTTGCTGCGGCCGATCGCATCCCACTGCTGGAGCTTGGTGTTGATGGTGTGGAGCCTTGGCCAGTCGACCTCTCCTTCAGGTATGCCACCGTCAACTGCCACAATCAATAAACAAACTTACTATTTTTTTAACAGGAAACAAACTTACTACAAAACAAGAATCTGGAAGACCAGGACCGGACAACAGGCTAACCAGTTCGGCCAATCAAGCCTAAGCTGTTACTACAAAATGACAGAGATGAGAAGTAATAGCAATAGTTACTATAAAGCCGTTCAAAAAACAATTAACTACAAAAGTGAGAAGACAACCAGAATTATTCAATATCAGTACTGAAATAAATAGTTAGCAGCAACCTACACTAAAACTAAGGCTGGTCATAGTGGGGAGTTAACTTTATACTAGTGTCATGCATAACACTAATCTATGTTACTACCTTCATTAGTGCAAAGTAACATAGTAGTAGTATGGCTTCATGCATTAACGTGTAGACTAATTTTCTCTTGGGAAGCGTTAGAGTGGTAGTACCATCTCCGTTCCTCATTTAATACTATGCCATGTCACTAATCACTAATATGACTAGTTGGCATTGCATGAGTATGCATGTTACTACCTATGTTACTCCCACGATGAATAGTCTAAGGCTAGTCATAGTGGGGAGTAACTTAGATTATGTTACTACCTCCATAGTGGGTAGTGTCATCCGTGCGATAACATAGGCTTCATTTATTACTTTGTATAGTCATTTTACATTGGGAACCGCTCTGTGATGGTAACATATTATGTTACTCCATTTGCATCTCTCCTCATCTTGCCACTTCATATTTTTTGCCTATGTGACATGCATGTTATTACTTGTGTTACTTCCACTATGAGAAGCTAATAGAGATTCCAACATATCAAGGAAGCGCTCATGATAAGATCACTAGCTACAAGCCAACAGCACAAGAAACTGTGTAATGAAAATCTAACACCAATCGAAATCCTAGCAGTGTATAAAATAACGCTATCAAATTTCATTTAAATACCACGCCCGAGCCACTCGAAATCTCAACAACGATGCAAACCCGCCGAAATACTCGACGAGACAACCCAATTCACCATGCAGAATTCCAACCTAGATCCCCCTAGTTGGCGCCAGAACCGCGACGGCGTCCACGGGTACCTGCGAGACGGTCTTCCCGCCGTGGTTGTAGTGAAGGACAGCGGTGGAGTGAGCTTTCTCGTACTGCAGCTTGTACCTCCCCTCGGGCGTCTTGAAGTAGGTCTTGAGCCCGGCCGCCGTCGCCGCCGCGGCGCCGCCGCCACCAGCCCCCGCCGCCGATGAAGACGACGAATACGACATCGCCGCCATGCTCTCGCACCGCTACCGTCCCCTAACTCTCCCTCGCGATCGCCTCCCGCTGCCCCGCAGTGCTTGTAACTCCCACGGGAGACGACAAGCGGTGGCTCGATTTGGGAGAAGAGACGAAGACGAAAGAAAAGAGACAAACATATATATAAAAAATAGAGAAAAAGAAATAGCCTCCGTTCAGACCCGGCCCAGGGTTCACGGGCCGTGCCCTGCCGGCCCGCGTGCCTCTCTGCCTGGCTATTTATATTTTTGGTAAACGCTTGTAGCCGGTCAGCCGACCGAAATTGGGTCGGTCGCCTCCTCACGCAAAGTGTACACACATGGGACCCACGCGCCTCCACTCATCATAGAAACTTATTCCGACAGTACCTATCCCCAACCTCACGCGTGTCTATCCGGGCCCGCCCCACCCCGCTTCTCTCTCTAAATCCCCAAAATCCCAGCTCCCATGACAATGACCGAGGGGCGCCAGAGCCGATGCGCGGAAGTCGCTTCCATGGACGCGAATCTACATCCTCTTCTTCCCCGAAAATCGAACGCGGTGAAATGCAACCATGGACAGCAGGAGATCCGGTGTCAAGGGTAGCTGCAACCGGCGTTCATGGGAGTTGCGACCTAGGCGCGAGCTGCAACCATGGATGGTGGGGAGCTGCAACCGGCATCCGGAGGAGCTGCAACCGGTGTTCGAGGTAGCTGAAAACGGTGAACGGCGTCATGTTGTGGGCTAGGGCGGCGGTGCAACCATAGAAACAGTGAGTTCTTTTTTTGTTACCACCGGCAAGATGAGGTGTTACCACGGGGCAAGGCTAGGTCATGGTATGACGGTGGTAAGGGAGATCTTTGCAGAACGCACGCATTTATTAATCGTTCTTTTTCTCAATAACTATGTCAATTTTTTGAGCCGGAACCATATCATATTTTGGTTGGAATCATGTAAATTTTTTGCTGAAAGTATACCAATGTTTTTGCTAGGAACATGTCATTTTGCTGGAACTATGTCATTTTTCTTTGGAACCATGTTTTTCTTGTGGCAACGGCACAAACCAAAGCGAGGACGAGATGTCGTGATGGTGCGACGGGCAAGGTGAGATGGATGCTTGGCGACGGCCAGGAGGTGGGTCGACGTCTTCTTTGGGGAGGGAGGGGCATGTGCACGCAGGAGGATAATGAGAAAGAGGAGCGCGAGGGAAGAAGATGACCGAAGGATAAGAATCAAGCGGTGAGAAGGGGCCAATCCGGCTAGTACACAACCGGCCGAAACTTTGGGCGGTAGCCACGACGCCTAGTATCGCCCTTTATGTTTACGATGAGGCACGACACTACAGTAAATGGGTCGTGTCATGCCGGACGCATGCCTCTTCCGAGCCCGGGCATGGCACTCTTGTAAATGGGTCGGCCCTTGAGTTTAGCAGGTGTGTGGCGAGGATGCTTGTAGGCCTTATAGGTTGGTTTTTGGCCATTTTTATCTGCTGGACTGTCTTTGGGGACATATATATGTAAGTAAAAATAAATATAAAAAAAAGCAGTCGTGTCATGCGAGTGGCCAGCCTCATGACCCATGCGGCCCATGTGCCGAGCCGTGCCAGTAACGCAGCGTGTTAACAGGCTAGCCCGCGGCCTAGGTGGCCTGGTGCTTTTGTTAATGGGGAGGCAAGAATAAAAAATAACCAAGTATATTATAAAAGTTCATCAGATCAGAAGTACAAAACACCTCAAACATACTAAAAATTACATCGAGGTCTCTATACCATTAAATGACCACTACCACTACTAAGGATGCAAGCGAACGTGTTCGTGACCGACCGCGAAGCCAGAACTAAGCTACGTTAATAACCATGATAATGTAAAATTGATCGATGAGGACGCTCGCAAACTTCGTAGACGCATCCGCCTTCATCTCTAACCGCCGCCAGAAAGAGTCGACGATGCATCGCTATTGTCGCTCCTCTACCACAGCAGACCTTGTTGATGACAGATGGGAAGTCTTCGTGGATGACTAGCACCCTCGAGCCATAGTCGTCATCATTAAAACCTTGAATAGATCTGAAGCAATTGACATCAAATCTCATTGATGCACACGCATGATGAGAAACCCTAACCCACAACCCCAAGAAGACGGCGGAAATCTACATCGAAGATCTGTCAACTACGTTTAGATAGATGAACTCGAGGAGGATCGAAGTCTGGAAAACAAACTTGAAGAAGAATTGCCAACATCCAGTCGAGCTCCCGGCACTTCTCCCTTATCCCGCAAGTTGTACACGCAACCAACGATTCCATCCGTCCGAGCTCCCGGCACTTCTCCCTTATCCCGCAGGTCGTACACACAACCAACGACTTGGGGCCACCGCCTCGTCGGGTTTGACCTCGGCCTCCCCTTGTCACCCCCACCTCATCACCATCGTCATTTGTGGCCCTGGAAGCGGATGCGATGACTTGCATCACCAAGAATAGAGCTTTAGGCTTGTGAGATGTTAACGAGCGCTTGTTGACTGCATCGTGTCATATCTAATGAAGCTCTCGCTGTAATCTGCCTTGGCCTTGCTTGTTCTTGGTCGGTTGATACATATGATTACAAGATCTCCTTTTTCCTTAAGTGTTGAGTACTGGTATACACAAATCCATCCTTCTCCGAAAATGTCCACCCTTTGCACAACTTTGGTCCTCCCCTTATATAAGGATGAGGACACCACGAATGGCGTGCTAAATAAGATGTTAAAACAATCTGATTGATCGGGCCTGCACGGCCCACCACTGGTACCTCGTGCTATACAAACTGTTTTTAACCCCTTTCCGCAATGACATTCGGGACCGTCGTCAAGTGAGTGACTGCAATAGGGGGTCCTTCCCACACGACCCAAAAACCGTCGGGGGTAGGCGAGCGGCTACTGGCGCTCGCCATAGAATAAATGTATGAGAAGTCGCCCCAGTCCCACACGTTACGTCTCGACGTTACGTTTCTGATTCGAGAGACGTCCTAAATGATTATGCTGCTATAGTCGTGTGAAAAAGGTGGACATCAAATTTAATCAATCGATGTGTTTGCGATCCGTATGTTATTGCACACAGTTCAAGAATGTAAACTGTGTGCGGTGCCTCTACTAACGTCAACGTGTCCATTTTAAATCGCGTAATGCGGTAGGTATTCCTATCACACGCACAGGTTTAAAACGTTTGCCGTATTACCATGAATTGCACATGCATATGAGACAAAACCGTGTGTGCGTCCGTCGGGCATCGCAAACGTTTCACGTCAAAAAACCGACTGTTCTCTATTTCTCATCGCACATGTTGTTTTCTTTCTAACCGTGTGCACATTATTTTATTCGCTCCTGTAGAATTTTTTTCCCTGTAATTTATTATTCGAATTGAAAATTTTGAAATATGAAACGTGGAATTCAAATTCGCAACACAATGGTTCAACAACCAATCCGTAAATAAAATTACCAGTACAATTTGTTTAGTAATTACAGGATTAGACATCAATTAACTATGATGAATCACAATATTTAAAGGCGGTAAAGGTGAAGAGACAAGTGTAAATCATTTTGGTTGCCGATGGTGTTGAAGAAGCGGAATGCCCATAATGTGTCCTCCTGCATGCCATAGGCACGAACAACTTTTGTCCAACCCCTTGTGACGATCGACTTTCGCTCGCATGAAGATTCTGGACAAGAGTGCTAAAGTAATAGGGGAATCCCTTCCCAGCTGAGCCTAGCCCCCTCGCCTAGCCTCCTCACCTAGCCCCCCCCCCCCACCGGTGTCCACTCCGGCCCCGGCGTCCATGCCTTACCTCTATGTCGGTGGCCACTCCGGCCCCGACGTCCAAAACCAAGCCTTCGCCGGTGACTCCGGCAGTGTCGCATCTCCCTCACACACCATCAGTGCACCATGGCTCTGGCCGACCTCGACTTCGACAAGGGTCAAGATTTCGCCACGGAAGTTTGGAGAAAATGGGGTGTTCCCATCAACCACGAAGAGGGACATGAAGCAGAGGAATTTCCCCTTGTGGCTGAATTCACCAGATCAAGACTCCATCTCTCAGAAGAATCGTTTAGCACTATTCTCCTAGCCTATTTTGGAGGAAGAGCTTCTCTTTTCAAAGTCAAATTACTACAGAATTGGTCCTTTAAGTTCTCTGTCTCATCTAAAGAAGTTGGTTTTTCTATCATCAAAGGAGGCAACATTTCTCTTCCTCTTTTCAATGTTAACTTCCTTCTGTGGGGAGATGGAGGTCCTAACTCATGTTGGGAACTAGATCAATACCTCCAAGAAAAAGAGGATGAATGGACGCATGTTTTCCGTAGACACCCGAGAAAATCCTACCTTCAAGCTCTTAGATCTCCTGGTATTTTTTTCGATTCGGATAGAGTCGATCCTAGATCTTCACTTGATCATAATCCTCATTCATTAGGGACGTCATCAGAGGGTCATAACGCTCATTATGGGCGTAATGGGCATTCATCAGCCTTTACTCAACCGAGAGCAGGATCATAGCAAATTCAAAATAACCAACATGCCTTCTGCATTCGATGTCTTCTCTCTCGGCACTCTAGGCCCAATTGCATGAATCGTATCAAATTCAGAGCCTGCAAAAAATGGGGCCATATCGCCAAGGATTGCTACTCTTCAACCCAGCCCAATCCAGTCCGGCTTGTTAATCCTAACGCCGGCCCAAGCCAAACGCTTGCTATTCTTAGGCGCTATGCTACTGTTCCCGCTACAAAGAGGGAAGGCGCGGTCAATCAGCAGTCTAGTCTAGGAAATCTCGGTATTGCCTCCTCTGTTCCTTCCCGAGTTAGCTCGCTCCATAACTCCACTGCATCACATTCAGCTGCCCAAAGACTGCAAGCTGCAATCATCCCTGCCGCTAATCCATCCCAACCCTTCGCCGACCTCTCCACCAGATAGAACCACCACCATGGCATCATTCCCCTTCGACCCCTCCCTGTTCCTCCCACTCAATCATCAGAGCATTGCTGTTGAAGGAAGACCGGCGAGGATCTCTCGGCGGCGCCAACACCATTGCATGAAGATTGGGCGATTGCTACTATCGTCCCAATGCCCAATCTTCCAGTGGATTTCAACATTGTCCGTGAGGTATTATCTGATTTCTTCACTGACAAAAGACTGGGATTTACAGAGATTACTCAGTGTCTGTTTGGTCAAGCCTACGTTCAGCTTAATAGTGTATTTGATCGGGATGATTTGGTAGCCAACAGCCCCCATCAGTATACTGACGTTCACATTATCTTCCAAAACCATGATAAAGGCATGAACTGGAGAAAACTTGTGCTCAACAAAGATGTATGGATTATGCTCTGTGGCTACCCATTTGATAGAAGAAATATCAAAGAGATTAATGGTGTTGTCATTAAGTTTGGCAAATTCGTGATGTGGCATAGAGTTAGAAGCACTAAAGCTAACCAGATGGTCAAGATAAAAGTGGATGAATTGATAGATATACCTGCCAGCATTGTATTTGGTGGTGGAGAGCACTCTGATTCTCTGATTGTACTTGTAGTTATTCTACAACATCAGATTCTAGGGATGGAACCACATGATGAAGATCCGATCCCCCCCTCAATGGTAATCCACATCCACAACTAGTTCATATCAACTAGCACCCCAACCAGCACAATCATTTCCTTGGGCCACTCCAGCAGCATGAAGCTGATATGCCAGTTGATCCTCCTCTAAATTTAAACTTGGCCTTGCAAAATGAGGATAATGAAGATTTTATGGAGGAAGAAGAAGATCCAGAAGAGATGCCTGGATGGGGCCATTGGGCCATGCCAGAAGAAAATCCTGAGATTGATCAAGAGCTCAACCCAGGAGAATTCTTGGAGCTTCAAGACCTTATGGCACCTATGGATGAAAATCAACTGCCTGTTATGGAACAGGTAGCTCATAGCAGCATCACCCTTTCATTGGGCAATCTGACAGCAATGGAAACACACATGCTTCAGTTGCTGGTCCTCTGGCGCCAATTATCCCAGATTTAAACTTGGTGGATGAGCCTATTGAGCTTCTGCAAGCCCATTTACCAAATGTCCAAGTTGGGTCCATGGAACCAATGATTGTTCAGCAACCAGTCTTAGTGGTCACAGATGGGCCTTCCCCAGCCCATTGAAGATATGAGTCTGAATGTGATGTTTGTGCTGTCAGAGATAGTAGAGATGAACCTATGAACCTTGAAGCTTTGGCATATTCACACTCAATGAGGCAGAACAAGCACATATTGGAAACACCTGTCCACTCTATTGCAACTGTGGTACCTCAAGACCCACTTATCTCTGATCTTCAGACACACAAAGCAGTGCAAACTGAGAACCAGGCATATTACAGGAAAGATAGCAGTCCTGTTGAACCACAAGAAGATAAGGGAGATGTTAATGGGGATTGCACCCAAGGAGATGCTAGTGAGTCTTCAGATTCCTCTGAACTATCTGCACCTCCTGGTTTCCCATTTCCTTCATACCATAAGGATAATGATGCATTTGTAGGGACAAATAATCTAAATATTCCAGCTGCTACACAGAATACAGAGGAAAGGAATGAGATAGCACTTAAGACAGAACTGCTTGGTAAGGAAGGAGCTGCGATTTGGTACCAACATTTTGCTCCTACAACCAATGAACAAGTGTCAATTCAGGTACCAATTGAATGGGTAAACTTTCTTTCTGTTACTTTCTTGTCATCGAATAAATTTGATTGGGCAAAGAAGTTTGTTACCTCTAATGTATGGGAAATAATCACATAAGGTGCCAGTGAGAACACTATGCCATTTGTTATCCCTAACTCATGCCCAATTGAGGATAACCCCTTATCTTCCTCTCTCTGTTTGGAACAGAGTGTTCAGGAGCAGGAAGTTAAATCCCCACTCCCATCAGCAGAAAAACTGACCAAAGTGGCCTCTACCACTTCTGACATGCACAATCTAAAAAAAAGGACAAAGTCCCACTGGTGATAACAGAGGTAAGAAGAAGTTGTAGATTACAACAACTTTCTAAGGGATATAAAAAGAAGATCTGTATGGATAAGAACTGTCTTGCTTGTCATGCTTTGCCACCTCTTATCCCTGCAAAAGTGATTAAAAGCCTCAATACTACTTTTTGCAAGGTTTCAGCTAAGGACACAACTGAGGAGATGTTGGCCAGCAAGCCCAAGAAGAGCAAAAGCAACTCAGCTGCAAAGGACCTCCCAACAGCCAGTTCTGCAACTTAAAGATCAGTAAAGCATCAGTAGTCCTGAAGTTGCTTGGTCATGTTATTAATATTTCCTTGTGTTGTCAAGTGTCATGTTGTTTGTAAGAGTGAAACGCTTGAACTCTTTCTGTTATTCAGACAAGGCAGATATTTTGTAATGTCCAGTAAACCTTTCAATGTGGGAAATAGACCTATCTATGATGGGATTTTTATCTTTGTGTATCCCTATCTTTGGCTGAAGCTATTTGGTTGTTATGATGTTTCTGCTCATATGATAAGTCCACTGTTCAGGGTAAACGATGCTGCATTCGCTCTAAGTCATAAAGTGGAAAGAAATAAGGAACAAGGGATTGAAAGTAATCTACAGAGTAAAAGTAATCAGAGCCGCCACAGATATATATATCTACTTACCTCTATGAACATGGGTAAAGAATGGACCATACTAAACTGGAATATCAGAGGTTTAAATGATCCCAAGAAATGGAATGCCATCAGAAACAAAATTGAGGAATCACCTTGTGCCATTATATGCATTAAAGAAACCAAAAGAGAGTCTATTGATAGTAGATATCTTCAGAACATCTGTCCAAGGAGACTTAACAAGTTTGAATTTCTACCTTCTGTGGGAGCCTCTAGAGGTTTATTAATTGTCTGGAATGAACAGATTTTTAAGGGACAACTCTTTCAGACCAATAATTACTCCATCTCTATTTCATTCTCATCTAATCATAATGGAGACAACTGGATTTTAACCAATATTTATGGGCCAAGTCAAACAGGAAGAGAGATCCAACTTTATTGATTGGTTTAGAAATTTCCAAACCCCTGAGGACAGTAACTAGATGGTACTTGGATATTTTAATCATATCAGATACCCTCACAATAGGAATCTTGAAGGGGGGAATATTCATGACATGTTAGCATTCAATGAGGCAATCAACAATCTATCCCTGATTGAGATTCCAATTAAAGGCAGAAACTTTACCTGGAGTAATATGCAAGATGTTGTGAAACATAGCATGCAATTTCAATAAAAATCTACGCTCACGCAAGATCTATCTAGGAGATGCATAACAACAAGGGGGAGAGTGTGTCTACGTACCCTCGTAGACCAAAAGCGGAAGTGTTTGACAACGCGGTTGATGTAGTCGAACTTCTTCTAGCTCTGACTGATCAAGCACCGAACGTACGACATCTCTGAGTTCTGCACACGTTCAGCTCGATGACGTCCCTCGTCCTCTTGATCCAGCAAGGTGTCGAGGAAGTAGATGAGTTCCGTCAGCATGACGGCGTGGTGACAGTGACGGCGTAGTGATCCGCGCAGGGCTTCGCCTAAGCACCGCGAGAATATGACCGGGGTGTAAACTGTGGAGGGGGGCGCCGCACACGGCTAACAATTGATGTTGTCTGTTCTAGGCGCCCCCCTTCCTCATATATATAGGTGGGAGGGAGAGGGGAGAGGCCAAGGGGCGCCCCAAGTGGGGTCGAATCCCACTTGGGCTCCTGCCCTGGTTCGGCCCCCCTTCCTTTTATAGGCGCCAGGGGAAAGAAGGGGGAGGTGGCGCCCCCCTTTCCTTTCTCCCTTGAGGAGGGGGGGGGGGGAGGTGGGACTTGCCCTCCCCCCTTTCCTTTCCCTAGGGCTAGCCGGCATGGTGGAGGGGCGCACCAGCCCCTTGTGGGCTGGTCTGTCCCTCCCTTGGCCCATTAAGCCCATATCTTTGCCAGGGGTGCCCGGAACCCCTTCCGGTGACCCTATATGTATCCGGTACCCTCTGGGACACTTCCGGTGCCCGAATACCATCGTCCTATATATAAATCTTTACCTCTCGACCATTTCGAGACTCCTCGTCATGTCCGTGATCTCATCCAGGACTCCAAACAATATTCGGTCACCAAATCACATAACTCATATAATACTAAATCGTCATCGAACATTAAGCGTGCGGACCCTACGGGTTCAAGAACTATGTAGACATGACCGAGACACCTCTCCGGCCAATAACCAATAGCGGATCCTGGATGCTCATATTGGCTCCTACATATTTTACGAAGATCTTTATCGGTCGAACCGTTATGACAACATACGTTATTCCCTTTGTCCATCGGTTGATACTTGCCTGAGACTCGATCGCCGGTATCCACATACCTAGTTCAATCTCGTTATCGACAAGTCTCTTTACTCGTTCCGTAATACATCATCATGTAACTAACTCATTAGTTACTTTGCTTGCAAGGCTTATTATGATGTTTATTACCGAGAGGGACCAGAGATACCTCTCCGATACTCGGAGTGACAAATCCCAATCTCGATCTATGCCAACCCAATAAACACCTTCAGAGATACCTGTAGAGCATATTTGTAATCACCTAGTTATGTTGTGATGTTTGATAGCACACAAGGTATTCCTCCGGTATCCGGGAGTTGCATAATCTCATAGTCGAAGGAATATGTATTTGACATGAAGAAAGCAATATCTATAAAACTAAACGATCAATATGCTAAGCTAACGGATGGGTCTTGACCATCACATCATTCTCCTAATGATGTGATCTCGTTCATCAAATGACAACACGTGTCTATGGTTAGGAAACTTAACCATCTTTGATTAAAGAGCTAGTCTAGTAGAGGCTTACTAGGGACACAGTGTTTTGTCTATGTATCCACACATGTATCAAGTTTCCGGTTAATACAATTCTAGCATGAAAAATAAGCATTTATCATGATATAAGGGAATATAAAATAACAACTTTATTATTGCCTCTAGGGCATATTTCCTTCAGTCTCCCACTTGCACTAGAGTCAATAATCTAGTTCGCATCGCCATGTGATTTAACACCAATAGCTTACATCTTTATGCGATTAACACCCATAGTTCACATCGCCATGTGACCAACACCCAAAAGGTTTACTAGAGTCAATAATCTAGTTCACATCGCTATGTGATTAACACCTAAAGAGTACTAAGGTGTGATCATGTTTTGCTTGTGAGAGAAGTTTAGTCAGCGGGTCTGCCACATTCAGATCCATATGTATTTTGCAAATTTCTATGTACACAATGCTCTGCATGGAGCTACTCTAGCTAATTGCTCCCACGTTCAATACGTATCTAGATTGAGACTTATAGTCATCTAGATCAGTGTCAAAGCTTGCATCGACGTAACTCTTTACGACGAACTGTTTATCACCTCCATAATCGAGAAACATTTCCTTAGTCCTCTTTAAGGTAACTAAGGATAGTTTTGACCGTTGTCCAGTGATCTAGTCCTAGATCACTATTGTACCCCCTTGCCAAACTCATGGCAAGGTACACAACAGGTTTGGTACACAGCATTGCATATTTTATAGAACCTATGGATGAGGCATAGGGAATGACTTCCCTTCTTTCTTTATCTTCTGCCATGGTCAGGTTTTGAGTCTTTACTCAACTTCACACCTTACAGTACAAGCAAGAACTCCTTCTTTGACTGATCGATTTTGAACTCCTTCAAAATCTTGTCAAGGTATGTACTCACTGAAAGTCTTATCAAGCGTCTTGATCTATCTCTATAGATCTTGATGCCCAATATGTAAGCAGCTTCGCCAAGGTCTTTTATTGAAAAATTCTTATTCAAATATCCTTTTATGCTATCCAGAAATTCTACATCATTTCTAATCCACAATATGTCATCCACATATAATATCAGAAATGCTACAAAGCTCCCACTCACTTTCTTGTAAATACAGGCTTCACCATAAAGTCTGTATAAAACCATGTGCTTTGATCACCTTATAAAAGTGTATATTCCAACTCTGATATGCTTGCACCAGTCCATAGATGGATCGCTGGAATTTGCACACTTTGTTAGCACCTTTAGGATCGACAAAACCTTTTGGTAGCATCATATACAACTCTTCTTTAATGAATCCATTAAAGAATGCAGTTTTGACATCCATTTGCCAGATTTCATAAAATGCGACAATTTCTAACATGATTCGGACAGACTTAAGCATCGCTACGAGTGAGAAATTCTCATCGTAGTCAACACCTTGAACTTGTCAAAAACCTTTTGCGATAAGTCGAGCTTTGTAGATAGTAACACTACCATTAGTGTCTGTCTTCCTCTTGAAGATCCATTTATTCTCAATGGCTTGCCGATCATTGGGCAAGTTCACCAAAGTCCACACATTGTTCTCATACATGGATCCTATCTCAGATTTCATGGCCTCAAGCCATCTATCAGAATCTTGGCTCATCATAGCTTCTTCATAGTTCGTAGGTTCGCGATGATATAATAACATGACTTCTAGGACAGGATCACCGTACCACTCTAGTGTGGAACATGCTCTGTTCGACCTAGGAGGTCCAGTAGTAACTTGATCCAAAGTTTCATGATCATCATCATTAGCTTCCTCTCTAGTTGGTGTAGGCATCACGGGAATGGATTTCACTGATGTGCTACTTTCCTAGTCGAGAGAAGGTACAATTACCTCATCTAGTTCTACTTTCCTCCCACTCACTTCTTTCGACAGAAACTCCTTCTCTAGAAAGGTTCCATTCTTGGCAACAAAGATCTTGCCTTCGGATCTGTGGTAGAAGGTGCACCCAATTGTCTCCTTAGGGTATCCTATGAAGATGCACTTCTCCGATTTGGATTCGAGCTTATCAGGCTGAAGCCTTTTGACATATGTGTCGCAACCCCAAAAACTTTAAGAAACGACAGCTTAGGTTTCTTGCCAAACCATAGTTCATACGGTGTCGTCTCGACGGATTTAGATGGGTGCCCTATTTAACGTGAATGCAGCTGTCTCTAATGCATAACCCCAAAACGATAGTGGTAAATTGGTAAGAGACATCATAGATCGCACCATATCTAATAAAGTACGGTTACAACGTTCGGACACACCATCACACTGTGGTGTTCCATGTGGCGTGAGTTGTGAAACTATTCCACATTGTTTTAAATGAAGGCCAAAATCATAACTTAAATATTCACCTCTGCGGTCAGATCGTAGAAACTTTATTTTCTTGTTACGATGATTCTCCACTTCACTCTGAAATTCCTTGAACTTTTCTAATGTTTCAGACTTGTGTTTCATTAAGTAGATATACCCCTATCTACCCAAATCATCTGTGAAGGTCAGAAAATAATGATACCCGCCGCGTGCCTCAACACTCGTCGGACCGCATACATCGATATTTGTTATTTCCAATAAGTCATTGGCTCGCTCCATTGTTCTGCAGAATGGAGTTTTAGTCATCTTGCCCATGAGGCATGGCTCACAAGTGTCGGTGCCAAACGACACCTATGGGATCACAAGAATCCCTACTGCGGTTGCGGGGCGCGGGGTTGAGAGAAGAGCGGGTCTAACAGAGAGCACGCGGTTCGTTTATCCAGGTTCGGGCCGCGAGGATGCGTCAAACCCTACTCTTGCTTTGGTGGATGTATATCTGAGTTCTTGAGCTAGCTACGGGGTGTAACGAGCTCCAAAAAGCCGAATCCTTCTCCTGGTCGCCTTGGGCCTCCTTTTATAGGAAAAAGGGGCTGCCACAGTGGCACACAGGAGGTGGAAAGGTCTATAGTGGCACGAGGTTATCCCTCGTATTACAGGACAAGGTGCATTTAATGCATCGCTTAGGTGTCCCTTCGCTTTATCGAGGACGGGGGCGAGGCCCGTCCCGTCCGTCGCTGCTCCTCCAAGCTTCGACCAGCATACAGACAGCGATGCATGCGGTGCCATGTAGGCAGGCAGGCAGCTGAGGTGGCGCGGTGGTGGAGCCTCCACGAAGGGCTGCATGTTGCCATACAGGTGCCTGCCCAGCTAGTTGGCTCGGCAGCTGCATGCGAACGGCGGCGGAGACTTGGCTGGTGCGGGTCTGACGGTGGCCCTGCTGGTGCGCTTGGCGAGGGCCTTGCCCGGGGGGCCCGGCAAGGGTCTTGCCGTGGCGCGCAGGCGTCCCCGGCAAGGATCTTGCCGTGGCGCGCAGGCGTCCCCGACAAGGATCTTGCCGGGGGTCTTGTGGGTTTCTTCGGTGAGGATGGCTTCCTTCCTATCCTCATTTGATTCGACTATTCTTTGTCTTCACAATGATCTGCATGCCATCTCGGTGGTGCCTTCCCGAGCCCTGGCCCCATGTGGATGATGGCGTTGGGGATCGTGGGCTCAAGGGTGGCTCACTCCGTTGGTGTGGGGCGAGCTGCCCCGGCAAGGGTCTTGCCAGGGCCGCTGAGGCTGCCCCGGCTTCGTCCATCTGATCTTTGTGGCCTTGGTCCTTGTCGTTGCTTTGCTTCGTCTTGTGCCTTCGGCTTCGGTCTTACCTTGGCTCACCTCCCTTGCTTTCTTTGGTGTGGCCTTGTAGCGCGCTCTGTTGCCCGATGCAGGTAAAGGGGTACAAAAACGTGCCCCTAGTTTTGTACACCCACAGGAGCCCCAGGGCCTGGGCCACACATAAGCGCGACACGTTGTGGGGTCAGGCCCAAAACGGTGTGCGGGCAGGCGGGGCGGTTTTTACCGCGGTAAGATTTTTCGCGCGCTATGCCTCCCACGACCCGCGCGCGCGGCGCGGCGTGGAGGGGCGTGCGTGACGTGGGCGGCATGCGTGGGGCGGTTTTCACATGCATGCGTCACGTCACAGTAAAGAGGCGGCTCGCGCCTTCCCCGTAAAGGGAGGGAGGCGGGGAGGCGCGGCTCATTTACTCAATGGGGCCGAGGCGCGGTCTTCGAAGCGTCCACTCCCATGATCACGGGGTGGGGAGAGGTCGCCTCACCTGTCCCCTCGGCTCCGCACGTCTGCCACGCGTCTTTCATGCGCTCAGAGTGGCAAACGGTGGAGGCGGGAAACTGGGTCGTCGCTGGTTGGGGCGGCGGGTCGGTCCTGGTTCCCTGCGCCTCCCGTGTCTTGATTGGCCGAGCGGGGCGGCCGAGACCCAACCCCGTTCCCTTATAAGGAGGGGGAAGGGGGGATGGCATCCCGCATTCTCCCATCTTCTACCTCCCTTCGCTTCCGCTTCTTCCCTTCATTCGCCATGGAGAAAGGGAATCCCGGTCCTTCGACGGTGGCGGCGAGGGTCGCCGCTCGACAACGCATCCCTCCTCCTCTCGAGCCCATGGTGGCGGAGCCGGCCACGAGGGGAAGGGGGAGGAGGTGAGGCCGTGGGCGAGGCTGGGGCAGAGGTCGCAGTGCTCGGGGAAGAGGAGGGCGGGGCGGCGTGCCAGCTTCGCCCCCATCAATGGTGCCTTTCCTGATGGAAGGCCATGTCGGAGACCAGCCCCGCGAGTTCTTCATTAGGCTGCGCCGGCCTCCGCATCGCTGTCTTCGTCTTCCCGCCCCGTTTGCTCGGGAGATGGAGCGTGACCGGCCCCAATCCCTCAGATTGCACATGAGGGGTTGCGGGAACGGGGGCACGCGGGTCGACGTCGACTTCCCGGCTCCTCGAATCATGTACCTCCGTCGTGGGTGGAAGATATTTGCTCGCATCCATAGCCTGACGGCGGGGCTCATCCTCTACTTCAAATTGATGGAGGACGGCCTACGCTCCGTCAAGGTCTTCGGAGAGTTCGGGACTCGCCTGAAGTGCTGCGTGGAGAGCTCCTCCGATGGAGATTTTGATGATGGAAGCTCTTCCTCGAGCGAAAGTGATGAGGAAAACAGCGGGGCAGATAGCGGGGACGAGTCCGACTAGGCGTCGGACGCCTCGCGCCTGGGCGGGTGCGGTAGCAGCAACATCTGCACCTGGCCTCTCCTCCGGCAGGGGTTTGCTGGGGGCGGGGCCAGCTCCTTGAACTTCTCGGGGCCGTCTCCTTGGGCGGCTGGCGTCGGGAGGCTGCGGAAGAGGAAGAGGGCGGGCGGCAAGGCCGTCAACTCGGAGTACGTGGGCACCAACGCCTTCGTCGCCTGCCGCCGGTCCTGCCGCCTCGTCTTCCAGCTCTTTTCCCATCACCGTCATCACCGGGCTGCCCATGGGCGGCCGCCGAGGTGTTCTCTCGGCGTCTTCTGCTGCTCGTAGCTCGCCTAGGCGCCCCTTTTGCCCTTTTCGTCTCCTTGACCTGCCTCCTGAGGAGAGGGACAAGAAAGGGATTACGGGCATCTTATCTCTTTTTAGTCTTGTAAGCCTGCGGGCCTTTGTTAACCTTAGAACTTGTAATCCCCTTGTTCATGTTTTTCATTTCGTATGGACTGTACCTGTACGGGATGTTTTTTAATGAAAAAGGGATGTTTGCCGGGTTTTTCGTTCGCAGGTAAAACCCACGACAAGGAGTAAATCCTTGTTACCTTTAATATAAACGTTTTCTCGCCCGGCAACATGCCTTGCCGCCCCCCACTTCGCTCGACCTTTCTCACGCCCTTGGCGGAGGCAGGGATGAGGTGGGCTTAGGCTCCTCGTTTCATTTCCTTGCTGCCGCGACTACGACCAAACTCGGTCCCAGGAAACGAGTCCTAGGGTCCGGAATGAAGGGAGCACGGAAGCCTAAGGATAAAAACGAGGTTTCACATACCTCAGTCCATAACAAAACGCATGATAAGGGATATAGAACTTATCTGAATCTGCAGCCCCTGGCAACCTTGGCTCACCGCGGGTGGATCTTTGCTCTTGTAGCCCCCGGCAATACTGGCTTGCCGGGGCCCGGGCGCCGGTCCGTCCCCTTTCTTCCAAAGCAGCGCGACAAGGATATATCATGTGTCCTTCGAACCAAAGAAGACAGAGAAGAACAGAGAGACGTGCACTCGACCTCTAAGCTAGGGGTTAGCCGCCGCTAAGCACTATCAACCCTAACCAAGGACGAGACTCGACCTAGCATGCATGCTATAACTTAGGGCGCCAACGCTTCATTTATGCTTAGGGTCTGCGCCTGGCTTTGTACAAAGGGTCACATGCCTCGTCGGCAAAGCTCGTACAAAAGGTGGCTTGCCGGGAGGCCCGGCAAGCCGCGCCTTATGGGTAAAACTTGCAAAGATGCTCGATGTTCCAGGAGTTGCTCACTAGTACGGCATCCTCGGTCTCCAGGCGGACTGCGCCAAGCCTGGTGATTCGATTATCTGATAAGGGCCCTCCCACTTCGGCATCAACTTGTTGGAATTCTTGGCCGACTGAACACGCCGAAGAACAAGGTCACCTTCCTCAAAGCTTCGGGCATGAAACTTGCGGCTATGGTAGCGGCGCAAGACTTGCTGGTAGCGTGCCGCTCTTACAGCCGCCCGAAGACGATCTTCCTCAAGGAGCGTCGCGTCATCTTGGCGCAACGGCTCTGGCTCAAGCTCATCATAAGCGAGCACTCGAGGTGACCCGTGTATGAGTTCCGTGGGGAGAACTGCTTCCGCCCCGTATACCAGGGCAAAAGGTGTCTGGCCGGTGGCTCGATTTGGAATCGTCTTGATCGACCAAAGAACCGCCGGCAGCGCCTTCCACTCTTGTGCAGCTTGTCAAAGGTCTTCGTTCTCAAGCCTCGCAACACTTCAGCATTTGCCCTCTCCGCTTGGCCGTTGCTCCGTGGATGTGCCACGGAAGCAAAACAGACCTTGCTGCCGAGGTCTCGGATGTACTGCATGAAGGTGTGGCTTGTGAACTGCGTGCCGTTGTCGGTGATGACTCGATTTGGCACACCAAAATGCCAGATCAGTCCTTTGAAGAGTTTGACGGCTGACTGAGCAGTCACTTTCCTCACTGCTTCCACCTCTGGCCACTTTGTGAACTTGTCGATTGCAACGTACAAGTACTCAAAGCCCACGACAGCGCGGGGGAAAGGGCCCAGTATATCGAGCCCCCAGACCGAGAATGGCCAGGAGAGAGGGATTGTCTGAAGGGCTTGAGCTGGTTGATGAAGCTTCTTTGAATGGAACTGGCATGCTTCACACTTGGTGACTAGTGCCGTCACATCTTGGAGGGCAGTGGGCCAGAAGAAACCTTGCCGGAACGCCTTCCCGGCAAGGGCCCTCGACCCTATGTGGGAGCCACATATGCCTCCATGTATCTCTGCCAACAGCTCTAGTCCTGCCTCCCGGGGGATGAACTTGAGTTTCACACCGTTCGGCCTTCTCCGGTACAGGACGTCATCGACGAACTGGTACAGGGCGGACCGACGGGCTACTCTCTCCGCTTCTTCCTGCTCCTCAGGAAGCTCCCCTGTTTGGAGGAATTGGACGATATGCTGCGCCCATGCCGGAGCCTGAGGCTCGACGGCAAGGACCAAAGACATCTCTTCCGCCATGGGAGCGGATGTCTCTACGGCCAGGGCCTGATGCCCCACCGGAGCCGATTCTTTGTTAGGCGGGCTCGGCGTCTGGCAAGACTTTTGCCGGCAGCCCCGGGCTCGGTAGGAAAGTACTTGCCGACCTGATTTTCTCCGTTTGCTCTGCCTGGCGATGGGTCGACGGATGGTTGAGTTAACCAGAGCAAAAAGGTACACTGGTTCCACGGTAGCTTGAATGCGGCACGCTTTGACAGTAATGTCGGCGATGTCGTTCTCCGCTCGGGGACATGTCTCACAGATACCGTCGGCGTTCCTCCAGCTTCCTCACCTCATCTACGTATGCTTCCATCAGCGGGCTCTGATAATCTTTGTTGACCTGCCTGACAACGAGCTGCGAGTCACCCCTGACGATGAGCTTCTTAACCCCGAGGTCTGCCGCGATCCTGAGACCGGCAAGCAATCCCTTGTACTCGGCGGTGTTATTGGTGGACATCTCCCTGGGGAAGTGCATCTGGATTACGTACTTGAGGTGCTCTCCAGTGGGTGTGATGAGCAGCACACCGGCACCGGCGCCTTGCAGCGAGAAGGCTCCATCAAAGTACATGATCCAGTTGCGGTCCGCTTCCTTGCCGGGGAGAGTGGTCTCCTGGATTTCTTCGTCAGGCGTCGGGGTCCATTCCGAGATGAACTCCGCCAAGACTCCGCTCTGAATTGTCGAGGTACTCTCAAACTCTAAGCAAAAGCTTGACAACTCCAAGGCCCATTCCACAATCCTTCTGATTGCGTCTGGGTTGTGCAGTATCTGTTGCAATGGGAGGCGGGTGACGACAGTGATCTCGTGGGCCTGGAAGTAGTGACGCAGCTTCCTCGAGGCCATAAGGAGGCCGAAGAGCAATTTTTGCACACCGGAATACCTTGACCTAGCCCCCTGCAAGAGGGAGTCGACAAAGTAAACCGGTGTTGCATCATCTTTTTCTTGGGCACCACTTCACTCGACCGCGCGGGCATCGCCTTGGTGGCACCAGACTCTGCCAGGGGCCGCGCCTTGTCGGCACCAGGCCCTGCCGGGGGAATCTTCGACTTGCCATCCGCTGGTTCTGCTGCCATTGCTGCCTCCTCGTCGACCTCCCTCTGTGCCACCAGTCCGGCGCCGACCACTTGATTCGTCGCCGCCAGATACAGCAGCAATGACTCTTGTGGTTTAGGCGCAACTAGTATTGGCGTTGAGGAAAGGTATTTCTTCAGGTCCTGCAGTGCGGCCTCAGCTTCTGGGGTCCACACTATTGGGCCCGCCTTTTTCAAGATCTTGAAAAAGGGAAGGGCGTGCTCGGTGGACTTGGAGATGAACCGGCTCATGGCGGCTACGCAGCCGGTGAGCCGACGCACATCCTTGATCCGCTTGGGCGCCTCGATCTGCTCAATAGCCTTGATCTTGTCTGGGTTTGCCTCGATCCCGCGCTGTGACACGAAGAACCCGAGAAGCTTGCCGGACGGGACGCCGAAGACGCACTTCTCAGGGTTCAACTTGAGGTTGATCTTGCGAAGGTTGGCAAATGTCTTTTCTAGATCTTGCACAAGAGTCGGCCAGTCCTTAGTTTTGACCACTATGTCATCCATGTAGGCCTCCATATTTCTATGGAGCTGAGATTCAAAACCAAGTTGGACTGCTCTTGCAAACATTGAGCCATCACTCTTCAACCCGAAAGGCATCCGTATAAAGCAATACGTGCCACATGGGGTGATGAATGTTGTCTTCTCTTCATCCTCCCTTGTCATGAAGATTTGGTGGTAGCCTGAGTAGGCATCAAGGAATGACAACAGATCACACCCGGCCGTGGAGTCAACAATCTGGTCGATGCGCGGCAATAGGGAAGGGCTCCTTAGGACAAGCCTTATTGATATCTGTGTAATCAATACACAGCCTCCACTTCCCATTCGCCTTGTGCACCACTACCGGATTGGCCAACCATGTCGGATGGAGCACCCCTCTCACCAAACCTGCCGCTTCTAACTTCCTGATCTCCTCTGTGATGAACTCCTATGTCACGCCCAATATGCGACACTATCCAAAAGGAACTCGAAGGTCCCACCAAGGATAGACCCGCATATTGAAACACTTTTGCAAGGTGGATATCATTACATCAACATTACATAATACATAGGGATACAACCAAGACATACAATGTCACACGAATACAACAATACATCATCCATAAGATCAACATCCGACTACGGATGAATCATAAACAGAAACTCAAACAATATCCACCCTGCTAGCCCAGGCTGCCGACCTGGAACCTATCCCCTGATCGAAGAAGAAGCAGAAGAAGAACTCCAAAACAAGCAAACATCGCTCTCGCGTCATGATCATCGCGAAACCTGTACATGCAACTGGTGGTGTAGTAATCTGTGAGCCATGAGGACTCAGCAATCCCATTACCATGGGTATCAAAACTAGCAAAGCTTAATGGGAAAGGAAGGGGTAAGGTGGTGAGGTTGCAGCAGTGACTAAGCATATATGGTGGCTAACCAACGCAAATAAGAGCAAGAAGAGAGCAAGCGGAACGGTCGTGAAGCTAGCAATGATCAAGAAGTGATCCTGAACTCCTACTTACGTCAAACATAACCCAGAAACCGTGTTCTCCTCTCGATCCACCCCGAAAAGAGACACTCACGGTTACGCACACGGTTGGTGTATTTTAGAAGAGTTTACTTCAAGTTTACTACAACCGGATATTAACAAATTCCCATCTGCCACATAACTGCGGGCACGGCTCTCAAAAGTTTAAACCCTGCAGGGGTGTCCCAACTTAGCCCATGATAAGCTCTCGCGATCAACGAAGGATATTCCTTCTCCCCGGGAAGACCCGATCAGCCTCGGAATCCCGGCTACAAGACATTTCGACAGTAATAAAACAAGACCAGCAAGACCGCCCGATGTGCCGACAATCCCGATAGGAGCTGCACGTATCTCGTTCTCAGGGCAACACCGGATGAGACAGGCTACGAGTAAAATCAGGCCTCGAGTTTCCCATGTGGCCCTTGGTGACTCGGTTCGGGCCAACACTTAGACAAGCATTGGCGGGGGCTAAATAAAGATGACCCTTGGGTTAATTACTCCCAAGGGAAAGTAGGTGGTGGTGAGGCAAATGGTAAAACCAAGGTTGGGCCTTGCTGGAGGAGTCTTATTCAAAGCAAACTGTCAAGGGGGTCCCATAAATCACCCAACCGCGTTAGGGACGCAAAATCCGGGAACATAATACCGACATGACGGAAACTAGGGCAGCAAGAGTGGAACAAAACACCAGGCATAAGGCCGAGCCTTCCACCCTTTACCAAGTATATAGATGCATTAATAATATAAGAGATATTGTGATATCCCAACATAAACATAATCCAACATGGAGCAATCTTCATCTTCACCTGCAACTAGCAACGCTATAAGAGGGGCTGAGCAAAAGCGGTAACATAGCCAAACAATGGTTTGCTAGGAAGGGTAACAAAGGTCAAAGGTTCATGGCAATTTGGAAGGCTTGAGCAGCAAGTGATAGGTAACGCGGCATAGCGAAAGAACAAAGCAACTAGCATAGCAATGATAGTAGTGAGATCCAGGGTAGCGGTCATCTTGCCTGAAATCCCGCAAGGAAGAAGAACGAGTCCATGAAGAAGATGAAGCCACGAAGACGAACCAAGCGTGAGATTTAACGAATCCTCACGATCGCAACGAAAACGGAACTATCGAGAAGAAGCACACAACAAGGTAAACACACCACACATGAACAAGGCATGATACTCAAACTAGTATGATGCTTGTCAATGCTACATGAAACTACTCATGGCAAGAGATGATTCAAACAAGAGCAGCACATCAAAGCAAGTTTAAATGAGGCCGGAAACAACATAGAACAATTCCGGTAAGTCCTTATATGCAAATTTTGAAATTGGTCCAGATCTGAATAAACCTTATGTTCAAGTTGTTAAACAGCATGTTAAGATGCACTACGATGATCTACACGAAATTCTAGTCAAGTTACATATAAAGTTCATTTAATTCGGAGCTACGGCCTAGAAGATATGAGCAAAACAAGTTAAACATGGCATTGATGCAAAATGCATTCAAACATCAAACAAACACCTCAAAACAAGGATGCAACATGATAATATAAAACTACATGCAAAACTAAGCAAGTTTCATATAGAGCACACTCAAAACGGAGCAACGGTTCAACACATACACTATACAAGACATAACAACAATCTGTCCAAAACAGCAACTAGGCATATTGCAAGCATCAAAACAACATGCTACAGCATCTCAACATAACAACAAAAGGCATGGGAATGATTTACAGGTAAAGCATGACAAAACATGAACACTGAGCTATCTCCAGAAATCACTAGAACATGCTCAAAATGACATGGCAAGATTGCAAATAATAACAGTTTCAGACTTATCAGGAAATAACATCAGGTTGCAATGTTTAGAGCTATTAAACAACATGCTACAGGAACTTAACATGGCAACCAAAGGCATGGAATGAATCTACTAAATGCATAGAACAAAAGTCCTTTAGTGACCATGAGCCAAGAGGGCACAGAAAATACGATGGCACCCATGTAAACATAGCAAGTTATATTACAGATTCATACATGGCAGGAACAACAAAAAGTAGGCATGTTGGTGAGCTTGAACCACTCACCACAGAGCAATACATGGCATGGCAAGGCAACCAACAGTAATAAGACATGTTTATGAAGCTAAGGATGGCAAGAGCAAGTTCATATGGTGCATGGATCACTATCGAAACACATGGCAAAACTGAACTTAATATTAACAGGCTGACAACAACATTATTTAGCAACTTTGGAGCAAGATAAAAACAAGTTACAGCAGGCTATAAATGCAACCAGGGGCATGAATGGATAGAGCAAGACATTTATAACAAAACATCCATAGTGAACATCTCCAGATTATGCATAGAATGACTTGTAGAAGCAGGTTAACATAGCATCCTGATATAGCAGATTCAGACATGCAAAACAGTAACAACGAGTACCCTACTTAACAAGCTCGATGCACTCAGTACAAGACTCACAAAAATACATGGACGGCACCCCTGTAAAGATGGCATATCATAGATCAAAACTCATGTAGAGCTCATGCTCATATGATGCACACATCAAACATGGCAAAAATGACAAATGAGCATGTTCTGTTAACAGGCAGCAGACAACATTATATAGCACTCTTGCAACAATGATTCAGGCATCAAGATGAGCTCCAATGAACATGATGCAATGGAGTTAAATTAAGTACTCGTCGAGGCGAACAATTTGACATATTACACGCACGAAACGGAGGAGAATGCATCAAGTTATGACATGTTAAACTGGGCACCAGAATGCTGAAAATCAGGGACTTGGTGGAATTATACCCTCGCGAAGAAAGTCAACGGCCGGATCGGGATCTCGCCGGAGACGAGGTTGACGGCGGCTGGGGCTAGCCGGAGCGTGGGGAAGACGCCGGCATGGTCGGGGAAGGCCGGAGGGAGCCGGGGCCGGCCGGATCCGGTGAGGGAGACGACGACGCGGCGTGGCTCCGGGCGAGGCGGAAGCGAGGCGGGCCCGCTGGAGTTCCTGCTCCGCGAGAAGGCGACGTGCCGGGCGAAGTCGACCGGCGGCGGCGGGAGGCACGGGCTGGCACGGAGGCGGGGCCGGGCGCCGGTGCTCGAGGGCGCGGGCGCCAGGAGGAGGCTGACGGCGGCGGAGAGCTCCATGGCGCGGGGCGAGGTGCCGAGGCGGGAGGAGCTCGGGCTCGGCGATTCTGCCGGAGCGGCGGAAAGCGGCGGCGGGCAGGATGGCACGGGGTCCGACCCGGGCCCCAGATGGGCTCGGGCGGCCTTCGCGAGGGCCTGGCGGGCCGCGGGCGACGGAGGAGAGAGAGAGCGGGTGCGAGGGCGACGTGGCGCACTATGGTTGGACGAGGGGGACGGCGGCGGACGCGCCCGGCACGCGGGGAGGACGCGTCCGGCGGCGCGGGGAGGAGCGGGGCTAGGGTTTCATCCGAAATTTCGGGGAGGGGCACATATTTATAGGTAGAGGGAGCTAGGAGAGTCCAAATGAGGTGTGGTTTTCGCCCACACGGTCATGATCGAAAGACCGAGAGCATGGCAGGGAGTTTGCTGGGTTTTGGGCCACTTTGAAAGGGGTGTTGGGCTGCAACACAAAAGAGGCCTTTGCGGTTACCCGGTTAACCGTTGGAGTATCAAACGACCTCCAAATGGAACGAAACTTGACAGGCGGTCTATCGGTGGTGTACCAAGGCCGCTTGGCAAACCTCGGTCCATTCCGAGACCGTTTAACACCCGCACACGAAAAGAGGCAAAAGGGGGCGCCGGGGAACATAGGAGTGCCGGATTGCAAAACGGACAACGGGGAGAATGCTCGGATGCAAGGAACGAACACGTATGCAAAATGAAATGCACATGATGACATGATAAAATGCAACACGCAAAAAAATGACATGGCAACAACGGCGAATAACTGACGGACACCTGGCGCATCAGATCCGGGGCGTTACATCCTGCCTCTCCAGAGCCTGCTTTCTAACCTTCTGCTTGATGGGCCGCGCGTGGGGGAAGACAGCTAGGTGGTGCTCAATCACCTCCCTGGGAACACCGGGGATGTCAGACGCTTGCCATGCAAACACGTCGACATTTGCCCGTAGGAAGGTGACGAGCTCGCCTTCCTATTTGCTATTGAGGGCGGAGCCTATGATGAAGGCCCCTCTCGTGCCGTCCTCCGCGACGGGCACCTTCTTGGTCTGCGGCGGCTCGGCTCTGGATCTCTTGCTCTTTCGGCAGAGCTCTCTGGCACGTCCTCAACGGTAGCACAACACTCCGAGAAGGTGCACTTGCCGGAGTGGGTGCGAGAGGTCTTGCCGGGCTACTTCTTTCCTCCCGAGCCTTCGGCGGCAGGAGCAGGTGCCTTGACGGCAGCTGCTGCAACTGCTTCCCGGTAGAGTTGGTCGGTGCAGATCAGCGCATCCTTCTTGTCGGAGGGGACGGAGATGATGGTCAATGGCCCGGGCATCTTTAGCATGTTATAGGCGTAGTGTGATGCCGCCATGAACTTGGCTAGTCTTGGGGCGGCCGAGGATCCCGTTGTAGGGCAAGGGGATCTCGGCCGCGTCGGCGATCCTCTCCATCCGATAGTTCAACTCTCCTCCAAATGTCACGGGCGATGTGACCTTTCCCTTTGGCTGGCTTCTCCCGGATTGACCCACAAGCGTGCTCGTTTCCTCGGGGTCTCCGTCAGGGATTTGCAACCTTTTGATCACGACAGGCGAGATCAGGTTTAGGCCGGCCTCGCTGTCAACCAACATCTTGTTCACCCTGAGGTTGCGTATTGTTGGCGAAACCAACAACGGCAAACACCCGACCGCGGTAGTGCAATCAGGGTGGAAATCAGCGTCAAAGATGAGGGGCGTGCTGGACCACTTTAGTGGCTTCTGAGCGTCGAACGACGGCTCTGTTGCTGTAACCTCTCGTGCCCACTGCTTGAGTTGGCGGTGAGAGGTACGCAGCGAGGCGCCGCCATCGATGCACATGGCCTCCGTAGCCTTCTGGAACCGTTGCTCACCAGACTCGCCGTCCTCGTCGTGATCGTCGTCTTCTTGTTTCTTGTCGTGGCCCCGGGCGGGCCTCTCTTGCTGGTTGTCCTTGCCGGGGCGGCCTCCTTGGCCGCCATGCTTCTCGCCGGATCCCTCAGCACCATCCTGGTCCTTCTCCTTGTCCCGCCTTTCGTACTCGGCCTTTTGCTTCTCAGCAAGCAGCTCGACTTGTCGGCAGTTCTAGAGATCGTGGCCCTTGGTGCGGTGGATCTTGTAGTATTGCTTGCCGGAGCTTCCTGGCTTGTCGGTAGCCGCCAAGGCCCGGCAAGCGGCGCACCCGGAAATCTCCTTGTCGGGGGTGTCTGCCTTGACCTTCTTGCCGACACCGGTATCGTCAGATCCCTCAACGGCAAGCATGGCCTTGCCTTTGCGTTTCCTGTTGAGACACCGACCCTTCTTTGTCGGGGCAGCGGCGTCCTCATCAGTAGAGTCGGTTTCCGCGCCGGCGTCTTGGCCGGGGTACTTCCTTCCCTCCTCGGCCGGGCGCTTTGTCGGCGAGCGTGAAACTCGGTCACATCCTTCACTTTGGTCATCGCCAGCTCCTCGCGCATCTTGCGATTGCGCACGTTCTGATGGAACGCGCTAATCACAGCGGCGGGATGAACGTCGGGGATGTTGTACTGCACCCGGCTGAATCTCTGGATGTACTTGCGTAGGGTCTCCCCTTCCTTCTGGGGAATGATATGCAGATCACTGGCCTGGCCATGAGCTTGGTGGCCTCCTGTGAAGGCGCCAACGAACTCATGGCACATATCTGACCAGGAAGAGATGGAGTCCATCGGCAAGTGCATCAACCAAGACATTACATTGGGCTTGAGCGCCAGCGGGAAGTAGTTGGCAAGCACATTGTCGTCGCGAGCCCGGCGCCACATCGCGATGGTGTAGAATCTTTGAGGAACTTCGACGGATGGGTCTTGCGGTGTACTTCGCCGACGTCGGGCTTGAGCGTGCGGTGGGGCGGCCCATCGAACTGCCTCAGCTCACGGGTAAAAGCCGGGCAGCCCACCTCGTAAGGTAGGCCGCCGGGGCTCTCCGGTGCCGGGTGGTCCGTAGCGGGTCCCGCCCGCTTGTCCGACTGGCGGCGCATTTCACGCCGGCGCTCGACGGTGGTTCGAGCGTCTTCGTGAGCTCTCTCCTGAAGGACCTGTCGCTGGTCGCGGAGGGTCCGTGGATCGGACGACGCTATAGAGATGTTATCTCCAGCGTCGTCGCGATGGGCCGACGCCCGTGGCGGCTGGCGAGGAGGAGGAGAGTGCACCGTGGCCGCAGCTCCCCCGGTCCTCCCAGCGCCAGCAGGCGGTGGTTCGGTGGAGCGCCGACCTGATGGCCCCGCCAGTCGCAGATTGTCTTTGTTCGCGATGGCGACGAGGCTCCGGATGGTGGCCCTCCACTCATCGAGCTTCTCTGCAGCAGGAGGGAAATCGAGGAGCAGCTGTGCGCGCGCCAAGGCTTCCGCTGGCGTGGGTGGCGGTGACAGCTGAGTGGATCGCGGTGCACTTCGACTTCTAACTATGTTAGAAGGAGCTCTGTCACGACCCAGCGGCTGTGTGCCATTTTCACCAGTGCTTCGATGAGCGTGTTGAACTCCTTCGTCTTGCTGACAACACACAGGGCTCTTCCCACGGCGGTGCCCAGGGTCACCAGCGTGGTGACGCTGGTCGGCACGCACACCATAGGAAGAACGCGCGGTGGTCGCCGGTGTATGCGTCTTGGAGGTCGCCGCGCCGCCCGGAGTTGGCGCAACGACACCCCCGGAGGGCCCCGCGCCACCGGCGGGGGGCCCAGCTCCGTCTTTGGATCCGGCGGCATGGGGCCAATAAATGCAGTGCCTGACGATGCCGCTTCGCCGAGCTCCGACTGCACAGGTGGTCTTTGGTGTTCGCGGGCCGCGGCCCGAGTCCTATCCGCGACCGGTCCGCTGCTCGTCTGCACCGGCACGGGCCGTTCGGCCCCCAACGAGCCGATCGCCGTGGCCGTCTTCTTCTTAGGGTCCATGGCGATGAAGAACCGCTAGGCTAACTATCAGACCAGATTCTCACAAACGCACCCCCTACCTGGCGCGCCAAAGATGTCGGTGGGAAACGACACCTATGGGATCACAAGAATCCCTACCGCGGTTGCGGGGCGCGGGGTTGATAGAAGAGCGGGTCTAACAGAGAGCACGCGGTTCGTTTATCCAGGTTCGGGCCGCGAGGATGCGTAAAACCCTACTCCTGCTTTGGTGGATGTATATCTGAGTTCTTGAGCTAGCTACGGGGTGTAACGAGCTCCAAAAAGCCGAATCCTTCTCCTGGTCGCCTTGGGCCTCCTTTTATAGGAAAAAGGGATTGCCACAATGGCACACATGAGGTGGAAAGGTCTATAGTGGCACGAGGTTATCCCTCGTATTATAGGACAAGGTGCATTTAATGCATCGCTTAGGTGTCCCTTCGCTTTATCGGGGACGGGGGCGAGGCCCGTCCCGTCCGTCGCCGCTCCTCCAAGCTTCGACACGCGCCCTGGACAGCGATGCATGCGGTGCCATGTAGGCAGGCAGGCAGCTGAGGTGTCGAGGTGGTGGAGCCTCCACGAAGGGCTGCATGTTGCCACGCAGTGCCTGCCCACCTGGTTGGGTCGGCAGCTACATCTGAACAATGACGGAGACTTGGTGGTCGGGTCTGACGGTGGCCTGGCTGAATGCGCTTGGCGAGGGCCTTGCCGGGGCCGGCAAGGGTCTTGCAGGCGTCTGAAGTCCGGCAAGGATCTTGCCGGGGGTCTTGTGGGTTTCTTCAGTGAGGATGGTGTAGGACCTTGAAGTATGTCTAGAGGGGGGGGGGGTGATTAGACTACTTGACCAATTAAAAATTTAGCCTTTTCCCAGTTTTAGAGTTTGGCAGATTTTAGCTATCTTAGGACAAGTCAAGCAATCATCACACAATTCAAGCAAGCATGCAAAGAGTGTATAAGCAGCGGAATTAAAGCATGCAACTTGCAAGAAAGTAAAGGGAAGGGTTTGGAGGATTCAAACGCAATTGGAGACACGGATGTTTTTGGCGTGGTTCCGATAGGTGGTGCTATCGTACCTCCACGTTGATGGAGACTTCAACCCACGAAGGAGTAACGTTGCTGGCGTGTCCACGGAGGGCTCCACCCACGAAGGGTCCACAGTAGCAACCTTGTCTATCCCACCATGGCTGTCGCCCACGAAGGACTTGCCTCACTAGCGGTAGATCTTCACGAAGTAGGCGATCTCCTTGACCTTACAAACTCCTTGGTTCAACTCCACAACCTTTTCGGAGGCTCCCAAGTGACACCTAGCCAATCTAGGAGACACTACTCTCCAAGAAGTAACAAATGATGTGTTGATGATGAACTCCTTGCTCTTGTGCTTCAAATGATAATCTCCCCAACACTCAACTCTCTCTCATAGGATTTAGATCTGGTGGAAAGAAGATTTGAGTGGAAAGCAACTTGGGGAAGGCTAGAGATCAAGATTCATATGGTAGGAATGGAATATCTTGGTCTCAACACATGAGTAGGTGGTTCTCTCTCAGAAATGGTAAGTTGGAAGTGTAGATTTGTTCTGATGGCTCTCTCCACGAATGAAGAGGAGGTGGAGGGGTATATATAGTCTCCACACAAAATCTAACCGTTACACACAATTTACCAATCTCGGTGGGACCGAATCAACAAACTCGGTTAGACCAATTTTAGTAAACCTAGTGACCGTTAGGGTTTTCGGTGGGACTGACTTGCATCTCGGTAGGACCGATATGGTTAGGGTTAAGGCATAACGTAATCTCGATGAGACCGATTACACAAATTCGGTGAGACCGATTTTGGTAATTAGCTAACCAGAGAGTTGGTCAGGTAAACTTGGTGGGACCGATTCGCTCTTTCGGTGAGACCGAAACATTACGAAAGGGAAACAGAAAGTTTACATTGCAATCTCGGTGGGACCAATCCGCTCTTTCGGTGAGACCGAAAAGTTACGAAAAGGAACAGAGAGATTACAATCCCATCTCGGTGAGATCGAGATTCCTATCGGTAGAACCGATTTGCCTAGGGTTTGTGGCAGTGGCTATGACATTTGGAATCGGTGGCGCCGGATAGGAAGAATCGGTGAGACCGATTTTGGCTTTAGGTTTAGGTCATATGTGGACGTGAGAAAGTAGCTGAGTGTTTTGGAGCATATCACTAAGCACATGAAGCAAGAGGCTCATTAAGCAACACCTCATCCCTCCTTGATAGTATTGGCTTTTCCTATAGACTCAATGTGATCTTGAATCACTAAAATATAAAATGAAGAGTCTTGAGCTTTTGAGCTTGAGCCAATCCTTTGTCATTCGCGTTTTGAGGGATCCACTTTCATCATCCGTGCCATGCCATTCATTGAGATTTCCTGAAATGTTCATCTTGGAATAGCATTAGCTCAATGAGCTATATGTTGTTATGAATTACCAAAACCACCTAGGGATAGTTGCACTTTCAATCTCCCCCTTTTTGGTAATTGATGACAACATATAGATCAAAGCTTCGACAAATGATAATAAGATTGAAAAATATCATCGCTTTGAGAAGTATGTGATAAGCAAGAGCTCCCCCTAAATTTGTGCATAGTTTACGATTTGCTTTGGATTGCAAATGCACAAGGAATTAGGCTCATGGGTTACTCTTCCATGTCACATACATCTTGGTGGAGCGCTAAAAAAGATACGGATTGAATACATGCACTCATCACAAGCACAGTGAATGATCACATAGGATAGATAAGATAATATCATCAAACATGCATAAGTGTAGCTTATGATCAAACACATGATCATCAATGTCTCACAAGCATAGTATAAAAACCACCAAATCAAGAGAGAACAAAAGCAACACTCTCTCTCTCGAAGCCTATGATCTATACATTTTTCTCGCCCTTTGGCAACAAGTTACCAAAAAGTTCATAGAAAATGCATAGTGCTAGATCGACTCTCAGGCTAGACCTTCAGGTGGTGGAGTCCAGATAACGCCGAGGACGAAGGCTTCAGTTGAAGTAGATGGAGCTGGAGCTGGTGTAGGTGCTGGAGCTGGTGGCACTGAGGCTGTAGCTGGTGCAGATGAAGTGGCTCTGGTGTCGAGGAAGCCTGACGAGATGACCTCTGGGCTCTAGGCACTCTGGCAAATGCATCAGTTGTTGTTTTGCCCTTCCTCTCTGCATGTCATCTTGTAGTTGCTCCACAATGATTGAATCTCGATTACTTTCACATCTAAGTCATAGAACTTTTGTTCTATGATTCTCTCAAGCTCTCCTGATTTTGAGTGAGGGTGGCCAATCCCTTCTCAATCCTCGGTGTTGATGCTATTAAGTATCCAAGCTGCTCCTACTTGTTCTTCAAGAAATACTCAGATGCCTCCTCTTGAGTTGGCATCACAGTAGCCTTCTCCTTCCTTGCCTTCTCCTTCTTCTCTTGTGCTTGAACCGGCGATGGATCATTCTCATTCATGACAACCTCATTGTCCTCAAAGTCTGGATAAATTGGAAAATGTTCTTTATCCAATAGATATTTGCCTGTGCCCATCTTTGAGTTAATCAACTCCACGGATCTCGAGGGCATATCCACAACTTCTTTTCTCGTCTGCTGCAGTCCTCTTAATGGTTTCAACCATAAGGCTCATGACTTTGAATTTACGTGGCACATCAAACAAATGCAACATGTTGATTGCATGCCCTCTAATCATGTTGTGGTCACCAGACTTAGGCGATAGAGTGCGCCTTAAGATGCAGTTGATAGTTGGCAGCCAGATGTAACGAAGTGGACTGATCCAAACTTATGTGTCTCAATGGTCGTATGCAGGATCTCCTTGTACATGTGTGCCATGGAATTGTGGTCCATTTTCTTCTTGGCATATACATCAAGGTCATCTTCATTCTCCTTCGGGGCATTTATCAGCTTTGACCACTCCTCAACAGTTGACTGGTACCTTGTACCTTTAGACATCCACACTATCCTGCCATCTGGATAAAGGTGTGCTGTGGAGTAGAACTGCATGATAAGTTCATCGTTCTAGTTGGTGAACTTTTGCCCAACAAAGTCTGCAACTCCAACAGCAACAAAACTGTCTTGCACTCCAGGATAGTGCTCTACATTTTCTTTCATGTAGGTCCAGTCGACCCACCTCATATCACACACCATGGGCTTCTTATCCAGCAGAATAGTCTCATAAAAGTCCTGCTATTCCTTGGTGTGGAACCTTTAGTCCATAGCAGTTCTTCTCCTTGTGGCATATGGATCTGTCATCCTCCATAGCCTCAACCCATTGTCTCTTCTGATCTTCATGTCCTCAGCCACAGGATGTGCATCATTGTGGTCTGGTATCTTGGGCTTGAGCTTCCTCAGAACTTGTCCTTCTTCATCTTCTTCATCATCAACCTCGAGGCCTTTGGGGCCTTGTTATTCTCGTGGTGGAATACTCCTAGTATTCGTGCAGACTTGGCCTTGGGGGCAGCTTTGGGTGCTTCCTTGGGCTTAGATGTGGCAGCCCCTGATCTTATAGCATCACCCATAAGCTTTGGTGCCTTGGGTCTTTGGTGCGATAATCTCTTCTTCCTCTTCCATCATGGAAGGCTTCCCAATAACTCATTGTGGTCTTCTTGACCCTTTCTTTCCTTTTCTTTCCTTCATTGCACGGCTCTTTGGGATCGGGCTTTTCAGAATTTGAGTTGATGCTCGACCTTTGGCATAGGTGTCCTCTTGGCAGGAACCTTCTTATTGAGTCCGGGCTTTGTGCTATGTCTTTGAGCCATACTCCTTTTGAGCACTACCTTCTTGGAGGTTGCTTCATCCTCTTACGCCCTATAATCCTCATCTTGAATCTGAGGTTTTCTTCTTCCTTTGCTGAGTGGCAGCTTTAGGAAAATTGCTTGGGGTGCTCCTACCGCCTTCATCTGAAGAGCTGGAGGGACTAGTGCCCTCACTCATGTTCACCTGCTCCTCGACACATTACATTTGTCACTCTGGTCCGACATGCCGCAAACACCGATTCTTGACCTGTGAAGAGTTATATATGAGGTAGAGTGGATGAGCATCACAAAATGCAGAGATTTTTGCAAAAGAATGACTCAAAAATTCAGTTTTAGTTTTCCACAGAAAGCATTTCGGATCAACCGATTTTCGAACTCGGTGATACCGAAGCAGTTTTGGAACCTAAACTGATGAACTCGGTCAGACCGAGTCACAGTTTGGTGGCACCGAGACTGCTCGGATTTCACAAAGTCCTAAAATCGGTCTCACCGATTAGCAATTCTCGGTCAGACCGAGTCTCACTAGTGCAATGGCATAAGCCAAATCGGTGGGACCGAGTTTTTCAACTCGGTGGGTCCGAGATGGTTTCAGTGAAACCTAACCTAAATTTTTCAAATCAAAACTATTCTAAGGATTGCATTGATGGATAGGAGTGTTTCAATCGTGGCAAGAATCAATAAGAACACAATGTCTTTGAGAATCGGATGAGGAAAGCATCGTGATCGAGTCCATACCCTAGTTCAAGTGAGACTCGCTTCTGGCGGCAACGGCGGATTGAATTCCGTTGACGGCGGAGACCAAAGGATGAGGCGGCTGGCGACGAGGAGACGATCCGGAGACCACGGAGGCAGAGCGAGCTATTGCGCTGGCGAAGAGGTTCGGACCCTGTCGGTGTGACCAAGTGGAACAACTCAGTGGCACCGAGATGCAAAACTGTGTACAGTTATTGCAACTCGGTGTGACCGAAGAGTTCAAATCGGTTGCACCAAGGTTGAAAACCTAGATCGACTTAGTGATCTCGGTAAGACCGAAATGGAGGAATCGGTCAGACCGAGAATCACAAAGAAGTTTTGGAAGTTTAAGTCTATGACGAATCGGGGACTCGAAAGTGCTCCTCACACGCAGTGGTTCAAATCTGACTTGATCAAATTTTGTGATGTAGCATGAATAGAGTTTGAGACGAGAAAAGCATAGATAGCTAGAGAAGGTTCTTAGGCATTCTTGTCCATCCACTTGGCCAAAGAAAAAAAAAGCCAATCAATCAAAACAACATGTGGATGTCCTCGAAAGAGTAAAGTATGCAACCAACATGCTCACACAATAAGATGGCAAATGAAATATGTGGCAAAGCATGCACAACCAATTCTAGCATCTATCAAACAATTGGCGATGACTAGGTCATCTATATATGAGTATATTGACTTAGGAGTCAAATGATAGACATTTGATCATAGGTCATACTCATCGTTCAAGCTCAAGTGGGGTTACCACTTTTACATAAAGCATTTATGTGTTCACATCATTAGAGTTGCTTTGACTCAATTCTTAGAGTTAAGCTCCCCCTAGATGTGAGATCCCCCCTAAGAGGGATGAACTAACCTTGGGTTTTGTCGATGATGACTTCATGTAGGTGTTGAAGATGTGGATGTTCAATGTTGATGTAGATCTTTTTGGAGCAATCCTTTGGAGTGAGTTGCACTTACAATACCTACATGGGTTAGTCCCACAAGGAACAAACAAGTATATCCATAGACATAGAGTGATGCACACACAAAATGATTGTTGGGGAACGTAGTAATTTCAAAAAAATTCCTACGCACACGCAAGATCATGGTGATGGCATAGCAACGAGAGGGGAGAGTATTGTTCACGTACCCTCGTAGACCGTAAGCGGAAGTGTTATGACAACGCGGTTGATGTAGTCGTACGTCTTCACGATCCGACCGATCCAAGTACCGAACGTACGGCACCTCCGAGTTCAGCACACGTTCAGCTCGATGACGATCCTGGACTCCGATCCAAAGAAAGTGTCGAGGATGAGTTCCGTCGGCCTGACGGCGTGGTGACGATGATGATGCTCTACCGGTAGCGGGGCTTCGCCTAAACTCATGACGATATGACCGAGGTGGAATATGGTGGAGGGGGGCACCGCACACGGCTAAGGAACGATCCGTAGATCAACTTGTGAGTCTCTGGGGTGCCCCTTGCCCCCGTATATAAAGGAGCAAGGGGGGGTGCGGCCGTCCCTAGGAGGAGGCGCGCCGGAGGAGTCCTACTCCCACCGGGAGTAGGACTCCCCCCTTTTCTTAGTTGGACTAGGACTTGGGGGGGAAGGAGGAGAGGGGGAAAAGGAAAGGGGGGGCGCCTCCTTGTCCTATTCGTGCCATTTGGGGGAGGCGGCTGCCCCTTGGCCCCTTCTCCTCTTTCTCCACTAGGCTCACTAAGGCCCATTAGGTCACGGGGGTTCGGTAACCTCCGGTACTCGGTAAAATGCCGATTTCACCGGAACACTTCCGATGTCCAAACATAGGCTTCCAATATATCAATCTTTATGTCTCGACCATTTCGAGACTCCTCGTCATGTCCGAGATCACATCCAGGACTCCGAACAAACTTCGGTACATCAAAACTTATAAATTCATAATAAAACTGTCATCGTAACGTTAAGCGTGCGGACCCTACGGGTTCGAGAACTATGTAGACATGACCTAGAACTATTCTCGGTCAATAACCAATAAGCGGAACACGGATGCCCATATTGGTTCCTACATATTCTACGAAGATCTTTATCGGTCAAACCGCATAACAACATAATGCTGTTCCCTTTGTCATCGGTATGTTACTTGCGAGATTTGATCGTCGGTATCCAATACCTAGTTCAATCTAGATTCTTGGCAAGTCTCTTTACTCGTTACGTAATGCATCATTCCGTAACTAACTCATTAGCTACATTGCTTGCAAGGCTTATAGTGATGTGCATTACCGAGAGGGCCAGAGATACCTCTCCGACAATCGGAGTGACAAAACCTAATCTCGAAATATGCCAACCCAACATGTACCTTTGGAGACACTGTAGTACTCCTTTATAATCACCCGATTCGTTGTGATGTTTGGTAGCACCCAAAGTGTCCCTCCGTAAACGGGAGTTGCATAATCTCATAGTTACAGGAACATGTATAGGTCATGAAGAAAGCAATAGCAACATACTAAGCGATCAAGTGCTAGGCTAACGGAATGGGTCATGTCAATCACATCATTCTCCTAATGATGTGATCCCATTAATCAAATAACAACACATGTCTATGGTTAGGAAACATAACCATCTTTGATTAATGAGCTAGTCAAGTAGAGGCATACTAGTGACTATATGTTTGTCTATGTATTCACACATGTATCATGTTTCGGTTAATACAATTCTAGCATGAATAATAAACATTTATCATGAAATAAGGAAATAAATAATAACTTTATTATTGTCTCTAGGGCATATTTCCTTCAGTCTCCCACTTGCACTAGAGTCAATAATCTAGTTCACATCATCATGTGATTCAACACTAATATTCACATCTGTATGTGATTAACACCCATAGTTCACATCATGTGACCAACACCCAAAGGGTTTACTAGAGTCAATAATCTAGTTCACATTGCTATGTGATTAACACCCAAAGAGTACTAAGGTATGATCATGTTTTGCTCGTGAGAGAAGCTTAGTCAACGGTTCTGTCACATTCAGAGCCGTATGTATTTTGCAAATATTCTATGTCTACAATGCTCTTGCAGAGCTACTCTAGCTAATTGCTCCCACTTTCAATATGTATCCAGATTGTGACTTAGAGTCATCTGGATCGATGTAAAAAGCTTGCATCGATGTAACTCTTTACGACGGGCTCTTTTATCACCTCCATAATCGAGAAATATTTCCTTAGTCCTCACTAAGGATGTTCTTGACCAATGTCGATGATCTACTCCTAGATCACTATTGTACTCCTTGCCAAATTCGAGCAAGGTATACAATAGGTCCGGTACATAGCATAGCATACTTTATAGAACCTATGATTGAGGCATAGGGAATGACTTTCATTCTCTTTTCTATTTTCTGCCGTGGTCGGGATTTGAGTCTTACTCAATTTCACACGCTTGCAACACGAGCAAGAACTTTTCTTTGACTGTTCCATTTTGAACTACTTCAAAATCTTGACAAGGTATGTACTTATTGAAAAACTTATCAAGCGTCTTGATCTATCTCAATAGATCTTGATGCTCAATATGTAAGTAGCTTTATTGAGGTCTTTCTTTTAAAGAACTCCTTTCAAATACTCCTTTATGCTTTCCAGAAAAATTCTACATCATTTCTGATCAATAATATGTTACTCACATATATTTATCGAAAAGGCGTGAGTCTTCCACTCACTTTATTGTAAATACAGGCTTCACGGCAAGTCCAGATAAAACTATATGCTATGATCAACTTATCAAAGCGTGTATTCCAACTCTGAGATGCTTGCACCAGTCCATAGATGGATCATTGGAGCTTGCACATTTTGTTAGCATCTTTAGGATTGACAAAACCTTCCGTTGCATCATATGCAACTCTTCTTTAATAAATCCATTAAGGAATGCAGTTTTTGACATCCATTTGCCAGATTTCATAAAATGTGGCAATTGCTAACATGATTCGGACAGACTTAAGCATCGTTACGAGTGAGAAAATCTCATCGTATTCAACACCTTGAACTTGTCGAAAACCTTTTGCAACAAGTCGAGCTTTATAGATAGTAACACTACTATCAGTGTCCGTCTTCCTCTTGAAGATCCATTTATTTAACTCGACTTGCTGATCATCGAGAAGGTAAACCAAAGTCCACACTTTCTTCTTATATATGGATCCTATCTCAGATTTTATGGCCTCAAGCAATTTCGCGGAATCTGGGCTCATCGTCGCTTCCTCATAGTCCGTAGGTTCATCATGGTCTAGTAACATGACTTCCAGAACATGATTACCGTACCACTCTGGTGCGGATCTTACTCTGGAAGACCTACGAGGTTTGGTAGCAACTTGATCTGAAGTTTCATGATCATCATCATTAACTTCCTCACTAATTGGTGTAGGAATCACTGAACTGATTTACGTGATGAACTACTTTCCAATAAGGGAGAAGGTACAATTACCTCATCAAGTTCTACTTTCCTCCCACTCACTTCTTTTGAGAGAAACTTCTTCTCTAGAAAGGATCTATCTTAGCAACGAATAACTTGCCTTCGGATCTGTGATAGAAGGTGTACCCAATAGTTACCTTTGAGTATTCTATGAAGACGCACTTCTCCGATTTGGGTTCGAGCTTATCAGGTGAAAACTTTTTCACATAAGCATCACAACTCCAAACTTTAAGAAACGACAGCTTAGGTTTATTGTTAAACCATAGTTCATACGGTGTCGTCTCAACGGATTTAGATGGTGCCCTATTAAACGTGAATGCAGCTACCTCTAATGCATAACCCCAAAACAATAGTGGTAAACCGATAAGAGACATCATAGATCGCACCATATCCAATAAAGTGCGGTTACGACTTTCAGACACACCATTATGTTGTGGTGTTCCATATGGCGTGAGTTGCGAAACTATTTCACATTTTTTCAAATGAAGACCAAACTCGTAACTCAAATATTCATCTCCATGATCAGATCGTAGAAACTTTATTTTTCTTGTTACGATGATTTTCCACTTCACTCTGAAATTCTTTGAACTTTTCAAATGTTTCAGACTTATGTTTCATCAAGTAGATATACCCATATCTGCTCAAATCATCTGTGAAGGTTAGAAAATAACGATACATGCCACGAGCCTTAACACTCATGGATCGCATACATCGGTATGTATTATTTCCAATAAGTCAGTAGCTCGTTCCATTGTTCCGGAGAATGGAGTTTTAGTCATCTTGCCCAAAAGGCACGGTTCGCAAGCATCAAATGATTCATAACCAAGTGATTAAGAAAATCCATCTTTATGGAGTTTCTTCATGCGCTTTACACCGATATGACCCGAACAACAGTGCCACAAATCAGTTGCACTATCATTATTAACTTTGCATCTTTTGGCATCAACATTATGAATATGTGTATCACTACGATCGAGATCCAACAAACTATTTTCATTGGGTGTATGACCATCGAAGGTTTTATTCATTTAAACAGAACAACAATTATTCTTTGACTTTAAATGAATAACCGTATACGCAATAAACATGATCAAATCATATTCATGTTCAGCATAACGCCAAATAACATTTATTTAGGTTTAACACTAATCCCGAAGGTATAGGGAGTGTGTGATGATGATCATATCAATCTTGGAACTGCTTCCAACACTCATCGTCACTTCCCTTCAACTAGTCTCTGTTTATTCTCAGAACTCTGTTTGAGTTACTAGTCTTAGCAACCGAACAAGTATCAAATACTCGTGGGCTACTATAAACACTAGTAAGGCACACATCAATAACCTGTATATCAAATATACCCTTGTTCACTTTGCCATCCTTCTTATCCACCAAATATTCAGGGCATTTCCGCTTCAAGTAACCATTTCCTTTGCAGTGTAAGCACTCAGTTTCAGGCTTTGGTCCAACTTTGGTCTTCTTCACGGGAGTGACAACTTGTTTGCCATTGTACTTGAAGTTTCCCTTTCTTTCCCTTTGCCCTTTTCTTGAAACTAGGGGTCTTGTCAATCATCAACACTTGATGCTCTTTCTTGATTTCTACCTTTGTCGATTTCAACATCACGAAGAGCTCGGGAATCGTTTTCGTCATCCCTTGCATACTATAGTTCATCACGAAGTTCTAGTAACTTAGTGATGGTGACTAGAGAATTATGTCAATCACTATCTTATCCGGAAGATTAACTCCCACTTGATTCAAGCGATTGAAGTACCGGACAATCTGAGCACATGCTCACTAGTTGAGTGATTCTCCTCCATCTTTTAGCTATAGAACTTGTTGGAGACTTCATATCTCTCAACTCGGGTATTTGCTTGAAATATTAACTTCAATCCTGGAACATCTCATATGGTCCATGACGTTCAAAACGTCTTTGAAGTCCCGATTCTAAACCGTTAAGCATGGTGCACTAAACTATCAAGTAGTCATCATATTGAGCTAGCCAAATGTCCATAACGTATGCATCTGCTCCTGCAATAGGTCTGTCACCTAGCGGTGCATTAAGGACATAATTCTTCTGTGCAGCAATGAGGATAAACCTCAGATCACGGATCCAATCCGCAACATTGCTACTAACATTTTTCAATACAATTTTCTCTAGGAACACATATAAAAACATAGGGAAGCAAAAACATAGGGAAACAACAACGCGAGCTATTGATCTACAACATAATTTGCAAAATACTACCAGGACTAAGTTCATGATAAATTTAAGTTCAATTAATCATATTACTTAATAACTCCCACTTAGATAGACATCCCTCTAATCTTCTAAGTGATCACTTGATCCATATCAACTAAACCATGTCCGATCATCACGTGAGATGGAGTAGTTTCAATGGTGAACATCACTATGTTGATCATATCTACTATATGATTCACGCCGACCTTTCGGTCTCCGTGTTCCGAGGCCATATCATTATATGCTAGGCTCGTCAAGTTTAACTGAGTATTCTGCGTGCGCAACTGTTTTGCACCCGTTGTATTTGAGCGTAGAGCCTATCACACCCGATCATCACGTGGTGTCTCAAAGACGAAGAACTTTCACAACGGTGCATACTCGTGGAGAACACTTCTTGATAATTTTAGTGAGAGATCATCTTAAAATGCTACCGTCAATCAAAGCAAGTTAAGATGCATAAAGGATAAACATCATATGCAATCAATATAAGTGATATGATATGGCCATCATCATCTTGTGCTTGTGATCTCCATCTCGGAAGCACCGTCGTGATCACCATCGTCACCGGCGCGACACCTTGATCTCCATCGTAGCATCGTTGTCGTCGCCAATCTTATGCTTCTCGACTATCGCTACCGCTTAGTGATAAAGTAAAGCTTTACGAATGCGTTGCATTTCATACAATAAAGCGACAACCATATGGCTCCTGCGATTGCCGATAACTTCGGTTACAAAACATGATCATCTCATACAATAAAATATAGCATCACGTCTTGGCGATATCACATCACAACATGCCCTGCAAAAACAAGTTAGACGTCCTCTACTTTGTTGTTGCAAATTTTACGTGGCTGCTACGGGCTGAGCAAGAACCGTTCTTACCTACGCATCGTAACCACAACGATAGTTTGTCAAGTTGGTGCTGTTTTAACCTTCGCAAGGACCGGGCGTAGCCACACTCGGTTCAACTAAAGTGAGAGAGACAGACACCCGCCGGTCACCTTTAAGCACGAGTGCTCGCATAGCAGTGAAACCAGTCTCGCGTAAAGCGTCTGGCGTAATGTCGGTCCGTCCCGCTTCATCTCACAATACCGCCGAACCAAAGTATGACATGTTACTAAGCAGTATGACTTGTATCGCCCACAACTTACTTGTGTTCTACTCGTGCATATGACATCTACGCATAAAACCAGGCTCGGATGCCACTGTTGGGGAACGTAGTAATTTCAAAAAATTTCCTATGCACACGCAAGATCATGGTGATGGCATAGCAACGAGAGGAGAGTATTGTTCACGCACCCTCGTGAGACCGTGAAGCGAAGCGTTATGACAACGCGGTTGATGTAGTCGTCGTCTTCACGATCCGACCGGTCCAAGTACCGAACGTCACGGCACCTCTGAGTTCAGCACACATTCAGCTCGATGGCGATCCCGGACTCCGATCCAAAGAAAGTGTCGGGGATGAGTTCCACAAGACGACGGCGTGGTGACGATGATGATGCTCTACCGGCGCAGGGCTTCGCCTAAACTCCACGACGATATGACCGAGGTGGAATATGGTGGAGGGGGGCACCGCACACGGCTAAGGAACGATCCGTAGATCAACTTATGTGTCTCTGGGGTGCCCCACTTCCGATGTCCAAACATAGGCTTCCAATATATCAATCTTTATGTCTCGACCATTTCGAGACTCCTCGTCATGTCCGAGATCACATCCAGGACTCCGAACAAACTTCGGTACATCAAAACTTATAAACTCATAATAAAACTGTCATCGTAACGTCAAGCGTGCGGACCCTACGGGTTCGAGAACTATGTAAACATGACATAGAACTATTCTCGGTCAATAACCAATAGCGGAACCTGGATGCCCATATTGGTTCCTACATATTCTACAAAGATCTTTATCGGTCAAACCGCATAACAACATACGTTGTTCCCTTTGTCATCGGTATGTTACTTGCCCGAGATTTGATCGTCGGTATCCAATACGTAGTTCAATCTCGTTACTGGCAAGTCTCTTTACTCGTTACGTAATGCATCATTCCGTAACTAACTCATTAGCTACATTGCTTGCAAGGCTTATAGTGATGTGCATTACCGAGAGGGCCCAGAGATACCTCTCCAGGCAATCGGAGTGACAAAACCTAATCTCGAAATCGCCAACCCAACATGTACCTTTGGAGACACCTGTAGTACTCCTTTATAATCACCCGATTCACGTTGTGACGTTTGGTAGCACCAAAGTGTTCCTCCCAGAACGGGAGTTGCATAATCTCATAGTTACAGGAACATGTATAGGTCATGAAGAAAGCAATAGCAATATACTAAGCGATCAAGTGCTAGGCTAACGAAATGGGTCATGTCAATCACATCATTCTCCTAATGATGTGATCCCATTAATCAAATAACAACACATGTCTATGGTTAGGAAACATAACCATCTTTGATTAATGAGCTAGTCAAGTAGAGGCATACTAGTGACTATATGTTTGTCTATGTATTCACACATGTATCATGTTTCCGGTTAATACAATTCTAGCATGAATAATAAACATTTATCATGAAATAAGGAAATAAATAATAACTTTATTATTGCATCTAGGGCATATTTCCTTCAATGATGTCCATGAAATCATTAGGTTACCTTGTCCCTTGCCTTACCAACATGAGGGTTTGTGACTCCTTGAACTAGTGCAAGATATGGAAGTTGATTGCACTTGTCCTTGCCATAATGATATGAGTGAAATATGTTGGCGGAGTCACCCTTAAGAACTCTCTAGTTCTTCTTCTTCGGGATCCACATCATCTTGATGGGAATCCTTGGAGTTGTAGTTGTACTTGATGAGGTAGAACTTGACGTAGTCTTGGGAATCCACTTGACTGAGACCTTAGGTGCCTCTTCAAGTGCATCAATCTCTTCTTGAAGCTTGTCCTTGCCTTTGTTCTTGTGGTCTTGAGGTGGAAGATCATCTTGTGCTTGTGTTCCCTTGAAGGAAGTAGGATCATACTTCTTTTGTTGAGGAACAAACTTCGTCTTGGGGTATTGATCTTCTTCCCACTCAACTCCATTGGCATTGAACTTTCGTTCAAAACCAACACCTTGATTCTTCCGGTGCCTTCCTTGCTTGCGTACAATTTCCTCGAATTGCTTACTCCGCAAGGCTCTTGTATACACCTTTCTCTATAATTCCCTTCAATAAGCTATTTTCTTGCTCAAGTGTAACTTGGCTAAGAGAATCATTAGTGGAATCAAGAGAACTACTAGAAGCAACAATATTGGATTTGACATTATTATTGTTACTACTAGAGGAAGAATCTTTCTTGATCTTGTTACTAGACTTGACTTGAGGCATGTAAGTAGATAAGAGTAAATGCTTGGCAATGTAAGAAGAACTTTTCTTACGGAGATCATCATTGATTGCTTTTAAGAACTCATGCTCTTGCTCAAGATTGAGCTTTTCAAAGCGTAACTTCTCATGAGCACTTATAAGTTCTCGATGATCTTCGAAGATAGTTTCATGAGCTAACTTAAGAGTGTTTAGTTCTTTAGTTAGACGCTCAATTTTCTCCTTATCATTGTCATTCGTTTCAACTTGATTAGCATGATTAATTGACGTTTCATCATAGTATTCATCACTAGAGTTGTCAACAAGTAAATCATCATCACCTAGCCAGTCATCTTCATCAATATCAAAATCAACATACTCGGGGTGTGTTACCTTAGGACCTTTGGCCATGAAGCATCTACCAATTCCTTCATTTGGTGATTCAAATATGTCGTAGGAGTTAGTTGACACAAGTGCTAGACTGGCAACACCTTCATCTTGAGTATGTTCAGAGTCGGAGTGATAGCTTCTCCTGGAGTGATGGTCGGAGTCGGAGCCGGATACCCATTCACCAACATGAGCTTGATGTCTTAGTTTTGTGTAGCTCTTTGATGACTTGTCCTTCCTTTCTGAATCCTTGCTTCTCCGTGAGGGTCTTCGTTCATAACGATCATCTCTACTCCTCCTCTCTCTTGGTGGTGATTCTTCTCTTCTACTTCTTATTTTTGGAGAGTCTTCTCTTCTTTTGTAGGGTGTCATACACTCATTGACTAGAAGATCTTTTGTCATTGTAAGACCTTGACTTGGAGCTTCTTTCTTTGCTTCTACTCTTGTAGAATTTGTTGAAGTTCCCATTAAGCTCAATTCTTCATTGAAGGTGTGTTTCTCACTTGATGATGTGGGGGCTTCACTTGAGGCTTTGTAAGCACCACTTGACTTGTTGTGAAGTTCCTCCTTATCCTTAAGTGACATCTCATGAGCAATAATTCTTCCAGTGACTTCCGCTGGCTTGAGATCTTTGTAGTTTGGCATCATTTGAATCAATGTGCACACGGTATCATACTTTCCATCCAATGCTCTTAGGATCTTCTTGATGATGAATTTGTCAGTCATCTCTTCACTCCCTAAGCCGGCAATCTCATTTGTGATAAGTGCAAGCCTAGAGTACATTTCAGCGACACCTTCACCATCCTTCATTTTGAACTTGTCAAGCTGACTTTGGAGCACATCCAACTTGGATTCCTTGACGGTTCGGTACCTTCATGCATATAAATCAAAGTATCCCAAATTTCCTTTGCATTCTCAAGACGGCTGATTTTGTTGAATTCTTCGGGGCACAATCCGTTGAAGATGATATCACAAGCTTGAGTGTTGTATTGCAGCATCTTCAATTCTTCTGCATTAGCTTCACGGTTCGGCTCTCTCCCATCAAATAATTCACCTTGCAAGCCAATACAAATAATTGCCCAAACGGCGGGGTTATGTCCGAGAATATGCATTTTCATCTTATGCTTCCAACTAGAAAAATTAGTACCATCAAAGTAAGGACCTCTACGGTGATAATTTCCCTCTCTAGACGCCATACTCTCCTAGGTTGTGAAACCAAGGCTATGACCACCAAAAGCTATGGAAATCAAAGCAAATGGAGACCAAAGCTCTGATACCACTTGTAGGACCTTGAAGTATGTCTAGAGGGGGGGGGGTGATTAGACTACTTGACCAATTAAAAACTTAGCCTTTTCCCAGTTTTAGAGTTTGGCAGATTTTAGCTATCTTAGGACAAGTCAAGCAATCATCACACAATTCAAGCAAGCATGCAAAGAGTGTATAAGCAACGGAAATTAAAGCATGCAACTTGCAAGAAAGTAAAGGGAAGGGTTTGGAGGATTCAAACGCAATTGGAGACACGGATGTTTTTGGCGTGGTTCTGATAGGTGGTGCTATCGTACCTCCACGTTGATGGAGGCTTCAACCCACAAAGGGTAACGGTTGCGCGAGTCCACAGAGGGCTCCACCCACGAAGGGTCCACGAAGTAGCAACCTTGTCTATCCCACCATGGCCGTCGCCCACGAAGGACTTGCCTCACTAGCGGTAGATCTTCACGAAGTAGGCGATCTCCTTGCCCTTAAAAACTCCTTGGTTCAACTCCACAATCTTGTCGGAGGCTCCCAAGTGACACCTAGCCAATCTAGGAGACACCACTCCCCAAGAAGTAACAAATGGTGTGTTGATGATGAACTCCTTGCTCTTGTGCTTCAAATGATAGTCTCCCCAACACTCAACTCTCTCTCATAGGATTTAGATCTGGTGGAAAGAAGATTTGAGTGGAAAGCAACTTGGGGAAGGCTAGAGATCAAGATTCATATGGTAGGAATGAAATATCTTGGTCTCAACACATGAGTAGGTGGTTCTCTCTCGAAATGGTAAGTTGGAAGTGTAGGTTTGTTCTGATGGCTCTCTCCACGAATGAAGAGGAGGTGGAGGGGTATATATAGCCTCCACACAAAATCTAACCATTACACACAATTTATCAATCTCGGTGGGACCGAATCAACAAACTCGAGCAGACCGATTTTAGTAAACCTAGTGACCGTTAGGGTTTTCGGTGGGACTGACTTGCATCTCGGTAGGACCGATATGGTTAGGGTTAGGGCATAACGTAATTTCGGTGAGACCGGTTACACAAACTCGGTGAGACCGATTTTGGTAATTAGCTAACCAGAGAGTTGGTCAGGTAAACTCTGTGGGACCGATTCGCTCTTTCGGTGAGACCGAAACGTTACGAAAGGGAAACAGAAAGTTTACATTGCAATCTCGGTGGGACCGATCCGCTCTTTCGGTGAGACCGAAAAGTTACAAAAAAGGAACAGAGAGATTACAATCCCATCTCGGTGAGACCGAGATCCCTATCGGTAGAACCGATTTGCCTAGGGTTTGTGGCAGTGGCTATGACATTTGGAATCAGTGGCGCCGGATAGGAAGAATCGGTGAGACCGATTTTGGCTTTAGGTTTAGGTCATATGTGGACGTGAGAAAGTAGCTAAGGGTTTTGGAGCATATCACTAAGCACATGAAGCAAGAGGCTCATTAAGCAACACCTCATCCCTCCTTGATAGTATTGGCTTTTCCTATAGACTCAATGTGATCTTGAATCACTAAAATATAAAATGAAGAGTCTTGAGCTTTTGAGCTTGAGCCAATCCTTTGTCATTCGCGTTTTGAGGGATCCACTTTTGATACTTTCATTTGCATTGTTTTGGATGTTGTCAATATTCTCCATGTGATGTTTCCTTTAATGCTCATGAGGAGACCCCCATAGTTTCCTCATATATGTTAGGAGATTTTGATTCATCCCATCCATTGCATGATCCCACTACTTGTGTGCACCATATGCTCCCCATGAATGAAAATGATATTGATGTGCCATATACTTGCTTTCTCAATTTGTGTCCCCATCATGTCATACATAAAAACAATTCTTTCATGATGGATGACATGTTCTTATACCATGCATCAAATTTCTTTGAGATATGCTTATCTTGTGCTAACTCACACATGCATATACACATCATGATGGATGATGCGTACATTTACCATGCACACACTTTCTTTGGTTTGTGTCTCTTTTGTGTAGGTACCCACGAATACTTGTCAACCTCGCAATCCCACGAGTTGACAAAACGAGCTCTAGAGAGCAATGATAACTTGGGATCCCATGGATTTCCTTTCCCACCGCTCTCTTCGCGCAAAGACTTCGTGCATTTCTTCTACATGGCTCTCACATGGTTATGGGTTATCGTCCACTACATATTATATGCCCATCTTGCCATGTTCACTTTGCATGATATGCTCATTCCTATGCCTTTGCCATGCATTTGTGACCCATGCTTTGCATTACACATGATGGTTGATTCTCCTACTTCTATGTGTATTTGCAAGCTTGGTGGAGATATTGCTTGTTATTGCCATGTTTGCTATGTGCCCAATGCCTACGATGATACTATGATCTTGCTTTGCGTTCGTGCTCGCAATATGTCATGTGCATTACCTATATCTATTATGTTCTCACATGACATGATTGCCATGCCTTCCTCTAGTGTGTTGCATCTTAGTTTTCCCGACTTGATTGCTATGCTTTCTCATGTTACATCCAATTCTTGCATTACTTGCCCCTATCATATGTTTGGTTGCAACAATGTCATTACTTCGCATATGCCATGTACCATTGCTTGTCACTTGCTTCACTTGCTTGCCTCACACATGTTGAACAATTGCTATCTCATTTGTGTTGAGTGCCACACTATATTCACCACAACCTATGCACATTATGCTTGGATTGTCTTGCACTTGCTTGTGTTTAGACATATCATCTTCTTTGGTGTTGTGAATGACTCTTATGCCTACCATAGACCATTCATCGAGAGTCTTATGCATGCTTGCTATGACATGGAGGTAGATGCTTGTCTACTTGTCCAACATATTAGCACCTTTACCTCACCTATGCATGCTTGTTTCCATGATGTCTTTGCTTGTGCTCAATTTATGTTCTTACATGCCATGCCACTCTACTTTGTCAAACCATATGCTATGCTTGATGACAACACTTGTTGGGTGAATCACCTCTTGAATGCTTGGTTTTGCTTTAATGCCAACCACATTTGTTTTTCCAAGTGCTTGTTATCTTTGCTCCTTTTGAAGGAACTACAAGGCAGTGCGACATTGGAGAGTGCCCATTATGACTTGCACATGCCAAGTGCTGGGTGGTTGTCCACTTCTACACGGCGACGCCATCTCGTTACCATGGTGATGAAGATCATGATCCGTGGACGGATCTCTCCCAAGGGGGGGGGGGATATGATGCGGAGCATCCTTCGACCATCACCATGGACGTCACACTGCCACCGCAAGCATGGAAAGGAACTACGACAAGAGCACGTGCACGCACCGTCGAAACCGAGGTTAACTCTTTCCTCTCTGAGTTTTGTCCGGATTCACTTGAGAATGGGATTCTACCTCAAAGAGTCGCATTGTGCACTCTTAGGTACTTCGGAGATCGTCACGATAAGGTACGGAGGAATCACCAAGTTCACCGGAGACCTACGGAGGAGGAGAAGGAAGAATGGAGCATGAAGGACGAAGAAGGGGAAGGCCTGGACGCTCCGGGTGCCCGACCACTTTGGCCCCGGGTGCCCGGCCTCAAATTGGGCGCGGCCCCTGCCCGCCCCGGGTGCCCGGCCATGAGGGGCCCGGGTGCCCGGCCACTCCCTGGGAGCTGCCCCAGCCGACCCCGGGTGCCCGGCCTTGGAGCCCCGGGTGCCACTACAAAAAAAAAGACACATCCGTGACATTTTGGGCGAGCAATTTTTTTCATCATACATATGACACTTCTATGACGATAATTGTGACAAAACCGGTATCATCATAGATGTGGTGGGATCCTACTTCTATGACAAAATATCATGACAGAAAATGGCTTTTAAATCCAGGCGTGCGGAGACGCAGCTGCATGACATTCTTTGGGCCGTCCATGACTTAAAAACCGTGGTAGAAGCGAGGCGAGGAAAATTTTGGGGAGTTCCGGTTACGGTGGGAGGTCGGGGCCGGCGATGCGCTGCTTTCTCAGAACGACGCGACGTAAAGCGTGTGTGCGCGTTAGCTCTAATCGAACCCGAGCGAGGCGTTTCGCTCTAATCGAACCCGAGATTGCTGCGCAGTTACGCGTTATCGAACCCGAGCTATCGATCGCGCTAATTGAAGCCGATCGATGCTGCCTCTGAGATGAACGATTAGCGTTGCGAAGTGTGGATGAACAAGGAGCGGTGGCGTTGCCTGCTGCATGAACAGGACCCGTGGTGTGGTGGAGGGCTGGATGAATAGTAGACGGTGGAGGGTGCCCGTGGAGGGTGGATGAACAGGACCCCGTGGTGTGGAGGGCTGGATGAGCGATGAGACGGTGGAGGGGTGCCGGTGGAGGGTGGTTGAACAGACCCCGTGGTGTGGAGGGCTGGATGAGCGATGAGACGGTGGACGGGTGCCCGTGGAGGGTGGTTGAACAGACCCCGTGGTGTGGAGGCTGGATGGGACGATGGAAGCGGTGGAGGGGTGGTTGAACAGTAGCCGGTGGACTAGCGTGCGGTGGAGGCTGGATGAACGGGAGCCCATGGAGGCTGGAGGAGGTCGACGGTGGAGATGAACAGTATCCCATGGAGTCCCGTTTTGCGGTATGCCACACCCCTCCCGATGAACAGGATCCCGTTTCATGGCGCTCCAACACAAGTCTGTTTCATCCGTTTTGCGATGCGCTACACCTCCCGATTAACAGGACCCCGTTTGACCGTAGGAGGTCCGTTTAAATGCATTTTGCGGTACGCCACACCCCTCCCGATCAACAGGACCCCGTTACGAATGTAGGAGGTCCATTTCCTCCGTTTTGCGGTACGCCAGGCCTCGTTTCCATCGCCTGTTCCGTCCAAGCCCTCCCGATGAACACGACCATGGCTCCCACGCGTTCTGTTGCCTCCCGATGAACACGACGTATTCCGTTGCCTCCCCATGAACACGACGCATTCCGTTGCCTCCCCATGAACACGGCAGCGATTTTGTTTCTCCGTTTCGACCCAGCCATGTACGAGCCCCTGGCTGTACATGCGTATCTGTAGTAGGCGTTCGAGACCCGCCCGTATGTACACATACGTGGCCATATTTTCTTTCTTGCACCACGGCGGCATGCGTGCGTGTACATGCTACGTCGGCGCCTCTACATCGACCAGTATATATGTACGTACACGTTCGCGACCAGAATGACAACGCTACGTATGCTTCGACCAGGTGGGTCCCGACTGTCAGGCACTTCCTTGCGTGCAAAGATGTAGCTGGTGGGTCCCAGCAGTCAGGGGGGCAAAATACGGTGGCCCGTCCGGTGGGTCCCCGCTATCAGGTGGAGGAATAATTATTTTGCACGTAATAAGGAGGCACTTCCTTGCTGCGGCCGTGGACCCGGTATCGGCCTCTCCACGTCTGATCCATGTCCGATGGAAGCCGTTCCTTGACCACGTTGACCACGCCACGCCGAGAGCACACTGGCGGTGGATGACGGCGAGCCTAGGAAGGGGCGACGCGAGCCGGGGAAGACGCGGCGATGTATGCCGCAGCGTGAAAGTACGAGGGTTCACTGGTTCGCTACGGTGTGAGGCTGCCATCGCCGCAGAATAACAGGGGGTGTGGGTGAGTAGAGGGATGGCCTGGCTAGCGGTGGGAGTAGTAGGGGGCGGTGAGGCCTCCGCCACATCGCAGCCGACCACGAGAGGCAGGAGCACGAGGCACGGCCAGCGCTGGTTTGGGCGGCTGGAGCAAGAAGACCAGAGGTTGAAGAAGCACTACGGCCGTTGGATGGACATCATACGGTCACTGGAGCTAGAATCGTGCATATTGACTAAGTTGACAAAGCCCTCCGTCCCCGTCAACTTAGTAGGCCCACAATTCAGCCTGCCACTATACTGGGTCCCAGCTAACAGGGGGAGTATTCATTTTTTTGTGCGTAATAAGGAGGCACTTCCTTGCGTGCGAAGATATAGCTGGTGGGTCCAAGCTGTCAGCGGCGGTAACGTTTTTTTCGCGAAATACAGAGGCCCTTTCGGTGGGTCCCTGATGTCAGGTGGAGGAATCATTATTTTGCGTGTAATAAGGAGGCATTTCCTTGCGTGTGGCCGTGGACCCAGCTGTTGGCCTCTCCACGTAAAGTCCACTTCAGATGCATGTCGGTCGTTGACCACGTTGACCAGGCCGCGCCCGAGAGCACCGCAGGCGGTGGGCGATGGCGAGGCCTAGGAAGGAACGACACGAGGCGAGAAGACTTCGGCGATTGTTTCCCACGCGGAGGAATCTGTTGTCACGAGGGTTTACTTGTTCGTCTGCCGTCGCCGGATGATAACAGCAGGTGTGGGCGAGTAGAGGGATGGCTAGGCCAGCGATGGGAGTACGGTGGGGCGGTGAGGCTTGCGCGGCAGCAGAGCCGGCCGCGGGGAGGAGGGAGCAGGCAGTCCCACTGGCGTCTGTTTGAGCGGCTGGAGCAGGAAGAGCAGGGATTGAAGAAGCACAACGATCGTTGGATGCCATCCAACAGTCACTGCTTGTGCGTCAACCTTTTTTTTAGGAAGCCTCAAATCTGTGGAAAACATCATACAACCCATCTGCCATTATTCCTAATAATTTACAGCCATTTGCTAATTATTAAGGTTTTTTTGGAGCCCATATTCTTTTTGTTAGCATTACAGCCCATATTGTGGCCACAGTTAAAAAATTATACGAAATTTTGCATATTTCGGTGCGGTCCGAACTGTTTTTAATCCCGAAATTTTGACTCACATTCAAACCGATTTTAAAAATAAATGTATATCAATATAAAATCCAACAAATTCTCCACACATAAAAATTAATGTAATTTAAAATCTCAAAATGAAAAAAAAGATATTTGAAACTAATTGCCGGTTTGATGTGTTTTAAAAATGTACAGCCCATTTCTCATTACTAATGGGCCATTTTCTCGGCCAGCCGAATGAAGCTCTCCTCGTCTTCAAAGATTTGCAGCCCAACATGCCTGACAAAGCGACTTACTTGGCAAATCACAAAAAACTGGGTTGTGGCCGTGGACCCGGTATCGGCCTCTCCACGTCTGATACTCTTGATGGAAGTCGGTCGTTGACCACATTGACCACGCCACGAGAGCACCAAGGCGGTGGACGACGGCGAGGCCTAGGAAGGGGACGACGCGAGCCGGGAAAACGCGGCAATGGATGCCCACAGGGGAGAGGAGTACGAGGTTCACTTGTTCAAGCGGCGTGAGGTCGCCGCAGAATAACAGGGGGTGTGGGTGAGTAGAGGGATACCCTAGGCCAGCGGTGGGAGTAGTAGGGGGCGGTGAGGCCTCCGCGGCATCACAACCGGCCACGAGAGGCAGGAGCACGTGGCACGACCGACGCTGCTTTGGGCGGCTGGAGCAAGAAGACCAGAGGTTGAAGAAGCACTATGGCCGTTGGATGGACATCGTACGGTCACTGGAGCTAGACTCGTTCATATTGACTAAGTTGACAAAGCCCTCCGTCCACGTCAACTTAGTAGGCCCAAAGTCAGCCTCCAAGTATGGTGGGTCCTAGCTAGCGAGGGAGTATTCATTTTTACATGCGTAATAAGGAGGCACTTACGATGGGTCCGGTGACAGCGGGGGAACGTTTTTTCGCGAAATACGGTGGTCCGTCCGGTGGGTCCCAGCAGTCAGGGGCAAATGTTTTTTTCGCGAAATATGGTGGCCCGTCCGGTGGGTCCCAACAGTCAGGGGGGAAATGTTTTTTCTGCGAAATACTGGTGGCCCGTCCGGTGGGTCCCTGCGTCAGGTGGAGGAATAATTATTTTGCGCGTAATAAGGAGGCACTTCCTTGCGCCTGCCGTGGACCCAGCTGTCAGCCTCTCCACGTACAGTACTCTTCCGATGGAAGTCAGTCGTTGACCACATTGACCACGCCGCGCTGAGAGCACCATAGCGGTGGACGACGGTGAGGCCTAGGAAGGGGACGACGCGGAGCTGGGGAAGACGCGGCAGTGGATGCCCACGCGGAGAGGAGTACGAGGGTTCACTGGTTCGGCTGCGGTGTGAGGCTGCCATCGCCGCAGAATAACAGGGGGAGTGGATGGGTGGAGGGATGGCCTGGCTAGCGGTGGGAGTAGTATGGGGACGGTGAGGCCTCCACGGCAGCCTGACCCGACCCGCAGGAGGTAGGATCATGTGGCACGGACCGGCTGCTTTGGCGGTAGGCAAGAAGACCAGAGGTTGAAGAAGCACTACGGCCGTTGGATGGACATCGTTGACCATGCCGTGCCGAGAGCACCAGGGCGGTGGACGACGGCAAGGCCTATGAAGGGAACGACATGGAGCCGGGGAAGACACGGCATTGGCTGCCCACGCGGTGGAGAGTAATCTGAGGTTGATCGGTTCTTGCCGTTATGGGAAAATAACGAGGAGGTGTGGGTGAGTAGAGGATAGACAGGCCGGGGATGCGAGTATGATGGGGCCGTGAGGCCTTCCGGGCTGCTTGCCGCCACCACGGGAGGCGGGCAAAGCGGTTCCGATGGCGCTGGTTTTGGCGGTGAGGCGGGAAGATCGAAGGCCCGAAGAAATGCGATTGCCGTTAGATTGACATCTAACGGTCTGACGCTGGTAGAGTCGATTGTTGACAAAGTTTTTTTTTGAGAAACAATTTGTACGCCATAACATAGTAGGCCCACAAATCAGCCGCCAAATCTGTGGCGAGACAACATAAAGCCCATTTGCTATTTTTATAATTTGCAGCCCATTTGCTAATTCTTAAGTAATTTATTACAGCCCATTTTCTGCCCAGGACCACGGTCAAAAAGTTCAACCGTATTTTGCATATTTTGGTGGAGTCCGAACTGTTGTAATCCCGAAATGATAAACTTTTTTTAAGAACTTATTGATTTGCCAAAAAAATTATTTTGTTTTTGTAAGCAAATAAGACGTGGGACAATTGAGTTGGTTTAAGGGAAAACCAATAGTAAAAGAATCAGCTTTGGGTGGGAAAAAACAACAAAAATAAGGATGTAAATATGAAAAGGGAATTTTATGTGTTTTCAATATAATGATACATGTATATGAACTAGTAAAACTATAGCTAGAGATTAGAAAACGGATGTAGGACGTGCGTTTCAAGAGGAAAATAGAACTGGGTTGTGTGTTTGATTGAGTAAAAAAACTGCCTGCGGATGTTGTAAGACAAAATATAACTAACTTATTTGGCGGGCGAGAGGCCGATAGATACCTGCTAGATCTTTGTGCCCGTTATGCGTCATGGGCTGGGCACATTAAAAACAAAACCAACCCTAGGCAATCTACAACCCAGTTGAAACTTGCTCGACCTGAAAAAACAATATCGTGCTCAATAAACGAGAGAATTTTGCAAGTACAGAATGATAACTGGGATGCAGCACGGATATTCTTTTTATCATGATAATAAGTGCATGCACTTGTTTCGAAAAAATTGGAGAACTGGGAATTCGAACGGCGGGTGCTTATGCTACCCATCAAATAAAAATCAGGTTCCTGAAAATTCGTTTCGAAACAAATGATTCAGCTTTATATCCACGTCGACCCTCAGCATGATGGTTGGAAGAAAATGCAAGTTCATACCAAAAGATTGTTAACAACAATACCAACTTGCGGACGACAAGGTAGTACAACTTCCAATACCAAACTAACTTATAATCTTTTTACTCCTGGCCCTAGTGTTAAATGCGGTAGAAAATCTTGCGGAGGACTAGCTCCGCTCCTTCTCTTGCTCCGGGTCCCCGAGGTGGTACTCTTTGCATCACCCAGTTGGTCCTCTGCTGGTCGAAGTTCTTGTTGGTGTGCAGCACCGAACCTTTTTTGCTGCCCGTCTGCGGCCGTTGACCATCACCGACAAGGTATTGCGGTCTTGTGCCACATCGGCGTGCATGCCGCACTCCATTGTATCTTGTGGCGCATCCACGTGCCTTTTGAACGCATACAGGAATTGCGCTAGAAGAAATGCTTCCTTAGGCCACTCGATTGTGATACTGCGGTATTGTGGAATACAGGTTTTAGTGTACCTAGTTGGCATTTTCATAACATCTTTGGCATGTTGCGATCACTTGTTTCACTTTTTATTAAGCATCAAATTGTAATTGCTTCACCAGGTCTGCATCTAAAAAGAAAAATAGAGCTATAAACAAAGGAATATGTTTGTGCAAGTAGGCGGGCGATCGGTGTCTTACCTGGAAGTTTCTCAGGTTGGGTGTAGCATATGTCGTGCTCGCTGTCGATGGTTGGTATGAAGAAATCGATGAGAGACTGAAATCTCGCGCTGTCATCACTCACTTTGGCCTCAAGGTGCTCGATCAGCTCCTGATCCGTGGGATCAAACTTGACGCCAGCCGGCAGCACCGGCCAATCCTTCTTCGACTTGCATCGGTAATTCCAGTTATATGGTACTCAATGTATGATCAATCGATTGTTTTAAGTGAATGATGAAAGATTTCGACAGATAAGTGGTACTCCAAATCTGAAGTCCAGAATACCCGAACACGCCGCCGGGATTCTTGTGTCACCTGACGCATAGCGTGTTGTCACGTCAATTCAATGTGTGTACATGATGAATAATTTGACCGACGTATACTAGTACTGCTACTGTACTACTTACTAGTCGTATTTAGTGTCAAATTTATACATAGGTTTAACTAACAAGTACGCACTTGAAGCCTAACTGATCCCAGGAAGGTATCTATCCTTCAAACCAGAGGAGTGCTTCAAACTAACAACAATACGTAATATCCAACAAAAGAGGGTCGTGCTACAACAGCAGAATACATGGCTCAGTCTAGATATCAGCATGAATCAAGTTGTGCATATTTATTGTTGGCATGAACCACATCGCCGCATGTCGGGTTTGCAAAAGCCATCCATCGCATGGAAGCTTGATGCCTTTCACACACTGAAGATTATCTGGCAACAAGTTGTGTCGACGAATCTCTGGATATGGTGATTCATGAAACCCATGGTATGATGCGTAAACACAGCTGCATAGCACAGTAATCATCGTCGGTAATATGATCAATGATTGGTTGGATGATCGGATAATTGAGCCCGAGGAACAAGGAGTGGTTGCCGGGGCTGTAAATCCGCCTCCAGTTGAATACGCCTAGCCCAACGGAGCTGGGATCTTTCTCGAAAACGAAGCAGCCATAGCCATCAATGTCACGAACGCCCCATGCATTGTATTGCATGTGGTTTGATGTAATGGTTTTGTCAATTTGGTACGTGCGAATGAGCATCAAATGACCGCCGTCAGCTGAACGAGCGATAAATCACCACCCATTGGCTGGTATGATTCCAGGTCCTGGAATCATGAAGGCCAGCGCATTTGCGTCTGCTGCAACAATTCAAATTGGAGACCAAAAGGACAAAAGTAAACAATCATGTTCAGAGTATGCGTGGAATTAAGATTATTATAACAGTGACACATATCATAGACAGAGAATTGCAATGCCGTGGTCATAATCATACCCCAAGTTAAAAAAATAAGCCAATGGCTTTCATATTCTAGCAATATGTCATGGTTCAAACATCATGTAACAATGAGAGGAAAACAGCTATGACAGCGCCTACTCATATTCTACCATAGCACTTACTACTACTGTTCTCATATCAACTCTAAGCAATAACATGCGTTGTTATAAAAATCTTGTAAACGAGAGTAACATATAGAAATCATGATGTTATGCTCATAATATGTATTCTAACAATCATTAGATGCCAATTGTTCTCATATCAACTCTAACAATAACATGTGTGGTCATAAAAATCTAGGAAATGAGAGGAACATATAGCAATGATGTGGTTATAGACATGCTATGCATTCTAAATTTGTAACAAATGAGCAGTGAGTCATATTCATAAGGTAAAGATGAGATGAGATAGAACAATTACACGATGATAGATTCCACCAGTATAGGTAGCCAATCTGTGCGTCGACCGCGTAAACGATGCCATCGTGCACTATAGCATCAGACAAAAATGTTTCCTCAACAGGATTGATGATGAGCCATAACCATGTATGGCGACCGGGTTCCAGATAGACCAATCCCTTGTTGAACAAGGCAATGAGCTTGTAATCCATGTAGTCTTCTGATGGTGTGGGCACTTTGTAGATTACAACTTTCTGCAAACAGAGGTCGAGCCAAAAGCTTGACGCGTCTCGTGCGTAGTAGGCAGGAGTGTCCGGCGGGCCGCGAGGCTCGATGGCAGCGGTATCTAGCGATGGAAAGGTGATCTCTCGCTGGGTGTAGATATCCACGAGACGCCACAGACTACCGGTGTGGTGGATGAGGACGATCCAGTTGGCCTTCATGCACGCCTAGTAGTGGCCGCGCATGAAGGAAATGTCGACGGGTAGTGGTAGCATGTCGAGGGGCACCACGGCAACCTCCGTAGGATCGTCAAGTCGGTGTCTGGGCCACCTGCAAGGATCGGGCATCGACAAGCGGTGTCTTGAAAAGAGCGGCGGTTGCGAGCAGTAAACGGTACAAAGACACCAAGCATGCGGCGGACGGGCCGGTCTTGAAGTAGGTCCATACGACTACAGATCTGCTCCAAAAGAACATCGGGAGGAATTCCAATCGCGGCTCTGCGTGTCGGTCGGTTTTGCCATTGGGGTTTTTGTGCTGCGAGCCAGCGGGGAAGTGGATTCGGCGAAGCGGCGAAGAAGCTTCTCCTCGTGTGGCCGAAGCGGTGGCGGGGGATATAATGCCTTGAGCTACCAAGGAAGATGGAGCGGGCGGGGAGCGGTGGCGGGGGTAAATGGTGTGCGGCCGACGATGGGGAAGAGGAGGAAGAAGAGTGGAAGACGGGAAGAAAGTGCATTCAATCTCAATTCTACTAGTACTACTACCGGGATATACCGTCCTTGAGGTGTAAATAGTTACACCGATGACATGTGGGTCTACCACAGGGCCCATATGTCGATTAATGGAGGACAGAGGTGCGTGGCGTATTCTTGAGCGTGCTCTACTGGCAAACATGATGGCAGTACTGGGTAAGGTTGATTTAGTAACACCAACACGATGGTTCAACCTATTAATTACGTGTCCCAACTGCTGCAGCGTGTATTGTCACTTCACTTCGAAGACTAATAGTTCTCTCTGATCGAGATGGGGAATAATGGATCGCGAGGACTTCCTTTCTCTGATATCCCTATGCCTCTCGCTCACTTCACTCATTTTGCTCCGTACCTAGTCACTTGTTGAAATCTGTAGAAAGACAAATACTCCGTATTTAGGAACAGAGGAGGCTTTTACTCCGTACTATTTGGGAGCAGAGGGAGTATCACCATATGGAGGAGCAGAGGAAGCTTGAAATATGAACATGTCAATGGGAGGAGTAAGCTCCATGCATGCATGCATGCAACATGCAACACTCACACGTACACATGGACGCATACGCAACACTCACGCACCCATGCGGCACACGGCCGACGCAACATACATGCTCACGCTCAAGTGCTCAACCTACTCCCTACGTCCGTGAAAGACTGTACATTTAGAGATTTGCACATTGACCAGGGCATAATTAACACCCAAAAGTAGCAGACTTATGTGTGCATGCGACCATGAGATAAGAAGATTAAATGAAGGCCGTTGCATGCTGTAATTAAGGATAGACATGTAGCCTATACCTACAACACAAGTTGGTACATTAGTCAATCAATATTGATTTAGATTAAAGGCTAAATGCATTGGAAGTGTAGATGTACATCATGTAGTACACTCTTTGTTGGAAGACCGAGGGAGGACACGTGCATGCACTCACATACACAGCCAGGGCGGTTCGCGCGCAAGGGTTGGACTCGTGTCGCGCCTGCGTAAAGTTTTGTTTAACTGATTTCTTTGCTCTGCCAACTGACAGGTGGGACCCAGAAACTAGGTGACAATTTAACCAGTCAACAAAGTTCCACGTCGACTATGTGGCCAGCCAGTAGGGTGCAATACGGCGCTCTTCTATGACCTAGTGATCCTATAATCGCTGCAAAACTACATATAGTGACCGTAAAGAGCGTACTGTTACATACGTTGACCGCCAGTGTATTTTTCTCGTTTCAAATTAAGCCATATTAATCGGAAAGGACGCAGTATGGACTACTACTACTAGTACTACTACTGCTTTGATGTGTCCCATCAACTCGCCGAACGAGGAGAAGCTTGCTTACTATGCCTCTCCCTCGCCCACGCGCGCGGTGGTTCGCAGGACGAGGAGAGGATTTTGACTATAGCGCCCTCTCCCTCTCCCTCTCCCTCGCCCTTGCCCTCGCGGTGGACGTGCAGCAGTTCAATCGGTGTCAAATTGCCAGAAGCATATTGTACTATAGTATCATCATTGTTGGACCTTCCGAAGAGGCGAAGAGCCAAGTGCAAGGTTCACACAGTCTGAACTGTTGAACCTCCCTAAGAGGCAAAGAGCCAAGCGCAAGGTTTTATAGGAGTTGTCGTCCTAGTAGGAGTGTACTAGTACAACTATAGCGAGCGATGCTCTTGTATGATGCCGCCACATCACGTATATCCAAAGTTGTGCCACCTTTTTTTCTCAAAGAGCGTGTTGGAGCCCGTGCAACAACCACACAAGTTGCACGTATACATAACACATTTACTAGTACCAAAATCTAAAGGACAAATGCCAGTATGCCACACAAGTTCATCTCCAATTCATGTGATAAATTTGTGCACGACTAGTCTACATATATTCACAGCGCTACCGTTCACAATTACCGTACTCCACTTACACGTTATAGATGGGCTACATGTCCTCCTCCGTGTTCCAATCCAGTGTTCTTCATGGATGGCATGATCCATAGCGGTGGGCAACGGAATCATTATCGCAGCTTTCTAGTCCGGTTCCACATGATGGAGACTCATCCAAGCTGAAGCGGCATAAATCGAGGATAAGCGTGTCCCGGCATGTCGTTCATCCGTGGTGCGCATCAAGACACAACCATGCTTCATGAGCAGCGGGCCTTCCGTGTCGTGCCGCGGAAGGTGGCATCCGCTTCACAATGGGGTAGCTGTCCCTGATGAAAAGCGAGTACTCTCCAAGAGTGTTCCTCGGCACCCACGTAGCATCACGGGGGTCGAACTCGGCGCCGTTCATCTGGTACACGCGGCATCCCAGATCTGGACACATGGTGACGTACATAGTCAAGGTCCATGCATAATAATGTTGTGCTCAAATGTGGCGGTCAGTAATACTATGCAACAAATAGTACTACTCCAGTATAGAGGAAGTAAAATAATCGGCTTATTATATATAGCCACTCTTGGCTACATGGATGAGATAGTAAGACATGGAAAAACAAAAATGGTGGCAGCTAGTGGGTTCAAGTCTTCAAGGGCCTAGCTAGCTATACGCGTCCTCCAAGGTAAAAAGTACTCCTACTAGTACTACAAAGTATACTACTAGTACAACAATGAAAGAGAAGGCGATAGGGTTAAAAAATGGAATACAGGTAGATGGTGACGGTCCGATCGTGGTAGATTGTGTGACCATGTTGCACATCAGTGGTACCATGGGTAACGACTGCTAAGATAGTTGATCCCAATATGCCAAAGTCAGCTACAAGGTTCTAGGTTAGACCAAATCGCGGATGCAAATGCACATCCAGGATCGGCGATCTTATTTTGATCGGGGGATGACTGGTCCCTGCAAAATAATGGACTACCGTTAGGGATGCAAATGATGGTTTGTGCATTCCGTTTGTAATCTCCCGTACCATAGGATGTCAACTAGATGAAACAAGTCCCCTGGCTTGTCACCGCGAAGATGCGGCCTAGATGGCGCACGACATCTTCGAACGTGTAGGGATACAAATCTGCCACCGCCAACATGCGCCAGCCTCTGCAGTTACTGCCTCCTGCATTGATGGCAATCCTTATGTCGAACACCGCGATGAGATAGTAATCGTCGTAGCCGCGTTGCTTTGTCGGTGGGTCCGCAATTGCTATCTTCTTCAATCTCATGTAGGCATCATCATACGTATTCTTGCCCAGCCAGTCCGGAAGGCCGATCCCAATGGCGGAGAAGGGGTCTACCGGAACGGCCGCACTGCTGTGGATGTTGTGCAAAATCATGGTGGTATTCGGCCGGAGGTATGTAAGCCAATCTTCGTTGGCACCGACCCAGACCTATATATAAGACGGTGGGCAGCGGAGAAATTACAGGATGGAAATGGAATAACTAAGTACTACATGATCAAACTCCATTACTAACCTGCTCATCGGACAAAATCCGACTACCTCTCAACGTCGTCAACTCTAGCGTAGTCAACGTGCAACCATGGCCAGGGAGCGGTGGACTGTTCGAAGAATTGTTCCATAGAAGAACCTTCTCCTTGAGGACGCATGGAAGACCAACAAGCATGGCCTTTTCCCAAGCCTGTTTAAGCAACGTCTTGAAAAAGTTGGTGTAGGAAGCACCGAGTCTTGTGGCGGTGAGGACATCGGAGCGGCATGTGATTTCTCCCAGAGAATCGTCGTCCAAGGTCTCCCAGCCCCGACGAGGAGGAGAACCGCCTGGCGAATCCATGGGAGCAGCGACGAACTGCCTTCTCTTCGGGGGGAGGGGAACTGGCGAGGAGGAGATAAGAGCGTAGTAACCATGAGGCCTCGTCCCTTCAAGCGTAGATCGTTCCTCAGCGAAGGGGTGAGGCTATTATTTACTAGTACTAGCATTATGGAACGTTATGGGATTGCATTATACTGTAAATAATAGCACTAGTAAGAAATTTTTGGCACTAGGTAGTAGTTTTTGGCGTGGATTAAGAAATTTTGGGTATGTTTTTTTCCATTTTTTGTACACGCCAACTAGTGTCAAAAAACGTCGTACATTATGTGATGTGAGGAGAATGCGTGCTTTCGTCTTTGTGTGATACTAGTACTACTTTTCTCAACTAGTAGTGTGATGTCTTGTACTTCTAGTCTAGTCTAGTATAGTGCACCAGTTTGAACTCTTGAATCTCGGGGCCAAGGAGCTACAGTTGGAAGTGGAGGGTACTACTGTTCTCTAGAACCATCGCTGTACTATCAATGCAGGGAAGTACACTGCGTAGTGGCCTAGTGGGTACTCTCGGTGCTCTATTCAGCCGCTCCTCTCACGTAGCTGGCATACTCGGCCGCTCCTCTCACGCACACACTAGCAGCCTGTTTATCGTGACGGTTCTTTGAAGCGAGAACATTTGAGTTATCGTCGATACAATGAGACTAGGCTTTTCGCTTCCATTTGTGGAGGTGTAATGGATCTCGTCGAACTTTGTTAGTAGTTCCTTCTTTATGAATGAGATGAAGCAAAGCTTTTGCCTCCATTTAAAAAAACACGTCAAGAGGAATTTCTTTTATAGTAGAGCCGATAATGGAGTGAAGTCCATGCGTGCAACGCCACAAGCTACAGAGTAGTAGTAGAGCACTTTACGTACAGAGCCATATTGCACAGTTCCCAATGCCCCACCGGGCTTTTCCGGCTCCTCAGGCTTAATTGGGAGGCGCTAGTTTAAATATGCTACTAGCTGGAAGTTGCAAGCGAGGTGCGGCTAGGGCGAGCACACGAGCCGTGGGATGCTGGGAAGGAAAACCCGTTCACGTGGCTAGGCTGTCCAGTGCACCCAGATTGTGGGGCCGCACGTCCGTTTGACTTCAAAACTCAAACTACCCGTGTAAAATATTGGCTCACAGCGAAGTGTAGTAGTACTATTTTTTTAAAGGACATCGTGCGTTCGGCCGGGATCGAACCCACAAAACAAGGTATACACTCCCGCGACCACTAGTAGTACTCGTTGGAGTACAACGCAACCTAGAATCGCCTTTTGTCGCTAGTAGTACGTACATTGTTCCTTACAAGAAACCCCTAAGAGCATGATTAATAGTATAGCCAGTTGATGGCTATAAGCCAGTTCCATGTCATCTACAGCCCATCTTATAGCCAACATGTAGTACTCCCTCCGTCTAGGTGAATAAGTCATCTTAGATTGTGCACTGTGACCAAGGAGGAGGGGAAAACTAGAGAACTTAATGTTTATTTGCTAATTAATAGCATTGCATGCAATGAATTAACCACTTTGCATGTCGTGTTTGGTAGTTTCAAGTCATTAAAAGCATGCACACCCACATCTCTTATTGGTTGATATGTCAAGAAACAAGAAGCGAGGTAGAATTTAATGCACCGCGCCTAAGTGTTTTGGGATTATTTGGTTTTCGTAAGATGACTTACACACCTAGACGGAGGGAGTAGTTTATTTCTTATAGCCCCGACTCAGCTCTATTGTACTTGCTCTAATAATGCAAGAAACCACTAAAATACCAAGAAACTACTACCACTTGCATACGTGGCGAGACTTAAGATAAGACTACCTTATCAACCATTGTACATGCTCTTACCAACAAAAATCCTCGAGTGACCTCCTACCTTGGCCCGTCCACCTAGTCATCCTCGGCCATGGGGCCTTGACTACCGCCGTCGGCCGAGTCAAAACCGCCCGTGATGCGGAGCCCATGTTGCGGCAGCCGGATGCTAGCTCCGTCGGCGCCCGCGCCGCTAGCTAGCCAAGATAGCTCCGTCCATTTGCTTGTGCGCAAGGTTTGCTAGCTAGATTGGCACGGCAGCGGCGGCTTTGCTCACAAGCAGCGCTAAGGCCATCCATATGGCTCGGCGAAGGCCCGGTAGCGGCTTGCTCGCTTCGTGAGTCACGCTCGGGCCAGCCTGCCAACCCGTCAAGGAGGCCAACGCGGTGTCCGGCCCGTCCGTGAGCGGCGGCCAACTCGCTCATCACCGGCGCCACCGGCGAAACACGCATCGATCTTGTTTGAAGTGATGTTCAGGAAAAATAATGATTTGAGGGGAATAACAGGATAGAAGGTCGATGTGGGTCCCTCGTGTCAGCGGTCAAACAAAATGTGTTGGTTTAAGCTGCCTCGTCAACGACATGTGGGCCAACCCTGTCATAAATGGGTTTAAACGAACCTAACCGATATGAGTACTAGGTAGTTTTTGGCGTGGATTAAGAAATTTTGGGTATGTTTTTGCTATTTTTTGTACAATAGATTCTTCCTAGGGCTGGTTGAAAGTGGTAGTTTTGTGTTAAATACTCTACATATTGTAAGTAGGAGTGAAAGTTAAGCTTTGGAAGCCAATAAGCAAGGCTAGTTACGTAGTGCATATGTGTACATGATTGAAAGTAAATATCAACCATGAGTAACTAATATCTTGATGGAAAACTCGAAACTATGGAATACTAGGAAAAGAAATGCATGGTTGGAAATACTAGCAATGTTCATGTCCGTTGCAACGAATCATAATTAGAATAATACTTATTCAGAAACTTGGTATAAAACACTCTAATTTTGATATACATATGTCACTAGAGATATATTATGTTTCAATTAGAATATATTCCTTGGGCTGTTTTGGTGAGGTCAGGGAGGGATGTGGTTGGTTAAGATACTAATTGTGGGGTTTTCTGCAAATTGGTAGACAAGTGGGATGTTGGTGAGAAAAGGCAACAACTTACCTCACAATCATTAGATGTAGATCTAATGGTCAGAAACGACGGATGGCAAACACACCAACATCACCAACTTAGTCTTGTGTAGGAGTACTAGCAAGATCCGTGCATTGCATGGAACATCAAGATGCATTTTTTTATAAAACACTTGTTGTGATTGACCCTTGCGGGAGTAATCCCATGTGTAAAAACTAATGATATCTCGAGAAATATGAGATAAGGTGAAGAGGAGTGGGGTGTGGTGGTGGTTGGTGGTGAGCGGAGGCATGGGGATTGACGATGCGGCGGCCACCGTGCCGCTTTGTTCCAGAGGCTTCCTTTCTTAATTGCTCAACAATGAGGTTTGTTGGAGATAAGGATGAACGAGGGAGGGCCTTGTCTGCAAATGTGGAGAGGGGTGCGGGTATCTTTTAGTTTAATTTCCATACGTCAGATATAGATCGTACGGTCTATATTGCAAGATGGCACACGTACCATCATCACCAACTCAGTTTTTTATAAGAGAAGAAATATAAGTATGGAGATACAAATGTATTATCGATACTTGCTTCCGTAAACTAGCATCTACATTCTGTTCAACGCCTCGGCATGTGGGGCCTTAGCACAATGACTTCTCGACTGTGTAAAACGAAGATTTACCCGTCACCGACAAGGAGGGGGTGACGGCGGCGCGCTTTTTCGCTTGCTCTAGTCCTAGTAGTCATACTAGGTTGTCTAAGCACGTGTAGATTTATTCTTTTTCACGTCTCGTGTTCGCCGTCTTGCCACATTTGTTGATGAATAGATGGTAAGTTATTCACGGGGAAACCCTTGTTGAGCGTGTTTGCGAGAGAGAGAGATAGTGTGCATGTGTGATATGTTAGAGACTGAGGCAATGATAACAGATTCTTTGTGTCTATGTGTGTGGTGGATAGAGAGAGACATGTACATGGGGCTTTGTGTTGTGTAACGTGGAGACACATATACATAATTAGAGAGTGAGTGTGTGAGATACACATGTGGACATGAGGAGAGATGAGGATCCAGGTAAATGGGTGTTTGTGCGTGTCTGTGTGTGTTTGTGCAGCGTTTGTGTGTGAGAGGGAGAGAGTGTATGTGGAGTAGAGACCATGATGATGTAAACCTAGTATAAGGGAAGGGAATGGTGTGACATGTATAGTAGTGAGATAGCAGGTGCGGGCGGGGAAGCAGACTATTTGGAAGAGACATTGAGTGTGTGTGTGGGAGAGGGGTGTGAGGCGAGAGAGAGAGAGAGCGACGGAGAGAGAGAGAGAGAGAGAGAGAGAGAGAGAGGAAGAGAGGGGGGGGGAGAGGGGTCGTTTGTGTCCATAAATGGCGTATAGATAGGGAGACAATGTTGATGTTGTCCGAAATTGGCCTATGAACAGAGACGCAAGGGAAGCGAGTCATCGTGTGTGTGATAGGGACTTCATGAGAGATCTAGAATAGATGGTGTAGAGAACAATGTGCGAAATCGAGAACGATTATACATTAGGGAGCTATGCAAAGAGTCATAACATATATGTATACAGGGAAGGAGCTGGGGCGGGCCCGCATATGGAGAGATAGAAAGAGGAGAGTGGTGCACGAGGAGACAAAGTGTGCTTGTTTGCAGTGGGGGTGGTGTGTGAGGTGAGTCTTGAGAACCACATAACTAGGGAGATAGGCGTTTGGGGCGACATTTTGTGTGTATGGGAAATATACACTCTACATAGTGCGTGTGCTTGGGTAAGAGAGATAGCGGAGACCTAGAGAGTGAGGGAAGAGATGTGTGCATGCCCGAGAGACAAAGTGTTAGAGACCTATGTTGGGGTCCGGACTTTACAAGAGAGAGGGGTGTTAATGTGCTCGTGTGTTGGTGTTTGGGGGAGAGAACGACTTCTTTATGTGTGTGTGTGTGTGTGTGTGGTGGTGGTGGGGGGGTTGACTTCAGATAAAGAGTGAGGTGTCTATATTTGAGGGACTTTAGCGTAATTGAGATACTGTGCACTCATGGTTGATAAATTTGTTTCACAGTTTGTACTATGAGATAATGATACTTTTGAACATGCGTGATATACCTTGATGTACCAGAATTACAAACCTAAGATTGGAATTTTGGAATTCGACTCCATCATTAGCTTTTGTAATTCATTTATTCGGAGGTACATTTTTTAAGCCAGGATTTCGTGATTTCAAATTCATATATCAAACCTAGAGATATACACATACGGGCATGTTCAAACTTTATAATCATCCACTTTATTCATACACATTCACATTTTTGCTTTTGTCATCATATTTAGGATAAACACATTTGGAATTTCATTTGAATTGGACCGTATGATGGTATTTGCTTGTAGTAGCTCAATGATCCATATTTGAATTGAATGGACAATCTAAGTTTCGAGTTGGAGACATTGATTTTCAAAACTTGCACATTTTTTTTATGCGTGCAAAACAAACAAATTGTCACCATGATATCATAGTCGGCCGTCTGAGAGCAGAATACTTATAATTTTAGGCGCCAAAAGCTTTCAAACTTCCGCTCACATCGAAATATCACGCTTCAAAGTATAGCCCTGCGATATTCCTGTTTTACCCCTGCCACATGAGCGGAAAAGGGCTGCTTTGGTAACTCCATTGTTTTCCCTCTTTGCCCCAACATTCTTCCCAGGCCCCTCCCTTCCCTCCCGACCCCCAACCACGGCAAGCCGCCGAATCTAGTCCTCCACCGCAGCGGTGGACATCACACCCCGACGGATCTACCTTCTGCACCTTGGAACCCCCAACAGCCAACTCACCACTTCACCGGAGCTGCTTCAGCGACTGGCTTGTTCACCGCTCCAGATCTCCTTGACCGCCATCATGGTCCACCGCACCTGATCTGCTTAACCGGCGCCCTCATCCACCACAGCGTAGGCCCTTCACTGACTCCCTCGTCCGCCCCTTCGCTGGCCCTTCATACAAGCCCTCGTCTGCCATAGCAGATCCGCCTCACCGAAATCATCGCATAACGCGCCAAGCCTTCATCCACTGCACCGGACCCGCTCCACGGACGCCATATTCAACTCCACCGGCCCTGCTTTACCGACACCGCAGCCTCATCAGGTTATTTAGTTTTGTACTCCTTCGGTTTTTCTATTTATCGTGCAACTATTCACTTACCACAGATGAGCTTTCTTGTATGTCGACAGGCACCGCAACCGTAGCACCGGAGCCGCTTCAGCGACGGGCGACAATGACCCAAACTCAACCGCAACACGAGCACCATCGACAATCCTTAGCTATCAAGTATGACAATGATACCCATACGCGCCGAGAATCGGTACTATTGTTTAACGGCGCCCTCGTTCACTTTCCTAGCATAATCACCGCACCTTTGAATTTCTTGAGGGCATCATTTAGTTTTTCATGAGACGCGTTATTCGCTTGCACCGTAGGGCCATACTTACAGCGATGAACATGTTACATGTGCTAAATTACATACCGGTGCACATATAGTTAATATGCTTTAGTTTTGTTACGATGCCACTGTTGGTTCCATCGGCCGCTTAATGTTCTCTATGCTTAATTACACATCAGCAAACTAGCATGTGGTTCCGCTGCTTTTTGTTCGTTTTACCCTACATTTTACGATGCTAGCTATTACATCACCGCTTTCGAGCCTTTGTTCATTACTTGTTTGCGTGTTCTTGATCTTCCCAAGTTGCATGACTAATTTGATGCTTCTATTAATTATGGAGCTGCCAACCCCATCAAGCAAAATATTTGTTCTTTTGGGGCTGGCACCTCGAACAAGCATAAAAATAGAGAAGCAGATATACTCCCTCCGATTCTATTTACTCTGCGCATAACTCTTGACCCGCATACCAAGGAGGGCACTGGTTTAATTTTTACGGACTAATTTGCCAATTAATTAGGCAGAGGCGGATGGCGGGCACAAAAGGAAACTAAGCGCTAGGAATCGACAACGCCACAGACTAATACGAGAAAACCGAGAAAAGTTATACATAAAGTAAAAAGAATTGGAGGGAGTATTGTCGTGTATGCACACCCTTCTTTCATTAGTTTAGATGAACCATTGATGATCAATTCGGACCAGTGCATGCGATTAAAATTAATTTTACCTAAATAGATGGTGCAGAATAAACTACAACAACTAGATTTGCAACCACGGGATGCTAACGATATCTTCAAAGAACATTGCAACAGCAGCTAGGCTTCACAACAACATATAGTAAGCCAGTGTGTTTTAGTACATGTGAAATGTAATGCGAGTGGGCTACTTTCTTGGCTTGTGCCCTCAACATGTAATCCTACCGAATTACAAATAGTTCAGTTGCCTGCTTTGCTGTATTGCTTGATTCGAATGCTTATTTGTTGTTACGCTATACCTGAGTTGGCCAATATGTCGTGATTACTTTGTACTATCGTAAAGAAATGCATGCCTATTTCATTCGAGTCCTTAACTTTTCCTCTCAACTTCATCACAAGACTGTCTTCGTAGTTTATATGAGGCCACACCGTTAAGTGCTTTCTCAGATTATTTCAACTGCTTAGATGCCTTGGCAACTTAAATATAGCGGTTGTACACTCCCTTTCAACTAGGGATGTCAACTGGGTCCGGTTTAATCCCGATTAAAGTCCACTAGTGGTATGATAGTTCAAAAGAGTTTTTGTTTTTTTGAGGAAAATGAACTAGGTAAGTAGCAAAAACTAACTAGATGGGACTGGCGGATTTCATTTATTTGCCACTTACATCCCTAGTTTCATCTTACCATTTTAATTTCTTTTAAATTTGATCTTTGCTTGAACCATTTAAATATATTTTGCCATGCTCGGCAATAATTCGTCCGTCGTTTACCATGTAAGCTTACTGCCTGGATCATACGATAAGTATCTCTTAATGATGTCCAAATGAAACCTTTCGGGATCTTTGTTCACACTAGGACACAATGTACAACCCAGAATCTATTTGTGGAAGCGGTCGCCATCCATGTTACCAGATGGTAGCGATTCAGAGGAAACACCGCGGAGAGCGATGCGAGCACATATATTATAGTGCTTGAGGCTCTACTAGAGGCAGAAATAGATGGTGTGGCTGCCATGAATGAGGTAATCTTTATCTTGAGGCTGAAAATTGCGGAATTAGCGGCACGTATTATGCAAGCAACCCAAGAATTGGAGGAAGTAAGAATGTTGCATTTGAAGACGGAGGAGGTCCTGCTGTTTCTGCTATCTGAAGCCCAAGATAATCCCGGTTCTTCTTTAGATACCGGTTGAAATTTTCATTAGATTATTGTACTTGCATGTTGTGTCATGTCTCTGAACGGATTATGTTGCAAGACCCCCTATGTTGTCCATGTGTTGTAATGATACGAATTTTTTAGGCGAGGTAATCCTCAGTACTTGTATGATTGACATAGGGTGAACTGTTTTTCGTGTGAGCATATTGTATTGGATGAAATAACTGTTTGACTCAGAGTGTATCCAACCCTCTGAATTCAAGATCACGACATTTCTAAATCATAATTATATATAAAGGTGGAATAAATCTTTGTTGTGGTTTTGAAGAAATAAATAACAAAACGTATAATTATCTGTGGATATTCGTAATCGAATACAAATTGGATTTGAATTTAGTTTGCCAGATCCCAGGGCAAACGTGAATGCTAATTCTCCCAAGTTTTGAACGAAGCGGGTAAACACTCACTATAATTTGTGGGCTGCCCGAAGCAAGTGTTTGCGAGATGGAAATTACTGTCTACCCATGACACTTGACATCCTTATCGACAGGATTTACACTACTGTCGATAGGGGTAGACTAGTAACTTCAATCAGACGTGACACGACGGCCTCTGAGCCCATTCAGACACGGTGGGCGCCAAACATGGGCGGCAAAACACATTTGATTCAAGCTCGTCCGAAAGACATGTGTCTCTTCCTCCATTTCCCCATTCATACACGGTGGGCGGCAAAACAAACTCTCCTTGTCCGAAATCGATGTAGTCTTATATTTTAAATAGGGGCAGATGTGTAACTTCCATCAGACGTGACACAACCGCCCTACCTGTCAGCCCCGTTCATACACCGTGGGCGCCAACCGTGGGCGGCAAAACACCCTCTCCTCGCCCGAAATCGATGTAGGCTAATATTTTAAATAGGGGCAGATGTGTAACTTCCATCAGACGTGACACAACCGCCCTACCTGTCAGCCCCGTTCATACACCGTGGGCGGCAAAACACCCTCTCCTCGCCCGAAATAGTTACCGGCAAATATTTGGGAGATGCGAGATTACCGTCCTATCCCCAACCGACGCGATGTCCAAAATTTTAAATTGGGGATAAGTTTGTAACTTTCCCCTATTTCAGAGAAGCGCGTCCCAAAGTTTGAGATCCCCCCTCCCCTCCATTTCCCCATTCATACACCGTCGGCGGCACGACAACCTCCGCACTGTGGCCAGCCTCCTCCGTCCGCCACCCCATCCTCCACCTTGCCGGAGCCTCTACCCCTACCCAGTCGTCCACTGCAAGAGATGGATGTCTCTCATCCACGGCGCTGGACCAGGATCCTTTCATCGCCTCCTCTCGCTTCATCGGTGCCGTCGTCCACCTTGCCGTTGCCGCTCCTACGACCGCCTTGTCCACGGCAACAGGATATATCCCCCGACCCGGCCGTCTGCCGTCTAAAGTCTTCTTCCCCGCTGCCGACATCCATCGCACCTGCAACACCCTCAACGTATCAGCATAGGCCTACACGGCGTCGCAAGAGAGATGGTACTCTTCCATATGTGCTTAAGTTATTGATCTCACCCGGAAAATAGATCGTAATTTGTTTACTGTACTTTTCTTGTCCGTACCAAATCGTAGTGGCTAGTTGAAAGCAAACATTGGTTGCATGGTAGCTTTGTCCGGTTTGCACCTTCAGATCCGCCATGGCACGGACACTATACTCGTAAAGCTTATGGTTTCACCCCTTTATATTCACTACCATCATCGTAGGTGCTTCGTGTCGTGCTAGCACTGCTCCTCAAGACCTCAACCCAAAGCTTACGTGTTGAAATCTGAATCGATATGATGCTCATATCACTAAAAGCGAAGAACGTTTAATTGGTCACCTAATGTTCCTATATTTGTTTTGAAAAGCATGTGCGCCACCCACTGGTCCAGCTAGTTCCACTTTCCTGATTTTTCTCTTGATGCTTAGGGTTTTCCCCTTTTATCTACTCTACTATGATCTGCGTAGGTGCTTTCTGTCGTACTAGCATTACTCCACCCTATAAGCTAAACAACACAACACTCAGAATTCAAAAGCTTAGTTGTTCAAATATGATTGTGATATGATACTGATATTAGTTAACCGACACATTTAATTGGTTAGCTAAAGGTCCCACTTGAGTTTCCAAATGCATGTCGCGACATATAGAGAGACAACATAATTGCATTTCTTTGTCACCTGTTGACCGTACTTTCTTTTACATACCAAATCTTAGTTGTTATTTCAAAGCAAACATCGGTTGCTAACTACCCTTTGCGCGGATTGCAGCTTCAGATCTGCCATCCCACTGCCACGGTCAACACTGTACTCATCATGCTTATGTTTTCCCCATTTTATGATGACCACAATCAACCTACGTGGTTCGTGTCGTAATAGCACTGCTCCACCCATCGAGCTAAACAAGCTTACTTGTACAAATTCATATATGATATTATTGTTGATATTAGTAAAACTGAGAGATGTTTAATTGGTTAGCTAAATGTTCCTACTTTAGTTTCGAAATGCATGTGAGCCACATATGGAGAGACCTGAAAGAATAGTATTTCTCTGTGCGCTTTGGTTTATCATGGGTGGCCAACCAACATTGTATTAAAAGACTTGTAATATCTTCAATCTGCTTGCTCTTACGCTTCTTCTTTAAGATGATACTCTTCTCTTGCGATTATTTGGTCGTGTCGAGTTGTTCTCCCTTATTATATTTTGAATTTGTCAGGTCAGGTCGACTTGTTCATCTTTACTATATGTTGAAGCTATCATCTGCGAAGTGTCATCACTTCTGTAGCTCTCATATTTTGAGTAGTAGGCCACATTATATTAATGCACACAACAAATTACAGCATGCATGGCATCTTTTAAAAGAATTGCAGAGATAGCACAAAGGGGTTTACAGGAGGCGATGTCGGATTAGAATCACTTCGCATTACAAAGAAAATCTCACTTGTTTTTATGTTTTCATGCATGTCGATATTGAACATTATCAAAATGAATATGAGAATGGGCGACGAGAGGAATATTATGGAACGATCCACCGGCTAACAAACTTGGCATGGTGGAGGATGGCCTATCTTATTCACCCATCAAGGTGCTTGCTCTAACTTTGAAATGTTGTATTGGTCGCACATTTTTTGCTTCTGACCTCTTGCTTTACTTCTACTTTGTTACACCATCTGCTTTGTTTATGCATCATATTTGTGTATATGCCATAAATATCAATTTTACGTACCTATTCCATGTGTCGTCACACTATGTTTTTCCAGTCAAATGTTGTTCTTTTGTAATACATGTCCAAAAGGAAGAGGGTGAGTGCAGATCCTCAAGGAGTACAAACTAGGTATTTGGAAAAGCTAGTGATACCTGTTAAATCAGATAGATCAGCAGCCATAGAAAACACAGGCCCAACTGTACCACACTTTACCCCTACTCTAGTGGCCAAACCCCTATTAGAACTGCTGGGAGCCCAGCGTCAGGTACTGTCTATGATATCAATTCAAAATTTGAACTCCTAAATTTCTGCTTGTGCCTTACCTTCTCTCTTGTATGAAAACTAATTTCAGATGAATCTCCTTGCTCAAAGGATCATATGATCTCAAAACAATAATGGGCTCTGCATTGCTCTTGTCAGTACCTCTCTCCCTTTTGCCTTGTAAAGTTGTACTTAATTAATTGCTATTTGATTATGTATCATCGATGCGCACTGAGCTTCATTATCCTGTGTTTCTTCCAATATTATTTGATCTATATTTACTCTTTTGCAAAATGTAGAATAATGGCAACACTTATAAAGAATTTTCTTTGGGGAATTTATTGAATTATCCTTCCATCAACATGGAGAAGGGCTTTGTCCAGCCCGTGTTAACATGTAATGTAAGTTCATCCTTCTCAAGCCTTCAAACTTTGTTCTAGTATAGATTAGGATAGGCATCATTTCCTCCACTACTGTTTATTTACTGTTTAGATCTGATTGGATGTTTGCAACAACTACCAGTTTCAAATTGTAGTTGTAAAAACATGTTCCTTATGCAGAACAGATCCATTTATTTGCTTATATAATTGTGAAACCTGTTACGTGTCTCCTTGTTTCTCTTTCAGACTCGTATCTCTTATGCCAGGCAGAACTTTAGGTAAGATACTGAGCCAAACCATCTTGAGGACAGCGAGATGACCCCAAGGTCCCATCTTGATGAAGACAGTGAGTTGAAGCTACTCACCAGCAGGTGTGAGACAACCTCTGTGCAGTCGCTGCCTCAATTAGTTTGACTTCTTCAGTCTCAACTTAAAGCAGAAAGGCTTGCTTCACCTCAGCTCCGACTTGAAGTCAAAGATGCAATGAAGATGTCAGAGGAGAATCGCCGTCGCACCATCATGCCTTAAATCTAGTGTTGATGCATCTATCGTTGACACAATCGAGGTCTACTCAGCTTCTTCACTGTTTGGGGCGACTGGCGTGCCTAGTGCCTTCTGAAGTGCTCTCATTTTTGTATATTCTTTTGTCGGCGCGTTTATTTGCACAGGTGGCGAACTTTGATGCCCAGTGGATGTAATATCTGTGACAGCCGTGATAGCCCAGCGTAAGTTGCTTGCTTATTTATTTCCTTGTTGTCTTATTTATTTGTTTGCTTCTAGTCATTGCAGTTCTTTTTCCGCGGTTTGCTACTGGCTGCAATAACCTATTTTTCGAAACTAGGCCACAATAACCATGGGCTAATATTTACTGTAGTGACACTGGGCCTCCTACGGGCCGTGAAAGCGATGGGCCTTCTACGGGCCGTAGAAACAATGGGCCTTCTACGGGCCGTAGAAACAATGGGCCTTCTACGGGCCATATCATCAATGGGCCTTATACGTGCAGTATGATCGATGGCCAAACATGGGCCAATAATAGGCCGCATTATGGCCGTGAACGAGCTAGAGTTGGAATCGTCCGTTCATGGGCCGACCATAACGGGCCATCGTTAATAGGGCGTATTTGATGACGCTATGAAAACGGCCCAACGTATTAATGGACCACAAACGGGCCGACCACGGGCTGAATTTGGCCCACAAGCAGAAAATGACAGTAACGGGCCGTAAGTAAACGAATGCTGGAAATGAGCCCAAGAATAAATGGGCTCTGAGAAGGCCGAAAGATAACATGGGCTGGAAACGGCCCAATGGAATAACGGGCCGTTAATGGGTATAAAGTGATACCTTTGTTCATTACGGGCCGCTTTCACCACGGTCCGTTAATGGGTGTAAAGTGATACACTTTGTTCATTATGGGCGATTTCACCACGGGCCGTTAATATGCCAAGAGTTACATAGGGCCTCATATGGGCCAAAAAAGGCGTCATGGGCCATCTGAGGGCGGAAGTGAAAACAATTTGGAATCATATTGGGTGGCCGGATGACGCTCTTGGGCCTAATTCGGATAGGGCGTAATGGGCCTTGGGTGAGCAGGCGTAAATGGGCTATATCTTGAACATGCCGTTAACGGGCTTTACATGGGCGGCCGCCACCTTTTGACCAAGTCAAAGCGGGCGGCCTTTTCACGAGAATGGGCCTCTGTTGGGCGTGCCACGGTCGATGTATCATAGGCGCCTATCGACCCAATGACGGTGACACGTGTTTATCCGACCAATAAGAATTTTACACGTGGAAATTTCCCATTGGTCGGGGCTGTTAACGGGTTATCGGATCCAAAACTCGACCCGATAGCTTAACGGCGTTCCGTTACGGTGGATGCCATGTGTCGGTCACCCTTGACGAAAGCACTTCTACGCGCGATTTATCGTCATGGAAGTGGACACTTACGTGATGATAATTTTGGTAGTCATGGAACACTTCTCTGACGACAGGTATGACTATCTTGATTACATCATAAATTTGTCATGGATGTACATGCATGACAAAAACGAGACCTCTTGTGACAAACACGTATCATCATGGAAGTGTATTTTTTTTGTAGTGTGCCCTGCCCGCTCGCTCGAGCCGCCAAATTTCACCCCGGTGCCCGGCCTTGGCTTCCCTGGTGTCGGCCCATGCCCCCAGCCTCCACTGGCGCCTCGGGTGCCCGGCCATCTACAATGACCTGTCCAGCCGGGTGCCGGCCCTTCTAAGACTGGTGCCCGGCCACCTTCAGCCGCACCACCTCCGGGTGCCCGGGCCTCTTTGCACTGGGTGCCCGGACCACTCCGCGGATGCATGCGTGCAAGTTGGGGATTTTGCCCTTGTAACCCTCTCCCTCTCTTATTTCGCCCCTAGACTATAAGTACCCCCCCCCACCTAACTCATTAGGGAGGATAGCAAAGTAGATGATAGATATTTGTGAGCTTTGCTCCATGAATCCACTCCACTAGGAGATCAAGACCTCCTCTTGGAGTGACCAAACTCAAGCCCTCCTTCTTGGGGAAGGATCCCCATCATAGGATCATCAAGCCCTCATCTCCTACATAGGATTTGGGATGAACTCTACCATGTATCTTGTTTCCCTTTGATTGTTCATGTACCTTGTGGATCTTGTGTGTTTGTTGGTCTAGTGGATGTGTGATTGGACTTGTTCTTGAGTGTTCCTCTTGGTTTCCCTCTTGTGTTCATCTTGTTCTTGGGGATTCCCCCTCCAATTCGTGAAAGATTCTCACTTAGGGTTCCACCCTACAACAACCTTCTTCTCGTAGACGTTGTTGGGCCTCCAAGTGCAGAGGCTTGTAGGATAGTAGCAAATTTCCCTCAAATGGATGACCTAAGGTTTATCAATCCGTGGGAGGCGTAGGATGAAGATGGTCTCTCTCAAACAACCCTGCAACCAAATAGAAAAGAGTCTCTTGTGTCCCCAACATACCCAATACAATGGTAAATTGTATAGGTGCACTAGTTTGGCGAAGAGATGGTGATACAAGTGCAATATGGATGGTAGATATAGGTTTTTGTAATCTGAAAATTTAAAAACAGCAAGGTAACTAATGATAAAAGTGAGCAAAAACGGTATTGCAATGCGTTGAAACAAGGCCTACGGCTCATACTTTCACTAGTGCAAGTTCTCTCAACAAGGTTAACATAATTAGATCATATAACTATCCCTCAACATGCAACAAAGAGTCACTCCAAAGTCACTAATAGCGGAGAACAAACGAAGAGATTATTGTAGGGTACGAAACCACCTCAAAGTTATTCTTTCCGATCAATCCATTGGGCTATTCCTATAAGTGTCACAAACAGCCCTAGAGTTCGTAGTAAAATAACACCTTAAGACACAAATCAACCAAAACTCTAATGTCACCTAGATACTCCAATGTCACCTCAAGTATCGGCGTATATGATTATACGATATGCATCACACAATCTCAGATTCATCTATTCAACCAACACAACGAACTTCAAAGAGTGCCCCAAAGTTTCTACCGGAGAGTCAAGACGAAAACGTGTGCCAACCCCTATGCATAGATTCCCAAGGTCACAGAACCCGCAAGTTGATCACCAAAACATACATCAAGTGAATCAATAGAATACCCCATTGTCACCACAGGTATCCCACGCAAGACATACATCAAGTGTTCTCAAATCCTTAAAGACTCAGTCCGATAAGATAACTTCAAAGGAAAAACTCAATTCATCACAAGGAGATAGAGGGGGAGAAACATCATAAGATCCAACTATAGTAGCAAAGCTCGCGTTACATCAAGATCTTGCCACATCAGGAACAACTATAGTAGCAAAGCTCGCGTTACATCAAGATCGTGCCACATCAGGAACATGAGAGAGAGAGAGAGATCAAACACATAGCTACTGGTACATACCCTCAGCCCCGAGGGTGAACTACTCCCTCCTCGTCATGGACAGCGCCGGGATGATGAACATGGCCACTGGTGATGATTCCCCCCTCTGGCAGGGTGCCAGAACAGGGTCCCGATTGGTTTTTGGTGGCTACAGAGGCTTGCGGCGGCGGAACTCCCGATCTATGTTTCTTTTCGGGGGTTTCTGTATTTATAGGAATTTTTGGTATCGGTCTCACGTCAGGGGGGTCTCCGAGTCATCCATGAGGCAGGGGGCACGCCCAGGGGGGTAGGGCGCGCCCTCCACCCTCGTGGATGGCTCGGGACTCTTCTGGCCCAACTATTTTACTCCGGGGGCTTCTTTTGGTCCATAAAAAATCATCAAAAATTGGCACGTCAATTGGACTCCGTTTGGTATTTCTTTTCTGTAGAACTCAAAAACAAGGAAAAAAACAGAAACTGACACCAGGCTCTAGGTTAATAGGTTAGTCCCAAAAATCATATAAAATAGCATATAAATGCATATAAAACATCCTAGATGGATAATATAATAGCATGGAACAATCAATAATTATAGATACGTTGGAGACGTATCATCTACGTACCCCCATAGATCGAAAGCGGAAGCGTTAGACAATGCGGTTGATGTAGTCGAACTTCTAGCTCCGACCGATCAAGCACCGAACGTACGACACCTCCGAATTATGCACACGTTCAGCTCGATGATGTCCCTCGTCCTCTTGATCCAGCAAGGTGTCAAGGAAGTAGATGAGTTCCATCAGCACGCCAGCGTGGTGACGGTGATGGTGTAGTGATCCACGCAGGGCTTCGCCTAAGCACCGCGAGAATATGACCGGGGTGTAAACCGTGGAGGGGGCGCCACACACGGCTAACAATTGATGTTGTTTGTTCTAGGCGCCCCCTTCCTCATATATATAGGTGGGAGGGAGAGGGGAGAGGCCAAGGGGCGTCCCAAGTGGGGTTGAATCCCACTTGGGCTCCTGCCCTGGTTCGCCCCCTTCCTTGTATAGGCGCCAGGGGAAGGAAGGGGGAGGTGGCGCCCCCTTTCCTATCTCCATTGAGGAGGGGAAGGAAGGACTTGCCCTCCCCCCTTTCATTTCCCTCGGGCTGGCCGGCTTGGTGGAGGGGCGCACCAGCCCCTTGTGGGCTGGTCTGTCCCTCCCTTGGCCCATTAATCCCATATCTTTGCCAGGGGTGCCCGGAACCCCTTCCCGTGACCCTATATGTACCCGGTAGCCTCTGGACACTTCCGATGTCCGAATACCATTGTCCTATATATCAATGTTTACCTCTCAACCATTTTGAGACTCCTCGTCATGTCCGTGATCTCATACGGGACTCCGAACAATATTTGGTCACTGTTGGGGATATAACTATTGAGTATAAACCGCCCAGGAGGGGCCGGATTATACTCATGATGATTACCAGTATTGAAGCCCATGAAGACATAGAATCGACTTATGAAGGAGACTTAATAAGAAAGCCCAAAGCCCAGAGGCGGGTTAGGGCCCATAGACATAAACCGCCATAGGAGTATGACTTGTATTGTAAGATAGGAAAGAGTAGATACCGAGTCGGACACGTTTATGAGCCGGCCGGGATTCTGTGAATCGTGGGGCGTCAACTTGTGTATATAAAGGGACGACCCGACGGCGGTTTAGGGACAAGAAACAATAGATCGAGAGCTAGGTTAAGCGTATTCGCTCCCTGGCCATCGAAACCCTAGCAATACCACCTGAAACTGGATTAGGCCTTTACCTTCATCGCAAGGGGCCGAACCATGATAAACTCCTCGTGTCCTTTGTCCTGTTTAACCCCTTTAAGCTAACTTCATTGTGATGGCTCCATGACTAAGTCCTCACACTAGGACATCTGCCGTGACAACTCCAGGACAATTGGCGCCCATCATGGGGCTATCGCACGATGGTTTCAGGTTCTTAGAGGGAAACTTCGAAGGGCTCAAGGGATACGTTGTGGGCCGGATGAGCAAGAGTTGTCGCGGCAAGCTCTACATCGACGACGTAGGCTGGGGCCCCGAGGCCGCCTTAATCGAGTACGGGTACCGGGTCCCCTTCGGCGGAATTCACGTCTTCATTGGCAAGATCGGTGAATCGGGCCCTGAGCCGGACATCTGCACCGACATCATCGAGACGGCTCAGCGTGCAAGACCTGCCCGAGTTTAGCCCGCCATGAAGCGTGCCTTCGTGGGATTCATTAACAGTGCGGAATGTGAATTGGTATCTAACGGTGAGACGATTGTCTATTTAGATGGCGAGTCATCGGCCGGTGAGACCGAGTCATTGTACCAACTGCAAGATGGCCGGCTTGGGGGTTGTTCCGATGGAAACAATATTTAGGACCCCTGTGAGCCGCCGAACCGGGTTGCGATCTTCATGGCCGGTACAACATTCTTTAACTGCAGCGACATTGATTTCCGGATTAGCAGTGGCGACAGCAGCGGGGGCAGGAGGCCCTGTGCGTCCACCGGCTCAAGCCTTAACTGATTTTCTGGATAAACTGACAGTGTTGTTAACAAGGGTGGTTAACCCGGCGGAACAGGATCAGCATAATGCGGCGGTTGCAAAATTGCGTGATGAGATAGCACAGGCCAAGGAGGAGATAAACACAGAAAACACTAGGATGGCCGAGGAGCGGGCCACTTTGGATGCTCAGGCACAGCGGATTCAGTTGGAGTCTTACCGGCTCATGCTAGATCAAAACGCTTCAAATGATGTCATGAGAAGGAGGCATCGGAGTCATCTGCCCCCGGTTTACAAGGCAAGAAATCTCTTTAACACACCAGGAGCAGGAACCAGTAACCCAGTAGTGGTAAACCAGGTTGAAACGCCTGGTACGGGTACCTCGGTTCAGCCACGCACGATGGACCCTCCTCGTCAGAACAATAACCCGCCGCAACACGTGCAAACGCCACCGTGTCATTACTCTAACCCTTTGGATAACATGATTGCTGCAGCATCACGATTGGCGGCTCCCTCGGTTGAAGGCGAGTCTCCAACGGTGGTTGAAACAAGGAGCGCTAGAGAGCTCCTTCAGACATCTTTGGTTCAACAACAGGCTTATTCTTATAGCCGCGACAAGATTCATTCCACCCCTCGCCCAAGCCGGAGTTATAGCAGGCATATCGATGAGCCGGCTGTGTCAAGTAGTGGACGGAATCATAACCCTCCACGCAGACATAACCCGGCGGGTGGAGGTGCTGATGCTCAAAATGTGGTGGATCAAGGTAGAGCACGTCGGGAGGCCGAGCTGGTGGCTCAGTATGCAGTCCGTCAACCTACTCCGGTTCGTTCAACAACTTCTGTGGAGCCAGGTGTAACCTTTAGGAATTTGGGCGTGCCATGTTTTAGTGCCAGCTCTACGTAATGAGCGTTTGCCCAAGGATTTCAAAGGTCCTCGCAAAGTGCCTAACTACACAGCCGACTTACCTCCTGAGGCATGGATTGAGAGTTATGAGATGGCCATGGAATTGCTGGATGTTAGCGAAGCTGCGTGTGCTAAGTATTCCCCCCTGATGTTGGAAGGGACGGCCCGTACTTGGTTAAAGGGGCTCCCTGCCAACTCCATCCGGTCATGGGCCGAGTTAAAGGCCCGGTTTATCTAGAATTTTGAAGACACATGCAAGCAACCCATGTCAATTGTGGATTTAGCCGCCTGTGTCCAAGAAGAAGGTGAATCGATGACTCATTGGGTGCGCCAGGTCTCAACAATTCTGCACTCGTCGGATCGCATCAATGCCGACTCAACAGTCTTAATGTTGGAAAGCAATTGTCGTTTCACGCCCCTGAAGCAGAAATTGGGGTGGCTCAAACGCCACTGCAATGACATGGGGACCCTCATGGCGGCTCTGGTTAAGTATGCTGACTCTGATGGTATCAAGGACCCCGAGTCTGATGATGAAAAGCCGGGAAAGGGAAAGAAGAGCAGCAACACCAAGGGGCAGCAGCATAACCCGGCAAACTAGGGAGGCAACGGTAAGCACAAGGCTGATAATAGTTTTGACTTTGTGGCTAACAGCAATGCACAGAATAATGGTCAGCGTCGTAGGGGTAAACCGCCCCCGCAGACTGGAGGGCCAGGCATCAATCTTGAGCAACTATTAAATCAGCCCTGCCCAAGACACAGGACGTGAGAGAGGCCGTCTGGGCACCTCTGAAAGGATTGCTTCATTATGAAGGAGTTCAAAAATTCGAATCTTTTCCAAGACAGTCATGGGCCGGGTGGCGATTCAGGATCCGGTTTCCATGGACCGGGTTACGGCGGAGGCGGCTCTAGCTCAGGGTTCCAAGGAAATCAAGGCAGTCATGGCAACCAGGGTGGTTACAATCAGTAGAATAATCAGGGGAATCAACAGCAGCAACAATCTGGTTATCAGAGCAACCCGAAGCAGTTGAATAGCGGACAATATCATGTCTTTACCACTAGCTTATGTAAGCGTGGCCAAAAGCTTCATAAGAGGGCGGTGAACGCTATTGAACCGGCAGTCCCCCGTTACTTGCGCTGGTCTGAGCAGCCCATTGTGTGGGGTCGGGAAGATCACCCGCCCCGGGTTGATAATTCGGGTCACTTGGCTTTGGTGGTCGCACCTCAGGTCGGAGGATATAAATTCACCAAGGTGCTCATGGACGGATGAGCAGCATCAATATCCTTTATTATGAAACTTTCCGTCGCATGGGGTTGACAGATAAAAATCTTAAACCGTCGAACACTGTGTTCCATGGCGTGGTGCCTGGTAAGTCGGCTTACCCAGTTGCTAAGATAGCTCTGGAAGTGGCTTTTGGAGATGATCATGACTCTAGGTCAGAGACATTGACCTTTGAATTGGTGAAAATCAAGAGCCCTTATCATGCCCTGTTTGGACGGCCGGCTTATGCTAAATTCATGGCAAGGCCCTGTTATGTTTATTTGCAGCTCAAGATCCCAGGTCACAAGGGAACTATCACAGTACATGGGAGCCGGAAGATAGCTTTGGAGTGTGAAGAGGGCGATGCAGCTTATGCTGAGTCAGTTTGTGCAGCGGAGGAGTTAAAATTTTATAAGGACAATGTTGATCCGGCAGATATGACTTCTTTGAAAAAGCCAACTACTGAGCATGATCTGGCCTTGAAGTTTAAATATGCTGATGATACTAAGATGGTTGATTTTGTTCCTGACGACTCATCAAAGCAGTTCAGTATCAGTGCTAATCTGGATCCGAAATAGGAAAGCACGCTCATCGAGTTCATCAGTGAGAACCGGGACATCTTTGCATGGAAACCTTCTGACATGCCAGGTGTACCGAGGGACTCGCTGAGCACACTCTCAATATTGATCCCAAGTTTAAACCGGTCAAGCAGTTTCTTCGTTGCTTTAACAAAGAAAGGCGTAAGGTCATTGATGAGGAGGTAGCTCGGCTTTTGGCGGCCGGGTTTATTGTTGAGGTTTTTCATCCTGAGTGGTTGGCTAACCCGGTGCTGGTGCTTAAGAAGAACGGCACCTAGCGTATGTGTGTGGACTACACAGATTTAAACAAGGCTTGTCCGACTGATCCTTTTGCTCTCCCTCGTATCGATCAGATTATTGATGCTACGGCGGGTTGTGAGCGGTTGAGTGTTTTGGATGCATATTCTGGTTATCATCAGATCAAGATGGCAGTTAAGGACCAGGAGAAGACATCTTTTATAACCCCCTTTGGAGCCTTCTGTTATGTGTCTATGCCTTTTGGGCTCAAGAGTGCCCAGGCGACTTACCAGCAATGTGTGCAGAATTGTCTTCATAATCAGATTGGGCGCAATGTTCATGCCTATGTGGATGACATTGTGGTGAAGTCCAGAAAGAAGGAGACGTTGATAGACGATTTGAAGGAGACCTTTGATAATCTCCGGGTCTATAAGATGATGCTTAACCCGGCCAAGTGTGTTTTTGGTGTACCGGCAGGCAAACTCTTGGGCTTTCTGGTGTCTAACAGGGGTATTGAAGCTAACTCGGAGAAAATCAAGGCCATTACTTCATTGGCTAAACCGGCATGTGTTAACGACGTTCAGCGTCTGGCGGGTCGTATTGCGGCTCTGAGCCGATTCATAAGCCGGCTAGGTGAGAAGGCTATTCCTCTTTATCAGATGATGAAAAAGACAGTTAATTTTGTCTGGAGTGATGCCGCTAATACAACATTTGAGGACTTGAAGAAGCAGTTAGCCGAGCCACCTGTTCTTGCTGCCACTGTTGATAAAGAGCCATTGTTAGTATATGTGGCTGCCAATGCCCGGGCTGTCAGCGTGGCCATTGTGGTGGAATGAAAGGAGGCAGGCAAGGAATATCCGGTTCAACAGCCGGTTTATTATATCAGCGAGGTGCTTATCCAAGCAGAGATACCCAAATTGGCAGAAGCTTGTGTATGGAGTTTTCATGGCAAGCCGGAAGCTTAAGCAATATTTTCAGGGTCATCCCATCACTGTGGTTAGCTCTGCTCCCTTGGGAGATATCATCGAAAACAGGGAAACAACTGGCCGGGTTGCTAAGTGGGCCATTGAGCTTGGACCTCACGGGTTAAAATATATGCCTCGTACGGCTATCAAGTCTCAAGCACTTGTGGATTTCATCAATGACTGGACAGAGTTGCAGGCATCAGACGAAAAGACGAATAACACATATTGGACTATTAACTTTGATGGGTCCAGGAAATTGGAGGGCTCGGGGGCTGGAGTTGTGCTCGCTTCCCCTTGAGGTGATAAATTTTGTTATGTTCTCTGTTTAATGTTCCCTTGCACTAACAATGCAGCTGAATATGAGGCCTTGTTGCACGGTCTTCGGATGGCTAAGGAGATGAACTTAAGCCGGGTAAGGTGTTTTGGTGACTCAGACTTGGTGGCTCAACAAGTCTCTGGTACTTGGGATTCCAAGGATCCACTCATGGCGGCTTATCGACGAGAGGTGGATGTTATTGCTGGTCACTTCAAGGGTTATCAGGTCGAGCATGTCGATCGGTGCAAAAATGAAGCGGCGGATGCTTTAAGCCGGTTGGTTTCTCCAACGTAAACCAATGCCGCCCAATGTCTTTCTTGACGTTTTGCATAACCCGTCGGTCAAGTTACCTACAGAGGAGGATTTGGGTATTCCTGACCCGTAAGCACAGTTGGTGGCAAGCTCTTCATGTAATCCATGATTGGACGGTCCCATATTTGGCTTATATGACCCGGGGAGAGTTACCTGAGGATGAAACTTTGGCCAGGCAATAACCCGGCGGTCCAAGTCGATGAATATTGTCAACGGGGAGTTACATCATTGCAGTGTCACAGGGGCGTTTCAATGTTGCGTTTCTCCTGAAGAAGGCTGTGAGATTTTGCGTGAGATCCACGAAGGATATTGTGGACATCATGTAGGTTCTAAATCTCTAGTAGCCAAGGCTTTTCGTCACGGTTTCTATTGGCCGACAGCTCATGCTGACATTGAAGACTTAGTCAGAAAATGTGACGGTTGTCAGAAGTTTTCACGACGCGCTCATGTTCCGGCTCAGGAGTTGAGGATGATCCCAATCACTTGGCCGTTTGCAACTTGGGGGCTTGATATGGTTGGACCTTTTAAGAGGTCCAAGGATAGGAAGACCCACCTTTTTGTGGCGGTTGATAAGTTCACTAAGTGGGTCGAGGCAGAGTCGGTCAATAAATGTGATGCAGCCACGGCAGTTCAATTTATGAAGAAGGTGATCTTCCGTTTTGGCTTTCCACACATCATTATAACAGACAATGGCACTAATCTCTCCAAGGGTGCTATGAAGGAATTTTGTCAACGTGAGCATATCTGGCTTGATGTATCATCCGTGGCTCACCCCCAATCTAATGGTCAAGCTGAGAAAGCCAATTAAGAGATCTTGAGAGGCATCAAGCCCCGGCTTATGGTTCCCTTGCAAAATGACGTCGGGTTGTTGGGCGAAGGAGTTACCTTCCGTGTTATGGAGCATTAATACCACCCCAACAGGTCTACGGGTTACACGCCTTTCTTCATGGTTTACGGAGCAGAGGCAGTTCTCCCTAGTGACATCCGTCATGACTCACCTCGGGTGGCGGCTTATGTTGAAGCGGACAAAGAACAGGCACTGGACTTGTTGGATGAGAAGCGTGACATTGCATCGGCTTGTTCGGCGATTTATCAGCAAGATTTGCGCCGTTACCACAGCCGCTGGGTTAAAACCAGAACTTTTCAAGAAGGCAATCTGGTGCTCCGGCTTATCCAGGATCAAACTGATATGCACAAGTTATAACCACCTTGGGAAGGACCTTTTGTGGTCAGTAAGAATCTCAACAATGGGTCCTACTACCTTATCGATGTTCGAGAGCACAAAGACTCACGTAAGTCGGAGGAGGAGATCCACCGGCCGTGGAATATTGCTCATCTTCGGCCCTACTATACCTGAGCCACTAGCTCTTCTGATGTACATATTTTGACAAATGTATATATTATGATCAATATAATAAAACCGGCATCCCTGTAAAAGCAGGGCCTCTGTCGTTTTCTCTTAAATAATGAGTTTTTGGTCACTTGGGGGCTTCAGCTTTATAGAGCAAAGTTATGATTACCCTTTGATCCGGCTTATCGGCCACACAAAAAAAATTAGGGGCTTGCTACCCAGATTAAAGGGACCAAAGAGAGTTTGTTGCAAAAGCACAACTCAAACATAGGTGCCCATTGAGCATAGCTCAGAAATATTGCTTGGGGGCTCTTTTGTTCTAAAGAACCAGAGTTGCTATAACCCTTGTGATAGGCTTAAAAGCCAGGCTTGGAAGCCAGGTGTATTCACCTAAAACCCCGGGTTATCCTACCTTTTTAAGTAAGCCACTCCACCCAGGTATTCCTGGAATGACCCGCCGAACGTTTGACAAGTCAATCTTATGCAGACCCTGAACTTGTCAAAGTTAATACAACGATTGGTTACGTGAGATCCATCTTATAAGGTTTGTAAAACGGTTTAACTCAGTGGCCTGGCAGCCCGTGAAAAGCCTTGATTTTTAGGCCTGGCAGCCCATGAAAAGCCTTGTTTTTTGTTTGTCTTTATTTGACAGGTGTTTTGAGGTTTATTTGATGAAGCTTATAAAGTTTTTATTATCGTAATTCGCCGGTGTTTATTAACTCGGCTTGGCTTTCGATTATAAGTCGTCAGTACATGATAAATTAAAATCCGGTGTTTATTAACCCAGCCTAGTTTTTGACTATAAGTCGCCAGTATGAGGTAACAAAATATCCAGTGTTTATTAATCCGGCCTGGTTTATTTCATAAGCCGGCAATATAATTACCAGTGCTCAAATTTTGGGTTATCACCCTTATACTGGCTTGGTAAACCAACAGTGTGATCAAATATCACAGGTATGCTATATGCTCAATTATATATGGTTATTCTTAAGTCCAGCTTTGGTTATAACCTAGGATTAATTCTCCATGGTGTTATATTGAGCATTATAACCCGTCCAGCGGTAAACCGCCAGGATACTTTTTACACTGTTGAATGCAGAGACAAATTAAAATTGCTCATATCATAAGCATATGTGGCATGTCTTAACATGGCAGATCAGCAGTATCATGCAAAAGTAAATATGCACGATGGCATAGCAGATCAAGAGTTTAAGCTAGCCTACTACAAAGGCGTTCGGTGCCCAAAAGAATAATTGTTCTCAACAAGTCTTACAGAAAAGCAGACGTTGGAGGTCAATGGTTTATGCCCGGTTTATGAATCTTGGCCGGGCTGACTTGAAAGTTCCGAATCATCCTGCGCCGGTTCATCTTCCTCTTCTCTACCAAGTGGTTGGAAGTCAATGGTTGTCCAATCGACCCCAGTTAAGGCTTTGAATACAGCTTCATCACTTATAAGTGGGGAGGGATCAACATCAGGGGCATAGGTATGCTTACGGAGGAGGAATAAGAGTTGGAGCATCATAGGTTGGCGCATTAACTCTCTTGTTGTTGGCATCATAAATCGACTGATAATGAGAAAGATCGGTCTCTTCAGCCAATTTGCTAGCCAATGGGCGCATTTCCTTCGTCAAGGCTCTGAGGTCTTCATTATCAAAGTGAGACCAGTCCTCCTTTATGCTCGGATAGCCGTTTCCCACGTCAGCCGGATCAAGATCAGGTATCCATGCTTTGGCCCGAGTTAGTGTGGTAAGAGCACATGCCCTTGCAGCTGATCTCTTTAGCTCTTCAAACCGGGCAGGCATCATCGACAGCCTCTCTAATGTTTCCTTGATCAAAGTTTATAGGCAGCCTTTAGTTTCTTCCGCATATCCGAGCCAAGATGAGCAATGCGAGATCCTGCATCATCACAAACGTCTGTAAACCGGCAGTTTATGGGATAATACATGTTTAAAGATTATGAAGAAGTTATTTACCAAAAATCGCAGCAGTCATAGCATTTATTTGTTGTTTCAAGCCAATTAGCTCATCTGCCACCGGATTAAGGGCTGCTTCAGCGTCCTCAACCCTCTTTAGCAGAGTTGTCTTTTCTGCATCCCAGCCTGCCCGCTTGCTCTTGAAGTTCTCCTTCAGTTTTTCCATGGCTGCTAAAGCATTGGTCAGCTCTTCCTTGGCCTTGGAAGTTTCTGCTTGTTGAGATTTGATATTTTCTTGAAGGTCAGCGTTTTGGGATTGTTTTTTGCTAAGCTCAGCCCGCAAGAGACATGCAAGTTATGAGTTGGCAGTGTATATTTGAAGTCCCAAGCACATAACAAGTCATACACTTGGCACTTGGGGGCTAATGTCTATTGCTTCTTAACAAAAAAAATTTACAAGTCCCAGGCTCAATACAAGTATTATTCTTGGCACTTGGGGGGCTAATGCATATTTCCTCAAGTTAAAACTATTGATTTTTTCTTCCATCAATCAGCTTGGTGGTCAATCGGTTTACAAAAGTGTTCAACTAGAATTTTGAGCCTTACAACATAAAAGTCCCAGTTTATCTTGGAAAGATAGACCGGCCCTTGGGGGCTACACAGGCAAAATTGAAGTATTGTTATTTCACAAGTCCCGGTTCATATTGGTATTATAAACCGGCCCTTGGGGCTACTGGAGTTGATATTCTAAACCAGTCATAAGGGAAGAATACTTATGCAGAGTTAACAACATTTACCTCATATCACTCCTTCATCATGTTCACTAAACCGTCTTTATAATCACGGCTTGTGTACAAATGGTTTAAAAACCCAGAATGGATATCTTGGGCGCTAAGGTGAGCATAGCTTTCCAAGTCTGTTTTCCACTTGCCCTTGTCAACAACAGAGATTTCTTCCTTAGCACTGTGTTTGGACAGAGCAATGGGGTTGCTAGGGGATGTGTAACCAAGGCCAGTAACCACAACATCGTCAGCTTTGTCATCTGCAGCTTTAAATTGGACTTGGCGGTTTATCATCCTGAATCATTGGATCAACTTCCATATGTTCATCTTCAGTTTCTTGATCTTGAAGTGGCAGGTCATCAGGAATGTTTTCAGCATTTGGGTTAGACAGTTCAGGGGTCTTTTCCGGTTCAGATGGAATGGGGTCTTCAGCCTGTTTATTCACTTTGGCCCTTTTACTGGCTCTGGCTTGGGCCCTGAAAATAATAAGTGTAGATTAGATCAGTATAAATATCAAGTATAAGATATGAAGGGTTAGTTAAATATGCTCACCCAGGAACTATTTTGAGGGTTGGAATTTGCGTCCCTGTTGATTCGCCAGAGGAAGAATGGGAAGTTCCCTGATAATTTGAATCAGACGGATTAAGAGGATGCCAGAAATAACCCGCCTTGGGATAACGTGTGTCAGAAGTATAAGAGACCTCTGGGCGGTGTTTACGAATCAGTGTGTTCGGTAAACCAGAGGAAGTAACCACCTGGCCACTATGCCGGGTTGTCTTGGCGAAGCTTCGTGTTCTTTGTTTCTTCAAAAGAAAGTTTGGATCCAAGTAAGCTAGAGGGTGTGAAAATCTTACTTTCCGATTTGCTTGACGGGTTTTCTGTGTTGGCAGAGGATCTGAGCTGGAGGAAAGAATAATTACCTCTACATCACCAACATGGCTAGCCTCAGCGTCATCCTGATAATGATCATTGTCAATGATGTGTATGAAAAAGGAACCAAGAGAATCAAGTTCTACCTCTGACTCCGAGTTATCAATGTCATCATCGATGTTCAACTCAGTGGATTCGGCGGTTTTCTTCTTGGTAGGCTTCTTGTGGACCTTGGTCTTGGGGCGAGCTGTTTTGGCCGGTTTGTCCTGCGACTTCTTTTTCCAGAATGGATCATCACCCTGTTAAAAGTTGAAAAGATCATAAGGGAGTATTTAGAATATGGAGTAAGCCGGAGTTGAGCAGTTCTTATAGCTGGTGGTTTATTTGTAGCACAGAAAGGACTAAGTCCTATTTTGCTCCACTCAGCCACCGGAATATCCAGCATTTTCTTGACAGCTCCAGTAACTTCAGCGTCAGTCAGCTGAATGTCAATGTGGCGTTGAGGATCTTTCAAGTCCCCTGTATATTCACACATTAAACCGGGGCAACGGCTTAAGGGTAAAATACTCCAGGACACCCAGCAACGGACGAAACCAACGCCTGTTAAACCGTTTGCCACAAACGCTTTGAGCTTTGAGAGCCGTGGCGCATATTTGGCTCGTTCCTTTGTGCTGAGTCTTTGGGAGAGTGGATGTGTACTGCTAAGCCAGTGAGCATGATAACCCGACAAAGGATTTTCATTAGCTGGAGATGTATCTCAGTAGTAGAACCAAGTTTGATTCCGGTCTTTAGGATGGCTATGATGGTTGGCATGAGGGAAGCTGACATCTTTTCTCTTTTGGATGGATACCCCGCCAAGTTCAGTGTTGGGACCATCCACAAATTCTATGCGGTGGTTTAAATAGTAGAAATATTTGAACAATTCGACCGTGGGCTCCTCTTGTAGGTAAGCTTCACAGAACACTTGAAAATTGCAAACATTGGATACGGAGTTCGGTCCAATATCTTGAGGGTGAAGCTGGAGGAAATGAAGCACATCACGGAAAAAATTTGAGCCGGGATGGCTAAATCCTCGACTCAGATGATCAGCAAAAACGACAACTTCTCCTTCCTTGGGCTCAGGAGGACATTCAGAACCAGGAACTCTCCAGTGGATGACTTCCTTTTTGGCTAAAGCGCCAGTAGCAACAAACCCGTTCAACCTTTCTTCTGTAACCCGGGATTGAACCCAGTTGCAGGAATAAAAGGATTTGGCCATTTATTCGATAACCTGGAAGAAGGTTTGTGCCGGTTTAAGATTCATGGTTAATCTGTTAAAAGTTAAGAGGTAGAAAGTGTTGAAGCGTGCTAAAGTGTGAAACCGGAGATTGATGTTTATCAAGTTGCATATATGAGCAATTGGCGGTTTAAGATGGGACTAATGGTACCTGGCGGATTATGATTTTTTGAGTTAAACCACCTATACAGATATTCAAAGTATAGATCTGAAGACTAAGTGATGAAAAACAGTTTTCGCAGATTGATATCGCAATTTCGGATCTACCGTGTGTCAGAAAAAGAAAAATATTCACACCTAAATATTGGTACTTGAACAATTTATGAAGTTCCAGATTGGATTTTCTATATAAAAGAGATTATCTGATGCAAAAGTAAGGGCTATTACTGCTACCACACATATCAAGTTTGAATCTACCATTTATCCTACGGTGAAGAACATGCGAAGAACAGTGCGAACCTCCATGATCTAGTGCGGACCCTAAACAAATCTACAGAGAGGAGGAAGAAGAACTTACTGAAGCTGTTGAATGGCGGAGGTGCGCGCGCGGAGTCTGGTCCGAACAGGTTGATGCAACAGCCAATGTTGAAGCAGAAGCGAAGTTCAGCGGCGGCAGCGGAGCTCGAAGCGCTAGGGCGACGCAAGGAAGACAATGAGGCGAAGAGGCACGGGGGGGGGGGGGGTGAAAGGGACCCCCGGTCCTATTTTTAAGGCGAATGGATAAGTGGCAAGCGCGTGAATCGAGAAGGTCAAAAAACAGATATGTAGACGTGCAGACGCCTCGATTTTTGGAGATTCATTAAAGAAAAAGGGGATACATTAAAAGATTTGGGCTCTGTGTAAAGTTAATGGCAAGTGATGTCACGGCGGGTTATCATGATTCCGGAAGATGGCGTCATGGCGAGTTATAAGTTTCGCGAAGGTAATGAAGGAGGGATTTTTCTAAGTGTTGAAGATTGATGTGAACAAGTTCAAATCAACCTGGGGCCTAATGTTGGGGATATAACTATTGAGTATAAACCGCCCAGGAGGGGCCGGATTATACTCATGATGATTACCAGTATTGAAGCCCATGAAGACATAGAAGATGGCGACTTATGAAGGAGAGTTAATAAGAAAGCCCAAAGCCCAGAGGCGGGTTAGGCCCATAGACATAAACCGCCATAGGCATATGACTTGTATTGTAAGATAGGAAAGAGTAGATACTGAGATGGACACGTTTATGAGCCGGCTGGGATTCTGTGAACCGCGGGGCGTCAACCTGTGTATATAAAGGGATGACCCGACGGCGGTTTAGGGACAAGAAACAACAGATCGAGAGCCAGGTTAAGCGTATTCGCTCCCTGGTCATCCAAACCCTAGCAATACCACCTCAAACTGGATTAGGCCTTTACCTTCATCGCAAGGGGCCGAACCAGTATAAACTCCTTGTGTCCTTTGTCCTGTTTAACCCCTTTAAGCTAACTTCATTGCGATGGTTCCACGACTAAGTCCTCACACTAGGACATCTGCCGTGAAAATTCCACGGCAGTCACCAAATCACATAACTCATACAACACTAAATCGTCATCGAACGTTAAGTGTGCAAACCCTATGGGTTCTAGAACTATGTAGACATGACCGGGACACCTCTCCGGTCAATAACCAATAGCGGAACCTAGATGCTCATATTGGCTCCTACATATTCTATGGAGATCTTTATTGGTCGAACCATTATGACAACATACGTTATTCCCTTTGTCCATCGGTGTGTTACTTGCCCGAGATTCGATCATCGGTATCCACATACCTAGTTCAATCTCATTACCGGCAAGTCTCTTTACTCATTCTGTAATACATCATTGTGTAACTAACTCATTAGTTACTTTGCTTTCAAGGCTTCTTATGATGTGTATTACCGAGAGTACCTCTCCGATACTCGGAGTGACAAATCCTAATCTCGATTTATGCCAACCCAACAAACACCTTTGGAGATACCTGTAGGGCATCTTTATAATCACCCAGTTACGTTGTGATGTTTGGTAGCACACGAGGTATTCCTCTGGTATCCGGGAGTTGCATAATCTCATAGTCGAAGGAATATGTACCTGACATGAAGAAAGCAATAGCAATAAAACCGAATGATCAATATGCTAAGCTAACGAATGGGTCTTGTCCATCACATCATTCTCCTAATGATGTGATCATGTTCATCAAATGACAACACATGTCTATGGTTAAGAAACTTAACCATCTTTGATTAACGAGCTAGTCTAGTAGAGGCTTACTTGGGACACGGTGTTTTGTCTATGTATCCACACATGTATCAAGTTTTCGGTTAATACAATTCTAGCACGAATAATAAACATTTATCATGATATAAGGAAATAGAAAATAAAAACTTTATTATTGCCTCTAGGGCATATTTCCTTCACAAGATTGGCCACTTCTTGAAAAACTTGATTGGTGCTTCACATCTGAAGCTTGGACCCTGAGTTACCCATCAAGTTTGGCATATCCTCTGGCCAAAACTACATCTGACCATGTCCCTTTTATGGTCAACATTGGCACACCTATCCCCAAATCTCGCATTTTTAGATTTGAAAATTTCTGGCTTGAGCACAATGAATTTCATTCAGTGGTGAATAACATTTGGTCTCAAGAGGTGATGGAAGAATATAGTGCAAAGATCATTGCTACTAAGTTCAAAAGGTTGAGAAAGGGTCTTAAAAACTGGGCTAGAAATTTATCTTACCTCAAGAAGATTATTGAGAACATCAACTTCATGATCCTATGTTATGACTATATTAAAGAAGCCAGAGAACTTACCAATGTGGAAGCTAATGGAAGAAGGATTCTGAAAGCTCACTTAGAAAATATCCTTAAACACCAGAGGCTATATTGGAAACAAAGGGCCACCATCAGGAAAATTAGAGTAGGAGAGCCAATACAAAGTACTTCCAAGCTAAGGCCACCATCAAGCACAGAAACAATTGTATCGATGTGCTTAGAGATGATAATGGTATGGAGCATCACAAACACCATGCAAAGGAAGCTATTTTATATAGGGCTTTCAAAGAAAGATTGGGGACAACTGTCAACACTCAAAACCCACTCCTTCTACAACATCTCCTTTCCAAGAAGGCAACTTGGCGGAACTTGAGGTTCCTCTTACCAAATCAGAGATAGATCAAGTGGTTCTTAAAATGCCAGCAGATAAGCCACCTGAACCTGATGGATTTAATGTCACCTTCTTAAAAGCATGCTAGCCCATCATTGCACCTTATTTCTATAGACTAATTGAAGATTTCTATCATGGTAAAGTAAGCCTCCAAAGCATCAACTACTCTTTCATCACCTTGATCCCTAAAACTGAATCAACATCCACTCCTGCAGAGTTCAGACCCATTTCCCTTCTGAACTACACTCTCAAAATCATTACCAAACTGCTAGCAAATAGGCTTCAAAAGGTTATCTTGAAACTAGTCCACAAAAATCATTATGGCTTTCCCAACAACAGATGTATCCAGGTTCCAGGACTGCCTTGCTTGGTCTTATGAATATATTCACCAATGTCATAAATCCAAGAAAGATATTATCTTGGTCAAATTGGATTTTGAAAAAGCTTTTAACATGCTAAACCATGATAGAATTATTGAGATTATGCAAGCTAAGGGTTTTGGGACCAAGTGGATTAATTGGATCACGATGATTTATGGTACTGGCTTTTCCTCAATTCTTCTTAATGGAATTCCAGGTAAACAATTTCTCTGCAAGAAAGGAGTCAGACAAGGGGACCCACTCCCCCCCTCATTTTTGTCCTGGCAGCTGATCTGCTACAATCCATGTTCAATGAGGCCATGCATCATTCCCTGGTCAGCTCCCCGATCAATCACACTTCATGTCCAGATTACCCAATCATTCAATATACAGATGACAATTCTTTTGGCTAATCTTGTCGACAAAGGCAACTGAACCAAATCAAGAATCTGCTCCTACACTATGCAACCTATACTGGACTCAAAGTAAACTATTCTAAATCCATCATGATTCCCATCAACACTCCACCTGATAAGATGAGTGCTCTCTCTGCCATCCTTGGTTGCAGAATTAGCACTCTACCCCATGCATATCTGGGATTACCTTTAAGTATCAACATGCCAGGAATTGTGGACTTTATGCCTATGAAAAGAATTGAAAGTAGACCCTTGAGCTGCTCCACCTTGTTATCCACTGTTGATAAACTTACTTTGATCAAATCAGTTTTTGCCAGCATGCCAGTATTCTTTATGTGCTCCTTGCTGTTACCCAAAGCAGTGGTTAGTCAGATTGGTGGCTATTTAAGAAACTGCTTCTGGAGAAAATATGGCACCTCAGAAACTAGGTCAACCTTGATTGCTTGGGATACAGTTTGTAAACCTAAATCTCAGGGTGGATTAGGCATTCTGGATATTACTATTCACAATAAAGCTCTGTTGATGAAATTTCTCCACATGTTTCTGAATAAAGCAGACACTCCATGGGTGCACACATGGGAAACTTACTACCAAAATGCCCCTCCTAGAGACAAGCTAGTGGGCTCTTTCCTCTATACAAAACCCATGCTATTTGTCAAGCTGGAATTGGAGACACTACCCTCTTTTGGGCAGATAATTGGGCTGGTCTACCTCTACAAAGTAGATTTCTAGAACTGTACTCCTTTGTAATCAACAAGGATATTACACTGCAGAACATGATTGATCAGAAGGATTTTAGCTCTCTCTTCCACAGACCCCTTTCATTACAAGCTTTCCCAATATAACAGGGTACAAGAGATGATTGACACGAGAGCACATACGGACAACAAGGATATTTGGAAGTATCATTGGCCTTCAGGACATTATTCCTCTATGAAAATGTACAAGCGCATCATGGGAACCTACACTGCCCCTGGTATCTTCAAAAACCTCTGGGGGTACTTCTTGTAGGCTGAGACACAAGATTTTTTGCTAGCTCCTACTACATGACAGGCTCAACACCAGAAATATGCTTCACAGAAGAAGTATGCATCTCCCAGATTATCACTGTGCTTTATGTTCTGATGCTGTGGATGAAACTTTGATCCATTTGTTCTGGATTTGCCCATTTGCACTCTCATGTTGGGATATTATAGCACCAGGAAGAGCCAGAGGCATCTCTACATCTGATGAATTCCTTCTCATTGCAAATTAGTTACCAAAGACTTTGCAATGGATATCAGCATTATGAGTTGTTGGAGCATTTGGTCAGTGATAAATGACAAGATCTTTAGATCAACACCTTCCAATACAGATACTTGGAGATTTTATTTGGAGGAAGGACTATGGGATGTTCAACTCAGGGCAAAAGAAGACAAGGCAAGCAAAATAAAAGAGTGGTCAGGGCTCAAAATAACCCCTTGTGACGATCACCCGCCCATCCTTCACCGCCTTCATGAAGATTTCTAGAGCATTACCATGGTAGCATGAATTATATACTTTAACCTTAGTTGCCTCCACTCCGGTCATGTAGTTTGCAAAGTAGTCATCAGTAAATAGCTTCGAAACCACTGAAAAGAGAAAAATTTCAGATACTCAGGTCTAATAGAGTAACTTGTTGTGGGCAGGGGGAAAAGGCAACACATTACTTACCATCCCAAAGTTCACTGTTGTCTTGGACAAAGTGTAAATAAAGAGCTTAATTCCCATCACCCGTTTCTGTAACGACCCGGACCTGATAAGATTCGATGTCTCTGTGCTTACTGTGCTAGTCCCTAGATCGACTCGCTAGCACACACAGTACATATGAATATCAAATAACAAGTGCATCATTTACTATAACGTATGATCCATAATTCATAAAGTATTACAAACGGAATAGCACATAGCTAGCTTTATTCAATAACAACAGCGGAAACGTAGCATAGTATACGATGAGTCCATCAATGCCCACTGGAGAACATGTTGAGTGAAGACTCGCGACCCTACTGTATCTCACTGATCATCTGAAAATCCTGCAACATGATAAGTTGCAGCCACAAAGGGTCAATACGTTGAATGTATTGGCAAATCACACAATATGATATAGCAAACCTACATCCACAAAGCAATGTATGACAAACAAAACACACAAGTTAGTTTGGAGAAGAATGTCTTCACCTACCTCCACTACCTGAACTCACAACCGTCTCTAATTTATTCGCCCAAGATAACCCCAAAGATTCTAAGTAAACATGACAAGAACTTCAAAAGTCTCTCAAGTGCGCTCTGTTTGTGGCGCATTCTCTAGGAACAATAGAGCGCCCTGCCAAGGATGCATTCACCTGATTTATTTTCCAAAAACTATATCTCGCCTCAAGTGCGCTCTGTCAATGGCACATTCTCTACGGACAATAGAGCGCTCTACCGGTGACGCATTCACCTGGTTAATAATCCCGAGCCTACGGCTATTAACACTCACCACTTTCATGGATCACTCGACACATGCCCAGGTCTACCATAGCAAGTTGATCAACAATCACATAATACAATCAATATCAGAATATGACAACAGAGAACATACATATCAAACCAAGCACATGTCATAGCATAAAAACCACACATGCATAGAAAAATATAGGATGAGCAAAATCAAATGTACAAACTTGCCTTGAATGCTGTTGAAGTATTCCAAGGATTAATTCCGATCCGCTTCATAATCCGGACAATCTATTTGATTAACAAAGGCAATGATAAATAAACGTACTCACTCACATAACCCCACAATAAAGTCAACAACAAGGAATTCAAATAAAAACTTAATTAACATAACATATCAGTAGTTATATAATATCTACATGCTAGTAGAATCACAATGCAAAAAGAATCAACTAAATTGGATAAGAGGTTTGAAAGATATGGCCTCCGGAAGTTTGAATTCAAATTTGAGCAAATTCAAATTCAAACAGTTCAAAAATGTGAAGTTTTGGTTCAAAGGTATTCTCCTGGTATCTACGAGTACACAGAAAAAGAATCGATGAATTTGGAGTTACGAATCTCAAGATATACCTAAACGAAAATATGATATGGAATCTGCAAAGAAAAATTATGCCATAATAGCGTACTGGGAAGAACTGCCGCGGCTGCTAGGGCGTTGCCACATGGCGCAATGTGAGTGGCCAGATGGTGTTTTCTGCTAGGCTTAAACGACAGTCGGCCACTATTTAGTGCATACCACTTCGAGAAAAAACAGAACATGATATAATCTGGGCTGTCCATCTTAGATCAGACGGACGGGGATGGCTCACCAGAAAACAGAGGGTGGGCGTCACTGGAGTTGGAGAAGACGGTGCGCGGCGAGGCTCCGGACGACGGTGGCGACGGCTACGGGAAATCCCCGACTACGTAGAGATGCCCGGCGTGTGCAGAGCACGATGGAGATGAAGTAGTTGACCTCGAGGATGATGGAGCTTGCTCCTTTGCTGCTGCGCCCGATGGTTCCACGGACGAACTTCTGGCGCGCCGTACTTTGCTCGTAAGCTCAACTCGTTGTTGTTTTGGCCAGGAAAAACAAGTCAAGGATGATCTGTGAATTTTGGAAGAGAGAATAGAGCAACCGGGAGGACTCGGGTTCACTTACAGTGACAGAATCAACTGATGAAAGAGCTTCAGGGGCGGCACAAGTGCTCTCCTGGCAGCGGAACTCCGGCGAGATCGCTACGGCATTCTAGGGCACAGGAAAGAGGGATTTTGCAAAAAAAATCGGCAGCGACGGACGTGGGGAGTATATTTATAGAGTAATCTCCGTACGAGAGGAACGAGATCCAAGCCGAATCGACGAGGATTTGGATCGGGAAGGTCTCCAGGAAGAACACGGGATACATGCGAGATTTCGTCCTGAGGACGGAGACGACTTGGCGGGCCCCATGTGTCAGCGGGTGAGAGGAGAAGTAATAGGAAAAAAAGAACTGGGTGGGCTGCCCGCGGAGTGGAAATGGGCCGGCCCGCTGTCGCTGTTGCTGCTGCGTAGCGCGGGCGGGCGACAGTTAGCTAGGCCACTGTGCAGCCCGACTGCACTGCACAGTACGCCAGTTTATTTTTTCTTTTTAGAAAAAAACCTCTGCTACAGGCATTAAATAAAGATAAATAAATAGGAATTTAAATCCTTGAAAATAGATAGAACACAAAATAAATCATTACTGCTACTTTACAAAATAGTGAACATTTTTAACAACACAAATGCATTTTTGGAAAATAGTTTTATGCAACAAAAGCACATAAAGAGCATTATAATAACAACTATCATCTAATCCGAGTTTCTAAAATTCCCAAAATAGTTTCTGTAAACTACAAATAATATTATTAACATTCTCCAAATATAATAAATAGGGGAGAAGTCATATTATCTCCACTCCAAATATATTGCCTTGAGTTGAAAAACTCTTTAAATAATCAGAACATTCAAATATGCACAGAAATCATGATGAAAAGTAATGATCCTATTAACATTCCAATTTTTGAAAATTTAGGATGTTACAGTTTCTTTCGCCTAACAATCATTCTTAGTTTCCTCACTTAACGCTTGTTCATGAATATCTCATTGCCCCATACGCAAAAGGGATCGAAGTGTGGATCGGTACCGCTAATATATGTACCTACAAGCAACCAGTAAATGTTAGAAGCTAAACTGAGATTGCACATATGATGTAAAATACAACTCCTACATTCCTAAGTACAAGTATTTTTAGAGATTTCAATATGAGCTACATACGGATATATATAGAATTATAGACATAGTTTAGATTAGAATCCATATTGGAATCTCTAAAAATACTTATATTTAGGAACAAATGGTGTATAAGAATGGGATGCAGCTAATCTCGACTGCAAACAACAACATCGCCCATTGTAGCCTTGTGTAAGTACATGATAAGCCAATGTTAACTACAACAAGGTTAACATCCACCAAAAATAGCAAATGGTAATAAAACGACAACATATGTGTTAGGACTGAGAGTATATTGACCAGAGGGAGTGAATGGGAGATTCAAATTTTCTTTAGAAAGCTTTGAACAAAACCCAATCACAACAGCGAAATAGAGTATCAAAGAAAATATACTAAATCAATCTTCTTCATCAGAAGCATATTCATCGAGAAAAAGCATTGACAGCAGTACGATCTTGATAAATCACATGTTTAACTACAACGGGAGTGATGCAACATGCAAACAGATGTAACAGAATGAGGCACAACATGATCGGTGTTGAACACAATGTTGTAGAACAATTTCACAAGAGATCTAAAATACAAGCGATAACGAAAGAGACACGAGAAGATAATGATAGGGATGAACACATATCACAGGATGATGATAGCAGAACAAAAAGGAACATGTAAACTATCGGCACAGATCACGAATAATAACTGCTGAATGCGATGCAGTAAAGAAGATGTAACAAGTGGTGCTCGATGGCGACAAAATGATTTGGTAGACCAGTTCACCCTTCTGCCAAAGGGCTACGTCTGGTTGAAGGGCCTGTGACTTAACACGGAAGATAAACTCTCTTCACCCTATTCTCCTTCAACACAGAGCTGATCAGACCGAGGTTGAATTCACTCATGGTAGATCCTTGTCGACGATATCCAAACCTTCGGTCGACCTTCGCGAACCACAATCAGTTTTGGTTGCTGAAGATCGGGCTCGGTGAAGACAACAACTCTTCAACACTCGAAGCCGAAACCTATCCGTCTAGAGAGTGCGCAGCTCTCAAGATTAATAGGTACAAGAACTCTGACTCAGAACTACTGTGATGCTAAACCACTGTCTAAGTTTGGGTTCTTGGTTTTTCTCTCATGGATCTTAAACTCAAATCACTCAGAGAGGGGTTGCTCAAATCAGTCTTCTCAGAAATCTCAAGCGGAGCAACCATCGGTCAAAGTTGGAGCGGGGTGGCTATTTATAGCCACAGCCTCCCAGATGGGAAATGACCAAATTGGACATCGGCCTCAGCCAATGGCCGAACGACATGATTCCAGCGGTCGAATTTGAGCATGACGGTAACATTTCTTATGGAGCAAGAAATGCTAACTCCTCGGTCCGAGGCAAATCTCTTGCAGCAAAGAAGATCACAGTCTCTTGCTGTCAAGTATTTGCTCGGAGCACAAAGAGATTTCTCTCGCATCTTTCATAGGTTATGGCCAAGCATCACAACGGATCTAAGCATCGAGAACCTATACACCTCTTTATAGTATGGAGGTCCTATGATTCGAAAGACTGAAAGAAGAAAAATGAAATGAATGTCATGTCTTCACTTAGTCGTCGACTTCAATCGTTGCAGTCAATTTCTTCGGATGATAGTATCGAAACAAAAGCTTCGCTTCAGTAGTAATCTTTCGAGGGGTCAATTTCTTCACATCAATCTTCTCGACTCTATCACTTCAACAAATACAACTTCTTCTTCTCTGCAACGCAGATGTACTTCAGTGAAGTTCCTCAAACTCAGCACTGGAGACATCATTCTCTTCGGTTGTGTATGGACTTTTTCTCCATGTATGCGCTAGCAAACAAATCAGTCCATACATGTTTCTGTCAATAATCTCCAAAACACAAGGTAGGCAGATATTGCACCAATAATCTCCCCCCTTTGGACGATTGTTGACAAAACAGATCACATCGAATGATAGGTAAAGAATGGAGTGTAATGCGAAGAATAATGAAAGTCGAGAGATAACTACGAAGATAAGATATTATCCCCCTTAATATGTGCTTTACATCATGATGAGCCGGAGAAACAATATTTCTCTTCATCTAAGTGACATTGACTGAATATTTTATACATAAACTCTTTGAATGTACTCGATGGTGTCTGAGGTGATTCCTGTCACAAAATCTTCAAAGAAGGTTAGAAGTGAAATAAGTGTTTATTGATTTTCAACTAGGATATATCATGAAGGTTTTCTTAGAGCACAATTTGAATCCACACGAGATGAAGTTTTCCTGCATGTTATATGTACTATATGATCAAAACAAGATAAAATATGTTGCTTGGAGTGGATATGCTTTGGAGATGGTTTTCCTGCAAAATAGATGGTGCAAAGGATATCTGTGAGGAAAAACACTTTGTCAGTCACATAGATATCCTTCAATAAGGCACTTGTGCACAGGCTGACTTTATCTTCCTGCAAGGTTAGATAATGAGAGATAGCAATCAGAGCATATCCAATCACAACAGTTATGGTTCATTTAGTACTTGGGGTACTTCTTCTTTGTTCTTCTTCGAGAAGCAGATGTGTGTTCCTGTGAAATAGATAATTGTCGAAGATAATCATTCACCAAACAAACACAATCGAAGGTACCTGCAGACAATATAGTGTGAAGCAAATGATATTGCAGGCAGGGGTTATTAATGTTACATGACGATCGAGTGTTTCGGCACAACATGCAGTGTGATAAGTTCTTGAAGCAAATTGTTCGAGGGAAGACCAAATGACGAAATTAAACACCCTGCAAACCTCGAAAAACTATCACCCGATGTAATTCTCCCCCTTTTGTCAACAAGTGTCAAAAAGGAAGGAGAAGTCATACGAGGAATTACTCCGCGGGAGTATCTTCCAATCCGAATTAAAACCACTCGAGGAATCAGAATCTGAAGAGTGCAGAATAGTCGAGGCAGATGCTGGAGTAGTAGCCTTGGCCTTGGAAGACTTGGAGCGATGTATATCTGGCTTGTAGATAAGAGTGACGACAGTGTCTGCAATTTCATCATCATGATTGACAAACAACAGTCCGTTGAAGCAGAACACTGTGGGAGCTCTAGAGTTTGTCTTCGGATGCGCGAAATAGCAAGCAAGTCTAGGTAATTATATTCCTTGAAGAGGCCCTTCTTAGTTAGATCCTTGCGAGAGTAATGCTCCCTCAACAAGGTCCATGAGCGCTTCCTTGCATCCTTCTCATGTAGAAGAATTTGACGAGTGTGATTATGAATCAAATTCAGCCCAGTCGTCAATTCCACCTTTTCCTTCCTGTCCATCTTGATGTGTCTTTCTAGGGTCTGCTACGTGCGAATGAAAATCTAATAGAGTGATGGATTTTCCTCACAAGGAATTTCAATCTTGGCTTCTTTAACCTTTGGAGCATTTTCAGACGCAGAAGCTGTTGTAGCAGCATCAACAGGTTCCTTTCCTTTTTTGTTATCCTTCATGATGCGCAGAGTGTCACGAACTGGTGGCATGTATACCTTCGGTATGTAAGCCTAGAAGAATTTTTCATGTGTAAGCTGCTCAATGGCGAACATTATCCAAGGAGCATAGGGCTTTAAAGTCCGAGGGCTATCTGCAGCACATGCCAGGTTTCGAATGAAAAGATCTGGAATGTCAAACTTGATTCCTTGAGATATTGCCACAAGTGCATTTCCCACAATGCCTTTGATGGAGTTTGGCCTATTGGTTGGCATGATGGTATTGCACAGAATGTGAAATAGCACCTTGTTATCATAGGCCAACTTCTTCGGATCAACATCAATGCCTTCGTTGCCCACCATGGTGGGATCCATCAAGACGTGGAGTTGTGCTTTAGACACTTCCTGAAAATGCAGCATGTGTTCTCTATCATTCTCAAATTCACATTGAGGCAAATTTATCAATGCCAGAAAGTGATCTGCGGAGCATTTGATTCTCTGTCTGCCAGTCATCCAGTCAAGCATCCAGGTTGAGGTATTTTCCGTTTCTCCTGTGATGTACAACATGGCATAGAACTGAAGAATAAGTTTTTTGTTCCAGCCATGATTGGAGCGCATGAAACCCTTCAGAAGAGCATGTTCAATGTGATCAATTGCATTCAGGAAGCAAGGCATTTCTTTGAGCTTGGGAAAGTTCAACATCTTACGATTGAAAATTATGTGCTTGCCAAACAGGATCTAAGCATAATAGACTGCATGTTGCTCTGTCCAGAACCTCGATGATAATGAAGTTCTTTCACCTTGATAGGGGCTCACCCTAAAGAATGCAAGCTTCGATGAATTAAGTTGTTCATTGAATGCCAGGCCATTGGGGCCATACTCAGCTGAAAATAGCGGAAATGATTCCTGAGGATTTTTCCGATATTCTTCCTTGCTAATCTCCATCGGCTGAACATCATCAAAGGCTGGCGCATTCTCATCGGTGGGCTTCAATGAAGCATGAGGCCTTACAGCCTTTTCTGAAGCAGACGGCATGGATCACTAGACTGACTTTCATTTTCCTTGGCTGGAACTCCTTCAGCGGCTTTCTCAGATTCAGGCACAAGGGCCTTTTATTTTGTTGAAGTTTCAACTATGGGTAGCACAACAACTTTCTCAGACTCTTGAGTCACAAGTTGATCTCCTTCAGTCTGCCGCGACAACACATGTGGTACAACTTGGTGTTCTTTCTCTTCAGGAGCCATGGGCTCTTCAAGTTTCTTCTCTTCCTATTCTGGCTGTGAAGCCAAAGAACCAGGAGCAGGGTCAACCTCCATCGGGGTAGGAGCACCAGATGAGGAGACTGTAGAGGTATTTCCTTGGGCAGCGACTTGCTCCCCCTCAACCTTCTCACCCTCCTTCGTGGACCCGGAGGGTTCAGCTTGAATTTCTTTCAAAGGCGATGGTACTACCTTTTCCATCTCAGTCTCCTCGTAAGTTCTTTCTTCAGAAACATCTTGCTCGGGCACGACATTTGCTTCATCAGGATTAACCAGATAAATGTCCACGACATCAGCTTCTTGTGCCACTGAGGGAGGAATAATGACTACTACAGGCACAATTTGTTGTTTGGCAACTTCCTCGGGACGAGGGGATGGTGGAATCTGTTGCAGTGGGACACTTGAATCAATAGGAGCATGAGTAGACACAGATTGGATGCGACGATCCTTGATCTCTTTCGGCTTATTGGCTCTAGCCTGAGCTCTCTGACATTTCTCTTCTTTCTCTGTGCATCGAGCAAGATCTGCTTGACGCTTATTCTCATCATTCCTACGATCACAGAGTTGAGAATTATCGATTTTCAACTTAGAGTGCCACTCAATCTTGTTATTCCTCATCACAGTGAGGGCTTTGGTTATCTCAAGGACCCCTTTATTCACGTCTTCTCTTTCAGACTCATAGAGGGCTTCATTCCTCATTTTCTCTAGTAGTTGTTTGTTCTCTACAACCCAGTTCAATTCCTTCATGATTCCCTTCAGCTCTGTGAAATGTTTCAATACCATCTTGGTAACATGATCCGGCAAACCTAGACTGCTTAGCTCAGATGGATCAGCATCATAAGAGGCACCTTCAATGATGTCGAACATCGGATCAAAATCATATTTCTCTCTGGGAACATGAATGATTTTCTTTGCCTTCTTGGCAGTAGTAGTAGCTTTATCATCAATAATCAACTTTATTTTCACCATAGGGGCGGCATATCCCGAAGGTTTATCTGAGGGGACAGGAGCAAGCCTTGGAGAAGTTCTCACTGGTGGCGAAATCTTTGCTAGGAAAGGAGTCTGGTAGGTCTTATCAAGTAGTGCTCTTTGGTCATACATGGGTATTTCTACGCCAGCATTATCATCAGAAGAGTCCTCATTAGACGAGGTAGATGCAACCTTCCTTGATTTATTGGCAACTGACTTCTTCTTCGAAGCTCGAGGAGAAACAGACTTCCTCTTCCTCTTTTCCTTTCGGGAAGAGACCCATTCCTTCTTCTCAAGCACATCCTGTTGAGTTAACTCAACATTTCTCTATTCTACTTGATTTTTCTTCGCCTCTTTGGTGTCACGCTTGGCTTTGACCTTTGCACATTTCTCAACTTCCTCAGGAAAATCAACCATTGTCTTCAACGAGTCTGCATGAGCATTGGTGGGAGGAGCTGGTCTGACTTTTTCATCATTAGGACCTAGGCAGCCATCCGCAATGCAGTCATTCCATGGAGGAGTGAATGCAAACAGAATCTGGTACTTTCTTCAGGCGATCTCATGGTTAAACCATTTCTTCGCCCAGTGACGACGAATCTTTTGCAGTCTGTTATTCCTCTCTTGAGCAGTTTCTACTCCAGGTGGAGTCTTGTAGGTTTCTGGATCAGACATCTCAGCCGTAGTGTTTCTCTCTCTACCGCGACACCCCTTCTTGGGATTTCCATCAGAGAACATGGTTTTGTAGTCGGTGACTAGCTCATCTTCCGGTTGCCTGTGTGCTGAGGGAATATCATCATCTTCTTCAGCAGATTCAGATTCGGCCTTTTTCTTCTGTGCTCTTGGTGGCTTTGCTAATTTCTTTTCAGCCACCTTTGGTTGCTGAGGAATTTCTTCCTCAGACCCAGAATGATGATCCAAGCTATTTGCCATGACCACTCCTGAGAGAAAAACACAATTTTGAAAGAAAACACGGGAGGAAGTCACAAACATGCACAGACAAATTTTACCTAAAAACAGACAAGTTTTTGGAAGAAGCAAGGGATACATGGCATACACTTGCAAGATATCATCGAGTGAATTGTACTATGCCATAAAGAAAACATAATCATTCCTCTAATCTTTTGATGTATACACAGTGAACTCTAGATCCAAAAGACTGGTACAAAGAATTACTACAAACCATACAAGCCATGACATAGTGAATCCTAAATATCTACCGCAAGAAAAATAACTCAAGATAAATGGCATCGGGGTGAACTGCCCTAGAATAGGAAGGGAATAGTGCAAGTTCTGGATCTGAACACCCTAACTTGGCAGATCGGATCGACTATGATAGCACGGGAGAGGAGAGTTACCGCACTGGCGCGACCAACGGTGACGGAGTTTCGCCGGAGTTGCACAACAAGGTTTGACATCGATGCTGCTTCGAGCTCGGGCTCGGACGAAGAGCGAGAGGAGAGGTACGAGGCCCAACGAAGAAAGAGCTAAGGAAGAAGAGACCCAGAGAGGGGGGGGGGTTTATATAGCCTGAGAGAGAAACCACCCTCTCCGAAATCTACGGACGAAAATCTCGGGATGTTCCACATTCAATGGACGGGATCTCAATCTTGAGATCGTGGGCACGTGTCAGCCGTTTCCTGCGAAAATCTCGGTAACTGAACTGGATGCCGAAAGGTTTGAGGAAGCGCAAGCGCCAAAACAGATTAAATTTTGAGTCAGATTCCATTCGTGATCAAGGACATCGGAGTGAAATCCTCTTCAGATCAAGTTGCATGTTTATGACACGAAGAACCAAGTAAAATTCCAGAAAAAGAACTGACTCAAAACACAAACCAAATGAAGGAAAAAACATAGACACTACGAATGAAAACCCAGAAAGAGTGAGTGAGTGAGTCCTGGATTAGGGGATCCTCGGGTGTCCGGACTGTGTGATATGGGCTGGACTAATGGGCCGTGAAGATACAAGGCAGAAGGCCTTCCCCCGTGTCCGGATAGGACTCTCCTATGCGTGGATGACAAGATTGGTGTCTGGATATGTAATTTCCTTCCTCTGCAAGCCGACTCTGTACAAACCTAGGCCCCTCCGGTGTGTATATAAACCGGAGGGTTTAGTCCGTAGAGGACATCAGAATTCACATAGGCTAGACAGCTAGGGTTTAGCCATTACGATCTCGAGGTAGATCAACTCTTTTAACCCCTATACTCATCAAAGACAATCAAGCAGGAAGTAGGGTTTTACCTCCATCAAGAGGGCCTGAACCTGGGTAAACATCATGTCCCCTTTTCCTCCTGCTACCTACGATCCTCAAACGCACAGTTCAGGACCCCCTACCCGAGATCGGCCGGTTTTGACACCAACATTGGTGCTTTCATTGAGAGTTCCACTATGTTGTCGGCAGAAGGTTCGCTGGCTCGTTCGATCATGAACAACGATGCTGTTTCCGGGGAAACTTTCCTCCCTAGTCAAATTTTTGTGTTTGGCGGCTTCGCTCTGCATGCCAATTCAATTGGACACCTTGAACAGATCGACAACTACACCCCTGGTCATTAGATCAGGTTTGGAAGCCTGAATTACGTCGTTGATATCTGAGGAGACTTGATCTTCGAAGGGTTCTCGGCCCCGACCGCTCCTCATCCACAAGAAGGAAACCTGTCGGATCCACCATCAGGCTCGATTCAAGGATTAACTATCGTTCCTACCCTGGCCTTAGATCCAGAGCAGACCACCTTATCCGAAGATTGGTGTTTGAAACCCACCGGACTCTCTCCTACTACGGAGCTCCCAGCCGGAGGCCCAGAGGCGATTATATTATCGGCAGGCCTGGAATCAAATAGGACTCTCCCTATCATCGGGGAGCCGAACCCACCTCTGGATGCTAACTCCGAACTCTCAAGGTCTGTGTCCATTGAGCACGGCCAGGTGGCGTTTACCATGCCCAGCTTCGTAGGCCCTCGGTTCCCAGTCCAGCCTTCGCTCCTAAACAAGGCCCTGGACTTAATGCGATCTCTCGCCATTACGGAAGTATCACCTCCGAACTACACCCAGCCCGGACTAGGGGCTGAGAGCGGGGAATTTTGTGTCCGACCCACCACCCGTCGAGGACTTGACCGACATGCTAGACTACGCTTCCGAAGACATCGATGGTATGGACGACGATGCCGGAGCCGACCCAGGACAACACCCGCCTATCACCGGGCGTTGGACGACCACCTCTACATACGACGTGTATATGGTAGATACACCTAAAAAGGACAACGACAACGCTAAAAACCCGACCGAGGACAAGCCTGTCAACGCACCATCAAAACACTAACGTCAGAAGCGCCGCTCAAAATCGCGTCGCGAAAAGGAAAGTGATACAGGCACCAGCGACAACAACACTCCGGATGACGCTGAAGACCTCGTCGAACCTGTATCCGAGCAGGTTGAGTGGGAGGAGGGACAAGTTAACCCCGAAGAACCAGACGGAAATGAGGATTCGGATGATAGTAACTATCTACCGGTCTCCGAGGAGGATGTCAGCCTCGGCAACGAAGATTTCATCGTGCCAGAGGAACCCCTCGAGCAAGAGCGCTTCAAGCGACAGCTAATCGCCACTGCGAGGAGCCTAAATAAGAAACATCAATAGCTTCAAGCCGAACAGGATACGCTCAACGACAGATGGACCCAGGTCCTAGCTGCTGAAGAATACAGCCTTGAGCGCCCAATAAAGAGTTACCCAAAGCGTCGGCTACTGCCACAATTTGATGACAAGGCCCTTGAGCCAATACCGTCAAGATATAATCACGCTGACGAACCGAACCGACCACCACATGGATGGGACAAAGTGGCTGCTTATGCCGAACACCAGCCCGCGCTACCTCGCCGTCGAGGCAACAAGGTCGCGGCTCCAGGCTACACCTATGACTTATGCCATGATCTGGACAATAGAGCCGGTCAGACTAGATAAATCTACGGATGAAGGGGATGCACTCTAGCAAGAGACGACAACCATCAAGCTTGGCGCAATAAGTACAACCAAACTCGGGCTGAAAACCGAACACGGATGTCATCCGAACTACGTCATGACATTGCCCAATACAGAGGCGCCAAACACCCCTTGTGCTTTACCGATGAGGTAATGCAGCACCAGTTTCCAGAAGGGTTTAAACCCGTAAACATTGAAGCATACGATGGAACGACAAATCCTGCTGTATGGATTGAAGACCGATACGTCTCCGTCGTATCTACTTTTCCAAACACTTTTGCCCTTGTTTTGGACTCTAACTTGCATGATTTGAATGGAACTAACCCGGACTGACGCTGTTTTCAGCAGAATTGCCATGGTGTTATCTTTGTGCAGAAACAAAAGTTCTCGGAATGACCTGAAATTCACGGAGATTATTTTTAGAAATAATTACAAATACTGGCGAAAGAATCAAGGCCAGGGGCCCCACACCCTGTCCACGAGGGTGGGAGGCGCGCCTGTCCCCCCAGGGCGCACCCCCGCCTCGTGGGCCCCCTGGAGCTCCACCGACCTCAACTCCAACTCCATATATTCACGTTCGGGGAGAAAAAAATCAGAGAGAAAGATTCATCGCGTTTTACGATACGGAGCCACCGCCAAGCCCTAAACTCTCTCGGGAGGACTGATCTGGAGTCCGTTTGGGGCTCCGGAGAGGGGAATTCGTCACCGTCGTCATCATCAACCATCCTCCATCACCAATTTCATGATGCTCACCGCCGTGCATGAGTAATTCTATCATAGGCTTGATGGACGGTGATGGGTTGGATGAGATTTATCATGTAATCGAGTTAGTTTTGTTAGGGTTTGATCCCTAGTATCCACTATGTTCTGAGATTGATGTTGCTATGACTTTGCTATGCTTAATGCTTGTCACTAGGGCCCGAGTGCCATCATTTCAAATCTGAACCTATTATGTTTTCATGAATATATGCGAGTTCTTGATCCTATCTTGAAAGTCTATAGTCACCTACTATGTGTTATGATCCGGCAACCCCAAAGTGACAATAATCGAGACCACTCCCAGTGATGACCATAGTTTGAGGAGTTCATGTATTCACTATGTGTTAATGCTTTGGTCAGGTACTCTATTAAAAGGAGGCCTTAATATCCCTTAGTTTCCAATAGGAGCCCGCTGCTACCTCTTGAGCACTGTGTTGGATTTCCTTGAAGAGGAAAGGATGATGCAGCAAAGTAGCGTAAGCATTTCCCTCAGTTTTTGAGAACCAAGGTATCAATCCAGTAGGAGGCTACGCGTGAGTCCCTCGTACCTGCACAAAACAAATAACTCCTCGCAACCAACGCGATAAGGGGTTGTCAATCCCTTCAGGTCACTTACGAGAGTGAGATCCGATAGGATAATATTTTTGGTATTTTTGTGATAAAGATGAAAAGTAAAATAAAAGCAAAGTAAAAAAGCAAAGGAAATAACAAAGTGTTGGAAGATTAATATGATGAAGATAGACCGGGGCCATAGATTTCACTAGTGGCTTCTCTCAAGAGCATAAGTATTTTACGGTGGGTGAGCGAATTCTGTTGAGCAATTGACATAATTGAGCATAGTTATGAGAGTATCTAGGTATGATCATGTATATAGGCATCACGTCCGAGACAAGTAGACCGACTCACCTTTTGCATCTACTACTATTACTCCACTCATCGACCGCTATCCAAAGATGCATCTAGAGTATTAAGTTCAAGAAAACAGAGTAACGCCTTAAGCAAGATGACATGATGTAGAGGGATAAATTCATGCAATATGATAAAAACCCCATCTTGTTATCCTCGATGGCAACAATGCAATACGTGCCTTGCTGCCCCTCACATCGGGAAAGGACACCACAAGATTGAACCCAAAGCTAAGCACTTCTCCCATTGCATGAAAAACCAATCTAGTAGGCCAAACCAAACCGATAATTCGAAGAGACTTGCAACGATAACCAATCATACATAAAAGAATTCAGAGAGGATTCAAATATTGTTCATAGATAATCTTGATCATAAACCCACAATTCATCGGTCTCAACAAACACACCGCAAAAAGAAGATTACATCGAATAGATCTCCACAAGAGAGGGGGAGAACATTGTATTGAGATCCAAAAGAGAGAAGAAGCCATCTAGCTACTAACTATGGACCCGAAGGTCTCGAGGTAAACTAATCACACTTCATCGGAGAGGCTATGGTGTTGATGTAGAAGCCCTCCGTGATGGATGCCCCATCCGTGAGCTCCGGATCGAGCCCCAAGATGGGATCTCGTGGGCATGTAAGGTTGCGGCAGTGGAATTAGGTTTTTGGCTCCGTATCTGATCGTTTGTGGGTACATAGGTATATATAGGAGGAAGGAGTACGTTGGTGGAGCAACAGGGGGCCCACGAGGGTGGAGGGCGCGCCCTGGGGGGGGTGGGCGCGCCCCCCTACCTCGTGCCTTCCTCCTTTCTTCCTTGACATAGGGTCCAAGTCTCCTGGATCATATTCGGTGAGAAAATCACGTTCCCGAAGGTTTCATTCCGTTTGGACTCCGTTTGATATTCCTTTTCTGCAAAACTCTGAAATAGGCAAAAACAACAATTCTGGGCTGGGCCCTCGGTTAATAGGTTAGTCCCAAAAATAATATAAAAGTGGATAACAAATCCCAATAATGTCCAAAACAGTAGATAATATAGCATGGAGCAATCAAAAATTATAGATACGTTGGAGACGTATCACCCGCTACCACGGGAGGGTAGGACAAAAGATGTCATGCAAGTTCTTTTCCATAAGCATGTATGACTATATTCGGAATACATGCCTACATTACATTGATGAATTGGAGCTAGCTTTGTGTCACCCTATGTTATGATCATTACATGATGAACCGCATCCGCATGATTCTCCATCAGCGATCCAATGCCTACGAAGCTTTTCACATATTGTTCTTCGCTTATTTACTTTTCCGTTACTCTTGTTACAATCACTACAAAACCCAAAATATTACTTTTGCTCTTGTTACCGTTACTTCCATACTACTTTGCTACTAAATACTTTGCTGCAGATACTAAGTTATCTAGGTGTGGTTTAATTGACAACTCAATTGCTAATACTTGAGAATATTCTTTGGCTCCCCTTGTGTTGAATCAATAAATTTGGGTTGAATACTCTACCCTCGAAAACTGTTGCGATCCCCTATACTTGTGGGTCATCAAAGACTTTCTTCTCCACATTCACATGGCCCGCGGTGATGATCTCCACGCCATCAAATACCTCCCCCTAAAGCTAAAGGGACCAGCATGACACTGGTTAAACAACCTCCTAGAGAACTCTATTGGCAGCTGGGAAGATTTGGAGGATGCCTTTCGAGACAACTTCCAAGGTACTATGTCCGACCACCGGACGCCGATGACCATAGTCATATAGTCCAGCAACCCAGAGAGTCAGCCCGCAAACTCTGGTCTCGGTTCTTAATTAAAAAGAACCAAATCATCGAATGTCCAGACGCCGAAGCCCTAGCGGCCTTTAAACATAGTGTCCGTGAAGAATGGCTTGCCCGACACCTCGGTCAAGAAAAGCCAAAGTCTATGGCAGCCCTTACCGCATTTATGACCCACTTCTGCATGGGAGAAGATAGATGGTTAGCTCGTAGAATCAATAGTACCAGCGACCCTGGCACCTCCGAAGCCAGGGAAATAATACAATGCAAGCAAAAGTTCCTAGATTCATGGAGATATAGAACAACATATAAACGGACGGACACGACGTAACAAACATAAGCGTCAGAACAACAATGAAGAAACTAAGGATACGATAGTCAACGCCGGATTCATTGGCTCTAAACCCGGTCAGCAGAAGAAGCCATTCAAAGGAAATAGGGACACTCCCTCTAATTTGGACAAAAAACTCGACTGACCTTGCCAGATTCATGGCACCCCCCACAAGCCCGCAAATCATTCCAACAGAAACTGATGGGTCTTTAAACATGTCGGTAAGATAAATACCGAACATAAGGGGAAAGGGCCACCAAGCGAGGACGATGATGAGCCCCGCCCACCGAACACAGGGGGACAGAAGAAATTCCCCCCTAAGGTGAAAATAGTGAATACGATATATGCCATGTGTATCCCCGATAGGGAGCGCAAGTGCGCACTAAGGGACGTCTACGCCGTAGAGCCTGTCGCCCCAAAATTCAACCCATGGTCGGCTTGTCCGATCACCTTCGATCGCAGGGACCACCAGACTAGTATCCATCATGGAGGTTCGGCAGCCCTGGTCCTCGATCCAATCATTGATGGATACCATATCACTCGAGTCCTTATGGATGGCGGTAGCAGTCTTAACCTGATGTATCAAGACACTGTTCGTAAAATGGGTATTGACCCATCAAGAATCAAGCCTAGTAACACGACCTTTAAAGGAGTGATACTAGGCGTAGAGGCCCGCTGCACGGGTTCATTAACATTGGAAGTAGTCTTCGGTTCACCGAATAACTTCTGAAGTGAAGACTTGATCTTCGACATTTTCCCCTTCCACAGTGGTTATCACGCACTACTCGGACAAACTGCCTTTGCCCGTTTCAACGCAATCCCGCACTATGCTTACTTAAAACTCAAGATGCCCGGACCGCGTGGCGTTATCACAGTCAATGGATACATGGAGCGCTCCCTCCGTACTGAGGAGCATATCGCGGCCCTTGCAGCTGAGGTGCAGAGTGGCCTCATCAAGCCGAACACTTCATCGGCCATCAAGACCCTAGACACTGTTAAACGATTCTGGCCTACTCTGCAGAACGACAGCTCGGTGGACCCAGAGCTGGACTAGCATTTCCGCCTCCATCGAGCGCCCCATCTAGCCACGGCATATGTACCGCGTGTGCATAACTACGCACTTAAAATGCCTTGGGCAACAACGGAGGAACACGGCGGACATGGTCGATAGTGCGGCTCGACCCTATTCGGACCTTAACCTCCCCCCCCCTTTCTTTTCTCTTATATTACAGGTTCATTAAAACCTAGTCACCTTATGGTCATATAAGGGCTCTTTTCCAGGCCCCGTTTGTATAAACGATAGTCGCTTGCTCCTCCCAAAGGATCTTTCACCAAGGCGAAAGCGGAGCAGACGTGCGACATGGTGTCAATGGGATCTTCAAGACTACCTTTTCTTTTTAGGCCCTGTATATAGATTCCCCTTGTTTACAAATTCTCGGCATGTAAAATAGCCTTGATATTTATAGCATTATCTGTAATAGCACGTTTTGACGTATCAATCAGATTATAATGTAAACAGTTTTCGCCAACCTCTGTCCGGTATTGGTTTATTTCATAATCTGTATTCCCTCTTTTTCTTCAGATTGCCATGTATACTTTGGTACGGCTTAAATGCCGGGGGCACTATTCGGCCACGTATATTTTCAAAAGGCCGAACACATCCTAGAGTATACTTTGGCATCCCAAAGATTGCATTATATGCATCAGCTCTGAATCATGTCTTTGGCCAATAGTTGGGTTGCCTGGCTCCTGTGATTACCACCTTATTTTCCACTCGTCCGGCTAAGGTAGTAAAGGGAGAACTACTATGATTGTGTTTCTGGTTCGTCCTGTCAAACACCTCAATAGAGAAAGCCGAAAACTGACTAACATGATATGGCAAGAGCTGGTCGGTGATTCGGCGACTTGCTATAAATCTTTTGCGATTTACTCCGTATTATACGAAGGACTGGCCTTTGCTCAGTCATGCGCCTAAGGCATCCTAGTTCGGATGGCCGCATACACACCAGGGGCTAGTACTTAGCCCCACCGTCAAACTCCTGTGGCTAAGTGAAAGTAATAAAGCCGCATAGTCTGATTGCACAGTTACGTGACGCCTTCTTCTGGACCAAGACGTTGGGTCAAGTGTGATCGCGCGCTATCCCGAACACCCCCGTAGAATCTACATGGGGGCTGAAGCCGACGGCTGGCAATGTTTCAGAATTGTAACGGCCGCATAGGAGGAAAATAATTTCAGATAAAGGCATAAATATATTACAAGCCTTGGTTCCTAAAACAAAGTCTAGATAACCCTAATACACTCACTCAAACATGATATCCTTTGAGCATTGGCCCTCTACTATTCGGGCACCCGCCATGACATCGTCAAAGTACCGCTACGGCTTGCGGTGGTCCTTGCCTTCAGGCGGGCCTTCGGTTGCCACGATGGTGGCCTTCATCTTCGCCCAGTGCATCTTGACACGGGCAAAGGCAATCCGCGCACCCTCTATGCACGCCGAGCGCTTCACAGCTTCGACTCGGAGGAGTGCATCGGCGAGTCGCCTCACCAAGCGGAAGTAGCTGCTAGGAATGGGTTTGGCTGGCCAAAGCTAGACTACGATGTCCTTCATGGCCAGGCCGGACATCCTATGCAGCTCCGATAGTTGCATCATCTGATTGTTCAACAGCGCCTGACGCTCCGGCGCCAGGAACTGTGACCAGAACAGCTTCTCTGTCATGTTCCCCTCCTGGGCTTCGAAGAACTGCGCGGTGTCGGCAGCACTCCTTGGAAGATCCACAAATGCGTCTGGAGAACTCCAGAGTTGAGTGAGCAAGGCATATCTTTGACCCCCAAATATACTCTGCAAAAGAGAGGGCTTACCAGCTGCTATCCGTTTGGCCTGCCGGATCTCTTCACGAGCACCCCTGGACCCAGTCCTTGCCTCCCTGGCCTCATTGAGGGCTTTGGTGAGTTTGGCCGCTTGCGCCATAGTCTTCTCCTCCAAAGCCTCGCATTTGCCGATGGCGTCCTCCAGCTCTTGCTCCACTTCGGCCACCCTCTCCTCGTGTTGGCGGCAGGCGACCTATTCGGTCTTGATTCATAACCGCTTTATCGTGGTGCTTTATTTGCCCTCGACTCCTCCTTGGCCTGTGCAAGGGCGCTCTTGAGGGTCTCGACCTCGGCTGTGCTACCTGCACTCATAATCACAGCAGTACATGAGTTACACTCTTTAAAAAATACCTTGTGCCTCATCGAACCACTTCTTCACGCGATCGATCTGATCATCAGCCAGCTACAGTTTCTGATTGAGTTCGGAATTCAGCGGCCCGGGCGGTTGCCGCCAACAGGGAAGCCTATCATAAAAAAGAAAAGTATGTCACCTCTTCCGAACACTATGTGATCCTCTGTTCGGCTTTTTTCAAAAACCGGACAGAGTTTCACGGGCTACTATCTATATACAGGTATATTTCCTTCATATGAAAAGTGTCTAAGAGTATTACGTTGCATACCTCGAAGCCTGTTAGCAGGCTGGTGAAGGCTTCGTTCAACCCGCTCTTCGTAGACTGAACCTTCTCAACCACCACACCCATCAAGGTGCGATGCTCCTCCACGATGGAAGCACGTCGTATTGCTTCCACTAGAGCATTCAGCGCCTCCAGATTAGTCGAGGTCGCCATCGGAGCCGATTCTCCCCCTCCTTCAAAGGGGGATGCTCGCTCGATTCCGGATCCATATGGGTCTCCGAAATAATGTTCGGCTGGGGGCCGAACTGGTCAGGGCCCCCGCGGTCGGTCGCCATGGGGGTTGCACCCCCCATGTTTTCGGCAGCCAAGGTATCACCCTCGAGCGCCATCTCGACAGCCTCACTCCCCCCTCCGTGGCCTGGAAAGGTCCTTCGGGACAACACCTCGGTGTCATCTGCAACGATTGGCGGAGAGGCTTGTGGAGGCGTCTCGCTCTCTGCCATCTCTGGTGGCAGAGAACTCCCCTCAAATAGTGACGGGTTGGGGAGGTCATGAGCAGGGCCGAAATACACACAATGTCATATATTATATTTAAAACACAAAGGACCGAATACTTGTAATGAATCCTTTGGTACTTACGTTTCGGCTAGGGGAGTCGCCCTGGGAAGCCTCTTGGGGATGGGTTCGGCCTCTGAATTCGAACCATCGGAGAGGGTCACCTTCCCCCTCTTGGACGTCCCCTCCTCCGGGTCTGTGGAGGCTGCCCTCTTCTTCTTCCTCCCCTTGAGAGGTTTGTAACTTTCCGCCTCCTCCTCCTCTTCGTCTTCATCTCCCTCATGGGAGGAGGGGATTTTGGTCTCTCCAGACACTGCGTCCAAAGTACCCTTATGGCGAAGGCCGCCCCTGGCCTCCTTGCTCTTTGTTGGTGTCAAAACCGGCCGATCTCGGCTAGGGGGTCCCGAACTGTGCGTCTGAGGATCGAAGGTAACAAGGGACACAGGGAACACGATGTTTTACCCAGGTTCGGAGCCTCTTGATGGAGGTAAAACCCTACGTCCTACTTGATTGTATTTGATGAGTGTAGGGGTTACAAGAGTCGATCTACCTCGAGATCGTAATAGCTAAACCCTAGATGTCGAGCCTATATGAATTCTGATAGCCTCTATGGACTAAACCCTCCGATTTATATACACACCGGAGGGGCCTAGGGTTGTATAGAGTTGGCTTGCAGAAGACGGAAATTACATATCCGGACGCCAATCTTGCCATCCACGCATAGGAGAGTCCTATCCGGGCACGGGGAAAGGCCTTCCACCTTGTATCTTCATGGCCCATCAGTACGGCCCATATCACACAGCCCGGACACCCGAGGACCCCCTAATCCAGGACTCCCTCAGTAGCCCCTGAACCAGTCTTCAATGACGATATGTTCGGCACGCAGATTGTCTTCGTCATTGCAAGGCGGGTTCCTCCTCCCGAATACTTCAAAGCAATCTTATGAACAAAAGAACTATATCCGGCTCTGCATGATAGTCACAACCCTCAACCACGCAGGCAAAATATTTAATCAAGATAATGTCTGTCAACTGACAACTTTTTGGTGAAACGTCACATCGGGCCCCTTTACTATTTCAAACTGTTTTTCACCTCCCGCTTCGTATTTCGAGGCACAACCTCTATTAACACGTCGTGTCAAAACATAGATCATGTGCTCTTATCATGGGATCCTCATGAATGCGGGTTTGGGTAATCCAACCGTGCCATTCGCACAACCCCTTGGGAACATGCGAGTTTTAAGGCTTGAGGGGGGGCGCTTGATATTCATTGCCTATATAAGTGGATAAAGATCCCTCTTTTCTCCCCACGTGTTCTTCCTTCTCCTATTTTCCCATCCTCAAGCTCCAGCGCCCAGCTTCAATCTTTTCCACAGCCACCAACCTCTCCAGCCATGTACGGATCTGGTTCGAAGGGCAAGTGGGAGGTCTCCACCGTCACGAAGAATGACGTCAAGGAGCTCCGGGAGGCGGGATACCTGTCTGCGAACATCGCACACAGGCTCCCTGCCAAGGAGCAAGTCGTCCCCACCCCGGAGCCCGGCGAAAGGGGTGTGTTCATCCCTCACTTCCTCCGCGGGCTAGGGTTTCCCCTCCACCCCTTTGTCTGCGGCCTCATGTTCTACTACGGGCTAGATTTCCATGTCTAGCCCCAAACTCTTTCCTACACATCTCGACATTTATCGTCGTGTGTGAGGCGCTACTCCGCATCCCCCCACACTTCGGCCTATAGCTAAAAGTCTGCAATGTGAAGCTGAAGGTGGTCGATGGGCCGCATGCGGACTGCGGCGGCGCCATGGTGAATAAGCTCCCCGACACCACTTGGCCTAAAGGGGCCTTTGTGGAGACTGTCAAGGTGTGGCAACAGGAGTGGTTCTACATCACCAAACCCCGTGGCGCCAGGTGGGCGGCCACTCCTGAGTTCAGATCCGGGCCCCCTATGCGGCTTGCATGGTGGACCAACAAGGGTCTAGATTGGGGATCCACGGCGGAAGTGTTGATGTTGCAAAAGCGCATCACAAACAAGATAAGCAAGAACTCTAGTCTCAGAAACGTGATTCGGGTGATGCTCTTCCGTCGGATCCTTCCCTGCCAACTCTGGCCCTCCCACATGTGGGAGTTCAATCCAGAAGATCCACAGACCCTGAAGCACTTCTTCGGCACAACGCACGAAGATATCTGGAAGATTCTCTTCAAGGCCTAGAAAGCGTGGCCGAAGAAGACCGAAGACATCGGCGTCGACAGCGAGAACCCGGCCACACGGTAAGTGTGTTATTCCCGAACATACATTCAGTCCATAAGTTATTGGGCATAATAAGTTTTCGGTCCCTCATTCAGGACTGGATAGCGAAGGCGGAGCGGATCAAGTGTCCGACTCCGCTGCCCGAAGATCCGGCCACTCCCCTGCTAACAAAGATGCTGGTCCCGACGCCCTATCAGGTGCCGGAGAAGAAGGCCAAGAAGAAGAGCAAGGAGGCCAAGGGCGGCCTCTGCCGTAAGGGTACTTCGGATGCAGTGTCCGGAGAGACGAAAGTCCCCTCCTGCCACGAGGGAGATGAATACAAAGAGGAGGAGGAGGCGGAAAGTGACTCCCCTCTCAAGGGGAGGAAGAAGAAAAGGGCAGCCTCCACAGACCCGGAGGAGGGGGCGTCCAAGAGGGGGAAAGTGACCCTCTCGGATGGTTCGGATTCAGAGGCCAAACCCATCCCTAAGAGACTCCCCAAGGCAAAGCCCTTGGCGAATCATAAGTACCAAAGGATTCATTACAAGTATTTGGCCTTCCAAGTTTTTAATATAACATATTACATTGTATGTATTTTAGCCGTGCTCGCGGCCTCCCCAACCCATCGCCATCTAAGGGGAGTTCTCTGGCACCAGAGGTGGCGGAGAGCGAGACGCCTCCGCAAGCCTCTCCACCAACCATCGCGGATGACACTGAGGTGTTGTCCCGAAGGGCCTCTCCAGGCCACGGATGGGTGAGTAAGGCTGCCGAGACGGCGCCCGAGGGTGATGTCTCGGCTGCCGAAAACATGGGGGGTGCAACCCCCATGGCGACCGACACGGGGGCCCTGACCAATCCGGCCCCCAACTGAACATTATTCTGGAGACCCATATGGCTCCAGAATCGAGCGAGCAGCCCCCTTTGAAGGAGGGGGGTGCGTCAGCTCCGACGGCAACCTCCACTAGTCCGGAGGCGCCGAATACTCTGGTGGAAGCACTACAACATGCTGCCATCATGGAGGAGCACTGCACCCTGATGGGTGTGGTAGTTTAGAAGGTTCAGTCTGCCAAGAGTTGGCTAAATGAAGCTTTCACCAGCCTGCTAACAGGCTTCGAGGTATGCGATGTAATACTCTTAGACCCTTTTCATATAAAGGAAATACTCCTGTATATAGATAGTAGCCCCTGAGACTCTGTTCAGTGTTTGAAAAAGGCCGAACAGAGGATCACGTAGGATTCGGAAGATGTGACGTACTTTTCTATTGGATAACGGGCTTCCCTGTTGGCGGCGACCGCCCAGGCCGCTGAAGTTTCCGAACTCAGTCGGAAGCTGAAGCTGGCTGATGATGAGATCGACCGCATTAACAAGCGGTTCGATGAGGTGCAAGGTATGTGTGTACTTTTAAAGGAGCTTAATCATACACCTGAGGTGATATGCAAACTCAGAGTGTGACTTATGCACAGCTGTGTGTATGAATGCAGGTAGCCCGGCCGAGGTCGAGACCCTCAAGAGCGCCCTTGTGCAGGCCAAGGAGGAGGCGAGGGAAAATAAAGGGCCGCTGATAAAGCAGCTGCAGAACTGAAGACCGAACAGGTTGCCCGCCACCAGCACGAGGAGAGGGTGGCCGAGGAGGAGCAAGAGCTGAAGGACGCCATCGGCAAGTGCGAGACTTTGGAGGAGAAGAGTATGACCCAAGCAGCCGATCTCGCCAAAGCCCTCCAAGAGGCCAAAGAGGCGCGGACCGAGTCCCGGAGTGCTCGGGAGGAGATTCAGTAGGCAAAATAGATAGCGGCCTGTAAGGCCTTTCTCTTGCAGAGTATATTTGGGGGTCAGAGATATGCCTTGCTCACTCGACTATGGAATTCTCCAGACGCCTTTGCGGATCTTCCGAGGAGTGCCGCCGATGCCGCGCAGTTCTTCCGAGCCCAGGAGGGGAGCACAACGGAGAAGCTCTTCTGGTCACAGTTCCTGGCGCCAGAACACCCGGTGTTGTTGAACAAGGTGAAGCAACTAGAGGAGCTGCATAGGATGTCCGGCTTGGCCATGAAGGACATCATAGTCCGGCTTTGGCCAGCCGAACCCATTCCGAGCAGCTACTTAGGCTTGGTGAGGCGACTCGCTGATGCGTTGCCCCGGGTTGAAGCTGTGAAGCGCTCGGCGTGCATATAGGGTGCACGGATGGCCTTTGCCCGTGTCTAGATGCACTGGGCAAAGATGAAGGCCACCGTCTTGGCAACTGAAGTCCCACCCAAAGGCAAGGACCACTACAAGCCGGAGCAGTACTTTGACGATGTCCTGGCGAGTGCCCGAATAGTAGAGTGCCAATGCTCGAAGGATATCATGTTTGAGTGAATGTATTATGTTTATTCAGACTTTGTGTTATGAACCAAAGGCCTGTAATATATTTATGCTTTTATCTAAAATTATTTAACTCCTGTGCGGCCATTTTTAATTCTGAAAGTTTGCTAGTCATCAGCTTCAGCCCCCACGTAGATGCTACAGGGGTGTTCGGGATAGCGCGTGATCACACTTGACCCAACGTCTTAGTCCGTAAAGGAGGTGTCTGTGCAGCGAACCAGGCAATCAGACTATGCGGCTTTATTACTTTCACTTTGCCATAGGAGTTTGACGGTGGGGCGAAGTATTAGCCCCTGGTGCGTATGCGGCCACCGAACTGGGATGCCTTAGAGCATGACTGGGAGAAGGCCAGTCCTTCATATAATACGGAGTAAATCGCGAAAGATTTGTAGCAAGTCGCCGAATCGCCGACCAGCTCTCGCCATATCATGATAGTCAGTTTTCGGCTTTCTCTACTGAGGTGTTTGACCGGACGAACCAGCAACACAATCACAGTAGTTCTCCCTTTACTACCTTAGCCGAACGAGCGGAACATAAGGTGTTAATCACAGGAGCCGGGCAGCCCAACTATTGACCAAAGACATGATTCAGAGCTGATGCATATTATGCAATATTCGGGATGCCGAAGCATACTCTAGAAGTGTTCGGACTTTTGAAAATATACGTGGCCGAATAGAACCCCCGGCATTTAAGCCGTACCAAAGTATATATGGCAATCTGAAGCGACGAGGAAATGCAGATTATGAAATAAACCAACACCGAACAAGGGTTGGCGGCAAAAAAAAAACGGTTTCCATTATAATCTGTTTGATATGTCAAAATGTGATATTACAGATAATGCCTAAACATCAAGGCTATTTTACATGCCGAGGATTTGTAAACAAGGGGACGCTGTATACAGGGCCTAAAAAGAAAAAGGTATTCTTGAAGATCCCCTTGACACCCTGTCGCACGTCTGCACCGCTGTCGCCTTGGTGCAAGATCCTTTGAGAGGAGAAATCGACGATCATTTATATATAAAAGGGGCCTGGGAAAGAACCCTTGTATGGATCGAATGTATGTTCGGGAATAACACACTTACCGGTGTGGCCGGATTCTCGTTGTCGAGACCGATTACTTCGATCTTCTTCGGCCACGCTTTCTGGGCCTTGAAGAGCAGCTTCCAAATATCTTCGTGCATTGTGCCAAAGAAGTGCTTCAGGGTTCGAGGATCTTTCGTATTGAACTCCCACATGTGGGAGGGCCAGAGTTGGCAGGGAAGAACCCGGCGGAAGAGCATCACCTGAATCACGTTGGTGAGACTGGTGTTCTTGCCTATCATGTTTGAGATGCGCTTTTGTAGCATCAACTCTTCCGCTGTGGATCCCCAGTCCAGACTCTTGTTGGTCCATGACGTGAGCCGCATAGGGGGTTCGGATCTGAACTCAGGAGTGGCCGCCCACTTGGCGTCGAGGGGTTCAGTGATGTAGAACCACTCCTGTTGCCACACCTTGACGGTCTCCATGAAGGCCCCTTTAGGTCAAGTGGTGTTGGGGAGCTTGCTCACCATGGCGCCGCTGCAGTCCGCATCCTGCCCGTCGACCACCTTCGGCTTCACATTGAAGACTTTTAGCCATAGGCCGAAGTGTGGGGGGATGCGGAGTAGCACCTCACACACGACGATAAACACCGAGATGTGGAGGAAAGAATTTGGGGCTAGATCATGGAAATCTAGCCCATAGTAGAACATGAGGCTGCGGACAAAGGGGTGGAGAGGAAACCGTAGCCCACGGAGGAAGTGTGGGATGAATACAACCCTTTCATCGGGCTCCGGGGTGGGGATGACTTGCTTCTTGGCAGGAAGCCTGTGAGCGATGTCCGCAGACAGATACCCTGCCTCCCGGAGCTCCTTTACGTCCTTCTCCATGACGGAGGAGGCCTCCCACTTGCCTTTCGAACCAGATCCGGACATGGCTGGAGAGGTTGGTGGCGGTGGAAAGATTGATGCTTGGGCGCTGGAGCTTGAGGATGGAAAAGAGGAGAAGGAAGAAGGCGTGTGGGTGAAAATAGGGATCTTTATCCTCTTATATAGGCAATGAATATCAAACGCCTCCCCCCCTCAAGCCTTAAAACTCACCTGTTCCCAAGGGGTCGTGCGAATGGCGCGGTTGGATTACCCAAAACCCTATTGATGAGAATCCCGCAATAAGAGGACACGATCTCTGTTTTGACAAGATGTGCCAATAGAGGTTGTGCCTCGAAACGCGAAGCGGGAGGTGAAAAATGGTTCGAAATGTTAAAGAGGCCAGACGTGACGTTTCCCCGAGAAGTTGTCAGTTGACAGACATTGTTTTGATTAAGTATTTTGCCTTCGTGGCTGAGGGTTGTGACTATTATACAGAGCCAGATACAGTTCTTTTTGTTCAGAAGATTGCTGTGAAGTATTCAGGAGGAGGAACCCGCCTTGCAATGCCGAAGACAACCTGCGTGCCGAACATATTGTCATTGAAGACTGGTTCATGGGCTACTAAGGGAGTCCTCGATTAGGGGGTCCTCGGGTGTTCGGGCTGTGTGATATGGGCCGGACTGATGGGCCATGAAGTACAAGGCAGAAGACCTTCCCCCGTGTCCGGATAGGACTTTCCTATGCGTAGATGTCAATATTCGTGTCCGGATATGTAGTTTCCTTCCTCTGCAAGCCGACTCTGTACAACCCTAGGCCCCTCCGGTGTGTATATAAACCGGAGGGTTTAGTCCGTAGAGGACATCATAATTCACATCGGCTAGACAGCTAGGGTTTAGCCTTTACGATCTCGAGGTAGATCAACTCTTGTAACCCCTATATCATCAAAGACAATCAAGCAGGAAGTAGGGTTTTACCTCCATCAAGAGGGCCCGAACCTGGCTAAACATCATGTCCCCTTTTTCTCCTATTACGTATGATCCTCAGACGCATAGTTCGGGACCCCCTAATCGAGATCGGCCAATTTTGACACCGACAGTGGGCACCAACAAGGATTGATCTTAGGGCTTAACATAAGCATGAGATATCCATGAGAGAATTTCCTGCAAGAAATGATTAGTTCTTCTTCACAACCCACACTTGCGTGGGAGGTGAGGATCTCATTTGCTTTGCCTGGCTAGGGATATTTCTTCGGCGTGTCCTGCGAGACACCAGTGTACTATGATGATAATCATATGAATATGCATTGAAGTTGTTTCCAGATGCATGAACGTAATGATTTGAAGCTGTGTGCATGTACTCCCTATGACGCAGTTTAGGGTGATAATCATTCGAGAATGATATTCAAGTAGGCCAAGGATGATAGCCATTTCCTCGTCGATGATTATCCTGCATAGTTAGGTTAGCAGTAACAGATAAATTTTCAACGATGCGCTTCTTTACCCAAATTTGCTTCTTGGGTGAACCTGTCCTATAGTTAGTTCCAACATATCGAGCGAAAACCTTACCATTATGTTGTTTGAAGAGTTTGTAATTTGAGTCATTTGACTTGTCAGTATCAACAGGAATGGGTGAAAGATAACCAGATAGGCTTTCAAGTTCGAGGGTTTTACTCTTTGCTCGAATCCAAGTCGTGCGAGGATATTGTTCAGGAGTCCAATACGATCCATCCACATTAAGTTTCTTTTCAAAACCTAATCCTTCCTTCTGAGGGGTTTTGTGAAGTATGGACTTCTTGAGCACATCACATTAGGTTTGATGCCCTTTTAGGCTCCTTAGCATTCCAGTCTCAAGTAAGCCCTTTAACCTACAATTTTCTTCAATAATAGCAGCAAAATCCTCGGAAGAGGGGTTAGTATTACCAACTTATGTAGTAGCAAAATTTTCTACGACAGTAGTAGAGGTTTCAGCATGAGAATCTGCATTGCTACGTTCTAGGCAAGTTAAGCATGGGGGTACAAAACTATCAAGAAGTTGAATAGATTGCTCGGCGAAGAGTGAAGCTTTCTCTAAAGCCAGTTCGTTATGAGACTCTTTCAGTGAAACGAGTTCTTGATTCCTATTAGAGTTCATTTGATAAGCTCTCATAGTCAACCGCAAGTGAATCATATCGATTGGTAAGATCTTCAATAGTTGATGAAAAAGCATCTTGCTCTTGGATCAACTTTTGATTCTTCTCCATCTCTTCAACCAGTAATCCTTCAGTTTTCCTGAGATTTCTCTCAAGCATTTCAAGTTCGTCATGTTGAGATTTAGCAATTTTGACTAGCTTGGCATAAGATATATATTCAGGAGAATATTGGTTCATGGATATTTGGTGTTTTGTGGATAGCCGATCCTTAGAAGATTTTGCCATGAGACAGAAGGCGACCGGTTCATCATCGCTTGAATCATTGTAACTTGAAGCATCATCATCAATATCTGATTCACTGATATTTTTTGATGTTTCAATGGCAACATAAGTTTTCCAATCTTTTTGTAGAATTCTTCATCATCTGATTCAGTTCAGTGGCTTCTTCTACAGAGTCCATTGTCAGATCAGTACACGCTCTGTTTAGTCGAGATATCCTCTTCATATTTGATTCAATGACAACTTTTACTTTCACGTCAGTGACTGGTCTTGTCGAAGAAGATGACGGAGATGCAATTTCCTTCGAGAGCTTAGTATGATGATCCACTCGAGTAAACCCACTGCAGTGAAGGTATTTCCATCTGCTGCTAGGTTTTCCTTCCCAACGAGAGCAATCAATGATGACATGACCGTATAATTTGCACTTGAAGCACTTCATATCTTTTGGAGGCAATCTTCTTCTAGATGATTCTGGTGCGTCATGCTCGTCATCATTTATGAGACAGAGATTGTGCCTTTTTATATCACTTAGCCTTTGTGTGAGCATTTCAAGTTCTTGGGTGATGGTGTGTTCATTCTCGACATCTTCTTCTTCTTCTTCTTCTTCTTCTTCTTCTTCTTCAGAACTACCATATGTGAGAGAATTTCTCCTTCACTTTCCGAAGAAGATTCTTGATTGGCATTTTCAAGCTCCATCTTTTCTTCATGAATGGACAGCAGTGTCATGACCTCAACATAGTGAAGCTCTTCATAGTCAGGTCTTTGTTTGATTTCAGACACAATAGTATCGAAGGATTCATCAAGTGTGCTCAGAAGCTTGTTGACTACATCTCTATCGGTGATATCAGTTACTCCACGCTGATGTAGTCTTTCAATGATGTTTGTCAATCGATCATTGAGTTCCTTGACACTTTCCTTATGCAGGCTCCTGAATCCAGTGAACTAGCACGAAGCATTTAAATGCGAGGATCTAATCGGGCAACAAAATCTTCATGAGCACTGTTGAGAGCATCCCAAATTTGCTTTGTTGTGTTGAGCCTGTGAAACCGAAAGAAAATGTCCTTTGTAGACTGCCACAGATGATATCTTTTGCTTGAGCATCTAACTGCAGATTTGCTTTGTCATCGGAAGTCAGATTGTTTTGTTGCTGAATGGTGTAGCCATCTTCCACAATCTTCCATAGATCATAGTTGACAGCTTGAATTCTGATTCTCATTCGTTCCTTCCAACACAGATAGCCATTTCCATTGAAGATGGAAAACCTTTCAAAGTGCGAGGATCTACCTGCAAACGATATACTCAAAGATCCAAGGATTTTACACCTTTAATAAATAGAGACAGGGAGAACCTGCTCTTATCTCAATTGTTAGGACCAAGAGTATATCGACCGGAGTGGGGGTGAATGGGAGATTCAAATTTTCTTTCGAAAGCTTTGAAACAAAACTCAATCACAGAGTATCGAAGGAAATATACTAAATCAATCTTCTTCGTCAGAAGCATATTCATCAAGAAAAGCATTGACAACAGTACGAGCTTGATAAATCACAGGTTTAACTACAATGAGAGTGATGCAACATGCAAACAGATGTAACAGAATGAGGCAAAACATGATCGGTGCTGAACACAATGCAGTAGAACGATTTCACATGAGAATCTAAAATACAAGGTGATAACGAAGAGTACAAAGCGAAGATAATGATAGGGATGAACACAGATACACAGGATGATGACAGCAGAACAAAAAGGAACACGTAAACTATCAGCATAGAGCACAAATAATAACTGATGAATGCAATGCTGTAAAGAAGATGTAACTAGTGGTGCTTGATGGCGATAAAGGATTTCGTAGACCAGTTCACCTTTCTGCCAAAGGGCTACGTCTGGTTGGAGGGGTTGTGACTTAACACGGAAGATAAACTCTCTTCACCCTATTCTCCTTCAACACAGAGCTGATCAGACTCAGGTTGAATTCACTCATGGTAGATCCTTGTCAGCGATCTCCAAACCTTCGGTCGATCTTTGCGAACCACAATAACTCTTGGTTGCTGAAGATCAGGCTCGGTGAAGACAACAACTCTTCAACACTCAAAGCTGAAACCTATCTATGTGGAGAGTGCGCAACTCTCAAGAGTAATAGGTACAAGAACTCTGACTCAGAACTACTGTGATGCTAAACCACTGTCTAAGTTTGGGTTCTTGGTTTTTCTCTCGTGGACCTTAAACTCAAATCAATCAGTGAGGGGTTGCTCAAATCAGTCTTCTCGGAAATCTCAAGCGGAGTGCTACCTCTTGAGCACCGCGTTGGATTTCCCCGAAGAGGAGAGGATGATGCAGCAAAGTAGCGTAAGTATTTCCCTCAGTTTTTGAGAACCAAGGTATCAATCCAGTAGGAGGCTATGCACAAGTCCCTCGTACCTGCACAATACAGTAGCTCCTCGCAACCAACGCGATTAGGGGTTGTCAATCCCTTTACGGTCACTTACGAGAGTGAGATCTAATAGAGATGATAGATAATATTTTTGGTATTTTTGATATAGAGATGCAAAGTGAAAAGTAAAAGGCAAAGTAAAAAGCAAAGCAATAATAAAGTGATGGAGATTGATATGATGAGAATAGACCCGGGGGCCATAGGTTTCACTAGTGGCTTCTCTCAAGAGCATAAGTATTCTACGGTGGGTGAATAAATTACTATTGAGCAATTGACAGAATTGAGCATAGTTATGAGAATATCTAGGTACGATCATGTATATAGGCATCACGTCCGAGATAAGTAGACCGACTCACCTTTGCATCTACTACTATTACTCCACTCATCGACCGCTATCCGGCATGCATCTAGAGTATTAAGTTAAAAACAGAGTAACGCCTTAAGCAAGATGACATGATGTAGAGGGATAAATTCATGCAATATGATAAAAACCCCATCTTGTTATCCTCGATGGCAACAATACAATACGTGCCTTGCTGCCCCTTACATCCTTTGGGAAAGGACACCGCAAGATTGAACCCAAAGCTAAGCACTTCTCCCATTGCAAGAACTACCAATCTAGTTGGCCAAACCAAGCGGATAATTCAAGAGACTTGCAAAGATAACCAATCATACATAAAAGAATTCAGAGAAGATTCAAATATTGTTCATAGATAATCTTGATCATAAACCCACAATTCATCGGTCTCAACAAACACACCGCAAAAAGAAGATTACATCGAATAGATCTCCACAAGAGAGGGGGAGAACATTGTATTGAGATCCAAAAATAGAGAACAAGCCATCTAGCTACTAGCTATGGACCCGAAGGTCTGAAGTAAACTACTCACACTTCATCGGAGGGGCTATGGTGATGATGTAGAAGCCCTCCATGGTGGATGCCCCCTCCGGCGGAGCTCCGGAACAGGCCCCAAGATGGGATCTCGTGGATACAGGAAGTTGCGGCGGTGGGATTACGTTTTTTTGCTCCTGTTCTGATCGTTTGGGGGTACGTAGGTATATATAGGAGGAAGGAGTACATCGGTGGAGCAACAGGGGGCTCACGAGGCAGGGGGGCGCGCCCTAGGGGGGCGCCCACCCTCGTGATCGCCTCTGTTACTTCTTGGAGTAGGGTCCAAGTCTCTGGATCACGTTCGTGAGAAAATCACGTTCCCGAAGGTTTCATTCCGTTTGGACTCTGTTTGATATTCCGTTTCTTGAAACACAGAAATAGGCAAAAAAGCAATTACGGGCTGGGCATCCGGTTAATAGGTTAGTCCCAAAAATAATATAAAAGTGGAAAATAAAGCCCAATATAGTCCAAAACAGTAGATAAAGTAGCATGGAGCAATCAAAAATTATAGATACGTTGGAGACGTATCACGGAGCAACCAACGGTCAAAGTTGGAGCGGGGTGGCTATTTATAGCCGCAGCCTCCCAGATGGGAAATGACCAAATTGTACAATGGCCTCAGCCAATGGCCGAACGACACGATTCCAACGGTCGGATTTGATCACAACGATAACATTTCTTGTGGAGCAAGAAATGCTAACTCCTCGGTCCGAGGCAAATCTCTTGCACGAAGAAGATCACAGTCTCTTGCTGGCAAGTATTTGCTCGGAGCACAAAGAGACTTCTCTTGCATCTTTCATAGGTTATGGCTAAGCATCACAACAGATCTAAGCATCGAGAACATGTACCCCTCTTTATAGTACGGGGTCCTATGATTCGAAAGACTGAAAGAAGAAAAACGAAATGAATGCTACGTCTTCACTTAGTCTTCGACTTCAATCGCAATCAATTTATTCGAACGACAGTACCGAAACAAAAGCTTCGCTTCAGCAGTAATCTTTCGAGGGGTCGATTTCTTCACATCAATCTTCTCGACTCTATCACTTCAACAAATATAGCTTGTTCTTCTCTGCAACACATATGTACTTCGGTGAAGTTCCTCGAACTCAGCACCGGACACAACATTCTCTTCGGTTGTGCATGGACTTTTTCTCTCTGTATGCACTAGCAAACAAATCAGTCCATACATGTTTCTGCCAACAATCTCCAAAACACAAGGTAGGCAGATATTGCACCAACAATCTATAGTGATATCTTCATTGCAAAAGAGTAACCCAGTAGCAAAGCGACGGATTAAAAAATGGATGTAATTGTTTACTGCAACAGACAACCTAGTATAGCCATTGAAACTGGTACTGAAAGAAATGAAATTGTCAGAGTTAAACATTGCAAGGCAGGTGCTACTAGAGCAGAGAATGGCCCTGTTGTCTATAAAAAGGTAGGGAAAATAGATAAGACGGGCTAGGCATGTTTACTACAACATGCTTAATATATGAATTATACAAGACATGGCCATTGCAACTGGTATTGGTAAGATTCAACTGGTGAGTTCGTAGTTGGTAAGTCCTGAGGGGTAGTTGCTGGGGCACTTCATATGGACAAGAGGCCGCCCCAAGTTGGCCGCAGCGGAGGCGAGGTGTTCCTCTGGGTCGAAGAGTGGATCAGTGCCACTGACATGTGTACCTACAAGAAGCAAGTAAATGTTAGAAGCCAAACAATTGCACAAATGATGTAAATTACTGTAAGACATGGGATGCAGCTACCCTCGACGACAAACAACAGCATCTCCCGTTATGGCGCTGCGTAAGTACATGGAAAGGCATGTTAAGTACAATAGGGTTAGCATCAACTAAAAATAGCAAATGGGCAACATCTCTAGTATATCTTCATTGTGGAGAGTAGCACGGTAGTAAAGGGACATATTAAAAAATGGATACAACTGTTAATTGCAACAGGCTTAACATCATCCTAAGTCATGTTTTGTAAGTGTGTAGTCACTGAAATACAACTGTTTAAAAATGGATACAACTGTTAATTGCAACAGGCTAAATATCCATTGAAACCGGTACTGATAAAAATGCAATTGGCAGAGTTAAACATCGCAAGGAAAGTGCTGCTAGAGCAGAGAATGGCCCAGTTGTCTATACAAAGGTAGGGAAAATAGCTAAAATGTGTTAGGCATGTTTACTACAACATGCTTAATACATCAACCATACAAAACATGTGGTAATTGCAACTGGTATTGGTAAGATTGAACTGGTGAGTTCATACTTGGTAAGTCCTGAGAGGTAGTTGGTGGGGCACTTCATCTTGGCCAGAGCCCGCCCAAAGTCAGCGAAGGCAGAGGCGAGCTGTTCCTCCGGGTCGAAGCGTGGATCAGTGCCGCTTACATGTGTACCTACAGGCAACCAATAAGTGTTAGAAGTTAAACTGCAATTGCACAAATGATGTGAAATACTGTAAGACATGGGATGCAGCTAACCTTTGATAGAGGCAAAGGTGTCCCGATGTTTCGATGAGATGGTGGCTATCGTTTTCTGTGGGAGTCGACCTTGATGATCCGACTACGAATGTGCGAGACGTCGTGCCTTAGCAACCAACTTCCGAGGGTTATTGACCACGCCGGAGCACGATCAACCTGACCACGAGGGCCTGTTTCCTGCGAGAAAACGAAGAACAAGCAAGAAACTAAGATTGCAATCTGGATATTGCGAATATAAGAGGAAAGTGTTATTAATGAAGGTGGGGTTCTGTGACGTCTTGGTCTGATCGTTGAACACAAAGAAGTACGCGAAATTGCAACTATGGCGAACTTTTGATCTAAACAAAACTCAAAGTCTAAATGATGCCCTAGGGGTTGTATATATGGAGGAAGAGGGGGGGGGGGGGTATTTCGTGGCCCTTGGAGGAGGGGTCTGAAACCCACCCTAACTCTTGTTTCCCCACACATACAGACTCTAAAAACAGCCTATATTGAAGTATTTCGAAATTACATGGGCCTAGCCCAAAAATAAGGTGACGCAGCACCTAGAATAGCCTCTGGACGAAAATTATGAAGTGGCATCTTGTATATTTCGTCCAAGGCTTCATGCACTCCTTATGGTGGCTTCAAAGTCCTGAAATCATCACTTGAAACTCTGTTCTTGTCTCCCTTGCGCATGCCATCAACTCCATGCTTGTTCTTGCTCCAATGTTCATCCTTCTCCAAGCTAGGCCCTTCATTTGTAAGCAAAACAAATGTATCCAATTTAGGCAGCATCATATTCTCATGAACATTAGAATCATTACCAAGAAACAAAAGTACCTGGTAATATAATTGGCGTGCGCGAGCTCTAGTAATCGGTCCAGTATGTATAGTAGCAGGGGTTGTGGGTGTAACAATGGTATTGATGTCCTCATTATCCTCCCCTTCTTGAAATGAAGTCGTCCTCGACGGAAGCTTATCTTCCTCACCCAAATAAGGCTTCAAATCTGCAATGTTAAAAGTGGGACTAACCCCAAAATCTGCAGGCAGCTCAAGTTTATATGCATTATCATTTTGTTTTCTCTAACACCTTAAAAGGACCATCAGCATGTGGCATTAGCTTTGATTTGCGCAAATTAGGAAACCTATCCTTACGCAAATGTAACCAAACAAGATCTCTAAGTGCAAAGACAACATGTTTTCTACCCTTATCTCCAGCAAGTTTATATTTAGCATTCATACTCCCAATGCTTTCCTTAGTTAACTCATTCATTTTTAAGATCAATTCAGCACGTTGTTTAGCATCAAAATGAACCTTCTCCGAAGATGGAAGAGGCAACAAATCAATGGTTGCACGAGGTAGGAAACCATACACAATTTCAAAAGGGCACATCTTAGTAGTAGAATGCAACGAACGATTATAAGGAAATTCAATATGAGGCAAGCATTCTTCCCATATTTTCTTATTATTCTTCAAAACAGCCCTAAGCATAGTAGACAATGTTCTATTGACTACTTCAGTTTGACCATCAGTTTGGGGGTGACAAGTAGTACTGAAAAGCAGTTTACTCCCCAACTTAGCCCATAAACATCTCCAAAAGTGGCTAAGAAATTTAGTATCATGATCTGAAACAATAGTATTTGGCACACCATGCAAGCGAATAATTTCACGAAAGAACAAATCAGCAACATTAACAACATCATCGCTTTTATGACATGGTATAAAGTGTGCCATTTTGAGAACCTATCCACGACAACAAATATGCTATCCCTCCCCTTCTTTGTTCGAGGTAAACCTAAAACAAAGTCCATAGATATATCCTCCCAAGGAACACTAGGTATAGGAAAAGGCATATATAAACCATGAGGATTGAGTTGTGACTTAGCTTTTTGACATGTAGTGCAGCGAGCAACAAAACGCTCAACATCCCGTCTCATCTTTGGCCAAAGAAATGTGTAGCAAGTATATCCTCCGTCTTCTTCACGCCAAAGTGTCCCATTAGTCCTCCTCCATGCGCCTCCTGCAACAACAAAAGACGAAAGGAGCTAGCTGGAATGCATAGCTTGTTAGCACGAAACACAAATCCATCGTTAACGACGAACTTGTTCCATGTTCTACCTTCCTTACAATTCTGCAATACATCTTTAAATTCAGCATCATGCACATATTGATCTTTGATGGTCTCCAAACCAAATATTTTAAAGTCAAGTTGTGAAAGCATAGTATAACGACGAGACAATGCATCAGCAATAACATTTTCTTTACCCTTCTTGTGTTTAATGACATAAGGGAAAGTCTCAATGAATTCCACCCATTTAGCATGCCTACGATTCAGTTTTGCTTGACTTTTAATGTGTTTCAAAGATTCATGATCAGAATGTATAACAAATTCTTTGGGCCATAAATAATGTTGCCATGTTTCTAAGGTCCGAACAAGAGCATATAATTCTTTATCGTAAGTAGAATAGTTCAGACTAGGCCCACTCAATTTTTCAGAAAAGTATGCAACAGGTTTGCCATCTTGTAATAACACACCTCCTAATCCAATTCCACTAGCATCACATTCAAGCTCAAAAGTCTTATTAAAATCAGGAAGTTGAAGTAAAGGAGCATGTGTCAACTTATCTTTCAATATCGTGAAGGCTTCTTCCTGTGCGGTACCCCAAACAAAAGGCACATCCGTCTTTGTAAGCTCATTGAGAGGTGCAGCAATGGTGCTAAAATATTTCACAAAACGCCTATAGAAACCAGCGAGTCTAAGAAAACTCCTCACTTGTGTGACCGTTTTGGGCTGCGGCCAACTCTCAATAGCTTCAATCTTGGCTTTATCAACTTCAATTCCCTGTGGAGTAACAACATAGCCAAGAAAAGATACTCGGTCGGTGCAAAAGGTGCACTTTCCAAGGTTACCAAACAAGCGTGCATCACGTAGAGCAATAAAAACAACACGTAAATGTTCCAAATGTTCTTCCAAAGATTTGCTATAAATCAGTATATCATCAAAATAGACTACCACAAATCATCCAATGAAAGCACGTAAAACTTCGTTCATTAGTCTCATGAAAGTACTAGAGTATACTGATTGTTTCTACCATGGTGTACAGATTTTTTATCAAATGGCCATGGTCTACCAAGTAATAAGGAACATGCTTGCATAGGTACCACATCACAATCAACATAATCAGCATATGTAGAGATACTAAAATGCACACGAACAGTACGTGTTACCTTAACCTTGCCGCTATTGTTGAACCATTGGATGTAGTAAGGATGTGGATGTGGTCTTGTGGTGAGAGATAGCTTCTCCACCATCTCCATGCTAGCCAAGTTGTTGCAGCTCCCTCCAGCTATGATGACGCGAATAGAACGTTCCTTCACAATGCCCTTTGCATGGAACAAATTATGCCTCTGATTTTGCTTAGCTTGTGTAACCTGCACACTCAGAACACGTTGAGCAACTAAACATTCATACCTGTCAGTATCTTCAGCAGCCATGTATTGCGTCTCATGATCAGAATCATCTCCACCGTGTTCTTCATGTGTAATAAGAGCCAAAGTCTCCTCATCATAGTCTGATGTAGGGCGGAGCCCTAGTCAGAGATCTTTCACGTTTGGAGGGGATCCTACGGGGAAAACACGACGAACGAGCGGAAGAACACAAGGGAAAACACACGAGCGAATCACTAAACTGACAAGTATCGATCACACAAGGGCTAGATCACCGAACACATAAGGTAGCACAAGATTCAAAATCAACAAAGGAAAGATACACGAGTAGTCGTTCTTCTCCGTGAGGAGGTCTTGATGGGGTCTACCCTAGAGGGGGTCTTGAATCCGCTTGGAAGGATCTTCTCCGAGGAGGCGCGATCTCCGAGGAGAAGGAAACCAAGTGGATGAGCAAAGCTCTCACACAAACATGAGCTAATCCTTTGCTAACCCTAACTAGGAGGAGGAGGAGGTCTATTTATAGTCTTAGTGCAAATGGGGGCGAAGTGAAGGGGTACAAGGGCTCCAGCCCGCGGGCGCGGTTACACAGGAGTCGGACGTCCGGAAGGCGTCGGACGTCCGGGGCTTCGGGAAGGTCCGGACGTCCGGGGGCTGTCGGACGTCCGTAAATTCGGCTCGGGTGCGGGTCGTCCGGTCGTCCGGAGGCTTCGGTCTTCCGTGAATTTCCATTCGGGTGCCGAGTTGCCGGACGTCCGGAGGGCGTCGGTCGTCCGGGACCTGGGAGTCGTCGGACGTCCGGGCGGGACCGGTCGTCCGTGGCCTGTAGTCTTGTCCTGTCTTCCTTCCCTCGCTGTAGCATCTCCCAGGGCTCGGACGTCCGGGACCGACCGGTCGTCCGGTGCCTGTAGCTTCACAAATGGCCCTTCTTCTTGATGTCCATGCTTGGCGTCCTTGCTACCTTGGCCATTGGGTGTAGCTATCCCGTGGCTCTCCTCCAGGTACCTGATCACACACAGAGTGTCCATATGAGGTAGTAGCCAAGTCTTGTGAGTAGAGAGAGGAAGTTCGGAGAGGAGCGAGTTCACCTTATCTTCGATAGCCTTAGCTCGAGCTCGAGTCATGGGTCCAAGTGGTGTTGAGGAAGATGTAGGTGCGTCCATGGGGATGAGCGAAGGATGCTCCGCATCATCTCCCCTCCCTTGGGAGAGATCCGACCTCGGATCAAAATCTTCATCTCCATGGTATGGCGCGAGGTCTTTGACGTTGAAGATGTCGCTCACATTGTACTTGTCTCGTGGTAGGTCAATCTTGTAGGCGTTGTCGTTGTAGCGTGGTAGCACCTTGAAAGGTCTATCGGCTCGAGGGAGAAGTTTGGACTTGCGTTCGTTGGGGAAGCGGTCCTTGCGAAGGTGTAGCCACACTAGATCACCAATGTTGAAGACCATGGGTTGCTTGTTGACATTGAGCTTGGTCGCTAGTCGTTGTACTTGGCGCTCGATTGTGTGCCTTGTATCCTCATGCATCTTCTTGATGTAGCTTGCCCGTGCACTCGCATCCATGTTGGTGCGCTCTTGTAGAGGAAGTGGTAGAATGTCCAATGGTGATAACGGGTTGAAGCTGTAGACGACCTCGAAGGGGGACTTGCCGGTAGTCGAGTGTATTGCATGATTGTAGGCGTACTCGGCGATGGGTAGACATGCCTCCCACTCCTTGATGTTCTTCTTGATCAAGACGCGAAGTAGAGTGGAGAGTGTGCGGTTCGTCACCTCCGTTTGGCCGTCGGTTTGAGGATGGTATGCGGATGAGAACAAGAGCTTGATTCCGAAGCTTGGCGCATAGGGTCTTCCAAAAGTAACTCAAGAACTTGACGTCACGATCGGAGACGATTGTCTTTGGTACTCCATGGAGTCGCAAGATTTCCCTACAAAAGAGATTTGCAATGTGTGAAGCATCGTCTATCTTGTTGCAAGGAATGAAATGTGCCATCTTAGAAAATCTATCCACAACAACAAACACGGAATCCTTTCCATTTTGAGTTCTAGGCAAACCAAGTACAAAATCCAAGCTAATGTCTTCCCAAGGTTGATAAGGAATAGGAAGAGGCATGTAAAGACCATGAGATTGAGCTTTTGACTTAGCTTTGCGACATGTAGAGCATCGGTTGGTGAAGCGTGAGACGTCTCGAAACATCTTGGGCCAAAAGTAGTTCTTGGAGAGCGTGGCGAATGTCTTATCTCGACCAAAATCTCCCATGAGTCCGCCTCCATGAGCCTCTTGCAAAAGGAGCAAACGAAGAGAAGACTCGGGAATGCATAGTTTGTTAGCTTTCATAAGATAAGCATCCTTGATATAATATTGTTCCCAAGAAGTATGCGTCAAACACTTAGCATAAGGAATAGCAAAAGATGGGTCATTAGCATACAAGTCTTTGATGTGCTCAAACCCAATAACAGTCAACTCAAGTTTAGTGACAAGCGTGCATATGCGTGAAAGCGCATCGGCAACTACATTTTCCTTACCCTTAGTGTACTTGATCACATAGGGGAAAGATTCAATAAATTCACTCCATTTGGCATGACGCTTGTTCAACTTAGTTTGACCTTTTAAGTACTTAAGCGTTTCATGATTGGTATGTATGACAAACTCATGAGGTCTAAGGTAATGTTCCCAAACATGTAGCACACGCACTAAAGCATACAATTCTTTGTCATAGATGGGATAGTTAAGTTGGGCACCGGATTTTTCACTAAAATATGCAATGGCTCGTTTTTCTTGCATCAAAACTCCGCAAATTCCGGTACCACTTGCATCACAATGAACCTCAAAAGTTTTGTCAAAATTGGGCAAAGCAAGAATCGGAGCATGAGTAAGCAAGGACTTGAGCTCATCAAAAGCGGTGGATTGCAAAGATCCCCAAACAAAAGGAGTATTCTTGTTACTCAAGGCATGCAAAGGAGCGGCAATAGTGCTAAAATATTTCACAAAGCGACGGTAAAAACCATAAGACCAAGAAAGCTACGCACTTGTTGCAAATTGGTGGGTTGGGGCCAAATTTTAATTGCTTAAATCTTAGATTCATCAACATGGACACCCTTTGAGGATACAACAAAACCCAAGAAAACCACTTTGTCAACACCAAATGTGCATTTTTTCATGTTTGCATAAAGACTTTCCTTGCGAAGGGTTTGCAAAACAGCCCTAACATGATGAAGATGCTCTTTCATGGTTTTGCTAAACACAAGGATATCATCAAAGTAAACCACAACAAAGACTCCAATATAAGGGCGAAGCACATAATGCATAAGGCCCACGAAAGTACCGGGAGCCTCCGATAGACCCATAGGCATCACTAACCACTCATATAAGCCAAATTTGGTTTTGAAAGCAGTTTTCCATTCATCACCCTCTTGAATGCGGATTTTATAATAGCCACTTTTAAGATCAATTTTTGAGAAAAAGTTGGCTCCACTAAGTTCATCAAGCATATCATCTAAGCGAGGAATGGGATGCCTATAGCGAACGGTAATAGCATTTATAGGTCTGCAATCGGAACACAAGCGGAAACTTCCATCGGGCTTAGGCACAAGTATTACGGGAACGGCACAAGGGCTTAGGCTTTCACGTACATGACCGTTGTCGATGAGTTGTTGTACTTGCCATTGAATCTCCTGGGTTTCTTCGGGATTGACTCGGTATGGAGCTTTGTTTGGTAGAGGCGCTCCGGGGATGAGGTCGATTCGATGCTCAATGCCTCGAAGAGGAGGTAGACCCAGAGGTAGCTCATCGGGGAAAACATTTTGGAATTCCTGCAAAAGAGATTGAAACACTAAAGGTAGCTTGTGAGAGGTGTTAGTTGTTGGCTCTCCATCCTTGCACACAAGGACAAAGTGCATCACATTAGATGGGTTCTCACACACTTCTCTCATCTCACTTTTGGTGGCAAATAGGATGAGGTTTTTCTCTCTAGGCGAAGAGGTGCTCAAGTTTGGCTTGTGGCTCTCACTCACTTTTTGGTGGATCATTTTCTCACTCTTTTCTGCATGATGGGTGGCTTGCTTGTCGGCTATCACTTGACTAGGAGACATAGGTCGTAGCACATATTCCTTACCTTTCATCTTCAAGCTATAGTGATTGGTACGCCCGTTGTGGAAGACACCACGGTCGAATTGCCATGGTCGACCAAGAAGGAGGTGGCAAACGGTCATTGGGACCACATCACACTCCAAAGTGTCCTCATATGCACCAATTTTGAAGGAGACTTGGACCGTATGCTCGACTTGTATAGTGCCGGAGTCACTTAGCCATTGAACCTTCTAGGGGTGCGGGTGCTTCCTCTTGACCAATTTAATCTTGGAGCATAGTTCTTCACTTGCCAAGTTGTGGCAACTACCTCCGTCGATGATGACCTTGACGGACCTTCCATTGATGCCGGCCTTTGTGTGAAAGATGTGGCATCTTTGGTCTTCTTCTTGTTGATGTTGAAGAGTCAAGACCTTGGAGACAACGAGAGCGGGGCTCGAATCCTCATCACAAAAGACCTGATCATCTTCATCTTCTTTCACTCGCCGGTGCATGGCCACTTGCTCAAGAGCTTCCATCTCCTCATCACTCATCGAGTCATAGGTGCCATCGTCGTTGAGGATCATGGTGCGCTTGTTGGTGCATTCGTAGGACTTGTGGCCTCGGCCGCAAGTGAAACACTTGAAGGAGCTTGTCTTGACGGTCTCATCGGTCGGATTAGATGACGAAGCACGCAGCGGCTTGAAGTTTCTTGTAGTAGCGAAGGACGACTTGAACTTGTCGAAGTTTTCTTGTAACTTGACTTGTAAATGCGTTGCTTGTAGAGGGTTTGGTTGACGTAGATGTTGGAGGGGTTGTTGAAGATTGGTTGTTGGAGAAGCCGTAGGTCTTGGACGAGTACTTGGCGTATTTGAAGTCATCTTGCACTTGACGTTCCGCCTTTGTAGCTTGATGCACGAGCTCAATGAGGTTGGAGTAGGGTTGGAAGTCAGCGATCTTCTTGATGGGATGATTGAGTCCACTCAAGAAACGTGCCATTGTTTGCTCATCATCTTCCTTCACATTGGCTCGAATCATGGCTATCTCCATTTCCTTGTAGTATTCTTCAACACTCTTTGTTCCTTGCTTAAGGAGTTGGAGTTTCTTGAAGAGGTCACGGTTGTAGTAGGTGGGCACAAAACGTGCTCGCATTACATCCTTCATTTGAGCCCAAGTGGTGATTGGAGGTTCACCTCTTGCTTGTTGGCGCTCAAGGATTTGTTCCCACCATATGAGCACATAGTCTTGGAACTCAAGTGATGCCATAGCGATCTTCTTCTCTTCCTCATAGTTGTGCAAACGAAAGATTTTGTCGACCTTCAATGCCCATGAGAGGTACTCTTTGGGGTCATTGCTTCCATTGAACTTGGGCATGGTGAATTTGAGCTTTCCATAGCGTTGCTCTTCATTGTGTTGTTGGCGATGGTGATGATGACGCCCTTGACGTGGATGACAATCATCTTCATGTTGCTCTTGGCGTGGAGGAAGTCCATGATCAACTTGCTCTTGTTGAACTTGAGGTTGAGGTGGAGCTTGAGGAGCTTGAGGAACTTGACGTTGCACGCGCGGTTGATAGTTCCTCTCTTGGATTTCTTCTCGAAGGGCTTCCTCTTGATTGCGCCGTTCGCGATTGCGGTTGGCGATGGCTCGACTTGATTCTTGAAGGGCACGTTGCGCCTCAAGAGCTTGCGCTTCTCGTTGTTGTTGTTGAAGACGTTGCACCTCGGCGTCTTGTTCTTCTTGGTGTAGACGCGCTCGTTCTTCCTCTTGGCGTCGTAGTCGTTTTCGTTCTTGAGCTTGGGCAAAAGCGGCTTGGTTTGATTGATGACGAGGGACTTGCTCATAGACTTGCTCTTGTGAATGCTTGTCATGTAGCGGGTTGCGCGATGCATGACGGTCTTGACACGCGGCTCGTCGAAGAGTGTTCGATGACGGTGTAGTTGAGTCGTAGAAGGTGTCGTCGGAGTGTCGACTCGAGCGGCTCCATCTTGAGGATGAAGAAGTGGAATGATGCCGATTCCTCATCAAGGCGCGGATCTCATCCATTCTTGCATCATTCTCTTGCTTGTGAGCGTCGAACTTGTTATCGAAGTAGTCTCTTATACGTTGCTCGGAGAGTCGCAAGTCGGTGGCGAGGTTGTCGATGCGGTCGCTCATTGCTTGTTGCTCTTGGTGCAACGCTCGTTGTGCACCAAATAGGTGGCTCTTGGTGACGTATGATGACATGTCGTCGTCTTTCTCGAGGAAGAGTGGGTTGGTAGAAGTACTTGGCCTATCCATCATTCCAAGCAAAAATGTGAGTGGTAGAAGGAGAAGAACTTATACCAATGTACCTTTGACCGATGTTGATGATGAATCAAGTTCACTCAAATGCGGACAATGAAATAGCACTATTGGTAACAATCCTTGTCGGTTCTCACACCTACACAAATAAAAGCTTATGGTGGAGCTTGGTGAGGATGGTGGCAAATTTTTTGATGCAATTGTAAGTGAGCGTCAATAATGTTGGAAAAGGTTCACAAATTTGCAAATGCAACAAGTAGACCAAGCAAATAATGGTACACGGAAACACACACGCAAATAGATAAGTGGGATTGTGCAAACCAAAAGTGAGCCAAAATGTGGAATCCACGAAAATGCTCTGGTTGCACAATACAAGAGAGACGCTAGCACGATTGCACAATAGGTGGATATGGAACTTGTGCACAACCTACTAGGCAAAAATGCAACTATCTCTATCCCACGTATGCTATATGTATGGTATTACGATGCTATGATCCAAGATGATCCAATATGACAATCTTAATGTGGTATGATGCTATGGTTCTTGCTCATAAGCTCTTTGCTTATCTTTCCTCTTTGCTTAAAAGCTTGGGTGGCTCTTTCACTTTTGAGCTCTTTTCTCATGCAAAACTTCACGAACCAAGATAACAATTGTGTATGCTATGACAACTTTGTGACACACAAATGGATCCCAAGATATGCACCACGGTGGTATGCTATGTATGCTATGGAGTATGATCACTAATGTGCACAAGTCACGTTGCGGCAATACTCAATGGCTAGTCTCGATGGGTAAGCTACATAAAAGTAAGGCCATGTGATTATCAATGCAATTGCAAGGTATGACAAAGATGTCGACGATGTTACCGTCCTTGGCGATGATGAGACCCTTGCGAAGATGAGCCGAGGTGATGATGAAGTCGAACCGTACCTAGATAGCCGAAACACAATAGGACACGGGAACCACAACTCAAAATCTCAAGGACCAAAATGTGTCAAAAATCATCATAGGAGGTATTGCGGAGGATGGTGGTGTATGTGGGTTTGGAAGATGTGGTGGAAGGTGGGGTTGTGGTGGTGGCTGAACTGAAAAAATTCAGTTTCACGGACGTCCGGTTTTTATGGTCGTCCGGTCGTCGGACGTCCGGCAGGGTCCGGTCGTCCGGAATTTCGAATCGGGTCTGGGGTTCCGGTCGTCCGGGAAAAGCCGGACGTCCAGTGGTCGGGGTCAACGCGGGATGAACAACAAGATTGCTGGGAGGAAGAAGATGGTGAGGTCGAAATCGAGCGGATTGATGGATGGAAAAGGGTGGGGAGGGTGGGGAAAGCTAGATCCACACGTAGCAACTCAAATCCATGGACCAAATCCAACAAAATCTCAACTCACCAACAAATCACAAAAAAAATTTGGGGCTACTTTTGGTGGGGATTTTCGGATTTAGGACGAAAACAGCAAAATCAAGCTAGAAAACACGGGGAGGGGCTCCAAAAACGTGATCAACGTGGCTCATGATACCAAGATGATGTAGGGCGGAGCCCTAGTCGGAGATCTTTCATGTTTGGAGGGGATCCTACGGGGAAAACACGACGAACGAGCGGAAGAACACAAGGGAAAACACACGAGCGAATCACTAATCCGACAAGTATCGATCACACAAGGGCTAGATCACCGAACACATAAGGTAGCACAAGATTCAAAATCAACAAAGGAAAGATACACGAGTAGCCGTTCTTCTCCGTGAGGAGGTCTTGATGGGGTCCACCCTAGAGGGGGTCTTGAATCCGCTTGGAAGGATCTTCTCCGAGGAGGCGCGATCTCCGAGGAGAAGGTAACCAAGTGGATGAGCAAAGCTCTCACACAAACATGAGCTAATCCTTTGCTAACCCTAACTAGGAGGAGGAGGAGGAGGTCTATTTATAGTCTTAGTGCAAATGGGGGTGAAGTGAAGGGGTACAAGGGCTCCAGCCCGCGGGCGCGGTCACACAGGTGTCAGACGTCTGGAAGGCGTCGGACGTCCGGGGCTTCGGGAAGGTCCGGACGTCCGGGGGCTGTCGGACGTCCGTAAATTTGGCTCGGGTGCGGGTCGTCCGGTCGTCCGGAGGCTTCGGTCTTTCGTGAATTTCCATTCGGGTGCCGAGTTGCCGGACGTCCGGAGGGCATCGATCGTCCGGGACCTGGGAGTCGTCGGACGTCCGGGCGGGACCGGTCGTCCGTGGCCTATAGTCATGTCCTATCTTCCTTCCCTCGTTGTAGCATCTCCTAGGGCTCGGACATCCGGGACCGGCCGGTCGTCCGGTGCCTGTAGCTTCACAAATGGCCCTTCTTATTGATGTCCATGCTTGGCGTCCTTGCCACCTTGGCCATTGGGTGTAGCTGTCCCGTGGCTCTCCTCCAGGTACCTGATCACACACAGAGTGTCCATATGAGGTAGTAGCCAAGTCTCATGAGTAGAGAGAGGAAGTTCGGAGAGGAGCGAGTTAACCTTATCTTCGATAGCCTTAGCTCGAGCTCGAGTCATGGGTCCAAGTGGTGTTGAGGAAGATGTAGGTGTGTCCATGGGGATGAGCGAAGCATGCTCCGCATCATAGTCACTAGCGGACTCATACCCACCATCCTTATTAGCAATCATCACACGCTGAGATTTGCATTCTCTCGCAAAATGTCCTCTTCCCTTACAACGACGACAAATTGTTGGGGAACATAGTAATTTCAAAAAAATTCCTACGCACAAACAAGATCATGGTGATGCATAGAAACGAGAGGGGAGAGTATGTCCATGTACCCTCGTAGACCGAAAGCGGAAGCGTTAGCACAACGCGGTTGATGTAGTCGTACGTCTTCACGATCCGACGGATCAAGTACCGAACGCACGACACCTCCGAGTTCAGCACACGTTCAACTCGATGATGTCCCTCGAACTCCGATCCAGCTGAGCTTTGAGGGAGAGTTCCGTCAGCACGATGGCGTGGTGATGATGATGATGTTCTACCGACGCAGGGCTTCGCCTAAGCACCGCTACGATATGATCGAGGTGGATTATGGTGGAGGGGGGCACCGCACACGGCTAAGAGATCAAGAGGTGAATTGTTGTGTCTAGAGGTGCCCCCTGCCCCCGTATATAAAGGAGCAAGGGGAGAGGCGGCCCTCCAGGAGGAGGCGCGCCATGGAGGAGTCCTACTCCCACCGAGAGTAGGACTTCCTCCTTTCCTAGTTGGAGTAGGAGAAGGCGGAAGGAAGAGGGAGAGAGGAAGGAAAGGGGGGGCGCTGCCCCCTCCCTCCTAGTCCAATTCGGACTAGAGGGGGAGGGGGCACGTGGCCTGCCCTGGCCGCCCCTCCTCTTCTCCACTAAGGCCCATCATGGCCCATTAAACCCCCGGGGGGTTTCGGTAACCCCCCGGTACTCCGGTAAAATCCCGATTTCACCCGGAACACTTCCGATATCCAAATATAGGCTTCCAATATATCAATCTTTATGTCTCGACCATTTCGAGACTCCTCGTCATGTCCATGATCACATCCGGGACTCCGAACTACCTTCGGTACATCAAAACACATAAACTCATAATATAACCGTCATCAAACTTTAAGCGTGCGGACCCTACGGGTTCGAGAACTATGTAGACATGACCGAGACACGTCTCCGGTCAATAACCAATAGCGGAACCTGGATGCTCATATTGGCTCCTACATATTCTACGAAGATCTTTATCGGTCAAACCGCGTAACAACATATGTTATTCCCTTTGTCATCGGTATGTTACTTGCCCGAGATTCGATTGTCGGTATCTCAATACCTAGTTCAATTCTCATTACCGACAAGTCTCTTTACTCGTTCTGTAATACATCATTCCGCAACTAACTCCTTAGCTGCAATGCTTGCAAGGCTTATAGTGATGTGCATTACTGAGTGGCCCCAGAGATACCTCTCCGACAATCGGAGTGACAAATCCTAATCTCGAAATACGCCAACCCAACAAGTACCTTCGGAGACACCTGTAGAGCACCTTTATAATCACCCGATTACGTTGTGACGTTTGGTAGCATACAAAGTGTTCCTCCGTAAACGGAGTTGCATAATCTCATAGTCATAGGAACATGTATAAGTCATGAAGAAAGCAATAGCAGAATATTAAACGATCGAGTGCTAAGCTAACGGAATGGGTCAAGTCAATCACATCATTCTCCTAATGATGTGATCCCGTTAATCAAATGACAACTCATGTCAATGGCTAGGAAACATAACCATCTTTGATCAACGAGCTAGTCAAGTAGAGGCATACTAGTGACACTCTATTTGTCTATGTATTCACACATGTACTAAGTTTTCAGTTAATACAATTCTAGCATGAATAATAAACATTTATCATGATATAAGGAAATAAATAATAACTTTATTATTGCCTCTAGGGCATATTTCCTTCAGTCTCCCACTTGCACTAGACTCAATAATCCAGATTACACAGTAATGATTCTAACACCCATGGAGCCTTGGTGCTAATCATGTTTTGCTCGTGGATGAGACTTAGTCAATGGGTCTGCAACATTCAAATCCATATGTATCTTGCAAATTTCTATGTCTCCCACCTGGACTTGATCCCGGATGGAGTTGAAGCGTCTCTTGATGTGCTTCGTTCTCTTGTGAAATCTGGATTCCTTTGCCAAGGCAATTGCACCAGTATTGTCACAAAAGATTTTCATTGGACCCGATGCACTAGGTATTACACCTAGATCGGATATGAACTCCTTCATTCAAACTCCTTCATTTGCTGCTTCTGAAGCAGCTATGTACTCCGCTTCACACATAGATCCCGCCACAACGCTTTGTTTAGAACTGCACCAACTTACAGCTCCACCGTGTAATGTAAATACGTACCCGGTATGCGATTTAGAATCGTCCGGATCAGTGTCAAAGCTTGCATCAACGTAACCATTTACGACTAGCTCTTTGTCACCTCCATAAACGAGAAACATATCCTTAGTCCTTTTCAGGTATTTCAGGATGTTCTTGACCGCTGTCCAGTGATCCACTCCTGGATTACTTTGGTACCTCCCTGCTAAACTTATAGCGAGGCACACATCAGGTCTGGTACACAGCATTGCATACGTGATAGAGCCTATGGTTGAAGCATAGGGAACATCTTTCATCTTCTCTCTATCTTCTGTAGTGGTCGGGCATTGATTCTTACTCAACTTCACACCTTGTAACACAGGCAAGAACCCTTTCTTTGCTTGATCCATTTTGAAATTCTTCAAAATTTGTCAAGGTATGTGCTTTTTGACAGTCCAATTAAGCGTCTTGATCTATCTCTATAGATCTTGATGCCCAATATATAAGCAGCTTCACTGAGGTCCTTCATTGAAAAACTCTTATTCAAGTATCCCTTTATGCTATCCAGAAATTCTATATCATTTCCAATCAGCAATATGTCATCCACATATAATATCGTAAATGCTACTGAGCTCCCACTCACTTTCTTGTAAATACAAGCTTCTCCAAAAGTCAGATAAAACCATATGCTTTGATCACACTATCAAAGTGTTTATTCCAACTCCGAGAGGCTTGCACCAGTCCATAAATGGATCGCTGGACTTGCACACTTTGTTAGCTCCCTTTGGATCGACAAAACCTTCCGGCTGCATCATATACAACTCTTCTTCCAGAAATACATTCAGGAATGCAGTTTTGACATCCATTTGCCAAATTTCATAATCATAAAATGCGGCAATTGCTAACAAGATTCGGACAGACTTAAGCATCGCTACGGGTGAGAAAGTCTCATCGTAGTCAATCCCTTGAACTTGTCGAAAACCTTTTGCAAAAAGTCGAGCTTTATAGACAGTAACATTACCGTCGTCGTCATCTTCTTCTTGAAGATCCATTTATTCTCAATGGCTTGCCGATCATCGGGCAAGTCAACCAAAGTCCATACTTTGTTCTCATACATGGATCCCATCTCGATTTCATGGCCTCAAGCCATTTTGCGTAATCTGGCCTCACCGTAAACTTCTTCATAGTTCGTAGGTTCGTCATGGTCTAGTAACATAACCTCAAGAACAGGATTACCGTACCACTCTGGTGTGGATCTTACTCTGGTTGACCTACGAGGTTCAGTAACAACTTGATCTGAAGTTTCATGATCATCATCATTAACTTCCTCACTAATTGGTGTAGGTGTCACAGGAACCGGTTTCTGTGATGAATTACTATCCAATAAGGGAGCAGGTACAGTTACCTCATCAAGTTCTACTTTCCTCCCACTCACTTCTTTCGAGAGAAACTCCTTCTCTAGAAAAGATCCAAATTTAGCTACAAAAGTCTTGCCTTCAGATCTGTGATAGAAGGTGTACCCAACAGTTTCCTTTGGGTATCCTATGAAGACACATTTCTCCGATTTGGGTTCGAGCTTATCAGGTTGAAGCTTTTTCACATAAGCATCGCAGCCCCAAACTTTAAGAAATGACAACTTTGGTTTCTTGCCAAACCACAGTTCATAAGGTGTCGTTTCAACGAATTTTGATGGTGCCCTATTTAACGTGAATGCAGCCGTCTCTAATTCATAACCCCAAAATGATAGTGGTAAATCAGTAAGAGACATCATAGATCGCACCATATCTAGTAAAGTACGATTACGACGTTCGGACACACCATTATGCTGTGGTGTTCCGGGTGGCGTGAGTTGCGAAACTATTCCGCATTGTTTCATATGAAGACCAAACTCGTAACTCAAATATTCTCCTCCATGATCAAATCGTAGAAACTTTATTTTCTTGTTACAATGATTTTCAACTTCACTCTGAAATTCTTTGAACTTTTCAAATGTTACAGACTTATGTTTCATTAGGTAGATATACCCATATCTTCTTAAATCATCTGTGAAGGTGAGAAAATAACGATACCCGCTGCGAGCCTCAACATTCATCGGACCACACATCTGTATGTATGATTTTCAGCAAATCTTTTGCTCGCTCCATAGTTCCAGAGAACGGCGTTTTATTCATCTTGCCCATGAGGCACGGCTCGCAAGTACCAAGTGATTCATAATCAAGTGGTTCCAAAAGTCCATCAGTATGGAGTTTCTTCATGCGCTTTACACCAATATGACCTAAACGGCGATTACACAAATAAGTTGCACTATCATTATCAACTCTGCATCTTTTGGCTTCAATATTATGAATATGTGTATTACTACTATCGAGATTCAACAAAAATAGACCACTCTTCCAGGGTGCATGACCATAAAAGATATTACTCATATAAATAGAACAACCATTATTCTCTGATTTAAATGAATAACCGTCTCGCATCAAACAAGATCCAGATATAATGTTCATGCTCAATGCTGGCACCAAATAACAATTATTCAGGTCTAAAACTAATCCCGAAGGTAGATGTAGAGGTAGCGTGCCGACCGCGATCACATCGACTTTGGAACCATTTCCCACGCGCATCGTCACCTCGTCCTTAGCCAATCTTCGCTAATCCGTAGTCCCTGTTTTGAGTTGCAAATATTAGCAACAGAACCAGTATCAAATACCCAGGTGCTACTGCGAGCATTAGTAAGGTACACATCAATAACATGTATATCACATATACCTTTGTTCACCTTTCCATCCTTCTTATTCGCCAAATACTTGGGGTAGTTCCGCTTCCAATGACCAGTCTGTTTGCAGTAGAAACACTCAGTCTCAGGCTTAGGTCCAGACTTGGGTTTCTTCTCCTGAGCAGGAACTTGCTTGCTGTTCTTATTGAAGTTCCCCTTCTTCTTCCCTTTGCCCTTTTTCTTGAAACTGGTGGTCTTGTTGACCATCAACACTTGATGCTCCTTCTTGATTTCTACCTCCGCAGCCTTTAGCATTGTGAAGAGCTCAGGAATCGTCTTATCCATCCCTTGTATGTTATAGTTCATCACGAAGCTCTTGTAGCTTGGTGGCAGTGATTGAAGAATTCTGTCAATGACGCTATCATCCGGAAGATTAACTCCCAGTTGAATGAAATGATTGTTATATCCAGACATTCTGAGTATATGCTCACTGACAGAAATATTCTCCTCCATCTTACAGTTTTAGAACTTATTGGTGACTTTATATCTCTAAATCCGGGCATTTTCTTGAAATATTAACTTCAACTCCTGGAACATCTCATATGCTCCATGACGTTCAAAACGTCATTGAAGTCCCGGTTCTAAGCCGTAAAGCATGGCACACTGAACTATTGAGTAGTCGTCAGCTTTGCTCTGCCAGACATTCATAACATCTGGTGTTGCTCCTGCGGCCAGTGTCCGGCACCTAGCGGTGCTTCCAGGACATAATTCTTACGTGCAACAATGAGGATTATCCTCAAATTCTGGACCCGATCCGTGTAATTGCTACCATCATCTTTCAACTTTGCTTTCTCAAGGAACGCATTAAAATTCAACGGAACAACAAAGACGGGCCATCTATCTACAATCAACATAGAAAAGCAAAATACTATCAGGTACTAAGTTCATGATAAATTTAAGTTCAATTAATCATATTACTTAAGAACTCCCACTTAGATAGACATCCCTCTAATCCTCTAAGTGATGACATGATCCAAATCAACTAAACCATGTCCGATCATCACGTGAGATGGAGTAGTTTTAATGGTGAACATCACTATGTTGATCATATCTACTATATGATTCACGCTCGACCTTTTGGTCTCCGTGTTCCGAGGCCATATCTGCATATGCTAGGCTTGTCAAGTTTAACCTGAGTATTCTGCGTGTGCAACTGTTTTGCACCCGTTGTATTTGAACATAGAGCCTATCACACCCGATCATCACGTGGTGTCTCAGCATGAAGAACTTTCGCAATGGTGCATACTCAGGGAGAACACTTGTGCCTTGATAATTTAGTGAGAGATCATCTTATAATGCTACCGTCAATCAAAGCAAGATAAGATGCATAAAAGATAAACATCACATGCAATCAATATAAGTGATATGATATGGCCATCATCATCTTGTGCTTGTGATCTCCATCTCAAGCACCGTCATGATCACCATCGTCACCGAGCGACACCTTGATCTCCATCGTAGCATCGTTGTCGCCTCGCCAACTTATACTTCTCGACAATCGCTACCGCTTAGTGATAAAGTAAAGCATTACAGGCGATTGCATTGCATACAATAAAGCGACAACCATATGGCTCACGCCATTGCCATAACTTCGGTTACAAAACATGATCATCTCATACAATAAAATATAGCATCATGTCTTGACCATATCACATCACAACATGCCCTGCAAAAACAAGTTAGACGTCCTCTACTTTGTTGTTGCAAGTTTTACGTGGCTGCTACGGGCTGAGCAAGAACCGTTCTTACCTACGCATCAAAACCACAACGATAGTTCGTCAAGTTAGTGTTGTTTTAACCTTCTCAAGGACCGGGCATAACCACACTCGGTTCAACTAAAGTTGGAGAAACTGACACCCGCCAGCCACCTGTGTGCAAAGCACGTCGGTAGAACCGATCTCGCGTAAGCGTCTGGCGTAATGTCAGTCCGGGCCGCTTCATCCAATAATACCGCCGAACCAAAGTATGACATGCTGGTAAGCAGTATGACTTGTATAGCCCACAACTCACTTTTGTTCTACTCGTGCATATGACATCTACGCATCAAACCAGGCTCGGATGCCAATGTTGGGGAACGTAGTAATTTCAAAAAAAATCCTGCGCACACACAGGATCATGGTGATGCATAGCAACGAGAGGGGAGAGTATGTCCATGTACCCTCGTAGACCGAAAGCGGAAGCGTTAGCACAACGCGGTTGATGTAGTCATACGTCTTCACGATCCGACCGATCAAGTACCGAACGCACGGCACCTCCGAGTTCAGCACACGTTCAACTCGATGACGTCCCTTGAACTCTGATCCAGCCAAGCTTTGAGGGAGAGTTACGTCAGCACGACGGCGTGGTGACGATGATGATATTCTACCGACCCAGGGCTTCGCGTAAGCACCGCTATGATATGATCGAGGTGGATTATGGTGGAGGGGGGCACTGCACACGGCTAAGAGATCAAGAGATCAATTGTTGTGTCTAGAGGTGCCCCCTGCCCCCGTATATAAAGGAGAAAGGGGGAGAGGCGGCCGGCCAGGAGGAGGCGCGCCAGGGAGGAGTCCTACTCCCACCGGGAGTAGGAGTCCCTCCTTTCCTAGTTGGAGTAGGAGAAGGGGGAAGGAAGAGGGAGAGAGGAAGGAAAGGGGGCGCCGCCCCCCTCCTTGTCCAATTCGGACTAGAGAGGGAGGGGGCGGGCGGCCTGCCCTGGCCGCCCCTCCTCTTCTCCACTAAGGCCCATCATGGCCCATTAAACCCCCGGGGGGTTCCGGTAACCCCCCGGTACTCCGGTAAAATCCCGATTTCACCCGGAACACTTCCGATATCCAAATATAGGCTTCCAATATATTAATATTTATGTCTCGACCATTTCAAGACTCCTCGTCATGTCCATGATCACATCCGGGACTCCGAACTAACTTCGGTACATCAAAGCACATGAACTCATAATATAACCGTCATCGAACTTTAAGCATGCGGATCCTACGGGTTAGAGAACTATGTAGACATGACCGAGACACGTCTCCGGTCAATAACCAATAGCGGAACCTGGATGCTCATATTTTCTCCTACATATTCTACGAAGATCTTTGTCAGGACCCTGATTGCAAGTCACATCGATCTAGCCGGTAACACCTCATATCACTTTGCGGCCTCACGCACGGTATTCCCACGGGTGTCGCCTTACCATGGCCCGGGACCGTTTAGCCTTTTGGCTCACATATATGATAGTGTCGCTAGCATCCATATGACAGAGAACACAGGCCGACATGGCTAGCCGTGAACCCAAAGCGGCACTAACCCATGAGGACAGCATACATGAATCACATCGAGCATGTCGGTCGCCAGCGTGTGAATCCGAGGCTGTAGCACTGGCTAATGTGACTCAGGAACCCGGGATGTAGCAGGCTAGGCAGGACTCCGGATGTCACCGCGTGACATTTCCCCGAAGGGACAGACATAGGAACGAAGTGAAACACATGCCGGACAGTAAAGTGTCCTGAGCAGTAGTGTTGGGCTAGCAGGACTCTGGTGAACCATGTTGTAGCGGACTACTATGGCTCATGAAAGCACTAGACTACATTTCCCCATAAGAGAGGCTGCCAAGGATAAACAACTAGATAGTCGGATCCCACACATACCAAGCATTTAAAACATACACACAATATGCTCGATATGTGTAAATACAACATGGCACCACAACATAACTCTACGACTCAAAGTATTTATTCATTAGGCTCCGAGGAGCGAGATATTACAAACATGGGTCTCATGACCCAACATTCAGAGCATACAAGTCAAAGCACATGCGGAAGCTTAACATGTCCGAAAGTACGCATAACTATAAATGAAAAAGGCTGAGAAGCCTGACTATCTACCAGATCCTCCCGAGGGCACAAGATCGTAGCTGAGGTAAGAAGCTAGACGTCAAAGTCCACGTGGAACTACTAGCGAGACTGACGTCTCTCTGCAAAACATAAAATAAGCAAACGTGAGTACAAATGTACTTACCAAGACTTACATCAGAACTAACTACATATGCATCATTATCAACAAAGGGGGTGGTGGAGTTTGACCGACAAGCCAGCTTTGACTCGGTGGCTATCCTGAACTACGACTGCAAGTAACTCTTTTGAGGTGGCGCACACGAGTCCACATATTCACCAATCAATACACCACTATGGATTCAATCCCATCTTCCTACGAGAACGCCATCCATAACACTCACGCTTATCTTGCGCATTTTAGAGTATCAACTTTCACTTGTCTATGAACTGTTATAGGCAACCCAAAAGTCCTTTACCGCGGACACGACTATTCGAATAGATGATGTTAACCCTGCAGGGGTGTACTTCTTCACACACGCTCTCACCATTTACCGCCGTTTACATGACATGTACTCGGCAACCTTCAAGTGGAAGCCCAACGTGGGTGTCGGCCACAGCCTACCTAAACACTCAAGTCTTTAGTCCAGGTTTGTCGCCTATTTAGGTTCCATCCGCAGGGAGTCCGGCCGAGGTTTCCACATACGGCCCCGAACGATGTGTGCAGGGTTCCCGAGATACCAAACGGGCATTCGGTACACCGGCCACGGTGTATCTACCGCATCATAGCCCACCCCTAGGGTCAGCTTCACGCACGGCCTCCAACACATATCCTACAAACACCGTAAACTAGTTGCAACTCCCGGACAGAGAACAAGGGTGGTTAAGAAGCCGAGAGGGTCCATTGGTTTCGGGCCCAATGCGTGGTAGTAACTGTTTCATGGATCACAAACACAGAACTCAGTTCCTGAGGACGGCCGCAATGAGACAACCCACCATGTACTCCTACATGGCCTCTCACCGCTACCTTTACCAAATCGTGTTCACACACTTAGCTCTCAACAGTAGGACATGTTCATCGCCATTCCAATTCATCCCCGATGAATCAGACCTGACTCAACTCTAAGCGATGGCAGGCATGACAAACAAGCATGAATGAGTAGGCACATCAGGGCTCAAACAACTCCTACTCATGCTAGTGGGTTTCTTCTATTTCTTGTGGCAATGACAGGTCATGCAGAGGATAAGGGGTTCAACTACCGCAAAGTAGTAACAGATGAATCATTGTTTTCCTAATGCAGTAAAAAGAGAGCAGGAGCGAGAGAGTGGGACTGTATCAGAATGAACAAGGGGTTTTGCTTGCCTGGCACTTCTGAAGATAATATAGTTCTTCATCGGTGTCATCGAACTCATCGTCGGAACCACGTCTATCGAGAGGGGACAAATACCGGCAACAGAGAAGAAACACAATCAATGCAATGCACAATATGATGCATGACCATGACATGGCAATATGCTGTGATTTGAACTAATGCAACAGAAAGTAATTTTGATTGAAGTGGAATTCAAAACTAGATCAAATTCCAACTCCAAAACTATTATCAAATTTGTCCTAATCATGTTTCATCCTAAACAGTGAGGTTAACTTTCCCAAACATGCATGAAAATGATACAGATGGATAGGTTGCATTTTTCTGATAATTTTTCATATATAACTTGTTTGATTTGGAGTTACGGTTGAATTTATATGATTTTTAGAAGTTAGCACTATTTTCTGGAATTTCCTGTAGAAGAATAAATCCAGAAAAGATTTACTGCGTCAGCATGACGTCACTGTGATGTCAGCAGTCAACTGGGTCAGACAGGTCAAACCTGACCTGTGGGACCCACGTGTCAGTGTCACAGCTATTTAACCGAGTTGATTAGTGCTAAGTTAAATACTAATCTAAGTTAATTAGGGCATGGGCCCACATGCCAGTGACTTAGCTGGTTAACTAAAGTTAATTAGCACTAAACTAAAATTAGCAGGCTCTGGGCCCACGTGTGTTGACCACAGGGAGGTCAAACCCCGGGTCGAACAGGTCAAACCTGCCGGCGACATGACGCCGGCGAGGCCAGACGCGGCGGAGCAGCGCGGGTTTCAAGCTCCGGAGACCAAAACGACGGCGGAGGCGTGCTACGTCTTCTTTGGTGGACTCGCGTCGAGTGGTGCAAAGCGGTGGAGTGCGGGGTGGCCGGAGATGACGCCAGCCAGCAGCGTTGGCGGTTGCGAGCTTCAGGCGAGCTCGGGGTCGCTAGGAGGCCTGCAGTAGGAGGTGCGGAGCGTGCTGCGGGCTCCACAGGAACACGACGAAAGTACTGGTGAAGCGCTGATTGCGAAGCTTCTTGGTATGTGTGCCACACTACGCCATGGCCGGCGACGAGATGCTCTCAGGCTCGAAGAGGGCGGCGACTACACGGCGCAAATGAGCAAGGGGGAAGAGGGGATCGAAGGAGAGGCTCACAGGGAGTGCAGCGGTGGTCTCGGGGAGCTCGGAGAAACGACGGAGCGGGCGCACGGTCGCCGGTGATCTCGGCGGACCGAGGTTGAAGAAGACGGCGATGACGGCGTTCGGCAGCGTTTGGAGTCGCGTGAGTCAACAGGGAGGCGTAGGTGACGGTGGCGGAGCCCCTGGGCATGTCGGAGAGGCGAGGGGGAGGCAGTGGCCGCGGTGGCAGCGAACGGCGGCGGCGGTGGCTCTCGGGTGCGTGCGAGAGGAGAGCCAGGGAGGGAGAGAAGCTCGGGGAGAGAGTGGAAGGGTTCCAGGGGGGTCGGGGAGGCGACGTGGAGGTCGTCTAGGCGTCCAGGGGCGCGGGCGGCAAGCAGGAGGTGGCGAACGGCGGTGCGCACGCGTCGGGCACGCGCCCGTCCTCCTGGCGCGAGGTTGGTGGTGACTGGCAGGCGCCAGTGTGCTGGGCCGGCACAGTGCCAGGCCAGGTAAGTGGACCAGGTTGGTTCTTTCTCTCTCTTTATTTTGTTTCAGTTTTCTATTTTATTCCTCTGTTTTGAATTAGTAAAAATACTAATTCATTTCATAAAATCCTGGAAATAATTATGGGTGCTTTCTGAATTATTCCAGTGACCCTTAACAATTTGCAACATTTTTGGAGCATGTGAAATATATATAGCATTTAAATAGCTCCAATTCAAATATGTTTGAATTAATTCAAAGTCCAAATATGTCCTGCAAAAATGTGAACCATTTTTGGTAGATGCTTCCACCTTGATCCAGAAATGATGAACATTTTTTAAAGGGTATTTTGAAATCATTGAAATAAATATTTTGGTTGAACCTATTTGAATTCCTTTTGATGCTAGGGTTTGAACATCCCCATTTCAAATTTCCAAGAAATTAAACATGATGCATGGATGCAATGCCACTAGTTACAAGCAAACTCTAGGGCTATGACAACTCACCCCCACTAAACAAGAATCTCGTCCCGAGATTCAAGACGTGAGGTAAGAAGACAGAGGGGGCACAAACTATCACTGTCTTCACGGTCCAGGTTGCAATTCATAAGAACGTTGACACGATCACCATCTTTGTCTTGATGTCTTGCTCTGAGAACTCCAACTAACATGACAAAGAGAGGAAAGGGTAAACTCCAGAAAGATCGATCTTCTCGAAGATCGAACAACTCAGGATCACTCATCGAGTGAGACATTGAAACATCTCTCGAGCTGAGACACGAGACACATCGAGAGGGATGGAGGAACAAGCGACGGGGTTTGATTTGGTGGGCAACAATTCCACGCTTAGAAAGATGGTGGACAGTGTCAAGGTGGCGAGGAAATAATTGCCATGATCCCGTAACGGTGCACCTTGGGAAAAGGTGACTCGTTGAGCTGTTCCCTTAAGTGGCAAAAAGAATTACTTTTGATATCTAGATCATTGAAACTCTTTATACCAGCCTAAGGCAATCACAAACGATCGTTTGGCGGAGTTCAAAGGAATGGCATATCCGGATTCGATTGGATGTTGTGGACTACCTTGTTGAAGACAACGCGATGGATGATTTTGCTTATCATCGGAAATGGATGGGACCCAAGGTAGGACCGCTTTTAAAGATGATCTTGGACAGCAACTGCTGAGAAGGGCATCCCATGGAAAATTGGCACGATGGGGTGCAGCTGGGAACAAAATGCAAATGTTGGGAGTGTTCCAACCATCATATCTGCCTGAGATTCAGATCTGGTTGGTAACTTAATATTTCAGACAACATGTCTGGAAAAGGAAAGGTTGCAACACAAATCGACGAGATGATGTTGCGAGATTCTCGTGGGATGGACTATGGTAGTAAGCTCCAAAACATGAGCGGTTCTGCTACAAGCATGTGAACACGCTGTCCCAGACAAGCATGGCCACGTAGTAGTCTTATATTAAACACTACCAAGTTCTGGTTGGGAACCATCATCAAGGATAACGAAGTCCTTGCATAAGGCATGCTCTTAAGAAGGAACTTCTTCTGCTTGAACAAATCAGTTAGTGGCTTGGTGTGCTAGGAACACATATGGAGTGGAGGCGGCCAACCTATCAAACCATAGAGCATGACTGACTTGGGATGGTACCATAGGAAACAAAACAATCTTCCTCGAACTCACGGCGGCAACTTGCACCAAATGCACGTGAATCAGAGAAAGTCACTTCTTTCACCAAAACATATACCTCATGAACGGACCACGAAGGCAATGCTTACAAAAGTTTCCAACACTAGGTTGATGTTCAACATGAATCATTGGGGGAGACAAAATGCTGCTGATGGGCTCAACAACAACTCATCGGAATTTCCATATCACTGGACTTCCACCATCATGTGAACACGGTGATAGCATTGGTCAGACCAAAAGATGTAATGGTGTATGCTCGAGGGATCAACCACGAGTAAGAAAACATTACGAACATCGTTGGTTCTGATTTGACTTGACGATGGCCCATACTCAAGTCATGGTTTTGACAAGGCAATAGATCCAACAACTGATCACGAGGACCAATCGGTGAAGATATCATCTTTCTTCAACACACACACAAACACAAAGATATCCCTTCAGAAAGAACCAAATTCGGCAAAGCTTTTTATCTTCCAACTCTCCAAGTTGTTGTTTAGCTTAACAAACTAGCTCGGGGTATCCAACACAGATTCTTGGAGAAGGGTGGTTTGCAAGAAACCATGTTGATCACGAGCTCAACATAACGGTCAGGGGACAACCTGGTGATACTTCCGAGAGGATATTCAGAAAATCACGAACCACCGATATGTTACTAAGCTCGAGAACAATCTTGCTTTTCAGGGCAAGAAGATATGATCAAATAAGCAAGGGATTGGCACAATCCTAACTCATTGATCAAAGAGTGCACCAGAAATAAGGACTAGGTGGCACGATCAATCTTAGGATGATGATTTAATAACCAACACGCTAAGAATGAGAATATTGTCCATTAACTACCAAGCAACGAGGTTGCTAGGAGTATCGATTTCACACATCACAGTTCACTTGTCGGCATTCCGGTTACAACAACACTGGACCGAGGAATGAATAATGATAGCGAGAAGTATCACTACGTCAAGAATTCATGAGAAATGGTGCAATTCTTATGACATTCTTAACATAAAGATGGTAACACTCCAAGGTAGAACAGAGCAAAGGATGGACTGGCATTTGATCTGCAGAGCACAACTACTTTGACCCAATCTTGGATATGGATGAGGTAGTGGAGTTTGTCTCTCCTAGTCATTCCGGAATAGAATGGCTTGACGGACCACAAGGATAATAGGCATCGATAAACACGATCGCACACATACCCTTGACTATCAATTGATAGACGGGGGTCAGAATACAACTAAGGAGGAACAACTCGAGGAACATATAACTTTCTGAGTTGTGGATGCATAGGTTAGTATGTCGAATCAAGTTCAACAGGTTTCTTCCGGATAACCTATGCAGAAAAATAGAACTGGCAGAGTCACAATATAGAATGGAGTACTCCTCAAGAACACCCTGGTTGTGATCTTTTGGCTCAAAAGAACTTCTGCCATAAGTAGTTCATGGTATTTGGAAGAAGGAAATACCACGGACCTCGAGGACAATTGCAAGGTTACTAATATCCTAAAGGAACTAGCAAACACTATCAACAGGAGGTAAGTAGGGTGAATCTTGGGTCAAGAACCCAGGAATAGAATACCTACTAACTAATAACATCACGGGATGCTTTCGAGAATAATGGCCAGAATCATCACACGGGGAACACAAAACATGGCTAGTTTACTAGGTGACTCCCTAAAACACCTAGGTTCATAATAATAGCTCCAACATATATGCCGAGGCAGCGAGTACCTCAACACACTAATTTGTGTGATTAATCGCCCAAATGAACATTAGAAATGGAGAGAAGGGATTTGCAAATGCATCAGACTATTTAGAAATCTGGGATGACTCGGACAACATAACGGCTGTAAATGCTCAAAATGATTTGAGACATCCTGCAAAATAGTGGCATGACCACTCAACATCACAACAACAAGGTTCTGAGACCAGCTATGAACATACGGAAGTAGTAAAACTGAACTGGGATTTGAAACTATCAGTTCTATAAGTCTATGGATTAGTAACACGTCATCCTGATAGATAGATGAGAAGGCCTAGTTCTTAATCCCCATAGAAGAGAAGAGGCTGACTCAGATCAGAAGGCCATGAGGTATAAGGAGTAAAAAGAGCCTTACGTTCCCTTCCACAATCAATTCCCTTACATAACTAAAGCATTTCTAGACACAACTTCGACCGGTTTGGCTTGGTAATCCTACAGCAGTCAGCTCGATACCAACGCTGTCAGGACCCGATTCCAAGTCACATCGATCTAGCCGGTAACACCTCATATCACTTTGCGGCCTCACGCACGGTATTCCCAATTGTCGCCTTACCATGGCAGGACCGTTTGCGCCTTTTGGCTCAAGTATATGATAGTGTCGCTAGCATCCATATGACAGAGAACCGGGCCGACATGGCTAGCCGTGAACCCAAAGCGGCACTAACCCATGGGGACAGGCATACATGAATCACATCGAGCATGTCGGTCACAGCGTGTGAATCCGGGTCAGAAAGCAGGCTAACAGGACTCCAGGAACCCGGGCTGTAGCAGGCTAGGCAGGACTCCGGATGTCACCGCGTGACATTTCCCCGAAGGGACAGACACAGGAACGAAGTGAAACACATGCCGGCCAGTCAAGTGTCCTGAGCAGTAGTGTTGGGCTAGCAGGACTCCGGTGAACCGGGCTGTAGCGGACTACTATGGCTCATGGAAGCACTAGACTACATTTCCCCATAAGAGAGGCTGCCAAGGATAAACAACTAGATTGTCCGATCCCACACATACCAAGCATTTCAAACATACACACAATATGCTCGATATGTGTAAATACAACATGGAATCACAACATAACTCTACGACTCAAAGTATTTATACATTAGGCTCCGAGGAGCGAGATATTACAAACATGGGTCTCATGACCCAACATTGAAACATACAAGTCAAAGCACATGCGGAAGCTTAACATGTCCGAGTACGCATAATTATAAATGAAAAAGGCTAAGAAGCCTGACTATCTACCGAGATCCTGCCGAGGGCACAAGATCGTGGCTGAGGTAACAAGCTAAACGTCAAGTCCACGCTGAACTACTAGCGAGACCGACGTCTCTACGCAAAACATAAAATAAGCAAACGTGAGTACAAATGTACTCAGCAAGACTTACATCAGAACTAACTACATATGCATCATTATCAACAAAGGGGTGGTGGAGTTTGACTGCAGCAAGCCAGCTTTGACTCGGTGGCTATCCTGAACTACAACTGCAAGTAACTCTTTTGAGGTGGGGCACACGAGTCCACATATTCACCAATCAATACACCACTATGGATTCGATCCCGCCTTCCTACGAGAACGCCATCCATAGCACTCATGCTTATCTTGTGCATTTTAGAGTATCCACTTTCACTTGTCTATGAACTGTTATAGGCAACCCAGAAGTCCTTTACCGCGGACACGGCTATTCGAATAGATGATGTTAACCCTGCAGGGGTGTACTTCTTCACACACACTCTCACCACTTACCGCCGTTTACACGACATGTACTCGGCAACCTTCAAGCGGAAGCCCAACGTGGGTGTCGGCCACAGCCTACCTAAACACTCAAGTCTCTAGTCCAGGTTTATCGCCTATTCGTGTTCCATCCACAGGAGTCCGGCCGAGGTTTCCAACACGGCCCCGAACGATGTGTGCAGGGTTCCCGAGATACCAAACGGGCATTCGGTACACCGGCCACGGTGTATCTACCGCATCATAGCCCACCCCTAGGGTCAGCGCTTCATACGGCCTCCAACACATATCCTACAAACACCGAAACTAGTTGCAACTCCCGGACAGAGAACAAGGGTGGTTAAGAAGCCGAGAGGGTCCATTGGTTTCGGGCCCAATGCATGGTAGTAATCGCTTCATGGATAACAAACACGTAACTCAGTTCTCGAGGACGCCTGCAATGAGACAACCCACCATGTACTCCTACATGGCCTCTCACCGCTACCTTTACCAAATCGTGTTCACACACTTAGCTCTCAACAAGATGGGACATGTTCATCACCACACCAATTCCTCCCCGATGAATCGGACCCGACTCCACTCTAAGCAAGAGTGCATGACAAACAAGAATGAATGAGTAGGCACAACAGGGCTCAAACAACTCATGCTAGTGGGTTTCATCTATTTACCGTGGCAATGACAGGTCATGCAGAGGATAAGGGGTTCAACTACCGCAGCAAGTAACAGATGAATCGTTGTTGTCCTAATGCAGTAAAAGAGAGCAGGAGCGAGAGAGTGGGATTGTATCGGAATAAACAAGGGGGTTTTGCTTGCCTGGCACTTCTGAAGATAATATAGTTCTTCATCGGTGTCATCGAACTCATCTTCGAAACCACGTCTATCGAGAGGGGACAAATACCGGCAACAGAGAAGAAACACAATCAATGCAATGCACAATATGATGCATGATCATGACATGGCAATATGCTGTGATTTGAGCTAATGCAACAGAAAGTCATTTTGATTGAAGTGGAATTCAAAACTAGATCAAATTCCAACTCCAAAACTATTATCAAATTTGTCCTAATCATGTTTCATAATAAATAGTGAGGTTAAATTTCTTAAACATGCATGAAAATGATACAGATGGATAGGTTGCATTTTTCTGATAATTTTTCATATATAACTTGTTTGATTTGGAGTTACGATTGAATTTATATGATTTTTAGAAGTTAGCACTATTTTCTGGAATTTCCTGTAGAAGAATAAATCCAGAAAAGATTTCTTTCACGTCAAGATGACGCCACCGTGATGTCGGCGATCAATCGGGTCGGCCAGGTCAAACCTGACCTGTGGGACCCGCGTGTCAGTGTCACAGCTATTTAACCGAGTTGATTAGTGCTAAGTTAAATACTAATCTAAGTTAATTAGGGCATGGGCCCACATGCCAGTGACTTTGCTGGTTAACTAAAGTTAATTAGCACTAAACTAAAATTAGCAGGCTCTCGGCCCACGTGTGTTGACCCCAGGGAGGTCAAACCCTGGGTCGAACAGGTCAAACCTGCCGGCGACATGACGCCGGCGAGGCCAGACGCGGCGGAGCAGCACGGGTTTCAGGTTCGGCGACCAAAACGACAATGAGGCGTGCTACGTGGTCACCGTGGACTCGCGCGTCGAGTGGTGCAGGCGGTGGGTGCGGGGGTGGCCGGAGATGGCGCCGGCGACGACGTTGGCGGCTGCCGGAGCTCGGGCGAGCTCGGGGTCGTCGCTAGGAGGCACGGCAGGAGGTGCGGAGCGGTGCTGCGGGCTCCTGGGAACACGGCGAGTGCGGTGAAGCGCCGATTCTGCGCTTCTTGGTATGTAGCAACTACGCCATGGCCGGAGGCGAGATGCTCTCGGGCTCGAAGAGGGCGGCGACTACACGGCGCAAATGAGCAAGGGGGAAGAGGGGATCGAAGGAGAGGCTCATGGGGAGTGCAGCGTTGGTCTCGGGGAGCTCGGAGAAACAACGGAGCGGGCGCACAGTCGCCAGCGATCTCGGCGGACCAAGGTTGAAGAAGACGGCGATGATGGCGTTCGGCGGCGTTTGGAGTCGCGTGAGTCAACAGGGAGGCGTAGGTGACGGTGGCGGAGCCCCTGGGCATGTCGGAGAGGCGAGGGGGAGGCGGTGGCCGCGGTGGCAGCGAACGGCGGTGGCGGTGGCTCTCGGGTGCGTGCGAGAGGAGAGCCAGGGAGGGAGAGAAGCTCGGGGAGAGATTGAAGGGGTTCCAGGGGGGTCGGGGAGGCGACGTGGAGGTCGTCCAAGCGTCCAGGGGCGCGAGCGGCAAGCAGGAGGTGGCGCACGGCAAGGCGCACGTCTGCCGGGCACGCGCCTGCCCTCCCCGGCGCGAGGTTGGTGGTGACTGGCAGCGCCACAGGCCGGGCTTGACAAGCTGTGCCGTAAGTGGACCAGGTTGGTTCTTTCTCTCTCTTTATTTTGTTTCAGTTTTCTATTTTATTCCTCTGTTTTGAATTAGTAAAAATACTAATTCATTTCATAAAATCCTGAAATAAATATGGGTGCTTTCAATTATTCCAAAGTGACCCTTAACAATTTCCAACATTTTTGGAGCATGTGAAATATATATAGCATTTAAATAGCTCCAATTCAAATATGTTTGAATTAATTCAAAGTCCAAATATGTCCTGCAAAAATGTGAACCATTTTTGGTAGATGCTTCCACCTTGATCCAGAAATGATGAACATTTTTTTAAAGGACATTTTGAAATCATTGAAAAAAATATTTTGGTTGAACCTATTTGAATTCCTTTTGATACTAGGGTTTGAACATCCCCATTTCAAATTTCCAAGAAATTAAACATGATGCATGGATGCAATGCCACTAGTTACAAGCAAACTCTAGGGCTGTGACAATCTTTATCGGTCAAACCGCATAACAACTACGTTATTCCCTTTGTCATCGGTATGTTACTTGCCCGATATTCAATCTCAATACCTAGTTCAATTCTTGTTATCGGCAAGTCTCTTTACTCGTTCCATAATACATCATTCGGCAACTAACTCATTAGCTGCAATGCTTGCAAGGCTTATAGTGATGTGCATTACTGAGTGGGCCCAGAGATACCTCTCCGACAATCGGAGTGACAAATCCTAATCTCGAAATACGCCAACCCAACAAGTACCTTCAGATACACCTGTAGAGCACCTTTATAATCACCCGATTCGTTGTGACGTTTGGTAGCACACAAAGTGTTCCTCCGAACGGGAGTTGCATAATATCATAGTCATAGGAACATGTATAAGTCATGAAGAAAGCAATAGCAGAATACTAAACGATCGAGTGCTAAGCTAACGGAATGGGTCAAGTCAATCACATCATTCTCCTAATGATGTGATCCCGTTAATCAAATGACAACTCATGTCAATGGCTAGGAAACATAACCATCTCTGATCAACGAGCTAGTCAAGTAGAGGCATACTAGTGACACTCTGTTTGTCTATGAATTCACACAAGTATTATGTTTCCGGTTAATACAATTCTAGCATGAATAATAAACATTTATCATGATTAAGGAAATAAATAATAACTTTATTACTGCCTCTAGGGCATATTTCCTTCACAAATAATATCACTTGTGTGCCCTGTTGACGCCATGGAAGAAGAAGAGCTCTGCGTAGGCCCGGTAGGTGTGCTCTTAGCAGAGAGTGGTGTTTGTGCCTGCTTTCGTGTATCACGGCTGGAGGTGGCACCTGATGGAGGTGATGGTGCAGTTGAAGTAGAGGATGCACGTGGTGTCCATGATGAAAGTCGACCTGTAAAAAAGTTAGTTCGCGCCAATGCCTGTCGATCCCGCACTTCACGTTCAGCTTTACAAGCAAGATGGAATAAACGAGTGATATTATTATACTCCTTATACTCTAGAATGGTCTGAATGTCTCTATTTCATCCACCCATAAAACGCGCAAGCATAGCTTCATTCTCCTCAACAATACCACATCTAATCATGCTAGTTTGTAATTCCTGACAATATTCTTGTACATAATTTTTTCCTTGTCTTAAACGCTGCAATTTTTGAATTAATTCACGTTGATAATATGGTGGAACCCAACGAGTATGCATAGCAGTTTTCAAAGCAGCCCAAGTAGCTGGAACAGGATATAATCTACAATGTTCAGACCACCAAACACATGCAAAGCTAGTGAAAGCACAAACAGGAGTGGGAACACGTCTCTTCTCAGGATATTGTAAACATGTAAATAGTTGTTCAGTTTCTAACTCCCAAGTAAGATATATATCAGGAACATATCTACCCTCAAATGGTGGAATATTCAATTTCAGTTTAGGGAGATGGTCATGATCTCGTACCTAAGGGGAGCCCTAACATTGCCATTATTTGCATGTGGACGACCTGGTGGTTGTGGTGCTGGTGGTTGCACATAGTTCTAATTTTGATCAACCTCATCCTTGTAATCTCCTGCATAATCATCCTCCGCATCAGCAGCAGGAGCCACGTATATCAACAAGAAAGCACCAACAGTTTGGCCAGTCAAGAAGGACACGGCTCGCTTCGGCGGAGGGCTGTTTCATGACGTGGAGGTAGTAGTTATTGTTGTTGTTGCGAGAGTGCGGCAGGTGCAGCCGGTGGTGGAAGACGCATAGCGATTTATTAAATATGTTATCGAGCTTTGTTTGACGCCTTCTCAAGTCCAGTGATCTTCTCCATGGCCTCTTCAAAATTGTTCAGCACATCTTGCACCTGTTCAGTCATCATTTGTTGAAACTTATCACGAAGCTCCTTGTTCGTAGTTCTCCCAGTCAATCTCGTCGGCTTGTGATCCTGGCATGGTTAGCAGCAATAGAAACACACAAGAATATGATCCTCTGCACTACTAACAAGTGGTGGTGGTGGTGGTGGGTGTCACAAATCCATCAAGCAAATCTCAAATTCTTACCAGTTCTTACCCAGCAGCAGGCAGTGATCGGCAACCGTTGTAGTCAAACCTCTCAAAGCTTGGATAGAGCGATTACCAGGGAGAGTCAAACGCACTAAGTGGAGCTGGGAAGGCTTATAATATGGTAGAAAAAAGGGTGAGCAATAATCAATTCAGAGATGCAAAGTTGAATAAACGCTCAACAACGGTACTGTGCTGGTCCTAGGCTAGACCGTGCTAGAGACGCGAGCCTAGAACACTAACAAAATCATGGCGCTGCACGTAAACAAGGGAAAAGCACACCCTGGAATATTTTTTCGCTCTGTTTTTTTTGGCGCTCTTTTTTTGCGAAAAATCACTATAATGGCGAGTGTCTCAAAACTCTTCCCAGGTCAAATTGACAGGATGGGCACGAAATTTTTTGACTTTTTTTCGGATATCAGGGCAGCGACGACGAAAAAGTGCGACAAAAAATCACTATGATGGCACGTGGCTCTAAAGACTCAGAAAAGCCCAAAAATAGGATAGGGAAAAAATATTTTCGGAAGCCGAAATTTTGGCCTAAAAACTGCCCGGGGGTCTCCAGACTCTTTTTCTTTTTCTTTTTTTTCCGAGACCTACTCAGGCAAGGAAAAACGAAACGGAAAAAAAGATGGATCTCGAAAACAAACCTAATATGAAAAGCAATCGGATTGGTAGTGGATATATGGTGGTAGGATATGGCAGCGGTGGTGGTATATGTTAGCGGTGGTGGTATATGGATACGGATTGGTGGTGGTATATGGATACGGATTCAGAGCGGTGGTGGTAGCTGGCAGGGGCGATGATGATGGTGCGGCGGCGGCGTGACAACTTATCACCAGAACTCGAAACTCTAAAAGACTAGACTCTAAGACCAGCAACTTGACACGACGATGCAACCGCAAATTCAACAAAGCAAAAACCCTAAAAAGATTATGCAAAGGCTCAGATTGGTTCGGATATGATGAACTAACCCTAATTTTTTTTGTGACTTTTTCGTGGACTGTAGGTATGAAGAACATACTCGATCTAAACTACGAAAAATTGTAAAATCTCACCGAGCAACCTGAAAATCTGATATGACTTGATAGAGGCAAAGGTGTCCCGATGTTTCGATGAGATGGTGGCTATCGTTTTCTGTGGGAGTTGACCTTGACGATCTGACTACGAACGTGCGAGACGTCGCGCCTTAGCAATCGCTAAACCAACTTCCGAGGGTTATTGACCACGACGGAGCATGATCAACCTGACCACGAGGGCCTGTTTCCTGCGAGCAAACAAAGAACAAGCAAGAAACTAAGATTGCAATCTAGATATTGCGAATATAAGAGGAAAGCTTTATTAATGAAGGTGGGGTTCTGTGACGTCAACACAAACGAAGTACGCGAAGTTGCAACTATGGCGAACTTTTGATCTAAACAAAACCCAAATTCTAAACGATGCCCTAGGGGTTGTATATATGGAGGAAGAGGGGGGTAATTTCGTGGCCCTTGGAGGAGGGGTCCGAAACCCACCCTAACTCTTGTTTCCTCACACATAAGGACTCTAAAAGCAGCCTATATTGAAGTATTTCGAAATTACATGGGCCTGGCCCAAAAATAAGGTGACGCAGCACCTAGAATAGCCTCTGGACGAAAATTATGAAGTGGCATCTTGTATATTTCGTCCAAGGCTTCATGCACTCATTATGGTGGCTTCAAAGTCCTGAAATCATCACTTGAAACTCTGTTCTTGTCTCCCTTGCGCATGCCATCAACTCCATGCTTGTTCTTGCTCCAATGTTCATCCTTCTCCAAGCTAGGCCCTTCATTTGTAAGCAAAACAAATGTATCCAATTTAGGCAGCATCATATTCTCATGAACATTAGAATCATTACCAAGAAACGAAAGTACCTGGTAATTTAATTGGCGTGCACGAGCTCTAGTAATCGGTCTAGTATGTATAGTAGCAGGGGTTGTGGGTGTAACAATGGTATTGATGTCCTCATCAACCTCGATGGCAAACAATAGCATCGCCCATTATGACCCTGCGGAAGTACATGGACGGGCATATTAAGTACAACAGGGTTAGCATCCACAAAAATAGCAAATGGGCAACATCTCTAGTGATATCCTAAGTCATGTATTGTAAGTTTGTTGCTGGTATTGGTGAAATTGAGCTGAACAGTTAATACTTGAACATCGCACAGTGTGCAGTACTAAAATAAACAAGGCACGAACATGCGTAATACATCAACCGTATAGAACATAGCCATTGCAAGTGGTATTGGTAAGATTGAGCTCATCAGATAATACCTGGTAAGTCCCGGGGGGTAATCCCTGGGGCACTTCACCTGGTCCAGAGCCTGCACCATGTCGGCGGTGACGGAGGCGAGGTGTTCCTCTGGGTCAACACACACATCGGCCATCGCGCCATCGACCGCCATCAGCTCCTCGACGTCCACATGATATGTGGTTGGGCTTGCGTGGCGATGCTTTGGAGGTAGGGGCAGTGGGGACTTGGAGTTATGAGGATGTTTCACAGGCGCCATTTAAGAAATCAGACCGGGGCCGTGATAGAGATCGGTGGGTTACCTGATTGGATCGACGATGCTCGGGCAGAACGTGGATGTGGTTGAAGCTGTGGTTGCGGCGGCGGCGGTTTGAGCTGCCGGTAGGGGGGAGGGGGAGATACTGAGGAAATTTGATGGGTGGGGATGTGCTGCGAAACTTGAAACTTGGGCCGGGAAACACACAACACAGACGAAGCACGTAAAATACTCATGTGCGAGAAAAGAAAAAATTGGCAGATTGCATCTCCAAAAAAATGTACACGTGTAGTTGATTTTTTGGGTCAATGGTATGCTTGCTTTATTAGGAAACATCGCAAAGGTAACTAACTTATGGATCATTAACGCAAAAAAACGCACAGGGGTACCCCATAGAAACCGTGTGTTTTGTGATCTTCTAATAATTCTTATATCTATCAGCATCTCCAACCGCACCTAATTTCAAAAATATATTTCATTGTATCATGATTATTCAATGTACATGAAAGAGGCAAGATGACACCCGATGAACAATCATCGGTTTATGAAATGCAATCAAGTGTCAACCTGCCTCACTTGCATAGCCAGATTTGATCCTATGCAACAAGAGAGAAGGTTGCTGCCATCCGCCGGCGCAACAATTTAAGGACGTGTGCGGCCAACTCGCACGGTGAGGTGGGACTAAAAACCAGCTACGGCCAGCTCTAGTCTTCGGTGGCTGCGGGTGGACATTTCGGGAGTATTTAGGGCCGGGGTGCGACTACAAAACTTCAGTGAACACATGCTAATCAATACTCAAAGCCCTCAAAGGATGTGCTTACCAACATTGTACGTTAATAATAGATAGTACCAACTTAAAATACTACTGGTAATTTGCTCTAAAATTAGTACGTATGTAGTACTGGTAGATGCTCGTAATTAATTATACAAACATACGGGCGACACACGCACTAACTACTTATCACATGCTGGCATCAAGGCATGCTGGCCATACGCCATCGTTCTCCTTCTCGGCCTTGTAGGCAGCAACCCACCGTGCTTCGATCTCCGCCGAGCTCTCCTCAGCATGGCGTGCGGCCTCTTCTTTCTTGCAGCGGTGGGACTCTCTTTTCTTGACTGCTTTCAGCCTTTTCCGCTCCTTCTGTGCGGCTTTGGCCGCCTCTAGATTCACCGCCAATTCGGCCATGGCAGCATCAAAGTCCGCCCACGTACTTGTGCGGACGCTGGCGGCGATGAACTCGGCATGGCCAGATGCCATGGCTTCCTTACCATGTGTGGGGCCGCGGGCGGCGAGGAACGCGGCGTGGGGGGTTGCCATCACTTCCTTACCAGTTACTATGCGCCGCGGTGCCATGAACGGCGCTTGGAGAGAGCTCTAGGATGGAGTGGTCGGACAGCCGTACAGTGTGGTGGTTTTTAAGAGCTCAACGACAAACAACGAAGGAAATCTGGCTTCCCTTATAGTCTTGCTCATTCATTATCGCACACGGTTCATCTCCGTCGCCACCGGAAACAGTGTGCGCTGAACCTATTATGTGTTGCGTTATGATTCGCCGGAACCCCAGCCGCGCGGATCGTGCGTGTGCATCGTAGGATGTTCCACGGTCGAACGACAATCCACATCTCTCACATCACACCCGTGCAGCTGTAGCTGGATTGGATTTATATGCGCTAAATGACTAGAAAATGCAGATAATCCCCTCAATATGGTAAATGAGTCCGGAAAAGTGCCAAATTTGAACATGGTGATTTGCAGGGTGTATGTTCATCGTAAAAAAACTCAAGGGAAAAGAACGAAGAAAATTTGGATTCCCCTTCAATCTTGGTGATTTCCCTCTCGAAAGCATGGGACTTCCTCGGTGATGGTTCGATTTATGAAGGGTGTGCATGATGACATAAGCCAAACCTTCTCAAAGTTTTACCAACGCATGGTGAGGCCATACCATGGCACCATGCCAAGCGTCATATTTTCCAAGCATTTATTTCATTTTTCTATAGTTGAAAACCCAATAAACAAACGTTTGTGGTTGACTATTGCCACACATTTCATCAAAATATCCGCCCATTCCTTGTAAAAAGCATGAGAATTTACTAAATAGCATGAGCATGGTTTTCCAGATCGTTCTTGTGCATCCTTTCATGCATCGATTGTTTGAACTTGAATTATATGCATTAATGCATAGAAAATGCCCACAATCCCCTAAATATGGAAAATGAACCCGGAAAAGTGCCAAATTTGAACACGGTGATTTGCAGGGTGTATGTTCATCGTAGAAAAAACTCATGGACAAAGGACAAATGAAATTTGGATTCCCCTTCAATCTTGGTGATTTCCCCCTCGAAACGATGAAAGTTCCTTGATGATGGTTCGATTTATGAAAGGAGTGCATGATGACATAAGGCAATCATTCTCAAATTTTTACTAGGGCACGTTGAGGCCATACCATGGCACCACGCCAGGCATCATGTTCTCCAAGCATGCATTTCATTTTTCAATAGTTGATAACCCAGTAAACGATGCATTTGTGGTTGACTATTGCCGCCCATTTCCTTGAAATCTCTGCCCATTCCTTGTAGAAGGCATGAGAATATAGTAAATAGAACGAGCATGGTTTTCTAGATTTTTCATGTGCACCTTTTCATGCACCAATTGTTCGAATTTGAATTATGTGCATTAATGCCTACAAAATGCACATAATCCCCTAAATATGGTAAATGAGCCTGAAAAATTCCAAATTTGAACATATTGCATTGGAGGGGGTATCTTGATCGTTGGAAAAAATGAATGACAAACTAGGACGGAAATTTGGATTCCCCTTCAATCTTGGTGATTTTCCCCTCGAAACCATGAAACTTCCTCGATGATGGTTTGATTTTATGAAGGGCGTGCATGATGACATAAACCAAACCTTCTGAGCTTTTTACCAGGGCAAGGTGAGGCCATTCCATGGCACCATGCCAGGCGACATGTTTCTCAAGCACATATTTCATTTTTCTATAGTTGATAACCTAGTAAACGATGCGTTTGTGGTTGAATATTGCTACACATTCCCTTGAAATTTCTTTCCATTCCTTGTATAAGGCATGAGAATTTACTAAATACCATGAGCATGGTTTTCCAGACCATTCTTATGCACCTTTTCATGCACTGATGGTTCAAATTTTAATTATGTGGATTAATTCCTAGAAAATGCACATAATCCCCTAAATATGGTAAATGAGCCCGGAAAAATGCCAAATTTGAACGCATTGCATTGGAGGGGGTATGTTGATCATAGAAAACCAATTGAATGACAAACTAGGAAGGAAACTTGGATTCCCGACCCCTTCAATCTTGGTGATTTCCCCCACAAAACCATGAAACTTCATCGATGATGGTTCGATTTATGAAGGGCGTGCACAACGACATAAGCCAAATGTTCTCAAATTTTTACCAGGGCACAGTGATGCCATACCATGGCCAGCCGTCATGTTTTTCAAGCATGCATTTCATTTTTCAACAGTTGAAAAACCAATAAACGACGCGTTTGTGGTTGACTACTGCCACATATTTCCATGAAATCTCTGCCCATTCCTTGTAAAAGGCATGAGAATTTACTAAATAGCACGAGCATGGTTTTCCAGACCGTTCTCGTGCACCATTTCATGCATCGATTGTTTGAATTTGAATTATGTGCATTAATGCCTAGAAAATGCACATAATCCGCTAAATATGGTAAATGAACCCGGAAAAGTGCCAAATTTGAACACAGTGATTTGTAGGGTTTATGTTCATCGTAGAAAAAAACTCATGGAAGGACAAAGGAAACCTTCAATCTCGGTGATTTACTATCGCACACGATTCATCTCCGTTGCCTCTGCGAACCGTGTGTGTTCACCCACACATGCAAAAGGAAAAAAGGAAACCCTCGCCAACTTTGTCCCCACCCACTCACGGCGGACTCCTCCGCAACTCTGCACCTCATCAACTTCTATCGCGGCGGCCATCCTAAGATCGACGGCTGTCATCAGCGGGCAGAGGTCGCGCCCAAACAAAGATGGGATTTCACCGCCGCTGTCACGCCTATCTGCACCAACTTGCACCGACATTCTAGACTCTGGTCGATTGTAGTTTTCTGCGGGATTGGGCCGGGAATTTTTCTCATGGAGAAGGTAATCAATTTAGCAAAATATACACTCATCTCTTATCGCAGTCCGTCCGCCTCTATTAATCAACCAACGAAAATAGTCGTGGATTCATTTTTCTTCTAACTGATGCGAGGGTTTTTATTCATGTGTCCATAGTGCAAGCACAAATCGTGCAAGTGTGGTCATGACCAGTCGGAAACGAAGTTCTATCTCACCATTTCAGATGACTTCAGGGAGCGCTCGATATGTTCAATCTCACCCTACCACAGTCGGCATGGCCTAAATTTGTGAACATATACCGTCTATTGCTACATTTGGATAAAAGGTACGGTGCCATTGTAACATCCCAAATTTTCAATTTGGAATGTTATACATTAAATCATCACTGCATATCATATTTTATTTGTTTTTGGTTTGATCCTAGAAATTTTACGCAACTCAATGACCCTCGGAGAGAGTTGGAGATTTCATTATTTTCATATTTGAGTTTTCTCAAGTTCTTAAAATAGGATCATTTCATTTTAATTATTTTATCTTCAATTATTTCTATTATAAAAATATGAGAGAGGGAATAAAATGACTTTCCCAAAATAAATAAATATTGAGGATTTAATAAAAAAATCAAATAAGATTTTATTTTGGAGTTTTCCGCTGTTTTATTTGAATTTAGGAAAATACGCGTTTTTCAAAATTGCATTTAGGCCCCAAATAAATGTTCAACTTGTCCGGCTTGATTTTAGAAGTCGGGGAAAATTTATTTCGGGATTTTTGGAGTCCGTTTAGTATTTCTTTTGTTTGTTTCTCTGCGCGTAATTATTTAAAAAAACGTGAACCGACTTTGGGCCGTGTTCGGCCAGGACTCCGTCCGGCCGGGCCTTTATAAGGCGCCACCCCCGAGCCCGTCAGCCCAAGCCGCGCCGCGCCAGAAACCCTAACCCTAGCCCCGATCCGCCGCCGCCGCCCGGCCATCGCCACGGACCCCGCCCGCCCCGAGGTTGACCACCACACCGCCGCCGCCGGTTTTCCTCGAGAAAATCGTTTGGTTTTTCGTTTGGTTTTCGTTCGGTTTTTTTAGATCCTTTTTTTATTTAGATCGGTTTATTTCCGGTTTAGTTTATTTAGCGAGCATTCGCTCGTTCGTCCGTTTTAACGGACGCGATCACCGTTTAGTTCCAGAAAATGAACATTCGTTTGTTAATCTGTTCGTCGTTTTTCTTTTTCTCGGATTTTCCGCGATTATTTCTGATCGCGATTTCTGATCCGATTTTCGTTCTAGTATAACTTTTTGCTCGTTTATCGGAATCAGGCGATTCAAGCGCTTGGAGTTTCGCCTCGAAACCCTCTTTCCGTTTAACCAACTCAAACAAGATTTTGCTTCTGTAAAATTTGATTTAGGTCCAGATTAGTAAACGAAGTTTGTTTCTTTCGTCGTTTGACTTTCGTTACTTCGTTCGATTTGATTCTTTTTGCAAACCGGAGTTCTTAAGTTGAAATTTCTGGTTGGATCTCTTATTTGAGTTTTACCTGTGCATTAGATGAGTACTTATTGTACGCTTGTTTGTTTGCGATAGAGTACCCGGAGTGCGCCGCTTGCTACTTTGAATCTCTAGGTTTCGCGGATCATCAGCAAGGCAAGTAACACTTTGATCATATATCTTTACTACCCAGTTTTTATTGCATTAGATCAATCCTCAAACATTGCATGATTAGGATCTAATTAGATTGTGGGTTTTGGGAAGTAGATGAGGTAGTACCTATTTCCTGTTTTATTATCAAACCTTTGGGAGTTTCTCTACGTTTCTGATATTGCTATGCTAGTATACGTGGATTGGGTGAGTGTATCCATGACAGATGTGAGATTGTTAAATTAATGGTTTATTTAAGGTGGCAACTTAAACACACATCTGGGTGGATTGAGGCACCTGGGTATTCCAATGATTACTGCTTTTCTTTATGGACGGCCACCCGTGCTCAAAGGGATCATGAGATTATTCATGCTAGAAACTTCCGTGTGCAGCCACAAGCTACTATGGGCTCTAGCATAGTTGACTAAGTCGTGCGAACTCTTACAGTGGTAGACTAGCAGATGTAGGGGATGTAGGTTGGTACGGTCTACCCGATTGTAAGGTGCTAGCGCTTCTGAAAGACTATGTCTCGGTCATCCGTTTCTCAAACATCATGTAGTGCGAGAATCCCAACGGAGGAGATCGAGTCTTGTGGGGAAAAGTGCGCAAACCTCTGCAGAGTGTATAAACTAATCATGGTTAGTCGTGTCCCCGGTTATGGACGTCTTGAATATCTAGTACTTGGATTATCATGCGATTCTCATCATGTTACTTTAATTAATTTGTTGGGTTTAATGTTGATGCTTAATTGGGATTGAGAGGGTGTCTACACTCTCAATGTTTAACAACCACCATGATAGTTAAATAAAATTTATTCTTTTGCAGTAGGGAAAAATTGGCTTTATGCAAAACTGTAACCATAGAGTTGTCCACCGGCCATATATGCATGTAGTATAGCCTTATTCTTTCATTACTCTCTATGTGTTACATTGCCAGCATATTCCATGTGCCAACCCGTTTGCGGGCTGCAACGTTCATGTTGCAGACTTTTCAGATGACGTGTAAGGTGCCTTTAGGTCGTGGTTCTATACTCAGTGATGCCGTTGGAGTTGATGGACTCGCTTATCTTCCAAGCCTTCTGCTGTTATCGTTATTAGATGGCCTTAAGCCATATTTATTGTAATAAGTTCTCTTTTGAGACATTCGATGTAATAAGTGTGTGATTGCTACTCTATTATAAATCCTTCAAGTATTGTGCGTGTCAGCATTACTGATCCAGGGATGACACTGATGCACAGAGATCAGACTGGTTGAGGTCTGGTCGCTACAAGATGGTATCAGAGCACACGTTGACTGTAGGACATGACCACTAAGCTAAAGCCCTAGCTCACTACTCACTCTTCTCATTTCTGACTTCTCATCTTTTCTACTCTTTTAGGATGGCGGATGCAAGGAACAAGTTCACGCAACCGGATGAAGATACACCCTTTGGACGCCACCTGAAGGAAGTCACTAAGTATCTGAACATCGGAGTACCAAGCTTCACTGGAACCTACAACGCCACTTTACTTGAAGAGGAGCGCTGGATGATTCAAGTTCAAGTTCCAGGAAGGACGTTCATGCCCGTCACTGAGCCCATAGAGTTTTCCTTTGATGCACCAACCTGGAGTCTAGGAAAGAGCATGGCAGCCCACATCACTATGGGACGCATTGGAGAAGTTTACCACAAGGATCTCAAGGATACTGCCTACCAGATTTGTGGGCGCCGAGATGAGCAATGGGAGATGATCAGCACCAGGAAGGATAGATCAATTGCAGCTTTCATCCAGGAATTAAACCAACATATTCGACGCCAGGAGAACCAGATGTGTGCAGGCATGATAGATCTAAAGAAGGCGATGACGAGAATCACGGAGCTGGAGGAAGAACTCAAGGCTACACGTGAAGATTATATGGAGGAAATCGAAGTATTAGTGGAGAAGAATGATGACCTGACCAGGAAGCTAGGAGTTTTCATGGGAGATCCCGCGCCAGGAGGAGAAGATGATGATTCCACTTGCCCGGATAACTACATCATCATCGGATTTACACCGACTCGGACCCGCATTTACAGCGATGATGACTATGTTGATGAAGTTGGAGCAGATATCATGGAGTCTTCGTCAGAGCAGTTTTTCTAGTCGACCACCATAACAGTAGTAATGTTCCACCATGTATATAGCATAGTCCAAGCACTCTTATAACGATAGATAGACCGATTGTATGCCCTTGTTTGATTGAATGAAGTGATTTTGTGTGCGTTTGCCTCATGTGCATTTGGGTAGTGTTTTCTCTCTAGACCTCATTCTATTCTATATTCTCATCCTTTTCTAAACCCCCAGATGCCTCCGAGACGTGACAATGGATTTGCTTTCCCACCGGAGCTCACTCAGTTGATCCAGCAGCAGAATGCATTGATGCAGTTGCTAGTCCGAGAATCGTAATCGGGGAACAACAACAACAACAACCCACCACCGCCACCACCTGTTGATCACTTAACCCATTTTCTTAGGCTAAATCCGCCGGTGTTCTCCAGTAGCACCGAGCCGATTGTTGCAGATGATTGGCTCCGCAAGACAGCAAGGGAGTTGACCACGACAGGATGCACAGTTGCGGAGAGCGTGTGTTTTGCCGCACATCAGCTTGAAGGACCCGCATCATCATGGTGGGAGAATTTCACAGCCACTTACCCTATCGACACTGTCACATGGGATCGATTTCAGAAGCTTTCCGTACTGCCCATGTTTCAGCAGGAGCTATGGCCATGAAGAAGCGTGAGTTTCGCAACTTGCGCCAAGGAGGACGGACAGTTGGCCAATATGTGGATGACTTTAGTAAGATAGCGCGTTATGCCCCATATGACGTTGCTACGGATGCAGCTAAGCAGGAGAAGTTTCTGGAAGGACTGAATGATGAGTTGAGCATGCAGTTGATGGTATGAAGCTTCAACAACTACCAGGAGTTGGTAGATCGTGCTCTTATGATTGAAGGGAAGCAGCAGCAGATTGAGAACCGCAAGAGGAAGTATGGACAAGAGAAGTACAATTCTGGAGCTCAGCAGAAGCCACGTTTTACCTCGAAATCAGGAGGACATTTTCAGCATACCCATGGAGGAGGAAGTTCGCATAATCATAATGGCCCCAAGAATGGTAATGGGAATGGGGGAAGCAACGGTCAGAATCGTACCAACCCATCAACCCCAGCCAAGAGATACCTGAGCCAAGTCACTTGCTTTAAGTGCCAGAAGACCGGATATTATGCCAATGAATGTCCTGAAGCCCAGAATGGAAGTGGCAATGGAAGCTCTAGGAAGAAGCCGAACCCTTTCAATAGGGGACAGGTGAACCACATTAACATGGAGGAGGTTGAAGCTCAGCCAGATGCAGTAATAGGTAAGTTTTTGGTTAAGTCATTTACTGCACTCGTTCTTTTTGATCTTTGGTGCATCGCATTCATACATCTCAAGGATTTGTGGATAAGTATAAACTGCCAACCCAAGCCCTTAGGTCACCCATGTTAGTAACCTCGCCTGGAGCAGAGTATATGGCTAGTCTATGGTGTGATCGGTTACCATTAAGGATTGGTAACTATGTGTTTCCCTCGGACCTAATAGTATCAGGATCTCAAGGATTAGACGTGATATTAGGCATGGATTGGTTATCGAAGTATGAAGGGAACATTGAATGCGCCAGTAAGTCAATTTTCCTTACGACGCCAGAAGGAAGAAGGATCAAGTATGTATCCTGGCATGTGCCGAAGAGGACTCAAGTAAATTCCTTATCAGGAGTTGTGCAGGAGGAAGTACCAGTGGTGAAGGATTTCCCTGACGTATTTCCAGAGGAGTTGCCAGGCATGCCACCGGATAGAGATATTGAGTTTTTGATTGAGCTTTTGCCAGGCACAAGGCCAATATCTAAGAGACCATACAGGATGCATGCAAAAGATTTGGAAGATATTAAGAAGCAGATTAAATAGTTACTGGATAAAGGTTATATTCACCCAAGTTCTTCGCCTTGGGGATCGCCAGTACTTCTAGTGGAAAAGAAGGATGGATCATTAAGGATGGTTGTTGATTATCGAGGATTGAATGAAGTAACAATCAAGAACAAGTACCCACTACCGATGATCAATGATCTGTTTGATCGATTGCAAGGAGCTAAGGTATTTTCCAAGATCGACCTGCGATCAGGATACCATCAGTTGAAGATTCGAGAGCGGGATATACCTAAGACGGCTTTTACCACCAGGTATGGTTTGTACGAGTATACCATTATGTCATTTAGTCTGACTAACGCACCTGCCTATTTTATGAACATGATGAACAAAGTGTTTATGGAGTTTTTGGATAAGTTCGTCGTAGTGTTCATTGATGATATACTGGTTTACTCAAAGAATGAAGAGGAGCATAAGGAGCATTTGCGTTTGGTACTTGAGAAGCTCAGAGAACATCAGCTATATGCCAAGTTTAGCAAATGTGAGTTTTTGTTGAAGGAAGTTGGATTCCTCGGACACGTTATATCCGGAGAAGGTATAGCAGTAGATCCCACCAAGGTTGTCACTGTGACAAATTGGGAAGCACCAACAACAGTTGGAGAGATCCGGAGTTTTCTTGGACTCGCAGGATACTACCGAAGATTTATTGAAAATTTCTCGAAGATTGCAAAGCCAATGACGGAATTGTTGAAGAAGGATACCAAGTTCAAATGGACTGAGCAGTGTGAGGCCAGTTTCCAGGAGTTGAAGAAACGTTTGGTTACATCACCAGTGTTGATTTTGCCGGATCAGAACAAGGATTATGAGGTTTATTGCGACGCTTCACGTCGAGGACTTGGAGCAGTGCTTATGCAAGAGGGAAGAGTTGTTTCATATGCCTCATGACAGCTTAAGCCTCATGAGTTGAATTATGCCACGCATGATTTGGAGATAGCAGCCGTAGTGCATGCATTAAAGACTTGGAGACATTTTCTTATTGGAAACCATTGTGAAGTGTACACAGATCACAAGAGTTTGAAGTATATTTTCACACAGAAGGAGCTAAATCTCAGGCAAAGGAGATGGTTCGAGCTCATTAAGGATTACGATATGAGATTGCATTATCATCCCGGAAAGGCTAAAGTAGTAGATGATGCGTTGAGCCGTAAGAGCCATGTCAACACCCTAATGATGGGAGATTTACCGAAGGAGTTAGCCGAGGACCTTCGTGAGCTATGTTTGGAGATAGTTCCGAGAGGCTATGTAGCAGCATTGGAGATTCAGTCTACTTTGATGGATAAGATCAGAGAAGCTCAGAAGACTGACAAGGAGGTTGCCTCTATAAAAGAGAAAATGAGCAAAGGAAAAGATAAAGGATTTCGTGAGGATGAGCACGATACCCTATGGTTTGAAGCCCGTGTTTATGTTCCTAATGACTCGGAGATCACGAAGTTAATTCTTCAAGAGGCCCATGATTCACCATATTCGATTCACCCAGGAAATACCAAGATGTATTTGGATTCAAAGGATACTTTCTTGTGGACCGGAATGAAGAAGGATATTGCGGAGTATGTAGCAGTTTGTGATGTATGTGAGAGAGTAAAAGCAGAGCATCAGAAGCCGGCAGGATTGTTACGGCCATTGCCAATACCCGAATGGAAGTGGGATAAGCTAGGCATGGATTTTATTACGGGATTGCCCAGAACTCGTTCAGGCTATGACTCGATTTGGGTTGTAGTCGATCGTTTGACAAAGGTAGCTCATTTCATCCCAGTGAAGACTACTTATACCAGTGCTAAGTCGGCAAAGATATACATGTCTAGGATCGTATGTCTGCATGGAGTTCCGAGGAGCATTGTATCAGATAGAGGAACCCAGTTTACCTCAAAGTTCTGGAATCAGTTGCACGAAACTTTGGGTACCAGTCTAGAGTTCAGCACAACTTTTCATCCACAGACAGATGGACAGACCGAGAGAGTCAATCAGATTTTGGAAGATATGTTGAGAGCTTCTGCGCTAGATAACAGATCTAGTTGGGACGACAATTTGCCATATGCAGAGTTCTCTTACAACAACAGTTATCAATCCAGTTTGTAGATGGCCCCTTTCAAAGCTTTGTACGGAAGGAGGTGCGGGACCCCATTGTCGTGGGATGAAGTTGGAGACCGCCAGTTGTTTGGACCGGATTTGATTAAGGAGTCTGAACAGAAGGTGAAATTGATTCGCAACAGGCTCAAGATAGCCCAGTCCAGGCAGAAGAGCTACGCAGATTCTAAATGCAAGGAGACAGTTTACGAAGTCGGAGACCGAGTTTATCTTCGAGTATCTCCACTTCGAGGAGTTAAGCGCTTTGGAGTTAAGGGAAAGTTAGCGCCACGTTTTGTAGGACCACACAAGGTTTTGGAGCGTATGGGAGAAGTAGCCTACAAGTTGGAATTGCCCAAAGGATTGTCGGGAGTTCACGATGTATTCCACGTTTCCCAGTTGAAGAAGTGTCACGCTGAGATGGCTGATATACCGCTAAGAGATACAGTGCCGCTAGAAGCGATTCAGTTGGACAGTGATTTGACCTATGAGGAGAAACCAGTCAAGATTCTTGAGTATGCCAGCCGAGTCACCCGAAGCAAGGTTATCAAGTTTTGCAAAGTTCAGTGGGGCCACCACACCGAGGATGAGGCCACCTGGGAGCGAGAGGAAGATCTGCTGAAGGACCACCCTCACCTATTTTCTAGCCAACCCGAATCTCGAGGGTGAGATTCAACTTAAGGGGGGTAGGTTTGTAACATCCCAAATTTTCAATTTGGAATGTTATACATTAGATCATCACTTCATATCATATTTTATTTGTTTTTGGTTTGATCCTAGAAATTCTACGCAACTCAAGGACCCTCGGAGAGAGTTGGAGATTTCGTTATTTTCATATTTGAGTTTTCTCAAATTCTGAAAATAGGATCATTTGATTTTAATTATTTTATCTCCAATTATTTCTATTATAAAAATATGAGAGAGGGAATAAAATGACTTTCCCAAAATAAAGAAATATTGAGGATTTAATAAAAAATCAAATAAGATTTTATTTTGGAGTTTTCCGCTGTTTTATTTGAATTTAAGAAAAATGCGCATTTTTTAAAATTGCATTTAGGCCCCAAATAAATGTTCATCTTGTCCGGCTTGATTTTAGAACTCTGGGAAAATTTATTTCGGGATTTTTGGAGTCCGTTTAGTATTTCTTTTATTTGTGTTTTCTGCGCGTAATCGACTTTGGGCCGTGTTCGGCCAGGACTCCGTCCGGCCGGGCCTTTATAAGGCGCCACCCCGAGCTCGTCAAATTTCTAGCCGCTACCAAGGCCATATAACCCTAACCCTAGCCCCGATCCGCCTCGTCGCCGGACCTCGCCACCGCCACATTACCGCCCGACGACGCCGAGTCATTGACCTCACGCCGCCGGTTGCCGCCACCACGGCGTTTTCTCGAGAAAACCGTTCGGTTTTCCTCGAGAAAACCGTTCGGTTTTCCTCGACAAAACTGTTCGGTTTTTTTAGATTCGTTTTTTTATTTAGATCGGTTTATTTCCGGTTTAGTTTATTTAGCGAGCGTTCGCTCGTTCGTTCGTTTTAACGGACACGTTCACCGTTTAGTTCCAGAAAACGAACGTTCGTTCGTTAATCTGTTCGTCGTTTTTCATTTTCTTGGATTTTCCGCGATTATTTCTGATCGCGATTTCTGATCCGATTTTCGTTCTAGTATAACTTTTTGTTCGTTTATCGGAATCAGGAGATTCAAGCGCCTGGAGTTTCGTCTCGAAACCCTCTTTCCGTTTAACCAACTCAAAAAAGATTTTGCTTCTGTAAAATTTGATTTAGGTCCAGATTAGTAAACGAAGTTTGTTTCTTTCGCCATTTGACTTTCGTTGCTTCGTTCGATTTGATTCTTTTTGCAAACCGGAGTTATTAAGTTGAACTTTCTGGTTAGATCTCTTATTTGAGTTTTACCCGTGCATTAGATGAGTACTTATTGTATGCTTGTTTGTTTGCGATAGAGTACCCGGAGTGCGCCACTTGCTACTTTGAATCTCTAGGTTTCGCGGATCATCAGCAACGCAAGTAACACTTTGATCATATCTCTTTACTACCCAGTTTTTATTGCATTAGATCAATCCTCAAACATTGCATGATTAGGATCTAATTAAATTGTGGGTTTTGGGAAGTAGATGAGGTAGTACCTATTTCCTGTTTTATTATCAAACCTTTGGGAGTTACTTCTACGTTTGCCGATATTGCTATGCTAGTAGACGTGGACTGGGTGAGTGTATCCATGACAGATGTGAGATTGTTAAATTAATGGTTTATTTAAGGTGGCAACTTAAACACACATCTGGGTGGATTGAGGCACCTGGGTATTACAGCGATTGCCTACTTTTTCTTTATGGACCGTCACCCAGGCTCAAAGGGATCATGAGATTATTCATGCTAGAAACTTCCATGTGCAGCCACAAGCTACTATAGGCTCTAGCATAGTTGACTAAGACGTGCGAACTCTTACAGTGGTAGACTAGCAGATGTAGGGGATGTAGGTTGGTACGGTCTACCCGATCGTAAGGTGCTAGCGCTTCTGAAAGACTATGTCTCGGTCATCCGTTTCTCAAACATCGTGTAGTGCGAGAATCCCAACGGAGGAGATCGAGTCTTGTGGGGAAAAGTGCGCAAACCTCTGCAGAGTGTATAAACTAGTCATGGTTAGCCGTGTCCCCGGTTATGGACGTCTTGAGTATCTAGTACTTGGATTATCATGTGAATCTCATCATGTTAGTTTAATTAATTTGTTGGGTTTAATTTTGATGCTTAATTGGAATTGAGAGGGTGTCTACACTCTCAATGTTTAACAACCACCATGATAGTTAAATAAAAATCATTCCTTTGCAGTAGGAAAAAATTGGCTTTATGCAAAACTGTAACCATAGAGCTGTCCACCAGCCATATATGCATGTAGTATAGCCTTATTCTTTCATTACTCTCTATGTGTTACATTGCCAGCATATTCCATGTGTCTGACCGTTTTATGGCTGCAACGTTCATGTTGCAGACTTTTCAGATGACGTGTAAGGTGCCTTTAGGTCGTGGTTCTATACTCAGTGATGTCGTTGGAGTTGATGGACTCGCTTATCTTCCAAGCCTTCCGCTGTTATCGTTATTAGATGGCCTTAAGACATATTTATTGTAATAAGTTCTCTTTTGAGACATTCGACGTAATAAGTGTGTGATTGCTACTTTGTTATAAATCCTTCAAGTACTGTGCGTGTCAGCATTACTAATCCAGGGATGACAATGATGCACATAGATCAGACTGGTTGAGGTCTGGCCGCTACAGCCATGTGCAGCCTAGATGTCGAAGCCGATTTTCCCTCTATATTAGGAAAATTTATGATGTATTGTTCATTCATTTACTCTCATATTTGCATCAAATCTTTGTTACACTATATATTTTTACACTTTGCTTTCGGCTATATATTGATCTGTTCTATCAGTCACTCCCATATTTGCATCTTGCTCTGTTATTTCAATACATATAATTTAATCTTAATTTTCATTTCAAGCAGTACATCTCTTGCTTTGCAAGAACAAGAGTAGAAGAAATCTTGGGTGTTACTTTGTTGATGATTCCATGGACGTCATATGGACAACGCAGCATGGATTTACAATGACAGTTAGTGTAAAAAATGATAAAGATGGTCACTCCTATTTTGATGCGGACCTTTGGAGATAAATGTTTAAGTGTTATGAACTGAAAGCTGGCAATAAAATTCTAGTGCGTGCACCACAGCCTGGTCTAATTAACATGGATGTTTACTTCCTCAACGTTATCGGCTGATCAAAGTCTGATCGAGGTTAGTGGCCTTTTAAGTTTCTCCATGCCGGCATATTACTTAGCAAAATCGGGGTATTTGTTCTGACTAATTGATCACTATTTAAGCAACCAATTGTTATTTCATTCCTGACTCCGTTCCTAGGAAGTAACAAATTCCATTTACCAATTTATGCGTACTATATATTCTTATGCCATGTTCTAAATAATAATACATTTTCACCTTTTAAGCACGATATGTTGGATGCATAGTGACGATATGTATGTTACTAAGCGTACCAAATTTCACTGGAAAGACTTGAAGCATGTCATAAAATTTGTTGATAATCTGACAGAAATAGCACAGCGTATGAACACTGGATTTTGGATGGGATTAACTATACCTATGGTGCACACATTGAACAAGATCAATTGTGTGCACAAAACGCTGGTACAAAGTCTTATTTTTTATGTTGATGCTCATAAACTATATATATCTTCAACGATATGTTACAATTCGTTATTATTCTACATTTCAACAGAAATTGCCCGATGTAGCTGTTCCCGGATCCATTTCCCGGCGTGGTCGAATTACACTTGTGCCTGGTAATAACGCCAAAGTGATTGCAAGGTACTACATTTCCCGTAGAAATGGAACCAGTCAAATTAACAAGTTCTCGTTTGTCTTGGCAATGCATCCATATTGGAAAATTGGAGACACTGTTCTACTCATGCTCTACCAAGGCATAAGGAGGGTTCTTCCTTTTCATTGACGGGATGCCGAGTTGCCGTGATCAAGCTGCTTTCAGCGGATATTGTGGTTGTTGGCCCTCAGCCTCTTAAAATGTGCTAGCTGTTACTATGTTAAGTATGTAGATATGGACCATATGGTTGTTGCCCCTCGGCCTCTTAAAATGTGATAGTTGTTACTATGTTAAGTATGTAGATATGGACCATATGGTTGTCAAAACCGTGTTACGAAGATCCTCCTTTTGTCGAATAGTGTAACCACTATATATATGTTACTCAAATGATATTAGTAAAGTTCTTAAATTTTCATGGGAAGTATTAGTATTTTACATAGTTCATTGAGTTTAAGCGTGTGCCCGATAGAGCGGTAGAGTAGAGGACGTCCATGTTTTTGACGTGGCGATCAACACCGATGTCCAGAAGGCATTTGCATATTAATTATCCATATTGCAAATTCACACACGTGTTAACATAAGGAAACGTATGTATAACTTGCTAATCATCACACACGAGTACTCGCAGACGCATCGTGTACGATACTCCTAGCCACCGCAAGCAACTAGTTTGCATTTTTCAAAGTTCTTTGTACACACAGAATCACACACGAATTAACTCTAGTAACCGTCTGTGTTATAATTTCTCATCGCAAATAGTTCATCCGAGTGGGCTGTTTGCCGCGTACCACACACCTCATGTTTATACGAATTTCTTGTGTTCTTTTGGCTCATCGCAAACAATTCATCTATATGAACTGTATGCCGCATATCACACACATCTTCTTAAGTTGAACCGTTTCTGTTGTGTTCCCTGATCGAAAACAGTTCGTCCGAGCGAACCGTATGCCGTATATCACACACATTTTGATCTGGCTAACCATTTTTGCTGCATTCCCTAATAGCAAACAGTTCATCTGAGCGATTGTATGTCGTAGATCGCACACACCTTGATATGGATGCCCGGTTCTGTTGTTTTGTCTCATCGCAAACATTTCTTATGCCCTGCATCGCACACGCAATTAAAATCTGAACCATGTTTGATGTCTCCGCCATCGCAAACGTTTTGCATCTTTTTTGACGATTTTTTACATCATCGTTTGCGATTAATGCATCGCACACAGTTTCATCAAAGGGTCTCTGATCGTAGTGTTGCGTCAGCATCATCCTGCTGTAGTGTACGCGGGCCCATAAGAGGATAGAACGGCGGATGTCGGTGTGCTGACGATGATTATTAGCACTCGGGAGTATATTTTTAGGATAAACATTTTGAATTGGACACAAAGGAAGATATAGTTTTAGTGATGCTTATAAATTTCCAAATTACTTATCTCGGGGATAATGTCAACAATAGTGAACCATGATCATGTATATTCAACTAGATATATGTGCCTAGATTTTTCCCCAACATACACGATTTACTAAGTGGAGAATAAATGAGGTTGAAATAAGAAGTTGACTCAACACAAAAGTAAAAGATAGGCTCTTCGCAGAGGGAACCAGAGGTCGTGATGAGCTTAAGTTTGGATGCCTGATAATTTAATGAAAATAAATATGACTTTAATACTGCCTCTTATGATGATGCTCATAGTGTTTTAATTTATGGTTTGCATCCCATCACAAGATCATAAAAAGTGTGCTTTCGTTTCAATGTTGACATACTATATTTTACGTAATACTTTGAGATGCATGTTAGATAACGGTCTTGGGGTGGAGTATAAATTATAGATGCAGATGGATAACGGTCTATAGATTTACAGACGTGATGCTCATATGCTAATTATGACAATCATACTCATAAATATTGCAATTTAATCATTGCCCAAATATAATTTGTTCACCACATTGTTGCTTTTTTTAGAGTGACCACTAGTGTACCTATGGATCCTTGTCCATCTTCATCCATAAAGCTTTTAACCTCTTTTAATTTCCTTGCATTTATTTTCCTATTAATCTCCATACAATCCTTCCACTGTTGTGTTTAATTCCTTTTGTAACTAGCAGGCTAGTGAGATTGACAGCCTCGCTAGTTTCGTTGGGGACAGAAGAGAGTTTTGCTTTGCGTGTGAAGGTACTGATCCTTGATTGTAATTGTGTAGCTCCTGTTGTTTCGATAAATCTTGAAGTCACTTAAGGGAAATTGTTGCTTGCTGCAAACCCTTACACTTGAAGGCCCAACAACTTTCTAGTTGAGAGAAAGCGGTGGGTTGCAGAAGTGGGTAGAAGCATTGTATGAAATAGGCTGGATCCCAAAATTATCGCGTGTCCCAAAGGGTTGTGAGCGTCTCGTTGTCATGCACTTGATGCTTTTCGATCATCGCCATCCAGCTTCTCTCAAATTCTTCTAGGGTCAACCTCTGGCTCACGCATAGCTCAAACGCTCTCTGGAGCTCTTAATGTTCAGCAAACAAGGGTCCAAGTGTTTCTTGGGCTTTCTACAAAATGTGCCATCGACCATGCCTCTGGATTGTTAATGGGAACACCTTCTCGATGCCTCCACGCATCCCTAAATCTTGATATGTTATTATGTTGAGAGGCGTGACACCGCCCATGCACTCAGAAAGTACTGATTAGCCATGTGTAGCTCGCTATGTCTTTTCTGATGAATCCACAACCAAAGCAGAGGGACTGATTGTGGTTGTATATCCCAATAAAAGAGGCGCAACGCACCTTGTCACTACTAGGGAAAACCTTATACACATAACTTTTGCAGTAGCGCTTGTTAAAAAAGGCGCTAGTGCTAAATAGCAGTAGCGCGTGCAGGATAAACGCGCTACAGATACAAACGCAGCAGTAGCGCGTCTAACTTTAAACGCGCTACTACTAAAGTTCTCACTACTAAGCCAATAGGCTACACATAGTAGTAGCGTTCTTGTAAAAACAGCGCTACCACTAATTTTTTTGTAGCAGCGCGTTTACGTAGAAAGGCGCTACTGCTAACGAAAAGAAAATAAATCAAAAAACAAATAGAAAAGTAAATGAAAATGAAAGAAATAGAAAAAGGAAAAAGGAAAAAATAAAATGTAAAGAAAAATAAATGAGAAAGGAAAAAAAGGAGAAAGGCTTAGCAGTAGCGCGTTATGAGAAACGCGCTATAGCTAACTTAGCCGTAGCGCGTTTTCTGTAATGTGTTACCGCTATGTTTCACTTAACCAGCGGTTTTCCCTCCCCCCGGTCACCACTTCTCCCCAAATCCCTCGCCCCACTTCGCCGTTGTGTCCCCAGTTCGCCGTCGCCCCACTTCGCCGCCGTCTCCTGCCGCCGCCGACGCCCCCGGAGCCACCAGAGCTGCGTGCCGTCGACGCCACCAGAGCCGCCCCCAACACCGCCAGAGCCACGCCGCCTCATCAACGCCACCGGAGCCGCCCTCGGCGCCACCGGAGCCACCCTCGACGCCCCTGCCTCCCTCGCCACAACTATCTCCCTCGTCGTCACCGGAGACACCCCTGCCTCCCTCGCTACCACTGCCTCCCTCGCTACTACCGGAGCAATCCTCTCTAAGCACCCCTCCTCTCTCTCTCTCTCTCATGCATAGCACAAACATTGGACATACTAACTAGCTAGGTTAACTAGTTTAATTAGGTTAATTATCTATGTTAGTGCAAAAATTTAGTTAGGGCTTGACAGAGAACTAGTTAGGTTAACTAGTTTAATTAGGTTAATTATCTAGGTTAGTGCAAAATTTTAGTTAGGGCTTTGACAGAGAACTAGTTAGGTTAACTAGTTTAATTAGGTTAATTGTCTAGGTTAAGAAAAAATTATTTAGGGACAGAGAACTAGCTAGGTTAACTAGTTTAATTAGGTTAATTATCTAGATAAACTAGCTTAACAAGCTAGGTTAACTAACTAGCTAGGTTAATTAGGTTCGTTAGTTTAACAAGCTAGGTTAACTAGGTTCGCTAGGTTAGAGGAAAAATTTATTTTAGAGCATTAGGTCAGAAGGGTTAGAGAAATGGAGTTCCTTTGCAATTTAATTGGGTTCTGTCCTAGGCAGAGAAGGGTTAGAGAAAATAATATTTGTGTGTGTGAGAGAGAGAGAGAGAGGAATAGCTAGAACAGAATTTGCGTTATGTCCTAGGCAGAGAAGTGTTTAATAAGATCATTTTGCAAAGGTTTTTTATTTTTGAAAAGACCACTATTTTTCTAGGAAAAGAATTTAGGCAAGTTTTATTTTAAAGATGACCCCTTCCTAGACTATTATTGTTGATTATATCTTTTCATTGAAGTGGTCATGTTATATCTTTTCATTGAAGTGGTTCGATTGTGCCCAAGTGGCCTTTTGTTGTTTCCAGGGAATGAAGCCGAGTGGCCTTTTATAGTTTCCAGGGAATGAAGCTGAGTGGCCTATGTTTTGCCGGAATGTTGATTCATTTCCGTCCCGGCAAATTTCAGGTGCTCGATTTGTCCACTTTTCAGCAAAGGTCATGCCGAAATTTTCCGTGAATTTCGGCATGACTTGTGCTACAAACTAGGACATATCGAGTGCCCGGGATTTGCCGCACCGGGAAGGAGTCAACGTTCTTGCAAAACATAGGCCTTTTTATGTCATTATTCATTTTATTAGGTCTAGAATTAATTGACTAGATTTAACCGTAGGAAACATGGCTAGCAACGATGAAGGACAGGGTTCTGGTGATTGCGATGACGTCTACCTGGAGGCGGACGAATTTTTGAGCCTTGCCGATGATCAACGGATGTTGTTGCTGGGCCCACCTGTCGCATCTGGGGCTGATACCGACATGCAGACCGACGATGAGACTGAGACCGACGCCGAGACTAGCGGAGCTGGTCTAGAACCAAAAGCAAAGAGGCCACAATGCCCAAACCAGCTCATGACTACTAGACTGGTGGTCACGGAGATGGACGACGACATTTTGAGCCAATAGCGCCCGAGGAAGCGCGATCGTGCTACGGCAATCAAATAGGCTGCATCGTACGGACAACCACCACCATCAACGATGAGAAACTATAGAAGATAGATAATATGAGGCCCTCCCTCCTAAAGAAGCTGCACCAGATATTCTTGTTCCCGGGCGTAATGAAAAGGATTATAAAGATCAAGATAAGGACCCGGCAATGAAGAAGATAAACAAACACGCCATGACCAAGTTTAGCGACACGTTGGCCACCTGGAAAACAAGGGTGAAACATCGGATCGTCAACAAAAAGGAACCCTACTCCGAGATTGTAAAGGATAATCCGACAATCGTGGAAGAGCACTTTGAAATATTCAAGGCGGCTTGCGAGGCCGAAGCTGCCAAAAAAAGTCGAAGTACATGAAGGGGCTTCAACAGAGGAACATGGGGTGCCACCACCTCGAAAGTCGTGGTTAGGAAGAGGCTCCATTAGTCGCTGGTGATGTCGCCATAGATGAGGATGAGGACGACGATGACACTCAACAGTATCTCAATACTGGCGCCTACTCAGGGTTTGAGTGTCATGAGTCGGTGCCTGAATTGCCGCCTCCGGAGGCTGAACGTATTATAGACGACCTTCCGGTAGCAAAGAAGTCTAGGAAGAGACCGAGGAAAGGCAACAAAGCTGCTTCTATGATCCAGCCGCCTCAGCAGCCTCGGGTTCAAGACCGTATAGATATCCCCAGTGCGGCAAAATGGCATATCCCCGGTGAACCAATCCTACCTAAAGCAGCGGTAGGGGCCAGATTCGGCGATCTAAGGAGACTTCATGACGATGTGCTGCGGATAGAGAAAGGCCTCATCGCCTCGAAAAATCCAGGATACCCACTCTACGTGGTTAACGTGCCGCGGCAATTGTCGTACGTTGACATATTCCACGCGGAGAAGTTCTTCCTTCGATTCGATTACATCTTCGACATGTTTCACTTGAAGAAGCTGGATTTTACGTTTGTTCGCCTTTATGCCTTGCACATGAACTACCTCATCGGGGTTGAGCAGATACCTCATATATGTGTCGTTGACCCGTACTTCATGCACGAGGGCTTCTTGGGGGTCTGCGCAAAGCACCGCGAATACGCGAGGGAATACATCGTCAATTTCATGCTCGCCAATAAGGACAAGGAGGCGATTCTCGTGCCTTATCATCCCCTGTAAGTCATCCGCACGGATATCCTTCCTTCGATTTCAATCATTCATTTGCATGATGGAGGCTAATTAATTTGAGGTGTACTTACTACGGCGCACGGGGTGGAGAGGTCAAGGACAAGAAGAAAAGAGACGGCAAGCCCGCCTTCGGCCATAAGACCGACTTCTGCTGCATCCAGCAACCGAGTGATTCTCTTAATGATGGATTATATGTCCTACAACACATGCTGGAGTACAGACGGGATCACCAGAACCTTCGCATGTCACCTAGATCCGACGATGCCCATATTCTGCAATGGGCAAAGAACTTAGGAGATATCGAGGATCATCGACTTCGAGCTGAGTTCTATCACATCCAGCACGAACTTGCCCAAATCATCATGAAGGAGGTCGTCGAAAAAACAGGGATGCTCTACGAAGAAGGACAAATGTCGCGGGAAGACGTCCGAACACACGTAGCCGTTCAGCGTCTCGACCTGAAGCCTTCACTAGGCTCGGGGACTATCTCCCTGACTTGGATGGATGGCACGACATGTTGGAATGATTGTCGATATATGACAATGTGTCCGTTTAGTCCATACTTTCAGATGACGAAACTTTGAGTTATGCATGACGAAACTTTATTTGTGATGTAATTAAACCGTCCTCCTCGACTAGCGAAGATCACTCTAGTTAGGGCATTTTGGGTACGATGAACTTTGTTATTTATGCTTATGATATGTTGCTTCTATTTTTGCCAAGTCTGTCTCTTTCTGTTGCTCAACTATATATGTTGCATATCATCGACTCATGTGACGATGCAGGTGCATAGATCATCGATGGCGAAGAAGTGCTACGCCAGGAGTATACGACGAGTGGCCGGAGTGTCAGTCCCAGGTGTACCGGTTTCCGGTTCTCGAGCGACAGCCAGTAGTTAGTTTAGGTTCACGCTAATGCGAGAGAGGGATACAAACTCATGTACTGCATAGTTCCCCTCTGACTCATAGTGATAGCTCTTCTCGCGTATATCATTGTTAGTTGCAAGTAATCGAGACTTGTATCGCTATTTTCGAGATGATGACGAGAGACCACTATGTGTTGGATGATGATTATGATGATGACATGATTTGATAAGACTATTTATATGTATATGCTATGATTATATTTGTATGTGTATGATATGCTAAAGATTATTGTATAAAGTCTGTTCAAATACAAAACAAATATGCAGAAAAAAAAACAGAGACTAATAAAACTAGCAGTAGCGAGGGGAATAAAGTTAGCAGTAGCGATCCCTTACCAGTAGCGCTTCCTGCTAAAAAGCGTTGCAGATATTAGCAGCAGCGCTTTGCACTAAAGCTCACTACTGCTAGCCATGTATAGCAGTAGTGTTGGATGACACGCGCTACTGCTGCATGTTAGCTGTAGCGCCTTATCAGTTGCGCGGCATCCCGCATTACTGATAGGTAAAATACCCGCGCTACTGATATACTGATAGGGTTTTCCCTAGTAGTGTGTACATATTGATAAGGTACGTTGCGTTTGAAGGACACATAATCAAGGCAGTGCTTGTACGTTCTGCGCACGACGCCATCGAAAGTTGCCTTCATCAACCACCAGCAGGAGCCGAGAGGAAGGTGTTTGATAGCAAGTACTAGATGGGGAATCATAATGGGGAAAAGGTGGTGGGTTCTAGGGGTTTCTCACAGTGTGAGGTCAAGCCAAGCTTATCACGGCTCGCGCTGGTGAGTGGCTGGGAGCGAACAATTTAGTTCCGTTCAACTTGAGATCGAGCGTCAGATGGATATCCGCCTCCATAATATGTGGGCGACATGCTTCTCTTACATCGGTTTAGTGCCCAATTTCACTTCTCGGGGAAAGAAGTCCGCAATAAAGTGTGACCCACATATGTCTCTGTTATTACCAAAAATAGGACAACAAAAACTGCAAGCAGGACAACGTAATGTCTTCAGGTTTTTGTCATTGGTTGTACTCCCTCCGTTCCAAATTACTTGTCGTGGTTTTGGTTCAAATTGGAAGTAGGAATAACCCTATTTTTGCAGGAGAACATTGACATGGGAGTAAATGGACTTGCCTCAAATTGCTAGTGATCAGTGCCCCTTAGTCAAAAAAATAAGTAAGCACCAACATGCACATGGAACTTCAAATAGCCTGATCAGTGTAAATCTGCATACATAATACACACCTCTATCCCCCAGATAAGTAATAGACAGAGTAAGCTAACCAAGACTCTTAGAGAGATATCATGCTAGTTCTATGCTTGCAAAGTTGCAAAAGGAACATAGCAAGATTAACCAGAAGTGAAAGATATCTCAAAAAGTAAGTACACCTATTTTCTTACCATGCCGCAATTTTGATTCAACCACACTGAACACTGAGGTTTGGCAAGCAGTTCATGTAAGAATAACTGTGCTATCTCCGGCATCGAGCCTTACAGCCAATCCTCCTTGTGCACTTTCCAGGGTCGCCTCCCCACAATCAAGAAAAAACAGCATGAAATACTTGAGCAAATACACATACAGGGTTCATTCTGAGCTTAAAACACAAGAACTTGGAACTATAAAAGACAATGCAACAGGGCTGCTGCGATCAATCAACTGTCAGCATGACAGTTGTGTACACATTTGCAAGTAGCTAATGTCAGGTTTGATACAATTTAAACATAGAGCAAATTCGACTGTTACATCTCTACCTCTGTATGCATAATTAGCACAAATCTTCCATGGGAATAAAGAATCATTTCCACTATTCAAGAATACTAGAAGGTTACGCGCTTTCTCCCATGGCGTCCTGAGATTAAGAGCAGGCCCATGTGTTTTATGCACTGTTGTCTTCAACCGACTCCAACCGGCGCCCTCTTTCAGCAATCCACTCAATAGAGTGATCAACAGCTCAACACCAACAATCCTAGAAAGCAAACACAATTTTTCGTCTCAGCCACACAATAATAATACATTGCATCATAAACCATACGAAGAAGAGTAGAAAAATGGCACCTGTTTCTAGAAGACAGTATGTCCAGGTTAGCAAGAGTTATGCACACTTTGGACCCATAGCTACCTGGCAGAGCGAGCATCGCTGCAAAATAGACCACAAAAAGGAAAATGAACAGATATATTAATGTGCCTGCTCTAACCCAGAACAATCTAGTGTAGAAATACATACCGTCTTGCATTTTGAGAGTCAATCCCATGACCAGAGCAATTACCGGCAAAATGTTTTATCCCATGAAATATTGCTACAGAAGCAGTCACATAACTAAACACTAATGAAGCGTGATGGACAAAGTAACACCACGAATCTCAAAAAAATAACTTCTCGTCCACCATAAGCAAATAGAACTCTGAAAATGTATGACGACAGTATGTGATATTCCCGGATACCCGTGGTGATCAGGTGATTTAGCATAACAAGCACACATAATCAGAAGTTAGTATATTAATCTTGAACAAAAAGTGTAACCTTGAGATTTTTATCAGGCTTCCCAATCAGTGCTTGCATAAGGGTGAGGTTCGAGAAGAAGTGTCAACCTGACATAAGCAGTTTAATTCAATTAATAGCTCAAAAGAACAATACCAAGGTTGTGCTTTTTTCAGATATTCAAATATAAGAGTAAAGATAACTACATTAATAGCAATTGGAAGATATAGCTCTCACGTAAATGGTGCCTTGATTAATGTTAAATTGTTAAACTGTGTAAACTGCGCACGAGATTTGGCTAATTTGAAAAGATAAAACATTTTCCCATGTGTAACTGTAAACTAACACTAACATCCTAGACTGAGCTTGGCAAGAACAGTTACTTCCATGGCTTGAGAATGCCACTGACATCTTTGAGTACCTTAATCCTTCTTTCGTTCGACTAACTGAATATGCTCATGAACCCCTGTAATAAAGCATAAAGGTTAGCAAATATCACCCATAGATAATAAGCAACAAGATACACCAAATAAGTGGTATGAACCAGCAGTCAGCATTTCTCTGAACTTTGATACTAGATCCACACTCCTTACAAATGCACAACATCGATATGATCGCCTAATTTTTATTTTTCTGCGAATTCCTATGAAAATGGGAATCGCAGTGCGCTACGTGATTAGCACAGGCTAACAGGGCAACAACACAGGGCCGCACAGAACAAAAAAGGCCAGTCTTAAGTCCTACGGAAAGAGCAAGTACATGATTAAAGCTAAATAAAGCCCAAGCATTTCTTAACGGAACCCCTCTTCCAAGTACACAAACAATAGATAATATATAGACTCAATCTGTACATGATATCACAATCATACACCGATCATCAACAGAAAATTGATCATGCATCACGAAGAATGCATACACCAACAAGGATCCACTATAGAACTAATCGAACGCTGATGAAAAAAAGGAAAAAAAAATAGACAATGATGTAAAAAAGGAGAAAGAGATAGGGAGGAGGTTGTCTCACCTTGCTGCTGGAGAGGAGGTTGGAGTAGATGTCGTCATAGCAGTTGCGGAGATCTTCCGCCACGCGGTGGGGGTACTGTGCGTGCTGTCAGGCTGTCCCGTTCGCGTTCAGCCCATGTTTGGTTGCAACTATTGCTGCTGAGGTTAGCGGTGGGATCTGCCTCTGTCAAGCGTCGATGATGAATATTGTGTGAACGCACCATCTATAATATACTCTACCAAACCATCATCATATTCGCCTTGAGTTGCTGCAACTAATCTAACCTATTACATTATAGCTATGGACTTGAAGCTCCAAAAACTGTAACCAGACATTCAGAAAGTTGATCAAGAAAATATGTAGTTTACAGCTCCAAAAGTCACCATGCATATAGATCCCATCAATACAAAAAATTAACTTGAAATGGTACGAAAAGTAGTGTTAGAAAATCAAATTCGAGAGCATTTATTACTCCCTGCTTTTTTATTTAGTCTGCATATTAGAGTTGACTGAAGTCAAACTTCGTAAAGTTTGACCAAGTTTATAGAAGACAATATAAACATTTACCATAACAAATTTATATGATGTGAAAGTACATTCAATAATAAATCTAATGGTGTTGATTTGTTATTGTAAATGTTCATATTCTTGTTTATAAACTTTGTCAAAGTTTACAAAGCTTGACTTTGACCAAAGCTAATACGCGGACTAAATAAAAACGGAGGGAGTACTTGATATGTCAATAATAAAGCAAGCTAGAATTCTGTTGGTCACAACATGAGTAGAGATTCTGGAATCATAAAGAACTATGCATAATGCTAGGATGTCATTTCCATGTCAACATGAGATGCTAAATAAGCAATGATCTATAGAAGTGCAATTTTTTAACTGCATGGGATAAACCACAAAAACTAATGGAAGAAACGGGTGATGCATTTTCGAGAGTGGCTTATGTGAAATCAACACATATGGAAAATGCAGTTAAAAGATTTAGTCATCAACCCTGAAATCACCAAGAGAATACTCATGAATCTTGGAGAGATATCACACTAGTTAGTGCATCACCAGTGCATTCATAAATTTAGTCCGAGAGGCTACAACATTTGCCCTGAACTGAAATCACCAAAAGAGTTCACAGATTATAAACATCTTAATGGGTTTCAGATCACCCAAAACCCAGTCCATATCTTAGAATTCTACAGAAATCCTACAGGTTACTCCTCAACACATTTTGTTGCTTCACACCGTCTGCCCATTCCTGCCTTTATCTGCCCTCTCTTTCTTCCTAACGACAGAGACCACAGGAAAGAGGCCGGCGACAAGAGAATACTCAACCTCTTGCTTCTACGGGAGGAACTCTAACTTGAGCACTAACAAATATGGGCATGCTTGGTATGTAGACTAACATTGGCACACCGTATCTTAGTCATGCCGCAGTTCCTTAGGCATCTATTTGGTCCATTACCACGCTTTATTACACCATGGTCCACATGTCATATACTCAGTTTCTTGCCAAAGTTTGCAACAATTTTGGTGGCCATTTTGTTTGCCACACTTTTTGTGGCAGACAGAATTTGACTAAGGTTATTTGTGGCAATGCTAGTCATCAACCAAACATGCCCTATATCCTCAGCATTCTCGCTGGCCTTTCGCTTCCTATCAACTGCTTCTACATCCCCATCTTCCACATCAGCCTTGGAGGTGGTATTCCGACTTGCAGCTCCAATAACCTTCTCAACTCCATCAACAGCACCGAAATTCCCCACATTCGTCTTGAACAACCTCAACCGGGCATCTGAACCTGCATCTCCAGCATCGGCACCTTCGCCATCAGAATCACCATCAACACTCGTCCGCTGATGCCCTCCTCCGCCTGGTTTTGCACCAGCAAGAGTCACCCTGGCCTTCTGCCTACCCCTTGTCTTGGCAACAACCGGGGACCATGTTACCCAGGGCCTCCTGAGTCCCACTGTCTCCGCTTCTGCCTGCTCCACCAACACAAATCTCACCTTTTTGGCAGCACTGGAGCTGCCACTGCTCGCATCAGTCCCTGGATGCTTCAAACATCCTTTTCTCACTACCACCTCGGCCATTTGCTCCTCTGCACCAGCACAATCCTGTAAAACAAAACAAGGATCAATCCCATCTTGCCGTTACGTTCCCTGTTAAAGCAAAATAGGAATAACAGATATATGCCTCATCATTTCACAGGATCAACTACGGAACTACCTATAATTTTAGTTCTATAGCCACTGCTAGGATTAGAAGGAATTTCACCACCACTGGTAGCTAACTTACCTTAGCTCTGCCATTCCTTGGTAACACCAAATGTTCGTCTTCCTTCACCACATTATCTTCTATGCCGTCATTGGCCGCATTGTGCGCGGACAGCAATTCACTGGCAGCGGAATGGTTTCGCCTAGATTGCCTCAGTGGACGGGCCTTAAAGGGAGCAACAACTTGTTCTTGATATTCTTCCTCTATAGAAGATGCAAGCTGTTGATGCCTGTTGATGCAAGTAGTTGGTTTACTGGGTCCCCTCCTATTTCCCATTCTCTTGACAAAGTGATTTTCCTCCACCACACCATTGTCACCCTGACCAGCTCTACTCCTTAAACCACCGAGAACAGGAGCATCCATTACAGGCATCTCCCCATCAGAGCGTGCATCTTCTGTGTTCCTTGTCCTCTTGTACTCAACGACAATGGGAGACATCATAGCAGCTGCTATTGAGCTTGATCTTGTGGCCCTACCTGATGTTTCCTCCTTAGCGGCCCTTTGCGCAGCAAGTTCATCTTCTTGCACCTTGCTGCAACTTCTCGTGCTCTCAAGAGCAATTAATCCAGAATTTAATGTTCTACCTAAGTCTTGATCTTCAGCACGTTGCTCCTCAACACATGTCTGTTCCTTAACATATGTTGCCTTCATCCGCCCTCTCTTCTCAAGCACATGAGGGGCTGCTGGTAGCCGGCCGCTCGACCTTGTGCATCTACGAGGAACTCCAATTTGTACATTGAGAACCATATGCACAGAACTATCCATGCACTTTCTCTTCTTGTTCCGCGTCTTGCCAACAGTTTCTTCTACCTCATCTTCTTCCTCAGCCTTGGGAGCATTACTTCCAACTATGTTAGAAGGTGCTAAATCAGTAGGTGCCGGAGCCGCTGCAATTGCTTTAGCCGGAGCAGTAAGCTGCTCAACTCCAGCACCCAAATTCATGGCACTCCTCTTAGACCGCCTAACCGGAGCATGTGCCCCTACCACTGGAGCAGAACCACCACCAAGTTGGACACGGGTCTGACGACGAGGCCTCCCTCCGCCTACGCCTGCACCACGAACAGGAACAGTCTCCCCGCCCTTCCGCCTCCCCCTTGTGTTGGCAGCAGCTGGTGACATGACCCGCACCTGGGGCTCCAACACAAAGCTCACCTTTTTGGACGAATCGGAACCCCCGCCGCTCGCACCACCCAACGACCGCTTCAAGCAGCCCTTCCCCACCACCACACCGACCACCCGCCGCTTCTCCGCGTCGTCGCGACCCTGCAAAAGCGGGGCAAGGATCATCAGTCCCGTCCCCACTGTGAATGAGAGGAAGGCGTATCGCACGCGCGGAGAAGTGGATGAGAAGCGATCATCCAGTGGATGGAGCATTTCCCCGGTCACCTGTATCGCCACCGAAGCGAGGGTTTGAGCTGGGGTGGATACCCATGCGGAGAGGGTACGGACGACGTCGGTGTTAGGGGCGGCTCCGGCCAGGGCGTGGCTCTTGCGGCGCGCCCGCAGCTTCCGGGGCATCGCTTCTGGCGGAACCCGCGGCGGAGGCGAGGCCGGCGACGGCGAGGAGTTGGGGTTTTGGAGGGGAGAAGCGTTTGATTTTGGGCGAGGAGTGGGGGTGTGGGGATTGCTGACTCTGGGTGTGTGTGTGTTTTCTTACCTCTGCACGTGTAGTGTAGCCCACTTGCCCATCCATCAGTACGCAAGTGTGGTGTTTTACCATCGCCGCGGACCGCATGTGGTGAACTGAAAGAGATAATTTTTGGGTTTCAACCTGGTTCCTTCTTCCATAAACCCGGTTGTTTCCATAACTGTGGCCGGATTCCTGGATTTTGACCTGGTTCCTTCTCCTGTAAGGTCATGCTTGGATCCAAGGGACTATTTTTAGTCTGACTAAAACTAGTCTTTTTTAGAGGCTAAAGTTTCAATCACCCCTGACTAAAGAGAGGTTAGAACTAGTCTTGAGACTAAATTTTTTTAGTTAGGGGAACCCTACTAAAATGTGAATTAGTCCTCTCTCTCCTCATTTAACTCCTCTCCTTTAACACATCCGAGTTTGGGATTGGAGGGTTTGGAGGATAATAAATGCTCATCAACTCATTTTAGTCTATTTAGTATTTGTATCCAAGCATGGGTGAGGCTAGCAAGTTTTAGTCCCATTACTTTTAGTCATGGGACTAAAACGTATCCAAGCACCCTCTAAGCCCGATTGTTTTCGTAACTACAGTCGGACTCCTCAAACGTTTCCTATATGCTTGGACGGATGATTCAGTCAGTGATCGATCATAAAATTTAAACCCAGTTGCACCCCTCATATCAGCATTGTACGCTCGGGCCGACTAACACCCCTCGTATACAGCTCATATATGTGCGGATATAGGGAGGCCCAGATGCGTCCGCCATGTCAGATCCAACCAACACTGGCCCACCACGACCTAACATATATTCGTCTCCATCCGCATCCCGGGCGGTACCCTAGCCACTCCACTTCGCCCCCAACTTGCTTTGGCGATTTCCGGCCTTCTCCCGATCCGTCGACTAGGACCTCGTCCCATGCAGAGCCGAGGGGGAGATGGTCATCCGCATGACTCTCCGCCGCCTCCGGGAGGAGTCCGCCCCACCGCGATCGAACTGGATCCGGCGGGAATCCATTGCATCCGCGCAAATGGCGCTTGGATCCACCGAGGCTGGTGGCTCGAGGCGCGTGACCGCGAACTCGGTGGATGCGGTGTGGTTGACCACAACCTCAATTGCTGCGGTGTGGTCCGTCTAGCGCACCAACTCCGGGGTTGCGACACAACCACTTCGGTGGCGCGTCCTGCATGCGGCGTCGGGCTCTAAGTCAGAGGTAAACGCATACAGCTCGTCCGTCGGGGATGCAACGCGTGCCCGCCATGCAAGGCAAAGATCGTGGCAACCCTCGAGGCCGACGCCGCAGAGGCGGATGATGGAGTCAAACCCAGCAGATCTCGTGTAGGGGGTCCCGAACGAGTAGCCTTTGTGTGATGGTAACAAAGGCACATGATTTTACCCAGGTTCGGGCTCTCTCGAAGAGATAATATCCTACGTCCTCCTTTGATCGTATTGATTTCGAGGGAGTACATAGTACATGTTGATCTACCGTGAGTTCATGTGTGTATGAATGTGTAACATCCCGGATGTAACTTTTCATATTTGTAACTCCAACTCTTGCCATTTTCGGCATTGTGATATGATATTCCCTCCGTGGTTGGGTTTTTCTTCATTTTTGCATTTTGTCCATGTCATGCATTTCATATCATGTCATCATGTGCATCTCATTTGCATACGTGTTCGTCTCATGATTCCGAGCATTTTCTCCGTTGTCCGCTTTTGCAATCCGCACTCCTATGTCCCCCGACGCCTTTTTTGCGTTTTCCGTGAGCGGGTACTAAACTTTCTCGGAATGGACCGAGCCTTGCCAAGTGGCTTTGGTACACCACCGGTAGACCACCTGTCAAGTTTCGGGTCATTTGGAGCTCGTTTGGTACTCCAACGGTTAACCGCACTCTCGCAAAGGCCTCTTTTAAGTTGCAGCCCAACACCCCTTCAAAACAGCCCAATAACCCATCTAAGTCACTTCCATGCTCTCCGTCGTTCGATCACGATCGTGTGGGCGAAAACTACACTCCATTTGGAGCTTCCTAGCTCCTCTACCTATAAATATAGCTCCTCCCCGAAATCCGGACGAAACCCTAGCCCGCTCCTCGCCACGGACACGTCCGGACGGAGCCGGACGCGTCACGCCGCCGCGGCGAATCACACACGTGATGGGCCGCGCCCACTGCAGCTGGCCACAGCAGGGTCTGCCCGCCCGGCCCGCCGCACCCGACCGTCTCGCCGCCCGGCCGCCGCCGCCACGACCACCGCCACGAGTTTCGCCTCCGCTCCGGCCTCCTCCATGGATGGCCGTCAGCCGCGCCATGCCCCGCCTGCCTGCTCTCCTCCGGTCGGCCCCGGCCTCTCCTCCTCCTGCCCCGAGCAGCCGCCGGCCACCTCGCCCCGATCGGATCTGGATCCAAAGATCCACCTCGGTTGACTTTCTCCTCACCCCGAAATCCTCTCAAGTCCTTTTCTGTCAGTTATTTTTTTGCATATTCTTCATGTCATAACTCTCTGCATATTGCTCCGTTTCGTGCTTGTAATATGTCAAAATGTTTGTCTCGATGAGTAGATCATTTCATCTCATTGCATCATTTTCATTTGAGCTCATCTTGATGCCCGAAATGCTGTTGGAAGAGGGCTATGTGATGTTAGTTTCAGATTCTTAACAGAACATGCACTTTTGTCATTTTTGCCATGATTGATGTGTGCACCCTATGAACTTGAGTCCTACATGTGTTTTGTAATATGCCATGCCATCTTTACAGCGGTGTATGCCATGTATTTTTGTGATCTCTGTGGTCACTAGCACAAGCATGCAAACTAGGCTACATGATGTTGCTGATTTCAGCCCCTGTTTTGCTGATATTTTCATGCCGTGTTAACTTGGTGCTACCGAGAGATCCATGCATATTTTGAGATACTTCAGTAAGGATGTGTTGAACATATGGTCATGCTATATCCATGCATGCCCTTGTTTGCAATTATGGAGTGCCATAGATTGAGTCAATCGAGCTCTACTTTTGCTATAAAATGTTTCCTGGCAGATTGTTTACATGTTATTCAATTTTGCCAAGGTTGTTGTAGTTGATCCATGTACGCTATGATGTTGTTCTTGCCATTTGTAGCTTCTATGCCATGTCTTCTTGATGGATGTATGCTTAGTTTATCTTGGAATGCTTTGTAGTGAGTGCATCGAGCTCTTAAATATGCCTACTTGTTATCTGTTTTTGTCATGCCCTGTTGCTGAATCTGTTAACGAAACTTGCTATTTTGACATGGGTGCTATTATATTTTCTGATCCTTTTTGGCTTATGGTCAGTAAGGGACTTTTGTTCTATGCTTTGAGTAGATTCATGCCATGCCTTGTTTTGTTATTATAAGTTCCTGTAGCATGTAGTTTGCCTGCTCTGAATATTGCTTCCTGATGCTGATTCTGACATGTTCAGTATTTTCACTAAGTCTGTGAAGCTAATATATTTTTCACTTTTGTCATGCTTGTTTGGACCTGTTATGATGTGATCTAGCCGTAGCTCAGTGTTTATCTTTTATCAAGCATTTTGAGTAGATCACTGACATATGCTTTTCTGGTACGTTTGGGTGCAGTACCTTAATTTCTTGTTGCTTGCTAAGTGGTATCATGCTGTTAATGGCAGATTTGTGCCATTCTTGTTTTGCTTGTCATTTGCAAACCGTGCATCCGATTCCGGTGATCTTTATATCGATTTCAACCGAAATCATCTCACCTTTCCAGCGGCATACTTGGTTTGCCAATTTGATGCCTGGTTCATTATTTTCCTTCCGGAGCACGCATACGCATTGCATATCACATCTCGCATATCATGCCATTTATTGCATCATGTTGCTTGTGCATTGCACCGTGATTTATTGTGGTTCCTTTGTTTGTATTCTTGCTTTGGGTAGAGCCGGGAGACGAGTACGTGAACGAGGAACCTGTTGAGAACGCTTACGAGGATCAAGCTTTCGACAACTCGAGAACCTTGCGAGCAAGATGACCATACCCTCGAAATCACTTCTATCTTTGCTTGCTAGATGCTCGCTCTTTTGCTATGCCTATGCTACGATGCCTATCACTTGCTTATCATGCCACCCATATTGCCATGTCAAACCTCTAACCATCCTTTCCTAGCAAACCGTTGTTTGGCTATGTTACCGCTTTGCTCAAATTTCTCTTATAGCGTTGCTAGTTGCGGTGAAGATGAAGTTTGTTCCTTGTTGGAACATGGAGATGTTGTTCCTTGTTGGAACATGTTTACTTGTTGGGGATATCACAATATATCTGCTATAATTAATGCATCTATATATTTGGTAAAGGGTGGAAGACTCGGCCTTATGCACGGTGTTTTGTTCCACTCTTGCCGCCCTAGTTTCCGTCATACGGTGTTATGTTCCTTGATTTCGCGTTCCTTATACGGTTGGGTGATTTATGGGACCCCTTGACAGTTCCTTTGAATAAGACTCCTCCAAAGAAGGCCCAACTTTGGTTTTACCATTTTCCACCTAAGCCTTTTCCCCCGGGTTTTCGCGAGCCCGAGGGTCATCTTTATTTAACCCCCCGGGCCAATGCTCCTCTGAGTGATGGCCCAAACTAGAGCGCTTTGCAGCGCCCCCTCAAGGAAACTTGAGGTATGGTTTTAGTTGTACGGACTGCTCATCCGGTGTGCCACGAGAATGAGATATGTGCAGCTCCTATCGGGATTTGTCGGCACATTCGGGCGGCTTTCTTGGTCCTGTTTTATTGCTGTCGAAATGTCTTGTAGTCCGGGATTCCGAGATCGATCGGGTCTTCCGTAGAAGGAACATCCTTCGTTGACCGTGAGAGCTTATTATGGGCTAAGTTGGGACACCCTGCAGGTATTATCTTTCAAAAGCCGTGCTCATGGTTATGAGGCAGATGGGAATTTGTTAATGTCCGGTTGTAGAAAACCCGAAGTTGACCTTAATTAAAATACACAACAACCGCGTGTGTAACCGTGATGGTCTCTTCTCGGCGGAGTCCGGGAAGTGAACACAGTGTTGGAGTCATGTTTGACGTAAGTAGTTCAGGATCACTTCTTGATCGCTACTAGCTTCAATGCACCGCCGCCTTGCTTCTCTTCTCGCCTTCTTTTGCGAATGTAGCCACCATATATGCTAGTCGCTGTCGCAGCTCCACCCCACAACTCTGTCCTTCCTATAAGCTTAAATAGTCTTGATCTCGCGGGTGTGAGATTGCCTGAGTCCCCGTGACTCACAGATTCTACCAAAACAGTTGCGGTGCCGACGATGCGGTCTGCAGATGACGCAACCGAGCTCAAGTGGGAGTTCGACGAGGAACGTGGTCGTTACTATGTGTCTTTTCCTGATGATCAGTAGTGCAGCCCGTTGGGACGATCGGGGATCTGTGTAGCATTTGAGGTATCTTCTTTTATTTTGGTTCCGTAGTCGGACCTTGAGTGTAATCTGAATGATGGATGTTTAATTATGTATTGTGTGAAGTGGCAACTGTAAGCCAACTATGTATCTCTTTCCCTTATGTATTACTTGGGTTGTGTGAAGATTACCTCACTTGCGACATTGCTTTCAATGCGGTTATGCCTCTAAGTCGTGCTTCGACACGTGGGAGATATAGCCGCATCGTGGGCGTTACAAGTTGGTATCGGAGCCATCCCCGACTTAGGAGCCCCTGCTTGATTGTTTGCTGGCGTTGTTGAGTCTAGAACAAAAATGTTTTGAGTCTTAGGATTATATATATCGGAGAGTAGGATTCTTTTACTCCCAGTCCCTTCGTCAGCTCTGGTGAGGTCTCCTGACGTAGAAGTTTTGACTCTCCTCTCCTCAAATTTCACTAAAAAAATTTAGGTTCACGCTGGTATCTTGGGATCGTTCCGATGGTTTTGTGACGAGAACATTGTTCTTGGTGCCTCGACATTTAGGGGTTGTGGCGGTGTCCCGGGAGTTGAGCTCCGAGGTGTTGTCGTCACAATTTTATCGTTGCAGTTCTGAATACACGAGATTTGCCGACATCGAAAATCTCTTTTGTGCAGTTGTTGGTGAGATAACCCGATAACTTGATCGGGCGAGCTGGGAGTATTGCCATGACTCAGATAACGGATGCTTTTCAAGGTCGAGGTACCACGATTTCCGAAGGTTTCTTGGTTATGTGTTGACGGATGGATACAGCTGGATCTAGGTATTGTTAGTTTGGGTGATATATTTTGTGTTCCCTGTATCCCCAACACCAGATTGCATAACCAGAAAGTTTCGGGAGTTTATAGGTGGGATTCAAGTAGCTCCTAGCATTTCTTCCCGCAGATATTTGGTTTGTGATTGGGTAATCCTTACCACTTATTTGTTCCAGTCGTACCTTGTTTTGTTTTTCTTCAACCCTTAATCAAGTGGCTTCTCACCTTAATGGACGTGTGATGTTAGCTTTGGAATTCATTCGTTCATCCTTGTTCGAATGTTTATTGTGAAGACTGTATGTTGCAATTTCTATCCGTTGATTCAACTTGTCTATCTGTCTATCAAAGTGCTAACGGATGTCACCCTCTTCAGGATGGCTCCGCCAACGCGTATGAATCCGGATCGCAATGATGAGAGTCAGTCGAACCCTCCACCTCCACCTCCGCCTCCGGAGGCATGGCAAGCTATCATGGCAGCCACCAATGCCAATGCTCAGATGATTTTGCAACTCTTGCAAGAGCGTACCCAAGGGCAAGGCAATCAAGGAAATCAAGGTCAAGGCAACAACCAGCCGCACTTTGCTACCCTCAATCAGTTCCTCGCTAATCAGCCAAGTCTTTCGGTTTACGTAGCCGAGGCCAAAGACGCCGACGATTGGCTTGTGGACATCTGCAAACATTTTGAATGTAGCAATGTCAGACCTGAGGACTTTGGCAAGTTTGCTTCGTTTCAACTCAAGGATCAAGCTGCTGAGTGGTTCCAGTAATACAAAGATTCCAGAGGAGGTCGTGTCATTACCTGGGATGAGTTCCGCCGAGACTTCAAAGCTCACCACATCCCGAAAAGTGTTGTTGAGAGCAAGCGTGAGGAGTTCCGCAATCTCAAGCAAGGCAACATGTCCGTATCAATACAATATCCAGTTCGAACTCGCTCGCTTTGCTAAGCAAGACGTCCACGATGAAAAGAGTATGATCTATCAATTCAGAGGTGGTCTCGGAGAAGATCTGCAATTAGCTCTCGTGCTTTTTGAGCCAGAAAAGTATGATGAATTCTACAACATGGCATCAAGCAAGAAGCTGCCCAGCTCAAATGTGAGGCTTCTAAGAAGAGAATCGAGGGATGCGATTCAGTCTTCTTCTTCCTCTCAAGTGGCAGCCAAGCGGCGAAGTTCTACCTTCCTCCTCCTCCATTCCGTCGGCCTTATCGTGAGAAGAACTCAGGTGGTCGTGGATCTTCCCACCCGCCCAACCACGGCTATCATAACAAGTCAAATTCTCAAGCTCCAAGGTCAAATGCTCCTTATCACCGTCTGCTCTCAGAGGTGACTTGCAACAAATGTCAGCAGAAAGGTCACTATGCGAACAAGTGCTTCAACCAGAGGCACCTTCCGCCTCCTCCTCCTGTGAAATCCTCCAGCAATGCAGTGGTCAAGCATAATCCCAACCATGCCAAGGTGAATATGATGAATGCAGCTCAAGCGGAGGAATCTACTTGTGTGATAATGGGTAATCTCTCAGTTAATGATATTCCTGCAAAAGTCTTATTTGATACTGGTGCATCGCATTGTTTCATCTCAAGACCTTTTGCATCTAAGCATGAGTTGGGTTATCAAGAATTGCCTAGTTCTTTATCAATTGTGTCCCCGGGTAAGCAAATGACAGCTAATAATTATGTCCCGGATGTTTCTACCAAGATGGGCAACTATAGATTTCTGGCTAAACTAATTGTCCTTGGTGACTCGGATATTGATCTTATTCTTGGGATGGATCGCTTTCTCGGCAAAGCTCGGCTTGATTGTGCTGCCAGGAAATTCAATTGACACACTCTTCCGAGGATGTGATCATCTATGCCGCTTCGTGATGAAACCATTCGGTTGTTTTCTCTCAATGAGAAGGGCGAATTGGATGCTATCTCTCGATTCCGATCGTTTGTGAGTACCAAGATGTCTTTCCGGAAGAGCTTCGGGAATGCCTCCTCATCGACCAGCTTGAGTTCGTTATCGATCTTGAGCCCGCATCAACCCGTTTGCAAGCGTCCATACAAGCTTGGACCTAATGAGCTGAAGGAATTGAAGAAGCAGCTCGATGAACAAGAGCGTCTGGGTTTGATCGGACCGAGTTCATCTCCTTGGGGTTGTGGTGTTCTTTTGTCTAGAAGAAGGATGGCACGGACCGACTTTTGCGTCGACATCATTCCATTGAATAAGAAGACTATCAAGAACAAGTACCCACTTCCCAACATCAATGAGCTTTTCGAGCAACTCAAAGGTGCTAAAGTGTTCTCCAAGCTTGACCTTCAGATGGGTTATCATCAAATTCGCATTCGTGAACAAGATATTCCCAAGACAAAGATTCGTAACAAGCTTTGGTTCTTATGAATATACCGTCATGTCTTTCGGCCTTGTCAATGCCCTCCAACATTCTCTCGAATGATGAACTTCATCTTCAACCCCTACACCAATGAATTCGTCTTGGTCTATCTTGATGATATTTTGGTCTTCTCCAAGAATAAGAAGGATCATGCCAAACATTTGCGATTGGTGCTAGACAAGCTCGAGAGAGCATCAATTCTATCTAAGTTTTCCAAATGTGAATTTTGGCTTGATGAAGTTCTTTACCTTGGTCATATCATCTCCGCCAAAGGGCATATTTATTAATCCCGAGAAGGTGTCTGCAGGTTGTGAATTGGGAACCTCCTCGGAATGTCAAGCAGCTCAGTTTTCTTGGTCTTGCAAGCTATTGTCAAGATTCATTGAGAACTTCTCTAAGATTGCAAAGCCTCTTTCCAACCTCCTCCGAAGCATGTGAAGTATGTCCGGTCTCCGAGTGTGACGTTGCTTTCAATACTCTCAAAGAGAAACTCGTCACAGCTCTGTCTTGACTCCTCCCGATGAATCCAAGCCATTCAAGTTTTCTGTGATGCTTCTCTTGCAAGGTCTCGGTCTTTGTGTTAATGCAAGAGAAGAAAGTTGTGGCCTATACCTCTCGTCAGCTGAAGCCCAACGAGAAGAACTACCCCACTCACGATCTTGAGTTGGCGGAAGTTGTCCATGCATTGATAACATGGAGACATCTCTTGTTGGGAAGGAAAGTGGACATATTCACCGATCACAAGAGCCTCAAGTATATCTTCACTCAACCCAACCTCAACCTCGTGCAAACTCGATGGGTCGAAATGATTCAAGAGTACAACCCAAGTATTGAATATACTCCGCAAGGCCAATGTCATTGCAGATGCTTTGAGCAGGAAGGCTTACTGCAACAGTTTAATCCTCAAGCCCTTCCAACCGGATCTTTGTGAAGCTTTCCGCAAGTTGAATCTTCAAGTTGTTCCTCAAGGCTTTCTTGCCAACCTCATAATCTCTCCTACTTTGGAAGATCAGATTCGTGAGGCTCAACTCCTGGATACCATGGTGAAAAAGGTGAAACGTGGTATCGACAAGGGCATTTCCAAGTACAAGTGCTTCCACATTGATGACAAAGATACTCTTTTCTTCGAGGACCGGATTGTGGTTCCAAAGGGTGATCTACGTAAAGTCATTATGAACGAGGCACACAATTCGCTTCTATCCATCCATCCTGGAAGTACGAAGATGTACCATGACCTCAAGCAGCCATATTGGTGGACTCGAATGAAGCGAGAAACTGCTCAATTCGTGAATGAGTGTGATGTCTGCAGAAGAGTGAAAGCAGAACACCAAAGACCAGCTGGTCTCCTCCAACCTCTTGCTATTCCAGAATGGAAGTTTGATCATATCGAAATGGACTTCGTGGATCGAATTCCTAAGTCCAAGCGTGGAAATGATGCTATCTTCGTTGTCATTGACAAGCTTACTAAAGTGGCTCATTTTCTTCCTATCAAGGAATCTATCACAGCAGCTCAGTTGGCAGAGCTATACACCTCCAGAATTGTCTCCTTGCACGGCATTCCACAAGTGATCTCTTCAGACCGTGGCAGCATCTTCACCTCCAAGTTTTGGGATTCTTTTCAGAAGGCCATGGGCACCAACATTCGTTTCAACACAGCCCATCCTCAAACAAGTGGCCAAGTCGAGCGAGTCAATCAAATCCTTGAAGATATGCTCAGGGCTTGTGTCATTTCCTTCGGTATGAAATGGGAAGATTGTCTTCCATATGCCGAGTTCTCCTACAACAACAGCCTTCCAAGCGAGTTCGGCAAGGCCCCATTCGAAATTCTCTATGGCGTAAAGTGTCGTACTCCTCTCAATTGGTCCGAGACAGTGAACGCCAACTTCTTGGCAACGACTTGATCATAGAAGCCAAGAAATGTGCAAAGTCATTCGTGAGAATCTCAAAGCCGCCGCAATCGCGCCGGAAAGAGCTATTATGATGACAAGCACCGTGATGTGGCTTTTGAAATCGGAGACCATGTCTACCACCGCGTCTCTCCAATGAAAGGCACTCGTCGCTTCGGTATCAAAGGGAAGCTTGCCGCTAGATACGTGGGTCCTTTCAAGATCATTGGCAAAAGAGGCGATCTCGCCTATCAACTTGAGCTCCCGTCCAACTTCGCGAACGTGCACGATGTGTTTCACGTGTCACAGCTTCCCAAGTGCTTCAAGACTCCTGAACGCACTATCAACTTCGAAGAAATTGACCTCCAACAAGATCTCTCTTATCATGAGCACCCCATTGCTATTCTTGAAGAAACCGAGCGCAAGACTCGCAACAAGTCAATCAAATTCCTGAAAGTGAAGTGGTCACACAATTCCGACCGAGAAGCCACCTGGGAGCGCGAGGATCACCTCCGTTCCGAATATCCGGAGTTCTTTCAGTCCTAGATCTCGGGACGAGATCCTTTTGTAGTGGTGGAGTGTTGTAACACCCCGGATGTAACTTTCCATATTTGTAACTCCAACTCTTGCCATTTTCGGCATTGTTATATGATATTCCTACGTGGTTGGGTTTTTCTTCATTTTTGCATTTTGTCCATGTCATGCATTTCATATCATGTCATCATGTGCATCTCATTTGCATACGTGTTCGTCTCATGATTCCGAGCATTTTCCCGTTGTCCGCTTTTGCAATCCGGCACTCCTATGTCCCCGACGCCCCTTTTGCGTTTTTTCCGTGAGCGGTACTAAACTTTCTCGGAATGGACCGAGCCTTGCCAAGTGGCCTTGGTACACCACCGTAGACCACCTGTCAAGTTTGGTCATTTGGAGCTCGTTTGGTACTCCAGCAGTTAACCGTGACTCTCGCAAAGGCCTCTTTTAAGTTGCAGCCCAACACCCCTTCAAAACAGCCCAATAACCCATCTAAGTCACTTCCATGCTCTCCGTCGTTCGATCACGATCGTGTGGGCGAAAACTACACTCCATTTGGAGCTTCCTAGCTCCCTCTACCTATAAATATAGCTCCCTCCCCCGAAATCCGGACGAAACCCGAGCCCGCTCCTCCTCGCGCCCGGGACACGTCCGGGCCAGGCAGACGCGTCACTCGCCGCGCCCGAATCACTGCGCCACATGGCGAACCCAGCGCCCGCCCGCCCGGCCGCGCCGAACCCGCAGGCCGTCCCAGGCCGGCCCGCGCCGTGCCAGCGCCCGACCGTCCATGCCCGGCCCCGCCGCCGCCGCCGACCGCCGCCGGAGCTTCGCCTCATCCGGCCCGCCTCCCCATGATCGCCGTCGCCTTGGCCGCCCGGCCCCGCCCCGGCCTCGTTCCCCTCCGGCCGGCCCCGGCCTCTCCTCCTCCGGCCCCGAGCAGCCGCCGGCCACCTCGCCCCGATCGGATCTGGATCCAAAGATCCACCTCCATTGACTTTCTCCTCCCCCCGAAATCCTCTTAAGTCCTTTTCTGTCAGTTATTTTGTTGCATATTCTTCATGTCATAACTCTCTGCACGTTGCTCCGTTTCGTGCTTGTAATATGTTAAAATGTTTGTCTCGATGAGTAGATCATTTCATCTCATTGCATCATTTTCATTTGAGCTCATCTTGATGCCCGAAATGCTGTTGGAAGAGGGCTATGTGATGTTAGTTTCAGATTCTTAACAGAACATGCACTTTTGTCATTTTTGCCATGATTGATGTGTGCACCCTATGAACTTGAGTCCTACATGTGTTATGTAATATGCCATGCCATCTTTACAGGGGTGTATGCCACGTATTTTTGTGATCTCTGTGGTAACTAGCACAAGCATGCAAACTAGGCTTCATGATGTTGCTGATTTCAGCCCCTGTTTTGCTGATATTTTTATGCCGTGTTAACTTGGTGCTACCGAGAGATCCATGCATATTTTGAGATACTTCAGTAAGGATGTGTTGAACATATGGTTATGCTATATCCATCTATGCCCTTGTTTGCAATTATGGAGTGCTATAGCTTGAGTCAATCGAGCTCTACTTTTGCTATAAAATGTTTCCTCGCAGATTGTTTACATGTTATTCAATTTTGCCAAGGTTGTTGTTGTTGATCCATGTATGCTATGATGTTGTTTTTGCCATGTGTAGCTTCCATGCCATGTCGTCTTGATGGATGTATGCTTAGTTTATCTTGGAATGATCTGTAGTGAGTGCATCGAGCTCTTAAACATGCCTACTTGTTATCTGTTTTTGTCATGCGCTGTTGCTGAATCTGTTAACGAAACTTGCTATTTTGACATGGGTTCTACTATATTTTCTGATCCTTTTTGGCTTATGGTAAGTAAGGGACTTTTGTTCTATGCTTTGAGTAGAATCATGCCATGCCTTGTTTTACTATTTTAAGTTCCTGTAGCATGTAGTTTGCTTGCTCTGAACATTGCTTCCTGATGCTGATTCTGCCATGTTCAGTATTTTCACCAAGTCTGTGAAGCTGATATATTTTGCACTTTTGCCATGCTTGTTTGGACCTTTTATGATGTGATCTAGCCGTAGCTCAGTGTTCATCTTTTGTCAAGCATTTTGAGTAGATCACTGCCATATGCTTTTCTTGTACGTTTGTGTGCAGTAGCTTAATTTCTTGTTGCTTGCTAAGTGGTATCATGTTGTTAATGGCAGATTTGTGTCATTCTTGTTTTGCTTGTCATTTGCAAACCGTGCATCCGATTCCGATGATCTTTATATCGATTTCAACCGAAATCATCTCACCTTTCCAGCGGCATACTTGGTTTGCCAATTTGATGCCTGGTTCATTATTTTCCTTCCGGAGCACGCATACGCATTGCATATCACATCTCGCATATCATGCCATGTATTGCATCATGTTGCTTGTGCATTGCACCGTGATTTATTGTGGTTCCTTTGTTTGTGTTCTTGCTTTGGGTAGAGCCGGGAGACGAGTACGTGAACAAGGAACCTGTTGAGAACGCTTACGAGGATCAAGCTTTCGACAACTCTGAGAACCTTGCAGGCAAGATGACCATACCCTCGAAATCACTTCTATCTTTGCTTGCTAGATGCTCGCTCTTTTGCTATGCCTATGCTACGATGCCTATCACTTGCTTATCATGCCACCCATATTGCCATGTCAAACCTCTAACCATCCTTTCCTAGCAAACCGTTGTTTGGCTATGTTACCGCTTTGCTCAGCCCCTCTTATAGCGTTGCTAGTTGCAGGTGAAGATGAAGCTTGATCCTTGTTGGAACATGGAGATGTTGTTCCTTGTTGGAACATGTTTACTTGTTGGGGATATCACAATATATCTGCTATAATTAATGCATCTATATATTTGGTAAAGGGTGGAAGACTCGTCCTTATGCACAGTGTTTTGTTCCACTCTTGCCGCCCTAGTTTCCGTCATACCGGTGTTATGTTCCTTGATTTCGCGTTCCTTACGGTTGGGTGATTTATGGGACCCCTTGACAGTTCGCTTTGAATAAGACTCCTCCAAAGAAGGCCCAACATTGGTTTTACCATTTGCCACCTAAGCCTTTTTCCCCCGGGTTTTCGCGAGCCCGAGGGTCATCTTTATTTAACCCCCCGGGCCAATGCTCCTCTGACTGTTGGCACAAACTAGAGCGCTTTGCAGCGCCCCCTCAAGGAAACTTGAGGTCTGGTTTTAGTTGTACGGACTGCTCATCCGGTGTGCCCTGAGAATGAGATATGTGCAGCTCCTATCGGGATTTGTCGGCACATTCGGGCGGCTTTGCTGGTCCTGTTTTATTGCTGTCGAAATGTCTTGTAGTCCGGGATTCCGAGACTGATCGGGTCTTCCCGGTAGAAGGAACATCCTTTGTTGACCGTGAGAGCTTATTATGGGCTAAGTTGGGACACCCCTGCAGGGTATTATCTTTCGAAAGCCGTGCCCGCGGTTATGAGGCAGATGGGAATTTGTTAATGTCCGGTTGTAGAAAACCCAAAGTTGACCTTAATTAAAATACACATCAACCGCGTGTGTAACCGTGATGGTCTCTTCTCGGCGGAGTCCGGGAAGTGAACACGGTGTTGGAGTTATGTTTGACGTAAGTAGTTCAGAATCACTTCTTGATCGCTACTAGCTTCACGACCGCGCCTTGCTTCTCTTCTCGCTCTCTTTTTGTAATGTAGCCACCATATATGCTAGTCGCTGTCGCAGCTCCACCCCACAACTCTGTCCTTCCTATAAGCTTAAATAGTCTTGATCTCGCGGGTGTGAGATTGCCGAGTCCCCGTGACTCATGATTCTACCAAAAGCAGTTGCAGGTGCCGGCGATGCCAGTGCAGATGACGCAACCGAGCTCAAGTGGGAGTTCAACGAGGAACGTGGTCGTTACTATGTGTCTTTTCCTGATGATCAATAGTGGAGCCCAGTTGGGACGATCGGGGATCTGTGTAGCATTTGGGGTATCTTCTTTTATTTTGGTTCCGTAGTCGGACCTTGAGTGTAATCTGAATGATGGATGTTTAATTATGTATTGTGTGAAGTGGCAAATCAGTAAGCCAACTATGTATCTCTTTCCCTTATGTATTACTTGGGTTGTGTGAAGATTACCTCACTTGCGACATTGCTTTCAATGCGGTTATGCCTCTAAGTCGTGCTTCGACACGTGGGAGATATAGCCGCATCGAGGGCGTTACAGAATGTTTCGTCTACGAGCCCTATCCCTCGGTTTATAACCCGATACTTAGGTTTACACATAGGTTGGTTATATCTAGGATAATTGTGGTGTAAACGACTCATGAACTGCAAGTGCACAGGGCTGTTTTAGCACTTTCGTTGTGATAAGTAGAGTGTCGAACCCACAGGGAACTGATAGGAAGGCATCACAAACCCCGCAACTAAGTTGCCACTTTCACGCAGCCACGTACACACCCAAAACCGAAGTTTGGAAATAGTCTACTCTATCGTTGCTAGGAAAACTAGATAAAAGGGCAATTGACTAAACTACTAACAAGAAGGTAAAAACAAGAAACATAAGACACTAAGTTACTAGAGGAAGACGCTTGAGTAGTGAACGTTCTCGAGGGGTCTAGAATCACTACCATATATGAACTATCGTATTCTTTAGTAACTGGTCAAATGCATAAGTGGATGGAGCCGGTACAACACACGTTCTACTCGAAGTAGACTTCGTGCCACGCATGCCACCATCATAGTCTCCCCCACAAGGTTACAACTAATGACAATTAAGGGTTGCCCCATGGACATGGCCTCGCTAAGGGTTCTCCGTCGTTCTCCAATCCTTTGCAAAGGTGAGGAACCAAGGTTTTTACTGTCACCTCAAATTACCCCAATATCCCCAACCATCATAAGGATTGTAACATGCTTCATGGCACAAGGCATAAATGTGAGTGGGCGCTCCTCTCAACATTCGTGAAGGCTACTAACTCGAATCATGAACAAGTAATATTATATCGCAACAAATATCATATAGGGTTCAACCATATCCTTAAGAACTAGTACAACTACTCAATCAAACACATGCAGGTTATAGACAAGTTACAAGCCGGCATCAAGCCGGATGAAGGGAGGAGGCATGGTGGTGTTGATGGATGTTGGGGATATAACTACTGGGTATGAACCGCCTAGGAGGGGTCGGGTCATACCACTGGCGATTTATCAATGAAGATGGCGGCTCATACAAGCCCATTGATGGCCCAAGACCCAGAGGCGACTTGAGGCCCAAGAGGATGAACCGCCATATGTGTATAACTTTTTTTGTAAGGCAAGCGTAGTTAGTCACCGAGTCGGACACGCTGTGTATGAGCCGGCCGGGACTCCGTGAGCCGTCGGGTGTCAACCTGTGTATATAAAGGGACGACCCAGTGGCGGTTTAGGGACAAGAAACAATAGATCGAGAACTAGGTCAAGCGTATTCGCTCCCTGGTAATCGAAACCCAAGCAATACAACTCCAAACTGGAGTAGGCCCTTTACCTCCACCGCGAGGGGCCGAACCAGTATAAACTCTCTATGTCCTTTATCCCGATTAACCCCTTTAAGCTAACCTAGTTGCGATGGCTCCACGACTAAGTCCTTCTGCTAGGACATCTGTCGTGTCAAGTCCACGACAGTTGGCGCCCACCATGGGGCCAGCGCATGATGGTTGCGAGTTCTTGAAGAGCAACTTCGAAGGGATCAAGGGATATGTTGTGGGTCGGATGACCAAGAGTCGTCGCGGCAAGCTCTACATCGACGACGCAGGCTGGGGCCCCGAGGTTGGCTCAATTGAATACGGGTACCGGGTCCCCTTCGGCGGAATCCACGTCTTCATCAGCAAGATTGGCGAACCGGGCCCTGATCCGGACACCTGCATCGACACCATCGAGACGGCTCAGCGTGCACGACCCGCCCAGGTTCAACCCGCCGTGAAGCATGCCTTTGTTGGTTTCATCCATGGGGCAGAATTTGAGGAAGGATCTGTGTCTGGTGGTGAGACGGCCATATACTCTGATGGTGAATCGTCCACGGGCGAGACCAATTCAATGTATCAAGTGCAAGACGACCAACTTGGGGGCTGTTCCGATGGCGACAGTATTCCGGACCCCTACGAGCCGCCGAACAGGGTTGTAATTTTCATGGCCGACACACAACCGGCGCTCGTCTCAACGACCGCCGCGACTATGACTTCCAGCTCAACGGCTGCGGCGACGGCTGGTGCTAGCGGCACTGCATGCCTGCCGGCTCAAGTTCTAACAGAGTTATTGGAGGCTTTCGGGACTTTGATGGGGGTGGAGGTGACCCCGGACAACCAGGAACAACCTAAAGTGGATGTGGCAAAGCTACGAGATGAGATAGCTCAAGCCAAGGAGGAGCTGGCAGCTGAGAATGCCAGGATAGCCACGGAGCGAGTTGTTTTGGACGCTGAGGCACAACGGATTCAGGCAAAGTTGTTCCGGCTCACCTTGGATCAAAACACTTCAAATGCCATCATGAGAAGGAGGCACCAGAGTCGTTTACCTCCGGCTTATGATGCGAGAAATCTCTTCAACACGCCTGGGGCAGGGACCAGTGACCCGCATGTAGTGAACCAGGCGGTTGAGGCGCCCGTGACCGGAGCACCGGTTCAGCCGCGTGCTATGGATCCGCCTCGTTTGGATGTGACTCCGCCTCAGCATGTTCCGACACTGCCGAGCCATTATTCTAACCCTTTTGATAACATGATCGTTGCGGCGACACGATTGGTGGCTCTCCTAGTTGAGGGCGAGTCTCCAGCCGTGATAGAGACGCGGAGGGCCAGAGAACTTCTTCAGACAGTTGTGGCTCAACAGGTGGCTTATTCGTATAGCCGTGAACGGATTCACTCAACTCCACGTCCAAGCCGGAGTTACAGCAGGCACATTGAGTCGCCAGCAGTTTCAAGCAGTGAGCAACACCATAACCAGCCTCGTAGGCATGATCCGACGCGCGATGGTGTCGATGCTTAGACTTTGGTGGATCAGGGCAGGGCGCGTCGGGAGGCTGAGTTGGCGTCCCAGCTGGCGGCTCAATAGCAATCTCCGGTTTATCTGTCAACATCGGTGGAGGCAGGAGTGACCTCTAGAACCTTGGGTGTGCCATGTTTAGTACCGGCTCTGCGTGACGAGCGTTTGCCTAAGGATTTCAAGGGTCCTCGTAAGGTGCCAAATTACACGGCAGATCAGCCCCATGAAGCTTGGATTGAGAGCTATGAAATGGCCATGGAGATGCTGGATGTTGTGATGATGCATGTGCTAAGTATTTCACCATGATGTTGGATCGGCTCATACTTGGTTGAAAGGGCTGCCCGCTAACTCCATTAGATCATGGGCAGAGTTGAAAGCTCGTTTTATCCAAAACTTTAAAGACACGTGCAAGCAGTCCATGTCGATCCTGGATTTGGATTCTTGTGTCCAAGGTGAGGGCGAGTCAACAACCAATTGGGTGCGCCGAATCTCAGCTATTATACACTCATCGAACAGTATCAACGCCAATTCAGCAGTCCTGATGTTGGAGAAGAACTGTCGTTCCCCCCCCCCTTAAGAAGAAACTAGGGCGTCTTAAACGCCATTGCAATGACATGGGCGAGCTCATGGCGGCTCTCGCCAAATATGCCGAATCTGATAGTACCAAAGACCCCGACCCTGATGAAGAGAAGGCGGGTAAAGGGAAGAAGAGTGGCAGTGCAAAGGGACAGCAACATAACATGGCGGGTCACGGTGGCAATGGTAAGCGCAAGGCTGAGGGCGGTTTAGACTTTGTGGCCAACACCAATACGCAGAACAATAATAAACGTAAGAAGGGAAAGCCACCCCGGCTTGGAGGGCCAAAGTTTAACATTGAAGCGATGATGAATCAACATTGTCCAAAGCATGGCACGCACGAGAAGCCGACCAATCATTTGTGGAAGGACTGCTTCATCATGAGGGAGTATAGGAATTCCAATTTTTTCCAAAACAGTCATGGCCCGAATGGCGGTTCAGGGTCTGGCTCTCACAGGCCTGGCTTTGGTGGTGGCGGCTCAAACTCTGGTTTCCAGGGCCAAGGCAATCAAGGTGGTTTTAATCAGCAGTCCGGTCAAGGGAATTAGCAGCAGCAATCTGGTTATCAGAGTAATCCAAAGCAGTTGAATAGTGGACAATATCATGTGTTCACTACGAGCTTGTGTAAACGTGACCAGAAGATTCATAAAATGGCGGTGAACGCAGTTGAGCCGGCGATTCCCTGTTACTTGCGATGGTCTGAACATCCTATCCTTTGGAGCCGCGAGGATCACCTACCCCGGGTTGATAATCCGGGTCATTTAGCTTTGGTGGTTGCGCCTCAGGTCGGAGGTTACAGGTTCACTAAGGTGCTCATGGATGGAGGCAGCAGTATCAATATCCTTTACTACGAAACTTTTCGTCGTATGAGTTTAACTGACAAGGACCTTAAGCCATCTAACACTGTTTTTCATGGTGTGGTGCCTGGTAAGTCAGCATATCTAGTGGGCAAGATAGCTTTGGAAGTGGCTTTCAGTGATGATCATGATTCCAGAGTTGAGACATTGACCTTTGAGGTGGTTAAGCTTAAGAGCCCTTATCATACTTTGTTTGGGCGGCCGACTTATGCTAAGTTCATGGCAAGGCCCTGTTATGTTTATCTACAGCTCAAGATGCCGGTTACAAGGGTACCATCACAGTACATGGGAACCGGAAGATAGCTTTGGAATGTGAAGAGGCGATGCTACTTATGCTGAGTCTGTTTGTGCAACAGAAGAGTTGAAGTTGTACAAAGACAATGTTGACCCAGTAGACATGACGCCTTTGAAGAAGCCAACCACAGAGCATGACCCTTTGTTGAAATTTAAGTCAGCAGATGACACTAAGCTGGTTGATTTTGTTCCTGGCGATTCATTTAAACAGTTTAGTATCAGTGCTAATCTGGATCCAAAATAGGAAAGCGCGCTCATCGAGTTCATCCGTGAGAACCGGGACATCTTTGCATGGAAGCCTTCAGACATGCCAGGTGTACCGAGGGAACTCGCTGAGCACACTCTCAATATTGATCCGGAGTTTAAACCGGTCAAGCAATTCCTTCGTCACTTCAATGAAGAGAGGCGTAAGGCCATTGGTGAAGAAGTGGCCCGGCTCTTGGCGTCTGGGTTCATTGTTGAAGTTTTCATCCTGAGTGGTTGGCTAACCCGGTGCTGGTGCTTAATAAAAATGGTACTTGGTGCATGTGTGTGGACTACACAAAACTTAATAAAGCCTGTCCGACTGATCCTTTTGCTCTCCCTCGTATTGATCAGATTATTGATGCTACGGCGGGTTGTGAGCGTTTGAGTTTTTTGGATGCTTATTCTGGGTATCATCGGATCAAGATGGCAGTTAAGGAGCAGGAGAAGACAACCTTTATCACTCCCTTTCGAGCCTTCTGCTATGTGTCTATGCCTTTTGGGCTCAAGAGTGCCCAGGCGACTTACCAACGGTGCGTTCAAAATTGCCTTCATGATCAGATTGGACGCAATGTTCATGCTTATGTGGATGATATTGTTGTGAAATCCAGGAAGAGGAAACCTTGATAGATGATTTGAAAGAGACCTTTGACAATCTCCGGGTCTATAAGATGATGCTTAACCCGGCCAAGTGTGTTTTTGGTGTGCCAGCAGGCAAGCTCTTGGGTTTTTTGGTTTCTGAACGAGGCATTGAAGCTAACCCGGAGAAAATCAAGGCTATCACTTCCTTGGCTAAACCGACGTGTATTAATGATGTTCAGCGTCTGGTGGGTCATATTGCGGCCTTAAGCCGGTTCATAAGCCGATTGGGAGAAAAATCTATCCCTCCGTACCAGATGATGAAGAAAACAGATCACTTTGTCTAGAGTGATGTTGCTGATCAGGCATTTGAAGCCTTGAAGAAACAATTAGCTAAACCTCTGATCCTTGCTGCTCCCATTGACAAAGAGCCTTGTTGTTATATGTGGCTGCCAATAGCCAAGCTGTCAACGTAGCAATTTTTGAGGAAAAGATGGAATCAGGCAAGGAATATCCGGTTGAGTGGACGGTTTTATTACATCAGTGAGGTGCTCATTGAGTCCAAGCAGAGATATCCGCATTGACAGAAGCTGGTATATGGGGTGTTCATGGCTAGTTGAAAGCTCAAGCAATATTTCCTTGGTCATCCCATCACTGTGGTTAGTTCTGCTCCTTTAGGGGATATTATTCAGAACAGAGAGGCCACAGGTCGGGTAGCCAAATGGGCCATTGAGCTTGGACCCCCATGGTTTGAAGTATATGCCTCGGACAGCTATCAAGTCTCAAGCACTTGTGGATTTTATCAATGACTGGACTGAGATGTAGATGCCTGAGGAGAAGCCGGATAGCACATATTGGACTATTCACTTCGATGGATCCAGGCAGTTGGAGGGCTCGGGGGCTGGAGTTGTTTTGACTTCCCCACGAGGTGATAAATTTTGTTACATTTTAAGATTGATGTTCCCTTGTGCTAACAATGCAGCTGAGTATGAAGCCTTACTCCATGGTCTTCGGATGGCTAAAGAGATGAATCTAAGCCGGGTGAGGTGTTTTGGTGACTCAGATTTGGTGGCTCAGCAAGTTTCAGGCACTTGGGATTCTAAGGACCCACTCATGGCGGCTTACCCCCACGAGGTTGATGCTATTGCCCGTCATTTCAAAGGTTATCAAGTGGAACATGTTGATCGAAGGAAGAATGAGGCGGCTGATGCTTTGAGCCGGTTAGGGTCCCAGGCTCCCAGTGTAAGCCGGTGCCACCTAACGTTTTCCTTGATATTCTGCATAACCCTTCAGTCAAATTGCCTACGGAGGAAGATCTTGCTATTCCTGACCCGGAGGCACAATTGGTGGCAGCTCTTCATGCTATTCCTGATTGGACAGTTCCATATTAGTCTTATATGACCCAGGGCGAGTTACCTGAAGATGAAACTTCAGCCAGGCAGATAACCCGGCGGTCTAAGTCAATGACTATTGTCAATGGATAGTTGCATCATTGCAGTGTCACAGGGACGTTTCAACGTTGTGTTTCTCCTAAAGAAGGCCGTGAGATCCTACGAGAGATTCATGAAGGAGATTGTGGTCATCATGCCGGCTCTAAGTCTCTTGTAGCCAAGGCTTTCCGTCAGGGATTTTATTGGCTGGCGGCTCATGCTGACGCAGAGGATTTTGTCAGTAAATGTGATGGCTGTCAGAAATTTTGAAGACGAGCTCATGTGCCGACTCAAGAATAGCGGATGATTCCAATTACTTGGTTGTTTGCAGTCCGGGGGCTGGATGTGGTTGGGCCTTTGAAACGGTCCAAAGATAAAAAGACCCACCTTTTGGTGGCGGTTGACAAATTCACAAAGTGGGTTGAGGCAGAGCCGGTCAGTAAGTGTGGCGCTGCAGCAACGGTTGATTGTCCGGTTTGGCTTTCCTCATAGCATTTTAACTGATAATGGCACAAATCTGTCCAAGGGTGCTATGAAAGAGTTCTGTGAATGGGAGCATATTCGTCTTGATGTATCATCAGTGGCTCACCCCCAGTCCAATGGCCAAGCTGAAAGAGCCAATCAAGAAATCTTGAGAGGCATTAAGCCCCGGCTTATGGTCCCTTCTTGAAGGGCCTTGGGTTGTTGGGTGGAAGAATTGCCTTCAGTGTTATGGAGCATCAATACTACCCCCAACAGATCTATGGGTTACACGCCTTTCTTCATGGTTTACAGAGTAGAGGCGGTTCTCCCTAGTGACATCCGTCACGACTCGCCCCGTGTGGCGGCTTATGTTGAAGCTGATAATGAAAAAGCACGTCAGGATGCTCTTGACCTGTTGGATGAGGAGCGTGACCGTGCGGCGGCTCGTTCGGCGATTTACCAGCAAGATCTGTGTCGTTATCATAGCCGTCGGGTTAAAACCAGGACCTTTCAAGAAGGAGAGTTGGTGCTCTGGCTCATCCAGGATCAAACCGACATGCACAAGCTATCCCCACCTTGGGAAGGACCCTTTGTGGTCAGCAAAAATCTGAACAACGGGTCATACTACCTTATCGATGTTCGAGACCACAAGGACTCACGCACGTCGGAGGAGGAGACCCGCCGGCCGTGGAATATTGCTCATCTTCGGCCTTATTACACCCGAGCCACCGGCTCTTGTGATGTACATACTTCTATCAATGTATATATTATGATGAATGTAATAAAGCCGGCACCCCTGATAATTCAGGGCCTCCGTCGTTCCATTTATGAGAATATGAGTCTTTATTGTCACTTCATAGGATCACTTGGGGGCTTCCTTCTTATTGAGCATAGCTATGACTACCCTCTTGGTCCGGCTTGTACGCCATTATTACAAAATACTTGAGGGCTTCCTGCTCACTGAGCATAGCTATGACTACCTGATGTCTACTACGCAACTTTATTCTTGTAGACACGTGTTGGGCCTCCAAGCGCAGAGTTTTATAGGACAGTAGCAATTTTCCCTCAAGTGCATGACCTAAGGTTTATCAATCCGTGAGAGGTGTAGGATGAAGATGGTCTCTCTCAAACAACCCTGCAACCAAATACAAGAAATTTCTTGTGCCCCCAACACACCCAATACAATGACAGATTGTATAGGTGCACTAGTTTGGTGAAGAGATGGTGATAAAAGTGTAATATGGATGGTAGAAATATTTTTTTATAATCTGAATAAATAAAAACAACAAGGTAGCAAATAGTAAACGGGCACAAAAACGGTATTGCAATGCTTGAAAACAAGGCCTAGGGTCCGTACTTTCACTAGTGCAACCTCTCAACAATGCTAACATAGTTGGATCATATGATTATCCCTCAAAGTGTAATAAAGAATCACTCCCAAGTTCCTATTAGCGGAGAACAAAAGATAGAAATTGTTTGTAGGGTACGAAACCACCTCAAAGCTATTCTTTCCGATCGATCTATCCTAGAGTTCGTACTAAAATAACGCAAGCTATTCTTTCTAATCGATCTAATCAAGAGTTCGTACTAAGATAACACCAAAGAAAATTCATATTCATAATACTTAATCCACACAAAGAACTACAGAGAGACCCCAAAGTTTCTATCGGAGAAAAGATAATAAAAACGTGCATCAACCCCTATGCATAGATTACCCCAATGTCACCGCGGGAATCCGCAAGTTGAATGCCAAGACACATATCAAGTGAATCAATATGATACCCCAATTGTCACCTCAAGTATTCATACCACAAGACATACATCATGTGTTCTCATCTTTGAATATTCAATCCAACAAGACAAAACTTCAAAGTGTAAAGACTCAATTCATCACAACAAGAGTATAGAGGGGATAAACATCATATGATCTGACTATATTAACAAAGACCATGATATAGATCACGAGAGAGTGAGGCTAAACACATAGCTACTCGTACAAACCCTCAACCCTGAGGGTGGACTACTCCCTCCTCATCGTGGTGGCCGCCGGGATGATGAAGATGGCCACCGGAGATGATTCCCCCCTCAGGCAGGGTGCCAGAAAGGGTCTAGATTGGTTTTAGGTGGCTACAGAGCCTTGCGGCAGCGGAACTTCTGATCTAGGTTAACTTGAGGGGTTTCAGATATTTGGGAATTTATAGTGCAAAGAAGTGCACGGAGGCCACCGAGGTGAGCACAACCCACCAGGGCGCACCTGGGGGCCCAGGCGTGCCCTGGTGGGTTGCGCCCCCCTCGGGGCACCCCCAGGTGCAGCTCTGGCCCAATGGTGGTCTTCTTGTCCATAAAAAATCCACAAGAAGTTTCGCGGTGTTTTGACTCCGTTTGACATTGATTTCCTGCGATCTAAAAAACAAGCAAAAAACAACAACTAGCACTAGGCACTGGGTCAATAGGTTAGTCCCAAAAATGGATATAAAGTTGCTATAAAATGATTGCAAAAAATCCAAGAATGATAAAATAACAGCATGAATACTTCATAAATTATAGATACGTTGGAGACGTATCAGCATACCCAAGCTTAATTCCTACTCGTCCTCGAGTAGGTTAATGATAAAAGAAATAATTTTATGAAGTGTGAATGCTAGCAAAGTGCACAAGTTTGATCAATGATAATTTCAATCACTTTTCCTAGCATCATAACATCAATTCTTTCTTATAAAACTTCTGATGTTATATTAGCAACCAATTCGCATGTTAAGGTTCAAACAATGAATTCTCTTGAAACTCAACAACCTATGTTCTTAGTCACAAGCAATTGCAATTCAACTTATTCAATAGAGTTTAAGTTAGAGCTCCACATACTCAACCATCATATAGTCTTCTATGATTGCTAACACTCACCGCATACATATGAGCAAAAAGTTTCAACCGGACACATAGAAAGATAAGGGCTTATTGTTTTTGCCTCCCAATGTATTCACCTCAAGGGTGATGTCAACAATAGTAACTCATGCTACCCATATTCAACTGGACATATGTGCCTAGATCTTTTCTCACCACATGATGCTTGCCAAAGGAGAAAAATAAAAAGGAATAGAGAGAAAAACTTTGACTCTTTGCATAAAAGTAAATACTGAAAAGTAAAAGATAGGCCCTTCGCAGAGGGAAGCAGAGGTTGCCATGCGCTTATTTGTTTGTATGCTCAACCCCTTCGTGCAAAAGAACGTCACATTATATTGCCCCTTATGATAGCAACCTTTATTATGCAGTCTGTCGCTTTTATTCTTTGCCATCACAAGTTCGTACAACGCTCAATTTTCTCTTACACTAAATGATCTAACACTTTTAGAAGCAATTTTTATTGCCTTATTCAACCGATGACAACTTACTTGAAGGATCTTATTCAATCCTTAGGTAGGTATGGTAGACTCTTGAAAATAAGATTTGGGTTTAAGGGTTTTTGGATGCACAAGTAGTATCTCTACTTGGTGCGGATTTTTTGGCTAGCAAAGATGGGGGGCAAACACCACATGTTGAAGGATCTATGAAAATATGACTTCTATGTGAATATGAGCAAACATAAATCATTACGTTGTCTTCCTTGTCCAACGTCAACAATTTTGGCATATATTATTTTGATGGGGGCTCACAATCACAAAAGATTTCCAAGATAGTGTATTTGCATCTGAAAGTTCTCTTCCTTATACTAATTATTCGTGAATTGCTTATATGACCAATATTGTGATTGTCAAGCCTCAAAATATTTCACTTTCTAAATCCAATGTGAAGCTACCACTAGGCATGATATAATTTCAACTTCTTGCTATTCAATTCATTCAACAATTTACTCATAGGATATAAGTGAAGCACAAGAGTAATTGACATAGAAAAGGGCTTCCTTGACGGGATGTGAATGCCGCTTACTTAGCCTCCTAGGCAATTATTTGAGGACTCTATTTTATTTAAAAACTTTCAGATCTAAGTACTTTATTAAAACAGCAAGCAAAACAAAATAAAATGACATTCCAAGGATAGCACACATCATGCGAAGAAGCAAAAACTTAGGCTCAACCGATACTAACCGATAATTGTTGTTGAAGGAAGGTGGGATGCCTACCGGGGCATCCCCAAGCTTAGATGCTTGAGACTTCTTGAAATATTATCTTGGGATGCCTCGGGCATCCCCAAGATTGAGCTTATGTGTCTCCTTAATTCCTCTCATATCACAGTTTTCCTAAATCTCAAAAGCTTCATCCACACAAAACTCAACAAGAACTCGTGAGGTAAGTTAGTATAAACCAATGCAAAAACCTTATCATTATCTACTGTAGAAAATCACTAAAATTATTATTTAACATTGCATAATAAATGCCTCTACATATTTAATACTCTTATCCTCAAATAGAATCATTAAACAAGCAAACATACGCAAACAATGCAACCATAACAGCAATCTGCAAAAATAGTACAGTCTGTAAGGAATGCAATATTCATCATACTTCCCTAACTCCAAAAATTCTGAAAAATTTACTAAACTTTAAAAAAATATCAGAGCTTATTTTGCAAAAAGTTTCAGCATTTTATCACATTCTTACTTTTCTAGGGAATTTTTGCAACATCGATAAACTTTCTGTTTTGAAACAGCAACTCATATACTTGCAAGATAAGCATGGCAAAGGCTATACTTGACATTTTTATTGAAAAGAAATATGCAAAAAATTATTCTAAATAACAGCAAGCAAATCCTAACAAAATAAAATGATGCTCCAAGAAAACTCATATCATGTGACGAATGAATACATAGCTCCAAGTGAGGTTACCGATCATGTTGGAGACGAAAGAGGGGATGCCTTCCGGGGCATCCCCAAGCTTAGTTGCTTGGATCTTCCTTGAATATTACCTTGGAGTGCCTTGGGCATCCCCAAGCTTATGGTCTTGTCACTCCTTATTCTCCTCATATCGACATCTCACCCAAAACTTGAAAACTTCAATCACACAAAACTTAAAGAAACTTTGTGCGATATGTTAGTATGATAAAGAGCAAACCATTTCACTTTGGTACTATCAAAGACAAGATTCATAATTGTTTCCACACAATGCCTACTGTAGCATATCATTTCCACAATTTATATTGAGCAATATTGATGTAGGGTGGAACCCTATACGGCCGATCTTTCATGAAAGGAGCGGATCCCGCGATGAACACGAAGAACACAAGGGGAAATCACGAAGGGAAACACAAGAGAAACACTCAAACCAACGAGATTAGGTCACACATATGCTAGATCCGAGTACACATAGAGATCACATGGTCCAAATCCAACAAGAGACGATACATAGGGTAACCGGTTCTTCTCCGAGAGGAGGTCTTGAGGTCTTCCCGTTAGGGGTCTTGAATCCAAGTGGATCTTCTCCAAAGAGGTGACGGTCCCTCACGATGGAGTAGATACGGATGGATGAGCGAAGCTCTATCTCACATATGAGCTAACACAACGCTAACCCTAACTAGGAGGAGGTGGAGGAGTATATATAGTCTAGGTCCATGAAAGGGTAAGTGGGAGAGGGGTACATGGGCTTCGGGCCCGATCTCTGTACGCAGACAGGTACAGGACGTCCGCTGGGGACCGATCGTTCGGTGGCTCGTGGGCTTCCGGACATCCGGTGGTCGTAGAACTTCCGCTATTTCTGTTCTGTGAAGGTGACGTCGGACGTCCGGTGACTTCGGACTTCTGCTAATTTTGGCTCGGGTGTGGTGACACCGGATGTTTCCTAGCCGGACGTCCGCTCGCTATAGCTTGCGTCGGCTAGGACTTGGGCAGGCTGGGCTTCAGGTGACGGACGTTCGGTCCCGACCGGTCGTCCGGTGGATGTAGCTTCCATGGCAACACTTCTTCTTGTCCTTTCCACTTGGTGTCCTCGCGCCTTGTACATTGGATGTAGCTGCTCCGTGGCCTTCCTCCAAGTACCTGATCACACATAGTGTTTCCGCTTGAGGTAGTAGCCATGTCTCATGTATAGCAAGTGGTAGTTCGGAGAGGAGCGAGTTCACCTTATCTTCGATAGCCTTTGCTAGTGCTCTTGTCATTGGTCCAAGTGGTGTCGTGGGAGACGTAGGTAGGTCCATGGGGATGACCTTGGGATGCTCCGCATCATATCCCCTTGATAACCCACAAGTATAGGGGATTGCAACAGTTTTCGAGGGTAGAGTATTCAACCCAAATTTATTGATTCGACACAAGGGGAGCCAAAGAATATTCTCAAGTATTAGAAGTTGAGTTGTCAATTCAACCACACCTGGATAACTTAGTATCTGCAGCAAAGTATTTAGTAGCAAAGTAGTATGGAAATGCTTGATAGCAGTAGCAAAAGTAATATTTTTGGGTTTTGTAGTGATTGTAACAGTAGCAACGGAAAAGTAAATAAGCGTAGAACAATATGTGAAAAGCTCATAGGCATTGGATCGGTGATGGAGAATTATGTCAGATGCAGTTCAGCATGTAACAATCATAACATAGGGTGACACAGAACTAGCTCCAATTCATCAATGTAATGTAGGCATGTATTTCGAATATAGTCATACGTGCTTATGGAAAAGAACTTGCATGACATCTTTTGTCCTACCCTCCCGTGGCAGCGGGGTCCTAGCAGAGACTAAGGGATATTAACGCCTCCTTTTAATAGAGTACCAGACCAAAGCATTAACACATAGTGAATACATGAACTCCTCAAACTACGGTCATCACTGGGAGTGGCCCCGATTATTGTCACTTCGGGGTTGCCGGATCATAACACATAGTAGGTGACTATAGACTTGCAAGATAGGATCAAGAACTCACATATATTCATGAAAACATAATAGGTTCAGATCTGGAATCATGGCACTCGGGGCCTAGTGACAAGCATTAAGCATAGCAAAGTCATAGCAACATCAATCTCAGAACATAGTGGATACTAGGGATCAAACCCTAACAAAACTAACTCGGTTACATGATAAATCTCATCCAACCCATCACCGTCCAGCAAGCCTACGATGGAATTACTCTTGCACGGCGGTGAGCATCATGAAATTGGTGATGGAGGATGGTTGATGATGACGATGGCGACGGATTCCCCTCTCCGGAGCCCCGAACGGACTCTAGATCAGCCCTCCCGAGAGAGTTAGGGCTTGGCGGCGGCTCCGTATCATAAAACGCGATGAATCTTTTTCTCTGATTTTTTTTCTCCCCGAACACGAATATATAGAGTTGGAGTTGAGGTCGGTGGAGCTCCAGGGGACCCACGAGGCAGGGGGCGCGCCACAGGCGGCGCGCCTCCCACCCTCGTGGGACAGGTGTGGGCCCCTGGCCTTGATTCTTTCGCTAGTATTTTTCCTTATTTCCAAAAATAATCTCCGTGAAGTTTTAGGTCATTCCGAGAACTTTTGTTTCTGCACAAAGATAACACCATGGCAATTCTGCTGAAAATAGTGTCAGTCCGGGTTAGTTCCATTCAAATCATGCAAGTTAGAGTCCAAAACAAGGGCAAAAGTGTTTGGAAAAGTAGAATCTGACGGAGACGTATCAACCCCCCAAAGCTTAAACCTTTGCTTGTCCTCAAGCAATTCAGTTGATAAACTGAAAGTGATAAAGAAAAACTTTTACAAACTCTGATTGCTCTTGTTGTTGTAAATATGTAGAGCCAGCATTCAAGTTTTCAGCAAAGATTATGAACTAACCATATTCACAATAACACTTAGGTCTCATGTTTACTCATGTCAATGGCATAATCAACTAGCGAGCAATAATAATAAATCTCGGATGACAACACTTTCTCAAAACAATAATATGATACAACAAGATGGTATCTCACTAGCCCTTTCTGAGACCGCAAAATATAAATGCAGAGCACCTTTAAAGATCAAGGACTGACTAAACATTGTAAATCATGGTAAAAGAGATCCAGTCATAGTCATACCCAATATAAATTAACAGTAATGGATGCAAATGACAGCGGTGCTCTCCAAATTGGTGCTTTTTAAGAAGAGGGTGATGACTAAACATAAAAGTAAATAGATATGCCCTTCGCAGAGGGAAGCAGGGATTTGTAGAGGTGCCAGAGCTCGGTTTTGAAATAGAGATGAATAATATTTTGAGCAGTATACTTTCATTGTCAACATAACAACCGAGAGATGGCGATATCTTCCATGCTACACCAACTATAGGCGGTTCCCAAACAGAATGGTAAAGTTTATACTCCCCCTCCACCAACAAGCATCAATCCATGGCTTGCTCGAAACAACGAGTGCCTCCAACTAACAACAGTACAGGCGGAGTTTTGTTTGCAATTATTTTGATTTGATTTGCATAAAGCATGGGAACTGGGCATCCGGTGACCAGCCATTTTCTCGTGAGTGAGGAGCGGAGTCCACTCCTCTTGAGAGTAACCCGCCTAACATGGAAGATCTGAGACATCCCTAGTTGATACATGAGCTATTCGAGCATACAAAACAGAATTTCATTTGAAGGTTTAGAGTTTGGCACATACAAATTTACTTGGAATGGCAGGTAGATACCGCATATAGGAAGGTATGGTGGACTCATATAGAATAACTTTGGGGTTTAAGGGATTGGATGCACAAGCAGTATTCCCGCTTAGTACAAGTGAAGGCTAGAAAAAGACTGGGAAGCGGCCAGCTAGAGAGCGACAACAGTCATGAACATGCATTAAAATTAATAAATGTTGAGTGCAAGCATGAGTAGGATATAATCCACCATGGACATAAATATCGTGAAGGCTAAGTTGATTTTGTTTCAGCTACATGCGTAAACATGTGCCAAGTCAAGTCACTTAAATCATTCAAAGGAGGATACCACCCTATCATACCACATCACAACCATTTTAATAGCATGTTGGCACGCAAGGTAAACCATTATAAGCTCCTAGCTAATTAAGCATGGCATAAGTAACTATAATCTCTAATTGTCATTGCAAACATGTTTATTCATAATAGGCTGAATCAGGAACGATGAACTAATCATATTTACAAAAACAAGAGAGGTCGAGTTCATACCAGCTTCTCTCATCTTAATCAGTCCATCATATATCGTCATAATTACCTTTCACTTGCACGACCGAACGATGTGAATAATAATAATAGTGCACGTGCATTGGACTAAAATTTGGAATCTGCGAGCATTCAATAAACAGGAGAAGACAAGGCAATATGGGCTCTTGGTTAAATCAACAACAATGCATATAAGAGCCACTTCAACAATTTTATTATGGTCTTCTCCTATCGACCCCCAAAGAAAATAAGGGAAATAAAACTATTTACACGGGAAAGCTCCAACAAGCAAAAGAAGAACGGGAAATCTTTTTGGGTTTTCTTTTAATTATTACTACTTCAGACAAGGAAAGTAACTAACTAAAAGCTACTACTAATTTTTTTGGTTTTTCTTAAGGTTTTTCAAACACACAAGAAGAAAACAGGAAAAAGAAAAATAAACTAGCATGTATGTTACAGCGAAAAAGTATGAGCACCAACAAATAGCAATGAGTGTGTGAACATAAATGTAATGTCGGTGAGAAATACGTACTCCCCCAAGCTTAGGCTTTTGGCCTAAGTTGGTCTATTGCCACGGCTGGCCTGGCGGATATCCAAAGTTATAGTTGGGGTCATACTAAGAAGAAGCCTCGGATTACCACTAGTTGGCAATCACCTCCGGATCCCACTGATAATCAGACTGTCGTGGAGGATCGAATTGTGGTTCCAGCTCTGGCTCTGTAGCTGATGTAGGGTTCTGGTAGGCGTGAATGGCCTCCAACGGAACAAGGTGCTTGCCTGTAGATAAATCAAACAAGGAAGGAGCAGGCAAGGTAATAGTCTCAGGATGATTTTTTACCAAATATTAATTTGTACTTAAGCGCCTTTTCCCTATTCTTAACAATAAAATCATGTGCTACCATACTCTTATAATCTAGATAAACAGGAGGCAGCAATTTTTCTTCTTTCTCATAATGCCTAATAGGTATGTTATAGTGTGCAACGAGGCGCGAGGCGAAGATGCCTCCCAAGATGGGGCCCTTAGTACGGTTAAGGTTTAACCGCTTTGCAACAATAGCGCCCATACTAAATGTGTCATCATGAAATAAGGCATGGCACAAAATAACAATATCAGGGGCACTCAAGTTTCCACAGTTTCCGTGACCAATTAAGCATATACTAGCAAATATAGCAAAGTAACGTAGAACATGAAAGTGTATGCTAGTGATTCGTGCGTCGGAAACCTTCCTTGTTTCCCCTACAACAATGGTATCAATAAACCCATCCACATCGTCACGATGTGGTTCCTCTATGATGCCCGAAAAGGGCGACTTGCAAACCTCACAAAATTCACGAAGGGTCATCTCCTTATACTCATCATATAAATAAAAATCCACTGTAGGTGGTGACCTCCTAGAATGGAAATGAAAATTTTGCACAAAAATATTAGTGAGTAAGAGATACTGTTCGCGTTGGCCGCGGAGGAAGTCGGTGAGGCATGCATTCTCAGCCAACTCATAAAAATCATCATAAATCTCGGGTGCTCTCAAGAAATCATCACAAGGCCATTCACACGGTCGAACCTCCGTGGTGCGAGGCAGATTATATTTGGGCCTCTCTTCTTCTTCACTTTGCTTATCCTTCGAGCATCGGCTCGAAGAGCCCCTCAAAAATCTCTTCATCATTTTCTGAAAATTTCTGAAACTTTTAGTAACTTCAAATAAAAGTGAACCAAACTCAACAAAAATTGATAGCAACTACTCCTACAAGTGCCTAGAGACTATATCATGCATAGAATTACTTGGGACCATATAAATTTGACATGCAAGCTCAAGAACATGGTCACCTAGGAAGCACAAATTTGCAATGAATAAAGAACTAGAACAAAAACTAATTGGACCATTGGAGGAGTTACATACCAAGGAACAATCCCCCAAAGCAGTTTTGTGGGAGGTGCTTTGAGCAAGGAGATCGAAAATCGCAGCAAAATGAGCTTGACCACGTGCTTGAGCTGGTTGGTGATTTTTTTGGGAGGAAGAAGGAGTGTGTGGGTGCTGGAATAAGTGGAGGGGAGCCACCATGGGCCCACGAGGCAGGGGGCGCGCCCTGTAGGGGTGGGCGCGCCCTGGACCCTCGTGGCCAGGTGCTTGCTCCCCCTGCTGTGTTCTCAGTGCCAGATATTCTCAAATATTCCAGAAAAAAATCATATTTCAATTTCGGGGCATTTGGAGAACTTTTATTTTCGAGGTATTTTTTATTGCACGGATAATTCAGAAAACTGACCGAATATACTATTTTTGCTTTATTCATTCTAAATAACAGAAAGTAAAAGGAGGGTACAAAAGGTTGTGCTTTCTAATCCATCTCATGCTCATCAAAAGGAATCCACTAACAAGGTTGATCAGGTCTTGTTAACAAACTCATTCCTAATTGCATGAAACCGGAGAAATTTCGAATAACACTATGTTACCTCAACGGGGATATGCACGTCCCCAATAATAAGAATATCATATTTCTTCTTGACAGTAGGTAGAGGAAATTCAAAACCTCCTAAAATAATCGATGGAATTTTTCCAATAGAATTGATATTGTGGACTTGAGGTTGTTTCCTTGGAAAGTGTACCGTGTGCTCATTACCATTAACATGAAAAGTGGCATTGCCTTTGTTGCACTCAATAACAGCCCCTGCAGTATTCAAAAAGGGTCTTCCAAGAATAATAGACACACTATCATCCTCGGGAATATCAAGAATAACAAAGTCCATTAAAATAGTAACATTTGCGACCACAACAGGCACATCCTCACAAATACCGACAAGTATAGCAGTTGATTTATTAGCCATTTGCAAAGATATTTCAGTGAATGTCAACTTATTCAAATCAAGTCTACGATATAAAGAGAGAGGCATAACACTAACACCAGCTCCAAGATCACATAAAGCAGTTCTAACATAATTCCTTTTAATGGAGCATGTTATAGTGGGTACTTCTGGATCTCCTAACTTCTTTGGTATTCCACCCTTAAAAGTATAATTAGCAAGCATGGTGGAAATTTCAGCTTCCGGTATCTTTCTTTTATTAGTAACAATTTCTTTCATATACTTAGCATAAGGATTCATTTTGAGCATATCAGTTAAACGCATACAAGAAGATAGGTCTAATCATTTCAGCAAAGCGCTCAAAATCCTCATCATCCTTTTTCTTGGATGGTTTGGGAGGAAAAGGCATGGGTTTCTGAACCCATGGTTCTCTTTCCTTACCGTGCTTCCTAGCAACAAAGTCTCTCTTATCATAACGTTGATTCTTTAATTGTGGGTTATCAAGATCAACAACAGGTTCAATTTCTACATCATTATCATTGCTAGGTTGAGCATCAACATGAACATCATCATTAACATTATCACTAGGTTCATGTTCATCACCTAATTGTGTTTCAGCATCAGAAATAGAAATATCATTGGGATTCTCAGGTGTGTCAACACCAGGTTCACTGGAAGCATGCAAAGTCCTATCATTTTTCTTTTTCTTTTTTTAGAAGGACTAGGTGCATCAATATTATTTCTCTGAGAATCTTGCTCAATTCTCTTAGGATGGCCTTCAGGATATAAAGGTTCCTGAGTCATTTTACCAGTTCTAGTAGCCACTCTAACAGCATAGTCATTATTCTTACTATTCAATTCATTGAGCAAATCATTCTGAGCCTTAAGTACTTGTTCTACTTGAGTGGTAACCATAGAAGCATGTTTACTAATGAGTTTAAGTTCACCTTTAACTCTAGACATATAATCACCCAGTGTTCAATCATATAAGCATTGTGTTTTAATTGTCTACCAACATAAGCATTGAAGTTTTCTTGTTTGACAATAAAATTATCAAACTCATCTAAGCATTGGCTAGCAGACTTATAACAAGGAATATCACCTTCATCAAATCTATAAAGAGAATTTACCTTTACTACCTGTGTCGGGTTATCAAGACCATGTATTTCTTCAATAGGTGATGGATTAAGATCATGTATTTCTTCAACATGCGGTAAATTAAGACCATGTATTTCTTCAACAGGAGGTAAATTCTTAACATCTTTAGCTTTTATACCTTTTTCTTTCATAGATTTCTTTGCCTCTTGCATATCTTCAGGACTGAGAAATAGAACACCCCTTTTCTTCGGAGTTGGTTTTGGAATAGGCTCAGGAGTTGGCTCAGGAAGTGTCCAATTATTTTCATTAGTCAACATATTATTCAATAGAATTTCAGCTTCGTCTGGTGTTCTTTCCCTGAAAACAGAACCAACACAACTATCCAGGTGGTCTCTGGAAGCATCGGTTAGTCCATTGTACAAGATATCAAGTATTTCATTTTTCTTGAGAGGATGATTAGGCAAAGCATTAAGTAATTGGAGAAGCCTCCCCCAAGCTTGTGGGAGACTCTCTTCTTCAATTTGCACAAAATTATATATTTCCCTTAAGGTAGTTTGTTTCTTATGAGCGGGGAAATATTTAGCAGAGAAGTAATAAATCATGTCCTGGGGACTACGCACACAATCAGGATCAAGAGAATTAAACCATATCTTAGCATCACCCTTTAATGAGAACGGAAATATCTTAAGGATATAATAGTAGCGAGTTTTCTCATCATTAGTGAACAGGGTGGCTATATCATTTAATTTATTCAGATTTGCCACAACAGTTTCAGATTCATAGGCATAGAAAGAATCAGATTCAACCAAAGTAATTATATCAGGGTCGACAGAGAATTCATAATCCTTATCAGTAACAAAGATAGGTGAAGTAGCATAAGCAGGATCATATTTCATTCTAGCATTCACAGTTTTTTGTTTCAGCTTAGCTAATAATTTCTTAAGATCACTTCTATCATTGCAAGCAAGAAAGTCTCTAGCAGTTTCTTCATCCATAACATAGCCCTCGTGCACAACAGTAATTCATATCTAGGGGAGAATCTTCATCATCACTTTCATCAATATTATCAGTTTCAATAATTTCATTCTCTCCAGCCCTAGCAAGTTGTTCATCAAGAAATTCACCAACTGGCACAGTAGTATAAAGCATAGAAGTAGTTTCATCATAAGTATCATGCATAGCAGAAGTGGCATCATCAATAACATGCGTCATATCAAAATTTATAGAAGAAGCAGGTTTAGGTGTCGCAAGCTTACTCAAAACATAAGGTGAATTAAGTGCAGAGCTAGATGGCAGTTCCTCCCCTCGTAGTTGAGGGATAAAATTTTGTTTTCTTGTCTTTCAAGTTCTTCATAGTGACCAGCTGATATAAATCCCAAGTGACTCAAAGAATAGAGCTATGCTCCCCGGCAACAGCGCCAAAAAATAGTCTTGATAACCCACAAGTATAGGGGATCGCAATAGTTTTCGAGGGTTGAGTATTCAACCCAAATTTATTGATTCGACACAAGGGGAGCCAAAGAATATTCTCAAGTATTAGCAGTTGAGTTGTAAATTCAACCACACCTGGATAACTTAGTATCTGCAGCAAAGTATTTAGTAGCAAAGTAGTATGGAAGTAACGGTAACGGTAGCAAAAGTAATATTTTTGGGTTTTGTAGTGATTGTAACAGTAGCAACGGAAAAGTAAATAAGCGAAGAACAATATGTGAAAAGCTCGTAGGCATTGGATCGGTGATGGAGAATTATGTCGGATGCAGTTCATCATGTAACAATCATAACATAGGGTGACACAAAACTAGCTACAATTCATCAATGTAATGTAGGCATGTATTCCGAATATAGTCATACATGCTTATGGAAAAGAACTTGCATGACATCTTTTGTCCTACCCTCCCGTGGCAGTGGGGTCCTAGCGGAAACTAAGGGATATTAAGGCCTCCTTTTAATAGAGTACCGGACCAAAGCATTAACACATAGTGAATACATGAACTCCTCAAACCACGGTCATCACCGGAGTGGTCCTGATTATTGTCACTTCGGGTTGCCGGATCATAACACATAGTAGGTGACTATAGACTTGCAAGAGAGGATCAAGAACTCACATATATTCATGAAAACATAATAGGTTCAGATCTGAAATCATGGCACTCGGGCCCTAGTGACAAGCATTAAGCATAGCAAAGTCATAGCAACATCAATCTCAGAACATAGTGGATACTAGGGATCAAACCCTAACAAAACTAACTCAATTAACATGATAAATCTCATCCAACCCATCACCGTCCAGCAAGCCTATGATGGAATTACTCATGCACGGCGGTGAGCATCATGAAATTGTGATGGAGGATGGTTGATGATGACGATGGCGACGGATTCCCCTCTCCGGAGCCCCGAACGGACTCTAGATCAGCCCTCCCGAGAGAGTTTAGGGCTTGGCGGTGGCTCCGTATCGTAAAACACGATGAATCTTTCTCTCTGATTTTTTTCTCCCCGAACACGAATATATAGAGTTGGAGTTGAGGTCGATGGAGCTCCAGGGGGGCCACGAGGCAGGGGGCGCCTGGGGCAAAGCGCCTCCACCCTCATGACAGGTGTGGCCCCCCTGGCCTTGATTCTTTCGCCAGTATTTTTTATTATTTCCAAAAATAATCTCCGTGAATTTTCAGGTCATTCCGAGAACTTTTGTTTCTGCACAAAGATAGCACCATGACAATTCTATTGAAAACAGCGTCAGTCCGGGTTGGTTCCATTCAAATCATGCAAGTTAGAGTCCAAAACAAGGGCAAAAGTGTTTGGATAAGTAGATATGACGGAGACGTATCACCCCTCCATTGGGAAAGATCCGACCTCGGATCGAAATCTTCATCACCATGGTAGGGCGAAAGATCCTTGACGTTGAAGACGTCACTCACGTTGTACTTGTCGCACGGGAGGTTGATCTTGTAAGCGTTGTTGTTGTAGTGTGCTAGCACCTTGAAGGGTCCATCGGCTCATGGTAGAATTTTGGACTTGCGTTCGTTCGGGAAGCGTTCCTTGCGAAGGTGTAGCCACACAAGATCTCCAATGTTGAATATCATGGGTTGCTTGTTGACGTTGAGCTTGGTCGCGAGTCGTTGTACTTGGCGCTCGATGATGTGCCTTGTATCTTCATGTATCTTTTTGAGAAAGTTCACTCAGGAACTCGCATCCATGTTGATGCGCTCTTGTAGTGGAAGAGGAAGAATGTCCAATGGGGACAACGGGTTGAAACCGTAGATGACCTTGAAGGGGGACTTGCCGGTAGTCGAATGTCTTGCGCGGTTGTAGGCGTACTCGGCGATGGGTAGGTACTCTTCCCACTCCTTGATGTTCCTCTTGATCAACACCCGTAGTAGAGTGGAGAGTGTTCGGTTCGTCACTTCCGCTTGGCCGTTGGTATGTGGATGGTATGCCGTGGAGAATAGTAGCTTGATTCTGAGCTTGGCGCATAATGTCTTCCAAAAGTAACTCAAGAACTTGACGTCATGATGCGAGACAATCGTCTTTGGCACTCCATGTAGGCGCAAGATTTCTCTACAAAAAAGATTTGCAATATGTGAAGCATCGTTTATCTTGTTGCATGGTATGAAATGTGCCATTTTAGGGAATTGATCCACAAAAACAAACACGAAATCCTTTCCATTTCTAGTCCTAGGCAAACCAAGTACAAAATCCATGATAATATCTTCCCATGGGTGATATGGAATTGGAAGGGGTGTAATAGACTATGAGATTGAACATTGGACTTAGCTTTGCGACATGTCAAAAATCAGCTGGTGAAGTGTGAGACGTCGCGGAACATCCTGGGCCAAAAATAGTTCTTGGAGAGCGTAGCAAATGTCTTGTCACGTCCGAAGTGTCCCATTAGTCCTCCATGAGATTCTTGCAAAAGTAACAAACGAAGAGAAGACTCGGGGATGCAAAGTTTTTTATTATAGCTCTCATAAGATAATCATCTTTGATGTAATAGCGTTCCCAAGATGGATGCGTCAAACAGTTGGCATAAGGAATAGCAAAAGTAGGATCATGTGCATACAAGTCTTTTATGTTCTCAAAGCCAGTGACATTCAATTCAAGTTGAGTAACAAGCATGCATATACGGGAAAGTGCATCCGCCACAACATTTTCCTTGCCTTTGATATACTTGATGACATAAGGAAATGACTCAATGAATTCACTCCATTTAGCATGACGCTTGTTCAACTTAGTGTGGCCCTTAAGATACTTAAGCGTTTCATGATCGGTATGAATGATAAATTCATGAGGTGGAAGATAATGTTCCCATTCACGCAAAACTCGCACTAAAGCATATAGCTCTTTGTCATAGATGGGATAGTTGAGTTGCGCTCCGGAGAGTTTCTCACTAAAGTATTCTATGGGGCATTTCTCTTGCGTTAACACACCTCCTATGCCATTACCACTAGCATCGCAATGAACTTCTAAAGGTTTGTCAAAGTTGGGTAAAGCAAGCATGGGGGCATGAGTAAGCAAATTTTTAAGCTCATTAAATGCGGTATCTTGGGATGGTCCCCAAACAAAAGGCGCATTTTTCTTACTCAAAGCATGCAAAGGTGAAGCAATGGTGCTAAAATCCTTCACAAATCTACGATAGAAACCGGCTAAACCAAGAAAACTACGCACTTGTTGCAAGTTTGTTGGTTGGGGCCAAGTTTTAATAGCATTGATCTTAGACTCATCTACATGAACACCCTTAGAAGATACAACAGAACCCAAGAAAACAAGCTTATCAACACCAAAAAGGCATTTGTTCATATTATCAAAAGGCGCTCTTTCCTAAGAGTTTGTAACACGGTTCTAAGATGGGTGACATGATCTTTGAGAGATTTGCTAAACACAAGGATATCATCAAAGTAGACCACAACAAGTACACCAATATATGGTCGAAAAACAAAATGCATGAGTCACATGAAGGTACTGGGTGTTTCGAATAAACCCATTGGCATAACAAGCCATTCATATAAGCCAAATTTGGTCTGAAATGCGGTTTTCCATTCATCACCTTCTTGGATGCGTATTTGATAGTATCCACTTTTAAGATCAATTTTAGAGAAAATTGTGGCTCCGCTAAGCTCATCAAGCATATCATCTAGGCGTGGAATAGTGTAACGATAACGCACGGTAATAGCATTGATAGGACAACAATCGGAACACATGCGATATGTACCATCTTTCTTGGGAACAAGGATTACCGGGACGGCACAAGGGCTCAAACTTTCTTGTACATGGCCATTGTCGATGAGTTGTTGTACTTGCCGTTAGATCTCCTTAGTTTCCTCGGAGTTGACGCGGTAGGGAGCCTTGTTAGGAAGGGGTGCTCCGGGGATTAGGTCGATTCGGTGCTTGGTGCATCATAGTGGTGGTAGACCCGGAGGTAGCTCGTCGGGGAATACATCTTGGAATTCATGCAATAGAGAAGATAACACTAAAGGTAGATTGTGAGAGGTGTTAGCTTTTGGTGCCTCGTCCTTGCACAAAAGTACATAGTGCATGACACTTGATGGGTTCTCACACACTTCTCTCATCCCACTTTTTGTGGCAAATAGGACTAGATTTTTCTTGTTGCTCATCATGGAGGCACTCAATTTGGGCTTGTGGCTCTCACTCTCCTTTTGGTGGTTCGCTCTCTCACTGTTCTCTCCATGATGGGTGGCTTGCTTGTCAGCGATCACTTGGCTTGGAGACATAGGTCGTAGCACATACTCATTTCCTTTCATCTTGAAGCTATAGTGGTTTGTACGCCCGTTATGGATGACGCCTCGGTCAAATTGCCATGGCCGTCCAAGAAGGAGGTGGCAAACGGACATCAGAACGACATCACACTCCAAGTGTCTTCGTAATCTTCGATCTTGAAGGAAACTTTGACCGTGTGCTCGACTTGTATAGTGCCGGAGTCGCTTATCCATTGAACTTTGTAAGGATGCGGGTGCTTCGTCTTGACCAATTGGAGCTCGGAGCAAAGTTCTTCACTAGCCAAGTTATGGCAGCTTCCTCCATCGATGATGACCTTGACGGACCTTCCATTGATGCCGGCCTTGGTGTGGAAGATATGGCATCTTTGGTCTTCGTCTTGTTGATGTTGAAGTGTCAAGACCTTAGAGACAACAAGAGCAGGGCTCGAATCTTCGTCACAAAAGACTTGATCATCTTCATCTTCGTTCACTTGTTTATGCATGGCCACTTGCTCAATGGCTTCCATTTCCTCGTCACTCATGGAGTCATATGTTCCATCTTCGTTGAGGATCATGGTGCGCTTGTTTGTACACTCAAAGGACTTGTGGCCTCGGCCACCGCATGTGAAGCATTTGAAGGAACTTGTCTTAATGGTATCATCGGTTGGGGTAGAGGATGATGAACCTCTAGGCTTGAAGTTGCTTGTAGTAGGAGGACGACTTGAGGTTGTCGAAGTTTTCTTGTAACTTGACTTGTCGTCGTTGCTTGTAGATGGCTTGGTTGAGGTAGAAGGTGTTGGAGTCGTTGAAGCTTGAGAGTTGGAGAAACCATAGATTTTGGATGAGAACTTGGCATACTTGAAGTCATCTTGCACTTGACGTTCCGCTTTGGTAGCTTGATGCACTAGCTCGATGAGGTTCGAGTATGGTTGGAAGTCGGCGATTTTCTTGATAGGATGCCATAGTTTTCTCATCATCTTCTGTGACATTGGCTCGTATCACGGCAATCTCCATCTCCTTGTAGTACTCTTCAACGCTCTTGGATCCTTGTTTGAGGAGTTGGAGTTTCTTGAAAAGGTCACGGTTGTAGTAGGTTGGCACAAAACGTGCTCTCATGACATCCTTCATTTGCGCCCAAGTTGTGATGGGTGTTTCACCTCTTGCCGCTCAGCGCTCGATGACTTGTTCCCACCAAATGAGGACGTAGTCTTGGAACTCAAGGGATGCCATCGCGATCTTCTTCTCTTCTTCATAGTTGTGCAACATGAAGATTTTGTCAACCTTCAATGCCCATGAAAGGTACTCTTAGGGATCACTGCTTCCGGAAAACTTGGGCCTGGTGAACTTTAGCTTGCCGTAGCATTGCTCTTCATTGTGTTGGGGTCAGGGATGATGACGTCCTTGACGAGGAGGATTGTCTCCCTCAACTTGCTCTTGTCTTGGAGGATTTACATTGTTGTCTTGCTCTTGGTGAACTTGATTTTCTTGCCGAGCTTGTGGAGGAGCTTGTCGAGCTTGAAGATGCACACGAGCTTGATATATTCGTTCTTGAACTTCATCATGAAGCGCTTCTTGCTACTCACGATCTTGTCGGTTGCGCGTGGCTACGGCTCGACTTGAATCTCGGAGGGCACGTTGCGCCTCAAGTGCTTGAGCTTCACGTAGTTGTTGTTCTTGGCATTGTGCCTCGGCATCTTGTGCATCTTGGTGTTGTCGCGCACACTCTTCCTCTTGTGGTTGTCGTTGACGTTGTCGTTCTTGTGCTTGCGCGAAGGTAGCTTGGTTTTGACGGTGTCGATGTTCTTGCGCACGAGCTTGGTCTTGAGAGTCGTTGACGTGTAGAGGATTGTGGTTTGCTTGACGATCTTGACGTGCGACATGATGAAGAGTGTTCGATATCGGAGTACTTGAGCCAGAGATAGTGTCGTCGGAGTGTCGACTCGAGCGGCTCCGTCTTGAGTAGGACGAAGTGGTTGAAGAGCGGTTGACCAACAAGGCACGAATCTCGTCCATTCTTGCATCATTCTCTTGTTTGTGTTTGTCGAGCTTGTTGTCGAAGTAGTCTCTTGTACGTTGCTCGGATAGTCGCAAGTCGGTGGTGAGATGGTCGATGCGGTCACTCATTGCTTGTTGCTCTTAATGCAATGCTCGTTGTGCACCAAAGAGGTGGCTCTTTGTGACGTAGGAGGACATGTCGTCGTCTTGCTCGATGAAGAGTGGGTTGGTAGAAGTACTTGGCCTATCCATCATTCCAAGCGAAATATGTGAGTGGTAGAAAGAGAAGAACTTATACCAAATGTACCTTGACCAATGTTGACGATGGATCAATGATCACTCAAATGTGTAACAAGGAAATAGCACAATTGGTACCAATTCTTGTCGGTTTCTCACACCTACACAAATAGAAGCTTATGGTGGATCTTGGTTAGGATGGTGGCACAAAATTTGATGCAATTGTTAGTGAGCCTCAATAATGTTGGAAAATATTCACAAATTTGCAAATGCAACAAGTAGACCAATAGCAAGATATGGTACACGGAAACACACACGCAAATAGATAAGTGGGGTCGTGCAACCAAGGAATGAGCCAAAATGTGGAATCTACGAAAATGCTCTTGTTGCACAAAACTAGAGAGACACTAGCATGATTGCTCAATAGGCGGATACGAAACTTGTGCACAACCTACTAAGCAAAAATGCAACGACTTCTATCCCAAGTATGCTATATGTATGGTATTATGATGATATGATCCAAGATGATCGAGTATGACAATCTTAATGTAGTATGATGCTATGGTTCTTGCTTATACGCTCTTTGCTTATCTTTTCCTTTTGCTTAAAAGCTTGTTTGGCTCTTTGTCGTTTGAGCTCTTTTCTCATGCAAAACTTCACGAACCAAGATAGCAATTGTGTATATGCGATGACAACCTTGTGACACAAGAGATGATACCAAGATATGCACCACGATGGTATGGTATGTATGCTATGGGAAGTATGATCACTAATCTGCACAAGTCATGTTGCCGGCAATACTCAAAGTCTAGTCTCGATGGGTAAGATACGCAAAATTGGGGTATGGTGGTTATCAATGCAATGGCAAGAATGTACAATGATATCACGATACCAAGATGAGGTTACCATTGTTGCTTACGGTATGGTGTCAAAATGGTTTAGTGGTCGTTGTTGATGACGAGTCCGTGGCGAAGATGAGCGGTGGTGTCGTCGAAGTTGTTCCGTTCCAAGTTAGCCTAAACGCCCAAGGAAACGGAGAAACCACACTCAACTTCTCAAAGACCAAAACGTATCAAAATTTTGTCGGAGTTGGAAACAAGTAGTCGGTGGTTGTTGCGGCAAGTGGTGGAGGTATCGGAGTGTGTATGCGGAGGTGGAATGTGTATCGGGGTTGTATGTGGAGGTGGTGGTGGCCGAACTGAACTTTCTCAGTTTCGTCAGGAAATGTCGGACGTCTGGTGGATTGAGGACGACCAGTGGTCGGATGTCCGGTGGCTGGCAGACTTCCGGTGCCTGGGCGATTTCGGGCACGGGATGACCAGCTAGGGTTCGAGGTGGACGTGGTGAAATTGGTCAAATTCGAGCAATTTTTTGGATGGAAATGGTGGGGATGATGGGGGAAAGCTATATCCACTCGTGGCAAATCAAATCCATGGATCAAATCCAACAAAACTTCATCACACCAACAAATCACAAAAAAAATTGGGGCTATTTTTGGTGGGGAATTTTGAAATTGGGTAAGAAGACAACAAAATCAAGCTAGAAAACGAAGAGGGGGGCTCCGAAATCGTGATCAACGTGGCTCATGATACCAAGATGATGTAGGGTGGAACCCTATAAGGCCGATATTTCACGAAATCATGAAGAACACAAGGGGAAATCATGAAGGGAAACGCAAGAGAAACACTCAAACCAATGAGATTAGGTCACACATATGCTAGATCCGAGTACACATACAGATCACACAATCCAAATCCAACAAGAGACGATACATAGGGTAACCGGTTCTTCTCGGAGAGGAGGTCTTCAGGTCTTCCCGTTAGGGGTCTTGAATCCAAGTGGATCTTCTCCGAAGAGGTGACGGTCCCTCACAGTGGAGTAGATCCGGATGGATGAGCGAAGCTCTATCTCACATATGAGCTAACACAATGCTAACCCTAACTAGGAGGAGGTGGAGGAGTATATATAGTCTAGGTCTATGAAGGGGTAAGTGGGAGAGGGATACATGGGCTTCGGGCCCGATCTCTGTATGCAGACAGGTACCAGACTCCGCTGGGGATCGGTCGTCCGGTGTCTCATGGGCTTCCGGACGTCCTGTGGTCGCAGGACTTCCGCTATTTTTGTTCTGTGAAGGTGACGCCGGACGTGCGGTGACTTCGAACTTCCGCTAATTTTGGCTCGGGTGTGGTGGCACCGGATGTCCGGTCCTGGCCGGTCGTCCGCTCGCTGGGGGTGTGGCCGGTCGTCTGGTCCTGGCCGGACATCCGCTCGCTGTAGCTTGCGTCGGCTGGGACTTGGGCAAGCTGGGCTTCAGGTGACGGACGTCAGGTCCCGACAGGTCGTCCGGTGGTTGTAGCTTCCGTGGCAGCTCTTCTTCTTGTCCTCCCACTTGGTGTCCTCGCCGTCTTGTCCGTGGGATGTAGCTACTCCGTGGCCTTCCTCCAAGTACCTGATCACACATAGTGTTTCCGCTTGAGGTAGTAGCCATGTCTCATGTATAGCAAGTGGTAGTTCGGAGAGGAGCGAGTTCACCTTATCTTCGATAGCCTTTGCTCGTGCTCTTGTCATTGGTCCAAGTGGTGTCATGGGAGACGTAGGTAGGTCCACGGGGATGACCTTGGGATGCTCCGCATAAATATAAGTCATAGAAACTAGAAAACAAGCAAACTATGCATTAAAAAGAGAATCTGTCAAAAACAGAATAGTCTGTAGTAATCTGTACTCAAACCATACTTATGCTAATCCAAAAATTATGAACAAATTAGGACCACGTGAGAAATTTGTATATTAAACTTATGCAAAAAGAATCAACTCAAAATCACTCTTTTGTTAAAAATAAGTATTATTTTCGTGAGCGCGAAAGTTTCTGTTTTTCAGCAAGATCAAATCAACTATCACCCAACATGATCCCAAAGGCTTTACTTGGCACTTTGTTGAAACAAAAGCAATAAAACATGATCAATACAGTAGCATAATTTGTGAACACACAAAAACAGTAGAGGTAAATGTTGGGTTGTCTCCCAACAAGTGCTTTTCTTTAATGCCTTTTAGCTAGGCATGGTGAGGTCAATGATGCTCGCATAAAAGATAAGAATTGAAACATGAAAAAGAGCATCATGAAGCATATGACTATCACATTTTAAGCCTAACCCACTTCCTATTCATGGGGATTTTGTGAGCAAACAACTTATGGGAACAAGAATCAACTAGCATAGGAAGGCAAAACAAGTGCAACTTCAAAACAATCAACACATAGAGAAGAAACTTGATATTATTGAGATAAGTAAGAGCATAAGTTTCTTCCTCATAATAATTTTCAGAAACATCATGAGTGGATTCAACAATATAACTATCACATACAACACTCTTTTCATGATGCACAATCATAGAAGATATATCACTCTTTATGGCATACATGTCATCATAATAATCATCATAGATAGCAACTTTATTGTCATAATCAATTGAAACCTCTTCCAAAATAGTGGATGTATCACTAAATAAAGTCATGGCCTCTCCAAATGAACTTTCATCAATATTGTAATAAGATTCAACACCCTCCAAAATAGTGGGATCACTACTACCTAGAGTTGACACTCTTCCAAACCCACTTTTACCAATGTAATCATCATAAATAGGAGGCATGCTACCATCATAATAAATTTTCTTATCGAAAGTAGAAGGAATCAAATGATCATATTCATTAAGCAAAGCATCCCCAAGCTTAGGAAAAGCATTATTTCTAGCAAATAAATCTTCAAACATTTCATACTCATTAAACATAGCATCCCCAAGCTTGTGGTTTTGCATATCATCACAATCATTCTTATCAATAGCATGAATGGCATCAATAGTATAGCAACCATTATTATCATATTCTTCCAAGAAAATGCTAAAAATATTTTCAAGATCATAAGGGATATTGTTGCCTTCCCAATCATAATCATTACAACAAGTAGTAGGTATCACAAAATCATACTCAATATCATCATCCTCCATCAACATATTTGATTCACTTTCATGAGGCACAATGGTGATAGGAGCAACATTATTTGGGAGAGATACCTTTTTTACCTTTATTCTTTCTTCTTATTTTCTTCTTCTTCACCACACCATGTGTGGGTTTAATTAATTTTTTAAAGCTTCTTGTTGAAGATATTGATTAGATAGGAAGCTCCTCCTCATTACCTTATTCATCATAATAAACACTAGGAGGGTATTGGGAGATATTTTCCCTTTCATTAGTACTCTCTTCATATTCTATTTGTTTTCTTGTCTTTAGATAGTTGGCAATATAAGGATTCTCAATGCAATTTACCACACAAAACATATAAATTTCTTCTAGATCAAAATCAAGAAATCTCTCAGGATTTGGAAAACCCTTGGTTATACGTTTCTTTTCTTCATACCCCAAAAGAAGACTAAGCTCTTTATGATGCTCAAGGGTAATCAAGTTATCACAATTTTTCGACACGATTTGATCATGAAATAATTTGCATTGGAGATTTAAATGACCACGTTCATTGCAAAGTACACAAGGATGGCGAAGAAATTACATCTTTCAGCACAATCATCTAGCCTCTCTTGCAAATTTTTCGTTTCTAAATATTTATGCTTCTTACAAAATCTATCTTCCCTTTTCTATGGGCAATTGCACTCCCAATTGACTCCGCAAAAAGTGACATGCTTATAAAAACATTTTTGTCATGACTTGTGCAATTATCATTAGCATTTTGGATATTCAAAGAATTCATACTAACAACATTGCAATCATGCTCATCATTCAAATATTTTGTGCCAAGCATTTTATTGACTTCTTCTTCTAACAATTGAGCACAATTTTCTGAACTATCATTCTCAAGAAAGATATTATAAAGATGTTCAATAATAGGATGCAACCTAAATTCCATTTTTTGTAGTTTTATTTTTATAAACCAAACTAGTGATAAAACAAGAAACTAAAATATTCAATTACAAGATCTAAAGATATACCTTCAAGCACTCACCTCCCCGGCAACGGCGCCAGAACAGAGCTTGATTATCCCTCAAAGTGTAATAAAGAATCACTCCCGAGTTCCTATTAGCAGAGAACAAAAGATAGAAATTGTTTGTAGTGTACGAAACCACCTCAAAGCTATTCTTTCCGATCGATCTATCCTAGAGTTCGTACTAAAATAACGCAAGCTATTCTTTCCGATCGATCTAATCAAGAGTTCGTACTAAGATAACACCAAAGTAAATTCATATTCATAATACTCAATCCACACAAAGAACTACAGAGAAACCCCAAAGTTTCTATTGGAGAAAAGATAATAAAAACGTGCATCAACCCCTATGCATAGATTACCCCAATATCACCGCGGGAATCCGCGAGTTGAATGCGAAGACACATATCAAGTGAATCAATATGATACCCCAATTGTCACCTCAAGTATTCATACCGCAAGACATACACCATGTGTTCTCATCTCTGAATATTCAATCCGACAAGACAAAACTTCAAAGGGTAAAGATTCAATTCATCACAACAAGAGTATAGAGGGGAGAAACATCATATGATCCGACTATATTAACAAAGCCCATGATATAGATCATGAGAGAGAGAGAGAGAGAGAGATTAAACACATAGCTACTGGTACAAACCCTCAGCCTCGAGGGTGGACTACTCCCTCCTCATCTTGGTGGTTGCTGGGATGATGAGGATGGCCACCGGAGATGATTCCCCCTCCGGCAGGGTGCCGGAAAGGGTCTAGATTGGTTTTCGGTGGCTACAAAGCCTTGCGGCGGCGGAATTTCTAATCTAGGTTAACCCCGAGGGGTTTCGGTACATTTGGGAATTTATAGTGCAAAGAAGGGGTACGGGAGGTCACCGACATGAGCACAACCCACCAGGGCGCGCCTGGGGGCCCAGGCGCGCCTTGGTGGGTTGTGCCCCCATCGGGGCACCCCCCCCCCCAGGTGCAACTCTGGCCCAATGGTGGTCTTCTAGTCCATAAAAAATCCACAAGAAGTTTCGCGATATTTGGACTCCGTTTGATATTGATTTCCTGCGATGTAAACAACAAGAAAAACAGCAACTGACACTGGGCACTGGGTCAATAGGCTAGTCCCAAAAAAATGATATAAAGTTGCTATAGAATGATTGTAAAACATCCAAGAATGATAAAATAACAACATGAATAAATTATAGATACGTTGTAGACGTATCACTACCCTACTATTCCGGCTTATACATCTAGAATAAAATATTACTTGGGGGCTCCTTGTTAATGAACAAGAGCTTTGTTGTCCCTTGTAATAGGCTTGGACGCCAGGTGTATTCACCGAAAATCCGGGTTATCCTGCCTTTGTTTGCCTTCCACTCCGACCAGGTAATCCTAGAATGTCTCGTCGTACTCTTGACAATCAATGTGATGAAGACCTTGAATTTGTCAAAGTTAAAACGGCGATTGGTCATGTGAGATCCGGCTTACAGGTTTGAATTAAGTTTAAACTCAGTGGCTGTGCGGCCCTTGAATAGCACTTGAAATTGAGGCCTGGCAGCCTATGAATGCCTTGGTTTTTTTTTGCCTTATATTTTCTTGGACTATTTTTTGAGATTCATCTTTTGTTGCCTATTGCTATATGGTCGAACACTGATTATGGCCATGTTGCCTTACGGTTCAGATATGAATCTTTCCGGAGTTTTGTTAACCCGGCCTAGTTTTGGACTTTAAGTCGCCAGTATATGATGATCTTGTTCCTGGAGTTCTCACCCTAAGCTTTGGGATGTTACCCTTCACTACTGCAGGATGCTGCTAACGCGACACTACGATCAGAGACCCTTTGACGAAACTTTGTGCGATGCATTAATCACTTACGGGGATGCAAAAAAACTGTCAAAAAAGGTGCAAAACGTTTGCGATGGTGGAGCCATCAAACATGGTTCAGATTTTAGTTGCGTGTGCGATTCAGGGACATGGTTAACCCGTTTGAACTGTTTGCGATGAGGCAGAACAACAGAAACAGGCAGCCATATCAATGTGTGTGCGATATACAACATACAGTTTGCTCCGATGAATCGGTTGCTATTAGGGAGTGCAACATAAACGGTTAGTGAAATCAAGGTGTGTGTGATATAGGGCATACGGTTCACTCGGACGAACTGTTTTCGATTAGTGAACGCAACAGAAACGGTTCAACTTAACAAGATGTGTGTGATACGTGGCAAACAGCCCACTCGGATGAACTGTTTGCGATGATAAATTACAACATAGACGGTTAATACAGTTAGTTCATGTGCAATTCTATGTGTACAAAAAACTTCGGAAAATGCAAACTAGTTGCTTGCGGGGGCTAGGAGTATCGCACACGATGCATCTACGAGTACTCGTGTGCGATGATTAGTAAGTTAGACATACATTTCTTTATGTTAACACTTGTGTGATAAATAACACGTGGCACCAGATATGGTATTCGGGTTGTGTGTGTGCTCCACTTAGTCTTCCTGCGCTCCAGCGAATGCTTCCCGCGCTCCAGCGAATGCTTCCCCCGCTCCACATGGGCGAATTGTAAAATCCACGCCTATTCCCTCACCGGTTTCCCGCCACCAGCTAACGGCTTGCTGCATATAACCCAGGCGGCAATGCACCGCCGTGACACTTTGCGAAGATCTAGTCCTCACCCATCTACCACTACAAGAAATATGTCAACTAGTGACCTTCTGTCAGTGACCCTGGAAGAATTGGTCATAGATCTATGACCATTTGAGACCAATTGGTCAAAAGCTGTTCGGGGGGCTCCAAACCCTAAACCATTGCGACCATTTTGGTCAGAAAGGTCGTAATTTCCTTACACGAAATGGTCATAAAGCAAATAGCGCTACTCCGCTGCCTTATTTCTAGTTGTTAACGACCAATATAGATGGTCATAGTGTAGCGACCAGACCCAAATGGATCTAGTGCTCTGTGCTCAGTGTCATCCCTGGATCAGTAATGCTGACACCACACAGTACTTCGAAGGATTTATAGCAGAGTAGCAATCACACACTTATTACATCGTTGTCCACAAGGGAACTTAATACAATAATATGGCTTAAGGCCATCTAATAATAACAGCGGAAGGCTTGGAAGACAAGTGAGTCCATCAACTCCAACGGCATCACTGAGTATAGAACCACGACCTAACACCTTACTCGACGTCTGAAAAGTCTGCATAGCGTGAAAAGTTGCAGCCCGAAAACGGTCAAGACATGGAATATCTTTGGCAATGTAACACATAGAGAACAATGAAGCAACAAGCCTATACTACATGCATATATGGCTGGTGGTAAGGCTCTCTGATTACATTTTGCATAAAGCTGGTTTTCCCTACATCAAAGGAATAATTTTATTTAACTATCATGGTGGTTGTTAAACATTGAGAATGGTTGACATCCTCAATCCCAATTAAAAAGTACTCATTAAAACCCAATAACTTTATTATTAGAAGTAACATGTTGAGATTCACATGATATTCAAGTACTAGATACTCAAGATGTCCATAACCGGGACACGGCTAATCATGATTAGTTTATACACTCTGCAGAGGTTTAGCACTTTTCCCCACAAGACTCGATCGCCTCCGCTTGGTTCTCGTGACTACATGGTGTTTGAGAGACGGATGACCGAGACATAGTCTTTCGTAAGCGCTTAGCACCTTACATGTGGGTAGACCGTACCAACCTACATCCCCTACATCGCCTAGCCTACCCGTAAGAGTTCGCACAACTTAGTCAACTACGCCAGAGCCCATAATTGGCTTGTGGCTGCACACGGAAGTTTCCAGCTTGAATAATCTTATGATCCCTTAGAGCACAGGTGGCGGTCCGAAGAAATACAGGCAAGTCCTGATAGAAACCAGGTGCCTCAATCCACCCAGATGTGTGTTTAGGTTGCCACCTTAAATAAACCATTAATTAACCATCTCACATCTGTCATGGATATTCACTCACCCAATCCACGTCTACTAGCATAGCATGGCATAATCAAGCAAACGTAGAAGTAACTCCCAAGGTTTCATAAGTAAAACAGGTAATAGGTACTACCTCAATCTACTTCCCATCCCACAATTTAATTAGATCCCTGAACATGCAAGTGTTTGAGGGTTGATCTAATGCAATAAAACTGGGTAGTAGAAAAGGCATGATCAAAGTGTTACTTGCCTTGCTGACGATCCACGAGTCCTAGAGATTCGAAGTAACAAGCGGCGCACTCCGGGTGATCTAACACAGACAAACAACAAGCATACAATAAGTACTCATCTAATGCACAGGGAAATCTCGAATAAAAGATCTAACCAGATAGTTCAACTTAAGAACCCTGGTTGCAAAAGAATCGAATCAAATAAAGCATCGAAAATCTGAACTCGAGAGAGAACGACTCGGTTCCAAAGAATCTGAAATTAAGTCAAAATTTTACAGTAGCAAAACTCTGTGTAAGTAGGTTAGTCGAACGGCGGTTTCATAACGAAACTCCAGCGCTTGAATCACCCGATTCCGATAAACGAGCAAGAAATAAAACAGATTTGAAAATTGGATCGAAATCGAATCGAAAAATAATGGATTAAATCCGATTTAAAAGAAAACGATTTAACGGATTGAATAACGGACGTTCGTTAACAGACCTAATCCAACGAACGCGTTCATTGAAACGAACGGGTCGGTGAACGTTCACTAAATAAGAAAACCGAAAAAAAATAAAAACCATCTAGGTTTTTGAAAAAACCCGAACATCGCAAAACCGGATCGGTCTTTTAACAAAACCGGATCGGATCGGATCGGGCGGCGGCTACCTCCGGCGGTCTTCGCCGGCGGGCTCGGCGAGGCTCATGGTCGGGCGACGGGCGGCGAGGTCGGGAGGCGGCGAGGGGCTCGGGTCCCAAGGCCGGCGAGGGCGGCGAGGGCGGCGGGCGGCTCGGGTGGAGGGCGGCGACGGGCGGGCGGGTTGAGGGGAGAGGGGGCGGGGTTAAATAGGAGGGGGGTCGGTTGCCTTGGGGAGGGGCGGCGGGTGTCCGAGCCGGACACGGCGGCGGCGGCGGCGGGCGGCGGGACTCTCCCGAGCGGGGGAGCGAGCGCGAGGGGAGGAGATGGGTCATGGCGGCCGGGCTGGGCTGGCTGGCCGGCTGGCCGGGCCTTGGCCCGGGGGCGTTTTTTAAAACAAAACAAAAGCGGATTAAAAAAAAATACCAAACGAACTCCGATTTTAATAAAATTAATTTTCCCGACTCCTAAAATGAGTCGAACAAAATGAACTTTAAAAGCGGCAAACATGCATATTTTTTTAAATGCTCATTTTGCCTAAGCAAAATAAATCTTCCAAAACCAAATTTTGTTTTATTTATAATACCTTCATTTTTCCTAAATATTGGGAAAGTCATATTATTCCCTCTCTTAAGTTTTTATAGGAAAAACTTTATGAAGATAATTAAATAAATCCAATGATCCTATTTTCAAGATTTGAGAAATCCCAAATATGAAAATAATGAAACTTCCAACTCTCTCCGAGGGTCCTTGAGTTGCGTGAAATTTTCTAGGATCGGAAAATGCGAGAAAAATATGATATGCATGATGACCTAATGTATAACATTCCAAATTGAAAATTTGGGATGTTACAAACCTACCCTTAAGATGAATCTCGCCCTCGAGATTCGGGTTGGCTAGAAAATAGGTGAGGGTGGTCCTTGAGCAAAACTTCCTCTCTTTCCTGTGTGGCTTCATCCTCGGTGTGGTGGCTCCAATCGAACTTTACAAAACTTGATAACCTTGCTGCGGGTAACTCTGCTGGCATAATCGAGAATCTTAACCGGTTTTTCCTCATATGTCAAGTCATCCTTCAACTGAATTGCTTCCAGTGCACCGTGTCTCTTAACGGTACCTCTGCTATCTCGGGTGACATTTCTTCAATCGAGAAACATGGAATACATCATGAACTCCTCAGCAGTCCTTCCGGTAATTCCAACTTATAAGCAACTTCTCCCATGCGTTGCAAAATCTTATCTGATCCAACGAAACGTGGTGCTAACTTTCCTTTTACTCCAAAACGCTTAACTCCTCAAGCGGGGATACTCGAGATATACTTTGTCTCCAACTTCATGCTCAATCGCTTTGGCGCTTTGAATCGGCATAGCTCTTTTGTCCGGACTGGGCTACCTTGAGCACATCTTGAATCAACTTAACTTTCGCTCGCACTCCTTAATCAAATCTGGTCCAAACAAGCGGCGATCTCCGGTTTAGGTCCCATAACAACGGTGTCCTGCACCTTCTTCCATACAAAGCCTCGAAGGTGCCATCTTCAAGCTGGTTTGGTAATCGTTGTTGTAGGAAAATTCTCCATACGGCAAATTGTCATCCCAGCTAGATCCATAATCTAGGGCACAAGCTCTCAAAGATGTCCTCCAAAATCTGATTGACTCTCTCGGTCATCCATCGGTCTCAGGTGGAAAGCTGTCTTGAATTCCAATCGGGTTCCCAATGTTTCGCATAACCGGTTCCAAAATTTCGAGGTAAACCGGGTTCCTCTATCTCGACACGATGCTCCTCGGAACTCCGTGTAAGCACACAATTCTGGTCATGTATATCTTTGCCAACTTAGCAATCGCTATAGGTGGTCTTGATCGAATAAAATGAGCTACCTTTGTTAAACGGTCGACTATAACCCAAATCGAGTCATATCCTGAACGAGTCTTTGGCAATCCCGTGATAAAATCCATGCCTAGTTTATCCCACTTCCATTCGGTATCGGCAATGGTTGTAACAATCTCGATGGCTTCGATGTTCTGCCTTTACTTTCGACATACATCGCAAATCGCTACATACTCCGCAATATCCTTCTTCATTCCGGTCCACCGGAAAGTATTCTTCAAATCCAAGTACATCTTGGTATTTCCTGGGTGAATCGAATAGGGTGAATCATGAGCTTCTTGTAAAATCAACTTCCGATCTACGGGTCATTGGGCACATAAACACGGTCTTCAAACCATAGGGTATCGTGCTCATCCTCACGAAATCCTTTAGCTTTTCCTTTGCTCATTTTCTCCTTTATAGAGGCAACTTCCTTATCCGCCTTTTGGGCTTCTCCGATTTTGTCCATCGATGTCGATTGAATCTCCAATGTGCTACATAGCCTCTCGGAACTATTTCCAAACATAGGTCTCAAGGTCCTCGGCTAACTCATTGGGTATTCCTCCCATCATTAGGGTATTGGCGTGGCTCTTACGGCTCAATGCGTCTGCTACTTACATTAGCCTTCCCGGGTGATAATGCAATCTCATGTCATAATCCTTGATAAGCTCTAACCATCTCCTTTGTCCGAGATTCAATTCATACGTGTGAAGATGTACTTCAAACTCTTGTGATCCGTATATACTTCACAATGATTTCCAATGAGAAAATGTCTCCACGTCTTCGTGGCATGCACAACGGCTGCTAACTCCAAATCATGAGTGGCATAATTCAACTCATGGGGCTTAAGTTGTCGTGAAGCATACGAAACAACTCTTCCTTCCTGCATAAGCACTGCTCCAAGTCCTCGGCGTGAAGCGCCGCAATACACCTCATAATCCTTAGTCCGATCTCGCAATATCAAAACCGGTGAGGTAACCAATCTTTTCTTCAACTCCTGAAAACTTGCCTCACAGTCCTCACCCATATGAATTTGTTTTCCTTCTTCAACAATTCTGTCATAGGCTTAGCAATCCTTGAGAAATTCTCAATGAACCTTCGGTAGTATCCTGCGAGTCCAAGGAAACTCCGAATCTCTCCAACTGTCGTTGGTGCTTCCCATTTGGTTACGGTCTCAACTTTTGTGGGGTCAACTGCTATCCCTTCTCCGGATATAACATGTCCGAGAAATCCAACTTCCTTTAGCCAAAACTCACATTTGCTGAACTTGGCATACAACTGGTGTTCCCTCAGTTTCTCCAAAACCAGTCGCAAATGTTCCTTGTGTTCCTCTTCATTCTTCGAGAAAATCAAAATGTCATCAATGAACACCACGACGAACTTATCCAAAAACTCCATAAACACTTTGTTCATCGTGTTCATGAAATAGGCTGGTGCGTTAGTCATCCAAATGACATAACGGTATACTCAGATAGTCCATATCTCGTGGTAAATGTTGTTTTGGGTATGTCCTGCTCCCGAATCTTCAATCGATGGTACCACGATCGCAAGTCGATCTTAGAAAACACCTTGGCTCCTTGCAAGCGATCAAACAGATCATTTATCATAGGTAGTGGGTACTTGTTCTTGATTGTTACTTCATTCAATCCACGATAATCAACAACCATTCTTAACGATCCGTCCTTCTTCTCCACTAGCAAAACGGGTGATCCCCAAGGTGAAGAACTTGGGCGTATAAAACCTTTATCCAAAAGCTCCTTAATCGCTTCTTGATTTCCGCCAAATCTGTGGCCGGCATCCTATACGGTCGCTTCGATATCGGGCCTGTTCTCGCAAAAGTTCTATCAAAAACTCAATGTCTCTATCCGTGGCATTCACGGCAACTCTTCCGGAAATACATCAGAAAATCCTTCACCATCGGTACTTCTTCCCGCACCACTCTCGATAAGCAATTAACTTGCGCTCTTCTCACCGATGCCGTGATACATACTTAATCCTTCTTCCTTCTGGTGTGGTGAGCAAAATTGACTTTGTGGTGCAATCTATGTTTCCTCCATACCTTGATAACCAATCCATACCTAATATCACATCCAATCCTTGGGATTCTAGAACTATTAGGTCTGAGGGGAAAACATAGTGTCCAATCCTTAATGGCACGATCACACCATTTACTAGCCATGTACTCACTCCGGGTGAGGTTACTAGCATGGGTGACCTAAGGGCTTGGGTTGGTAACTTGTACTTATCCACAAATCCCTTGATATGTATGAATGCGATGCACCAAGATCGAAAAGAACAACCGCAGTAAACGACTTAACCAAAAACTTACCGACATCGCATCGGGTTGATCTTCAACCTCCTCCACATCAATTTTGTTCACCTTTCCCCTATTTAAAGTGTTGGGCTTCTTTCAAGAGCTTCCATTGCCATTTCCATTCTGGCCTTCTGGACAATCATTGGCATAATGCCCAGTCTTGCGGCACTTAAAGCAAGTAATATGACTCAGGTCTACTTTGGATGGTGTTGACGGGTTGGTGTGATTCTGTCCGTTACTTCCTCCATTCCCGTTCCCATTCTTGGTGCTGTTATGGTTATGCGAATTACCTCCTCCATGGGTATGCTGAAACTGAATTCCTGATTTAGGGGTATAACGAGGTTTCTGCTGAGCTCCAGAGTTATACTTCCCTTGCCCATACTTCCGCTTACGGTTCTCAATTTGTCGCCGCTTTCCTTCAATCATGAGGGCTCGGTCTACTAACTCCTGGTAGTTATTGAAACCGACTACCATCAACGGCATGTGAACTCATCATTCAGTCCTTCTAGGAACTTCTCTGTTTAGTCGCATCAAGAGTAACGCTATCCGGGGCATAACGTGCTAGTTTACTAAAGTCATCCACGTCTTGTGCCAACAAATTCCTTCCTCCTTGGCGTAAGTTGCGAAACTCACGCTTTCTTCATGGCCATAGCTCCTTTGAAACATGGGCAAAGGCGAAAAGCTTGCTGAAATTGATCCCATGTGACGGTGTCTACAGGTAAGTGGTTGTGAAATTTTCCCACCATCTTTGCGGGTCCTTCAAGCCGATGTGCCGCAAACTTCACTCTTTCTCCATCCGTGCATCCTGCAGTTGGTCAGCTCCTTCCTATCTTGCGGAGCCGGTCATACTGCTACAATTGGCTCGGTGCTCTTTGGAATACACCGCGGGTTTAGTCTAAGGAAACGAGTCGGATGATCCGCAGTGGTGGTGGCGGTGGGTTGTTGTTGTTGTTGTTGTTGCCTGGTTCTCGCACCAATGTTTGAATCGAGTATTCGCTTCTGGATCAGTTGGGTGATCTCTGGCGGAAAAGCGAATCCGAGGTCGCGTCTCGGAGGCATCCGATGGGTTTAGAAAAGATGAGAATTTAGAATAGAATGAGGTCTAAGGGAATCACTACCCAAATGCACATGAGCAAATACACACAAAATCACTTCATTCAATCAAACAAAGGCTTACAACGATCTAACTATCGCAAAAGTGTGTGTACTATAATGTTTACATGGAGGGAATACTACTAATATGTGGGGACTTCTACTAATTTGAACCGTGGAAGACTCCATAATGTCCGCTCGACCGTCTTCAAAGTCGGGTTCACTTGGATCCGAATCGGTGTCGTCGATGTTGATGTAGTCGCTTGGGCAATCGACATACTTGGTCTTCATTCCCGGCGCCAACTTCTTCTTCGCTTCTTCAATCTCGCATTTAAGATCGTTATTGTGTCTTGCTAGAGCTACGATCTCGTCCATATAGTCCTTGCGAGTTGTCTTTAGTTCTTCTTCAAGCTCGATGATCCTTCCCTTTGCATTCTGCAACTCCAACATATCGTTGCACATCTGGTTCTCCTGGCGTCGAATGTGCTGGTTTAACTCCTGGATGAATGCTGCAATGGATCTATCCTTCTTAGTGCTGACGACGTCCCATTTGTCATCTCGGCGTCCGCAAATCTGGTAGATTGTGTCCTTAAGGTCTTCTTGATAAACTTCTCCAATGCATCCCATGGTGATGTGAGCTGCCATGCTCTTTCCTGCACTCCAAGTTGGTGCAATCGAAAACACTATCTATAGGCTTGGTGATTGGGGTGAATGTCCTTCCGAACGTGAGCGTGAATCTTCCAGCTCCTCTTCAGCAGAGTGGCGTTGAAAGTCCCGTGAAGCTTGGTAGTCCAATGTTCGTGTACTTGGTAACTTCCTTCAAGTGAAATCCAAAAGGTGTGCCTTCATCCGGTTGGGTGTACTTGATCTTCGCGTCCTTCATCCTAAAGAGAGTAGAAAAGATGAGAAGTTAGAAAATGGGAAGAGAATAGTGATCTATGGTTTTATCTTAGTGGTCATGTCCTCATACAACAGGTGCTCGATACCATTCTCTCAGAGCGACCAGGACCGAATGGATCTAGTGCTCGTGCTCGGTGTCATCCCTGGATCAAGAATGTCGACACCACACAAGATTTCAAGGATTTATAGCGAGTAGCAATCACACACTTATTACATCGTTGTCCACAAGGGAACTTAATACAATAATATGTCTTAAGGCCATCTAATAATAACAGGAAGGCTTGGAAGACAAGTGAGTCCATCAACTCCAACGGCATCACCGAGTATAGAACCACGACCTAACACCTTACTCGACGTCAAAAGTCTCGCATAACGTGAAAAGTTGCAGCCCGAAAACGGGTCAAGACATGGAATATGCCGGCAATGTAACACATAGAGAACAATGAAGCAACAAGCCTATACTACATGCATATATGGCTGGTGGTAAGGCTCTCTGATTACATTTTTGCATAAAGCTGGTTTTTCCCTACATCAAAGGAATAATTTTATTTAACTATCATGGTGGTTGTTAAACATTGAGAATGGTTGACAAAGATCCTCAATCCCAATTAAAAAGTACTCATTAAAACCCAATAACTTTATTATTAGAAGTAACATGTTGAGATTCACATGATATTCAAGTACTAGATACTCAAGATGTCCATAACCGGGACACGGCTAATCATGATTAGTTTATACACTCTGCAGAGGTTTGCACTTTTCCCCACAAGACTCGATCGCCTCCGCTTGGTTCTCGTGACTACATGGTGTTTGAGAGACGGATGACCGAGACATAGTCTTTCAGAAGCGCTAGCACCTTACATGTGGGTAGACCGTACCAACCTACATCCCCTACATCAGCTAGCCTACCCGTAAGAGTTCGCACAACTTAGTCAACTACGCCAGAGCCCATAATTGGCTTGTGGCTGCACACGGAAGTTTCCAGTTTGAATAATCTTATGATCCCTTAGAGCACAGGTGGCGGTCCGAAGAAATACTGAGGCAAGTCCTCGATAGAAACCAGTGCCTCAATCCACCCAGATGTGTGTTTAGGTTGCCACCTTAAATAAACCATTAATTAACCATCTCACATCTGTCATGGATATTCACTCACCCAATCCACGCCTACTAGCATAGCATGGCATAATCAAGCAAACGTAGAAGTAACTCCCAAGGTTTCATAAGTAAAACAGGTAATAGGTACTACCTCAATCTACTTCCCATCCCACAATTTAATTAGATCCTGAACATGCAAGTGTTTGAGGGTTGATCTAATGCAATAAAACTGGGTAGTAGAAAAGGCATGATCAAAGTGTTACTTGCCTTGCTGACGATCCACGAGTCCTAGAGATTCGAAGTAACAAGCGGCGCACCGGTGATCTAACACGCATAAACAACAAGCATACAATAAGTACTCATCTAATGCACAGGGAAATCTCGAATAAAAGATCTAACCAGATAGTTCAACTTAAGAACCCTGGTTGCAAAAGAATCGAATCAAATAAAGCATCGAAAATCGGAACTCGAGAGAGAACGACTCGGTTCCAGCAATCTGAAATTAAGTCAAAATTTTACAGTAGCAAAACTCTGTGTAAGTAGGTTAGTCGGAACGGCGGTTTCATAACGGAACTCCAGGCGCTTGAATCACCTGATTCCGATAAACGAGCAAGAAATAAAACAGATTTGAAAATCGGATCAGAAATCGAATATGAAATATAATGGATTAAATCCGATTTAAAAGAAAACGACGAACGGATTAAATAACGGACGTTCGTTAACAGAACTAATCCAACGAACGCGTTCATTGAAACGAACGGTTCGGTGAACGTTCACTAAATAAGAAAACCGAAAAAAATAAAAACCATCTAGGTTTTTGAAAAAAACCGAACATCGCAAAAAAAAACCGGATCTGTCTTTTAACAAAACCGGATCGGATCGGATCGGGCGGCGGCTACCTCGGCGGGTCTTCGCCACGGGCTCCGGCTGGCTCCCGGGCTCGGGCGACGGGCGGCGAGGTCGGGAGGCGGCGAGGGCGACGGGCGGCGACCTTCGGGCGGGGCGCGGCTCGGGTGGAGGGCGGCGACGGCTGGGCGGGTTGAGGGAGAGGGGGGGCGGGGTTAAATTGACGGGGTCGGTTGCCTTGGGGAGGGGGGCGGCGGGTGTCCGAGCCGGACACGGCGGGCGGGCGGCGTGGCGGGCGGCGGACTCTCCCGAGCGGGGAGCGAGCGAGGGGGAGGGGAGATGGGTCATGGCCGGGCCGGGCCCGGCTGGTTGGGCCGGGCCTTGGCCTGCCTGGGGGCGCGTTTTTAACAAAACAAAACGGATTAAAAAAATACCAAACGAACTCCGATTTTAATAAAATTAATTTTCCCCGACTCCTAAAATGAGTCGAACAAAATGAACTTTAAAAACGGCAAACATGCATATTTTTTTAAATGCTCATTTTTGCCTAAGGAAAATAAATCTTCCAAAACCAAATTTTGATTTATTTATAATATCTTCATTTTTCCTAAATATTGGGAAAGTCATATTATTCCCTCTCTTAAGTTTTTATAGGAAAAACTTTATGAAGATAATTAAATAAATCCAATGATCCTATTTTCAAGATTTGAGAAATCCCAAATATGAAAATAATGAAACTTCCAACTCTCTCCGAGGGTCCTTGTGTTGCGTGAAATTTTCTAGGATCGGAAAATGCGAGAAAAATATGATATGCATGATGACCTAATGTATAACATTCCAAATTGAAAATTTGGGATGTTACACATAGCCTTGTAAATTGTGGTGGGTTGCGATGACTAGGCGCCATCTCATCAGTTTTGCCTATGTGTCATGTCCATGTGTCAATTTTTGCCCTAGGTTGTGAAGCAACCTATATTTCTGTTATTTCCGAAAATTCCCAAAAAATTCTCATAAATTGTTTGGATCATATATTCATCAAATATGTCAAAAACCTTCCTTGCCTAGTTCAAAAATAATTCAACAATATTCATTTTCCTATTCTGTTCAGAGAAGCACTTTGTGAAGGAAGTACCACTTTGGCATGTCCAAATAGTATCCATTTTCTACAGTGCTTTCCTATGCCCAAATAACCATCCTACACCAAATGCCAGCTCAATCCATTCATTATTTTGAGCCCAGCTTCAACATTCAGATTTATGTCCAGTGTGGTACTTTGCAAAGCAAGTACCACCTAGGCTCCTCCTTTTGAGCTGAAAATTTGTGAAGATGGTCTTCTTAGTAACTGATCATCCGCAGCCAAAACTCACGCCCATTAGCCATGTACATTTTTCGTACCGCTAATCAAACACTTGGCTGCTAATTCATGTTTGAGCATCGATCGGTCTCCTCGTGAGAATCTTATGTTGTAATTTTCTTCCTAGCACCTACCTGGGGAGTGCCCAACCCACTAGACATGCCTAGGCCACCCAGAACACATGGCAACACCACGGTCACGCAGTGACCACGCTGGGCATGCGAAGTTCTGGCCTAGAGTTGGGGCCCTCGGCCACCGCCCAAACCTCGACGATATCGCCACCAAACCATGTATTTATGATTAAATTGATCCTTATGTAACTAGAAATGATTTTTGGAAAAATAAATAGCAAACTATGAGGCAGCTGCAGTTCAAATTTGACCCGCTTCCAACTGAATCGGCGGAAATTTGTCTTTTTCACGAGAGGTGGATCAAAACTTTTTGCACCCAACCATTTTGTCAGTTGTGCATTAAATATGTCCTAGTATTTTAGAAAATTGATTTGGTCCAATTTTGCAACAATTATTTGGGAGGTCCTTCACAAAAACCCTCCTTTTTGGCACTCGAAAAATGAAAATGGTTTTTCGTCCAAAGAAAATGAAAACTTCCTTAGGCAACATTGTTTGCCATTCCAATATGCACCCTTGTGCACAATATGAGATCATTTGAACAAACTATGCCATGAATGTGGCCATAAGATTGATCATTTGGCTTGAAAGCCATTGATCTCCATACGTGATAGCCTGTTTCTGAGAAGACTTTTTTAAAATAATTGCCGTATTACAAGTTTGTTATTTTTCCTGGGAACTTGGCCACATATTGTAGCGACCCGACCCGAATGGATCAAGTCTCTGTGCTTAAGTGTCATCCCTGGATCGGTATGCTGACACACACAGTACTCGAGGATTTATAACAGAGGTAAATCACATGTATAAATAACGTAAATACTATTACCTCAATCCAAAATAGCGGAAGTAACAAGGTTGTGGATTCCCATCAACACCAACGACAAAGTTGAGTGTAGAAATCGTAACCCTAACGTATCACTTACTCGTAAATGCGAAAAGTCTCGCAACATGAAAAGTTGTAACCCGAAACGGGTCAAGACATGGAATATCTTTGGCAATGTAACACATAGAGAGTAATGAAAGAATAAGCCTATACTACATGCATATATGGCTGGTGGAAAAGCTCTATGGTTATAAGGTTTTGCGAAAAGCCAATTTTTCCCTACTACAAAGGAATAAATTTATTTAACTATCATGGTGGTTGTTAAACATTGAGAATGGTTGACAGCATCCTCAATCCCAATTAAAAGTACTCATTAAAACCCAACAATATTAATTAAAGTAACATGATGAGATCAACAGGATAATCCAAGAACTAGATACTCAAGATGTCCCTAACCGGGGACACGGCTAACCATTATTAGTTTATACACTCTGCAGAGGTTTGCGCACTTTTCCCCACAAGACTCGATCGCCTCCGTTTGTTTTCTCGCACTACATGGTGTTTGAGAAACGGATGACCGAGACATAGTCTTTCAGAAGCACTAGCACCTTACTTGTGGGTAGACCGTACCAACCTACTTTCCCCTACATCTCGCTAGTCTACCCGTAAGAGTTCGCACAACTTAGTCAACTATGCCAGAGCCCATAATGGCTTGTGGCTGCACACGGAAGTTTCTAGTTTGAATAATCTCATGATCCCTTTGAGCACAGGTGGCGGTCCGAAGAAATACGGCAAATCCTGTCTACCCTGTGTGCCTTGATAGGCAAATCCTGGAATAGCCAGGTGCCTCAATCCACCCAGATGTGTGTTTAAGTTGCCACCTTAAATAAACCATTAAATAACAATCTCACATCTGTCATGGATATTCACTCAAACCCAATCCACGTCTACGAGCATAGCATGGCATAATAAGCAAACGTAGAAGTAACTCCCAAGGGCTTGATAATAAAACATGTAATAGGTACTAACTCAAACTACTTCCCATCCCACAATTTTAATTAGATCCTAATCATGCAAGTGTTTGAGGACAGATCTAATGCATAAAAATAGGGTATGAGAAGAGTATGATCAAAGTGTTACTTGCCTGCAAAGTTGATGAAGATGATTCGCACTCAAAACTCTTGATAGGTCTACTCGTCACACTCTGGTCAATCTATCGTAAGCAATCAATAGTAACCACACATAAGCAATCACTCGAAAGATCGGGAAGAACGAAGAAACAATTCGGAAAACATCAAAACCAAACAAATAACTCTTGCAAAATAAAACAATTTCTAACAGTACCAAAATTATGTGAATTTGTCCTTATCAGAAAATTTAGGTCAAGAGCTTCGATGTGCAAAAAGAATCAACTAAATCGGAGTTACGAAACTCAAGTTATGATCAAACAAAGTTTGAATACAAATCTGTTTGAATTCAAATTTTAAAACTTTCAAAAACATGTTTAAGTTGTATTACTGGATAGAGGAGATCATAACGAAGAAGTGGGCGTTGGTTTCGCTGAATTTGGACTAACGAGTAAAAAGTTATGAGGGTTTGAAAATTGGGGACTAATCTGTGAAAAAATTTATCACGAATAGGTCCCTGGCGTATTTAAACAGAAAATGAAAAATCTAAATTGTGAACGTTCGCTACCGAATGCTAACGAACGAAAACGTTCGTAGAATAAGCTAACCTAAAAAAATAAACCGTTTTTTTAGAGAAAAAAAACAAAGTAACCTAACTAAAAAATAAACCGGACCGGGTTTTTGCGGTTTTTACCGGCTCGGTGGAAAAGACCGACGGCGGCGGCGGTTTTTTGATGTAGTGCGGCGGCGAGGCGGAGGACGCTATTTGGCGAGGCGACCTTGACGGGAGGCGGCTCGGGTCGGCGGCGAGGGGGCGTGGATTTGTGACGAGCGCTGGGCGGCGGAGTCTTGGTGCAGGGCGACGTGTCTTTGCGGCCGAGCTCGTCGGCGACGGCGAGATGCGGTCGAGGGCGGCGTGAGGCGAGGAAAGAGAGAGGGAGTCGGGGCGGGGCTCCGGCTTATAAAGAGGGGGTCGGGGGGGAGCTGCTTGGGGAGGGGCAGGAGGCGGCGGCACCGGAGGCGGCGGCGACGTGGTGGCGGCGGACTCCCGGCGGAGTCCCGCTTCGGGACGAGGGCGACGGGCGACGTAATGGGCCTGGCTGGCTCAGTCTTTGGGCCGGCCCAGTCGGCGAGGGCAAGTTATTTTTTTATAAACATTTTCCAGACAAATGAAATAATAAAACAAATTCAATGAAAATATTATATGGGCATATAATATATCAAAATTTCAGAAAAAGATTTCCTACAAGATGAACATTATTCTAGCTTCAAATAAAATACACACAAATTCAAATAAAGCAAAGAGTGCTTCTGGTCCAATAAAATCCAACAAAAATCATTTTAAAAAATACCAAAATTAATTTAAATTTATTTCTCTCCAATTTTCTGATGTAGGGAATCATGTTACCCTATTTTCCATATATTTTTATTTTTGGAGAAAAATAATTTGAATAAAACTCAAATAACTCCAAATTGAAAGATAAATTCAAAAGAACTTTGAATTTAATTCTTTGAAACTCCCAACTCATATTTCATATAATTTGAAGAAGTCATTTTATCTTCGCTCGTTTAAATCATTGAGTTGCATAAAGCTTCAGAATTGGAAATATTTTTCAAATGAAATTCAAGTATTTTCAACACCCGTTGTCATTTAAATAAATGGAAGAAGTCATGTCATCTTCTCTCCAGGGTTTTGTGATGAAAAGAATTTGAATTCCCGAAGATCATAAAAGCAAAATGAAAGTTTGGGAAAGTCCTTTTATTCCCTCTCATTTAACTTTCAAAAGTTTGGAGCTCACTCACTTTCAAATCAATCAATCAAACAATCAACCAAAACTATCTATTTGTTTATAACATTCCAAAATTTAGAATTTTGGGATGTTACAAACTACCACCCTTAAAATGAATCTCGTCCTCGAGATTCGGAGAGGCTAAAAAGAAATAGGTTAGGGTTTGGGGGTCTTCTCAAAAATCCATCGATCATCACAGGGGTATCGGGTGCTACCACCCTTAGAAGCATGGTTACGGTTCCAACATAACTCATATACTCCATCCTTATTGTTGACAGTGTCGATCTTCTCAGATCCTCTGGATAATTACTTCTCTGGGCTCTTCCGGTAGTGGCATAACCTTTTGCTCAATTCTTTTGTCCCTTTTTTCTTGGTACGGTTATCCCGAAACCGGGTCTTCTTAGCTGACGGGTCTGACACCAGTTCTAAACAACTATCGATATCTCTTGGTGGTCATCAATTTATGGTTTCTCCTGCAGAAAACGAGTCTGTTGAACCTCACCGTATATCCTACGATTGGCAACAGCTGCCGTGTACAAGGGAAAATACTTATACCAATCTAAGGTTCAAACAAGGTTTTGATCGTCGTCTCGCAACTATAGGTAGGTCACTCAGATTTACCATCCCATATAGCAAAGCGAATAATAAGAGTAAGTCGGTATGGTGATCAATCCATCCCGCACCCAAATCATTACCTTGTACATGGTTTAGCGAATCTCGCATTCTAACACCTCGGTCATCCTCACAAGCATTGCAGAATTTCTCTTGTCGACGAACCAAGTTCGGAAAATCCATTGATTCTGCAGGCCAAACAAACATCTATCGTTCCTTAACAACTCTCAGGTTTTGTGTAAACTCCTATAGAATCGTCGGTCGGTAAAATCGTAACTTCTGCCAGGGTTTTTCCTTCAGCAAGAATGTGTTTGCTTCCTGGTAGGTCATGGGGCCTGTGGGTTATGGCCCATCTCATCACTTGCAATCCTTGAACACATCCTCGGGGCAACTGATCATTATCCCAACATCCAACTTCCTGGCATACTTAAATCCATCCAATTGTATTGTCTTCCTTCCTTCTATTGGCACCAGACTAGGACATGATTACTCAGACTCATCATGGAATTTCCATTAATCCATATTTCCAACATCACACCTCCTTTATATCCAATAGTAATTCATCTCTTCATCCTCGTGGGATATCCCACCTTCCGTGATAAAAACTTATACTTATGAAGTCCATACTCCACTTCGTGGAACATCATTATCCTTTCCAGGGTAAAGCGTCCTTACAGGGGAATATTGGCCATCTCTGCATGGCACTTCTTCAACTGGAAAACGTGATACACATCATGAACTCCTGACAGTCCTTCGGGTGACTCCAACTTGTTGGTAACTTCTCCCATACGCTCCAAAACTCAGTATGGTCCTACAATTCTCGGGGATAACTTTCCCTTAACTCCAAATCATTTAACTCCTCGCAGAGATGGGACACAAAGATATGCTCTGTCTCCGATTTCATAGACTACCTCCTTGCGTTTTTGAGTATGCATAAATATTCTGCCTGGACTGAGCTACCTTCAGTCTATCTCGAATCCACTTAGCATTCTCTTCTGACTCCTTGATCACATTTGGTCCAAACAACTGAAGGTCTTCAACTTCATCCCATATCAATGGTGTCGGCTCCTTCTCCCATACAAAGCTTAAAAAGGGGCCATCTTCAAAGCTGGTGGAGTAGCTGTTGTTGTATGAGAACTCCCGTAGGGTAGATTATCATCACTACTAGATCCATAATCTAAGCGCTGCGCTCTCAACATGTCTTCCAGATTCTGATTAACTCTCTCGATTTATCCATCTGCATGCGGATGAAAGGTCAGACTTGAACTCTAGCCTAGTACCCAAAGTCCGGTGCATTTGATTCCAAAACTTTGAGGTAAACCTGTGTTCCTCTATCCGTCTGATGGTCCTCGGAACTCCATGCAGACATATGATCCTGGTCAAATATATCTTGGCCATCTTCGCACTTGTATAGGTGGTTTTCACTGGGATAAAATGAGCCACTTTGGTCAAGCGAGTCAACTACTACCCATATAGAATCATATCCCGTTCGGGTTCTGGGAAATCCGGTAATGAAATCCATGCCAAGCTTATCCCACTTCCATTCGGGTATCGGCATAGGCTATAGTAATCCGTCTGGCTTTTGATGCTCTGCCTTTACTCTCCGGCATACATCACCTATGACTACATACTCCGCAATCTCCTTCTTCATACCAGTCCACCAGAAATGCTTCTTCAAATCCAAATACATCTTGGTGTTTCCAGGGCGAATCGAGTATGGTGAGTCATGAGCCTCCTGAAGTATTAACTTCCTGATCTTTGCATTATTAGGCACATATACACTATCCTCAAACCATAAGGTGTCGTGCTCATCCTTACGAAAACCTTTGGCCTTTCCTTTGCTCATCCTCTCTTTTACCTCAGCAATATCTTTGTCATCCTTCTGAGCTTCACGGATCTTTCTCAACAATGTAGACTGAACTTCCATTGCTTTTAACAAAACCTTTGGGAACAATCTCCAACCAAGTTCCCTGAGATCCTCGGCTAACTCCTTTGATAATCCTCCGATTATGAGAGTATTCGTCCTTGTTTTCTTTATGGTTGTGTCCTATTTCTCCACAAAGCTTGCATGCACTTTCTCCATATCATTTCCATAAGGCCTTAATTTCTGGGACACAAGCCAAGACTTTAACAAAGTCCACTTAAATTCTTTCCAAGTGGTTATTCCTTGCCATCCATTGATGGTTTGGGACATCGTCCACCAAGTAGCAGCACCTCTGTCAAAACACCGGAGAGCATCTTTGGGTCATATACTTTCCAACTATAGTGTTATTCGTCATATGATCTTCCATGTTCTAAATCCATCGGTCTGTCTCCAATTGACTCAGCGGTCGAGGAAAAATACAAGCTCATCTCCATTCATCCTCTAATGAGTCCATGGGTTTTGGGGTAAGGATAAGATAAGGTTGGAGAGAGAGGATGCACACAATTCAAACAAAAGTTTTGAAAAGACAGGTTTTATTGTGGCTATTGGAAAACATCAAACAAATGACAGCTCACAATCGTCGCATCTAACGAAGGTATATAACTGGGGTTTGGTCTTCTAAAGGTCAAATGAATCTTCAATGCCATCAAACTCTTCAAGTCTTGTTCATGTCTCCGATGGCTTCTTATGATCGTGATTGTCCTTCTCAAGTTCTTTTGCAAGATCATCTCTATTGACGCAGAGTCTCGTGGCGTCCTTTAATATTCTCGAGTTGCATTCCAAACTTCTGGTTTCAACTTCCTTGACATGAACCATGATCCCTACTGTCCTTCAGTCCGATTTAATCTTTGATGTCTCAAGGTTTTGCTCCTCTAGCTTGGCTACTTTCAGCTTCTGGTTCCTGAGTTCTTCACGAATTACCTCCTTCTCTAATACAGCTTCCTGCAGATCCACCCTAAACTTCTTGATGTAATACTCAAGATCCTGGCGATACGCCAGCTAAGGTTAAAACTGCATCTTTTGCTGATAGGTGCTCCATCAGTCTTCTGCCATCCAATCATTCCATGCATATGCATGCTTAACTCAGCACGATGACAATAGTATAAGCGGGCGATAACTTCATGGATAGCGTGTTTCTGCTCCTGTCATTTCCATGAGCTATCATTCCATAGTTGATATCTCCTGCCTTAGGGTTTTCCTGACAAAACTTTGAGTTTCTAACTCTCCATGTTCTGGTCTTTCTCCGATACACCTTGATCTCGGGTATTGACAACTTCCTTAGTCTGTCAAATTCCATAAGCGTAACCTTCCTAGGTCATAAAAATCTGGGAATTCTTCAGAGCCTTCAAAATCTCATAGTCTTCGGAGTCTTCAACAGTTCTAGTTTCCATTTACATGGTAAAATCCTCTTCATTCCAAATGGTCTTAGTTGTCCGATATCTTGTCTCCTTGGAGTGGTCTCATCAGTCGAATCTTCAAGTGGTCAAAAGGGAAAAAGGGTATGGTCTCACTAAAAGGGAATATTTGAATAAGCTCAGAAGAGAAGAGAGGTAAAAGATCTTTTTGAAAATGAAGTTGTAGAGAAAAAACTTTCCTATGGGCTTGTCAGTTTCTAGGGTCACGTCCTACAGTCAACATGTGCTCTGATACCATCTTGTAGCGACCCGACCCGAATGGATCAAGCCTACGTTAAGTGTCATCCACGGATCGGTATCTTTGACACACAGTACTCGAGGATTTATAACAGAGGTAAATCACATGTATAAATAACGTAAATACTATTACCTCAATCCAAAATAGCGGAAGTAACTAGGTTGTGGATTCCCATCAACACCAACGGCAAAATTGAGTGTAGAAATCGTAACCCTAACGTATCACTTACTCGTCGTCTGAAAAGTCTGCAACATGAAAAGTTGCAGCCCGAAAACGGGTCAGCACATGGAATATGCTGGCAATGTAACACATAGAGAGTAATGAAAGAATAAGCCTATACTACATGCATATATGGCTGGTGGAAAAGCTCTATGGTTATAAGGTTTTGCGAAAAGCCAATTTTTCCCTACTACAAAGGAATAAATTTATTTAACTATCATGGTGGTTGTTAAACATTGAGAATGGTTGTGACATCCTCAATCCCAATTAAAAGTACTCACTAAAACCCAACAATATAAATTAAAGTAACATGATCAGATCAACAGGAAAATCCAAGAACTAGATACACAAGATGTCCATAACCGGGGACACGGCTAACCATTATTAGATTATACACTCTGCAGAGGTTTTGCACTTTTCCCCACAAGACTCGATCGCCTCCGTTTGTTTTCTCGCACTACATGGTGTTTGAGAAGCGGATGACCGAGACATAGTCTTTCAGAAGCACTAGCACCTTACTTGTGGGTAGACCGGTACACCTACTTTCCCCTACATCTGCTAGTCTACCCGTAAGAGTTCGCACAACTTAGTCAACTATGCCAGAGCCCATAATGGCTTGTGGCTGCACACGGAAGTTTCTAGTTTGAATAATCTCATGATCCCTTTGAGCCTGGGTGGCGGTCCAAAAGAAACAGGCAAATCCTGTCTACCCAGGTGCCTTGATAGGCAAATCCTGGAATAGCCAAGTGCCTCAATCCACCCAGATGTGTGTTTAAGTTGCCACCTTAAATAAACCATTAAATAACAATCTCACATCTGTCATGGATATTCACTCAAACCCAATCCACGTCTACGAGCATAGCATGGCATAATAAGCAAACGTAGAAGTAACTCCCAAGGGCTTGATAATAAAACAGGTAATATGTACTACCTCAAACTACTTCCCATCCCACAGTTTTAATTAGATCCTAATCATGCAAGTGTTTGAGGATAGATCTAATGCATAAAAACAGGGTATGAGAAGAGTATGATCAAAGTGTTACTTGCCTGCAAAGTTGACGAAGATGATTCGCACTCAAAACTCTTTATAGGTCTACTCGTCACACTCCGGTCAATCTATCGTAAGCAATCAATAGTAACCACACATAAGCAATCACTCGAAAGATCGGGAAGAACGAAGAAACAATTCAGAAAACATCAAAACCAAACAAATAACTCTTGCAACATAAAACAATTTCTAACAGTACTAAAATTATGTGAATTTGGCCTTATTGGAAAGTTTAGGTCAAGAGCTTCGATTTGCAAAAAGAATCAACTAAATCGGAGGTACGAAACTCAAGTTATGATCAAACAAAGTTTGAATACAAATCTGTTTGAATTCATATTTTAAAACTTTCAAAAACATGTTTAAGGTGGATTACTGGATATAGGAGATCATAACGAAGAAGTGGGCGTTGGTTTCGTTGAATTTGGACTAACGAGTAAAAAGTTATGAGGGTTTGAAAATTGGGGACTAATCTGTGAAGAAAATTATCACGAATAGGTCCCTGGCGTATTTAAACAGAAAAGGAAAAATCTAAATTGTGAACGTTCGGTACCGAATGCTAACGAACGAAAATGTTTGTAGAATAAGCTAACCTAAAAAAAATAAACCGTTTTTTTAGAGAAACAAAAACGAAGTAACCTAACTAAAAAAATAAACCGGACCGGGCTTTTGCGGTTTTTACCGGCTCGGTGGAAAAGACCGACGGCGGCGGCGGTTTTCCGACGGCGCAAGTCTGGCGGAGTGACGCGTCAGGCGTGGCGACCTTTGATGGGGAGGCGGCTCGGGTGTGGCGAGGCAGGACGGCGACGAGCGCGGGTGGGCGGCGAAGTCTTGGGTGCGGCGACAGTCTTGCTGGCCGGCTCGTCGGCAACGGCGAGATGCGGTCGAGGGCGGCGCGAGGCGAGAGAGAGAGAGGAGTCGGGGCTCCGGCTTATAAAGAGGGGGGGAGCTTCTTGGGGAGGCGGAGGAGGCGGCGGCACGGAGGCGTGAGTGGTGGCGGACTCGAGCGGAGTCCTGCTCGGGGACGAGGGCGGCGTGGGCTGGGCTGCGGCTGGCTGAGTCTTGGCCCAAATTGGCGAGGAAGGTTTTTTATAAACATTTTCCAGACAAATGAAATAATAAAACAAATTCAATTAAAATATTATATGGGCATATAATATATCAAAATTTTCAGAAAAAGATTTCCTACAAGATGAACATTATTCTAGCTTCAAATAAAATACACACAAATTCAAATAAAGCAAAGAGTGCTTACGGTCCAATAAAATCCAACAAAAATCATTTTAAAAAATACCAAAATTAATTTAAATTTATTTCTCTCCAATTTTCTGATGTAGGGAATCATGTTACCCTATTTTCTATATATTTTTATTTTTGGAGAAAAATAATTTGAATAAAACTAAAATAACTCCAAATTGAAAGATAACTTCAAAAGAACTTTGAATTTAAATCTTTAAAACTCCCAACTCATATTTCATATAATTTGAAGAAGTCATTTTATCTTCGCTCGTGAAAATCATTGAGTTGCATAAAGCTTCAGAATTGGAAATATTTTTCAAATGAAATTCAAATATTTTCAACACCCCTTGTCATTTAAATAAATGGAAGAAGTCATGTCATCTTCTCTCCAGGGTTTTGTGATGAAAAGAATTTGAATTCCCGAAGATCACAAAAGCAAAATGAAAGTTTGGGAAAGTCCTTTTATTCCCTCTCATTTAACTTTCAAAAAGTTTCGAATTCACTCACTTTCAGTCAATCAATCAAACAATCAACCAAAACTATCTATTTGTTTATAACATTCCAAAATTTAGAATTTTGGGATGTTACACATATAATGACACAATACGAAGGTTTCCCAATTTTTTGATTTTTTTAAATTTTTATGCGAGTTTCAAAATGCGGTCAAAACGGCGGGAATGACCGTTCCTAGCTTGTGGTTGAATCTTGGAATTTTTTGGTGTTTCTCTTATTAAATAGATACTTATGTACCTAGAAATGATTTTTGGAAAAAATAAATAGCAAACTATGAGGCATTGCAGTTCAAATTTGACCGACTTCCATCTGAATCAGCAGAAATTTGTCTTTTTCACGAGAGGTGGATCAAAACTTTTTGCACCCAACCATTTGGTCAATTGTGCATTAAATATGGCCTAGTATTTTATAAAAATGATTTGGTCCAATTTTGCAACAATTATTTGGGAGGTCCTTCACAAAAAACCTCCTTTTGGGCACTCGAAAAATGAAAAATGGTTTTTTCGTCCAAAGAAAATGAAAACTTCCTTAGGCAACATTGTTTGCCATTCCAATATGCACCCTTGTGCACAATATGAGACCATTTGAACAAACTATGCCATGAATGTGGCCATAAGATTGATCATTTGGCTTGAAAGCCATTGATCTCCATACATGATAGCTCGTTTCTGAGAGCACTTTTTAAAAATAATTGCCGTATTACAAGTTTGTTATTTTTCCTGGGAACTTGGCCACATATAATGACACAAGGCGAAGGTTTCCCAATTTTTTGATTTTTTTGAATTTTTTATGCCCGTTTCAAAATGTGGTCAAAACGGCGGGAATGACCGTTCTAGCTAGTGGTTGAATCTTGGATTTTTTTGGTGTTTCTCTGATTAAATAGATACTTATGTACCTAGAAATGATTTTTGGAAAAAATAAATAGCAAACTATGAAGCAGCTGCAGTTCAAATTTGACCCGCTTCCAACTGAATCGTCGGAAATTTGTCTTTTTCTCCAGAGGTGGATCAAAACTTTTTGCACCCAACCATTTGGTCAATTGTGCATTAAATATGGCCTACTATTTTATAAAAATGATTTGGTCCAATTTTGCAACAATTATTTGGGAGGTCCTTCACAAAAAAACCTCCTTTTGGGCACTCAAAAAATGGAAAATGTTTTTTTCGTCCAAAGAAAATGAGAACTTCCTTAGGCAACATTGTTTGCCATTCCAATATGCAACCTTGTGCACAATATGAGATCATTTGAACAAACTATGCCATGAATGTGGCCATAAGATTGATCATTTGGCTTGAAAGCCATTGATCTCCATACGTGATAGCTCGTTTCTGAGAACACTTTCTCAAATAATTGTCGTATTACAAGTTTGTTATTTTTCGTAGGAACTTGGCCACATATAATGACACAATGCGAAGGTTTCCCAATTTTTTTATTTTTTTTATATTTTTTATGCCCGTTTCAATATGCGGTCAAAACGGCGGGAATGACCGTTCCTAGCTAGTGGTTGAATCTTGGATTTTTTTTTTGGTGTTTCTCTGATTAAATAGATACTTTTGTAACTAGAAATGATTTTTGGAAAAAATAAATAGCAAACTATGAGGCAGTCGCAGTTCAATTTTGACCCGCTTCCAACTAAATCAGCGGAAATTTGTCTTTTTCACCAGAGGTGGATCAAAACTTTTTACACCCAACCATTTGGTCAATTGTGCATTAAATATGGCCTAGTATTTTATAAAAATGATTTGGTCCAATTTTGCAACAATTATTTGGTAGGTTCTTCACAAAAAAACCTCATTTGGGGCACTCGAAAAATGGAAAATGATTTTTCGTCCAAAGAAAATGAAAATTCCCATAGGCAACATTGTTTGCCATTCCAATATGCACCCTTGTGCACAATATGAGAGCATTTTTTTGATTTTTTCATGTGTAAAAGTAGAAGAAAAACAAAAGGAAAAGCACAATTATATGTGCTCTATTCTCATTGGTGGGTTTAGTTGTCACATGGATCGATGACATGGCGCCCATCCATCCGTCCAACTCTCCACCTCTCCATCCAGCCATCCATCCGCAGCCCAAACCCTAACCCGCACCCGCATCCTCCTCACTCAGCTCCTCGCCGCCGCCACCTCCTCCCAGATCTCCCTCTCCCTGACCCAGACCTCCTTCTCTGTGCCATCCCAACCCCGCCGCCGGCCTCCCCCCATCCCAGCTGCCGACGACCTCCTCATCACCCCCTGCGCCGACCATCCTCCCTTCCACCACCCCTCCTGTCCGAGTCGCCCCCTCGCGACCAAATCTCGCGAGCCAATTCCCCTCCCCTCCCCGCACCCCACGGGCGCGATCCAGGCGAAGATGGACTCCGCCGCCCCCCATTCCCACCATCGACGGCCACCACCTCCTCGAGCAGGCGAGGCGGATTGGCGGCCTTGTCCACGCTGATCTGGCGGACACTGCCTCGATCCGGAGGGAGGGATTTGGCAGCCATGGTGATGGGTGTCGCCTCCCTCCTCCCTCCCTCGACGCCCTCCATAGTGATGGCTCCGCTCCCTCGACGCCCGGCGGTCATCCACCCTTAGGCCACCCGCCCAACTTCGTCTTCCCGCAGCAGCTCACCCGCCCCTCCTCCTCCTCCCCGACACGCCTCTTCTCGTCATCGTCCGCAGGTACGTCTGAACCGCCTCCTCCTCCCGCCGATCCTTCGCTTCCCCGTGGCCCTGGGCCGGCTGAGTGGTAAATGGTTGGCTGATGGATAGCTTCGTTTCTGGCTCCATGGCGATTCCAAGATGGTGGTTGTCGACTCATGACACCTTCGAGGACATCCATGCCAAGGTGCAAGGTGCGGCGCCGATCCCCTCCCTTCTCGCCCTAGCTTTTGTACCGATTCTTCACCTTTGTTGTTGACGATTACTATGCGTCATAAGTTTCCCTCTCACGTGTGTTGCCTTTTGCGGTGGAGAAGCTCCCGCCGTATTCTACTACGGTATGCGGTGTGGGTTGTGTAAGTGCCGTCTCCGTGCCATGAATTGGGATTTCGGTGAGTGGTGGAGAGCTACTGTTACATTGTTTGGTGTTGCGTCGGGCGATGGCACCTGTGATCGAGAAGATGAGCAGGCAGTACCCCAAGATACCCGTGTACAAGGTGGACATCGACATGGTGATTAGGGACTGTTTTACAACACATCATCCTCTGTTTTTACACGCAGTTGTAGAAGAATGACGCGACTGTCATGCGTATGTTATGAATTCAGAAACTATAACATGTTTTTTTGCCATGGTGGAGTAAACTGAACAATTAAGTTGCTAGTTCAGTATGTGAGTTGCATCATGAGATCTTTGATAAGAGAGAGGCACTCTCTCCGTTGTATTTTCATTTATTGTCTTTAGTTAATGCGTTCCCATGTCTTGGTAGGTAATCGATATCATGTCCATGTTGATGTCATGCGATCTTTGGCGATAAGTCTGAAATTTTGCGTGCCCAAAATCTAGGCGTCCCGATTTAATTGGGCAGCACTTCTTATCGTCGTTGTAGCTACGCTTACGGTTGTTCTTGAGAAAATCCTCGCTTCTGGGTGCGAGAAAATGGTCTTGCGGTCTTAATTTTTTGATCCAGTGGATTAGGGTCAGATATCATGCCATGTTGTGATGTTTGCTTATTAGGTATGTGCATTGATCTATTCTTGCTAGATGTGCAGCAACGAATTGAGAGATATGATACTGATTCCTTTCTTGTTCAGTGTAAATTTATTACATAAACATGTGGAGGGCACTATGACTGTAGCAGAGTTGGTGATATGATACTGATTCCTTTCTTGTTCAATGTAAATTTAGTTTGAGGAGAGTTGGTGATAAACACTTACAAGTTCATGAATAACTAAGCAACTGTCATGCTGAAAAAACACTTCCTGCTGTAGATTATTAATCTTAATGTCCATGAGTATAGTACGACTCCATATTTGGCAACCACATGTCACAAGAACACCTTGAGACTGCTATTCGCTAAATACCTGTTACTTTTGTTATTCTTTGTTCTATCTTGTTCTATCTTGTTCTGCCTTGTCCTTTTCTAATTGGGGAAAAGCAATAATCCTGTTTGGCTTTTGCTCAAGTGAATTTTTATGTACGTACTATTTTACCCCTAATCAAGTAGTTGATTGATTTGAATATACACATATGATGCAGCACTGGACATGAAGTACATCACAAGGGTCAAGGATTAGGAAGGCTACCCTGCCATGGCAACTCGTCAACAAGGCCAACGGAGGCTCTCTATGCTTTTGACAGCTTGAAGTACATAAGCTGAGCTGTGGCAGGTTATTGCTATGAAGTTCAGTTGACTTGCACATCGCTGCATTATGTTCTTTTACTTCGAGCTACAAAGGTCTCATACTATCATTGCATTGCCTTCATTCTTCTTTGCATACCTATATCTCAAGTATTTTAGATTTCACGCTAGTTGCATATCGCACTTCACTTTGTCGTACATCGTGTTCGATCTCGATCCGAATCCAGATCCATAGCTTGTAATCGCAACTAATGTGTCATGCGTTTTGTGGCAGCAACGGAACTAGCGAGAGCAATTCTCTTCTTTGGTATGCATGTATGCCTCTGATTTGGTCTTACCGCATGTGAGCTCGGTTGTGTCCATTGACGCAGATGTAGCTAATTCATTCCTGTAGATTTGGGGCGGGGGGGGGATCTTTACCCACTTAAATTACTTTTATGTGCTCATCGAATTGGATGGTTGCTCTGGTGTGAATCATACTACTATGCACTAGCGACAATCATCAATGTTTACTCTTTGGAAAATCAATTTGCATTAACTTTTAAACTCGAAACTGTTCCCTTTTCTGTTTGATTCAAGCTTACTCTCATTATAATGTATTGTGTAGTTGTTGTTTCAAACTGTTTTGCTACAAGTACCATAATTTGCATTGAAGATATTGTATTCTGTTGTTGTATCATTGTTTAATAAAACCACAGCATGATGCTCACATGAGATATCCACATGTTTCTATGTTGTTTGATTCAAGCTTAGTCTCGTTATAATGTATTCTATTGTTGTTTTGCTACAAGCTGTGTGTTGATTTGATAACAGGAGTTTCCTTGTCCTGGTCCTATACTGCATTTTGACTCCTATGTTTCTATGCGTGTGTGTTTAATTGATGTTGTTTCAACTTTGAACTGCTTCTGCATATGGCCTATACTACAATTGAGATTTAAATTTGTGGTTGTTCCTCTTTTACAGATGCTCAAGTGTGAAGTGTGAAGCAAGTGTGAAGCCGTGAAGTGTGAAGCCGTCAAGTTCTACTTAGTGAAGAGTAGCATATTGTAGCATATATGTGTTGTAAAGATTGTAATAGATTTATTTAGTGGTATATTTGATGAAATTTATGTGTTCTTTTTGATTATGTATGTGATCTGAAAACTTGTGAAATGGAAACTTGACCAATGGGTCCACTTATGAAAATAATCATCAAATTTGTACATTTCGACATGTGGGACCAATTTGAGAGATGATCATGACAAGTGGGACCCATCTGACTAGTGGGACCAGCTTGAATATATAATGGCTAAAAATAGAAAAGCAATAAATAATAAAAGGCCATGGGCCAACAATAAAAAAGGCTACAACGTTGGGCTTGGCCCATGAAGCCGACCAGAATTAACAAGGAAAAAATAATAAAAGGCTGAATTAATGGGCTCGGCCCATGTAAAACACCTAATAGGACCGGGCTGATTCTTGTGCCACATCAGATTGCCACGTCGGATGCCTACATGGCCTGAGGAGGCTGCTAGTGACCAAAACAAAATAGTAGGCCTATTTTGGTCGTAAACGACTACAACCTTCTCACAGAGAAGGTCGTTAATTTCAGTTTAGGACCGCCAGCTTTTGACCTTCTGTTTTTGGTCACAAAAAGGTCGCAAAGGAAAAACAATGACCTTTTAGTGACCAATAGTCAAGGTCACAAGTTGACATATTTCTTGTAGTGTACCATTAGTTATTCCAAGCATGCCAGGCAGCGACCAAAGCTTCGACGTCAACGCCTACCTGCGTTACATCTTTGGCAAGGAGAACGAGTCGGAGCAGGTCGGGGAGCAAGAGCTTCATTGGCCGGTGCAAGCACCATGGCCCATCGGCAGCGATATCGGCGTCACAGTCCTTGGGAGCACAATTGACATATTATAGAGGAGGTGTGATGAGCAGTTTGCCATCCACCGTGCAAAAGATCCAAAGCTGCTCCGCAGTATGATCGACGACCCACCCGAAGAGCCACTGTCACCAGTGCTCATTGAAAGCCTGATGTCCCGCAAGGAATGGGCAGAGAACCTCTGCGATTCAGTCAAGACAAAGGCAGCCTGCGGCTTCATCATTGCCTGCAGCGGCCGTGTCAACCTCGATCCCGATGATGTGGTGGTGAGGCTCGAGCGCATCCTTGGCAGAGTTGACGTCCCCGACGAAGTAGAACATCGCCAACGTGATATCTTGAGGATGCAGGTGATCGACGGAATTTTCTACCAAGCCAGAGACATGGAAATGGAGCGGTTCCGCGGGGTTTTCATGCGCGATTACTGCTGTCAAGCTCTTACGGAAGAGGCCTAGCAGCCCAAGAGTCTCCAGTGCCGGCAGCTCCGTGGCGAGGCGGGCAGGACACTTGGAGTGAACGGCCGCAAGGGTGCTATCTTGATCATGGAGTCCGAGAAGACCATCGTTGGAAGGCCGCCAGCTCAGCCTTTTAGCTTATATTTTATTATAATTGTATGCATATGTAGGTCGTGAGTGTTCTGGGCCTTGCCGCATTTGGCATTTTAAATTATCCTGAATATGTAAGACAATTATTAATAATTATTAACTGTTGCCATTGTAACTTTGCCTCAACGGCGAGTAGAGCGCGCGCAGGGACGCCAGAGCGGAGGGCGCTGTGGCCGCCTCAACGGCGAGCAACCACGTGGTCAACCTTCTGCCATCAACAAATTTTGACCTTGTTTCTCGTCACATTGTTGATTACAACGCAATAACTAATTGCAAATCTGTTCACAACTATCAAACTAATATGTGTTCACGCTTAGCACCGGGCTATAAAAGCCACCCACTCGAAAATTACTTCACAGCTCCTCTCTTCATCACCCACAAAACTGGTTTTTTCTGTCAAGTCGTTCCGTCGTGACCAATAGGAGGAGTTTAGGATGGACATATAACCGAGTAGCAAAGACCAAGGCCGCAGAAGCACTAGAGAGGTCCCACCGCGAAGCCGCAGCCGCAACAGAGATGTCCTGGCGCGCCACGGAGCCCTCGAACGAGCTCTCACGGGCATGCGAGGGATCTCACAAGCGCATTCACGGCGTTGGCCATCGCGATGAGCCGGTGTTCCTGAAGTCCTTCGCCGGTGATGACGACATTCTCGCTGGCGTCAGTACACAGCAGGAGTTGGTCGACGCCTCGATGAAGATGCTCAAGATCAGTGATGCCTCGGTTGACAAGGCGACCGACCTCGTCGAGCAACTCATGGGTAACAATGAGAAGCTCCTCAAGTTGGTCGCCGAGAAGGAGGAGGAGGCCGCCGGCTGGAAGATGTTGCATGAGCAGAGCAGTGCCTCGGAGATGACGCTGAAAGCGGTCGTCGAGGAATTGATGGGTGGCATAAGGAAGCTCCGGATCGAGCACGAGCAGGAGGTGGAGGAATCTGTGGCTGCTTTCAAGCAAAGTCGTGAGGAATTGAAGAGGGAGTTGGAGGATTTTGCCGCCCGGCGATCCATCGACAAGTAGAGACAGTAGCGACCCAGATCGTTGTCTACAATTTCCTTCTTCTCTTGCCCCTGTGTCTTCCGGGCTTTGCCGCATGTGGCATTTTAAATTATCCAGAATATGTAAGATAATTATTATCTGTGCCATTGTAAATTTGTCGTCATATTATCCGTTGCCATTTTATTTGTGGTCGTATTATCTGTTGCCCTATGTGGCAATTTAAATTAGGGCTGAATACGAGTTGAAAACACGAACAAAGCAAATGATGCCATGGGATCACAAGCAAACACCCTCCGCCCAGGTGCTTTAATTAACCCATTAATGGAGAAGTTGTGAGCGAGTCGGGCGGCGGCTGGTGCATGGAGGTCAAAGAGCTCGCTTCTCGGTGAGCATGGGCGGCCTTGCTGCTCGCACGTGTCCCGTCGAGCCTGCGAGGTGGAGAGGATACACCCTCCCGTTGAGCCTGGTCTTGAGCGTGTGTGCCAGGAGGGCATATCCCCGATGGTTTCTAGGTCGTGTGGGAAGGACCCCCCTATCGCCCACACTCACTTGGCGATGGTTCCAAATGCGTCACGGAAAGGGGTTAAAAACCGTTTGTTTAGGACCGACGTGTACCAGTGCTTCCTGCATATGGTATGATAAGCCGGCGGTATGAATAAATTGAAGAGGGCGTTGTGCTTTCATCTTTGGGCTGTGACCCTTACTACACGATGCATGATAAGCCGGCAGTGTGAACAAATATCACAGGTATGATATTCATTTTGTTATGATTATCTGAGTTTTTTGATAAACCGGCCCTGGTTATGGGCTATTTAGTCATCAGTGGTCTTTACATAGGGTATTATGACCCGCCCTGGGGTAAACCGCTAGGGCACCTATTATCTGCTTATGTGCAGGAAAAATGATAAGTATGGTCTGCATAATTGATGATATTATAAGCATAAGTGGCAGATCTTCAGATAACGGATCAGTAGTGCTATCTAAATAAACGTGCACGATGGCACAGCCGATCATTGTTTTTGACTAGCCTATTACAAGGCATCTGACGACCCAAAAGCATAAATGTTTTTTAAACCGGCTCATGAATTAAGACTTTTAGTCTTGGCGGGTTGAAGCCTACGGATCATCTGCGCAACCGTCTTCATCTCCTTGGCTATCCATTGGCTGGAAGTCAGGCGTAGCCCAGTTGATACCAGTCAAAGCTCTAAACATAGCCTCATCATCAATAAGATTTGATGGATCAATGTCAGGAGCGAAGGTGTGCTTACGCGTCAGTGGGATGAGATCCACCTCTTGATGAACCGACGCCTTTATCTTCTTGTTATCAGCATCATAAGCCGCCTGGTATTGAGATACATTTGTTTCTTCGGCTAGCTTGCTTGCTAATGGACGCATTTCCCTTGGTATTTGTGCAAAATCATCAGCATTGAAGGGAGACCCGTCTTCTTTTTGTAGCGATCCGACCTCAGAAGGTCAAATCTCTGTGTATAAGTGTCATCCCTGGATCGGTAATGCTGACACACACAGTGCTTGAAGGATTTATAACGGAGTTCAAATCACACACTTAGTACATCAAATGTCTCAAAAGAGAACTTATTGCACTAGAAATGGCTTAAGGCCATCTAAAATAAGATAACAACGGAACGATTGGAAGATAAAGCGAGTCCATCAACTCTAACGGCATAGCTGAGTGCACGACAACGACCTAGCGCCCCTTACTCTTCATCTGAAAAGTCTGCAACATGATATGTTGCAGCCCGAAACGGGTCAGCACATGGAATATGCTGGCAATGTAACCTGATGAGAGCAATGAAACAGAATAAATGCTATCACTACATGCATATATGGCTGGTGGAGGCTCTATGGTTACAATGTTTTCTTGAAAAAGCCAATTTTTTCCTACAACAAAGGAATATATTTTGTTTAACTATCATGGTAGTTGTTAAACATTGAGAAGGTTCCTCCAACTCAATCCCAATTAATCAGTATTAATAACCCAACAAATTAATTAGACTGATGAGATCAACATGATAATCCAAGAACCAGATACTCGAGATGTCCATAACCCGGGACATGGCTAACCATGATTAGTTTGTACACTCTGCAGAGGTTTGCGCACTTTTCCCCACAAGACTCGATCTCGTCCGTTGAATTTCTCGCACTACATGGTGTTTGAGAAACGGATGACCGAGACACAGTCTTTTAGAAACATTAACTCTTTACTCTGGGTAGATAGTACGAACCTACATCCCCTACATCTGCTAGTCTACCACTGAAAGAGGTCATGCAACATACTCAACTATGCTAGAGCCCATAATAGCTTGTGGCTGCACATGGAAGTTTCTAGCATGAATAATCTTATGATCCCTTTGAGCCTGGGTGGCGAACCATAGGATGATCACACGGGTACTCCGGGATATCCTAGGACAACACTGGATTCTCCAAGTGCTCGCAACCAATCCACCCAGATGTGTATTTAAGTAAACACCTTAAGTTAACCATTAGTTAACATCTCACATCTGTCATGGAAACACTCAAACCCAATCCACGTCTATGAGCATAGCATGGCAATATAAGCAAAACGTAGAAGTAACTCCCAAGGGTTTGATAATAAAAGGGCAATAGGTTCTACCTCATCAACTACTTCCCAATACCCACATGTTAATCACAACCTAATCATGCAGTGTTTAAGGCTTGTAGCTAATGCATAAAAACTGGGTAATAAAAGGGGTATGATCAATGTGTTACTTGCCTTGCTGACGATCCACAAACCCTAGTGACTCGTAGTAGCACGCTTCGCACTCCGGAAATTCTATCACAAACAAACAATAGCATACATAAGCACTCAAGCATAGATGCAAGGGTTAAACTCAAATAAGAAGATACAATCTGAAAGTTCAACTGAAGAGATTCGATTTGCAAAAAGAATCGGTCAAATCGAAGCTACGGAACTGAAACTACGGTCAAAAGAACTTTGAAATCAAATCTGCTTGAAACCAAATTTTAAATTGTCAAAACCTTGTTCAAGTTGATTAAATAGAAAGAGGGGCTCGAGACGAAGATTTTGGCGTTGGTCTCACTGGATTTGGACGACCGGTTAAAAAGTTGCGAGGGTTTGAAGATCAGGGCTAATCCGCGATAAAAATAATCCCGGATAGGTCCCTGGCCGAAAATAAACGGAAAAAGAAAAATCTATCGGACGAACGTCCGCTAACAGAGACGAACGGGCGAATTCGTTCATTAAAACGAACGAACGTTCACAAACAGAACTAAACCGAGAAAAACCGAACCGATCTAGGGTTTTAAGAAAAAAACCCGATGGTTTTTACCTAAAACCGAAAAAAACGACGGCAAGCTTCCGAGGCGGCTTCGGCAAGGCACGATCATGAGATTTGGCGGCGGCAACATGAAAGCGGCGGTGGCAACGCTGGCGGCGGCGACGGCTCTGGCGGTCAGAGGCGGGAGGGTCGAGGAGAGGAGGTGGCAATGAGGCGACATTTAAAGGCAGGGGCTCGACTTGGTCCAGGGGCAAGCCAGCGGCGTGAGGCATCTTGGACTCACGAGTCCCTCGGCCAGTGGTCAAAAGGAGGCGGTGTTGGCGGCTGGGCTTCGGCCCAGTTCGGTCCAGGAACTTTTTTTATATAAAATAAATTCCGCCGAAAAAGGAAAAAAATCCTAAATGAATAAAAAAATCTAAAAATGCCAAAAACAATTTTCACCGTCGAAATAAAATATTTAGAACAAAGTGAACATTTTCTTGGCCTAAAAAATGCAATTTTGAAAAAATGCATATTTTTCTAATTTCAAATAAAATAGCAATAAAATCCAAATAAAATTATTTATTTGATTTTAACATTTTCCTCCAATATTTCTTTTATTTTGGAGAAGTCATTATCTCCTCTCAATTATTTTATATTGGAAATATTTTCGGAGAGAAAAATAATTAAAACCAATATGATCCTCTTTTCAATACTTGAGAAAATTCAAATATGAAAATGAATGAAATCCCCAACTCTCTTCGTGGGTCCTTGAGTTGCTTAGAATTTCTAGGATCAAAATCCAAAATGCAAATAAAATATGGTATGCATATGATGACCTATGTATAACATTCCAAATTGAAAATTTGGGATGTTACAAACCTACCCCCCTTAAGATGAATCTCGCCCTCGAGATTCGGGTTGGCTAGAAAATAGGTGTGGGTGGTCTTTCCGTAGATCTTCCTCTCGTTCCCTGTGGCTTCATCCTCGGTATGGTGGCTCCAATTGAACTTTGCAAAACTTGATAACTTTCTTTGTGTGTAACTCGGCTGGAAAACTTCGAGAATCTTGATGAGTTTCTCCTCATAGGTTAGATCACTATCCAACTGAATTGCTTCCAGGCAATCAGCATCTCTCAGAGGTATATCGGCCATCTCAAAGATGGCACTTCTTCAAGCGAGAAAGCGTGAAACACATCGTGAACTCAGCGATGCCGGGTAACTCCAACTTGTAGGCCACTTCTCCCATGCGTTCCAAAACTCGGTATGGTCCTACAAATCTCGGGGCTAACTTCCCCTTAACTCCTAAACGTTTAACTCCTCACAGAGGTGACACTCGAAGATATGCTCTTTCTCCGATTTCATAGACTACCTCCTTGCGTTTTGAATCTGCGTAACTCTTCTGCCTGGACTGAGCTACCTTCAGTCTATCCCGGATCAACTTAACCTTCTCTTCGAACTCTTTGATCAAATCTTGTCCAAACAACTGGCGGTCTCCAACTTCATCCCACATCAACGGTGTCCTGCACCTCCTTCCGTACAAAGCTTCAAAAGGTGCCATCTTCAAACTGGCCTGGTAGTTGTTGTTGTATGAGAACTCCGCGTGAGGCAAATTGTCATCTCAACTAGATCCATAATCTAGCGCACAAGCTCTCAACATGTCCTCCAGAATCTGATTGACTCTCTCGGTCTGCCCATCTATCTGCGGATGAAAAGTTGTACTAAACTCTAGCCTGGTGCCCAAAGTCTGGTGCAGCTGATTCCAAAACTTCGAGGTAAACTGTGTCCCTCTATCTGATACGATGGTCCTCGGAACTCCATGCAGACATACGATCCTGGTCATATATATCTTGGCCAACTTCTCACTCGTATAGGTGGTTTTCATTGGATAAAGTGAGCCACTTTGGTCAAATGATCCACTACCACCTAGATAGAATCATATCCCGATCGGGTCCTGGGCAATCTGGCGATGAAATCCATGGCAAGCTTATCCCATTTCCATTCGGGTATCGGCATAGGCTGCAGTAATCCTGCTGGCTTCTGATGTTCTGCCTTCACTCTCTGACATACATCACATACGGCTTGTAAGTGCATCCAGTGCCCCTTAGTGATTTTGGTGTATTGAAGACTTATAGGTTAAGGGACTAATGAGTTTATGAGTGTACACAGGTCTATAAGTCTATGAGGAGTTTGATATTCTGGAGAAAGTCGACCCTAAAAATGAAGTTCTTCGATCAAGACTTTGGTATTCGAAGACTTTCTCAAGACTTTGAAAGTGAAGAAATTGGTGTGACCTTGAAGACTTGGTATTCATTTGAGGAACATGAAGCGTGAAGACTTTTGTTTTCGTAGTTTCGCTTTTCTCTTTCTTGAGTCATAGGAAACACCGTCTTTGTTAAAGGGGTCGAGGAAATACTAAGGAAAAATTTCCATGTGATGCTCAACTCAAAATCCTACACCTACCAATCCCTTCGAGTGAAGCCTTTGAAATCTCAAGCAGTTCAGTCAATTTCTTGATGTGACGAAGATCTTACAGTCACTTAGGAATTTGTTCGACCGAGGAGTTAGGAATTCGCCAAAGGCAAATTGCCTACACAAAGGAGGATCATGATAGCCACGAGGAATTTGAGAGTCAAATTTCCGACCATTCTTTCTACGCGCCAGCTGTCCCAAAATATCTTATCCACATAATGGTCATATCATTGAAGGGCATTTATGTCTTATCATGTCGGGCTGCTCCCTAGGCTATAAATAGCCGCCCCCTACAACCACTAGCTGGTTGGCTGCTCCGAGAGAACTTGACACTTGTCATTTGAGAGCAACCCATCCTCCGAGGACTTTGAGCGAAAATCATCAAGTGAGGAAACCCAAAACCAAACCCCTACAAACCCAAAGTGATTGAGCATCATCAAGAGATTGATCCTGCGTGGATCCGACGCTTGTTACCTTTGAAGACTGTGCTTCTTCCAGACGGTTAGGCGTCATGGTCTAGAGCATCCAAGAGGAATTGTGGATCGCCGAGTGATCGAGTCTGTGAAGGTTAGGAAGTCGCCTGAAGACTTACCACGATTGATTGGACGAGGTCTGTGTGACCTTAGTTCAAGGAGAATACGGTGAGGACTTGGTGTCCTGAGCTGGGTGCTCAACGACTGGGTGTCCGGATCGTGTGTCCTCGGTTTAAATACTCACCGCTCCAACCAGACGTACAACCGAGACAACAGTTGGAACTGGTCTACCAAATCATTATCTTCACCAACCTTCTGGTTCTATTTCCTCAACTCATTCATTTCCTCATTCTTTGTGTTGAGTGTTTGTTCATATATGTGTTTGAAGACTTTGGTCAAGACTTTCTCAATTTCCTCAGTTCAATTTCTTCACCGCTTGTCTTCATCTTGTGTTATCCTGTGATTATGCTTTCAGACTGTGCTTGTCTTCATTTCATCATGATGACCATGCCTCGATTCTGTTATGCTTACTCTTGAGTACTTATTCATTGCAAGTAGTTCTTCGCTAAGGACTTTCCTCACCGGCAAATTCCTCAGTGAAGAATTCATAAAAATCGCCTATTCACCCCCCTCTAGTCGATATAACGCACTTTCAATTGGTATCAGAGCGAGGTACTCCCTTGATCTGTGTGATTTTGGTATAACCGCCTGGAGTTTTAGTTATGTCGACCGCAGGTATGAAGAAAGTGACATGCCCTATCTTTGACGGTCATGATTATCCCAAGTGGAAGGCCATGATGAGGAAGTGCCTCATGGCAATGGACAGCAAGCTGTGGACCGTCACTGAGATTGGTCTTACCGATTTATGCAAGAAGGCAGGCGCTGATGACATTCGCAAGTACACTCGACTTGACATCATGGCAAAGGACATCATCTGTTCCTGCCTATCCAGAGATGAATTCAAGCGCATTATGCATCTTTGCAATGCGAAGCTCATCTGGGACCGAATCTCTGATGTCTATGAAGGTCATCGAACCCGTCATGATCCTTGGTTTGAGGATTTCAAGGAATCTCTCAAAACAATGACTTTCGAACCAGAATCATCATCTTCTGCATCATGTCACATGGCAAAGGGTGACAAGGTAACCGAATGTTCCTCATCCGAGTTTAGTGACGATGAATCTGATGATGATGGATCTGATGATGATATTGAACCTAGTTATACCAAACTTGTTTGCATTGCCACTAAACAACAAACGGCTTTGGAAAAGGTTCAAAACATGCTAGACAAAAGTAATGATATGTTGGGTGAAGAAATCGATCGCACTAAAGCCCTGACTGAAAATCTTCAGAGACTTCAGTCTAGGTTTGATAGCCTTCAAGGTCATCATAACACTCTCTTGTGTGATCACGAGAAGCTTTCTTATGAATTTCTTCAAAGAAAGCAAGATCTTGAGAAGCTAAGAGTGAGTTATGAAGATCTTCAGAAGGAGCGCGATTCATTGCTAGCTCAACAAATCAGCGCTTCTCAGGAAGAATTTTTTCCTCCATGCTTAAAGTGCATTGAACGCGAATCTGCTAATTCTTCACCTAAATGTTCAAATGCTTCAACTGTTACAAATTCTTCACCTGCCTCTACTATCACTAATTCCTCATCTGAGGACATTGCTAGTATCACTGACAATGCAGGGCTGAAGGAATTGTACATGACAGCAGGGGCGGAGACAGGGGGTGCGAGTAGGGGTCAGACACCCCCCATCGCCTCGCGCCCCCTAATAGGTTTCGTTAGGTTCTAAGTATAGTAGTAGTTTAGACGTATATGTATATCTGGCTGACCTGTCGTAGTTATACTTTATTTAGCGCTAATGGCCTAGTATGCCAACTTCCCAGCCCAAAGGCCCAAAGCATCGCTGATCGCTAGGTTATACATAGGCATTAGGATTACAAACCGTCGGTCGGCAGCTTAATTTCCTATCCTTTCCATAATTATGTTCGTGGCTTCTTGCTAGGTCTGCCAGCTCCCTACGTTCTTGCGCCGTCGCCCGTCGTAGCGTCAGTTCTCGGCGTTCTCGCGGCTTCCGCCGTTGTGGTTATGGCACAGCCGCACAGAGCAGAGGGCAGTACACTCCCCGGGAAATTGAATCTATGAGAGAGATCACATCTACTGGTCTGTAATACCGGCATCACATAAACAGATAAAGTTCCAAGGAATCAAGGTACACCACTGGTAAATGGTAATCCATGTGAATCAGTACAAATTCGTTTCAAACCAATGATTTATTTTACTAATTAGGTTAGGTAAGATTGTAATTTAGAAATCTGATTTCACCTCTTGTTTATTATTTCATGGAAAATAGAGTCATTTTACAAACTCATTTGCTTCGAGCTCAAATATCAATGAGAATACAACTTGAGGAGCAACCTATTCTACGTGATAATTCAATCTTATGTTATTACCAAACATATGTTTCCATTCATATCAATTCTACTTTCGAGACTACATTTTTGTGTTGTGTCTCTGAAACGATTATTGTCTTTCTCGCCCCCCCCCCTATGTCTAAATCCTGGCTCCGCCCCTGCATGATAGGCATGTACAAAAGCCTCAAAGGGCATCAGACTCTTTGTGATGTGCTTAAAAAGCAGATCCTCAACAGAAACCCTAGGAAAGAGGGTATTGCCTTTGAGAGGAAACTCAATGCTGATGGAACATATTAGAAGCCTGAGCGGTACCCCCAAAACCTCATGGGTTCTTTGCAAAGGGACCTCCAGTTGACCCATCTAACTTATGTGGCTTTACATGTGAATCTCCTCATTCTTCTGATGAGTCATTTGACTCCAACTATAAACTGTTCAAAAATCAGAATGGTGAAGTATTTGCTAGATATGTTGGCACTAACTGCAGGAACGGTTCTCCTATGAAGAAAATCTGGGTTCCCAAAAAGTACCTTGAAAGTCTTCAGGTGAATGTCCTCATGACACCACCTGTGAAAAATAGGAACCCCAGATCAAACCCTTCACATGGATCAAATTCCTCAAAAGGATCAAAGTCCTCATATGATTATCATCGTGCTAACAACTTTGTTTCGCAGGGTAGAGCTAAGGGCTATGAATATGTGCATTATTCTTCAAACCATTATGTTCATAAGTCCTCGAAGAATTTCTCTGCCTATTCATATGCTTACCCTAACCCCTCTTATGTGAAACGAAATGGATTGGCCTCTATGCCACCATTCTCATATGGAGCTCGCAAAGTGATGAACTCTTTGCCACCCCTTCAGATGTGGGTGGTGAAGAAAAGAACTAATCTCTTCTGCAGGATCAGGTCTCCGGGCGTGCTTTAACGTCTGAAGAATTTCTTTGGGGGCACGACAAAAATGCCTGAAAGGACGCAGGCTAATCATGAAGAAATTAACTTTCATTTCACACGTCCTCCTACTGCTATATCTGTTTTACTGCTTGATGAAATTCATCTAATGAACTTGATATCATATTCTTCACTGATGAAGTATATGAGATCGTAAGTTTCACTAATTCATCTGCAGGATGATCAACCCAAAGCCAATGAGTGGGTCCTCGATAGTGGATGTACAAATCACATGACTGGTGACAAGATTCTATTGATGGATGCTCCCTTATCACCGTCACATCTGAAGCATATCATCTTTGCTGACAAAGGCAAAAGTCGTATTGGGTCTAGGTAAGGTTGCGATCTCTAAGGACATACACATGGACAAAGTCATGCTTGTTGAGTCCTTAGGATACAACCTCATGTCAGTCTCAATGCATTGTGATCTTGATATGGTTGTTGTCTTTGGCAAGTATCGTTGTGTTGTGATATGGAAGCTGACAATTCCAAAGTCTTCGAAGGCTTTAGGAGAAGAGACTTGTATATTGTTGATTTCTCTACAGGACCGCAACCAGCCGTGTGCCTACTTGCAAAAGCTTCAGAAGGTTGGCTATGGCATCGACGACTTGGTCATGCAGGCATGAGGAATTTGCACACGCTTGCAAAGAAGAAGCATGTCATTGGCATTGATAATGTAAAATTCCTCAAGGATCACTTGTGTGGAGCCTGTGAAGCTGGAAAAATGACCTAGGCCAAGCATCCAGCAAAGAATATCATGACCACTACTCGACCGTTCGAATTGCTTCACATGGACCTCTTTGGTCCTAATCATTACTCAGCAGTCAATAATGATGCATCTCTATATGGCTTTGTTATTGTTGATGATAACTCTCGTTACACATGGGTACACATTGTTACTTACAAACATGAAGTGCAGGAAGTCTTCAAACGATTTTCCTCGAGGGCTTCAACCAACTTTAGTGTGAAGATCAAGCACATCAGGAGTGACAATGTAACTGAGTTCAAGAATTCCGGTCTTGATGACTATCTTGATGAACTTGGTATTACTCATGAGTTATCTGCTCCCTATACTCCTCAAAGAAATGGCGTCGTGGAGCGCAAGAACAGAACTCTTGTTGAGATGGCTCGCACTATGCTTGATGAATACAAACGCCTCACCGCTTTTTGGATTGATGCAATTGATACCGCGTGCCACATCATCAACAGAGTATATCTTCGTAAATTCTTCAAGAAGACTGCCTATGAACTCCTCAACGACAAGAAACCCAATGTGAGTTATTTCAAAGTCTTGATTGCTAAATGTTGGATTAGAGATCCTCATCACAATGCTAAATTTGCACCGAAAGCACATGAAGGTTTTATGCTTGGTTACGGAAAGGACTCGCACACCTACAGAGTCTTCAACAACGCTCTTCATAAGGTTGTTGAAACTGTAGATGTGCGGTTTGATGAAACTAATGGCTCACAAAGAGAGCACCTACCTTCTGTGATAGATGAACCAGCACCTGAGGATTCTATCAAGTTCAAGGCGACTGAGGATGTCATTCTTACTGAAGAATCTGCTGAAGAATTCATTCCAGAACGAGAAGAACGTCGAGCTGATGCACCTGAAGATAATGCTGAAGAAAATGGTGCTGAAGAAAATGCTAATCAAATTCCTCGACGACAACCAGCTCATCCTCGCGTTGCAAAAGAAGTGCAAGTTGAAAAGATCATCGATGACATTGAAGCACCAGGTCCTCTCACACGCTCAAAAGCTTCACATTTATCTAACTTTTGTGGGCACTATGCTTTTGTCTCTATCACAGAGCCCACTAAGGTAGATGAAGCATTTCGGAGCCCGAGTGGATTCAGGCCATGCAAGAAGAATTACATCGATTCGAGCTCAACAATGTCAGGAACCTGGTCAAACGTCTAGATCCTCGCAAGCATAATATCATTGGCACAAAGTGGATCTACCGCAACAAGCAAGATGAAAATGGCCTTGTGGTGAGGAATAAGGCACGACTTGTAGCTCAAGGCTACACACGAGTTGAAGGAATTGATTTCGATCAAACTTTAGCACTGTTGCTAGACTTGAGGCTATTCGTGATATTACTTGCTTATGCTAACCATCATGATATAACTTTATATCAAATGGATGTGAAAAGTGCATTCCTCAATGGTAAGCTTGAGGAAGAAGTATATGTTGCTCAACCCCTGTGTTTTGAAGATCCAAAGAATCCTCGACAAAGTCTTCAGACTCAACAAGGTCCTCTATGGCCTCAAGCAGGCCCCCAAGCGTGGTATGATACTTTGAAGGAATTCTTCGTGAAGAATGGCTTCACACTCGGTTCACTCGACCCTACTCTCTTTACTAAATCTTATGATGGTGAACTGTTTGTGTGCCAAATATCGTTGATGATATTATCTTTGGCTGTCTTGACCAACGTTATAGTGATGAATTTGCCTATATGATGAGTGAAGAATATCAAATGTCTATGATGGGAGAGTTGAAATTCTTCTTAGGTCTTCAAATTCACAACAGCGCAATGGCATATTCATATCTCAGAGAAATACCTCAAAGATGTTACGAGGAAATTCGGCATGCAAGATTGCAAAGGCGTCAAAATTCCAATGCCCACAAATGGCCATCTATGCAATCGATGAAAATGGTATTGACTTGATCACAAGGTATACCACTCCATGATTGGTTCTTTATTGTACTTATGTGCATCTAGGCCAGATATAATGCTTAGTGTTTGCATGTGTGCCCGATTTCAAGCTGCAGAAGGAATCACACCATAAGGTCATGTGAAGCATATTCTTCGATTCTAGCTCACACACCAACACTAGGATTATGGTACCCTAAGGGTCTACCTTTGATCTCATTGGATATTCTGACTCGACTATCTTTGGTGATCGTGTGGACCGCAAGTCAACATCTGTACTTGTCATTTCTCGGACGATCTTTAGTCCTGTTGGTCCTCGAAGAAAGCAGAATCATGCGTATCACCGCTTGAGGAAGCTGAGTACATTGTTGCTGGTTCTTGTTGTGCTCAATTGCTGTGGATGAAGCAAACTCTCAAGGATTACGGCGTCAAAGTGAAGAATGTGCCTCTCTACTATGACAATGAGAGTGCCATCAAGATTTCTCACAACCCAGTTCAGCACTCGAAGACAAAGCACATTCAGATTCGTCATCATTTTCTTCGCGATCATGTGTTGAAGGGCGACATCTTTATTGATCATGTGAAGACCTAAGAACAGCTAGCCGATATCTTCACAAAGCCCTTGGATGAGAAGAGATTTAGCAAGTTGCGGTGTGAGCTAAATATCTTATAATCTTCGAATGTTCTTTGAAAAGGACACACATCCTGACACTTATGCAAAATTGATGACTTAGATGTGCAACACATGAAGAAACGTTTTTCTTCAATCAATGAAGAACAACACTCTAAGTGTGAAGAAATTAATGAAGAATTTGATTCTCAGAACCCTACGACAATTGTACGCGGTGTCTGAAATCATCATTCTTATACGGTGGGTCACACCACCACCAAAGTTGAAAATATTCAATTTGAGTTTTTTCTCAGTTTTGAAATTCTTCAATTTTTCAAATTCTTCAACTTTGCAAAATATTCACTGTTTCCGTCGTTCTTCTTCATTGGCTGTATATATATATGGGTTTATGTCCTCTACAGCATTCACTTATGGCTATTTCTTCAAGTTGCATTTTCTGCCCTTCCCCCTCTATGCTATACTCAACCCAATCTACAAATTCTTCATGTGTGTTATATTTGAAACTTGTTCAAAATCTTCACTGTGTCCTTGTCAGCTGAAGAAATTGTGAACGGAACTTTAAAACTAATCTTATCCAAATTTTTAGCTTTGCCGCTCAAACCGTTCCGCTTCCTACGATAGACTTATCTATTCACCCACGATCTAACACGATCTCCACTTTTCAGTACGTGGGTGACACATGTCAAGCGAATGAGAAGGGTCAGGGGCACGTTCGTCCTAAATCTTTGGGCGAACATTTTTTCACTGCGACTATAAATACCCCCTCTCCCCTTCCTCACTTCCTTTACTCCGCTCGACCGCTCTGTCTCCCGCTCGAGCTTCTCAAACCCTAGCGCCGCCGCTACTCCATCATCGCCGGTGAGGAAGAGCCTCACTGCCTCGACCTCGTCGCCGTCGTACTCGCGCCGACCACGAAAATCTTCACTCCGCCGCCGCCATAGCTGTCTTCCACCGACAAGATAGGGCGTGGAAGATCTGAACTGACGAGCTTCAAATCTACACTTCTCAGTTCGTCGTGTTCTTCATCCAGGGTAATTAAAAGTTAATTTTACTGCCCTCTTTGATTCAAATTTTCTCTACAAAATCTTCAAAGGTGTTTTATACTTCAAATCCTCACACACAAAACACCTCACAAGTCATCTTTTCTTGATTCGTTTCCCTAAGCATCATTTTCTTCAAGATTCCTCAATTGTGTGGATCCTCGATCGATACAACTCTGGAACCTAAGACAAAAACGCTTAGTGAAATTCTTCAAGGCTCATCTGGTCAAATTCCTCAAACTTGTTCCTTTTTGAAAAACCTTCTGAGAACGCATATGACCTCTCCAAATTCCTCGCAACTATACTCTGTTCACAGGTACTCATGTCCGCTGCTGAATCACTAGGTTCTCATCAACTTAACTCATTTGCAGCGTTCCTCGAAGAAAAATTGCATACTTCTTCAGAGAATTCGATTGTTCAAGTTCCTCAACTGAAGAATATGGCAAACGGTAAGAAGCCACAGAAAGGAGGAAAGAGGCCTGAGGTCATGACTGCGTTTGAAATACCTGAGGACATCTATGCTGACTATTGCACACCTGATGAAGCCAAGTTCGGAAAGGAGAACAAAAATCAGCGCAAGGTGCGCATACAAAGGATTGAAAGGAGATGGCCAAGAGAATGGAGGGAGTACAGGTATGTTACTCCAAAGTATATGAAGAAATTCGCACGTAATCCTCCATGCCCAAGAGCTCCATTGGCACCGGCCAAGAAGTCAACCCCACCAAAGATCAAGCGTGGTGAGGATTTTCCTGAAGAATGGGCCAAGCACCAAGCCAAGTTGGCGAGACAAGCAAAAGAAGCAGTGAGGAAATTCAATGAAGACTCTGCTACTGCTGCTGCCACTGAGGCCTCTGCCAAGCCAAGAAAATCAATGGCAAATAAGCCCGCGCACAAGCTGAGTGCTTCAACAGCAATGCCCTCACGGCCAGAATCTTCAAAGCCCTCACGGTCAGTTCCTCATGCTGCTCCTGCTCCTCCCAAATCTTCAGCTCCTCCTCAAAAGTCCTCGGCAGCTCCTCCAAAGTCCTCAAGACTGTGCATCCGCCACGTGCAAAGGACTGCAGGCATCTCTATTGCCTCTGGTGTCTCAAATGAGTTCCTCACCGCACCAAATTCTTCATCAGGCCCCACTGCTTTGAAGACCAAGGCAAGCTAACTTGGGCGAGGTCCTCGGCCAAGTCCAAGAAGAAACAGGTTGCCTTCCAAGTGCCATCGACGATGAAGGCGATGATGATGAACTTGCGAAATCATCGAGATGCATAAGAAAGGGCCGCTAGAGCCAAAGGCACACTGTACATCGCTTTTGGATCCAAGGGCGATCCTCGATTACATTGATCTCTGGCACAAGGATCCAGACACCCCTATGCCTGATTTTCATTTGACTCCTGGACAAAGTCACATGCTGACTCATTTCATCTCTGAAGAGAAATGGAAATTTGAGAAGGCTAGGCAGATCAAGAAGGCTCGGCCAGAAAGAGAAGTTCACGAGGAAAAATGTTGTTAGAATGACAACCGATGAACTCCTCATGATCCGATGCTGAAATCAAATCCTCAAATGATGACTTTGATGCTTATTATGCTGATTGGCAAGGAGCCAAAGTCAGATTTGTCAACCGACTAAGAAGTTCACCAATGTTGCAGCTCCAACACAACAAGAAGTTCCTCGGTGGAGCCTCTGCTCAGCCCTCTTGAAGAACATGCAAGCACCGCTGATGATTATCACCGTGAAGAAAATGCTAGTTCCGTGGCTGATGACTCCATTCCAGCCATCGAAGAAATTGCCGGGCATCCACTAGTGGTGCTACCAAGAAATCGAAGTATTCAGGCAACCGCATTAGTTGCGCCTGAGGAAATTCAAACAGATTCCTCGGCTCCTCCTCCCGCCTACACCAACTCCTATCCTTCCATCTCAGACGATGTGAAGAAGACCAAGGCTGCAGAGCGAGCTGCAGTGAAGAAAAGGAAAGCATCAGCTGCTTCAGAATCTTCAGCTCCAAAGAAGATGAAGCCTATGACCAGCTCGTTTGAAAATCCGATTGATGTTGTTCCGATTTCTACCATGTCATCAAAGGACCTTGTTCCTTTTGGTGAAGAATATGTGATCCCTAGCGGATCTGATGAAGAAAATCATTCTGCTGCTTCGTCAGAGCAGATTGATGAAGAAATTGAAGTGGATATGATCCCTTCAACACATATCATTTCCTCGCCTATGCCTCAGTTCACAGCTGAAGAGGCTGGCGTTGAAGAAATTGAAGATGAAGACGTGGATATTGGATGCACTACGCCTGTGATGAATGATGACTTTTGGGAAAGTCAGCACCCCAATTCTCCACTCTTCACCCCAATATAACAAATACCTCAGTCCCCTGCACCAACTGTTCAACTGGGCTCTGAAGAAACTCATCCCACCTTGTTTGTGCATGAAGAAATTCCAGTCACTAGTGCTGAAGAAACTGCTGATGCTGATCCTTTGAACATGCAGACTACAACTGAAGAGGAACGAGAAAATCCTCAGCCTGAAGAACCTGAGATTGCGATTCCTGAGGTAGTGATGCAACTCACTGACACTCCTCTGCCAAAACCAAAGGATCCATTCTCGCGCAAGCAAAAGTTTAAGGCTGAAGACTTCTTTGGCGAGCATGTTTTCTTCATCGACATAACCCTTATGATTACGCTCGCGCATAAGGAAGAGGCGTTTACGGACTGCTAGTCAAGCCAACTTTTATTCCTCTGTGCTATTCAACAAAGACAAAGTCTTGATCATGCACACATTCCTCATGTGGACATGGAATCTCTGCCCGCTTCGAGCCGATCCTCGGCGTTCTTCACGATCTTTGGATTGCTGAATTTCTGCACCGACATCTCGGGATTGGAATGAAGAACTCATCCTTCAATTCTCTATGCGACGCTGCACATCACAGAAATTCTCAAGATGTGAACTCATGGGTGCTGGATCGATGTCGAAAATACTCACTACAAGGCACCAAAGAATCGAATTGCTTCGTGCCCTCCCACTCGATCCTCCCTTGACGATGCTCGTTGCGTCTGATGAACCTGAGCTTACAAATCATTACATGCAAGTGCTGATGAAGCCTTTGAAGCCAGGACAGGCCCCTCGAACCAAATTCCTCGTCAAGGAATTACTATATGTGCCTCGGACTATCTATCGCATTCTGACGAAGACAATGAGTCCTATCAAAGGCCACGACTCAAATGATGAAGAAGTCGTTGGCATCATGAAGAATATGCTTTTCAATATCATCCATGGCGTTCCCGTCAACTTCCATGATTTCTTCATGAGGACTCTGGCAAATATTGCTATGTCACCATTTGAGTCAAGCCTTATGCACCATGGATTATGAGGTTCATCAGACAAGGTCTTCACTCAATTACAAGGTCGATACTACGAACCACTGCAGCTACTTGCCTCCAATTGAAGTCCTCAAACGGACATTTTCCTCAGCTGATGACAAAGGCAAGGCAACTGCTGTGATAGATGAAGGCATCCGTCCATTGGATGGTTAATTTCGCAAGGCTGCATCCTACTCCACCAATGATGACTCTGCCACACATGACTCTGCCGCCAACAACTCTGCCAAGCAAAATCCTCAAGCCACAAAGACCGTGGTGATGACCGATCGTGAGTTACTCCTCGGTCTTCATCGTAAAGTTGATCGCAATCATAAATGGGTCAAGCGTCGGTTTGGTTCAATTCTTCACAACATGACCTCAACACACAATGCAAAGAAGAAAACCAATACTACCTCCATGAAACCTTCAGCCGCACTGGGTTGTTACATCTCATGTCTACAGCGCAGAAGATCTGAAGAAAATGGGTCTGAAGGAAGAATTTGACTGGTCTGCACCTCCGCCGAAGAAATTCAAGAAGGTCAAGGTTCCTTCATTGGTGGCTAGCTCCTATTCTTCATCGCGCGACACTGATGAAAATGAAGACTTGGACGACACTGCGGCAGGCCCTACTACGACAACCGACCCCAACAACGCTGGCGCTCCTCCATCAACTTGATATTCTTCAGGGACGTTAGTCCTCTGTTTCGATCCTTTTGGTCATTCGATGACAAAGGGGAAGAAAGTTGAGTTAGTCTTCAAGCGGGTCTATTATATTGGCGTTTTTTTGCTAAGTTACAACTCTCGCTCTTCTGAAACTTTATTGGATCGAGTTGTAATCTTAAACCCGATGGTGCTCTGATACTTTTTGATGTGTTCCTCTGTATGCTTATTCCTTGTTATATGTTAAGACACGCATGCTGAATTACATCAGTCACCATATTTCATCATGCATTTCAAATTCTTCATATTATATGTCAAATGCGTGTATGAATTACAAGATATAGGGGGAGATCTCCATGATTCAATTCTTCAAATGTGCATTGCCTCAAAAGCAAATTCCTCACTATGCACATCTTCAGGGGGAGTTCTTCTATATCTTGTAATCAAATTCCTCAATATCAGTATTTACACTTCATATGTTTATCCCCGTTGAAAACATAACCTATATTGTCATCAATCACCAAAAAGGGGGAGATTGTAAGTGCATCTAGTGCCCCTTGGTGATTTTGGTGTATTGAAGACTTATAGGTTAAGGGACTAATGTGTTTATGAGTGCACACAGGTCTATAAGTCTATGAGGAGTTTGATATTTACGAAAGTCGAATTTCTAAAATGAAGTTCTTCGACTGAAGACTTTGGTATTCTGAAGACTTTCTGAAGACTTTGAAAGTGAAGAAATTGGTGTGACCTTGAAGACTTGGTATTCATTTTAGGAACATGAAGCATGAAGACTTTTGTTTTCGTAGTTTCGTTTTCTCTTTCTTGAGTCATAGGAAACACCGTCTTGTTAAAGGGGTCGAGGAAATACTAAGGAAAAATTTCCATGTGATGCTCAACTCAAAATCCTACACCTACCAATCCCTTCGAGTGAAGCCTTTGGAAATCTCAAACAGTTCAACAATTTCTTCAAAGGATGAGACGAAGATCTTACAGTCATCGAGGAATTTGTTCTGACTGAGGAGTTAGGAATTCGCCAGTGCAAATTGCCTACACAGTGAGGATCATGATAGCCCTGAGGAATTTGAGAGTCAAATTTCCGACCGTTGTTGTGCTACGCGCCAGCTGTCCCAAAATATCTTATCCACATAACGGTCATATCATTGAAGGGCATTTATGTCTTATCATGTCGGGCTACTCCCTAGGCTATAAATAGCCGCCCTCTACAACCACTAGCTGGTTGGCTGCTCCGAAAGAACTTGACACTTGTCATTTGAGAGCAACCCATCCTCCGAGGACTTTGAGCGAAAATCATCGAGTGAAGAAACCCAAAACCAAACCCCTACAAACCCAAAGTGATTGAGCATCACTGAAGAGATTGATCCTGCGTGGATCCGACGCTTGTTACCTTTGAAGATTGTGCTTCTCCCAGACGGTTAGGCGTCATGGTCTAGAGCATCCAAGAGGAATTGTGGATTGCCGAGTGACCGAGTCTGTGAAGGTTTGGAAGTCGCCTGAAGACTTACCACGAGTGATTGGACGAGGTCTGTGTGACCTTAGTTCAAGGAGAATACGGTGAGGACTTGGTGTCCTGAGCTGCGTGCTCAGGGACTGGGTGTCCGGGACTGTGTGTCCTCGAGTTTAAATACTCAGCCGCTCCAACCAGACGTACAACTGAGACAGCAGTTGGAACTGGTCTACCAAATCATTGTCTTCACCAACCTTATTGGTTCTATTTCCTCAACTCATTCATTTCCTCATTCTTTGTGTTGAGTGTTTGTTCATATCTGTGTTTGAAGACTTTGGTGAAGACTTTCTCAATTTCCTCAGTTCAATTTCTTGATCTGCTTTGTCTTCATCTTGTGTTATCCTGTGATTACGCTTTACGTACTCTGTGCTTGTCTTCATTTCATCATGATGACCATGCGTGTAACCTGTTATGCTAACTCTTGAGTACTTATTCTGCATCAAGTAGTACTTCACTAAGGAATTTCCTCACCGGCAAATTCCTCAGTGAAGAATTCATAAAAATCGCCTATTCACCCCCCCCCCTCTAGTCGATATAACGCACTTTCACGGCTACATACTCGGCAATATCCTTCTTCATACCAGTCCACCAGAAACATTCCTTCAAATCCAAATACATCTTGGTGTTTTCGGGGTGTATCGAGTATGGCGAGTCATGAGCTTCCTGAAGTATCAACTTCCTGATCTCTGCATTATTGGGTACATAAGAACGGTCCCCAAACCACAAGGTGTCGTGCTCATCCTCACGAAAACCTTTGGCTTTTCCTTTACTCATCCTCTCCTTTATCTCAGCAATTTCCTTATCATCCTTCTGAGCTTCTCGAATCTTTCCCAATAATGTTGACTGAACTTCCAATGCTGCAACAAAACCTCTAGGGACTATCTCCAAACGAAGCTCCCTGAGATCTTCGCCCACTCCTTTGGTAATCCTCCGCTTACGAGGGTATTGGCATAACTCTTTCGGCTCAAAGCGTCTGCTATGACATTGGCCTTACTTGGATGATAGTGCAACTTCATACCATAATCTTTTATAAGCTCCAACCATCTCCTTTGCCTGAGATTCAGCTCCTTCTGTGTGAAAATGTACTTCAAACTCTTATGATCCGTGTACACATCACAACGATTTCCAATAAGAAAATGTCTCCAGGTCTTGAGCGCATGCACTACAGCTGCTAACTCCAAATCATACGTGGCATAATTCAACTCATGCGGTCGAAGCTGACGTGAGGCATATGAAACAACTCTTCCGTCTTGCATAAGTACACCTCCAAGTCCTAAGCGGGAAACGTCGCAATACACTTGGAAATCTTTGCGTATATCCGGCAGAATCAGCACTGGGGCTGTAACCAAACGTTTCTTCAACTCCTGAAAACTTGCCTCACATTCATCTGTCCATTTGAACTTGGTGTCCTTCTTCGACAACTCTATCATAGGCTTCGCAATCTTGGAAAAATTCTCTATGAATCTCCGATAATATCCCGTGAGTCCAAGAAAACTACGGATCTCTCCAACTGAGGTGGGTGATAGCCAATCAGTGACTGACTTAACCTTGGTAGGATCCACGGCTATACCTTCTCCTAATATAACATGTCCAAGAAATCCTACTTCCTTCAACCAAAACTCACATGTGCTGAACTTGGCATACAACTGATGTTCCCTGAGCTTCTCGAGAACTAAACGCAAATGATCCTTGTGTTCCTCTTCATTCTTCGAGTATACCAAGATGTCATCAATGAACACCACAAAAAACATATCCAAAAAATCCATGAACACCTTATTCATCATACTCATGAAGTAGGCTGGGGCATTAGTCAATCCAAATGACATAACCGTATACTCATATAACCTGTATCTTGTGGTGAAAGTTGTCTTGGGTATATCCTGTTCTTGGATCTTCAACTGGTGGTATCCTGATCGCAGATTGATCTTGGAAAATACTTTAGCTCCTTGCAACTGATCAAACAAACCATTGATCATCGGCAGTGGGTACTTGTTCTTGATCGTCACTTCGTTCAATGCACGATAATCAACAACCATTCTCAAAGATCCATCCTTATTCTCAACCAAGAGCACTGGGGCTCCCCACGGTGATGAACTTCGTCGAATGTAACCTTTCTCCAATAACTCCTTAATCTTCTTCTTAATCTCCTCCAGATCATTTGCGGGCATCCGGTATGGTCTCTTCGATATCGGTCCGGTGCCTGGCAACAGTTCTATCAAAAACTCAATGTCTCGACCCGGCGGCATGCGTGGTAACTCCTCTGGAAATACATCCAGGTAATCCTTCACAACAGGCACTTCCTCCTGAACAACTCCGGAGAGGGAATTTACTTGGGTCCTCCTCGGCACATGCCTGGACACATACTTGATCCTTTTTCCCTCCGGGGTAGTGAGCAAAATTGACTTACTGGCGCAATCGATGTTTCCTCCATACATCGACAGCCAGTCCATTCCTAGTATCACATCCAATCCTTGTGACTCAAAAATTATTAGGTCTGAGGGGAAAACATGGCTACCAATGGTTAAGGGTATCAGATCGCACCATCAACTGGCCATATACTCTGCTCCTGGTGAGCTTACTAGCATGGGTGACCTAAGGGCTAAGGTGGGTGAGGGAGTCCTGGATTAGGCGGTGTCCGGATGGCCGGACTATAACCTTTGGCCGGACTCCTGGACTATGAAGATACAAGATTGAAGACTTCGTCCCATGTGCGGATGGGACTTTCCTTGGCGTGGAAGGCAAGCTTGGCGATACAGATATGTAGATCTCCTCCCATTGTAACCGACTCGGTGTAACCCTAACCCTCTCCGGTGTCTATATAAACCGGAGGGTTTTAGTCCATAGGACGAACAACAATCATACCATAGGCTAGCTTCTAGGGTTTAGCCTCCCTGATCTCGTGGTAGATCTACTCTTGTACTACCCATATCATCAATATTAATCAAGTAAGAGTAGGGTTTTACCTCCATCGAGAGGGCCCGAACCTGGGTAAAAACATCGTGTCCCTGGTCTCCTATTACCATCCGCCTAGACGCACAGTTCGGGACCCACTACCCGAGATCCGCCGGTTTTGACACCGACATTGGTGCTTTCATTGGGAGTTCCTCTGTGTCGTCATCTTTAGGCCCGATGGCTCCTCCGATCGTCAGCAACGATGCGGTCCAGGCGAGACTTTTCTCCCGAACAGATCTTCGTATTCGGGCGGCTTTGCATGCGGGCCAATTAAGCAGCCATCTGGAGCAGATCGAAAGCTACGCCCCCGGCCATCAGGTCAGATTTGGAAGTTTGAACTACACGGCCGACATCCGCGGAGACTTGATCTTCGAAGGGTTCGAGCCACAGCCAAGCGCGTCGCACTGTCACGATGGGCATGATCTAGCTCTGCCGCCGAACAGTGCCCTGGAGGCCGCACCAGCGTTTGCTCCGACCCTTATGTAGGACCTTGAAGTATGTCTAGAGGGGGGGTGATTAGACTACTTGAACAATTAAAAACTTAGCCTTTTCCCAGTTTTAGAATTTGGCAGATTTTAGCTATCTTAGGACAAGTCAAGCAATCATCACACAATTCAAGCAAGCATGCAAAGAGTGTATGAGCAACGGAAATTAAAGCATGCAACTTGCAAGAAAGTAAAGGGAAGGGTTTGGAGGATTCAAACGCAATTGGAGACACGGATGTTTTTGGCGTGGTTCCAATAGGTGGTGCTATCGTACCTCCACGTTTATGGAGACTTCAACCCACGAAGGGTAACGGTTGCGCGAGTCCACCAAGGGCTCCACCCATGAAGGGTCCACGAAGTAGCAACCTTGTCTATCCCACCATGGCCGTCGCCCACGAAGGACTTGCCTCACTAGCGGTAGATCTTCACGAAGTAGGCGATCTCCTTGCCCTTACAAACTCCTTGGTTGAACTCCACCATCTCGCCGGAGGCTCCCAAGAGACACCTAGCCAATCTAGGAGACACCACTCTCCAAGAAGTAACAAATGGTGTGTGGATGATGAACTCCTTGCTCTTGTGCTTCAAATGATAGTCTCCCCAACACTCAACTCTCTCTCATAGGATTTGAATCTGGTGGAAAGAAGATTTGAGTGGAAAGCAACTTGGGGAAGGCTAGATATCAAGATTCATATGGTAGGAATGGAATATCTTGGCCTCAACACATGAGTAGGTGGTTCTCTCTCGAGAAATGGTAAGTTGGAAGTGTAGGTTTGTTCTGATGGCTCTCTCCACGAATGAAGAGGAGGTGGAGGGGTATATATAGCCTCCACACAAAATCTAACCGTTACACACAATTTACCTATCTTGGTGGGACCGAATCAACAAACTCGGTCAGACCAATTTTAGTAAACCTAGTGACCGTTAGGGTTTTCGGTGGGACTGACTTGCATCTCGGTAGGACCGATATGGTTAGGGTTAGGGCATAACGTAATCTCGGTGAGACCGATTACACAAACTCGATGAGACCGATTTTGGTAATTAGCTAACCAGAGAGTTGGTCAGGTAAACTCGGCGGGACCGATTTGCTCTTTTCGGTGAGACCGAAATGTTACAAAAAGGAAACAAAAAGTTTACATTGCAATCTCGGTGGGACCGATCCGCTCTTTCGGTGAGACCGAATAGTTCTGAAAAAGGAAAGCAGACATTACAATCCCATCTCGGTGAGACCGAGATCCCTATCAGTAGAACCGATTTGCCTAGGGTTTGTGGCGTTGGCTATGACATATGGAATCGGTGGCGCCGGATAGGAAGAATCGGTGAGACCGATTTTGGCTTTAAGTTTAGGTCATATGTGGATGTGAGAAAGTAGCTAAGGGTTTTGGAGCATATCACTAAGCACATGAAGCAAGAGGCTCATTAAGGAACACCTCACCCCTCCTTGATAGTATTGGCTTTTCCTATAGACTCAATGTGATCTTGAATCACTAAAATATAAAATGAAGAGTCTTGAGCTTTTGAGCTTGAGCCAATCCTTTGTCATTAGCATTTTGAGGATCCACTTTCATCATCCATGCCATGCCATTCATTGAGCTTTCCTGAAATGTTCATCTTGGAATAGCATTAGCTCAATGAGCTATATGTTGTTATGAATTACCAAAACCACCTAGGGATAGTTGCACTTTCAATCTCCCCCTTTTTGGTAATTGATGACAACACATAGATCAAAGCTTCAACAAATGATAATAAGATTGAAAAACATCGTCGCTTTGAGAAGTATGTGATAAGCAAGAGCTCCCCCTAAATTTGTGCATAGTTTACGATTTGCTTTGGACTACAAATGCACAAGGAATTAGGCTCATGGGTTACTCTTCCATGTCACATACATCTTGGTGGAGCGCTCAAAATGATACGAATTGAATACATGCACTCATCACCAAGCACAGTGAATGATCACATAGGATAGATAAGATAATATCATCAAACATGCGTAGTGTAGCTTATGATCAAACACATGATCATCAATATCTCACAAACATAGTAACTCAAGCAATCAAAAGCAAACAAGTTTAAAAACCACCAAATCAAGAGAGAACAAAAGCAACACTCTCTCTCTCTCGAAGCCTATGATCTATACATTTTTCTCCCCCTTTGGCAACAAGTTACCAAAAAGTTCATAGAAAATGCATAGTGCTAGATCGACTCTCAGGCTTGATCTTCGGGTGGTGGAGTCCGGATAGCGCCGAGGACGAAGGCTTCAGCTTGAAGTAGATGGAGCTGGAGCTGATGTAGGTGCCGGAGCTGGTGGCACCGAGGTTGTAGCTGGTGCGAGATGAAGTGGCTCTTGTGTCGAGAGGCAGCACAGATGACCTCTGGGCTCTAGGCACTCGCAAACGCATCGCTTGTTGTTTTGCCCTTCCTCTCCTCGCATGTCATCTTGTAGTTGCTCCACAATGGTGAATCTCGATTACTTTCACATCTAAGTCATAGAACTTTTGTTCTATGATTCTTTCCAAGCTCTCTTGATTTTGAGTAAGGGTGGACAATCCCTTCTCAATCCTCAGTGTTGATGCTATTAAGTATCCGAGCTGCTCCTGCTTGTTCTTCAAGAAATACTCAGATGCCTCCTCTTGAGTTGGCATCCTGGCAGCCTTCTCCTTCCTTGCCTTCTCCTTCTTCTCTTGTGCTTGAACTGACGATGGATCATTCTCATTCATGACAACCTCATTGTCCTCAAAGTCTGGATATATTGGAAAATGTTCTTTATCCAATAGATATTTGCATGTGCCCATCTTTGAGTTAATCAACTCCACGGATCTGAGGGGCATATCCACAACTTCTTTTCTGGTCTGCTGCAGTCCTCTTAATGTTTCAACCATAAGGCTCATGACTTTGAATTTCTGTGGCACATCAAACAAATGCAACATGTTGATTGCATGCCCTCTAATCATGTTGTGGTCACCAGACTTAGGCAGTAGAGTGTGCCTTAAGATGCAGCTGATAGTTGGCAGCCTTGATAGAAGGAAGTGGACTGATCCAAACTTGTGTGTCTCAATGGTTGTGTCTGGGATCTCCTTGTGCATGTGTGCCATGGTATTGTGGTCCATTTTATTCTTGGCATATACATCAAGGTCATCTTCATTCTCCTTTGGGGCATTTATCAGCTTTGCCCACTCCTCAACAGTTGACTGGTACCTTGTACCTTCAGACATCCACACTATCCTGCCATCTGGATAAAAGTGTCTTTGTGGAGTAGAACTGCATGATAAGTTCATCATTCCAGTTGGTGAGCTTTAAGCCCAACGAAGTTCTGCAACTCCAACAAAGCAATAAAACTGTCTTGCACTCCGTGATAGTGCTCTACATTTTCTTTCATGTAGGTCCAAATCGACCCACCTCATATCACACACTATGGGCTTCTTATCTAGCGTAATTGTCTCATAAAAGTCCTGCCGTTCCTTGGTGTGGAATCTATAGTCCACAGCTGTCCTTCTCCTTGAGGCATATGGATCTGCCATCCTCCATAGCCTCAACCCATTGTCTCTTCCGATCTTCATGTCCTCGACCACAGGATGGGCATCATTGTGGTCTGGTATCTTGGGCTTGAGCTTCCTCAAAACTTGTCCTTCTTCATCTTCTTCATCAAGAACCTCGTGCACTTTGGGGCCTTGTTCTTCTCGAGTCGGAATACTCTGGTATTCCTCTTTGGTGCGAACTTGGCCTTGGGGGCAGCTTTGGGTGCTTCCTTGGGCTTAGATGTGGCAGCCCTCGATCTTATTGCATCACCCATAAGCTTTGGTGCCTTGGGTGCTGGTGCAGCAATCTCTTCTTCCTCTTCCATCATGGAAGGCTTCCCAATAACTCATTTGTGGTCTTCTTGACCCTCTCTTTCCTTTTCTTCCCTTCAGCAGCAGCTGGCTCTTTGGGATCTGGCTTTTCAGGAATTTGAGTTGATGCTCTGACTTTTGGCATAGGTGTCCTCTTGGCAGGAACCTTCTTATTGAGTCCAGGCTTTGTGCTATGTGCTGAGCCATACTCCTTTTTGAGCACTACCTTCTTGGAGGTTGCTTCATCCTCTTCTGCCCTATAATCCTCATCTTCAGAATCTGAGGTTTTCTTCTTCCTTTGCCTGGTGGCAGCTTTAGGCAAATTGCTTGGGGTGCTCCTGCTGCCTTCATCTAAAGAGCTGGAGGGAATAGTGCCCTCACTCATGTTCACATGTTCCTCGACTGTTCTTACATTGTCACTCACAGTCCGACATGCCGCAAACACCGATCACGACCTGTGAATAGTTATAGATGAGGTAGAGTGGATGAGCATCACAAAATGCAGAGATTTTTGCAAAAGAATGACTCAAAAATTCAGTTTTAGTTTTACACAGAAAGCATTTTGGATCAACCGATTTTCAAACTCGGTGATACGAAGCAGTTTTGGAACCTAAACTGATGAACTCGGTTGGACCGAGTCACAGTTCGGTGGCACTGAGACTGCTAGGGTTTCGCAAAGTCCTAAAATCGGTCTCACCAATTAGCAATTCTCGGTCAGATCGAGTCTCACTAGTGCAATGGCATAAGCCAAATCGGTGGGACCGAGTTTTTCAACTCGGTGGGTCCGAGATGGTTTCGGCGGAAACCTAACCCTAAATTTTTGAATCATAACTATTCTAAGGATTGCATTGACTGGATAGGAGTGTTTCAATCGTGGCAAGAATCAATAAGAACACAATGTGCTGAGAATCGGACGATGAAAGCACTGTGATCGAGTCCATACCCTAGTTCGGCAGAGACTCGCTACGGCGGCAACAAATGGGTTGAATTCGTTGACGGCGGGCCGATACCAAATGGTGAGGCGGCCGCAACGAGGAGACAATCCGGAGACCACGGAGGCAGAGCGAGCTATTGCGCATGCGAAGAGGTTCGGAGAAATTTCCAAATTTTGCCCGTGACTATATATAGCCCGACCACAGCCGGTGTGACCGAGTGGAACAACTCGGTGGCACCGAGATGCAAAACTGTGTACTGTTATTGCAACTCGGTGTGACCTAAGAGTTCAAATCGGTTGCACCGAGATTGAAAACCTAGATCGACTAAGTGATCTCGGTAAGACCGAAATGGAGGAATCGGTCAGACCGAGAATCACAAAGAAGTTTTGGAAGTTTAAGTCTATGACTTAACTGGGACTCGAAAGTGCTCCTCTCACAGAGTGGTTCGAATCTGACTTGATCAAATTTTGTGATGTAGCATGAATATAGTTTGAGACGGGAAAAGCATAGATAGCTAGAGAAGGTTCTTAGGCATTCTTGTCCATCCACTTGGCCAAAGAAAAAGAAGCCAATCAATCAAAACAACAAGTGGATGTCCTCGAATGAGTAAAGTATGCAACCAACATGCTCACACAATAAGATGGCAAATGAAATATGTGGCAAAGCATGCACAACCAATTCTAGCATCTATCAAACAATTGGCGATGACTAGGTCATCTAGATATGAGTATATTGACTTAGGAGTCAAATGATAGACATTTGATCATAGATCATACTCATCGTTTAAGCTCAAGTGGGGTTACCAGTTTTACATAAAGCATTTATGTGTTCACATCATTAGAGTTGCTTTGACTCAATTCTTAGAGTTAAGCTCCCCCTAGATGTGAGATCCCCCCTTAGAGGGATGAACTAACCTTGGGTTTTGTCGATGATGACTTCATGTAGGTGTTGAAGATGTGGATGCTCAATGTTGATGTAGATCTTTTTGGAGCAATCCTTTGGAGTGAGTTGCACTTTCAATACCTACATGGGTTAGTCCCACAAGGAACAAACAAGTATATCCATAGACATAGAGTGATGCACACACAAAATGATGTCCATGAAATCATTAGGTTACCATGTCCCTTGTCTTACCAACATGAGGGTTTGTGACTCCTTGAACTAGTGCAAGATATGGAAGTTGATTGCACTTGTCCTTGCCGTAATGATATGAGTGAAATATGTTGGCGGAGTCACCCTCAAGAACTATCTAGTTCTTCTTCTTCTGGATCCACATCATCTTGATGGGAATCCTTGGAGTTGTAGTTGTACTTGATGAGGTAGAACTTGACGTAGTCTTGGGAATCCACTTGACCGAGACCTTAGGTGCTTCTTCAAATGCATCAATCTCTTCTTGAAGCTTGTCCTTGCCTTTGTTCTTATGGTGTTGTGGTGGAAGATCATCTTGTGCTTGTGTTCCCTTGAAGGAAGTAGGATTATACTTCTCTTGTTGAGGAACAAACTTCGTCTTGGGGTATTGATCTTCTTCCCACTCAACTCCATTGGCATTGAACTTTCGTTCAAAACCAACACCTTGATTCTTCCTAAGTGCCTTCCTTGCTTGTGTACAATTTCCTCGAATTGCTTACTCCCGGCAAGGCTCTTGTATACACCTTTCTCTCTAATTACCTTCAATAAGCTATTTTCTTGCTCAAGTGTAACTTGGCTAAGAGAATCATTAGTGGAATCAAGAGAACTACTAGAAGCAACAATATTGGATTTGACATTATTATTGTTACTACTAGAGGAAGAATCTTTCTTGTTCTTGTTACTAGACTTGACTTGAGGCATGTAAGTAGATAAGACTAAACGCTTGGCAATGTAAGAAGAACTTTTCTTATGAAGATCATCATTGATTGCTTTTAAGAACTCATGCTCTTGCTCAAGATTGAGCTTTTCAAAGCGTAACTTCTCATGAGCCCTTAAAAGTTCTCGATGATCTTCAAAGATAGTTTCATGAGCTAACTTAAGAGTGTTTAGTTCTTTAGTTAGACGCTCAATTTTCTCCTTATCATTGTCATTCGTTTCACCTTGATTAGCATGATTAATTGACGTTTCATCATAGTATTCATCACTAGAGTTGTCAACAAGTAAATCATCATCACCTAGCAAGTCATCTTCATCAACATCAAAATCAACATACTCGGGTGTGTTACCTTAGGACCTTTGGCCATGAAGCATCTACCAATTCCTTCATTTGGTGATTCAAATATGTCGTAGGAGTTGGTTGACACAAGTGCTAGACCGGCAACACCTTCATCTTGAGTATATTGAGAGTCGGAGTGATAGCTTCTCTCGGAGTGATGGTCGGAGTCGGAGCCGGATACCCATTCACCAACATGAGCTTGATGTCTTCGTTTTGTGTAGCTCTTTGATGACTTGTCCTTCCTTTCCTAATCCTTGCTTCTCCGTGAGGGTCTTCGCTCATAACGATCATCTCTACTCCTCCTCTCTCTTGGTGGTGATTCTTCTCTTCTACTTCTTCTTTTTGGAGAGTCTTCTCTTCTTTTGTAGTGTGTCGTACACTCATTGGAATAGTGTCCGGGTCTCCCACAATTGTAGCAATTTTGCTCTCGACTAGAAGATCTTTTGTCATTGTAAGACCTTGACTTGGAGCTTCTTTCTTTGCTTCTACTCTTTTAGAATTTTTTGAAGTTCTTCACCATTAAGCTCAATTCTTCATTTAAGGTGTGTTTCTCACTTGATGATGTGGGGGCTTCACTTGAGGCTTTGTAAGCACCACTTGACTTGGTGTGAAGTTCCTCCTTATCCTTAAGTGACATTTCATGAGCAACAATTCTTCCAATGACTTCCGTTGGCTTGAGATCTTTGTAGTTTGGCATCATTTGAATCAATGTGCACGGTATCATACTTTCCATCCAATGCTCTTAGGATCTTCTTGATGATGAATCATCACCATCTCTTCACTCCCTAAGCCGGGACAATCTCATTTGTGATAAGTGCAAGCCTAGAGTACATTTCAGTGACACCTTCACCATCCTTCATTTTGAACTTGTCAAGCTGACTTTGGAGCACATCCAACTTGGATTCCTTGACGGATTTGGTACCTTCATGCATATCAATCAAAGTATCCCAAATTTCCTTTCAATTCTCAAGACGGCTGATTTTGTTGAATTCTTCGGGGCACAATCCGTTGAAGATGATATCACAAGCTTGAGCGTTGTATTGCAACATCTTCAATTCTTCCGCATTAGCTTCACGGTTCGGCTCACTCCCATCAAAGAATTCACCTTGCAAGCCAATACAAATAATTGCCCAAACGGCGGGGTTATGTCCGAGAATATGCATTTTCATCTTATGCTTCCAACTAGCAAAATTAGTACCATCAAAGTAAGGACCTCTACGGTGATAATTTCCCTCGCTAGACGCCATACACTCCTAAGTTGTGAAACCAAGGCTATGACCACCAAAAGCTATGGAAATCAAAGCAAATGGAGACCAATGCTCTGATACCACTTGTAGGACCTTGAAGTATGTCTAGAGGGGGGGGTGATTAGACTACTTGAACAATTAAAAACTTAGCCTTTTCCTAGTTTTAGAGTTTGGCAGATTTTAGCTATCTTAGGACAAGTCAAGCAATCATCACACAATTCAAGAAAGCATGCAAAGAGTGTATGAGCAGCGTAAATTAAAGCATGCAACTTGCAAGAAAGTAAAGGGAAGGGTTTGGAGGATTCAAACGCAATTGGAGACACGGATATTTTTGGCGTGGTTCCGATAGGTGGTGCTATCGTATGTCCACGTTGATGGAGACTTCAACCCACGAAGGGTAACGGTTGCGCGAGTCCATGGAGGGCTCCACCTATGAAGGGTCCACGAAGTAGCAACCTTGTCTATCCCACCATGGCCATCGCCCACGAAGGACTTGCCTCACTAGCGGTAGATCTTCATGAAGTAGGCGATCTCCTTGCCCTTACAAACTCCTTGGTTCAACTCCACAATCTCGTCGGAGGCTCCCAAGTGACACCTAGCCAATCTAGGAGACACCACTCTCCAAGAAGTAACAAATGGTGTGTTGATGATGAACTCCTTGCTCTTGTGCTTCAATTGATAGTCTCCCCAACACTCAACTCTCTCTCATAGGATTTGAATCTGGTGGAAAGAAGATTTGAGTGGAAAGCAACTTGGGGAAGGCTAGAGATCAAGATTCATATGGTAGGAATGGAATATCTTGGCCTCAACACATGAGTAGGTGGTTCTCTCTCACAAATGGTAAGTTGGAAGTGTAGGTTTGTTCTGATGGCTCTCTCCACGAATGAAGAGGAGGTGGAGGGTATATATAGCCTCCACACAAAATCTAACTGCTACACACAATTTACCTATCTCGGTGGGACCGAATCAACAAACTCGGTCAGGCCGATTTTAGTAAACCTAGTGACCGTTAGGGTTTTCGGTGGGATTGACTAGCATCTCGGTAGGACCGATATGGTTAGGGTTAGGGCATAACGTAATCTCGGTGAGACCGATTACACAAACTCGGTGAGACCAATTTTGGTAATTAGCTAACCGTAGAGTTGGTCGTGTAAACTCGGTGGGACCGATTTGCTCTTTTCGGTGAGACCGAAATGTTACAAAAGGAAATGTAAAGTTTACATTGCAATCTCGGTGGGACCGATCCGCTCTTTCCGTGAGACCGAGAAGTTACGAAAAGGAAACAGAGATTACAATCCCATCTCGGTGAGACCGAGATCCCTATCGGTAGAACCGATTTGCCTAGGGTTCTTGGCGGTGGCTATGACATATGGAATCGGTGGCGCCGGATAGGAAGAATCAGTGAGAACGATTTTGGCTTTAAGTTTAGGTCATATGTGGATGTGAGAAAGTAGCTGAGGGTTTTGGAGCATATCACTAAGCACATGAAGCAAGAGGCTCATTAAGCAACACCTCATCCCTCCTTGATAGTATTGGCTTTTCTAAAGACTCAATGTGATCTTGAATCACTAAAATATAAAATGAAGAGTCTTGAGCTTTTGAGCTTGAGCCAATCCTTTGTCATTAGCATTTTGAGGGATCCACTTTCATCATCCATGCCATGCCATTCATTGAGCTTTCCTGAAATGTTCATCTTGGAATAGCATTAGCTCAATGAGCTATATGTTGTTATGAATTACCAAAACCACCTAGGGATAGTTGCACTTTCACCTTAGCTCGGAGCCGACTGCACCCATTGAGGACGGGTGGCTGGACACCGCCTCGGGGGCTGCCATCTCTACGGCGATCGAGCCGAATACCAGCCCTGTCCTTTGCGAAGCTCGTGACTCCAAGGTGCCGGACTCCGAACCTTCATACCGCCAATCGAATCCGATTGGGCGCCGATCATGGAGTTCACCGCGGACATCTTTCAAAGACTCGCCCTTCGGCGACATCTTGAATTCACTAAAGTCTCTCTCTTTATCAGGAGAGCCCTGGCCGGACTATGGTCAGCAAGGTTGGGATGCGGACGACGAAGAAATTAAAAGCCCACCCACCACCCACTTCGTAGCCACTGTCGATGATTTAACCGACATGCTCGAATTCGACTCCGAAGACATCGGCGGTATGGACGACGATGCAGGAGACGACCAAGAACCAGCGCCTACAGGGCACTGGAAGGCCACCTCGTCATACAACATATACATGGTGGACATCCCAAAAGAAGGGAATGGTGATGGAACAACGGAGGATGACCCCTCCAAGAAGCAGCCTAAGCGCCAAGCGCCAAAGCCCGCCTAAATCCCGCCAAACCAAAAGCGGTGATTCCGCACGGAGATAATAACACCCCTGGACAAAGGTCAAGACAACCCCTCCAAAGAGGATTCAACATAGGAGGATGGAGAAGCCAACCCTCATGAGAGAGCAGCAGACAGAGAGGTAGAGGACGATAATTACATGCCTCCCCCCGAAGACGAGGCAAGCCTCGACAACGACGAATTTGTCGTGCCTGAGGATCCCGTCGAACAAGAGCGTTTCAAATGCAGGCTTATGGCCACGGTGAGCAGCTTCAAGAAAAAACAGCAATAGCTTAGAGCTGACCAAGACTTGCTAGCCGACAGATGGACCGAAGTCCTTGCGGCCGAAGAGTACGAACTCGAACGCCCCTCCAAGAGCTACCCAAAGCGCAGGCTGCTACCCCGATTAGAGGAGGAAGCACCTAAACCTACATCACAAGCGCATGCCGCGGCCGACCGGCCACCTCGTGGCCGCGACAGAGAGGCTTCTCGGCCCTCCACTCAAGCCGCACCCCGGCGTCGCTCAAAGAATACCAAGGCATGGGGAAATGCGCCAGACCTGCAAGATATATTGGAGGATAGGGCAAGGCAAACAAGATAGATCTACGGATCGCGTGGGCGCCCCACGACACGTGTCGATAACTGTCACGCCAGATATGGCAATTCCGGCCGGGCCAAACACAGTAGACAAAGCTCATTTGAGCTACATCGTGATATAGCCCAGTACAGAGGCACCGCACACCCACTATGCTTCACAGATGAAGTAATGGATCATCAAATCCCCGAGGGTTTCAAACCCGTAAACATCGAATCATACGATGGCACAACAGATCCTGCGGTATGGATCGAGGACTATCTCCTTCATATCCACATGGCCCGCGGTGATGATATACACGCCATCAAATACCTCCCACTAAAGCTTAAAGGACCAGCTCGGCATTGGCTTAACAGCTTGCCAGCAGAGTCAATTGGTTGTTGGGAGGACGTGGAAGCCGCATTCCTCGACAATTTCCAGGGCACCTATGTGCGACCACCAGATGCCGATGACCTAAGCCACATAATTCAGCAGCCAGAGGAATCGGCCAGACAATTCTAGACACGGTTCCTAACTAAGAAAAATCAAATAGTCGACTGTCCGGACGCAGAGGCCCTCGCAGCCTTCAAGCATAACATCCGTGACGAATGGCTTGCCCGGCACCTAGGACAGGAAAAGCCGAAATCTATGGCAGCCCTCACAAAACTCATGACCCGCTTTTGCACGGGAGAAGACAGCTGGCTAGCTCGTAGTAATAACATGACTAAGAGTCCTGGTAATTAGGATACCAAGGACAACAATGGCAGGTCGCGTCGCTACAAGCACAAGCGCCGCATTAACGACGATAATGCTGAGGATACGGCAGTCAATGCCGGATTCAGAGGCTCTAAACCCGGTCAGCGGAAAAAGCCATTCAAAAGAAATACTCCGGGCCCGTCCAATTTGGACCGAATACTCGATCGCTCATGCAGATACACGGCACCCCCAAAAAACCAGCCAACCACACCAACAGGGATTGTTGGGTGTTCAAGCAGGCAAGTTAAACACCGAAAACAATGACAAGGCTACATAGCGATGACGAGGAGGAGCCCACGCCGAACAATAGGGGATGTAAGGGCTTCCCCACAAGTGCGGACGGTGAACATGATATACGCAGCCCACATACCCAAAAGGGAGCGGAAGCATGCACTCGTGGACGTATATGCAATGGAGCCAGTCGCCTGAAGTTCAACCCGTGGTCCTCCGCCCGATCACTTTTGATCGAAGGACCACCCCACTAGCATCCGCCATGGCGGATTCGCCGCATTGGTTCTAGACCCAATCATTAACGGATTTCACCTCACTAGAGTCATGATGGACGGCGGCAAGCAGAACCTGCTTTATCAGATACGGCGGAAAATGGGCATAGATCCCTCAAGGATCAAACCCACAAAGACGACCTTTAAAGGCGTCATACCGGTGTAGAAGCCAAGCTGCATGCGAGCTCGGTTACACTTGAAGTGGTCTTCGGATCCCCGGATAATTTCCGAAGCGAGGAGTTAATCTTCGACATAGTCCCGTTCCGTAGTGGCTATCATGCACTGCTCGGACGAACCGCATTTGCAAAGTTCAATGCGGTGCTGCACTATGCATACCTCAACCTCAAGATGCCAGGCCCTCGAGGAGTCATTACGGTCAATGGAAACACCGAACGCTCTCTCTGAACGGAGGAGCATACGGCGGCCCTCGTGGCGGAAGTACAAAGCAGGCTCTCAAGGCAATTCTCGAGTCCGGCTATTAAACGTCCGGACACCGTCAAGCGCGGCCGGAGTAACCTACAACAAGACCGCCTGGCATGTTCCGAGCACGCGTAGCAATGCGCCCCAACCCCAGCCCTCGCCAAATTGCGAAACCAGTACTACACGTACATAATTACACTCTGGAAATACCATGGGCATAGGGGGAGGGGCACGACCACGACATGCCCAAAATGCGGCTCAACCGCACTAGGGGCTCCCGATTTTGTCATTCTTTTTTTCTTACTTTCAGGACTCCACTCTCAGGAAGACCTGTCCGGCAAGAGAATCGCCGAACACACGATGCAACAGCCGGGAAGCGTAAAGCTACGTCGAGTGTCCAGGTGGTCTCTATAACGAGCAGTATACTTGTTTCACATATCATCCCGCAGCTTGCCCCTGGAGGGGGACATGTCAAATAGTCCCGTCCCTTGCTTATCGCACTATTTGTATCGTTCTGCTTTTACCGCAGCCTTTTCGAATAAATAATACATAGCTTTTGTCTATTATTGCATTCCCTTTTTTATCTATATATGTTCATTAATGACATGTTGCACCCATACACTTTGGTACGGCCAAATACACCAGGGGCTTAAGTACCCCAAAATATGGTGTGACAAGTCCGAACACTTTGACAAGTGCGGCACCCCGAACTTATAGCATTATATGCATCGGCTCCGAATCATGTCTTGGGTCAATAGTTGGGTTTGCCTGGCTCCCATGTTTTGGTACCTTACATTCCGTTATATCGGCTAAGGTAGCACTTGGAGAACCACTGCGATTGTGCCCCTGTTGAGCTGGGCTAAGCACCTCAGTGGAGAAAGCTAAAACTGACCGTCATGATAGGGCGAGAGCTGGTCGCTGTTCGAGAGGTTTTCGAGTCCCTAAAGACTTATGCCGCTTAGAGCGAGGAGCCGGCTTTGTCCGGCCTAGGCATGGATAGCGCCCTGAACTCGGTCTTCCGCGAATACTAGGGGCTTCGCTGAAATTTAAAATTATAGAATTCTATGGCTAAGTGAGAGTGTTCAAGCATTATAGTCCAATTGCCTTGTTCGTTGTGTTGAGCGCCTCCCTCGAAGGACCCAAGAATGGGAAAAAAGCGCTCAAGTTTATCCCGAACACCCCAAAGACTCGTGGCATGGGGGTGTTTGACGACTCGCCATCTCTCAAAATTAATAAACGGCCGCACAGAAGGTAATATTTTAAATTCAAAGGCATTGCTTAGCGCATATGAACAAGTTTTCAGCGTACATGATAACAAATGCGAGTTAACTCAAAAATTACATCTTTGGAGCATTCATCCGCTATAAGGCGGGCACCCTTCAGGACGCCCTCATAATACATCTCGGGCTTGCGATGCTCCTTGCCGGCGGTGGTCCGTCCGTCACAAGCTTCTCGGCGTCCATCTTGCCCAGTGCACTTTAGCACGGGCAAGGGCCCTACGGGCACCTTCGATGCATACGGAGCGCTTGATGACTTCAATCCATGGACAAGCGTCCACCAGCCGCCTCACCAGCCCAAAGTAGCTCCCAGGCATGGCTTCCCCTGGCCACAGCCGGACTACGAGACCCCTCATGGCCTGTTCGGCCACCTTATGGAGCTCGACCAACTGCTTCAGCTGGTCGCTCAAGGGCACCGGTGTCCGGCCTCAGCATACTGAGACCAGAACACCTTCTTCGTCGAGCTCCCCTCCTCGGCTCGGTAGAACGCGGCAGCGTCGGACACATCTTCTTGGGAAGATCCGGGAATGCTCTGGAGAGCTCCGGACTCGGGTAAGTAACAAGTAATTCACTTTCACGTGCTTGCTTTGCATAAAGAATGCCTTACTCGCCGCTATCTTCTTCATCGCCTCAATTTCCTGGAGGGCTTTTTGGGCTTCGGCCTTAGCAGATTTGGCTCTCAAGGGCCGAGGCGAGCTCGGACTCTCGAGTCTTTGAGTCAAGCTCCAAACTCTCGTGTTTTTCCATGAGAGCCTGGAGCTCTTGCTGCACCTCCGCCACCCACGCATCCTGCTTCTCTCGCTCGGTGTGCTCCACGGCCGCATTGTTTTCGGCCTTGGACAGCGCTTCCTTCAGGGTCGCCACCTCGTTCGTGGCCCCTGCAATACTCACGTTGGTCCTGTCATTTTTTGCAACCACATCTTTTTATATACTTACATAAGGTATTACTTACCTTCCTTGTCCTCGAGCTGCTTTTTGGCAAGGCCGAGCTCGTTCTCGGACCGCTCGAGGCTCTGCTTCAATGCATCGACCTCCAGCCAAGGCGGCAAAGATCGCAGAGCCTGCATTCCCATATTGACATACTTATGTTAGACTCCTGCGTATATCTTTTAGATCCTCGGTTTGGCTTTTCTTTCCGAACACCAAACTGAGCATCAGGGGCTACCGTCTATGCGGTAATATTTTTAGATATCTTAAATACATACCTCAAAGCCTCGTTAGAAGGATGGCACAGGCTTGATCGGCCGCTCTTGGCGGATCGAACCTTCCGGATCACCACACTCATAATAGTGCGGTGCTCCTCGTTGATGGAGGCGCCGTTAAGCACCTCCGGCCAAATTATCCGTGCCTCCGGTTGGGCGGAGGTCACCGGCGTCGTAGGCTTGCCCTTCTTACGTGGGGGCCGCCTGCCGGACTCCGGAACCACTGAAGGTTCCGGTGCGGAGTCCGGCCCAGGGCCGGACTTAGAGCCCTTTGGGGTTTTATCCCCTTTGCGCCTGGAGTCCGGGAGGTTGCCTTGCGGCGCCTCCAGGACCACCTCCTCCTGGCTTGGACCCTTTTGGGACTCCACCTCGGCATCATCCGCAGCGCGAGGAGAGGAGGCGGCCGGAAGTGAAGTGCTATTCACATCCGACGAACCCAGGGAGCCGCTCATCGAAGCGTCGAGACCGGCCTTGGGCGGACTGCATGATTATATTCGGTGTCAGAAGGTACTATGCAACAAAGAAACGCCATGAGTTATTCTGGTATCCGAATACTTACGATTTCGCCAGGGGCTTGGCCCTCGGTGGCCACTCTTCTTCGTCGTCGTCGGCGTTGGTGGAGTAGTCCGGAGGAAGGGTCCTTCCCTTCTTGGACCCTCCCCCGGTTAGGCGGCCTTCCTTTTCTTCTCTCCCCGGGAGAGGCCTCTCTTCCTCCTCCTCGTTTTCACGGGAGGAGTCCGCCTCGAGTCATCGGACGATGAGATCGACACCACTGGCGCCGAACTCCTTCGAGTTCCCGTGGCTTTCTTCTTGGCCTTCTTCTCCGGCACCACGTGAGGTGCCGGAACCAGCAGCCCCGTCAAGTGGATAGTCAATCTGCCCAGACGTCTTTTGCCAATCCTGTCAAAGGTAAGGGAGTTTAGATCCTACATAGAGTCAAACTATGAAAAACAAGTGTCCCGTAAAGGGTAAAATAGCTTACCGCATTGGCTTGATGTTGCGCGCTGAATCCGCGATCCTCGGTAGCGGATGCGGGAGCCTCGGCGCCCTTGAACAGCACCTTCCAGGCATCTTCGTACGTAGTGTCGAAGAGCCTACTCAGGGTTTGGTGTTGTGCCGGATCAAACTCCCACAAGCTGAAGGCCCGTTGTTGGCACGGGAGAATCCGGCGGATGAGCATGACCTGGACTACGTTGACGAGTTTGAGCTTCTTGTTCACCAGGTTTTGGACGCAGGTTTGGAGTCCGGTCAGCTCTTCCGAATTACCCCACGACAGGCCCGTCTCTTTCCAGGAGGTGAGCCGTGTAGGGAAGCCAGATCGGAATTCGGGGGCCGCTGCCCATTTAGGGTCACGCAGCTCGGTGATGTAGAACCACCCCGATTCCCACCCCTTTATGGTCTCCACGAAGGAGCCCTCGAGCCATAGGATGTTGGCCATCTTGCCCACCATGGCACCTCCGCACTCCGCTTGGCGGCCGCCCACTACCTTCGGCTTGACATTGAAGGTCTGCAGCCATAAGCTGAAGTGGGGCTGGATGCATAGGAAGGCCTCGCACACGACGATGAACGTCGAGATGTTGAAGATGAAGTTCGGGGCCAGATCGTGGAAATCCAGGCCATAGTAGAACATGAGCCCCCGGACAAATGGGTGAAGTGGAAAACCTAGTCCGCGGAGGAAGTGGGTGAAGAACACCACCCTCTCATGGGGCCTGGGGGTGGGGATGAGCTGCCCCTTGTCGGGGAGCCGGTGCGCGATGTCGTTGGACAAGTATCCGGCTTTCCTCAACTTTTTGATGTGCCCCACTTGCCTCCCGCTCCGGACATGGCTGGAGAAGGTTGAGGTGGGAAGTGCGGACTTGGGCGTTGGAGCTCGGGTGCACGGAAATGGATAAGCAAAGGAGGAAGAAGGCGTAGATGGAAAAGGTGGATCCTTATCCCCTTATATGGGCGGACGAGACTACGTGCCCCCGCCAGCCTGGTAACACTCGCTTATCTCCCAAGCACCATAATTAATGGCACGGTTGGGTTACCCACGCCCGTATTGATGAGGATCCCGGGATAAGGGGACACGATCTCTGCTTCGATAAGATGTGCCAAGGAAACCGCCTCACTAAGTGCGCTGAGGTGGGACAGTAAAAACGATTCGAATAAAGGCTTGGCCGTGGTGTGATGTCACGCTGCGGGATACGTCAGCAGGTTGGATTTGTGTAAATATTATTCTCTCTACGGTGGTATGTGGAACTTATTTTTGCGAGCGGACACTATCCTTGTGTTCAAAATCTTCTATGAAGTATTCGGAGGGGGAACCCGCCTTGCAATGCCGAAGACAATCTGGCGCCCGGACTCGTCGTCATTGAAGCCTGGTTCAGAGGCTACCGAGGAGTCCTGGATTAGGGGTGTCCGGATGGCGAACTATAACCTTTGCCGGACTCCTGGACTATGAAGATACAAGATTGAAGACTTCGTCCCGTGTCCGGATGGGACTTTCCTTGGCGTGGAAGGCAAGCTTGGCGATACGGATATGTAGATCTACTCCCATTGTAACCGACTCGGTGTAACCCTAACCCTCTCCGGTGTCTATATAAACCGGAGGGTTTTAGTCCATAGGACGAACAACAATCATACCATAGGCTAGCTTCTAGGGTTTTGCCTCCCTGATCTCGTGGTAGATCTACTCTTGTACTACCCATATCATCAATATTAATCAAGCAGGAGTAGGGTCTTACCTCCATCGAGAGGGCCCGAACCTGGGTAAAAACATTGTGTCCCTTGTCTCCTGTTACCATCCGCCTAGACGCACAGTTCGGGACCCCCTACCCGAGATCCGCCGGTTTTGACACCGACAGTGGGTAACTTAAAATTGTCCACAAATCCCCTTGAAATGTATGAATGCGATGCACCAGTATCAAAAAGGACGAGAGCGGTAAATGACTTAACCAAAAACTTACCGATAACTGCATCTGGCTGCTCTTCAACCTCCTCCATGTTAACGTGGTTCACTTGTCCCCTGTTGAAAGGGTTGGGCTTCTTCCCAGAGCTTCCATTGCCATTACCATTCTTTGCTTCGAAACACTCGGTGGCGTAGTGTGCAGTCTTCCCGCACTTGAAACAAGTAATGTGACTTAGATCCTTCTTGGCGGGCGTGGCTGGGTTAGAGCGGTTCTGATTGCTGCTTGCTCCATTCCCGTTTCCATTCTTGGGGCCATTGTGGTTATGCAAACTTCCTCCATTATGGGTATGGCCTCCATGGTCATGAGTATATCCTCCCAAGTTCGGGGTAAAATGAGGCTTCTGCTGAGCTCCTAAATTGTACTTCCCTTGTCCATACTTCCTTTTGCAGCTCTCTATCTGCTGCTGCTTCCCTTCAATCATAAGAGCCTTATCTACCAACTCCTTGTAGTTATTAAATGTTGCCACCATTAACTGCATACTCACCTCATCATTCAGCCCTTCCATAAACTTCTCCTGCTTCGCGGCATCTGTGGCCACATCATTTGGGGCATAGCAGGCTAACTTGCTAAACTCATCCACGTACTGCCCTACAGTACGGTTTCCCTGGCGTAAGTTGCGAAACTCACGCTTCTTCATACTCATAGCTCCAGTTGAGACATGAGCAGTGCGGAATGCTTGCTGAAACTACTCCCAAGTGACATTGGCTATAGGGAAAGTGGTTGTATAATTTTCCCACCATGAGGCTGCTGGTCCTTCCAATTGATGTGCGGAAAAACACACCTTATCAGCATCTATGCAACCTACGGTGGTCAACTCCCTTCCAATCCTGCGTAGCGTCAAATTAGAACTATTGGCTCGGTGCTCTTGGAAAACACCGGCGGCTGCAACCTCAGAAAACGGGCTAAGTTGTCAACTGGAGGTGCTGGCGGTGGGTTGTTGTTGTTGTTGCCTTGGTTCTGGACTAGTAGCTACATCAAGGCATTTTGTTGTTGGATCAACTGGGTGAGCTCCGGTGGGAAGACAAATCCGGGGTCACGTCTCGGAGGCATCTGATGGGTTTAGAGGGGAGAGATTAGAATAGAATGAGGTCTAGTGAGAAAGCACTACCCATATGCACACGAGACAAACACAATCATATCACACCAAATCAATTCAAGCAAGGGCATACAATCGATTTAACGATCATTACAGTGCTCGGACTACTACTATATACATGGGGGAATACTACTGATAATATGGTGGTCTCTAGAAATTTTGATCGGTGGAAGACTCCATGATGTCCGCTCCAGCTTCGTCTTCATAATCATCATCACTCTTTCATCGAGTCGGAGTCGGTGTAAATCGATGATGATGTAGTCTTCCGAACGGATGTCATCAGGATGGTCGTCATCTCCTCCTGGCACGGGGTCTCCCATGAATACTCCTAGCTTCCTTGTCAGGTTGTCATTCTTCTCCACTAGTATTACGATTTCCTCCTCATATCCATCGCGTGTAGACTTGAGTTCCTCTTCAAGCTCCATGTTCCTAGTCATCACCTTCTTCAGTTCTATCATGCTTGCGCACATCTGGTTCTCCTGGCGACGAATGTGCTGGTTTAACTCCTGGATGAAGGCTGCAATGGACATGTCCCTCCTGGTGCTGATCATTTCCCATTGCTCATCTCGGTGCCCACATATTTGGTAGATAGTGTCCATAACCTCTTTGTGATAAACTTCGTCGATGCGTCCCATGGCGATGTGGGCTGCCATGCTCTTTCCTGGACTCCAGGTTCGTGCATCAAAGGAAAACTCTATGGGCTCAGTAACTGGCGTGAATGTCCTTCCTAGAACTTGAACTCGAATCATCCAACGCTCCTCTTCTGGCAAAGTGGCGGTGTAGGTCCCGGTGAAGCTTGGTATTCTAATGTTCAGGTACCTAGTGATGTTCAGGTACCAAAGGGTGTGTCTTCATCCGGTTGTGCAAACTTGTTCCTTGAGTCCGCCATCCTATAGAGTAGAAAATGGAGAGGAGTCAGAAATGAGTAGAGAAGAGTGACCTATGGCTCATCTTAGTGGCCGTGTCCTACAATCTGCGTGTGCTCTAATACCATCTTGTAGCGATCGGACCTCAGACGGTCAAATCTCTGTGTATAAGTGTCATCCCTAGATCGGTAATGCTGGCACACACAATACTTGAAGGATTTATAACAGAGTTCAAATCACACACTTATTACATCGAATGTCTCAAAAGAGAACTTATTACAATAGAAATGGCTTAAGGCCATCTAAAATAAGATAACAGTGGAAGGCTTGGAAGATAAAGCGAGTCCATCAACTCCAACGGCATAGCTGATAAGTATGGGAAAAATGATAAGTATGGTCTGCATAATTGATGATATTATAAGCATAAGTGGCAGATCTTCAGATAACAGATCAATAGTGCTATCTAAATAAACGTGCACGATGGCACAGCCGATCATTGTTTTTGACTAGCCTATTACAAGGCATCTGACGGCCCAAAAGGACAAATGTTTTTTAAACTGGCTCATGAATTAAGACTTTTAGTCTTGGCGGGTTGAAGCCTCTGGATCATCCTGCGCCGCTTCGTCTTCATCTCCTTGGCTATCCATTGGCTGGAAGTCAGGCGTAGCCCAGTTGATACCAGTCAAAGCTCTAAACACAGCCTCATCATCAATAAGATTTGATGGATCAATGTCAGGAGCGAAGGTGTGCTTACACGTTGGTGGGATGAGATCCACCTCTTGATGAACCGACGCCTTTATCTTCTTGTTCTCAGCATCATAAGCCGCCTGGTATTGAGATAGATTTGTTTCTTCAGCTAGCTTGCTTGCTAATGGACGCATTTCCCTTGGTATTTGTGCAAAATCATCAGCATTGAAGGGAGACCCGTCTTCTTTTTGTAGCGATCCGACCTCAGAAGGTCAAATCTCTGTGTATAAGTGTCATCCCTGGACCGGTAATGCTGACACACACAGTACTTGAAGGATTTATAACGGAGTTCAAATCACACACTTATTACATCAAATGTCTCAAATGAGAACTTATTACAATAGAAATGGCTTAAGCCATCTAAAATAAGATAACAACGGAAGGATTGGAAGATAAAGCGAGTCCATCAACTCCAACGGCATAGCTGAGTGCACGACAACGACCTAGCACACCTTACTCTTCGTCTGAAAAGTCTGCAACATGATATGTTGCAGCCAAAACGGGTCAAAGACATGGAATATCTTTGGCAATGTAACACAGTAGAGCAATGAACAGAATAAATGCTATCACTACATGCATATATGGCTGGTGGAGGCTCTTTGGTTACAATGTTTTGCGAAAAGCCAATTTTTTCCTACAACAAAGGAATATATTTTGTTTAACTATCATGGTAGTTGTTAAACATTGAGAAGGTTCCTCCAACTCAATCCCAATTAAGCAGTATTAATAACCCAACAAATTAATTAGAGTGATGAGATCAACATGATAATCCAAGAACCAGATACTCAAGATGTCCATAACCGGGGACACGGCTAACCATGATTAGTTTGTACACTCTGCAGAGGTTTGTGCACTTTTCCCCACAAGACTCGATCTCCTCTGTTGAATTTCTCGCACTACATGGTGTTTGAGAAACGGATGACCGAGACACAGTCTTTTAGAAACATTAACTCTTTACTCTGGGTAGACAGTACCAACCTACATCCCCTACATCTTTTAGTCTACCACTGAAAGAGGTCATGCAACATACTCAACTATGCTAGTGCCCATAATAGCTTGTGGCTGCACACGGAAGTTTCTAGCATGAATAATCTTATGATCCCTTTGAGCCTGGGTGGCGAACCATAGGATGATCACATGGGTATTCCGGGATATCCTAGGACAACACTGGATTCTCCAGGTGCCCGCAACCAATCAACCCAGATGTGTATTTAAGTAGCCACCTTAAGTTAACCATTAATTAATATCTCATATCTGTCATGGAAACACTCAAACCCAATCCACGTCTACGAGCATAGCATGGCAATATAAGCAAAACGTAGAAGTAACTCCCAAGGGTTTGATAATAAAAGGGCAATAGGTTCTACCTCATCAACTACTTCCCAATACACATATGTTAATCACAACCTAATCATGCAGTGTTTGAGGGCTATAGCTAATGCATAAAAACTGGGTAATAAAAGGGGTGTGATCAATGTGTTACTTGCCTTGCTGACGGCCCGCAAACCCTAGAGACTCGTTGTAGCACGCTTCGCACTCCGGAAATTCTATCGCAAAGAAACAATAGCACACATAAGCACTCAAGCATAGATGCAAAGGTAAAACTCAAATAAGAAGATCCAATCTGAAAGTTCAACTGAAGAGATTCGATTTGCAAGAAGAATCGGTCAAATCGGAGCTACGAAACTGAAACTACGGTAAAAAAAACTTCTAAATCAAATCTGCTTGAAACCAAATTTTAAATTGTCAAAACCTTGCTCAAGTTGATTAAATAAAAAGAGGGGCTCGAGACGAAGATTTTGGCATTGGTTTCACTGGATTTGGACGAACGGTTAAAAAGTTGCGAGGGCTTGAAGATCAGGGGCTAATCTGTGATAAAAATAATCACGGATAGGTCCCTGGCCGAAAATAAACAGAAAAAAAAATCTATCAGACGAGCGTCCGCTAGCAGAGACGAACAGGCGAATTCGTTCGTTAAAATGAACGAAGGAACGAACGAACGTTCACGAACGGAACCAAACCGAGAAAAACCGAACCGATCTAAAAAAAGATCTAGGGTTTTAAGAAAAAAACCTAGCGGTTTTTACCTAAAATCGAAAAAACAACGGCGGCGACGGATCCTACGGCGGTGGCTTCCGGCATGCTGCGGTAGCGATGAACTTCTTGGCGGAGGCAAGTCTTGGCGGCGTCGGCTCGATGGCGGTCTGGTGGCGGGTTGAGGAGAGGAGGGGGTGGCGGGGGTGGCATTTAAAGGGAGGAGGTCCGACTTGGCCCAAGGGCAAGCCAGCCAGGCGTCCGGACTCGTCTTGAGTCCGCTCGAGCGCTTGATCTTTGGTGTGGGGAAGGCGGTGTCGTGGTGGGCGGTGGGCTTCAACCCAGTTCGGTCCAGAAACTTTTTTATATAAAATAAATTCCGCCAAAAAAGGAAAAAATCCTAAATAAATAAATAGAAAATATCTAAAAATGCGAAAAACATTTTTCACTGTCTAAATAAAATATTTAGAACAAAGTGAACATTTTCTAGGCCTGAAAAATGCAATTTTGAAAAAATGCATATTTTTCTAATTTCAAATAAAATAGCAATAAAATCCAAATAAAACTATTTATTTGATTTTAACATTTTTCTCCAATATTTCTTTTATTTTGGAGAAGTCATATTATCTCCTCTCATTTATTTTTATATTGGAAATATTTTTGGACAGAAAAATATTTAAAACCAAAATGATCCTCTTTTCAATACTTGAGAAAATTCAAATATGAAAATGAATGAAATCCCCAACTCTCTCCATGGGTCCTTGAGTTGCTTAGAATTTCTAGGATCAAAATCCAGAATGCAAATAAAATATGATATGCATATGATGAACTATGTATAACATTCCAAATTGAAAATTTGGGATGTTACACTTTTACACAAGGGAAACCATTGGCTAAGTCTTCTAGATCAAGATCTACTTGCCACGCCTTTGCCCGACTTAAGGCAGTCATGGCGCCGGCTCTGAGAGATGCTCGTTTTAACTCGTCGATCCATTGGGGGCAGCACCGATAATTTCTCTAATGTTTCCTTGATGAGGGTGGGCGGATGTTTCTTATGAATAGCAGCAACAATTGTCCGTTGAGAACCAGTGTATAGCTGTTCTACAAGAGTATAGACAACCTTAAGCTTGATGCGCATGTTTGAGGTCAACTTGACACTTCGGGAGCCTGCATCAGGAAAATTATTGATAAACCGACAGATGATTATGATATGCCTGTTGGTGCAAAGGAGAGTCATTTTTGCTACTTACCGAAGATGGCTGATGTCACGCTGTTGATCTGATGCTTTAAACCGGACAAATCATCAGTTACCGGTTTAAGGGCCGCCTCGGCTTTTTGATAGCTTTTCTCTTTGTCCGGGTCTTCTTGACCGATTTATCCTGCAGTTTCTTGGTCCAAAAAGGTGAATCAGCCTGCAAAAATTGAATGAGTATGAACAAGTAGTACAAACGGAAAACATGATTCAAGTGTGAACTTGAGTAAAAGCTTATAGCTAGCGGCTTGTTTAGAACGCAGAAAGGATTTAATCTGACTTTACTACAATCTTCCAAGCTCTCATTTAATAGAGACTTGGTTATGTCATTGATGTCTTCATCAGTCAATTCAATTTGACAGTGGTGTTGAGGACCTGATAACTTGCCGGTATATTCATGCATTAAACCGGGACGACGGCTTAGAGGTAATACTCTCCAGGCGACCCAGCATCGAACCAGATCAATTCCAGACAAGACGTTGGCCATCACGGCCCGGATCTTTGAAAAAACTGGCATGCACTTCTTTTGCTCTACTGTACTGATGCGATCTGCAAGGGGATGCCTGTTGCTAAGTCGGCTGGCGCGATAACCCGACAGAGGATTCTCCCCTTCAGGAAAAGTTTCCTTGCAATAAAACCAAGTCTGGTTCCAGTCTTTGGGATGACAGGGCAAGGTGGCGGCTGGAAAAGTGGCTTCTTTCCGTTGCTGTATGGAAATGCCGCCTAGCCTAGGCTGGGCCCATCTATGAATTTGTTCTGCCGGTTTAAATAATAAAACTCCCTGAATAATTCTATGTTGGGCTCCTGTTGAAGGTACACCTTGCAGAATACTTGGAAGTTGCAGATGTTTGAAAGGGAGTTTGGGCCGATATCTTGTGGATGGAGCTTGAAGAAATGCAACACGTCGCGAAAGAATTTTGAGTCGGGAGGGCTAAAGCCCCGAAGCATATGATCAATAAAGACAACTACTTCACCATCCTTGGGCTCGGGAGGAGTTTCGGTGCCTGGGGCCCTCCAATGGATGACGTCCTTTTTGGCCAGGACACCTATTGTAGGGTGAAACCCTAGAGGGGATCTTTTCACACTAGGAGGGGGGAAAGAGGAAGAACACTCAAGAACACAAGGCACAAATCACTCAAACAAACCCAAATATCACATCCACTAGAGTAACATACATGAGATCCACAAGATTACAAGATCAATCCAAGGAAACAAGCATTAGGTAAAGTTCTTCCCACTCCTAGAGGAGGTGAGTTCTTGATTATGATCTACTCCCTTGGGAGGCCTTGTAATCCACAAGGATTCTTCCCAAGAGGGGGCTTGATCTCCAAGAGGAGGGGATACAAGGAGCAAAGCTCACAATGTTTTATCTAATACTTTGCTAACCTTCCAAATGAGCTAGGAGATGAGTATATAAAGCTTAGGGACGAGATAAGAGGGAGAGAGGGGTACAAGGGCCAAAAGGCCAAAAGCACACGGGCTGCTCCGGAGGGGTCCGGGCACCCGGGGTGAAATCGGCCGGGCACCCGGACCGGTCAGGGGCGCTGGGAGTAGGAGGACCGGGCACCCGGGGTCCTAGGCCCGGGCACCCGGGGTGGCCGCAAGTGGCTGGGGCAGTGCAGGCCGGGCACCCGGGGTGGGCTGGGTGAGGCCCAGTAGGGGGCCGGGCACCCGGGGGCGGCTGGGGCGCAGCCCAGGTAGTGGCCGGGCACCCGGAGCCGAGGTGGCCGGGCACCCGGGGTGTCCAGGGGGTTTGGTCATCCCCTCGTTTTCGAGTCCGGGCACCCAGGGTCCTCCCGTCCGGGCACCCGGGGTGTCCAGGGACTTCTCTCCTTCGTTCTTCTCGACCTCTTCTTCCTTCTCTTGTTCCATGGGTGCTTGGGTCTTCATCCTAGCTTCCTCACGATGATCTCCGATGTACCTAAGAACGCATAGTGTATCTCTTTGAGGTAGAATCCCATTCTCATGTGAAACCAAACGGAACTCGGAGAGGAAAGAAGTGACCTCGTTCTCGATGTTGTGTGCACGTGCTCTTGTCATCGGTCCTCTCGGTGCTTGCAGTGGTGATGGAGTGTCGTTGTGGGTAGTCGAGGGATGCTCCGCATCATCTCCCCCCCTTTGGGAGAGATTCGTCCACGGATCATGCTCTTCATCACCATGGTACTTGTCCAAGTCTTTGACGTTGAAGATGTCACTTACGTTGTACTTGTCGCGTGGGATGTCAACTTTGTAGGCGTTGTCGTTGTAGCGTGCGAGCACCTTGAATGGTCCGTTGGCTCTCGGGAGTAGCTTGGACTTGCGCTCCTTGGGGAAGCGGTCATTGCGGAGATTTATCCATACTAGATCACCCGGTTGGAACACCATCGAAGACTTGTGGATGTTGATCTTGGAGGCGAGTTGTTGTACTTGGCGCTCGATCGTGGAACGTGTTTCTTCATGCATCTTCTTGAGGTAGGTGGCTCTTGCACTAGCGTCCATGTTTGCTCGTTCTTAAAGCGGTAGAGGAAGGATGTCCAACGGTGACAATGGGTTGAAGCCATAGACAACCTCAAAGGGGGACTTGCGGTGGTAGAGTGTCTTGCTCGGTTGTAGGTGTACTCGGCGATGGGTAAGAACTCCTCCCACTTCTTGATGTTCTTCTTTATCAACATGCATAGGAGAGTGGCAAGCTTTTGGTTGGTGACATCCGTTTGGCCATCGATTTGAGGATGATACGCCGTAGAGAAGAGTAGCTTGATTCCAAGCTTGGCGCAAAGCGTCTTCCAAAAATAGCTTAAGAACTTGACATCTCGGTCTGACACAATTTTCTTTGGCACGTCGTGCAACCTCAAGATGTACCTACAAAAGACATTTGCAACATGTAAAGCATCGTCTATCTTATTGCATGATAAAATGAGACATTTTAGGGAAGCGGTCCACTACAACAAATACGGAGCCCTTGCCATTTTGAGTCCTAGGTAATCCAAGCACAAAATCCATGCTAATATCTTCCCAAGGTTGATGTGGAATAGGTAGTGGCATATGTAAACCATGGGATTGAGATTGTGACTTAGCTTTGCAACATGTAGAGCACCGGTTGGTGAAACAGGCGACATCGCGAAACATCTTGGGCTAAAAATAGTTCTTGGAGAGCGTGGCAAAATTCTTGTTGCGTCCAAAATGTCCCATGAGTCCACCTCCATGAGCCTCTTGCAAAAGTAACAAACGAAGAGAAGACTCGGGAATGCATAGTTTGTTAGCTCTCATAAGATAACCATCTTTGATATAGTATCGTTCCCAAGAAGTATGTGTCACACACTTAGCATAAGTAGTAGCAAAAGTCACATCATGCTCATACAAATCTTTGATATGATCAAATCCAACAACATTCAATTCAAGTTGAGTAAGTAACATGCATTTGCGGGAAAGGGCATCCGCCGCACCATTCTCTTTGCCCTTAATGTATTTGACCACATCGGGAAAATATTCAATAAATTCACTCCATTTAGCATGATGTTTATACAACTTGGTTTGACCTTTAAGGTACTTAAGTGTCTCATGATCGGTGTGTATGACAAACTCATGCAGTCTAAGATAATGTTCCCAAACATGTAACACATGCACTAAAGCGTACAATTCTTTTTTATAGATGGGATAGTTAAGTTGAGCACCAGAGAGTTTTTCAGTAAAATATGCAATAGCTCGCTTTTCTTGCATCAAAACTCCACCAATTCCATTACCACTAGCATCACAATGGGCCTCAAACATTTTGTCAAAGTTAGGCAAAGCAAGAATCGGAGCATGAGTAAGCAAGGATTTGAGCTCATCAAAAGCGGTTGATTGGAAAGGTCCCCAAACAAAAGGAGTATTTTTCTTACTCAAGGCATGCAACGGTGTGGTAATAGTGCTAAAATCTTTCACAAAGCGACGATAGAGAACCGCAAGGCCAAGAAAACTACGCAGTTGTTGCAAATTAGTGGGTTGGGGCCAAGTTTTAATTGCTTCAATTTTAGACTCATCAACATGGACACCACTTTGAGGAAACAACGAAACCCAAGAAAACAAGCTTGTCAACACCAAACGTGCATTTTTTCATGATGGCATAGAGACGTTCCTTGCGAAGATTTTGCAACAAGGCCCTAACATGTTTCACATGATCGTTGATGGATTTGCTAAAAACAAGTATGTCATCGAAGTAGACCACAACAAACACTCCAATGTAAGGACGAAGCAAAAAATGCATAAGTCGCATGAAAGTACCGGGAGCTTCCGATAACCCATAGGCATAACTAACCACTCGTACAAGCCAAATTTCGTTTTGAAAGCGGTTTTCCATTCATCACCTTCTTGTATGCGGATTTGATAATAGCCACTTTTAAGATCAATTTTTGAGAAAATGGTGGCACCGCTAAGTTCATCTAGCATATCATCAAGGCGAGGTATGGGATGCCTTTATATAACGGTGATAGTATTGATGGGTCTACAACCGGAGCGCATGCGAAAACTACCATCTTGCTTGGGAAAAAGTATAACCGGAATGGCACAAGGGCTTAAGCTTTCACGTACATGGCCATTGTCAATGAGTTGTTGTACTTGCCGTTTGATCTCCTTAGTTTCTTCGGGGTTGACGCTGTAGGGATTCTTGTTCGGAAGAGGCGCTCCGGGGATGAGGTCCATCCTATGTTCAATTCCACGTAGAGGAGGAAGACCGGGAGGTAGCTCATCAGGGAAGACATCCTCGAATTCACGCAACAAGTTAGAAAACACTAGAGGTAGAGGATTAGGAGTGTTAGTTTTTGCCACCTCATCTTTGCAAAGTAGGACAAAGTGGATGACACTTGATGGGTTCTCACACACTTCTCTCATCTCTCTTTTTGTGGCTAGGAGGACTAAGTTTTTCTCTATTGGCGAAGAGCCGCTCAATTTTGGCTTGTGGTGCTCACTTTCGTTTTGGTGGTTCACTCTCTCACTAGGATCTCCATGATGGGTGGATGCTTTCTTGTCGGCGATCACTTGGCTTGGTGACATTGGTGGAAGCACATATTCCTTACCTTTCATCTTGAAGCTATAGTGGTTGGTTCTTCCGTTGTGGATGACTCTGCGGTCAAATTGCCAAGGTCGTCCCAAGAGAAGGTGGCGCACCGACATAGGAACTACATCACTCTCCAAGGTGTCCTCGTAGGCGCCGATCTTGAAAGAAACTTGCACCGTATGCTCCACTTGAATAGTATTCTTGTCCGGGTCTTTTGGACCAAGAAACTTGCACCGTATGCTATAGTGGTTTGGCAGGCTTTTTGATAGCTTTGCTCTTTGTCCGGGTCTTCTTGACCGCTTTATCCTGTAGTTTCTTGGTCCAAAAAGGTGAATCAGCCTGCAAAAATTGAATGAGTATGAACAGGCAGTACAAGTGAAAAACATGATTCAAGTGTGAACTTGATTAAAAGCTTATAGCTAGCGGCTTGTTCAGAACGCGGAAAGGATTTAAACCGACTTTACTGCAATCTTCCAAGCTCTCATTTAATAGAGACTTGGTGATGTCATTGATGTCTTCATCAGTCAATTCAATTTGAAAGTGGCGTTGAGGATCTGATAACTCGCCGGTATATTCATGCATTAAACCAGGACGACGGCTTAGAGGTAATACTCTCCAGGCGACCCAGCATCGAACCAGATCAATTCCAGTCAAGCCGTTGGCCATCAAGGCCGGATCTTTGAAAAAACTGGCATGCACTTCTTTTGCTCTACTATACTGATTTGATCTGGAAGGGGATGCCTGTTGCTAAGTCGGCTGGCGCGATAACCCGACAGAGGATTTTCCCCTTCGGGAGAAGTGTCCTTGCAATAAAACCAAGTCCGGTTCTAGTCTTTGGGATGACTGGGCAAGGTGGCGGTTGGAAAAGTGGCTTCTTTCCGTCGCTGTATGGAAATGCCGCCTAGCTCTAGGTTGGGCCCATCTATGAATTTGTTCTGCTGGTTTAAATAATAAAACTCCCTGAATAATTCTACATTGGGCTCCTGTTGAAGGTACATCTCGCATAATACTTGGAAGTTGCAGATGTTTGAAACGGAGTTTGGGACGATATCTTGTGGATGGAGCTTGAAGAAATGCAACACGTCGCGAAAGAATTTTGAGCCAGGAGGGCTGAAGCCCCGAAGCATATGATCAATAAAGACAACTACTTCACCATCCTTGGGCTCGGGAGGAGTTTGATTGCACAGGACCCTCCAATGGATGACGTCCTTTTTGGCCAGGACACCTATTGTAGGGTGAAACCCTAGAGGGGATCTTTTCACACTTGGAGGGGGGAAAGAGGAAGAACACTCAAGAACACAAGGCACAAATCACTCAAACAAACCCAAATATCACATCCACTAGATTAGCATACATGAGATCCACAAGATTACAAGATCAATCCAAGGAAATAAGAACTAGGTAAAGTTCTTCCCACTCCTAGAGGAGGTGAGGTCTTGATGATGATCTACTCCCTTGGGAGGTCTTGTTGTCGGCGTTCTGGGAAAGGGGGTCCCCAGACTTGCCTGCCTGCGGCGTGGCTCAAGTGGGGGCCCAGCATGGCCCAGCTTCATCAGCTCAAGCTCAAGACCCTCGCGAGGGCCAAGCCTCATGAGGCGGGACAGGAACCTTCCTCAGGAGCGGCCTTGTCAGGCAGGCTCACGAGGAGGCGGAGATATCAAGGCAGGGTACCTCACGAGGGTGCCCCGTGACGCAAGCCATGATTGTAACATCCCAAATTTTCAATTTGGAATGTTATACATTAGATCATCATGCATATCATATTTTTCTCGCATTTTTCCGATCCTAGAAATTTCACGCAACTCAAGGACCCTCGGAGAGAGTTGGAAGTTTCATTATTTTCATATTTGGGATTTCTCAAATTTTGGAAATAGGATCATTTGGATTTATTTAAAATTATCTTCATAAAGTTTTCCTATAAAAAAAATCTCAAGAGAGGGAATAATATGACTTTCCCAAGCAATTAGGAAAAATGAAGATATTATAAATAAACCAAATTTGGTTTTGGAAGATTTATTTTGCTTAGGCAAAATGAGCATTTTAAAAATTTTATGCAAGTATATTGTTTTTAAAGTTCATTTTGTTCGACTCATTTTAGGAGTCGGGGAAAATTTGTTTTAATTAATTTGGAGTTCGTTTGATATTTTATTTAATTCGTTTTGTTTTAATTTAAAAAACGCTTCTGAGGCCGAGGCCCGGCCCAGCCAGTAAGCCAGTGCCCGGCCTGCCCACCTCCCTCCTCCCTCGCGCCCGGAGCGGACTCCCGCCGCCAGACGCCATCGCCGCCACGCCGCCCGAGTCCCGCCTCGACCCGGCCTCCTCGCCCTCCCCAAAACCGCCCCCTTTATAACCGCCGCCCCCCCCCTCTCCCTCACCCCGACCCGCCCTTGCCGCCCCAAGCAGCGCCCGCCTTAAGGAGCCGCCACGCCGCCCTCGCCGACGCCGAACTCCGCCGCCGGAGCCCTCCCGACCCATGGGACCCCGCCTTCGCCGGAGCCCCGGACCTCGCCGGCGAAGAGCCCCGGAGGTATCCGACCTCGCCGCCCCGCCGATCCGGTTTTCCCCGTGAACCGATCGGTTTTTTTTTTTTTTAAAAAAAAATATGTTCGGTTTTTTTTAAAACCTAGATTGGTTTTTTTTTCGGTTTTCTTATTTAAAGAAAGTCCACCGAACCGTTAACTTCAAAGAACATGTTCGTTAGATTCGCTTCATTATGACGCTCACTTTTTAACTCGTTCGTCGTTTTTCTTTTAATAGGAATTAATCCGTTATTTTTACGATTTGATTTCGGATCTGATTTTCAAAACTGTTTTATTTCTTGCTCGTTTATCGGAATCGGGTGATTCAAGCGCACCGAGTTTAAACGAAACCGCCGTTCCGACTAACCTATTTTCACAGAGTTTTGCTACTATGAAATTTTGACCTAATTTCAGATTGCTAAACCGAGTCGTTCTCTCTCGAGTTCCGACGTTCGATGCTTTATTTGATTTGATTCTTTTGCAAACAGGGTTCTTAAGTTGAACTATCTGGTTAGATCTTTTATTCGAGATTTTCCCTGTGCATTAGATGAGTACTTATTGTATGCTTGTTGTTTGTCTGCGTTAGATCACCCGGAGTGCGCCGCTTGTTATTTCGAATCTCTAGGACTCGCGGATCATCGGCCAAGGCAAGTAACACTTTGATCATACCTTTTCTACTACCCGGTTTTATGCATTAGATCAAACCCTCAAACACTTGCATGTTTAGGATCTAATTAAATTGTGGGATTGGGAAGTAGATTGAGGTAGTACCTATTACTGTTTTACTTATGAAACCTTGGGAGTTACTTCTCGTTTGCTTGATTATGCCATGCTATGCTAGTAGACGTGGATTGGGTGAGTGAATATCCATGACAGATGTGAGATTGTTAATTAATGGTTTATTTAAGGTGGCAACCTAAACACACATCTGGGTGGATTGAGGCACCTGGTTTCTATCAGGATTTGCCTGTATTTCTTCGGACCGCCACCCAGGCTCTAAGGGATCATGAGATTATTCAAACTAGAAACTTCCGTGTGCAGCCACAAGCCAATTATGGGCTCTGGCGTAGTTGACTAAGTTGTCTTGCGAACTCTTCTGGGCGAGACTAGGCGATGTAGGGGATGTAGGTTGGTACGGTCTACCCACATGTAAGGTGCTAAGCGCTTACGAAAGACTATGTCTCGGTCATCCGCTTCTCAAACACCATGTAGTCACGAGAACCAAGCGGAGGCGATCGAGTCTTGTGGGGAAAAGTGCGCAAACCTCTGCAGAGTGTATAAACTAATCATGATTAGCCGTGTCCCGGTTATGGACAAATCTTGAGTATCTAGTACTTGATTATCATGTGAATCTCAACATGTTACTTCTAAAATAAATGTATTGGGTTTTAATGAGTACTTTTAATTGGGATTGAGGATGCTGTCAACCATTCTCAATGTTTAACAACCACCATGATAGTTAAACAAAATTATTCCTTTGGTGTAGGGAAAAATTGGCTTTTCGCAAAAATGTAACCGTAGAGCCTTACCACCAGCCATATATGCATGTAGTATAGGCTTATTGCATCATTGCTCTTTACGTGTTACATTGCCGGCATATTCCATGTCTTGACCCGTTTGGGCTGCAACTTTTCATGTTGCGAGACTTTTGAACGACGAGTAAGATGTTAGGTTGTGGTTCTATACTCGGTGATGCATTTGGAGTTGATGGACTCACTCGTTTTCCAAGCCTTCCGCTGTTATTATTAGATGGCCTTAAGCCATATTATTGTATTAAGTTCCCTTGTGGACAACGATGTAATAAGTGTGTGATTGCTACTCTGCTATAAATCCTTGATCTTGTCTTTGTGTCGACATTCGATCCGAGGATGACACCGAGTACAGAGCGCTAGATCCATTCGGTCCGGTCATGACAGAGAATGGTATCGAGCACACGCCGACTATAGGACACGACCACTAAGATAAAGCCATAGATCACTACTCTCTTCTCATTTTCTAACTCCTCATCTTTTCTACTCTCTTTAGGATGACGGACGCGAAGATCAAGTACACCCAACCGGATGAAGGCACACCATTTGGATTTCACTTGAAGGAAGTTACCAAGTACTGAACATTGGATTACCAAGCTTCACCGGAACTTTCAACGCCACTCTGCACGAAGAGGAGCTGGAAGATTCATGCTCACGTTCCAGAAGGACATTCGCCCCAATCACCAAGCCTATAGATAGTGTTTTCGGTGCACCAACTTGGAGTCAGGAAAGAGCATGGCAGCTCACATCACCATGGGACGCATTGGAGAAGTTTACCAAGAAGACCTCAAGGACACAATCTACCAGATTTGCGGACGCCGAGACGACAAATGGGAAATCGTCAACACCAAGAAGGATAGATCCATTGCAGCATTTATCCAGAGTTAAACCAGCACATTCGACGCCAGGAGAACCGGATGTGCAATGATATGTTGGAGTTGCAAAATGCAAAAGGAAGGATCATCGAGCTTGAAGAAGAACTCAAGACAACTCGCAAGGACTATATGGACGAGATCGTAGCTCTAGCAAGACACAATAACGATCTTAAGTACGAGATTGAAGAACTCAAGAAGAAGTTGGCGCTCGGGAATGAAGACCGAGATGTCAATCACCCAAGCGACTACATCAACATCGACGACACCGATTCGGATCCAAGCGAACCCGACTTTGAAGACGAAGTCGAGTAGACATTATGGAGTCTTCCACGGTTCAAATTAGTAGAAGTCCCCACATATTAGTAGTATTCCTCCATGTAACATTATAGTACACGCACTTTTGCGATAGTTAGATCGTTGTAAGCCCTTGTTTGATTGAATGAAGTGATTTTGTGTGCATTTGCTCATGTGCATTTGGGTAGTGATTCCCCTTAGACCTCATTCTATTCTAAATTCTCATCTTTTCTAAACCCATCGATGCCTCCGAGACGCCGACCCGGATTTGTTTTCCCGCCAGAGATCACCCAATTGATTCAGCGAGAATACCCCTGATTCAAACATTGGTGCGTAACCAGGCAACAACAACAACAACAACCCACCGCCACCACCACCACCTGCGGATCATCGACTCGTTTCCTTAGACTAAATCCGCCGGTGTATTCCCGGTAGCACCGAGCCGATTGTAGCAGTATGGTAGCTCCGCAAGATAGGAAGGAGGCGACCACTGCAGGATGCACGGATGGAGAAAGAGTGAAGTTTGCAGCACATCAGCTTGAAGGACCCGCAACAGCATGGTGGGAGAATGTCACAGCCACTTACCCCGTAGACACTGTCACATGGGATCAATTTCAGCAAGCTTTTCGCACCGCCCATGTTTCAGCAGGAGCCATGGCCATGAAGAAGCGTGAGTTTCGCAACTTACGCCAAGGAGGAAGGACTGTTGGCCAGTACGTGGATGATTTTAGCAAATTAGCACGTTATGCCCCAGATGACGTTGCTACGAATGCAGCTAAGCAGAGAAGTTTCTAGAAGGACTGAATGATGAGTTCAAGCATGCCGTTGATGGTAGCAAGTTTCAATAACTACCAGGAATTAGTAGACCGAGCCCTCATGATTGAAGGAAAGCAAAGACAAATTGAGAACTGCAAGCGGAAGTATGGACAAGGGAAGTATAACTCGAGCTCAGCAGAAACCTCGTTATACCCCTAAATCAGGAATTCAGTTCAAGATACCCATGGAGGAGGAAATTCGCATAACCATAACAGCACCAAAAATGGGAACGGAATGGGGAAGCAACGGACGAATCGCACCAACCCGTCAACACCATCCAAAGTAGACCTAAGTCATGTTACTTGCTTTAAGTGCCGCAAGATCGGGCACTATGCAAATGATCTGTCGAGAAGGCCATAATGGAAATAGCAATGGAAGCTCTGGAAAGAAGCCCAACACTTTCAATAGAGGACAGGTGAACCACATTGAAGTGGAGGAGGTTGAAGATCAGCCCGATGCACGAATTGGTAAGTTTTGGTTAAGTCATTTCTGCGGTTGTTCTTTTTAAATCTTGGTGCATCGCATTCATACATATCAAGGGATTTGTGGATAAGTACAAGTTACCAACCCAAGCCCTTAGGTCACCCATGCTAGTAACCTCACCCGAGGCAGTACATGGCTAGTAAATGGTGTGATCGCTGCCATTAAGGATTGGACCCTATGTTTTCCCCTCAGACCTAATAGTTCTGGAATCCCAAGGATTGGATGTGATATTAGGAATGGATTGGTTATCGAAGTATGGAGGAAACATAGATTGTACCACAAAGTCAATTTTGCTCACCACACCTGAAGGAAGAAGGATTAAGTACGTATCACGGCACGAGCCGAGGAGAGCACAAGTTAATTGCTTATCAGGAGTGGTACAGGAAGAAGTACCTGTGGTGAAGGATTTTCCTGATGTATTTCCGGAAGAGTTGCCAGGAATGCCACCGGATAGAGACATTGAGTTTTTGATCGAGCTGTTGCCAGGAACAGGCCCTATATCGAAGCGACCGTATAGGATGCCAGCACAGGATTTGGCGGAAATCAAGAAGCAGATTAAGGAACTTTTGGATAAAGGTTTTATACGCCCAAGCTCTTCACCTTGGGGATCACCCGTTGTGCTAGTAGAGAAGAAGGATGGATCTTTGAGAATGGTTGTTGATTACCGTGGATTAAATGAAGTAACAATCAAAACAAGTACCCACTACCTATGATAAATGACCTGTTTGATCGCTTGCAAGGAGCCAAGGTGTTTTCCAAGATCGACTTGCGATCAGGTACCATCGATTGAAGATTCGGGAGCAGGACATACCCAAGACAGCATTTACCACGAGATATGGACTATCACGAGTATACCGTTATGTCATTTGACTGACTAACGCACCAGCCTATTTCATGAACCCGATGAACAAAGTGTTTATGGAGTTTTTGGATAAGTTCGTCGTGGTGTTCATTGATGACATTTTGATTTTCTCGAAGAATGAAGAGGAACACAAGGAATATTTGCGATTGGTTTTGGAGAAACCGAGGAACACCAGTTGTATGCCAAGTTCAGCAAATGTGAGTTTTGGTTAAAGGAAGTTGGATTTCTCGGACATGTTATATCTGGAGAAGGGATAGCAGTTGACCCCACGAAAGTTGAGACCGTAACCAAATGGGAAGCCCCAACGACCGTTGGAGAGATTCGAGTTTCCTTGGACTCGCAGGATACTACGAAGATTCATTGAGAATTTCTCAAGGATTGCTAAGCCTATGACAGAATTGTTGAAGAAGGAAAATAAATTCATATGGACCGAGGACTGTGAGGCAAGTTTTCAGGAGTTGAAGAAAAGATTGGTTACCTCACCGGTTTGATATTGCGGATCGGACTAAGGATTATGAGGTATATTATGCACGCTTCACGCCGAGGACTTGGAGCAGTGCTTATGCAGGAAGGAAGAGTTGTTTCGTATGCTTCCACGACAACTTAAGCCTCATGAGTTGAACTATGCCACTCATGATTTGGAGCTAGCAGCCGTTGTGCATGCCTTGAAGACGTGGAGACATTTTCTCATTGGAAATCATTGTGAAGTATATACGGATCACAAGAGTTTGAAGTACATCTTCACACGTAAGGAATTGAATCTCGAGACAAAGGAGATGGTTAGAGCTTATCAAGGATTATGACATGAGATTGCGGTATCACCCGGAAAGGCTAATGTAAGTAGCAGACGCATTGAGCCGTAAGAGCCACGTCAATGCCCTAATGATGGGAGGAATACCCAATGAGTTAGCCGAGGACCTTCGAGAGCTATGTTTGGAAATAGTCCCGAGAGGCTATGTAGCAGCATTGGAGATTCAGTCGACACTAATGGACAAAATCAGAGAGGCCCAGAAGGCAGATAAGGAAGTTGCCTCTATAAAGGAGAAAATGAGCAAAGGAAAAGCTAAAGGATTTCGTGAGGATGAACACGATACCTTATGGTTTGAGGACCGTGTTTATGTGCCCGATAATCCGAGAGATCGAAGTTGATTTTACAAGAAGCCCATGATTCACCCTATTCGATTCACCCAGAAATACCAAGATGTATTTGGACTTGAAGAATACTTTCCGTGGACCGGAATGAAGAAGGATATTGCGGAGTATGTAGCAGTTTGTGGACGTATGTCGAAAGTAAAGGCGTAACATCGGAAGCCAGGATTGTTACAACCATTGCCGATACCCGAATGGAAGTGGGATAAACTAGGCATGGATTTTATCACAGGATTGCCAAAGACTCGTCGAGATATGACTCGATTTGGGTCATAGTCGACCGTTTGACAAAAGGTAGCCCATTTCATTCCAGTCAAGACTACCTATAGCAGTGCTAAGTTGGCAAAGATATACATGACCAGAATTGTATGCTTACACGGAGTTCCGAGGAGCATCGTATCGACGATAGAGGAACCCAATTTACTTGAAATTTTGGAACCGGTTGCACGAAACATTGGGAACTAGATTGGAATTGATGCTGACTTTCCACCCACAGACCGATGGATGACCGAGAGAGTCAATCAGATTTTGGAGGACATGCTAAGAGCTTGTGCACTAGATTATGGATCTAGCTGGGACGATAATTTGCCGTATGCAGAATTTTCCTACAACAACAGTTACCAAACCAGTTTGAAGATGGCACCTTTCGAGGCTTTGTATGGAAGAAGGTGCAGGACACCATTGTCATGGGACGAAACTGGAGATCGTCAGTTGTTTGGACCAGATTTGATTAAGGAGTCTGAACAGAAAGTTAAGTTGATTCGAGATGTGCTCAAGGTAGCCCAGTCCGGACAAAAGAGCTATGCCGATTCAAAGCGCCAGCGATTGAGTATGAAGTTGGAGATGCAGTATATCTCGAGTATCCCCGCTTGAGGAGTTAAGCGTTTTGGAGTTAAAGGAAAGTTAGCACCCGTTTCGTTGGACCGTATAAGATTTTTGCAACGCATGGGAGAGATTGCGTATAAGTTGGAATTGCGGAAGGACTGTCGAGGAGTTCATGATGTATTCCATGTTTCCCGATTGAAGAAATGTCACCCGAGATAGCGGAAGGTACCGTTAAGAGACACAGTACCATTGGAAGCAATTCATTGAAGGATGATTTGACATATGAGGAAAGACCGATTAAGATTCTCGATTATGCCAGCAGAGTTACCCGCAGCAAGGTTATCAAGTTTTGCAAAGTTCAAAGGAGCCACCACACCGAGGATGAAGCCACAGGAAAGAGAGGAAGTTTTGCTCAAAGACCATCCTCACCTATTTTCTATCCAACCCGAATCTCGAGGGCGAGATTCATCTTAAGGGGGTAGGTTTGTAACATCCCAAATTTTCAATTTGGAATGTTATACATTAGATCATCATGCATATCATATTTTTCTCGCATTTTTCCGATCCTAGAAATTTCACGCAACTCAAGGACCCTCGGAGAGAGTTGGAAGTTTCATTATTTTCATATTTGGGATTTCTCAAATTTTGGAAATAGGATCATTTGGATTTATTTAAAATTATCTTCATAAAGTTTTCCTATAAAAAAAATCTCAAGAGAGGGAATAATATGACTTTCCCAAGCAATTAGGAAAAATGAAGATATTATAAATAAACCAAATTTGGTTTTGGAAGATTTATTTTGCTTAGGCAAAAATGAGCATTTTAAAAAATTTATGCAAGTATATTGTTTTTAAAGTTCATTTTGTTCGACTCATTTTAGGAGTCGGGGAAAATTTGTTTTAATTAATTTGGAGTTCGTTTGATATTTTATTTAATTCGTTTTGTTTTAATTTAAAAAAACGCTTCATACTGAGGCCCAGCCCGGCCAACCCAGCCCTGTGCCCTGTGCCCAGCGCCCGCCCACCTCCCTCCTCCCTCGCGCGCCCACTTGGAGCGGACTCCCGCCGCCGCCGCCATCGCCCGCCGCCCGAGTCCCGCCTCGACCCGGCCTCCTCGCCTCCCCAAGGAAACCCCCTTTATAACCGCCCCCTCTCCCTCACCCCGACCCGCCGCCCGCCGCCCCAAGCCGCCGCCGTAAGGAGCCGCCGCCACGCCCCTCGCCCGACGCCGGAACTCATGCCCGAGCCCTCCCGACCCATGGGACCCCGCCCCAACCGGAGCCCCGCCGGACCTCGCCGGCGAAGAGCCCCGGAGGTAGCCGACCTCGCCGCCCCGCCGATCCGGTTTTCCCCGTGAACCGATCCGGTTTTTTTTTTTAAAAAAATATGTTCGGTTTTTTTTAAAAACCTAGATTGGTTTTTTTTCGGTTTTCTTATTTAACGAACGTCCACCGAACCGTTCACTTCAATGAACATGTTCGTTAGATTCGTTCTGTTAACGAACGCTCACTTTTTAACTCGTTCGTCGTTTTTCTTTTAATAGGAATTAATCCGTTATTTTTCTGATTTGATTTCAGATCTGATTTTCAAAACTGTTTTATTTCTTGCTCGTTTATCGGAATCAGTGATTCAAGCGCTGGAGTTTCAGAACGAAACCGCCGTTCCGACTAACCTATTTTCACAGAGTTTTGCTACTATGAAATTGTGACCTAATGTCAGATTGCTAAACAGAGTCGTTCTCACACGAGTTACGACTTTCGATGCTTTATTTGATTTGATTCTTTTGCAACTGTGGTTCTTAAGTTGAACTATCTGGTTAGATCTTTTATTCGAGATTTTCCCTGTGCATTAGATGAGTACTTATTGTATGCTTGTTGTTTGTCTGCGTTAGATCACCCGGAGTGCGCCGCTTGTTATTTCGAATCTCTAGGACTCGCGGATCATCAGCAAGGCAAGTAACACTTTGATCATACCTTTTCTACTACCCAGTTTTTATGCATTAGATCAAACCCTCAAACACTTGCATGTTTAGGATCTAATTAAATTGTGGGATTGGGAAGTAGATTGAGGTAGTACCTATTACTGTTTTACTTATGAAACCTTGGGAGTTACTTCTCGTTTGCTTGATTATGCCATGCTATGCTAGTAGGCGTGGATTGGGTGAGTGAATATCCATGACAGATGTGAGATTGTTAATTAATGGTTTATTTAAGGTGGCAACCTAAACACACACATCTGGGTGGATTGAGGCACCTGGTTTCTATCGAGATTTACTGTATTTCTTGGACCGCCACCCGGGCTCTAAGGGATCATGAGATTATTCAAACTAGAAACTTCCGTGTGCAGCCACAAGCCAATTATGGGCTCTGGCGTAGTTGACTAAGTTGTGCGAACTCTTGCAGGCGGACTAGGCGATGTAGGGGATGTAGGTTGGTACGGTCTACCCACATGTAAGGTGCTAAGCGCTTACGAAAGACTATGTCTCGGTCATCCGCTTCTCAAACACCATGTAGTCACGAGAACCAAGCGGAGGCGATCGAGTCTTGTGGGGAAAAGTGCAAACCTCTGCAGAGTGTATAAACTAATCATGATTAGCCGTGTCCCCGGTTATGGACAAATCTTGAGTATCTAGTACTTGATTATCATGTGAATCTCAACATGTTACTTCTAAAATAAATGTATTGGGTTTTAATGAGTACTTTTTAATTGGGATTGAGGATGCTGTCAACCATCTTCAATGTTTAACAACCACCATGATAGTTAAATAAAATTATTCCTTTGGTGTAGGGAAAAATTGGCTTTTCGCAAAAATGTAACCGTAGAGCCTTACCACCAGCCATATATGCATGTAGTATAGGCTTATTGCATCATTGCTCTTTACGTGTTACATTGCCAGCATATTCCATGTGTCGACCCGTTTGAGCTGCAACTTTTCATGTTGCGAGACTTTTCGCAACGACAGTAAGATGTTAGGTTGTGGTTCTATACTCGGTGATGCGGCTGGAGTTGATGGACTCACTCGTTTTCCAAGCCTTCCATTGTTATTATTAGATGGCCTTAAGCCATATTATTGTATTAAGTTCCCTTGTGGACAACGATGTAATAAGTGTGTGATTGCTACTCTGCTATAAATCCTTGAAATCTTGTCTTTGTGTCAAGACATTCTTGATCGAGGATGACCGAGTACAGGCGCTAGATCCATTCGGTGCAGTCGCGACAATGATGATCGAGACCGGTAGGGCGCCGACTCGCAGTGTCCTCGTTCCCCTTTGGTGCAAAGGAGGCAAGCACAGGCCCAGGCAACAGGCACAGGATACCGCTACGGTGCAACAACACCAAGACCACCAGAGCGGCAGGAAGGAGGTCCTCATGGAGCCGGGGCGGCGTCACCGTCGAGCCTTTGGCAGCCAAGACCAACTTTAGTCAGGATAAGTGTACTAGATGTTCCCCTTCAAAATAGCCAATTGTTGGTGCCCTTCCTGCTCATTTTTTGGGAAGAGGCCCAGGGCCTCCCTCTATAAATAGGACTAGCCACCACAGAGAGAGAGGGAGGAGATATTCACCAGAGAGAGAGAGAGAGGCGATCGAACTCACCCAAAGCAGTTCATCGCACCAGCTCAAGAACAGCCCCTCGCGAGGTTGTGCTTCCTTTGTACTGTTCATCATCAGCCCCTGAGGCAATCCACTACACCACACAATGGAGTAGGGTATTACACCACAACGGTGGCCCGAACTAGTATAAACCCTGTGTCCCTCATGTTGTTCATCGTTTCTAGTTTAGATCCCTCGCTAACCATTCACGCGTGAGCTGGTAGGGGAAACATCTCCATGCACACCCCAGTGTTCGAACCTCAAGGGTCTGCCGGAAACCGAAATCCAACACTTGTAATCCACAAGGATTCTTCCCAAGAGGGGGCTTGATCTCCAAGAGGAGGGGATACAAGGAGAAAAGCTCACAATGTTTTATCTAATACTTTGCTAACCTTCCAAATGAGCTAGGAGATGAGTATATAAAGCTTAGGGACAAGATAAGAGGGAGAGAGGGGTACAAGGGCCAAAAGGTCAAAAGCACACGGGCTGCCCCGGAGGAGTTCGGGCACCCGGGGTGAAACCGGCCGGGCGTCCGGACCGGTCAGGGGCGCTCGGAGTAGGAGGACCGGGCACCCGGAGTCCTAGGCCCGGGCACCCGGGGTGGCCGCAAGTGGCTGGGGCGGTGCAGGCCGGGCACCCGCGGTGGAGCTGGGTGCGGCCCAGGTGGCTGGCCAGGCACCCGGGGTGGGCTGGGTGAGGCCCAGTAGGGGGCCGGGCACTCGGGGCCGACTGGGGCGCAGCCCAGGCCGTGGCCGGGCACCCAGAGACGAGGTGTCCGGGCACCCAGGGTGTCTAGGGGGTTTGGTCCTCCCCTCGTTTTCGAGTCCGGGCACCTGGGGTGTCCAGGGACTTCTCTCCTTCGTTCTTCTCGACCTCATCTTCCTTCTCTTGTTCCATGGGTGCTTGGGTCTTCATCCTTGCTTCCTTACGATGATCTCTGATGTACCTAAGAACGCATAGTGTATCTCTTTGAGGTAGACTCTCATTCTCATGTGAAACCAAATGGAACTCGGAGAGGAAAGAAGTGACCTCGTTTTTGATGTTGCGTGCACATGCTCTTGTCATCGGTCCCCTCGGTGCTTGCGGTAGTGATGGAGTGTCGTTGTGGGTAGTCGAGGGATGCTCCGCATCATCTCCCCCCTTTGTGAGAGATTTGTCCACAGATCATGCTCTTCATCACCATGGTACTTGGCCAAGTCTTTGACGTTGAAGATGTCGCTTACGTTATACTTGTCGCGTGGGATGTCGACTTTGTAGGCGTTGTCGTTGTAGTGTGCGAGCACCTTGAATGGTCCGTTGGCGCTCAGGAGTATCTTGGACTTGTGCTCCTTGGGGAAGCGGTCATTGCGGAGATTTATCTATACTAGATCACCCGGTTGGAACACCATCGAAGACTTGTGGATGTTGAGCTTGGAGGTGAGTCGTTGTACTTGGCGCTCGATCGTGGAACGTGTTTCTTCATGCATATTCTTGAGGTAGGTGGCTATTGCACTGGCGTCCATGTTTGCTCATTCTTGAAGCGGTAGAGGAAAGATGTCCAACGGTGACAATGGGTTGAAGCCATAGACAACCTCGAAGAGGGACTTGCCGGTGGTAGAGTGTCTTGCTCGGTTGTAGGCGTACTCGGCGATGGGTAAGCACTCCTCCCACTCCTTGATATTCTTATTTATCAACATGCATAGGAGAGTGGCAAGCGTTCGGTTGGTGAATTCCGTTTGGCCATCGGTTTGAGGATGATACGCCGTAGAGAAGAGTAGCTTGATTCGAAGCTTGGCGCAAAGCGTCTTCCAAAAGTAGCTTAAGAACTTGACATCTCGGTCCGACACAATTGTCTTTGGCACGCCGTGCAACCTCAAGATTTACCTACAAAAGACATTTGCAACATGTGAAGCATCGTCTATCTTATTGCATGGGATAAAATGAGCCATTTTAGAGAAGCATTCCACTACAACAAATACGGAGCCCTTGCCATTTTGAGTCCTAGGTAATCCAAGCACAAAATCCATGCTAATATCTTCCCAAGGTTGATGTGGAATAGGTAGTGGCATATGTAAACCATGGGATTGAGATTGTGACTTAGCTTTGCAACATGTAGAGCACCGGTTGGTGAAACGGGCGACATTGCGAAACATCTTGGGCTAAAAATAGTTCTTGGAGAGCGTGGCAAAATTCTTGTCGCGTCCAAAATGTCCCATGAGTCCACCTCCATGAGCCTCTTGCAAAAGTAACAAACGAAGAGAAGACTCGAGAATGCATAGTTTGTTAGCTCCCATTAGATAACCATCTTTGATATAGTATCGTTCCCAAGAAGTATGTGCCACACACTTAGCATAAGGAGTAGCAAAAGTCACATCATGCTCATACAAATCTTTGATATGATCAAATCCAACAACATTCAATTCAAGTTGAGTAAGTAACATACATTTGCGGGAAAGGGCATCCGCCACAACATTCTCTTTGCCCTTAATGTATTTGATCACATAGGGAAAATATTCAATAAATTCACTCCATTTAGCATGCTGTTTATTCAACTTGGTTTGACCTGTAAGGTACTTAAGTGTCTCATGATCGGTGTGTATGGCAAACTCATGCGGTCTAAGATAATGTTCCCTAACATGTAACACATGCACTAAAGCATACAATTCTTTGTCATAGATGGGATAGTTAAGTTGAGCACCAGAGAGTTTTTCAGTAAAATATGCAATAGCTCGCTTTTCTTGCATCAAAACTCCACCAATTCCATTAGCACTAGCATCACAATGGGCCTCAAACATTTTGTCAAAGTTAGGCAAAGCAAGAATCGGAGCATGAGTAAGCAAGGATTTGAGCTCATCAAAAGCGGTTGATTGAAAAGGTCCCCAAACAAAAGGAGTATTTTTCTTACTCAAGGCATGCAACGGTGTGGCAATAGTGCTAAAATCTTTCACAAAGCGATGATAGAGACCCGCAAGGCCAAGAAAACTACACACTTGTTGCAAATTAGTGGGTTGGGGCCAAGTTTTAATTGCTTCAATTTTAGACTCATCAACATGGACACCCTTTGAGGAAACAACGAAACCAAGGAAAACAAGCTTGTCAACACCAAACGTGCATTTTTTCATGTTGGCACGTTCCTTGCAAAAAGTTTGCAACAAGGCCCTAACATGTTTCACATGATCTTTGATGGATTTGCTAAAAACAAGTATGTCATCGAAGTAGACCACAACAAACACTGCAATGTAAGGACGAAGCACAAAATGTATAAGTCGCATGAAAGTACCAGGAGCTTCCGATAAACCCATAGGCATAACTAACCACTCGTACAAGCCAAAATTCGTTTTGAAAGCGGTTTTCCATTCATCACCTTCTTGTATGCGGATTTGATAATAGCCACTTTTAAGATCAATTTTTGAGAAAATGGTGGCACCGCTAAGTTCATCTAGCATATCATCAAGGCGAGGTATGGGATGCCTATATCTAACGGTGATAGTATTGATGGGTCTACAATCAGAGCGCATGCGAAAACTACCATCTTGCTTGGGCAAAAGTATAACCGGAACGACACAAGGGCTTAAGCTTTCACGTACATGGCCGTTTTCGATGAGTTGTTGTACTTGCCGTTGGATCTCCTTAGTTTCTTCGGGGTTGACGCGGTAGGGATTCTTGTTCGGAAGAGGCGCTCCGGGGATGAGGTCGATCCTATGTTCAATGCCACGTAGAGGAGGAAGACCGGGAGGTAGCTCATCGGGGAAGACATCCTCAAATTCCTGCAACAAGTTAGAAAACACTAGAGGTAGAGGATTAGGAGTGTTAGTTTTTTCCACCTCATCTTTTCAAAGTAGGACAAAGTGGATGACACTTGATGGGTTCTCACACACTTCTCTCATCTCTCTTTTTGTGGCTAGGAGGACTAAGTTTTTCTCTATTGGCGAAGAGTCGCTCAATTTTGGCTTGTGGCGCTCACTTTCTTTTTGGTGGTTCACTCTCTCACAAGGATCTCCATGATGGGTGGATGCTTTCTTGTCGGCGATCACTTGGCTTGGTGACATTGGTGGAAGCACATATTCCTTGCCTTTCATCTTGAAGCTATAGTGGTTGGTTCTTCTGTTGTGGATGACTCTGCGGTCAAATTGCCAAGGTCGTCCCAAGAGAAGGTGGCACACTGACACAGGAACTACATCACTCTCCAAGGTGTCCTCTTAGGTGTCGATCTTGAAAGAAACTTGCACCATATGCTCCACTTGAATAGTGCCGGAGTCGCTTAGCCGTTGCACCTTGTAGGGACGAGGGTGCTTCTTCTTGACCAATTGCATCTTGGAACATAACTCTTCGCTTGCCAAGTTGTGACAACTTCCTCCGTCGATGATGAACTTCACAGAACGCCCGTTGATGCCGGCCTTAGTGTGGAAGATGTGGCACCATTGGTCTTCATCTTGATGGTGTTGGAGCGTCAAGACCTTGGAGACGACGAGAGAGGGACTTGAATCGTTGTCACAAAAGACTTGATCATCTTCATCTTCGTTCACGCACCGGTGTGTGGCCACGTGCTCAAGGGCTTCCATTCTTCTTCACTCATCGAGTCATATGTGCCATCATCGTTGAAGATCATTGTTCGCTTGTTGGTGCTTTCGAAGACTTGTGACCTCGGCCACCACATGTGAAGCACTTGAATGAACTTGTCTTGGCAGGGTCATTTGGTGGTGCCGAAGATGAGGAAGTCTTGGATCTGTAGGTGCTTGCCGGAGGACGAGTCGAGGAAGGTGTAGCTTGCTTGGAACTTGACTTGTCGCCGGTACTTGGTGATGCTCTAGTTGGGGTAGGAGTTGCCAAAGTCGCGGGAGCTTGAGAGTAGGAGCCGTAGGTCTTGGACAAGTACTTGGCGTATTTGAAGTCATCTTGCACTTGTCTCTCGGCCTTGGTTGCTTGATGAACTAGCTCGAGAAGGTTTGGGTATGGTTGGAAGTCAGCAATCCGCTTGATTGGGTAATTGAGGCCATTCAAAAAGCGTGCCATTGTTTGCTCGTCGTCTTCCTTGACATTGGCTCATATCATGGCAATCTCCATTTCTTCGTAGTATTCTTCCACCGTCTTCGTGCCTTGCTTGAGGAGTTGCAACTTCTTGAAGAGATCACGGGTGTAGTGTGTAGGCACGAAGCGAGCTCTCATGACATCCTTCATTTCCGTCCAAGTTGTGATTGGTGGTTCACCTCTTGTATGTCGTCGCTTGATCACTTGTTCCCACCAAATGAGGATGTAGTCTTGGAACTCGAGGGAGGCCATGGCTATCTTCTTTTCCTCGTCATAGTTGTGAAGACGGAATATCTTGTCCACCTTCAAGGCCCATGAGAGATATTCTTCTGGATCATTGCTTCCGGAGAACTTGGGCATGGTGAACTTGAGCTTGCCGTAGCGAAGTTCTTCATCATAGTAGCGGTTTTGATGTCGCTCTTGCCATGGGGAAAGGTCCTCAAATGCTCGTTCCTTGAGATGTCCCTCTTGGCGTGGAGGAGGGTCTTGAAGCACTTCGTCCACTTGGTGTCGTTCTTGTCATGGAGGAGGACGAGGAATATGCGCTTGGTTGTGCCTTTCTTGTTGTTCTTTGCAATGCGCGGCTTCTTCTTGGATCTTCTGACGAAGAGCTTCCTCTTGTTCTCTTCACTTGGCGGTTGCGCTCTTCAACGGCTCTAGTGGACTCGCGGAGTGCACGTTGTGCTTCGAGTGCTTGTGCTTGACGGATGGTGTCATCATATTGATGTTCTTGACGAGGCACTTGTGGAGGTATTTGCTCTTGCTCCTTTGCTTCTTGCACTTGTTGTCGCGCCTTTTCACGTGCTCGGACTCAGTCTTGTAAGCCATTGCCATGGAAATGATTTTCTTGAGCTTGGAGATCTTGAGGATCATTACGTCGAGGGACTCGAGCTCGTGGTGGACTTGCATCATAAGAGGAGTAGTACGAAGATTGCCGACTTGAGCGGCGGCTTGACTGGCGATGTCTTGATGACGAGGATGAGGAAGACGGGCGCCGCACGATCATGTTGTGGAGTTCTTCCATTTGTGTAGAGAACTTGTCATCGATGTAGTCGCTGTTCCTTGCTTCCGATTGACGAAGGTTGGCGGCGAGTTGGTCAAGGTGTTCACCCAAGGCTTCACTTTCTTGATGGAGAGCTCGTTGCGTGATGAAGAAGTGGCTCTTGGTGATGTAGCCGGTATCATCACCTTGCTCCTCGAAAAGAAGGTTCGCCGACGAACTTGGCCTATCCATCATAACCAAGTGGGGTGAGTAGGAAAATGAGAGAACAATACCGAAGTTACCTTTTCCGAGGATTGAGGATGTAACAAGTGTCACTCAATGTAATGCCACAATAGTAGAATTGGAACCGGGTATGTTTCTCACACCTACAAGTAAAAGGCTTATGGAGTAGCTCGGTTAGGATGGTGGCAAAAATTTCAAGCAAATGTTAGTCAAGATATCGATAAGGTTGAGAAGGTTCACAAAAATGCAAGTAAAGCAAATAGATCAAAGCCAAGAGTATCACTAGGAACACACACACGGAAGATAGATGGGATCCGCACAACCAAGGGTGGGCTCAAAATGTGCAACCACGGAAAATGCTCTTGTTGTGTGAATGCTAGAGAGACGCTAGCTCGATTGCTCAAATGTGCAGGATACGCTTGTGCACCAACCTATGAGAGAGACGTGACGTCTTCAATCCCAACTATGCTTTGTATGCGGTGACCAAGATGATATGACTATGCAAAATGACTCAATGCTATTGCTTACAAGCTCTTTGTTTCTCCTCTTTTGCTTAAAAGCTTTTCTTTTTTTCTATGCTTGATGCTCGAGCCAAGTATGATATGAGACAAGTATGTAAGATATGCACGGGAGAGACTTATGGCACTAAGATGATAACACGATCACTATGGTGCACAATAGCGTGGCCCGGCAATACTCAACTTGCTAGCCTCGATGGGTAAGCAACGCAAAATGGCTCGGGTTAGCAAAGCAAAAGCAAAGGTGAGTGTCGTCTAGGTTACCGCCCTTTCTTACGGTTAGCAGTGAAGATGACTCCGAGGCGATGATGATTGGCGGTGATGTCGATGTCACACGCTCCTAAGTAGCTGAAACACCTTAGGAAACGGAAGTTGCAACTCAAAATAGGTCAAATGCTGGGTGTTTTTGTGATGATTTTTTGGATGGAATGGCCCGAGGGTGCGGGTGCCCGGTGGTGGCCGATTTGGGCGGAAAATTTTGGGGATTTGCAAGATTTCGTGGATTTCGTGGTTGGAAGGGTGGGGATTGTTGGGGAGGGGCTAGATCCACTTGCCAAACATCAAATCCATGGACCAAAACAACCAAATCTCACAAGATCCAACAAATTGCAAGAAATTTTTTTAGGGCTATTTTTGTGGGGAATTTTCGAATTTGGACGAAAAACAACAAAATCAAGCTAGCAAATGGGGGATGGGACTCCAAGATGTGAATCAACCTTCCTAATGAGCTAGGAGATGAGTATATAAAGCTTAGGGACGAGACAAGAGTGAGAGAGGGGTACAAGCGCCAAAAGGCCAAAAGCACACGGGCTGCTCCAGAGGGGTCCGGGCACCCGGGGTGAAACCGGCCGGGCACCCGAACCGGTCAGGTGCGCTCGGAGTAGGAGGACTGGGCACCCGGGGTGGCCACAGGTGGCTGGGGCGGTGCAGGCCGGGCACCCGGGGTTGAGGGCCCGGGCACCCGGGGTGGAGCTGGGTGCGGCCCAGGTGGCTGGCCGGGCACCCAGGGTGGGCTGGGCGAGGCCCAGTAGGGGGCCGGGCACCCGGAGCCGAGGTGGTCAGGCACCCGGGGTGTCCAGGGGGTTTGGTCCTCCCCTTGTCTTCAAGTCCGGGCACCCGGGGTCCTCTCGTCTGGGCACCCGGGGTGTCCAGGGACTTCTCTCCTTCGTTCTTCTCGACCTCTTCTTCCTTCTCTTGTTCCGTGGGTGCTTGGGTCTTCATCCTTGCTTCCTCACGATGATCTCCGATGTACCTAAGAACACGTTTATCTCTTTGAGGTAGAATCTCATTCTCATGTGAAACCAAACTGAACTCGAAGAGGAAAGAAGTGACCTCGTTCTCGATGTTGCATGCACGTGCTCTTGTCGTCGGTCCTGTCGGTGCTTGCGGTGGTACTGGAGTGTCGTTGTGCGTAGCCGGGGGATGCTCCGCATCAACACCTGTCTGAACATATTCGTTCAAGTCTTCCTTGGTGACCCGAGAAACGACCCAATTGCAAGCAGTGACAGTTTTTCCCGTTTGGAGATTGAAAGCCTAAAAGAAAGAAACATTACCGGTTTGAAAATGTATTGTTAGGCCGGACCATGGATTCAAAGGTAAGGTGCTATAAATGGCTGACAGGTTAAGCCAGACGATGAACATTGAAGTACGAGGATATTCATATTGGCGGCTTAAAAAGGGACTAATGGTACCCACCGGGTTAAGGTTTCTGCTGTTAAGCCGGCCAGAGTTTAAAAATCAAGTGTATTGTACAGAGCCAAATTATGAGGATGTAACATCCCCAAAATAGGGTTATCAATTTTTTGTGTTGTTATTCCTTCCTGGCAATCATTTTTCAAATCTTTCTCCTGAGTTTGCTGGATGACTCTGAGAATTCTTGCCATTTCCAACCTTTCAAAAACCTTGCTCATGTCTTTTTCAGTGGGCAATACCTCATTTGCATCATCTCAAATCCTCTCAAACCCTAACTCCAAATTTTTGGAATTTGAATATGGCCTTTGTGATTACAAAGGAGCTATCATTTTCCTTGATCTGTTGATCATCCCATCTATTCCCAGAGACCCTTCTACCTTTTTGAACCCTGGATATGCAAAAATATTGCTAAGTCCTATGCAATATTTTTCAATTATGATTTATTCCTTTTCTTGCATTTCTGAGGAATAAAATTCAAAGGCATAGTTAGCCAACTCATAAATTCATGTGAATTTGTGGAGATGATATTTATGTCTAATCCTAGCTCTGGCAAAAATATTGGCCCTAATTAAATAAGGAAAATTGCCTTTTCCTATTTTAAGCCAATATTGCATTTATGCCATTTTCCAAAGGAGCTACCATTTTTATAGCAAGGAAAATTCCCAAATAATTTGTGGAGCTTGCACTTGCTATATCTTCACCATTTCCATCCCAACCCATGTTTCAAGGGTCATAATTTGAGCACATGATCCAATGCAAGTTTCTGCCTATTTGAAATTTTTGCAATAGAAGTGCTTGAACCCTTCATCCATTTGAGCTTAAGATTGGCAGGGTGATTAACATTGATAAATCATCAATGCATACCAAAAATCAGCTCAATCCATCTATCCAATCTTCCTTGGCAATTTTCTCAAGTTTATGTTCATATTGCTTGTCTGTGAAGGAAGTACCCTCATAGATGATCACAATGAGCTGAAACTTCCCAGCTGTCTCTAATGACCATATCATCATTCTCCACCAAAATTCAGCTCATTCCATTGAACTATGTGAGCACGGGAGCAATTCTTTGATTCTGTCCAAATTTTCAGTTTGTGAAGCAAGTATATTTTATCTCGCTCCATTATGGCTGAAAATATTTCCAAGCCTTCTCCTATCCATATAACCCACCTACAAAAGAGTTTGGCTCATTTCATTTAGCCAATATTTTCCTTGATTTTTTCCAAGTTTCTGGTCAGATGTGATGCTTGTGAAACAAGTGCCAATTTGGAAATTCCATTTGGTACGATCTTTTTGCAGCGTCTACATATGACCAAATCATCAAGATTTGCCAAGTGGCAGCCCTATCCAACACTCCTAGTGAGTGCTTCTTCCTCATTTGTTTTCTAGGCCATATTTCCTAGTTGCACTGCAGCTATGTTAAATACTTGCCCAAATCCCTTCCAACTTTCCAGGACTATAGTATTTGCTTCCCTAAGCCTCCCAGACATCACGCTTAGTCCTTAATCCCTCTAGTTTGATCACCAAGATGTGGCCAAGTTTGCAACAACAAACTTGTCGAGCTTGGTTCCCTCTGCTCACTACCCTTCTGCTCGTGCCATCACCTCTTCTTTTATGAGCCTTGGAAGGACTCCACTGCTGACAAGGTTTAGCGTGAAAGTAGGTGACTAGAGCGTGCGTTGTCCGTGGTGACCACGGGCATTGCCAACCAAATCGGTGGTCTAGCCACTGTTGGCAACAGCAGCGCCGCTCCGGCCGGTTCTGGCTTGTCCAAGTGTGTCACGCAGCTCCCCCTCGACGTCGTCTTCCCCCTGGAGCTCGTCCCCCCTTCGTTTGCTTCCTTGTTGAGCCGTCGCGGTCGCTGAACACAGCGAGCGCCCGTGTGCGCCGTCGTTTCCTCGCTCCTGTCCTCTTCCTCCTCTCGTCCACAAGCATTGCTCGATTTTGTGACCTCCTGGCACTCGTCCCCATCCCCCTCGTCACCTTGCCGCCCCTCCCCGTGACCCTTGGCCACGCATGCGCGTCGCCGGAGCGCGGACACGTAGCCGCGCGCATGCCACCTCGCCGCTCCCTCTGGAGCTCTTCCCAGCGACTATAATTAGCGACCCCGAGCCTCCTCTCAGTCCACAACGCCCCCCGAACCACTAGCTCGAGCTCGAGGAGCTCTCCATCCCCTCCCCATCGCCATGGCCGCCGCCTCGGTTATTCTTCGATTTCGGTGATGCCGTTCCCCCCCTGCCGTTTCTCCCCCACCACTGCGTCACCTGAGGTCCGGAGAGCCTCCCCGTGGCCTCAGCCCCTCCGTTCCCCCACCGGAGCACCCTGCTCACCGGCCGCCGAAGCCCACCTCCGCCGCATGCCCTGCTGCTCCCTCTCTAGTGCTCCTCAACGATATCTGACACCACCACGGGATGCGCCTCTCGCTCCTGAGCTCGTGGGTAGGTCGGCCGTCGTCTGCGGTGGCTGGAGTCGCCGGCAATCGCCATCGAGGCGAGCCCCTCCCTCGGCCAGGCGCACGCACGAGCGGGAGGTTGAAGACGCCAGGCCAGGCGGGCCCCTCCCCGCACGACCCCACCTGGCAGCGACCCTGGAGCCTGGCCCTGCCGCTGCCGCGTGACCCGGTCCTGCCAGCGTGGATGAGTGGCCACGCCCCGCCGCGAAGCCGTTTCCACGCGCTAGAGGCGTGTGTTTCCCACTCCAGAAAGCGTATTCGCTTTGCACTTCGGTTTAAAATACGTTTCTCTTTTTGCATAAAACGTATTCGGCCCAAAGGCGCGTTCAGTTTTTCCTCCAGGGGCCTGTTTGCTGAAAAAAATTCACCGATAGGTCCCTGAGCTTCAACCCTTCGTATCTCGACAACCGTAACTCCGATTGAGGTGATTCCAATGCTCACGTTCTCTGTCCGTCGAGCTCTTTCCGTTGGTATCATTTTCATAATGTTTTCATACAGTGAAAATGACCACTTTGCCTTGGCCGTAAACAGCCCCCTCCGAGAGAGAACTAATTCTGGTAACTCTTCCCGCGATCGTTTCACACTTCTTCCCGAAGTATTTGTCGACCCCAGGCAAGACAACCTCTTATCATGAGCCCCGAACTTGCATGTTGACTTTGCTTGCACCTTGTGTGTGTGTTTAGTTGCAGTAGTTTCTTGTCTGTTCCATCTGCCGTTATTTTAGTCGTGTTATATGCTTTTGTTATCTGGCTTGCATGCTTATGCTTTCATGAAATAAGTTGACATGCTAGTATGCTGATGTTATTGATAATATCATGCCTCTGTTTAGTTTATTTTTATGTTAGTAGTATCGATGTTATGATAATTCTATTGCACCAGTGAAATTACTAGTACTTGTTATTGCCACGTTTCGCATGCTATCATTGTTCACTTGAAAAGCTTGATGTTTTGTTATTGCATCTGTATGATGCATGTTAGTTGTTGCATTCATGTTAAAATGCTCGCATGATGATTGATGATGGAGAAGTAATAATATGACTAAATAACAAACCTCCTCCGCCATCGATGGGATCGAGTCATAGTGCCACCAAATCAAGCTTTCTCCAGTGCAACCACATTTACCTTATGGGGAGGTCCTAGCTGGGTCTATTGTCATGCCTCTCGCCGGTGCCTCCCGCGAGGGAAGGTTATGGGCACGCGTTACCCTGATCAAGTAGGCGGACATAAGCCTTGTGTGCCCGGGTTAGGTTTTGAGCTCATGTCCCCGTTTGGGACCGTTTTGCCACGACGGTGGCCGTTGGTACCTTTGGTAGGTACGTGGCCACCCAGGACTGAACCCATAAGGGGTGTTGGTCAGAGTGGCTGGGAGAGTGTCATGGCAGTAGGTCGGTTTTGTCGGAAAGCCGTTGGTCCACCCGAACGGGAGAGCGAGGCCATGGGTTTTGTGGTGTGGGTACAGTGCGCTACCTCTGCAGAGTGTGTGTTTAATCTATCGATAGCCGCGTCCTCGGTCATGGGCACAAGTTCGTAGTAGGTCACACTATCGGGTCTTGGTCAAAATGGAGGATAAATCTGCTAATAACTAATGTGATAACTAAGATGTGATAAATAATGTGGTGACTTGGATTATGAGATAATCGTGAGAAGTCACGATCACGTGTTGATATGACCCCGAGACGAGGTCTCGGTAAGTCATGAGTGTGCTCCGAGGGGCCATGGCAGAGTAAGTGATTGTTGCATAAGGTTAATACAACATGTCTTCACCGAAGGTAACTGGTAGTTTATTTTAAGCATAGTTTCATGATGCCATGCCATGTTTTGATATGCTATGCTTTGCTAGAAGTAAGTCTGATATGCCATGCTAGTAGATGTTGTGTTGTTATTCATGCTAAGTTTAATTTATGATTCAAGTTAATATCATGCCATGCTTAGAAGTTGTGTTGAAGTAGACTGTTGCATATGCTTAGTTCTTGCTTTGTCATTTGTTTGTTTGGATGCTATGTATTTGGTTGTCTTGCAAGTACATTCAATGTACTGACCTGGCGTATCATGCCAGTTTTGTAGGTCGTGCCCGAATTGTTCGCTTGTTCCGTTGTGCTAGGCCGTAATCTTGCCAGTCCTGTGAGTTGTGGAGCCCAGCCAGAGTTATTATGCTGCCAAACCAAGACTTCCGCCGCCATTTAAATAAACTTCCGCTGCCGTTTAAATAGCCTTAGGGCTATGCCATATAATTGTATTCATCAATGATGTAATCATATACACATGTATTTGATGAATATTATTGTAGCTGGAATGTTGTATCATGGACCTGTCGTGCGTCAGGTGTTATCCTGGGCTGATGTGCGAAGGCCCCCTGCTCCATGCGGATTGGGGTGCCACAGGAGATGGTATCAGAGCAGCCAGGCTGGCATAGGTTATCCTAGCATTAGATCACCGCTACCATCAACCCGTAATGACCCTAAGGGATTTGACCCATCCCTGGCATCCGGCATGGCCCCTGTTAATCTACAGGTGGCGCAGTCGGGACCGACACGTCCTCACCCCGCTGTCCCTGCCTAGTTATCCGTGGAACGAATAGCAACCCTATCTTTTCTGGTCGGCCGCACTGCTTTCCCTTCGCCATTAAGGGAAAGGGGCCACACCATGCAGGCATGTCCCGCATAGCTGCCTATAAAAGCCCCCTTTCTGCTAGCCATATCGCTCTCCCCTCAGTCGGCCATGTCCCTGCAGAGAAGCCTAGATAGTAACACCCCAGCCATGGCTAGCACCCTGAAAGCACCCAAGTTTTACACCCGCACCTTTGCCATCAGCCACCCTGGTTTTCCACCCCTTCTTGCTGAGATGCTCACCAAATCCTTTGGCTGTAATGCTAGCCCGATTACACAGTGTTCGATCGACACCGTCCCTCACCTTCATCGCTATGATGCAAGAGTGCACATCGGCCTTGGTTCCGCAGTAGATGGCTAGCCTTTGGTTTTTCAGGGTAGAGCCATGCCTACCACTGATTTAGCCATTTAGGCCGCTGTTGTGGAGGCCATCCAATACCTCCGAACCAAGTTTTCGCAAGTGGCACAAAGGCGGGTGATACGTCTCCAACATATCTATAATTTTTTATTGTTCCATGCTATATTATATTTTGTTTTGGACATTAATGGGCTTTATTATACACTTTTATATTATTTTTGGTACTAACCTATTAACCAAAGGGCCCAAATTCTGTAATTGCTGTTTTTTTGCCTATTTCAGAGTTCCGCAGAAAAAGAATATCAAACGGAGTCCAAATGGAATGAAACCTTCGGTAACGTGATTTTTGGAATGAAGATGATCCAGAGGACTTGGATCCTACATCAAGAAAGCTACCAGGAAGCCACGAGGTAGGGAGCGCGCCTACCCCCCTGGGCGCGCCCTCCACCCTCGTGGGCCCCATGTTGCTCCATCGACGTACTCCTTCCTTCTATATATACCTCATTCCCCAAACAACCGTGACACGGAGCCAAAACCTAATTCCACCGCCGCAACCTTATACTCCATGAGATCCCATCTTGGGGCCTTTTTAGAACTCACGAGGGGGCATCGGTCACGGAGGGCTTCTACATCAACACCATAGCCTCTACGATGATGTGTGAGTAGTTTACCTCAGACCTTCGGGTCCATAGTTATTAGCTAGATGGCTTCTTCTCTCTTTTTGGATCTCAATACAATGTTCTCCCCCTCTCTCATGGAGATCTATTCGATGTAATCTTATTTTGCGGTGTGTTTGTTGAGACCGATGAATTGTGGGTTTATGATCAAGTTTATCTATGAATAATATTTGATTCTCCTCTGAATTCTTTTATGTATAATTGGTTATCTTTGCAAGTCTATTCGAATTATCAATTTGGTTTGGCCTACTAGATTGGTCTTTCTTGCAATGGAAGAAGTGCTTAGCTTTGGGTTCAATCTTGCGGTGTCCTTTCCCAATGACAATAGGGGCAGCAAGGCACGTATTGTGTTGTTGCCATCGAGGATAACAAGATGGGGTTTATATCATATTGCATGAGTTTATCCCTCTACATCATGTCATCTTGCTTAAAGTGTTACTCTGTTCTTATGAACTTAATACTCTAGATGCATGCTAGATAGCGGTCGATGTGTGGAGTAATAGTAGTAGATACAAAGGCGAGTCGGTCTACTTGTCTCGGACGTGATGCCTATATACATGATCATACCTAGATATTCTCATAACTATGCTCAATTCTGTCAATTGCTCAACAGTAATTTGTTCACCCACCGTAATATTTATGCTCATGAGAGAAGCCAGTAGTGAAACCTATGGCCCCCGTGTCTATTTTCCATCATATTAATCTTCCAACAACAAGCTATTTCTATTGCCGTTTTTATTTTGCTTTCTTTACTTTGCATCTTTATCATAAAAATACCAAAAATATTATCTTATCATATCTATCAGATCTCACTCTCGTAAGTGACCATGTAGGGATTGACAACCCCTTATCGCGTTGGTTGCAAGGATTTATTTGTTTGTGTAGGTGCGAGGGACTCGTGTGTGGCCTCCTCTTTGGATTGATACCTTGGTTCTCAAAAACTTAGGGAAATACTTACGCTACTTTGCTGCATCACCCTTTCCTCTTCAAGGAAAACCAACACAGTGCTCAAGAGGTAGCAAGAAGGATTTCTGGCACCGTTGCCGTGGAGTCTATGCAAAAGTCAACATACCAAGTACCCATCACAAACCCTTATCTCCAGCATTACATTATTTCCCATTTGCCTCTCGTTTTCCTCTCCCCAACTTCAACCTTGCCGTTTTATTCGCCTTCTTTTCTGTTGCCTTTTTCTCGCCAGATCTATTGTTTGCTTGTGTTACAATGTGCCTTCTATTTGCTTGCATCTTTGCTTGCTAAAAATCTATCGTTATGGATCCACTTAAAGTGTTTTACTTGGATCATCTTTGGTCCTTATGTGCTCGTGCTGAAACCCCAACTAGCCTAGTTGATGGGAAATCTTTAGATGAGCATGCTCATTTTGTGCGTCACCGTTTGTCTGAAAAAGGGAAACTCTTATGGGGCCAAATAAACAGATTGCTATGTTATGCTTGGAATCTTTGTGAAATTTGTGATTTTACTTGTTGCTCTAAGAACCCTAAAAAACACCTTCCCTACCTATGTGAGTTTAATGATAATGAAATCTTATCTTCTTATACAAAGGGTGTTTATAGTTACTATGATATCAAACAAATTGAAGAATTTGTTGCTTTTAAGGGTGCTTATGAAGTTGCTTCTTTGATTGAAAAGTATGATATTACTCTCTACAAATCTGAAAATTTTGACATACTTAAATATTGCTATGAAAACTCTGCTCATAATATCTATGTCAAAGAATTTATTGAGAGAATGACCGTTGCTTTGGAAGAAAATAATGATATGCATGAATCTATAGATAATGATGATTCCAATGATTTGATTGAAATATCCCTTGATGAACATGATGCTTGCTATTCTTGTGGCCATGATGCCAATATTTATGAAGATGAATTTGCTATAGTTCCTTATGTTAAACACGAGATCGTTGCTATTGCACCCATACTTGGTAGTTCTCTTAATGAAAAGCATGATTGCAATGATGTTACTATAAATTCTCTTAATGCCAATTGTGTTAATAATATGCAAAACCCTAAGCTTGGGGATGCTAGTTTTTCTATGTCTACTATTTATTGCAATGATAATGATCGGGGTGATTCTTTTTATGATCTTGAAAATTTATTTAAGCCCCATGATGAATATGAGATTGATAATAGTGTTTACAATAATATTGAAAGTGGGTTTGGAAGAGTGTCAACTTTAGATCCCACATATTTGGATTTTGATCAATCTTATGAAATTTTTGATAAAAGTGGGCTTGGAGAGGTCACGACTTTAGTTAATGATAATCCCACTATTTTGGAAGAGTGTCAACTTTGCATGCATGTGGATCATGTTGAGAATATGTTATTTGATAGCTATTTTGTTGAATTTTCTTACGATCCTACATGTAATTATTATGAGAGAGGAAAATATGGTTATAGAAATTTTCATGTTACTAAATTACCTCTCGTTATGTTGAGATTGCTATTGTTTCTTTCCGCTTCCTTGCATATGATAGTTTTTGCTTGCCTTGATAATTTGTTTGCCTATAAGATGCCTATGCCTAGGAAGTATGTTAGACTTAGATGTGTTTGTCATGTGTTTTATGATGCTCTCTTTGTGCTTCAATTCTTGTTTTTCTTGTGAGCATCATTGAAATCTCAATGCCTAGCTAGGGGCGTTAAACGATAGCGCTTGTTGGGAGGCAACCCAATTTTATTTTTAGTTTTTTTGCTTTTTGCTTATGTTTAGAAATAAATATTTGATCTAGCCTCTGGTTATATGTGTTTTTATGTTTTAGTTAGTGTTTGTGCCAAGTTTAACCTATAGGATCTTCTTGGATGATAGTTATTTGATCTTGCTGAAAATTGCAGAAACTTTCTGTTCACGAAAATAATTGTTAAAAATCACCAGAACGTGATAAAATATTGATTCAAATTGCTTCTGATCAATAAACAACTTTTCTAGGACTTCCTATTTTGGCTGAATTTTTGGAGTTCCAGAAGTTTGCGTTAGTTACAGATTACTACAGACTGTTCTGTTTTTGACAGATTCTGTTTTTCGTGTGTTGTTTGCTTATTTTGATGAAACTATGGCTAGTAAAAGAGTTTATAAACCATATATAAGTTGTAATACAGTAGTTTTAACACCAATATAAATAAAGAATGAGTTCATTACAGTACCTTGAAGTGGTCTTTTGTTTTCTTTCGCTAACGGAGCTCACGAGATTTTCTGCTGAGTTTTGTGTTGTGAAGTTTTCAAGTTTTGGGTGAAAGATTTGATGGATTATGGAACAAGGAGTGGCAAGACCCTAAGCTTGGGGATGCCCATGGCACCCCCAAGATAATCTAAGGGCACCTAAAAGCCAAAGCTTGGGGATGCCCCGGAAGGCATCCCCTCTTTCGTCTACTTCCATCGGTAACTTTACTTGGAGCTATATTTTTATTCACGACATGATATGTGTTTTGCTTGGAGTGTCTTGTATTATTTGAGTCTTTGCTTTTTAGTTTACCAAAATCATATTTTCTGTACACACCTTTTGAGAGAGACACACATGATTCGGAAATTATTAGAATACTCTATGTGCTTCACTTATATCTTTTGAGTTATATAGTTTTTGCTCTAGTACTTCACTTATACCTTTAAGAGCACGGTGGTGGTTTTGTTTTATAGAAACTATTGTTCTCTCATGCTTCACTTAGATTATTTTGAGAGTCCTACAAAATAGCATGGTAATTTTCTTTAACTATAATAGGCATCCAATTAAAAAAAATCTTATGAGTGTGTTGAATACTATGAGAAGTTAGATGCTTGATAATTGTTTTGAGACATGGAGATGGTGATATTAGAGTCATGCTAGTTGAGTAGTTTTGAATTTGAGAAATACTTGTGTTAAAGTTTGTGATTCCCGTAGCATGCACGTATGGTGAACCATTATGTGATGAAGTCGGAGCATGATTTATTTATTGATTGTCTTCCTTATGAGTGGCTGTCGGGGACGAGCGATGGTCTTTTCCTACCAATATATCCCCCTAGGAGCATGCGTGTAATACTTTTCTTTGATAACTTGTAGATTTTTGCAATAAGTATATGAGTACTTTATGACTAATGTTGAGTCCATGGATTTGAAGGAAATATGCCCTAGAGGCAATAATAAAGTTATTATTTATTTCCTTATATCATGATAAATGTTTATTATTCATGCTAGAATTGTATTAACCGGAAACATAATACATGTGTGAATATATAGACAAAGCAGTATGTCACTAGTATGCCTCTACTTGACTAGCTTGTTAATCAAAGATGGTTATGTTTCCTAACCATGAACAAGGAGTTGTTATTTGATCAACAAGGTCACATCATTAGTTGAATGATCTGATTGACATGACCCATTCCGTTAGCTTAACACTTGATCGTTTAGTATGTTAATGCTTTCTTCATGACCCATACATGTTCCTATAACTATGAGATTATGCAACTCCCGTTTACCGGAGGAACACTTTGGGTACTACCAAACGTCACAACGTAACTGGGTGATTATAAAGGAGTACTACAGGTGTCTCCAAAGGTACTTGTTGGGTTGGCGTATTTGAGATTAGGTTTTGTCACTCCGATTGTCGGAGAGGTATCTCCAGGCCTTCTCGGTAATACACATCACTTAAGCCTTGCAAGCATTACAACTAATGAGTTAGTTGTGAGATGATGTATTACGGAACGAGTAAAGAGACTTACCGATAGCGAGATTGAACTAGGTATTGGATACCGACGATCGAATCTCGGGTAAGTAATCTACCGATGACAAAGGGAACAACGTATGTTGTTATGCGGTTTGACCGATAAAGATCTTCAGAGAATATGTAGGAACCAATATGGGCATCCAGGTTCCGCTATTGGTTATTGACCAAGAATAGTTCTAGGTCATGTCTACATAGTTCTCGAACCCGTAGGGTCCGCACGCTTAAGGTTTCGATGACATTTATATTATGAGTTTATGAGTTTTGATGTACCGAAGGAGTTCGAGTCCCGGATGAGATCGGGGACATGACGAGGAGTCTCGAAATGGTCGAGACGTAAAGATCAATATATTGGACGACTATATTCGGAGTTCGGAAAGGTTCGAATGATTCGGTATTTTTGAGTACCGTAGTTACGGAGAAGTAATGGGCCTTGATGGGCTTTAGTGGGAAGAGGAAAAAGGCTGCTGCGCCCCCCCCCCTCTAGTCCGAATTGGACTAGGGAAAAGGGGGCCGGCCACCTTTCCTACTCCTCCACTTCCTTCTCCCTTCCTCCCCCTACATGGAAGGATTCCAAGTTGGACTAGGAAGGGAATCCTACTCCGGTGGGAGTAGGACTCCCCTTGGCGCCAAACATAGGGCCGGCCTCCTCCCTCCCTTGCTCCTTTATATCTGAGGGGCAGGGGCACCCCATAGACACACAAGTTGATCCTTGAGATCGTTCCTTAGCCGTGTCTGGTGCCCCCTCCACCATATTCCACCTCGGTCATATTGTAGCGGTGCTTAGGCGAAGCCTGCGGCAGTGAAACATCAAGATCGTCACCACGCCGTCGTCTTGTGGAACTCCCTCCCGGAGCTTTGCTGGATCGAAGCCCGTGGATCGTCATCGAGCTGAGCGATGTGCTGAACACGGAGGTGCCGTGACGTTCGGTACTTGGATCGGTCGGATCGTGAAGACGTCTGACTACATCAACAGCGTTGTTATAACGCTTCCGCTTTCGGTCTCACGAGGGTGCGTGGACGGACACTCTCCCTCTCGTTGCTATGCCATCACCATGGTCCTGTGTGCGTGGGAAATTTTTGAAATTACTACGTTCCCCAACAAAGGCATCCGAGCCTAGGTTTTTATGGTTTGATGTTATTTGCACGAGTAGAACACAAGTGAGTTGTGGACGATACAAGTCATACCGCCTACCAAAGCATGTCATACTTTGGTTCAGCGGTATTGTTGGGCCGAGACGATCCGGACCAACCTTACGCTGCGTACTCTTCTGCGAGACCGGTTCCCTCGGCGTGCTTTGCACATAGATGGCTTGCGGAAGACTGTCTCTCCAACTTTAGTTGAACCGAGTGTGGCTACGCCCGGTCCTTGAGAAGGTTAAAAGCGGAGTCTATTTGACAAACTATCGTTGTGGTTTTGATGCGTAGGTAAGAACGGTTCTTGCTCAGCCCGTAGCAGCCACGTAAAACTTGCAACAACAAAGTAGAGGACGTCTAACTTGTTTTTGCAGGGCATGTTGTGATGTGATATGGTCAAGACGTGATGCTATATTTTATTGTATGAGATGATCATGTTTTGTAACCGAGTTATCGGCAATCGGCGAGCCATATGGTTGTCGCTTTATTGTATGAAATGCAAACGCCATGTAAATGCTTTACTTTATCACTAAGCGGTAGCGATAGTCGTGGAAGCAATAGTTGGCGAGACGACAACGATGCTACGATGGAGATCAAGGTGTCGGCGCCGGTGGCGATGGTGATCATGGCGGTTGCTTGGAGATGGAGATCACAAGCACAAGATGATGATGACCATATCATATCACTTATATTGATTGCATGTGATGTTTATCCTTTATGCATCTTATCTTGCTTTGATTGGCGGTAGCATTATAAGATGATCTCTCACTAATTATCAAGAAGTGTTCTCCCCGAGTATGCACCGCTATGCGAAAGTTCTTCGTCTTTGAGACACCACGTGATGATCGGGTGTGATAGGCTCTACGTTCAAATACAACAGGTGCAAAACAGTTGCACACGCGGAATACTCAGGTTATACTTGACGAGCTATGCATATAAGATATGACCTCGGAACACGGAGACTGAAAGGTCGAGCGTGAATCATATAGTAGATATGATCAACATAGTGATGTTCACCATTGAAACTACTCCATCTCACGTGATGATCGGACATGGTTTAGTTGATTTGGATCACGTGATCACTTAGAGGATTAGAGAGATGTCTATCTAAGTGGGAGTTCTTAAGTAATATGATTAATTGAACTTTAATTTATCATGAACTTAGTCCTGGTAGTATTTTGCAAATTATGTTGTAGATCAATAGCTCGCGTTGTTGCTTCCCTATGTTTTTATATGTGTTCCTAGAGAAAATTGTATTGAAAATGTTAGTAGCAATGATGCGGATTGGATCCGTGATCTGAGGTTTATCCTCATTGCTGCACGTAAGAATTATGTCCTTGATGCACCGCTAGGTGACAGACCTATTGCAGGAGCAGATGCGAGGCGTTATGAACGTTTGGCTAGCTCAATATGATGACTACTTGATAGTTTAGTGCACCATGCTTAACGGCTTAGAATCGGGACTTCAAAGACGTTTTGAACGTCATGGACCATATGAGATGTTCAGAAGTTGAAGTTAATATTTCCAGCAAATACCCGAGTTGAGAGATATGAAGTCTCCAACAAAAGTTCTAAAGCTAAAAGATGGAGGAGAATCGCTCAACTAGTGAGCATGTGCTCAGATTGTCTGGGTACTTCAATCGCCTGAATCAAGTGGGAGTTAATCTTCCAGATAAGATAGTGATTGATGTAATTCTCTAGTCACCATCACTAAGTTAGTAGAACTTCGTGATGAACTATAGTATGCAAGGGATGACGAAAACGATTCCCGAGCTCTTCGTGATGTTGAAATCGACGAAGGTAGAAATCAAGAAAGAGCATCAAGTGTTGATGATTGACAAGACCACTAGTCTCAAGGAAAAGGGCAAAGGGAAGAAGGGGAACTTCAAGAAGAACGGCAAGCAAGTTGCTGCTCGAGTGAAGAAGCCCAAGTCTGGACCTAAGCACGAGACTAAGTGCTTTTGCTGCAATGGAACTGGTCATCGGAAGCGGAACTACCCCAAGTATTTGGCGGATAAGAAGGATGGCAAAGTGAACAAAGGTATATTTGATATACGGATCATTGATGTGTACTTCACTAGTGTTCGTAGTAACCCCTCGGTATTTGATCTTTGGTTCAGTTGCTAAGAGTAGTAACTTGAAAGCGGAGTTGCGTAATGAACAAACTAGTTGAAGGGAAGTGACGATGAGTGTTGGAAGTAGTTCCAAGATTGATTTGATCATAATCACACACTCCCTATACTTTCGGGATTAGTATGGAACCTAAATAAGTGTTATTTGGTGTTGAGCATAAATATGATTTGATCATGTTTATTGCAATACGGTTATTCATTTAAGTAAGAGAATAAATTGTTGTTACATTTACATGAATAAAACCTTATATGGTTACACACCCAATGAAAATGGTTCATTGGATCTCGATCATAGTGATACACATATTCATAATATTGAAACCAAAAGATGCAAAGTTAATAATGATAGTGCAACTTATTTGTGGCACCGCCGTTTAGGTCATATTGGTGTAAAGCGCATGAAGAAAACTCCATGTGATGGACTTTCGGAATCACTTGGTTATGAATCATTTGATGCTTGCGAACCGTGCCTTTTGGGCAAGATGACTAAAACTCCGTTCTTGAACAATGGAACGAGCTACCGACTTATTGGAAATAATACATCTTGATGTATGCGCACCAATGAGTATGAAGGCTCGTGGCAAGTATCGTTATTTTCGACCTTCACAAGATGATTTGAGCGAGATATGGGTATATCTACTTGATGAAACATAAGTCTGAAATAGTTGAAAGGTTCAAAGAATTTCAGAGTGAAGTGGAAAAATCATCGTAACAAGAAAATAAAGTTTCTGCGATCTAATCGCAAAAAGCGAATAATTGAGTTACGAAGTTTGGTCTTCAATTAAAATAATGTGGAATAGTTTCACAGCTCACGCCACCGAACACCACAATGTTATGGTGTGTCCGAACGTCGTAACCGCACTTTATTTGATATGGTGCGATCTATGATGTCTCTTATCGGTTTACCACTATCATTTTGGGGTTATGCATTAGAGACAAATGCATTCACGTTTAATAGGGCACCATCTAAATCCGTTGAGACGACACCATATGAACTATGGTTTAACGGTAAACCTAAGTATGTCGTTTCTTAAAAGTTTGGAGTTGTGATGCTTATGTGAAAAAGTTTTCACCGATAAGCTCAAACCCAATTCGGAGAAGTGTGCATCTTCATAGAATACCCAAAATGTTGGGTACACCTTCTATCACAGATCCGAAAGGCAAGACATTCGTTGTCAAGAATGGATCCTTTCTAGAGAAGGAGTTTCTCTCGAAAGAAGTGAGTGGGAGGAAAGTAGAACTTGATGAGGTAATTGTACCTTCTCCCTTATTGGAAAGTAGTTTATCATGTAAATCAGTTCCTGTGACTACTACACCAATTAGTGAGGAAGCTATGATGATCATGAAACTTCAGATCAAGTTACTACAGAACCTCGTAGGTCTTCCAGAGTAAGATCCGCACCAGAGTGGTGTAGTAATCATGTTCTGGAAGTCATGTTACTAGACCATGATGAACCTACGAACTATGAGGAAGCGATGATGAGCCCAGATTCATGAAATGGCTTGAGGCCATGAAATCTGAGATAGGATCCATGTATGAGAACAAAGTATGGACTTTGATTGACTTGCTCGATGATCAGCAAGCCATGTTAAATAAATGGATCTTCAAGAGGAAGACGGACACCGATAGTAGTGTTACTATCTACAAAGCTCGACTTGTCACAAAAAGGTTTTCGACAAGTTCAAGGTGTTGACTACAATGAGATTTTCTCAACTGTAGCGATTCTTAAGTCTGTCCGAATCATGTTAGCAATTGCCACATTTTATGAAATCTGGCAAATGGATGTCAAAACTACATTCTTTAATGGATTTATTAAAGAAGAGTTGTATATGATGCAACCGAGAAGGTTTTGTCGATCCTAAAGGTGTTAACAAAATATGCAAGCTCCAAATGATCCATCTATGGTGGTGCAAGCATCTCGGAAGTTGGAATATACGCTTTGATAAGTTGATCAAAGCATATGATTTTATACATACTTTTGGAAAGGCCTGTATTTACAAGAAAGTGAGTGGGAGCACTACAGATTTCCGATAAGTATATGTGAATGACATATTGTTGATCGGAAATAATGTAGAATTATTCTGCAAAGCATAAAGGAGTATTTGAAAGGAGTTTTTCAAAGAAGGACCTCGTGAAGCTGCTTACATATTGAGCATCAAGATCTATAGAGATAGATCAAGGCGCTTGATAAGTTTTTCAATAAATACATACCTTGTCAAGATTTTGAAGTAGTTCAAAATGGAACAGTCAAAGAAAAGTTCTTGCCTGTGTTGCAAAAACGTATGAAATTGAGTAAGACTCAAATCCGACCACGGCAGAAAATAGAAAAGAGAATGAAAGTCATTCCCTATGCCTCGATCATAGGTTCTATAAAGTATGCTATGCTATGTACCGGACCTATTGTATACCTTGCTCCAAATTTGGCAAGGGGTACAATAGTGATCTAGGAGTAGATCCTTTGGACATTGGTCAAAGACATCCTTAGTGAGGACTAAGGAAATATTTCTCAATTATGGAGGTGATAAAAGAGCCCGTCGTAAAGGGTTACGTCGATGCAAGTTTTAACACTAATCTAGATGACTTTGAATCTCAATCTGGATACATATTGAAAGTGGGAGCAATTAGCTAGAGTAGCTCCGCGAACATTGTAGACATATAAATTTGCAATATACTCACGGCTCACAGATATGCAGACCCGTTGACTAAAATTATCTCACAAGCAAAACATGATCACACCTTAGTACTCTTTGGGTGTTAATCACATAGCGATGTGAACTAGATTATCGACTCTAGTAAACCCTTTGGGTGTTGGTCACATGTCGATGTGAACTATGGGTGTTAACCACATATAGATGTGAACTATTGATGTTAAATCACATGGCGATGTGAACTAGATTATTGACTCTAGTGCAAGTGGGAGACTGAAGGAAATATGCCCTAGAGGCAATAATAAAGTTATTATTTATTTCCTTATATCATGATAAATGTTTATTATTCATGCTAGAATTGTATTAACCGGAAACATAATACATGTGTGAATATATAGACAAACAGTATGTCACTAGTATGCCTCTACTTGACTAGCTTGTTAATCAAAGATGGTTATGTTTCCTAACCATGAACAAGGAGTTGTTATTTGATCAACAAGGTCACATCATTAGTTGAATGATCTGATTGACATGACCCATTCCGTTAGCTTAACACTTGATCGTTTAGTATGTTAATGCTTTCTTCATGACCCATACATGTTCCTATAACTATGAGATTATGCAACTCCCGTTTACGGAGGAACACTTTGGGTACTACCAAAGCGTCTACAACGTAATCGGGTGATTATAAAGGAGTACTACAGGTGTCTCCAAAGGTACTTGTTGGGTTGGCGTATTTCGAGATTAGGTTTTGTCACTCCGATTGTCGGAGAGGTATCTCGAGCCTTCTCGGTAATACACATCACTTAAGCCTTGCAAGCATTACAACTAATGAGTTAGTTGTGAGATGATGTATTACGGAACGAGTAAAGAGACTTACCAGTAACGAGATTGAACTAGGTATTGGATACCGACGATCGAATCTCGGGTAAAGTAACATACCGATGACAAAGGGAACAACGTATGTTGTTATGCGGTTTGACCGATAAAGATCTTCGTAGAATATGTAGGAACCAATATGGGCATCCAGGTTCCGCTATTGGTTATTGACCAAGAATAGTTCTAGGTCATGTCTACATAGTTCTCGAACCCGTAGGGTCCGCACGCTTAAGGTTTCGATGACATTTATATTATGAGTTTATGAGTTTTGATGTACCGAAGGAGTTCGGAGTCCCGGATGAGATCGGGGACATGACGAGGAGTCTCGAAATGGCCGAGACGTAAAGATCGATATATTGGACGACTATATTCAGAGTTCGGAAAGGTTCCGAATGATTCGGGTATTTTTCGAGTACCGGTAGTTACGGGAGAAGTAATGGGCCTTGATGGGCTTTAGTGGGAAGAGGAAAAAGGCTGCTGCGCCCCTCCCTCTAGTCCGAATTGGACTAGGGAAAAGGGGCCGCCACCTTTCCTACTCCTCCACTTCCTTCTCCCTTCCTCCCCTACATGGAAGGATTCCTAGTTGGACTAGGAAAGGGGAATCCTACTCCCGGTGGGAGTAGGACTCCCTTGGCGCCAAACATAGGGCCGGCCTCCTCCCTCCCTTGCTCCTTTATATACGGGGCAGGGGGCACCCCATAGACACACAAGTTGATCCTTGAGATCGTTCCTTAGCCGTGTCGGTGCCCCTCCACCATATTCCACCTCGGTCATATTGTAGCGGTGCTTAGGCGAAGCCCTGCGACGGTGAAACATCAAGATCGTCACCACGCCGTCGTGCTGACGGAACTCCCCTCCCCGGAGCTTTGCTGGATCAAAGCCCGTGGATCGTCATCGAGCTGAACGTGTGCTGAACACGGAGGTGCCGTACGTTCGGTACTTGGATCGGTCGGATCGTGAAGACGTACGACTACATCAACCGCGTTGTTATAACGCTTCCGCTTTCGGTCTACGAGGGTACGTGGACAGACACTCTCCCCTCTCGTTGCTATGCCATCACCATGGTCCTGTGTGTGCGTAGGGAAATTTTTGAAATTACTACGTTCCCCAACAGGATTATACACACTTTTCTTCCTTCCACCATTGCTAGCCTCTCTAATACCGCGCACATTTCACCGGTATCATATACCCACCATATACCTTCCTCAAAACAGCCACCATACCTACCTATCATGGATTTCCATAGCCATTCCGAGATATATAGCCATGCAACTTTCCACCGTTTAGTTTATTATGACACGCTCCATCATTGTCATATTGCTTTGCACGATCTTGTAGTTGACATTGTATTTGTGGAAAAGCCACCGTTCATAATTCTTTCATACATGTCACTCTTGATTCATTGCATATCCCGGTACACCGCCGGAGGCATCCACATAGAGTCATATTTTGTTCTAAGTATTGAGTTGTAATTGTTGAGTTGTAAGTAAATAAAAGTGTGACGATCATCATTTTTAGAGCATTGTCCCAAGTTAGTAAAGTGTATGGGCATATTTATCCCTAAGGTGTTTTGGTGATTGATGACAATGCTTTTGCGGACTAATCATGTGCCTTGAGTTTCTCAGACGTTTCATTGCTAGGCACAAGACGGTTTGGTGCCCCTCGAAGACTATTGAAGACGGTGTTTTCTATGTTTCTTTTGGTGGATTTGAGTCGTAGGAAAGCCGTACTATTAAGAGGGGGTCCGCGTCGGAAAGGTTCGGGTGGAATCATCATGTACATGTTTCCTTCCTTGTCTCCACCTTTCCCCTGCACTTTGGAGCTTTCTCTGTTTTATCCTCTGTGCAATTGTCCTGGCTGCTGATTTTGGGCTTGCGGTAGTACTGCTCCCTGGAGTGGTAGTACCGCAGGCACCTGCGGTAGTACCGTACTTCGGCGCGGTAGTACTGTAGGAGCCCACGGTAGTACCGCTCCTCTGGAGCCATAGTACCGTGGCCCCCAGACCAAGTGCCGCTGCATCGTGGTATTAGGGGCGGATGTAATTTTTTACATCCGCCTTTCGCAGTAATACCGCACCTCGTCTTGTGATAGTACCGTCTGCGCTGACTGGTTCATTGCCATGCGGTAGTACCGCTCCTCGTGATAGTACCGTGTCGGACTTTGCATCATTTGTTTTCCAAGTAAACGCGGATGTATTTTTATTCATCCGTGCCCTTCCCAGGCTAGGACTTTCCTGCCTTGCGGTAGTACCGCAAGGGGGAGCGGCAGTACCGCGCTTGCGGAAGTACCGCTCTCAGCCTCCATGCTTCGGGCTTGTTCTAGTTCCTGCCGTTGCTACGGTAGTACCGCGGTCCCTCACGGTACTACCGCATGGCCTTGCGGTAGTACCGCATGTCAGGAGCTGTAGTACCACAAGTCGCGGGCTGGGTAGGTGGATAACGGTTGGATTTTGTCCACTGCTATAAAAGGGGTGTCTTCTACCTCTAGTTGACTACCTCTTCCACCCCTAAGCTCCATTGTTGCTCCAAGCTCCATTTTCACCCGATCTAACTCCCTAGCCAATCAAACTTGTTGATTTGCTCGGGAGTGGTTGAGAAGGCCCCGATCTACACTTCCACCAAGAGAAATTTGATTCCCCCACTAATCCCTTGCGGATCTTGTTACTCTTGGGTGGTTGAGCACCCTAGACGGTTGAGGTCACCGTGGAGCCATAGCCATTGTGGCTTCGTGGTGTCGTTGGGAGCCTCTAATTAAGTTGTGGAGATTGCCCCAACCTTGTTTGTAAAGGTTCGGTCACTGCCTCCAAGGGCATAATTAGTGGAATCACGGCATCTCGCATTGTGTGAGGGCGTGAGGAGAATACGGTGGCCCTAGTGGCTTCTTGGGGAGCATTGTGCCTCCACACCGCTCCAACGGAGACGTACTTCCCCTCAAAGGGAAGGAACTTTGGTAACACATCCTCGTCTTCACCGGCTCCACTCTTGGTTATCTCGAGCCTTTACTTGTGCAAGCTTCTTTGTGTTTTATCTCTTGCTTGCGTGCGTGCTTATTGTTGTTGCATCATATAGGTTGCTCACCTAGTTGCATATCTAGACAACCTACTTTGATGCAAAGTTTAAATTCAGAAGAAAAGCTAAAATTGTTAGTTGCCTATTCACCCCTCTAGTCAACTATATCGATCCTTTCAATTGGTATCAGAGCCTCGTCTCTTTTTGAGGACTTTACCGTCCGAAGAGTATGGTTGACGTCGTAGACGATGTGGAGGAGCACTCCGGTGCGAATCCGATATCGTCTATGGGAGATGGGGGTACCTCGATCTCACGTGAGGAATTCAATGTGGCGTTGGACACATTTAAAACCTCCATGACGACCGAGGTCGAGAGCATGTTTAATAAATTTCTATAAGGGCTTAAACTTTCCACTGCACCTTTGAAAGTGGGTGATCCCGCTAACAAGGTGACGGATGCTACCTCCGACAAGGGGGAAGCTACTAGCGAGAAAGGTCCTTCTTCTAGTGGTAAAAATGGCACCGGCATCTTTGCCCATGTGGAACCTCAACTTGTCTATGGTGGACCGATTCCTTCCACTCATTTGAATCATGCCGGCCGGGCCCCTAAGATTGAGAAGAATGTAGATTTTGATTCTTGGGTCTATAGTTTAAGCGTCATTTAAATCATGTGAACACTAACCTTTGGAGAATCATGGAAGAAGGTTTTTATCCGCATGACCGAAGCAACTTCACCCCTAGAGAAGCCGTGGATGATCAATTCAATGAGAATGCTCTCTTCATCATCCAAGAAGCAGTCCCACCCGAAGACCTTCCTCATCACCGGCCCTACTCCTTGGCTAAATATGCATGGCGCCAAGTGGTTTCCGTCTATTGGGGAAGCGCAAGCATTCAACGTTCCAACTATGAAGTGGTGCAAGATGAAGCCGATGAGTTTGCAATGAAATAAGATGAAGAACCTCGTGAGCTTTATCAGAGAGTAACCAAACTTGCAGTCACTCTCCAAGATCATGGAAGCAAGGACACGGATGACAATTGGATCAAGCGCAAATTCCTCAAGGCAATGATGCCCTACCAAAAAGCCATGTCCTCCGTCATTCGTCAAAGGCCGGACTTCCACACCTTGTCCTCAAGTGATGTGTTGGATGAGTTCGTTGCTATGAGCATGTTGGACAAGACCGCCGACAATGCGGTGCCGGCTCTCAAAGAGTAAAGAAACCCAACCTTGCTCTAAAGGCCAACGTTAGCATGGAGGAAGAGGATGAAGAGGAAGAAGAGGAGAGCAACCTCGAAGATACGAAGTATGCCTATCATGAACACATGGCCCTTGCTTCAAGGCAATTTTGGAGCAAGAAGAACTCAAGGCCCAACTTCAACAAGAACAATTCAAGTGGCGCAAAGGGCAAGCAACGAGTGAGGACTTGCTTCAATTGTGGCAATGTGAGCCACTTTGTTGCAGAGTGCCCTTATGAGAAGAGGGAAGACAACAGTGGCAAGCTCATCCGAAAGGACAAGGCCAAGTCTTTCCCCAACAAGAGCAACTTCACCAAGAAGACTCCTCACAAGGTGTTGGTGGTACAAGAAGAGTACAATGAGGATGATGACGATGATGAAGATGGTGAGTCGGTTGCCATGGCCTCCATTGCCATTGTGACAACTCCACGGGTGTCTCTCTTCGACTCACCCAATGAGAGCATCACCGCCAAGTGCCTCATGGCTAAAGCCACCAACAAGGTAACCCCCAACATCAAAACTACCATCATTAATCATCCTTCTTCGACGGATAGCATTGATGAACATGAGGGAACTAATGTGTAGGAGAATGAGTTTGAGGCCTTTATGGGTAAACTCAAGGGTAAAGCCAAGAAGCACTTCGTTGCTCTCTTGGAACAACTTGGTGAAGCCAATGACATGATCGAGGCTCATGAAGATACCATCTCTAAGATGGAGGGGCATAGTCGAGACTATGCCGATGAGATTTCGGATCTTTCCAATGCTCTTGAGGAAGAGTGTGGTCTTCGTTTGGCTCTTGAGGAGTCAGACAACGATGATCATGCTAAATTAAAGAAAGATCTTGATCATGCTCTTGTTGTTTCTCGTGTGCTAAATTCCGAGAAGGCCAAACTTGGGGTTGATCTTGCTAGACTCAAGGAGGAGTTTGATATACTTGACAAGGCTCATAAAACCTTGAAAGGTATTCATGCTAGTCTCAAGGAGTCTCGTGATCAACTCCAAGTGAAGCTAACTAAGGAGAAAGCCACTTTTCCTCATATGGTTTTAATTGATAATGCAAATGCTACTAACCCGTGTTGTGAGCATGTGCATCTTATTGAGGAAAATGCTAAGTTGAAGGAGCAACTTGAGAAAGGCATTGTTTCATGCATACAAGGTGAGAAGAATCTCAACGACCTTTTGAGCAATCAAAAGGAAGTTGTGGCAAAGGAGGGGATTGGGTTCGCACCCAAGCCCAAGAACAAGAAGTAGAATGACAAGACCAAATGACCTCCTCCTCTCAAGCAAACTTTTGTAAAGGAGGGAGAGGGTGCTTCCAAGTAGAAGAAGAACAATGCGAAGGGTGGCGGTGTCAAGAAGGGAAATGCCACCCCTCCCAACAAAGCCGGCGACTTTAATCCTTCCTATGTGTTATGCCGTGCTAGTGATGGGCATTTTTATGCCAAATTTGTTGGTTATCCTCATGAATATATTGAATGGTCTATTTGGGTTCCTAAGACCCTTTTTACTAACATCAAAGGACCCATTACAAAATGGGTACCTAAAACCAAGCATTGATCTCTTGTAGGTGTTTGCTTCCGGTGGGGGATCATGGTTGCTCGATAGTGGAGCTACAAATCATATGACCGGAAGCAAGGACTTGGTGGTGCACGTGCACAAGATTCCATCTATGCCCACCAATGTCGAGTGGGGTGATGCGTCGTCTTCTAAGGTATTGGGCTCGGCAAGGTTGTCATTTCTCATGATCTCGCGATCGAGAAGGTCATGCTTGTTGAGTCCCTTGCATACAATTTACTTTTCGTTCGTCAACTTGCAATCATGGGCTTTGCCACTTTCTTTGATATTGATACCGCGGCCCTCTTGTGGAGCAAGACTCTTAAAGTAGCCTTTGTTGGGCATGTCGAGAATGGTGTATATGTGATTAACTTTTCGGAGCGACTCACTAAGACCGCGACATGCCTAATGGCTAAAGTTGACGTGGGATGGATTTGGCATCGCCGTTTAGCCCATGTCAATATGAGATCTTTGCAAAGTCTTCTCAAGGGGGACCATGGCCGTGGACTAAGGAATGTTAGTTTTGCTAAAGATCGTGCTTGCAGTGCTTGTATCGAAGGAAAACTACATGAGAAGGCTCACCCTCCCACGACTATCATCTACTCAAAGAGGCCTTTGGAGCTTCTTCATTTGGATATCTTTGGTCCTCCATCCTTTGATAGTCTTGGGGGTAGGAAGTATTGCTTGGTGATTGTGGATGACTATTCTAGATACACTTGGGTGTATTTCTTCAAGAGGAAGAGCGAGACCCAACAACCGTCATCGACTTTGCAAATGAAGCCCAACGTCAACACAGTGCAAAGATCTTGACAATAAGAAGTGACAACGGCACCGAGTTCAAGAACTACACCTTGGATGAGTTCCTTAGTGATGAGGGGATCAAGCATCAATATTCCGCACCGTACACCCCTCAACAAAACGGTGTTGCAGAGAGGAAGAACCGGACGTTGATGGATGCGGCAAGGACCATGATGGCCGAGTTCAAGTCTCCATACAACTTTTGGGCCGAAGCCATCAACACCGCATGTCATGCATCAAATCGGCTCTACCTCCGCAAGGGCTTGAACAAGACTCCATATGAGATACTCACCGGTAACAAGCCCAACCTCAAGTACTTTCGGTTGTTCGGGTGTAAGTGTTTCATTCTCAAGAAAGGTGTTCGATTGTCTAAATTTGAGGCTAGAGCTTATGAGGGCATATTTGTTGGTTATGCTACAAACTCTCATGCTTACCGTGTCCTCAATAAATCCACGAGACTTATTGAGGAGACGTGTAACGTGGAGTTTGATGAGAATAACGGCTCCCAAGTGGAGCAAAGTGGCACTTGTGATGTAGGTGATGAAATTCCTCCTGAAGCCATAAGAAGAATGGGTGTTGGTTTTATCCTACCCATTGAGGAACCCCTTGTGGCCGAAGGAGAAGGACAATGCTCCACTCAAGTGGAGCCTTCACCAACCCAAGGCCCACACGCTTCCGAAGAACAAAGTGAAGGCCCTCAACCTCATGAACAAGACCAAGGGCAAGATCATGCTCAAGAAGCTGTTGACACACCAAGTAATGCCCAAGGTCAAGTTCTCTCCACCGAGCAAGTTCTAGATCAAGAACAAGCTCAAGACGGCGCTCAAGATGATCAAGTGACCGCTCCTCAACTCACCACCGAGGAGTAATTAGAGTGTCGTGCCGCCAAGATTGCATCCAAGCTCTCCACCAAGGGTCATCTCATGAAGAATGTGCTTGGAAGCATTCAAAAGGGGGTAAGCACTCGTAGACAATTGGCAAACTATTGTGAACATCACGCGTTTTCTCTTGTGTTGAACCCCAAAAGGTATATGAAGCACTCGAAGATACGGATTGGCTTCATGCTATGCATGGAGAACTCAACTACTTCGAGTACAACAAGGTGTGGAGATTGGTGCCAAGGCCAACGGGGAACCACAATGTCATTGGAACCAGGTGGATATTCAAGAACAATCAAGATGCTCATGGGACCATCATTCGCAACAAGGCAAGATTGGTGGCACAAGGCTACTCCCAAGTCGTGGGTATCGACTACGGTGAAACCTTTGCTCCCGTTGCACGCCTTGAGTCCATTCGCATGTTAATTGCCTATGCTTCTCATCATAACTTTAAGTTGCAACAAATGGATGTGAAGAGTGCTTTTCTTAATGGTCCTATTAATGAGTTGGTCTACGTCAAACAACCCCCCGGGTTTGAGGATCCCTACTTTCCCGATCATGTGTATCAACTCGATAAGGCACTCTATGGCCTTAAACAAGCCCCCACGTCGTGGTATGACCACCTTACCGAGTTGTTACAAGATCGTGGATTTGAAGTTGGGCTAATCGACCCCACTCTTTTTACTAAGAATGTCAAAGGGGAGTTGTTTGTGTGCCAACTATATGTTGATGATATTATCTTTGGTTCCCCTAACAAAGCTTTCAATGAGGAATTTGCCAATCTCATGACCTCAAAGTTCAAGATGTCTTCCATGGGAGAGTTGAAGTTCTTTCTCGGATTCGAAGTGAAGCAAAGAAGAGAAGGAACCTTCATCAACCAAACCAAATACACTCAAGACACGCTCAAGAGATTCAAGCTAAGCGATGTCAAGCCGGCTTCCACTCCAATGCACACCAAGTGCCAACTTGAAATTGATCCCAATGATAAAGCGGTGGATCAAAAGGTATATCGCTCCATGATTGGCTCTTTGCTTTACCTTTGTGCATCTAGACCGGATATCATGTTGAGTGTGGGAATTTGTGCACGGTTTCAAGCCTTGCCTAAGGAAAGCCACTATGTGGCGGTCAAGCGAATCTTTAGATATTTGGCTCATACCCCAAACTTTGGCTTATGGTACCCAAGAGGAGCAAACTTCAAGCTTGTAGGATATTCGGACTCCGATTGGGCGGGAGACAAAGTGGATAGGAAGTCCACTTCCGGAGGGTGCCAATTCCTTGGTTGCTCTTTGGTGAGTACTCTCTCGTCCACCGAAGCGGAGTATGTGGCGGCTGGTAGTTGTTGTGCACAACTATTATGGATGAGGGAAACTTTAAAGGATTACTGTGTCATTTGTGACAAAGTGCCTCTTTGGTGTGACAATGAAAGTGCCATCAAGATTTCTCTCAACCCGGGGCAACACTTCAAGACGAAGCATATTGAGATTCGGTATCACTTCATCCGGGATCACATTAGGTGAGGGGAGATCGAGCTCAACTATGTCAACACTCGTGATAACCTTGCAGATATCTTCACGAAGCCTTTGGATGAAGCAAGATTTCGCGAGTTAAGGCATGAGCTAAATATCATTGATTCGAGCAATGTTTGTAACATCCCAAATTTTCAATTTGGAATGTTATACATTAAGTCATCATGCATATCATATTTTCTTGCATTTTTCCGATCCTAGAAAATTTCATGCAACTCAAGGACCCTCGGAGAGAGTTGGAGATTTCATTATTTTCATATTTGGGTTTTCTCAAATTTCGAAAATAGGATCATTTGGATTTATTTATTTTATCTTCAAATATTTTTCCAATAAAAAAAATAAAGAGAGGGAATAATATGACTTTCCCAAAATTTAGGAAAATGAAGATTTAATAAATAAATCAAAATTTTGATTTTTTGAGTTTAATTGCTTTAGGAAAAAAATGAGTATCTTAAAATATGCATTTTGCCCGTATTAAAGTTCATTTTGTTCGACTCATTTTTAGGAGTCGGGTAAAAATTATTTTATTAAATTTGGAGTTCGTTTAGATTTATTTTAATTCGTTTTCGGTTTAAAAAAAAACCCCGCCCTTGTTGGGCCAAGGCCCGACGGCCACCCACTGCCCAACCAGCCCGCCGCCGCCTCACTTGGGAGGAGTCCCACCGCCGCCGCCACCCCGAGTCCCCTCGACCACGCCGCCCGCCTCCCCCAAGGCAACCCTCCCTCCTTATAAGCCGCCGCCACCCCCTCGACCCACCTCGCCGCCGTCGGCGACTTCACCAAAGCCCCGGCCCTTGACGCCGCCGAGTGCCCAGCGTCGCCCGCCCGTCACGACCCGCCGCCGCCCCGAGCCCACCCGACCCGCCCGGAGCCGAGCCCTCTGGCGACCACGCGAGGTAGCCACCGCGTCACCCCCGGTCCGGTTTTGTTTTAAAAACCGTCCGGTTTTCTTTCGTTGTTCGGTTTTTTTAAAACCCTAGATCGGTTTATTTATTTTTCTCTCGGTTTAGTTAATTAGTGAACGTTCACCGATCCGTTCGTTTTAACGAACGCGTTCGCCGGTTAGTTTCTGTTAACGAACGTCCATTCGTTTAACCGTTCGTCGTTTTTCTTTTAAGTCGGATTTAATTCGTTATTTTCCGATTTCGATTTCAGATCCAATTTTCGAATCAGTTTATCTTCTCGCTCGTTTATCGGAATCAGGTGATTCAAGCGCCTGGAGTTTCGTTTCGAAACCGCCGTTCCGACTAATCCACTTAAACAAAGTTTTGCTACTGTAAAATTTGACCTAGTTTCAAATTGCTAGAACCGAGCCGTTTTCTTTCGACGTTCGACTTTCGTTGCTTTATTTGGTTCGATTCTTTTCGCAACCAGGGTTCTTAAGTTGAACTCTCTGGTCAGATCTTCTATTCGAGATTTACCTGTGCATTAGATGAGTACTTATTGTATGCTTGTTGTTTGTCTGTGATCGATCACCCGGAGTGCGCCGCTTGTTACTTCGAGTCTCTAGGTTTCGCGGATCATCAGCAAGGCAAGTAACACTTGATCATACTTTTTCTACTACCCAGTTTTTATGCATTAGATCAATCCTCAAATGCTTGCATGATTAGGATCTAATCAAATTGTGGGATGGGAAGTAGATTGAGGTAGTACCTATTACCTGTTTTACTTATGAAACTTGGGAGTTACTTCTATGTTTGCTTATTATGCCATGCTATGCCAGTAGACGTGGATTGGGTGAGTGAATATCCATGACAGATGTGAGATTGTTAATTAATGGTTTATCTAAGGTGGCAACTTAAGCACACATCTGGGTGGATTGAGGCACCTGGTTTCTATCAGGACTTGCCTGTTTTTCTTCGGACCGCCACCTGTGCTCAAAGGGACCATAAGATTATTCAAACTAGAAACTACCGTGCAGCCACAAGCCATTATAGGCTCTGGCATAGTTGACTAAGTTGTGCGAACTCTTACGGGTAGGCTAGCTGATGTAGGGGATGTAGGTTGGTACGGTCTACCCACATGTAAGGTGCTAGTGCTTCTGAAAGACCGTGTCGCGGTCATCCGTCTCTCAAACACCATGTAGTGCGAGAACCAAACGGAGGCGATCGAGTCTTGTGGGGAAAAGTGCGCAAACCTCTGCAGAGTGTATAAACTAATCATGATTAGCCGTGTCCCCGGTTATGGACATCTTGAGTATCTAGTACTTGAATATCATGTGAATCTCAACATGTTACTCTAAATAATGTTATTGGGTTTTTAATGAGTACTTTTAATTGGGATTGAGGATGCTGTCAACCATTCTCAATGTTCAACAACCACCATGATAGCTAAATAAATTTATTCCTTTGCAGTAGGGAAAAACTAGCTTTATGCAAAACTGAATCAGAGAGCTTTTCCACCAGCCATATATGCATGTAGTATAGGCTTATTCCTTCATTCCTCTCTATGTGTTACATTGCCGGCATATTCCATGTCTTGACCCGTTTTGGCTGCAACTTTCATGTTGCGAGACTTTTGCATTTACGAGTAAGGTGTTTTAGGTCGTGGTTCTATACTCGATGATGCCGATGGAGTTAATGGACTCACTTATCTTCCAAGTCTTCCGCTGTTATCGCTATTAGATGGCCTTAAGCCATATTTATTGTAATAAGACCTCTTTTGGACAACGCTGTAATAAGTGTGTGATTGCTACTCTGCTATAAATCCTTCGAAGTACTGTGTGGTGTCAGCATTACTGATCCAGGGATGACACACGAGCACGAGAGACTTGATCCATTCGGTCGGGTCGCTACTGAGAGATGGTATCGAGCACACATGACTGTAGGACACGACCACTAAGTTAAAGCCACAGATCACTACTCTCTTCTCATTTTCTAACTCCTCATCTTTTCTACTCTTTAGGATGAAGGACGCGAAGATCAAGTACACCCAACCGGATGAAGGCATACCTTTTGGATTTCACTTGAAGGAAGTCACCAAGTACTGAACATTGGACTACCAAGTTTCACCGGACGTTCAATGCCACTCTGCTCAAGAGGAGCTGGAAGATTCAAGCTCATGTACCAGGAGGACTTTCGCCCCAATCACCAAACCTATAGATAGTGTTTTCAGTGCACCAACCTGGAGTCTGGGAAAGAGCATGGCAGCTCATATCACCATGGGACGCATTGGAGATGTTTACCAAGAAGACCTCAAGGACACCATCTATCAGATTTGCGGACGCCGAGATGAACAATGGGAGATAGTCAGCACCAAGAAGGATAGATCCATTGCAGCTTTTATCCAGGAGTTAAACCGGCACATTCGACGCCAGAGAACCGGATGTGCAATGACATGCTCGACTTGAAGAATGCGAAGGAAGGATCATCGAACTTGAAGGAGAACTAAAGTCTACACGCAAGGACTACATGGACGAGATCGTGGCGTTAGCAAGACACAATAACGATCTTAAGTACGAGATTGAAGAACTCAAGAAGAAATTGGCACTCAAGAATGAAGACCCGACGTCGGTCATCCAGCGACTACATCAACATCGATTTACACCGACTCGCATCCAAGTGAACCCGACTTTGAAGATGAAGTCGAGCGGACATCATGGAGTCTTCCACCGGTTTAAATTAGTAGATGACCCCCACATATTAGTAGTATTCCTCCATGTAACATTTTAGTACACGCACTTTTGCGATAGTTAGATCGTTGTAAGCCCTTTGTTTGAATTGAATGAAGTGAATTTTGTGTGCATTTGCTCATATACATTTGGGTAGTGTTTCTCCTTAGACCCCATTCTATTCTTAATTTCTCGTCTTTTCTAAACCCATCGATGCCTCCAAGACGCCGACCCGGATTTGTTTTCCCGCCAGAGATCACCCAGTTGATCCGGAATGAACACTTTGATCCAAACATTGGTACGTAATCAAGGCAACAACAACAACAACAACCCACCGCCACCACCACCACCACTGCGGATCACTTGACACGTTTCTTAAGGCTGAATCCGCGGTGTTTTCCGAAAGAGCACCGAGCCGATAGTAGCGGATGATTGGCTCCGTAAGGTAGGGAGGGAGTTGATCAACTGCAGGATGTACAGATGGAGAGAAGGTGAAGTTTGCTGCACACCAACTTGAAGGACCCGCAGTAGCATGGTGGGAGAATTTTACAGCCACTTACCCTATAGACACTGTCACATGGGATCAGTTTCAGCAAGCTTTCCGCCTTGCCCGTGTCTCGGCAGGAGCTATGGCCATGAAGAAGCGTGAGTTTCGCAATTTACGCCAAGGAGGAAGGACCATGGCCAAGAGTGTGGATGATTTTAGTAAGTTAGCACGTTATGCCCCGGATGACGTTGCTACAGATGCAACTGCGCGAAGTTTCGGAAGGGCTGAATGATGAGTTAAGCATGCAGTTGATGGTAGCAAGTTTCAATAACTACCAGGAGTTGGTAGACCGTGCCCTCATGATTGAAGGAAAGCAGCAGCAAATTGAAAATCGTAAGAGGAAGTATGGGCAGGGGAAGTATAACTCGAGCCCAATAGAAGCCCGTTATACCCCTAAACAGGAGTTCGGTTTCAGCATACCCACGGAGGAGGTAATTCACACAACCATAATGGCACCAAGAATGGGAGCAGGGAATGGAGGAAGCAATGGACGAACCACACCAACCCGTCAACACCATCCAAGGTAGACACTGAGTCACATTACTTGCTTTAAGTGCCGCAAGATCGGGCATTATGCAAGTGATCGCCTAGAAGGCCGTAATGGAAATGGCAATGGAAGCTCTGGAAAGAAGCCAAACCCTTTCAACAGGGGACAGGTGAACCACATTGATGTGGAGGAGGTTGAAGATCAGCCCGATGCAAAGAATCGGTAAGTTTTTGGTTAAGTCATTTCTGCGGTTGTTCTTTTCGATACCGGTGCATCGCATTCATACATATCAAGGGGATTTGTGGATAAGTACAAATTACCGACCCAAGCCCTTAGGTCACCCATGCTAGTAACCTCACCCGGAGCAGAATACATGGCTAGTATATGGTGTGATCGACTGCCATTAAGGATTGGACACTATGTTTTTCCCTCGGACCTAATAGTTCTGGAATCCCAAGGATTGGATGTGATATTAGGCATGGATTGGTTATCGAAGTATGGAGGGAACATAGATTGCGCCACTAAGTCAATTTTGCTCACCACACCAGAAGGAAGAAGGATCAAGTACGTATCACGGCACGAGCCGAGGAGAGTGCAAGTAAATTGCTTATCAGGAGTTGTGCAGGAAGAAGTACCAGTGGTGAAGGATTTCCCTGATGTATTCCCGGAAGAGTTGCCAGGAATGCCACCGGATAGAGACATTGAGTTTTTGATTGAACTATTGCCAGGTACAGGCCCAATATCGAAGCGACCATACAGGATGCCCGCATAGGATTTGGCGGAAATCAAGAAGCAGATAAAGGAACTATTGGATAAAGGTTTTATACGCCCAAGTTCTTCGCCTTGGGGATCACCCGTGCTTTTGGTGGAGAAGAAGGATGGATCGTTAAGGATGGTTGTAGACTATCGTGGTTTGAATGAAGTAACAATCAAGAACAAGTACCCACTACCAATGATAAATGATCTGTTTGATCGTCTGCAAGGAGCTAAAGTGTTTTCCAAGATAGATTTGCGATCGTGGTACCATCGATTGAAGATTCGAGAGCAGGACATACCTAAGACAACATTTACCACGAGATATGGACTATATGAGTACACCGTTATGTCATTTGGACCGACTAACGCTACCGCCTATTTCATGAACCTGATGAACAAAGTATTTATGGAGTTTTTGGATAAGTTCGTCGTGGTGTTCATAGATGATATTTTGATTTTCTCTAAGAATGAAGAGGAACATAAGGAACATTTGCGATTGGTTTTGGAGAAACTAAGGGAACACCAGTTATATGCCAAGTTCAGCAAATGTGAGTTTTGGCTAAAGGAAGTTGGATTTCTTGGACATGTTATATCCGGAGAAGGAATAGCAGTTGACCCCACAAAGGTTGAGACCGTAACCAAATGGGAAGCACCAACGACAGTTGGGGAGATCCGGAGTTTCCTTGGACTCGCAGGATACTACCGAAGATTCATTGAGAATTTCTCAAGGATTTCAAAGCCTATGACGGAGTTATTGAAGAAGGATACCAAGTTCATATGGACTGAGGACTGCGAGGCAAGTTTTCAGGAGTTGAAGAAAAGATTGGTTACCTCACCAGTGTTAATTTTGCCGGATCAGACCAAGGATTATGAGGTGTATTGCGACGCTTCACGTCGAGGACTTGGAGCAGTGCTTATGCAGGAAGGAAGAGTTGTTTCGTATGCTTCACGACAGCTTAAGCCTCATGAGCTGAATTATGCCACACATGATTTGGAGTTAGCAATTTGTTGTGCATGCATTGAAGACATGGAGACATTTTCTCATTAGAAATCATTGTGAGGTGTACACGGATCACAAGAGTTTGAAGTACATCTTCACGCAGTAAGAATTAAATCTCAGACAGAGGAGATGGTTGGAGCTTATTAAGGATTATGATATGAGATTGCATTATCACCCCGGGAAGGCTAACGTCGTAGCAGACGCATTGAGCCGTAAGAGCCACGTCAATACCCTAATGATGGGAGGAATACCCAAGGAGTTAGCCGAGGACCTTCGAGAGCTATGTTTGGAAATAGTTCCGAGAGGCTATGTAGCAGCATTGGAGATTCAGTCTACGTTGATGGACAAAATCAGAGAAGCTCAAAAGGCAGATAAGGAAGTTGCCTCTATAAAGAAGAAAATGAGCGAAGGAAAAGCTAAGGAATTTCGTGAGGATGAGCACGATACCCTATGGTTTGAGGACCGTGTTTATGTGCCAAATAACCCGGAGATCAGGAAGTTGATTTTGCAAGAGGCACATGATTCACCATATTCGATTCACCCAGGAAATACCAAGATGTATTTGGATTTGAAGAATACGTTCTGGTGGACCGGAATGAAGAAGGATATCGCGGAGTATGTAGTAGTTTGCGATGTATGTCAGAGAGTGAAGGCAGAGCATCAGAAGCCAGCAGGATTGTTGCAACCATTGCCAATACCCGAATGGAAGTGGGATAAACTAGGCATGGATTTCATCACAGGTTTGCCAAAGACTCGTTCAGGATATGACTCGATTTGGGTTATAGTCGACCGCTTGACGAAGGTAGCTCATTTCATTCCAAATCAAGACTACCTATAGCAGTGCTAAGTTGGCAAAGATATACATGACCAGAATTGTGTGTTTACATGGAGTTCCGAGGAGTATCGTATCGAGATAGAGGAACCCAATTTACCTCAAAGTTTTGGAATCGGTTGCACGAAACATTGGGAACCAGGCTGGAATTCAAGATGCCTTTCCACCCATTGCACCGATGGATGACCGAGAGAGTCAATCAGATTTTGGAGGATATGTCGAGAGCTTGTGCACTAGATTATGGATCTAGTTAGGATGATAATTTGCCATATGCGTAGTTTTCTTATAACAACAGCTACCAAACCAGCTTGAAGATGGCACCTTTCGAGGCTCAGATGGAAGGAGATGCAGGACACCGTTATCATGGGACTAAACCGAGATCGCCGGTTGTTTGGACCAGATTTGATTAAGGAGTCCGAACAGAAGGTTAAGTTGATTCGCGATAGGCTCAAGGTAGCCCAGTCAAGACAGAAGAGCTATGCGGATTCAAAAAGCAAGGCGATGGAATATGAAGTTGGAGACAGAGATTATCTTAGAGTATCCCCGCTTCGAGGAGTTAAGCGCTTTGGAGTTAAAGGAAAATTAGCACCACGTTTCGTTGGACCGTATAAGATTTTGCAACGCATAGGAGAAGTTGCTTATAAGCTGGAATTGCCAGAGGGACTGTCAGGAGTTCATGATGTATTTCATGTTTCTCACCAAGAAATGTCACGCCGAGATGGTGGAAGTACCGTTAAGAGATACAAGGCCACTTGAAGCAATTCAGTTGAAGGATGATTTAACATATGAGGAGAAACCAAATAAGATTCTCGATTATGCCAGCAGAGTTACTCGCAGCAAGGTCATCAAGTTTTGCAAGGTTCAGTGGAGCCACCACACTGAGGATGAAGCCACTTGGGAAAGAGAAGAAGATTTGCTCAAGGACCACCCTCACCTATTTTCTAGCCAACCCGAATCTCGAGGGCGAGATTCATCTTAAGGGGGGAAGGTTTGTAACATCCCAAATTTTCAATTTGGAATGTTATACATTAAGTCATCATGCATATCATATTTTCTTGCATTTTTTCGATCCTAGAAAATTTCACGCAACTCAAGGAGCCTCGGAGAGAGTTGGAGATTTCATTATTTTCATATTTGGGTTTTCTCAAATTTTGAAAATAGGATCATTTGGATCTATTTATTTTATCTTCAAATATTTTTCCAATAAAAAAAATAAAGAGAGGGAATAATATGACTTTCCCAAAATTTAGGAAAAATGAAGATTTAATAAATAAATCAAAATTTTGATTTTTCGGAGTTTAATTGCTTTAGGAAAAAAATGAGTATTTTAAAAATATGCATTTTTGCCCCGTATTAAAGTTCATTTTGTTCGACTCATTTTTAGGAGTCGGGGAAAAAATTATTTTATTAAATTTGGAGTTCGTTTAGATTTATTTTAATTCGTTTTCAGTTTTTTTTTTAAAAAACCCCATTGGCCAAGGCCCACTGACGGCCCACCCCGCCAACCAACCAGCCCTGCCGCCTCCCCGGAGGAGCCTCACGCCGCCACCCGAGTCCCCCTACCACGCCCGCCCACCGCCGCCCCTCCCCAAGGCAACCCCTACCCTCCTTATAAGCCGCCGACCCTCGACCCACCTCGACCCCGTCACCGAGCCCCGCCGAGCCAGCCCGCCCGCTGCCGCTTCACGCCGCCCGACGCTGGCGCCGTCTTGCCGCCATTCGCCGCCCGCCGAGCCCACACCGACCCGAGCCGAGCTCCCGGCCGACCTGAGGTAGCCACTGCGTCACCCCCCCGGTCCGGTTTTGTTTTAAAAACCGTCCGGTTTTCTTTCGTTGTTCGGTTTTTTTAAAACCCTAGATCGGTTTATTTTTTTTTCGGTTTAGTTAATTAGTGAACGTTCACCGATCCGTTCGTTTTAACGAACGCGTTAAATCAGTTAGTTTCTGTTAACGAATGTCCGCCGTTTAACCGTTTCGTCGCTTTTCTTTTAAGTCGGATTTAATTCGTTATTTTCCGATTTCGATTTCGCATCCAATTTTCGAATCAGTTTATCTTCTCGCTCGTTTATCGAATCGGGTGATTCAAGCGCTCGAGTTTCGTTTCAAACCGCCCGTTCGACTAATCCACTTAAACAAAGTTTTGCTACTGTAAAATTTGACCTAGTTTCAAATTGCTAGAACCGAGCCGCTTTTCTTTCGACGTTCGACTTTCGCTGCTTTATTTGGTTCGATTCTTTTCGCAACTGTGGTTCTTAAGTTGAACTCTCCGTCAGATCTTCTATTCGAGATTTACCTGTGCATTAGATGAGTACTTATTGTATGCTTGTTGTTTGTCTGTGATCGATCACCCGGAGTGCGCCGCTTGTTACTTCGAGTCTCTAGGTTTCGCGGATCATCAGCAAGGCAAGTAACACTTGATCATACTTTTTCTACTACCCAGTTTTTATGCATTAGATCAATCCTCAAATGCTTGCATGATTAGGATCTAATCAAATTGTGGGATGGGAAGTAGATTGAGGTAGTACCTATTACCTGCTTTTACTTATGAAACTTGGGAGTTACTTCTCGTTTGCTTATTATGCCATGCTATGCCAAGAGACGTGGATTGGGTGAGTGAATATCCATGATGATGTGAGATTGTTAACTAATGGTTTATCTAAGGTGGCAACTTAAACACACATCTGGGTGGATTGAGGCACCTGGTTTCTATCAGGACTTGCCTGTTTTTCTTCGGACCGCCACCCAGGCTCAAAGGGATCATAAGATTATTCAAACTAGAAACTACCGTGTGCAGCCACAAGCCATTATGGGCTCTGGCATAGCTGAGTAAGTTGTGCAAACTCTTACGGGTAGGCTAGCTGATGTAGGGGATGTAGGTTGGTACGGTGTACCCACATGTAAGGTGCTAGTGCTTCTGAAAGACTGTGTCTCGGTCATCCGTCTCTCAAACACCATGTAGTGTGAGAACCAAACGGAGGCGATCGAGTCTTGTGGGGAAAAGTGCGCAAACCTCTGCAGAGTGTATAAACTAATCATGATTAGCCGTGTCCCCGGTTATGTACATCTTGAGTATCTAGTACTTGAATATCATGTGAATCTCAACATGTTACTCTAAATAATGTTATTGGGTTTTTAATGAGTACTTTTAATTGGGATTGAGGATGCCGTCAACCATTCTCAATGTTCAACAACCACCATGATAGCTAAATAAATTTATTCGCTTTGCAAGAGGGAAAACTAGCTTTATGCAAAATCAGAATCAGTAGAGCTTTTCCACCAGCCATATATGCATGTAGTATAGGCTTATTCCTTCATTCCTCTCTATGTGTTACATTGCCAAGATATTCCATGTCTTGACCCGTTTGGGCTGCAACTTTCATCTTGCGTACTTTTCGCATTTACGAGTAAGGTGTTTTAGGTCGTGGTTCTATACTCAGTGATGCCGATGGAGTTGATGGACTCACTTATCTTCCAAGTCTTCCATTGTTATCGCTATTAGATGGCCTTAAGCCATATTTATTGTAATAAGACCTCTTTTGGACAACGCTGTAATAAGTGTGTGATTGCTACCCTGCTATAAATCCTTCGAAGTACTGTGTGGTGTCAGCATTACTGATCCAGGGATGACACCTGAGCACAGAGACTTGATCCATTCGGGTCGGGTCGCTACAATGTTGCTTGAACCATTGCACACCCCACCATACTCAACTTGTTGTCTTGTTTAGGTGTAGGCATGGACATAGGGGGAGTGTTGTTCTCTCAATGAACTCTCCCTCCCCCCATTATGCATAAATTGGTCAACTCTTTCACATTAGCCATGTTTTTATGGTACTTGTGCTTCAAAGACGAGTTTTGGTCATGGGCTCAAGGATAATTCTTCGCGGTGTCATACCAATTGACTCAAACGTAGGTGACTCCAGCCACCGCCCCCTCTTTGGAGAGGTGGTGTCTCGTGGTTGTCTCTTGTTGTTGTTTTGCCCCTGTTTTCTTTTCGTGTTGAGCGTGTTTTTGTGGTGTCTTGTTTGCTTGAAGTTTCCTTGCGAAGACCTCTCTCTCTCTTCTTGTGTTTGGAACCTGCAGTTTCTTGAGCTCACGGTACTACTGCTGCCTGCCACAGTACTACCGTGTGTAGAGAGTACGATATTATCAGCTTCAAATACAAGTAATTTTTTACCGCTACCGAGAGCTGTACTACCGCTTCAAGCATCTTGATATGTCTCCAAACAGATTCTATAATTTTTGATTGCTCCATGCTATATTATCTACTGTTTTGGACTATATTGGGCTTTATTTTCCACTTTTATATTACTTTTGGGACTAACCTATTAACCGGAGGCCCAACCTGTAATTGTTGTTTTTTGCCTATTTCAAGTGTTTCAAGAAAGCGGAATATCAAACGGAGTCCAAACGGAATGAAACCTTCGGGAACGTGATTTTCTCAACAAATATGATCCAGGAGACTTGGACCCTCCATCAAGAAAGGAGGGAGGCGGTCACGAGGGTGGAGGGCGCACCCTACTGCCTCGTGGGGCCCCTTTGCTCCACCGACGTACTCCTTCCTCCTATATATACCTACGTACCCCCAAACGATCTGATACGGAGCCAAAAACCTGATTCCACCGCCGCAACCTTCCTGCACTCCACGAGATCCCATCTTGGGGCCTGCTCGAGCTCACGGAAGGGGATCCACCACGGAGGGCTTCTACATCATCACCATAGCCCTCCGATGAAGTGTGAGTAGTTTACCTCGAGACCTTCGGGTCCATAGTTAGTAGCTAGATGGCTTCTTCTCTCTTTTGGATCTCAATACAATGTTCTCCCCTCTCTCGTGGAGATCTATTCGATGTAATCTTCTTTTTGCGGTGTGTTTGTTGAGACCGATGAATTGTGGGTTTATGATCAAGATTATCTATGAGAAATATTTGAATCTTCTCTGAATTCTTTTATGTATGATTGGTTACCTTTGCAAGTCTCTTCGAATTATCAGTTTGGTTTGGCCTACTAGATTGTTTTTCTTGCAATGGGAGAAGTGCTTAGCTTTGGGTTCAATCTTGCGGTGTCCTTTCCCAGTAACAGTAGGGGCAGCAAGGCACGTATTGTATTGTTGCCATCGAGGATAACAAGATGGGGTTTTTATCATATTGCATGAATTTATCCCTCTACATCATGTCATCTTGCTTAAGGCGTTACTCTGTTTTCTTTAACTTAATACTCTAGATGCATGCTGGATAGCGGTCGATGAGTGGAGTAATAGTAGTAGATGTAGGCAGGAGTCAGTCTACTTGTCTCGGACATGATGCCTATATACATGATCATACCTAGATACTCTCATAACTATGCTCAATTCTGTCAATTGCTCAACAATAATTTGTGAAGGAAATATGCCCTACAGGCAATAATAAAGTTATTATTTATTTCCTTATATCATGATAAATGTTTATTATTCATGCTAGAATTGTATTAACCGGAAACATAATACATGTGTGAATACATAGACCAAACAGAGTGTCACTACTATGCCTCTACTTGACTAGCTCGTTAATCGAAGATGGTTATGTTTCCTAACCATAAACATGAGTTGTCATTTGATTAACGGGATCACATCATTAGGAGAATGATGTGATTGACTTGACCCATTCTGTTAGCTTAGCACCCGTTTACCGGAGGAACACTTTGTGTGCTACCAATCGTCACAACGTAACTGGGTGATTATAAAGGTGCTCTACAGGTGTCTCAAAAGGTACTTGTTGGGTTGGCGTATTTCAAGATTAGGATTTGTCACTCCGATTGTCAGAGAGGTATCTCTGGGCCCTCTCGGTAATGCACATCACTTAAGCCTTGCAAGCATTGCAACTAATGCGTTAGTTGCGGGATGATGTATTACGGAACGAGTAAAGAAACTTGCAGAATTGAGATTGAACTAGGTATTGAGATACCGACGATCGAATCTCGGGCAAGTAACATACCGATGACAAAGGGAACAACGTATGTTGTTATGCGGTCTAACCGATAAAGATTTTCATAGAATATGTGGGAGCCAATGTGAGCATCCAGGTTCCGCTATCTGTTATTGACCAGAGACATGTCTCGGTCATGTCTACATAATTCTCGAACCCGTAGGGTCCGCACGCTTAACGTTTCGATGACAGTTATATTATGAGTTTATATGTTTTGATGTACCGAAGGTTGTTCAGAGTCCCGGATGTGATCACAGACATGACGAGGAGTCTGTAAATGGTGGAGACATAAAGATTGATATATTGGACGACTATATTCGGACACCGGAAGTGTTCCGGGTGATTTCGGAGAAAACCGGAGTGCTGGAGGGTTATCGGAACCCCCCAGGAGAAGTAATGGGCCTTATGGGCCTTAGTGGAGAGAGAGAGAGGGCTGGCCTAGGGCAGGACGCGCGCCCCTCCCCCTCTGGTCCGAATTGGACCCAGGAGAGGTAATGGGCCTTATGGGCCTTAGTGGAGAGAGAGAGGGCTGGCCTAGGGCAGGACGCGCGCCCCTCCCCCTCTGGTCCGAATTGGACTAGGAGAGGGGGGCGGCGCCTCCCTTTCCTTCTCCCTCTCCCCCTTCCTTTCCCCCTCCTAGTAGGAGTAGGAAAGAGGGGAGTCCTACTCCTACTAGGAGGAGGACTCCTCCTCCTAGCGCGCCATAGAGTGCCGTCCGGCCTCCCCCTTGCTCCTTTATATACGGGGGCAGGGGGCACCCCATAGACACAACAATTGATCTGTTTGATCTTTTAGCCGTGTGAGGTGCCCCCTCCACCATAGTCTACCTCGATAATACTGTAGCGGTGCTTAGGCGAAGCCTTGTGTCGGTAGAACATCAACATCGTCACCACACCGTCGTGCTGACGAAACTCTCACTCAACACTCGGCTGGATCGGAGTTCGAGGGACGTCATCGGGCTGAACGCGTGCTGTACTCGGAGGTGCCGTGCGTTCGGTACTTGATCTGTCGGATCGTGTAGACGTACGACTACATCAACCGCGTTGTGCTAACGCCCGCTTTCGGTCTATGAGGGTGCGTGGACACACTCTCCCTCTCGTTGCTATGCATCACCATGATCTTGCGTGTGCGTAGGAATTTTTTGAAATTACTACGTTACCCAACAAAGGGCATCCGAGCCAGGTTTTATTCAGATGTCATATGCACGAGTAGAACACAAGTGAGTTGTGGGCGATATAAGTCATACCGCTTACCAAAGATGTCATACTTTGGTTCAGCGGTATTATTGGATGAAGCGGCCCGACCGACATTACGCTGCAGACGCTTAAGCGAGACTGGTTCTACCGACGTGCTTTGCACACAGTGGTGGCGGGTGTCGCTTTCTCCAACTTTAGTTGAACTGAGTGTGGCTACGCCCGATCCTCATGAAGGTTAAAACAACATCAACTTGACAAACTATCATTGTGGTTCTCGATGCGTAGGTAAGAACGGTTCTTGCTAAGCCCAGCAGCCACGTAAAATTTGCAACAACAAAGTAGAGGACGTCTAACTTGTTTTTGCGGGGCATGTTGTGATGTGATTTGGTCAAGACATGATGCTAAATTTTATTGTATGAGATGATCATGTTTTGTAACCGAAGTTATCGCAATCGCAGGAGCCATATGGTTGTCGCTTTATTGTATGCAATGCAATCGCACTGTAATGCTTTACTTTATCACTAAGCGGTAGCAATAGTCATAGAAGCATAAGATTGGCGAGACGACAACGATGCTACAATGGAGATCAAGGTGTCGCGCCAGTGACGATGGTGATCATGACGGTGCTTTGGAGATGGAGATCACAAGCACAAGATGATGATGGCCATATCATATCACTTATATTGATTGCATGTGATGTTTATCTTTTATGCATCTTATCTTGCTTTGATTGACGGTAGCATTATAAGATGATCCTCACTAAAGTATCAAAGTATAAGTGTTCTCCCTGAGTATGCACCGTTGCGAAAGTTCTTCGTCTTTGAGACACCACGTGATGATCGGGTGTGATAGGCTCTACGTTCAAATACAACGGGTGCAAAACAGCTTGCACACGCGAACACTCGAGTTAAACTTGATGAGCCTAGCATATAATGTATATGGCCTGGAACACGGAGACCGAAAGGTCGAGCGTGAATCATATAGTAGAATGATCAACATAGTGATGTTCACCATTGAAACTACTCCATCTCACGTGATGATCGGACATGGTTTAGTTGATTTGGATCACGTGATCACTTAGAGGATTAGAGGGATGTCTATCTAAGTGGGAGTTCTTAAGTAATATGATTAATTGAACTTAAATTTATCATGGACTTAGTACCTGATAGTATCTTGCTTGTCTATGTTGATTGTAGATAGATGGCCCGTGCTGTTGTTCCGTTGAATTTTAATGCGCTCCTTGAGAAAGCAAAGTTGAAAGATGATGGTAGCAATTACACGGACTGGGTCCGTAACTTGAGGATTATCCTCACTGCTGCACAGAAGAGTTACATCCTGGAAGCACCGCTCGGTGTACCACTGCCAAAGAATCGCAGACATTGTGAATGCCTGGCAGTCACGTGTTGATGACTACTCGATAGTTCAGTGTGCCATGCTTTACGACTTAGAACCGGGACTTCAACGACGTTTTGAACGTCATGGAGCCTATGAGATGTTCCAGGAGTTGAAGTTAATATTTCAAAAGAATGCCCAGATTGAGAGATATGAAGTCTCCAATAAGTTCTATAGCTGCAAGATGGAGGAGAATAGTTCCGTCAGTGAGCATATACTCAAGATGTCAGGTACTGCAATCACTTGATTCAACCGAGAGTTAATCTTCCGGATGATAGCGTCATTGGCGAAATTCTCCAATCATCGCCACCAATCTAAAAGAGCTTAGTGATGAACTGTAATATGCAAGGGATGGATAAGACGATTCCCGAGCTCTTCGCAATGCTAAAGGCTGCAGAGGTAGAAATCAAGAAGGAGCATCAAGTGTTGATGGTCAATAAGACCACTAGTTTCAAGAAAAAGGGCAAAGGGAAGAAGAAGGGGAACTTCAAGAAGAACAACAACCAAGTTGTCGCTCGGAGAAGAAACCCTAGCACAGGCCTAAGCTCAAACTGAGTGCTTCTCTTTAGCAGTGGTCATTGGAAGCGGAACTGCCCCAAGTATTTGGCGGATAAGAAGGATGGCAAGGTGAACAAAGGTATATGTGATATACATGTTATTGTGATATACATGTTATTGATGTGTACCTTACTAATGCTCGCAGTAGCACCTGGGTATTTGATACTGGTTCTGTTGCTAATATTTGCAACTTGAAATAGGGGCTACGGATTAAGGGAAGATTGGCTAAGGATGAGGTGACGATGCGCGTGGGAAATGGTTCCAAAGTCGATGTGATCGCGGTCGGCACGCTACCTCTACATCTACCTTCGAGATTAGTATTAGACCTAGATAATTGTTATTTGGTGCCAGCGTTGAGCATGAACATTATATCTGGATCTTCCTTGATGCGAGACGGTTATTCATTTAAATCAGAGAATATGGTTGTACTATTTATATGAGTAATATCTTTTATGGTCATGCACCCTTGAAGAGTGGTCTATTTTTTATGAATCTCGATAGTAGTGATACACATATTCATAATGTTGAAGCCAAAAGATGCAGAGTTGATAATGATAGTGCAACTTATTTGTGGCACCTTGCCGTTTAGGTCATATCGTTGTAAAGCGCATGAAGAAACTCCATCTTGATGGACTTTTGGAACCACGATTATGAATCACTTGGTACTTGCGAACCGTGCCTCATGGGCAAGATGACTAAAACGCCGTTCTCCGGTACTATGGAGAGAGCAACAGATTTGTTGGAGATCATACATACAGATGTATGTGGTGCGATGAATGTTGAGGCTCGTGGCGGATTTCGTTATTTTCTCACCTTCACAGATGATTTAAGCAGATATGGGTATATCTACTTAATGAAGCATAAGTCTGAAACATTTGAAAAGTTCAAAGAATTTCAGGGTGAAGTTGAAAATCATCGTAACAAGAAAATAAAGTGTCTACGATCTGATCGTGGAGGAGAATATTTGAGTTACGAGTTTGGTCTACATTTCAAACAATGCGGAATAGTTTCACAATTCACGCCACCCGGAACACCACATCGTAATGGTGTGTCCGAACGTCGTAATCGTACTTTACTAGATATGGTGCGACCTATGATGTCTCTTACTGATTTACCGCTATCATTTTGGGGCTATGCTTTAGAGACGGCCACATTCACGTTAAATAGGGCACCATCGAAATCCGTTGAGATGACGCCTTATGAACTGTGGTTTGGCAAGAAACCAAAGTTGTCGTTTCTTAAAGTTTGGGGCTGCAATGCTTATGTGAAAAAGCTTCAACGTGATAAGCTCGAACCCAAATCGGAGAAATGTGTCTTCATAGGATACCCAAAGGAGACTGTTGGGTACACCTTCTATCACAGATCCAAAAGGCAAGACTTTTGTTGCTAAATTTGGAGTTTTTCTAGAGAAGGAGTTTCTCTCGAAAGAAGTGAGTGGGAGGAAAGTAGAACTTGATGAGGTAACTGTACCTGCTCCCTTATTGGAAAGTAGTTCATCGCAGAAATCGGTTTCTGCGGCACCTACACCAATTAGTGAGGAAGTTAACGATGATGATCATGAAACTTCAGATCAAGTTGTTACTGAACCTCGTAGATCAACGAGAGTAAGATCCGCACCAGAGTGGTACGGTAATCCTGTTCTGGAAGTCATGTTACTAGACCATGATGAACCTACGAACTATGAAGAAGCGATGGTGAGCCCAGATTCGCAAAATGGCTTGAAGCCATGAAATGCGAGATGGGATCCATGTATGAGAACAAAGTGTGGTCTTTGGTTGACTTGCACGATGATCGGAAAGCAATTGAGAATAAATGGATCTTCAAGAAGAAGACCGAGGTCTGGCGGTAATTTTACTCGTCTATAAAGCTCGACTTGTTGCAAAAGGTTTTCGACAAGTTCAAGGGATTGACTACGATGAGACCTTCTCACCCGTGGCGATGCTTAAGTCTGTCCGAATCATGTTAGCAATTGCGGATTTTATGATTATGAAATTTGGCGGATGGATGTCAAAAGCTGCATTCCTGAATGGATTTACGGAAGAAGAGTTGTATATGATGCAACCGAAGGTTTTGTCGATCCAAAGGGAGCTAACAAAGTATGCAAGCTCCAGCGATCCATCTATGGACTGGTGCAAGCCTCTCGGAGTTGGAATAAACGCTTTGATAGTGTGATCAAAGCATTTGGTTTTGTACAGACTTTTGGAGAAGCCTATATTTACAAGAAAGTGAGTGGGAGCTCTGTAGCATTTCTAATATTATATGTGGATGACATATTGTTGATTGGAAATGATATAGAATTTCTGGATAGCATAAAGGGATACTTGAATAAGAGTTTTTCAATGAAAGACCTCGGTGAAGCTGCTTATATATTGAGCATCAAGATCTATAGAGATAGATCAAGACGCTTAATTGGACTTTCACAAAGCACATACCTTGACAAAGTTTTGAAGAAGTTCAAAATGGATCAAGCAAAGAAAGGGTTCTTGCGTGTGTTACAAGGTGTGAAGTTGAGTAAGACTCAATGCCCGACCACTGCAGAAGATAGAGAGAAAATGAAAGATGTTCCCTATGCTTCAGCCATAGGCTCTATCATGTATGCAATGTTGTGTACCAGACCTGATGTGTGCCTTGCTATAAGTTTAGCAGGGAGGTACCAAAGTAATCCAGGAGTGGATCATTGGACAGCGGTCAAGAACATCCTGAAATACCTGAAAAGGACTAAGGATATGTTTCTCGTGTACGGAGGTGACAAAGAGCTCATCGTAAATGGTTACGTTGATGCAAGCTTTGACACTGATCCGGACAATTCTAAATCGCAAACCGGATACGTGTTTACATTGAACGGTGGAGCTGTCAGTTGGTGCAGTTCTAAACAAAGCGTCGTGGCGGGATCTACGTGTGAAGCGGAGTACATAGCTGCTTCGGAAGCAGCAAATGAAGGAGTCTGGATGAAGGAGTTCATATCTGATCTAGGTGTCATACCTAGTGCATCGGGTCCAATGAAAATATTTTGTGACAATACTGGAGCAATAGCCTTGGCGAAGGAATCCAGATTTCACAAGAGAACCAAGCACATCAAGAGATGCTTCAATTCCATCCGGGATCTAGTCCAGGTGGGAGACATAGAAATTTGCAAGATACATACGGATCTGAATGTTGCAGACCCGTTGACTAAGCCTCTTCCACGAGCAAAACATGATCAGCACCAAGGCTCTATGAGTGTTAGAATCATTACAGTGTAATCTAGATTATTGACTCTAGTGCAAGTCGGAGACTGAAGGAAATATGCCCTAGAGGCAATAATAAAGTTATTATTTATTTCCTTATATCATGATAAATGTTTATTATTCATGTTAGAATTGTATTAACCGGAAACATAATACATGTGTGAATACATAGACAAACAGAGTGTCACTAGTATGCCTCTACTTGACTAGCTCGTTAATTGAAGATGGTTATGTTTCCTAACCATAGACATGAGTTGTCATTTGATTAACGGGATCACATCATTAGGAGAATGATGTGATTGACTTGACCCATTCCGTTAGCTTAGCACCCGATCGTTTAGTATGTTGCTATTGCTTTCTTCATGACTTATACATGTTCCTATGACTATGAGATTATGCAACTCCCGTTTATCGGAGGAACACTTTGTGTGCTACCAAACGTCACAACGTAACTGGGTGATTATAAAGGTGCTCTACAGGTGTCTCAAAAGGTACTTGTTGGGTTGGCGTATTTCGAGATTAGGATTTGTCACTCCGATTGTCGGAGAGGTATCTCTGGGCCCTCTCAGTAATGCACATCACTTAAGCCTTGCAAGCATTGCAACTAATGAGTTAGTTGCGGGATGATGTATTACGGTACGAGTAAAGAGACTTGCCGGTAACGAGATTGAAATAGGTATTGAGATACCGACGATCGAATCTCAGGCAAGTAACATACCGATGACAAAGGGAACAATGTATGTTGTTATGATGTCTGACCGATAAAGATCTTCGTAGAATATGTGGGAGCCAATATGACATCTAGGTTCCGCTATTGGTTATTGACCAGAGACATGTCTCGGTCATGTCTACATAGTTCTCGAACTCGTAGGGTCTGCACGCTTAACGTTTCGATGAAAGTTATGTTATGAGTTTATATGTTTTGATGTACCGAAGGTTGTTCGGAGTCCCGGATGTGATCGCGGACATGACGAGGAGTCTCGAAATGGTCGGGACATAAAGATTGATATATTGGACGACTATATTCGGACACCGGAAGTGTTCCGGGTGATTTCGGAGAAAACCGGAGTGCTGGAGGGTTAACGGAACCCCCCGGGAGAAGTAATGGGCCTTATGGGCCGTAGTGGAGAGAGAGAGGGCTGGCCTAGGGCAGGCCGCGTGCCCCTCTGGTCCGAATTGGACTAGGAGAGGGGGGGCCCCTTTCCTTCTCCCTCTCCCCCTTCCTAATTTCCCCCTCCTAGTAGGAGTAGGAAAGAGGGGAGTCCTACTCCTACTAGGAGGAGGACTCCTCCTCCTGGCGCGCCATAGAGGGCCGGCTGGCCTCCCACTTGCTACTTTATATACGGGGGCAGGGGGCACCCCATAGACACAACAATTGATCTGTTTGATCTTTTAGCCGTGTGCGGTGCCCCCCTCCACCATAGTCCACCTCGATATCAGAAGCGGTGCTTAGGCGAAGCCTGCGTCGATAGAACATCAACATCGTCACCACGCCCGTCGTCTTGTGAAACTCTCCCTCAACACTTGGCTGGATCGGAGTTGAGGGGCGTCATCAGCTGAGCGTGTCTTTGAACTTCGGAGGTGCCGTGCGTTCGGTACTTGATCGGTCGGATCATGAAGACGTCTGTTGCATCAACCGCGTTGTGCTAACGCTTCCGCTTTTGGTCTACGAGGGTACGTGGACACACTCTCCCCTCTCGTTACTATGCATCACCATGATCTTGCGTGTGCGTAGGAACTTTTTTGAAATTACTACGTTACCCAACAATTTGTTCACCCACCGTAGAAATACCTATGCTCTTGAGAGAAGCCACTAGTGAAATATGTGGCCTCCGGGTCTATTCTCATCATATCAATCTTCAATCACTTTGTTATTGCTTTGCTTTTTACTTTGCCTTTTATTTTACTTTGCATCTTTATATCAAAAATACCAAAAATATTATCTATCATCTCTATCAGATCTCACTCTCGTAAGTGACCGTGAAGGGATTGACAACCCCTAATCGCGTTGGTTGCGTTGAGCTATTTGTTTTGTGTAGGTACGAGGGACTCGCGCGTGGCCTCCTACTGGATTGATACCTTGGTTCTCAAAAACTGAGGGAAATACTTATGCTACTTTGCTGCATCATCCTTTCCTCTTCGAGAAAATCCAACGCAGTGCTCAAGAGGTAGCAAGAAGAATTTACGGCGCCGTTCTATGAGGAGTCTACATAAAAGTCAACATACCAAGTACCCATCACAATCCCTTATCTCTCGCATTACATTATTTGCCATTTGCCTCTCGTTTTCCTCTCCACCACTTCACCCTTGCCGTTTTATTCGCCCTCTCTTTTCCGTTTGCCTTTTTCCCGCTTGCTTTTTGTTTGCTCGTGTGTTGGATTGCTTGTTTGTCACGATGACTCAAGATAATACCAAATTGTGTGACTTTACCAATACCAACAATAATGATTTCCTTAGCACTCCGATTGCTCCTCTTACCAACACCGAATCTTGTGAAATAAATACTGCTTTGTTGAATCTATTATGAAAGATCAATTCGCCGGCCTTCCTAGTGAAGATGCCGCTACTCATCTAAATAGCTTCGTTGATTTATGTGATATGCAAAAGAAGAAAGATGTTGATAATGATATTGTTAAAATGAAGTTATTTCCTTTTTCGCTTAGAGATCGTGCTAAAGCTTGGTTTTCGTCTTTGCCTAAAAATAGTATTGATTATTGGAACAAGTGCAAAGATGCTTTTATCTCTAAGTATTTTCCTCCCGCTAAGATCATCTCTCTTAGAAATGATATAATGAATTTTAAGCAACTTGATCATGAACATGTTACACAAGCTTGGGAGAGAATGAAATTAATGATACATAATTTCCCTACTCATGGTTTGAACTTATGGATGATTATGCAAAATTTGTATGCCGGATTGAATTTTGCTTCTAGAAATCTTTTAGATTCGGCCGCGGGAGGCACTTTTATGGAAATCACTTTAGGAGATGCTACTAAACTCCTAGATAATATTATGGTTAATTATTCTCAATGGCACACCGAAAGATCTACTAATAAAAAGTGCATGCGATAAAAGAAATTAATGTTTTGAGTGGAAAGATGGATGAACTTATTAAATTATTTGCTACTAAGAGTGTTTCTTCTGATCCTAATGATATGCCTTTGTCTACTTTGATTGAGAATAATAATGAATCTATGGATGTGAATTTTGTTGGTAGGAATAATTTTGGTAACAACGCTGCGTCTGAGGGAATTTTAATCCTAGGCCTTATCCTAGTAATCCTTCTAATAATTATGGAAATTCCGACAACAACTCTTATGGACATTTTAATAAGATGCCCTCTGAATTTGAGAATAGTGTTAAAGAGTTTATGAATTCACAAAAGAATGTCAATGCTTTGCTTGAAGAGAAATTACTTAAAGTTGATGAATTGGCTAGGAACGTTGATAGAATTTCTCTTGATGTTGATTCTTTAAAACTTAGATTTATTCCTCCTAAGCATGATATCAACGAGTCTCTCAAAGCCATGAGAATTTCCATTGATGAGTGCAAGGAAAGAACCGCTAGGATGCGTATACTCTGAAAGATGCCTTTATTAAAGCGTGTTCTTCCAATTCCTATGAAAATCAAGATGAATATCTAAAATTTATTGATGTATCCCCTATTAAATCTTTTTTTTGCAATATGAATCTTGATGAGACTGAATATGATCCTCCTTTACCTAGAAGGCGTTCCAAAAGTTCGGAGTTTTTAGATCTTGATGGTGAAATTGATAAAAGTGGGATTGAAAAGAGTAAAACCCTAGATGTTGCTAAACCCACTATATTTGATTTCAAGGAATTTAATTATGAAAGTTGCTCTTTAATTGATTGTATTTCCTTGTTGTAATCCGTGCTAAATTCTCCTCATGCTTATAGTCAAAATAAAGCGTTCACTAAACATATCGTTGATGCTTTGATGCAATCTTATGAAGAAAAACTTGAGTTGGAAGTTTATATCCCTAGAAAACTTTATGATGAGTGGGAACCTACTATTAAAATTAAGATTAAGGATCATGAATTCTATGCTTTATGTGATTTGGGTGCTAGTGTCTCCACTATTCCCAAAACTTTGTGTGATTTGCTAGATTTCCGCGATTTTGATGATTGCTCTCCAAACTTGCATCTTGCGGATTCCACTATTAAGAAACCTATGGGAAGAATTAATGATGTTCTTATTGTCGCAAATAGGAATTATGTTCCCATATATTTTATCGTTCTTGATATAGATTGCAATCCTTCTTGCCCTATTATTCTTGGTAGACCTTTCCTTAGAACGATTGGTGCAATTATTGATATGAAGGAAGGGAATATTAGATTCTAATTTCCATTAAATAAGGGCATGGAACACTTCCCTAGGAATAAAATAAAATTACCATATGAATCTATAATGAGAGCCACTTATGGATTGCCTACCAAATATGGCAATACCTAGATCTATCCTTGCTTTTATGCCTAGCTAGGGGCGTTAAACGATAGCGCTTGTTGGGAGGCAATCCAATTTTATTTTTGTTTTTTGTTTTTTGTTTCTGTTTAGGAATAAATAATCCATCTACCTTCTGTTTATATGTGGTTTTATCTTTTAATTAGTGTTTGTGCCAAGTTAAACCTATAGGATCTTCTTGGATGATATTTATTTGATCTTGCTGTAATTTCCAGAAACTTTCAGTTCATAAAAAAAATTATTAAAGATCACCAGAACATGATAAAATAGTGATTCCAGTTCCTTATGATCAATAAACAAATTTCCTAGGTCTTCCTATTTTTTCTGAATTTTTGGAGTTCCAGAAGTTTGCGTTAGTTACAGATTACTACAGACTGTTCTGTTTTTGGCAGATTCTGTTTTTCGTGTGTTGTTTGCTTATTTTGATGAATCTATGGCTAGTAAAATAGTTTATAATCCATAGAGAAGTTGGAATACAGTAGGTTTAACACCAATATAAATAAAGAATGAGTTCATTACAGTACCTTGAAGTGGTCTTTTGTTTTCTTTCGCTAACGGAGCTCACGAGATTTCTGTTGAGTTTTGTGTTGTGAAGTTTTCAAGTTTTGGGTGAAATCTTTTGATGGATTACGGAACAAGGAGTGGAAAGAGCCTAATCTTGGGGATGCCCATGGTACCCCCAAGATTATCCAAGGACACAAAAAATTCAAAGCTTGGGGATGCCCCGGAAGGCATCCCCTCTTTCGTCTACTTCCATCGGTAACTTTACTTGGAGCTATATTTTTATTCACCACATGATATGTGTTTTGCTTGGAGCGTCTTGTATGATTTCAGTCTTTGCTTTTTAGTTTACCACAATCATCCTTGCTGTACACACCTTTTGAGAGAGCCATACATGAATTGGAATTTGTTAGAATACTCTATGTGCTTCACTTATATCTTTTGAGCTTAATAGTTTTGCTCTATGTGCTTCACTTATACCTTTTGAGCTTTATAGTTTTTGCTCTAGTACTTCACTTATATCTTTTAGAGCACGGTGGTGGATTTGTTTTAAAGAAACTATTGATCTCTCATGCTTCACTTAGATTATTTTGAGAGTCTTAAATAGCATGGTAATTTGCTTAATAATAATAATATGCTTGGAATTCAAGATTTGTAAAGCTTTCTGTTGAGTGCGTTTAATTCTAAGAAAAGTTTGATGCTTGATAATTGTTTTGAGATAGGAAGATGGTGATATTAGAGGCATGCTAGTTGAGTAGTTGTGAATTTGAGAAATACTTGTGTTAAAGTTTGTGATTCCCGTAGCATGCACGTATGGTGAATCGTTATGTGATGAAGTCAGAGCATGATTTATTTATTGATTGTCTTCCTTATGAGTGGCGGTCGGGGATGAGCGATGGTCTTTTCCTACCAATCTATCCCCCTAGGAGCATGCGCGTAATACTTTGCTTTGGTAACTTCTAGATTTTTACAATAAGTATATGAGTTCTTTATGACTAATGTTGAGTCCATGGATTATACGCACTTTTCCCTTCCTTCCACCATTGCTAGCCTCTCTAATACCGCGCACCTTTCGCCGGTATCATACACCCGCCATATACCTCCCTCAAAACATCCACCATACCTACCTATCATGGCATTTCCATAGCCATTCCAAGATATATTGCCATGCAATTTTCCACCGTTCCGTTTATTATGACACGCTCCATCATTGTCATATTGCTAGCATGATCATGTAGTTGACATCGTATTTGTGGCAAAGCCACCGTTCATAATTCTTTCATCCATGTCACTCTTGATTCATTGCATATCCCGGTACACCGCCGGAGGCATTCATATAGAGTCACAATTTGTTCTAAGTATCGAGTTGTAATTGTTGAGTTGTAAGAAAAATAAAAGTGTGATGATCATCATTTTTAGAGCATTGTCCCAAGTGAGGAAAGGATGATGGAGACTACGATTCCCCCACAAGTCGGGATGAGACTCCGGACGAAAAAAAAGAGAAGAGGCCATAAAAAAAGAGAAAAGGCCCAAATAAAAAAATGAGAGAAAAAGAGAGAAGGTACAATGTTACTATCCTTTTACCATACTTGTGCTTCAAAGTAGCACCATGATCTTCATGATAGAGAGTCTCTCATTTTGTCACTTCCATATACTAGTGGGAATTTTTAATTATAGAACTTGGCTTGTATATTCCAATGATGGGCTTCCTCAAAATGCCCTAGGTCTTCATGAGGAAGCGAGTTGGATGCACATCCACTTAGTTTCTTTTGTTGAGCTTTCATATACTAATAGCTCTAGTGCATCCGTTGCATGGCAATCCCTAATCACTCACATTGATATCTATTGATGGGCATCTCCATAGCCCGTTGATACGCCTAGTTGTTGTGAGACTATCTGCTCCCTTTTTGTCTTCTCCACAACCACCATTCTATTCCACATATAGTGCTATATCCATGGCTCACGCTCATGTATTGCGTGAAGATTGAAAAAGTTTTGAAAATGTCAAAAGTATGAAACACTTGCTTGGCTTGTCATCGGGGTTGTGCATGATTTAAATACTTTGTGTGGTGAAGATAGAGCATAGCCAGACTATATGATTTTGTAGGGATAACTTTCTTTGGCCATGTTACTTTGAGAAGACATAATTGCTTTGTTAGTATGCTTGAAGTATTATTATTTTTATGTCAATATGAACTTTTGTCTCGAATCTTTCGGATATGAATATTCATACCACAATTAAGAAGAGTTACATTGAAATTATGCCAAGTAGCACTCCGCATCAAAAATTCGTTTTTATCATTTACCTACTCGAGGACGAGCAGGAATTAAGCTTGGGGATGCCTGATATGTCTCCAACGTATCTATAATTATTGATTGCTCCATGCTATATTATCTTATGTTTTGGACTATATTGGGCTTTATTTTCCACTTTTATATTACTTTTGGGACTAACCTATTAAACGAAGGCCCAGCCCAGAATTGCTGTTTTTTGCCTATTTCAGTGTTTCGAAGAAACGGAATATCAAACAGAGTCTAAACAGAATGAAACCTTCGGGAACGTGATTTTCTCAACAAATGTGATCCAGGAGACTTGGACCCTCCGTCAAGAAAGGAGGGAGGCGGTCACGAGGGTGGAGGGTGCGCCCCCCCTAGGGCGCGCCCCCCTGCCTCATGGGCCTCCCTTTGCTCCACCGACATACTCCTTCCTCCTATATATACCTACATACCCCCAAACGATCAGATACGGAGCCAAAAACCTAATTGCACCGCCGCAACCTTTTGTACCCACGAGATCCCATCTTGGGGCCTGTTCCGGAGCTCCGCCGGAAGGGGAATGCACCATGGAGGGCTTCTACATCATCACCATAGCCCCTCCGATGAAGTGTGAGTAGTTTACCTCAGACCTTCGAGTCCATAGTTAGTAGCTAGATGGCTTCTTCTCTCTTTTTGGATCTCAATACAATGTTCTCCCCCTCTCTCATGGAGATCTATTCGATGTAATCTTCTTTTTGCGGTGTGTTTGTTGAGACCGATGAATTGTGGGTTTATGATCAAGATTATCTATGAGCAATATTTGAATCTTCTCTGAATTCTTTATGTATGATTGGTTATCTTTGCAAGTCTCTTCGAAATATCAGTTTGGTTTGGCCTACTAGATTGGTTTTTCTTGCAATGGGAGAAGTGCTTAGCTTTGGGTTCAATCTTGCGGTGTCCTTTCCCAAAGGATGAGGGGCAGCAAGGCACGTATTTTATTGTTGCCATCGAGGACAACAATATGGGGTTTTTATCATATTGCATGAATTTATCCCTCTACATCATGTCATCTTGCTTAAGGCGTTACTCTGTTTTCATTAACTTAATACTCTATATGCATGCTGGATAGCGGTCGATGAGTGGAGTAATAGTAGTAGATGCATGCAGGAGTCGGTCTACTTGTCTCGGACGTGATGCCTATATACATGATCATAACTAGATACTCTCATAACTATGCTCAATTCATCAATTGCTCAACAGTAATTTGTTCACCCACCGTAGAAATACCTATGCTCTTGAGAGAAGCCACTAGTGAAATCTATGGCCCCCGGGTCTATTCTCATCATATCAATCTTCAATCACTTTATTATTGCTTTGCTTTTTTACTTTGCCTTTTATTTTACTTTGCATCTTTATATCAAAAATACCAAAATATTATCTATCATCTCTATCAGATCTCACTCTCGTAAGTGACCGTGAAGGGATTGACAACCCCTAATCGCGTTGGTTGCGTTGAGCTATTTGTTTTGTGTAGGTAGGAGGGACTCGCGCGTGGCCTCCTGCTGGATTGGTACCTTGGTTCTCAAAAACTGAGGGAAATACTTACGCTACTTTGCTGCATCATCCTCTCCTCTTCGGGGAAATCCAACACAATGCTCAAGAGGTAGCAGGTACTTCCGCCCAAGTGGTACTACCGCGATGATATGCGGTACTACCACGCCGTCGAAGGCGCATGGGGGATAAGGACGGGAAGGGGGAGTTCTAACTCCCCCATACCCATTCATCCGTTTTCCCCACTTCGTCTCTCTCTCTCTCTCTCTCTCTCAAGAACGGGGCCGGAGTCCCTCGCCGGATCTCCATCTCCGGTTGCTCTCCTTGGATTCCGACCGGTGGGATTGTTCCCCACCACTTCCTCTTGCCATGGAACAAGGTTTTTCCCCAAATCCCTCTCTCTTTTGGTTGTTCTTTTGCTTCTAGGTTTTTGGGGAGATGCATGTGTTCCTGAGATTTTAGGCCAAATCTATGCAAGAGTAGGATGTCGGAGAGTAGTGCTGCGTAGAAATTATACTTGACAGTTGTCTCGTGGTAGATTTGATCAATTGTAGTACCGCCATGTTTTCACGGCTTTTTCTCAGATTCAAAGTTCAGATCTGACGCCATGCGGTACTACCGCCCGTCCGGTGCAGTACTTCCGCTTGTCCAAAGATTACCGCCTGCTCGATTTGGTACTACCGCATGTGCTGCGACACTAAAAATTTACTACCGCTCCGAGCCCCGGTACTACCGTGTTCTCACGCGGTACTACCGCGCCTAGGAGCGGTACTAAAATTTTAGTACCGCACGACCTGGCAGTACTACCGTTGTTGTCCCATCTTCCTCGTGGCATTTATCCCGTATGCTTTCTACCTGTTTTCCTTGCTTTGCCGTGGTCTTTGCATTGATCCTTCTTGCTTGTCGTGTGTGTTTTGCGTTTTGTGTCTTAGGTGGTGGCTCTCGCCGTTCCAATCCCAGTCGTGACACTGGCTCCAAGCGACTACGCAATCAAGATGAAGCACCAGAGGGATCCAGTGCCCCCAAGCGCAATGTCTAGACCTCCGCTAGCAAGCACAAGGAACCCGCTAAGGGCATGGACAAGGTTCCCCTCGTTGAGTTCATCTGTCTCGGGTATATCAACCCTTATGTGAATGCTCGTGCTACCTTCAGAGGCAATGACTTGTTTTGGACCAAGCAGCAGACTCTCATTTATCTGGATGTGCTCAAGGCCAAGCAGAATACCTACGTGGATGTCAAGTGGATTGACATGAATCATATGAGGAAGGACAAGTTTCGTGAGTACTTTGGAGAGGCTATGGATTTGGTGGAGTAGTTTGGTATTGAACATGTGATCTCTTTCCACCTGGACTATAACCCTGAGCTTATCTGTCAGTTCTTTGCCTCTGTTCACTTTCACCCTGGGGAGGAGCGGAGGATGACTTGGATGTCCAATGGCCGTCAGTTGACTGCTACCTGGAAGGAGTTCATGGATCTGCTACATGTTCCTGATGACGGGCTCACCACACCCGTTGGTGTTCGCCCCCATGCCAATCCTGAGTCCGCTAGCAAGAACACGATCCAACAGTACTATGTTGAGAAGGTGCTTCCCAGTGGCAAGACGACGTGGGTGCTGAACTCCTTTCTGGATATTATGTATCGCATCTTCCGCAACTCTCTGTTTCCTCGCATTGGCGACAAGGACAAGGTTCATGCCTATTTGGTGGATATGATGCTCCTGTGCGAGGAGGCACGTGTGTCTTAGACTCAGCCACTTGATGTCTCTCACATCATGTGGTGTGAGCTTCGGTTCGCGGTGTTCAACCACACGGTACCTATCTATGGACCATACTTGTTTCTGTTGATCTCCAAGACTTCGGAGAAGCTGATCCCTAGTGATAAGTTCCTTGCTCCAGATTGGAGTCGGCATGAGTCTATCAGTCTCCGTGTCAAGCCCAAGTGGGCCAACACTACTACTCGTGCTGAGGCGTCTGCTGCTAGGAGGGCTGTTGGTCAGGAGGAGGCTGGAGTAGAGGATGTTGCTGAGGACCGTGATGCTGGGCATACCCATCGTTCCTCTGAGCCCTCGTGGGCCAAGAAGCTGAAGGAAAATATGAAAACTCTATTCTGCATGCAGGCAAAGGGGCAGTACATGACTCACGTTGCCTCCAAGGAGGCTCGCCGTCGTGACAAGAGGATCATGAAGGTCTTTGGTGAGGCAGAGTCCAGCGGGCCAGAGAGGCACATCACCCCGGAGGCCGAATGGATGGAGAAGCAAGGCTACAAGTGGACAGATCCCGAGGAGGACATCGAGGAGACCGTCCCCGCCGCCGAGTCTGACGAGGAGCGTTGGGATGATTTCTCTGCTTGAGCCACCCCTTATGTGTAGGTGTCCTCTCTGCCTTTTTGGCGTCTCGATGCCAAAGGGGGAGAGAGTGTAGGGATTTGCGTGCTTGCGAGTCGTGTGTCGTGTTCGGTGTGTTTCCTTTCTCGTTTGAACCTCGTTTGATTTGGTTTGGTTGTCTTGAGACTTATCCTTCATATGGTGTAAGACATATGCACTCTATCCTATCTTAGTGAGCTCATGACATGTTGTGCTACTTATGTTATGCTCTTGTTTAATGTTAGCCTTACTATTGCAAGATATGCCTTGTCTCTAAAATATAGGGGGAGTGTTGATCCTAGTTTGTGTGCTGTGCCGTCCAAAGCATCCATCTAGACTGCACACATCTAGGGGGAGCCCGTCTATATTTTAGAGAGGAGGGGTTTGCTTTGCTCAATATTATTTCCCTTTGTGCAAATCCCGTATTGTCATCAATCCACCAAAAAGGGGGAGATTGTAAGGGCATATTTATCCCTAAGGTGTTTTGGTGATTGATGAAAATGCTTTTGTGGACTAATCGTGTGCCTTGAGTTTCTCAGACGTTCCATCGCTAGGCACAAGACGGTTTGGTGCCCAACAAAGACTATTGAAGATGGCGTTTTCTACGTTTCTTTTGGTGGATTTGAGTCGTAGGAAAGCCGTACTATTAAGAGGGGGTCCGCGTCGGAAAGGTTCGGGTGGAATCATCATGTACACGTTTCCTTACTTGTCTCCACCTTTCCCCTGCACTTTGGAGCTTTCTCTGTTTTATCCTCTATGCAATTGTCACAGCTCTCGATTTTGGGCTTGCGGTAGTATCGCTCCCTGGGCGGTAGTACCCTTGAGCACCTCTTGATAATACTGCGTGCTTGATGTAGTACCGCAGGAGCTCACGGTAGTACCGCTCCTCTGGAGCCGTAGTACCGTGGCCCCCAGACCAAGCGCCGCTGCATCGCGGTAGTAGGGGCGGATATAATTTTTTACATCCGCGCCTCCGCGGTAGTACCACCCGTCTTGCGGTAGTACCATGACCTGGTTCAGCTGCCATGCAGTAGTACCGCTCCTCAGCGGTAGTACCGTGTCGGACTTTTGCATCACTTGTTTTCCAACGGAAGTAGGCACGTATGTATTTTTATTCATCCGCGCCCTTCCCAGGCTAGGACTTTCCTGCCTTGCGGTAGTACCGCAAGGGGGAGCGGTAGTACCGCGCTTGCGGAAGTACCACTCTCATCCTCCGTGCTTCGGGCTTTTTCTAGTTCCTGTCGTTGATGCGTTAGTACCGCGGTCCCTCACGGTACTACCGCATGGCCTTGCGGTAGTACCGCATGTCAGGAGCGGTAGTAACGCAAGTCGCGGGTTGGGTAGGTGGATAACGGTTGGATTTTGTCCACTGCTATAAAAGGGGTGTCTTCTACCTCTAGTTGACTACCACTTCCACCCCTAAGCTCCATTGTTGCTCCAAGCTCCATTTTGGCCCGATATCACTCCCTAGCCAATCAAACTTGTTGATTTGCTCGGGAGTGGTTGAGAAGGCCCCGATCTACACTTCCACCAAGAGAAATTTGATTCCCCCCACTAATCCCTTGCGGATCTTGTTACTCTTGGGTGTTTGAGCACCCTAGACGGTTGAGGTCACCGCGGAGCCATAGTCCATTGTGGTGAAGCTTCGTGGTGTCGTTGGGAGCCTCCAATTAAGTTGTGGAGATTGCCCCAACCTTGTTTGTAAAGGTTCGGTCGCTGCCTCCAAGGGCACCAATAGTGGAATCACGGCATCTCGCATTGTGTGAGGGCGTGAGGAGAATACGGTGGCCCTAGTGGCTTCTTGGGGAGCATTGTGCCTCCACAGCGCTCCAACGGAGACGTACTTCCCCTCAAAGGGAAGGAACTTCGGTAACACATCCTCGTCTTCACCGGCTCCACTCTTGGTTATCTCGCGCCTTTACTTGTGCAAGCTTCTTTGTGTTTTATCTCTTGCTTGCGTGCGTGTTTATTGTTGTTGCATCATATAGGTTGCTCACCTAGTTGCATATCTAGACAACCTACTTTGATGCAAAGTTTAAATTGGTAAAGGAAAGCTAAAAATTGTTAGTTTCCTATTCACCCCCCCTCTAGTCAACTATATCGATCCTTTCAGAAAGGATGATGGAGACTATGATTCCCCCACAAGTCGGGATGAGACTCCGGACAAAAAAGAAAAAAAAAGAAAAAAAGAGGCCATAAAAAAGAAGAATAGGCCCAAATAAGAAAAAAATGAGAGAAAAAGAGAGAAGGGACAATGTTACTATCCTTTTACCTCACTTGTGCTTCAAAGTAGCACCGTGATCTTCATGATAGAGAGAGTCTCCTATGTTGTCACTTTCATATACTAGTGGGAAATTTTCATTATAGAACTTGGCTTGTATATTCCAGTGATGAGCTTCCTCAAAATGCCCTAGGTCTTCGTGAGCAAGCGACTTGGATGCACACCCACTTAGTTCCTTTTGTTGAGCTTTCATATACGTATAGCTCTAGTGCATCCGTTGATGGCAATCCCTACTCACTCACATTGATATCTATTAATGGGCATCTCCATAGCCCGTTGATACGCCTAGTTGATGTGAGACTATCTTCTCCTTTTTGTCTTCTCCACAACCACCATTCTATTCCACATATAGTGCTATGTCCATGGCTCACGCTCATGTATTGCGTGAAGATTGAAAAAGTTTGAGAACATAAAGTATGAAACAATTGCTTGGCTTGTCATCGGGGTTGTGCATGATTTAAATACTTTGTGTGGTGAAGATAGAGCATAGCCAGACTATATGATTTTGTAGGGATAACTTTCTTTGGCCATGTTATTTTGAGAGGACATAATTGCTTAGTTAGTATGCTTGAAGTATTATTATTTTTATGTCAATATTGAACTTTTATCTTGAATCTTTCGGATCTGAACATTCATAACATAGTTAAGAAGACATTGAATTATGCCAAGTAGCATTTCACATCAAAAATTCTGTTTTTATCATTTACCTACTCGAGGACGAGCAGGAATTAAGCTTGGGGATGCTTGATACGTCTCCAACGTATCTATAATTTTTTATTGTTCCATGCTATATTATATTCTGTTTTGGACATTAATGGGCTTTATTATACACTTTTAAATTATTTTTGGGACTAACCTATTAACCGGAGGCCCAACCCAAAATTGTCTTTGTTTTGCCTATTTCAGAGTTTCGCAGAAAAAGAATATCAAACGGAGTCCAAACGGAATGAAACCTTCGGGAACGTGATTTTCTCACCGAACGTGATCCAGAGGACTTGGACCCTACGTCAAGAAAGCTACCAGGAAGCCACGAGGTAGGGGGGGCGCCTACCCCCTGGGTGCGCCTCCACCCTCGTGGGCCCCATGTTGCTCCACCGACATACTCCTTCCTCCTATATATACCTACGTACCCCCAAACGATCAGATACGGAGCCAAAAACCTGATTCCACCGCCGCAACCTTCTGTACCCACGAGATCCCATCTTGGGGTCTTTTTCGGAGCTCCGCCGGAGGGGGCATCGATCACGGAGGGCTTCTACATCAAAACCATAGCCTCTCCGATGATGTGTGAGTAGTTTACCTCAGACCTTCAGGTCCATAGTTATTAGCTAGATGGCTTCTTCTCTCTTTTTGGATCTCAATACAATGTTCTCCCCCTCTCTCGTGGAGATCTATTCGATGTAATCTTCTTTTGAGGTGTGTTTGTTGATACCGATGAATTGTGGGTTTATGATCAAGTTTATCTATGAACAATATTTGATTCTCCTCTGAATTCTTTTATGTATGATTGGTTATCTTTGCAAGTCTCTTCGAATTATCAGTTTGGTTTGGCCTACTAGATTGATCATTCTTGCAATGGGAGAAGTGCTTAGCTTTGGGTTCAATCTTGCGGTGTCCTTTCCCGATGTGATGGGGGCAGCAAGGCACGTATTGTATTGTTGCCATCGAGGATAACAAGATGGGATTTATATCATATTGCATGAGTTTATCCCTCTACATCATGTCATCTTGCTTAAAGCATTACTCTGTTCTTATGAACTTAATACTCTAGATGCATGCTGGATAGCGGTCGATGTGTGGAGTAATAGTAGTAGATGCAGGCAGGAGTCGGTCTACTTGTCTCAGACGTGATGCCTATATACATGATCATACCTAGATATTCTCATAACTATGCTCAATTATGTCAATTGCTCAACAATAATTTGTTCACCCACCGTAATATTTATGCTCATGAGAGAAGCCAGTAGTGAAACCTATGGCCCCGGGGTCTATTTTCCATCATATTAATCTTCCAACAACAAGCTATTTCTATTGCCTTTTTTATTTTGCTTTCTTTACTTTGCATCTTTATCATAAAAATACCAAAAATATTATCTTATCATATCTATCAGATCTCACTCTCGTAAATGACCGTGTAGGGATTGACAACCCCTTATCGCGTTGGTTGCGAGGATTTATTTGTTTGTGTAGGTGCGAGGGACTCGTGCGTGGCCTCCTACTGGATTGATACCTTGGTTCTCAAAAACTGAGGGAAATACTTACGCTACTTTGCTGCATCACCCTTTCATCTTCAAGGGAAAACCAAGGCAGTTCTCAAGAGATAGCAAGAAGGATTTCTGGCGCCGTTGTCGGGGAGTCTACGCAAAAGTCAACATACCAAGTACCCATCACAAACCCTTATCTCCCGCATTACATTATTTGCCATTTGCCTCTCGTTTTCCTCTCCCCCACTTCACCCTTGCCGTTTTATTCGCCTTCTTTTTCGTTTGCCTTTTTCTTGCCAGATCTATTGTTTGCTTGTGTTACCATGTGCCTTCTATTTTCTTGCATCTTTGCTTGCTAAAAATCTATCGTTATGGATCCACTTAAAGTGTTCTACTTGGATCATCTTCAGTCCTTATGCGCTCGTGATGAAACCCCAACTAGCCTATTTGATGGGAAATCTTTAGATGAGCATGCTCATTTTGTGTGTCACCGTTTGTCTGAAAAAGGGAAACTCTTATGGGGCCAAATAAACAGATTGCTATGTTATGCTTGGAATCTTTGTGAAATTTGTGATTTTACTTGTTGCTCTAAGAACCCTAAAAAACACCTTCCCTACCTATGTGAGTTTAATGATAATGAAATCTTATCTTCTTATGCAAAGGGTGTTTATAGTTACTATGATATCAAACAAATTGAAGAATTTGTTGCTTTTAAGGGTGCTTATGAAGTTGCTTCTATGATTGAAAAGTTTGATATTACTCTCTACAAATCTGAAAATTTTGACATACTTAAATATTGCTATGAAAACTATGCTCATAATGTCTATGTCAAAGAATTTATTGAGAGAATGACCGTTGCTTTGGAAGAAAATAATGATATGCATGAATCTATAGATAATGATGATTCCGATGATTTGGTTGAAATATCCCTTGATGAACATGATGCTTGCTATTCTTGTGGCCATGATGCCAATATTTATGAAGATGAATTTGCTATAGTTCCTTATGTTAAACATGAGATCGTTGCTATTGCACCTATACTTGGTAGTTCCTTTGATGAAAAGCATGATTGCAATGATGTTACTATAAATTCTCTTAATGCCAATTGTGTTAATAATATGCAAAACCCTAAGCTTGGGGCTGCTAGTTTTTCTATGTCTACTATTTGTTGGAATGATAATGATTGTGGTACTGTTGTAATCCGTATGCTGTGTTCTATGTATGTTTTCATGCTTTTGTTTTCGTGCTTGCTTTTGTTTGTCTCTCTGTCAAGTAGAGATGTTTGACAGGGTTGGCAATGTGTTGCTAACAAAATTTTAATCAGTACGACACATACACTAAAAACAACATTGGCTCGTCCCCTATTAAAATGCACGCTGGTGTAGGTATATGTATGCCAGGATTACATATACCCACTAGCATTAAAACACCTTAGAATTATTTGTCTGCTGTGTTTTTCATTGCATGTTTTTTGCATCGGTCTGTTTGTGAGTTTGCTTGTACTGCATACTGCACGCATACCCGGTTCGCCCATGAGTACACTCAGGTAGTACTCGGGGGAATGCAAATTCACATATCCCTCCCTATCTGTGCATACCCAGTGTGCCAGATTTCTAAACCCAGAGCCTCGCAAAGGCATTTCCGTTTGGCAGTTCCTCGTCTCTAATTCTTTTTCCAGATTTCATTTGCGGAGGAACACTGCCAACTTTATTTCATTTGATCCAGTACATCTACCCCAATACGTATTTCAACTCCGATTCTACCTCGACACCTACTTTTTCGTGGAGCAACAATCCGCGAAATTTTCCCTCGTACCCCAGTGTGATGCTGAGCTGGCGCCGCTGTCGGTGTCAAAACCAGCGGATCTTGGGTACGGGGTCCCGAACTATGCGTCTAAGGTCAATGGTAACAGGAGACAGGGGACACGATGTTTACCCAGGTTCGAGCCCTCTCTATGGAGGTAATACCCTACTTCCTGCTTGATTGATCTTGATGAATATGAGTATTACAAGAGTTGATCAACCACGAGATCGTAATGGCTAAACCCTAAAAGTCTAGCCTGTATGATAATGGTAATGAGACTCCCCTCCGGACTAAGTCCTCCGGTTTATATAGACACCGGGAGGATCTAGAGTTACACAAGGTCGGTTACAAAGAAGGGAATCTGCATGTTTGATCGCCAAGCTTGCCTTCCACACCAAGGTGAGTCCTATCCGGACACGGGTGCAGTCTTTGGTCTTCATATCTTCGCAGCCCATTAGTCCGGCCCATGGCTAACAGGCCGGACGCCCGAGGACCCCTTAGTCCAGGACTCCCTCAGTAGCCCCTGAACCTGGCTTCAATGACGAGGTATCCGGCGCGCAGATTTGTCTTCGACATTGCAAGGCGGGTTCCTCCTTCCGAACTCCAAGATAGTCTTCGAACGTATTGATCAAGTACGGACCTGTAACACACACACAAACACCACACACAACCGCAGACAATATAATATTCCACGAGTACAATCCGCTGACAACTTTTTGCAACATGACATCACGCCCGCCCGGTCATAATTTCGAACCGTTTTTCGTCTGCCGCTCCATGTTTCGAGACGCGGTTGCCATTGGCACGTCTTGTCGAAGCAGAGATCGTGTCCCCTTATTGCGGGATTCTCATCAATACGGGCGTGGGTAACCCAACCGTGCCGTTTACACAGCCCTTGGGAACAGGCGAGTTTTAAGGCGAGTGGGGAGGCGTTCAATATTCACTGCCTTTATAAGGAGATAAGGATTCCCTTTCTTCACCCACGCCTTCTCTTCCTCTCTTTCCTTCCATTCTCGAGCTCCAGCACCCAAGTTCCCATCTTCTCGTTCTCAACGAAGCACTCAATCATGTCCGGATCCAGAGGCCAGGGCAAGTGGATGGTCTCCTCCATCAAGGAGAAGGACATCACCCAGCTTCGGGCGGCCGGGTATCTGGCGAAAGGAATAGCCCACCATCTGCCCACCAAGGGGCAAGTCATCCCCACCCCGAAGCCTACTGAGAGGGTAGTTTTCCTCCCTCACTTCATCCGCGTACTGGGGTTTCCACTTCACCCTTTCGTCCGCGGACTGATGTACTATTACGGGCTAGATTTCCATGATCTAGCCCCGAACTCCTTCCTCAACATCTCGACATTCATTGTCGTGTGCGAGGCCTTCCTCCACATCCAGCCCCACTTCGGCCTATGGCTCAAGATCTTCAACGTGGAGCCGAAGGTGGTGGATGGTCAGCATGCGGAGTGCGGAGGCACCATGGTCAGCAAGATGCCCAACGTCACTTGGCCCACAGGCACTTTTGTGGAGACTATTAAGGAGTGGCAGAAGCAGTGGTTCTACATCACAGAGTCACGCGGCGCCACTTGGGTGGCGGCTCCCAAGTTCAAGGCCAGAGCCCCAATGCGGCTCACCTCTTGGACAGAGAAGGGCCCCAACTGGTCTGCGTCATACGAGATGATAGCGCTGCAAAGCGCATTCAGAGTATGGTAGATAAAAATATCAAGCTCGTCGACGTGATCCAGGTGATGCTGGTTCGCCGGATTCTCCCTGCCAAAGCCGAAGCTTCCCTTTATGGGAATTCGATCCGGAGAAGCACCAGACCCTGGGGGGGCTCTTCGGAACTACTCACGAACATGCTTGGAAGTTGCTCTTCAAGGGCAACGAGAAGTCGCTGGTCATAGATTCGGACCGTGGGCACGATCACACCCATCCTGCCAATGCGGTAAGTTCTCCTTTTCTCAAGGCGTACCTTCTACTTGTCTATTCAAGGAGGATGCCTAATCTTTGCTGTATTTTTTCAGGTGTGGACGGAGAGAGCGGAGCGGATCCAGAGTTCGGCTCCGCTGCCCGAAGAGCCAGTCATCACGCTCCTGGCAAAGATGTGATACGTCTCCAACGTATCTATAATTTATGAAGTATTCATGCTATTATATTATCCATCTTGGATGTTTAATGGGCTTTACTATGCACTTTTATATTATTTTTGGGACTAACCTATTAACCCAGAGCCCAGTCCCAGTTTCTGTTTTTCCCTTGTTTCGATGTTCCGCAGAAAAGGAATATCAAACGGAGTCCAAACGGAATGAAACCTTCGGGAGCGTGATTTTTGGAACGAACGTGATCCAGGAGACTTGGAGTTGAAGTCAGGGAAGCTTCGAGGTGGCCACGAGGCAGGGAGGCGCGCCTGCCCCCTGGGCACGCCCCCACCCTCGTGGCTCCCCTGACCGACTTCTTTCACCTATATATATATATCCATATACCCTAAAACCATCGGGGAACAGAATAGATCGGGAGTTCCGCCGCCGCAAGCCTCTGTAGCCACCAAAAAGCAATCGGGACCCTGTTCCGGCACGGGATCCCTCAACGGTGGCGATCTTCATCATCTCGGCGCTCTCTATGACGAGGAGGGAGTAGTTCACCCGCGGGGCTGAGGGTATGTGCCAGTAGCTATGTGTTTGATCTCTCTCTCTCTCTCTCTCTCTCTCGTGTTCTTGAGGTGATACGATCTTGATGTATCGCGAGCTTTGCTATTATATTTGGATCTTATGATGTTTCTCCCCCTCTACTCTCTTGTAATGTATTGAGTTTTCCCTTTGAAGTTATCTTATCGGATTGAGTCTTTAAGGATTTGAGAACACTTGATGTATGTCTTGCATGTGCTTATCTGTGGTGACAATGGGATATCACGTGATCTACTTGATGTATGTTTTGGTGATCAACTTGCGGGTTCAGTGACCTTGTGAACTTATGCATAGGGGTTGGCACACATTTTCGTCTTGACTCTCCGGTAGAAACTTTGGGGCTCTCTTTGAAGTACTTTGTGTTGGTTTGAATAGATGAATCCGAGATTGTGTGATGCATATCGTATAATCGTACCCACGGATACTTGAGGTGACATTGGAGTATCTAGGTGACATTAGGGTTTTGGTTGATTTGTGTCTTAAGGTGTTATTCTAGTACGAACTCTAAGATATATTGAACGGAAAGAATAGCTTCGTGTTATTTTACTACAGACTCTTGAATAGATCGATCAAAAAGGATAACTTTGAGGTGGTTTCGCACCCTACAATAATCTCTTAGTTTGTTCTCCACTATTAGTGACTTTGGATTAACTCTTTGTTGCATGTTGAGGGATAGTTATATGATCCAATTATGTTATTATTGTTGAGAGAACTTGCACTAGTGAAAGTATGAACCCTAGGCCTTGTTTCCTAGCATTGCAATACCGTTTACGCTCACTTTTACCACTTGCTACCTTTCTGTTTTTATATTTTAAGATTACAAAAACCTATATCTACTATCCATATTGCACTTGTATCACCATCTCTTCGCCGAACTAGTGCACCTATACAGTTTACCATTGTATTGGGTGTGTTGGGGACACAAGAGACTCTTTCTTATTTGGTTGTAGGGTTGTTTGAGAGAGACCATCTTCAACCTATGCCTCCCACGGATTTATAAACCTTAGGTCATCCACTTGAGGGAAATTTTCTATTGTCCTACAAACCTCTGCACTTGGAGGCCCAACAACGTCTACAAGGAAAAGGTTGCGTAGTAGACATCAAACTCTTTTCTGGCGCCGTTGCCGGGGAGGTGAGTGCTTGAAGGTATATCTTTAGATCTTGCAATAGAATCTTTTTGTTTCTTGTTTTATCACTAGTTTAGTCTGTAAAAGAAAACTACAAAAAATGGAATTAAGGGTGCCTCATATGCTTCATCTTTTTAATGTCTTTCGTGAAAATGATGGGAAGGAAAATTATGCTCAAGTACTTGAAGAAGAATTACGTGGAATGCTTGGCATAAAATATGTGAATGATGAGCGATGAGCATGATTGCAATGTTGTTAGTATGAATTCTTTGAATACCCATGATGCTAATGATATACAAAGCCACAAGCTTGGGGATGCTATGTTTGATGAAGATGATATGTTTAGTCCCCCCAAGTTTTTATGAGCAAATTTATTATGATGAAAGCATGCCTCCTATCTATGATGATTATTGTGATGACTTGTATGCTATTAATAATAATGATAACCATGAAACTTGTCATCATGATTTTTGTTTTCAATTGGATGATGCCTCACATGATAGTTATTTTGTTGAGTTTGCTCCCACTACTATTCATGAGAAGAATTTTGCTTATGTGGAGAGTAGTAAATTTCCTATGCTTGTAGATCATGAAAAGAATGCTTTATGTGATAGTTATATTGTTGAATTCATTCATGATGCTACTGAAAATTATTATGAGGGAGTAATATATGCTTGTAGGAATAGCAATAATATCAATTTTCCTCTCTATGTGCTTAAAGTTTTAAAGTTATGCCTGTTTTACCTTCCTATGCAAGTTGATTCTTGTTCCCATAAATTGTTTGCTCACAAAATCCCTATGCATAGGAAGTGGGTTAGACTTAAATGTGCTAGTCATGTTCTTCATGATGCTCTCTTTATGTTTCAATTCTTATCTTTTATGTGGGCATCATTGAAATCATCATGCCTAGCTAGGGGCGTCAAACGTTAGCGCTTGTTGGGAGGCAACCCAATTTTATTTTTGTTCCTTACTTTTTGGTTCTGTTTAGTAATAAATATTTCATATAGCCTCTGGTTATATGTGGGTTTTATGTTTTAATTAATGTTTGTGCCAAGTAAGACCTATAGGATCTTCTTGGATGATAATTGTTTGATCTTGCTGAAAAAGACAGAAACTTTCTGCTCACGGAAACAATTGTTGAAAATAACCAGAAAGTGATAAAATACTGATTCCTATTTCAGTAGATCAATAATCAAATTATCTAGGTCTTCCTATTTTTGCAGGTTTTTCTGAGTTCCAGAAGTTTGCGTTAGATACAGATTACTACAGACTGTTCTGTTTTTGACAGATTCTGTTTTCTATGTGTTATTTGCTTATTTTGATGAATCTATGAGTAGTATCGGAGGGTATGAACCATATATAAGTTGGAATATAGTAGATATTACACCAATATTAGTTTAGAATGATTTCACAACAGTACCTAAGTGGTGATTTATTTTCTTATACTAACGGAGCTTGCGAGTTTTCTGTTGAGTTTTGTGTTGTGAAGTTTTCAAGTTTTGGGTAAGGATTCGATGGACTATGGAATAAGGAGTGGCAAGAGCCTAAGATTGGGGATGCCCAAGGCACCCCAAGGTAATATTCAAGGACAACCAAGAGCCTAAGCTTGGGGATGCCCCAGATGGCATCCCCTCTTTCGTCTTCGTTCATCGGTAACTTTATTTGGAGCTATATTTTTATTCACCACATGATATGTGTTTTGCTTGGAGCGTCAATTTATTTTGTTAGTATTTGCTTGCTGTTATTTAGAACAATGTTTTGCATCTTTTATTTCAATAAAAGTGGCATTGATAGCCTTTACTATGCCTATTTTACAAGTCTTCGTGTTGTTGTTTGAAAACAGAAAGTTTACCGCTGTTGCAAAAATTCTCTAGAAAAGTCAGAATGGGATAAAATGTTGAAACCTTTTGAATAATAAGATCTGATAAATTTACTACAGTGGGAGTTTCTTTCATAATTTTTGGAGCTAGGGAAGTATGGATCTTGCTGCATTCTTTACAGACTGTCCTGTTTAGGCAGATTGCTGTTATGTCTGCATTGTTTGCATATGTTTGCTTCTTTAATGATTCTATTTGAGGATAGGACTATTAAATATGCAGAGGCATTTAGTATGCAATGTTGAATAATAATTTTAGTGATTTGCTACAGTAGAGTATGATAAGGTTTTTGCATTGGTTTATACTAACTTATCTCACGAGTTCTTGTTGAGTTTGGTGTGGATGAAGCTTTCGAGATTTAGGAAACCGTGATATGAGAGGAATTAAGGAGACACAAAAGCTCAAGATTGGGGTTGCCCAAGGCACCCCAAGATAATATTTCAAGAAGTATCAATCATCTAAGCTTGGGGATGCCCCGGTAGGCATCCCACCTTTCTTCTTCAACAATTATCGGTTAGTATCGGTTGAGCCTAAGTTTTTGCTTCTTCACATGATGAGTGCTATCTTGAAGTTTCATTTTTTTTTGCTTGCTGTATGAATAAAATACCAAGATCTGAAATTCTTAAATGAGAGAGAGTCTTCACATAATTATTTAACTACTCATTGATCTTCACTTATATCTTATTGGAGTAGTTTGTCATTTACTCGTGTTCTTCACTTATATCCTATGAGTAAATGGTTGAATGATTTGAATGTCATAAATCTGAAATTATATATGTTTCATATGCTTATCCCATGGGGAGTAATGCCTTCACATATAAGAAGTAGAGGTGGTAAATTTATTGAAGGTTAGCAAACATTGTATTGGTCACTTGAACAATTCATGAAAGAATATTGAAGGAAGAGAGATTTCACTTATAAATATACTATCTTGGACATCTTCTATGATTGCGAGCCCCATTAATTATTTTAAAACCTAAGCAAATTAGTTGAAGTTGGACAAGGAAGACAACATAATGAGTTATGCTTGGGTATATTTGTATAGAAGTTATATTGTTATGGATCCTCTAACATGTGGTGCTTGCTATTTAGAATCCTTGCTAGCAAAAATATCTGTACTAAGCGGGAATACTGCTTGTGCATCCAAATTACTTGAACCAAGTTTATTCCATGAGTGTCCACCATATCTATCTATATGCGGTATTTACTTGCCGTTCCAAGTAAATTTGCATGTGCCAAACTCTAAACCTTCAAATAATAATCTGTTTTGTATGCCCGAATCGCTCATGTAGCGACTAGGGGCTGTTAGTATCTTCCATGCTAGGTGGGTTATTCTCACGATGAGTGGACTCCGCTCATCATTCATGATTAAATGGCTGGTAACTGGGATGCCCAGTCCTATGACCAAAAGATCAAAAAGAAAATCGCAAATAATTTAAACAAAACTCCCCTAGGAATGTTGATAGTTGGACGGCACCCGTTGTTTCGGACAAGCCGTGGAGTGTGAATGTTGGTGGAGGGGGAGTAAAAACTTTACCTTTCTGCGTGGGAACCGCCTATAATGTATCTAGTATGGAAGATATTGGGAACTCTTGGTCGTTATGTTGACAATGAAAGCATACCTCTCAAAATTATTTTCATCTCTATTTTAGCTTCGAGCTCTGGCACCTCTGCAAATCCCTTCTTCCCTCTGCGAAGGGCCTATCTTTTACTTTTATGCAAGAGTCAGTAGTATTCCTTCTCATTCCAACCTACTCTTTAGTTGACAAGCATCATGTGATGGAAAGATCTAAGCATATATGGCCATTCAAATATATTTGAGCATGAATTATTACTGTTGACATTACCCTTGAGGTAAAAGGTTGGGAGGCGAGACATTAAGCCCCTATCTTTCTCTATGTTCGATGAATACTATTTGTTCTAAAAATATGCTTTGGGTGGTAGCAATCATGGAAGACTATATGATAGTTGAGTATGTGAAGTTTGCTGAATCAAAGCTCTGACATAGACTCTTCCTGAAAATGAGATGAATTGTAATTGTTTGATGACTGATAACACGGTTTGTTAGTTTTCAAGAAAGTTTATGATCTATACTTTAACATGTGAATAGCTTGTTACTTTCATGAGAAGCTTTATGAGATGAGCTACTGTTATGATATATAATGATGCTAGAAAATGTGATTGAAATTATCATTGATCAAACTTGTGCACATGCTAGCATTCACACTTCATAAATTATTTCTTTTATCATTTACCTACTCGAGGACGAGCAGGAATTAAGATGCTGGCCAAAGGTGGCCCCCGTCCCAGGGGTACTTCAGACGTGACGTCCGAAGATGAAGAGACCCTGTCCTCCGCCGCCGAGGATGACGCCGATGAGGAGGAGGAGAACAATCCGCCCCCTAATGAGGGAAAGAAGAAGAGGGCGGCCTCCACGAATCTGGAGGCGGAGACGTCCAAGAAGGGGAAGGGCTCCCTTGCGGATAACTCCGTGTGGGATGTCGACAGCAGTCCGGAGCGACGCCCCCGCACTAAGCCTCGGGCTGCATCGTAAGTGCTAAGACTCATACATACCCATAAATCCAGCCTCTCCTCTTCATTGTATTGACATGGTCAATTGTGCTATTGCAGTCCGGCCCACGACAGCTTCCAGTGATCCTCGTCAGGAGGTTCGCTGGATTCAAAGGCGATGGCCAGCGAGTCACCACCGACTGCTCACTCCCCCAAGGCCAAGAGAGACGCTGAGGTGCTGTCCCGAAGGACTTTCCCAGGCCGGGGAGAGGCTCAGGAGGCGCCGGAAGGCAAAACCTCCGTCGCCGGACACCAGGGGGAGCCAATCCCCATGGATACTGGTGATGAGGGCCGTATGCAATACGACCCTCAGCCGGACTCGATTCCGGAGACCGATACGGCTCCGGAATCCGGCACGCAACCTCCTTCGAAAGAAGGGGGTATGCCTATTCTGCCGGTGATCCCTGTCCAACCAGGGGCACCAGATAATCTGCTGGAAGCGCTGTGAGGCGCTTACATTGTGTATGAGCACCGTGTTCTTATGGGCACAGTAATTGAAAGGGTTCAGTCTGCCAAGAGTGGACTAACCGAAGCCTGCAGCAGCCTGCGGACAGGTTTTGAGGTAAGCGATGCAAAAAGAGAAGATCCCAATACAAACAGTAGCCCCTGAGACACCGTTCGGTGTTCGGAAAGAAAAGCCGGACAAGGGATCAATCCCTTATTGTAGGAAACTAACTAAATATGTCTGAAATGAACACGCAGGCATTTCTGCTGGCCGCAGCCTCACATACTGCAGAAGTCTCCGGACTGAAGCAGAGACTGGAGCAGGCCGAGGAGGAGCTCGGCCAGGTGAGGAGGCAGCTCCAAGAGAAGCAAGGTATGTAATAACCAGTTATATATTCGAAAAAGGGTAAAATGATATGCATTGACCGAAGTGTCATGATATGTATAGAAGCGACGACCGAGGTCGAGGGCCTGGAAAAGGCCCTAGCCGAAGCCGAGGGGAAGGCTGTTAAGGTGTAGGCCGCCCGTAAGAAGCTCAAGGCCTAGGTCAATGAGGTCCAGCAAGAGCTCCAGGACGCGGTGAGGAAGTGCGAGACCTTGGAGCGCGATGCGTCGGCTCAAGAGACCAAACTCGCCAAGGCTCGTCAGAGCGCGGAGACGGCCCAGAATGAGGCCCGGGGTGCCCTCCAGAAGATCCAGGAGGCCAGGAAGATCGCGACGGGTAAGGCATTTAGTATGCAAAGCAAGTATGTGAAGAGGAAGTATCTTTTACTAACCCGGATTCGAAGTTCTCTAGGGCTTTTGTTGATCTGCCACATAGTGGGTCGACGCCGTGGAGTTCTTCCGAGCCGAAGAAGGGAGCTCCATGGAGAAGCTATTCTGGTTGCAATATATTGCGCCAGAACATCCGGCGCCCTTCTGTGATCAGCTAAAACTGCTGGTCGAGCTGCACAGGGTGGCTGAACTGGCCATGAAGGATTTAATAATCCGGCCGTGGGCCAGCCGGGTTATACCCAGCAGTTACTTCGGCCTCGTGAAGCGGCTGGTGGATGCCTGTCCTCGGCTGGACGCCGTCAAGCGGTTCGTCTGCATCGAGGGCGCGCATATGGCCTTCGCCCGCATCAAGGTCTGGTGGGCGAAGATGGACGCCGTCAAGATTGTGACCGAGGGGCCACCCGAGGGCAAGGAGCACCGCACACCCGAGCGGTATTTTGGAGACATCCTGGAGGGGTCTCGTATTGTAGCGACACAGTGTTCGCAGGACATTATCTTTGAATGAATGTATTCGAGTTGCCTCTATCTTGTATGATAAAACAAAGTGGGTTTGTAATATAATGTTTGTTATGTTAAAAAATTTACCTCCTGTGCGGCCGTGTTGTATGAAATCTGAGGGTTGACCAGTCGTCGGCTTCTGCCCCCACGTAGGTACTACGTAGGTGTTCGGGATGCAATCTAAACACTCTTGATCCAATTATATGGTCCTTGAAGGAGTTGTTTACCGCAACGAACCAGTCATCAGACTATGCGGCTTTAACGCCCTCACTTAGCCATAGGAGTTTGACAATAAAAATGTTGGCGCAGCCCCTAGTATCCGAACTAGAGTGCTATAAGCGCCAGATCGGAAGTACCAATCCTTCGCGTAATGCAGAAAAAATCTGCAACAGTTTGCAACATCCGAAGAGCTGACCGGCTCTCGCCGCATCATGACAGTCAGTTTTTGGCTTTCTCTACTGAGGTGCTCCTTTGGATAAACCAAGGCACAATCGCAGTAGTTCTCCCTTTACTACCTTAGCCAATATAGCGGAACGTAAGGTAGCAAGCACAGGAGCCGGGCAACCCAACTATTGACCAACGACATGATTCGGAGCCAATGCATATAGTGCTAAATTCGGGGTGCTGAACTATACTATAAAAAGTGTTCGGACTTTTGTTGCCGTAGTGCGGGGTGCTATGAAGCCCCTGGCAAATATGAAACGTACCAAAGTGTACGGGTGCTACCTGATAAGGTTACCCACAGGAGAAAAGAAAAAGAAAAGAAAACAGAAAGGGTGCAAAGGTGATAGGCTCGGGCCCTAAAGCTCGGGCCGCGAACTGTTTCCATTGTGATTTGATTAATACGTCAAGGCACATTGATACAAGTAGTGCGATAAGCAACAGGCTGTTTAGCATGCCAAAACCAAGGGAGAGCTGCATGTGGGTCCTGGAAAACAGGTAGAGTGATCGTTAATGAAACCACCTTAAAAATCCCCCATACGTCTGTGTTTCTTGCCGTCTTGGTGTATTTATCCTTCAAGAGGACCGGTGATCAGGCCGTCAGATGGGGCCTGCGGGATTAAAACCTGAAAAGGAAACGAACAAAAGTGAAAGTATGTGTGTATTCGGTGCCGGTTGAGCCGTACTGTGGATCACAAGCTAGCTATGCCTCTGTCAATGCCCATGGAATTTTGAGTGCGTAATTATGTACGCGCGGTGCGAATGCCACCACTTGACCAGGACTGAGACGGGGGCCGAACTGCTAGTCTAGCTCCTGATGAGCCGAGTTGTCCTGCTGCAGGGTAGTTCAGACCCTCTTAACGGTGTCCGTGGGATCGACAGCTGAATTAAGTTCTGCTTGAGAAGGCCGTTCTGTACTTCTGCTGCTAAGGCAGCTGTGTGCTCTTCTGTACGGAGGGAGCGTTTCGTATTTCCATTGACCGTTATGACACCACATGGACCAGGCATCTTGAGCTTGAGATAAGCATAGTGTGGCACTATGTTGAATCGAGCGAATGCGGTCCGTCCGAGCAGTGCGTGATAGCCGCTGCGAAAGGGGATGATGTTAAAGATTAACTCCTTGCTTCAAAAATTGTCCGGAGATCCGAAGACAACCTCTAGTGTGATTGAGCCCGTACAGCGGGCCTCTACACCTGGTATGACTCCTTTGAAGGTAGTCTTTGTGGGCTTGATCCGTGATGGATTAATGCCCATTTTGCATACTGTATCCTGATAGAGCAGATTAAGGCTGCTACCTCCGTCCATAAGGACGCGCGTCAGGTGAAATCCATCAATGATTGGGTCGAGGACTAGCGCGGCTGAACCGCCATGATGGATACTAGTCGGATGATCCCGACGATCAAAGGTGATCGGGAATGATGACCATGTATTGAATTTTGGGGCGACTGGCTCTATCGCGTAGACGTCCCTGAGTGTGCGCTTACGCTCCCTTTTGGGGATGTATGTAGCATATATCATGTTCACTGTTTTGACTTGAGGGGGAAACTTCTTCTGCCCCCCTGTGTTCGGTTACCGGGGCTCCTCGTCATCGTCCTTGCTTTGCGATCCCTTTTCCCTGTTCTCGGCGTTTAATTTGCCGACCTGTTTAAAAAGCCAACAATCTCTATTGGTATGACTAGCAAATATGCCCTACGTTGCAACGGGAGAAAAAATATATGGCATTGCCAAGCCATTTGTTCATGTCGAAATTTCCTTGTGGGTGTTGAATTGTAGATAGCAGGCCTGATTTAAACATAAATTTGTCAATAACTTATGGTATAGAATTTTTGTTTGGAAACTATAGATAAAAAGGTGATATCTATAATCAGCGGTCACAAGTCAATAGCCTAAAATTATAGAAATCATAGAACCAGACATGGAAAAATGATAATCTTGGGTAATCAATCTATGAAAGATGTTTACTTCAGCAGCTATGCTGCCCTTATTGTATATACCCAATTCATCAGTGCATGATGGCAACTGAATGTTTGAGGCCACTTAAAGATCTTATGCATCAAAATATCACAAGTCAAGAAACAATTCAAAACATGAATTACAACAGGACATCTTAGCTAAAAAGGGAGTTGACATAGGAAGATTTCTCTATAATAATTAGCATATATTAGAAACCGTCACCTTGCCCTTATCCCGTGTATAGAGTGGATCTATCTAATATGAGAATTTAATTTACCCGACTGCACACATGATTATGCCTCCGATGATCGTCCATGTCGATGTATCTTCTTGCATTATATCAATGCAATTTTGACCAATGAAATGTGAAGAAAGGATCACACATCTCTGAACTCTTATCTTCATTAGCACGCATATAGGTCCTTCCTTGTTTCATCAAGTTGTGTCCTCAAATTGTGGATACATGCCTGTCTCATGAATCCGTTTAATAGCCAACCTCACATATGGAAAGTGTTATCCCTCTTTCCTTCTTTATTTCTCATGTAATTAACCCCACTTTCCTTCTTTTTTGTTATGCAATTAGGCTCTCTTTCCTTCTTCATTTATCTCTCATGATCTCAAGGCCGCTTGATATCTAGAAAATGAAAAACGTATAAATAAGATAGACATGATATAAATAAGCAAGGTGGGACTATATAGGAAATCAACCTTCCCTTGTATACGCAACAAGGGCTAGCTCAGTTGGTCATATGATGTTTCGCAGTGCACCGAGGTGCAGAGTTCAATTCCCGTCGCTAGTAAGAATTTTTGCCTCCCAGGGCCGCTATAATTCTGGGTCGGATTTGCTGGGCCACAACACATGGGCTGGTTCGTTCGCTTGGGCTGGCTCGGTGAGGACGAAAATAACGTACGAAGACCAACAACGGTAGAAACAGGAAATGGACGAAAGAGAAGACGACGTACCAAAAAACGGACCAAATTATGGGAGTAAGAAGCGATAGCCCTTTTATTATTAGGGAAAGATTGGCTGGTTTGTCTGGGGTCCCATGTATCTGGCACGGGCAATCGAGTATGCGGTCCATGCTGGATGGTCCCTGATTGTTTCTTTTGTACGGTTTCTTCCACTGGCTGGACTTGGAGCCGCTGAATCCGGCGTTGACTGTAGTGTCGTCGGTATTATCACCATTGCTTCGGCGTTTGTGTCTGTTATGTCGGAGCTTGCCGTTGCTGTTTTTAACCTCAGAGGGGCCTGCCTCACTGGCTGTGTTTTTACTACGAGCTAGCCAACTATCCTCACCCACGCAAAAGCGGGTCATGAGTGCCATAAGGGCTGCCATAGATTTTGTCTTTTCTTGGCCGAGGTGGCGGGCGAGCCATTCATCGCGGATGCTATGTTTAAAGGCCGCTAGGGCTTGGGCATCCGTACAGTTGACGATCTGGTTCTTTTTAGTTAGGAACCTAGTCCAGAATTTCCTGGCTGACTCTCCAGGCTGTTGGACTATGTGACTTAGGTCATCGGCATCAGGTGGCCGGACATATGTACCTTGGAAGTTGTCGAGGAAAGCTTCTTCCAAGTCCTCCCAGCTGCCAATAGAATTTTCAGGCAGGCTATTTAGCCAGTGCCGAGTTGGCCCTTTGAGTTTTAGTGGGAGGTATTTGATGGCGTGAATATCATCCCCGCGGGCGTGGAGAATAAAGTCCTCAATCCATACCGCGGGATCAGTTGTTCCATCGTATGATTCAATGTTCATGGGTTTGAACCCTTCGGGGAATTCATGATCCATTACTTCATCAGTGAAGCAAAGAGGGTGTGCGGCGCCTCTATATCTGGCCGCATCACGACGTAGCTCCGATGGAGTCCGTCTGCAGTTGTCGGCCCGGGCGTGACTAGGTTTTTCACGTCCGAATAGGTAGCCATCGTCACGTGTCGAGGAACGTCCTCGCGATCCGTAAATCGATCCGGTATATCCTGCTCTACTATCCAGGTCCTGCTGAAGGTCATATGTATGACCCTGAACTATTTTGTCTCTGTTTTTATGTGGCGGTGGGGCGGGCTGCTGTTCGCCCTGAGTTGCTGCTCTATCCCGACCACGTGGTGGTCGGTCCGCCGCACTGTCCTGACCGCGTAGTGGTCGATTGGCCGCATTATGCGAGGGAGGTATGGGCTCCGGCGCCTCTTCATCAAAATGAGGTAGCAATCTTCGCTTCGGGTAACTCTTGGCTGGGCGTCTGAGGCCCTATTCCTCGGCTGCCAGGACATCAATCCACCTGTCGACGTGCAGATCTTGGTCATCTTGAAGCTGCTGCTGCTTCTTTTTCAGGCTCCTTGCGGTAGCTATTAGCTGGCGCTTGAAGCGCTCCTGCTCAAGAGGTTCCTCAGGCACGATGAAATCCTCGTTGTCGAGGCTTTCCTCCGAGTCGTTGGGCATGGCCTGTTCATCGGGGCTATCCTGCCCGTTTTATTGTTCCTCCTGTTCGGATGTTACCTCAACAGGGTCTTCACTGTTTTCGGCATCGTCCGCAGTATTATTTTCTCCGGTGCCAGTATTGTTGTCTTTTGAACGACATGACTTAGAGCGGCGCCGAGGACGCCGGCGTTTGTGCTGTGTCTCAGGAGGTTTATTCTCAACTGGATTTTCTTTTTCATCGTCGTTGGTTGCTTTGGGTGTATCCACCATGTACACATCGTACGAAGGAGTGGCCGTCCAGTGTCTAGTAAATGGCGGGTTTTGGTTTTGCTCCTCATCGACATCGTCGTCCATACCGTCGATGTCTTCGGAGCCGTAATCAAGCGTGTCGGTTAAGTCCTCGATAGTGGCTATGAAGTGGGTGGCGGGTAGGAAGCGACATTCTCCCCCATCGCTAGCCTCCAGTTCGAACCGGACATAGTTCGGCTGTGAGTCCCCCGCCAAGGACAGGTTTTTTAATGAGTTTAGCACATCGCCAAAGGGCGAGTGCCGAAAGATGTCTGCCGCGTTGAATTCCAAGATCGATAACTGCTCAAGCTCGGCGTCCACGGATGCACATGGTTCGGAACTTATAGCCGGAGACGAGTCCGGAGTTTCGGTGACACAGATATTGTGTGAGGTTAAGTCTATGTGCGGCTCCAACGCCGCAGAATCTGTAACCGCCATGGTGGGGTTGAGCTTCCCGTCCTCAGATGGCACGGTTTGCTCCGGATCTAGAGCCAGGGCAGTTACGGAAGCTATCTCCTAGATGTGGTCCGATGACATCTTTAAGTCATGTTCATCAGGGCGACAAGGAGTGGTCACCGCGGTCTCAAATCCGTCGAAGATCAAGTCCCCACGGATGTTCACGACGTAGTTCAAGCTTCCAAATCTGACCTGATGGCCAGGGGCGTAGCTATCGATCTGCTCTAGATGGCCAAACAAGTTGGCCCATAGTGCAAAGCCACCGAACACGAAGATCAGTTCGGGGAGGAAGGTTTCTCCTTGGACAGCATCATTGTTGACGATTGAAGGGGCCATCAAACCTTTTGGGGATGGCACAGTGGAACTCTCAATGAAAGCACCAATGTCGGTGTCAAAACCGGCGGATCTCGGGTAGGGGGTCCCGAACTGTGCGTCTAAGGTCGATGGTAACAGGAGACAGGGGACATGATGTTTACCCAGGTTCGGGCCCTCTCTATGGAGGGAATACCCTACTTCCTGCTTGATTGATCTTGATGAATATGAGTATTACAAGAGTTGATCTACCACGAGATCGTAATGGCTAAACCCTAAAAGTCTAGCCTGTATGACTATGGTAATGAGACTCCCCTCCGGACTAAGTCCTCCAGTTTATATAGACACCAGGAGGATCTAGGGTTACACAAGGTCGGTTACAAAGAAAGGAATCTACATGTTTGATCGCCAAGCTTGCCTTCCACGCCAAGGTGAGTCCTATCTGGACACGGGTGCAGTCTTCATATCTTCACAGCCCATCAGTCCGGCCATGGCTAACAGGCCGAACGCCCGAGGACCCCTTAGTCCAGGACTCCCTCAGCTGCCACCTCATCTGCATCCGGACCCCACGACCACCACCTTCACTGCCTTGCGTGGCGCAGGTAGATCACCATCCCTGCTCCACCGCAGCACCCGATCGCTCCCCCGGTGCAAAGCGACGGAGGATCAAGCGTGGCGGAGGACCACACAGTGTACCATCTTCTCCCGCATCTCGAGCTACTGCACCTAGCCGCGCGTTGTCCCAAACTCGATCATTCCTGATAAGAATCAGTAGGAGGATCGACGAGCCAATCAGCGTGCCCAACAGCGCCACGAGAAACAACCGTAGCACCGCAATGAACACCTCCTCGCCGAAGGAGCTCGGCTCGATCTTGCCCAAACCGAAGAGGTAGTAGAGCGGCATTGTATTTGTGCGTTGGAGGCGAGCCACGCTGACGTCTTTTATAGCCCAACCCCGATGTACAGTGAGCGAGGTCCAGGAGAACCGCTCGTCGCTCGATCACCGACGTCCAGGAGGCGAATCCATGAGCAGTGCTGACAAGGTGCTGGCCCGCGACGTGAGTGCTCTCTGCATCGGCACCGTGCACGTCGCGCACTATGACACTAGGGTCCTCGTCGCCCTAGGAGCTAGATGCGCGCTGCGCCAAGCCACAGGCGGAGCAGTAGCACATCAGAAGCAGTTAGCCGGAGGTAGAAGAAGGAGGCTGCCAGTGGGCCCTGGACCCATGTGTCAGCAGGTGAATCAACTGTTCACTCGGGTGCATCTAGCATTTTTCGGGAGTTAGATCTCGAGTGCCCCTAGCCGTGGAGGTAACCCTGTTTTGCCCATATTTCTCCCTGGGTGTACCAATTATCGGTACCCCAACTCGTTAAAATCTGACCGAAGGGTTAAAAATTTACCCCAAAGTTTTCCCCGGAGTGGTTATCTTTTTATTATTGCTGTAACCCTAGAAATCTCGAGGACGAGATTCTTTTTAAGGGGGGAAGAGTTGTAACAGCCCCAAAATTGGGTTATCAATTTTTGTGCTATTATTCCTTCACAGCAATCATTTTCAAATCTTTCTCCTGAGTTTGCTGGATGACTCTGAGAATTCTTGCCATTTCCAACCTTTCAAAACCTTGCTCATGTCTTTTTCAGTGGGCAACACCTCATTTGCATCATCTCAAATCCTCTCAAACCCTAACTCCAAATTTTTGGAATTTGAATATGGCCTTTGTGATTACAAAGGAGCTATCATTTTCCTTGATCTGTTGATCATCCCATCTGTTCCCAGAGACCCTTCTACCTTTCTGAACCCTGGATATGGAAAAATATTGCTAAGTCCTATGCAATATTTTTCAATTATGATTTATTCCTTTTCTTGCATTTCTGAGGAATAAAATTCAAAGGCATAGTTAGCCAACTCATAAATTCATGTGAATTGGTGGAGATGATATTTATGTCTAATCCTAGCTCTGGCAAAAATATTGGCCCTAATTAAATAAGGAAAATTGCCTTTTCCTATTTTAAGCCAATATTGCATTTCTGCCACTTTCCAAAGGAGCTACCATTTTATAGCAAGGAAAATTCCCAAATAATTTGTGGAGCTTGCACTTGCTATATCTTCACCATTTCCATCCCAACCCATGTTTCAAGGGTCATAATTTGAGGACATGATCCAATGCAAGTTTCTACCCTATCTGAAATTTTGCAAAGGAAGTGCTTGAACCCTTCATCCATTTGAGCTTAAGATTGGCAGGGTGATTAACATTGATAAATAATCAATGCATACCAAAAATCAGCTCAATCCATCTATCCAATCTTCCTTGGCAATTTTCTCAAGTTTCTGTTCAGATTGCTTGTCTGTGAAGGAAGTACCCGCATAGATGATCACAATGAGCTGAAACTTTTCCAGCAATCTCCATTGACCATATCATCATTCTCCACCAAAATTCAGCTCATTCCATTGAACTATGTGAGCACAGGAGAAATTCTTTGATTATGTCCAAATTTCCAGTTTGTGAAGCAAGTATATTTTATCTTGCTCCATTATGGTTGAAAATATTTCCAAGCCTTCTCCTATCCATATAACCCACCTACACAAGAGTTTGGCTCGTTTCATTTAGCAATATTTTCCTCGATTTTTTCCAAGTTTCTGGCCAGATGTGATGCTTTGTGAAACAAGTGCCAATTTGGAAAGTCCATTTGGTATGATCTTTTTGCAGCATCTACATATGACCAAATCATCAAGATTTGCCAAGTGGCAGCCCTATCCAACACTCCTAGTGAGTGCTTCTTCCTCATTTGTTTTCTAGGCCATATTTCCTAGTTGCACTGCAGCTATGTTAAATACTTGCCCAAATCCCTTCCAACTTTCCAGGACTATAGTCTTTGCTTCCCTAATCCTCCCAGACATCATGCTTAGTCCTTAATCCCTCTAGTTTGATCACCAAGATGTGGCCAAGTTTGCAACAACAAACTTGTCGAGCTTGGTTCCCTCTGCTCACTACCCTTCTGCTCGTGCCATCACCTCTTCTATTATGAGCCTTGGAAGGACTCCACTGCTGACAAGGTTTGGCGTGAAGTAGGCGACCAGAGTGTGCGTTGTCCGTGGCGACCATGGGCATTGCCAGCCAAATCGGTGGTCTAGCCACTGTTTGCAACAGCAGCGCCGCTCCGGCCGGTTCTGGCTTGTCCAAGTGTGTCACGCAGCTCCCCCTCGACGTCGTCTTCCCCTTGGAGCTCGTCCCCCCTTCGTTTGCTTCCTCGTTGAGCCGTCGCCATCGTAGAACACAGTGAGCGCCCGTGTGCGCCGTCGTTTCCTCGCTCCTGTCCGCTTCCTCCTCTCGTCCGCGAGCGTTGCTCGATTCCGTGACCTCCAGGCACTCGTCCCCGTCCCCCTCGTCACCTTGCCGCCCCTCCCCGTGACCCTTGGCCACGCATGCGCGCGTCGCCGGGCCTTGGACACGTGGCAGCAGCGTGCCACCTCGCCGCTCCCTCTAGAGCTCTTCCCCGTGGCTATAAGTAGCGACCCCGAGCCTCCTCGCAGTCCACAACGCCCCCCGAACCACTAGCTCGAGCTCGAGGAGCTCTCCATCCCCTCCCCATCACCATGGCCGCCGCCTCGGTTATTCTTTGATTTCGGTGATGACGTGCCCCCCTCGCTGTTTCTCCCCCACCACTGCATCACCTGAGGTTCGGCAAGCCTCCCCGTGGCCTCAGCCCCTCCGTTCCCCCACCGGAGCACCCTGCTCACCGGCGGATGAAGCCCACCTCCGCCGCATGCCTTGCTGCTCTCTCTCTAGTGCTCCTCGACGGCAGCTGACACCACCATGGGATGCGCCTCTCGCTCCTGAGCTCGTGGGTAGGTCGGCCGTCGTCTGCGGTGGCCGGAGTCGCCGGCAATCGCCGTCGAAGCGAGCCCCTCCGTCTGCCAGGCGCGTGCACGAGCGGGAGGTTGAAGACGCCAGACCAGGCGGGCCCCTCCCCGCGCGACCCCACCTGGCAGCGAGCCTGGCGCCCGGCCCCACCGCTACCGTGTTGAGCCGGTCCTACCAGCGTGGATGAGTGGCGGCGCCCCGCCGCGAAGCCGTTTCCACGCGCTAGAGGCGTATTCCGGTGAGTGCGTTTCCCACTCCAAAAAGCGTATTAGCTTTGTACTTTGGTTCAAAATACGTTTCTCTTTGCAGAAAACATATTCGGCCCAAAGGCGCGTTCAGTTTTTACTCCAGGGGCATGTTTGCTGAAAAAATTTCACCGATAGGTCCCCGAGCTTCAACCCTTCGTATCTCGACAACCGTAACTCCGATTGAGGTGATTCCAACGCTCACGTTCTCTGTTCGTCGAGCTCTTTCTGTTGGTATCATTTTCATATAGTGAAAATGACCAGTTTGCCTTGGCCGTAAACAGCCCCCTCCGAGAGAGAACTGTTTCCGACAACTCTTTCCGTGATCATTTCACACTTCTTCCCGAAGTATTTGTCGACCCCGGGCAAGCCAACCTCTTATCATGAGCCCCAAACTTGCATGTTGACTTTGCTTGCGCCTCGTGTGTGTGTTTAGTTGCAGTAGTTTCTTGTCTGTTCCGTCTGCCGTTATCTTAGTCGTGCTATATGCTTTTGTTATCTGTCTTGCATGCTTATGCTTTCATGAAATAAGTTGACATGCTAGTTTGTTGATGTTACTGATAATATCATGCCTCTATTTAGTTTATTTTTATGTTAGTAGTATCGATGTTATGATAATTCTGTTGCACCAGTGAAATTACTAGTACTTGTTATTGCCATGTTTCGCATGCTATCATTGTTCACATGAAAAGCTTGATGTTTTGTTATTGCATCTGTATGCTGCATGTTAGTTGTTGCATTCATGTTAAAATGCTCGCATGATGATTGATGATGGAGAAGTAATAATATGACTTAATAACAAACCTCCTCCGTCATCGATGGGATCGAGTCATAGTGCTACCAAATCGAGCTTTCTCTAGTGCAACTACATTTACCTTATGGGGAGGTCCTAGCTGGGTCTATTGTCATGCCTCTCGCCGGTGCCTCCCGCGAGGGAAGGTTATGGGCACGCGTTACCCTGATCAGGTAGGCGGACATAAGCCTTGTGTGCCCGGGTTAGGTTTTGAGCTCATGTCCCCGTTTGGGACCGTTTTGCCACGACGGTGGCCGTTGGTACCTTTGGTAGGTACGGAGCCACCCAGGACTGAACCCATAAGGGTTGTTGGTTGGAGTGGCCGGGAGAGGTCATGGCAGTAGGTCGGTTTTGTCAGAACGCCGTTGGTCCACCCGAATGGGAGAGCGAGGCCATGGATTCCGTGGTGTGGGTACAGTGCGCTACCTCTGCAGAGTGTGTGTTTAATCTATCGATAGCCGCGTCCTCGGTCATGGGCACAAGTTTGTAGTACGTCACACTATCGGGTCTTGGTCGAAATGGAGGATAAATCTGCTAATAACTAATGTGATAACTAAGATGTGATAAATAATGTGGTAACTTGGATTATGAGATAATCGTGAGAAGTCACGATGACGTGTTAATATGACCCTGAGACGAGGTCTCGGTAAGTCATGAGTGTGCTCCGAGGAGGCGTGGCAGAGTAAGTGATTGTTGCATAAGGTTAATACAACATGTCTTCACGGAAGGTAACTGGTAGTTTATTTTAAGCATAGTTTCATGATGCCATGCCATGTTTTGATATGCTATGCTTTGCTAGAAGTAAGTCTGATATGCCATGCTAGTAGATGTTGTGCTGTTATTCATGCTAAGTTTGATTTATGATTCAATTTAATATCATGCCATGCTTAGAAGTTGTGTTGAAGAAGATTGTTGCATATGCTTGGTTCCTGCTTTGTCATCTGTTTGTTTGGATGCTATGTATTTGGTTGTCTTGCAAGTACATTCAATGTACTGACCTGGCAAGTCATGCCAGTTTTGTAGGTCATCCCGAATTATTCGCTTGTTCCGTCGTGCTAGGCCGTAATGTTGCCAGTCCTGTGAGTTGTAGAGCCCAGCCAGAGTTGTTATGCTCCCAAACCAAGACTTCCGTCGCCATTTAAATAAACTTCCGCTGCCGTTTAAATAGCCTTAGGGCTATGCCAGATAATTGTATTCATCAATGATGTAATCATATACACATGTATTTGATGAATATTATTGTACCAGAATGTTGTATCATGGACTGTCGTGCATCGTGTGTTATCACAGGCTGGCGATGTGAAAGGCCCCCTGCTCCAGGAGGATCGGGGTGCCACAGAGGATAAATAAGCAAGCATGGTTAAACCGGAGAAGTATTGCTGGGTTATGCAAGCTATAAAGCATATGATGGCGGTATAAACAGGGCCTAGTGTTGTGTGGCGGGTCACGGTTTATGATATAAGCCGCCATGGCAGTTATGGTACTTCAAATCTATCAGTTAAAATTTTGCTAACTGATGGACAAATAGATTTCACAGACTGGGGCTATGATTTTCGATCTACAGCAATTCAGAAAAGACAGTAAATGCTAAACCTAAGGTGGCGGCAGCAGAATAGTTCGTGTGCTCCGATGGAATTTTCTATGAAAAGGAAGCATTCTGATGATAAAAACGAATGGTAAAATGCTACCGCATAAGTTTCATATCATGTTCAGATCAAAGGCTGCTCGAATTGAAGGAGAAGATGAAGAATGGTGAAGAACACCGATGAACAAGGCTAACCCTAATGCAGATCTGAGGTTGAAGAAGATGAACACTTACGGTTGCAGATGGACTACGATGGAGCACCGACGTTCTCTGGACCCATTAGGTTGATGCAACGGCATGGGTTGATGCAGCGGACGGAAGAAGATGGCGGTGGAGCTCGAGTGCAGGCCCGACTTTTCAAAGGAGGAAGACGAAGACGAGGAAGCGAGGGGAAAATTGAAAAGGACCCTCGTCCCTATTTATAAGAGGATGGATACAAGGCATGCGCGGGAATCGAGGAGGCTGAAATTATCATGTGACTATATGGATGCGTCGATTTTTGGGATGGTCATTAAGACAAGGACCAGTTAAAGGTATTCCGGGCCTCGTGCGAAATTAATGCGAAAGGACGTCATGGCGATTTAAGAAGATTTTGTGAGCTGACGTCATGGCGGGTTACAACAAAGTTTATCAAACAAGCGATGCAAGATTTTGACAAGTCAGGTATTGAAGATTGATATGAACAAGTTCAAGTCAACCTGGGGCCTAATGTTGGGGATATAACTACTAGGTATGAACTGCCCAGGAGGGGCCGGGTCATACCACTGGCGATTTGTCAATGAAGATGGTGGCTCATACAAGCCCATTGATGACCCAAGACCCAGAGGCGACTTGAGGCCCAAGAGGATGAACCTCCATATGTGTATAACTTGTTTTGTAAGGAAAGCGTAGTTAGTCACCGAGCCGGACACGCTGTGTATGAGCCGGTCGGCACTCCTTGAGCCGCCAAGCGTCAACCTGTGTACATAAAGGGACGACCGGGCGCCCATTTAGGGACATGAAACAACAGATCGAGAACTAGGTCAAGCGTATTCGCTCCCTGGTAAACGAAACCCAAGCAATATGACCCCAAACTGGAGTAGGCCTTTTACCTCCACCGCGAGGGGCCGAACCAGTATAAACTCTCTGTGTCCTTTGTCCCGATTAACCCCTTTAAGCTAACCTAGTTGCGATGGCTCCACGACTAAGTCCTTCCGCTAGCACATCTGCCGTTTCAAGTCCACGACAATGGAGATGGCGGCGCGGTGGTGATGGAGACGGGGCGGCGCCGGTAACGGTGCCGGCGCGAGGGCACATGCCGGAAGTGTAAGTGCATCTAGTGCCCCTTAGTTATTTTGGTGTATTGAAGACTTATAGGTTAAGGGACTAATGCGTTTGTGAGTGTAGACATTTCTATAAGTCTATGAGGAGTTTGATATTTACAGAGAAAGTCGACCCCTAAAAATGAATGTCTTCAACTGAAGACTTTGGCTTTCTGAAGACTTTGAAAGTGAAGAAATTGGTGTGACCGTGAAGACTTGATATTCATGCGAGCAACATGAAGCGTGAACACTTTTGTTTTCATAGTTTCGTTTTCACTTTCTTGAGTCATAGGAAACACCGTACTGTTAAAGGGGGTCGAGGTAAAACTAAGGAAAACTTTCCAAGTGATGCTCATCTCAAAATCCTACACCTACCAATCCTTTCGAGTGAAGCCATTGGAAATCTCATATAGTTCAGTCAATTTCTTCAGTGACAAAGACGAAGATCTTCTGGTCTCTGAGAAATTTGTTCTTACTGAGGAGTTAGGAATTCACCAGTGCAGATTGCCTACTGAAAGTGCGTTATATCGACTAGAGGGGGGGGGGGTGAATAGGCGATTTTTATGAATTCTTCACTGAGGAATTTGCAGGTGAGGAAATTCCTTAGCGAAGAACTACTTGCAGCGGAATAAGTACTTAGAAGTAAACGTAACAGAACACAAGCATGGTCATCATGATGAAATGAAGACAAGCACCGAGTACAGAAGCGTAAACACTAGATAACACAGGATGAAGACAAACAGACTGAAGAAATTGAACTGAGGAAATTGAGAAAGTCTTCAGTCAAAGTCTTCAAACAGATATGAACAAGCACACAACAATGGTAATGAGGAAATGAAATAGTTGAGGAAATAGAACCAGTAAGCTTGGTGAAGACAATGATTTGGCAGACCAGTTCCAACTGTTGTCTCAGTTGTACATCTGGTTAGGGTGGCTAGGTATTTAAACCTGAGGACACACAGTCCCGGACACCCAGTCCTGAACACGCAGTCCAGGACACTTAGTCCTCACCGTATTCCCCTTGAGCTAAGGTCACACAGACCTCGCCCAATCACTCGTGATAAGTCTTCAGGTGACTTCCGAACCTTCACAAACTCAGTCACTCGGCGATCCACAATTACTCTTGGATGTTCTAGACCATGACACCTAACCGTCTGGAAGAAGCACAGTCTTCAAAGGTAACAAGCGTCGGATCCACGCAGGATCAATCTCTTCAGTGATGCTCAATCACTTTGGGTTTGTCGGTGTTTGGGTTTGGGTTGTTCCTCACTCGATGATTTTCGCTCAAAGTCCTCGGAGGATGGGATACTCTCAAATGACAAGTGTCAGTTTCTCTCCGAGCAGCCAACCAGCTAGTGGTTGTAGAGGGCGGCTATTTATAGCCTAGGGAGCAGCCCGACATGATAAGACATAAATGCCCTTCAATAATGTGACCTTTAGGTGGGTAGATATTTTGGGACAGGCGGCCAGAAGACAAAGAATCGGATATTTGAGGCTCAAATTCCTCGGGGCTATCATGTTCCTCACTTGTGTAGGCAATCCGCCTTTGGCGAATTCCTAACTCCTCAGTCAGAACAAATTCCTTAGAGACTAGAAGAACTTCGTCTCTGTCACTAAAGAATATGACTGAACTGTATGAGATTTCCAATGGCTTCACTCGAAGGGATTGGTAGGTGTAGGATTTTGAGTTGAGCATCACATGGAAAATTTTCCTTAGTATTTTCTCGACCCCCTTTAACAGTACGGTGTTTCCTATGACTCAAGAAAGAGAAATGAAACTACGAAAACAGAAGTCTTCACGCTTCATGTTCCTCGAACATATACCAAGTCTTCAAGGTCACACCAATTTCTTCACTTTCAAAGTCTTCAGAAAGTCTTCAGAAATCCAAAGTCTTCAGTCGAAGAACTTCATTTTTAGGGGTCGACTTTCTCTGTAAATATCAAACTCCTCATAGACTCATAGACCTGTGTACACTCATAAACACATTAGTCCCTTAACCTATAAGTCTTCAATACACCAAAATCACTAAGGGGCACTAGATGCACTTACACCTACAAGTGAGGAACATGATAGCCCTGAGGAATTTGATACTCAAATATCCGACCGTTGCTGTGCTACGCGTCAGTTGTCCCAAAATATCTACCCACCTAACGGTCATATCATTGAAGGGCATTTATGTCTTATCATGTTGGGCTGCTCCCTAGGCTATAAATAGCCGCCCCCTACAACCACTAGTTGGTTGGCTGCTCCGAGAGAAACTGACACTTGTCATTGAGAGCATCCCATCCTCTGAGGACTTTGCGTGAAAATCAAGTGAGGAAAACCCAAACCCAAACACCTACAAACCCAAAGTGATTGAGCATCACTGAAGAGATTGTTCCTGTGTAGAACCGACGCTTGTTACCTTTGAGGATTGTGCATCCTCCAGACGGTTAGGCGTCATGGTATAGAGCATCCAAGAGGAAATTGTGGATCACTGAGTGACCAAATCTGTGAATGTTTGGAAGTTACCTGAAGACTTACCACGAGTGATTGGGTAAGGTCTGTGTGACCTTAGCTCAAGGAGAATACGGGGAGGACTGTGTGTCCTCAGGTTTAAATATCTAGCCGCTCCAACCAGACGTACAACTGTCACAACAGTTGGAACTGGTCTACCAAATCACAATCTTCACCGAGCTACTGGTTCCATTTCCTCAACCCTTCCATTTCCTCATTCATATACTGTTGTACTTGATCGTCAATGTTTGAAGACTTTGACTTAAGACTTTCTCAGTTTCCTCAGTTCTAATTCTTTAGGCACTTTGTCCTTAGCCTGCGTATCCTGTGTTTACGCTACTTGTACTCTGTGCTTGTTTTCATTTCATCATGATGACTGTGCTACTGCTCTGTTATGCTTGCATCTGAGTACTTATTCTGCTGCTAGTTGTTCGTGACTTAGGAATTTCCTCACCTTGAAATTACTCAGTGACGAGTTTGTAAAAATCGCCTATTCACCCACCCTCTAGTCGATATAACGCACTTTCAATTGGTATCAGAGCAAGGTACTCCATTGTTCTGTGTGATTTTGGTTTAACTGCCTGTAGTTTTAGTTATATCGACTGCAGGTATGATCAAGGTCTCTGCTGGTTGTCCTACCTTTGATGGGATGGACTACCCCTACTGGAAGAATAAGATGTGAATGCATCTTGAGGCAATTGACAATGATCTCTAGTACGTTGTGGAAAATGGGTTCCCTCTGTCACTCCTACCATCAACGCTGCTGATGTGAAGAGATTCAAGCAACTTGACTCTCAAGTGAAGAACGTCATATGTGGCCATCTGAGCAAAGGGCAGTATGGCAGAGTGAGTGCTTTGGAGACAGCTAAGCTCATCTGGGATAGGCTTTCCAAGGTCAACGAAGGAGTCTCAACTCAACGTGACTCTTGAGTTGACGTTCTTCGCAATCTCTTCAACCGCTTCAAAAGACTCAACAATGAGAATGTTCAGCAAACCTTCGATCGCCTCACTGACATCTCAAATGAGCTTCAAGCACTTGGTGCCACTGACATCACTGACCATGAGGTGGTGAACAAATTGTTGTGATCGGTTGATTCCTCATGACACTCTTGCTGAGAAGAGAGATCTCTATGGACCGAGCTATGGCAGATCACGCGCTCTGATGGCCAAGGCAGTCTCTGAATCTGAAGGAGAGGATTCTGGTAGCAGCCTTGGTGATCCTGAAGAACTGAGCCAGGGGCTAGCAATGCTCGTGAGAAAATTCCAGAAGTTCTCAAGGTGTGGTCGCTTTGGTAAATCCTCAAGAAGTGATGACATGAGATCAGATTCCTCATCTAGTGACTACAAGAAGAGAACTTGCCACAAATGCAAGAAACCTGGTCATTACATTACTGATTGTCCTTAGTGGGAGAAGGAATCAAAGAAGAAGAAATACAAGGATTATAGTTCTGATGACGCAAAGAAGAAGAATAAATCTTCAAAGTCTTCATCATCAAAATCTTCAAAGTCTTCATCTCACAAGAAGAGCAGCTCCAAAAAGGCTCGGGCATTCTTTGGCAAGGAAATGGACTCTGAAGCAGAATCTGAGGAAAATGAGGAAGAGGAGGCATCTGAGGAGTCAGACTCTGGTGTGGCGAGCCTAGCCCTCGCTACTGCGTTCGTCAGCAAGTCTATCTTCAACTTTGAGAAAAATGACTTCCCCAACACTATTGACGATGGCGATGATGACTATGCTCCCACCTATTGCTTCATGGCAAAGGGTGCCAAGGTACTCAAATATCCCTCCTCTGAATCAAGTGAGGATGTTGGATTATGGGTTCCGGCAAACCCTTGTGAGGTTCGAACTCCGGGGTGCGCATGAAGAACACTCTCTCCCTAGCTCGCTCGCTCAACGATCCCACGGCCTAGCTCGATGGACCCAAAGAACAAGAGACACGGGGGTTTATACTGGTTCGGGCCACCTTGCGGTGTAATACCCTACTCTAGTGTGTGGTGGATTGCCTCGAGGGCTTAGGATGAACTAGTACAGTGGATGAACCGCCTCAGGAGGAGATGTGTTCTTGAGCTCGATGAGCTGGTGGATGTGAGGATGGAATGGATCCAATCCAAGATGAGTTGGCTCCTATGGTGGTGGCTAGTCCTATTTATAGAGGCCCTGGTCCTCTTCCCTAATGTAGGTGGGAAGGGATCCCACAACGGCCAATTTTGAAGGGAACTAGTACAAGCTATCCTGACAAAAGTAGTCTTCGCCCGCCCAAGGCTGTGGTGGTGACGCTGCTGTGGGCTCCGCAGTGACCTCCGTCCTGCTGTCCTGGCGGTCTTGGTCTTGTTGCACTGATATGGAAACCTTTGCCTGATGCCTCGGGACCCCGCGCCTGCGCTTGCCTCCTTAGCCCCAAAGGGGAAACTGGTGCACTACGCCCGCTGGCGCCCGCCTAGCCTTGGTCGTCACGGCTCACGTCATGTGAACCGCGCGAGGTGCCCCTTGCATAGATATCTCCGCTCCTCGGGAGCCGGCCTAGTGAGGCCACCCCCAGGGAGGTCTTGGTGTCGTCCGCCTCGCGAGGCTTGGCCCCTCGCGAGGGTCTTGAGTTGTTACTGCCGAAGCTGGGCCATACCGGGCCATTGGTGGAGCCACGCCGTGGGCCGCAGGCAGGCAAGCCTGGGCACCCCAATTCCCAGGATGCCAACAGAGGATGAATCCGATGAAAAATGCAAGCCTAGTTATTCTAAACTTGCTAAGATTGCAGCAAAACAAAAAAAAGATTTTGAAAAGGTTCAAAATATGCTAGACAAAAGCGATGATATGTTGGGTGAAGAAATGGATCAAACTCAAACCTTGACTGATAATCTTCATAAACTTCAGTCCAAGTTTGATAACCTTCAGAGTCATCATAACACTCTCTTATCTGATCATGAGAAGCTTTCTTATGAATTTCTTCAAAGAAAGTAGGATCTTGAAAAGCTAAGGGCGAGTTATGAAGATCTTCGGAAGGAGCGTGATTCATTGCTTGCTCAACAGATCAGTGCCACTCAGGATGAGTTCATTCCACCATGTTTGAAATGCATTGAAAGTGAATCTGCTAATTCTTCACCTGAAAGTTCAAATGCTTCTATTGCTGCAAAATTTTCAACTATCTCTGCTATCACAAATTCCTCATCTGAGGATGCTACTAGCATCACTAACAATGCAGGGCTGAAGGAATTGTATGTAACAGGCATGTACAAAAAGCCTCAAAGGGCATCAGGCTCTTTGTGATGTGCTTAAAAAGCATATCCTCAACAGGAACCCTAGGAAAGAGGGTATTGCCTTTGATAGGAAACTCAATGCTGATGGGACCTACTAGAAACCTAAGTAGTATCCCAAAACCTCATGGGTTCTTTAAAGGGACCTCCGTAGATCCATCCACTTTATCTGGCTTTACATGTGAATCTTCATATTCTTCTGATGCGTCATTTGACTCCAACTATAAACTGTTCAAAAAATCAGAATGGTGAAGTAATTGCTAGATATGTTGGCACTAATTGGAGGAATGGTTCTCCTATGAAGAAAATCTGGGTTCCGAAAAAGTTCCTCGAAAGTCTTCAGGTGAATGTCATCATGCCACCACCTGTGAAGAATAGGAACCCTAGATCAAATTCTTCATATGGACCAAAGTCTTCATATGGATCCAAGTCCTCATATGGACCAAATTCCTCACGTGGATCAAATTCCTCATATGGATCAAAATCCTGATATGAACATCATCGTGCTAACACTTATGTTTCGCAGGGAAAGCCTAAGGGCTATGAATATGAGCATTATTCTTCAAATCATTATGTTCATAAGTCCTCGAAGAATTTCTCTGCTTATTCATATGCTTACTCTAACCCCTCTTCTGTGAAACGAAGTGGACTGGCTTCTATGCCACCTTTTTCTTATGGAGCTCGCGGAATGATGAATTCTTTGCCACCCCTCCAGATGTGGGTGGTGAAGAAAAAGAACTAATCTCTTATGCAGGGTCAGGTCTCTAGAGGAGCTTAAACGTCTGAAGAATTTGCTGGAGACCTGAATACGCTTGAAAGGGCGCAAGCTAATCATGAAGAAAGGAATTTTCATTTATCACGTCCTCATACTGCTATATCTGTTCTATTGCTTGATGAAATTGATCTGATGAATTTGATGTCATATTCTTCACTGATGAAGTATATGAGTTCGTAAGATGCATTAATTCATCTGCAGGATGATCAACCCAAAGCTACTGAGTGGGTCCTCAACAGTGGATGTACAAATCACATGACTAGTGACAAGAACTTATTGATGGACATTGCTTTATCTCCATCGCATCTGAAGCATATCACCTACGCTGACAAAGGCAAAAGCAAGGTATTGGGCCTAGGTAGGGTGGCGATCTCAAAGGATCGACACATGGACAAAGCCATGCTTGTCGAGTCCCTAGGACACAACCTCATGTCTATCTCAATGCTTTGTGATCTTGATATGGTTGTTTTCTTTGGCAAGTATCGTTGTGTTGTGATCATGGAAGCTGACCATTCCAAAAATAAGGCTTTAGGAGAGGAGACTTGTATATTAGTTGATTTCTCTATAGGACCACAACCTGCCACATGTCTACTTGCAAAAGCTTCAGAGGGCTGGTTATGGCATCGACGACTTGGTCATGCTGGCATGAGGAACTTGCACATGCTCGTGAAGAAGAAGCATGTCATTGGCATCAAGGGCATCAAATTCCTCCAGGATCACCTGCGTGGAGCTTGTGAAGCTGGAAAGATGACCAAGGCCAAGCATCCCTCAAAGACTATCATGACCACCACTCATCCATTTGAATTGCTTCACATGGATCTCTTTGGCCCTACTCATTATGCCACATTCACTAATGCTGCATCTCTATATGGCTTTGTTATTGTTGATGACTATTCTCGTTACACATGGGTGCATATCATCACTTACAAAACTGAAGTGTAGGAAGTCTTCAAACGGTTTTCCTCAAGGGCTTCAACCAACTTTGGTGTGAAGATCAAGCACATCAGAAGTGACAATGGGACCGAGTTCAAGAATACTGGTCTTGATGACTATCTTGATGAACTTGGTATTACTCATGAGTTGTCTGCTTATACTCCTCAGCAGAATGGCATCATGGAGTGCAAGAATAGGACTCTTGTTGAGATGGCTCGCACTATGCTAGATGAATACAAGACACCTCATCATTTCTGTCCTGAGGCAATTGATACTGCGTGCCACATCATCAACACGGTATATCTTCACAAATTCTTCAAAAAGACCTCATATGAACTCCTCACTGACAAGAAATCCAATGTGAGTTATTTCAAAGTCTTCGGTGCTAAATGTTGGATTAGAGATCCTCATCACAATTCTAAATTTGCACCGAAAGCACATGAAGGTTGTATGCTTGGTTACGAAAAGGACTCGCACACCTACAGAGTCTTCAACACTGTTCACCACAAGGTTGTTGAAACTGTAGATGTGCGGTTCGATGAGACTAACGGCTCGCAAAGAGAGCACCTACCTCCTGTGCTAGATGAAATGTCTCCTGAGGAATCCATTAAGTTCAAGGCTACCGAGGATGTCATTACTACCGAAGAATCTGCTGAAGAAGTCATTCGAGAACGTGAAGAACATCATGCTGGTTCACCTGAAGAAAATGGCTCTGAAGAAAATGTTGAGCCCACTCAACGTCGTTAACCCGCTCATCCTTGCGTTGCAAATGAAGTGCAGATCGAGAAAATCATCAGCAACATGAATGCACCAGGTCCTCTCGCACGCTCAAAATCTTCACATTTGTCTAACTTTTGTGGGCACTTTGCTTTTGTCTCTATCACAGAGCCAACCAAAGTAGATGAGGCATTTCTGGAGCCTGAGTGGATTCAAGCGATGCAAGAGGAATTACATCAGTTCGAGCTCAACAATGTGCGGGAACTCGCCAAGCGACCCCACTACATAGCACAATGTCATTGGCACCAAATGGATCTACCGCAACAAGCATGATGAAAATGGCCTTGTGGTGAGGAATAAGGCACGGCTTGTAGCTCAAGGCTACACACAGGTTGAAGGAATTGATTTCAATGAAACTTTTGCACCTGCTGCTAGATTTCAGGCTATTTGCATATTGCTTGCTTATGTTAACCATCATAATATCATCTTATATCAAATGGATGTGAAATGTGCATTCCTCAATGGTAAGCTTGAGGATTAACCATCATAATATCATCTTATATCACATGGATGTGAAATGTGCATTCCTCAATGGTAAGCTTGAGGAAGAAGTATGTGTTGCTCACCCCCCAGGTTTTGAAGATCCAAAGCATCCTGACAAAGTCTTCAGACTCAATAAGGCCCTCTATGGCCTCAAGTAGGCCCCTCAGGCGTGGTATGATACTTTGAAGGAATTCCTCATGAATAAAGGCTTCAAACCTGGTTCACTTGACCCAACTCTTTTCACCAAAACCTATGATGATGAATTATTCGTGTGCCAAATATATGTTGATGATATTATCTTTGGCTGTACTAACCAACGTTGTAGTGACGAATTTGCCTATATGATGAGTGAGGAATATGAAATATCTATGATGGGAGAATTGAAATTCTTCTTAGGTCTTCAAATTCGTCAACAGCGCAACGACATCTTCATATCTCAAGAGAAATACCTCAAGGATGTGTTGAGGAAATTCAACATGCAAGATTGCAAAGGCGTCAAAATCCCTAGGCCCACAAATGGCCATCTATGCACTGATGAAAATGGTATTGACTTCGATCAAAAGGTATACCGCTCCATGATTGCTCTTTATTGTATCTATGTGCATCTACGCCAGATATTATGCTTAGTGTTTGCATGTGTGCCCGTTTTCAAGCTACACCGAAGGAATCACACCATAAGGCTTTGAAGCATATTCTTCGATATCTAGCTCACACTCCAACACTTGGATTATGGTATCCCAAGGGCTCGACTTTTGATCTCATTGGATATTCTGACTCTGACTATGCTGGTGATCATATGGACCGCAAGTCAACATCAAGCACATGCCATTTCCTCGGACGATCCTTAGTATGTTGGTCCTCAAAGAAGCAGAACTGCGTATCACTGTCTACTACTGAAGCTGAGTACATTGCTGCTGGTTTGTGCCGTGCTCAATTGCTATGGATGAAGCAAACCCTCAAGGACTATGGCATCAATGTGAAGAATGTGCCTCCCTATTGTGACAATGAGAGTGCCATCAAGATTGCTGATAACCCAGTTCAGCACTCGAAGACAAAGCACATCCAGATTCGTCATCATCTTCTTCGTGATCATGTGTTGAAGGGTGACATCTCAATCGAGCACGTGAAGACTGAAGAACAACTAGCCGATATCTGCACAAAGCCCTTGGATGAGAAGAGACTTAGCAAGTTGCGGTGTGAGCTAAATATCTTAGAATCTTCGAATGTTCTTTGAAAAGGACACACATCCTAAACCTTATGCAAAATTGATGACTTAGATGTGCAACACACAAAGTAATGTTTTTCTTCAATCAATGAAGACTAACCCTCTAAGTGTGAAGAAATTAACGAAGAATTTGATTCTCAGAGCCCTACGATAATTGTACGCGCCGTCTGAAATCATCATTCTTATACGGTGGGTCACGCCACCAACAAAAGTTGAAAATCTTCAATTTGAGTTTTTCTTCAATTTTTGAAATTCCTCAGTTGTTTAAATTCTTCAACTTTGCAAGTCTTCACTCTTTCCGACTGTGTTCTTCATTGACTATATATATATTTGATTTTTTCAGTCCTCTAGAGCATTCACTTATTGCTAATTCTTCAAGTTGACTTTTCTGCTAAGTGAATGTGATCGGACCCTTCCCCCTCTATGCTAAACTCAACCCAGTCTGTTCTCAAATTCTTCATGTGCGTTCTATTTGAAACCCGTTCAAAATCTTCACTGTGTCCTTGTGAGCTGAAGAATTTGCGAACGAAACTTTAAAATATTCTTATCTGAATTTTCAGCTTTTGCCGCTCAAACCGTTCCACATACGATATGATTATTCTATTCACCCACGATCTCACACGATCCCCACTTCATAGTACGTGGGTGACACATGTCGCTAGGATGAGAAGGGTCAGGGGCACGTTCGTCCATTTTCCTCGGACAAGCGGTTTTTTCACCTCAGCTATAAATACCCCTCACCCTCCTCAGACCGCATTTACCCCGGTCGACCTCACTCCCCTCGCTCGAGCTCTCCGACCTAGCGCCGCCGCTACTTCCATCATCGCCGGTGAGGAAGAACTTCACTACCTCGACCTCCTCGCCATTGTACTCGCGCCGGCCATGGAAATCTTCACTCCGTCGCTGCCGTAGTTGTCTTCCTCCGCCAAGTTAGGGCGTGGAAGATCTGAACGAATGAACTTCTCAACTTCTACTCCCAGTTCGTCGTGTTCTTCGTCAAGGGTAAATAAAATCTATTTTTACTGCCCTTGTTGATTCTGATGATTTCCACAAAATCTTCAGAAGGTGTTTATTCTTCAACTTCCACACTCGTAAAGACCACACATGCATCTGTTCTTGATTTGTTTCTCTAAGCAACATTTGTCTTCAATATTCCTTAGTTGTGTGGATTTTCAATCTATACTACTCTAGAACCCAAGTCAAAGACCGCTTCGTGAAATTCCTCAAGACACTCCTAGTCAAATTCCTCAAACTTATTTTTTTTGAAAAACATCTGAGAACGCATATGACCTCTCCAAATTCTTCTCACCTATACTCTGTTCACAGGTACACATGTCCGCTGCTGAATCTCTAGGTTCTCATCAACTTAACTCATTTGCAGCGTTCCATGAAGACAAATTGCATACCTCGTCAGAGAATTCTATTGTTCAAAATCCTCAACTGAAGAAAATGGCTGATGGCAAGAGACCTCAGAAGGGAGGCAAGAGACCAGAAGTGAATATTGCTTTTGAGATACCTGAAGATATCTATGCAGAATATTGCACTCCTGATGAAGCCAAACATGACAAGGAGAACAAAAATCAGCGCAAGGTGCGCATTCAGAGGATCGAAAGGAGATGGGCACGGGAATGGAGGGAGTACATATATGTAACTCCAAAGTACATGAAAAAATTTGCCTTACACCCTCCTTGCCCAAGACCTCCACTGGCACCTGGCCAAGTTGCTGATCTCACTTGCATTAAGCATGGTGAGGACTTTCCAGATGAATGGTCCAAGCGGCAAGCCAAGTTGGCCAATATGGCCAAAGAAGCAGTGAGGAAATTCAATGAAGATTCTGCTGCTGCCGCTGCTGAGGCCTCGACTAGCAAGCCCAAGAAGGCTATGCCCAAGAAGCCTGCTCACAAGCCCAGTTCCTCAGCAATGCCCTCACGACCAAGCTCATCAAAGCCCTCACTGCACATTCCTCAAGAAGCTCCAATCCCAACTGTTGCAAGACCTTCAGCTGCTGCTGCAAAGTCCTCGGCACCTGCGCATCTCGCCTCTTTCCAAAGGACCACTGGTATCTCTATTGCTTCAGGGGCATCTGCAAGTTCTTCAGCTCCTCCTCAGTCCTCAAAGGGCCCAACTTTGCTAAAGAAAAAGAGCACTGTTGGGTGAGGCACAAGGCCAAGTCCTCACAAGAAGCAGTTTGACTTCCATGTGCCGTCTAGTGAAGACGAAGTTGATGATGAGGAATTAGCAGAAATCATCAGAGGCAGACAACCAAGGGCCGCTAGAGCCAAAGGCAGTAATGTGCCTCTTCTGCTGGATCCCAAGATGATCCTAGACTTCATTGATCTCCACAAGGACCCCAACACTCCTATGCCTGATTTCAATCTAACACCTGGCCAAAGTCATATGTTGAATGCCTTCATAGGCGAAGAAAAATGGAAGTTTGAAAATGCCACGCAACTGAAGAAAGCTTAGTACAAGAAGGAGTGTTTTCTGAAGAAGAATGTTGTCAAAATGACAACTGATGAACTTGTGGCCATACAAGCTGAGACCAAAGCACTCAGTGATGAATTTGACACATACCGTGCAGATTGGGTAGGAGCCAAGGTCAGATTCATCACAATGGTGAAGGGATTCACCTCAAATGTTGCAGCCTCAACGTAACATGAAATTCCTCGCGCTAAAGCATCTGCACAACCAACTGAAGAACATGCAAGCACAGCTCATGAAAATCAGGCCATTGATGATTCTGAAAGCACCAAGGATGATGAAGATATTCCAGCCGCTGAAGAAACTGCCAGGGCAACCTCTAGTGTTGCACCTGAAGAACAAGCCAGGCCAGTTGAAGCATCTCCTACTACGCCTGAAGAAACTAAACATGCTAGGGCAACTGCATCAGTTTCGCCTGAAGAAACTGCTCCAATTTCCTCTGCTCCTCCTGCACAAACGACAAGTCCTACCCTTTCTTCTGAATCAGAAGTGAAGAAAACCAAGGTTGTGGAGTGAGCAGTTGTGAAGAAAAGGAAACCAACAACTTGTTGAGAGTCTTCATCTCCAAAGAAAGTGAAGACTTTGACAAGCTCCTATGCAAATCCAATAGATGTTATTCCAATATCAAGCATGCTATCAAAGGAGATTGTACCCTTTGGTGAGGAATATGTGATTCCAAGTGAATTTGATGAAGAAGATCCTTCTGCTGCTATGTCAGAGCTGTTGGCTGAAGAAATTGAAGTGGACAATATCACTTCAACTCCACTGGTATCATCACCCATGCCTTAGTTCACAGCTGAAGAGGCAGGCATTGAAGAAATAGATGATGAAGATGAAGATGTGGATATTCGGTCTACAACTCCAATTCTGAATGATGACTACTGGGAAAGTCATCATCCCAATTCACCACTGACCACACCTCTGCAACAAATTCCGCAGTCCCCTGTCCAAACTGAAGAAATTCACGGGCTCTAAAGAACGTCAAGCTTCTCTTCTCACTATTCCTAAAGAAGTTCCAGCCACTAGTGCTGATGTACATGTTGCTGAAGAAATGGAGGCCAAGGCTGCTGCTGATGACTTTACTCCTGAAATTCCTCAGCCTGTGGCTCCAGTGGCTATACTCAAGAGGTTGTGAAGACATCAACTGCAAATCTTCAGTCCAAGTCACAGAATCCTCATTCCAAGAATTAAAAGTTCAAGGCTGAAGACTTCTTCAATGAGCATATTTTCTTCACTGACCACAATCCTTATGATCCTGCTCGACTTCGTCGCAAGCGCTTCTGGACTGCTAGCCAGATGAACTTCTATTCCTCGCTGCTATTCGATAAGGACAAGATCTTTGACCATGAGCAAATTCCTCATGTGGACATGGAGTCTCTACCGTGCTTCACCCCAGTCCTCAGTGTTCTTCATGATGCTGGGCTACTCAACTTCTGCACCGACATCTGCGACCGGAATGTAGAACTCATTCTTTAGTTCTATGCCACATTGCACATCACTAGCAACATTGAAGATGTGAATTCATGGTTATTGAACTGGATGACAAAAATACTCACTACAAAGCACCGGCCTCTGAATTGTTTCATGCCGTCCTAGTCAGTCCTCCCATTGAAGGTGCAAGGCTCATCTATGCTGAACCTGAACATTCAAACCATTTAATGCAAGTGATGATGGAGCCTTTGAAGCCAGGCCAAGCTCCAAGGACCAAATTCCTCGTTAAGGAATTGCTCTATGTGCCAAGGACAGTGTACATGATATTGACCAAAACCCTCAGTCCTATCAAGGGCCACAACTCTGATGAAGAAGAGGTTGTTGGCATCATGAAGAATCTGTTATTCAACATCATACATGTTATTCCTATCAACTACCACAATTTCTTCATGAGGACTTTTGCCAATATAGCTGTGTCACTGTTTGAATTGAAGCCTTACACTCCCTGGATCATGAGATTCATCAGATCAAGGTCTTCAATAAACTACAAGGCTGATTTGCAAAACCATCTCAGCTATTTGCCCCCAATTGAAGTCCTCAAAAGGACTATTTCCTTAGCTGATGAGAAGGGCAAAGCAACTGTTATTGATGAAGGCACTCGTCCATTGGATGGATAGTTTTGTAAAGCTACTTCATACTCCACCAATGATGACTCTGCCACACATGATTTTGCCGCAAATGCTTCAAAGCAATATCCTCAAGCCACGGCTCCGTGTGTGATGACTTATCGTGAGCTTCTCCTCAGTCTTCATTAGAAGGTTGATCGCAATCACAAGTGGGTCAAGCGTCAGTTTGGTTCAATTCTTCAGAATATGATAATCACGCAAAACACTATGAAGAAGAACCATTACTACTTGCATGAAGTTTTTGGTCGCACCTGGGCTGTATTGTCTCACCTCTACGGTGACGAAGATCTCAAGCATATGGGCTTTAAGCAGGACTTTGACTAGTCTTAGCTGCCTTCGAAGAAATTCAAGAAGGTCAAAGTTCCTCACTTGGTTGCCAGTTCATATTCTTCATCGCGTGAGAGGGATGAAGCTGAAGATTTAAACGACATTGCAGATCTCTCAATGTAAGTAAAACCGGAGTCCCAACTTCCGAGAAGGATCCCGTTTTTCGCACTTCACCTACCGCACACATTTGGTGTCTTACAGGGAAGGCCCTCGGGACGCCTTTCCGAACGCGCGGTGGCCTATCAGCAAGGGGCACCGGAACCGGGCAGGCTCAAAAGGAAGGTGGTCAGGACTGAGACGCCATCGCAGAGGTATGAAAAAGAACCCCGCTCCTTGGTTGTCGTCTTTTAAAATATAATAACGCCCGTGTTTCCTAGTAGGAAAAACACTCGCCGTACTATATCCAGAGAGGTTGCCAGCCACGCCTCCACCAGTCGGGCTCCAGAGCCGGGCTTAGAAGCGGACGCTAACATGGGGCCAACACCGGATGTTCCTCCTACAGAGGATGCAGACAGGCTGTCCGCTACGAATTCCGAAGTGGAGAGCGCCATGAATCACAGGCGTCGTCGGGCCGTACTCCATGACGCTTGTTTCTCCCAAGAGACGTTCGATGCCTTCAACTCAGGAGACACGTACATCCGAGCTGCTCAAAATGGTCTTGCCAGAGCCACGGACCAGTATGTAAAGGATATATGGGTAAGAAAATCTAATAATTATGTATATGAGTAGCCCCTGAGACTTGAAACAGTTGGCACAACTGATTTAAGGATCATTGTTTTGCATAGGTTCTTACGGAGGAGAATACCCAGTTGTCTCAAGAGCTGGAGGAGTGCAAAGCCCAGCTTCAGGCCGCAGTTGCCGCAATGAAGGAGTCCGAGAAGGCCCCATCTGGTAACACTTGTTTCTATGACATGTACCAGGTAGTATGCGGCATGCATGCAAATCTAACAATAGATTCTGCAGATGACCCCGGAGTTAATCCGGAGGTCGTGCAAGGGGATAAGCAACATACTCAACGACGCTTAAAGATCGGCGAAGCAGCTTAAGCAGGTTAGGCGGGAGAAAAACAATCTCCAAGATGCCAATATCCGGCTGAGTGTTGAACTGAAAGATGTTCGGGCCCAACTTGCTGACTCCATAAAGGAGAATAAGAGGCTTCGACGCGGCATTTTTAGTAAGTGCTTAAATGAACTTTTTATAGAGTTTGGTAAAGAAACCGGCTAACGGAGTTATATCTGTAGGTATGCTGACGGGTCGTCCCGCAGAAGAGATGCCCGGGTCTGCAGGTGATCTTCTGCCCGAGCTCTCACAACTGCACGAACAAGTTCAGCAGGTGATGCATGGCATTGCTTAGGCCTTGTGGCCGTCCGCCTCCCCGCCAGGAGGCATGGGTGAGCTCGTAGAGATGCTCAAGGGAGCGCGGCGGCGCTTCCGATTATGGAAGATATCTGCCTGCCAACAAGGTGCAAGGGAAGCCTGGGCCATGGTGAAGACTCGATATACCAAGGCTGACCCGAACCATATGGCCGAAGTCGGGCCTGTGGGGTCTGATGGGAAAGAAATCCCCGTCAGTTTGGTGTATGACCAGGTGAAATTAGCCGCAAAGTATTCCCAACAGGACTGTAGGCTAGACAGCCTGTTGGATGGTATAGAAGAAGAATTTAGTCAGTCTAAGTGACTGTGTACTTCAATTGACATGTATTGTCCCTAGCCGGATTGTAAATCATTTGTCATGGCAGACCTTTTAACCCGACCTCCGGACCCGACAGTCCGGAGTGTATCCGAATACCCGCCGCTATGTAAAAACCGGGGTATGCGTGGAAACCAGGCATAGGGGTCATAAGTGCTTGAACAGACAAGTACCCAACTAGCTATGTTATATTACATGGATAGTAAGAAACATCTTCCAGGGAGAATAGTTCCGTTAAGGGTTCCTTTCCCTGGGTACGCATGCATTAATGTGCATGTCCGAACTGCGAAAGGAGACATAGGATATAAACATCTAGGGGCATGTATTATGATAAATAAAAGTCATCTTTTGTTCACCGACCGAATATTCCCTTAAGAACGCTAGCTTTCGGCTTCACCCAGTCTGAGGTACACATCCGGCCGACTGCATAAAGAATAATCGCAAAGGTGGTCCCCTTATGCCCTAGCCGAATTAACGGGAACATAGGGCATAAACACAAGAGCCAGGCAACCCAGCTTGGCCAAAACTTAAGTCATATCGATGCATATAGTGGCGAAGAAAAGGTACATGTGGAAAAGTCACATGTGTGGAGGGCATAGAGCCCGAAACATAGCTATATTAAGCTTCGGTATAAGAATTCCCCAGGTATAATGAGCATGCCTAGCGCGTCAAGATTGTGTAGTCAAGACACATTTTAACCTTGTACGGCTGTGAAGAAAAAGGGAAGAAAGAAAGAAAGAAAAGACAGATATCTGATATAAAAAATTGACAGAGGTGAGGAGACGAACACATAGTCCGGAACTAGGCGTAGAACCTTCGGAGTCTGGCTGCGTTCCATGGGTTTGGCTCGAGTTGATTGTCCGATGCATCCCGCAGACGGTACGCTCCACCGGTCAGAACTTGGTCGATAACAAAGGGACCTTCCCATTTGGGCTTGAGTTTGTTCTTTTTCTTCTCTGTTAGACGTAGAACTAGTTCGCCAACATTATAAGTTTTGGCCCGTACTTCTCTGCTTTGATACCGTCGAGCCTGTTGATGATAGAATGCAGAGCGGGCTTTTTCCACGTCACGCTCCTCCTCCAGGGCGTCCAAGCCGTCCTGCCGATCAAGCTCGGCTTCTTTCTCTTCGTACATGCGCACTCGCGGTGAGTCATGAATGATGTCGCAGGGCATCGCCTCTGCGCGTACCAGACACCATAAAAAACGGTGTGTATCCGGTACTGCGATTCGGTGTGGTCCGCAGCCCCCATAGTACGGAGTCGAGCTCCTCTACCCAGTGCATATCAGATTCCTTTAAGGATCACACCAATCTGGGTTTAATGCCGCTCATGATAAGATCATTTGCCCGTTCGACCTGACCGTTTGCTTGGGGGTGATAGACGGAGGCATAATCGAGCTTAATGTCCATGTTGCTGCACCAAGTTTTTACCTCGTCGGCTGTAAAGTTCGAGCTGTTATCGGTGATGATGCTGTGGGAGACGCCGTAACGGTGTACAACCCTAGATATGATGTCTATCACTGGTCCGGATTCGGCCCTTTTAACCGGTTTGGCTTCTATCCATTTGGTGAATTTATCCACCATGACCAATAGGTATTTTTTCTTATGGCTTCCCCCTTTAGGGGGTCCGACCATATCAAGCCCCCAGACCGCAAAAGGCCAAGTAATGGGGATTGTTTGGACAGCGGTAGGTGGCATATGGCTTTGGTTTGCAAAAAGCTGGCAACCGACGCAACATTGAACGAGGTCCTGTGCGTCTGCTCGGGCCGTCGGCCAGTAAAACCCTGTTCGAAAGGCCTTGCTTACAAGGGCCCGAGCTGCGGCGTGATGGCCGCCAAGTCCAGCATGAATTTCTGCCAATAGTTGTCGTCCTTCCTCTTCGGAGATGCACCTTTGAAGTACTTCGGTAGCGCTTCTCTTATAAAGCTCTCCCTCGTGGACCTTGTAGGCTTTAGACCGCCGCACAATGCAACGTGCCTCGTTTGGGTCCTCGGGTAGTTCTTGCTTAGTTAGGTAAGCCAAGAAGGGTTCTGTCCATGGGGCGATGACGGCCATAATCACGTGGGCCGAAGGTGTTATTTCGGTGGCTGAGCCTCCGATTACGTCAGAGTGTTCGGGATCTGGCGTTGTGGCCGGGTCCGGACTATTACTGCCGGTCTCTCCTTCCCATACCACAGATGGCTTAAACAGCCTTTCCAAGAAGATATTAGGTGGGATAGGGTCGCGCTTAGCGCCGATGCGGGCGAGGATATACCCCGCCTGATTGTTTCCCGGACCACATGGTGGAATTCAAGCCCCTCGAACCGAGCTGGCATCTTGAGGACGGCGTTGCGGTAAGCCGCCATTTTCGGATCTTTGGTGTCGAAGTCTCCATTTATTTGAGATATTGCGAGGTTCGAATCGCCACGCACCTCTAGGCATTGAATGCCCATGGAGACTGCCATCCGGAGACCATGTAACATGGCCTCATATTCTGCTGCGTTGTTGGAGTCTGTGTATAGTATTTGGAGTACGTATTGGACTGTATCTCCGGTGGGGGATGTCAGGACGACGCCAGCCCCCAGACCAGCCAGCATTTTAGAGTCGTCAAAGTGCATAATACAATTGGAGTACGCGCCGTATTCTTTAGGGAGTTCGGCTTCTGTCCATTCGGTGATGAAATCCGCCAGTACTTGTGACTTAATGGCTCGCCGTGGTTTGGATATTATGTCGAACGGGAGGAGCTTAATGGCCCATTTTGCAATCCGGCCAGTGGCATCCGGTTGTTTATTATGTCGTTGAGTGGTACTTCAGAGGCCACCGTAATTGAACACTCTTGAAAGTAGTGTCGTAGTTTCTGGGATGCCATGAAGACCGCATATGCTATCTTTTGATAATGTGGGTACCGTGATTTCCATGGAGTGAGGACAGTGGATACATAGTATACCGACTTTTGAAGTGGGAACTTATGTCCGTCCGTCTCTCGTTCGACAACGAGCACTGCGCTTACAACTTGGTGTGTTGCAGCTATATATAACAACATTGGTTCGCCGACATTTGGCGCGGCCAAGATTGGGTTGGTGGCCAACACAACTTTTATTTCTTCCAATCCGGCTGTGGCCGCATCCGTCCACTCGAAGTGTTCGGTGCGTCGAAGAAGGCGATAAAGAGGTAGTGCCTTTTCTCCTAATCGGGAGATAAAGCGGCTTAAGGCAGCCACACATCCAGTTAGTTTATGGATCTGCTTAAGGTCTGTTGGGATAGCCAACTATGACAAAGCTCGGATTTTAGCCGGATTTGCTTCAATTCCTCTATTGGAGATGATGAAGCCTCAGAGCTTTCCGTCGGGTATGCCAAAAACGCATTTTTCCGGATTGAGCTTGATGTCATATGTTGGGAGATTGTCGAACGTGAGCCTCAAGTCGTCTATTAAGGATTCGACATGTCTGGTTTTAATGACCACATCGTCTATGTATGCCTCCACTGTTTTGCCGATCTGTGTTTCCAGGCATGTCTGAATCATGTGTTGATAGGTTGCACCGGCATTTTTGAGCCCGAAAGGCATGGTATTAAAACAGAAGGGGCCGTATGGGGTGATAAATGCTGTTGCGGCTTGATCGGACTCCGCCATCTTAATTTGATGGTATCCGGAGTATGCGTCGAGGAAACACAATGAGTCGTGTCCTCATGTAGCGTCGATAATTTGATCGATGCGGGGGAGGGGGAAAGGATCCTTGGGGCAAGCCTTGTTAAGGTCCTTGAAATCGACACATAGGCTCCAGGATTTGTCCTTCTTTGGTACCATCACCAGGTTTGCTAGCCAGTCCGGATGTTTTATTTCTCGGATGAATCCGACCTCCAGTAACTTGGCTAGCTCCTCTCCCATGGCTTGTCGCTTAGGTTCAGAGAAACGTCGAAGAGTCTGCTTGACCGGCTTGAACCCCTTTAGAATGTTAAGGCTATGCTCGGCCAGCCTGCGTGGGATTCCTGGCATCTCCAAGGATGCCAAAGTAAGATGTCCCAATTCTCGCGCAAGAACTCCCGTAGTGCAGCGTCTACTGTGGGGTTTAACTGTGCCCCAATGGATGCTGTTTTTGTAGGGTGCGTTGGGTGGACTTGGAATTTGACTATTTCGTCCGCTGGTTTAAAAGAGGTGGAGTTGGTTCTTTTGTCGAGTATCACATCGTCCCTGTCCACTGTGGAGCGCAGTGCGGTTAGTTCTTCGGCCGCAAGGGCTTCGGATAACGCCTCAAGGGCTAGTGCGGCGGTTTTATATTCGGCGCGGAGTGCTATGTCCGGATCACTAGCTAGAGTGATGATTCCATTAGGCCCGGGCATTTTGAGCTTCATGTACCCGTAATGGGGTATAGCTTGGAAGATCATGAATGCCTCCTGCCCTAGAAGGGCGTGGTATCCGCTACTGAACGGGGCCACTTGGAATGTGATTTCTTTGGACCTATAATTCTCTGGCGTGCCGAATACCACAACTAGTGTGATTTTTCCTGCACATCGTGCCTCCCTGCTAGGGATGATCCCTCTGAAGGTCGTGCTGCTTTGCTCAATGCGGCTCCTGTCTATTTCCATTTTTCGAAGAGTCTCCTCATAGATGAGGTTTAATCCGCTGCCACCGTCCATGAGCACTTTACTAAGCCGGAAGCCGTCTACAATTGGACTAAGGACCAAGGCGGCTGGTGCTCAGGATGTTTGGAATTTAGGTTCGTCACTGGCATTGAAGGTTATAGCCGTATTGCTCCATGGATTTATTGCTGCCACGTGGTAGACTTCGGCAAGGCTACGGAGTGCTCGCTTACGCCTATTATTTTAGGTGAAGGTCTCAAAGACTGTTAATACTATATTGTTATTGTCCATGGGATGGTGCTCTGCGGTACTGTTGATGAGGAGATCCTCACCACTCTTGGCCAGCTACCGGAGTATCCAACATGCTCTAAGGTTATGAGTTGGCGTGGTATCCGGTGTCCTGTGAATTTTGCATGGTCCGCTGAGCCATCCCTCCAATATAGTTCCACACCCTGTGGTGGGCTTTTGTTTCTTTGTAATTAGATCGGGTGACTTACGAGAGTACACCCTTTTAGTTCGATTAGGGGGTTTAGTGAGAGCCGGAGGATCCTAGAATTTTGTTTGGGTTTTCCAGGCGCTTTCCATCGCACAATACTTCTGTACTATGGCCGCCAAGTCAGCGAAGTGTGCTATGTCACGGCGACTTACGGCGTTGAGGATTCCCTTGTCCGTGCAATTATTGCAAAAGAATGAAATTGCGTCTTCCTCGCGACAACCCTTGACCTTGCTCATTACAAGGAGGAATCTGGCCCAATAGTGATGTACTGTCTCCTGGGGCTCTTGTCTAATTTGGGAGAGATCGCTTATATCTGGGTGGGTGGGTGGATTTAAGTCTGAACCCTGACCCGATCTGAGACCCAGGGGTGGAGGAGTTTCCGATCTTGGAAGTTTGGGCTCCGGGATGTTGCCCAATAGGTTTGGCCCGCTGTCTGATTTTAGGTTCAAAGCTTGGGCCATGTCCTCCCGTAGACGGGTATCCGGCTCGGAGAGCTCGGGAATCCAGACATAGTTTGTCCTCAAGATAGATGAAGAATCGTTGCGTTGCTCCTACACCACCGCTATCTGATGGGTGACCGGCGGAGAGTTAATCTCCCTTTGATCGGGTTTAAGCCCATCCGATCATAGTCCGTAGCGACTCCCAAGGCGGCGATGCGATCCAAGAGCTCGTTCAAGGAAGAGAGCTCCATTGGATCCATTTGCTCGGTGAATTCCGAGCCGACGCGGAGGCTGCTTTCAATGACCCGAGAAGTCATCATCGGTGCAACGGCCGAGCGGGCGATCATGACGAAGTCGCCTAGTCGGAGAGTTTGGCCTACAGCCAGGGCTCCCCCAGAGGTAATATTGTCCTTGACAACGAGATGAGCCATCAAGCACCAATGTCGGTGTCAAAACCGGCGGATCTCGGGTAGGGGGTCCTGAACTGTGCGTCTAAGGCGGATGGTAACAGGAGGCGGGGGACACAATGTTTACCCAGGTTCGGGCCATCTCGATGGAGGTAATACCCTACTTCCTGCTTGATTGATCTTGATGATATGAGTATTACAAGAGTTGATCTACCACGAGATCATAGAGGCTAAACCCTAGAAGCTAGCCTATGATTATGATTGTTGTTGTCCTACCGACTAGACCCTCCGGTTTATATAGACACCGGAGGGGGCTAGGGTTACACATAGTCAGTTACAAGGGAGGAGATCTACATATCCGTATTGCCAAGCTTACCTTCCATGGGACACGGGACGAAGTCTTGAGTCTTGTATCTTCATAGTTCAATAGTCCGGCAGAAGTATATAGTCCGGCTGTCCGAGGACCCCCTAATCCAGGACTCCCTCAGTTGTCAGTTCATATTCTTCATCGCGCGAGAGGGATGAAGCTGAAGATTTAAACGACACTGCGGCAGGCCCCACTCCAACGGACGACCCCAACAATGCTGGTGCTCCTCCATCGACATCATGATGATATTCTTCAGGGGCGTTAGTCCTCATTTTTCGTCCCCTTTGGTCATTCGATGACAAAGGGGGGGATTTGAGTTAGTCTTCAAGCGGGTCTATAGATGGGCGTTTTTTTGTTAAGTTGCAACTCTTTCTCTTCTAAAGTATTTGTTGGATCGAGTTGTAAACTTAAGTCCTATGGTGGTCTGATACTTTTGCTCTATTTTCTGCATGCTATTTCCTCAAGTTCGTTAATGCACGCATGCCGAATTACATCAGTCACCATATTTCATCATGCATTTCAAATTCTTCATATCATATGTTAAATGCGAGTATGAATTACTAGACATAGGGGGAGATCTCCATGATTCTACTCTACAATGTGCATTTGTTATTCAAAGCAAATTCCTCAAATATGCACATCTTCAGGGAGAGTTCTTCTATATCTTGCAATCAAATTCCTCTATATCAGTATTTACACTTCATATATTTATCCCCATTGAAAACTTAACCTATATTGTCAACAATCACCAAAAAGGGGGAGATTGCAAGTGCATCTAGTGCCCCTTAGTGATTTTGGTGTATTGAAGACTTATAGGTTAAGGGACTAATGCATTTGTGAGTGTACACAGGTCTATAAGTCTATGAGGATTTTGATATTTATAGAGAAAGTCGACCCCTAAGAATGAATGTCTTCGACTGAAGACTTTGGCTTTCTGAAGACTTTGAAAGTGAAGAAATTTGTGTGACCGTGAAGACTTGATATTCATGCGAGGAACATGAAGCGTAAACACTTTTGTTTTCGTAGGTTAGTTTTCTCTTTCTTGAGTCATAGGAAACACCGTACTGTTAAAGGGGGTCGAGGTAAAACTAAGGAAAAGTTTCCATGTGATGCTCATCTCAAAATCCTACACCTACCAATCCTTTTGAGTGAAGCCATTGGAAATTTTATCTCATACAGTTCAGTCGATTTCTTCAGTGACAGAGACGAATATCTTCTGGTCTCTTGTAGCGACCCGACCCGAATGGATCAAGTCTCTGTGCTTTCGTGTCATCCCTGGATCGGTATGCTGACACACACAGTACTCGGAGGATTTATAACAGAGGTAAATCACATGTATAAACAACGTAAATACTATTACCTCAATCCAAAATATAGCGGAAGCAACAAGGTTGTGGATTCCCATCAACACCAACGCAAAGTTGAGTATAGGAAATCGTAACCCTAACGTATCACTTACTCGTCGTTCAAAAGTCTGCAACATGAAAAGTTGCAGCCCGAAAACGGGTCAGCACATGGAATATGCTGGCAATGTAACACATAGAGAATAATGAAATGAATAAGCCTATACTACATTCATATATGGCTGGTGGAAAGCTCTATAGTTACAGTTTTTGCGAAAAGCCAATTTTTCCCTACTACAAAGGAATAAATTTATTTAACTATCATGGTGGTTGTTAAACATTGAGAATGGTTGACAGCATCCTCAATCCCAATTAAAAAGTACTCATTAAACCCAACAAATTATATTAAGTAACGTGATGAGATCAACAGGATATCAAGGTACAAGATACTCAAAATTGTCCATAACCGGGGACACGGCTAATCATGATTAGTTTATACACACTGCAGAGGTTTGCGCACTATTCCCCACAAGACTCGATCGCCTCCGCTTGGTTCTCGCACTTCATGGTGTTTGAGAGACGGATGACCGAGACACAGTCTTTCGAGCGCTAGCACCTTACGATGGGTGGACCCGGTACACCTACATCCCCTACATCTGCTAGTCCACCACTATAAGAGTTCGCACGACTTACTCAACTATGCCAGAGCCCATAATGGCTTGTGGCTGCACACGGAAGTTTCTAGTTTGAATAATCTTATGATCCCTTTGAGCACAGGTGGCGGTCCATAGGAAGATCACACGGGTACCCCGGGATTTCCCAAAAAACCAGACAACACTGGGTTCCCCAGGTGCCTCAATCCACCCAGATGTGTGTTTAAGTTGCCACCTTAAATAAACCATTAATTAACACTCTCACATCTGTCATGGATATTCACTCACCCAATCCACGTCTACTAGCATAGCATGGCATAATAAGCAAACGTAGAAGTAACTCCCAAGGTTTCATAAGTAAAACAGGTAATAGGTACTACCTCCATCTACTTCCCATCCCACAATTTAATTAGATCCTAATCATGCAAGTGTTTGAGGATTGATCTAATGCATAAAACTGGGTAGTAGAAAAAGTATGATCAAGTGTTACTTGCCTGCAAAGTTGATGAAGATGATTCACACTCAAAACTCTTGATAGATCTACTCGTCACACTCCAGTCAATCTATCGTAATCAAGCAATAGTAACCACACATAAGCAATCACTCAAAAGATCGGAAGGATTCGAAGAAACAATTCGGAAAACGTCAAAACCAAATCTAATAACTCTTGCAGCATAAAACAATTTCTAACAGTACCAAAACCATGTGTATTTGGCCTTATCAGAAAGTTTAGGTCAAGAGCTTCGATTTGCAAAAAAAATCAACTCAAACGGAGTTATAAAACTCAAGTTATGCTCAAACGAAGTTTGAATTCAAATCTGATCTAATTCAAATTTTTAAAATTTCAAAAACATGTTTGAGTTGGATTACTGGATAGAGAGGATCGTGAACGAAGAAGTGGGCGTTGGTTTCATGGATTCCGACTTACGAGTAAAAAGTTATGAACGTTTGAAGATTAGGGACTACGGATAGGTCCATGACGAAAATTAAAAATAAAAAGAAAAATCTATCGAGCGAACGCTCGCTAAACAAAACCGGAAAGAAAAACCGGCGACAAAACCGATCTAGGTTTCGGAAAGAAAACCGAAACGGAAAACCGATCTAGAAAACGTGACGCGGCGCGGGGCTAGTACCTCGAAGAGGCGAGGGGCTCCGGCGGCGACGGCGTAGGGCGGCGGCGGCGGCAAGTGGCGGTGGCGGCAAGTGGCGGCGGCGGTGGCAAGGGGTGGCGGCGCGGTGTGGGCGGCGGCGTCTATGGCGGCGGGCGACTGCTGCTGCCGCTGCGGAGGAGAGGAGAGGAGAGTTGATTTGATGTGTTGGAGGGGGTGCTTGGGTATTTATATTGGGGAGGGAGGGTTTTGCTTGGGGTAGGAGGCAAGAAATAGATTAGGATTAGGAAACAAGAGGAATAGATCTAGGAATAGATACGGAATAAACGAAGTAGGAAAAGAGTCCTACTAGGACTTGGGAAAAAGGAGCGGCTCCTGGCTTGGTGCGTGGTGCGTGCGTGAGTTGGCCTTGTGGCCTTGACGGCCGGTGACTTCGGTGGCTTGGGCCTTTGGCCCAAGCTGTCAGATTTTTTAAAAAAATTTTCAGAGAACTTAAAATAAAAAAAAAACAAAATGACTAAAACTTTTATATAGGCATATAATATATCAAAATTTTCAGAAAACGATTTCCTACATGATGAACTTTATTCTAGCATTAAATAAAATACACACAAATTTAAATAAAGCAAAGAGTGCTTCTAGTCCAATAAATTCCAACAAAAATCATTTTTAAAATACCAAAATGACTTTAAATTAATTTCTCTCCAATTTTCTGATGTAGGGAATCATGTTACCCTATTTTCCATATATTTTATTTTTGGAGAAAAATAATTTGAATAAAACTCCAATAACTCCAAATTAAAAAATAAATTCAAAAGAACTTTGAACTTAATTCTTTGAAACTCCCAACTCATATTTCATATGTTTTGAAGAAGTCATTTTATCTTCGCTCGTGAAAATCATTGAGTTGCATAAAGTTTCAGAATTAGAACTATTCTCAAATGAAATTCAAATATTTTCAACACCCCTAGTCATTTAAATAAATGGAAGAAGTAATGTCATCTTCTCTAAAGGGTTTTGTGATGAAAAGAATTTGAATTACAGAAGATAATAAAAGCAAAATGAAAGTTTGGGAAAGTCCTTTTATTCCCTCTCATCTAACTTTCGAAAAGTTTCGAATTCACTCACTTTCAGTCAATCAATCAAGCAATCAATCAAATCTATCTATTTGTTTATAACATTCCAAAATTTAGAATTTTGGGATGTTACATCTCTGAGAAATTTGTTCTGACTGAGGAGTTAGGAATTCGCCAGCGCGGATTGCCTACAAGTGAGGAACATGATAGCCCTGAGGAATTTGATACTCAAATATCCGACCGTTGCTATGCTACGCGCTAGCTGTCCCAAAATATCTACCCACCTAACGGTCATATCATTGAAGGGCATTTATGTCTTATCATGTCGGGCTGCTCCCTAGGCTATAAATAGCTACCCCCTACAACCACTAGTTGGTTGGCTGCTCCAAGAGGAACTGACACTTGTCATTGAGAGCATCCCATCCTCCGAGGACTTTGAGCGAAAATCATCAAGTGAGGAAAACCCAAACCCAAGCGCCTACGAACCCAAAGTGATTGAGCATCACTAAAGAGATTGTTCCTGTGTGGAACTGATGCTTGTTACCCTTGAGGACTGTGCATCCTCCAGACAGTTAGGCATCATGGTCAAGAGCATCCAAGAGGAAATTGTGGATTTCCGAGTGATCGAGTCTGTGAAGGTTTGGAAGTCACCTGAAGACTTACCACAAGTGATTGGGCGAGGTCTGTGTGACCTTAGCTCAAGGAGAATATGGTGAGGACTGTGTGTCCTTAGGTTTAAATACCTAGCCGCTCCAACCAGACATACGACTGCCACAACAGTTGGAGCTGGTCTACCAAATCACTGTCTTCACCGAGCTATGGGTTCTATTTCCTCAACCCTTCCATTTCCTCATTCATATACTGTTGTACTTGATCGTTACTGTTTGAAGACTTTGACTGAAGACTTTCTTAGTTTCCTCAGTTCTAGTTCTTCAGTCACTTTGTCATCAGCCTGCTTATCCTGTGTTTACATTACTTCTACTCTGTGCTTGTTTTCATCTCATCATGATGACTGTGCTACTTCTCTGCTATGCTTGCATCTGAGTACTTATTCTGCTGCTAGTTGTTCATGACTTAGGAATTTCCTCACCTTGAAATTCCTTAGTGACGAATTTGTAAAAATCGCCTATTCACCCCCCTCTAGTCAATATAACGCACTTTCAGGAAGTCCGGTGCTCATGGTGGTGGAGCCTCCTTCTTCCCTTGACGTTGTCCCTTCCTCTCAAGTGTGGAGAAATAATGGAGATGGTCTTGGATGTGTTGGTGATGAAAGAGAGGTGATGGAGAGAGGAGGCGGTGGCTAGGGTTGAAGAGATGTATATAGGGCACCTCCTCGGTCTCTTCCGTTGATGTGATGCATCCAAGGGCTCAAGATGAGCCTTATCCTCTCCAAGACCCTTCATTATGAGCCAAGGATCCTGTGGGAACAATTGGGGATGAAATCAGTGAAGAATTCCGTCTGGAAGGGCAACTTTCGGAGCTGGACATCAAATGACCGCCGGAACGACCGCACGCGGTTGTTTGGAATGTCGTCTTTTACTCTGACCTTTTTAGGTAAAACGGCGGCCAAATCTTCATACGAACTCGGAATTTGACGTTCTTGGGCTCGTTAGATTCATATGAATGACACCGATCCATTTCTGGTCTTAGATCATGATTTGGAGAACTTTGGGAAATGACTTTCTCCAACCTCCAAGATGGAAGTCTGCCTCCTCGGTGTCTCCGTATCGAACCCATCCTTGGTCCTTTGATCCTGCTTGGTCTTAGGTTGCTCCAAAACACCTGTAGAAACAAGAAAACAAGGAAACTAATAAAAACCAAATAAAATACTAAATGTGCAATGCTCACAAGAGAAAGTCTAAATACTGGTAAACATGCATAATGGACAACTATTTGGTTCAATGGGACATGATATATAAAGAGAACATGCCACAAATGATCTCTAAATATGCGTAAAATATAGAGCCATCAACCTCCCCACGCTTAAACCTTGCTCGTCCTCGAGTAAGAAGGTTGAGTACCAAAAATCTCAATGCTACCAACTCTAAAGCGTACATTGAACCAAACCCTAAAAGTGATATCCATGTTTATCGTGCAAGCATGCAAAAATTAACCAGCAAAGGAGTAATACAAGCTATCCTCCTAGTTCCATTGCCATGGAGGTTAAGAAAGAGGAAAATGTTTTTGTGGAGCCCAAATTCCCATTACCAAAGGTTTAGAAAGAAGGTCAATATTATGTTAGGACACAACAGTGACAATCATAGACAAAAATAAATCAAGCTTTAGTGATCGCAACCAACCCAAGGCATACCAAGTACAATAGAAAGATCATTTGTTTGCATTATTCCACCGCTCAACTACCTATGCAACACTAAGCGCAAGCCTGTGCCTCACACTTAAGGGAATGATAGAAAATGGTTGGGTTTGAAGAAGTCAAAAATAAAGAAAGTCTTGCGTTAACGCAACTGACCATTAGGCAATGGAGAAGGCCCTATGATCGATGTCAACATAGGGAGTAGTGATCGCCATGCAACTAGGATTGCACATAGAGATATGAATATATGAAAGCTCTCCTATGGACTAAGTGGGGGTGCGTCCAACACTGGTACGCGTCGGTGCTATACAAACGGTTTTTAACCCCTTTTCGCGACAGCATTTGGAACCGTCGCCAAGTGAGTGTGGGCGATAGGGGGGTCCTTCACACACAACCCAGAAAACGTCAGGGATAGGCCCTCCTAGGACACCAAATGAGCTCGTGTGCGAGCGGGCGAGGCATCGAAACCCAATCATTTCCGTAGGTATGTACATCCCACACGGTGAATCCTAGGAACATTTCCGTAGGTATGTATATCACACACAGTCAATCCAAGGAATACGTTTCCGTTCTTATGTACATCCCACATAGTCAATCCAGGGAAAACATTTCCGTTCTTATGTACATCCCACACAGTCAATCCAGGGAAAATGTTTCCGTTCGTATGTACATCCCACACAGTTTTATGTCTAGGCTCATGTGTGAAAGGTGTAACTATCACACACGCTCTGCCTTGGTTAACTGTTTGCTTTTATCAACTACATCGCACACGATTTGATGAAGAAAACTGTGTGGCATTGGCTACCCATCACAAGCGCTTTTACTGCTAGAATCGTTTGCAAAGTTCCATGACACATTTAGCAGGTTTATTAGTTTACAATTAATAATTCCAGTATGACGCAAATTCACATTTCATATCGAACAACCGTTTGCCAATTTCATATCAGGCACATAAATATATTATAACATCACAGTAAGATAGCTACATGAAAACAACACAGTACAACATATAGCTAGTTCAACTTCATAAGAACAATATATTCATTTCCCTAATCGAGATCATCCAGGCTCGTCTTATCCACCTCTGCTTTCAGTTCATTAAGAACCTATTTTGCACTGGCCAACTGGGAAAGTGCCTCCTCCTTTGCCAACACCATCTTAGTAAAGTCTGATTTAAAAAATATGAGCTCATTCTCCACCTTCCTATTTTTATCCAGCATCTTCAAATATTCTTCAGCATTGACAACACTTTCTCTGTTCTCTTCCTCATACATGCTCCAGAGCTTCGCTAGGCACATCTTCAAAGACTGTGGCCACTCTTGATCAACCCACTCCAAGTAAGAACACTTCCGTTCATCCTATAATATTTAAAACTAGATCAGTAACAATTGTAGGGGAAATGGGTTTATAGCAACATAGAAAATCGCCAATGCTTATTTTGAAAAACTGAAGAAACATGTTAATTATGACATATCTTCTCAAAAAGATCAATGTGCAAATGAATTAATTGCTACTAAGACAACAATCAAATTCTGGAACATCGGAAGCTATAATTAACTACAACAATGCTACAAGTTCTTATTCATGTACAATAAATAACAAATTGAACATTTCATGAGGAAGGTAAATATAACTGCAACAGCATAGCTACAGTGTTTGGATGACAACAAATTGATAGTAATAGGTGTGTACATGCACAAATTTAGTAAAATAGAACTAATAGCACTAAGGCCGTCCACTATGTATGCATAAATTGGTGTAAAGACAACTGTTGCTACATCTCACACTGGTGCCCTGCACTGGCGAGCCGATGCAGCGGAAAAAATTCAGGGACCTGGACTCCGGAGCACCTAGTTGCTCCGATGCCCAGTTCCTTCGTGCCATAAAGATTTATTATTTTACTGCTTGGCTGCTCGTATGTGTGGACCAAAGTTGGCAGCACAAACTGCTGAAGTGGTGCCAAATAATTTTCTAATGGCAGCGCTGATTAGATGGCAACAGTTTTAGATACTAGGTACAAACTGTCACACTGTCTTAGGATGTGTTTGGTTGAAGGTGTGGTATGAATGGATTGGGACCGTGACAGTGTCTGAATCACATCTAAAAAATGGTTTGTAAAAATTAAGGAGGGTCTAACCTTCTTTGCACATGCCAGAAACTTCCTCCCACTGTCCACAGATTTGTAAAAATTAACGCAACTAGCTTCACGCATGGAGATTGATGGTGACAATGAGCAGATAGATCTTCAGCCACCCTGCTCCATTTGTTGCCACTGATGGTCATAGGGAGCTACGAGAGGAAGAAATGACTCAAATCGACTGCCGGGTAAAAATCATTCATTCCAAGTCATAGCCCGAGAGAGAGAGAAGAGAGGCATACCCGATGGTGAAGGAGTCTTCGCCGGAGGAGGAACTGCTGCAGAGGTCTTTGAATAAGACCATAGTGACCCCGGCGGTAGGATGCGAGACGACGAGAGTGAGGAAGCGGCTATAGCTTAGGAAGGAAGGAAGGAAGGAAGGAGGAAACAGGGGAAATATGACTTGTGGTCGGGGAGAAAAGGGGGTGGGGAAGGGGGAGGGGCGGGTTAGATATTTGGCGGTAGGCCAAAATTTTGGAAATGTGGAGGGAAACTTTGCGTGCGGTGCCGCCGGACCATTCACTTTGAATGATTGTGTGCATCGCAAACGATTCTTCTACTTTACGCGCATGGGATGAGTTTGATAATTCAAATTTTGGTGGAAATTTCCCCGGGTATGTCATTGCATAATTTAACATCGCTTGCTAATTTGGGCACAAAAAAGTACTGAATCGAGCAATTTTAGTAATTAAACAGAGCCAGTTGACCTAAACATTGCTCTAATGAAAGACCAACATTAAAAACAAAGCCTAAGTACGCATAATTTTAACAAATCCGCTGCCCCGCCAGCCTATGCATCACCAGTGTGAGATGAGAGGTCGATGACTTGTCCTGGTGACATGCCGCCGTTGGTGGACTCCGAGTCCCCCTATTTGAAGTCAACCGTGTCCTCATCCCCGTCCTCAATGCCGCCCTCAAGGTTGTAGTACTTGTAGTAGTGGCTGCGCCAGATCTCGCGTTGGTCACCAACGATTCCTTGACGGACAGACTCTTCTCTACCTCGACCTCGTCCACGTGCAACTACTCCTCCTAGCGCTTCTCGATCTCCGCCGCCTCCTGCATCTCCAGCTCCCGCTCGGCGACCTCATGAGGAAGCAGGTGCTCCATGGCCACTGCCGCCTTTTCAGACGTGGGTTGCATGCTGGAGTCCGAGGTGGCCTGGAATATCTTGGCGTGTGCATCCTCGATCTTGGCGTGGATGGCCTTGACCCGGGCCAGGGCGACATCAGCGGCACGGATGGCAGCTCGAGCGCACTCGGCATTTACAGCCGCCGTTGCAGTAGTAGCTGCAGCTATCTCGGCTGCTGCAGCTGCCCTATCGGCTGCCGGAGACGCCCTGTCGGCTACTGCAGACGCCCTCTCGGCGAAAGCGGCCGCGCTCAATGCGGATGCGGCGGAACTCTCGGCGTGGCGCCACGCTCTGCCTTGAGCGGCGGCGCTTCGGGGGGACGCCATCTTTGCAAGAAGGTGCGGAATGGGGATCGGGATTCGTGGATTCGGGGGTTGCCGGCACTGGAGCAGACGAGCCGGTGAAGCTTAAGGAAGGAGACTTAAATAGACCCAAATATTTTCATCGCAAACGGTTCCTAGAAAACAACTGTGTGATGTTGTAGATATTTTTTATTAGCTTGAAAGACGAATTTGGATTAAAGTGGCAACGGATGGTGTTTTAAATGAACGAGAAATTTTGTAGTACTAATACAACTGTCATGTCAAATTTTGGAAAATTTCAGGGGTCATTTGAACTTTTAAGACATTTAAGTGATGTTCTAGCCAGTAATGACTGTAACTGAAATTTGAACTACCTGTACATGCAATAGCTAACCATAATGGCTTCAAAATTAATATTTTGTGTACTAATGTGCGATTTAATTCCATGTGCAGTAAATTGGAAGGATTTTTCAAACATATTGGTCTAACGGCTATGACACAATTAAGCATGGAGTGCCATGGCATTTAAATTCCAAAAAATAAAAAAAATAACAAAAACACATGAAACCTTGGTTCATGTAATGTCATGCCACAAAGATGATGTGGTAAAAAATTTGGCATGTGTGACGAAAGTTTGGACACACACCCCTCACAAACCGGAGCAACTCACTAGAAGACTCATGGTTCCGAGAGGGAACAATGCATGTTTGATGACGTACGGGAGATAGCTTCCTCTTACGGCCTTCAAATTTTTTCTACGTGTAACGTGCACTAATACAACTGTCATGTGAAAATTTGGAGAATTTCAGGGGTCATTTGACCTTTTGAAGACATTTAAGTGATTTTCTAGCCATTTAATGACCGTAATTCAAATTTGAACTACATCTACATGCAACGCCTAACCATAACGGTTTGAAAAATCATATCTGCGTACTTTTGTGTGAGTTAATTCCATGTGCAGTAAATTAGAAGGAGTTTTCGAACATACTTCTCTCACGACATGGACACATGCATATGTATGCATGGAGTGACATGGCATTTAAATTCCAAAAAAATAATAAAATATCAGAAACACATGAAACCTTGGTTGATGTAATGTCATGCCACCAAGGTGATGTGGTAAAAAATTGGCATGTTTGACGAAAGTTTGGACACACACCCCTCACAAACCGGAGCAACTCACTAGAAGGCTCGTGGTTCAATGCATGTTTGATGACGAGCGGGAGATAGCTTCCTCTTACGGCCTTCAAATTTTTCTATGTTTAACGTGCACTACTACAACTGTAATGTGAAAATTTGGAAAATTCTAGGGGTCAGTTGACCTTTTAAAGACACTTAAGTGATTTTATAGCCATTTAATGACCGTATTTAGAATTTGAACTACATCTACATGCAACGCCTAACCATAACGGTTTGAAAAATCATATTTGCATACTTGTGTGCGAGTTAGTTCCATGTGCAGTAAATTAGAAGCAATTTTCAAACATATTTGTCTCACGACATGGACACATGCATATGTATGCATGCAGTGACATGGCATTTTAATTCCACAAAATTAAGAAAATATCAGAAACACATGAAACCTTGCTTGATGCAATGTCATGCCACCAAGATGATGTGGTAAAAAATTGGCATGTTTGACGAAACTTTGGACACACACCCCTCACAAACCGGAGCGACTCACTAGAAGGCTCGTGGTTCCGAGAGGGAACAATGCATGTTTGATGACGAACGGGAGATAGCTTCCTCTTACGGCCTTCAAATTTTTTCTATGTTTAACGTGCACTACTAAAACTGTAATGTGAAAAACTGGAAAATTCTAGGGGTCATTTGACCTTTTAAAGACATTTAAGTGATTTTCTAGCCATTTAATGACCGTAATTCAAATTTGAACAACAGCTACATGCAACGTCTAAGCATAACGGTTTGAAAAATCATATTTGTGCACTTGTGTGCGAGTTAATTCCATGTGCAGTAAATTAGAAGGAATTTTCAAACATATTTGTCTCACGACATGGACACATGCATATGTATGCATGGAGTGACCTGGCTATCGGCGTTCTGGGAACGAGGGTCCCCAGACTTTCCTCGGCTGCGCCCACAAAGATGGCTAAGCAAAGAGTCAGACGCCCATCTTCGTCAACAAGGCACCCAAGACCCTCGCGAGGGTCCAAGCCTCGCGAGACGGACGATGTAAGACCTCCTCTGGAGTGGCCTAGCCAGGCAGACTCACGAGGAGCGGGGATATCAAGGGGAGGCAAACCTCACGAGGCTCTCATGATGTGAGCCATGACGAACGGCACCAGGCGGGCGCCAGTGCATGCAGCGTCTCTATTTCCTCTTTGCTGCTAAGGAGGCCAGCGCAGGCAAAGAGTACCGAGGCATCAGGCAAAGGTTGCCATATTGGTGCAACGAGACCAAGATCGGAGGATGGCAAGGCGGAGGTCATCGTGGAGCCCAAGACGGCGTCACCCCAGAGCTTTTTGCAGGCGAAGACCGCTTTTGTCAGGGTAGCTTTTACTAGCTGTCCCCCTTCAAATTTGCCCGCCGTTGTTGGCTCCCTTCCCGCTCAATATTTGGGAAGAGGACCAGGGCCTCTATAAATAGGGCTAGCCACCACAGTAGGAGGCAACGGATCCCGAACTAGTTCAGATCATCCTCAACTACACAAGCACACGGGCACCTCAACCTCAGGAGGCTGTTCTTCCCTTGTAATTTTCATCATCAGCCCAAGAGGCAATCCACCACCACCACACTGGGGTAGGGTATTACACCACAACGGTGGCCCGAACCAGTATAAACCCCGTGTCTTTCTATGTTGCAGGTTCGTCGAGTTCATCCGTGAGATCTTAGCGAGCTAGAGCGTAGATCGGTAGGAGGGAGAGACTTCGCGCGCACCCCAGTGTTCGAACCTTAAGGGTTTGCCGGAACCCCACATCCGACAATGGCATTTTAATTCCAAAAAATTTAAAAAATATCATAAACACATGAAACCTTGCTTGATGTAATGTCATGCCACCAAGATGATGTGGTAAAAAAAATTGGCATGTTTGACTAAAGTTTGGACACACACCCCTCACAAACCGGAGCAACTCACTAGAAGGCTCGTGGTTCCGAGAGGGAACAATGCATGTTTGATGACGTACGGGAGATAGCTTCCTCTTACGACCTTCAAATTTTTTCTACGTTTAACGCGCACTACTACAACTGTAATGTGAAAATTTGGGAAAATTCTAGGGGTCATTTGATGTTTTAAAGACATTTAAGTGATTTTCTAGCCATTTAATGATCGTAATTCAAATTTGAACTACATCTACATGCAACGCCTAACCATAACGGTTTGAAAAATCATATTTGTGTACTTGTGTGCGAGTTAATTCCATGTGCAGTAAATTAGAAGGAATTTTCAAACACATATGTCTCACGACATGGACACATGCATATGTATGCATGGAGTGACATGGCATTTTAATTCCACAAAATTAAGAAAATATCAGAAACACATGAAACCTTGCTTGATGTAATGTCATGCCACAAAGATGATGTGGTAAAAAAATTGGCATGTTTGATGAAAGTTTGGACACACACCCCTCACAAACCAGAGCAACTCACTAGAAAGCTCGTGGTTCCGAGAGGGAACAATGCATGTTGGATGACGAACGGGAGATAGCTTCCTCTTACGGCCTTGAATTTTTTTTCTACGTTTAACATGCACTACTACAACTGTAATGTGAAAATTTGGAAAATTCTAGGGGTCATTTGATCTTGTAAAGACATTTAAGTGATTTTCTAGCCATTTAGTGACCGTAATTCAAATTCGAACTACATCTACATGCAACGCCTAACCATAACGGTTTGAAAAATCATATTTGTGCACTTGTGTGCGAGTTAATTCCATGTGCAGTAAATTAGAAGGAATTTCCAAACATATTTGTCTCACGACATGGACACATGCATATGTATGCATGGAGTGACATGGCATTTTCATTCCAAAAAATTTAAAAAAAATATCATAAACACATGAAACCATGCTTTATATAATGTCATGCCACCAAGATGATGTGGTAAAAAAATTGGCATGTTTGACGAAAGTTTGGACACACACCCCTCACAAACCGGAGCAACTCACTAGAGGCTCGTGGTTCCGAGAGGGAACAATGCATGTTTGATGACGAACGGGAGATAGCTTCCTTTTACGGCCTTGAAATTTCTTCTATGTTTAACATGCACTACTACAACTGTAATGTGAAAATTTGGAAAATTCTAGGGGTCATTTGACGTTTTGAAGACATTTAAGTGATTTTCTAGCCATTTAATGACTGTAATTCAAATTTGAACAACATCTACATGCAACGACTAACCATAACGGTTTGAAAAATCATATTTGTGTACTTGTGTAGGAGTTAATTCTATGTGCAGTAAATTAGAAGGAATTTTCAAACATATTTGTGTGACGAAATGGACACATGCATATGTAGGCATGGAGTGACATGGCATTTTAATTCCAATTTTTTTTAAAAAAATAAGAAACACATGAAACCTTGCTTGATGTAATGTCATGCCACCAAGATGATGTGGTAAAAAAATTGGAGATAGCTTCCTCTTACGGCCTTCAAATTTTGGACACACACCCCTTACAAACCGAGCAACTCACTAGAAGGCTCATGGTTCCGAGAGGGAACAATGCATGTTTGATGACGAACAAGAGATAGCTTCCTCTTACAGCCTTCAAATTTTTTCTACGTTTAACGTGCCCTACTACAACTGTATGTGAAAATTTGGAAAATTCTAGGGGTCATTTGAACTTTTAAAGACATTTAAGTGATTTTCTAGCCATTTAATAATGACCATAATTCAAATTTGAACTACATCTACATGCAACGCCTAACCATAACGGTTTGAAAAATCATATTTGTGTACTTGTGTGCGAGTTAATTCCATGTGCAGTAAATTAGAAGGAATTTTCAAACATATTTGTCTCACAACATGGACACATGCATGTGTATGCAAGGAGTGACATGGCATTTTAATTCAAAAAATTTAAAAATATCATAAACACATGAAATCTTGCTTGATGTAATGTCATGTCACCAAGATGATGTGGTAAAAAAATTGGCACGTTTGACGAAAGTTTGGACACAAACCCCTCACAATCCGGAGCAACTCACTAGAAGGCTCGTGGTTCCGAGAGGGAACAATTCATGTTTGATGACGAACGGGAGATAGCTTCCTCTTACAGCCTTCAATTTTTTCTATGTTCAACATGCACTACTACAACTGTAATTTGAAAATTAGGAAAATTCTATGGGTCATTTGACCTTTTAAAGACATTTAAGTGGTTTTCTAGCCATTTAATGACCGTAATTCAAATTTGAACTACATCTACATGCAACGGCTAACCATAACGGTTTGAAAAATCATATTTTTTTACTTGTGTGCGAGTTAATTCCATATGCAATAAATTAGGAGGAATTTTCAAACATATTGGTCTCACGACATGGACACATGCATGGAGTGCCATGGCATTTTGATTCCAAAATATTAAAAAATGATCAGAAAAACACGAAACCTTGCCAGATGTAATGTCATGCCACCAAGATTATGTGGTAAAAAAATTGGCCTGTTTGACGAAAGTTTGGACACACCCCCTCACAAACCGAAGCAACTCACTAGAAGGTCCGTGGTTCCGAGAGGGAACAATGCATGTTTGATGACCAACGGGAGATAACTTCCTCTTACAACCTTCAATTTTTTTTCAACGTTTAACGTGCACTAATACAAGAGTCATGTGAAAATTTGGAAAATTTCAGGGGTCATTTGACCTTTTAAAGACATTTAAGCGATTTTCTGGCCATTTAATGACCATAATTCAAATTTGAACTACATCTACATGCAACGGCTAACCATAACGGTTTGAAAAATCATACTTTTGTGTACTTGTGTGAGAGTTAAAAAATCAGCAGATTATGTAAATATCTAGTGTTCAAAAAAGAAAATGTAAACATCTCGCAAGACGACTGGCCCCCACACGACTGGCACTCTATCTCGCGGCTCGAGGTTTGGTATGTGAGTGGCGGGGATCATTAATCAGACACGGTTCTGTATTGGAAACCGTCAGTTATTATGTTCACACACAGATTTTGCTGCAGGAATCGTGTGTAATTCAAACTACAGTACTCGTAAATTCCGGCGACCGGCATGTGTACTATTCTCGTCGATCTAGATTCCGGCCGCCAATAAATACTACCTTGCTCACGTCGTCCTGCCTGCATTCTCATCTACATCCTCCCCTCGCTCGCCCTCTCTCTCTCTCTCTCTCTCAAATCTCTGCCATGACGCCGCCGGTCTGCCCACGCGCCGACGAGGACCCCTACGCTCCGCCGGACGAGGTTGCACCGGACCCCCCAACTTTAGATTGATTTCGGGGCCAGTACAATCTTTGTCTGTGGAAGTCGCTGCCGCCGGCTAAGAAAGCCAGGCAAGTGGCGTTCAATAAGGAGATGGCGGAGGAGGAAGCCAGGTACGAGGCGGCCTGTGAAGCCCGTGATGCCGCCTGGAAAAAGGAGGCAGCGAAGCTTTGGGGGCGGGCGCGTCGTTGTGCGGAGGAGGTGTACGAAGACGGGTACTTCGCGAGGAAGGTCAAAGGCGCTGGGCGCCTCGTCGCTGCATAGAGGTGGGCCAATAAGCTCCAGCATGCCACTGACGAGGAGCTCCTGTGGGCGCCCAACGAAATGGCAAGATTGTTCGCGCTCGTCCGCCAACAAGAGGCAGATAGGTACGTTAAGCGATGTGAGGCGGAGTACTGCCTCCGCACTGGGAAGGCGCCGCGCACCCGGGAGCTACTGGTGAGGGGCTGCCGGAATACTGGCCCCAGGAGGGATTATTAGTTTTGGTATTGTTCGTTTTCAATTTTATGCGTTGTACCTAGTAGTTAAGTATCATCACGTATATGTGATGATATTATATACTCCCTCCGTTCCTTGATATAGGGTGTATAGTTTTCTTGCACGAATATTAACGCACGGGCTGGGAGGGGAGATTTCGTTAGTTTTGGACGTAAAAGCCCCTGCTGCAAACACGTGAGACTAGAGAGAAAAATAGGAAAATCACGATCCTCTCTATCCCGTGCAGTTTGCTTCCTTATTTAGCCCGACAAATCCCACAATATCCACAATAAAAGGACAGCAAAGACGATGTAATCTTCTCTTTCCAAACAAACCTACATCACATGCACAACATGCATATACGAGATGGGGATTTGCCATCTTTTTTCTAGGAAGGTCATGCGTGGGCTGTAGCTAATGGAGGGGTAAAAGTGTCAACTAAAGGGATACACCTTATAATATAAACTTTTTCACGAAAAACTATACACCCTATATCAAGGAACGGAGGGAGTATATATATACATACATACATATATATATATATATATACATATACATGCCGTCTATTCTACAGTCGATGATAGAATAATATTCTGCAATAATCTCGTACTGCCCGGAATAAAGATCTTTTTCGTAAAGTCGGTAATGCTCTTCTGTACTTGCGTAGTAATTCACTAATAGATTCTAAAACGTTAATTGGAATCGCGCAAATGATATACCGGTCGAAAGCAACAGAAAATTCTCAACTTTTTTATATTGTAACTTGCTTCACTTTTTTATTTTTTATTATGAATTTTCAAAAAATAGAAATCATCACAAAGCTGAATGAAAACTGTGTTGAACGAAATTCTTTAACCACTTATCGGAATATAGCAAATGATATACCGTTGAAAAGCTACTGAAATTTACAAACATTTTCATGTTTTAAGTTTTTTTCAAATTTTGCACAGTTTTGGAACAGTTTTGAAAATACTAAAAAACTGTTTTATTAAAAGATGATCATGGACCATTTTTGGATATCGGAATGATGCAAATGATATGGCGTTGGAAATGTACTGAAATTCCCATCTTTTTCGTGTATTAATGTTTTTCAAATTTTACATAATTTTTGAGCAGTTTTGAAAATACCGAGATTCATTCAAAATAGACGAACAGTAATTATATATTAATTTTTTAACCACTTCTCGGAATAGCGCAAATTATATACCATTGGAAAGCTACTGAAATTTAAAAATGTTTTTTTCTAAGTTTTTTCAAATTATGCATAGTTTTGAAACAGATGAAAATACTAAATATTAGATCTATTAAAATATGATCATGATGTTCTTTGGACCTTGGAATGATGCAAATGATATGGCGTCGGAAAGGTATTGAAATTTAGCAAATCTTTGTGTTTTAACATTTTTCTAATTCTTCACGGTTTTTGAACAATATTCAAAATACCAAGATTTTTCCTGTTACAAGGAAACATAGTATTGTACTTCTGTGGAATATGAGTTTCGTGCTGCCCGACAATAAAGAAGTTTTTGTACTGCTCAAAATGATTAAATTGTACTGCCCATAATTTTTTCAGATAACTAAAATTCCCTCGACATGCACGCTGTACTTCTGTGTATATGAGTTTCGTACTGCCCGTTAATAATAATAATAATTGTACTGCTCAAAATAAATAAATTGTACTGCTTGGATTTTTTTAAAAGAACACAACTTTGCCTTGTACTTCTGTGGAATACGAGTTTCGTACTGCTCTGCAATAATTTTTTTGTATTACTCAAAATGATTAAATTGTATTGCTCGTAAATTATTTTACATAACTCAGCTTCCTTCGACATGTATCTTGTACTTCTTAGGGATATCAGTTTCGTACTTCTTGATCTTATAGGGTTTGTACTTCTCAATTACACAATTTTTATTAAGGCTAGTTTTGCATTTTTCGTGACCGCTTGGCAAAATAAGGTATTACCTTTGCTTGGATGTAGTGATTTTCTGTGTTGCTCTGCACCGCCGCTTCAAGATATTCTCAGATCGCTACTCTTCACTACAAAGAACCTTTTGCACTTCCCTAAGCTTGTTAATTCCATGACTCCAAGTAGCAGCTGCAAAAGATGAGTACCAAATAAGCATAAAGGACACCTGTCTTGCTACTTCAAACTACTCGGTACTTCTCTCGGTGTAACTATGGTACTGCCTCCCTAGCAGGAATAATTCTCAGCAGTACTTCCTCGCCGCATCTTTGTCTTTGCTCATACTTCTACCTAAATATTGTATGTACTTCCCATTATCGCTACCTTTGTACTTCCCGTAATTCTCCACTCAATAGGTCAAAATTTCATTCAATCTCCTCGCCGCCCGCCGGAGTAAAAAGAATGCCACAGAATGCCACGATGAAGAGAAGTACATTTGTACCTGGCACCTCTCGCTGGAGAAGGAGCTCGTGCTTGTGCTCGACGCTGGAACCCGTAATAACCCCGCACCCATAGAAGGTGGTTAACTGGGGCGCCGCCGCCGGTCGAGATCTCGTCGATCTCGCGTCGCACGCTGCTCTGTCCTCGCCGTCGGAGGGGAACCAGGGGCAGCCTCACCAGGAGAAGAAGGAGGTTAACCGGGGAGGGAGGTGCGCGCGGCGGGGTGGGATGGATCGCCGAGGGAGGGAGAGGTGCGCGGCGGGGGTGGGATGGCTCGTCGGGGAGGGAGAGGTGCGCGGCGGGGGTAGGATGGCTCACCGGGGAGGGAGGTGCGCACAACGGGGGTGGGATGGTTCGCCTGGGAGGGAGAGGTGCGCGCGGCGGGGGTGGGATGGTTCGCCGGGAGGGAGAGGACGGGATCGGGGGTGGGGAGGTGGCGGCGGGATCGGGGGATCTGTTTTTGGGATCCGGGCAGGTGTTGCCTGGTCGGGTCGGTCTCCGATTCAAAACTACCTTATATCGGGGCTTGACTATTGTAGAATAAACAGTGCTAGAATATATATATATATATATATATATATATATATATATATATATATATATTCTGTGATGAACTAATGAACAATTAATATATATATATATATATATTATGAATTCCATTTTCTATCTGTTTTTGTATACTAATTTGAATCTAGCTGTTATCTTCCACATATACAGAATGGAAAGCGTATATACACACATTGAAACAAAACATATAAGAACAGAAAACATAGTACACACATTGAAACGGAGGAATAAACAGAGCAATACTATGATTGCTATGAATACATAGCTATCCACGTCGAGACGACTCAGCAAAATAAAACGCGTCCATGAGACCATGACCAACCGCCCTTGCCTACGGTAGCTCTTGGCTCCGCCTGAACTTGTGCAGGCGTTCGTCCAAGCGGTCAACATGCTCGCGGTACATCGGGAGCCTGATCTCGAGCTCCAAGTTGGATACTTCATCGGAGATCACCAGCTTGAGGATGCGATGGCCATGTTCCTCTACTGCGTCCAGGTGGACACCTGGGCCAAGGAGGCAGTCGAGCCTACCGACCAACGCATTGGCATTGAGCGGGCCGCGTACAAGGCGAACGACGTGACCCATGCGAACGGCACGCCGGGCGTCCGGTGCAAGTACGACACGGTCGGCCTCTGGTGCAAGTACGGCGCAGAGGGCCTCTGCCCACTCCTGGCGAGGAATGGGGGTACTGACAGGACGTGTACCCAGCTGCGATGCCGTGTCAACAGCAGGCAAGCGTCAATGGATACGCTCTTGCTGTGCGGCATGCCGTGCCTCTCACTCTGCGATGCTCCAACGGTCTCGCCATGCGGCGAACTGCAGCCAATCAGCGTGGACGCGCTAGCTTGCTCTGCAGCGCCATCGATCAAGTTGTGCGGCGAGCTGCAGCCTGTCGGCGCTTACATGCCTATCTTGATCCGCGGCGCTCAAGCACCATGCGCCAAAGATCTGCTCAACCCTGGAGCTAGCTTGCTCTGCGGCGCCATCGATCTTATTAGAAGCAATCGTCTGTGTTATTATCGGTGTTCGCACACATTTCTGATTACAGACCTGTTTGCCGCATATCACACACATCTTGTTATATTGAACCGTTTCTGTTTGTTCATCCAAGTGAACCGCATGCCGTATATCGCACACACGTTGATCTGGCTGACCGTTTCTTTTGTGTTGCCTAAGCACAAAAAGTTCATCCGAGTGAACCGTATGCTGTATATCGCACACACCTCCATCTGGATGCCCATTTCTTTTGTTCCTCCTCATCGCAAACAGTTAATTGAACTGAACCATATGCCCTGCATCGCACACGCAACTAAAATCTGAACCGTGTTTGATGCGTCCTCCATTGCAAAAGTTTTGCACCCTTTTTGACGGTTTTTTACACCACCGTTTGCGATTATTGCATCACACACAGTTTCGTCGAAGGGTCTCTGATCATAGTGTCGCGTTAGCAGCATCCTGTAGTAGTGCAACTTGCTTGCTCATGAAGATCTCGAGCTTTTGAGGATGCTCGTCATCGGAATATACAAGCCAAGTTCTATAATGTAGGTTCCCCACTAGTATGAAACATATGAAGCTTATGAAATTTTCTACTTTATAATGCATGAAGTGGTGCTACTTTGAAGCACAAGTATATACTAAAAAGGATAATGGTGCTGCTCCTTCTCTCTTCCTCTCCTTTTTATTTTCATTTTTCTATTTTTTTCTTTGTTTCCTTTCTTTGTGGTACCTCGGTGGTGCATCTTTTATTTTGTCTTATTTTCTTATTTTCTTCTCTCTCTTTTTTTGGTAGGAGCAACTCCTTACAATGATGAACACTACACTTTACAATGACACACTTCAACTGAATGTAATCATAACTCAAAACTGAAGTCATGAGAGAAACTCTATATGATGAATGCCTCCGGCAGTGTACAATATGTGCAATGATTCGGCGTAGCATATATATCAAAAAACGGACAAGCCATAAATATATCGAGCTAGCCATACTATGACATGCAAGGCAAATGAAAACATGTCTCTAATCATGTAATGTAAAATGTTGGTAGTGCATGGCGATATGCTCGGAATAGCTATGAAAATGCCATGTAGGTAGGTATGGTGGCCATTTTGTGCAGATGATGTATTTTACGTGTAGGAGAACAAGAGAAAGTTCTCCCACGGGTTTGTATGTACCTGTGAAGTTTTTTCCAAGTCCAAATGTGAGAGTGGGCAATTGATGTCTACTACGCAACTTTTATTTTTGTAGACATTGTTGGGCCTCCAAGTGTAGAGTTTTTTAGGAAAGCAACAAATTTCCCTCAAGTGGATGACCTAAGGTTTATCAATCTGTGGGAGGCATAGGATAAAGATGGTGTCTCTTAAACAACCCTGCAATCAAATACAAAGAATCTCTTGTGTCCCCAACACACCCAATACAATGGTAAATTGTATAGGTGCACTAGTTCGGCAAAGAGATGGTGATACAAGTGTAGTATGGAGAGTAGATATAGGTTTTTGTAATCTGAAAATATAAAAATAGAAAGGTAGCAAGTGATAAAATGGAGCACCAATGGTATCTAAATTTTGGAATGTTATAATAAATAGATAGATTTGTTTGTTTGTTTGAATTGTTGTGTGATTGATTGAGTGAAATTTGAAACTTTTTGAAAGTTAAATGAGAGGGAATAAAAGGACTTTCCCAAACTTTCATTTTTTCTTTTATGCTTTTCGTGAATTCAAATACTCTTCATCACAAAACCCTGGAGAGAAGATGACATGACTTCTTCCATTTATTTAAATGACAAGGGTGTTGAAAATATTTGAATTTCATTTGGAAATGTTTTCTAATTCATAAACTTCATGCAACTCAATGATTTTCACGGCGAGGATAAAATGACTTCTTCAAAACATATGAAATATGAGTTGGGAGTTTCAAAGGATCAAATTCAAGTCCTTTTGGAATTTATTTTTCAATTTGGAGTTATTTGAGTTTTATTCAAATTATTTTTCTCCAAAAATAAAATACATGGAAAATAGGGTAACATGATTCCCTACCTCGAAAAATGGAGAGAAATAAATTTGAATTCATTTTGTTATTTTTTAAAATGATTTTTGTTGGATTTTATTGGACCAAAATCACTCTTTGCTTTATTTAAATTTATGTGTATTTTATTTGACTCTAGAATAAAGTTCATCTTGTAGGAAATGTTTTTCTGAAAATTTTGATATATTATATGCCTATATATTATTTTTATTTATTTTGCTTTCTTCTTGTTTTGTTTTTCTGGAAAAAAAATGTTTATATATAAAATAAAATAAAAATCCGCAACGCCAAGGGCCAAGGCCCAAGGCCAACGCCCACGCGCGTGCAGGGAGCCAGGAGGGAGCTGCTCCTTTCCTTTTCCTTTTCCTTTCCTAGTAGGACTCTTTTCCTACTTCCGTTTATTCCGATTTGTTTCTAAATCTTTTCCCTTTAGTTTCCTAATCCTAGTCTATTTCTTGTCCCCTACCCCAAGCAAAGCCCTCCCCTCCCCAATATAAATACCCAAGCACCTCTCCCCCTCCAACACATCAAACCAACACCTCACCTCTCCTCTCCATGGCAGCAGTGCACCACCGCCGCCCGCCAGTGCCGCCCGCCAGCCCTCGACCTCTCCTGAGGTTTATATGATCTCCTCTCCACCGTCCCATGATCTATTTTCCTCTAGGATCAACCGCAACATCGGATCCGATCTTCTTCCCCAACTCCGACGACTACTCCGGTGAGATCCACGAAATCCCGTAATTCATTTTTTTCCAGAAAATAGCAATCTTAGAAAATTCATATCTTTTAGAGTTTTTAGTATTTTTGAGTGATTCCAATTGCTATGTGTCACAAATTTGCTGAAGTTTCTGGTAATGTCTCTGGATTTCAAATTTGAGTAGTTTAAATTTGAATTTGATAAATTTTGTTCAGATTAGTATTTTGGCCATTACTTGAGTTTAAAAATAGGTTTTTAATTAATTCTTTTTGCTCCTGGTCACTTGTGATATTGTTTAGCTGTAGGATTTAGTTTGGTAATTTTGGAGTATTCTAAGTTAGATTTTTAGTAGAAACAGTACTGTTTTGCTTATATAGTTGTTTTAGTTATGTAATTATTGTTTTAATTATTTTTAGTTCATTCCTTTTGTAGATTTTCACTTGTTGTTATATGTTTATGTTTAGCTACAGTAGATAAATTTTTTGTAGTTATTTATTAGTGTTTAGCTACTGTTTTTGTAATTGCTTGTTTAGTTCATAGTGATAGTGGATAAAAATAGTTTTATTAGTTTTAAAAGTAATTCTTTTTCCACTTCTAGTTATATTGTTTTTTTCTGTTATTTGTGAACACATTAGTTGTTATATTTATTTAGTATAGTTTATTAATGTTTTAACAAATGATTTGCTGTTATAGTTGTCTTAGTGTTTTGCTAGTTGCTATATTTGTTCTAGTATTAACTAGATGGTTATAGTAGTTTTATATTAGTTCTTTTTGTTAGTTATTAAATTAGTAATTTATTTTCTGTTATTTTATTAGATTTATATTTTCTTTGCTGTAGAAAAATATTAGAGTAATTTAGTGATGTTATGTTAAGATTTGTGTGAGTTGGTCACCACTAGTTTTTCCTTGAATTTTTCTTTCAAGTTTTTCCTTTGGTTTTCGACTTGGTTTTCTTTGTTGCTTTTATTTTGATTGAGTATTGTTATGATTGATAGAATTGATTGCTAGGATGATTGCTTATATGATTGTCCGCTTAATATAGATTTTCAACGGAGTGACGGATAGTTCTACCAAGTCTTTATTCGAGAGCGTTATTATCTTCATCAAGTAATACCGAGCAAGTTCACTTTGACCATGTTTTTCATACCTATGTTTTTATTGCATTTAGTGGCATCTTTGCAACCACCCTCCAGTAGTGATATTGAATTCTTGTAGTTGATTAGTATGCATGAGGTAGGAACCCATCACCCTGTTACCAAGCCCGGGACGTTATTTATTTTAATGCTACGCTATAGTAGACGGGGTTTGGTATGAGTGCACGAGAGTGGTGTGAAGAAGGAGGACTCTACGTCGATGATGACAACTCCATGATGACATCTGCAAGGACTGCATCTTCAAGGCCTCAAGACTTCAAGACTCGAGCCAAGAATTCAATACACACTACTGGGTGAAGGACGGTTGACGGGCACCCTGAAGAATCCAGTGGTTGGCTAGGATGCATGGAGAAGCGCCATGACATCTTGCGGAAAGCTTCACCCAGACTCAAAGAGACGGAAGAATACTTCATGCCCGGAAGCTTACCTGTGCAACCGCAAGTCACTATGGGCTCTGGCTTGGTTGACCTTAGTTGTGACTCTGGCTGGGGACGGTGCTAGCAGATGTAGAACTACGGTAGGATTGGATGAGCACCGGACGGTGGTCGAGGAACTCTTCGAAGGCCATGTTTGATCGTCTTGTTCTCAAACACCACGAAGTGCGAGAACATAAAAAGAGGGATCGAATCTTGCGGGTAAAGTGTACAAACCTCTGCAGAGGGTTAAAACCTAATCGATTAGCCGTGTCCCGATTACGGACAATTTGAGCCTCTGGACTTGGATCTATCTCTAACTCTCAACACCGGATGATAACTTAATTGTGGGCAACTTATGATGATTTTGGGCTAAGAGACATCGGTTGGCGGAACTATGTCATCATAGAAAACTCCATAGTACAGACTCCAGTTATTCCTTTGATGTAGGGAAAATAAATGAGCTTTTACGCAAACAAAACTCAAATACGGAGCCACCAAGCCATATTGCATATAGTATAGTTTTATCATCTGTTTTCTCAGGTTGTGATCTTTCCGGTACATTCAATGTACTGACCTACACGGCTGCAACGTATCATGTTGCGTATATTTCCTCGACGAGTAAGAGTTACGATACAGGGTTACGGTCTACACTCAACCCGCCGATGGCGTTGATGGGACTCCACACCCGTTGTTGTTTCCGCTGAGACATATGAGGTATATATCAGTTTTACGTTATTTATACATGTGATTGCACTTTGATATATACATTGATGTACTGTGTGTGCCAGCATACTGATCCAGGGATGGCACAAATACACAAAGACTTGACCGTTTGAGGTCGGGTCGCTACATGCAATCTCTCAATAGTGCTAGCACAATTGAACCATGAGAAGGTCACCAGATGAGATCGCTTACATAAAGAGGCTTGCGGCAGCATGGCAGAAGTTCTAGGTTTCTTGTTGGGGTTTTCTATATTTATAGGAATTTTTGGTGTCGATTTCACGTCAGGGGGGTCCACGAGGGACAGAAAAGCTCAGTAGGCGCACCCCTTATGACCCACAAGTATAGCGGATCAATCGTAGTCCTTTCGATAAGTAAGAGTGTCAAACCCAACGAGGAGCAGAAGGACATGACAAGTGGTTTTCAGCAAGGTATTTAGTCGGTACAGGGTAGTTTGATAGCAAGATAATTTGTAACGAGCAAGTAATGATAACGGTAAATAAAGTGCAGCAAGGTAGCCCAATCCTTTTGTGGCAAAGGACATGCCAAAATGGTCTCTTATATAAGAAAATCGTTCTTCAGGGTACATGGGAATTTCATCTAGTCACTTTATCATGTTGGTTTGATTCATGTTCGCTGATAATTTGATATGTGGGTGGACCGGTGCTTAGGTGTTGTTCTTACTCAAACAAACCTCCTACTTATGATTAACCTCCTCGCAAGCATCCGCAACTACGAGAAAATTATTAAGATAAAATCTAACTATAGCATTAAACTTTTGGATCCAAATCGATCCCTTACGAAGTAGGGCATAAACTAGGGTTTAAGCTTCTGTCACTCTAGCAACCCATCATCTAATAACCACTCCACAATGCATTCCCTTAGTCCCAAATATGGTGAAGTGTCATGTAGTCGACATTCACATGACAGAATAACAACATACATATCATCGAAATATCGAACACATATCAAGTTCACATGATTACTTGCAACAAGATTTCTCCCATGACCTCAAGAACAAAAGTAACTACTCACCAAAAATAATCATGCTCAAGATCAGAGGGGTATTAAATAGCATAATGGATCTGAACATATAATCTTCCACCAAATAAACCATATAGTAATCAACTACAAGATGTGATCAACACTACTAGTCACCCACAAGTACCAATCTGAGGTTCCGGTACAAAGATTGAACACAAGATATGAACTAGGGTTTGAGAGGAGATGGTTCTGTTGAAGATGTTGATGGAGATAGCCCTCCCAAAGATGGGAGAGTTGTTGGTGATGATGACGATGATGATTTCCCGCTCCGGGAGGGAAGTTCCCGGCGGAATCGATCCACCGGAGGGCAAAAGTGTTCCTGCCCAAGTTCTGCCTCGAGATGGCGGCACTTTGTCCCAAAAGTCCTCTCCTTATTTTTTAGGTCAGAATGACTTATATACCAGAAGAGGGGCACCGGAGGTGGGCCGAGGAGGGCATAACCCACCAGGGCGCGCCCAGGTGGGTTGTGCCCACCTGGTGGCCCCCCTCTAGTAGTTATTTGCTCCAATATTCTTCATATATTCCAAAACAATTCTCCGTAAATTTTCAGCTCATTTGGAGATGTGCAGAATAGGTAACTCTGACGTAGCTTTTTCAGGTCCAGGATTCCAGCTGCTGGCATTCTCCCTCTTTGTGCAAACCTTGCATATTATGAGAGAAAAGGCATTAGAGTTACTCCATAAAGCATTATTATGCATAAAACATTATTAATAATAGTAGGAAAACATGATGCAAAATGGACGTATCAACTCCCCCAAGCTTAGACCTCGCTTGTCCTCAAGCGAAAACCGAAATCGAAAAATATGTCCACATGCTTAGAGAGAGAGGTGTCGATAAAAACAAAATACGGACATAGAAGCATCATGCATATTATTATAACAACAACAAACTTTAACATAAAAGTTTCATCATATAACTTCTCATGAACAAGTAACAATTCATCACAACATCAAAGTAAATGCATAAACTCTATTGAAAACCAACAAACTATGTTCTCAGTCAGCTTTGCAACTACAATTCATCATCTTTTCAGGAAGGGTCATGTATCGGAGCCTTTTGGCAAGTCCACATACTCAACCATCATATAGTCTTCTATGATTGCTAAAACTCACCGCATATATACACATGAGCAAGAAGTTTCAACCGGACACATAGAAAGATAGGGGCTTATAGTTTCGCCTCCCAATGTATTCAGCTCAAGGGTGATGTCAACAATAATAACTCATGCTAACCCATATCCAACTGGATATATGTGCCTAGATCTTTCCTCACTACATGATGCTTGCAAAAGAAAAAAAATAAAAATGAATAGGGAAGAATAATTTGACTCTTGCATAAAAGTAAGTACATAAAAGTAAAAGATATGCCCTTCACAGAGGGAAGCAGAGGTTGACATCCGCTTTTTGGTTGTATGCTCAATCTCTTAGTGCAAAATAACATCACGTCGTATTGCCCCTTGCGATAGCAAACTTTATTATGCAGTCTGTCGCTTTTATATTTTTGCTATCACATTTTTGTACAACGCTCAATTTTCTCTTACACTAAATGATCTAACACATTTACAAGCAATTTTTATTGCCTTTTTGCACCGATGATAACTTACTTGAAGGGTCTTACTCAACCCATAGGTAGGTATGGTGTACACTCAAAATAAGATTTGGGTTGAGGGTTTTTGGATGCACAAGTAGTACCTCTACTTAGTGCGGAATTTTTGGCTTGAAAAGATATTGAGCAAGCACCACATGTTAAATGATCTATGACAATATAACATCTACGTGAATATGAACAAACATAAATCATTACGTTGTCTTCCTTGTCCAACATCAACAATTTTGGCATATACTCCCTCCATCCCAAAATAAGTGTCAAAACCATAGTACAACTTTGTACTAAAGTACAAAGTTGAGAGACACTTATTTTGGGACGGAGGGAGTAATATTTTGATGGGGGCTCACAATCATAGAATATGTCCAAGATATTGTATTTCCATGTGAATCTTCTCTTCCCTTATTAATTATTTCATGAATTCCATCATTGACCAATGCTATGTTTGTCAATCTCCAATAAAGTCATTACTTACCATAAGATTAGCATATGATATTTTTCATTTACTTCCTTCCCTTTTTATTGAAACATAAAAGTAAAGAAACAAAACTCAAACTACTCTTTATTATATATCTCACACACGATTTCATCGATAGATCATTAAGCAAGCACTCAAAAAGAAAGGACCGAACTAAACTTTTATTCAACTAGATCAAAGGGTAACTAAAGATCGAACTAAAATAGATAAAAGCAAAGATAGTGGTGGTGATACGATACCAGGACACCTCACATAAGCTTGGCACAAGCCAAGGGGAGTGTCCATACCATAAATGCAAGTCTCCTTTGGTGATGAAGAAGGTGGTGGTGGTGATGGGGTAGTAGCGGGCTTATCCTTTTTCTCCAGCTTGCGTCGGAGGGTAAAGTTATCTATCCACAAATCATCATTCTCCATATCGAGCTTTATTATCCTCTTGCATAATGCCTCCTTGCTTTCTTGCTTGAACCGAGGAGGGACTGGTTCATCTTCATCTTCCTCTTCGGTGAACCATATCTAGGGATAGGTGTCCTTGAAGATATTTTTATCCAAAGGCTGATAAGAAACTGGGCAATCCTCTTCCGAATCTTGAGATGACATATTTCAGATCTACCAGGAAAATAGCCAGAAAGAGGAATATAAGATTTCTCCGCCATACGATGGTCAGTATGTTCGGGGGGTATATAAAGATTTTTTATCTTGAGAAACAAGAAAATGGGAGGAAAAGGGAGTTGGGAAGGTTCCCGAGGTGGGCACAACCCACCTGGGCGCGCCAGGGGGCCCAAGCGCGCCCTGGTGTCTTGTGCCCCCCTCGGGTGCCTTCCTGGTTGTACCTTATTTTCCCAATTTCTGTAATATTCCAAAACTGACAGAAAATATTTTTGCAGATTTTTCGGAGTCCGTTTACTTACCGAATCACATACCTCCTCTTGTTTAGTATTCTTGAGTGTTCTGGAAGGTCTGTTTTATGTGTTTCTCCTGTGTCAATGTTTGAATAATATTTCTTTCAACATTAATAGGCGTACCTGAGATATAGTGTTTAATTCTTTGCCCATTGACCACCTTCGGGTTTGTACCTGCAACATTATTTATTTTGATAGCTCTAGAGCGGTAAACCTCCTCGATGATATACGGTCCTTCCCATTTAGAGAAAAGTTGTCCTGCAAAGAATCTAAAATGAGAGTTCTACAAAAGAACATATTCTCCAACTTTGAATTCCCCCTTTTGGATTATTTTGTCATGACATCTTTTAACTTTTTCTTTAAATAACTTGGCATTTTCATAGGCTTGGGTTCTCCATTCATCTAGTGAGCTAATATCAAATAGCCTCTTTTCACCGGCAAGTTTGAAATCATAATTGAGTTCTTTAATTGCCCAATATGCTTTATGTTCTAACTCAAGAGGCAAATGACAAGCTTTTCCATAAATCTTTTTATAGGGAGACATACCCATAGGATTTTTATAAGCAGTTATGTAGGCCCAAAGTGCATCATCCAATTTCTTAGACCAATTCTTTCGGGACCTATTAACAGTTTTTTGTAATATTAGTTTTATTTTTCTATTGCTAAGTTCAACTTGACCACTAGATTGAGGATGATAGGGTGATGAAATTCTATGGTTGGCATCATATTTAGCAAGCATTTTACGGAAAGCGCCATGAATAAAGTGTGAACCACCATCAGTCATTAAATATCTAGGGACTCCAAACCTTGGGAAAATAACTTCTTTAAGCATTTTAATGGAAGTGTAATGATCAGCACTACTAGTTGGAATAGCTTCTACCCACTTAGTAACATAATCAACAACAACTAGAATATGTGTATAGCCATTAGAGGAAGGGAAAGGTCCCATATAATAAAAACCCGAAACATCAAATGGTTCAACAACAAGTGAATAATTCATAGGTATTTCTTGATGCTTACCGATATTGCCAATTCATTGACATTCATCACAAGATAAAACAAACTTACGGGCATCCTTGAAGAGAGTAGGCCAATAAAAACCAGACTGCGATACCTTGTGAGAAGTTCTATCTCCCGCATGATGTCCTCCGTAGGCTTCGGAGTGACATTTTCGTAGGATTTGTTCATGTTCATGCTCAGGTACACAACGTCTAATAATACCATCTACTACTTCTTTGTAAATATGTGGGTCATCCCAAAAGTAATGTCTTTAATCATAGAAGAATTTATTCTTTTGTTATATGTGAAACTAGGTGGTATATATTTAGCAACAATATAATTAGCATAGTCAGCATACCAAGTAGTGTTATGCAAAACATTTATTGGGGCTAGTTGTTCATCAGGAAAACTATCATCAATAGGTAGTGGGTCATCAAGAATATTTTCTAACCTAGACAAGTTGTCAGCTACAGGGTTCTCAGCACCTTTCCTATCAGTAATATGTAAATCAAATTCTTTTAGCAAGAGAACCCACCTAATTAGTCTAGGTTTAGCATCTTTCTTTTCCATAAGATATTTTATAGCAACATGATCGGTGTAACAATTACTTTGGAATCAACAATATAAGATCTGAATTTATCACAAGCAAAAACAACTGCTAAAAGTTGTTTTTTTAGTGGTAGCATAATTTCTTTGGGCGCTATCTAGAGTTTTACTAGCATAATGGATAACATTTAATTTCATATCTACTCTTTGTCCTAGAACAACACCAACAATATAATCACTAGCATCACACATAATTTCAAAAGGCAAGTTCCAATCAGGTGGTTGAACAATCGGTGCATTAGTTAAGGCTTTCTTAAGTGTTTCAAAGGCTTCTACACAATCATCTTCAAAAACAAATGGAACATCCTTTTGTAAAAGATTTGTAAGAGGCCTAGAAATTTTAGAGAAGTCTTTAATAAACCTCCTATATAAACCAACATGACCCAGGAAACTACGAATACCTTTAATATCTCTAGGACATGGCATTTTCTCAATTGCATCTACTTTAGCTTGGTGCACTTCAATACCTCGTTCAGAAATTTTATGCCCCAAAACAATACCATCATTAACCATAAAATGGCACTTCTCCCAATTCTAAACAAGATTAGTTTGCTCACATCTCTGCAAAACTTGATCAAGGTTGCTCAAGCAATCATCAAAATAAGTTCCATATACAAAAAAATCATCCATGAAAACCTCAACAATCTTTTCACAAAAATCAGAGAATATAGTAGTCATACATCTTTGAAAGGTAGCAGGTGCATTGCATAAACTTAATTTTCTAAAATCAATAACCATTCTATAGCCAGTAACAATTCTTTGTGGGATAAGTTCATTTTTATCATTAGGAACAACAGTAATACCTCCCTTTTTAGGGACACAATGAACGGGGCTTACCCATCTACTATCAGCTATGGTATAGATTATACCTTCTTCCAGAAACTTTAATATTTCAGTTCTTACCACTTCTTTCATTTTAGGATTCAAACGTTGTTGATGATCAACAACAGGTTTAGCATCAGGTTCCATATTAATCTTGTGCTAGCAGAGAGTCAGACTAATGCCCTTAAGATCATAAAGAGTATATCCAATAGCAGCTCGGTGCTTCTTCGGAATTTTGAATAATCTTTCTCCTTCATGTTCTAAAAGGTGAGCAATAATAAAAACATGATATATCTTTTTATCATCGAGAGAAGCATATTTCAAAGTGTCAGGCAATTGTTTTAATTCAAACACATGATCACCTTTGGGTGGAGGAGGACCTCCTAGAGTTTCAATAGGAAAATTATGTTTGAGCAGAGGTCGTTGTTCGAAGAAAATTTTATCTATTTCATTTCTTTCATGCATATGCGTATCATTTTCATGGTCTAGCAAATATTGTTCTAGTGGATCAGTAGGAGGCACGGGAATAGAAGCAAGACCAATTATTTCATACTTACTGGGTAATTATTTCTTATGAGGTTGTCTATTAAACTTGGAGAAATTAAATTCATGAGACTGATCGCCAAAGCTAAGACTGGCAGTTTGTTTATGACAATCTATAGTAGAATTGACAATGTTCAAGAAAGGTCTACCAAATATAACGCGACAAAAGTCATCTTGTGGGGAAACAATAATAAGAAAATCTGTAGGATATTTTATTTTCCCGCACAAGACTTCAACATCTCTAACAATCCCAAGTGGTGTGATGGTGTCTCTATTAGCAAGTTTAATAGTAACATCTATGTCTTCTATTTCAGGGGTTCTATGTCATTCATAATTTCTTGGTATAAGGTAAAACAAATAGCACTCACGCTAGCACCTAAATCACATAAACCATGATAACAATGATGTCCTATTTTAACTGAGACAACAGGCATTCGAACAACGGGTCTATGTTTATCTTTTTCATCAGGTTTGGCAATTCTAGCAGCTTCATCATAGAAGTAAATAACATGCCCATCAATATTTTCTATCAAGAGATCTTTAACCATAGCAACACTAGTTTCTACTTTAATTTGTTCAGCAGGTTTAGGTGCTCTAATATTACTTTTGCGAACCATTGTTGAAATTTTAGCATGCTCCTTTATCCTAAGAGGTAAAGGTGGTTTTTCAACATAAGCAGTAGGAACAACTGGGTCAACATTGTAAATAATAGTTTCATGTTTAGCTATGACCGGTTCTTTAGTTTCTTCTTTAATAGGGGGATGATATTTGAACCACTTCTCCTTAGGGAGCTCAACGTGAGTAGCAAATGATTCACAAAACGAGGCTACTATCTCAGAGTCAAGCCCATATTCATAGAAGATTTAACACAATCAAACTCAAGCTTAATACCTAACTCTTTACCTTTGCCAAGTTCCCTATCTTCATAGTTGCCCTTTAATTCTTTCTAAAAGATCCCACTTCAATTCAATAGTCTTCTTCATAAAAGAACTAGTACAAGAAGTATCGATCATGGATTGATCATCACGAGAAAGCCAAGCATAAAAGTTCTGAATGATAATATCTCTCAAGAGCTCATGATTCGGGCATGAATATAACATTGACTTAAGCCTCCCCCAAGCTAGAGCGATACTTTCCCATCCATGAGGCCAAAAATTATATATGTAATGCCGATCACGACGAACTAGATGCATAGGATAATTTTTTTGGTGAAATTACAATTTCAATAGATTCCAGTTCCAAGATCCAATATCATCGCATAGCCTATACCATGCCAATGCTTTTCCCTTCAAAGATAAAGGGAAAACCTTCTTCTTAGCTTCTTCACCGGGCAAACCTGCAAGCTTAAATAATCCACAAAGTTCATCCACATATATCAAGTGCATATGAGGATGTTCGGTTCCATCTCCTGCGTAAGGATTAGCTAGCAGTTGTTCTATCATACCCGAAGGAATTTCATAACCAATATTTTTAGTAGGCGTAGTAGGTTGATGGGCAACTAATTGTGGTCCGGTCGAGGTGAAGATACCCCGAACAAACCCCTCAAAGGATAATTATCCATAGTAATGAGTAACAATAAATTTCAGCACGTAGCAATAATTTTTCCTTACCAATAGTGCTTCACTCCCAGGCAACGACACTAGAAAAGAGCCTTGATGACCCACAAGTATAGGGGATTAATTGTAGTCCTTTTGATAAGTAAGATGTCGAACCCAACGAGGAGCAGAAGGAAATGACAAGTGGTTTTCAGCAAGGTATTTTCTGCAAGCACTGAAATAGTCGGTAACAGGTAGTTTGATAGCAAGATAATTTGTAACGAGCAAGTATGGTAACAGTAAATAAAGTGCACAAAGGTATCCCAATCCTTTTGTGGCAAAGGACATGCCAAAACGGTCTCTTATAATAAGCAAAGCGTTCTTGAGGGTACACGGGAATTTCATGTAGTCACTTTCATCATGTTGGTTTGATTCATGTTCACTACTTTGATAATTTGATATGTGGGTGGACCGGTGCTTAAGTGTTGTTCTTACTTGAACAAACCTCCTACTTATGATTAACCTCCTCGCAAGCATCCGCAACTACGAGAAAAGTATTAAGATAAAATGTAACCATAGCTTAAACTTTTGGATCCAAATCGATCCCTTACGAAGTAGCGCATAAACTAGGGTTTCAGCTTCTGTCACTCTAGCAACCCATCTAATAACTACTCCACAATGCATTCCCTTTTGCCCAGATATGGTGAAGTGTCATGTAGTCGACATTCACATGAAACCACTAAGGGAATCACAACATACATATCATCAAAATATCAAACACATGTCAAGTTCACATGATTACTTGCAACAAGATTTGTCCCGTGACCTCAAGAACAAAAGTAACTACTCACAAATAATAATCATGCTCAAGATCAGAGAGGTATTCACTACAGGAATCAACTTCTTTGTCATCTGCCATGGTAGACGACAAAGGAACCAAAAGCGGACGACAAACCTCTTTGCCATCTGTCACCGACGGCAAAGCTGCCCGGCAAAGAAAGCTACGGTAAACAGGTTCTTTGTCGTTTGCTTCCTCAAAGCGGATGGCAAAGAACCTTTGACATCTGTGGCAGACGGTAAATAACAGGTGTTAGCCACGATAGGTGGCTAACAGCAGCCTTTGTCGTCTGCCAGCGGATAGCAAACGCCCACATCCTTTGCCGTCTGCCACAGACAGCAAAGTAACCAAATGATATAGCTCCCAAATTGCACAGGTTGCTGCCACGTGGCCTCTTTGCCGTCTGTGGCAGACGGCAAAGGCCCCTTTGCCGTTGGTGGCAGATGGCAAAGAGGCTGCATTGCCTCTTTTTTTCTATTTTTTGTTATATCCAACCATTTTCATAGAAAATATATTATATTTCATAGCAAACATATATATATATATATATTTTCACACCGAACACATAGATAGAAATTCCACATACATATGACATGTCCAAATACATAGCAAGTTCCACATACATATGACATATCCAAATACATAGCAAGTTCAACATACATAGTTCATCCATAGATACATACTACAAGTTCCACAACACAAGTTCCACATTGTTCGAAAATGAAAACAGAAAGGGAAAACAAGCCCTCCATCAATGCAAAGCTTCCGTGAAGTTAATGAAATCTGCAAAATGGGAGACAAAAAAATTAGAAGAAGAAGAAGAAAATGAAGAAGAAGAAGATGAAGAGAATGAAAAAGAAGAAGTATATGACATTTATGAGCTAACTTTGGTAAAAATGACATTTATGAGCTAACTTAGGCAAAATGGATCATTTTGGAGCTAAATTAGCTAAAATGGGTTGTCGGTGTACAAAACTAGGGGCACATTTTTGTACCCCTTTACCTGTGCACGGGCAGTCAGAGCCGCGCCTGTGACCACACCAAGCAGAGCGAGGGAGGTGAGCCAAGGTAAGACAGAAGCCCAAGATGACTAGAGCAACGCCAAGGCCAAGACCACAAAGTGCAAAGGGACGAAGCAGGTTCCCCGGCGGGGAGATCACGTTAGGGGCAGCCAACAAGACCCTTGCCGGGGCAGCTCGCCTCACACCAACGGAGTGAGCCACCCTTGAGCCCACGATCCCCGACGCCATCGTCCGCGTGGATCCAGGGCTTGGGAAGGCACCTCCAAGGTGGCATACAGATCTTTGTGAGACATATCCAAGAATAGACGAGGATTAGAAGACGACGACTCCCGGCAAGACCCTTGCCGGGGACAACAGGTACCACGGAAAGACCCTTGCCTGGGACGCCTGCGCGCCACGGCAAGACCCTTGCCGGGCCACCCGACAAGGCCCTCGCCAAGCGCACCAGCAGGACCACCGTCAGGCCCACACCAGCCAAGTCTCCGCCGCTCAGCATGCAATGCCGACCCAACTAGCTGGGCAGGCACCTGCGTGGCAACATGCAGCCCTTCGTGGAGGCTCCACCACCGCGCCACCTCAGTTGCCTGCCTGCCTACATGGCACCGCATGCATCGCTGGCCAGGGTGTGTGTCAAAGCTTTGAGGAGCGGCGACGGACGGGATGGGCCCCGCCCCCGTCCCCCAGTAAAGCAAGAGGACACCTAAGAGATGCATTAAATACACCTTGTCTGTGTCTGAGGATAACCTCGTGCCATCAGAGACCCTTCCACCTCCTGTGTGCCACTGTGGCAGCCCCTTTTTCCTATAAAAGGAGGCCCAAGGCGACCAGGAGAAGATTCGGCTTTTTGGAGCTCGTTACACCCCGTAGCTAGTTCAAGAACTCAGGTATACATCCACCAAAGCAGGAGTAGGGTTTTATGCTTCCTCGCGGCCCGAACCTGGATAAACGAACCGCGTGCTCTCTGTTAGACCCGCTCCTCTATCAACCCTACGCCCCGCAACCGCAGTAGGGATTCTTGTGATCCCATAGGTGTCGTTTTCCACCGACATCTTAGGCGCGCCAGGTGGGGGCGCGTTTGTGAGAATCTGGTCTGATAGTTAGCCTAGCGGGTCTTCGTCGCCATGGACCCTAAGAAGAAGACGGCCACGACGATCGGCTCGTTGGGGGCCGAATGACCCGTGCCAGTGCATATGAGCAGCGGACCGGTCAAGGATAGGACTCGGGCCGCGGCCCGCGAACACCAGCACCACCCAGGCAGTCGGAGCCTGGCGAGCAGCGTCGTTCGTGCACCATACGATCGGCCCCATGCCACCGGATCCAAAGACGGAGCTGGGCCCCCTACTGGCGGTGCGGGGCCCTTCGGGGGTGTCGTTGCGCCAACTCCGGGCGGCGCGGAAACCTCGAGGACGCATACACCAGCGACCACCGCGTGTTCTTCCCATGGTGTGCGCGCCGAGCAGCGTCACCACGCTGGTGACCCTGGGCACCGCCGTGGGAAGAGCCCTGTGCGTCGTCAGCAAGACGAAGGAGTTCAACACGCTCGTCGAAGCACTGGTGAAAATGGCACGCAGCCGCTGGGTCGTGATAGGGCTCCTTCTAACATAGTTAGAAGTCGAAGCGCGCCGCAATCCACTCAGCTGTCACCGCCACCCACGCCAGCGGAAGCCTTGGCGCGCGCACAGCTGCTCCTCGATTTCCCTCCTGCTGCGGAGAAGCTCGATGAGTGGAGGGCCACCATCCGAAGCCTCGTCGCCGTAGCGAACAAATACGATCCACGACCGGCGGGGCCCTCGGGTCGGTGCTCCACCGAGCCACCGCCTGCTGGCGCTGGGAAGACCGGGGAGCTGCGGCCACGATGCACTCTCCTCCTCCTCACCAGCCGCCGTGGGCGTCGGCCCGTCGCGACGATGCTGGAGATAACATATCCATAGCATCGTCCTATCCACGGACCCTCCGCGACCAGTGCCAGGTCCTTCGGGAGCGAGATCACGAAGACGCTTGAACCACCGTCGAGCGCCGGCGCGAAACACGTCGCCAGTCGGACAAGCGGGCGGGACCCGCTACGGACCACCCGGCACTGGAGAGCCTCGGCGGCCTACCTTACGAGGTGGGTTGCCCGGCTTTTACCCGTGAGCTGAGGCAGTTCCAGTGGCCGTCCCACCGCACGTTCAAGCCTGACGTCGGTGAGAAGTACACCGGCAAGACCCATCCGTCCGAGTTCCTCAGCATCTACACCATCGTGATGCAGGCCGCTGGGGCTCGCGACGACAAGGTGCTTGCCAACTACTTCCGGGCGCTCAAGCCCAATGTAATGTCTTGGTTGATGCACTTGCCGGTGGACTCCATCTCTTCTGGTCGATCTGTGCCATGAGTTCGTTGGTGCCTTCACAGAGGCCACCAAGCTCATGGCGAGCCGATGATCTCGCATATCATTCCCCGTATGAAGGGGAGACCTGCGCAAGTACATCCGGAGATTCAGCCGGTGCGGTACAACATCCCCGACGTTCATCCCGCCGCTGTGATTAGCGCGTTCCATCGAAACGTCGCGCAATCGCAAGATGCGCGAGGAGTCTGGCGATGACCAAGGTTAAGGATGTGGCCGAGTTTCACGTTACGCCGGCAAAGCGCCCGGCTGAGGAGGGAAGGAAGTACCCCGACGAAGACGCCGGCGCGGAAACTGACTCTACTGATGAGGACGCCGCCGCCCCGACGAAGAAGGGCCGGCGTCGCAACAGGAAACGCAAAGGCAAGGTCGTGCTTGCCGTTGTGGGATCTGACGATACCGGTGCCGGCAAGAAGGTCAAGGAAGACACCCCCGGAAAGGAGATTGCCGGGTGTGCCGCCTGCCGGTCCTTGGCGGCTACCGACAAGCCATGAAGCCGGTCCTTGGAGGCTACCGACAAGCCATGAAGATCCACCGCACCAAGGGCCACGATCTCCAGAACTGCCGACAAGTCGAGCTGCTTGCTGAGAAGCAAAAGGCTGAGTATGAAAGGCGGGACAAGGAAAAGGACCAGGATGGTGCTGAGGGATCCGGCAAGAAGCGCGGTGGCCAAGGAGGCCGCCCCGGCAAGGACAACCAGCAAGAGAGGCCTGCCAGGGCCGCGACAAGAAACAAGAAGATGACGATCACGACGAGGACGACGAGTCTGGTGAGCAAGGGTTCCAGAAGGCTACGGAGGCCATGTGCATCGATGGCGGCGCCTCGCTGCATACCTCTCACCGCCAGCTCAAGCAGTGGGCGCGAGAGGTTACAGCAACAGAGCCGTTGTTCGACGCTCAGAAGCCACTAATGTGGTCTAGCACGCCCCTCATCTTTGACGCCGAGGATCACCCTGATCGCACTACCACGGTCGGGTGTTTGCCATTGTTGGTTTCGCCAACAATACGCAACCTCAGGGTGAACAAGATGTTGGTTGACGGTGGGGCCGGCCTGAACCTGATCTCGCCTGTCGTGATCAAAATGTTGCAAATCCCTGACAGAGACCTCGAGGAAACATGCACGTTTCAGGGGGTCAATCCGGGGAGAAGCCCGCCAAAGGGAAAGGTCACATTGCCCGTGACATTTGGAGGAGTGAAAGCACAAGTGCTCCCTAGGTGGTTTTGGTAATTAATGTCAACATATCTCTTGTTGGACTAACACTTTTAACTAGTATATTTCAGATAAGTTCAACACTAGAGTGGCATGGACTAAAGGATGTGGGAACCCCTTCAAGATGCTAAGGACAAAGGATTGGCTCAAGCTTCAAGCTCAAGACTCTACATTTTAAATTTTAGTGATCCAAGATCACATTGAGTCTATAGGAAAAGCCAATACTATCAAGGAGGGATGAGGTGTTGCTTAATGAGCCTCTTGCTTCATGTGCTTAGTGATATGCTCCAAAACCCTCAACTACTTTTCCCATTTCCTCCCATATGACCTAAACCTAAGTCAAACTCGCCCCACCGATTCTTTCTATCCGCGCCACCGAGTTCAAATGTCATAGCCACCGCCACAAACCCTAGGCAAATCGGTTTCACCGATAGGGATCTCAGCCATCGAGATGGGATTGTAATCTCTCTGTGTGTGTCCATTACCAAAACCGGTCTCACCGAGTTTGTGTAATCGGTACTACCGAGATTACAATGCAAACTTTCTGGTTAGCTTATTACCAAAATCGGTCTCACCGAGTTTGAGTAATCGGTCTCACCGAGTTTGCCTGACCAACTCTCTGGTTAGCTAATTACCAAAATCGGTCTCACCGAGTTTGTGTAATCGGTCTCAACGAGATTACGTTATGCCCTAACCCTAACCATATCGGTCCTACCGAGATGCATATCGGTCCCACCGAAAACCCTAACGGTCACTAGGTTTACTAAATCGGTTCGACCGAGTTTGTTGATTCGGTCCCACCGAGTTTGGTAAATTGAGTGTAACGGTTAGATTTTGTGTGGAGGCTATATATACCCCTCCACCTCCCCTTCATTCGTGGAGAGAGCCATCAGAACAAGCCTACACTTCCAAAGATCCTATTTCTCGAGAGAGAACTACCTACTCATGTGTTGAGGCCAAGATATTCCATTCCAACCACATAAATCTTGATCCCTAGCCTTCCCCATGTTGCTTTCCACTCAAATCTTCTTTCCACCAAATCCAAATCCTGTGAGAGAGAGTTGAGTGTTGGGGAGACTATCATTTGAAGCACAAGAGCAAGGAGTTCATCATCAACACACCATTTGTTACTTCTTGGAGAGTGGTGTCTCCTAGATTGGCTAGGTGTCACTTGGGAGCCTCCGACAAGATTGTGGAGTTGAACCAAGGAGTTTGTAAGGGCAAGGAGATCGCCTACTTTGTGAAGATCTACCGCTAGTGAGGCAAGTCCTTCGTGGGCGGCGGCCATGGTGGGATAGACAAGGTTGCTTCTTCGTGGACCCTTCGTGGGTGGAGCCCTCCGTGGACTCACAAGAACTGCTACCCTTCGTGGGTTGAAGTCTCCATCAACATGGATGTACGATAGCACCACCTATCGGAACCACGACAAAAACATCCGTGTCTCCAATTGCGTTTGAATCCTCCAAAACCCTTCCCTTTACATTCTTGCAAGTTGCATGCTTTAGTTTCCGCTACTCACATACTCTTTGCATGCTTGCTTGTTATGTATTGTGAATGTTGAAATTGTGCCTAAACTCCACTTAAACCTAAAGAAGTTAAAAAAAACTGCAACTTTGGTACTTAGTGTCTAATCACCCCCCCTCTAGACACCTCTTCTAAAGATCCTACAAGTTGTATCAGAGCATTGGTCTCCATTGCCTTGGTCTAATCACCATTGGAGGAAGATGGATGAGTCTACTTTGGGGAGTCTTAGACATAGAGTGCCTATTCTTGATGGAGAGTATTTTCATGAGTGGAAAAATGAGATGCTTGTAATTTTCAATCAATATCATTTGAACAAGTACATTGCTAGCCCTTGTGCACCTCATGTTGATCCTATGCATCCTACCCTTGATGAATCTATTGACATGACTAGAAATCTTAGAACGGTTAATCTTATCACTAGAGGCTTGCCTAGAAACTTGATTAGAATCTTGCCTACTCTTGAGTATGCCCACACTATATGGAAATTTCTTGAGGAATGCTTTCCAAATTATTCCTTGAAAAATCTAGATGAGATTCTCTATAAGTCTATTGCCTTGAGTAAGATGAATACTAGTGATCCTATGTTTGGTGATCGTCTATTTGAACTCATCGACCTTATGCGTGCCAAAGGAGATGTTGGAAAAATTGGTGATATTATTCTACGGCTATAAGAATTCATAAGCAAGATCATTGTCAAACTTACTCTAACGAATTACCCTCTCTAGGACTTGATCCACCACATGACGATGTTGAACATGGATACTATGATGAGGATGATGATAGTGACTTCGATCTTGATGATGCAATGAGACACTTTGGTCTTATGGCAAATCTTCGGGATATGTGTCGAGGAAAGGAATGGGTTCTTGACAGTGGATGTATCGATCACATGACCGGAGATAAAGACATGTTTCGTGAGCTTGCTAAAAATGATAGTCCTCGAAAGTATGTCATTTTCGGTGACAACTCAAAGGGTAAGGTGGTTGGCCTCGGTAAGGTGGCCATCTCACATGATAGCTCCATTCAGAATGTCATGATCGTTGAATCTCTTGGCAACAACTTACTTTCAGTATCTAGACTTGCTGATTTCGGTTTAAATGTCCTATTTACTGAAGTAGATTGCCAAGTGTTTCGTCGAGACAACCATAAAATGGACTTTACCGGTATACGTAGAGGTGATCTTCACATTGTTGATTTCTCTAAAAACAACCTAAAACTTGCTTCATTGCTAAATCCTCAAAAGGTTGGTTATGGCATAGACGACTAGGTCACGTTAGCATGAGAAACCTTGACAAGCTTATTAAAGGAAATCATATCCTTGGAGTTAACGATGTCATATTTGATAAGGATAGACTGCAAAGGTGCTTGTCGAGGCGTAAACAGGTTGGAGGAAGGCATCCCGTGAAGAACATCATGACCAAAAGGAGGCCACTCGAGCTGCTTCATATGGATCTCTTTGGTCCCAACGCTTACAAAAGTCTCGGTGGAAATTCTTTTGGTCTAGTTATAGTTGATGATTTTTCAAGATTTACGTGGGTGTTCTTTCTCGATGATAAATCGCAGGTCCAAAAGATCTTCAAAAACTTCGCTAGGAAGGCCCAAAATCAATTTGAAGTGAACATCAAGAAGGTTCACAGCGACAACGGAACGGAGTTCAAGAATGCAAACGTGGACACCTTTCTTGACGAAGAAGGGATTTCACACGAGTTCTCGGCTACGTACACACCTCAACAATATGGAGTTGTTGAGAGGAAGAACCGGACGCTCATTGAAATGGCGAGAACGATGCTTGATGAGTACAAGACGTCAAGCACTTTTTGGGCGGAAGCGGTTGAGACAACTTGTCATGCAACAAATCACTTGTATCTTCACAAGCTACTCAAAGAAAGCGGCATACGAGCTCCTCACCGGTAACAAACCCCAAGTTGGATACTTTCGAGTATTTGGCTCAAAGTGCTACATTCTTGATAAGCATCGCTGCTCAAAATTTGCTCCTAAATCTCATGAAGGTTTCCTACTTGGTTATGGCTCAAACTCTCACACTTACCGTGTCTACAACATTTTCACCCGAAAGGTTGAAGAGACGGTAGATGTGAAGTTTGATGAATCTAACGGCTCGCAAGTAGAGCAATTGCCAATTGATGTAGGAGACAAAGACCCTTTGAAGCAATCCAAGACTTGTCTATTGGCAAGGTCCGTCCAACGGAGGTGAAGGAGAGTATCTCGTCTGTCCAAGTGGAAGCTTCTACTTCACGACAAGGTGAACCAAGAGTTGATACGGGAGCATCCACAAGTGGAACACACCAAGATGAAGAAAACAAGGAAGGACATCACGAACGTCAACAACCTCCTTCTCCACCACGACAAGACAACAACGACGCCAACAATGAAGAAGAAGAAGAACAAGATGAAGAAGATGTTCAACCAAGACCCAAGCAAAAGCTTTCACGAGTTCGAGCAAGAATTGCTAAAGACCATCCCGTCGAGCAAATCTACAATGATATTCAAACCGGGAGAATCACTCGCTCTAAAACTCGTTTAGCTAACTTTTGTGAAAACTATTCTTTCATCTCTAGCATTGAACCTATGAAGGTTGAAGAAGCATTGGAAGATCCGGATTGGATAAATGCTATGCATGAAGAGCTACACAACTTTGAGAGAAACCAAGTTTGGACATTGGTTGAGAAGCCCGACAACAACCACAACATCATCGGTACCAAATGGGTGTTTCGCAACAAGCAAGATGAAGATGGACAAGTAGTTCGCAACAAAGCACGTCTCGTCGCCCAAGTCTACACACAAGTCGAAGGTATGGACTATGGTGAGACTTATGCTCCTGTTGCTAGACTTGAGTCCATTCGCATCTTACTTGCCTATGCTAATCACCATAATATCACCTTGTAGCAAATGGACATTAAAAGTGCTTTTCTAAATGGTGAAATAGAGGAGGAAGTTTATGTTAAACAACCTCCCGGCTTTGTCAATCCAAAGAAACCAAATCATGTTTACAAACTTCACAAAGCTCTTTATGGTCTTAAACAAGCTCCTAGGGCTTGGTATAAATGCTTGACAAAGTTCCTTATTGAAAAAGGTTTGAAATTGGGAAAATTGATTCCACACTTTGTACTAAAAGGGTTAATATCGAATTATTTGTATGCCAAATTTATGTTGATGATATTATATTAGGATCAACTAACCCTCATTTTAGTGAAAAGTTTGGAAAGCTAATGTCGGAGAAGTTTGAGATGTCAATGATGAGTGAACTCAAATTCTTTCTTGGGTTGCAAATCAAGAAAACTAAGGAAGGTACTTTTGTGTCTCAAACGAAGTACACTAAGGACTTATTCAAGAAGTTCAATATGCAAGACTGCAAAGGTATGTCTACACCCATGCCTACTAGTGGACATCTTGATTTGACCAAAGATGGTAAACCCGTGGACCAAAAGGTATATCGCTCTATGATTGGATCATTGTTATACCTATGTGCTTCACGTCCCGATATTATGCTAAGTGTGTGCATGTGTGCAAGATATCAAGCTGCTCCTAAAGAATGTCATCTTAAGGCCGTAAAAGGATAGTGAGATACTTAATTCATACACCAAATTTTGGCATTTGGTATCCTAAGAGGGCCTCTTTCGATCTTGTTGGCTACTCCGACTCGGACTATGCCGAAGACAAGGTTGATAGAAAGTCCACTTCAGGTACTTGTCAATTTCTTGGTAGATCTCTTGTGTCTTGGTCCTCCAAGAAACAAAACTCAGTATCCTTATCTACATCAAGCGGAGTACATTGCCGCTGGTTCATGTTGTGCTCAATTACTTTGGATGACCCAAAATCTTAAAGATTATGGGATATATGTGATACATGTTCCATTGCTTTGTGACAATGAAAGTGCTACCAAAATTGGTCATAATCCCGTACAACATTCTCGAACTAAGCATATTGAAGTTCGTTATCATTTCATTCCAGATCATGTTGCTAAGGGTGACATTAATCTTAAGCATGTTCGCACCGAAAAGCAATTAGCAGATATATTCACTAAACCCCTTGATGAGAAAGTGTTTTGCAGGTTGAGAGGAGAATTGAACATCATTGATTCTTCAAACTTGGAGTAGAGACTCCATTGGATACATGCAAGACATGAGCTTATGACTAATCCATGATATCTCTCGTATGATGAAAATATTATATCTTGGATATATTTGCATCTTGCATGTTATCTAACCCATGTAGGTACTTGGTTGAATCAAATTCCATGAGATTGTAAACCACTCACATCTTGAGCAATCTCTACATCACCAAGTTTCTACACTATGGTGGTTGAAGTCAAGGAAGCACGGAATCTTTCAAACATATCCTTTGACAATCTCTATGATTGAGCTTCATGATTAAATTCTCTCTTACACAAGTGCTACTCCTTGCAAAAACTAACCCATGTAGGTAGATGGACTCAATTCCAAGTGGTGCTCCCAACTCTTGATGAGCTACATCAACCTTGAGAAACCCACACAAGTTCAACTACATGGTCAACACCACCAACCAAGGTATGTTATTCCATCTAAGAGAAGCTTTACTCCGAGTCATGAGCTAAAGCAACTCGACAAAACCCCATTTTGAGCTTAAACGATGAGTATGACCCATGATCAAGTGATCTCACTTGACTCATAAGTCAACATACTCTAACATAGGTGACTTTGTCACCGACCATATCTAGATGAAGTTCTCTCGTGTTCTTATCTATGTTTTTGCATTTGTCTCATGCATATTTGTTTCCCCTTTCAAAAAAAACTTCATCTAGATTTCTTTCTTTCTTTTCAGTTGCTCTGCATTTCCTGCATCCAATTCATTGCACATCTTTCAGTTAATTCCTTGCAAATATTTGTGAGATCTTACTAGTCTAGTGAGCTGAGGTGACAAGTGTTTTCTCTGCGATGAACTCAGTTTCACCGATTTGTTGTTTTCGGTCCAACCGAATCCTCTCGGTACAACCGAAGCATACCACTCGGTGCCATCGATTTCACAATAGGAAAAACAGTTTGCCACTTGTTCTATGTTTCTTCTGATCCAGCTCCACTCAATGAATCTTGTCCTCTACAAGCATCACAATTTTATCCAGTGCTTTGTATTGTGACTCAAGGACCAAACCCATTCACAACAAATTCCAGAAGACCCTTCTTGGAGATTGATGTCAAAGGGGAAGAGAGAGATCACATCAAAGCTTATCACTTCAAAAAGGGAGAAAGTATTAAGGGGGAGAAAGAGATCTCCAGGGGGAGAGAATACTCAAGTAGAAAGTATTTCTCAAGGATCCCAAATGCTTGATATTCAAGAGGAGAGATGCCACATGTCTTTTTGGGGGAAAGACATGTTCATGTTCACATGTGCTTATTTGCATTAAGCGCTGTTCATTTATATCTTTCAGCTCTGATTTTCTGTTCCCTATCTTCTCCCAATATCCCATGCTAAAGATTCAGGGGGAGCAAGACATCTAAGGGAAAGAAATCATTTAAATTCATTGCATATCTTTACTCTTGGGGACATGTCTAATCCAATGTGGTACTTAGTACTCACTCTCTACATGTCATCCCAGTCTTGGTATTCTTGTGGTTTCTTTTGTTTGCTCTGGCTAGTAGATGTACCTGTGTTATCTAACCTTGTTTGTGCAGGTTCATTCCATCCTAAGCCAACTCAAGACTACAAGGTAAGTATATGCATCGCAATCATGTGTATGAGGAATTCTTGCTGTTGTACATACTGTTTGCAAGAAGGACTCATGAGCATGAAGGTATCTTCCTTAATAATCTTTTGCTCGATGCATATGGCCAAGATACATGTAACACATTGCCTACTCTATCATGGTTTTGCTCTCACATGCTTCTCTATTCCATATTCACATGAGTGCATACATGTAGGGGGAGCCTATGCTTGTTACATGTCTTTCCGAAGCTTTACCTACTACTCTTTATATCTTTATCTAAAGTTTTGATGTATGTTGCCATCAATTACCAAATAGGGGGAGATTGAAAGCACAAGTGCTCCCTAGGTGGTTTTGGTAATTAATGTCAACATATCTTTTGTTGGACTAACACTTATATCCAGTATATTTCAGATAAGTTCAACACTGGAGTGGCATGGACTAAAGGATGTGGGAACCCCTTCAAGATGCTAAGGACAAAGGATTGGCTCAAGCTTCAAGCTCAAGACTCTACATTTTACATTTTAGTGATCCAAGATCACATTGAGTCTATAGGAAAAGCCAATACTATCAAGGAGGGATTAGGTGTTGCTTAATGAGCCTCTTGCTTCATGTGCTTAGTGATATGCTCCAAAACCCTCAACTACTTTCCCATTTCCTACCATATGACCTAAACCTAAGTCAAACTCAGCCCCACCAATTCTTTCTATTCGGCGCCACCGAGTTCAGATGTCATAGCCACTGCCACAAACCCTAGGCAAATCGGTTTCACCGATAGGGATCTCGGTTTCATTGAGATGGGATTGTAATCTCTCTGTGTGTGTCCATTACCAAAACCGGTCTCACCGAGTTTGTGTAATTGGTACTGCCGAGATTACAATGCAAACTTTCTGGTTAGCTTATTACCAAAATCGGTCTCACCGAGTTTGCCTGACCAACTCTCTGGTTAGCTAATTACCAAAATTGGTCTTGCCGAGTTTGTGTAATCGGTCTCACCGAGATTGTGTAATCGGTCTCACCGAGATTACGTTATGCCCTAACCCTAACCATATTGGTCCAACCGAGATGCATATCGGTCCCACCGAAAACCCTAACGGTCACTAGGTTTACTAAATCGGTTTGACCGAGTTTGTTGATTCGGTCCCACCGAGTTTGGTAAATTGAGTGTAACGGTTAGATTTTGTGTGGAGGCTATATATACCCCTCCACCTCCTCTTCATTCGTGGAGAGAGCCATCGTAAACAAGCCTACACTTCCAAAGATCCTATTTCTAGAGAGAACTACCTACTCATGTGTTGAGGCCAAGATATTCCATTCCAACCACATAAATCTTGATCTCTAGCCTTCCCCAAGTTGCTTTCCACTCAAATCTTCTTTCCACCAAATCCAAATCCTGTGAGAGAGAGTTGAGTGTTGGGGAGACTATCATTTGAAGCACAAGAGCAAGGAGTTCATCATCAACACACCATTTGTTACTTCTTGGAGAGTGGTGTCTCCTAGATTGGCTAGGTGTCACTTGGGAGCCTCCGACAAGATTGTGGAGTTGAACCAAGGAGTTTGTAAGGGCAAGGAGATCACCTACTTTGTGAAGATCTACCGCTAGTGAGGCAAGTCCTTCGTGGGCGACGGCCATGGTGGGATAGACAAGGTTGCTTCTTCGTGCACCCTTCGTGGGTGGAGCCCTCCGTGGACTCAGCAGAACCGTTACTCTTCGTGGGTTGAAGTCTCCATCAACGTGGATGTACGATAGCACCACCTATCGGAACCACGACAAAAACATCCGTGTCTCCAATTGCGTTTGAATCCTCCAAAACCCTTCCCTTTACATTCTTGCAAGTTGCATGCTTTACTTTCCGCTGCTCACATACTCTTTGCATGCTTGCTTGTTATGTATTGTGAATGTTGAAATTGTGCCTAAACTCCACTTAAACCTAAAGAAGTTAAAAACTGCAACTTTGGTACTTAGTGTCTAATCACCCCCCTCTAGACACCTCTTCTCAAGATCCTACAAGGAGAGTTGAACTACCAGACGGAGAGGATCGTCTTCGACATGGCCGAGATCCCCTTGCCCTACAACGGGATCTTCGGCCGCCCGACACTAGCCAAGTTCATGGCGGCATCACACTATGCCTACAACATGCTAAAGATGCCCGGGCCGTTGACCATCATCTCCGTCCCCTCCAACAAGAAGGACGCTACCGATCTGACCGACCAACTCTACCGGGAAGCGATTGCAGCAGCCTACCGTCGAGGCACCTGCTCCCACCGCCAAGGCCCGGAGGAAAGAAGGAGCCCGCAAGACCTCTCGCACCCACTCCGCAAGCACACCTCCTCGAGTGTTGTGCTACCGCTGAGGACATGCCGAGGAGCTCACGACAAGAGCAAGAGATCCAGAGCCGAGCCACCGCAGACCAAGAAGGTGCCCGTCGCGGAGGACGGCACGGGAGGGGCCTTCATCATAGGCTCTGCCCTCAACAGCAAATAGGAAGGCGAGCTCGTCACCTTCCTACAGGCAAATGTCGACGTGTTTTCATGGCAAGCGTCCGACATCCCCGGTGTTCCCAGGGAGGTGATTGAGCACCACCTAGCTGTCTGCCCCCACGCGCGGCCCGTCAAGCAGAAGGTAAGAAAGCGAGCTCAGAGGCAGGAGTTCATTACAGAGGAGATCGAAGTTAGAAGCGGCAGGTTTGGTGATAGGGGTGCTCCATCTGACGTGGTTGGCCAATCCGGTAGTGGTGCGCAAGGCGAATGGGAAGTGGAGGCTATGTATTGATTACACAGATATCAATAAGGCTTGTCCTAAGGACCCCTTCCCATTGTCGCGCATCGACCAGATTGTTGACTCCACGGCCGGGTGTGATATGTTGTCATTCCTCGATGCCTACTCAGGCTACCACCAAATCTTCATGACAAGGGAGGATGAAGAGAAGACAACATTCATCACCCTATGTGGTACGTATTGCTTTTTACGGATGCCTTTCGGGTTGAAGAGTGCTGGCTCAACATTCGCAAGAGCAGTCCAAATTGGTTTTGAACCTCAGCTCCATAGAAATATGGAGGCCTACATGGATGACATAGTGGTCAAAACCAAGGACGGGCCGACTCTTGTGCAAGATCTAGAAGAGACATTTGCCAACCTGCGCAAGATCAACCTCAAGTTGAACCCTGAGAAGTGCGTCTTCGGCGTCCCATCCAGCAAGCTTCTTGGGTTCTTCATGTCAAAGCGTGGGATCAAGGCAAACCCAGACAAGATCAAGGCTATTGAATAGATCAAGGCGCCCAAGCGGATCAAGGATGTGCGTCGGCTCACCGGCTGCGTTGCCGCCATGAGCCGGTTCATCTCCAAGTCCGCCGAGCGCGCCCTTCCCTTTTTCAAGATCTTGAAAAAGGCGGGCCCAATAGAGTGGACCCTAGAAGCCGAGGCCGCACTGCAGGACTTGAAGAAATACCTTTCCTCCACGCCAATACTAATTGCGCCTAAACCACAAGATTCGTTGCTGCTGTATCTGGCGGCGACGAATCAAGTGGTCAGCGCCGCACTGGTGTCACAGAGGGTGGTCGACGAGGAGGCAGCAATGGCGGCAGAACCAGCGGATGGCAAGCCGAAGATTCCCCCGGTGGGGCCTGGTGCCGACTAGGCGCGGCCCCCGGCAGAGTCTGGTGCCACCAAGGCAATGCCCACGCGGTCGAGTGAAGTGGTGCCCAAGAAAAAGATGATGCAGCACCCGGTTTACTTTGTCAGCTCCCTCTTGTAGGGGCTAGGTCAAGGTATTCCGGTGTGCAAAAATTGCTCTTCGGCCTCCTTATGGCCTCGAGGAAGCTGCATCACTACTTCCAGGCCCACAAGATCACTGTCGTCACCCGCCTCCTGTTGCAACGGATACTGCACAACCCGGACGCAACCGGAAGGATTGTGGAATGGGCCTTGGAGTTGTCAAGCTTCGGCTTAAAGTTTGAGAGTACCTCGACAATTCAGAGCAGAGTCTTGGCGGAGTTCATCGTGGAATGGACCCCGACGCCTGACGAAGAAATCCACGAGACTACTCTCCCCGGCAAGGAAGTGGACCGCAACTGGATCATGTACTTCGATGGAGCCTTCTCGCTGCAAGGCGCCGCTGCCGGTGTGCTGCTCGTCGCACCCACCGGAGAGCACCTCAAGTACGTGATCCAGATGCACTTCCCCAGGGAGATGTCCACCAATAACACCGCCGAGTACGACGGATTGCTTGCCGCCTCGTGATCGCGGCACACCTCGTGGTTAAGAAGCTCATCGTCAGGGGTGACTCGCAGCTCGTTGTCAGGCAGGTCAACAAAGATTATCAGAGCCCACTGATGGAAGCATACATAGATGAGGTGAGGAAGCTGGAGGAACGCTTTGACGGTATCCAGGCGGAGCACGTCCCACGAGCGGATAGCGACATCGCCGATTACCTGTCAAAGCGTGCCACATTCAAGCTACCTATGGAACCAGGTACCTTTTTGCTCCGGTTAACTCAACCATCCGTCGATCCATCAGCAGGGTAGAGCAAGCAGAGAAAATCAAGTCCCGGCAAGTACTTTCCTACCGAGCCCCCCGGGGCTGACGACAAGGGTGCTGCCACGGACACTGAGCCTGCCCAAGAGCAACTGGCTCCGACGGGGCGTCAGGCCCTGGCCGTAGAGATAGCCGCTCCCATGGCGGAAGAGATGCCTTTAGTCCTTGCCGTCGAGCCTCAGGCTCCGGCATGGGCGCAACATATCGTCCAATTCCTCCAAACAGGGGAGCTTCCTGAGGAGCAGGAAGAAGCGGAGAAAGTAGCCCGTCGGTCCGCTTCTGCATCAGTTCGCCGATGACGCCCTGCATCGAGAAGGCCGAACGGTGTGAAACTCAAGTGCATCCCCCGGGAGGCAGGACTAGAGCTGTTGGCAGGGATACATGGAGGCATATGTGGCTCCCACATAGGGTCGAGGGCCCTTGCTGGGAAGGCGTTCCGGCAAGGTTTCTTCTGGCCCACGCCCTGCAGGATGCGACGGCACTAGTCACCAAGTGTGAAGCGTGCCATTTCCATTCAAAGAAGCTTCATCAACCAGCTCAAGCCCTTCAAACAATCCCTCTCTCCTGGACATTCTCAGTGTGGGGGCTCGATATACTGGGCCCTTTTCCCAAGGCTGTCGGGCTTTGAGTACTTGTACGTTGCAATCGACAAGTTCACAAAGTGGCCAGAGGTGGAAGCAGTGAGGAAGGTGACTGCTCAGTCAGCCATCGAATTCTTCAAAGGACTGGTCTGCTGTTTTGCTGTTCCAAACAGAGTCATCACCGACAACGGCACGCAGTTCACAAGCCACACCTTCATGCAGTACATCCGAGACCTCGGCACCAAGGTCTATTTTGCTTCCATGGCACATCCACGAGCAATGGCCAAGCGGAGAGGGCAAATGCTGAAGTGTTGCGAGGCTTGAGAACGAAGACCTTTGACAAGCTGCACAAGAGTGGAAGGCGCTGGATTGATGAGTTGCCGGCGGTTCTTTGGTTGATCAGGACGACGCCAAATTGAACCACCGGCCAGACACCTTTTGCCCTGGTATACGGGGCGGAAGTAGTTCTCCCCACGGAACTCATACACGGGTCACCTCGACTGCTCGCTTATGACGAGCTTGAGCAAGAGCCGTTGCGCCGAGATGACGCGACACTCCTTGAGGAAGATCGTCTTCGGGCGGCTGTGAGAGCGGCACGCTACCAGCAAGCCTTGCGCCGCTACCATAGCCACAAGGTTCATGCCCGAAGCTTTGAGGAAGGTGACCTTGTTCTTCGGCGCGTTCAGTCGGCCAAGAATTCCAACAAGTTGACGCCGAAGTGGGAAGGCCCTTATCGGGTAATACGAGTCACCAGGCCTGGCGCAGTCCGCCTGGAGACCGAGGATGCCGTACCAGTGAGCAACTCCTGGAACATCGAGCATCTTCGCAAGTTTTACCCATAAGGCGCGGCTTGCCGGGCCTCCCGGCAAGCCACCTTTTGTACGAGCTTTGCCGACAAGGCATGTGACCCTTTGTACAAAGCCAGGCGCAGACCCTGAGCATAAACAAATGAAGCGCTGGCGCCCTAAGTTATAGCATGCATGCTAGGTCGAGTCTCGTCCTTGGCTAGGGTTGATAGTGCTTAGCGACGTCTAACCCCTAGCTTAGAGGTCGAGTGCGCGTCTCTCTGTTCTTCTCTATCTTCATTGGTTCTCAGGACACATGATATATCCTTGCCGAGCTGCTTTGGAAGAAAGGGGACGGACCGGCGCCTGGGCCCCGGCAAGCCAGTATTGCCGGGGGCTACAAGAGCAAAGATCCACCCGCGGCGAGCCAAGGTTGCCGGGGGCTGCAGATTCAGATAAGTTCTCTATCCCTTATCATGCGTTTTGTTATGGACTGAGGTATGTGAAACCTCGTTTTTATCCTTAGGCTACCGTGCTCCCTTCATTCCGGACCCTAGGACTCGTTTCCTGGGACCGAGTTTGGTCGTAGTCGCGGCAGCAAGGAAATGAAACGAGGAGCCTAAGCCCACCTCATCCCTGCCTCCGCCAAGGGCGTGAGAAAGGTCGAGCGAAGTGGGGGGACGGCAAGGCCTGTTGCCGGGCGAGGAAACGTTTATCTTAAAGGTAACAAGGATTTACTCCTTGTCGTTGGTTTTACCTGCGAACGAAAACCCCGACAAACATCCCTTTTTCATTAAAAAACATCCCGTACAGGTACAGTCCATGCAAAATGAAAAACATGAACAAGGGGATTACAAGTTCTAAAGTTAACAAAGGCCCACAGGCTTACAACACTAAAAAGAGATAAGGTGACCATAATCCTTTTCTTGTCCCTCTCCTCAGGAAATGGAACAAGAAAACAGAAGGGAAAAAGGGGCGCCTAGGCGAGCTACGAGTGGCAGAAGACACCAAGAGAACATCTTGGTGGTCGTCCAAGGGCTGGATGGTGATGGCGGCGCTGGAGGCAGAGCTCGAAGACGAGGCGGCAGGACGTCGGTACGCGGTGAAGGCGTCGGTGCCCGCGTACTTCGACTTCATGGCCTTGCCGCACGCCCTCTTCCTCTTCCGCAGCCTCCCAACGCCAGCCACCCAAGGAGACGACCCCGAGAAGTTCAAGGAGCCGGCGACACGCCTAGTCGGACTCGTCATCCTGCCGCCCGCTAGCCTTGTCGTCGCTGCCGTTGTCTTCCCCGCCACTCTCGCTCGAGGAGGAATCTTCATTGTCAGAAGAGCTCTCCATGCAGCACCTTACGCGAGTCCCGAAGTGCCCGAAGATCTTGACGGAGAGGAGGCCACCCTCCATTAGTTTGAAATGGAGAGTGAGCCCATCCGTCAAGCCGTGGAGGCGAGCGAAGGTCTTCCACCCTCCGTGGAGATACATGACGTGAGGGGCGGGGAACTCGACGTCGGCCCATGTGCCGCTGTTCCCGCATCCCCTCATATGCAGCCACAACGCCTGCGGCGGATCCAGCTCCATCTCCCATGCAAATGGAGTCGGGAGGCGAAGGCGACGGCGCGGTGGCCGGCGCAGCCTGACAAAGAATTCGCAGGGGTTGTCCCCGGCATGGCCCTCCATCAGAGGAGGAGCTGCTGGCGGAGGAGAGGCTGATCTGCCGCCCCGTCCTCCTCTCCCTCGAGCACCACGACGACCTCGACCTCGCCCCCTCCCCCTTCCTCTAGCGGCCGGCCGCACCACTATGAGTTCTTGGGAGGAGCGAGCGCGCCTGTCTGGCCGAAACCCTCGCCGCCACCGATGAGGCGTCGCCACGCCCCCTCACCATGGCATAAGAAGAAAGGAAGCAGGAATGGGGAGAGGCAGATGACGAAAGGTTGAGAGGCACCGTTCCCCCTCCCGCTCCCCTCTTTATAAAGGGGCGGGAGCAGGGCTCGGCTGCCCCCTCTCGGCCAATCCGTCTTGTTGAAGTGACCACAAGCGGGGCCATCGACCGCCCTCCCCGCTCCATTGAAGGCGCGTGGGAATCGACCCGCGCACGCGCACAACTTCCCACATCCCGCGCACCAGTCATTCGCTCTGCATTATGCATGCAGCGAACGTGGCGCAGGAGGTGGGCGCAGTGGGACGCGTGGAGCGACGGTTCCCAAGCGAGGACAGTAAATGGGAGGCGGCCCTGCAGTCTCAAAGGGACACGCAAGCCGCCTCTTTACTGTCCACCATGGGATGACGCCAGCATGCTTCCGTCATGCGCGCGCACGACCCCCACGTCGCGCGTTCAACGCGGGTCGTGGAAAAGCACACCGGACGGAGCAGTTACCGCAGTAAAAACCGCCCCGCCTACCCGCGCACCGTTTTGGGCCTGACCCAACAACGTGTCGCGCTTATGTGTGGCCCAGGCCCGGGGGCTCCTGTCGGTGTACAAAACTAGGGGCACATTTTTGTACCCCTTTACCTGTGCACGGCAATCGAGCCGCTACCACCACACCAAGCAGAGCGAGGGAGGTGAGCCAAGGTAAGACCGAAGCCCAAGATGACCAGAGCAACGAGGCCAAGACCACAAACAGCAAAGGGACGAAGCAGGTTCCCCCGGCAGGAGACCCTTGCCGGGGGCAGCCCCGGCAAGACCCTTGCCGGGGCAGCTCGCCCCACACCAACGGAGTGAGCCACCCTTGAGCCCATGATCCCCGACGCCATCGTCCGCGTGGAGCCAGGGCTCGGGAAGGCACCTCCAAGGTGGCATACAGATCTTTGTGAAGACATATCCAAGAATAGACGAGGATTAGAAGATGACGACCCCCGGCAAGACCCTTGCCGGGGACAACGGCGTACCACGGCAAGACCCTTGCCGGGGACGCCTGCGCGCCACGGCAAGACCCTTGCCGGGCCACCCGACAAGGCCCTCACCAAGCGCACAGCAGGGCCACCGTCAAGCCCACACCAGCCAAGTCCCCGCCGCCTTTCGCATGCAGCTGCCGACCCAACCAGCTGGGCAGGCACCTGCATGGCAACATGCAGCCCTTCATGGAGGCTCCACCACCGCGCCACCTCAGCTGCCTGCCTGCCTACATGGCACCGCATGCATCACTGGCCAGGGCGCGTGTCGAAGCTTGGAGGAGCAGCGACGGACGGGACATGCCCCGCCCCCATTCCCCAATAAAGCAAGAGGACACCTGAGCGATGCATTAAATGCACCTTGTCCTGTAATACGAGGGATAACCTCATGCCACTTTAGACCCTTCCACCTCCTGTGTGCCACTGTGGCAGCCCCTTTTTCCTATAAAAGGAGGCCCAAGGCGACCAGGAGAAGGATTCGGCTTTTTGGAGCACGTTACACCCCGTAGCTAGTTCAAGAACTCAGATATACATCAACCAAAGCAGGAGTAGGGTTTTACGCATCCTCGCGGCCAGAACCTGGATAAACGAACCGTGTGCTCTCTGTTAGACCCGCTCTTCTCTCAACCCCGCGCCCCGCAACCGCAGTAGGGATTCTTGTGATCCCATAGGTGTCGTTTTCCACCGACATGGGTCATTTTGGAGATAACCTACGTAAAACTGATATTTATGAGCTAACTAATACGTCTCCAACGTATCTATAATTTTTTATTATTCCATGCTATTATATTATCTATTTTGGATGTTTTATATGCATTAATATGCTATTTTATATGCTTTTTGGGACTAACCTATTAACCTAGAGCCCAGTGCCAGTTAATGTTTTTTCCTTGTTTTAGAGTTTCGCAGAAAAGGAATACCAAACGGAGTCCAAACGGAAGAAAAATTTCACGATGAATTTTCTTGGACCAAAAGACACCTAGGGGACTTGGAGTGCATGTTAAAGGAGCCTCGAGGTGGCCACAAGGGTGGAGGGCATGCCCAGGGGGTGGGGCGCGCCCCTCGACCTTGTGGGCCCCTCATAGCTCTCCTGACCTAATTCATCCTCCTATGTATACTCTTATACCCCCAAAACATCCAGGGAGACATGAAACCACTTTTCCACCGCCGCAACCTTCTGTACCCATGAGATCCCATCTTGGGGCCTTTTCCGGCATCCTGCCAGAGGGGGAATCGATCACGGAGGGCTCCTACATAAACACCATTGCCTCTTCGATGAAATGTGAGTAGTTTACTTCAGACCTATGGGTCCATAGCTAGTAGCTAGATGGCTTCTTCTCTCTCTTTGATTCTCAATACAAAGTTCTCCTCGATGTTCTTAGAGATATATTCGATGTAATACTCTTTTGCGGTGTGTTTGCCGAGATCCGATGAATTGTGGATTTATGATCAGCTTATCTATTACTATTATTTGAATCTCCTTTGAATTCTTATATGCATGATTTGATATCTTTGCAAGTCTCTTCGAACTATCAATTTGGTTTGGCCAACTAGATTGGTTTTTCTTGCAATGGGAGAAGTGCTTCACTTTGGGTTTAATCTTGCGGTGACCATTCCTAGTGACAGTAGGGGCAGCAAGGCACGTATTGTATTGTTGCCGTCGAGGATAAAAATATGGGGTTTTCATCATATTGCTTGAGTTAATCCCGCTACATCATGTCATCTTGCTTAATGCATTACTCTGTTCTTATGAACTTAATACTCTAGATGTAGGCAGGAGTCGGTCGATGTGTGGAGTAATAGTAGTAGATGCGTAATCGCTTTGGTCTACTTGACACGGACGTGATGCCTATATTCATGATCATTTCCTTAGATATCATCATAACTTTGCGCTTTTCTATCAATTGCTCCGCAGTAATTTGTTCACCCACTGTAATAATTTCTATCTTGAGAGAAGCCTCTATTGAAACCTATGGCCCCCGGGTCTATTTTCCATCATATAAGTTTCCGATCTACAATCTCTAGTTTCCTATTTACTATCTTTGCAATCTTTACTTTCCCTTCCATAAACCAAAAATACAAGAAATATTACTTTACTGTTTATCCATCTCTATCAGATCTCACTTTGCGAATAACCGTGAAGGGATTGACAATCCCTTTGTCGCGTTGGTTGCAAGTTGGTATTTGTTTGTGGAGGTATTCGGTGTCATGTTGTGTAGTCTCCTACTAGATTGATACCTTGGTTCTGAAAACTGAGGGAAATACTTACACTCCTTTGCTGCATCACCCTTTCCTCTTCAAGGGAAAAACCAACGCAAGCTCAAGAGGTAGCAAGAAGGATTTCTGGCACCATTGTCAGGCAACTCTACACCAAGCCAAGACATACCAAGTACCCATCATAAACTCTCATCTCTCGCGTTATATTATTCGCCATTCACCTGTAGTTTTCCTCTCCCCCACTTCTAAAACGATTTTCGAAAAGATTCGCCATTTTCTTCGCCCCTCTTTCATTTGTCTTTCCCGCTTGCTCGTTTGTCGCCATCATGTCTGAAACTAGGGAGGTTATTGTTGAACAGGATAGTAGTAACGATGGGGGAAACCTTGATGCTTTTGCTAATTCTAATCCTCATGGAGAATCTACTATCTTGCACACAAAGAAAATCCGCATAGGTAGCGGAAATATTGTTGGAAAGGGGGTTATTCAAGATTTCTTTACTTGTGCCGGTGCACTCCCCACTATGGGTGGATCTATCCTCCATAAAACTAGTGGCCTTGCGGATGCTATATCTTTTCTTGTTGTTGAACTTGAAAGACAATTTTTTCACATGCATCCATCCATACAAAGGATTTTTCTAGAGTTTTCTAATATTGAACATTCTTCCGTTAAGCGCACCGCCACTATATTCCTAGCTCATGAGTTTAGATTTATTATGAAAGAAGCTAGTGAAATTTTCGCTCATTATAAAGTAGATGGTGGTCACCCTCCCATAGAGGTAATTCTCTTTAATCAAGAGGACATAATGTGTTTAAGGTCTTTGGATAATGTTGCTTATGACGAAAATTTAAGAAAGAGGTGTAGCGACCCGACCCGAACGGATCAAAGTCTCTATGCTTAAGTGTCATCCCTGGATCGGTATGCTGACATACACAGTATTCTAGGCTTTATAACAGAGGTAAATCACACGTATAAAGTAACGGAAATACTATTACCTCAATCGAAATAGCGGGACTAACAACAAGGTTGTGGATTCCCATCAACACCAATGGCAAAGTTGAGTGTAGACATCGTAACCCTAACGTATCACTTACTCGTTGTAAGAATCCTGCAACATGAGACCTTGCAGCCATGTAGGTCAGTACATTGAATGTACTGGCAATTTCACACTGTAGAGCAATGCTGAATAATGGCTATCACTACATGCATATATGGCTGGTGGAGGCTCTAAGTTTAATTTTTGCATAAATCTAATTTTTCCATACAACAAAGGAATATATTTTATTTAACTATCAAGTTGGTTGAAAATCATTGAGAAGGTAACCCCAACTCAATCCCAAATAAACATTAACCCAACAAATTAGTAATTAAAATAGAGTGATGAGATCAAATCAACAATTCAAGCACCAGATACTCAAGATGTCCATAATTGGGGACACGGCTAATCATGATTAGTTTGTACACTCTGTAGAGGTTTGCGCACTTTTCCCCACAAGACTCGATCTCCTCCGTTGAATTTCTCGCACTGACTGATGTTTGAGAACCGGATGATCGAGACACAGTCTTTCAGAAGTGTTATCTTGTTACGACGGGTATACAGTACCACCTACATCCCCTACATCTGCTAGTCTACCACTGTAAGAGGTCACACAACATACTCAACTATGCCAGAGCCCATAATGGCTTGTGGCTGCACACGGAAGTTTCTAGCATGAATAATCTTATGATCCCTTTGAGACTGGGTAGCATTCCAATAGGATGATCACACAGGTCCCCCGGGATCTCCTAGGACAACACTGGATTCCCTATGTGCCCGGGCAAGCCACTGGTATATCCCCAGGGTGCCCCAACCATTCCACCCAGATGTGTGTTAAAGTAGCCACCTTAAGTTTCCCTTAGTTATACAATAACTCTTACTTTTGTCATGAATTCTCTCAAACCAAACCACATCTACGAGCATAGCATAGGGTTGATAAAAGTCAATAGGTTCCTACCTCAGCAACTACTTCCCAATACCCACATGTTATCAAAATCCTACTCATGCAATGTTTGAGGGTTTAAACTAATGCATAAAAACTGGGTATGAAGAGTGTGATCAAAGTGTGAACTTGCCTTGTACTGTTGATGAAGATTCGTCGCACTCATAACTCCTGATAGTTCTACTTGTCACACTCCGTTCAATCTATCGTGAGCAAGCAATTGCATACATAAGAACCCATGCAAAAGAATCGAAGAAAAGATCTCGGAAAACATCGAAAACAAGCAATTAACTCTTGCAACAGAAAACAATTTCTAACAGTACCAAAATTGGGTGGATTTGGTCTTATCAGAAAGTTTAGGTCAAGAGCTTCAATTAGCAAAAAGAATAAACTAAATCGGAGTTATAAAACTCGAGTTATGAACGAAAGAAGTTTGAATTCAAATCTGTTTGAAATCAAATTTTAAACTGTCAAAAACATGTTTAAGTTGTTTTACTGGATAGAGGGGATCATAGCAAAGAAGTGGGCGTTGGTTTCGTTGGATTTGGACAAACGGGTAAAAAGTTGTGATAGATTGTAAAGAAAGCTAATTGCAGTTGAGTCCCTGGCTACGAGACAGAAAAACTAAGGAACGAATGTTCTCTACAGCAATAAAATAACGAATTGGTTCGCTGCAAAGACCTAACCTGCGAACTTTCACTAACTAAAGGATACCGGTTCAAAAAAACAAAGTGATCTAATCTAGGCCATAGATCCTAGATCTGACGATGGTAAAATAAAAAGAAACTGTTCGGGCTAACTAAAATCTGGACGGGTTTATTTGTAAACGATGGGTTCACTGCTTGAACCGAACGAACAAAAGAAACAAGAGGAGACTGGTGGTGTTTATAGAGGGCATGGTCGCCGGCTCAGCCGACGACTCCGGCAAGGAAGGGAGGGGCAGCGGGTCGCGAGGCGAGGGGCGGCGGCTCCGGCGTGGGGTCGGGTGGCGCTGGATGACGGGGTCGGGTAGGAGGCGACGCTGGTGGAGTTCAGGCGAACCATGGCTCTGACGAGGTAGCTTCGGTCGTGGACGACAGTGACGAGGCGATGGCTCCGGTGGTTCTCTGTCTCGTCCGAGAGCACGGGGAGGTGCGGCGCGGCAAGGCGGACGAGATGGTGGTGGTGGAGGTGATCGGAAGGGGAGGGTGGAGTCACGGCAAGGCGGCGAAGCTCGGGGAAGCTTCGCGAACTCCAGCGAGATCGGAATGACACCCTAGGGCACGGGAGATCGAGGTTTTCGCGAAAATCGGAAGAGGAGGAGTTGTGGAGTATTTATATGGGAGTTTCGTGGGCAAGGGGAAAAGCATCGAGCGAATCCCGCGAGAGAATTGGTCGGCGAGGCGTGTGAGGCGCGGCCTCTGTCCATGGCGTGGAGAAGATGATGATGACAGGCGGGGTTCACGGGTCAGAGAGAGAGGGAGATGGGAAACGGATCGATGATCGATCCGATGGGTTTCGGTGCGGCGATGTGGGGGATCGGGCCGTGGCCTCGGCCGAGCGGGCCGCCCAACATGGAGAAGTTTTTAAACAGACAAACAAAATAAAAACAAAAACAAAAAGAAGCAAAGAAATTTAATATAGGCATATTATATATCAAGAATTTCAGAAAAAGTATTTCTATAACATGAACATTTTTATAGCGTCAAATAAAATCCACAAAAATTTAAATAAAGCAAAGAGTGCTACTGTTGCAATAAAACCCAATAAAAATTATTTTAAAATACCAAAATAAGTTCAAATTTATTTCTCTCCATTTTTATATTGTAGGGAATCATGTTACCCTATTTTCCATATATTTTATTTTTGGAGAAAAACAATTTGAATAGAAATCAAATAACTCCAAATTGAAAATAATTTCGAAAGGACTTTAAATTTGATTCTTTTAAACTTCCAACTCATATTTCATATGTTTGAAGAAGTCATTTTATCTTCTCTCATGAAAATCATTGAGTTGCTTAAAGTTTCCTGAATTTGAAATAGTTCCAAATGGAATTCAAATCTTTTCAAAACCCTTTTTCATTTAATTAAATGGAAGAAGTCATGTTATCTTCACTCCAGGGTTTGTGATGAAATGAATTTGAATTCATGGAGATTATAAAAGGCAAGATGAAAGTTTTGGGAAAGTCATTTTATTCCCTCTCATTTAACTTTCAAAAGTTTCAAATTTCACTCAATTCCACACAAGAAACCACACCACAATCATACAATCCATCAAAACTATTTATTTAATATAACATTCCAAAATTTAGAATTTTGGGATGTTACAAGAGGGTTCCTACCGATGTTTTAGTAAATAAGATTTCTGAGCTTAATGATGATTTTGCTATTCAAAACAATGGATTGGGTTTCTCTCTTGGACATGAGCTCATGACTTTTTGCCAAAAGAATGCTTATAATGATGAGTTGGTCATTCAATATGAAGGGCCAAAGGAGGAACCAATTCCTCCCGAGCTCGATCTTGGGGATTCTTATCCCATTAAATTTAGCCCTTTGATTACTTTTCCTTGCCTCAAAGAAAACTTGCTACTGAATGAAGAGAGTATAAGATGAGTTTTTGAGACTTGCCTTATCATTATTATGATTATACTTAGATCTATTCATGTTTTTATGCCTATCTAAGGGCGTTAAACAATAGCGCTTGTTGGGAGGCAAACGAATTTTATTTTTTGTTCTTGCTTTTTAGGTCCTTTTTTGCTTTGAATAAATGATCTAGCCTCTGGTTTGATGTGGTTTTGTGCTTAAATTAGTGTTTGTGCCAAGTAAGACCTATGGGATAACCTACGGTGATAGTTAATTTGATCTTGCTGAAAAACAGAAACTTTTGCGCTCACGAAAACAATTCTTATTTTTAGCCAAAGAGTGCTTTTTAGTTGATTCTTTTGAAAATTAATAGAAAAATTATCTAGGACTTCCTATTTTCTCATGATTTTGGAGTTACAGAAGTATTCGAAATATTCAAATTCCTAAAGACTGTTTTGTTTTTAACAGATTCTGTTTTTTGCGTGTTGTTTGCTTATTTTGATGCATCTATGGCTAGTATCGGGGGGTATGAACCATGGAAAATTTGGAATATAGTATATATTACACCAGTATAAATAAGTTCACAACAGTACCAAAAGTGGTGATTTATTTTCTTATACTAACGGTGCTTACGAGATTTTCTGTTGGAGTTTTGTGTTGTGAAGTTTTCAAGTTTTGGGTAAGGATTTGATGGACTATGGAATAAGGAGTGGCAAGATCCTAAGCTTGGGGATGCCCAAGGCACCCCAAGGTAATATTCAAGGATGTCAAAAGGCCTAAGCTTAGGGATGCCCCGGGAAGGCATCCCCTCTTTCGTCTTCGTCTATCGGTAAATTTTCTCGAGGCTATATTTTTATTCACCACATGATATGTGTTTTGCACTGAGCATCTTGTATGATTTGAGTCTTTGACTTTTAGTTTGCCACAATCATCCTTGCTGTACACACCTTTTGAGAGAGGCACGCATGAATCGTAATTTATTAGAATGCTCTATGTGCTTCACTTATATCTTTTGAGCTAGACAAAATTTGCTCTAGTGCTTCACTTATATCTTTTTAGAGCACGGCGGTGGTTTTATTTTATAGAAATTGATGAACTCTCGTACTTCACTTATATTATTTTGAGAGTCTCTAAACAGCATGGTAATTTTCTTTGGTTATAAAATTACTCCTAATATGATAGGCATCCAAGAGGGATATAATAAAAACTTTCATATAAAGTGCATTGAATACTATGAGAAGTTTGATTCCTTATGATTGTTTTGAGATATGAATATGGTGATATTAGAGTCATGCTAGTAAGTAGTTGTGAATTTGAGAAATACTTGTATTAAAGTTTATGAGTCTCATAGCATGCACGTATGGTGAACCGTTATGTGATGAAGTCGGAGCATGATTTATTTGTTGATTGTCTTCCTTTGGCGGTCAGGGATGAGCGATGGTCTTTTCCTACCAATATATCCCCCTAGGAGCATGCGTGTAGTACTTTGTTTCGATGACTAATAGATTTTTGCAATAAGTATGTGAGTTCTTTATGACTAATGTTGAATCCATGCATTATACGCACTCTCACCTTTCCTCCATTGCTAGCCTCTCTAGTACCGCACAACTTTCGCCGGTACCATAAACCCACCACATATCCTTCCTCAAAACAGCCACCATACCTACCTATTATGGCATTTCTGTAGCCATTCCAAGATATATTGCCATGAAACTTTCCACCGTTCTGTTTATTATGACACGCTCCATCATTGTCATATTACTTTGCATGATCATGTAGTTGACATCGTATTTGTGGCAAAGACATCGTTCATCATTTTTTATACATGTCGCTCTTGATTCATTGCACATCCCAAAGACATCACGTGAGGCATTCACATAGAGTCATATTTTGTTCTAAGTATCGAGTTGTAATTCTTGAGTTGTATGTAAATAAAAGTGTGATGATCTTCATTATTAGAGCATTGTCCCATGTCAGGAAAGGATGATGGAGACTATGATTCCCCCACAATTCGGGATGAGTCTCCGGACGAAAAAAAGAGGCCAAAAAAAAGAGAGAAGGCCCAAATAAAAAAATGAGAGAAAAGAGAGAAGGGACAATGTTACTATCCTTTTTGCCACACTTGTGCTTCAAAGTAGCACCATGATCTTCATGATAGAGAGTCTCCTATGATATCACTTTCATATACTACTGGGAATTTTTCATTGTAGAACTTGGCTTGTATATTCCAATGATGGGCTTCCTCAAATTGCCCTAGGTCTTCGTGAGCAAGCAAGTTGGATGCACACCCACTTAGTTTCTTTTTGAGCTTTCATAAATTTATATCTCTAACGCATCCGTTGCATGGCAATCCCTACTCACTCACATTGATATCTATTGATGGGCATCTCCATAGCCCATTGATATGCCTAGTTGATGTGAGACTATCTCCTCCTTTTTGTCTTCTCCACAACCACCGTCTATTCCACCTATAGTGTTATGTCCATGGCTCACGCTCATGTATTGCGTGAAAGTTGAAAAAGTTTGAGAACATCAAAGTATGAAGCAATTGCTTGGCTTGTCATTGGGGTTGTGCATGATTTAAATATTTTGTGTGATGAAGATGGAGCATAGCCAGACTATATGATTTTGTAGGGATAAGCTTTCTTTGGCCATGTTATTTTGAGAAGACATGATTATTTTGTTAGTGTTCTTGAAGTATTATTGCTTTTATGTCAATATAAACTTTTATTTTGAATCTTACGGATCTGAACATTCATGCCACAATAAAGAGAATTACATGGATGAATATGATAGGTAGCATTCCACATAAAAAATTCTATTTTTTTTTCATTTACCTACTCGAGGTCAAGCAGGAATTAAGCTTGGGGATGCTTGATACGTCTCCAACGTATCTATAATTTTTGATTGTTCCATGCTATTATATTATCTGTTTTGGATGTTTTATATGCATTAATATGCTATTTTATATGATTTTTGGGACTAACCTATTAACCTAGAGCCCAATGCCAGTTTTTCCCTTGTTTTAGAGTTTCACAGAAAAGGAATACCAAACGGAATAGAACTTTCACAATGGTTTTTCTTGGACCAAAAGACACCCAGGGGACTTGGAGTGCAAGTCAGAGGAGCCTCGAGGCGTCCACAAGGGTGGAGGGCGCGCCCAGGGGGTGGGGTGGGCCCCCTGACCTTGTGGGCCCCTCGTAGCTCTCCTGACCTAATTCTTCCTCCCATATATACTCTTATATACCCCCAAAACGTCCAGGGGAGCCACGAAACCACTTTTCCACCGCCGCAACCTTCTGTACCCATGAGATCCCATGTTGGGGCCTTTTCCGGTATCCTGCTGGAGGGGGGATCGATCACGGAGGACTTCTACATCAACACCATTGCCTCTCCGATGAAGCGTGAGTAGTTTACTTTAGACCTACGGGTCCATAGCTAGTAGCTAGATGGCTTCTTCTCTCTCTTTGATTCTCAATACAAAGTTCTCCTCGATGTTCTTGGAGACCTATTCGATGTAATACTCTTTTTGCGGTGTGTGATCACCCAAAAGTATAGGGGATCGCAACAATTTTTGAGGGTAGAGTATTCAACCCAAATTTATTGATTCGACACAAGGGGAGCCAAAGAATATTCTCAAGTATTTGCAGTTGAGTTGTCAATTCAACCACACCTGGATAACTTAGTATCTGCAGCAAAGTATTTAGTAGCAAAGTAATATGATAGTAGTGGTACCGGTAACAAAAGTAATAGTAGCAAAACTAATATTTTTGGTGTTTTGTAGTGATTGTAACAGTAGCAACGAAAAAGTAAATAAGCGAAGAACAATATATGTAAAGCTCGTAGGCATTGGATCGGTGATGGAGAATTATGCCGGATGCGGTTCATCATGTAACGGTCATAACATAGGGTGACACAGAACTAGCTCCAATTCATCAATGTAATGTAGGCATGTATTCCGAATATAGTCATACGTGCTTATGGAAAAGAACTTGCATGACATCTTTTGTCCTACCCTCCCGTGGCAGCGGGGTCCTAGCGGAAACTAAGGGATATTAAGGCCTCCTTTTCATAGAGTACCGAAACAAAGCATTAACACATAGTGAATACATGAACTCCTCAAACTATGGTCATCACCGGGAGTGGTCCCGATTATTGTCACTTCGGGGTTGCCGGATCATAACACATAGTAGGTGACTATAGACTTGCAAGATAGGATCAAGAACTCACATATATTCATGAAAACATAATAGGTTCAGATCTGAAATCATGGCACTCGGGCCCTAGTGACAAGCATTAAGCATAGCAAAGTCATAGCAACATCAATCTCAGAACATAGTGGATACTAGGGATGAAACCCAAACAAAACTAACTCAACTACATGATAGATCTCATCCAACCCATCACCGTCCAGCAAGCCTACGACGGAATTACTCACGCACGGCGGTGAGCATCATGAAATTGGTGATGGAGGATGGTTGATAATGATGACGGCAATGAATCCCCCTCTCCGGAGCCCCGAACGGACTCCAGATTAGCCCTCCCGAGAGGTTTTAGGGCTTGGCAGCGGCTCCGTATCGTAAAACGCGATGAATCCTTCTCTCTGATTTTTTTCTCCCCGAAAGTGAATATATGGAGTTGGAGTTGAGGTCGGTGGAGCATCAGGGGGCCCACGAGGTAGAGGCGCGCCATACAGAAGCGGCGCACCCCACCCTCGTGGACAGGGTGTGGGCCCCCTGACGTGGATTTTTCTTCCAGTATTTTTCTTATTTTCCAAATAGATGTTCCGTGGAGTTTCAGGTCATTCCGAGAAGTTTTGTTTCCGCACATAAATAACACCATGGAAAGTCTGCCGAAAACAGCGTCAGTCCAGGTTAGTTCCATTCAAATCATGAAAGTTAGAGTCCAAAACAAGGGCAAAAGTGTTTGGAAAAGTAGATACGACGGAGACGTATCAACTCGCCCAATCTTAAACCTTTGCTTGTCCTCAAGCAATTCAGTTGATAAACTGAAAGTGATAAAGAAAAACTTTTACAAACTCTGTTTTCTCTTGTTGTTGTAAATATGTAAAGCCAGCTTTCAAGTTTTCAGCAAAGATTATGACTAACCACATTCGCAATAACTCTCAGGTCTCACGTTTACTCATGTCAATGGCATAATCAACTAGCAAGCGATAATAATAAATCTCGGATGACAACACTTTCTCAAAACAATCATAATATGATGTAACAGGATGGTATCTCGCTAGCCCTTTCTGAGGCTGCAAAACATAAATGCAGAGCACCTTTAAAGATCAAGGACTGACTAGACATTGTAATTCATGGTAAAAGAGATCCAGTCATAGTCATACCCAATATAAATTAATAGTAATGGATGCAAATGACAGCTGCGCTCTCCGGATAGTGCTCTTTAATAAGAGGGTGATGACTCAACATAAAAGTAAATAGATAGGCCCTTCGCAGAGGGAAGCAGGGATTTGTAGAGGTGCCAGAGCTCGGTTTTGAAATAGAGATAAATAATATTTTGAGCGGCATACTTTGATTGTCAACATAACAACCAAGAGATGGCGATATCTTCCATGCTACACACATTATAGGCGGTTCCCAAACAGAATGGTAAAGTTTATACTCCCCCTCCACCAACAAGCATCAATCCATGGCTTGCTCGAAGCAATGAGTGCCTCCAACTAGCAACAGTCCCAGGGGGATTTTTGTTTGCAATTATTTTGATTTAGGTTTGCATAAATAATGGGACTGGGCATCCCTATGACCTGCCATTTTCTCGTGAGTGAGGAGCGGAGTCCACTCCTCTTGAGAATAACCCGCCTAGCATGGAAGGTACGGACAACCCTAGTTGATACATGAGCTGTTCGAGCATACAAAACATAATTTCATTTGTAAGGTTTAGAGTTTGGCGCATACAAATTTACTTGGAACGGCAGGTAGATACCGCATATAGGAAGGTATAGTGGACTCATATGGCATAACTTTGGGGTTTAAGGGATTGGATGCACAAGCAGTATTCCCGCTTAGTACAAGTGAAGGCTAGCAAAAGACTGGGAAGCGACCAACTAGAGAGCGACAACAGTCATGAACATGCATTAAAATTAATAGACATTGAGTATGAGCATGAGTAGGATATAATCCACCATGAACATAAATATCGTGAAGGCTATGTTGATTTGTTTCAACTACATGTGTGAACATGTGCCAAGTCGAGTCACTTAAATCATTCAAAGGAGGATACCACCCCGCTATACCACATCACAACCATTTTAATAGCATGTTGGCACGCAAGGTAAACCATTATAACTCATAGCTAATCAAGCATGTCACGAGCAACTATGATCTCTAATTGTCATTGCAAACATGTTTATTCATAATAGGCTGAATCAGGAACGATGAACTAATCATATTTACAAAAACAAGAGAGGTCGAGTTCATACCAGCTTCTCTCATCTCGGTTAGTCCATCATATATCGTCATAACACTACAAAAAAAAGACACATCCGTGACATTTTGGGCCAAATGAATTTTTTTCTTGTCATACATATGACACTTCTATGACGATAATTGTGACAAAACCCGGTATCATCATAGATGGGGTGGGCTCCTACTTCTATGACAAAAAATCATGACAGAAAATGGGCTTTTCATCCTGGGGCGGGCCGGAGACGCAGCTGCATGACATTCTTTGGGCCGTCCATGACGTAAAAAACCGTGGTAGAAGCGAGGGCGCAGAAAATATCGGGGAGTCCCCGGTTACGGTGGGTGGTTGGGGGCGAAGCGCGCTGCTTTCTCAGACGACGCTGCTGCAGGTGCGAGGCGTTGGGCTCTAACTGAACCCAAGCAAGGTGTTGGGATCTAATTGAAGCCGAGCGATTGCACTGTAGGCTACGCGTTACTGAACCCGAGCGATCGATCGATGGCTGTTAACTGAACCCGATCGAGCGATTCCTTCGCTACTGCTGCCTCTCGATTTAACAAGTGAGCGCTATGGGTGGGTTTGGATGAACAGTTCGGTGGGGGTGGATGAACAGGACCTGTGGTGTTATAGCTTCGATCAACAAAGTACTCGATCGATCGAGCGGTTGGGGCTGGATGAACAGGACCCGTGGAGGGCTGGATGAACAGGACCATCCCGTGGAGGGCGTGATGAACAGAGCTGCTGGAGGGGTGGTTGAACAGAGCCCGTGGAGAGGGCTGGTTGAACAAAGAGCGGTGGAGTAGCGGCGGTGGAGGCTGGATGAACAGGAGCCCGTGGATGAACAAATGAGGTGGAGGCCGGAGGAGGTCGACGGTGGATGAACAGAGCCCGTGGAGGCCGGAGGGGTCGATGGTTGAGATGAACAGATCCCGTGGAGTCCGCTTTTGCGGTACGCCACACCCTCCCGATGAACAGGACCCCGATTCGACCGTAGCGCCCAACACAAGTCCGCTTCCTCCGCTTTTGCGGTACGCCACACCCCTCCCGATCAACAGACCCCGTTTTGACCGTAGGAGGTCCGCTTCCTCCGCTTGCGACGCTGCACCCTCCCGATGAACAGGGTCCCGTTTCAAACGTGGCCGGTCGAAAACAAGGCTGTTTCCTCTGTTCTGCAGTACGCTAGGCCTCGTTTCCATCGCCTGTTCCGTCCAAGCCCATCCGATGAACACGACGCATTCCATTGCCTCCCCATGAACACGACGACGACGCTGTTTCTCCATTCCGACCCAGCCATGTACACGAGCCCTGGTTGTACGTATGCGCGAGTAGGCGTTCGAGACCCCACCCGTATGTACACATACGTGGCTGTATTTTCTTTCTTGCACCCTGGCCGTTGTACGTACGTTTACATGCTACGTGCGAACCTCTACTACGACACGTGTGTGCCTCTACATCGACCAGTATATATGTACATACACGTTCGCGACCAGAATGGCAACGCTACATACGCTTCGACCAGGTGGGTCCCGACTGTCAGGAACTTCCTTGCGTGCGAAGATGTAGCTGGTGGGTCCTAGCAGTCAGGGGGAAATGTTTTTTTCGCGAAATACAGTGGCCCATCCGGTGGGTCCCAGCTGTCAGGTGGAGGAATCATCATTTTCCGCGTAACAAGGAGGCACTTCCTTGCTGCGGTCGTGGACCCAAATTGTCAGCCTCTCCACGCATACCCACGTCCGATGGAAGTCGCTCTTGACCATGTTGACCACGCCACGCCGAGAGCACCAGGCGGTGGACGGCAGTGAGGCCTAGGAAGGGGACGACGGGAGCCGGGAAGACGCGGGCAAGGAAGCCCGCACGGAGAGGAGTACGAGGGTTCACTGGTTCGGCTGCGGTGTGAGGCTGCCGTCGCCGCAGGGCCTGGCCAGCGGTGGGAATAGTAGGGGGCGGTGAGGCCTCCACCGCAGCACAGCCAACCACGGGAGGCAGGAGCATGCGGCACGACCGGCACTGCTTTGGGCGGCTGGAGCAAGAAGACCAGAGGTTGAAGAAGCACTACGGCCGTTGGATGGACATCATACGGTCACTCGAGCTAGAATCGTTCATATTGACTAAAGTTGACAAAGGCCCCCATCCCAGTCAACTTAATAGGCCCATAGTCAGCCTCCCACCATGGTGGGTCCCAGCTAGCAGGGGGAGTATTCATTTTTTTGTGCGTAATAAGGAGGCACTTCCGGTGGGTTCGAGCTAACAACGGGGGAACGTTTTTTCATGAAATACGCTGGCCCGTCCGGTGGGTCCCAGCAGTCAGGGGGAAACGTTTTTTTTTGAGAAATAAGGTGGCCCGTCCGGTGGGTCCCTGCTGTCAGGTGGAGGAATAATTATTTTGCGCGTAATAAGGAGGCACTTCCTTGCGGCCGCCTGGACCCAAATTGTCCGCCTCTCCACGTCAAGATACTCTTCCGATGGAAGTCGGTCATTGACCACGTTGACCACGCCGTACCGAGAGCACCAGGGCGGTGGACGACGGCGAGGACTAGGAAGGGGACGGCTCGGAGCCGGGGAAGACGCGGTAGTGGATGCCCACGCGAAGAGGAGTACGAGGGTTCACTGGTTCGCTATGTGTGAGGCTGCCACACCGCACAATAACAGGGGTGTGGGTGAGTAGAGGCATGGCCTGCCAGCGGTGGGAGTAGTAGGGGCGGTGAGGCCTCCATGGCATCACAGCCGGCCACGGGAGGCAGGAGCACACGACACGACCGGCGCTGGTTTGGGCGGCTGGAGCAAGAAGATCAGAGGTTGAAGAAGCACTACGGCCGTTGGATGAACATCGTACGGTAACAGGAGCTAGAATCTTTTATATTGACTAAGTTGACAAAGCCCTCCGTCCCCGTCAACTTGGTAGGCCCACAAGTCAGCCTCCCACTATGCTGGGTTCCAGCTGGCAGGGGGAATATTCATTTTTTTGTGTAATAAGGAGGCACTTCCTTGCGTGCGAAGATAGCTGGTGGGTCCGACATGTCATTGGGGCACGTTATTTTCACGAAATACTGAGGCCCTTCCGGTGGGTCCCGGATGTCGTGGAGGAATCATTATTTTGCGTGTAATAAGGAGGCATTTCCTTGTGTGCGGCCGTGGACCCGGTATCGGCCTCTCCATGCACAAATACTTCCGATGGTGTCGTTTCGTCGACCACGTTGACCACGCCGCGCCGAGCGCATCCAAGGTGGTGGACGACGGCGAGGCCCCGGACAGCAACGAGCCGGAGATGGGAAGACACGGGAGTAGAGTCGCAGACTGAGAGGTGTACGAGGGTTAACTGGTTCTAGTGCGGTGTGGTTTGGCAGTCGGTGGAGAAGAACAGGAGGTGTGGAGGGATGGACTGGCCAACGGTGGAGTAGCGCTTATAGCGAAGCGTGCTAAGCAGAGCTGCTAGCAGCAGGAGGCGGGAGGTGGTCCCGGCTGCGCTGGAGGAAGAAGACGAGAGATTGAAGATGGATGCCGGTCGTTGGATGTAAATCCAACGGCTAACATGTCAGAATCATTTGTTGACTAAATTGACAACGACTTGCGTTGGCTTGGACCTATTGGCCCACATTTCAGCCTCCAAAAATGCGGCACGTATTCAACCCATTTTTTCAGAATTTACAGTCTTTTTTTTTGCGCGGTAGAATTTACAGTCAATTTGATCATTTTTTGAATTACGGCCATTAGCTAGGCTGGGTGAACAAATAATGTAGCATCCATGCGGCCCGTTTATTTTATTTCCTAAAAAATTATAGGCCATTTGCACTTTCTCGAAATACACGATTTTGCTGGGCTGATTCTAATTATAATGTTGGGTTGGGCCAGCAATGTTATCAAAAAATAAAAAGGGGCTGAGCATTTTGTTATAAATATATTTAAATAATAAGTGATATTATTACATTCGTCCTTAAATCTACCAAGATTTTGTACACAATCACTAGGATTTTTGTGCCAAAACAATCCAGGATTTTATTTGTTAATAGATTATTTTTATAAGTTAATAAGATGTGGGATATTGTTTTCTTACATATGTAAGTATCTGTTAAACATATGATGACAATAAAAATAATATATAATAACATATAAAATATATTTTTTAGAAAAACAGGGAGCATCTCCCCGGTTCCATTGCTGAGAACAAAACCACAACATATTCTCGATACAAACAGCTCAAAGAGCGGTTCAAAGCAAAGGTAGAAAAGCTACAAACTAGGGGTGGATGAACAAGTTCTCTGAATAAAACAAATCACCCGGCGGTGCCAAAGGCAAGAGCGGATAGAGCACTCGAATGACACAAGGAGTGTCCAGCGAAGCCTTCATGGTCTTCAGCCGAGGGGCCGTGTCAGCCTGCGGCGACCAGTAAGCAAGCGGAGACACCGGGCTGGAAAGCGTAGCATGGTGGATGTCGGTGTCAAAACCGGCGGATCTCGGGTAGGGGGTCCCGAACTGTGCGTCTAGGCGGATGGTAACAGGAAACAAGGGACACGATGTTTTACCCAGGATCGGGCCCTCTTGATGGAGGTAAAACCCTACGTCCTGCTACATTAATATTGATGATGTGTGTTACAAGAGTGGATCTACCACGAGATCAAAGAGGCTAAACCCTAGAAGCTAGCCTATGGTATGATTTTTGTTCGTCCCCACGGACTAAAACCCTCCGGTTTATATAGACACCGGATAGGGTTAGGGTTACACGTAGTCGGTTACAATGGTAGGAGATCTACATATCCGTATCGCCAAGCTTGCCTTCCACGCCAAGGAAAGTCCCATCCGGACACGGGACGAAGTCTTCAATCTTGTATCTTCATAGTCTTGGAGTCCGCCGATGATGATAGTTCGCTATCCGGACACCCCTAGTCCTAACTCCCTTAGTAGCCCCTGAACCAGGCTTCAATGACGACGAGTCCGGCGCACATGTTGTCTTCGGCATTGCAAGGCGGGTTCTTCCTCCAAATAATTCATAGAACATTGTGAACACCAGGATAGTGTCCGGCTCTGCAAAAATAAATTCCACATACCACCGTAGAGAGAATAATATTACACAAGATCAATCTGCTGACGTATTTTGTGGCGTGACGTCGCACCACTACCAAGCCTTTATTCAAATCGTTTTTGTTGTTCCACCTCAGCGCGTTTAGCGAAGCGGTTTCCTGCACGTCTTGTCGAAGCAGAGATCGTGTTCCCCTTATTCCGGATTCCCATCAATACGGACGTGGGTAACCCATCCGCGCCATGGATTGTGGCGCTTTGGAGATAAGCGAGTTTTACCGGGCGGTGGGGACACATGTTTTTGTCCGCCCATATAAGGATAAAGATCCAACCTTTTACCTGCGCCTTCTTCCTCCTTAGCTTATCCATCTCCGCGAACTCGAGCTCCAGCCCAAGTCCGCACTTCTCACCTCAACCTTCTCCAACTATGTCCGGAGCGGAGGCAAGTGGATGGCCTCCTCCATCACGGAGGGGCAGATCCAGAAGCCAGCGACGCCGGATATCTGCCCAAAGAATATCGCGATCGGCTCCCCGACGAGGGAGAGCTTGTCCCCAACCCCAGTGCCCCATGAGAGGGTATTATTTCTTCCCCATTTCCTCCATGGACTGGGCTTCCCGCTTCATCCCTTTGTCCGGGGATCATGTTCTACTACGGCCTAGATTTCCATGATCTGGCCCGAATTTCATCCTCAACATCTCGGCGTTTATCGTCAGGTGCGAGGCATTCCTTCCGCATCCACCCCACTCCACCAGGCTCAAGACCTTGATGTCAAGCCGAAGGTTGTGAAGGGCAGCCAAGCGGAGTGCAGAGGCGCCATGGTGGGCAGGATGTCCCACATTACGTGGCTGGAGGGCACATTCGTGGAAACCATCAAGGGGTGGCAATCGGGGTGGTTCTACATCACCGAGCCGCGTGACCCTGATTGGGCAGCGGCCCCCGAATTCAGATCTGGCATCCCCACACAGCTCACCTCCTGGAAAGAGAGTGGCCGGATTTGGGGGGGATTCGGAAGAGCTGACCGGACTCCAAGCCTGTATCCAGAAGCTGGTGGACAAGAAGCTCAAGCTTGTCAACGTAGTCCAGGTCATGCTCATCCGCCGGATTCTCCCGTGCCAGCGACGGGGCTTTAATATGTGGGAGTTTGATCCGGCGCAGCACTGCACCCGAGCAGGCTCTTCGACACTACGCACGAAGATGTCCGGAAGGTGCTGTTCAAGGGCGCCAAGCTCTTGCATCCGCCATCGAAGATCGCGGATTCTCGCTCGCAGCGCCCAGTGACGAGGTAAGTGATTTCACCACTTGTTTTCCATAGTTTGGCTCTATGCGGGATCTAAACTCCCTTTACCTTTGACAGAATGGTCATGGCGAAGGTCGAATGGATTACCCGTCCGCCCCATTGCCGGAGGACCCAGCGGACGCCCGCCTAATCTGGAAAGGCTGGCTCCGGCACCCCACGTGGTGCCGGAGAAGAAGGCCAAGAAGACGGCCACAGGGACTCGGAAGAGTTCCGTTTTCAGGTGCTATCGGATGATGAATCCGAGGCCGACTCCTCCGACCAAGGTGAGGAGGAGAAGAAGAAAGCCTCTCCCCCAGCGGGGGGAGGAAAGAAAAGGAAGGCCTCCCCAACAAGGGAGGCCAAGGGTCCAAGAAGGAAAAACTCCTCCTCCGGACTGCTCCGCCAACGCCAAAGGACGATTTATTTAAGATCGACATCCAAGGGCCAAGCCCCTGGCGAGATCGTAAATATCCGGACTCCCGAATAACTTCAAGGTTTTTATTTTCGCCACATACTGTCTTTCTAATGCCGCATACAACCCTGCAGTCCGCCCAAGGATGATCTTCCCGTTTCATCGAGCGGGTCCTTGGGTGCGTCGGATATGGATTCCCTTCCGACCACCTCCATCCCCCGTGCCGCGGACGACGCCGAGGTGGGATCCCAGAAGAGGACCCACCAGGAGGAGGAGGCCTCGGAGGTGTCACAGGACACCCTCCCGGACTGTGCACCGGACTCAGCCCCGGAGGCCACAGTGGCTCCGGATTCGTGCGGGTGACCCCTTCGTAAGAAAGGCAAGACCGAGACGCCGGCCGCCTCAGTCCAACTGGAGGTGCCGGATAATTTGCTGGAGGCGCTCAACGGCGCTTCCATCAAAGAGGAACACCCTACTATTATGAGTGCGGTGATTCAGAAGGTTCATCTTGCCAAGAGCGGGCTGATCGAAGCCTGCAGAGCCTTCTAACAGGCTTTGAGGTAAGAATTTCAATATATGTAAATGGTACCGCATAGACAGTAGCCCCGATGCTCGGTTCGGTGTTCGGAAAAAAAGCCGGACTAAGGATCTTTAGAAAGATAAACGCAGGAGTCATAAAAAATATGTCAATATGGGATTGCAGGTTGTGCTGACCTCACCAAGACCGATCAAGGAGGTCAATAATTTGAAGAAAAACCTTGAGCGGTCCGAGAACGAAGCTCGGTCATGCCAAGAAGTAGCTCGAGGAAAAAGAAGGTGAGTAATACATTATGAAAATTGTACCTTACAGAAAAGGATTTGGTTGCAAGAAAAATGACAAGGATAACGTGGGTATTGTAGGGGCCACTAACGAGGTGGCGACCCTGAAGGAGGCGGTGGCCGCGGCTGAACGTAATGCGGCCGCGGAACGCACCGAGCGAGAGAAGCAGGAGGCGCGGGTGGCGGAGGTACAGCAAGAGCTCCAGGATCTCGTGAAAAAACATGAGAACTTGGAGCGTGACTCGAAGACTCAAGAGTCCGAGCTTGCAACGACTCTTGAGAGTGCCAAAGCCGCTAAGGCCGAAGCCTACAAGGCCCTCCAGGAGATTGAGGCGGTGAAGAAGATAGCAGCGGGTAAGGCATTTTTCATGCAGAGTAAGCATGTGAGTGTTAATTACTGTTGCTTACCCGAATTCGGAGCTCTGTATGCGTTCATAGATCTTCCTCGCAGCGTGTCCGATGCTGCCGCATTCTACCGGACGAGGAGGGAGCTCGACGGAGAAGGTCTTCGTCTCAAGATGTCGAGGCGGACATCTGGTGCTTTTAGCGACCAAAGCGGGCAGCTGGTCGAGCTCCACAAGGCGGCCGAACAGGCCATGAAGGGCATCATAGTTCGGCTGTGGCCTAAGGAGGCCATGCCCGGGAGCTACTTTCGCCTGCGCGGCGGGCTGGTGGATGCGTGCCCGTGGGTTGAAGTTATCAAGCATTCCGCTTGTATCGAGGGTGCCGTCGGGCCCTTGCCCCGCAAGAAGGTGCACTGGGCAAGATGGATGCCTGTGGCTCGTGACGGACCCGCCACCAGAGGGCAAGGAGCAACGCACGCCCAAGATGTATTATAAGAGTGTGCTGAAGGGCGCCGCACTATTGCGGGTGAGTGCTCCAAAGATGTAATATTTGAGTAGACTCGCATTTTGTTATCCCGTATGCTTGAAAACTTAGTTCATAAGCGCTAAGCAACGCTTGTTAATTTAAAATATTACCTTATGTGCGGCTGTTTATCAAATCTGAGAGATGGCAAGTCGTCGGGCTTCAAATTTCATGCCACGAAAGTGCTGGGGTGTTCGGATAAACTTGAGCGCTCTTGTTCCCATTTTGGGTCCGTCTAGGAGGCGCTCAACACAATGAACAAGGCAACCGGACTTATAATGCTTGAACACTCTCACTTAGCCATAGAATTCTATAATTTTAAATTTCTCGAAGCCCCTAGTCTTCGGAAGGTCAATTTGGGGCGCTTATCACGCCTTGGCCGGACAGTATCCGCTCCTCGCTCTAAGCGGCATAAGTCTTTAAGGACTCGCAAAAACCTCTCGAACAGCGACCGTCTCTCGCCTCATCATGACGGGTCAGTTTTAGCTTTCCATCGAGGCGTTAACCCAGCCGAATCGGGCGGAATCGCAGTGGTTCTCCGGTGCTACCTTAGCCGATATGATGAACGTAAGGTACCAAAACACGGAGCCGAGCAAACCCAACTATTGACCCAAGACATCATTCGAGCCGATGCATATAGTGCTATAAGTTCGGGTGCCGCACTTGTGAAAGTGTTCGGACTCATCACACCATAACGCGGGAAACATAAGCCCCTGGTGTATATTAGCCGTACCAAAGTGTACGGATGCAACATGTCATGAATGAACATATGTATGAAAAATAAATGCAATTATAAAAAAAAGGTGCTGCATTGTTTTATTCAATAAGTGCTGCTACGAATGCAGAACGATACAAATAGTGCGATAAGCAAGGTATGAGACTGTTAAACATGTCCCCTCCGTGGGTAGGCTGCAAATTGGTGTATGAAAAATGCTCGTAATGGAGACCACCAGATATTCGTTGTAGCCTTTATCCTTCCCTGGTTGCATCGTGAATTCGCAGTGTCTGCCGGACAGGGCTTCTGACAAACGGAGTCATGTGGGTAAAAAGTAAAAGGTAAAAAAAGAAAAGAAAAAGGAATGACACACGTGAGAGCCCCTGGTGTGGTTGAGCCGCAGTCTGGGTTTATCGTGGTCGTGCCCCTCTCCCCATGCCCATGGTATCTTCAAAGCATAATGGTGTACGCGAAGGACCTGCTTTGACGTTTCGCAGGGGCTGGGGTTAGAACCCTGCTGCTATCGTGCTCTGAACGTGCCAAGTGGTCTTGTTGTAAGTTACTCCGGGCGCGCTTAGCTGTGTCCGGCCGCTTAACGGCCGGACTCGAGAATTGCCTTAAGAGGCTGCATTGCACTTCAGCCGCGAGAGCCGCTGTATGTTCCTCCATGCTGAGAGAACGTTCAGTGTTTCCATTGACCGTAATGACTCCTCGAGGGCCTAGCATCTTGAGCTTGAGGTATGCGTAGTGCGGCACCGCATTGAACTTTGCAAACGCGGTACGTCCGAGCAAGGCATGATAGCCGATGCGGAACGGGACTATGTCGAAGATTAACTCCTCGCTTCGGAAGTTATCCGGGGATCCGAAGACCACTTCCAGTGTAATTGAGCCTGTACAATTGGCTTCTACACCTAGTATGACGCCTTTAAAGGTCGCTTTTGGTAGGTTTAATCCTTGAGGGTCTATGCCCATTTTATGACCGTATCCTCGGTAAAGCAGGTTCAGTTGTCTGCCGCCGTCCATAAGGACTCTGGTTAGGTGAAATCCATCGACGATTGGGTCTAAGACCGGTCTGGCGAATCCGCCGTGGCGGATGCTGGTTGGGTGGTCCTTCGGTCCAAAAGTGATCGGGCAGGAGGACCATGGATTGAACTTCGGGCAACTGGCTCCATCGCGTGAGACATCCTCGAGTGCACGCTTCCGCTCCCTTTTGGGTATGTGCGCTATGTGATATCATGTTCACCGTCCGCACTTGTGGGGGAAACCCTTTGTCCTCTATTGTTCGGGCGGTTGGGTCTCGTCCTCGCCATCGCTATGCAGCCCCTTGTCATTGTTTTCGGCAATTAACTTGCCTGCTCGTTGAATACCCAACAGTCCCTGTTGGTGTGGTTAGCTGGCTTTTTCGGGGTGCCGTATCCGCACAAGCGGTCGAGTATTCGGTCCAAATTGGACGGACCCGGAGTAGTTCGTTTGAATGGCTTTTTTCGCTGACCGGGTTTAGAGCCTTTGAATCCAGCATTGACTGCCGTATCCTCAATATTGTCGCCGTTAATGCGGCGTTTATTTTTGTTATGACACGGCCTGCCATTTCGGTCCTTGAAGTCCGGATTGCCAGAATTTTTGCTGAGGTTATTGCTGCGTGCTAGCCAGTTGTCCTCACCCGCGCAGAAGCGGGTCATGAGTGATGTGAGGGTTGCCATGGATTTCGGCTTTTCCTGTCCTAGGTGCCGGGCAAGCCACTCATCGCGGATGTTATGCTTGAAGGCCGCGAGGGCCTCCGCATCCGGACAATCGACGATTTGGTTTTCTTGGTTAAGAACCGTGTCCGTAATTGTTCCGCCGATTCGTCTGCTGCTGAATTATGTGGCTTAGGTCATCGCGTATGGTGGTCGCACATAAGTGCCCCGGAAGTTATCGAGGAATGCGGCTTCCGGTCCTCCCAGCTCCCAATTGACTCTGGCAAGCTGTTGAGCCAATGCCTGCTGGTCCTTTAAGCTTGAGGGGGAGGTATTTGATGGCGTGAAGATCGTCACCGCGGGCCATGTGGATGTGAAGGAGATAGTCTTCGATCCAAACCGCGGGGTCTGTTGTGCCATCATTTGATTCAATATTGACGGGTTTAAACCCTTCGGGGATTTGATGATCCATTACTTCGTCTGTAAAGCATAGTGGGTGTGCGGCGCCTCTGTACTGGGCCATATCACGACGGAGCTCAAAAGAGCTTGGTCTGTTTTGTTCGGTCCGTCCGGACTTACTGTGTCCGGTGCGACGGTTGTCGTCACGTACCATGGGGCACCCACGCGATCCATAGATCGATCTTGATTGTCTTGCCTTGTCCTCCAATATATCTCGCAGGTCCGGAGCGTTCCCTTCTACCGTGTGCTTTTGAGTGATGCCGTGGTACGGTTATAGTGAAGGGCCTAGAGGCCTCTCCGTCGCGACCACGGGTGCTCGGTCAGCCGTATTGTCTCCTGGTGATGCGGGTTCGTAAGCCTCCTCCTCTAATCGGGGAGCAGCTTGCGTTTAGGGTAGCTTTTGAGGGGCGTTCGAGCTCATGCTCTTCACCATGAGGACTTCAGTCCATCTGTCGGCTAGCAGATCCTAATCAGCTCTAAGTTGTTGCTGCTTTTTCTTGAGGCTATTCGCCGTGGCCATAAGCCTACGTCTAAAACGCTCTTGTTCGACGGGATTCTCGGGCACGACAAATTCGTCGTCGTCGAGGCTTGCTTCGTCTCCGGAGGGAGGCATATAATCCTCTACCTCTTCTTCTGCCGCTCTCTCGTGAGGGCTGGCGTCTCCATCTTCCCCGTCTTTGGATCTTGCTGGAGTGGATTGTCTTCGGCATTGTCCGGTGTATTGTTGTCTCCGGTGCCGGAGTCTTCATTCTTGCTGTGGCGGGATTTAGAGCGGCGCCGCTGACGCCGGCGCTTCGGTTGCTTCTTGGAGGGGTCATCCTCCGTTGTTCCATCGCCGTTCCCATCTTTTGGGATGTCCACCATGTATATGTCGTATGACGAGGTGGCCTTCCAGCGCCTAAGGGCGCTGGGTCTTGGTCGTCTTCGCATCGTCCTCCATACCGTCGATGTCTTGAGTCGTAGTTCAGCATGTCGGTTAGATCATCGGCAGCGGCTACCAAGTGGGTGGTGGGTGGGCGTTGCATTTCTTCGTCAGTCCGCATCCCAATCTTCTCGACCGTAGTCCGCCAGGGCTCTCCGGATAAAGAGAGAGACTTTAGTGAATTCAGGATGTCGCCAAAAGGCGAGTGCTGAAAGATGTCCGCGGTCGTGAACTCCATAACGGGCGCCCAATCGGATTCGATCGGCAAGGGCGCGGAGGGTTCGGAGTCCGGATAGCAGTCCGACACCCTGGAGTCGGAGTCTTCGCAAAGGACAGGGATGGAGTTCGGCTCGATCGCCGTAGATATTGTAGCCCCCGAGGCGGTGTCCAACCACCCGTCCTCGGTCGGAGAATCCGCCCGCATTAAAGGTCGAGCGGATCTCTGCGGCCTCCGTGGCAATCGCTCGGCCGCAGAGCTAGATCATGCCCATCGAGACAAGGCGGCACGCTTATTGCGGCTCGAATCCGTCAAGATCAAGTCTCCGCGGATATCGGCCGTATAGTTTAAATCTTCCAAATCTGACTCGACGGCCGGGCGTAGCTTTCGATCTGCTCTAGATGGCTGCTTAATTGCCCGCAAAGGTAAAGCCGCCGAACACAAAGATCTGTCCAGGAGAAAAGTATCACCTGGACCGCGTCGTGTTAATGATCGAAGGAGCCATCAGGCCTATCGGTGGCGACACGTAGGAACTCTCAATGAAAGCACCAATGTCGGTGTCAAAACCGGCGGATCTCGGGTAGGGGGTCCCGAATCATGCGTCTAGGCGGATGGTAACAGGAAACAAGGGACACGATGTTTTACCCAGGTTTGGGCCCTCTTGATGGAGGTAAAACCCTACGTCACCGCTAGATTAATATTGATGATGTGTGTTACAAGAGTGGATCTACCACGAGATCAAAGAGGCTAAACCCTAGTAGCTAGACTTTGGTTTGATTGTTGTTCGTCCTACGAACTAAAACCCTTCGGTTTATATAGACACCGAATAGGGTTAGGGTTATACAGAGTCGGTTACAATGGTAGGAGATCTACATATCCGTATCGCCAAGCTTGCCTTCCACGCCAAGGAAAGTCCCATCCGGACATGGGACGAAGTCTTCAATCTTGTATCTTCATAGTCTTGGAGTCCGGCCGATGATGATAGTTCGGCTATCCGGACACCCCCTAGTCCGGAACTCCCTCCGTGGATGTCCCTCTTTTTCGGCGCCAGGTGCCCATCATCTTCATCAGAGATCTTGAGACGAGCCCACGGGTCCAGCCCCAGAGAAGGTCGAGCCTTGTTCAGCCACAAGTGATCTCCAACGGTTTCTGGAGGGATCTTGTTAGGGTTTCCACGAAGCTCATCAACTTGTCCTTGTCCGATCCGGAGGAGAGAATCGCCCAGCCTCACCATGTTCCTGATCAACCTCAAGACCTACGGAATGGAAATCCAGGAGGTGTTACTGAAAATCATAGCATTTCTATATTTCCAGAGGCACCAAAGGACAGCTGAGCTAACAATGTTTAAAACTGAGCACTTTTTGGTAGCAATCCAGAATCTGTGATGATTCGAAGGATGAGCCAATCTGACTAGAGAAATATCCCTCAATGTGGGCCCAGAGATGTTTAGCAACTATACATTCAAAAAATAGGTGAGAACAAGACTCTTGTTCCAAGTAGTGAACACAATCAAGGGGTTTGATGATGTATCTCTTCCTAAGGTTATCCCTAGTCATCAATTTTTTTTGGAGAGAAGCCAGAGAAATACATGAATTTTAGAGGGAACTCTCAATTTCCAGACATCAGGGATAAACACGGGTTGAACCCCTCTAAAGTTGATAACATGATAGAGGGAGCTGGAGGAATACTTCCCCTTATTGTCCAGCTGCCAAATCAGGGCATCCGGCTCGGCAGTAAAGGTAATGCTTTTGGCAATTTCCTCCAACTGGAACCATTGTTCCATGAGACTATCACTAAAGTTCCTTCTAAAAGAGAGTTTTAGGCATTGACCGTCCCAAACTTCATTGACACTTTTGTTAAGCTCATTGCAGATAGAGTAAATAGGCCAAAATTGGACTACTAGGGGGGATGTGCCAAACCAAGTATCTTCCCAGAACTTGGTTCTGCTCCCATCCCCTATGTTCCATTTGTAGCCAAATTTCACAGCATGCATAATAGATTTTAATCCTTTCCAGAATCTAGAAGTCTTAGGGTTGGAGGAAGGGACAAAAATACTAGGTTTATTTCCTAGGTATTTATGGGTAATAAGAAGCTTCCAGGGTTTCAGGTCTTCCTCATAGAATCTTTTAATCCAAGACCCTATAAGACATATGTTAATTTCTTGGAGGTTAGGTATGCCTAGGCCTCCAAAATCTTTTTACATAGAGACTAGGGCCCAATTAGCAAGGTGTAGCTTCCTATTTCCCTCAAAATCATTCCACAAGCAATAAGACATCTGAGAATTGATGAGGGTCACTGCCCATTTAGGGAACTTGAAGAAGGAGAGGAGATACACTAGAATGCTAGCCAAACAAGCTTGTATGAGTATCAATCTACCTCTGTAAGAGAGAAGTTTGCCCCTCCACCCAGCAATCCTTTTAATGATTTTATCCAGAAGGGGTTGGATATCCTCTCTCCTCAGTTTATCATAGTGGAGAGGGATACCTAGGTGCTTAATGGGGAAGTTACCTTTATTACAGACTAGAATAGAGAGGAAGTCAGCTAACTCCTGATCATCCATGTTGATAGGGATGAGTTCACTTTTTGAGTAGTTGATTCTCATGCCTGAGACTTGTTCAAAAAAGGTTAGAACAGTTTTCACATTGCTAGCACGTGTGGAGTCATTGTCTAAGAAAAGGATGGTATCATCTGCATATTGAAGGCAGATGATGCCACTAGGGCAGAACCTCGTGATGAGCCCCGCAATCGGACTATGATCAGCAGCTTTGCTCAGCATTTTAGTAAGAACGTCCACTACTAAATTAAACAAAAGCGGGAGATGGGGTCACCTTGCCTAAGGCCTTTACCAAAGAAGGAAAAATCACTTTCACAGTTATTTAACTTGACCCCAACAGATCCCCCATGAGTAAGTTGCTGGATCCAACTCTCCTCTATGAAAGGCTTGGAAAAGATCTAAGAGATCATTTTTCACCAAGTCCCAAAAATGCTGGTAAAACAAGAAGGGAATCCCATCAGGACGAGGATCCCCATCAGGATAAGAGCTAAAAATGGCTTCCTTCACCTCTGTCTCTAAAAAAGGGGCTTCTAGCGGCTCATTTTCAGCAGGAGAGACTTTTTCAGAAGCAGAGAAAAAATTTTTTTGTAGAGAGAACCCAGAAGGGTTTTCTTTCTTGAACAGGTCTTTGTAGAAGTCACTAGCCACTTTCAGCATCTCATCTACCTCAAGAATGGGCCATTAGGGCCATCAAGGGAGTGAATGAGGGTTTTCTCCTCCTCCTCTGGTTAGCCATCGCATGGAAGCAAGCAATATTTCTATCACCCTCCTTAATGTTCCTATCTCTAGACCTTTGTTTGGCTTTTGATTTCTTCTTGAAGCCAAATTTTCTTGAGCTCTCCATGGACAAAGTTTAATCTATTAGTCTCAAATTTCGAGAGGTCAAGTGGTTTCTGCCTTAATATCTAGAGAATCAAACTCAAGGAGGAGAAGCCTTTTGTATATTCTAAGATTAGCTTCCTCATTGGAGTTTCACCCTTTGGTAGTTCTTCTAAATCTCCTGATTTTGATCTGCCAATTTTCTTGGGGGCAGCCGCCTCAAGAGGGTTTCATTCCAGATTTTCCTGACTAGCTCAGTAAAATTTTCTCTAAGCAAACACCACTTTTCAAATTTAAAACGATTGCTCTTTGGAGTTTGGTTAAGACCAGAGTCCCAGAGCAAAGGAGTGTGGTCACTACCACATCTGGGCAGAGCTCTACAACTAGAAAGGGGACAGAAACTATCTAATTCTGTATCACGTAAAATTACATCAATGGTGGACATAATCCTCGAGCAAAGCACTTCCAACATATCTAGCGTAACTGTGGGTTTTCCTTCCGACATGGCAATTCTCAACTTTATGGGTAACCATTTTGCAGATAAAACAACTCTTGGGCTTGACACATTTATCCAAATGATGCCCTGGTTCCCCACAGTTGTAGCAGATCACCTTAGAGTATGCCATAAGGCCCGAAGCAGGGGAAGGAGCAGTTTTTTGGATGTCCTATTTCTTCTTTTGTTGATTCTTGCCTTGAGATTTCCCACTGATCTGAGAGTCAGAACAACCAGCCGATTGATCTTGGGAAACTACAGGAGCCTGCCCCAGATTGTGCCCCCATTTGGGGCGGAGGTGGGCCGTACCATTGCCCAACCGGCGCCCCCCCTATTGTGATAGGGGAAATTCATCGGAGTTCTTGGTTCCTTCTCATCCTCCAGCCAGATGTTGTCTCTCAGGAAGCAGAAATAACCACCAGACAGCTCAATTGAAGCATACTGCAAGCCTAATTTCAATATTCTGTAGGTTTGGGGGAGAGGTAAGGTAGGGGATCCACCTGCTCCGGCTCCGGTGGTGTGCTGGTGGGCATGACTCCAGTCAAGCATTCCCATCTCGCAGCACGGCGTGGATCTCCTGAATTCACTTCTCCTTTCACCCATCGAACAAACGCAATCGACGGCTCGATGGGGTGGAGCATCTTGTGCTTCTCCGAGAAATCTCCTTCGAAGTAGATCCGCAGGGCTAGATTCAGCAGCTCCCAATCCACATGATCCTTGCACATCCGAGCATACTTGCGTGAGTGAGAGAATGGATTCGGTCCCTCCTGATCGCAGGGCTAGATTCAGCAGCTCCCAATCCACATGATCCTTGCACATCCGAGCATACCTGCGTGAGTGAGAAAATGGATTCGGTCCCTCCTCGGCTTCCTCCCTCGCAGCTTCCTCCTCTGCTTCCCTCCATTCGTGCGTGCACTGGGTCCAGGAGAGAGCGTCGTCGCGAATCCGCATCGCCCGCTCCCCCCATCTCCTCCCTCGAGTCTCCCGCGGCACTGCCGGCGCGATGGAATTGAGCGGCTGGAGCATTCGCGGGAAGGCTTTGTAGACATGTGGGAGATGCATCTTGTACATCTGCCTGTCTTCCAGCCATTCCCCCGTGGATATGGCCAGCGACTCCATGGGGCGCGCGAGCGGACTTGCTAAGGGGGGCAGGCGCGCCCGGAGTCAGGAGGCGGGGGGTGGCGGCGAGATCTATGACGGCGGCGAGGGTGGAGGTGGTGGCGGGGGCGAAGCGGATCGCGAGAGCGGTCATCTATTTGCCAATTATGTGAACTAAACAGTCAACATATAAATAATTTAAATATATATAATATAGTTAGAAGGGAAACATAAGTTGGACCTGGCGTTCCTATTCTTATATAGAAAAATAGAACAGACCTCTGCGTTTTCTTCAAAAAAATACATAAATTGGGCTGCCAAAAATAAAACCTTGGATGGGAGGTCCATAGGCCGGTCCATAGGCCGGTCGATACATGGCGGCCCTAAGAAAATACAAACAGGCCTATGGACCTCCCATCCGAGGTCGTGGGCTGCCCATGTTAAAAATGAAAGCCTAGACGAGGTAGCCCAAAACCACGTCCAACACTGGCCAAAACTTCGTCCCTCATTTTCTCTGTGTTTCGCACACTCGACATTGTGTGGGCATTTTGACTGTGCATCATATGAAGATGTGCTATGCATGAATGTTGATCAGCATGATGTTAACTGGCTGGTAGTTCCATTTTCGACCATGAATAAAACTTCCAACATCATGTTAACCCTATTTGAAAAGGCCGTGTTAGTATAAATGCTCTGCCTCTGAAAGTTGCAGTTTCTTATCTGAAACTCAACTTGAAGTTTCATATCTGAAACTGAAACTTGCAGTTTCTTCTCTGAGAATCACATTGTCTGCACTTTTATACTCCTATGAAACTACATTTTAAGTGCTAAAAATAGATCTCTAGAATTCATAAAATACTTCATATGCTCAATACTGCAAATCTGGAATTCAAAAGACATTCTTATCTGAAAGTACTCTCAAAATACACAACACAAAACACAAGTTACAACCTGCAAATACTGACAACCCTAAGCTCCTCCTGACAATTCACAACCTGCCCGACTATTGGCCGAGGGGGCAGCCCCTCCTATTCCTCGGCGGCAGACATACCGCCTGTGAGACGATGTGAACGGCGAGGGAGACGATGGAGGGAAGCATCGTCAGACCAACTGCTTTCTCCTCTTGTGTTGGGTTCGGTCGACGAAGACTCCACCGGCTCGCTCTGGCAGGACACCCTCACAAACGGCACCCTGTAGATGCTCAATCCTTCAATCTTTCGTGGATGCTCCATCTGGGATCAATACTCCCACCACCGCTCCCTCACGATCGGATTCGGTGAATCTGTTTGCTCCATGGCCTAGAGGAGCAGCTCTATGTACTCCCGCGCGACTCCCTTTGGGAGTATCGCCGCCTTTTCGCTCTGTTGCAGATATTTGGCCATGGATGTCGCCGTCGCCGCTAGTTGGTCCTTGTTGTCAAACGAAGACTGTATCTCCAACATCCTAGCTAGCTTCACAGGGTCGCCGTCTGCGATCCTCACGTATCGGTTGTACTCCTCCATCGATCTACTTCTCCACAGGACCTTCACTCTCCGGCGGTGGTTTTTGAATGGAAGAGGAGAGGAGCAGCGCTGATTTTGGATTAGAACGGGAGAGGAGCGACGCTGGTTTTGGACTGGAACAGGAGAGGAGGGGCGGTGGTTTTGAAATGGAAGGGGAGAGGAGCGGCGCTGCATTTAGATTGGAACAGGAGGGAGCGGCGGTGGTTTGAGAGGAGAAGAGCGGAAGAGCAGCGCTTGGTCTTGGAAGTATTTTTTGTTGTTTTATGATTTTGGGTCAAAGTTTGACTATGTAATCGTATTTGACAAGCAAAATGTGAATGCATGTCACCAAAATTTGTATCGTTTGGTTCGTTTCTGAATGTACTTTCAAATTATATTATTTTTGCAACGTATAACATATATTTTATGTGCGAAAATCATGGTCAATTATGACCCAGAATAAAAGGGAGACTAGTTAATGTGGGGTCGCTTTATTAATTGAAGGGTAAATTGATTTTGATTTTGATCCAGTCACTGCCGGCCTCTCTCGTCCAATCCTAAATTGCTGCCGCATGCTCCTCTCCCTCTTCTCCATTGCAAAACCACCTCCTCTCCTCTCCATCATCTCCATTCCAAAACCACTGTCTTGCCTCTCCCTCTTCTGATCTTCTCCATTGCAAAACCACCTCCTCTCCTCTCCATCATCTCCATTCTAAAACCACCATCTCGCCTCTCCCTCTTCTCTATTGCAAGACCATCATCTCTTGTAACATCCCAAATTTTCAATTTGGAATGTTATACATTAGATCATCATGCATATCATATTTTTCTCGCATTTTTCCGATCCTAGAAATTTCACGCAACTCAAGGACCCTCGGAGAGAGTTGGAAGTTTCATTATTTTCATATTTGGGATTTCTCAAATTTTGGAAATAGGATCATTTGGATTTATTTAAAATTATCTTCATAAAGTTTTCCTATAAAAATATTTCGAGAGGGAATAATATGACTTTCCCAAGCAATTAGGAAAAATGAAGATATTATAAATAAACCAAATTTGGTTTTGGAAGATTTATTTTGCTTAGGCAAAATGAGCATTTTAAAAATTTTATGCAAGTATTTTGTTTTTAAAGTTCATTTTGTTCGACTCATTTTAGGAGTCGGGGAAAATTTGTTTTAATTAATTTGGAGTTCGTTTGATATTTTATTTAATTCGTTTTGTTTTAATTTAAAAAAAATTGCCCCCCACTGGACCGAGGCCCGGCCCGGCCAGCCAGCCAGCCCAGGCCCGGCGCCCACCTCCCTCCCTCCTCCTCGCCTTGCCCGGAGCGGACTCACCGCCGCCGCCACGCCATCGCCGCCGCCCGAGTCCCGCCTCGACCTCCCTCGCCCCCTCCCAAGGAAACCGCCCCCCTTTATAACCGCCGCCGCCCCCCCCTCTCCCTCACCTCGACCCGCCTTGCCCCAAGCCCAGCGCCGCCGCCCTTGCCGCCTGGCCGCCCCTCGCCGACGCGGAACTCCGCCGCCCGGAGCCCTCCCGACCCGGGACCCCCTTCTTGAGCCCAGCCGGACCTCGCGAAGAGCCCCCAGTAGCCGACCTCGCCGCCCGCCGATCCGGTTTTCCCGTGAACCGATCCGGTTTTTTTACAAAATATGTTCGGTTTTTAAAAACCTAGATTGGTTTTTTTTGGTTTTCTTATTTAACGAACGTCCACCAACCGTTCACTTCAATGAACATGTTCGTTAGATTCGTTTCATAATCTAACGCTCACTTTTTAACTCGTTCGTCGTTTTTCTTTTAATCGGAATTAATCCGTTATTTTACGATTTGATTTCAGATCTGATTTTCAAAACTGTTTTATTTCTTGCTCGTTTATCTAATCAGTGATTCAAGCGCTAGAGTTTCGTAACGAAACCGCCGTTCCGACTAACCTATTTTCACAGAGTTTTGCTACTGTGAAATTTTGACCTAATTTCAGATTGCTAAACCGAGTCGTTCTCTCTCGAGTTCCGACTTTCGATGCTTTATTTGATTTGATTCTTTTGCAACTGTGGTTCTTAAGTTGAACTATCTGGTTAGATCTTTTATTCGAGATTTTCCTGTGCATTAGATGAGTACTTATTGTATGCTTGTTGTTTGTCTGCGTTAGATCACCCGGAGTCGCCGCTTGTTATTTCAATCTCTAGGACTCATGGATCATCAAGAAGGCAAGTAACACTTTGATCATACCTTTTCTACTACCCAGTTTTTATGCATTAGATCAAACCCTCAAACACTTGCATGTTTAGGATCTAATTAAATTGTGGGATTGGGAAGTAGATTGAGGTAGTACCTATTACTGCTTTACTTATGAAACCTTGGGAGTTACTTCTACGTTTGCTTGATTATGCCATGCTATGCTAGTAGACGTGGATTGGGTGAGTGAATATCCATGACAGATGTGAGATTGTTAATTAATGGTTTATTTAAGGTGGCAACCTAAACACACATCTGGGTGGATTGAGGCACCTGGTTTCTATCAGATTTGCCTGTATTTCTTCTGACCGCCACCCGTGCTCTAAGGGATCATGAGATTATTCAAACTAGAAACTTCCGTGTGCAGCCACAAGCCAATTATGGGCTCTGGCGTAGTTGACTAAGTTGTGCGAACTCTTACGGGCAGACTAGCTGATGTAGGGGATGTAGGTTGGTACGGTCTACCCACATGTAAGGTGCTAGCGCTCGAAAGACTATGTCTCGGTCATCCGCTTTCTCAAACACCATGTAGTGCTAGAACCAAGCGGAGGCGATCGAGTCTTGTGGGGATAAGTGCGCAACCCTCTGCAGAGTGTATAATCTATTCATGATTAGCCGTGTCCCCTGTTATGGACAAATCTTGAGTATATAGTACTTGATTATCATGTGAATCTCAACATGTTACCTCTAAAATAAATGTATTGGGTTTTAATGAGTACTTTTTAATTGGGATTGAGGATGTCATCAACCATCTTCAATGTTTAACAACCACCATGATAGTTAAATAAAATTATTCCTTTGATGTAGGGAAAAATTGGCTTTTCGCAAAAATGTAACCGTAGAGCCTTACCACCAGCCATATATGCATGTAGTATAGGCTTATTGCATCATTGTCTTTACGTGTTACATTGCAGATATTCCATGTGTCGACCCGTTTCGGCTGCAACTTTTCATGTTGCAGACTTTTCGCACGACGAGTAAGATGTTAGGTTGTGGTTCTATACTCGGTGATGTCACCGGAGTTGATGGACTCACTGCTTTCCAAGCCTTCCATTGTTATTATTAGATGGCCTTAAGCCATATTATTGTATTAAGTTCCCTTGTGGACAACGATGTAATAAGTGTGTGATTGCTACTCTGCTATAAATCCTTCAATCTTGTCTTTGTGTCAAGACATTCTTGATCCAGTGGATGACACTGAGTACAGAGCGCTTAGATCCATTCGGTCTGGTCATGACGAGAGAATGGTATCAGAGCACACCGACTATAGGACACGACCACTAAGATAAAGCCATAGATCACTACTCTCTTCTCATTTTCTAACTCCTCATCTTTTCTACTCTCTTTAGGATGACAGACGCGAAGATCAAGTACACCCAACCAGATGAAGGCACACCATTTGGATTTCACTTGAAGGAAGTTACCAAGTACCTGAACATTGGATTACCAAGCTTCACCGGAACTTTCAACGCCACTCGCCTCAAGAGGAGCTACTGAAGATTCATGCTCACGTTCCAGAAGGACATTCGCCCCAATCACCAAGCCTATAGATAGTGTTTTCGATTGCACCAACTTGGAGTCCGGGAAAGAGCATGGCAGCTCACATCACCATGGGACGCATTGGAGAAGTTTACCAAGAAGACCTCAAGGACACAATCTACCAGATTTGCGACGCCGAGACGACAAATGGGAAATCGTCAACACCAAGAAGGATAGATCCATTGCAGCATTTATCCAGAGTTAAACCAGCACATTCGGACGCCAGGAGAACCGGATGTGCAATGATATGTTGGAGTTGCAAAATGCAAAAGGAAGGATCATCGAGCTTGAAGAAGAACTCAAGACAACTCGCAAGGACTATATGGACGAGATCGTAGCTCTAGCAAGACACAATAACGATCTTAAGTACGAGATTGAAGAACTCAAGAAGAAGTTGGCGCTCGTGAATGAAGACCAAGATGTCAATCACCCAAGCGACTACATCAACATCGACGACACCGATTCGGATCCAAGCGAACCCGACTTTGAAGACGAAGCTGGAGTAGACATTATGGAGTCTTCCACCGGTTCAAATTAGTAGAAGTCCCCCACATATTAGTAGTATTCCCTCCATGTAACATTATAGTACACGCACTTTTGCGATAGTTAGATCGTTGTAAGCCCTTGTTTGATTGAATGAAGTGATTTTGTGTGCATTTGCTCATGTGCATTTGGGTAGTGTTTCCCCTTAGACCTCATTCTATTCTAAATTCTCATCTTTTCTAAACCCATCAGATGCCTCCGAGACGCGACCCGGATTTGTTTTCCCGCCAGAGATCACCCAATTGATTCAAGCAGAGAATACCACTGATTCAAACATTGGTGCGTAACTGTGGCAACAACAACAACAACAACAACCCACCGCCACCACCACCACCTGCGGATCATCCGACTCGTTTCCTTAGACTAAATCCGCGGTGTATTCCAAAGAGCACCGAGCCGATTGTAGCAGATGACCGGCTCCGCAAGATAGGAAGGAGTTGACCACTGCAGGATGCACGGATGGAGAAAGAGTGAAGTTTGCGGCACATCAGCTTGAAGGACCCGCAGCAGCATGGTGGGAGAATTTCAGCCACTTACCCCGTAGACACTGTCACATGGGATCAGTTTCAGCAAGCTTTTCGCACTGCCCATGTTTCAGAAGGAGCCATGGCCATGAAGAAGCGTGAGTTTCGCAACTTACGCCAAGGAGGAAGGACTGTTGGCGATGCGTGGATGATTTTAGCAAATTAGCACGTTATGCCCCGGATGACGCGTTACTCAGATGCAGCTAAACAGAGAAGTTTCTAGAAGGACTAAATGATGAGTTCAAGATGCCGTTGATGGTAGCAAGTTTCAATAACTACCAGGAATTAGTAGACCGAGCCTTCATGATTGAAGGAAAGCAAAGAAGAATTGAGAACCATAGCGGAAGTATGGACAAGGGAAGTATAACTCGAGCTCAGCGAAACCTCGTTATACCCCTAAGTCAGAATTCAGTTTGACATACCCATGGAGGAGGTAATTCGCATAACCATAATAGCACCAAGAATGGGAACGGAATGGAGGAAGCAACGGACGTAATCGCACCAACCCGTCAAAACCATCCAAAGTAGAACTAAGTCATGTTACTTGCTTTAAGTGCCGCAAGATCGGCACTATGCAAATGATCGCCCGTATACGTAATGGAAATGGCAATGGAAGCTCTGGAAAGAAGCCCAACCCTTTCAATAGAGGACAGGTGAACCACATTGAAGTGGAGGAGGTTGAAGATCAGCCCGATGCAGTAATTGGTAAGTTTTTGGTTAAGTCATTTACTGCAGTTGTTCTTTTCGACATCTTGGTGCATCGCATTCATACATATCAAGGGATTTGTGGATAAGTACAAGCTACCAACCCAAGCCCTTAGGTCACCCATGCTAGTAACCTCACCCGGGCAGAGTACATGGCTAGTAAATGGTGTGATCGACCGCCATTAAGGATTGGACCCTATGTTTTCCCCTCGCACCTAATAGTTCTGGAATCCCAAGGATTGGATGTGATATTAGGAATGGATTGGTTATCAAGTATGGAGGAAACATAGATTGTACCACAAAGTCAATTTTGCTCACCACACCAAAAGGAAGAAGGATTAAGTATGTATCACGGCACGAGCCGAGGAGAGCACAAGTTAATTGCTTATCAGGAGTGGTACAGGAAGAAGTACCAGTGGTGAAGGATTTTCCGATGTATTTCCTAAGAGTTGCCGTGAATGCCACCGGATAGAGACATTGAGTTTTTGATCGAACTGTTGCCAGGAACAGGCCCTATATCGAAGCGACCGTATAGGATGCCAGCACAGGATTTGGCGGAAATCAAGAAGCAGATTAAGGAACTTTTGGATAAAGGTTTTATACGCCCAAGCTCTTCACCTTGGGGATCACCCGTTTTATTGGTGGAGAAGAAGGATGGATCTTTGAGAATGGTTGTTGATTACCGTGGATTAAATGAAGTAACAATCAAAAACAAGTACCCACTACCTATGATAAATGACCTGTTTGATCGCTTGCAAGGAGCCAAGGTGTTTTCCAAGATCGACTTGCGATCGTGGTACCATCGATTGAAGATTCGGGAGCGTGACATACCCAAGACAAAGCATTTACCACGAGATATGGACTATACGAGTATACCGTTATGTCATTTGGTGACTAACGCACCAGCCTATTTCATGAAACCGATGAACAAAGTGTTTATGGAGTTTTTGGATAAGTTAAATCGTGGTGTTCATTGATGACATTTTGATTTTCTCGAAGAATGAAGAGGAACACAAGGAACATTTGCGATTGGTTTTGGAGAAACCGAGGGAACACCAGGTTGTATGCCAAATTCAGCAAATGTGAGTTTTGGTTAAAGGAAGTTGGATTTCTCGGACATGTTATTTCCGGAGAAGGGATAGCGATTGACCCCACGAAAGTTGAGACCGTAACCAAATGGGAAGCACCAACGACAGCTTGGAGAGATTCGAGTTTCCTTGGACTCGCAGGATCTTGCCAAGATTCATTGAGAATTTCTCAAGGATTGCTAAGCCTATGACAGAATTGTTGAAGAAGGAAAATAAATTCATATGGACCGAGGACTGTGAGGCAAGTTTTCAGGAGTTGAAGAAAAGATTGGTTACCTCACCAGGTTTGATCTTGCCGGATCAAACTAAGGATTATGAGGTATATTGCGGCGCTTCACGCCGAGGACTTGGAGCGGTGCTTATGCAGGAAGGAAGAGTTGTTTCAGTATGCTTCACGACAACTTAAGCCTCATGAGTTGAACTATGCCACTCATGATTTGGAGCTAGCAGCCGTTGTGCATGCCTTGAAGACGTGGAGACATTTTCTCATTGGAAATCATTGTGAAGTATATACGGATCACAAGAGTTTGAAGTACATCTTCACACGTATGAATTGAATCTCAGACAAAGGAGATGGTTAGAGCTTATCAAGGATTATGACATGAGATTGCAATATCACCCCGGAAAGGCTAATGTCGTAGCAGACGCATTGAGCCGTAAGAGCCACATCAATACCCTAATGATGGAAGGAATACCCAATGAGTTAGCCGAGGACCTTCGAGAGCTATGTTTGGAAATAGTTCCGAGAGGCTATGTAGCAGCATTGGAGATTCAGTCGACACTAATGGACAAAATCGGAGAAGCCTGTATAGGCGGATAAGGAAGTTGCCTCTATAAAGGAGAAAATGAGCAAAGGAAAGGCTAAAGGATTTCGTGAGGACGAGCCACGATACCTTATGGTTTGAAGACCGTGTTTATGTGCCCAATGACCCGTAGATCGTGAAGTTGATTTTACAAGAAGCCCATGATTCACCCTATTCGATTCACCCAGGAAATACCAAGATGTATTTGGATTTGAAGAATACTTTACGGTGGACCGGAATGAAGAAGGATATTATGGAGTATGTAGCAGTTTGTGACGTATGTCACAAAGTAAAGGCAGAACATCAGAAGCCAGCAGGATTGTTACAACCATTGCCGATACCCGAATGGAAGTGGGATAAACTAGGCATGGATTTTATCACAGGATTGCCAAAGACTCGTTCAGGATATGACTCGATTTGGGTCATAGTCGACCCATTGACCAAGGTAGCCCATTTCATTCCGGTCAAGACTACCTATAGCAGTGCTAAGTTGGCAAAGATATACATGACCAGAATTGTATGCTTACACGGGTTCCGAGAAGCATTGTATCGAGATAGAGGAACCCAATTTACTTGAAATTTTGGAACCAGTTGCAAGAAACATTGGGAACTAGATTGGAATTCAAAGATGCCTTTCCACCCATGCACGATGGATGACCGAGAGAGTCAATCAGATTTTGGAGGACATGCTAAGAGCTTGTGCACTAGATTATGGATCTAGTTGGGATGATAATTTGCCGTATGCAGAATTTTCCTACAATAACAGCTACCAAACCAGCTTGAAGATGGCACCTTCGAGGCTTTGTATGGAAGAAGGTGCAGGACACCATTGTCATGGGGACGAAACCGGAGATCGTCGGTTGTTTGGACCAGATTTGATTAAGGAGTCTCAACGAGAAAGTTAAGTTGATTCGAGACAGGCTCAAGGTAGCCCAGTCCTGCATAAAAGAGCTATGCCGATTCAAAGCGCCAGCGATTGAGTATGAAGTTGGAGATGCAGTATATCTCGAGTATCCCGCTTCGAGGAGTTAAGCGTTTTGGAGTTAAAGGAAAGTTAGCACCCGTTTCGTTGGACCGTATAAGATTTTGCAACGCATGGGAGAAGTTGCGTATAAGTTGGAATTGCGGAAGGACTGTCGGGATGTTCATGATCTATTCCATCTTTCTCATATGAAGAGATGTCACCCCGAGATAGCAGAGGTACCGTTAAGAGACACAGTACCATTGGAAGCAATTCAGTTGAAGGATGACTTGACATATGAGGAAAAACCGGTTAAGATTCTCGATTATGCCAGCAGAGTTACCCGCAGCAAGGTTATCAAGTTTTGCAAAGTTCAAGGAGCCACCACACCGAAGATGAAGCCACCTGGGAAAGAGAGGAAGTTTTGCTCAAGGACCACCCTCACCTATTTTCTAGCCAACCCGAATCTCGAGGGCGAGATTCATCTTAAGGGGGGTAGGTTTGTAACATCCCAAATTTTCAATTTGGAATGTTATACATTAGATCATCATGCATATCATATTTTTCTCAGATTTTTCCGATCCTAGAAATTTCACGCAACTCAAGGACCCTCGGAGAGTTGGAAGTTTCATTATTTTCATATTTGGGATTTCTCAAATTTTGGAAATAGGATCATTTGGATTTATTTAAAATTATCTTCATAAAGTTTTCCTATAAAAATATTTGAGAGGGAATAATATGACTTTCCCAAGCAATTAGGAAAAATGAAGATATTATAAATAAACCAAATTTGGTTTTGGAAGATTTATTTTGCGGAGGCAAAAATGAGCATTTTAAAAATTTTATGCAAGTATTTTGTTTTTAAAGTTCATTTTGATCGACTCAATTTTAGGAGTAGGTGAAAATATTTTTTAATTAATTTGGAGTTCATTTGATATTTTATTTAATTCGTTTTGTTTTAATTTAAAAAAATTACTTCGCCCCACTGAGGCCCAGGCCCGGCCAGCCAGCCAGGCCCAGCGCCCGGCCACCTCCCTCCTCCTCGCGCCCGCCCGGGCGGACTCCCGCCGCCGCCATCGCCCGCCCGCCGCCCGAGTCCCGCCTCGACCCGGCCTCCCTCGCCTCCCAAGGAAACCGCCCCCTTTATAACCGCCCGCCCCTCTCCCTCACCTCGACCACGCCTTGCCGCCCCAAGCCCGCCGCCTTAAGGAGCCACGCCGCCCTCGCCGACGCCGGAACTCACGCCGGAGCCCTCCCGACCCGCGGACCCCCCAGAGCCCCGGACCTCGCGAAGAGCCCCGGAGGTAGCCGACCTCGCCGCCCCGCCGATCCGGTTTTCCCCGTGAACCGATCCGGTTTTTTTTTTTTTTTACAAAATATGTTCGGTTTTTTTTAAAAACCTAGATTGGTTTTTTTTTTGGTTTTCTTATTTAACGAACGTCCACCGAACCGTTCACTTCAATGAACATGTTCGTTAGATTCGTTCTGTTAACGAACGCTCACTTTTTAACTCGTTCGTCGTTTTTCTTTTAATCGGAATTAATCCGTTATTTTCTGATTTGATTTCAGATCTGATTTTCAAAACTGTTTTATTTCTTGCTCGTTTATCGGAATCAGGTGATTCAAGCGCCTGGAGTTTCGTAACGAAACCACCGTTCGACTAACATATTTTCACAGAGTTTTGCTACTGTGAAATTTTGACCTAATTTCAGATTGCTAAACCGAGTCGTTCTCTCTCGAGTTCCGACTTTCGATGCTTTATTTGATTTGATTCTTTTGCAACCAGGGTTCTTAAGTTGAACTATCTGGTTAGATCTTTTATTCGAGATTTTCCTGTGCATTAGATGAGTACTTATTGTATGCTTGTTGTTTGTCTGCGTTAGATCACCCGGAGTGCGCCGCTTGTTATTTCGAATCTCTAGGTCTCATGGATCATCGCAAGGCAAGTAACACTTTGATCATACCTTTTCTACTACCCAGTTTTTATGCATTAGATCAAACCCTCAAACACTTGCATGTTTAGGATCTAATTAAATTGTGGGATTGGGAAGTAGATTGAGGTAGTACCTATTACTGCTTTTACTTATGAAACCTTGGGAGTTACTTCTACGTTTGCTTGATTATGCCATGCTATGCTAGTAGACGTGGATTGGGTGAGTGAATATCCATGACAGATGTGAGATTGTTAATTAATGGTTTATTTAAGGTGGCAACCTAAACACACATCTGGGTGGATTGAGGCACCTGGTTTCTATCGAGATTTGCCTGTATTTCTTCTGACCGCCACCCGTGCTCTAAGGGATCATGAGATTATTCAAACTAGAAACTTCCGTGTGCAGCCACAAGCCAATTATGGGCTCTGGCGTAGTTGACTAAGTTGTGCGAACTCTTACGGGCAGACTAGCCGATGTAGGGGATGTAGGTTGGTACGGTCTACCCACATGTAAGGTGCTAAGCGCTTCGAAAGACTATGTCTCGGTCATCCGCTTCTCAAACACCATGTAGTGCGAGAACCAAGCGGAGGCGATCGAGTCTTGTGGGGAAAAGTGCTAAACCTCTGCAGAGTGTATAAACTAATCATGATTAGCCGTGTCCCCGGTTATGGACAAATCTTGAGTATCTAGTACTTGATTATCATGTGAATCTCAACATGTTACCTCTAAAATAAATGTATTGGGTTTTTAATGAGTACTTTTTAATTGGGATTGAGGATGTCATCAACCATCTTCAATGTTTAACAACCACCATGATAGTTAAATAAAATTATTCCTTTGATGTAGGGAAAAATTGGCTTTTCGCAAAAATGTAAATCAGAGAGCCTTACCACCAGCCATATATGCATGTAGTATAGGCTTATTGCATCATTGCTCTTACGTGTTACATTGCCAAGATATTCCATGTCTTGACCCGTTTCGGCTGCAACTTTTCATGTTGCGTACTTTTTCGCACGACAGTAAGATGTTAGGTTGTGGTTCTATACTCGGTGATGCCGGAGTTGATGGACTCACTCGTTTTCCAAGCCTTCCGCTGTTATTATTAGATGGCCTTAAGCCATATTATTGTATTAAGTTCCCTTGTGGACAACGATGTAATAAGTGTGTGATTGCTACTCGCTATAAATCCTTCAAATCTTGTCTTTGTGTCAAGACATTCTTGATCCAGGATGACATCGAGTACAGAGCGCTAGATCCATTCGGGTCTGGTCGCGACATCTCTCCTCTGTTTTCTAGACGCTTTGCTCCATGGCGCGGGCGCAATCCATGGATACAAAATTAGTATACTGTATACTATTTAAAAGTCGAGGGCGGGCTTTTCTGCTGTAGGCGGCGGGCAGTTCCGCCTAGTCGGTTCGACAGAGACGCGAGAAGACGAGGGAGTAGGCTGCTGCAAACGTAGGGTTGTGTGATTTGACAATGAAGTTATCTTTGGACAGGTGGGGCCCCGTGATTTGACTTGCCATTATCATTTTAACTGCGACGCTACGACCGGCGTGAGTCTCCCAGATTCCTGACCACCTCCATACAAGTGCCTCTCCCAATGCTCCACCATGTAGTAGAGGCTGGCTCTTGCATGAGAGCCCACTTCTCCACTTTTTCCTTACCTCTCTTTCCTCCACATATGCAAAAATGCCATGTAAAGCGCACTATTGTACTTACTTTTACTTGCTCCTATAGGTGCTTAAGCTTGCCACATAGGCATAAAGTCTGATGTGGCAAGTTAATCAAAAAAATACACGTATAGCCAACCTTGTTGTCGTATGAGTGACTAAGTGATGACTATGTATGACATGTCAACATCAGATAGCCTAACGCACAGTGTTAAATCTCCAAGGGCGCGATCGTGCGAGCGACGCGACGGTCGTGGTAGGCGCGACCATGATACGGGCTGCTGGCAGCCCTTGGATCTGAGATCAAACGATCGCATGCTAAGTTGCTGAAAATTTGTAGAATAACCCTCCAGGATAGGATATTCACCCATAGGTCTAGAATCACGCCATGCAACCGTTCGATCTCAGATCCAAGGGCTCTCGGAAGCCCGTATCATGGGAGAATGGAAAGCCACTACCCTGCCGCTCGTGACGCCGGGCGATTCGCTCCTACTCGTCCCCTCGCACGTCCTTCAATACTATGGCGGTTCGCTCCTAGTCGTCCCGTCCATTCACATTACGACAGTTCCACTAATCCTAACCATCCTCCCAAATCCATGGCGTCCCAAATCTCCACGATCGGCGGTGAGTACAAGGTTAGAAGCATCACTGGCGATGAGTTCGACGTCATCTACACCCGTTCTTCCGCGACGGTGAAAGGATGCCTTTCTCGCCTTGACGCATGTTCAAGACTCGGATGATGAGTGGGTCGCTGGGCTAGATGTTGAGTACACCACAGTCTGGGACGAGAGAAGGATCTAAAGGAAGAAGAGAGGAAGAAGCCTGCCGTGATCCGTGTTTGCGTGCATGACTTATGCTTGGTCTACCACATATGCCATGCCGACGTTGAGTGCCGTGGATTTTAAGGACTTCCTCGAGAGCAACCTAGTCAAATTCGTTATCAGAGACTTTGGTAACGACAAAGAAGTCCTGTGTCGGATAGGCCTCGTTGTAGGCAACACCTTCGACCTCCAGAAGAATCGGCTGGTGTCCTCTCATCAGCCTTCAATGCTGACCCTGGAAGGAGCCATGGTTCATCCTTCGTACGGTAAACTGGAGAAACCTCATTACACATTTCATCGTCATGCATGGCAGCGGAATGTACTAGATATAGACCACGTCCACTACGCTGCAATGGATGGCTACCTTTGCTTCAATATCTACAAGGGTTGGATGAAGAGCAACAGCCATGTGTGCGGTTCAAGCAAAGAAGTATCGGCCAAGAGGAAGAGGGACAAGGACGAAGTCGAGGACATGGACGAGGACTCCGAGTAAGGTGGCAGTGTCGTTGTTCATGGTGGTTCTAATGCAGTATCTACCGGAATAGTTGCAAAGTTTAATTTCAGGTGTGCTTAATTTAATTTGAGGGGTGTGTTGTGTTGAGCCCCCGGCAGAACTATGTTATGTTTCTTCTCACATACTTTAACTCTTCAAGATTTACATACTAGTATTTCTTACATTTCATCTTTTAGTTGGTATAGTACTACCACTCATTTCTTCACATTATATAATGCATAATATATATGGCCAACATCATATAGCCAGCAGTTTAGTTGTCAAAGAATTTCAGGGTGCTTAGTTTTGTCAAAGAATTCCAGGATGCTTAGAGGGTGCTTGGATCCAAGGGACTTATTTTATTCTGACTAAAAACAGTCTCTTTAAGAGGCTAAAGTTCCAAGCACCCCTGACTAAAGCGGGGCTAAAACTAGTCTTGAGACTAAATTTTTTTAGTCAGGGGTACCCCTACTAAAATGTGGATTAGTCCTCTCTCTACTCATTTAACTCCTCTCCTTTAACACATGCGAGTTCTGGATTAGAGGGTTTGGAGGATAATAAATGCTCATTAACTTGATTTTAGCCTTTTTAGTATTTGGATCCAAGCGTGGGTGAGGCTAGCATGTTTTAGTCCCACTACTTTTAATCATGGGGCTAAAACGTATCCAAGCACCCTCTTAGTTTTATTTGAGGAGAGGGTTGTGCTGGACACCATTATTGTGACTACCTTTTTAATAGTACTATATACATAATTTGGCGACGAGCGCTCTCTATATGTACCACCTTTTTTTAATTTCAAGTTTTGCTCCATGGCGCAATCCATCGATACTCTTCTTTGTACAAAAGTATACATTTTTTAAAGGCTAGAGGGCGGGCAGTCTAGCTTGGTCGGTTTCACGAGAGGCGAGGGCCTTTGTGATTTGACGGCTCATTATCTTTGGAAGGCGGGGCCTTGTGATTTGACTTTCGTATAAATGCGTCGTCGGCGACCTGATTTAGGAGGAGCAAAGAACCGTCTGGTATACTCAAGTTTTCCACTGGAGTAGTAATCTTTGCGACGGATGAGCACCTAAACACTGGCAGCCCAAAGTGCCATATGGCGATAAAAATGATCTAATTTGCTAGTCATCTCATTGTTAGCATTGTTCTATTCATTCCCTAAAAACCATTGTTCTATTCATGCCTCGCAGAGAACGTGACACGTCTTGGGCGTAAACACCAAGCAAAAGATGAAACACATGAGTAAAAGAAGAAGGAAGATTATCAACCCAAATGATCTAATTCGCCGCGGAGTCGTAACTGCTTCTTCATCGCCTCCACGACCTCCATCTCCTTGTGCGTATCTCCGCCATCTTCATCATTGTGTCCATGACGCGGCATTTCTCGACGCGGGCCTTCATCATCTGTTCCACGGCCATATTACGTACCTTGACAGCAGCCGGGTGCTCGATGCGGAGCTTCGCCAACTCTTCCTTCTGTTCCATGACGAGGGCCTGCAGCATCTTCATTGAGGAACTACTATTCTCATGCAGCTTCTTCCAGCCGGCGTTCTTCTCCTTCAACAGGTCGATCTTGTGGCAGAGCTTCGCATTGTCCTCCCGAAGTCATAGGATTTCGCCGGTCGCCTTCTTCTCCGAGGCAATGCTCTTCTTTAGCAGCATCACCAAGCCGGCGGTCAACTCGTCCTGCTGATTGAGCTCAGCGGGCATGCCGTCGAGGCTCTCCTTCAGCAAGTCCATCAAGCCTTGGATGAAATCCTTCTGCTTATTGAGCTGATCGGGCATGCCGTCGAGGGATAACGACTCCAGCTCCGACGGCTCGGCATGTTCACCTCCGCGGCTAGGGCGCTTCGGGGAGCCATCGCCTGCCCGTGAGAGATCTTTCGAGGTCTTTGCGGGGCGGCGAGCCCTCTTTTTTTTCCACAGCCTTGGTTGCCGCTCCCTTGTTACGAGTAGTTCTTGACCTAGAGCTTTGCTCACCGGCCATGGCAACGACGGACGAAGAAGAAACACTTATGATGAGGAAAGGTAGAGTAATTTTCGGTTAGGTAGTTCCCCTTTTGTCGGATTTCGGATTCCGGCAGACCCTCTAGGTTCGAACTCTGGGGTGCACGCGGAGATCATACCTCCTACCTACCTACACCTCGTCGCCTCGCAAGGATCTAAACTACTCAAAGAGCAACACAAGGGACACAATGTTTATACTAGTTCGGGCCACCATTGTGGTGTAATACCCTACTCTATTTTGTGGTGTGGTGGATTGCCTCTGGGGCAGATGATGAACAGTACAAGGAAGAACAGCCTCGCGAGGGTCTGTTCTTGGTTGGTGCGATGAGCTACTTGGGGGAACTCGGTCGCTTCTCTCTATCTCTCCTGTTTGTTCTCTTGCTACCTTTCTCCATCTCTCTACCCTGTGGGTGGCTAGTCCTATTTATAGGCAGAGGCCCTGGGCCTCTTCCCAAATATTGAGCGGGAAGGGCGCCAACAATTGGCCATTTTGAAGGGGAACATCTAGTACACTTATCCCGACTAAAGTTGGTCCTCGCCTGCCAAAGACTCCTGACGGTGACGCCCAAAGAAAATAAAAGAAATAAAACTATTTACACGGGAAAGCTCCCAACAAGCAAAAGAACAACGGGAAATATTTTTGGGTTTTCTATTTAATTATTACTACTACAACATGAAAAGTAAACTAACTAAAAGTTACTACTAATTTTTTGTTTTTTCTTAAGGTTTATCAAACACACAAGAAGAAAGCAAGAAAAAGAAAATAGACTAGCATGGATATTACAGTAAAAAAGTATGAGCACCGACATCTAGCAATGAGTGTGTGTGAACATAAATGTAATGTCAGTGAGAAATACGTACTCCCCCAAGCTTAGGCTTTTGGCCTAAGTTGGTTTATTGCCACAGATGGCCTGGCGGATATCCATAGTTGTAGCCAGGATCGTATTGAGCTGGAGCAGTTATTGCCTCCTGAGTTGCAGCATGGCGGCGAGCTGCCTCCGCCCTCCTCTCATACTCATCTGCCTCCTCTCTGGTAATAACATATCTTCCTTTTGCCTGATAATCAAAGAAGGCAGGAGCAGAGAGAGTAATACGGACAACACAACATCTGTCAAAGATTAAGTGATATCGGAGAGGTGATTCATTCCTCTCGACAAACTGGTGGTGAACCATAGCATTAAAGTCTAAATAAGTAGGATCATTACAGCAAAACCTAGCATTAAACCCATTGCTCCCTTTCTTTACCGTGTTTCCTAGCAACAAAGTCTCTCTTATCATAACGTTGATTCTTTGATTGTGGGTTATCAAGATCAACAACAGGTTCAATTTCTACATCATTATCATTGCTAGGTTGAGCATCATCATGAACATCATCATTAACATTATCACTAGGTTCATGTTCATTACCAGATTGTGTTTTAGCATCAGAAATAGAAATATCATTTGGATTCTCAGATGGTTCAGCAATAGGTTCACTAGAAGCATGCAAAGTCCTATCATTTTTATTTTTCTTCCTTTTAGAAGGACTAGGTGCATCTATATTATTTCTCTGAGAATCCTGCTCAATTCTCTTAGGGTGGCCTTCAGGATACAAAGGTTCCAGAGTCATTTTACCATTTCTAGTAGCCACTCTAACATCAAAGTCATTATTCTTACTATTTAATTCATTGAGCAAATCATTTTGAGCTTTAAGTACTTGTTCTACTTGAGTGGTAACCATAGAAGCATGTTTAGTAATGAGTTTAAGTTCACCTTTAACTCTAGATATATAATCACCCAAGTGTTCAAGCGTATCAGAATTGTATTTCAATTGTCTACCAAAATAAGCATTGAAGTTTTCTTGTATGACAATAAAATTGTCAAACTCTTCTAAGCATTGTTTAGCAGACTTATAGTGAGGAATATCACCTTCATCAAATCTATAGAGAGAATTTACCTTTACTACCTGTGTCGGGTTATCAAGATCATGAGTTTCTTCAATAGATGGAGGATTAGGATCATATATTTCTTCCACAGGCGGTAAATCAAGACCATGTATTTCTTCAATAGGAGGTAAATTCTTAACATCTTCAGCTTTAATACCTTTTTCTTTCATAGATTTATTTGCCTGTTGCATATCTTCAGGACTGAGAAATAGAACGCCCCTCTTCTTCGGAGTTGGTTTAGGAATAGGCTCGTGAATTGGCTCAGAGCTGGCTCAGAAGTGTCCAATTATTTTCATTTGTCAACATATTATTCAATAGAATTGCAGCTTCATCCGGTGTTCTTTCCTCGAAGCAGAACCAGCACAACTATCCGAGTAATCTCTGGAAGCATCAGTTAGTCCATTATAAAAGATATCAAGTATTTCATTTTTCTTAAGAGGATGATCAGGCAAAGCATTAAGTAATTGGAGAAGCCTCCCCCAAGCTTGTGGGAGACTCTCTTCTTCAATTTGCACAAAATTATATATTTCCTTTAAAGCAGTGTTTCTTATGAGCGGGGAAATATTTAGCAGAGAAGTAATAAATCATATCCTGGGTACTACGCACACAACCAGGATCAAGAGAACTAAACCATATCTTAGCATCACCCTTTAATGAGAACGGAAATATTTTAAGGATATAAAGGTAGCGGGTTCTCTCATCATTAGTGAACAGGGTGGCTATATTATTCAATTTAGTAAGATGTGCCACAACAGTTTCAGATTCATAGCCACAAAAAGGATCAGATTCAACCAAAGTAATTATATCAGGATCAACAAAGAATTCATAATCCTTATCAGTAACATAGATAGGTGAAGTAGCAAAAGCAGGGTCAGGTTTCATTCTAGCAATAAGAGATTGCTGCTTCCATTTAGCTAATAATTTCTTAACATCATATCTATCTTTGCAGGCAAAAATTTCTTCAGCAATCGCTTTATCCATAACATAGCCTCAGGCACAACAGGCAATTCATATTTATTAGGGGAAGAGTCTTCATCATCACTTTCATCAATATTATCAATAATTTCATTCTCGCTAACCCTAGCAAGTTGTTCCTCAAGAAATTCACCAAGTGGCACAGTAGTATCAAGCATAGAAGTAGTTTCATCATAAGTATCATGCATAGCGTATGGCATCATCAATAACATGCGACATATCGTAGCGAATAGCGTAAGCAGGTTTAGGTGTCGCAAGCTTACTCAAAACAGAGGTTGAATCAAGTGCAGAGCTAGATGGCAGTTCCTTACCTCCCCTCGTAGTTGAGGGATAAATTGTTGTCTTAGCGTCTTTCAAGTTCTTCATAGTGACCAGCAGATATAAGTCCCAAGTGACTCAAAGAATAGAGCTATGCTCCCCGGCAACGGCGCCAGAAAATAGTCTTGATAACCCACAAGTATAGGGGATCGCAACAATTTTCGAGGGTAGAGTATTCAACCAAAATTTATTGATTTGACACAAGGGGAGCCAAAGAATATTCTCAAGTATTAGCAGTTGAGTTGTCAATTCAACCACACCTGGATAATTTAGTATCTACAACAAAGTATTTAGTAGCAAAGTAATATGATAGTAGTGGTAACGGTAACAAAAGTAATAGTAGCAAAAGTAATATTTTTGGTGTTTTGTAGTGATTGTAACAGTAGCAACGAAAAAGTAAATAAGCAAAGAACAATATATGAAAAGCTCGTAGGCATTGGATCGGTGATGGAGAATTATGCTGGATGCGGTTCATCATGTAACAGTCATAACATAGGGTGACACAGAACTAGCTCCAATTCATCAATGTAATGTAGGCATGTATTCCGAATATAGTCATACGTGCTTATGGAAAAGAACTTGCATGACATCTTTTGTCCTACCCTCTCTTGGCAGCGGGGTCCTAGCAGAAACTAAGGGATATTAAGGCCTCCTTTTAATAGAGTAAGGAACAAAGCATTAACACATAGTGAATACATGAACTCCTCAAACTATGGTCATCACCGGGAGTGGTCCCGATTATTGTCACTTCGGGGTTGCCGGATCATAACACATAATAGGTGACTATAGACTTGCAAGATAGGATCAAGAACTCACATATATTCATGAAAGCATAATAGGTTCATACCTGAAATCATGGCAATCGGGCCCTAGTGAGAAGCATTAAGCATAGCAAAGTCATAGCAACATCAATCTCAGAACATAGTGGATACTAGGGATCAAACCCTAACAAAACTAACTCGATTACATGATAGATCTCATCCAACCCATCACCGTCCAGCAAGCCTATGATGGAATTACTCACGCACGGCGGTGAGCATCATGAAATTGGTGATGGAGGATGGTTGTTGATGACGACGGTGACGAATCCCCCTCTCCGGAGGCCCGAACGGACTCCAGATTAGCCCTCCGAGAGGTGTTAGGGCTTGGCGGCGGCTCCGTATCGTAAACCTGATGAATCCTTCTCTCTGATATTTTTCTCCCCAAAAGTGAATATATGGAGTTGGAGTTGAGGTCGGTGGAGCATCAGGGGGCCCACGAGGTAGGGGGGCGCGCCCCCACCCTCATGGACAGGGTGTGGGCCCCCTGACGTGGATTTTTCTTCCAGTATTTTTCTTATTTTCCAAATAGATGTTCCGTGGAGTTTCAGGTCATTCCGAGAATTTTTTTGAGCACATAAATAACATCATGAAAAGTTTGCTGAAAACAGCGTCAGTCCGGGTTAGTTCCATTCAAATCATGCAAGTTAGTGTCCAAAACAAGGGCAAAAGTGTTTGGAAAAGTAGATACGACGGAGACGTATCAGCGTGTTTGCCGAGATCCGATGAATTATGGATTTATGATCATCTATGAATATTATTTGAATCTCCTCTAAATTCTTATATGCATGATTTGATATCTTTGCAAGTCTCTTTGAACTATCTATTTGGTTTGGCCAACTAGATTGGTTTTTCTTGCAATGGGAGAAGTGCTCAGCGTTGGGTTCAATCTTGCGATGACCTTTCCCAGTGATAGTAGGGGCAGCAAGACACGTATTGTATTGTTGCCATCGAGGATAAAAAGATGGGGTTTTCATCATATTGCTTGAGTTAATCCCACTACATCATGTCATCTTGCTTAATGTGTTACTCTGTTCTTATGAACTTAATACTCTAGATGCACAAAGGAGTCGTTCGATGTGTGGAGTAATAGTAGTAGATGTAGAATCGTTTCGGTCTACTTGACACGGACGTGATGCCTATATTCATGATCATTGCCTTAGATATCGTCATAACTTTCGCTTTTCTATCAATTGCTCAGCAGTAATTTGTTCACCCACCGTAATAATTTCTATCTTGAGAGAAGCCTCTGGTGAAACCTATGGCCCTTGGGTCTATTTTCCATCATATAAGTTTCCGATCTACAATCTATAGTTTTCTATTTACTTTCTTTGCAATCTTTACTTTCCGTTCCATAACCCAAAAATACCAAAAATATTACTTTACCATTTATCCATCTCTATCAGATCTCACTTTGTGAATAACCGTGAAGGGATTGACAACCCCTTTGTCGCGTTGGTTGCAAGTTGGTGTTTGTTTGTGTAGGTATTCAGTGGCTTGTTGCGTAGTCTCCTACTGGATTGATACCTTGGTTCTCAAAACTGAGGGAAATACTTACGCTCCTTTGCTGCATCACCCTTTCCTCTTCAAGGGAAAAACCAACGCAAGTTCAAGAGTAGCACTAACCTAAGTAAAATGGATCATTTATGACCTAATTAACCTAGCTAAAATGGATCTTTTTGGAGCTAACCAAGTTAAAATGGATCATTTTGGAACTAACTTAGGTAAAATGGATCATTTTGGAGCGAACATAGGTACAATGAATCATTTTGGATCTAACCTAGGTAAAATGGATCATTGGAGCTAACTTAGGTAAAATGGATCATTATTGAGCTAACCTAGGCAATTATGCCATTTTTAGTTAACTAAGCATATTATGCCATTTTTTACATAAGTAAGCTAAGTATAGGTATTTATTGAGCTAACCTAGGTAACTATGCATATTAGAGCTAACTTAGCATATTAGAGCTAACTTAGGTCATTTTGGAGCTAACTTAGGTAAAATTGATCATTTTGGTGCTAATTAAGCTTATTATGTCATTTTCGAGGAAAATAAGCTAAGTATATGACATATATGAGGTTACCAAGGTTGTCATACCATTTCAAACCTAAGTAAGCTAATTATGCCATTTTTGACATAAGTAAGCTAAGTGTATGTCATTATTGAGCAAACCTAGGTAACTAAGGATATTAGAGATAAGTTAGCATATTAGAGCTAACTTAGGTCATTTTGGAGGGAAAAAAACTAATTATAGATCATTTTAGAGCTAACTAAGGTAAAATGGATCATTTTGGAGCTAAGTAAGCTAATTATGTCATGTTGGAGGAAAATAAGCTTAGTCTAGGCATTATGGTAAGCATATTGGAGGAAATAAAGCTAAGACTAGGTCATTATGCATTTGTTACGGAAAACACTAGAGAAAACTTACCGTCATCACGGAGGTGAAGCACCAGCGTGGCTCGTGCCGGTACCACCTGGAGAAGGACCGTGTGATGCTTGTCTGGAGGTATGCTGCACCAAAGATCATTTTCAATGTCTTGTTAGCATGACGACACTCAAATGTTAATAATAGTAACTAATGACCATTCAAATTAAACTCACCGTGGTCCCCGGAGCATCTCTGGCATTGGCGGAGGGGTCTGGCCAGCCTTCTCGCACATAGACTGCACATTTGGTTTTGATGGGTCAGTCATACTAGTTAGTAATGAAATGAACATGACGTGAATGATTTGGCTAATATGCAGAACAAACTTACCACAAGGAGCTCGTACATGGCCCGGTGATGCATGTCATTCCGTGTCGTCTCCTCCTCCAACATCCTTGTCGTCTTCTCCTCCAACTCCTGCTGCTTCTCCTCCGCCTGTCGGTCCCTCTCTGCCAGAAGCGCTTGGGTTCTATCTCTCTCACTCTAAAGAGCAGCATGCAACACCACTTCTCGTTAGCATTGTAATCATCGATGGCCATACACACAATGTAATTGAGGAAAGATAGTTGAGTCCGTATAACTAACCTCTAGCACCTCCGCCTTATTGTGTTTTGCCTCAAAGAGAAGAATGGAGTAAATTAGTAATTAAAGGTCTCAAGCTAGCATGAAGAATGAATTGCATGAATCATGAAGCAAACCACATACCCAGTTCCGCCCGTACTGAAATAAGTTGGTGCTGTCTTGATGGTGTGGCACACCTTCCATTTGGGCACGCTTGTCCTTGGCATTGTTCTATTGGGCACGCCATTCGTTTGAGCACCACTCATCGACCAACACCTCCCAACAATCCATCTGATCCACACGCCATCTTGGGGGCACCTAAGTTAGTAAAGAGAAATGTATTTGCGCGCTACGACTACGAATCAAATCAAGGAAACTAAGTACAAGGCCTTAAGAATAGGTAATTACCGTCATGAACTGCTCCTTCTTTAGAAACTTATCACGCCACGCCGACTTGGGCTTCTTAATACCACGCAAGGCATAATATTCTCGAACAGCCTGCACCCGAGCCTCGTGACGTAAGTTTTGTAGTAAGCGCCTGCAGGCGACATCGATAACCTTTGCCGCGGCCTCCTAGTATCCCTCCTCACACCTATAGAAGGTCTGCAATCAAATGAGAAAACATTGATTATTACAATAACTAGCTATTTGAAGATTTTTAATTGTGTAAAGGAGAAATTACCCAAAAGTTTCTGATCACCATCTCTGCCCTCGTGTGACACAAGACACCATCGATCATCACCTCTGGTGGGGCTGGGGCAGCCAAGTAGTGCTCCCAGCTCAATCCTAGCTCCGGAACCTGACCCTCACCGGGCAACGTGACAAACACCGACATATTTTGCCGGCAAAGCACACCAAGGACGGAGTTGGGCCTGCGCACAGCATCAGCGTGGTGCCAACCCCTGTAGTATGACAAGGCCAACGCATTAGATATTTGAAGAAACATGAAGGCAAATGGTACAAAAAAATTAAATGCACTTACCTCTCCCCATCTGGGAAAATCAACCACCTCTGCTCCTGGGTCGCGGGCAGGCGGGAGCCGTGTACATCCACGCTGGTAGACGGTGGCCCCCTCAACCACCTCGCTCTCGCTATCAGCCGGATCCCAGCCACCATCAGCATGGCCACTCGGCCACTCAGGCGGACCCATCTAGGTACCCCATCCAGACGTCTCCTGGGACGGAGTCTCGTGGGCTGAAGGCCCGTCGACCCGAGGCTTGTGGACCGGAGTTCGCGTAGCCTCCTCCTCAGACGTGTCCGCCCTAGCAGTCTTGTGCTCGGGTGAATCAGCTAGGGGTGGTGGCGAGGAAGGTGTAGGAGCCTGCCTAGCTCTCCCATGGCCACGTCCTCCCTGCCCTCCTCTCTTCTTCCCTCCCAGACCTCCTCCCCCGGTGGGCAACGACACCGATGAAGAAGCGCCCACCGGTGTATTCATATTGTCGACCAACGCTCTCCTTATAAGGTGGAATGGAAGTACCCCTCCCATCACGCGCTGATGAAGAAGGAGCCTCGGAGTGCTCCTTACCCGCGCCCACCATCTTTCAACACCTCCCATGACATAGAGTAAACGAAATTAGTACAACATAAAAAAATTAATATTGACATGAATAATAATCTGCATATAACTATTGTATCATCATCAAGTACAACATAACTTAGGAACCCCTCGGCGACCATTGACCCTTCGACCCTTCGCCCCTCGACCCCTCGACCCCTCGGCGGTCCTGTCGAACACCTTCACTATGAGCATGGTGCGGCTGTTATCGTAGCTTAAGATGCGGACGTGCCCGATGTAACATCCCAAATTTTCAATTTGGAATGTTATACATTAAGTCATCATGCATATCATATTTTCTCGCATTTTCCGATCCGAGGAAATTTCACGCAACTCAAGGACCCTCGGAGGGAGTTGGAGATTTCATTATTTTCATATTTGATTTCTCTCAAATTTTGGAAATAGGATCATTTGGATTTATTTATTGATCTTCAAATATTTTTCCAATAAAAAAATTAAGAGAGGGAATAATATGACTTTCCCAAAATTTAGGAAAAATGAAGATTTAATAAATAAATCAAATTTTGGATTTTCGAAGTTTATTTGTTTTAGGGAAAAAATTGAGTATTTTAAAAATTTGCATTTTGGCCCAGATAAAGTTCATTTTGTTCGACTAATTTTTTGGAGTCGGGTAAAATTTATTTTATTAAATTTGGAGTTCGTTTAGATTTATTTTGATTCGTTTTCGGTTTAAAAAAAAACCCCGCGCCCCGCCTGGGCCAAGGGCCCAGCCGACCCAACCGCCGCCGGCCCAACCGCCCCCTCCTCAAGGCTCCCGCCCAGAGGAGTCCCTTGCCACGCCGCCGAGTCCGGCTCGGCCACGCCGCCGCCGCGTTGCCCCCTCCCAAGGCACCCTCCTTATATACCCCCACCCCCTCTCTCCTCCCCAACCAGCGCCGCCCGCCAACCCGCAGCCCGCCGTCGCCGGGAGCCGCCGCCGCCCGTCGCCCGTCGCCCGCCGGTGCCCCCCGTCGCCCGCCGCTAAGCCGACCCGGGAGCCAGGGCCCGCCATGGCGGAGGTAGCCGCCCGCCACACCCCCGGTCCGGTTTTGTTTTAAAAACCGTCAGGTTTTCTTTGTTGTTCGGTTTTTAAACCCTAGATCGGTTTTTTTCGGTTTAGTTATTTAGTGAACGTTCACCGATCCGTTCGTTTTTAACGAACGCGTCACGGTTAGTTTCGTTAACGAACGTCCGCTCGCTTAATCGTTCGTCGTTTTCTTTTAAATCGGATTTAATTCGTTATTTGCCGATTTCGATTTCGCATCCAATTTTGAATCGGTTTATCTTCTCGCCGTTTATCGGAATCAGGTGATTCAAGCGCTGGAGTTTCGCTTTGGAAACCGCCGTTCCGACTAATCCACTTAAACAATGTTTTTCTAATGTAAAATTTTACCTAGTTTCAAATTGCTAGAACCGAGTCGTTTTCTTTCGACGTTTGACTTTCGTTGCTTTATTTGATTCGATTCTTTTTGCAACCAGGGTTCTTAAATTGAACTTTCTGGTTAGATCTTTCATTCGAGATTTACCTGTGCATTAGATGAGTACTTATTGTATGCTTGTTGTTTGTCTGCGATAGATCACCCGGAGTGCGCCGCTTGTTACTTCGAGTCTCTAGGTTTCATGGATCGTCGACAAAGGCAAGTAACACGCTTGATCATACTTTCTCATACCCAGTTTTATGCATTAGATCAATCCTCAAACACTTGCATGATTAGGATCTAATTAAATTGTGGGATGGGAAGTAGATTGAGGTAGTACCTATTACCTGCTTTTACTTATGAACCTTTGGGAGTTACTTCTACGTTTGCTTATTATGCCATGCTATGCTAGTAGACGTGGATTGGGTGAGTGAATATCCATGACAGATGTGAGATTGTTAATTAATGGTTTATCTAAGGTGGCAACTTAAACACACATCTGGGTGGATTGAGGCACCTGGTTTCTATCAGACTTGCTCATATTTCTTCGGACCGCCACCTGTGCTCAAAGGGATCATAAGATTATTCAAACTAGAAACTTCCGTGTGCAGCCACAAGCCATTATGGGCTCTGGCATAGTTGACTAAGTTGTGCGAACTCTTACGGGTAGGCTAGCTGATGTAGGGGATGTAGGTTGGTACGGTCTACCCACATGTAAGGTGCTAGTGCTTCGAAAGATCGTGTGTCTCGGTCATCCGTCTCTCAAACACCATGTAGTGCGAGAAACCAAACGGAGGCGATCGAGTCTTGTGGGGAAAAGTGTGCAAACCTCTGCAGAGTGTATAACCTAATCATGATTAGCTGTGTCCCCGTTCATGGACATCTTGAGTATCTAGTACTTGAATATCATGTATCTCAACATGTTACCCTAATTAATATTGTTGGGTTTTTAATGAGTACTTTTAATTGGGATTGAGGATGTCATCAACCATTCTCAATGTTTAACAACCACCATGATAGTTAAACAAATTTATTCCTTTGCAAGAGGGAAAACTGGCTTTATGCAAAACTGTAATCAGAGAGCTTTTCCACCAGCCATATATGCATGTAGTATAGGCTTATTCCTTCATTACTCTCTATGTGTTACATTGCCAAGATATTCCATGTGCCGACCCGTTTCGGGCTGCAACTTTCATGTTGCGCACTTTTCGCATTTACAGTAAGGTGTTTTAGGTTGTGGTTCTATACTCGGTGATGCGGCTGGAGTTGATGGACTCACTTATCTTCCAAGTCTTCCACGTTATCGCTATTAGATGGCCTTAAGCCATATTTATTGTAATAAGTCCTCTTTTGGACAACGCTGTAATAAGTGTGTGATTGCTACTCTGTTATAAATCCTTGAAATCTTGTGTGGTGTCGACATTCGATCCGAGGATGACACCTGAGCACAGAGACTTGATCCATTCGGATCGGGTCGCTACAGAGATGGTATCAGAGCACACGCTGACTGTAGGACACGACCACTAAGTTAAAGCCATAGATCACTACTCTCTTCTCATTTTCTAACTCCTCATCTTTTCTACTCTTTTAGGATGAAGGACGCGAAGATTAAGTACACCCAACCGGATGAAGGCACACCTTTGGATTTCACTTGAAGGAAGTCACCAAGTACTGAACATTGGACTACCAAGTTTCACCGGACGTTCAACGCCACTCGCTCAAGAGGAGCGCCAAGATTCAAGCTCATGTACCAGGAAGAACATTCGCCCCAATCACCAAGCCTATAGATAGTGTTTTCAGGGCACCAACCTGGAGTCTGGGAAAGAGCATGGCAGCTCATATCACCATGGGACGCATTGGAGAAGTTTATCTAGAAGACCTCAAAGACACCATCTATCGATTTGTGGACGCCGAGATGAACAATGGGAGATAGTCAAGACCAAGAAGGATAGATCCATTGCAGCTTTTATCCAGAGTTAAACCAAAGACATTCGACGCCAGGAGAACCAGATGTGAAATGATATGCTCGAGTTGAAGAATGCGAAAGGAAGGATCATCGAACTTGAAGGAGAACTAAAGTCAACACGTAAGGACTACATGGATGAGATCGTAGCGTTAGCAAGACACAATAACGATCTTAAGTACGAGATTGAAGAACTCAAGAAGAAATTGGCACTCAAGAATGAAGACCCGGTATGTCGGTTGTCCAAGCGACTACATCAACATCGACGACACCGACTCGCATCCAAGTGAACCCGACTTTGAAGATGAAGCTGGAGCAGACATCATGGAGTCTTCCACGGTTCAAATTAGTAGATGACCCCACATATTAGTAGTATTTCCTCCATGTAACATTTTAGTACACGCACTTTTGCGATAGTTAGATCGTTGTAAGCCCTTTGTTTGAATTGAATGAAGTGATTTTGTGTGCATTTGCTCATATACATTTGGGTAGTGTTTCTCCTTAGACCCCACTCTATTCTTAATTTCTCGCCTTTTCTAAACCCATCGATGCCTCCGAGACGCGACCCCGGATTTGTTTTCCCGCCAGAGATCACCCAGTTGATTCAGCAGCAGAACACTTTGATCCAAACACTAGTACAGAATCAAGGCAACAACAACAACAACAACAACCCACCGCCACCACCACCTGCGGATCACTTGCCCTGCTTTCTAAGACCTAATCCGCCAAGAGTTTTTCCAAGAGCACCGAGCCGATAGTAGCGGATGATTGGCTCCGTAAGATAGGAAGGAGTTGACCACTGCAGGATGTACAGATGGAGAGAAGGTGAAGTTTGCTGCACACCAACTTGAAGGACCCTTGCAGCAGATGGTGGGAGAATTTTACAACCACTTACCCCAGACACCGCCACATGGGATCAGCCAAGAATCTTTCCGCCGCCCATGTCTCGGCGGGAGCCATGGCCATGAAGAAGCGTGAGTTTCGCAACTTACGCCAAGGAGGAAGGACTGTTGGCCAAGATGTGGATGATTTTAGTAAGTTAGCACGTTATGCCCCGGATGACGTTGCTACATGATGCAACTAAGCAGGAGAAGTTTCTGGAAGGACTGAATGATGAGTTAAGCATGCAGTTGATGGTAGCAAGTTTCAATAACTACCAGGAGTTGGTAGACCGAGCCCTCATGATTGAAGGAAAGCAGCAGCAAGTTGAGAATCGCAAGAGGAAGTATGGGCAGGGGAAGTATAACTCTGGAGCCCAATGAAGCCCGTTATACCCCTAAACAGGAGTTCGGTTTCAAGCATACCCATGGAGGAGGTAATTCACACAACCATAATGGCACCAAGAATGGGAACGGGACTGGAGGAAGTAATGGACAGAACCGCACCAACCCGTCAACACCATCCAAGGTAGACCTGAGTCACATCACTTGCTTTAAGTGCCGCAAGATTGGGCATTATGCAAACGAATGTCCTAAGGCCGAATGGAAATGGCAATGGAAGCTCGAAAGAAGCCAAACCCTTTCAACAGGGGACAGGTGAACCACATTGGTGTGGAGGAGGTTGAAGATCAGCCCGATGCAAGATGTCGGTAAGTTTTTGGTTAAGTCATTTATCTAGCTTGTTCTTTTTCGATACCGGTGCATCGCATTCATACATATACGGGGATTTGTGGATAAGTACAAATTACCGACCCAAGCCCTTAGGTCACCCATGCTAGTAACCTCACTCGGAGCAGAATACATGGCTAGTAAATGGTGTGATCGACTGCCATTGAGGATTGGACACTATGTTTTTCCCTCGGACCTAATAGTTACGGAATCCCAAGGATTGGATGTGATATTAGGCATGGATTGGTTATCGAAGTATGGAGGGAACATAGATTGCGCCACCAAGTCAATTTTGCCTACCACCCCAGAAGGGAGGAGAATCAAGTATGTATCACGGCACGAGCCGAGGAGAGCGCAAGTAAATTGCCTATCAGGAGTTGTGCAGGAAGAAGTGCCGATGGTGAAGGATTTCCGATGTATTTCTGAGGAATTGCCAGAATGCCACCGGATAGAGACATTGAGTTTTGATTGAACTTTTGCCGTGAACAGGTCCAATATCGGCGACCATACAGGATGCCCGCATAGGATTTGGCGGAAATCAAGAAGCAGATAATGGAACTATTGGATAAAGGTTTTATACGCCCAAGTTCTTCGCCTTGGGGATCACCCGTGCTTTTGGTGGAGAAGAAGGATGGATCGTTAAGGATGGTTGTAGACTATCGTGGATTAAATGCAGTAACGATCAAGAACAAGTACCCACTGCCAATGATAAATGATCTGTTTGATCGCTTGCAAGGAGCTAAAGTATTTTCCAAGATCGATTTGCGATCGTGGTACCATCGATTGAAGATTCGAGAGCAGGACATACCTAAGACAGCATTTACCACGAGATATGGACTGTATGAGTACACCGTTATGTCATTTGGACTGACTAACGCGCCAGCCTATTTCATGAACCTGATGAACAAAATGTTTATGGAGTTTTTGGATAAGTTCGTCGTGGTGTTCATAGATGATATTTTGATCTTCTCGAAGAATGAAGAGGAACATAAGGAACATTTGCGATTGGTTTTGGAGAAACTAAGGAACACCGATTATATGCCAAGTTCAAAGCAAATGTGAGTTTTGGCTAAAGGAAGTTGGATTTCTTGGACATGTTATATCCGGAGAAGGAATAGCAGTTGACCCCACAAAGGTTGAGACCAGAACCAAATGGGAAGCACCAACGACAGCTTGGAGAGATCCGAGTTTCCTTGGACTCGCAGGATACTACCGAAGATTCATTGAGAATTTCTCAAGGATTGCAAAGCCTATGATGTAATTGTTGAAGAAGGACACCAAGTTCATATGGACCGAGGACTGCGAGGCAAGTTTTCGTGGAGTTGAAGAAAAGATTGGTTACCTCACCAAAGTGTTAATTTTGCGGATCGGACCAAAGATTATGAGGTGTATTATGACGCTTCACGTCGAGGACTTGGAGCGATGCTTATGCAAGAAGGAAGAGTTGTTTCATATGCTTCACGACAGCTTAAGCCTCATGAGTTGAATTATGCCGCACATGATTTGGAGTTAGCAGCCGTTGTGCATGCATTGAAGACATGGAGACATTTTCTCATTGGAAATCATTGTGAGGTATACACGGATCATAAGAGTTTGAAGTACATCTTCACACGTATGAATTAAATCTCGAGACGGAGGAGATGGTTGGAGCTTATCAAGGATTATGATATGAGATTGCATTATCACCCCGGGAAGGCTAACGTTGTAGCAGACGCATTGAGCCGTAAGAGCCACGTCAATACCCTAATGATGGGAGGAATACCCAAGGAGTTAGCCGAGAACCTTCGAGAGTTATGTTTGGAAATAGTTCCGAGAGGCTATGTAGCAGCATTGGAGATTCAAATCTACACCGATGGACAAAATCGTAGAAGCCCAAAAGGCGTATAAGGAAGTTGCCTCTATAAAGGAGAAAATGAGCGAAGGAAAAGCTAAGAGATTTCATGAGGATGAGCACGATACCCTATGGTTTGAGGACCGTGTTTATGTGCCAAATAACCCGGAGATCAGGAAGTTGATTTTGCAAGAAGCACATGATTCACCCTATTCGATTCACCATGGAAATACCAAGATGTATTTGGATTTGAAGAATACTTTCTGGTGGACCGGAATGAAGAAGGATATTGCGGAGTATGTAGCAGTTTGCGATGTATGTCAGAGAGTGAAGGCAGAGCATCAGAAGCCAGCAGGATTGTTGCAACCATTGCCAATACCCGAATGGAAGTGGGATAAACTAGGCATGGATTTCATCATAGGTTTTCCAAAGACTCGTCCAGGATATGACTCGATTTGGGTTATAGTCGACCGTTTGACGAAGGTAGCTCATTTCATTCCAGTCAAGACTACCTATAGCAGTGCTAAGTTGGCAAAGATATACATGACCAGAATTGTGTGTTTACACGGAGTTCCGAGGAGTATCAGACGGATAGAGGAACCCAATTTACCTCAAGGTTTTGGAATCAGTTGCACGAAACATTGGGAACCAGGCTGGAATTCAGTACAGCTTTTCACCCACAGACCGATGGACAGACTGAGAGAGTCAATCAGATTTTGGAGGATATGCTGAGAGCTTTTGCACTAGATTATGGTTCTAGTTGGGATGAAAATTTGCCGTATGCAGAGTTTTCTTATAACAACAGTTACCAAACCAGCTTGAAGATGGCACCTTTCGAGGCTTTGTACGGAAGGAGGTGCAGGACACCATTATCATGGGACGAAGCCGAGATCGCCGATTGTTTGGACCAGATTTGGTTAAGGAGTCCGAATGTAGGTTAAGTTGATTCGCGATAGGCTCAAGGTAGCCCAGTCCTGCATGTAAAAGCTATGCGGATTCAAAACGCAAGGCGATGGAATATGAAGTTGGAGACAGAGTTTATCTTAGAGTATCCCCGCTTCGAGGAGTTAAGCGCTTTGGAGTTAACGGAAAATTAGCACCACGTTTCGTTGGACCGTATAAGATTTTGCAACGCATGGGAGAAGTTGCTTATAAACTGGAATTGCCAGAGGGACTGTCGGGGAGTTCATGATGTATTCCATATTTCTCGGTGAAGAAATGTCACGCCGAGATGGCGGAAGTACCGTTAAGAGATACAAGGTGCGCTTGAAGCAATTCAGTTGCAGGATGATTTGACATATGAGGAAAGACCAGCCAAGATTCTCGATTATGCCAGCAGAGTTACTCGCAGCAAGGTTATCAAGTTTTGCAAGGTTCAGTGGAGCCACCACACTGAGGATCAAGCCACCTGGGAAAGAGAAGAAGATTTGCTCAAGGACCACCCTCACCTATTTTCTAGCCAACCCGAATCTCGAGGGCGAGATTCATCTTAAGGGGGTAGGGTTGTAACATCCCAAATTTTCAATTTGGAATGTTATACATTAAGTCATCATGCATATCATATTTTCTCGCATTTTCCGATCCGAGGAAATTTCACGCAACTCAAGGAACCTCGGAGAGAGTTGGAGATTTCATTATTTTCATATTTGATTTCTCTCAAATTTTGGAAATAGGATCATTTGGATTTATTTATTGATCTTCAAATTTTTTTCCAATAAAAAAATTAAGAGAGGGAATAATATGACTTTCCCAAAATTTAGGAAAAATGAAGATTTAATAAATAAATCAAATTTTGGATTTTCAAAGTTTATTTGTTTTAGGGAAAAATTGAGTATTTTAAAAATTTGCATTTTGGCCCTATATTAAAGTTCATTTTGTTCGACTCATTTTTAGGAGTCGGGGAAAATTTATTTTATTAAATTTGGAGTTCGTTTAGATTTATTTTAATTTGTTTTCGGTTTAAAAAAAACTACGCCCCGCCTGGGCCAAGGGCCCAGCCGGCCCAACCGCCGTCGGCCCAGCCCCTCCTCAAGGCTCCCCTTGGGAGGAGTACCCGCCGCCGCCCGAAAGTCCGGCTCGGCCACGCCGCCGCCGCCGTTGCCCCTCCCAAGGCATCCCCCTCCTTATATACCCCCCCACCCTCTCTCCTCCCCAACCAGCGCCGCCCCAACCAAGAGCCCGCCAGGCCCTTGCCGTGCCGCCGCCGCCGGTGCCCCCAATGCCCCCGTCGCCCGCCGCCCAAGCCGACCCAGAGCCCGGTGCCCTTGGCGACCTCGCCGGAGGTAGCCGCCGCGCCACACACCCCCCGGTCCGGTTTTGTTTTAAAAACCGTCCGGTTTTCTTTCGTTGTTCGGTTTTTTTTAAACCCTAGATCGGTTTATTTTTTTCGGTTTAGTTATTTAGTGAACGTTCACCGATTCGTTCGTTTTAACGAACGCGTTCGCCGGTTAGTTTCTGTTAACGAACGTCCGTTCGTTTAATCGTTCGTCGTTTTTCTTTTAAATCGGATTTAATCCGTTATTTTCCGATTTCGATTTCAGATCCAATTTTCGAATCAGTTTATCTTCTCGCTCGTTTATCGGAATCAGGTGATTCAAGCGCCTGGAGTTTCGTTTCGAAACCGCCGTTCCGACTAATCCACTTAAACAAAGTTTTGCTACTGTAAAATTTGACCTAGTTTCAAATTGCTGGAACCGAGTCGTTTTCTTTCGACGTTTGACTTCCGTTGCTTTATTTGATTCGATTCTTTTTGCAACCAGGGTTCTTAAGTTGAACTTTCTGGTTAGATCTTTCATTCGAGATTTACCTGTGCATTAGATGAGTACTTATTGTATGCTTGTTGTTTGTCTGCGATAGATCACCAGGAGTGCGCCGCTTGTTACTTCGAGTCTCTAGGTTTCGTGGATCGTCAGCAAGGCAAGTAACACGTTTGATCATACTTTCTCATACCCAGTTTTATGCATTAGATCAATCCTCAAACACTTGCATGATTAGGATCTAATTAAATTGTGGGACGGGAAGTAGATTGAGGTAGTACCTATTACTGTTTTACTTATGAACCTTTGGGAGTTACTTCTACGTTTGCTTATTATGCCATGCTATGCTAGTAGGCGTGGATTGGGTGAGTGAATATCCATGACAGATGTGAGATTGTTAATTAATGGTTTATCTAAGGTGGCAACTTAAAGACACATCTGGGTGGATTGAGGCACCTGGTTTCTATCGAGACTTACTGTATTTCTTCGGACCGCCACCCGGGCTCAAAGGGATCATAAGATTATTCAAACAGGAAACTTCCGTGTGCAGCCACAAGCCATTATGGGCTCAGGCATAGATGACTAAGTTGTGCGAACTCTAACGGGTAGGATAGCTGATGTAGGGGATGTAGGTTGGTACGGTCTACCCACATGTAAGGTGCTAGTGCTTCGAAGATCGTGTCTCGGTCATCCGTCTCTCAAACACCATGTAGTGCGAGAAACCAAACGGAGGCGATCGAGTCTTGTGGGGAAAAGTGCGCAAACCTCTGCAGAGTGTATAACCTAATCATGATTAGCCGTGTCCCCGGTCATGGACATCTTGAGTATCTAGTACTTGAATATCCTGTGTATCTCAACATGTTACCCTAATTAATATTGTTGGGTTTTTAATGAGTACTTTTAATTGGGATTGAGGATGCTGTCAACCATTCTCAATGTTTAACAACCACCATGATAGTTACACAAATTTATTCCTTTGCGAGGGAAAAACTGGCTTTATGCAAAAGCTGTAATCAGAGAGCTTTTCCACCAGCCATATATGCATGTAGTATAGGCTTATTCCTTCATTACTCTCTATGTGTTACATTGCCAGCATATTCCATGTGCTGACCCATTTTCGGGCTGCAACTTTCATATTGCAGACTTTTCAGACGACGAGAAAGGTGTTTTAGGTCGTGGTTCTATACTCAGTGATGCCGCTGGAGTTGATGGACTCACTTATCTTCCAAGTCTTCCGTTGTTATCGCTATTAGATGGCCTTAAGCCATATTTATTGTAATAAGTCCTCTTTTGGACAACGCTGTAATAAGTGTGTGATTGCTACTCTGTTATAAATCCTTGAAATCTTGTGTGGTGTCGGCATTCTTGATCCGTGGATGACACACGAGCACGAGACTTGATCCATTCGGTCGAATTCGCTACACCATTCGAAAGGTCATTAAGCCGGGCGAATCGCTTCCATCTGTGCTTCACGCACAGTTGGAAACAGTTCACCCACGCTCATGACCTTCAGCTCGGGGACGTCTTCATCTTAAGCTACGACACCAGTCGGTCAGCACTCAGACCGAAAGATCCTCGACCATCGACCACTTGCCCCTCGACCCCTCGACCCCTCGGTGACACTCGACCCCTCGGCGATGAGGATTAAAAGCCAAGTTTTGTAACCTCAAACAACCAAACTGACTAAAAATCAGGGCATAGAAAGAGAAATGAAACACGAAATAATACATAGTGAGAGGTTGTGCAACTAGGACGGTTTTTTGTACCAGTTTTTTAAATGAATTGGAGAGGATGATGGCGAAGAAGTTGAAAGACACTGATGGCTTTCGATCTCTTCATCATCCTCTCAAATTCGTTAAAAAAGGTGTTACAAATCATCCTAGGTGTGCAACCTCACACTATGTATTGTTTCGTCTTTGGTTTCTCTTTCTATGCTTTGATTTTTTTGTCATGAGTCAGTTTGGGTGTTTCAAGTTCCAACACTTGGCTTTTAATCCTCGGTGATCATTAACCCCTCGACCCCTCGGCGATGATACGTCTCCAATATATCTATAACTTTTTATTGTTCCATACTATTATATTATCTGTTTTGGATGTTTTATATGCATTAATATGCTATTTTATATTATTTTTGGGACTAACCTATTAACCTAGAGCCCAGTGCTAGTTTATGTTTTTCCTTGTTTTTGAGTTTTGCAGAAAAGGAATACCAAACGGAGTCCAAACGGAACAAACGATGATTTTTCTTGGACTAGAAGACACCCCAGAGACTTGGAGATCAAATCGGAAGAGCCACGAGGCGGCCACAAGGGTGGAGGGCGCATTCAGGGGTAGGACGCACCCCCTGCCTTGTGGGCCCCTCGTGACACCCTGACCTAATTCTTTGGCCTATATATTCACAAATATTCCCAAACCACCAGAAGTATCCACGAAAACATTTTTCCACCGCCGCAACCTTTTGTTCCCGTGAGATCCCATGTAGGGGCCTTTTCCGGCATCCTTCTGGAGGGGGATTCGATCACGGAGGGCTAGTACATCAACTCGATTGCCTTTCTGATGAAGCGTGAGTAGTTTACCTCAGACCTACGGGTCCATAGCTAGTAGCTAGATGGCTTCTTCTCTCTCTTTGATTCTCAATACCATGTACTCCTCGATGTTCTTGGAGATCTATCCGGTGTAATCTTCTTTTGCGGTGTGTTTGTTGAGATTCGATGAATTGTGGATTTATGATCAGCTTATCTATGAATGTTATTTGAATCTTCTTTGAATTCTTTTATGCATGATTTTCTATCCTTGTAATTCTCTTCGAGCTATCAGTTTGGTTTGGCCAACTAGATTGGTTCTTCTTGCAATGGGAGAAGTGCTTAGGTTTGGGTTCAATCTTGCGGTGTCTTTTCGCAGTGACAGTAGGGGTAGCAAGGCACGTATTGTATTGTTGCCATCGAGAATAAAAAGATGGGGTTTAAATCATATTTCTTGAGTTTATTCCTCTACATCTTATCATCTTACTTATTGTGTTACTCTGTTCTTCATGAACTTAATACTCTAGATGCAGGCAGGAGTCGGTCGATGTATGGAGTAATAGTAGTAGATGCATAATCATTTCGGTCTACTTGACACAGACGTGATGCCTATATTTCATAATCATTTCCTTAGATATCATCATAACTTTGCGCTTATCTATCAATTGCTCGATAGTAATTTGTTCACTCACTGTATTATTTGCTATCTTGAGAGAAGCCTCTAGTGAAACCTATGGCCCCCGGGTCTATTTTCCATCATATAAGTTCCGATCTACTAATTTTTAATCTTTTACTTTCCGATCTATAAACCAAAAACCCAAAAATATTTACTTTATCATTTGTTTAGTTTCATCTATCTCTATCAGATCTCACTTTTGCAAGTAACCGTGAAGGGATTGACAACCCCTTTATCGAGTTGGGTGCAAGTTGTTTGATTGTTTGTGCAGGTATTGGTGATTTTTGCATTGTCTCCTACTGGATTGATACCTTAGTTCTCTAACTGAGGGAAATACTTATCTCTACTTTGCTGCATCACCCTTTCCTCTTCAAGGGAAAAACCAACGCAAGCTCAAGAAGTAGCAGGAAGAATTTCTGGCGCTGTTGCTGGGGAGATCTACGCCAAGTCAACACATACCAAGTACGCATCATAAACTCTCATCTGCTGCATTACATTATTCGCAAATTGCCTCTCATTTTCCTCTCCCCCACTTCTAAAACGATTTTCAAAAAGATTTGCCTTTTCTCCGCCCTCTTCCGTTCATCTTTTTCGTTTGCTTTTTGTTTGCCCGTGTGTTGGTGTGCTTGCTTGTCTTTATGGCTCAACCAAAGAACGTTGATCCTCACTTTAGGAGATTGGAAGAAATTGGAAATAATGTTAGGAGCTTCATGTCTTTACAATTTGAGCATAATAGTTTCTTTAGAAACGAGCTTAACCCTACAAAAAAATACACTTCCGTGATGATACGTGTTTGTCACAGTAGGTCACGTTTTCTGTCATGCATGTACATCCATGACGATTTTATGATATAATCAAGATAGTCATACCTGTGCTGTCGTAGAAGTGTTGCATGACATTACCAAAATTATCATCACGGAAGTGTCCACTTCCATGACGATAAATCGCGCGTCACGTAAGTGCTTTCGTCAAGGGTGACCGACACGTGGCATCTAGCGTAACGGGTCGCCGTTAAGCTATCGGGTTCCGGTTTGGATCCAACAACCCATTAACAGCCCGGACCAATGGGGATTTTCCACATGTAAAATTCTCAATGGCCAGAGTAACCACATGTCGGCTCACCGTTGGGACAGATGTCATCCAGTCATTGGACCGGAGGCGCCTATGATTCATCGAAACATGGCACGGCCCAACATAGGCCCATTCCAATGAAAAGGCCGCCCGTTTAACTTGGTCAAAAGGTAGCGGGCTGGCCCACGGAAAGCATGTTAATGGCATGTTCGCATATAGCCCATTTACAACCCGCTAACTCACGGCCTACCGGAATTTCGCCCAGTAGCGACATCTGGGCAATCTAATATGATACCAGCCCGTTGTAACTTCCGGCCCATGTATGGCCCATGACGTATTTCGGCCCATAGGAGGCCCTTTGTAACTCTCGGCCCATTAAAGGCCCGAGATGAAACTGGCCCATGATGAACAGTGTATCACTTTATACCCATTAACGACCCATTATTTCGTTGGCCGTTTCCAGCCCGTGTTAACTTTCGGCCTTCTAAGGGCCCATTTATTCTTGGGCTCATTTCCAGAAGTCGGTTAGTTATGGTCCGTTACTGGCATGTTCAGTTCGTGGGCTAAATTCAGCCCGTGGTTACATTCGGCCCGTTAACACATTGGGCTATTTTCATAGCGTTATCAAATACAACCTATTAACGGCCCCTTATGGTCCACGAATAGTATGGCCCATGTTTGGCGAAATGATTATACGCCCCGTAGAAGGCCCATGGATCCTACGCCCCGTAGAAGGCCAATGGATCCTACGGCCCGTAGAAGGCCCATTGATCATACGACCCATAGAAATCCCATGGATCCTACGACCCATGGATCCTACGGCCCGCAGGGGGCCCATGGTTACAACAGTCTGTGTGTTGCCATGGTTATTGTGACCTAGTTACCAAAAATAGGTTATTGTGGCCACTAGAAAAAACATGGAAAAAGACCTGCAGTGACTACAAGCAAACAACTAAACAAGATAATAAGTAAATAAATAAGCAAGCAACTAACGCTGGGCTATTACGGCTATTACACATATTACATCCACTGGGCATCAATGTTCGCCACCAGTGCAAATATAGGGAACAAAGCAGCATATATTACATACACTGGTCGTCTAAATTGGCCACCAAAGGCAAATAAATCTTGACAGCAAAAACAAGTCCATAACTGAAACAACTTCAAGAGATCAAGAAAGCGTTATCACAGGTATCCACCATGCTGGCAATAAGCTTAGCAAGCTTATTAGCTTTGTCTTGTTTGGCTCTAAAATCCTCCAACGCTTGCTGTTGCACCAGAAAGTATGCATCTGAATGCTCCAGGGACTGCTGCAGTGCTTCCGCTTCTTGTCGCAGCACATCTGATCGATGTCTTTCAGCTTGTAGTTGAGACTCAAGAAACCGAATTGACTCAGACAGTGAGTTTGAATAGCTTGTGCCAGCGGTAGTGGCCAGTAACTCGAACACTAAACCAGGACAGGTCTTTGGGGTTGTCTCACTGTCTTCAAGATAGTTTTCCTTAGCTGTTTTATCAGCTTTGTTGGAGACCAACAAGGATATCTCACTATCCTGAACCTTATCTGCATTACTTCCTTTACCATTGCTTAATAAGGCACTCTTCCCCAATATTCTGTCAGCATTCTAAAAGAAGAAACAAGTAGACACATAATAGGTTTAGCATGTACTAGTATATGAAACTCATTTCAGTGGACTAGTTCATTAGTAAGGTGGACAAGATTAAACTACCAAGTCTTCAATTGCCAAGTAGTACATTATAAAAGCATCATACAAACATATATCTACGTCCTATGGTCACTGCATTGTCTTGCCAAATCAAAATAGAGACACGGTTCAAATCATATCAGTTCAAGAGAAAGCAGCACTGAATGAATACAAAGTGTGGGAAACCACATGGCACAACAAGATTTCAGATGGGTACCACGGGTCTACATGTACAAAAACACTCTTGGCTGATACGTATCCAACGTATCTATAATTTTTGATTGTTCCATGCTATTATATTATCTGTTTTGGATGTTTATGGGCTTTATTAAACACTTTTATATTATTTTTGGGACTAACCTATTAACCCAAAGCCCAGTGCCAGTTCCTATTTTTTCCCCTTGTTTCAGTGTTTCGAAGAAAAGGAATATCAAACAGAGTCCAAACGGAATGAAACCTTCGGGAGAGTTATTTTTAGAACGGAAGCAATCCAGGCGACTTGGAGTGTACGTCAGGGAAGCAACGACGTGGCCATGAGGCAGGGAGGCGCGCCTGCCCCTGGGTGCGCCCCCACCCTCGTGGGCCCCTCGTGGCTCCCCTGACCGACTTCTTTCTCCTATACATATCTATATACTCTAAAACCATCGGGGAACAGAATAGATCAGGAGTTCCGCCACCGCAAGCCTCTGTAGCCACCAAAAACCAGTCGGGACCCTGTTTCGGTACCCTGCCGGAGGGGGGAACCCTCACCGGTGGCCATCTTCATCATCCCGGCGCGCTCCATGACGAAGAGGGAGTAGTTCACCCTCAGGGCTGAGGGTATGTACCAGTAGCTATGTGTTTGATCTCTCTCTCTCACTCTCTCGAGTTCTTGATTTGGCACAGTCTTGATGTATCGCGAGCTTTGCTATTATAGTTGGATCTTATGATGTTTCTCCCCTTCTACTCTCTTGTAATGGATTGAGTTTTCCCTTTGAAGTTATCTTATCAGATTGAGTCTTTAAGGATTTGAGAACACTTGATGTATGTCGTGCATGTGCTTATCTGTGGTGACAATGGGATATCACATGATCTACTTGATGTATCTTTTGGTGATCAACTTGCGAGTTTCGTGACCTCGTGAACTTATGCATATGGTTTGGCACACGTTTTCGTCTTGACTCTCCGGTAGAAACTTCGGGGCACTCTTTGAAGTACTTTGTGTTGGTTGAATAGATGAATCTGAGATTGTGTGATGCATATCGTATAATCATACCCACGGATACTTGAGGTGACATTGGAGTATCTAGGTGACATTAGGGTTTTGGTTGATTTGTGTCTTAAGGTGTTATTCTAGTACAAACTCTATGATAGATCGAACGGAAAGAATAGCTTCATGTTATTTTACTACGGACTCTTGAATAGATTGATCAGAAAAAATAACTTTGAGGTGGTTTCGTACCCTACCATAATCTCTTCGTTTGTTCTCCGCTATTAGTGACTTTGGAGTGACTCTTTGTTGCATGTTGAGGGATAGTTATATGATCCAGTTATGTTATTATTGTTGAGAGAACTTGCACTAGTGAAAGTATCAACCCTAGGCCTTGTTTCAACGCAATGCAATACCGTTTGTGCTCACTTTGAGCATTATTTACCTTGTTGTTTTTATATTTTCATATTACAAAAACCTATATCTACCATCCATATTGCACTTGTATCACCATCTCTTCGCCAAACTAGTGCACCTATACAATTTACCATTGCATTGGGTGTGTTGGGGAAACAAGAGACTCTTTGTTATTTGGTTGCAGGGTTGTTTGAGAGAGACCATCTTCATCCTACACCTCCCACAGATTGATAAACCTTAGGTCATCCACTTGAGGGAAATTTGCTACTATCCTACAAACCTCTGCACTTGGAGGCCCAACAACATCTACAAGAAGAAGGTTGTGTAGTAGACATCAAGCTCTTTTCTGGTGCCGTTGCTGGGGAGGTGAGTGCTTGAAGGTATATCTTTAGATCTTGCAATCGAATCTTTTAGTTTCTTATTTTATCACTAGTTAGTTTATAAAAGAAAAAATGGAAGGATTCCGATAATTGTGCTTGAAGGGTGCCTCATATGCTTCATCTTTTTAATGTCTTCCCTGAAAATAAGGATTCCGATAATTGTGCTCAATTGCTAGAGGAAGAATGCATTAAAATGTTTGGCATGATTGCAATGTTGTAAGTACGAATTCTCTGAATACCCATGATGCTAATGATATGCAAAGCCACAAGCTTGGGGATGCTATGTTTGATGAACATGATATGTTTAGTCCCCCAAGCTTTGATGAGCAAATTTACTATGATGAAAGCATGCCTCCTATCTATTATGATTATTGTGATGACACGTATGCTTTAAAGAATAATGATAACGATGAAACTTGTCATCTTGATCTTAATTTTCAATCACATGATAGTTATTTTGTTGAGTTTGCTCCCACTATTGTTCATGAGAAGAATTTTGCTTATGTGGAGAGTAATAAAATTTCTATGCTTGTAGATCATGAAAATAATGCTTTAGGTGCTGGTTATATTGTTGAATTAATTCATGATGCTACTGAAAATTATTATGAAGGAGGAACATATGCTTGTAGGAATTGCAATAATATCAAGTTTCCTCTCTACGTGCTTAAAGTTTTGAAGTTATGCTTGTTTTGCCTTCCTATGCTAGTTGATTATTGTTCTCATAAGTTGTTTGCTCACAAAATCCCTATGCATAGGAAGTGTGTTAGACTTAAATGTGCTAGTCATACTCTTCATGATGCTTTCTTTATGTTTCAATTCTTATCTTTTATGTGAGCATCATTGAAATCATCATGGCTAGCTAGGGGCGTTAAACGTTAGCGCTTGTTGGGAGGCAACCCAACCTTATTTTTTTCTTGCTTTTGGGTCTGTTTAGGATTAAATAATCTATCTAGCCTCTTTTTAGATGTGGTTTTATGTTTTAATTAGTGTTTGTGCCAAGTAAGACCTATAGGATCTTCTTGGATGATAGTTATTTGATCTTGCAGAAAATTCCAGAAACTTTCTGTTCACGAAAACAATTGTTTAAAATCACCAGAACGCGATAAAATACTGATTCCAATTGCATCAGCTCACTAATAAAATTTTATAGGTATTCCTATTTTGGTAGAATTTTTTGAGTTCGAGAAGTGTGAGTTAGTTACAGATTACTACAGACTGTTCTGTTTTTGACAGATTCTGTTTTTCGTGTGTTGTTTGCTTATTTTGATGACTCTTTGGCTAGTAAAATAGTTTATAAACCATAGAGGAGTTGGAATACAGTAGATTTAACACCAATACAAATAAAGAATGAGTTCATTACAGTACCTTGAAGTGGTGTTTTGTTTTCTTTTGCTAACGGAGCTTACGAGTTTTTTGTTGAGTTTTGTGTTGTGAAGTTTTCAAGTTTTGGGTAAAGATTCGATGGACTATGGAATAAGGAGTGGCAAGAGCCTAACCTTGGGGATGCCCGAGGCACCCCAAGGTTATATTCAAGGACAACCAAGAGCCTAAACTTGGGTATTCCCCAGTTGGCATCCCCTCTTTCGTCTTCGTTCATCGGTAACTTTACTTGGAGCTATATTTTTATTCACACATGATATGTGTTTTGCTTGGAGCGTCATTTTATTTTCTTTTGTTCTGCTTGCTGTTTGAATAAAATACCAAGATCTGAAATTCTTAAATGTTAGAGAGTCTTCACATAGTTGCATAATTATAAAACTACTCATTGATCTTCACTTATATCTTTCGGAGTAGTTTGTCGTTTGCTCTAGTGCTTCACTTATATCCTTTTAGAGCACGGCGGTGGCTTTATTTTGAAGAAATATATGAACTCTCATGCTTCACTTATATTATTTTGAGAGTCTTTAGAATAGCATGGTAATTTGCTTTGGTTATGAATTTAGTCCTAATATGATGGGCATCCAAGAGGGATATAATAAAAACTTTCATATAAAGTGCATTGAATACTATGAGAAGTTTGATTCTTTATGATTGTTTTGAGATATGAAGATGGTGATATTAGAGTCATGCTAGTTGAGTAGTTGTGAATGTGAGAAATACTTGTTCTAAAGTTTGTGATTCCCGTAGCATGCACGTATGGTGAACCGTTATGTGATGAAGTCAGAGCATGATTTATTTATTGATTGTCTTCCTTATGAGTGGCGGTCGGGGACGAGCGATGGTCTTTTCCTACCAATCTACTCCCCTAGGAGCATGCGCGTAGTACTTCGTTTCAATAACTAATAGACTTTTGCAATAAGTATGTGAGTTCTTTATGACTAAGGTTGAGTCCATGGATTATACGCACTCTCAACCTTCCAATTTGCTAGCCTCTCTAATACCGCGCACCTTTCGCCGCTATCATACACCCACCATATACCTTCCTCAAAACAGCCACCATACCTACCTATCATGGCATTTCCATATCCATTCCGAGATATATTGCCATGCAACTTTCCACCGTTCCGTTTATTATGACACGCTCCGTCATTGTCATATTGCTTTGCATGATCATGTAGTTGGCATTGTATTTGTGGAAAAGCCACCGTTCATAATTCTTTCATACGTGTCACTCATGAGTCATTGCACATCCCGGTACACTGCCAGAGGCATTCATATAGAGTCGTATTTTGTTCTAAGTATCGAGTTGTAATTCTTGAGTTGTAAGTAAATAAAAGTGTGATGATCATCATTATTAGAGCATTGTCCCAAGTGAGGAAAGGATGATGGAGACTATGATTCCCCCACAAGTCGGGATGAGACTCCGGACGAAAAATAGAAAATATAAAAGGAAAAAAAAGAGGCCATAAAAAAAGAGAAAAGGCCCAAAAAATAAAAAAAAAATGAGAGAAAAAGAGAGAAGGGGCAATGCTACTATCCTTTTACCACACTTGTGCTTCAAAGTAGCACATGATCTTCATGATATAGAGTCTCCTATGTTGTCACTTTCATATACTAGTGGGAATTTTTCATTATAGAACTTGGCTTGTATATTCCAATGATGGGCTTCCTCAAAATGCCCTAGGTATTCGTGAGCAAGCGAGTTGGATGCACACCCACTTAGTTTATTTTGTTGGGCTTTCATACACTTATAGCTCTAGTGCATCCGTTGCATGGAAATCCCTACTCACTCACATTGATATCTATTGATGGGCATCTCCATAGATTGATACGCCTAGTTTATGTGAGACTATCTTCTCTTTTTTGTCTTCTCCACAACCACCATTTTATTCCACCTATAGTGATATGTCCATGGCTCATGCTCATGTATTGCATGAAGATTGAAAAAGTTTGAGAACATCAAAATTATGAAACAATTGCTTGGCTTGTCATCGGGGTTGTGCATGATTTAAATATTTTGTGTGATGAAGATAGAGCACAGCCAGACTATATGATTTTGTAGGGATAGCTTTCTTTGGCCATGTTATTTTGAGAAGACATGATTACTTTGTTAGTATGCTTGAAGTATTATTATTTTTATGTCAATATTAAACTTTTGTCTTGAATCTTATGGATCTGAATATTCTTGCCACAATAAAGAGAATTACATGGATAAATATGTTAGGTAGCATTCCACATCAAAAATTCTGTTTTTGTCATTTACCTACTCGAGGACGAGCAGGAATTAAGCTTGGGGATGCTGATACGTCTCCAACATATCTATAATTTTTTTATTGTTCCATGCTATTATATTATCTGTTTTGGTTGTTTATGGTCTTTATTAAACACTTTTATATTATTTTTGGGACTAACCTATTAACCCAGAGCCCAGTGCCAGTTCCTATTTTTCCCCTTGTTTCAGTGTTTCGAAGAAAAGGAATATCAAACGGAGTCCAAACAGAATGAAACCTTCGGGAGAGTTATTTTTGGAACGAAAGCAATCCGGGAGACTTGGAGTGTACGTCAGGGAAGCAACGAGGTGGCCACGAGGCAGGGAGGCGCGCCTGCCCCCTGGGCGCGCCCCCACCCTCGTGGGCCCCTCGTGGCTCCCCTGACCGACTTCTTTCACCTATATATATCCATATACCCTAAAACCATCGGAGAACGGAATAGACCGGGAGTTCCGCCGCCGCAAGCCTCAGTAGCCACCAAAAACCAGTCGGGACCCTGTTCCGGCACCCTGCCGGAGGTGGGAACCCTCACCGGTGGCCATCTTCATAATCCCGACGCGCTCCATGATGAGGAGGGAGTAGTTCACCCTCGGGGCTGAGGGTATGTACCAGTAGCTATGTGTTTGATCTCTCTCTCTCTCTCTCTCTCTCTCTCTCTCTCGTGTTCTTGATTTGGCACGATCTTGATGTATCGCGAGCTTTGCTATTATAGTTGGATCTTATGATGTTTCTCCCCCTCTACTCTCTTGTAATGGATTGAGTTTTCCCTTTGAAGTTATCTTATCTGATTGAGTCTTTAAGGATTTGAGAACACTTGATGTATGTCGTGCATGTGCTTATCTGTGGTAACAATGGGATATCACGTGATCTACTTGATGTATGTTTTGGTGATCAACTTGCGAGTTCCGTGACCTCCTGAACTTATGCATAGGGTTTGGCACACGTTTTTGTCTTGACTCTCCGGTAGAAACTTTGGGGCACTCTTTGAAGTACTTTGTGTTAGTTGAATAGATGAATCTGAGATTGTGTGATGCATATCGTAAAATCATACCCATGGATACTTGAGGTGACATTGGAGTATCTAGGTGACATTAGGGTTTTGGTTGATTTGTGTCTTAAGGTGTTATTCTAGTACAAACTCTATGATAGATCGAACGGAAATTATAGCTTCATGTTATTTTACTACGAACTCTTGAATAGATCTATGAGAAAGAATAACTTTTAGGTGGTTTCGTACCCTACCATAATCTCTTCGTTTGTTCTCCGCTATTAGTGACTGTGGAGTGACTCTTTGTTGCATGTTGAGGGATAGTTATATGATCCAGTTATGTTATTATTGTTGAGAGAACTTGCACTAGTGAAAGTATGAACCCTAGGCCTTGTTTCAACGCATTGCAATACCGTTTGTGCTCACTTTTATCATTAGTTACCTTGTTGTTTTTATATTTTCAGATTACAAAAACCTATATCTACCATCCATATTGCACTTGTATCACCATCTCTTTGCGAACTAGTGCACCTATACAATTTACCATTGTATTGGGTGTGTTGGGGACACAAGAGACTCTTTGTTATTTGGTTGCAGGGTTGTTTGAGAGAGACCATCTTCATCCTTCGCCTCCCACGGATTGATAAACCTCAGGTCATCCACTTTAGGGAAATTTGCAACTGTCCTACAAACCTCTGCACTTGGAGGCCCAACAACGTCTACAAGAAGAAGGTTGTGTAGTAGACATCATTGGCTATGTTGTGATTCTAGTAATATGCATGATATGAGAAGTCAACTGTATACACAATTGAAATTGAAATCAGCAGAGCTATTTATAAGAGCAAACCTGTTAAGAAACATGCGTAAGCATACCTGTTGTGCCATTGGAGTTTCGATTGGATCCTTCAATTTAAAAATAAGTTTGTATGAGTAAATACAGTGATACAAGAGCAAAGCAGTATGCACAATAGCAATGGAATCTTAAATGAGAATAGTTGATCTTCAGGTTTAAGCACTTGTTCTTCATGAACAGAGTACAGTAAGACGCAAGCATATAGTACTTAAAAGAGCTCATAGACATTACCACATTCTTGGTTCGGGACCAGTACAGAACAAGGTGTTCCGAGTCATCATCCAGTAAATGTGTCTCAGGAGAACATAAGGGAACTTGATGAGTTTTTTTGCCAGTGAAGTACGTTTGCTTCAGGTAATTCTGATACTGCCACCACGCATTCTGAAGATAGCAGAGGTATTATCACAGGTTACCGCATCCTGAGTTTCCAAATCAGTCCTGCTCTATAGAGAAAAATGGGAAAATTTGTTGTATTATAACCATCATGGAGGTAGAATGTATGGGACAGAGTAAATTAATTGCCATGAATAACATTACTTACACATAACTCCTAGACAAACACCTGCAACTGGCATTTTCCTTCATCTTCAGTATAATATTTCCATGATGGTAAGATACACACATAGGATTTAACAACATCAAATGCGATAGATGCTAAACTACGAATGGATGGTTGTGCTTCCTCCACAGGAATAGGTGTACTAACTGGTGGAGTTGGGGTTCGTCGTGGTAGTACTAGCGCTTTGGGCACTGGAGTTGCCTTACTAACTGCTCTTGTTTGGGAGCACTATGGTGGAGATGGTGTTGTGTCAACATGAACTGGGTTACTATCTGCTGGGGTTGGTGTTGGGGATATTACTACTAGGCGTAAACCGGCCAGGAGAGGCCGAGTTAACTTCATCAGTAGTCAAGTATGCTTGAAACCTGTGAGGATATTCTATAAGGGCCCAAGGCCCAGAACCGGTTTAAGGCTTGTAGCCGTGAACCGGTATTAGTATGAACTTGTGTTGTAAGTTAGAAATACTAGAGACCGAACCAGACACATCTATGAGCCGGTCTCAGGACTCTGCAAACCGACGAGCGTCACCCATGTATATAAGGGGATGACCCGGAGGCGATTCAGGACGACGGACAACAACTCGAGACTTAGGCGAAGCTTGTTTGCTCCCTAGTCCTCGAAACCCCCATCAATTCCATCACAACTAGACGTAGGCTTTTACCTTCATCAAAGGGGCCGAACTAGTATAAACTCTCTTGCGTCCTTATGTCCGCTTTAACCCCTTCAAGCTAACTCGTAGCGATGGCTCCACGACTAAGTCCTTTCATGAGGACATCTGCCGTGACAAAACCACGACAGTTGGCGCCCACCGTGGGGCTATCGCACGATGGTTTCAAGTTCTTGGAGGGCAGCTTCAAGGACTCAAGGGTTATCTTTGTGGGCGGATGACCAAGAGTCATCGCGGCAAGCTCTACATCGACGATTCAGTCGGGGCCCCGAGGCCGGCTCGATTGAGTACGGTACCGGTCCCCTTTGGTGGCATACACGTCTTCATTGGCAAGATCGGGAACCGGGCCTCGAGCCGACATCTGCACCGACCTCGTCGAAACGGCTCAGCGTGCGAGATCTGCCCAGGGTAAACCGGCCATGAAGCGTGCCTTTGTGGGAGTCATCCACGGAGTAGAATATGATGGTGGATCGGAATCTAGTAGCGAGACCGTCGTTTATTCCGGCGACGAGTCCTCGACCGGAGAAACCGAATCATTGTATCAGCTACAAGACGGCCGGATTGGGGTCTGTTTCGATGGTGAAAGTATTCCGGACCCCTCTGATCTGCACAACCGGGTTGGGATATTCATGGCCGGTACACAGGCGGCGGTCCACTCTTCGACCGCAGCAGCAATGTTCTCCGGTCGAAGCCGGGCGTCGGGCAGAGGCCACCGTGCACCCGCCGCTCAAGTTTTATCTGATCTGTTTGATACGTTGGTCGTGCTTATGGCGGAGGCTAACCCGCGGATCGGGACGCCCACAACGCGAAATTGCAAAAGTGAGGAACAGATCACTCAAAGCCAAGGCCGACCTAGCGGCCGAGAACAATAGGATGGCCCTTGAGCGGCCGCTTTGGATGCGCAGGCCTATAGGCTTATGCTTTGGATCGTAACGCTACCGTATGAAGTCTTGAAAAGGAAGCATCGGTCTCGCCTGCCGACGGTTTTCGATGCCAGAAACCTCTTTAATACCCCAGGAGCAGGGACTAGTAACCCGCCGTGGCTAAACCGGGTGGAGGCACCTGGGCCGGGTGCGCCGGTTCAGCCTCGCCTGATGGAGCCGCCTCGACAGAATAATATCGTACCTCAGCCAGTCCAGACACCTCCAGGTCATTATTCCAATCCAATGGACAATCTTATCGCCGCCGCTTCACGGCTGGAGGCCATCCCAATTGAAGGAGATTCTCCGCAAGCGGTGGAGACGCGCCGGGTTAAGGAACTTCTTCAACAACCTTGGTTCAGCAGAAGCATATTCATATAGCCGTGACCGGATTCATTCCACCCCGCCCAAGCCGGAGTTACATCAGCGGATGGATGAACCGACCATATCCGGTAATGCACGGAATCGTGAAGCGCCCGTGGCCATAACCCGGCGGTGATGCTCGGGAAGTGGTGGACCGGGCCCGAGCGCCGTAGGACGCCGAGTTAGCGGCGCAAAGATGAGGCTCGTCACCTTACACCGTTCGTCCAACCACCTCGACGAGCCAGAGTCACTTCTAGCTCTTTGGGAGTGCCTTGTCTTGTCCTCATGACGCAATGTGCGCTTGCCCAAGGATTTCAAGGGCCCGCGCAAGGTGCCAAATTACACAGCCGATTTGTCTCCGGAAACATGGGTAGAGAGCTATGAGATGGCCATGGAGATGCTTGACGTAGATGAAGCAGCATGTGCAGTGCAAAGCATTTCACCATGATGCTCGAAGGGACAGCCCGTATTTGGTTGAAGAGCTTACCAGCCAATTCTATCAGTTCATGGGCCCAGTTGCGAGCCCGGTTTATCCAGAATTTCAAGGATACATGTAAGCAGCCCATGTCGATAGTGGACTTAGCAACCTGTGTCCAGGAGGAAGGAGAGTCAACAACCTGCTGGGTACGCCGAGTTTCGGAAATTTTGCACTCATCAGACCGTATCAACGCCGACTCCGTGGTTATAACTTTAGAAAGCAACTGCAGTTTAAACCTCTGAAGTTGAAATTGGGACGGATGAAGCGCCATTGTAATGATATGGGGACCCTCATGACTGCGTTAGTGAAGTATGTTGATTATGATAGTACCAAGGATCCCGAGTCTGATGATGACAAGACAGTGAAGGGAAAGAAGAACAACAACTCCAAGGGGCAGCAACACAACACGGCCGGTCATGGTAACAGAGGCAAGCGTAAAGCGGATGGCAGCATGGACTTTGTGGCTAACACTAAGCCTTGTGGGCGAGGGCCAGCGACGGAAGGGTAAACCGCCAAATCACGGTGGAGCTCCAAACCCCAACCCGGACCGCCTGACTTATCTATTAGACCAGCCCTGTCCAAAGCACAGGACGAAGGAGACGCCAGCCACCCACCTTTGGAAGGATTGCTATATTATGCAGGAGTTCAAAAATTCTAATGCTTTCCGGTATGATCACGGATCGGTGGTGGTTCAGGATCCGGATTCCGTGGGCCGGGTCACGCAGTGGAGGAAATGCGGTTCGAGGCTTCAATGGAGATCGGTGGACATAACAATCAAAACAATCGAGTAGCGGGTGGTTACAACCAGCAGCAGTTGGGTTATTAGAGCAATCCAAAGCAGTTGAATAGTGGGCAATATCATGTATTCACCACTAGCTTGGATAAACGAGACCAGAAGCTTCATAAGCGAGCAGTGAATTCTGTTGAACCGGCTGTGCCTCGTTATTTACGTTGGTCCGGATAGCCAATCATATGGAGCAGAGAGGATCACCCTCCCCGGGTTGACAATCCGGGTCAGCTGGCGTTGGTGGTGGCACCTCAGGTGGGAGGTTATAAATTCACCAAGGTGCTCATGGATGGAGGAAGCAGCATCAATATCTTGTACTATGAGACCTTCCGTCGTATGGGGCTAACAGACAAGAATCTTAAACCGTCCAATACGATATTCCATGGTGTGGTACCAGGTAAGTCAGCATATCCTGTTGGCAAGATAGCTCTGGAGGTGGCCTTTGGAGATGATCATGATTCCAGGTCAGAAACATTGGTGTTTGAGGTGGTTAAGATCCGGAGCCCGTACCACGCTTTATTCGGGCGGCCGGCTTATGCCAAGTTTATGCCACGGCCCTGTTATATTTATCTGCAGCTCAAGATGCCGGGTCACAAGGGGACCATAACCGTTCATGGAAGTCGCAAGATTGCCATGGAGTGTGAAGAAGGTGATGCGGCCTATGCAGAGTCGGTTTGTGCCACGGAAGAGCTGAAGTACTAAAAGGATAATGTTGATCCGGCGGACATGACTCCGTTGAAGAAGCCAACCACGGAGCATGATCCGGCTTTAAAGTTCAAATCGGCAGCTGAGACTAAGCTTGTTGACTTTGTACCTGGCGATTCGTCCAAGCAGTTTAGTATCAGCACCAACTTGGATCCAAAATAGGAAAGCGCGCTCATCGAGTTCATCCGTGAGAACCGGGACATTTTTGCATGGAAGCCTTCTAACATGCTAGGTGTACCGAGGGAACTCGCTGAGCACACCCTTAATGTTGATCCTAAGTACAAACCGGTGAAGCAGTTTCTCCGCTGGTTCAACGAAGAAAGGCGCAAAGCTATTGGAGAGGAAGTGGCCAGCTCTTAGCGGTGGCTTTATTGTTGAAGTGTTCCATCACGAATGGCTGGCTAATCCGGTCTGGTCCTTAAGAAAAATGGCACTGCCGCATGTGTGTGGATTACACAGATCTTAACAAAGCTTGTCCAATAGATCCTTTTGCCTCCCCGCATCGATCAGATTATTGATGCTACGGCGGGTTGTGAGCGTTTGAGTGTTTTGGATGCATATTCTGGTTATCATCAGATCAAGATGGCAGTTAAGGACCAGGAGAAGACAGCGTTCATAACTCCCTTTGGAGCCTTCTGCTATGTATCTATGCCCTTTGGGCTCAAGAGTGCCCAGCAACTTATCAGCGGTGTGTACAAAATTGCCTTCATAAGCGGATCGGCCGTAATGTACATGCCTATGTGGATGATATTGTGGTTAAGTCAAGGGAGAAGGAGACTACTGGTTGATGATTTGAAGGAAACCTTTGATAACCTACGGACATACAAAATGATGCTCAACCCGCCAAGTGTGTTTTTGGTGTACCGGCAGGCAAGTTATTGGGTTTTCTGGTGTCCAACAGGGGAATTGAGGCTAATCCGGAGAAGATCACAGCTATCACCTCCCTGGCTAAGCCGAAATGTATCAATGATGTCCAGCGCTTGGCAGGCCGGATTGCTGCATTGAGCCAGTTTATCAGCCGCCTTGGTGAGAAGGCGATCCCTTTGTATCAGATGCTAAAGAAAGCAGATCCCTTTGTCTGGAGTCCGGCCACTGATAAAGCATTGGAGGACTTAAAGCGGCAGCTAGCCAATCCGCCTGTTCTTGCTGCTCCGATTGACAAAGAACCTTTGCTACTATATGTGGCAGCTAATGCTCGTGCGGTCAGCGTAGCTATTATGGTAGAGCACAAGGAGGCGGGAAAGGAGTATCCGGTTCAGCGTCCGGTTTACTATATCAGCAAGGTGCTTATTGAGTCCAAGCAAAGATACCCGCATTGGCAGAAGCTGGTTTATGGAGTTTTCATGGCAAGCCGAAAGCTTAAGCAATACTTCTAGGGACATCCCATCACAGTGGTCAGCTCTGCTCCTTTGGGAGATATATTTGAGCGGGAGGCAATCGGCGGATTGCCAAGTGGGCTATAGAGCTTGGGCGCCTGATTTGAAATACGTGCCTCGACGGCGATCAAGTCTCAAGCACTTGTGGATTTCATCAATGATTGGGCGGAACTACAAGCACTGAAGAAAAGCCGGATCACACCTATTGGACTATTCATTTTGATGGGTCCAGCAATTGGAGGGCTCGGGGATGGAGTCTTATTAACTTCCCCACGAGGTGATAAGTTCATTACGTTCTCTGCTTAATGTTCCCTTGTACTAACAATGCAGCTGAGTCTGAAGCTTTACTCCATGGTCTCCGGATGGCTAAGGAGATGAATCTCGGCCGAGTTAAGTGCTTGGTGACTCGGACTGGTGGCCCAACAAGTGTCCGGTACTTGGGATTCTAAGGACCCGCTCATGGCAGCATACCGCCGTGAAGTGGATATTATTGCGAGCCACTTTAAGGGATATCAGGTGGATCACGTGGATGACGGAAGAACGAAGCGGCGGACGCTTTAAGCCGGTGAGCTCTCAGCGTAAACCGGTCCCGCCTAATGTCTTCTTGGATGTCCTACATAACCCGTTGGTCAAGCTTCCTGGCGAAGAGGATTTGGCTATTCCTGATCCGGAGGCTCAGTTGGTGGCGGCTTTGCATGTCATTCCGGATTGGACGGTTCCTTATCTTGCGTACATGAACCGGGGCGAGTTACCAGAGGATGAGACGCTGACCAGGCAGATAACCCGACGATCCAAGTCCATGACTATTGTCAATGGCGAGTTGCATCATTGCAGTGTGTCAGGAGCGTTTCAACGTTGTGTATCGCCGGAGGAAGGTTGTGAGATCTTGCGCGAAATCCACGAAGGAGATTGTGATCACCACACCGGTTCAAAATCTCTGGTGGCTAAGGCGTTTCGTCACGGTTTCTATTGGTTAACTGCTCATGCTGATGCGGAGGACCTGGTTAGGCGACGTGACGTGTGACGCCCCCGATTCAATCGTACACTAATCATGCACGCAAATGTGTACGATCAAGATCAGGGACTCACGGGAAGATATCACAACACAACTCTACAAATAAAATAAGTCATACAAGCATCATAATACAAGCCGGGGGCCTCGAGGGCTCGAATACAAGTGCTCGATCAAAGACGAGTCGTGGAAGCAACAATATCTGAGTACGTACATAAGTTAAACAAGTTGCCTTAAGAAGGCTAGCACAAACCGGGATACTGAGATCGAAGAGGCGCATGCCTCCTGCAGGATCCTCCTAAACTACTCCAGTCGTCATCGGTAGGCTGCTGCGTAGTAGTAGGCACCTCCGGGGTAGTAGTCGTCATCGACGGTGGCGTCTGGCTCCTGGGCTCCATCGTCTGGTCGCAACAATCGGGTAGAGAAAGGGGAAAAAGGGGGAACAAGGCAACCGTGAGTACTCATCCAAAGTACTCGCAAGCAAGGAGCTACACTACATATGCATGGATATATGTGTAAAAGGCCATATCGATGGATCAATCGCAGAATGCCAGAATAAGAGGGGGATAGCTAGTCTTATCGAAGACTACGCTTCTGGTCACCTTCGTCTTGCAACAAGTAGAAGAGGGTAGGTTGAAGTCCTCCAAGTAACATCACATAGCAATATTCCTATCCGGTGATCCCCTCCTCGTATCCCTGAGAGAGAGCGACCACCGGTTGTATCTGGCACTTGGAAGGGTGTGTTTTATTAAGTATCCGGTTCTAGTTGTCATAAGGTCAAGGTACAACTCCAAGTCGTCCTGTTACCGAAGATCACGGCTATTCGAATAGATTAACTTCCCTGTAGGGGTGCACCACATAACCCAACACGCTTGATCCCATTTGGCCGGACACACTTTCCTGGGTCATGCCCGGCCACGGAAGATCAACACGTCGCAGCCCCACCTAGGCTCAACAGAGGTCAAGACGCCGGTCTAAACCTAGGCGCCCGTGGGTCTGGGCCCATCACCCCGAGCACACTGCATGTTGCGAGGGCGGCCAGCAGACCTAGCCTAGTGGCGTTCAGGTCCAATTCGGGCCAGCCGCTCGATCGCTAACGTCACGAAGTGCCGATACCACGACGCCGAGTGCCCATATCTCTCCCACGTAGTTGGTTAGTGCGTATAGGCTCGTAGCCAACTCAGATCAAATACCAAGATCTCATTAAGCGTGTTAAGTATCCGCGAACGCTGAACAGGTCCAGGCCCACCTCTCTCCTAGGCGGTCTCAACTCGCCTGCCGCTCCGCCACAAAGATCCACTCATGGTGCTCCACCAGCCGACCCGACTTTAGTCTCCACATGTATCATGTATAAAGTATATAGTATATACCCGTGATCACCTCCCGAGTGATCACGGCACGAGAGTATATCACAAAAGACGGACAAGAATGTAGGGCCACAGGTGAAATTACTAGCATCCTATACTAAGCAAGTAGGATAGCGGTAAAGGTAACAACAATGAGTAGCAAGGACGGGCTATGCATCGGGATAGGTATAACGAGAAAGCGATAACATGCTACACTACTCTAATGCAAGCAGTATAGAGTAGAATAGGCGATATCTAGTGATCAAGGGGGGGGGGGGCTTGCCTGGTTGCTCTGGCAAGAGAGAGGGGTCGTCAACTCCGTAGTCGAACTGGGCAGCAGCAGCGTCGGTCTCGGTGTCAAGCGGAAGAAGAGGGGGAAGAAACAATGAATATTTAAGCAAACAGATGCATGACGATGCATGACAAAGCAAAGCGTGATGCTAGGCGTGCCCTAACGCGGTATGAGGTGATACCGGTGAAGGGGGGAAACAACCGGGAAAGTATCCCCGGTGTTTCGTGTTTTCGTGCAGAGGAGCCGGAGGGGGAAAGTTGCGAGTTCGATAGGTTAGGGGTGTGTGGCGGACGAACGGACTGCTTATCCGACTTCGTCTCGTCGTTCTGAGCAACTTTCATGTTGAAATTATTTTAATCCGAGTTACGGATTAAAAGATATGATTTTCTAAAGATTTTATTAATTTCTGAAATTTAATTAATTATTTAATCCAACATTATCCGAATAGTAAATCTTGGCGTCGGCATGACATCGAGTGATGTCAAGATCAACGTTGACCCTTGACCTGGTCAACCTGACGTGTGGGTCCCACTTTTATTGACTAAGATTAACTAAAACAGATTAATTAGTTTAATTAGTGATTAGGTTAATCTAATCAGGATTAATTAACTTAATTAATTACTTTAATTAATTAATTAATATTTTAATTATTTTAATTACTTATTTATTATTTATTTATTTTTAAATCTTCCTTCTTTTTTTTTGTTGTCGTATGGGCCCTGCTTGTCATTGGCCCGCAGGGGCCTATCGGGTTCTTTGAGGCAGAGCCCCGTGAGTGTCTTGGCGATTACGGGCGTGTGGGTGCGGGCGCACCCAAGGTGCCCACCACGCGAGGGGAGGCGAGGCTGTGCCCGTGGCGGCGAAATACCTGCCAGCATGGGCGGCCGAGGCGGCGGGGTAGGCGGGTTTAGCGGACATAGCCATGCCGCAGTAACATGCAAGCGTCGCCAAGGCGTCTGACGAGGAGGCAGGCGCCAAGGCAGGAGGCGAGGTGGGAGCGTCGCCCGAAACTTCGGGCGTCTGGGAAGGGGAGGAGGCGAGGCTCACATCGAGGAGCAGGGGCCGGGCAGCGGGGCTCGTGGGGGGTTGATGGGGACGCCGACAAAGAGGAAGAAGGCCGGGGATGAGGCGCCCGTGAGAAGCGACAGTGGCGAGCGGCGGCCTCCCGGGTCGGGAGGTGACGAGGCGGGAGGTCGTCGGCTCCGGCGATGGAGACGGTGTGGCGGCGGCGACCCTCGGTATGAGCGTGCTTTCATGGTCGCGGCTCCAGCGGAGCCACTGGCGACCTTGACAGCCAATGATCCGGGACGGCCAGTCGAAGGGGGTGGCGGCAAGCAACGGCGTTAGCAGCAACGGCAAGCGGCGTCAGCACCGGTGTGGTGGCGGCCGTCGGCGTCGAGGCGAAGGCAGGCTGGGGGTTCGATCCGCCCCGGATCGGATCGGGAGAGGGAGAGGAGTGGGGATTGAGAGGAGTGGGGGTTAGGGTTTCCCTTCGGTGGGGTGGGTTATGGGGAGTGAGGGGCGGTTGGGCGGCTTCTTTGAGCCTTTGCCTAGTTGGCCCGGGGCCATCTGGGCCGTGGCCCATGGGGAGGTCCTCTTTTTCTTTTTAGTTAGATTTGTCTTTTCCTTTTGTTTATTTCACTTTCTGTTTTATTTCATTTTAATATATTGAGACATTTTCAAAAATGGTGTTTGTTGCACTATAATCACCTAGGCATTTAACTGCACACTCCGAACATTTTAGTTTAATTTTTAAAAAAACTTTGTCGCTTGACATTAATTTGAATTTGAATTTAAAAAGGTTTTCGATCATGGCGAGGTTAGCAGCAATAAGAGTGGTGACGTGGCATCATTAACAGAGGTTACTGTAGCTTGATTATCCGGGCGTCACAATTCTCCTCCACTACAAGAAATCTCGTCCCGAGATTTAAGAGGTAGTGAAAGGGGGAAAGGTTCGGTAACGAATCTAGCGAGTCTTCTCATTCTGGCTTGCTCTTCTCAAAGAGGCCGGTCCAATATATTGATGTCTTCATTTCTCTGCTTTAGGTCATCTTGATGAAGTCGTCGTCCTTTCTTCAGGAACTCCATCGTACTTACGAAAGAATAAAGAGTGGGCATTCCGGGAGAACAGACCTCTGCAAGGTCGACTATCTGGTAGATAACATCAGGGAAGGTGGCGGAAAGTAACTCTCGAATTGAAACCTTAGAAAATATCGAGAGCAAGGGAAGGAGGTATCATGAGAAGTTTTTGACGAAGCAATCGTTTGATGCCTGTTACAAGGCGTGAAAGGGGTTCAAAGTAGCGAGAGTAAGTATTGCGTCTAATACCAGAATAGATCACTTGGGACGGTGGCCCGTGAATTACATACAAGGCCACGCACAAGGAATAACCTTGGGAACAGGTGATGTACATGAGGGTCAGGTTTCGATCCTGTGGATCTGTGGGATATGGGCCCACCAGGTGTGTGTGTTTTTTTAATAGAAGCAGTGACATCGTGCATGGTCATGATAGCAAGGCTTGTCAGAGAGTACCATGTCAGTTATGTCGGCAACAACGTTGGTACCAAGGGCGAGGGACGAAGAGAACCAATTTCTTGCTCGTTGAAACGAGGCGGACCAATAGGCAAGGTTCCCGTCCATCGGTGGTTACCGGAATGTCATCAACAATAGTAACAAGGTCTTCTTGTGAGTTGTACATCGAGGTGTTTGCACAAGCAGTGGATTATTACTGCTTATATCATATAGATCATAGAAAAGGTTTAAACAAACCAATGGAAGGAAAATATGATCATCAGATTAAACAGAACAATGGAAAGGAAAATATGTTTAAACACATATTTCAAGGGTATATCCTTCCCAAGGACAAGCAGAGCATGATATCCATGACAGGATATAAAGTAGAAAACCCTTTTAGGTACGGGGAGAAAAATTTCATGACATTACCCATACAGCGGTGTTTGGATAATTTAGCGAAACATTTAGCATTGGGCTTCAAATGTTCTTATTGAAAATCGGAGTACCTCGGACATGCTTCCAGATAGCATTGACATGGTCTTCATGTAAAGATCATACTTCGGATACACAAAGGATTCATCAGAATAACTTATAGAATAAGTCTTACAATTTCCTCCGTGAAGAATGGTTATCCTTGCAAAAGAATTTATAATGATCGGTCCTCCACCCGAAGTGCTAGGCATGACATCATGTTACCGGTTCATCAAAGGACCAATATCATAACTCTTGGAAAGTTGTCCCAGCCATCATATCTGACCGAGATTCAGATCCGATTGGTGTCATGCCACCTCAGACTCAGGATGTCCGAGAAGAAAAGGTGCCACACTAATAGACGAAGTGACATTTCAAGATTCTTAGGAAATGAACTGCGGGAGCGGGTTCTTGAAGCAATAGTTCATCCTTAAACCAAGGAGGGGATGAGAAGGTGGCTGATGGGCTCAGCGACAACTCACCGAGAATTCCAAACGGATGGCTTTCCACAATAAGGTGAACAAGAATATGACACTTGTCAATTCAAATGATAAAATGGTGTATGCTCGAGGAGAACATACACAGTTAAACATTGGATGGGAGGTGCACCGGAATATGGGTTGGGTTGCACGACCAACGTCGGAATGATGATTCAATAATCAATAGTCTAGGAATGAACGGTAGACCATTAACTTCAAAGCAATAGGGTTGCTAGAAGTATAGAATCCAAACAACACCGTTCACTTGTAGGTACCTCGGTTAGAATTAACACGGGAACCAAGAAAGAATGGTGATGGTGAGAAGTATCACTATACCAAGAATTCTTAAGAGGTGGAGTAATCCTCATGACATTCTTGTCATAAAAGAGGGTAATACTCCAAGCTAAAGAAGAACAAATGTTGGATAGTAAGGATCTCAAGGTTTACACAAAACACGAACAAGTTTGTGTTGAACGGAAGGCAATAAAGTGGGCGATGAGAACATGAATCATCGAGGGGCAAGGATGGTATTACCCATCATGAATTCAATTGAATTCCTGGAAGAGCTCATAAGGTTGATGATGATCACGACACACTTTGTCGAGAGATTTCAAGAAGTAATCGATCGGCGATGACATCAAGTCAAATGAATGGTGAAGCGAAAGGTTATTGGAACCATGGGTACGAAACAAACTCAAAAACACTTTTGTTGTTTAAGGAGAAATGATAAGATGAGGAAGATCGACGTAAGCTTAGCTCGTCGTCGAAAATTGTGCTCCGAGAAGAAGGACCGGTTAGCACAGTTAGAATCATCACGACAATGATATAGCCAATCAGGCTAGGAATGGCGTGACCGGGTACAAACTCGTACTTATAGAAGCTTACTGAAGAGTTGTTGAACCATAGTGCGGGCTCGGTTCAGTTATCGGTGTCTTTCAGTGTATAATAACTCAGAGCCCGTGAAAAATTGGAATCATTGGGAAGGTAGCACTTGATGAAGAACTCATAAGTTATGCAGTTCCATGATAATCTCGAGATACCAGGGGTAATACTCGACACAAGATCAAAGTAAAGGTTGGACTGGTGTATTGATCCATAGAAGACAATTGTTTTAACTTGTCCGAGAAATAGAATCAAAGGGGAACAATCATGGTCGGGACCACGGTTGCACAGGATCAATTCACCTGTACCATATGACATTTATCAAGGAAATAGTTATTATTACAAGAAGCTTCCATGATAGGATATACATCGCGTCCATGGGCCTGAACACAAAGTTCAAGGTCGACTCCCACTTCTTCAATGTATAACCTTCCATTCACTTCTCGCTTTGATAAAGGCATTAGTGTTGAAAGTTTTACCTGGTGAAATACCAGATGAGTATGACTCGTGAAAACTTCCGAGTTCACACATATAAAGGAAGGCATAGGTTCAACCCGTCAGGGTATCATTGAAACATATACCACAAGCTACAATAGTAAATACCACCAGCTCGAAAGCAGAGCATGGTTGGCCAAGCAGATGATACAATTTAACAAAGGCATTAGGTATCAGGGGAAGAACTCACAAAGTGATCAAATGTGAAGGACACTGTCGGATAATAATCCAACAAAGGACTTGATGGTCCACAAAGGATCTGATGTGAGTTTCGATACTCAACCAGAAGAGGAGGGAATGCAAATGCAACAGGTTATGGAATCATCTGAGTAATTCAAGGCTTAAATGCAAAGGAATTATGATTTCCAAAACAAAGGATCAGAAGAAGGCGCTTTGATCAAGGATGGATCAATTGAATATACCAGAGGCACAATCGACGACAGATAGTTAGGTCGAGAACCAGCTCATGTTCAAAATGACGTGCGGGCGGAAAGATAATCCTAGGATTCGACTGATGATTGTGAACATTCACAACGTATTGAAATCAATGGACTCAAAAATGATTGTGACAAAGGATGCCAATAAGATTACTATACTTATGGGATTAATCATAATGAAAGCAAACAAGAAATTCCACAGCAATAGGTTGCGGAGGATTTTCGGAAGATCGAATGGTATTTCGAAGACTTTTGTGTAAAGCATGAACAAGCTGGGGATGAGCGGATACTCGACAAGTGCGAGAATTAACCGTAGGGGTATTCAGTGTCAATGAACAGCGAGGCAAGAAGCTCAAAGGATTATCGAAACAACAACGAGTGTTTGGGGTATCTTGTAATAACAAGACCAACTCGATGAATGTAAGAATAACAACTTCAAGTAGTTATCCATAAGGGTTGACGGTGGAAGGGGAATTGCAAACGCGATGAACCCAAGTTCTCGGGTTAACAGCGGAGAGTATCTTCAGGGTCTTCATGTGTAGCAGACGGTCATCAGTAATAAGGGGCTCTGCGGGTGAAAGTATTTTCGAGAACCCAAAGTTAGATTTTAGTAAAAATCGTTTAACCCGAATAGAAGGGAGTTCAGGATCCCGGAGTAAAAATCGAGGAGTAAAAGATCCTAATACCACCCAATGGCGACGTGGGCCCATGGGCCGCACAGCCATGTTAGTAAAAGTTTTTGCAATGTCTAGACTCGACTTCGGCCAAAGAGTGTGGAAGGGGATTCCTCTGAGGCGATCGGCTCGATACCAACTTGTGACGCCCCCGATTCAATCATACACTAATCATGCACGTAAATGTGCATGATTAAGATCAGGGACTCATGGGAAGATATCACAACACAACTCTACAAATAAAATAAGTCATACAAGCATCATAATACAAGCCAGGGGCCTCGAGGGCTCGAATACAAGTGCTCGATCAAAGATGAGTCGGTGAAGCAACAATATCCGAAATCTGGACATAAGTTAAACAAGTTGCCTTAAGAAGGCTAGCACAAACCGGGATCTGAGATCGAAGAGGCGCAGGCCTCCTGCACAGGATCCTCCTAAACTACTCCAATTAAATCGTCGTGGCTGCCTGCGTAGTAATGAAGGCACCTCCGGTAGTAGTCGTCATCGACGGCAGTGGCGTCAGCTCACAGGCTCCATGGTGCAGTCGCAGCAATCGGGTAGAGAAAGGGGAAAAGGGGAACAAGGCAACCGTGAGTACTCATCCAAAGTACTACTTAAGCAAGGAGCTACACTACATATGCATGGATATATGTGTAAAGGGCCATATCGGTGGACTGAAGCTGAGAATGCCAGAATAAGAGGGGGATAGCTAGTCTTATCGAAGACTATGCTTCTGGTCACCTTCGTCTTGCAACAAGTAGAAGAGGGTAGGTTGAAGTCCTCCAAGTAACATCACATAGCAATATTCCTACCTGGCGATCCCCTCCTCGTATCCCTGAGAGAGAGCGACCACCGGTTGTATCGGCACTTGGAAGGGTGTGTTTTATTAAGTATCCGGTTCTAGTTGTCATAAGGTCAAGGTACAACTCCAAGTCGTCCTGTTACCGAAGATCACGGCTATTCGAATAGATTAACTTCCCTGCAAGGGTGCACCACATAACCCAACACGCTTGATCCCATTTGGCCGGACACACTTTCCTGGGTCATGCCCGGCCGCGGAAGATCAACACGTCGCAACCCCACCTAGGCTCAACAGAGAGGTCAGCACGCCGGTCTAAACCTAGGCGCCAGTCTGGGCCCATCACCTGAGCACACCACACGCTATGCAGGGCGGCCAGCAGCGCACTAGCCTAGTGGCGTTCAGTCCAATTCGGCGCCGCTCGATCGTGACGTCACGAAGTGCCGGTGATACCACGGCGCCGAAAGTGCCCATATCTCTCCCACGTAGTTGGTTAGTGCATATAGGCTCGTAGCCAACTCAGATCAAATACCAAGATCTCGTTAAGCATGTTAAGTATCCATGAGCGCCCGAGGGCCGAGCCCACCTCTCTCCTAAGCGGTCTCAACCTGCCCTGTCGCTCCGCCACAAAGATCCACTCGCGGGTGCTCCACCAGCCGACCCGACTTTAGTCTCCACATGTATCATGTATAAAGTATATAGTATATACCCGTGATCACCTCCCGAGTGATCACGACCTGATAGTATAGCACAGCAGACGGACAAGAATGTAGGGCCAGAGATGGAAATACTAGCATCCTATACTAAGCAAGTAGGATAGCAGGTAAAGGTAACAACAGTAGTAGCAAGGACAGGCTATGCATCAGGATAGGTATAATGAAAGCGATAAAATGCTACACTACTCTAATGCAAGCGGTATAGAGTAGAATAGGCGATATCTGGTGATCAAGGGGGGCTTGCCTGGTTGCTCTGGCAAGAGAGAGAATTAAATCAACTCCGTGAGTCGAATCAGCGGCAGCGTCGGTCTCGGTGTTATGGCGACCGACCTCGACGGTCAAGCCTACGTGTTTCTATGCCATCCACGGATCGATATCTTTGGCACACAGTACATCAATGTATATATCAAAGTGCAATCACATGCATAAATAACGTAAAACTGATATATACCTCGTAATACTCAGCGGAAACAATCAAGCGGGTGTGGAGTCCCATCAACGCCATCGGCGGGTTGAGTGTAGACCGTAACCACATCGCATACTCTTACTGTCGAGGAAATATCTGCAACATGATACGTTGCAGCCGTGTAGGTCGATTACATTGAATGTACCGGCAAGATCACAATATGAGAAAGCAGATGATAAACTATACTATATGCGGTATGGCTTTATGGCTCACATCTGAGTTTTGTTTGCGTAAAAAGCTTGTTTTATTTTCCCTACATCAAAGGAATAAATGAAGTCTGTACTATGGAGTTTTCTATCATGACATGGTTCCGCCAACCGATGTCTCATAGCCCAAAATCATCATAAGTTGCCCATAATTAAGTTATCAATCCGGTGTTGAGAGTTCCGAGATAGATCCAAGTCCAGATGCTCAAATTGTCCATAACCGGGGACACGGCTAATCGATTAGGTTTAAACCCTCTGCAGAGGTTTGTACACTTTACCCGCAAGATTCGATCCCTCTCTTTACGTTCTCGCACTTGAGTGTTTGAGAACAAGATGACCAAACATGGTCTTCCAAAGAGTTCCTCGACCACTGTCCGTACTCATCCCATCCTACCGTAGTTCTACATCTGCTAGTACCGTCCCAGCCAGAGTCACTACTAAGGTCAACCAAAGCAGAGCCCATAATGACTTGCGGTTGCACAGGTAAGCTTCCGGCATGAAGTATTCTTCCGTCTCTTTGAGTCTGGGTGAAGCTTTCCGCAAGATGTCATGGCGCTTTTCCATGCATCCGGCCAACCACTTGGTTCCTCCAGGTGCCCGTCAACCGTCCTTCACCCAGTGAGTGTGTATTGAATTCTGTCTCGAGTCTTGAAGTCTTGAGGTCTTGAAGATGCAGTCCTTGCAGATTCCATCATGGAGTTGTCGTCATTGGCGTAGAATCCTCCATTCTCACACCACTCCCGAGTACTCATACCAAACCCGTCTACTATAGCGTAGCATTAAAATAAAATATCGTCCGGGCTTGGTAACAGGGAATGGGTTCCTACCTCATGCATACTACTCAACTACAAGGATTCAATAACACTCTTGAGGGGTGGTTGCAAAGATGTCACTAAATGCAATAAAACATAGGTATGAAAGCATGGTCAAAGTGAACTTGCCTTGTTGACGATCTTGAAAACTAGGGATTCGTAGTAGCAAGCTTAGCACTCAGGAAATTCTACCGAGGCAAACAATAACAATAACTATAGTAAGCACATAGCATGAGATCACGTAACATAGCAACATAGTAACATAACACACCAAACAACAAATCAAAACCCAAAGGGAAAACTCAAAAGAAAACCAATTCAAGTTTTTCTACTTCAAGCAACCACTAAAAATAGTTTTATATAACAAAATTTTCTTAACATAACCTAATCATGGATTTATGTTAACTTAACGAGAAAAGAATGCATTAAGCAACTAGGAGCAAAAGAATCAATTTAAAATCTATTATGAAACTCCTATTAGGCCTAATTCAATTTCTATTAAGAAAATAAAATAAAACTTTTATTTATTATAAATAAAAGTTCATCCTATAAAGTGACGTAAACTATCCTAGAATAATCAATCACAAGTTAAAAATAAATTTATTTACTAATTAAAATAATAGGAAAACCGTAGCTAGTTAATTAATTGGGATTAACAAGATTCTGCTTAAAACTATTTTTATTAATCCTAAAATACCCAAATTAATTTCTATGGATTTGCAATGTCAAAATAAAGTTGGGACAAAAAGAATCATGAAAAAATAATTTTTCTAACTAAAGTTATAGCAGATTTACAAATCTGGCTAAAACTAAATTAAAGCAATTTTAATTAATTTTAACATAGCTAAATATATATTCTACAGAAACTACATAAAATTTGCAAACCAACAAAAAAAGAATCACCTAAAAATATTAAACAGAATAAAAGATATGAATTTTTCAAAAGCGAAACTATTCATTAAAGCGAAAAACAAAAATAAAATAAAAAAGGGCCTAATGGGCCTAAACTACACCTTGTCGTAAAATAACCTAAAGCAGCCCTAGGGTTAAACTAAAAGCGGGCGGGCTAATAAATAAAAACCCTAACTAAATAAACCATAAACTAAACCGGGCGGTCCGGTTTATTTTAAAGAAATACCCCTTGAGGTGATCTAATCCTAGCCGTTCATCACGCCGGACGGGGAGGGAGTTCGGTGGCTTACCGAGCTCGGCGGCGCAAGGGCGGCGGCGACGAGTGTGCCGAGGGCTCCCGGCGTCGGGAGGTCGGGAGTGGCACAGGGGGTGCAGACGAGCTCGGGAGGCTCTTGGTGGAGTCGGGGTGATCGGGAGTGGCTAGAGGCGGCGGCAATGGCGGGGACTCGGGCTCCCGTGAGCTCGTCTGAGAAGAAGGAGGGTCCGGCAAGGGGCTAGGAAATGGGGGTCTGAGGAGGGGTTTTATAGGGCGGGGCCTCGTCGGGAGTAAGGGAGGCGATCGGGAGGATCGGGATCCGGATCTCATGAGATCCGTGATCGGCAGCCTTGGCCGAAGACGTGGCGGGGTTGAAGAAGGTGGGGCCCGTCGGAGAGAGAGAGAGAGGTCTGCGGGCGGGCGGTCGACCGACTCGAAGGGTTTCAGGCGAGGGGGTGAGGCCGGCTGTTGGCTCATTGGGCTGGCTCTTTGGGCCGCTGGTGGGCAGTGCGGTGGAGTCTTGGCGCTAGCTGGGCAGAGGCTGGTGGCGCTGAGAAGGGGTTCCTTTTTATTTTTTATTTTTAAATAAAACAAAAACAGAGATATCTTTTAAAATATAAATATTTTATATAGGACATATTTATACCATATTGATAATGGTAATATTCCATATCATTTGAACATTTTTCCAAAGGCAATATCCAAACTTTATAAAAATTCATTTTTTCAAATTCAATTAAAACTCGATTTGAATTCAAAACTTTTGGCATTGTTTTCCTCGATATTTTTGGAGTGTCATATTTACTCCTCTCATACTTTTGCTCAAGTATTTATCAGGCTTAGATTTTGATATGATTCCCACTTGCCAAAGTTTGAATTCAAATTCCAAAACTCAAATTTGAAAGAGGGTTTCAAGGCATTTTCAAATGACTTTCATTTTGATATTTTTTAACTTCCAACTCATATTTCATATAATTAAAGAAGTCATTGTATCTTCCCTCATGAAAATCATTGAGTTGCATAAAGCTTTGAATTTGAAATATTCCCAAATGAAATTCAAATCTTTTCCAAAACCCTATTCATTTCAAAATGGAAGAAGTCATGTCATCTTCACTCTAGGGTTTGGTGTTGGAATGAACTTGAATTCATTGGGATCCAAAAGACAAAGGGGAAAGTTTTGGGAAAGTCATTTCATTCCCTCTCATTAACTTTCAAAAGTTTCATCTTCCACTCAATTTCACTCAATCAGTCAAACAATCAATCAGACAACAAGCATAGTTATTTATTTAATATAACATTCCAAAATTTCGAATTTTGGGATGTTACAGGTGTCTAGCGGAAGAAGAGGGGGAAGAAACAATGAATATTTAAGCAAACAGATGCATGACGATGCATGACAAAGCAAAGCGTGATGCTAGGCGTGCCCTAACGCGGTATGAGGTGATACGGTGAAGGGGAAACAACCGGAAAGTATCCCGGTGTTTCGCGTTTTAAATCTTGAAGGAAGGCGGAGGAAAGTTGCGAGTTCGATAGGTTAGGGGTGTGTGGCGGACGAGCAGACTGCGTATCCGAATTCATCTAAATCGTTACGAGCAACTTTCATGTTGAAATTATTTTTATCAGGAAGTTACGGATTAAAAGATATGATTTTCTAAAGATTTTATTAATTTCTGGAATTTAATTAATTATTTAATCCAACATTATCCAGAATAGTAAATGCTGACGTCAGCATGACATCAGGGTGATGTCAACAGTCAACGTTGACCATTGACCTGGTCAACCTGACGTGTGGTCCCACTGTTATTGACTAAGATTAACTAAAACAGATTAATTAGTTTAATTAGTGATTAGGTTAATCTAATCAGGATTAATTAACTTAATTAATTACTTTAATTAATTAATTAGTATTTTAATTACTTATTTATTTTTTATTTATTTTTTTAAATCTTCCTTCTTCTTTTTTGTTGTTGTCAGGGGCGTGGCCCCGTTTGTCATTGGAAGGGGCCTATCGGGTTTAGGCGTGGTTCTTTGGGCGAAGCCCGTGAGTGTCTTGGTGATTCTGTGGCGTGTGGGTGCGGGCGCACCACCACGCTTGAGGCGAGGCCGGCCAGGCTGCCCGTGGCGGCGAGGCCACGGCGGCGCTGGCCGGGCAGCCGAGGCAGCAGGCGAGGCGGGTTTGGCGGACATGGCCGCGGCATGAGTAATGGCGTCGCCGGGCGTCTTGACGAGGAGGCAGAGCGCCCGTGGCGGGAGGCGAGTGGGGCTTGCGTCGCCGGAACCCGGGCGTCTGAGAAGGGGAGGAGGTGAGGCTCACATCGAGGAGCGAGGGCGGGCAGCGGGGCTCGTGGGGGTTGATGGGGACGCCGACGAAGAGGAAGAAGGCGGCGGGGATGAGGCGCCGGCGAGGTAGCGACAGTGGGCGGCGGCGGCCTCCGGGTCGAGGAGGTGACGAGGCGGGAGTTCGTCGGCTCCGAGGCGATGGAGGCGGCGTGGCGGCGACAGCAGCCCTCGGGCGGGCGTGCTTTCGCTGGTCGCGGCTCCATGGAAACCACGGCGGAATGACGGCAGCCAATCCGGGGCAACACCAGCGACGGGTCGGGGCGGCGAAACAGCGTCGGCGGCAACGACAAGCGGCATCAGGCGGCACCGGGTGGTGGGGCGGCCGTCGAAGCGTCTGAGGCGAGGCAGGCGCTAGGGGTTCGATCCGCCCCGGATCGGATCGGGAGAGGGGGAGGAGTGGGGATCGAGAGGAGTGGGGGTTAGGGTTTCTCTTGATTGGGGTGGGTTTTGGGGAGTGTGGGGCCGGTTGGGCCGGCTGGTTGGGCCTTTGCCTAGTTGGCCCCGGGGCCATCTGGGCCGTGGCCCAGGGGGGGTCCTCTTTTTATTTTTAGTTAGATTTGTCTTTTCCTTTTGTTTATTTCACTTTCTGTTTTATTTCATTTTAATATATTGAGACATTTTCAAAAATGGTGTTTGTTGCACTATAATCACCTAGGCATTTAAGCGCACACTCCGAACATTTTAGTTTAATTTTTAAAAAAACTTTGTCGCTTGACATTAATTTGAATTTGAATTTAAAAAGGTTTTGGATCATGGCGAGGTTAGCAGCAATAAGAGTGGTGACATGGCATCATTAACAGAGGTTACTGTAGCTTGATTATCCGGGCGTCACATGACGGCTGTCAGAAGTTCTTAAGACGCGCTCATGTGCCGGCTCAAGAATTGAGGATGATTCCAATTACTTGGCCGTTTGCGACTTGGGGGCTGGATATGGTTGGGCCTTTCAAACCAAGGACAAGAAGACCCACCTTTTGGTGGCGGTTGACAAATTTACAAAGTGGGTGGAAGTGGAGCCCGTCAGTAAGTGTGATGCAGCCACGGCGGTTCAATTCATTAAAAAGGTGATTTTCCGGTTTTGCTTTTCACACAGTATCATTACTGATAATGGTACCAATCTGTCTAAGGGTGCTATGAAGGAGTTCTGTGAATGTGAGCACATCCGACAGCGTTTCATCGGTGGCTCACCCACAGTCCAATGGCCGAAAGCAGAGAGAGCTAACCAAGAGCTCTTCTGACGCATCAAACCCGGCTTATGGTTCCTTTGCAGCGGACGCCGGGTTGTTGGGTTGAGGAGTTACCATCCGTATTATGGAGCATCAATACTACGCCCAATAGATCGACGGGATACACACCGTTCTTCATGGTCTACGAGGCGGAGGCGGTTCTCCCCAGTGATATCCGTCATGATTCACCTCGTGTAGCAGCTTATGTTGAAGCGGACAACGAGGTAGCACGGCAAGACGCTTTGGACTTGTTGGATGAGGTGCGTGACATTGCAGCTGCCCGTTCGGCGATCTACCAGCGGGATCTTCGTCGCTATCACAGCCGCCGGGTTAGAACCAGAACCTTTCAAGAAGGAGATTTGGTGCTCCGGCTCATCCAAGACCAGACTGATATGCACAAGCTATCCCCACCTTGGGAGGGACCTTTCGTGGTCAGCAAGAATCTGCATAAAGACTCACGTACATCAGAGGAGGAGACCAATAGGCCGTGGAACATAGCTCATCTTTGGCCCTACTATACTTGAGCCATAGGCTCTACTTATGTACATATTATGACAATGTATATATGATGATCAATACAATAAACCGGAGCCTTAGCTAAAGCGGGGTCTCTGTTATTTTTACATCATGAGTGGTTACACGGAGTTTTTATCTTAAAGCGGTCTCCGGTTTACCCCTTGAGTTAGCTTTTTAACAAAGCTTTATATCATGTCACCATGGGGCCTGGTCGTGTCCGAACCAATGCCACACCTTTTGATAGGCGAAAGCCATGAGATCACTTGGGGACTTGGTCACGTCTGAACCAGTCACGCCTCTTGATCGGCCTAAGGCCACAGAATCACTTGGGGGCTTTGGTCGAACCCGAATCATCGCTACACCTCTTGATCGGCGTAATGCCACTTTGCATCATTTGGGGACTGGCTGACATGAACCATAGCTACACCTATTGGGGGCTTGGTGGTCTCGATCATGGTAATGCCACTTGATCGGCTCAAACAACCTCTTTTACTTAAAAGATTTTGTCTTTGCCTTTGCTTGAAATTTGTTTGTCTTTTTGCATATTTCTCTTGTTGTGTTCTTAAACCGACAATATTAAACCGATTCGACTGTCAGTTGATGGGACACGGTTTGTTTTTCATCCGAAGACACTTTTGCCCGGTTTGATTTTTGATAAACATCCTATTATGGAGTAACGCTGGTGTTCATTGTAACCCGGAACGGTTTACCTGATAAACCGACCATATATACACAGGAGCTGTTTTCTCCTTCAGCAGAGTGAGTTTCTTACAATTCCGCCTCAAGATTGGCATAGCCAACTTCATGCCCTACGATGGCAGCTTTTTTTGCTACAGACAACAGTTTAGCATTGGTGATTCAACGGAAACATAAGTTATAATAAATATGCACGAAGGCATATCAACACAAAGTGTGGCAGCTAGTCTATTACAAGGCAACACGGTGCCCAGATAAGATAATTTGTTTTCCGCATAACATAAAGAAGCAATCATGTAAACTGGCCTCCGGTTCATGCTTGGTCGCCAGTTTGGCTTGATGGTTGCGGGTCATCCTGTGCCGCTTCAGCTTCTGATTCCTTACCCAGCGGCTGGAAATCAACAGTTGTCCAGTTAATTCCCATTAATGCTTGGAATACAGCTTCATCATTGATCAGCAACGACGGTTCAATATCAGGAGCGTAAGTATGCTTACGAATTGGAGGTATAAGGTTTTCCGCTTCAGGAATCGGTGCAGACACTCGTTTATTTTCGTCATCGTACTGGGCTTGATAGTGACACAAATTTGCCTCTTCAACCAGCTGACAAGCCAAAGGGCGCACTTCCCGGTTTATAGCTCGAAGATCCTCTTCGCTGAATTCTGTCCCGTCTTCCTTCAAGCTTGGGAAGCCTTGGGCCGCTTCAACAGGATCAAAATCCGGCACCCACGCTTTGGCCCGGATTAAGGCATTTATGGCACCGGTTCTAGCTGCAGATTTCTTTAATTCTTCAAACTGGGCAGGAAGCATTGACAACCTTTTAAGGGTGTCCTGGATCAAAATCGGTGCGGGTTGTTATGAGAAGCGGTCGCGATGATCCATTGTGCACCAGTATAGAGTTGCTCTATCAATGTATAAGAGGCTTTCAATTTCTTCCGCACATCTGATCCCAAGTGGCCAATACGTGTCCCTGTATCATTCAAAGGGTTAATAAACTGGCAATTACATGAGAAAGCTTCATTATGTCAGAAATCAAAAAAGGCTTACCAAAGACAGCGACGGTCATGGCATGCACTTGCCGCTTTACACTGGTCAGTTCATCCACCACCGGTTTGAGGGCAGCTTCAGCATTTTCTGCCCGTTGAGTTAAAGTGGCCTTTTCAGTGGCCCAATCCGCCAGCTCCTTGTTGAAACCCTCTTTTAAGCTTTTCCATGACGCTTAAAGCGCTGGTTAATTCATCCTTTGCTTTGGAGGTTTCAGCTTGTTGGGATTTTAGGTTTTCTTGAAGATCAGTGATTTGATTTTCTTTCTTGCTCAGATCAGCCTACATACAGATAATCATTTGATAAAGATTAGGGAGCGGAGTTGAAGTACCAAACCCATAACAAGTTATGCTCTCGGTACTTGGGGGCTAATGCATATTTGCTTTTTATCCTACAATTTCAATATAAAGTCCCAAGCTCAATACAAGTATTCAGTTTGGCACTTGGGGGCTAATGCCTATTTGCTTTGTCTTTGAGGGATACTGGATTTCTTATGGTATAAAAGTCCCGGTTTAACTACATTAAATTGAACCGGCCCTTGGGGGCTACTTTCCCCGAAGTACAGCTGTGCTCAGGATTATATTGGGAAGTCCCGGTTTAAGTTCACATCTTAAAATCGTCACTTGAGGGCTATTAGGGTTCACAGATTGAAATATACAAGCCGAGTGTCATATGGAGTTTACCTCATATTTGTCCTTCATCATATTTACCAGACCGGCTTCATAATCACGGCTGGTATATAACCGATTCAGATAACTGGAATGAAGATCTTGGGGATTCAAAGCGGCATAAGTTGCCAAATCGGCATTCCACTTGCCTTTACCAAACACAGTAAATTCATCTTTTGTAGTGTGCTTGGACAAGGCGATAGGATTACCTGGCTCGGAATGGCCAAAGCCAGTAATAACAACATCGTCATCCTTGGCTTCGTCGGTTTGCACTGGGGTCGTTGGTTTATCCATATGTTTCAGTGGACTCGCTGTCTTGTCAGTTTGAGCAGGACTCGTGGGTTGATTTGAAGGGCCGGTGGTATCAACATGTGCCTCTTCAATAGTAACATCATGATCTTGCAATGGTGGGTCGGTCATCATATCATCCTGGATGTGTTCCTCGGGATTTGGTATTTGGGTCGGTTCAGGAGCATCGTCTTCTGCCGCTTTGTCCAGGCGAGCTTTCTTGCTTGGCCTAGGCTTGGCCCTGAAAGGAGAAAGACAGATCAGTCCAATGAACATTGAAAGTGGTATATCAAACAAGATTATCAGGAATATGGCTCACCCAAGCACTGTCTTGAGTGGTGGGAGTTGGGTGCCTGTTGACTCGCCAGAGGAAGAATGCAAAGTCACCTGATAATCAGAGTCAGATGGATTAAGAGGTTGACGAATGCAACTCGCTTTAGGATAAGCATTGATGAAACAGTTAGAGACCTCTGAACGGCGTTATTGAACCGGACTGTTCGGTAAACCGGTGGAGGTGACTACCTGGCATTTGTCTTGGGTTCTTGTGACGAGCTTCATGCTGTTGTGTCTTCATAAGAAAGTTTCGATCCAAGTAAGCAAGAGGATGAGAAAATTTAACTTTCTGGTTTGCCCGACGGATTTTTACTGAAGGTAAAGGGTTTAAATTGGAAGAAAGAGCGATTACCTCTACAACATCAGCATGACTGACTTCAGCATCATCATGGCAATAATCATTATCAATAAGGTGTGTGAAAAATAAACCAAGTGAGTCAAGTTCTACCACAAGATCCGAATTACCCACATCGTCGTCATCTGGTGGATCGGAGGAGGCAGTGGTTTTCTTTCTCTTTGTCGGTTTCTTCACAACTTTGGTCTTGGGCCGGGTTATTTTCTCCGGTTTCTCTTGTGGAGTTTTCCTGCTCCAAAATGGATCATCACCCTATTTGAAAGATGTTAATATCAACAAAGAGTACTTAAACATAGTCAGATTTTATAAAGGCATAAGATATGAGTCTTACGGCTGGTGGTTTGTTAATGGCAGAAAAGGGAGCCAGGCCGGTTTGGGCGCAAATAGCTTCCGGTTTGTTTAACATCCTCTTAACAGCCTCGATAACTTCATCATCATCAATTTGGATCTCAATATGCCGTGAAGGGTCTTTCACATCTTACGTGTATTTGCACATCAAACCGGGCGCAGGCTTAAAGGCGTATACTCCAAGATATCCAACAGCGAGCAAGATCAACTCCTGTCAACCCGTTGGCCATGAAGGCCTGGAGCTTGGATAGTTGAGGGGCATATTTGCTTCTTTCCTTAGCAGTTAATCTGTGAGGGAGAGGATGTGTGTAACTTAGCCCCTCTGGACGGTAGCCCGGTAAAGGATTTTCTCCATCAGGAGTGGTATCTTTGCAGTAAAACCATGTTGAATTCCACTCTTTGGGATGGATGTGCAATTTGGCGTGAGGGTAAGTGACCTCTTTCCGCTTTTGAATCGCCACACCACCCAACTTGGTGTTGGGACCGTCAAAAAATTCAGTGCGGCGGTTTAGATGGAAGAAATCTCTGAACAATTCAACTGTAGGCTCCTCTTGAAAGAACATCTCACAGAGCACTTGAAAGTGATAGATATTGGTTATGGAATTGGGGCCAATATCTTGTGGACGCAGTTTGAAGTTGGCTAAGACATCCCGATAAAACTTTGAACCGGGCGGACTGAAGCCCCGGGCTAAATGGTCAGCAAAAACAACAACCTCTCCATCCTTGGGTTACGGAGGACTCTCGGGCGAGGACCCTCCGATGAATAGCGTCTTTTTTACCTAAAGCGCCGGTGCGGACTAAGTTATCCAGTTGAGTTTCAATCACTCGAGAAGGGGCCCAATTACACTCGTACACTTGCTTGGCCATGATGCAGTCTTCAAAGTATTAATACCGGTTCAAGAATATGTTGGAAGGCTATATATTGATACATTCATTGTTAAACCGGAAGAAGTTACTTATAAACCGGATTTCAGCAAGGTGGCAATACATAACTGGGAAATCCTGGCGGTTCAACAAGGGGACTAATGGTATATGCCGAGTTGTCAATTTTTCTACAAAGTTAAACCGCCTGGTCTGAAACATAGAAGAATCAAGAGTGATGTGCGAAAACAGGTTTCACAAAAGTATTTCACAGTTTTGGATCTGGATCATGTTCAGAAAAGAAATAAATATTCAAGGTCCAAAACGGAGCGGTACTAAATCAATGAGCAAGGATGTAAATAAGATTTATGATCTTGAGATGCATAAGTAAAAACGGAGGCTCAAAGCTACCGTGACACAAAACAGAGATTCAAGAGTTCTTTTGAGAATCATTATATGAACGAAGAACAAAGGATGAACACTGAAAAACCTAGAAACCCTAGAATAGATCTGGGGCGGAAAGAGCGGAAGATTTACCGAGGAGGAAGAAGCGGAAGGTCGCCGTGATGCTCACGTACGTTCTGATCTGCGGCCAAGGTTGATGCAGAAACAATGGTTGACGGAGGCGGCGGAGCTTCACGAGCTAGGCGGCGCAAGGAAGATGATGCGGAAGGGCACGAAGGGGAAAGGAGAATGACCCTTTGGTCCTATTTATAAAGGCAAGGGATATGTGTCGGCGCCAAAATCAAGGGGGCATAAGTTTGGAAGCGGGCTGTCGCCTCGATTGTTGCAGACCCATTAATGAAAAGATTTATATACAGTTCTTTATGACAGATGACGTCATGCCGGTTCACCACAATCTGAGAAGATGACGTCACGGTGTTTTAACCAAGAAGATGTTGAGGACGAAGTCTTTTACTAAGGATTGACATGAACCTGTTCAAATCAATCTGGGGCCTAATGTTGGGGATATTACTATTGGGCGTAAACCGGCCAGGAGAGGCCGTGTTAACTTCATTAGTAGTCAAGTATGCTTGAAATTCGTGAGGATATTCTATAAGGGCCCAAGGCCCAGAACCGGTTTAAGGCTTGTAGCCGTGAACCGGTATTAGTATGAACTTGTGTTGTAAGTTATATATACTAGAGACCGAATCGGACACGTCTATGAGCCGGTCTCGGGACTCTGCAAACCGACGGGCGTCACCCATGTATATAAGGGGACGACCCGGAGGCGATTCAGGACGACAGACAACAACTCGAGACTTAGGCGACAGATCACAACTAGACGTAGGCTTTTACCTTCATCGAAGGGGCCGAACTAGTAAAAACTCTCTTGCGTCCTTGTGTCCGCTTTAACCCCTTCAAGCTAACCCGTAGCGATGGCTCCACGACTAAGTCCTTTCATGAGGACATCTGCCGTGACAAAACCACGACAGTTGGGGTTAGATTGGGTGAGGCTGGTTCTCTGTCCATCGCAGTAGGGCTAGTTCTCGTGCATATAGAACCGGGGTGCTATCTCCACCAAGAGGTAGCACTGTTATATTTGAAGACTGTGTTTTTTACTCCGCTAGATACTTCCATCACCCGCTCCAATTCAAATGGCTAATAAACATGTACAAACATTATATGAGAGACAGATGCAATAGATAGTGTGGAAAAAAGAGGGCATGAAATAGTTGACATGTATATTGTTTAACTAAAATGGATAGCATGACATAATTTCACATATATGATGTCTATCTAAACTGGATAGCATAGCATAACATAATTCAAAGATATGATGACTAACTAAACATGATGGCATGACATAATTCACATACATGTTATCTAAGTAATCAGGATCGCATAATTTAATTCACATATGTGATTTATAAGCTAAGCAGAGGGCATTCGCATATATGATGTCTGAACTAAGAACATGGTGTTGAATATTGTGTATATGAGGTCTAAACTATGCAATGCAAGACACCATATGCATGATATGACCAGTATAACTGTAGCGACCCGACCCGAATGGATCAAGTCTTTGTGCTCAGGTGTCATCCCTGGATCAGTAATGCTGACACCACACAGTACTTCGAAGGATTTATAGCAGAGTATCAATCACACACTCATTACAGCGTTGTCCAAAAGAGGACTTATTACAATAAATATGGCTTATGGCCATCTAATAACGATAACATGGAAGACTTGGAAGATAAGTGAGTCCATCAACTCCATCGGCATCATGAGTATAGAACCACGACCTAAAACACCTTACTGTAAATGCGAAAAGTACGCAACATGAAAGTTGCAGCAGCCGAAACAGGTCAGCACATGGAATATCTTGGCAATGTAACACATAGAGAGAAATGAAAGCATAAGCCTATACTACATGCATATATGGCTGGTGGTAAAGCTCTCTGATTACGCTTTTGCATAAAGCTAGTTTTTCCCTCACATAAGCGAATAAATTTGTTTAACTATCATGGTGGTTGTTAAACATTGAGAATGGTTGACAGCATCCTCAATCCCAATTAAAAGTACTCATTAAAAACCCAATAATATTAATTAGAAGTAACATGATGAGATTCACATGATATTCAAGTACTAGATACTCAAGATGTCCATAATCGGGGACATGGCTAATCATGATTAGTTTATACACTCTGCAGAGGTTTAGCACTTTTCCCCACAAGACTCGATCGCCTCCGTTTGGTTTCTCGCCGCATGGTGTTTGAGAGACGGATGACCGAGACACAGTCTTTCGTAAGCACTAGCACCTTACATGTGGGTAGACCGTACCAACCTACATCCCCTACATCAGCTAGCCTACCCGTAAGAGTTCGCACAACTTAGTCAACTATGCGAGCCCATAATGGCTTGTGGCTGCACCACGGAAGTTTCTAGTTTGAATAATCTTATGATCCCTTTGAGCACAGGTGGCGATCCGAAGAAATACAGGCAAGTGCTGATAGAAACGAGGTGCCTCAATCCACCCAGATGTGTATTTAAGTTGCCACCTTAGATAAACCATTAATCAACAATCTCACATCTGTCATGGATATCACTCACCCAATCCACGTCTACTAGCATAGCATGGCATAATAAGCAAACATACAAGTAACTCCCAAGGTTTCATAAGTAAAACAGGTAATAGGTACTACCTCAATCTACTCCCCATCCCACAATTTAATTAGATCCTAATCATGCAAGTGTTTGAGGATTGATCTAATGCATAAAAACTGGGTAGTAGAAGAGATATGATCAAGTGTTACTTGCCTTCTTTGCGGCGATCCATGAAACCTAGAGACTTCGAAGTAACAAGCGGCGCACTCACGGGTGATCTAACGCAGACAAACAACAAGCATACAATAAGTACTCATCTAATGCACAGGGAAATCTCGGATGGAAGATCTAACCAGAAAGTTCAATTTAAGAACCACAGGTGCAAAAAGAATCGAATCAAATAAAGCAACAAAAGTCAAGCGTCGAAAGAAAAGCGACTCGGTTCTAGCAATTTGAAACTAGGTCAAATTTTACAGTAGCAAAACTTTGTTTAAGTGGATTAGTCGAGCGGCGGTTTGAAAGCGAAACTCAGCGCTTGAATCACCTGATTCCGATAAGCGGCGAGAAGATAAACTGATTCGAAGATTGGATCGAAATCGAAATCGGAAAATAACGGATTAAATCCGATTTAAAAGAAAAAGCGATGAGCGGTTAAGCGAGCGGAAACTAACGTGAGCAGCGTTCGTTAAAAGCGAGCGGATCGGTGAACGTTCACTAATTAACTAAACCGAGAGAAAAAAATAAACCGATCTAGGGTTTTAAAAAACAAACAACGAAGAAAACCGGACGGTTTTTGAAACAAAACATACCGGGGGTGACTCGGTGGCTACCTCCAGCGAGGTCGCCCGGGGCTCCGAGGCTCCGGCGAAGGTCGAGGTGGGCTCTTGAGGCGGACGGGTCGGCCACTGGCGGCTCGGGCGGCGTCAGGCGTGAGGCGACTCGGGCGTGGTGAAGCTCGGGTGGCGGGTGGGTCGAGGCGGCTTATAAGGAGGAGGGTGGGGTTGCTTGGGAGGGGGCACGACGGCGGCGTGGCCAAGCCGGACTCGGTCGGCGGCGGCGGGGACTCCTCCCAGGCGGGAGCGCCTTGAGGAGGGAGGCGCTGACGGCGGTTGGGCCGGCTGGGCCCTTGGCCCAGGCGGGCGTGGGTTTTTTTAAACCGAAAACAAATTAAAATAAATCTAAACGAACTCCAAATATAAAAAATAAATTTTCCCCGACTCCTAAAATGAGTCGAACAAAAGAACTTTAATCTGAGGCAAAAATGCAAATTTTTAAAATACTCATTTTCCCTAAAGCAAATAAACCTCGAAAAACCCAAAATTTGATGTATTTATTAAATCTTCATTTTTCCTAAATTTTGGGAAAGTCATATTATTCCCTCTCTTATTTTTTTATTGGAAAAATATTTGAAGATAAAATAAATAAATTCAAATGATCCTATTTTCAAAATTTGAGAAAAACCCAAATATGAAAATAATGAAATCTCCAACTCTCTCAGGGTCCTTGAGTTGCGTGAAATTTCTAGGATCGACAAAATGCAAGAAAATATGATATGCATGATGACTTAATGTATAACATTCCAAATTGAAAATTTGGGATGTTACAAACCTACCCCTTAAGATGAATCTAGCCCTCAAGATTCGGGTTGGCTAGAAAATAGGTGAGGGTGGTCCTTGAGCAAATCTTCCTCTCTTTCCCTGTGGCTTCATCCTCGGTGTGGTGGCTCCTTTGAACCTTGCAAAACTTGATAACCTTCTTGCGAGTAACTCTCTTTGGCATACTCGAGAATCTTGGTGGTCTTTCCTCATATGTCAAATCATCCTGCAACTGAATTGCTTCAAGCGGCCTTTGTATCTCTTAAAGGTACTTCCGCCATCTCGGCGTGACATTTCTTCAATCGAGAAATATGGAATACATCATGAACTCGACAGTCCCTCCGGCAATTCCAGTTTATAAGCAACTTCTCCCATGCGTTGCAAGATCCTATCTGATCCAACGAAGCGTGGTGCTAATTTTCCTTTAACTCCAAAGCGCTTAACTCCTCGAGCGGGGATACTCTAAGATATACTCTGTCTCCAACTTCATATTCTATCGCCTTGCGTTTTGAATCCGCATAGCTCTTACATGCGGACTGGGCTACCTTGAGCCTATCGCGAATCAACTTAACCTTTTGTTCAGACTCCTTAATCAAATCTGGTCCAAACAATGGCGATCTCGGTTTAGTCCCATGACAACGGTGTCCTGCATCTCCTTCCATCTGAGCCTCGAAAGGTGCCATCTTCAAGCTAGTTTGGTAGCTGTTGTTATAAGAAAACTCTGCATCGTCAAGTTATCATCCCAACTAGATCCATAATCTAGTGCACAAGCTCTCGACATATCCTCCAAAATCTGATTGACTCTCTCGATCATCCATCTGCATACGTGGGTGAAAATCTGTACTTATTTCCAGCCTGGTTCCCAATGTTTCTTTCAACTGATTCCAAAACTTTGAGGTAAATTGGGTTCCTCTATCGTCTGATACTCCTCGGAACTCCGTGTAAACACACAATTCTGGTCATGTATATCTTTGCCAACTTAGCACTGCTATAGGTAGTCTTGGCGGAATGAAATGAGCTACCTTCGTCAAGCGGTCGACTATAACCCAAATCGAGTCATATCCTTAACGAGTCTTTGGCAAACCTGTGATGAAATCCATGCCTAGTTTATCCCACTTCCATTCGGGTATTGGCAATGGTTGTAACAATCCTGCTGGCTTCTGATGTTCTGCTTTCACTCTCTGACATATATCGCAAACTGCTACATACTCTGCGATATCCTTCTTCATTCTGGTCCACCAGAACGTTTCCTTCAAATCCAAATAGATCTTGGTATTTCCTGGGTGAATCGAATAGGGTGAATCATGGGCTTCTTGCAAAATCAACTTCCTGATCTCCGGGTTATTTGGCACATAAACACGGTCCTCAAACCATAGGGTATCGTGCTCATCCTCACGAAATCCTTTAGATTTTCCTTTGCTCATTTTCTCCTTTATAGAGGCAACTTCCTTATCTGCCTTTTGGGCTTCTCTGATTTTGTCCATCAGTGTAAACTGAATCTCCAATGCTGCTACATAGCCTCTCGGAACTATTTCCAAACATAGCTCTCGAAGGTCCTCGGCTAACTCCTTGGGTATTCCTCCCATCATTAGGGTATGGGCGTGGCTCTTACGGCTCAATAATGCGTCTGCTACAACGTTAGCCTTTCGGGGTGATAATGCAATCTCATATCATAATCCTTGATAAGCTCCAACCATCTCCTCTGCTGAGATTTAATTCATACGTGTGAAGATGTACTTCAAACTCTTGTGATCCGTGTACACCTCACAATGATTTCCAATGAGAAAATGTCTCCATGTCTTCAATGCATGCACAACAGCTGCTAACTCCAAATCATGTGTGGCATAATTCAACTCATGAGGCTTAAGCTGTCGTGAAGCATATGAAACAACTCTTCCTTCCTGCATAAGCACTGCTCCAAGTCCTCGGCGTGAAGCGTCACAATACACCTCATAATCCTTGGTCTGATCTGGCAAAATTAACACTTTGGTGAGGTAACCAATCTTTTCTTCAACTCCACGAAAACTTGTCTCACAATCCTCAGTCCAATTGAACTTGGTATCCTTTTTGACAATTACATCATAGGCTTTGAAATCCTTGAGAAATTCTCAATGAGCCTTGGTAGTATCCTGCGAGTCCAAGGAAACTCCGAATCTCTCAAGCTGTCGTGGGTGCTTCCCATTTGGTTCTGGTCTCAACCTTTGTGGGGTCAACTGCTATTCCTTCTCCGGATATAACATGTCCAAGAAATCCAACTTCCTTTAGCCAAAACTCACATTTCTTGAACTTGGCATATAAGCGATGTTCCTTAGTTTCTCCAAAACCAATCGCAAATGTTCCTTATGTTCCTCTTCATTCTTGAGAAAATCAAAATATCATCTATGAACACCACGAACTTATCCAAAAACTCCATAAACACTTTGTTCATCGGGTTCATGAAATAGGCTGGCGCGTTAGTCAGTCAAATGACATAACGGTATATTCATACAGTCCATATCTCGTGGTAAATGTTGTCTTAGGTATGTCACGCTCTCGAATCTTCAATCGATGGTACCACGATCGCAAATCGATCTTGGAAAACACTTTAGCTCCTTGCAAGCGATCAAACAGATCATTTATCATTGGTAGTGGGTACTTGTTCTTGATTGTTACTTCATTCAATCCACGATAATCAACAACCATCCTTAACGATCCATCCTTCTTCTCCACTAACGATGCGGGTGACCCCAAGGTGAAGAACTTGGGGTATAAAACCTTTATCCAATAGTTCCTTAATCTGCTTCTTGATTTCCGCCAAATCACATGCGGGCATCACTGTATGGTCGCTCGATATTGGACCTGTTCACGGCAAAAGTTCAATCAAAAACTCAATGTCTCTATCCGGTGGCATTCACAGCAACTCTTAGGAAGTACATCGGAGAAATCCTTCACCACCGCACTTCTTCCTGCACAACTCACGATAGGCAATTCACTTGCGCTCTCCTCGGCTCGTCTTAGTGATACGTACTTGATCCTTCTTCCTTCTGGTGTGGTGAGCAAAATTGACTTGGTGGTGCAATCTATGTTCCCTCCATACTTCGATAACCAATCCATGCCTAATATCACATCCAATCCTTGGGATTCCAGAACTATTAGGTCCGAGGGAAAAACATAATGTCCAATCCTTAATGGCAGTCGATCACACCATATACTAGCCATGTATTACGCTCGGGTGAGGTTACTAGCATGGGTGACCTAAGGGCTTGGGTCGGTAATTTGTACTTATCCACGAATCCCTTGATATGTATGAATGCGATGCACCGATGTCGAAAAGAACAAGCTGCGATAAATGACTTAACCAAAAACTTACCGATTCTTGCATCGGGCTGATCTTCAACCTCCTCCACATCAATGTGGTTCACACATCCCCTGTTGAAAGGGTTTGGCTTCTTTCTGAGCTTCCATTTCCATTTCCATTACGGCCTTCGGACGGTCATTTGCATAATGCCCAGTCTTGCGGCACTTAGCAAGTGATGTGACTCAGGTCTACCTTGGATGGTGTTGACGGGTTGGTGCGGTTACATCCATTGCTTCCTCCATTCCCGTTCCCATTCTTGGTGCCATTATGGTTATGTGAATTACCTCCTCCATGGGTATCTTTGGCCCGAACTCCTGTTTAGGGGTATAACGGGCTTCTGCTTTGGGCTCCAATTATACTTCCCCTGCCCATACTTCCTCTTGCGGTTCTCAATTTCTTTGCTGCTTTCCTTCAATCATGAGGGCTTGGTCTACCAACTCCTGGTAGTTATTGAAACTTGCTACCATCAAGCGCATGCTTAACTCATCATTCAGTCCTTCCGAAACTTCTCACCTTGCTGCATCTGTAGTAACGTCATCCGGGGCATAACGTGCTAACTTACTAAAATCATCCACATCTTGCCAACAGTCCTTCCTCCTTGGCGTAAATTGCGAAACTCACGCTTCTTCATGGCCATAGCTCCTGCTTTGAGACATGGGCTGTCTTGAAAGCTTGTTGGCCCGATCCCATGTGACAGTTTCTACAGGGTAAGTGGCTGTAAAATTCTCCCACCATGCTTCTTTGCGGGTCCTTCAAGTTGGTGTGCAACAAACTTCACCTTCTCTCCATCTCATGCATCCTGCGGTGATCAACCCCTTCCTACCTTACGGAGCCAATCATCTGCTACTATCGGCTCGGTGCTCTTTGGAAAACACCTTGGCGGATTCAGTCTTAAGAAAGCGTGTCAAATGATCCGCAGTGGTGGTGGTGGCGGTGGGTTGTTGTTGTTGTTGCCTTGATTACGCACTAGTGTTTGGATCAAAGTGTTACCTTTCTTTGAATCAACTGGGTGATCTCTGGCGGAGAAAACAAATCCGAGAATTAGCATCTCGGAGGCATCGATGGGTTTAGAAAAGGCGAAATTAAGAATAGAGTGGGGTCTAAGGAGAAACACTACCCAATGTATATGAGCAAAAGCACACAAAATCACTTCATTCAATTCAAACAAAGGCTTTACAACGATCTAACTATCGCAAAAGTGCATGTACTAATTGTTACATGGAGGAAATACTACTAATATGTGGGGGTCATCTACTAATTTGAACGGTGGAAGACTCCATGATGTCTGCTCGACTTCATCTTCAAAGTCGGGTTCACTTGGATCCGAATCGGTGTCGTCGATGTTGATGTAGTCGCTTGGACAACCGGCGTCGGGTCTTCATTCTTGGCGCCAATTTCTTCTTGAGTTCTTCAATCTCATACTTAAGATCGTTATTGTGTCTTGCTAACGCTACGATCTCGTCCATGTAGTCCTTAACGTGTAGACTTTAGTTCTCCTTCAAGTTCGATGATCCTTCCCTTCGCATTCTTCAACTCGAGCATATCATTGCACATCTGGTTCTCCTGGCGTCGAATGTGCTGGTTTAACTCCTGGATAAAAGCTGCAATGGATCTATCCTTCTTGGTGCTGACTATCTCCCACTGTTCATCTCGGCGTCCGAAAATCTGATAGATGGTGTCTTTGAGGTCTTCTTGATAAACTTCTCCAATGCGTCCCATGGTGATGTGGGCTGCCATGCTCTTTCCCAGACTCCAGGTTGGTGCACTGAAAACACTATCTATAGGCTTGGTGATTGGGGCGAAGGTCCTTCTTGGTACATGAGCTTGAATCTTCCAGCGCTCCTCTTCAGGAGAGTGGCGTTGAAAGTCCCGATGAAACTTGGTAGTCCAATGTTCGGTACTTGGTGACTTCCTTCAAGTGAAATCCAAAAGGTGTGCCTTCATCCGGTTGGGTGTACTTGATCTTGGCGTCCTTCATCCTAAAAGAGTAGAAAAGATGAGGAGTTAGAAAATGAGAAGAGAGTAGTGATCTATGGCTTTAACTTAGTGGTCATGTCCTACGGTCGGCGTGTGCTCGATACCATCTCTCAGAGCGACCCGACCGAATGGATCAAGTCTACGTGCTCGGTGTCATCCACGGATCGATAATCTTGACACCACACGATGCTTGAAGGATTTATAGCAGAGTATCAATCACACACTCATTACAACATTGTCCAAAAGAGGACTTATTACAATAAATATGGCTTATGGCCATCTAATAACGATAACAGCGGAAGACTTGGAAGATAAGTGAGTCCATCAACTCCATCGGCATCATCGAGTATAGAACCACGACCTAAAACACCTTACTCGTAAATGCGAAAAATGCGCAACATGAAAGTTGCAGCCCAAAACGGTCAGCACATGGAATATCTTTGGCAATGTAACACATAGAGAGAAATGAAAGCATAAGCCTATACTACATGCATATATGGCTGGTGGTAAAGCTCTCTGATTCTGATTTTGCATAAAGCTAGTTTTCCCTCTTACAAAGGAATAAATTTGTTTAACTATCATGGTGGTTGTTAAACATTGAGAATGGTTGATGACATCCTCAATCCCAATTAAAAGTACTCATTAAAAACCCAATAATATTAATTAGAAGTAACATGATGAGATTCACATGATATTCAAGTACTAGATACTCAAGATGTCCATAACGGGGACACGACTAATCATGATTAGTTTATACACTCTGCAGAGGTTTAGCACTTTTCCCCACAAGACTCGATCGCCTCCGTTTGGTTTCTCGCCTTTGCATGGTGTTTGAGAGACGGATGACCGAGACACGATCTTTCGTAAGCACTAGCTACTTACATGTGGGTAGACCGTACCAACCTACATCCCCTACATCAGCTAGCCTACCCGTAAGAGTTCGCACAACTTAGTCAACTATGCCAGAGCCCATAATGGCTTGTGGCTGCACACGGAAGTTTCTAGTTTGAATAATCTTATGATCCCTTTGAGCACAGGTGGCGGTCCGAAGAAATACAGCAAGTCCTGATAGAAACCAGGTGCCTCAATCCACCCGGATGTGTATTTAAGTTGCCACCTTAGATAAACCATTAATCAACAATCTCACATCATCATGGATATCACTCACCCAATCCACGTCTACTAGCATAGCATGGCATAATAAGCAAGCGTACAAGTAACTCCCAAGGTTTCATAAGTAAAAGCAGGTAATAGGTACTACCTCAATCTACTCCCCATCCCACAATTTAATTAGATCCTAATCATGCAAGTGTTTGAGGATTGATCTAATGCATAAAAACTGGGTAGTAGAAGAGATATGATCAAGTGTTACTTGCCTTTAGCGGCGATCCATGAAACCTAGAGACTCGAAGTAACAAGCGGCGCACTCCGGATGATCTAACGCAGAAAAACAACAAGCATACAATAAGTACTCATCTAATGCACAGGGAAATCTCGGATAGAAGATCTAACCAGAAAGTTCAATTTAAGAATCCTGGGTGCAAAAAGAATCGAATCAAATAAAGCACCGAAAGTTAAACGTCGAAAGAAAATGACTCGGTTCTAGCAATTTGAAACTAGGTCAAATTTTACAGTAGCAAAACTTTGTTTAAGTGGATTAGTCGGGCAGCGGTTTGAAAGCGAAACTCCAGGCGCTTGAATCACCTGATTCCGATAAGCGGCGAGAAGATAAACTGATTCGAAGATTGGATCGGAAATCGAAATCGGAAAATAACGGATTAAATCCGATTTAAAAGAAAAAGCGACGAGCGGTTAAGCGAGCGGACGTTCGTTAACGAAAACTAACCGCGACGCGTTCGTTAAAAGCGAACGGATCGGTGAACGTTCACTAATTAACTAAACCGAGAGAAAAAATAAACCGATCTAGGGTTCTTAAAAAAACCAAACAACGAAAAGAAAACCGGACGGTTTTGAAACAAAACCGGACCGGGGTGACTCGGTGGCTACCTCCGTGAGGTCGCCGGTGGGGCTCGGGGCTCCGGCGAATCGGGTGGGCTGCGAAGCGGCGTGGGGGTCGGCGCCTGGCGTCAGGCGTCATGAGGCGGCAAGCGGCTGACTCGGGCGGCGGAACTCGGGTGGCGGTGGGTGGGCGGGCGGCGTGGCGTGGCCGGACTCGATCGGCGGCGGCGGGACTCCTCCGGGGGAGCGCCTTGAGGAGGGGGCGCCGGGCGGCGGTTGGGCTGGGCCCTTGGCCCAGGCGGGCGTGGGGTTTTTTTTTAAACCGAAAACGAATTAAAATAAATCAAAATGAACTCCAAATTTAAAAAAATAAATTTTCCCCGACTCCTAAAAATGAGTCGAACAAAATGAACTTTAATACGGGGCAAAAATGCAAATTTTTAAAATACTCATTTTTTCCCTAAAGCAAATAAACCTCGAAAACCCAAAATTTGATTTATTTATTAAATCTTCATTTTTTCCTAAATTTTGGGAAAGTCATATTATTCCCTCTCTTATTTTTTACTGGAAAAATATTTGAAGATAAAATAAATAAATTCAAATGATCCTATTTTCAAAATTTGAGAAAACCCAAATATGAAAATAATGAAATCTCCAACTCTCTCCGAGGGTCCTTGAGTTGCGTGAAATTTCTAGGATCGACAAAATGCAAGAAAATATGATATGCATGATGACTTAATGTATAACATTCCAAATTGAAAATTTGGGATGTTACAATAACTGTGCCAAGTTAGAGCATACACCTCGGTGGGGGAATAGGACTGGTCATTTATCTCTGAATCCATCTCTGAGGAGCTATCGAGGCCCAGCAAGAGATCTGCTTCAACAGGTAGCACTGTCTGCTCTGAAGGCCTTGTTTTCACTCAAGATTTTTTCCTTCACCCACTCAAATGGCTGATTCACAGGAAGAGTAGTTTAATGTACAAACATTATCGACAAATGGAAATGTAATGAAGAAAAGGATGGGCAAGATATCATTCAAATATATGATGCCTGGTTAAACAGGATGACATTGCACATTTCACATATATTATGGCTGGCTAAAAGACACGAGACTGCATAATTCCCATATATGATATAGAAACTAAACATGTGGCACTACAGAACATGCCTAAACTAAGCAAATGACATATATGATGTAGAAAGTAGGCACTACAAGGCAACATATGCATGATATGACTAACATCATCATGCCAAGTTAGAGCAAACAGCTTGGGGGGTAAATAGGAGTGGTCAGCTGCGTCTGAATCCGCGTCAGAACAGATATCTTCCTCTGGATTACAATCTGGAGAGGGGTGAGGGTTTTCCATTGAACCCACCATGGAGCGATGTCTGCATGACATTGTATTGCCGCGCAAAACTCTTCTCTTTTTCTCCACCTGTTCAGCATGACTGTGTACAATATCTGACATGCATACGAAAAATATATAGTGAGATTATGTAAGGAGAGCATGCAGAAATCTAGAGTGATGGTAACAACCAGTGGATGGATTCAAAAATAATGATAGTAGGCTGATGATTGCTTTAATTTAATAAAAAGACAGATGATGATTGCTTTACTATTTGTTTCCCACCCAAGATGAACAACATAGGCATACCCTAGGTGAACCAGATATTAGACAGAGATACTATTCATTGCTACCTCGATATGTGCCCCACAACTAATTTAGAACTCAAGTTTGAACATTAATTTGGACCTGACTTGGAGTCTAAGAGGTGAACAGGATGATAAAGTAGCAGGTAATATTAAGCAATACATAACATAAGCAGAAACAAAAGAGTGTGACCTCTCTTGTGGACCCATGTACTCCTCAGGTTCATCTGCCGAGTTGATGATGGTGATGCCGTTGCGGTGTGTGCTGGCGGCAGGGAAGGAGATCTGAAGTGGCGAAAGACGGTCAGGAGTCATGATGTCTGGTTTGGTGGATGCTTCTGTTGATGCAGCGGCTCAGGTGAGGTGGACGACGTCTCGGCAGGAGCAGGACAAACCACACAAAGTTTTCTTCGAAACCTACTTGTAACTAAAGTAATTTTGTAAGGGCTCCTTTGGCTTGCATGATTCTAAAAACGCAGGGATAGGAAAAACACCGGAGTAGGATAGGAATGCACATGGGAAACAGAGCACTTGTAAACACTGGATTTCTGTCAACTTGGGTGTTTGGTTCACAGGAATTGGAAGAGCAGAGGAATGCAAATAAACATGGCCAAATTAAAGTGAAACCATATGAAAGCGTGTACAGTTAGAATGTTATTTTGCCACTAATGCACTTGGTCTTGTTTTCATGCAAAGGATTTTGAAAAGTAGGTCGGGGTGGATGTTTTGCTCCATTCCTTTCAACAAAATGCATGAATAATTGAATAGTAGAGTGCCATAGGAAATTTTCCTATTGCTATGTGTTTCCTTTGAATCAAAATAGCCCTAATGGATGGACATGAACGTAGAGTGATAAGTGATGTGACAAGTGTACAACCTCTTTTCCGTAGCCGTGTCGACCTCAGCATCATTGGGTTGGTCCCTGAAGAAGTTGAAGCAGAGGTGGCTGTTGGAGGTGTGGAGGAAGATCTGAGGAATCTGTAGACGACGTCCAGGGCACTACTCTATTGTGATGGATGGTTCCATCGTTGGAGCAGCTCCGGCGAGCCGTAAGATGCGAGGCTGAAGTAGTACAAGATAGACATCGTTAATCTCAAGTGGGATTCTAATAGCATCTCCAATAGATGATGTAAAATACATTACCAAAAAGTGATAGATGTAAAATTTACATCACCAAAAAACACATGACTACAACAAATGAGGTAAAAACTATTGACTCTGAACTTAACCGTCGAAACTGAAATATACTGTCGAATCTGAATGTTACCGTTGAAACTGAACACAATGGTTGCAAAGAGGCACTTCACATGTAGTTTAGGGAGGGCCTGCAGTTCATCTTGAACCTGCACTCCCTTAAGCCGCCAGCCACTACTGGCCGAACCACCGGCCCCCTCCGCCCGCGGCCGAGCGCCGCCTCGCTGCCCCGAAACCACTCCCCACCACTGGTCCACCGCCGCCCCGGCCAGCCCTCTAGGCCCACCCGCGCCGAGCTTTTTCTCCGGCGATCCCCATGCCACCGCCCACCACCACCGCCGGCGACCACCGCCCCAGCCTAAACCCTAAGATAGTTAGTGGGGTACCTCTCCGGCGAGCCCCCCTCCCTGCTGTGGGTGGTTCTTCCTTAACTGCGGCGAGGCCCCCCCCCCACCCACTGAAAATCGACTGACCCAAAAGTCGATTCGATCGGCAAGTGTAGTTAAATCGGAGTAGAGTAGCAGCGCGAGCGAGCGAGCGAGAGCCGGAGCAGCAGCAGCAGAACCGGCTGGTATGGACGCCGCCGCCGAAGGGGCCTTGCACTAGGGGAGATCCGCCATGGAGATGTTGCCAGCGGCGCCGGCGTCGAGGTAGCCGTGCCATGGGGGTGCGGGATGGAGCACCGTCGCTGTCGGGAGGTCAAGTTAAGGAGAAGGTGCGATGCAATGAGTGTACAACCTCTTTGGTGGCGCCGAGTAGGCCTCGGCTTCATCCGAGGAGTCGGTGAGGATGTTGTGGTTCCGGTGGAGCAGGTTAAGGCGGCGCTGTGGGGATGGAGCAGCCGCGATAGATGAGGCAATCGTCGGAGCAACTCCTTGGAGTGGAGGACAGGGTGGCTGAACCGGCGGGACGACGAGATTGATGACGGATCCTCATCCGAGGAGGTGGATGAGGGACGTCGAGCTGTTGCGGTGGACGTCGTCGTCGGGGAAGAGGCTCCGGCTGGGCAGCGGTGAGGTGGCGGCCGGAGGAGGGTGGGGTTTCGCGGCTGGAGCAGAGAGGTTATGGCGGCCTGAGATTTCGAATGGCGAAAAGGAGGCGATGGGGGGGGGACCATGACTTAGGGACGGGCTTGTCCAAAATGTAGGGTGTGTTACAAAAGTACCCCCACTGATTTGAACTAGCGGCCCTTTCGGCTCAGGGTTAGAAGGGGGATTTTGCGTGTCGGGATTTGGCAGCTGGAGGGAGTTTTGGCACGCGTTGTAATTTCGGGATAGCATGGCGCGGGTTGTGAAGGTGCGTGTTTTGGGAGCACGATATCTGAATTTTTGGGATATAACAAGGCGCAGGTTGAATTTTAGGGACAAGCCTAACGTGCAATATTGTACTTGTACGTACCAAGTCAATTCACACTTCCCTCAACGAAAAAACTAAAATAATAAAACTATTGACACCACACAAAGAGAGAGTCTTGTCCCGTTTTACTATACAAATGCTATTCAAGCTATGAATCCATGTTATGTCCAATTAAATTTTTTGCTGGCTGTATAGTGCATGTAACCTACTCATACCAATATTTTAGTGCATTCCAAATGTCTATACTGCTGCTGCAATTCGAAATAAATTTAAATTTGTTTCTCTATTTGAATAAGAATCTACAATTATGATTGTTGCCAACTTCAACCATCATTCGTGTATTACCTTAACAACACACCACATGATTACTATAGAGATAGATATGAACTATGTGTACTATATGAACTCGAATTCAATTTTTTGAATACACTTGATGTTGATTCCAAATAATAGTACATTTGATGTAGTAACTAGACATTCATAATCTAAACCATGTTCCATATGTACACCGTGTTTATCACACAAAGTATAGTGCCCCGCACCCTACATTATGATAAGTATTTAGTCCTGAGCTACAAAAGCCACACATTATCCCAAATTATAATCAATGGTCTATATATTGTATGTAGTACTAACAAGATGCCCATGCATTGCACGGAACATCAAGATGATCGAGGGGAGGCCTTATTTGCAAATGTGGAGAGGGGTGTGGGTGTCTTTTTTCAAAATTGCCATAGTTACCTTCCTATCTGTCAGATATAAATCAGACGGCCTATAATTCAGGATGGCAGGCACACCATCATCAACAACTCTGTTTTTTATAAGATTAGAGATAAAATATATTATATGCAGTATAACATGTTCATAACCACACCATGTGTATCACCGTTATATATATTCACGCATGCGTCGGTTTAAAACACTATGATAAATTCTTCAAATATCCGAATTCACTTTTTATAATGAATTATGATCTCTATTCGTCTTTTACACCCACACAATCCTCTTATCTTTGTAGCTAGTGCTAACTTTCTCTCGTGCATGCACATGCCCGCATCCTTCTCACCCTCCCTCAGCATTCTCTAGCTCCATCGTGCAAATTCATGTTTTCACTTTAGGTTGCTCACCCACGGTGTGTGTAGGCCCCCCAGCTCCTTCTTTACGTCACACATCGATTGATATGCCCCTCTAGCCAGGTGTGCCTACCACAAACACAAGCTTTCCCTCTTCTCTTCTCACTGTCCATGCCTCATTCCCGCCCCTCTTTTCATCGATCTCGTACTCGCACATTCCTTCCCCCTCGATGTAGTATGCCTCTCGCACCACCTCCTAGCTGCATCCCTCTCTCTCTATCCTTCTCTCCGGGCCTTATTTGCTTCTAACACATACATGCATGTATACCGATCGATCTCCTTACATATACCTAGGTCGAATTTAAGTATTTTCCCCACCCATCGATCGACGTACCTCACAAGTTATGTCTCTTATTTCTCCGACAAAGAACGATTGATCTTCATATGTAGTTACGAATGCTTACCACAGCCATATCGTCCCCCCTCATCCTTCGTGCATGCCTCCTGACCCGTCATCACACTTGCGTGCCGCAGACGACAGGCATCCCCTCTCTTATTGATATTGTAGGCGTGCCCTCCGTTTGTCTAGCAAGCCTCTGCCACCATTTGTTAGAAGCAACTCCGCCACCAAACCCTCCGATAATCTAGCTCTGTCTCTCTCCCAACCTTATTCCTCTCCTACACATATGCATGGATGTCGATCAATCTCCCTCAATACATAAGGTAGGTCTCTCTCCTCCTCCACACATATACCAGCCATTGTACCTCTATAGTTAATTAGGTCTATCCCCCACACCCTCCCACACACTGGTAGTTGAGCGCTGTACGTAGGTATCCATGCCACAGAGACAAACTGCACCTGTCCCCTCTCACATTCCAGTAGGCCAGCCGCACTATATCTTTGACGTGGGGATACACAAATTCGATGGCACTCTTTATCAATCGCGCATGCGCGCACACACACATCATCCCTCTCTTCGATTCTATGGATACCTCAGCCAATGATACCTCCACTCTCTTCTCGTGGATCGCCCCCTATATATATATATATCATATATCCAGGCCTCTATTTCACACACATTGCGTATGTTACATTTTTTGATTGAAATATCATCGACACATATTCCCTGTCTATCTCTCACGCCCCCCCAAAAGACTCATGAACCCACACACTATATCTCTCTGCGTTTGTATCTCTCTCACACAACCCCACGTAGGTGGTGTACGTACATGAAGAGAATAGGTGCACGTACTCACGCTTCGTGCCCAGCCACACCCGCGCGGGTACACGGTGGAGCTCATTTCTGTATGAAATGGCAGCCCACATGCTAATTTGAGCGCATGTAGTGGTTGTTTACTTACGGAGGTCGTGTACCACGCATGCATGAAATAAAGTTCGACTTGATGCGTTGGCGCATTATTTTTAAATAAAGTTATATCTCTCAATGGCACGTACACAGAATATAAAATGATTTTTATGGAGAAAAAGGTAGTCCGCTCCACTATATACAATGGAGCCTGCCTACCGGGGTTTGTCTCTCTTCAGAGTATCTCACACAAGGTGGTGGTGGCCTCTCTCTCTCTCTCTCACCGTTGGTCACTGATCCGGCCGCATCCTGTCCGCCGGCGGAAAGGGAGGATGTGCATCGTTTCTCCGTTTGACGGCGCCCAGGCAGCACATCCTGATCTGCGGTACCCGTCGTTCTTATTGACGAAGCTCCGGCGCAGTAGGGCCTACACCACTTGCTCGCTGCCGTGGTATGGGAAGATCCCGCCCGCCGCCGCTCTCCTAATTACATCCCGAGGACCCCCAGGTATCCCCTTCGGCCTTGCTCCGCTGCCCGTCTGCCCACGTCGCTGCATGTGAAAATCTTGCATGTGGATCTTCCATAGTTCTTTGCCCAAAACGTAGCTCATCCGGCGTACTTTCCATATTGCAATCTCGTCCTCACACCGTTTTCGACAAACACAACCGTGTTGTTATCTTCCCTTATGACATGGTATGTGCTTCTTTTTTGTCGTCGTATGTGTCATCAACTGTTATTGGCCAGTAATTGTTTCCTTTCTACCTCTTTTTTGCAAACAGGTCTATCCATTTCACCTCGTTGCTATTGCGACCTTTTGGTGAACTGCACAAATCACTTTTTCTTAAGAGTGTTTTGTGCAGTTGTACTAAAATGTCACATTTTAGTGCGACTGCACAAAGGTAGATTGGTTTTGCTCTATCCTCCTCATCGAACTCTGAGCCTAATCTTCTCCAACTATTTTCTTAATCTTCTCCAACTAGTTAGTCTTAAGAGAGAATGCAAAGGTGACCGTTCTATTTGTGTGTTTATTGTTTCATCTAAAGTCCTCTGTTATTGTAATCACACTTAATATCTTTGGAACAGGGACGCTCAGCTCTATTTTAGTGGAACTGCACAAAATGATCGGAATGTTGCATGCTCCAGACAGCTACTTTTTTTCCCAACATGCCTTGTTGATTTAGACCGAGCGGGGAGGGGGGGGGGGGAGTTGCTGCCGATGAAAGCATGGATCAATTTTAATTTAACACCTTCTCACAACTTTGTCTTCAGTTGTGATGTAAATATTAGCTCTGATCTGCTAATCATTGAGATGCATTAGCAAGGAAGTTAGTTTTTATTTTTTTCGAAGAGCATGGATGGCAAGACATACGAAACAAAAGCTGAAAGCTTCGAGCATTGTACAATTTCATGTCATTTGGAAAATTATTTGTATAGTACGTCAATTATGTAAACATATACTGGAAGCTTGATAGCATTGCTAGAAGCCTCTTCAGCATCCGGTTCCATGTGCCATGCACAAAATTATACTCCCTCCGTTCCTAAATATTTGTCTTTTTAGAAATTTCAAATGGACATACTTTAGAGTGTAGATTCACTCATTTTTCTTTGTATGTAGTCACTCATTGAAATCTCTAGAAAGACAAATACTCCGTAGTATTTAAGAACGGAGGAAGTAGTGCACAACCTCATGGGTGACTCAGCCCGGTCGTTGCGCCGCACTAATAGTGAGTAATGAGCAGTCAAATCATAAGCCCCTCCTTTCCCACTGTAAGTTGCTCGGAAAAGCAACCATCAATACACTCTTCTTTGAATCCACTCATACTACTCCCTCCGTCACTATTTATAGATCGCGCTTCAACAATCTCTGGGACCAAGGCGACCAGCGATCGGCCTGAAAAATAGCATTTGTAGTTATAGCATGGCGTCTATTACTAGAGGAAATAATGCGTACACACATGCATGTAGTGCTTCCACCCTGGGTACACATGCATGCACTTACTCCACTCCACGTACACACTTAGTACATCGAGAGAAAATTGTGGACTTGATTGCGGTTACCATGCCCTAATTAATTGACCATTAAACCAAGCACGTCTAAAGTCTCTCTGGTGGTGGAAATGCATGGAGAGAAATGCATGAGAATGAAGCACACCTTGTAAACTATGATGGAGGTAGGAGTAGTATGAAGGTGCAAAACCAAGTACGCGTATGGCCAGTCGGTCAACACACTTCCTCTTGGCATATCACTGACATGTGGGACCGGAGTGTGAGCAAATCAATCTCAATTGACGGCAAAATGGCCAACCCGCCGTTCCTTGAGAAAGACGAGGAGCGAGAACACACAGACGGGCTCGCACGGAGGCGAAGATATATTCGAGCATGGTTGATCGATATCATCATCACATGTTTGATGTTTTTAATACTACTATTGGGCTACCGTTTTCCACACTTCTCCTGAATAAATGTGTACTTTATCAGAGATTAAAATAAAATAAGAGTACAGACGCTCCACCATGCGGTTCTAGTAGTAGTACTACTCGTACTACTAAACCTTGCGCTTGGTTCTTCGCCTCTTCGTGAAGTCGAACAATGATGGTACTATAGTGTATGCCTTTGGCAATCTGACACCAAATGAACTATTGCATGCCCACCGCCTGGGCGAGGGTAGGTTGCATTAGTCAAAAGCTTCTCCTTGTCCTGCGAGCCACTAGGCTTGAGGTAGACGGAGTGGGCGTATGCGAGCTTCACCTTGTCCTGCAAGCTTCTCCTCTATTTGCAAGTTGACGTGACACACCAAAAAGTAGTGCTAGTCCATACTCCCTCCTTTCCGGTTAATATGGTTTAATCTTTTTTGCAGGTAAATGAGAGAGCTTTATTCATATATAAGCATTCTTAGGAAGATCAACCAAGAGACTGGTCACTAGGAAGCGAGGTACCCCGCAAAAAAAGAAGAAGGAAGCGAGGTGTTTCATCAAGCCAGCTCTCGGTCACAATCAAAGTGCAGCAAGCACGGTTCGCACAAAGATGCGCCACAAGGTTTGCTGACCTGTTTACATGCTGAATAACAAAAAAGAGAAAATTTTACTGAGCGCTCCTATTTGTAATAGGATATGAGCCAGAATTAAGCGAGAATTATGGCGAGTGTTCCATGCAATCAACTTCCATTATCACATGCGAGAACTCTCGAAGAGAACAAAATGTGTTGAAGATTGCTTTATGACATTTTAAAATAAAATAAGAGTGCAAACGTGTAAGTGCATCTAGTGCCCCTTAGTGATTTTGGTGTATTGAAGACTTATAGGTTAAGGGACTAATGTGTTTATGAGTGTACACAGGTCTATAAGTCTATGAGGAGTTTGATATTTATAGAGAAAGTCGACCCTAAAAATGAAGTTCTTATTTGAAGACTTTGATATTCAAGACTTTCAAGACTTTGAAAGTGAAGAAATTGGTGTGACCTTGAAGACTTGGTATTCATTTGAGGAACATGAAGCGTGAAGACTTTTGTTTTCGTAGTTTCGTTTTCTCTTTCTTGATTCATAGGAAACACCGTACTGTCAAAGGGGGTCGAGGAAATACTAAGGAAAAATTTCCATGTGATGCTCAACTCAAAATCCTACACCTACCTTCGAGTGAAGCCATTGGAAATCTCATACGATTCGATCAATTTCTTGATGTGAGAGGCGAAGTTCTTACGCTTTCGTGAGAATTTGTTCTGGCGAGGAGTTAGAAATTCGCCCGGTCTGGATTGCCTACACAGTGAGGAACATGATAGCTCTGAGGAATTTGAGAGTCAAATTTCCGACCGTTGCTGTGCTGCGCGCCAGCTGTCTCAAAATATCTTATCGACCTAACGGTCATATCATTGAAGGGCATTTATGCCTTATCATGTCGGGCTGCTCCCTAGGCTATAAATAGCCGCCCCCTACAACCACTAGCTGGTTGGATGCTCGAGAGAACTTGACACTTGTCATTTGAGAGCGATCCATCCTCCAGGGACTTTGAGCGAAAATCATCGAGTGAGGAAAAACCCAAAACCAAACCCTACAAACCCAAAGTGATTGAGCATCACTGAAGAGATTGATCCTGCGTGGATCCGGCGCTTGTTACCTTTGAAGATCTGTGCTTCTTCCAGACGGCTAGGCGTCATGGTCTAGAGCATCCAAGAGGAATTGTGGATTGCCGAGTGACCGAGTCTGTGAAGGTTTGGAAGTCGCCTGAAGACTTACCACAAGTGATTGGACGAGGTCTATGTGACCTTAGTTCAAGGAGAATACGGTGAGGACTTGGTGTCCTCACCGTGCTTTCAATGACTGGGTGTCCGGACTGTGAGTCCTCGAGTTTAAATACTCGGCCCGCTCCAACCAGACGTACAACCCAGGGCAGTTGGAACTGGTCTACCAAATCATTGTATTCACCAACCTAATCTGGTTCTATTTCCTCAACTCTTTCATTTCCTCATTCTTGTGTTGAGTGTTCGTTCATATCTGTGTTTGAAGACTTTGGTCAAGACTTTCTCAATTTCACGAGTTCAATTTCTTGATTGCTTTGTCTTCATCTTGTGCTATCATGTGTTTACGCTTTCTCGTACTCTTTGATTGTCTTCATTTCATCATGATGACCATGCCCGCATTCTCTTATGCTTACTTTGAGTACTTATTCCGCTGCAAGTAGTTCTTCACTTAGGAATTTCCTCGCTTGACAAATTCCTCATTGAAGAATTCATAAAAATCGCCTATTCACCCCTCTAGTCGATATAACGCACTTTCAATTGGTATCGAGCAAGGTACTCCGTTGTTACGTGTGATTTTAGTTTAACCACACGGAGTTTTAGTTATGTCGACCGCAGGTATGATCAAGGTTTCATTTGGGTGTCCTACCTTTGATGGGACGGACTACCCCTCTTTGGAAGAACAAGATGCGAATGCATCTTGAGGCAATTGACAACGATCTACGGTATGTTGTGGAAAATGGTGTTCCCTCTGTCTCACCCTCCTTTGAGCGCTGCCGATGCGAAGAGATTCAAGCAACTCGATTCTCAAGCGAAGAATATCATATGTGGCCATCTGAGCAAAGGACAATATGGAAGAGTGAGTGCTTTGGAAACTGCTAAGCTCATCTGGGACAGGCTGACCAAAGTAAATGAAGGAGTCTCAACTCAGCGTGACTCTCGATTTGATGTTCTTTGAAATCTCTTCAACCGCTTTAAAAGACTCGACAATGAAAATGTTCAACAAACCTTCGATCGCCTCACTGACATCTCAAATGAGCTTCAAGCTCTTGGCGCCACTGACATCACCGACCATGAGGTGGTGAAGAAATTGTTAAGATCGCTTGATTCCTCATTTGATACTCTGGCACTGATGATACAAGAGCGTGCTGACTACAAGTCACTTGATCCGGTGGTATCCTCGAGAGGCTAAATACTCATGAGTTCGACTTCTTTGAAAGAGAGATCTCTATGGTTCTAGCTATGGAAAATCGCGTGCCACGAAGGCCAAGGCTGTATGCGAATCTGATTGTGAAGACTCGTAGTAGCCTTGGAGATCTGAAGAATTGAGCTAGGAGCTAGCACTTTGCTCGTGAAGAAATTCCGAAGTTCTCAAGACGTGGTCGCTTTGGAAAATCCTCAAGGAGCGGTGATTCCTCATCCGATGACTATAAGAGAAGACTATGCCACAAATGCAAGAAACCTGGTCACTACATTCAAGATTGTCCTCGTGGGAAAAGGAATTAAAGAAGAAGAAATACAAGGATTACAGTTACGATGGCGCTAAGAAGAAGAAGAAATCGTCAAATCTTCATCATCAAAATCCTCAAAGTCTTCTTCTCACAAGAAGAGCAGCTACAAGAAGGCTCGGGCATTCATTGGCAAGGAAATGGACTCTGAAGCTGAATCGAGGAACATGAGGAAGAGGAGGCATCGGAAGAATCCGAGTGCAGTGTGGCGAGTTTGGCTCTACGCCATCGCTTTCGTCGGCAAGTCCATCTTCTACTCAAGAAAATGACCTCACCAACAAAGCTGATGAAGATAGTGATGACTACGCTCCCACCTATTGCTTCATGGAAAAGGGTGCCAAGGTACTCAAATATACCTCCTCTGAATCTAGTGAAAATGAATCTGATGAAGATCTCAAGCCCAGCTACTCAGCTACTCAAAACTTGCTAAGATTGTTGTAAAACAACAAAGGGCTTTTGAAAAGGTTCAAAACATGCTAGACAAAAGTGATGATATGTTGGGTGAAGAAATGGATCGCACTAAAGCCACGGATGAAAATCTTCAGAGACTTGATCTAGGCTTGACAATCTTCAAGGTCATCATAACACTCTCTTATCTGATCATGAGAAACTTTCTTATGAATTTCTTCAAAGAAAGCAAGCTCTTGAGAAGCTAAGAGTGAGTTATGAAGATCTTCAGAAGGAGTGCGATTCATTGCTAGCTCAACAAATCAGCGCTTCTCAGGAAGAATTTGTTCCTCCATGCTTAAAGTGCATTGAACGTGAATACGCTAATTCTTACAGAATGTTCAAATGCTTCAACTGTTACAAATTCTTCACCTGCTCCTGCTATCACTAATTCCTCATCTGAGGACATTGCTAGTATCACTGACGATGCAGGGCTGAATGGTGAAGTATTTGCTAGATATGTTGGCACTAACTGCAGGAACGGTTCCCCTATGAAGAAAATCTGGGTTCCCAATAAGTGCCTTGAAAGTCTTCAGGTGAATGTCCTCATGACACCACACATGAAGAATAGGAACCCCAGATCAAACTCTTCATATGGACCAAATTCTTCATATGGATCCACGTCCTCATACGGACCAAATTCCTCACATGGATCAAAGTCCTCATATGATTATCATCGTGCTAACAACTCTATTTCTCAGGGTAGAGCTAAGGACTATGAATATGTGCATTATTCTTCAAACCGATATGTTCATAAGTCCTCGAAGAATTTCTCTGCTTATTCATATGCTTACCCTAACCACTCTTATGTGAAACGAAATGGTTTGCCCTCTATGCCACCATTCTCATATGGAGCTCGTAGAGTGATGAACTCTTTGCCACCCCTTCAGATGTGGGTGGTGAAGAAAAGAAACTAATCTCTTCTGCAGGGTCAGGCCTCCAGACGTGCTTTAACGTCTGAAGAATTTGCTGGGGCACGACAAAAATGCACGAAAAGGGCCTTGAGGCTAATCATGAAGAAATGAACTTTCATTTCACACGTCCTCATCTTGCTTATACATTATCTTGCCGGATGAAATTCATCTGATGAAATTGATATCATATTCTTCACCGATGAAGTATATGAGATCGTAAGTTGCACTAATTCATCTGCAGGATGATCAACCCAAAGCCAATGAGTGGGTCCTCGATAGTGGATGTACAAATCACATGATGGTGACAAGAATCTATTGATGGATGCTCCCTTATCACCATCACATCTGAAGCATATCATCTTTCTTGACAAAGGCAAAAGTCGGTATTGGGTCTTGGTAAGGTTGCGATCTCTAAGGACATACACATGGACAAAGTCATGCTTGTTGAGTCCTTAGGATACAACCTCATGTCGATCTCAATGCTTTGTGATCTTGATATGGTTGTTGTCTTTGGCAAGTATCGTTGTGTTGTGATCATGGAAGGTGACAATTCCAAAGTCTTGAAGGCTTTAGGAGAGGAGACTAGTATATTGTTGACTTCTCTCTGGGACCACAACCAGCCGTGTGTCTACTTGCAAAAGCTTGAGAAGGCTGGCTATGGCATCGACGACTTGGTCACGCAGGCATGAGGAATTTACTGCACGCTTGCGAAGAAGAAGCATGTCATTGGCATTGAGAATGTCAAATTCCTCAAGGATCACTTGTGTGGAGCACCGTGAAGCTGGAAAAATGACCAAGGCCAAGCATCCAACGAAGACTATCATGACCACTACTCGTCCATTGAATTGCTTCACATGGACCTCTTTGGTCCTAATCATTACTCAAAGTCACTAATGATGCATCTCTATATGGCTTTGTTATTGTTGATGATTACTCTCGTTACACATGGGTACACATTGTTGCCCACAAACATGAAGTGCGTGAAGTCTTCAAGCGATTTTCCTCGAGGGCTTCAACCAACTTTGGTGTGCGGATCGAGGCACGTCGGGAGTGACAATGGGCTGAGTTCAAGAATTCCGGTCTTGATGACTATCTTGATGAACTTGGTATTACTCATGAGTTATCTTCTCCCTATACTCCTCAGCAAAATGGCGTCGTGGAGCGCAAGAACATAACTCTTGTTGAGATGGCTCGCACTATGCTTGATGAATACAAAACGCCTCATCATTTTTGGATTGATGCAATTGATACCGCGTGCCACATCATCAACAGAATATATCTTCACAAATTCTTCAAGAAGACTGCCTATGAACTCCTCACTGACAAGAAACCCAATGTGAGTTATTTCAAAGTCTTGATTGCTAAATGCTGGGATTAGAGATCCTCATCACAATGCTAAATTTGCACCGAAAGCACATGAAGGTTTTATGCTTGGTTACGGAAAGGACTCGCACACCTACGGGGTCTTCAACATCGCTCTTCACAAGATTGTTGAAAGCTGTAGATGTCTTGATTCGATGAAACTAATGGCTCGCAAAGAGAGCACCTACCTTGTGCGATAGATGAACCAGCACCTGAGGAATCTATCAAGTTCAAGGCAACTGAGGATGTCATTCCTACTGAAGAATTTGCTGAAGAATTCATTCCTGAACGCGAAGAATGTCGAGCTGATGCACCTGAAGATAATGCTGAAGAAAATGGTGCTGAAGAAAATGCTGATCAAATTCCTCAACGACAACCAGCTCATCCTCGCGTTGCAAAAGAATTGCAAGTTGACAAGATCATCGATGACATTGAAGCACCAGGTCCTCTCACGCTCAAAAGCTTCACATTTATCTAACTTTTGTGGGCACTATGCTTTTGTCTCTATCACAGAGCCCACTAAGGTAGATGAAGCATTTCTGGAGCCTGAGTGGATTCAGGCCATGCAAGATGTCTGGGAACTGGTCAAACGTCCAGATCCTCGCAAGCATAATATCATTGGCACAAAGTGGATCTACCGCAACAAGCAAGATGAAAATGACCTCGTGGTGAGGAATAAGGCACGACTTGTAGCTCAAGGCTACACACAGGTTGAAGGAATTGATTTCGATGAAACTTTTGCACCTGTTGCTAGACTTGAGGCTATTTGCATATTACTTGCTTATGCTAACCATCATAATATCACTTTATATCAAATGGATGTGAAAAGTGCATTCCTCAATGGTAAGCTTGAGGAAGAAGTATATGTTGCGCAACCCCGTGTTTTGAAGATCCAAAGAATCTCGACAAAGTCTTGAGACTCAACAAGGCCCTCTATGGCCTCAAACAGGCCCCACAGGCGTGGTATGATACATTGAAGGAATTCTTCGTGAAGAATGGCTTCACACCAGTTCACTCGACCCTACTCTCTTTACTAAATCATATGATGGTGAACTGTTTGTGTGCCAAATATATGTTGATGATATTATCTTTGGCTGTCTTGACCAACGTTATAGTGATGAATTTGCCTATATGATGAGTGAAGAATATCAAATGTCTATGATGGGAGAATTGAAATTCTTTTAGGTCTTCAAATTAAATCAATAACACAATGGCATATTCATATCTCAGGAGAAATACCTCAAATATGTCCTGAAGAAATTCGGCATGCAAGATTGCAAAGGCGTCAAAATTCCTATGCCCACAAATGGCCATCTATGCACTGATGAAAATGGTATTGACTTTGATCACAAGGTATACCGCTCCATGATTGGTTCTCTATTGTACTTATGTGCATCTAGGCCAGATATAATGCTTAGTGTTTGCATGTGTGCCCGATTTCAAGCTACACCGAAGGAATCACACCATAAAGGTCGTGAAGCATATTCTTCGATATCTGGCTCACACACCAACACTAGGATTATGGTACCCCAATGGCTCAACTTTTGATCTCATTGGATATTCTGACTCTGACTATGCTGGTGATCGTGTGTACCGCAAGTCAACATCTGGCACTTGTCATTTCCTCGGACGATCTTTGGTTCTGTTGGTCCTCGAAGAAACAGAACTGCGTATCACTGTCTACTGCGGAAGCTGAATACATTGCTGCTGGCTCTTGTTGTGCTCAATTGCTGTGGATGAAGCAAACTCTCAAGGACTACGGCATCAACGTGAAGAATGTGCCTCTCTACTATGACAATGAGAGTGCCATCAAGATTGCTCACAACCCGATTCAGCACTCAAAGACAAAGCACATTCAGATTCGTCATCATTTTCTTCGTGATCATGTGTTGAAGGGCGACATCTCCATCGAAAGCATGTGAAGACTGAAGAACAGCTAGGCGATATCTTCACAAAGCCCTTGGATGAGAAGAGATTTAGCAAGTTGCGGTGTGAGCTAAATGTCTTAGAATCTTGAATGTTCTTTGAAAAGGACACACATCCCGACACTTATGCAAAATTGATGACTTAGATGTGCAACACATGAAGAAAGCGTTTTCTTCAATCAATGAAGAATAACACTCTAAGTGTGAAGAAGTTAATGAAGAATTTGATTCTCAGAACCCTACGATAATTGTACGCGGTGTCTGAAATCATCATTCTTATACGGTGGGTCACGCCACCACCAAAGTTGAAAATCTTCAATTTGAGTTTTTCATCAGTTTTGAAATTCTTTAGTTTTTCAAATTCTTCAACTTTGCAAAATCTTCAATGTTTCCGTTGTATTTCTTCATTGACTATATATATATATGGGTCTATGTCTTCTACAGCATTCACTTATGGCTATTTCTTCAAGTTGCTTTTTCTGCTAAGTGAATGTGATCGGACCCTTCCCCCTCTATGCTATACTCAACCCAATCTATTCACAAATTCTTCATGTGCGTTCTATTTGAAACTCGTTCAAAATCTTCACTTTGTGTCCTTGTCGGTGAAGAAATTGCGAACGGAACTTTTAACTTATCTTATCCAAATTTTCGGCTTTGCCGCTCAAACCGTTCCGCATCCCACGATAAACTTATCTATTCACCCACGATCTAACACATTCTCCACTTTTCAGTACGTGGGTGACACATGTCAAGCGAATGAGAAGGGTCAGGGGCACATTCGTCCAAAATCTTGATGACGGTTTTTCCGTGGCTATATATACCCCTCTCCCTTCCTCACTTCCTTTACTCCGCTCGACCGCTCTCTCTCGCCGAGCTTCTCAAACCCTAAGCGCCCGCTACTCCATCGTCAGCCGGTGAGGAAGAGCTTCTTGCCTCGACCTCGTCGCCCGTCGTACTCAGCGCCCGACCCGGAAATCTTCACTCCGCGCCGCCGTAGCTGTCTTCCTCCGCCGAGTTAGAGGCGTGGGAGATCTGAACCAGCGAACTTCTAATCTACACTTCTTAAGTCGTCGTGTTCTTCAGTTCGGGTAATTAAAAGTTACTTTTATTACTCGCTTTGATTCTCAAACCTTCCTGAAAATCTTCAAAGGTGTTTATTCTTCAAATCTTCACACATATGAACACCTCAAAAGAAATATGCTATTGATTCGTTTCTCTAAGCAATGATTTTTCTTAAAGATTCCTCAATTGTGTGGATCCTCGATCTATACAACTCTGGAACCTAAGACAAAGATCGCTTAGTGAAATTCTTCAAGGCTCATCTGGTCAAATTCCTCAAACTTGTTCTTTTGACAAACCTTACGAGAGCATATGACCTCTCCAAATTCCTCGCAACTATACTCTGTTCACGGTACTCATGTCCGTTCTTTGAATCACTAGGTTCTCATCAACTTAACTCATTTGCAGCATTCCTCGAAGAAAAGTTGCATACTTCTTCAGAGAATTCGGTTGTTCAAATTCCTCAGCTGAAGAATATGGCAGAAGGAAAGAAGCCACAGAAAGGAGGAAAGAGGCCTTAGGTCATGACTGCTTTCGAGATACCTGAGGACATCTATGCTGATTATTGCACACCTGATGAAGCCAAGTTTGGCAAGGAAAACAAAAATCAGCGCAAGGTGCGCATTCAGAGGATTGAAAGGAGATGGGCAAGGGAATGGAGGGAGTACAGATATGTTACTCCAAAGTACATGAAGAAATTCAGACCGAATCCTCCATGCCCAAGAGCTCCATTGGCACCTGGCCAAGAAGCTGACCCCACCAGCATCAAGCGTGGTGAGGACTTTCCTGAAGAATGGGCCAAGCGCCAAGCCAAGTTGGCAAGACATGCCAAGGAGGGAGTGAGGAAATTTAATGAGGACTCTGCTACTGCAGCTGTCACTGAGGTCTCTGCCAAGCCAAGAAAATCTATGGCAAAGAAGCCCGCACACAAGCCAAGTGCTTCAACAGCAATGCCCTCACGGCCAGAATCTTCAATGCCCTCACGGCCAGTTCCTCATGCTGCTCCTGCTCCTCCCAAATCCTCAGCTCCTACAAAGTCCTCAGCAGCTCCTCCAAAGTCCTCAGCACCTGTGCATCTGGCCACGTGTCAAAGGACTGCAGGCATCTCAATTGCCTCTGGTGTCTCAACAAGTTCCTCAGTTGCGCCAAATTCTCCATCTGGCCCAACTCAGCTGAAGACTAAGGCAACAGCTGGACGAGGTCCTCGGCCAAGTCCCAAGAAGAAACAGGTCGCCTTCCAAGAGCCACCTGAAGATGATGAGGCTGATGATGATGAACTTGCAGAAATCATCAGAGACCGGCAAGTCAGGGCCGCTAGAGCCAAAGGCACACCTGTGCCATTGCTGTTGGATCCAAGAGCGATCCTAGACTACATTGATCTCTGGCACAAGGAGGCGAAACCCTGAGATCTGACTGGGAATCGAACGAAACGACGGGGAAAAAGACCCTGGCCCTTGGGCTAAACGCCCGCGTTGGACATGCCCTTATTAGAGCAAAAAGCGGTTCGGTCATAGACAGTAGCGATACACTTGAACACTGCGATCCTAGTGGTAGTGGACAGATTTCAGATTGTTTGCAGTGGGTCTATTACACCATTGTTTTTTTTGAGAGAGAAATTCTTAATTCAAATTACGAATCAGTACAAAGTAGTTGATTCTTACAAGCACACTGAAACGCACACAAAGGACCGTGAACACCTAGAGTACCCTAAGACAACCATAACAAAAGAAGATCTCCGGAGCCCAGTGTCATCATTCCTGAATCTTGAGAGAACACACCTATGCCTGATTTTCATCTGACACCTGGACAAAGTCACATGCTGACACATTTCATCAGTGAAGAGAAATGGAAGTTTGAAAAGGCTAGAAAGATCAAGAAAGCTCAATTCAGGAAGGAGAAGTTCCTGAAGAACAACGTTGTCGGAATGACACCTGAGGAACTTCTCAAGGTCCAGACTGAAATCCAAGCCCTCAGCAAAAACTTTGATGCTTATTATGCTGATTGGCAAGGAGCCAAAAGTCAGATTAAATCAACTCGACGAAGAAGTTCACCAATGTTGCAGCCCCAACGCAATAAGAAATTCCTCGAGCTAGAGCCTCTGCCACTATTTGAAGAACATGCCAAAGATCTTGATAAAGTTCAGGCTGCTGAAGAAAATGCGAGTTCCAGGGCTGGTGACTCCATTCCAGCCGCTGAAGAAATTGCCAGGGCATCCACTAGTGGTGCGCCTAAAGAAACCGAAGAAGTCAGGGCAACTGCATCACTTGCGCCTGAGGAAATTCAACCAGATTCCTCAGCTCCTCCCGCGCCTACACCAACTCCAATCCTTCCATCTGCATCTGATGTGAAGAAGACCAAGAGGCTGAGCGAGCTGCGATGAAGAAAAGGAAAGCATCGGCTACTTCAAATTCTTGACCGAAGAAAATGAAGCCTATGACAAGCTCTTTTGAAAATCCAATCGATGCTTTGTTCCAATTTCCTCCATTCCATCAAAGGACCTTGTTCCTTTTGGTGAAGAGTATGAGATCCCAAGCGGATCGATGGAGAAAATCATTCTGCTGCTTCGTCGGAAGCAGATAGATGAAGAATTTGAAGTGGATGCAATCCCTTCAACACCAATCATTCCTCGCCTATGCCTCGGTTCACGGTGAAGAGGTGGCGTTGAAGAAATTGAAGAAGATGTGGATATTGGAAGCACAACACCTGTGATGAACGATGACTTTTGGGAAAGTCAGCATCCCAATTCTCCACTCTTCACCCCAATCCAACAAATTCCTCAGTCCCCTGCACCAACTGTTCAACTGGGCTCTGAAGAAACTCATCCCACTCCCTCATGCATGAAGAAATTCCAGCCACTAGTCTTTGAAGAACCTGCTTCTTGCTGATCCTATGAACACCACAGGCGCATATGAAGAGGAACCAGAAAATCCTCGGCTGAAGAAGAACCTGAGATTGCGATTCCAGAGGTAGTGATGCAACTCATCGACACTCCATCGCCAAAGCAAAGATTCCATTCTCAACGAAGCAAAAGTTCAAGGCTGAAGATTTCTTGGCGACATGTATTCTTCATCGACTACAACCCTTATGACTCTGCTCGCATAAGGAAGAGGCAGTTCTGGACTGCTAGTCAAGCCAACTTCTATTCATCTGTGCTATTCAACAAAGACAAAGTCTTCGATCATGCACATATTCCTCATGTGGACATGGAATCTCTGCCAAGCTTTGAGCCAGTCCTCAGTGTTCTTCATGATGCAGGATTGCTGAATCTCTGCACTGACATCTGTGATTGGAATGAAGAACTTATTCTTCAATTCTATGCGACGCTGCATATCACTGGAGACGCTGAAGATGTGAACTCATGGGTGTTGGACTGGATGTCTGAAAATACTCACTACAAGGCACTAGCAACTGAATTGCTTCATGTCCTTCCTCTTAGTACTCCCCTTGATGGTGCTCGTTGCATCTACAGTGAACCTGAACTGACAAATCACTATATGCAAGTGCTGATGAAGCCTTTGAAGCGGGGCAGGCCACAGACCAAATTCCTCGTCAAGGAATTATTGTATGTGCCTCGGACTGTCTATCGCATTACAGCGAAGACAATGAGTCCTATCAAAGGCCACGACTCAAATGATGAAGAAGTCGTTGGCATCATGAAGAATATGCTTTTCAACATCATTCATGGCGTTCCCGTCAACTTCCATGTTTTCTTCATGAGGACTCTGGCAAATATTGCTATGTCACCTTTTGAGCTGAAGCCTTATGCACCTTGGATTATGAGATTCATCAGAACAAGGACTTCACTCAATTACAAGGCTGATACTCTGAATCACTGCAGCTACTTGCCTCCAATTGAAGTCCTCAAACGGACATTTTCCTCAGCTGATGACAAGGGCAAGGCAACTGCTGTGATTGATGAAGGCATTCGTCCATTGGATGGTCAATTTCGCAAAGCTGCATCCTACTCCACCAATGATGACTCTGCCGCCAATAACTCTGCCAAGCAAAATCCTCAAGCCACAGCACCCAGGGTGATGACTGATCGTGAGTTACTCCTCGGTCTTCATCAGAAGGTTGATCGCAATCATAAATGGGTCAAGCGTCAGTTTGGTTCAATTCTTCACAACATGACCTCAACACACAATGCAGTGAAGAAAAACCAATACTACCTCCATGAAACCTTCAACCGCACCTGGGTTGTCCTTTCTAATGTCTACAGCGCTGAAGAACTGAAGATAATGGGTCTCAAGGAAGAATTTGACTGGTCTACACCTCCACCGAAGAAATACAAGAAGGTCAAGGTTCCTTCCTTGGTAGCCAGCTCCTACTCTTCATCGCGCGACACTGATGAAAATGAAGACTTGGACGACACTGCGGCAGGCCCTACTACGACAACCGACCCCAACAACGCTGGCGCTCCTTCATCAACTTGAAATTCTTCAGCGGCGTTAGTCCTCAGTTTCAATCCTTTTGGTCATTTGATGACAAAGGGGGAGAAATTTGAGCTCATATACAACGTTTTTTTGCTAAGTTACAACTCTCGTTCTTCTGAAGCTTTTATTGGATCGAGTTGTAATCTTAAACCCGATGGTGCTCTGATACTTTTGATGTGTTCCTCTGCATGCTTATTCCTCATTATATGTTAATGCACGCATCTTTGAACTACATCGATCACCATATTTCATCATGCATTTCAAATTCTTCATATTATATGTCAAATGCGTGTATGAATTACAAGATATAGGGGAGATCTCCATGATTCAACTCTTCAAATGTGCATTGCCTCAAAAGCAAATTCCTCACTATGCACATCTTCGGGAGTTCTTCTATATCTTGCAATCAAATTCCTCAATATCAGTATTTACACTTCATATGTTTATCCCGTTGAAAACTTAACCTATATTGTCATCAATCACCAAAGGGGGAGATTGTAAGTGCATCTAGTGCCCCTTAGTGATTTTGGTGTATTGAAGACTTATAGGTTAAGGGAATAATGTGTTTATGAGTGTACACAGGTCTATAAGTCTATGAGGAGTTTGATATTTACAAAGAAAGTCAACCCCTAAAAATGAAGTTCTTCGACTGAAGACTTTGATATTCGAAGACTTTACGAAGACTTTGAAAGTGAAGAAATTGGTGTGACCTTGAAGACTTGGTATTCATTTGAGGAACATGAAGCGTGAAGACTTTTGTTTTCGTAGTTTCATTTTCTCTTTCTTGAGTCATAGGAAACACCGTACTGTTAAAGGGGGTCGTGGAAATACTAAGGAAAAATTTCAATGTGATGCTCAACTCAAAATCCTACACCTACCAATCCCTTCGAGTGAAGCCATTGGAAATCTCATACAGTTCAATCAATTTCTTCAGTGACAGAGACGAAGTTCTTCTGGTCGCTGAGGAATTTGTTCTGACTGAGGAGTTAGGAATTCGCCAGTGCGGATTGCCTACACAGTGAGGAACATGATAGCCTTGAGGAATTTGAGAGTCAAATTTCCGATCGTTGCTGTGTTGCGCGCCAGCTGTCCCAAAATATCTTATCCACCTAACGGTCATATCATTGAAGGGCATTTATGTCTTATCATGTCGGGCTGCTTCCTAGGCTATAAATAGCCGCCCCTACAACCACTAGCTGGTTGGCTGCTCAGAGAGAACTTGACACTTGTCATTTGAGAGCAACCCATCCTCAGGGACTTTGAGCAAAAATCATCGAAAGTGAGGAAAACCCAAAACCAAACCCTACAAACCCAAAGTGATTGAGCATCTTTGAAGAGATTGATCCTGCGTGGATCCGGCGCTTGTTACCTTTGAAGATCATGCTTCTTCCAGACGGCTAGGCGTCATGGTCTAGAGCATCCAAGAGGAATTGTGGATCGCCGAGTGACCGAGTCTGTGAAGGTCCGGAAGTCGCCCAAGACTTACCACAGTGATTGGGACGAGGTTTGTGTGACCTTAGTTCAAGGAGAATACGGTGAGGGCTTGGTGTCCTAAGCTGCGTGCTTTCGGCGGGTGTCTGGGGCATGTGTCCTCGAGTTTAAATACTCGGCCGCTCCAACAGACGTACAACCGAGACAGCGATTGGAACTGGTCTACCAAATCATTGTCTTCACCAACCTAACTGGTTCTATTTCCTCAACTCTTTCATTTCCTCATTCTTTGTGTTGAGTGTTCGTTCATATCTGTGTTTGAAGACTTTGGTGAAGACTTTCTCAATTTCTGAGTTCAATTTCTTCATTCATTTGTCTTCATCTTGTGCTATCCTGTGTTTACGCTTCTGTACTCTTTGTTTGTCTTCATTTCATCATGATGACCATGCCCGCATTCTCTTATGCTTACTTCTGAGTACTTATTCCGCTGCAAGTAGTTCTTCACTTAGGAATTTCCTCACCGGCAAATTCCTCATTGAAGAATTCATAAAAATCGCCTATTCACCCCCCCTCTAGTCGACATAACGCACTTTCAAGACGCTCCTCCATCCGGTTCCTAGTAATAGTACATACCTCTATCTATACCACTATATATGTGCGAATAGCTCCACATATTAATCGTTGGATATGCCGATCCAACGGTCAAGAGATGGCAAATCCGAGCATTATCATCCGTTGGATAAAGTCTTCAACTCATAGGATTCTGCCACGTGGCCTTCTAATTGAATCCCCAACTCTACCATCTCATGTGTTCTAGAAGCATATATCGACATGCTTATCTCATACTCTAATAAAAAGGGATTAGAACAATCAGGATTCTAGAGAGGTAAGAACCAAGTTGGATCTTGTCCAATACGATTCTAGGAAAGGAAATACATATTCAAATGTATTTTTCCATGCTTTTTATATACGTTTAAATGGCGTTCAAAGCATGTACAATTTACTAGTAGCAGTAGTACTAGTGCTAGTAAACATTGCGCTTGGTTGTTTGCCTCTTTGGGAAGTCAAACAATAATGGTACTAGTACAGTGTATGCTTTTGGCAATATGACACCGAATTAACTGTTGCACGTCCACCGCCTGAGCGAGGGAGAGCTTGCATTAGTCAAAAGTTTCTCCTTGTCCTGCGAGCCACAGCATAGCTTCTCCATACTGCAAGCTTCTCCTCGTTCGGCAAGTTGGCCGGGACACGGAAAAAGTAATGCTAGTCCATACTGCCTCCTTTCCGATTAATATGGCTTAATTTCAAACAAGATAAATACACTTTATGCATCCATATATTTGTAAAAATATGGTCAGTGGACTTCATAATATGCTCATTGCGCTCAATATATACATTTTCCGGTGTTTATGGTCACTAGCTCACCCTGGCTGAGTATGTGTGTGCATGCACGTGTAGGTTGTGCACTTGAGCGTGACCGTGTGTGTTCCTCGTGTGCTCGGACATGCATGCATTAGGGCATCACGCACGTTTTTGCATCCATGTGTACGTGTGACTGTTGCATGCATGCACGAGGTTGTAGTCCCTCACATTCACATGTTCATAAGTCAATGCTTTGTCAAAACGTTGCATGCAAGGTTTAATCATTCCTTGTTCACGCATGCATTCCCCATATTAATACGTTGGTAAAGACAATTTCTTGAGGAAAATGAGCCCATGAATTGAGTACAAAGGGGACCAATAAGCCAGGATGGAGGGAGTACTAGTAGTGAACCGGAAGGAGGGAGTAGGTACTAGTAGTACTACGTAACAACGTGAAATAACAAAATTCCTCTATGCGCATCCTGTCTAGGTGTCATGCAAGAAAATAGAGATAAGTACAAGTGAGACTCAGGAATGGTCATACACGTAGGGGGAGTACGTGTAGGGTCCACTAAGGAGAAGTCAAATCACACAGTAAGTTAGTCTGAAGAAGCAACCATCATTTCACTCTTCAATGACATGTACGCAATATAAGGTGGTTGATATGGAGAGAAAAATAAAACCACTATATATACACTAGCAGGAGCCTAAGGTACAATCTTGCTTGCTTGGGTTGCTCTCTTCACAAGCATAGAACGGCGGTGGCCACACCGCTGGTCACAGACCCGGCCTGAGCCCGCTGCTGGGGGAATGGGACGATGTTCTGCGTAGACACGGTCGACATCGGCGAGGGAGAAACCCAATGTCGGTGCCTCCTAATCGGGGGTCCCGCGGTATGGGATGATACCGCCTCCCAACCGCCCTTCTAGCTATAGCCCGATGTCCCAGGTACAACTTCCTTTTGGAGCCGGCTTGCTCCACTGCTGCAGCTCCCCACGCAGCTCCATCTCCATGTGGATCTTTCTCTACTTCTACCGGCTTCTGTTTCTGATGAGTTTATGTCTCATGAACTAGTGCCAGTACTATTATTCTAATCACACTTCTTCAATATCTTTGCCAACGGGGACGCTCAGCTTGATTTTAGTGGAACTACACAAAAGCATCGTATGATCCGAGGGTGCCAACCGTCTTTCCTTCGAAAGGTTCTACCTACCCAGGAAACTAAATCCTGTTTAGGGTTTAGGGTTTACGTCATAGTGACCCCATCAGTAGTTTTTCTTTTGTACACACTCTCACAACTTTTGTATTTAGTTGTGAAGTAAATATTGGCTATGATCTGTGAATCATTGAGATGCATCAGCATGTGTGTTAGTTTTCCTTTGTATTTGATGGAATGTTGTAACGGGGCAACCTTGGAGTAGGAATGAAAATGGAGTGGAAAGTTTCCGTTTTTCCGGAGAAAAAATGGAAATGGAGAGAAACCAATGTTTCGTTTCGTTGGATCACGCCATCGAGCAAAACCAACGTTTAAATCACGTTTGTCGTGTTCGTGTCGCACCCTCCTCCACGGCTCCACCCCACACGGTCGCTTGGCATGACACTCACCGCAAACCGAGTATACGATAACTTACCCGCCTGCTTGTCGATGGATCGTGCCATGGAGTACTAGCACTACTGGAAGAGATTGACGAGGAGGGAAGGACAATAAGCTAGTACGGACTCCCAAGAACTTTTTACATGCATGTTGTGGCCTGCTATTGCGACCTTTGAGCAGCGGAGCGATCGCGTGCACTAAGGCGGCAACGCAGGCGGCGCTCTCTCGGCGGTGGCGGCTTCATTGCAGTGCCGGTGAGAGGTCGCGTCCGCTCTGGCCGGGCATGAATGCGGCACTGACCGTTTCGGGTGGGAAGCACGCACGGGTGATGAAGAGGGTTTGGTTTAGTTAGGAGCAGGCATGGCAGCGGTCCGGACGCCCGCAAACGGGAGATGTTGTACGTTAATATTGCTGCATATATAATTAACAATGTAAATAATGTGCCAGTTGGAAAAATATGATTGGAGATGGAGATGGAGATGGAATTTTACGTAAACACGGATATGCATGTTTATGTCTATGTGTGTTTGCGCGACGACTCTCGCGACCTGGAAGCGGGGGCGTGTTTTTGATCGAGTTTTCTTTCTTGGTACGTTAAAAAAATGTGTCCGCCAATTTTTGTTTCTTTTTTCCGTGAACGCGTATACTCTATTTAAAACCACTGCTATGGAGATATTTTCTTACTCCATTGTATATATAGCCCCTTGTTTGATAGGGTTTCTCGCATCTCGTTCTCTCACCCTCTCCATATGTAAAAAAATGACAGTGTCGACTCTATCTCTCTCCTCACAAGTGGTCATAGATCCAGCCGAATCCCATCCGCTGCGGGAGGTGAGGAGGTGCAACGTTGACGTTGTCGCCGTCGGCGATGGAGGAAGCCGATGGGCACCGTCCTCTCGGAGCCGGCACCGGCGTGGACGAAGGTCCTCCGTGCCCTTGTTCGCTGCCGTCGTGTGGGCAGATCTTGCCCACCTGCCTAAGCGACATCTTGCCCACCTGAGGTATAACTTCTTTTGGATTTCATGCTTCATTGTACTGGTCCAATCCCCAGGTCGCCGCATGCAGGTTTTCTTCTATGCCACTACTCCCCAGCTCCCATGTACAATAGCTAGGTGTACTTTTCATTAATTCTTATTGACAATTGAGATGTCGCTGTAAATCTTGTACCACTACCAACACAAAGTGACAACACTATATCCCTTTTTTTATATTTTTGCAAACAGCGATGCGTATCTCCATACCCGGGCATGTCTTCCTAAATTTTAGTGGAACTGCACAAAATTGGATGCCCATTGTTGTTCCGCCTCATTGTCCTCTGCCACATGGTTATTCCTTCCCCGGGATTGATTACTGAGAAGAAACAGACCACAGTGAGGATTTGTCAAACTTCATTGGTGCCTCACCCAAACTTGATGCCAAATGGATGATGCATCACCATGATGACCTATCGATGCCCATGGTTGTGCCTCATGGTTGCATCAGCTGGTGAAGCTGGTCGATTTTTGACGATAAACAAGATGTCTTCCATCAGTGCTCTTTGCTTGTTACCCACACAAAGATGATATCCTTCATCAGTTCACCTTGGTTGCGTTGGAGACGCAGTCGTCTTTCACGTTGGTGCAATTTTATCACGCAATTGGTTATGAAACAAATGTTTCCTCGAATAAGGATTGACGTTGGTACTAAGAGCATAAGTTTTGTATTGATTTCTAAGCCTTCTCACAGCTTTGTCTTCAGCTCCCCTGTAATTTTATTTGTCTAGCTATTAACTAAATATGTGGTCAGACTTTGATTAAAAAATTGTGTGGACTAAAAATCCGGATGGACGTAGTATCCCTACATTTTTATTTACTCTGCATATTAGATTTGAATGGAGTCAGACTTTGTAAAGTTTGACCAAGTTTAGGCCGAACACAACAAACCATAATTATTGAGAGAGGGCAAACTGTACATACTCTCAAACCTTTCCGATAATTGAAATTAAAATTCTTTATTTGTACACACTCTCACATGTTTTCGATAATTTGGCGCATGTGTGGTTGTTCACTTAACGGAGGGTAGTGTACCACACATGAAGGACAGGAAGGGCGACCAGGATGCGTGGATCGTTAGTTCATCATAAGTAGTATTCTTCAATGGTACGTTAAATAAAGAGTTTCGTTTCGTACTTACACAATGTAAAACGATTGTTATGGAGATAAAAAGAAAACCACTCCACTATATATTAGTAGTTTACATGAGCACTATATAAGTACTGTATAAGTTGGAGCCTCAGTGCTTGTTCGCTGGGTTTGCACTCTCCACACTCTCGCCGCACTACATATATATATATATATATATATATATATATATATATATATATATATATATATATATATATATATATACTGGAGGTTCAACGTTCCTTTGTTAGGGTTTGCTATATTCACAGTCTCTCGCCCTCTTCACCAGATCTAAACAAGACTGCGTTGGCCTCTGTCTCTCTCTCTCCCCCCCTCATAGCTGGTGAAGGAGTCGTCCGGATCCCGTCGCACCGGGAAGGGGAGGAGGTGCAGCCTTTACTCTATCGCCTTCGGTGAGGGAGGCAATCCACTACCATTTGTTCTATTTCACCCAGTAGCCTATCTTGGAGGGCCACCGAACACTACAAAAAAAGACACATCCGTGACATTTTGGGCGAACAATTTTTTTTACATCATACATATGACACTTCTATGGCGATAATTGTGACAAAACCGGTATCATCATAGATGTGGTGGGCTCCTACTTCTATGACAAAAAATCATGACGGAAAATGGGCTTTTCGTCACAGGCGGGTCGGAGGCAGCTGCATGACATTCTTTGGGCCGACCATGATGGAAAAAACCGTGGTAGAAGCGAGGCGAGGAAAATTTCGGGAGTTCCGGTTCTGATGGGAGGTCGGGGGCTGAGCGATGCGCGTTTCTCTCGTACATGTACGCGCGTGTGTGCGAGGCGTTGGCTCTAACTGAACCCGAGCGAGGCGTTGGGCTCTAACTGAACCCAAGCGATTGCACTGCAGGCTACGCATTACTGAACTCGAGCAATCGATCGATGGCTGGTAACTGAACCCAACCGAGTGATTCCTTCGCTACTGCTGCTAACTGAAGCCGATTGATGCTGCCTTTGGATGAACAGTGAGCATTGCCGGGGGGGGGGGTTGGATGAACAGTTCCCGGTGGGGGTGGATGAACAGGACCCCGTGGTGTTGCCTCTGGATGAACAGGACCCTGATCGATCGAGCCGGTTGGGGCTGGATGAACAGGACACTGTGGAGGGCTGGATGAGCAGGACCACCCGTGGAGGCGGGATGAATAGTAGATGGTGGAGGGCTGGATGAACATTAGCCCGTGGAGGGGTGGTTGAGCAGAGCCCATGGAGAGGGCTGGTTGAATAGTAGCGGTGGAGTAAGCGCGGTGGAGGCTGGATGAGCAGGATCCCGTGGATGAGCGATCGCGGTGGAGGCGGAGGAGGTCGACGGTGGATGAGCGATGGCTCGTGGAGGCTGGAGGGTCGGCGATGGAGATGAAGCGATTATCACGTGGAGTCCGTTTTGCGATGCGCCACACCCTCGATGAACAGGACCCCCGTTTCGATCGTAGGAGGTCTGTTTTGTCTGTTTTGCGGTACGCCACACCCCTCCCGATCAACAGGACCCCCGTTTCGATGATAGCGCTCCAACAAAAGTCCATTTCGTCCGTTTTCCGGTACGCCACAGCCCTCCCGATCAACAGGACCCCCGTTTCGTCCGTAGGAGGTCCGTTTCCTCCATTCTGCGGTACGCCAGGCCTCGTTTCCATCACCTATTCCGTCGAAGCCCTCCCTATGAACACGACCACGCATTCCGTTCTGACCCAGCCGGTTGGCTCCCACGCGTTCCGTTGCCTCCCGATGAACACGACGCATTCAATTGCCTCCCAATGAACACGACACATTCCGTTGCCTCCCCATGAACACGACGCATTCCGTTGCCTCCCCATGAACACGACGACAAAGCTGTTTCTCCGTTCCGACCCAGCCATGTCAACGAGCCCTTTCCGTGCGTGTCTGGCGAGTAGGCGTTGAGACCCGCCCGTATGTACACATACGTGGCCATATTTTCTTTCTTGCACCACAGCGCCTCTACTACGAGGCGTGCGGCGCCTCTACATCCACCAAAGATATATATGCGTACACGTTCGCGACCAGAATGACAACACTACGTGCGCTTGACCAGGTGGGTCCCAACTGTCGAGCACTTCCTTGCGTGCGAAGATGTAATCGGTGGGTCCCAGCGGTCGAGAACCGTCGTTTTGTTTTTGCGAAGCACTTCCTTGCATGTGAAGGTGTGGCTGGTGGGTCCCAGCGGTCGAGAAGCGTTTTTCACGAAATCGGTGGCCCGTCGGGTGGGTCCCCATTGTCGGTGGAGGAATAATTATTTCGCAGCGTAATAAGGAGGCACTTCCTTCTTTGCGGCCGTGGACCCGATTGTCGGCGTCTCCACGCCGGTACTCTTCCGATGGAAGTCGGTCGTTGACCACATTGACCACGCCAGCGCCAAGAGCACCACGGTGGTGGGCGATGGCGAGGCCTAGGAAGGGACACCTTGAGCCGGGAAGACGGCGGTGGAAGCCAGCAGCGGAGAGAATCTGAGGTTCATGGTTGGCTGCGGTGTGAGGCTGCCGTCGGCTGCGAGGGCTGGCGGCGGTGGGAATAGTAGAGGCGGTGAGGCATCTGCGGACACAGCCGACCACGGGAGGCAGGAGCATGCGGCACGACCGGCGCTGCTTTTGGCGGCTGGAGCAAGAAGACCAGAGGTTGAAGAAGGACTATGGCCGTTGGATGGACATCGTACGGTCACTGGAGCTAGAATCGTTCATAATGACCAAGTTGACAAAGCCCTTCATCCCTGTCAACTTAGTAGGCCCACAAGTCAGCCTCCCACCAAGGTGGGTCCCAGCTAGCCGGGGGAGTATTCATTTTTTTGTGCGTAATAAGGAGGCACTTCCGGTGGTTCCGAGCTAATAGCGGGGGGAACATTTTTTTTCGCGAAATACGGTGGCCCGTCCGGTGGGTCCCAGCAGTCAGGGGGAAACGATTTTTTTTGCAAAATACTGGTGGCCCGTCCGGTGGGTCCCCGTTGTCAGGTGGAGGAATAATTATTTTCCGCGTAATAAGGAGGCACTTCCTTGCGGCTGCCGTGGACCCAGCTGTCAGCCTCTCCACGTCTGATACTCTTCCGATGGATGTCGATTCGTTGACCACATTGACCACGCTGCGCCGAGAGCACCACGGCGGTGGACGACGGCGAGGCCTAGGAAGGGGCGATCTTTGAGCCGGGAAAAGCGGCGATGGATGCCCACGCGGAGAGAATCTGGCGTTCATCGGTTCGGCTGCGGTGTGAGGCTGCCGTCGCCGCAGAATAACAGGGGGTGTGGGTGAGTAGAGGGATGCCCTGGCCAGCGATGGGAGTTGTAGGGGGCGCTGAGGCCTGCGCGGCATCATAGCCGGCCATGGGAGGCGGGAGTAGGCGGTCCCGCTGGCGCTGCTTTGGCGGCTGGAGCAAGAAGATCAGAGATTGAAGAAACACGACGGCCGTTGGATTGACATCCAACGGTTACGTCTCCTAGTATCGTTTGTTGATGTATATAATAACTAAAAAATCTTGCATACGCGTCAACTAAACAGGCCCACAAGTCAGACCACTCCCTCTTTTTCTTAATAATTTATATAGCTCATGGCAACTTCTTATGCAATTTATTGCAGTCGTTTTTTTTGGTTGGCCAGGGCCAATTTCGCATATTTCTGTGGGTTCCAAACTATTTTTAATACAGAAATGTCGAGCCAGATTTAAAGTACTTTGAAGATGTATTTAAATTAGGTTAATGCCCAGTGAAATAGGAATCTGAAAATGTGAAAAAATTCAGAAATTATAAAGTAATTGACAATTTGTCATCTGTTTTTATATTTACAACCCATTTCATGTTACTTTCAAGATTTGCAGGCGTCTTGAAAGAGTTGCAGCCATCGAGGCGTAGAAAAATAAGTAGGCCTGGATTGGGTATTCTTGAGAAAAATAAAGCTGGGCTCATTTTCACAAAGAAAAAAATAAATTTGGGCTGGTCACATGGTGAACATAAAATATAAGCACAGGCTAGGCGGGCGAGCCAGTTCAAACCCTGCTCCGTCTCAACAATACCAAACAAAAAAAAATCTTTGTTCGAGTAGCTCGTCCCGGTGTCGGCCGATCTTGTGTTGTTCTTTTGTCTATTGACTATATCGCTCACAATGTCGTGGGTCCCGGATGTCGAGGTAAACACTAGGAGGAAGCATTTTATTTTTCCATACTGTTGACGTGGTGGGCCCCTCTTGTCATCCTCTCCACGTGCTTACGCCGATTCTGTTGTTTGTTGACCATGTTGACAACGCGAGAGGGCGGCCTTGTGGCCCAGCGCACCAAAGCGCGGAGGACATCGGCGTTAATGATTTAGGAGGCGGTGGGGCGGTGATGCGTCTTGTTGGCGCAGCCATCCGTGGGAGGCGGCGAAGGCCCCTTGGCCCGGTTTAGTTTTGGCGGTGGAGGAAGACAGGGTGAAGAAACCTGACCAATTTGTAAAAGCGTGAAGTACTTAACAACCTTAATCGAAACCAGCGGGGCACTTAACAACCAAAGCTGAAAGCAGTATGAGTAGTTATCTGAGTTCAACCGTACAAAAGCACGCCTCGAAAAGTGCTACTTTGCCTATAGTTAACCAAGGGTGAGGCCGCCAAGCCCGTGACAAGGCCAGGCGCCACCCCGCGCATCCACAACCTTCTGAAACGGCTTCATCTCGCAACATTGTCAATAAACAGGATATTCGCTTTAGAGCCATGGAAAAGCATGAACATAATCTTTTGTCCTATTCTCCAAGATGGATGGGCCTTCATTATTTGATACCACAAATGAATGAGTATCTTTTCACCTCCAAGGGGAATTGAGTAGGTCAACATAAACATCATGTTGTGACCAAGCACAAGTCTGACCCGACCATGGTCAGGCATCTGTATAGGAACAATAGAACTCAGCAGTTCTTGTTTCAAGAAGATCACAGCTGTAAAACTGTGTATAAGCAATAGTTTATGAACAACATATATACCAGAAAACAGCTCGTACCATAAGTTTCTCGACACAGTTGGACCTGTTCAACGAGTGCAGCGATGCTTTTACATATCCCACGTGGCCTTCCACCATTGAAACGCCCCACAAGGACCTCAAGGCGATCAATAAAGTGTAGGAACTAGTGGATGTCGATCCGATCAACTTGATTGCCATTAGTAACAGCCGAGTTATTACAGAGTAACAAGCGAGCATCTTTGTAACTACTGAAAAAACCTACACGTGCCACCAATTATAAGAAAATATTAGTTAGATGTAGCATATTAAGTGAGAGATTCGTTGCTACTTCTAAAGTTAAATTGTGATTAGTTAGGCAGTAATAGGTGGATTAAGAAGTAATCGAGGCAACAAGCAAGAACCGGATACAAAACTAACATGGATGAACAATTGGAACAACGTCGGGGTGGAAGATCGCGGTGAAAATGAGACCGAGTTACGCTATTTCCATCAACATTCATGCATAAACTTTCAGTCCGTAACACTTGAGGAAGTTTATCCAAGTTGACCATAAAAAAGCAGCGATCTTCTTGGTTCATGAACCCAACTCGGAACTTATATCCATGGCTTGTCTTCACTGTGACCATTAAACTAGTGTATTCGGTTATGGCAAGGCCGAGCATCTTGAGTACATGTGTTACAGCGAGCAAATAATACACTGCAGGAAAAATAATATGAGAACACAGCATGTTCAAAAAACCCCACCCTCCGGATAGAAAAGATGATTCTAGGAACATCTTTGTGCGGCGTTTCAAAATGATGTGTTAGGATGAGAAGGAACAAGTGTGGCGTCTCGCCGAAGCGCAGAAACACATGGGTACTCGCACTTTGGGCCTTTGCAAATGAAACACACTAGATTGATGGGAAGAAAAATGCATCAACGGCGGTGGCTGCCATCCTAGGATTACACTGCGACCAAGGGACTTGGATTTATCGAGGATGGATGAAGAATTAGTACTGGTTCTCCATGAGAAAACCCTATGCAATCGTCGAGAGGGGTTTCTCTAAACAAAGCAGACGAGGAGAAGGGGATTGAGGCCCGGTGAAATATTGCCGCTTCGTCCGTCCATCTTCTTGCTTAAAATTTGGAAAGGGGGGTTGTGATTTGATGGCTCATTGCATTCTTTATGGCGCTTCTGACGGGGTGTGTCTACCGTGAACTTGTGCACTCTAATTTGTGCATGTGGCACGTGGACCCGTTGCGGTTGCCCACATATCGTGAAAGGAAGTAGAAAGACAGAGTAACTAGTTACACATAAATATATTTTTTGTGAGAGATACTCCCTCTGTAAAGAAATATACAAATCTTTATATCACGAGCTCACCTTGCCGAGAAATATACTCCCTCTGCATACGCACGGGCATTATGGGGTTGACTTTTTTATGTGGGTTCACTTGAGAATATAATACTCGAGATAGGCTCACGGTTACGGACTTTGGGCGCGAGCCGACCCGTGCATGTTTGGGGGCCCATGTGTTCTACCTCGGCGCTTTTCATATTGCAAGCGATCGGCACGACTGGATTAGATCTTGTCGCCATAAGCGAATACACAAAATTGAATAAAAGCACGACAAGCTGTTGGAATGAAATCGAGCAGCAGGTTCCTAACCAGCAATCGAGTTGCAATTCTATCAACGATATACCATGTGATAAATAATACTATCGTACTACTTATACACAGGACACTTGTTTCACCATGCCAGATTATTACATCAAAATCTCTCGAAGGATAGATCGATTCGGCGATTGCGTCTGCTAATTTCAAAGTTGATTTGGACCAGCTCTCCTTGCCGAGAAAGTTCGATTTTGACATCACCCCCTACCGCAAGATATGATTTAGATTTAAACCTTGACCATCCTTTAGCATCAATCATCATGCGACCATCCTTTGTACTTATGGTATATTGAGCAGGTTCATTCACACCAAGGTTGCGCATGGTAAGAGAAACTTGGCCGCGGTCGCCCGGATTGTTGAGCAGGTTCATTCACACCAAGGTTGCTCTAGGAATTCTTTGTTTGCAAACAAGAAGACATACCCAAACAGTTAGATCAACACAGTGAATCATGTGAAACAACATGGAAATAAAAAAGAACGAAGCACTTGGGCGGCCAATGCTTACCAAGAAGGTGGACATGCCGGTTTTTGTAAGGACTTTGGTATATGAAGTGCGAACTGCAGCCCAGTCTGTTGCCGGTGCAACTCCACGGGCCGGAGTAGATGCAAGTGCAAGTGTTGTAGCAGGTGCCGAAGCCGCTGCTGCTGCCGGAGATGGTCCTCCTTGTAGAGCTGGTGCCGGTGTCGATGCCCGATCCTCCGGTAGATCGGTGATCCATTGTGCGGCCGATTGCCCAATCCTCAATTTGGATCGGTGAAATTGCGCATTGTCGATGCTAGAGCAACTGCCGGTGCTCGATCTGTGCGAGACAGCGGCGATCGTGTCTGGTCTGCTATGATCAGCTTTCTAACTTGACTAGGATCCGTGACCATGATCCAGTTTTTTTCCTTCTTTTAAACGCGAGAAGGACTAATTGTGGTGTTTTTGTTAAACCAAACTGTAGTTCATCATAGGGATTCAGCTTGTACTCAGACAACAGAACGGTCCAATTTTTTCCAGTAATATAAGTGATGGACAGTGCCCTCGTTACTGACACGACAAAAGAAATGAAACCTGCAAAAATAGCCATCGTAGAGCAAACCAAACAGTTTATTCTGTGATGAATGTCACATGGCAAAACCTGCATCTTAAAATTGCAGGAAAAGAAAGAAAACATGACATTAAATCAATAAGATTTAGACAGTAAATCAATAATATTTACTTGATGTGACACGAGTGAGTCACTATGTTGAAGTACTAAACAGAAGATTGATCGTCCAACTACGTGTGGCGTCAGAGGCCACCGCCTACTCCCTGGCGGGGCAGTCCAAAGGTCGTGACAAATTGTATGGACCGAACATCCATGGGACTGGAAATCCTGGTGGGTGCGATAAACCCTGCAATGCATACAGATATTGGAGTGTAACCATAATTGATAAACCGTCCTAAAAAAATATGATCTGGATACTTCAAAATATCTGAGGTGAATTGAGTGGACAGACATTAACATAGACCGTTCTCGGGACTGACCACACAGCGGCGAGTACTAATAAACAATACAGGGTTCACAAACACAAATCAAGTACCCGAACAATAGTACTTACTACGAGACAAGCAAAGTTGCACTAACTAAACTCTGCAGACTATTTCTTGCCACCGACCTACGGGATGAACCCCGCATAACCGGCTAGGCCATGGACTTACGTGTGAGATGTCTACATGCACCATCACCATCTTGTCAACCTTGGAGAACCTAACAAAGTGGTCTTTCCACTCATAAACATGATGATGAAGACAGGCTGCATCAGATTTGTTGGGAAGCTTTACAGGAACCACACCCTTCGTAATCGAAGGCACAACCAGGAAATTGTTGTGGTCAAGTACAGCCTCGAGAACACGCCTGACAACAAAGCTACAGGAAAACACCAGTTCAGGACACGTGGCAACAAGGACACAACAGCTGGATAGTTCAGCGGTAGAACTCATCATCAGGTCTTCCAGTTCACACGGCATGACTTTGAGAACTTCATCTCCACCGCGGACCTGGTTCTAATTCAAGCGAAACCATATTTTATTACTACCTCCGTTCAGAAATATAAGATGATTTTCGATATTATACTCCATATATGACTACATATACACACAGAAATGAGTGAACAAAGACACTAGAACATGTCTTCAAAGGCATGAGAGCAGAGGGATTACATGCAAAATCCATAACACAAATTCTTGAGGCAAATATACCCTCTTAAAAGGTAGCATTGATGTTCATAAAGTACTCCCTCCGTCCCAAAATTCTTGTCTTAGATTTGTCTAGATACGGATATATCAAGTCATCTAGATACGGATGTATCAAGTCACATTTTAGTATTAGATACATACGTATCTAGACAAATCTAAGACAAGAAATTTGGGACAGAGGGAGTAGTTGAAAGTAATATATAAGAAATCAGTGTCAACCTCTCGCATGTTTTGGTCAAAAGAGGAATTTAGAACCGTCATTTGGCACACGAAAATCACATGCAAGATCACCCAGAAAGTTGTACTACTAGTACTAGTACTGCGTGTTAGATGAAAAAACACGATCAAGATCGAGAAAAAGATCGTCAAGAAGATATATTACCTGGACTTGCTTAATGGGGGATCCCAGAGAGGGGGGCTTGGACAGGGCAATGGCTTTGAGCTTGTCTGCGGTAGTCTCGGCGGGGTGCTTGTGCTTCTTCGTACCATGAGCCTCGACGGTTTTGGCCGGAGCCATAGACATCACTTCGGCCGGTGCTCCAGCGTCCATCAAGAAACTTTCAAATAGAAATAAAAGAAAAGAAACCATAATCACAAACCCAAAAGAAGAAAAGAGAGGGAGTTATAGGATCAGTCTCGGGGTTGCAAGACCGGGCCTTGGCCAGAATCAACACGGTTTTCTTGAAGAAATGAGTAACAAGATGAGGCAGAAGCGAGGGTTGGGTAGAGAGGAAGCTGAGAGAGAAGAGTGAAATGATGGTTGCTTCGTCCGTCCAACTTCTTTCTTTGGAAAGGAGGGGTTTTGTGATTTGACGGCTCATTGGGCATTCTTTGCGGTAACCCGATCGGGTATTCTACCGTCACTCTACTACGGAGTAATTTAGTGCATGGATGGTGGACCCCGATGCTGGCTGTCCCTCGCGTCGGCGAAAGTGAGTAATTTAGTGCATTGCTGGAGGAGGATCCGCATGGTAGAGCGTGTCCACTATTTTTCAAAAGAAAAAAATGATTACAGCAAGTGTTTACACTCTTACGACGGAGGAGTCTGGCTCTGGCGACCACTTGAACATACATAGTGCTCCTACTACTAGGCATGTGCGATTGGTTCATCGTCGATACTACACAATCTTGTTGCTAGTGTAGTAAGATATGACGATAACAAATGATGTTGTGCGCATGTCAACTACTCCTATATGTAACATAGTACCGCTTTTTCGACTGTCCGGTCGAGAATGAATGGTGAGATCAATGTTAACAGAACTAGGTCCACAGCGCACGGAGAGTACGGTGGTACAGTACTCCATGAAACATGAACCATATGAAGCACGAATAGTGTAAGGCAGGGTGTATGAAGGGTGCACGGGATGGGAGCAAAAGTTCCCTTCTCGACCCACTTTTGGGTGTTTGGCAGAGTGCATGAAGGGTGCATGAGTCCACACTAGTTGGTTGACAAAAATACACGAAGAGTAAACAACTATATTGAGATGAGAATGCAAGCAAACACACCCCTGCGCTTTGTGCTCTGATGGTGATCTGCACCGTCTGAGTTTGATCCAACGGTCATGTTGCGCCGAGACATGGACATGCCCATGCAGAGGGCGCCTAAACACCACCGAAGTCCCTCTGCTTCTCGAGGCGCACGACATTGGCGATGCAGGGTGCAACTGCCCGCAGAGCCCGCTCCCGGTTGACGGGAGCCAGCTCATTAAAGACGGCGTCCAATGGCATGAATGGATTCCGGTGACGGAGCCGTGAAAGGATTCGCCCGGCAACGGCGACGGCAGCCCGCAACCCCTCCTTGTCCAGCTCAGCCCCCACCATCCGCGGAGACGGCTCAGCTCCTCGGAGATATAGGTGAAGAAGGAGACCAGGTCAGGAAGCCGCAGCTCACTGAAGTCGACCGGGTGGTCGAACGGGTTTAGCCCGACGGCGGGCATCGTCGCGCTGGCACGACGGTAGGCATCGCGCAACCGCAACACGTGCGTGGAAACTTGGTCCACCAAGTGGCTGAGGCGATCCTGGACCTCGTCACGATCGGCCCGCTCGCGCTCCAGCCGGCTCCCCTGACGGCCTATCGTATCTCCGCTTTACTGCGGCAACACCGCCCGACGCCTCGAGCATCATTGTGGTGGGCGCCTACCGCTTTTGAAGCTCCGTGAACTCCCGCACATAGCGGAGGAGCATGGCACTCCTCTCCTCCTTGAGCTCACGGAGCTCCACGTCCTGGCCCTGAGCTCCGCATCCTTGGCATGGAGCTCTGTGTCAGCGCCTCACCTCGGACTCCGTGATCTGCTGCGCCGCCATGGTACCGAGTAGAAGCAATGGGGAGAGGAAGCAAAGAAGGGGCGAAAGCTGAAAGGCAATGCAATCTACGGGAAGGCGGAGGGAGCGGGGAATCTTTTGGGTTTCACCACGGCAAAACACTAGTCGACGACTTCTCACATCAGGGAGCAGTGGGTTTTTACAGGCGGAGTCATCATGACTAATTGCTGTCGCGCTTTGCTCCGTCGATCAAAAATTAAAAATCCTGCCGCACCCAAACACGAACAACGCCCATGGTGGATATTTAAATTTACCTGCCGGCAAGTAGATAAAAAAAGGGGTGAAAAACCAAATGTGGCGGCTGCCTAGCTAATCGGTCGAACTAGCCCAACTAGCTAGCCACTGTGCTTCACTAATGTACTCGGCAGGAAAGGTGGTCTTTCGTGATTTGATGACTCATTTACTTGCTTCGGCGCTACGACCGAGGAGGACCCGAGAAAAGCGGTAGGGCGTCCCACGTCGAGGAAGAATATGTCGTGCACCACACAGGAGGACCCGAAACCGTGCGGTAGGGTATGCCACGTCTCGGCACGGAGGAAAAATGTGCGTGTAAAAATATACTGTTTCAGACGTAGTACCTATGGTTCGACCTCGGGACCCAGCCAGTCGGTCGAAAACACCCCACTAGCCACACAGCTTCATCATGTAAACGTGGCACGGAGGATAGATGTGGTTAGCTGCGTCTCGACCAACCACAACGTCTTTTGTTCTAGGCGATTCTTCTATTTTCCAAGCTTTTTTTTAGTTGTAATAACACCACGGCAAGCTAGCGCCATTCTTCGTGTGTGCCCGTGCAAAGGTTAGACGATGTAGAGAAGAGAGATTGAGATCGCAGAGCTGGGACCCACCAGTAAGTGAGACAACGGTCATGCACGTGTTGACGAGGCACTCCCTCTACTCTACTCAACGAAATCTTGTATAAATAAAATCAAGTTACGGGACAAAGCCAACAACCGTTCGTTTTTTCGGGCTATTGACTTACGCTTTGTAGTCCAGGTTGCGATTCGAATCTCGTCTTTCAGATTTGTTAGTTTTAGGTCCAAATTTGATTAATGACAAGTGGGACCCCGTGTGTTGTTCCGATATTTCAGTGTAGGATGGTTTTACGAACAAACACTTTGCGGTTAGACAAGCAAGCGGCACGAGCTACACGTATTTTGCAAATTCTGAACAAAAATGACAGCGACATAGAATATCACATCCACCCATGACTTAGATACTATGGTGATCTGAGTTTTACACCGTTGGAAGTGAGATCCAATGGCTTGGGAGTAGTCTTTGTAATTATGCGCAATTTCTAAACTCTCCAAAGTTTTTTTTTTTGCAAATAAAACATTCAGGCCTCGTGTGTGCCGCTGCATCTTCGATCCGGCGGCTCCCTGTAGCTTAATTACCCGCTACGGTGATATGATCATCTAGGTCGTATGATCAGTGATCAGATGGCACATGCATAGTACTTGTACTTTTTGCACATTTCCCAAACTCTATCAGCCGTATATTGCAAGAACATTCAAACCTTCTATTGTGGGCCGTTAGATCTCAGTGAACTCGTATCACCATAGAATCTACAGTGCGGGAGCACCTATACTCTCCCGTGAGAGAAAACATAAGGTGCTATCGCAGCTTGGATGCTATGGTGATACGAGCTTGGAGGTCATTTGATCTGAGATCCAATGGCATCTGAGCAGTCTTTGTGCTTGTAAGCAGTGGCCGAACTCTTTTGAGGCTTTTCTGCAAAAAACCATTCGAACCACCGAGGAGGTGTTGGGTCACAAATCCAACGCCTCCGAAGAGCTTGTATCACCAAAGCATCTAAGGTGTGGTAGCACATGATATTCTTACATACAGGAGAATATGATGTCGTCCTTCATCTTAGATGCTTCGGTGATACGAGCTTCGAGGTCGTTGGATATGGGATCAAAGGCAATCTAAGTAGTTTTTGTACAAATTGTGTGCAATTCCCAAACTCATCAAGGTTTCCTGCAGAAATATTAAGACACATCATGTGAGCTGCTATATCTCAGATCTACAAGCTCCAAGCAACTCGTATCGGCATATAGCATCTAAGGTATGGGGGCACATGATATTCTCCGGGGAGGAGGGTGGGGGTGCACAACCAATCGGTGGCTGGGAGGGTGGGGACAAATATAATCTAAACAACCCTAAGCAGGCTCCACAATTTTATCTAAGGTCGAGGGGTTGATCCCCGACAATCATAGCTCCGCCTAAACACAAGATTTGCATGTCTTTGTAGTACTAGACTTAATATTCATGTTTCAGTTTCATGTTCATTTTCAATATTGAACTGAGGACCATGGATGTCTTACATTTTACTCCCTTCATTCCTAAATATTAGTCTTTTTAGAGGCTTCAAATCGACTAGCACATACGGATGTATGTAGACATATTTTAGAGTCTAGATTCACTCATTTTGCTCCGTATGTATCACTTGTTGAACTCTCTAAAAGGCTAATATTTAGGAATAGAAGGAGTATTTTTGAATTCGTGTCATACATGCATTGTTTGGAAAAATACATGCACTATACTTATTGGATTGTTGTTGTGTTCATGCGTGTGTGTCTCTATGTGTGTGTGTGTGGTCATATGCTTGATACATACAAAGTTTTCTCACCTCCATATTGTTCATCTTTTAAATTTGAATTTGCATTGGAAAACTTACTAGGGATACCATGAAATGTGAAATCCACGTTGAGATCACTATATCACAAACTCACTCTAATTCAACAACTCGTCATAAATCAATTACCACGTTGAGATTAGTATTTGCAAAGAAAATACGGGTATTGTAATACACATAGATTCGTTCGGCAATTTAAAAGGTTCCTTTCGTATTCTCGAATGGTAGGACCCAACGAGGTACCAGCCTGACCTTGGCTTGTGTTGATCCTAAAAAAAATCGGGCTCGTGTCCTTCGGTGGCGTGCTTGTTACGCACATTAGGCAACCCCAACCAGTCGAGCCTCAGCGTTTCAAGTCGAAATATCTGGCTGCCAGAATTCCAGCCCTAGGAAATTCCCCTCATGTCCCTGGTCCATAATGACTACCGATGAACAACGGAGGGATGCTTTAGTAACTAGACAACGTTACCTACTGTGCCGAGCACGGCTCAATTCCCTCGGTCGCTGCTCGTCACGGTCACCCCTCAACTTCATTGCCTAGTACTACTCATACTACACCAGGATGAGCACAGAATTGAGCCCGGTTGTTCGTGCCTAGTACTTGAGTTAATATATCAGGCAATGCACTGGTACGGAGGGAATATCCTTTTACTCTCCATATATAACTTGTCTGATGTCTAACTAAGCAAAACGTTTGACCAAATCCTTTCTTAAGAAATACAACAGGACAGATGTACGGCTTGAAAATTTATTGCATGATGCAGGTTATGATATTGTTTCGAATCCTGGATCTTAAATTTCAGAAAATCATAAAGTGAGCATAAATTCTTGAAACTAAGCATGGTCACGTGATATGGCACAAATATTACTTCGTAAGTTTTTCTTCAATTTGAGACAAGCTGCTTATGACAAGTTGCGCAAATGAAGAGCCAAGGTATTTTGGAACAAAGACCTGTCACGTTAAGGCGAACACTTTCACTATTGAAACCATGGGCGTTTACGTGCCGCCACGAGCCCCCGCTTCTCATCGGCAGGTGCCGTCCGAGCAAGCGTGTGAGTCGACGGGAGGCGTGCGAGTAGACCGCTGCGCCCGGTGTCGAGGCGTCTTGCGAAGACATTGTCTTGAGCTCACCGGAGGCGAGCCCTTTGACCGAGCTCCGCCGCCCACCATCGTCCCAACTGCTCCCACTTTTAATGTCGCCGCCCGCGGTTTAAAATCAACCCCGCACTACCGGTATCGCTACAATCCTCTCTCTTCCTCTCCGATTCTCCTGTCATCTACCTCCAACTAGCGGACCTAAGCGTCGCCATGCCGCATCACGATGGTCTGCCCTTAGTGTTCGATTTCACGAGGAAGACACCCACCGGAGTCTCAAGAACATAAGGCGCTTTGGGACGAGCTTGAAGCGGCCTTGCGGGAAGGCGTCGCGCTGTCCCGCTCCGTTCGGCTCCGTCGCCCATTGCGCGGCGCCCATCCCCGTGGGATTGATGGGTTGGGAGCCGCACATTGTCACCGAGCTTGATCCCACGGGGTTCCACGAGGTCTCCGCCGACTTTCACGCGCCCGTTCACCTGCCAGCGCCTGCGCCTGCGCGTGCACTAACGCGCACGCCTGTGCTAGTGCCCGTGCACCTGCCGGCGCATGCTTCTTGGCGTCTGAAATCTTGCACCCATGCGGTGCCCGTGCACCACGAATGTCTCCGCCAGCGCCATTGACAGCGCTTTGTCCCAGCGGGTGCCGGTTCTCGGCGGATGGATGGCCGCCGCCGACCGCTTCCTTGCACCAACGCCACGGGTGCCAGTGCCCCCCTCAGCGGCATGGATGGCCGCCGTTGACCGCTTCCTTGAAGCTAGGCCAACGTCCAGGAGTACGCCAACAACGGCGCAAGACGCCGCCATCGCCGTCGGTCAGTGGCCCGACGACACACAGAGCACGGCAGAGGAGCCGCTTCCCACCGCGAGAGGCCTCCGCCGCCGCCGCGTAATCTAAATTTGCCATGAAAAACGTTCGGATTGCCATGATTAAAATCCGAACATTTATCATTTCCGTTTATTTTATATCGATTGTCGTATAATTTAAAGTCGGAGTCGGACTGAACGAAATGTATGGTTTGATCGATTGAATGTTCTGCTAGAGCCGTATCAAATTAAATATAAAATATCATCAAGCCACATGTATTCCTTGTCATCCAACGACCTAGACTGCTTCAATGTCGAGCGCTTAACACGTTTAGCGTGCAGTTTATTTCATGCCAAAAATAGTGCTAATCACATGACAACACGCAAATAATATATCCTAGTAGTTAATATCCGCATGCACTTAATATACTTCCAAATTAACGTGCATTGCACATACACGCTGACTAGTGCTGCTAGTACGTGAAACTAGTGCCGTGACTTGTGAGCAGCGTGCGAGATATGGTCAATCGCAACATCGCCCATGAAGTTCTTCCTGTTGCCCGTGCTTCTAAGCGGAAGGGAGAGAGAGAGAGAGAGCACACATGGAACCCACCAGTAAGTGAAGGCGAATAGTAATAAAAATAATATTACATGTTATCCATTAATTAGGCTGTGGCAATATAAAAACATTATGTGAACAAAGGGGCTACAACAAACATTGCTATTCTACGTATGTTGCCTATTGACGTGTGGCTTGAAGGCTCGGTAGCATGTTCGATCCTCGTCCTTTATTTTTTAATTTGTATATGGGTCCAAATTTGTTTCATGACATGTGGGCCCCTCGATTGTGTAGTTTGTAGCACTTTAATTTGTGGGTCGAAATTTGTTCCATTCCAAGTGGACTATCGGTGTGTAGTTTTGTAGCTTATTTATAATAATTAAAGAGAACACATAGGTTTTTCAATAATACCATGGTGCGATGTTGAAGGCGAGAAAGGACATGCGAGAGAGCGATGACCGAGCCAGAGGGAAATCAACTAGGGGAGTTGCGTGGGTTGCAACGGTGTTTGGAGTAGTAATGGGCCGAATGCTACGAAAATATAATCTAAACCGACCGGAATAAATGCCTACACAAATTAATCCATGGTTGGAGTGTCCCTCGCAATGTAAATAGCTCTGGCTTGGCGAGGTATGGAGAGGTAGTAGCTTCAACGCTTGGAAGGTACGGTGTGAGAAAGCGAGGTCAATCGAGAGACATATAGATAGAGAGACAAAGTGAGTGTGGTCCGACATTCATTGAACAAATATATATGCTCTCGAGAGATATTGTCTGATTGAGCTTTTTGGCAAGGGTGACGGATGTAAGATAGAGCTTGAGAGATGATCCGATCCGCACGTGTAGATATATTTTGTGCGTGGGAGGAAGCAAGGTCAACCCGATCACATAGGGTCGCCGTGATCGAAAGAGTGAGATGGGTTGGAGAGAGTGACCTAGATAGACGATGTGCGTGAGAGAGTATACAATGTGAATAGGTCGAATTGGGCTCAAACATTGTGATATATCGTTTTTGTCCGAGAAAGAGCGAGGTCAATCGAGACATACGGAGAGAGAGAGAGAGAGAGAGAGAGAGAGAGAGAGATTGAGTGAGCGTGGCCCACCATGAGGTCGAAAAAGTGGCGGCGGCTTGGATGGACTGACCTAGATAGACAATCTGCGTGAGAGAGTGTACAGTGTGTCGATCGAGGCCCGAACAGGGAGATATATCATTTGTGTGTGAAAGAAAACGAGGTTAAACAAGACTCAGATAAACAGAGTGAGATTGAGCGAGTGTGGCCCACCGTGCGGAAGAAAGAGTGAGACAGTCTTGAGGGAGTGACCTAGATATACAACATGCGTGCGTGCGCACGAGAGGTTGGGGGGCTAGATAGGCAATGCATGTATTTAGCGCGAGAGGGTGAGAGGGAGAGGGGGAGAGAGAGAGAGCTCGGCATGGGGTGCAATGGCGGGTGTGTGAGGTAAATACATTTGGTAACAGAGTGGAAAAAGGGGTTGTGTAGTTGAGAAACATGGAGAGAAAGAATGAACGTGTGTTGGGAACCGATAGCTTCCTAAGGTGGTTAGGAGAGGAAGATTGACCGATACAAGAAGTATGTAGCGTTTGTGCGGGGGGGGGGGCACGTGACACACACTTTAATTCAAATAACTAATTATGTGACACACACTATAATCCACGTTAGCGTGGGTACCGTTTCGTTTTTTTCAAATAACTCCTCATTAATTAATTTATAGTACTCCCTCTGTTCACTTTTATAAGACCTTGAAGACATTTCAAACAATGTGCAAAACAGTTCATTTTAAGTTCTCTGAAACGACTTACAAAAGTGAACGGATGGAGTATCTCGTTTCGAATGACTAATTATTGCAAGGAAAACACGGGCATGGTAATACATACAGATTCGTTTGCAGATGAAAGAAGATTCGTTTGCATTCTCAAATGTAGGCACACCAGGCAGACCAGGGTCGTGTCGGGGTGGACGCTGCTTCGGTGCCTTAAAGGCAACTTCCTTTGGGTCACTGACATGTGGGCCAGCCACCTGTTAGGCCCACATGTCATGGACACAAAGGCAGGTGCCTTAAGGCACCGAAGCATAGTCCTGTCGGGGTGGTCGCGTGTGTCGGACGGACGCATAGGACCCAGCCACCCACCCCCTCCTCCCCCCCAAGAAAGGACGACGACAATATAAGTTCGTGCTTCCACGTTTCGGATTGAAATATCTGGCGGCCCCAATTCCAGCCCTGCAAAATCTCTCTTCTCCATCGTCCCCTTCCGCGCCCAGACTGCTCAAATCCCTAATTCGCCGCTAACCCTCGAATCGCCCCTCGTCTCGTCTCTTTCCCCACCGTTCCCCACCTCTGTGCCGGACGACGACGACGAAGATGACGGTTGCGCTTCACCACCGCACCGGAGCTACCTCATCTACGCCCTCGTCCACCGCACCGGGTGGTCCACCGACAACGTCGGCCGCCGCAACCGATGTGCCTCACAGACACCGAGTTCCACCGCATCAGGTGCGCTTCACCGACGCCGTCTCCCAGCTCACCAGGGCTACTTCACCGAGCACATCGTTGCACCTCCGCCCCCCGAGGCTGTTGGGGCTTCACCAACGGTCTCGTCCAACGCATCGTAGCACTCCGCTGCCACTCAAGATCTGCATCCATGCGCGGCCAGCCAACGCTAGCGCATCACCCTCAACGGCTCTGAAGTGACCCGCACTCTAGCTAGGCGAGCATGCCCAAACGCCGGCCCGAACTAGGTATCCACACATCACTCCCTTGTGCACTGTTTCGATGATGTTTGGATATCCTTTCACTGCTCTCTTATCTTACACGCCTATGCAACTCTGACTTTAACTCTTATATCTTCTGGAGATATCATCTGAAACAAGCAAATCCATATTTTAGCAAAAAATGATGGCGCTATGGGATCTGGTACACATCCTGCACACCCGTATAACCTTGTAAGTATCTGTCCTCCGGTACAACATCAAGGTCGATTCCTCTTATTTGATCAACCATTCGCCATGTCAAAAATGCAGAGGGGGATGCAAGGAGCACAAGGCCTGCACATCTGTAGCGACCCGACCCAAAATCGGTCAAGTCTACGTATGCATGCCATCCCAAGATCATGCTTTGGCACTCACGAGTACATTGATGAAATAAACAAAGTTCAATCACACCTGAATTTATTACACGATTCTCATATCGAGTCTTTATTACAATAGAATAAATTCGGCCGAAGGCCAACTCATGAGAAATAAACTAAGTAAAGTTGCGGAAGCGTAGAAGAATAGCGAGTCCATCCGACTCCAAAGGGCAATCGCCAAGCGCGGTTCGTAGCCTCAATCCTGATCAGAATACTCCTCTGCAACATAAGACGTTGCAGCCGTGTAGGTCAGCATTTTGAATATGCTGGCAAGTCATGAAGAGAGAACAATAAAATATTACTATTACTATATGCAATTTGGCTGTGGGGCTCTAAGTTTCATCATTTTGCGGAAAAGCCAGTTTTTTTTTCCTACTACAGTGGACTTGCTTGCAAATACTACAAAATTGTTGGTAGTTATTGAGATGGTTCCGCCAACCAATGTCTCATTCCCAAATTATTAAGTCATAACCCCTCAATTAAATTATTAATTTCAGTGTTGAGATATCCGAAATACTCCAAGTTCCAGAGGCTCAAATTGTCCGTAACCGGGGACACGGCTAATCGATTAGATCTTTTCTCTGCAGAGGTTTGCGCACTTTACCCGCAAGAATCATTCCCTCCTTTTAAGTCTTCGCACTTGAGTGTTTGAAGACGGACGAACGTAAACAGGGTCTTCCGAAGAGTTCCTGCAGGCCCTTGCCGGTGCCCATCCAATCCTACCGCTTCTTCTACATCTCGTAGCACCGTCCGCCAGAGTCACACCTAGGGTCGACCAAGCCAGAGCCCATAATGGCTTGCGGCTGCACGGAGTAAGCTTCCGTCAATGGGGTATCCATCCGTCTCTTCGTGGCTGGGTGAAGCTTTCCGCAAGATGTCATGGCACTTCTCCATGCATCCCGCCAACCACTGGATTCTCCAGGTGCCCGTCAACCGTCCTCCACCCAAAGTAGTGAGTTTGAAGTCCATCTTGATCTTGAAGTCATGGGGTTGTCATCATCTTTAAGACTCTCACATCTCCCTTATGAATTCACTCAACCAACCCGTCTCTGAGCATAGCAAAATAAACTACTTCTCTGGGTCATGGTAACAAGGGAATTGGTTCATCCTACCTCATGATACTACTCAAGAACATAACTTCAAAATTTCACCTCTGCATGCATGGTGGGGAGGTAATTCTAATGCAATAAAAATCATAGGTATTGTAAAGAAACATGATCAATGACTTGCCTTGTTGACGATCTTCGTAAGCTAGGGACTCGTGGTAGCAAGCTTCAAGACTCCGGAAATTCTACCGAGGCAAACAATAACCACAATAAGCATACAACATATGATCACTTACATAACAGCATACTAATATGAAACACACAAAACAAACGAATCAAAACCCAAAGGAAACTCAAAGAAAAACCAAATCAAAGTTTTTCCTACTTCAAGCAACAACTAAAAATAGTTTTACATAACAAATTTTTTCTTAACAGAACCTAAGCATGGGTTTATGCTACCTAACAGAAAAGGATTCATCAAGCAACTAGGAGCAAAAAGAATCACTTTAAAATCTATTATAAAACTCCTATTAGGCCTAAAGCAAATTCTAGTAGGAAAAATAAAATAAATGTTTTATTTATTATAAATAAAAGTTCATGCTCTAAAGTGACAGAAACTAACCTAGAATAATCTATCACATATGAAAAATAAATTTATTTGCTAACTAAAACAATAGGAAAACAATAGCTAGTTAATTAATTAAGAATAACATGATTCTGATTAAAACTATTTTTTTATTAATCCTAAAATGCCCAAATAAATTCCTACGGTTAGGTAATGTCAAAACAAAGTTGTGACAAAAAGAATCACAAAAAAATAATTTTCCTAACTCACTTTATAGCAGATTTACTATTCTGTCTAAATCTAAAATAAAGCAATTCTAAATAATTTTAACATAGCTAACTATATTTTCTATAGAAACTATAAGAAATTTGCAAACCAACAAAAAAAGAATCACTTAAAAATATTAAGTAGATTAAAAGATATGAATTTTTCAAATCTGAAACTATTCTGTTAAAACAGAAAACTAAAATAAAACTAAAACGAAAAAGCGGCTAATGGGCCTATCTAACGCTTCGTAATTTAACTAAAAAGCGCCTGAGGAAATAAATCGCTTCGGGCCTGTCTAAACTAAACCTAACTAAACCGGAATAAACCGGAACTAAACCGGATCTATTTAAAAAAAACCATACCCCTTCGGGATCTAATCTAGACCCTACGTTTAGATCGAACGGCGGCGGGATCTCCGGTGACTCACCGCGGTGGTCGACGGCGACGGCGGCTCGGGCGACGACGACGCGGCGGCTCCGGTGGTCGGGGACGACGGCGGAGACCTCCGGCGGGTGCGGCGGAGCGAGGGGAAGTCGGGGGTGGAGTCGGTGGAGCTCGGGGTGGTTCGGAGGCGCCCGGGGCAGGGCAATGGCGCGGCAGCGGCGTCGGGCTCCGGCGAGAGATTGCGGGCGAGGCGGGGGGTTAGGCGAGGGGGAAAAGTGGGGAACGGGTCGAGGGGGTGCGGTTTATATAGGGGGGGCCTCGACTTGGGCAAGGGGGCGGATCGGGGAGGCGATCGGGTGAGATCCCGGAGATCTCGGGATCTCCGGCGAGCGGCGGCGCGGGTGACTTGGGCGAGGGGAAGAAGGAGAGGTGGGGTCGGGGTGTCAGCGGGAGAGGGAGGCGGGGTTTGGGTCGGGCGACCGAGGGGAAGGGGTTCGGGCGCGGCGCTGGGTCGGCTAGCTCGGGCGGTGGGCTGGCTCATTTGGCCGGGCCGGGTTCGGCTCAACAGTGGGCCTCGGCTACTGGCCGGGCTGGGTTGGCTGGCTGGTCAGCGCCTGTGGGTTTTCCTTTTCTCTTTTTTGAAAAATTAGAGAGGGGAAAAATATAGTAAAAATAAATATTTTATATAGGACATATATATATATCAAAATGATCAGGGGAATATTCCCTATGATTTGAACATTTTTCCAGGGCAAAATCCAAACTTTATAAAAAATCATTTTTCTAAAATTCCAAATAAAACTCAAATTTGAATTCAAACCTTTTGGCAATGTTTTTCCTTTGATATTTTTGGAGTGTCATGTTTACTCCTCTCATACTTTTTCTCAAGTATTTATCGTGCATAGTTTTTGAAATGATTTCCACTGCCAAAATTTTGAATTCAATTTCCAACAACTCCAAAACTTCTGAAACTTCAAATGCCACTCAAATTCAAACAGAATGCATAGATGCTTAGCTATAATTGTAAAACATCCAAGCAAGTGGTAACATGGACTTGTACATGGAACATCCCAAGCGCATAGGTAGCTTGATGAGCACTGCATACAACGAGCTAGCGTAAGTCCACGCATTTCATTTAATTCATCTTGGCATTCGTGGTATGATTTGTGTGCGATGGCTGATCCATGAATTCAAGTTACCAGGCTAACATTTAACTTAAAAATACTAAGGCACTTGCACTCCAGAAATCAACATAACTTGAGAAATGTGAAGCTACATGCACTTTGAAAACCAGCTAATGACCCAAAGTAGTTCAGATTATAAACACTAAATGATGCAAGCACCAAAAAACACAAAATGCAACATGGTGTAGAAGGACTACAAACATGGTCTCACTGCTTGAATTATTCGATCTACGGCTGAAAATATCGAAGTGTAATTGCACGTATAACCAGTCATAAACTGCATATCAATATATCTATCCTGCACAAGTATGCCAATAGTTTCAAACAACAGATTAGAAAAGTATTTATGCTATGTTGTCATGATACGGGACTTTCGGTAGATGGCCTCGACGTTTCCTCAAGCTATGAAAATGCACTATAATTTGCTTTTCATCAATGCCTGCAAATCTCTGTCTCTCTCAACATAGTAGATCATCATTAGACACTAAATCCTTCAATGAGCTTGCAAAATGCTTGCATTAGATCCCTCATTAGACACTATATGTTCTTCACCAGGAGCATGTGAAATGTTTGCATCAAATACTTCATTAATAGTCTGTTCATTAGACACTTCAGGCTCAAGAACAACATGAGCTTGTATGTTTGCACCGGAAACTTGATTAGATACATCAGATTTGGTCACTTCAGTATTGATTGGGGGAGTTATAAAATAAGTAGAAATTGGTTTCATTTTCTCATAGATTTCCTACATACAAGCAGTTTTACAACACCGTCAGGTTTAACTATTGGACAGATATTAAAGAGTTGAATTAGATATAATCAGGGATGTGATGTACCTGCTCGTTGCGCATGCTACTCTTGCAAGTCGCGATCGTCTGCTTAAGCAAGCTCGATGCCATGCCCGTGCTGCCGCCGCTGCCTCCCACGCAAGCTACACCCAGGGTTGGATCTTCATCTTCTTGTCCTTCCGTTCGCTTGAAGCCCGATGACCTTCCCTCCAACGAGGGTGCGAGGAAGTGTTGTGTCGGTCTGTCCAGTGGCGGCTAGGTTAGGAGCGAACCAGACTGGAGGCTGGAGCGAATGAATTGGGATTTTTCCTGCTGTCGATCGATATGGGAGGCGCTTGTTTTGGCCGCGAGCCTGCTATAGGGCCTGCCTTGCACTTATGTTATTGGCCCATCCAAATTGAAACATTTTTCTTGATTTTTTACATTGCCTGCTCGTGCGTTGGGATGAACAAAACTAGCGTGGGCCAACCTGGACGACTCAAACTAGGTGCACACTTTCCAGCCACCTGAGGCGACCGCCCATACCGGCCCCTATGGTGGCGTCGCCCCTTTTTGCGTGTGTCGTGGAATTAACACGTCAGATATCCTCATGAAAGGACTTAGTCATGGAGCCATCGCAACGGGTTAGCTTGAAGGGGTTAAACCGGACAAGGGGCACGGGAGTTTATACTAGTTCGGCCCCTTCGATGAAGGTAAAAGCCTACGTCTAGTTGTGATGGGATTGATTGGGTTTCGATGACCAGGGAGCGAAAATACGCTTGCCTGAGTCTCGAGTTGTTGTTTGTTGTCCCTGAACTGCCGCCGGGTCGTCCCCTTATATCCATGGGTTGACGCCCGTCCTGTCTACAGAGTCCCGAGGCCGACTCATACAAGTGTCCGGCTCGGTCTCTCCTTTCCTTATCTTACAACACAAGTTACATGACTATGGCGGTTTACCACTACGGGCCCTAATCCTCCTTTGGGCTCCGGGCCTCTAAGCTTCATAGTAAAATGCCATCTTCTGAGTCTGTGGGCTTCAATATAGTTGAGGGTGAACCGGCCCCTCCTGGGCGGTTTACACTCAGTAGTTATATCCCCAACAATGTGTATGATTGGATAGTGAAAAATATTCCAGTGGCGCTTTTGATTTACCCACAGAATGGTTGAATTCCTTGTTTCTATGAACTGAGTTCGCCAATAATGTGAAGGATGCCAGTCTTTTCATCCTATTGTAGATTGCTTAGATCTCGTTATGCCAAAAGTAATCGCATGAAATATACAGTAAAAGTCAATGTGATGTGTTTGGCTACAACTAGTCTGACTACACGTCCTCATATAACATATCAAGGACGCACCATCTTACCAGATTAACCATTCGACTTACCCATGCAGTGTGGGAATAAAGAAGTATTGGGACTGCGTATCCAAGCAATTGATGCCATGGACTCCTTCGTACAACCTTGTAAGCAAAAAAAAGTTGCAGTGTGCCTGTACAAAGAACTAGCGTAAGTTCAATTACCTGCTTATCGGAATTTTAGTTAGCCACTTATTGCAAAATTGTTCAATTACGTTGCTTGGCTTAATTTAGTTTGCTACTGATTACATAATGGCACAACTTTGTTAATCATCTTGACTGCACCTATCTATGTGTTTGATACTTACTGTTATGAATTACCTGTTTGCCTTAACTTAAATATCTACTTGTTTGTTTAACTGCTTTGCTGCTGCAATAGCGGGTTACAATGATGTTAATAACTACTTTCAGCATCCAATTGAAACTCTTTAATTCCTTGTTTGTTTAAGCGGTTTGCTGTTATAACTCCCAGTGGAGATGTTTTTCTAACTTCAACTTTTCTGAATCCAATCGGAACTTTAATGGCAAAACAGGTTAGCCCAAGATCAAAGAGTGAGGTCCCCATGGATGTTGCATCATCCCACAACAGTGGCACCGACCCAATCGTGCATTATGAATTGCCAACTGCTGATGTTCTAGAGGCTAAACTAGTGGTAGAAAGAGATTCTGCTTCTGCACTTAGAGATGAAGTTGACATGTTGAGGAAGCAAACATCACAATCACAAGCAGTACTCAAGACAACCATTAAATATTTGGTGGGTTTCAAAACGAAACAAGCTGAGACTGACCAGATTGTTAAGGTCCTGAAGGAAAAAAAGGAAATTAAATTCCTACTTGGTAAATCATAGGTGAAAGGTTCTTTCCATAGTTGAATAACCTTTGTGTTGTCTGTTCATGTAATCAATCAAACCATTTGTTTTAGAGATCATGTAATAATTGTTTTCTTTTTGTTTTTTGGGTTGTAATTTTATTTGAGCACAAGTCTGTATTAATTGATAAGACTCGGAGACATTTCATTTGGATTGCTGTGCCAGACCTACAAATATGTTAATCAATTTGAATGTGCATTCAGCAGTAGTAGTATAGATGGACCGTAAGTGGCACGCATCGGAAAGGGCCAAGATGTCTTTGGCTAAAAAAGGATGCTTTGTTGTAGCCAAAAAAAAGTACAATGACTGGCTTATCTATGTTAGTTGATATTACTGATCCATATACTCTACAAGTGTTTATATGTCTGTTAGTTCTGTACATTCTTGGTTGATTGACTCAGTATTTGAATCTTGATACATCGCTTGTGTACCTATCTAATTGGGAGTACACATTATGCTGCGTGTGACATTTGAGTTGGACAGGAAATGTTCCAAATATTTCAATTCACCTTAAACTGGATTCTAGTTTCTGAATTTGAGTATCGGCATTTGTAAACCATATTCATATATGACAGTGGAATACATCTTTGTCGTCCTTTTGAAGATATATAAAAACACATAGAATGATTTATAAATATTCATATAGGAATACAAATGGTTTCGAATTTAGTTTCCAGGGTAAACGTGGATGCTTATTGTCCCAAAATTCGAAAGAAACAACAAAATGTCCACTCCCACGTCGGCTTCCTGAAGCCAAGTGTTTGGGAGATGGAAATTACTGTCTACCCATTACACGGACAATCCATCGCCCCGATTTCCACTTCTCTAAATAGGGGTAGGTTAGTAACTTCAATTAGACGTGACACGATCGCCTCGAGCCCATTCCGACACGGTGGGCGTCAAACATGGCTGACAAAACTCATTTGATTCAAGCTCGTCCGAAAAACCTCTGTTTCTCCCTCCATTCCCCATTCATACACGGTGGGCGGCAAAACAAACTCTCCTCGTCCGAAATCGATGTAGGCTAATATTTTAAATAGGGACAGATGTGTAACTTCCATCAGACGTGACACAACCGCCCTACCTGTCAGCCCCGTTCATACACCGTGGGCGCCAACCGTGGGCGGCAAAACACCCTCTCCCCGCCCGAAATCGATGTAGGCTAACATTTTAAATAGGGGCAGATGTGTAACTTCCATCAGACGTGACACAACCGCCCTACCTGTCAGCCCCGTTCATACACCATGGGCGCCAACCATGGGCGGCAAAACACCCTCTCCTCGCCCGAAATAGTTACCAGCAAATATTTGGGAGATGCGAGATTACCGTCCTATCCCCAACCGACGAGACGTCCAAATTTTAAACGGGGGCTAAGTTCATAACTTTCCCATATTTCAGATAGGCGCGTCCCAAAAACATGGTTCCCCGTACCTCTCCCTCCATTTTCCCATTCATACACCGTCCACGCTAGAACACCCCATCCCCACACCAGCCTCCGCCTGCCACCCCATCCATCGCCGCCGTCCTCCACCACATCCATCGCCACCGTCCTCCACCATGCCGGAGCGCCTACCAAGACCATGTCGTCCACTACCAGAGATGGACGTTTCTCATCCACGGTGACGGACCAATAGCCTTGCATCGCGTCCTCTCGTTTCATCGGCGTCGTCGTCCTCTTTGTCGGGGCCGCTCACACGACCTTTTCTTCCACCGCAACGGGACTTATCCCCCGATGCACCCGTCTACCGTCGCAGATCTGCTTCAACGCCACCGACAGCCATCGCACTTTGATGCCTACATGGCGCCGCAAGAGAGGTGGTACTTCATATCTCCTCAACTTTTTGATCTCTACCAGAAAATAGATCTTAACTTGGTTACTCTACTTTCTTTTCAGCTCTTAGATTTAGTTCTTAGTTCGAAGCAAACAATGGATGCTAAATATCATTTCCCCGGTTTGCAGCTTCAAATCTGCCATGGCACAGCCATAATACGGTTTAATTGATCATTCTTAGGGTTTAATTGATCATGTTGGTTCCGTGGTGGTTTCTTTAATAGAAATCCGAGGGGAAACCCTCTTTCGCTAAAAAATATGCTTAGAGTTTCCCCCTTTTATGATCACTATACGATCAGAATACGTGCTTCGTGTCATAATAACACTGCTCCACCCATCAAGCTAAACAAGCTTAGTTGTTCAAATACTGAATCGATATTATTAAAATAGAGTTGTTTAATTGGTCAGCTAAATGTTCCTAAATTAGTTTCAAAATGCATGTTCGCCATTTCAAAAGCGTATCTACGTGTGTGGTCTGGTCAAGACGGTTGGGGAGGTGAACTTTGCATATGCAGGGTTTATAGGAGACACTCTCCAAGTTGAATCCATAATGCATTCCATAGATAATCTGACTACTTTTTATGTTTTCATGAATCTCAGATTACGAACAGCATCATAATGATTATGAGCTTGCGGCGCATGAAAAGAATAAAGCAGAACAATGCCATGGCTGTCAAACTTGGCATTAAGGGACTGAAATCAAGTCTGGATGCAATGCAATGCAAACGCTCTCCACCTACAGATTCATGCTCAGAATATGATCCTAACAATGATCCTGAGCTAGAGGGAGACCTAAGTCAATGTAGCTCCCTAGTGGAGGAGTCAGAGGAAGATGCCCTATCTTATTCACCCGTCAAGGTACTTGCTCTAACTTTCCAAGGTTACATTGCTCGCACATATCTTGCAACTGATGCTTTGCATTGCTTCTACTTTGTTGAACTGCCGTTAGCTTAGTTTACACATCGTGTATGTGAATACGCCCTGCCTATCCATTTTCAGTACATTCCATCTGTCATCATACCATATTTATCCATTCAAATGTTGTTCTTGTGTATCAGACGTTCAAAAGGAAGAGGGCGATTGCTGATCGTGGAGGAGCACAAGGTAGTGGCACCTGATAAATCAAATAGCCCATTAGGTGTAGTTGCAATATCACCTGACCCACAAAATACCCCAACTCTAGCAGACTCTAGCCCTACTACACTGGTCATTTCTGATGCCCCAGCTCAGCAGACCCAAACAGCAGCAAACAGTATGATTATGCCATTGACATAGCACCAAATTTGCAGACGCAAAACCCCATTCCAAAGAAAGAGTACACCAAATCTAGTTGCCAAATCCCTTTTCGAACCAGAGAGAGCCCCAATTGCAGCAAATAGGACCCCTGTTCCATTTCTTCCCAGTTTAGAAGATGAAGCTTATGTTGTTGTCAAGAACTTTGTGCGCATCTTTCCTTCATGGAAAGACTATACCGCAGATATAGAATAATTTCCAGTCTTCCTCCGCAACTTATGCGTAAGTAACGTACTAATGTTATTCATGGTCATTACTGCATATGTTTCTACTGACAAAAGACACAAGATTTCATTCTTTTAAATAGGCGAGGAGCAAATTGGATTGTCATGACGAGCAAGGGTTGGTTGCGCTTTTCAAGCACTCGTTGATGAAGTATCGTTCCTACCTGAGGCAAGCGCACTTCGATGGCAAGCCTCTGAACGAAATTTCTGTAAAGTCTCCGATACTACATTTATCCCGTGATGGTGGAATAATCTTGTTACACATTGGTCTCGGCTGCAGCGTAAGGTACCGCTCTATGATATCACATCACAATTTGAACTACATTTCTGCATTTGCCTTAATGTCTCACTTGTACGAAAACTATTAGCGTAAGAACATTCGTTCTCAAGGGACCACATAATCTCGCAACTATACCGCATAATCGCATTGCTCTTGTGAGTACCTCTTGCCCTGTATGACCATATTTACTTTCATAGTTGTTTGATTATGTAGCATCACTGCACATGTTAGCCTCGTAATCGTCCATTTGGTGGACATTATAAGATCCGTATGGACTCTTACATAAATTTAGAATCAACCCAATGCTTTTGAAGAGGTTTAGCTCTGCAGTCCTTTTGTAAGGACGGAACGTGGTCTATCATTGTACTTACATTAACAGCTACTCCCTCCGTCCCATAATATAAGAACGTTTTGTACAGTACACCAGTGTTGAAAACACTCTTGTATTATGGGAAGAGGGATTGGTTCATTTTGTAGCATTCTGCATATTATCTCCCTTGCCCACCATTTACTAAAAAAGAACAGATCTATATTTAATCTTACCAACAAGTAGAATACACAGACAATGCCGGTAAGTGTAGCCCATTTCTCTTGTCAAGACATTTTGTCCAGAACGCTTGTACTTCGAGGATTGGTAGTTGATTATGTAGCATCAATCAGCATATTATCTTCATTATCCTCTATCCCTTCCAGTATTATCATATCTATAATTACTCTCTACAAAATGTAGAGTATAGGCAATGCTTATGAAGAAGATTCTGTGCTGAAATTCTTGAGTTATCCTTCCCTTGACATGGAGAAGGGCATTATAAAGCCGGTGTTAATTGTTAATGTAAGTCAGTCCTTCTAAAGCCTTTATCCTCAACTGCTGTTTAATTTGCTCATACTCCCTATCGCTTCTGCTGTTTAGTTTGCTATTTCTACCAAAATGCTTGTTCGTAAGAACTGTAAGTTCTAAGTTTTACTTGTAAAACCAAATTAGATTATTCATACCATGCACATTACTTAATACTCCCTATATGTATGCTTGTTTTTGTGGATCTATAATCCAAGGTGTGGTGAAGCAGCCCACGTTTGCACCTTGTCATCTCCTGTTTTATCTTCTTGATGTGGTCGATGATATGAACAACATGCCATGCACATTATCCAAAATGGATACAATGATTTTCTTTGCCCTTCATCTATGCTTGTTATGTTGACATGGTAATCCAAAGAGTGTGGTGAAGCTCCCCGCATTATGAACAATGCCAAATTATGCTATTGATATTTTGAACATACTCTTTATTTTCTAATTTAAAATTTGATAGAATTGACAGAACAGTTATCATCTTTGTTTATACACGTGCAAAACCTGTCATCTATTTGCTTTGTTTCAGGGTGATATGCCTGATGGCATGCACAAGTCTGCTGAAGGCTGTGAGACAAACCCAACATATATTGCAAAGCAAAGAAGGCAAAACATCTTGAAGATAGCGAGACAACCCCAAAGTCTTGTCTTGATGCGGTGTTCAAGTTACTTGAGACTAACGATGACAACCTCACGTAATTCATTGTATGAATCAGTTCGACTTCTTCAGTCCCAAGTTCTAGCAAAAAGGCATTCTGCAACTCAACTTCGACTTGAAGTCCTATCTCTAAGAAAGATTGCGGAGAACACCAATGAGAACCTCATCGCCAAACAGCTACAACTGGAAGCTATGAGAGACATGCTAGGCCGTTCTCACAGCCTTGCTCAGCAGCTTGCGCAGCAGGTCCCCCGCAAGGCTAACCTTTCTTGAAGTGTCTTGGAAGTGGTATCGGTTCAAGATATTATTTTACGCTGCAATGGTGCCCGCTTTTTGTAATCTGCTTCTTCGTTGCGCTTTATGATCACCGGGTGGCAAACTTCGATGCCCGATGGATGTAATATACCTTAAATCCTTTATTGTATAGTGTAGGTTTATTCTTAGTTACTATGCCGAAATTTTTATTGTATAGAGTAGGTTTGTTCTTAATTCCTACTAGTTACGCAGCAGCCGAAATGAACCCCGCCCATGATTGTGCGAATCAAATCACGGGCTTTTAACAGGCCAAAATTGTCTCGGTCCTTGTTTGGCCCAATCAGATATCGGCTGCGAGCAGGCCGGTTGCAAACCGGGCCGTAGTTAGGCCCAACTATATGACGGGCTTTTAGCAGGCCAAAATGTTAAACAGGCCCTTAACAGGCCAACACTAATATCAGGCCGAATTACTAAGTGGGCCTTTAGCAAGTGGGCCCAAAAGCATAGTGTCCAGTTGGCGGGCCGAATCTGATATGGGCCATAATTGAGCCCAAAGCCTCTTAAAGAGTCGGACCTGATCTGGGCCGTAATTTCGCCCAGAACGTGGTAGGCTTATAATGGGCCGGATCTCATATGGGCCACTATTAGGCCCGGAGCGTGGCAGGCCATTAATGGACCAGATCAAATATGGGCCGGCATTTGGCCCAAAACATGGCAGCCAGTTAATGGGCCGACCTACTAGGGTCCTCAAAATCTTGTGGGCCTACAGTCGGGTCGGCCCATTAATGTCGGCGAAATCTCGTGGGCCTTTAGCTGGGCCGGCCCATTATGACCCGCAAGAATCTTGTGGGCCTTTACCTGGGCCGGCCCATTATGGCACACGAAAATCTTGTGGGCCTTTACCTGGTCTGGCCCATTATGGCCCGCAAAATCTTGTGGGCCTTTAGCTGGGCCAGCCCATTATGGTCCGCAAAATCTCGTGGGCCTTTAGCTGGGCTGGCCCATTATGGTCCGCAAAATCTTGTGGGCCTTCAGTTGGGCCGGCCCATTTAAACTTGATGGGTCGGTCCACGTGTCAACATATCATAGGCGCGTCTTGCCCATTGGATGAGTGACACCTGTGCCAATGAGGATTTTACACGTGGAAAATCCCCATTGGTCGGGGCTGTTAACGGGTTATCGGATCCAAAACCCGACCCGATTGCTTAACGGCGTTCCGTTACGGTGGATGCCACGTGTCGGTCACCCTTGACGAAAGTACTTCTGTGACGCACGATTTATCGTCATGGAAGTGGACACTTCCGTGATGATAATTTTGGTAATTTCATGGAACACTTCTACGACAAAGACAGTATGACTATCTTGATTACATCATAAATTTTTCATGGATGTACATGCATGACAAAAAACGCGACCTACTGTGACAAACACGTATCATCACGGAAGTGTATTTTTTTGTAGTGGACCCTTCCTTCCTCGCTGTCGTACGTAGTGTGGGCAGATCCAGCCTCCTGCCACACGCCTAGCCACATCGTGATGACCCTAAGGTATAACTTTCTTTGAAACCGTCATTGCTCTAGCTGCATGCGGATCTTTTTCGATTTTGTAGTAAAATGTAGTTCTTGGTTCAAAGAGGAAAGAAGGGTGCGGTGGGGTGGATCATGAATCTAGGACGTGGTTCAATGAGGAAAGGAGTGAGGGAAAGTAGTATAGACTGGCTATCCAGCCGCTTTGTTGGTCGAATAGGGAAAAAGGGGGTAACCCGATACACACATCTGTAAGGAACCAATCTCTTTATTGAAAAAGGGAAGAAACTGGGGGTCGGGTAGTTTGTGTAGGACTAGATTTGCTGCCCTCGCATAGGAATAAGGTTCAAATAGAACAAATATGGGACCAATGCAGATATGGTGCTTGGAAACATACTCTGCATCACCCATTTATACGTGTGGACGCACATGGTGCTGGCATGTCCCATGTCCCATGTCCCATACAACTATTTTGCTGTTGTTAATCTAAGAGTGCCGCTGGAAAATTCAAGCAATGCCACTGTTAAAAGTAAATTGCATTTTTAACGAATGTTGTTTTAAGAGAATGTCTCTGTTAATATCAATCAATGCAATCGAATTACAAATGCTACTGTCCTACTTTGTTTTCCATCAAGATAAGTTAGATGCTTCTTTTTGTTGCCGTATGTTTCATCCTCCTTTATTGGCCAGTAATTGTTTCCTTTTTTGCCTCTATTAAAACAGGGACATCTATTCAACTTGTTGCTATAGTGAACTTAAATGTCACACCGGCGTCTTTGCTTGATTTCAGTGCAACTGCACAAAACGAGATTGGATTTCCTATTCGTGTTGGCAGATTCGTACGTGATCTTGTGTGTGTCATGAAAGGTTGGTATCTTCCTTCATGCACATGATCGTGCAGTGTGCTTTGAGAAGTTGTGCTACTTGTATTGGTACTGTTTTAAATAAATGTTGAATTGAAGCTATTGAATTGCTATCTTTTCCCATTAAGTAGTGAACAAAAATGGGACCAACCCAGACATGATGCTTGTTGCTTTGTTACAACAAACTACCCCCTTTATAAGTAGATGGAAGCACATGGTGTTGTTGCGCCCACTCTCCCCTGGAACTGTTTACGCTTTTTGTTAATCTAATGCCGCTGGTAAAATTAAGCAATACCACTCTCAGAATTAACTACTGAATCTTAGTTCAAAACTACGACACTTGTTAGGGATCGGCGGGAGTACCATTTCTGTTAGGGATCGATCGGAGTACATGTTTAAGAAATGTATTGTTGAGATGATGTCTCTGTTATTCTATATCAGTTATGGTGTTTTACAAATAGTACTATCCTGCTTTGTAGTTCTTTCTACATGTTTAACCAAGCTATTGGTAAGATAATTAATAACCCACAAGTATAGGGTTTCGTTTGTAGCCTTCTTCGATAAAAAAGAGTATCGAACCCAACGAGGAGCTAAAGGTAGAACAAATATTCCCTCAAGTTCTATCGACCATCGATACAACTCTACGCACACTTGATGTTTGCTTTACCGGAAACAAGTATGAAACTATTTTGCGAGAATAAAACTACGAATACTTAGCGAGAATAAAACTATGAATAATTGCAAGGTAATAAAAGTGGATAGCTTTTGTCAACAAGAAAGTTATTTGTCCCTAGGCAATCGATAACAAGTACCGGTAATCATTCTTGCAATTTTAGATGAGAGAGAGGCATGAGCTAACATAATTTCTCTACTTGGATCATATGCACTTATGATTGGACCCCTAGCAAGCATTTGCAAGTACTAAAGATCATTAAGGTCGTGAAACCCAACCATAGCATTAAGTATCAAGTCCTCTTTATCCCATACGCAACAACCCACCTTCTCGGGTTTAAGCTTCTGTCACTCTCGCAACCCACCATAAGCGAATCATGAACGTATTGCAACACCCTACAGCGGGGGCCCCTCGCATTTGTGCGATACGGAGGGCACCGTAGGACAGCACCATAAATAAAATATACAATCATACCAACCAAGATCACGATTAACCCATAGGACAAAACGGATCTACTCAAACATCATAGGATAACCATAGATCATTGGGAAATAATATATGGAGTTGAGCACCATGTTTAAGTAGAGATTACTACAGGGAAGAGGGATGTTACACCGCTTCATAGAGGGGGAGAGAGTTGGTGTTGACGGTAGCAAGATTGTTGATGTAGATCGTCGTCACGATCCTAGCCCCGGCGGCACTCCGGTGCCACTGGGAGAGAGGGGGAGAGATGCCCCTCTGCTTCTTCCTTGGCCTCCCCCTAGATGGGAGGAGAGTTCCCCCTCTGGTCCATGGCCTCCATGGTGGCAGAGGGGCGGGAGCCTCTCCGAGATTGGATCTCCCTCTCTGTTCTCTTCTGTTTCGCGTTCCCCTGATCTGGCCGAAAACCGTTTCTTTTATTCCTGGAGATCTGTAACTCCGATTGCGCTGAGATTTTAATACAATTTTTTCCGGATATAAGCTTACTTGCGCCTGAAGTAGAGCACCAACCAACGTTCGAGGAGGGCAAAACCCACCACCACGCGCTAGGGGCCTCTGGCATGCCTTGGTGTCTTGTGGGCTGTGTGGGCCTCCGTTTGCGGTGGTTCCAACTCCCAAAAATCACATATATTCCAAAATAATTCTCCATAAAAATTCATTGCCTTTGGACTTTGTTTGATATGGATTTTCTGCGAGACAAAAAGCATGCAAAAAACAGGAACTGGCACTGGGCACTGGATCAATAGGTTAGTACAATAAATCATATAAAAATTTGCCAGAAGTGTATAAAAGTTGTATAGTATTGGCATGAAACAATAAAAAATTATAGATATGACGGAGACGTATCAATAATGTCTCTGTTAATATGAATTAGTCGCATTGTTTTAGGAATGGTACTTTTCGGCTTTGTCGTTCTTTATACATGTTGAAACAAGGCATTGTTAAGCTAATGTCTTAGTTAATATGAATGAATCACACTGATTGAGAATTGATACTCTCCTGCTTTGTTTCCCATTAAGATAAGGTAGATCAGCAGGTGTTTTTCTTCTGGGAGTATAATTCATGAACTGTTATTTCTCAGTAATTGTTTCTCTTATACCTATTGTCGCATAGGAAAAAGGTTCAAAGAGAACAAATATGGGACCAACACAGATATGATGATTGGCAACATCCTTTGCATCACCCATTTATACGTGTGGAGGCACATGGCGCTGGCATGTCCCATGTTCCATACAACTATTTTGTTGTTATAAATCTAAGAATGCTGCTGGAAAATTGAAGCAATGCCACTGTTAAAAGTAAATTACATTTTTAATGAATTTTATTTTAAGAGAATTTCTCTGTTAATATGAATCAATGCAACCGTTTTAGAAATGATACTGTCCTATACTTTGTTTTCCATCAAGATAAGGTAGATGCTTCTTTTTGTGGCCGCATGTTTCATCCTCCTTTATTGGCCAGTAATTGATTCCTTTTTTTGCCTCTGTTAAAACAGGGATATCTATTCAACTTGTTGCTATTGCGACATTTTGCTTTGGTACGCGAAACATTTTTGTTTTAAGAGTGTTTTGTGCAGTTCAACTTGAATGTCACACCAACGACTTTGCTTAATTTTGGTGGAACTGCACAAAAGTAGGTCGTATTTCCATATATGTGTTGAGATTTCTTTCAAGTCCTCCTCGCGAGTTGTTTCAAATCTTTGTCAAGAAAGGTTAGTATCGACTTTCATCCACATGATGTTGCAGTGTGCTTTGAGATGTTGTGCTACTTGTATTGGTACTGTTTTGGATAAATGTTGAATTGAAGCTATTGAACTGATGTCTTTTACCATTAAGTGAGCAAAAATTGTTCCAACCCAAACATGATGCTTGTTTCTTTGAAGCTATTGAACTGCTGTCTTTTACCATTAAGTGAGCAAAAATTGTTCCTACCCAAACATGATGCTTGTTTCTTTGTTACAACAAAACTCTGCATCACCCCCTTTATAAGTAGATGGAAGCACATGGTGGTGTTGCGCCCACTCTCCCCTCGAACTGTTTATGCTTTTTGTTAATCTAATGCCGCTGGTAAAATTAAGCAATGCCACTCTCAGAATTAACTATAGAATCTTAGTTCAAAACTGCAAGACTTGTTAGGGATCGGCGGGAGTACCATTTCTGTTAGGGATCGGCCGGAGTACATGTTTAATAAATGTATTGTTGAGATAATGTCTCTGTTATTATATATCAGTTACAGTCTTTCACAAATGTTACTATCCTGCTTTGTAGTTCTTTCTACATGTTTAACCAAGGTATTGTTAAGATAATGTCTCTGTTAATATGAATCAGTTGCATTGTTTTAGGAATGGTACTTTTCTTCTTTGTCGTTCTTTATACATTTTGAAACAAGGCATTGTTAAGATAATGTCTCAGCTAATATGAATGAATCACACTGATTGAGAATTGCTACTCTCCTGCTTTGTTTCCCATTAAGATAAGGTAGATCAGTAGATGTTTTTCTTCTGGGAGTATAAGTCATCAACAGTTATTTCTCAGTAATTGTTTCCCTTATATCTATTGTTGCATACAGGGATATCAAAATTTCTGCTTGGTTTTATTTCGACTTTGTTTTTAGTTAAAATGCACAAAAAGAGCCAATGTGTCTAAGGAAAACTGCTGCAATAGTGGCTCCAGTTGGTCTCACCACTTTGCAGATAGAAGAAGTCACTGTTTGCGCTACATTATACAAGGAATGATCGAGAAGCTTTACAGAGTATTAGTAGACACTGGTGGCATGACTAGTCTGTAGAGAGCATGGGCAACTCAACAACATGTGGAGTGCAAAATTCACTCCACAATGAAAGGTATGACCAAGTCAGTTGCCGACGCATCTGTAACAAACGAGGTCAGTATCGGCCTTCATCCACATGATTGTGCTTTGTTATGTTGTGCTACTTATATTGTTGTATTGTTTTGAATAAATGTTTAATTCAACCTATTGTATTGCTATCTATTCCTGTTAAGATAATGAAGATGATTATAGTTGTAAGCGTATGTTTAATCAACTAGTACCATTATTATATTCATCACGCTTTTTCTGTATTTATGCAGACAGGGATGCTCAGCTTGATTTTAGTGGAACCGCAAAAAATGTTTAGATGGTTCGTGTCCTCCATAATACTTCATCATGCACAATACATCGAATGGTTATCTAATCATTCATCATCACCTTGAGCCACCAGACTATCTGTTTGAATGGAGCTGCCAACGTGTTCAATGCTTTGCAACATATAAATACAAAATCCACCATGCTACTCAAGACATTGTTTGATTTCAGAGGAATCTGCACAAAAAGATACGCTGGTTAATCTGGCTCGATGTGCCATTTCAATGTGCAAACCGATGACAAACCATGCCCGTCTGAATGGAGCTACCAACGTCTTCAAGGCAGAATACTACCTTTAAGAAGAGTAAGAAGAAAGAAAAAAAGAGAGATGGCTGCTTTACTTCTGGTTCGGAGGAACACTAGGCAAACAAGTGCCTGAACAAGTACAAGAAGCCAGGACAGGACTCCAAGTCTGTCAATGTCACTCTAAGCAACAATGATGGGGCATCTGGGTATGGTAATCTGTTTACCGTACTTTCAGTTTGTCAGTCCACAGATTGGTGGGTTGGCACTAGGGTCAATATTCAAGTGTGTGCTGATGTGTCTTTGTTTTCTTGCAGCATATAAATACGAAATCCACAGGGATGCTGCTACCTCTTGAGCATGCATTGGTTTTCCCTTGAAGAGGAAAGGGTGATGCAGCAAAGTAGCGTAAGTATTTCCCTTAGTTTTGAGAACCAAGGTATCAATCCCGTAGGAGACAATGCACAAGTCACCTAGTACCAGCACAAACAATCAAGAACCTTGCAACCAACGCAATAAAGGGGTTGCCAATCCCTTCACGGTCACTCGCAAAAGTGAGATCTAATAAATATAGTAAGGTAAATATTTTTGGTATTTTTGTTGAATAGATTGGAAAGTAAAGATTGAAAAATAGTAAACAAGATGCGATGTAAATAAAAGAGATGCAATATAATAAGAAAGAGACCCGGAGGCCATAGGTTTCACTAGTGCTTCTCTCAAGATAGCATGTATTATGGTGGGTGAACAAATTACTGCTGAGAAACTGATAGAAAAGTGCATAGTTATGAAGATATCTAAGGCAATGATCATGAATATAGGCATCACGTCCGTGTCAAGTAGACCGAAACGATTCTGCATCTACTACTATTACTCCACACATCGACCACTATCCAGCATGCATCTAGAGTATTAAGTCCATAAGAATAGAGTAAGACATTAAGAAAGATGACATGATGTAGAGGGATAAACTTAAGCAATATGATAAAAAAACATCTTTTTATCCTCAATGGCAACAATACAATACGTGCCTTGCTGCCCATACTGTCACTGGGAAAGGACACCGCAAGATTGAACCCAAAGCTAAGCACTTCTCCCATTGCAAAAAAGATCAATCTAGTAGGCCAAACTAAACCGATAATTCAAAGAGACTTGCAAAGATATCAAATCATGCATATAAGAATTCAGAGAAGAACCAAATAATATTCATAGATAATCTTGTTCATAAATCCACAATTCATCGGATCCCGGCAAACACACCGCAAAAGAGTATTACATCGAATAGATCTCCAAGAACATCGAGGAGAACTTTGTATTAACAATCAAAGAGAGAGGAGAAGCCATCTAGCTAATAACTATGGACACGAATGTCTGTGGTAAACTACTCACGCTTCATCGGAGAGGCAATGGTGTTGATGTAGAAGCCCTCCGTGATTGATTCCCCCTCCGGCAGATCGCTGGAAAAGGCCCCAAGATGGGATCTCGCGGGTACAGAAGGTTGCGGCCGTGGAAAAGTGGTTTTCGTGGCTCCCTCTAGTCGATTTAGGGTATAAGAGTATATATAGGAGAAAGAAGTACGTTGGTGGAGCTACGAGGGGCCCACGAGGGTGGGGCTCCCTACCCCCTTGGGCGTGCCCTCCTGCCTCGTGGCCACCTCGTGGCATTCCAGACTTCGACTCCAAGTCTTCTAGATTGCTTTCGGTCCAAGAAAGATCATCGCAAAGGTTTCATTTCGTTTGGACTTCGTTTGGTATTCCTTTTCTGCGAAACTCTAAAATAGGCAAAACAACAGAAATTGGCACTGGGCCTCCGGTTAATAGGTTAGTCCCAAAAATAATCTAAAGAGCATATTAAAGCCCATTAAACATCCAAAATAGATAATATAATAGCATGGAACAACCAAAAATTATAGATACGTTGGAGACGTATCAAGCATCCCCAAGCTTAATTCATGCTCGTCTTCGAGTAGGTAAATGATAAAAATATAATTTTTGATGTGGAATTCTACCTAACATAATTATCAATGTAATTTTCTTTATTGTGGCATGAATGTTCAGATCCGAAAGATTCAAGACAAAAGTTTAATATTGACATAAAAATAATTATACTTCAAGCATACTAACAAAGTAATCATGTCTTCTCAAAATAACATGGCCAAAGAAAGTTCATTCCTACAAAATCATATAATTTGGTGTAGCGATCCAACCTCAAACGGCCGAATCTCTGTGCATAAGTGTCATCCCTGGATTGGTAATGCTGACACACACAGTACTTGAAGGATTTATAACAGAGTGCAATCACACACTTATTACGTCGAATTTCTCAAAAGAGAACTTACTAAAATAACATGGCTTAAGGCCATCTAAATAAGATAACTACGGAAGCATCGAAGGGTAATGAGTCCATCAACTCCAACGACATAGCTGAGTCCATGACAACGACCTAGCGCACCTTACTCTTCGTCTGAAAAGTCTGCAACATAATACGTTGCACCCCGAAACGGGTCAGCACATGGAATATTCTGGCAAAATAACACTGTAGAGCAATGAACAGGATAACAACTATATCTACATGCATATATGGCTGGTGGAGGCTCTATGGTTAATATACTTTTTGCGAAAAGCCAATTTTTTCCTACAACAAAGGAATATATTTTGTTTAACTATCATGGTAGTTGATAAACATTGAGAAGGTTCCTCCAACTCAATCCCAATTAAGCATAGTTAATAATAACCCAACAAATAAATTTAGAGTGATGAGATCAACATGATAATTCAAGGACCAGATACTCAAGATGTCCATAACCGGGGACACGGCTAACCATGATTAGTTTATACACTCTGCAGAGGTTTGCGCACTTTTCCCCACAAGACTCGATCTCCTCCATTGGATTTCTCGCACTACATGGTGTTTGAGAAACGGATGACCGAGGCATAGTCTTTCAGAAGCATTAACTCTTTACTCTAGGTAGACAGTTACACCTACTTTCCCCTACATCTGCTAGACTCTTGATAACCCACAAGTATAGGGGATCGCAACAATTTTCGAGGGTAGAGTATTCAACCCAAATTTATTGATTCGACACAAGGGGAGCCAAAGAATATTCTCAAGTATTAGCAGCTGAGTTGTCAATTCAACCACACCTGGAAACTTAATATCTGCAACAAAGTGTTTATTAGCAAAGTAATATGATAGTGGTGGTAACGGTAACAAAAGTAAAGACAGCAAAAGTAATGTTTTTGGTATTTTTGTAGTGATTGTAACAAAGAGTAAACGGAAAAGTAAATAAGCGAGAACCAAGATATGGAAAGCTCAGAGGCACCGGATTAGTGATGGATAATTATGCGGATGCGGTTCGTCATGTAATAGTCATAACATAGGGTGACATGTAACTAGCTCCAATTCATCAATATAATGGAGGCATGTATTTCAGATATAGTCATACGTGCTTATGGAAAAGAACTTGCATGACATCTTTTGTCCTACCCTCCCGTGGCAGCGGGGTCCTAATGGAAACTAAGGGATATTAAGGCCTCCTTTTAATAGAGAAATGGAACAAAGCATTAGCACATAGTGAATAAACGAACTCCTCAAACTATGGTCATCACCGGGAGTGGTCCCGATTATTGTCACTTCGGGGTTGCCGAATCATAACACATAGTAGGTGACTATAGACTTGCAAGATAGGATCAAGAACTCACATATATTCATGAAAACATAATAGGTTCAGATCTGAAATCATGGCACTCGGGCCCTAGTGACAAGCATTAAGCATAGCAAAGTCATAGCAACATCAATCTCGAACATAGTGGATACTAGGGATCAAACCCTAACAAAACTAACTCGATTACATGATAAATCTCATCCAACCCATCACCGTCCAGCAAGCCTACGATGAAATTACTCACGCACGGCGGTGAGCATCATGAAATTGGTGATGGAGGATGGTTGATGATGACGACGACAACGAATCCCCCTCTCCGGAGCCCCGAACGGACTCCAGATCAGCCCTCCCGAGAGAGATTAGGGCTTGGCGGCGGCTCCGTATCGTAAAACACGATGATTTCTTCTCTCTGATTTTTTTCTCCCCAAAAGCCAATATATAGAGTTGGAGTTGGCGTCAGAAGGTGTCCAGGGGGCCCACGAGGTAGGGGGCGCGCCCTAGGGGCGCCCCACCCACCTCGTGGTGTGGGCCCCTGGTCTTCATCTTTGGCGAGGATTTTTTATTATTTTTATAAGATATCCCGTGGAGTTTCAGGTCATTCCGAGAACCTTTGTTTTACGCACATAAAACAACATCATGGCAATTCTCTTTGAAACATCGTTAGTCCCAAGTTAGTTCCATTCAAATCATACAAGTTAGAGTCCAAAACAAGGGCAAAAGTGTTTGGAAAAGTAGATACGACGGAGACGTATCAACTCCCCAAGCTTAAACCCTTGCTTGTCCTCAAGCAATTCAGTTGACAAACCGAAAGAGAAAAAGAAAAACTTTTACAAACTCTGTTTGCTCTTGTTGTTGTACCTATGTCAAGCCAAAGATTCAAGTTTTCAGAAAGATCATAACTAACCACATTTGCAATAATTCTCAGGTCTCATGTTTACTCATATCAATGGCATAATCAACTAGCAAGTCATAATAATAAATCTCGGATGACAACACTTTCTCAAAATAATCATAATATGATATAACAAGATGGTATCTCGCTAGCCCTTTCTAAGACCGCAGAACATAAATGCAGAGCACCTTCAAAGATCAAGGATTGACTAGACATTGTAATTCATGGTAAAAGAGATCCAATCATAGTCATACCCGATATAAATTAACAGTAATGAATGCAAATGACAATTTGTGCTCTCCACTAGTGCTTTTAATAAGAAGGTGATGACTCAACATAAAAGTAAATAGATAGGCCCTTCGCAGAGGGAAGGTGGATTTGTAGAGGTGCCAGAGCTCGATTTTGAAATAGAGATAATTTATATTTTGAGCGGCATACTTTCATTATCAACATAACAAAGAGATGACGATATCTTCCATGCTAAACAAATTATAGGCGGTTCCCAAACAGAATGGTAAAGTTTATACTCGCCCTCCTCCACAAGCATCAATCCATGGCTTGCTCGAAACAACGAGTGCCTCCAACATTCAACGGGTCCCAGGGGGAGTTTTGTTTGCAACTATTTTGATTTAGTTTGCATAAAGCATGGGACTGGGCATCCCGGTGACCAGCCATTTTCTCGTGAGTGAGAAGCGGAGTCCACTCCTCTTGAGAATAACCCGCCTAGCATGGAAGATAAGGGCAGCCCTAGTTGATATATGAGCTATTCGAGCATGCAAAACAGAATGATTATTTGAAGGTTTAGAGTTTGGCACATACAAATTTACTTGGAACGGCAGGTAGATACCGCATATAGGAAGGTGGTGGACTCATATGGAATAACTTTGGGGTTTAAGGGATTGGATGCACAAGAAGTATTCCCGCTTAGTACAAGTGAAGGCTAGCAAAAGACTGGGAAGCGACCAACTAGAGAGCGACAACAGTCATGAACATGCATTAAAATTAATAAACATTGAATACAAGCATGAGTAGGATATAATCCACCATGAACGTAAATATCGTGAAGGCTATGTTGATTTGTTTCAACTACATGCGTGAACATGTGCCAAGTCAAGTCACTTAAATCATTCAAAGGAGGATACCACCCCACCATACCACATCACAACCATTTTAATAGCATGTTGGCACGCAAGGTAAACCATTATAACTCATAGCTAATCAAGCATGGCACGAGCAACTATGATCTCTAATTGTCATTGCAAACATGTTTATTCATAATAAGCTGAACCAGGAACGATGGACTCATCATATTTACAAAAACAAAAGAGGTCGAGTTCATACCAGCTTTTCCCATCTCAGTCAGTCCATCATATATCATGATAATTGCCTTTCACTTGCACGACCGAACGATGTGAATAATAATAAGAGTGCAGGTGCATTGGACTAAGCTGGAATCTGCGAGCGTTCAATAAACAGGAGAAGACAAGGCAATATGGGCTCTTGGTTAAATCAACAATGATGCATATAAGAGCCACTTCAACAATTTAATCATGGTCTTCTCCTACTGACCCCCAAAGAAAAGAAAAGAAATAAAAACTATTTACACGGGAAAGCTCTCAACAAGCAAAAGAAGAACGGGAAATATTTTTTTGGGTTTTCTTTTTAATTATTACTACTACGGCAGGAAAATAAACTACTACTATTTTTTTTGTTTTTCTTAAGGTTTATTAAACACACAAGAAGAAAGCAGGAAGAGCACCGACGTCTAGCAATGAGTGTGTGTGAACATAAATGTAATGTCGGTGGGAAATACGTACTCCCCCAAGATTAGGCTTTTGGCCTAAGTTGGTCTATTGCCAGGGATAGCCTGGCGGATACCCGTAGGTGTAGCTGGGGTCGTCTTTGCGATGCAAGCTATCGCTTCTGAGCTACAAGTGTGGCGTCAAGCCGCCTCCGCTCTTCTCTCGTACTCATATGCGTCCTCTCTGGTAATAATATATCTTCCTTTTGTCTCGAGAATCAAAGAAGGCGGGGAGCAGGAAGAGTAATATGGACAACATGCCGTTTGTTAAAGATTAGTCGAAATCTTTGGAGAGGTGGTTCAGTCCTCTCAACAAACTGGTGGGAAACCATAGAATCAAAATCTAAATAAGTAGGGGGTAACTCCATATCACCCTCATGAATGTCTATCTCAAGAAAATTAGCTAAGCGGGTTGCATAAATTCCTCCAAAGAAATCTTCGTTATGTCTATTATGATGCAACCTACGAGCTACAATGGCTCCCATATGATAAGATTGGTCTCCTAACACAACACTTCTGAGAATGCTGAGATCAGGGGCACACATGTGACATGGTTCATCCTTAGCATTTATGCATCTACCTATGAAGAGAGCAAAATAATGTATAGCAGGAAAGTGGATGCTCCCTATAGTGGCTTGTGTTATATCTCTAGATTCCCCCACAGTTATTCTAGCAAGAAAGTTTCTAAATTCAGATTTAGGGGGATCCCTGACACTACCCCAAGATGGAAGTTTGCAAGCAAAAGTGAAATCCTCTAAGTCCATGGTATAAGATTTGTCATAAAGGTCAAACATGACTGAAGGAGTGCGAAGATGAAAACTCAAACCTCCTCACAAATGAACGTGTGAGATCATGTTACGGGGGGCATTTGTCAGCTTCAAAGTCCTCAAGACCGGCATTACACAAATATGCGCTAAATTCTTCTTTGGTTCTCGCTTGATCCATCAATTTTTCTGAAGGCCATTCACAGGGCCTCACAAGAGTGTCTCTTGGTGGTTCCTCGTCAGCATCACGCATTGCAAGCCTGGGACCTTGCTTCCTTGAAGAACCACCTTGGAACATTTTCCTAAACATATTGTTTCCTCTGAAAAAATTTCTGAAATTTTTAGTAACTTCAAACAAAAGTGAACCAACTTCAATAAAATTGATAGCAACTACTCCTACAAGTGCCTAGAGCCTATATCAAGCATTATAACTACTTGGAACCATATAAATTTGACATGCAAGCTCAAGAACATGGTCACCTATGCAGCACAAATTTGCAAAGAATAAAGCACTAGAACAAAAACTAATTGGACCAATGGAGGAGTCACATACCAAGGAACAATCTCCCCAAGCAGTTTTGCGAGAGGTGCTTTGAGCAAGGAGATCAAAAATCACAGTAAAAGTGGCTGGAACTCGAGCTTGAGTTGGTTTTTCGGGTTTGTGTGAGGCAAAGGAAGAAGATGGGTGCAGGGATAAGTGGAGGAGGGCCACCGTGGGCCCACGAGGCAGGGGGCGCGCCCAGGGTGGTAGGCGCGCCCTCCACCTCGTGGCAGTGGCAGCTCCCCATGATAATTTTTCACTAAAAATACTCAAATATTCCCGAAAAAATCATATTAAATTGGCATGGCATTCTCAGAACTTTTATTTTCGGGATATTTTTATATTGCACGGATAAGTCAGGAGACAGACAGAAAAATACTATTTTTACTTTATTTCGACTAAATAACAGAAAATATAAAGAGGGTATAGAAGGTTGTGCTTCTAGTTTCATCCATCTCATGCTCATCAAAAGGAATCCACTAACAAGGTTGATCAGGTCTTGTTAACAAACTCATTCCGACTAACATGGAACCAGAGAAATTTCGAATAACACTATGTTACCTCAACGGGGATATTGTGACATCCCCAATAATAAGTATATCATGTTTCTTCTTGACAGTAGGGAGAGGAAATTCAAAACCTCCAAATATAATCGATGGAATTTTTCCAATAGAGTTGATACTATGAACTTGAGGTTGTTTCCTTGGAAAGTGTACCGTATGCTCATTACCATTAACATGAAAAGTGACATTGCCTTTGTTGCAATCAATAACAGCCCCTGCAGTATTAAGGAAAGGTCTTCCAAGAATAATAGCCATACTATCATCCTCGGGAATATCAAGAATAACAAAGTCCGTTAAAATATTAACGTTTGCAACCACAACAGGCACATCCTCACAAATACCGACATGTATAGCAGTTGATTTATCAGCCATTTGCAAAGATATTTCAGTAGGTGTCAACTTATTCAAGTCAAGTCTACGATATAAAGAGAGAGGCATAACACTAACACCGGCTCCAAGATCACATAAAGCAGTTTTAACATAATTTCTCTTAATGGAGCATGGTATAGTGGGTACTCTTGGATCTCCAAGTTTCTTTGGTATTCCACCCTTAAAAGTATAATTAGCAAGCATGGTGGAAATTTCATCTTCCGGTATCTTTCTTTTATTTTGTAACAATATCTTTCATATATTTAGCATAAGGATTCATTTTGAGCATATCAGTCAATCGCATACATAAAAGATGGGCCTAATCATTTCAAAGAAGCGCTCAAAATCCTCATCATCCTTTTTGTTGGATGGTTTCGGAGGAAAAGGCATGGGTTTCTGAACCCATGGTTCCCTTTCTTTACCATGTTTCCTAGCAACGAAGTCTCTTTTATTATAACGTTGATTCTTTGATTGTGGGTTATCAAGATCAACATCAGGTTCAACTTCTACATCATTATCATTACTAGGTTGAGCATCATCATGAACATCATCATTAACATTTTCACTAGGTTCATGTTCATTACCATATTGTGTTTCAAAGATCGCACATAGAGATATCGTTTGGATTCTCGGATGGTTCAGAATGGGTTCACTAGAAGTTTGCAAAGTCCTATCATTTTTCTTTTCTTCCTTTTAGAAGAACTAGGTACATCAATATTATCTCTCTCGAGAATCTTGCTCGATTCTCTTAGGGTGGCCTTCAGGATACAAAGGTTCCTGAGTCATTCTACCAGTTCTAGTAGCCACTCTAACGATAATCATTTTCTTACTATTCATTTCATCAAGCACTTCTTTTTGAGCTTTAAGTACTTGTTCTACTTGAGTGGTAACCATAGAAGCATGTTTGCTAACAAGTTTAAGTTCACCTCTAATATTAGCCATATATTCACCCAAGCGTTTAATCATATAAGCATCTTGTTTTAATTGTCTACCAAAATAAGCATTGAAGTCGTCTTGCTTAAGCATAAAGTTATCAAACTCATCCAAGCACTGACTAGCAATTTTAGTAGGAGGGACTTCAGCTTTATCATGTCTATAGAGAGAATTTACCTTTACTACCTATGTCGGGATATCGGGATCAGGAGGTTCTTCAGTGAATAAAGAATTGAGATCATATACTTCTTCAACAGTGATGAAATTAAGACCATGTATTTCTTCAATAGGAGGTAAATTCTTAACATCTTCAGCTTTAATACCTTTTTCTTTCATAAATTTCTTCGCCTCTTGCATATCTTCAGGACTGAGAAATAGAACACCTCTCTTCTTCGGAGCTGGTTTAGGAATAGGCTTAGCAATTGGAGCAGGAGCTAGCTCAGGAGGTGCCCAATTATTTTCATTTGTCAACATATTATTCAATAGAATTCCAGCTTCATCTGGTGTTCTTTCCCTGAAAAGAGAACCATCACAACTATCCAAGTAATCTCTGAAGCATCGGTTAGTCCATTATAAAATATATCAAGTATTTCAGGTTTCTTAAGAGGATGATCAGGCAAAGCATTAAGTAACTTGAGAAGCCTCCCCTAAGCTTGTGGGAGACTCTCTTCTTTAATTTGCACGAAGTTGTATATTTCCCTCAAAGCAGCTTGTTTCTTATGAGCAGGGAAATAGTTAGCAGAGAAGTAATAAACCATATCCTGGGGACTACGCACACAACCAAGATCAAGGGAATTAAACGATATCTTAGCATCACCCTTTAATGAGAACAGAAATATTTTGAGTATATAAAAGTAGCGCGATCTCTCATCATTAGTAAACAGGGCGGCTATATCATTTAACTTAGTAAGATGTGCCACAACAGTTTCAGATTCATAGCCACAAACAGGATCAGATTCAACCAAAGTAATTATATCGGGATCAACAGAAAATTCGTAATCCTTATCAGGAACACAAATAGGTGAAGTAGCAAAAGCAGGATCAGGTTTCATTCTATCCCTAAGAGATTCTTTGTTCCATTTAACTAGCAGCCTCTTAAGTTCATATCTATCTTTACAAGCAAAAATAGCTGCAGAAGATTCCATATCAAAAACATAACCCTCGGCAATAACATGCATATTTTCATCATCACTATCATCATCGTATTCAGATTCAATAATTTCTTTCTCTCCAAATTTCTAGCAATTTGTTCATCTAGAAATTCACCAAGGGGCACAGATGGTATCAAGCATAGAAGTAGTTTCATCATAAGTATCATGCATAATGTAAGTGGAATCATCAATAACATGCAACATATCGAGCGAATAGCGTAAGTAGGTTTAGGTGTCGCTAGCTTACTCATAATGTAAGGTGAATCAAGTGCGATTGCTAGATGGTTGTTCCTTACCTCCCCTAGTAGTTGAGGGATAAATTGTTGTCTTAGCGTCTTTCAAGTTCGTCATAGTGTCCAACAGATATAAATCCCAAGTGACTCAAAGAATAGAGCTATGCTCCCCGGCAATGGCGCCAGAAAAAGGTCTTGATAACCCACAAGTATAGGGGATCGCATAGCAGTTTTCGAGGGTAGAGTATTCAACCCAAATTTATTGATTCGACACAAGGGGAGCCAAAGAATATTCTCAAGTATTAGCAGCTGAGTTGTCAATTCAACCACACCTGAAACTTAATATCTGTAGCAAAGTGTTTAGTAGCAAAGTAATATGATAGTGGTGGTAACGGTAACAAAAGTAAAGACAACAAAAGTAATGTTTTTGGTATTTTTGTAGTGATTGTAACAGTAGCAATGGAAAAGTAAATAAGCGAGAACCAGTATATGGAAAGCTCGTAGGCACCGGATTAGTGATGGATAATTATGCCGGATGCGGTTCGTCATGTAACAGTTAGAACATAGGGTGACACAGAACTAGCTCCAATTCATCGATATAATGTAGGCATGTATTCCGTATATAGTCATACATGCTTATGGAAAAGAACTTGCATGACATCTTTTGTCCTACCCTCCCGTGGCAGCGGGGTCCTAATGGAAACTAAGGGATATTAAGGCCTCCTTTTAACAGAGAACCGGAACAAAGCATTCGCACATAGTGAATACACGAACTCCTCAAACTATGGTCATCACCGGGAGTGGTCCCGATTATTGTCACTTGAGGTTGCGGATCATAACACATAGTAGGTGACTATAGACTTGCAAGATAGGATCAAGAACTCACATATATTCATGAAAACATAATAGGTTCAGATCTGAAATCATGGCACTCGGGCCCTAGTGACAAGCATTAAGCATAGCAAAGTCATAGCAACATCAATCTCAAAACATAGTGGATACTAGGGATCAAACCCTAACAAAACTAACTCGATTACATGCTAAATCTCATCCAACCCATCACCGTCCAGCAAGCCTACGATGGAATTACCCACACACGACAGTGAGCATCATGAAATTGGTGATGGAGGATGGTTGATGATGACGACGGCGATGAATCCCCCTCTCCGGAGCCCCGAACGGACTCCAGATCAGCCCTCCCGAGAGAGATTAGGGCTTGGCGGCGGCTCCGTATCGTAAAACGCGGTGATTTCTTCTCTTTGATTTTTTCTCCCCGAAAGCCAATATATAGAGTTGGAGTTGGCGTCGGAAGGTGTCCAGGGGGCCCATGAGGTAGGGGGCGCGCCCTAGGGGGGGGCACCCCCCACCCTCGTGGACAGGGTGTGGGCCCCCTGGTCTTCATCTTTGGCGAGGATTTTTTATTATTTTCTATAAGACATCCCGTGGAGTTTCAGGTCATTCCGAGAACTTTTGTTTTCTACATATAAAACAACATCATGGCAATTCTGCTGAAAACAGCGTCAGTCCGGGTTAGTTCCATTCAAATCATACAAGTTAGAATCCAAAACAAGGGCAAAAGTGTTTGGAAAAGTAGATACGACGGAGACGTATCATAGCCTACCACTGATAGAGGTCACACAGCATACTCAACTATGCCAGAGCCCATAATGGCTTGTGGCTGCCCACGGAAGTTTCTAGCATGAATAATCTTATGATCCCTTTGAGCCTGGGTGGCGAACCGTAGGATGATCACACGGGTACTCCGGGATATCCTAGGACAATACTGGATTCTCCAAGTGCCCGCAACCAATCTAGCCAGATGTGTATTTAAGTAGCCACCTTAAGTTAATCGTTAACTAACAATCTCTCATTTGTCATGGATACACCCAAACCCAAACCACGTCTACTAGCATAGCATAGCGGTATAAGAATGACGTAGAAGTAACTCCCAGGGTTTGATAATAAAGGACAATAGGTTCTATCTCATCAACTACTTCCCAAACCCACATGTTACGAGATCCTACTCATGCAATGTTTGAGGGTTGAAATTAATGCATAAAAACTGGGTAATAAAGGGTATGATCAAAGTGTTACTTGCCTTGCTGATGATCTGCAAACCCTAGAGACACGTAGTAGCACGCTTCGCACTCCGGGAATTCTATCGCAAGCAAACAGTAGCATACATAAGCACTCAAGCATAGATGCAAAGGTAAAACTCAAATAAAAAGATCCAATCTGAAAGTTCAACAGAAGAGCTTCGATTTCCAAAAAGAATCAATCGAATCGGAGCTACGAAACTCAAACTACGATCAAAAGAACTTTGAATTCAATCTGCTTGAAACCAAATTTTAAATTGTTAAAATCATGTTCAAGTTGACTAACTGGAAAGAGGGGTTCGAGACGAAGATTTTGGCGTTGGTTTCACTGGATTTGGACGAACGGTTAAAAAGTTGCGAGGGTTTGAAGATCAGGGGCTAATCCGCGATAAAAATAATCACGGATAGGTCCCTGGCCGAAAATAAAATAAAAAGAAAAAGACTACGACGCGAACGTCCGCTAATAAAGACTAACGAACGAATTCGTTCGTTATCAGATCCAAAGGAATGAATGTTCGTAAATCTGATCTAAACCGAAAAAATGAAAAAATCTAAACCGGCGAAACCGAGAAAAACCGAACCGGTCTACTCGAAACAAAACCGGATCTAGGGTTTACCGGAAAACCGAAAAAAACCCGGCGGCGGCGCGATGATTCCAATAACTCCGTGAGCAGGCGGCGGCGGCGTGGGCAACGGCTCGGCGGCGAGCGGTGGAAGCGGCGGTGGAGCAGCGGATCCGGCGGCGGTGGCTAGGGTTTCGGGCTGCTTGGGCCTCGCCTTATAAAGGGGTTGGGCGGGACGTGTCCGGCTTGGGCACGGCCCAGAGTTGGTTCGCGTTTTTTTAGTTCCACCTAGGAAAATCCTAAATAAATATAGAAAAATTCTAAAAATGCCAAAAAACAATTTTCATCGTCTGAATAAAATATTTAAAACATAGTGAACATTTTTCTGGCCTAAAAATGCATATTTTTCTAATTCAAATAAAATAGCAATAAAATCCAAATAAAATTATTTATTTGATTTTAATATTTTTCCTCCATTTTTTCTTTTATTTAGGAGAAGTCATTTTATCTCCTCTCTTTTATTCTTATTTTGGAAATATTTTAGAGAGAAAAATATTAAAACCAAAATGGTCCTCATTTCAAATTTGATAAAAATTCAAATATGAAAATAATGAAATCCCCAACTCTCTCCGTGGGTCCTTGAGTTGCTTAGGATTTTCTAGGATCGCAAACGGGACGCAAATAAATATGATATGCATATGATGACCTATGTATAACATTCCAAATTGAAAATTTGGGATGCTACATTTGGCTATGCTCCATCTTCATCACACAAAATATTCAAATCATGCACAACCCCGATGACAAGCCAAACAATTGTTTCATACTTTAGTATTCTCAAACTTTTTCAACTTTCACGCAATACATGAGCGTGAGCCATGGACATAGCACTATTGGTGGAATAGAATGGTGGTTGTGGAGAAGACAAAAACAAGGAAGATGGTCTCACATCAACTAGGAGTGTTAATGGGCTATGGAGATGCCCATCAATAGATATCAATATGAGTGAGTAGGGATTGCCATGCAACAGATGCACTAGAGCTATAAATGTATGAAACCTCAACAAAAGAAACTAAGTGGGTGTGCATCCAACTTGCTTGCTCACGAAGACCTAGTGCATTTTGAGGAAGCCCATTATTGGAATATACAAGACAAGTTCTATAACAAAAATTCCCACTAGTATATGAAAGTGACAAAATAAGAGACTCTCTATCATGAAGATCATGGTGCTACTTTGAAGCACAAGTGTGGAAAAAGGATAGTAGCATTGTCCCTTCTCTCTTTTTCTCTTTTTTTATTTATTTTGTTTGGCTTCTTTGGCCTCTTTTTTATTGGCTTCTTTGGCCTCTCCTTTTTTTCCTCACACGGGACAATGCTCTAATAATGATCATCATCACACTTCTATTTATTTACAACTCAAGGATTACAACTCGATACTTAGAACAAAATATGACTCTATATGCGTGCCTCCGTGATGTAATCGATGTGCAATGAATCAAGAGTGACATGTATGAAAAAAAATATGAATGGTGGCTTTGCCACAAATACGATGTCAACTACATGATCATGCAAGGCAATATGACAATGATGGAGCGTGTCATAATAGATGAAACGGTGGAAAGTTGCATGGCAATATATCTCGGATTGGCTATGGAAATGCCATAATAGGTAGGTATGGTGGCTGTTTTGAGGATGGTAAATAGTGGGTTTATGGTACTGGCAAAAGTTGTACAGTACTAGAGAGGCTAGCAACGGTGGAAGGGTGAGAGTGCGCATAATCCATGGACTCAACATTAGTCACAAAGAACTCTTATACTTATTGCAAAAATCTACAAGTCATGAAAACCAAGCACTACGCGCATGCTCCTAGGGGCATAGATTGGTAGGAGAAGACGATCGCTCGTCCCCGACTGCCACTCATAAGGAAGACAATCAAAGAAACACCTCATGCTTCAAATTTGTTACACAACGGTTACCATACGTGCATGCTACGGGACTTGCAAACCTCAGCACAAGTATTTCTCAAATTCATAATTAATCTACTAGCATGACTCTAATATCACCATCCTCATTTCTTAAAACAATCATCAAGCATCAAACTTCTCATAGTATTCAACACACTTTATATGAAAGTTTTTATTATACCCATCTTGGACACCCATCATATTAGGACTAGTTTTATAGCGAAAGCAAATTACCATGCTGTTCTAAAAGACTCTAAAAATAATATAAGTGAAGAATGAGAGATCAATAATTTCTATAAAATAAAACCACCACCGTGCTCTAAAAAGATATAAGTGAAGCACTAGAGCAAAATTAACTAGCTCAAAAGATATAATTGAAGCACATAGAGTATTCTAATAAATTCCGATTTATGCGTGTCTCTCCCAAAAGGTGTGTACAGCAAGGATGATTGTGTTAAACTAAAAATCAAAGACTCAAATCATACAAGACGCTCAAAGGAAAACACATATCATGTGGTGAATAAAAATATAGCCTCAAGTGAAGTTACCGATAGACGAAGACGAAAGAGGGGATGCATTTCGGGGCATCCCCAAGCTTAGGCTTTTGGTTGTCCTTGAATTTTACCTTGGGGTGCCTTGGGCATCCCCAATCTTAGGCTCTTGCCACTCCTTATTCCAAAATCTATCAAATCTTTACCCAAAAACTTGAAAACTTCACAACACAAAACTTCAATGTAAAATCTCATGAGCTCCGTTAGTATAAGAAAATAAACCACCACTTTAAGGTACTGTAATGAACTCATTATTTATTTATATTGGTGTTAAACCTACTGTATTCCAACTTCTCTATGGCTCATACCCCCCGATACTACTCATAGATTCATCAAAATAAGCAAACAACACACGAAAAACAGAATCTGTCAAAAACAGAATAGTCTGTAGTAATCTGACTTGTTCGTATACTTATGGAACTCCAAAAATTATAAAATAAATTTGTGGACGTGAGGAATTTGTCTATTAATGATCTGCAAAAATAGTCAACCTAAAAGCACTCTCCAGTAAATGAAATGGCACGTAATCTCATGAGCGCAAAAGTTTCTGTTGTTTACAGCAAGATCACAAAGACTTCACCCAAGTCTTCCCAAAGGTTCTACTTAGCACAAACACTAACTAAAACATAAAACCACATCTAAACAGAAGCTAGATCAATTATTTATTACTAAACAGGAGCAAAAATCAAAGAACAAAAATAAAATTGGGTTTCCTCCCAACAAGCGCTATCGTTTAACGCCCCTAGCTAGGCATAAAAGCAAGAATAGATCTTGGTATTGTCATTTTTGACCTTTATCTTTTTAATGGAGTTATGCTCGAATCCGGAAGGTTCCTTACGTTTCCCTTCATACTCGTAGATTTTTAGATCTAGAGCATCCAACCGCTTATTGCAAAGAGTGATCAACATATTCATGCGGTGAAGGTTCCCGCTAACATTTTTAAGAGGTTCAAGATATTTTTGCAAAATTTTAGTTACTTCGCATAGTTTCTCAAAAACTTGGGTTCCTTCTTGAGTATGATGTAATCCCTTTTGTGGGGGTAGTACTCCTACTACTCCCTCTATAATCTCATACGCAATACTGGGATCAATTTCAATAAAATTCCCTTTGGCGGCAAAATTCAAGAGTTGTCTAAGGGACATGGTTAGCCCAATATAAAAATTACGAAGTAAAATCTTGAAATCTCCCTCTATATCGCAATTACGGTAGGATTCTATCATCTTGTACCAAGCAGCTTTTAAGTTTTCTCCTTGTCTTTGTTTGAAGTGAAGAACTTCGAAATCGGGAGACAAAGGAAGAGAGAGAGAGGGCTAGTCATAGAAGCGAGAAAGGCAAAAGAAGAAGACGAACGGAAGAAGGGCGAAGAAAAGGCAAACGTTTTCGAAAATCGTTTTAGAAGTGGGGGGAGGAAAGCGAAAGGCGAATGGCAAATAATGTAATGCGAGGGAGAAGAGTTTATGATGGGTACTTGGTATGTCTTGACTTGGCGTAGATATCCCTAGCAACGGCGCCGAAAATCCTTCTTGCTATCCCTTGAGCATGCGTTGGTTTTCCCCTGAAGAGGAAAGGGTGATGCAGCAAAGTAGCGTAAGTATTTCCCTCAGTTTTGAGAACCAAGGTATCAATCCAGTAGGAGACAACGCAAAAGTCACCTAGTACCTGCACAAACAATCAAGAACCTTGCAACCAACGTGATAAAGGGGTTGTCAATCTCTTCATGGTCACTCGCAAAAGTGAGAAGATAGTAAGGTAAATATTTTTGGTATTTTTGTTGTATAGATTGGAAAGTAAAGATTGCAAAATAGTAAACGAGATGAGATGTAAATAAAAGATATGCAATATAATAAGAAAGAGACCCGGGGGCCATAGGTTTCACTAGTGGCTTCTCTCAAGATAGCATGTATTACGGTGGGGGAACAAATTACTGCCGAGCAATTGGTAGAAAAGCGCATAGTTATGAAGATATCTAAGGCAATGATAATATAGGCATCACGTCCGTGTCAAGTAGACCAAAACGATTTTTCATATACTACTATTACTCCACACATCGACCGCTATCTATCATGCATCTAGAGTATTAAGTTCATAACAACAGAGTAATGCATTAAGCAAGATGACATGATGTAGAGGGATAAACTCAAGTAATATGACAAAAACCCCATCTTTTTATCCTTGATGGCAACAATACAATACGTGCCTTGCTGCCCCTCATCACATCGGGAAAGGACACCGCAAGATTGAACCCAAAGCTAAGCACTTCTCCCATTGCAAGAAAGATCAATCTAGTAGGCCAAACTAAACCGATAATTCAAAGAGACTTGCAAAGATATCAAATCATGCATATAAGAATTCAGAGAAGAACCAAATAACATTCATAGATAATCTTGTTCATAAATAAACAATTCATCGGATCTCGGCAAAACACCGCAAAAGAGTATTACATCGAATAGATCTCCAAGAACATCGAGGAGAACTTTGTATTGAGAATCAAAGAGAGAGAAGAAGCCATCTAGCTAATAACTATGGACCCGAAGGTCTGTGGTAAACTACTCACGCTTCATCGAAGAGGCAATGGTGTTGATGTAGAAGCCCTCCGTGATTGATTCCCCCTCCGGCAGATTGCCGAAAAAGGCCCCAAGATGGGATCTCACGGGTACAGAAGGTTGCGGCGTTGGAGAAGTGGTTTCATGGCTCCCTTTGATCGATCTAGGATATAAAAGTATATATAGGTGAAAGAAGTACGTCGGTGGAGCTACGAGGGGCCCATGAGGGTGGGGGCGCACCTACCCCCCTGGGCGCGCCCTACTGCCTCGTGGCTTCCTCGTGGCGTTCCAGACTTCGACTCCAAGTCTTCTGGATTGCTTTCGGTCCAAGAAAGATCATCAAGAAGGTTTCATTCTGTTTGGACTCCGTCTGGTATTCCTTTTCTGCGAAACTCTAAAATAGGCAAAAAACAGAAATTGGCACTAGGCCTCCGGTTAATAGGTTAGTCCCAAAAATAATATAAAAGATCATATTAAAGCCCATTAAACATCCAAAACAGATAATATAATAGCATGGAACAATAAAAAATTATAGATACGTTGGAGACGTATCAGATGCTCAGCTTGATTTTAGTGGATCTGCACAAAATTTTCAGATGGTTCGTGTCCTCCATAATACTTCATCATGCACAATATATCAAATAGTTCTCTAATCATTCGTCGTCACCTTGATCCACTGGACTATCAGATGACAAACTGATGACAAACCCTGCCCGTTCCACAATCATAGGCATTACATATTTTGAATGGGAAAAGCTTGTCAAAGTTTGATCATTGATGTTAGCAAGAATACATTAGTTTAATATATTGGAATTGGAAAACCTTGTCAAATTTTGCTCATTGATGTTAGCGAGAAGGCATGCATTTATATTTTTGAGTGGGACGCCCTTTGCTGTGAGCAACATCGATCATTTTTTCCTATTCTTGTCTTCAGTTCAGAAGTAAATATTTACTCTGCTGAGATGCATATTCACATGAATGTTGACTTATGTATGGTATTTTAAGAGTTTGTTCTGAATGTTGTCTATGTAATGCCAGGCCATGTGAGTTTGATTGCAAAATTGAGCTTGGAATGTCGTGGCATGCGGCATCACGAGCTGTTCACCGTGCCTCCTGAGAATAATGCTTCATATTGTTTTGCATGTTGATATAATGCCCGTGATTTGCATGTTAAGAAGATCATCCTCTTCTGTTGTTTCTGTGCTTAAGAAGTTCATTGTCTTATGTTTCATTCATAGCCTATACGACAACTCGGGTAGGTTAGAGGTGAAACCATATGATCTCCCGACCAACTCATCATCTTAGGCCGTGATTAGATCATTGTTATCCAACCAAAACCACTTGTAAAACTAACGCTTGTAAATAAAAGCAGATGGTCTTGGGCGAAGCGCTTGGTTGGTTGATTTCGACTAGTAAAATATACACTAGTCTCTCAAATTACACGCGTAACTCGCCGGTTTTCATTACAGACCTCGGGCCCTCGGTTTCATTATGCCTGTATTTTACGCATTGTTACCGATGACGAGTAAATTACACTTGTATCTTAATACAGGCATGAAACAATCCAGAGCTCCCAAGCGCAGCCTTACCGTTTCATGCCGTCTCAGTCTCTCGAAGGTGCTCATAGGTGTCCAATGATCCTGGCTTTCTGAATGAGCAACGGGCGCTATATCAGACCATCCGTAGGGCCCACGAGGCCCTCTCCATCGTCCTTCGAGTTGTTGCACTTGCCGTGGCGCCGAGCATTGTCAACATGGTCAACAAACATGAGGAATCAGGAGATGACATTATTTGGACAGGATGACAGTAGGGACCCACTAGGGCCATAGACGTACGTACGCAAGTTCCTCGTTATTATATACAACTATTTTTTTGCTTCCTCCTAGTTTCCTGACATCACGGTCCCACAACATCGTCAACCTATATAGTCAATAAACGAGAGAATTGCACAAGGAGCAGCCGACATTTGGGACCCAGCAGCTCAAGCAGTATTTGTTTTTTAGGTGTAAGCGGAGTTTTTCTTGAGCGATGTTTTTCTTGTTGTTTCAGAGGAGCAGGGTATCAACTGGGCGGCCTGTGGTACGTCTAGCCCAGGATATTATTTTATGTCGACCAAATAAATAGCCTAGATATTACTTTTTTCAAGGTGAAAATGGCTAGCCCAGCTATGCTTTTTTTGCGGAATACCCAATCCAGGTCAACTTGTTATTCTCCGCCCTACTGGGCTGTAAATGTTTCCTACGAGGGATGCATTAGGCCTAACAAGAAATGGGCTTTAGAAATAATAAATGGGATGTAATTATAAAAACTGGGTTGTAAATATACAAAAACGCGCCAAAGAGGTATTTAGTTTCAAAAATATTATTATTTGAATTTGGAAATTTTAATTTCATTACTTATTGCGCGCGCAGTATTACTTTAGATTTTTACCTAATACAAACTCATTTTGAAATTATATTTAATCCGACTCGAAATTTCTGGATAATTTTTTTCGATCCCATCAAAATGTGGGATTTTTGGTTGAATTCTGTGTGACGCCCCCGATTCAATCGTACACTATTCATATACGCAAATGTGTACGATCAAGATCAGGGACTCACGGGAAGATATGTAACATCCCAAAATTCTAAATTTTGGAATGTTAATATAATTAATTGAATTGTTTGTTTGTTTGCTTGAGTGAATTAAACTTGAGTGAAATTTGAACCTTTTCAAAAACTTTTGAATGAGAGGGAATAAAATGACTTTCCCTTCTCCGGTAAATTCAAATTCATCCTATTAAAATCAATGAGAGAAGATGACATGACTTCTTCAACTATAAAGAATTTGAGCGGAGTTTTGCAATTTAATTCTTTCAAATATTTGCACTTGCTTCTCTATTTTTCTTCCCGAGAAATACCCGAAAAATAAATTCTTGCAAGCAAGAAAGAGCGGAGGAAAATGACCCTCCAAAATCAGGGGCATTTTGAAAATATTTGAGCCAAGAAAACCAAAGTTTTTATTTAAAATTTATTTGCAAAAAGAAATAAAGCCTTTAGGGATTTTTTGAAAAACATTTTTTTAGTTTTTATTTTGGCCGTGGAATAATGCTCATCATCTACATTTTATTTTTCTGATAATTTTAGTATATAAAAACTCTTTATTCCGAATTGATTTGATTTCCTTTTTATTGTTTTAGTTTCCTAATTTTAAAAATATGAATGGAATCGTTTTTATTAGGAAAAACCTGCTGGCCCATTAAGCACTTTCCTATTCTAGCCCAACAAGAGATCATCTCCTTCCTTTGTTTCCTCTCACTTTACAGAAGCTTTCCATATCCATGGAGACAGGAATCTCCACCTTCCCGATCTCCCTCGTCTTTCCATCCCAGCGCCACCCGAGACCGCCTATAAAACCCCCTCCCTCTCCGCGTTCCATTTTTCCCAGCACCACGCCCCCTCCCTGCCCGTAGCCTTCTCGCCACCGTCCTCCTTTTCCTGCCTAGAAACGCTCACCAGGAGCTCTCCTGGAACCTCCCCAAGCGCCGACCCCCTCCTCCGCCACCCCACCCTCGCCGGCGACCTCACCCCCTCGCCGGAGCAGCCTTCCTGCCATCTCTCCCTCACGTACAGGTAACTCCCTTGTTGTTTTTTTTCGTTTTCAGATTTATTTCCGTAACAGATTTAGTTCCGTTCTTGTTTAGCTTATAACTTTTGATCTAGAAGTCCAATGATGCTGATTCTTTTTGCGTTAGATCACAATTTTCTTGTCGTTTCCAAAAATATATAATTTGTCTATGTTTGGATTTATAAAAATTGAGTTAGATCAGATTTGAATTAAAGCTTGTTCTGCTTATTCCGGGAGTTTAAAAATAGGTTTTTAATTAATTCTTTTTGCTCCTGGTCTCTAGGACCTTTGTTTATCCAGTAGTATTTAGTATTTTATTTCTAGGTTAATTTAAATTAGGTTTTAGCAAAACAGTACTGTTTTTTTATCAGTTCTGTATTAGCTTTTTCTATTTTGTTTTTATGAGTTTTAAATTATTTCTTTTTTTCACTTTTGACTAAATTTGTTGTTTTTCTGTTTTACAACAGGAATAATTTTAATTTTATTTAAAATAATTTATTTTCCTTAGTTTTGTATGAAACCTTCTATAGGTCATAGTTAGAGTTTTATAAAAGCTTTTTATTTGTTTCTTTTTGCAAATAAAATTTCATGGAAAAAATACTTTCTGTTAAATTAGTTATTTTACATTTTATTTTCTGTTAATTTATTAGTTTAGTATTTTAATTGTTGTTAAGTTTTTACTTACGGCAAAACTATATTAGATGTTTGTAGCAAAGTCATAGATCTTCGTTAGTAGTTTTTCTTTGTAGTTTTATTTGAAGTTTCTTTTGATTTTGTTTGAGTTTTATTATCGATTTTCCTTGCTGTTTTGATTGTTAATTCGAGTGCTAAAATTGTTTGCTAGGATGTTTGCTTATGTGAATGCTATGTTTGACTATATAGATTTTCAACGGAGTGACGATTAGTTCTACCAAGTCATTTTCGACAGTTGTTATCTTCATCAAGTATTACCGGGCAAGTTCACTTTGACCATGCTTTCATACCTATGATTTATTGCATTTAGTGACATCTTTGCAAACACCCCTCGTAGTGTTATTGAATCCTTGTAGTTGAGTAGTATGCATGAGGTAGGAAGCCATCACCTGTTACCAAGCCGGGGCGTTATTTATTTTAATGCTACGCTATAGTAGACGGGGTTTGGTATGAGTGCTCAGGAGTGGTGTGAGAATGGAGGATTCTCGTCAATGACGACAACTCCATGATGGAATCTGCAAGGACTGCATCTTCAAGACCTCAAGACTTCAAGACTCGAGACAGAATTCAATACACACTCTTTGGGTGAAGGGCGGTTGGCGGGCACCTGGAGAAACCAGTGGTTGGCCGAGATGCATGGAGAAGCGCCATGACATCTTGCGGAAAGCTTCACCCAGACTCAAAGATACGGAATAATACTTCATGCCCGGAAGCTTACCTGTGCAACCGCAAGTCATTATGGGCTCTGGCTTGGTTGACCTTAGTTGTGACTCTGGCTGGGACGGTACTAGCGGATGTAGAACTACTGATGGGATGGGTTGAGTACCGGACAGTGGTCAGAGGAACTCTTTGGAAGACCATGTTTCGGTCATCTTGTTCTCAAACACTCTGAAGTACGAGAATGTAAAGAGAGGGATCGAATCTTGCGGGTAAAGTGTACAAACCTCTGCAGAGGGATTAAACCTAATCGATTAGCCGTGTCCCCGGTTACGGACAATTTGAGCATCTGGACTTGGATCTATCTCGAACTCTCAACACCGGATTGATAACTTAATTGTGGGCAACATATGATGAATTTTGGGCTATGAGACATCGGTTGGCGGAACCATGTCATGATAGAAAACTCCATAGTACAGACTTCATTTATTCCTTTGATGTAGGGAAAATAAAACCAGCTTTTACGCATAAACAAAACTCAGATCTGAGCCATAAAGCCATATTGCATATAGTATAGTTTTATTATCTGTTTTCTCTTATTGTGATCTTGCCGGTACATTCAATGTACTTGACCTACACGGCTGCAACGTATCATGTTGCGTATAATTCCTCGACAGTAAGAGTGCAGTGCAGGTTACGGTCTACACTTAACCTGCCGATGGCGTTGATGGGACTCCACACCCGTTTGTTTGTTTCCGCTGAGTATTATGAGGTATATATCATTTTACATTATTTATACATGTGATTGCACTTTGATATATACATTGATGTCTTGTGTGTGCCAACATCTTGATCCGAGGATGGCATACAGAATACGAAGGCTTGACCGTCTGAGGTCGGGTCGCTCTGAGAGATGGTATCGAGCACATGTTCTTGTAGGACGTGACCCTAGAAATCGGAAAGCCCCTAGGACAGGATGTCTCAAAAACTTTATTTTCAAAAAGACTCTTACTTCTCATCTTTTACGATTTTATCAAATAGACACTCTCACCTCAAATAGTTAGAATATACCCCTTTCCCTTTTGACCACATGAAGTATCAACTGAAGCCGCTCCAAGAAAGATATCAGACAACTGATGACCTCTTCAAAGTAACAAGGATTTCACCATGCGTTGGAAGAATTGCAGCTGCAACAATTGAAGACTCCGAAGACTTGAAGAATTTGAAGTTCCTGAAGAATTATTTGACCTTTAGAGACCAAACCCTGTTATACACCCTCGTTAGATCACGACGATTTGTGAGCTGTCATTTGTTTGATGTTTTCCGACAGCCACAAAGTAAAACTTGTTTCTTCAAAAACTATCGTTTGTATTGTGTGTATCCCTCCCCACCTCTCTCATATCTCATCCCAAAACTTTTGGACCCCATAGATGATGAATGAAGTTGGACTGATATTCTCTGGACCGAAGACTCAGCCGGAGGCAGAGCTATGGATTCGGAACATGGAGAATCACTTCGGGAGCAATTTGGTTTCAAGGAAGAATGAAGTATCGTACGCTCTTCAGTACTTTGAAGGAAGTGCTGCAACATGGTGGCAGATGCATCAAGCTATACAGGGATGGAATGGAGCAAAGACTTGGGAGGAATTCAAGAAGACCTGTTGAGATCACGTCTCATCCGGAGGCACCATGATAACCCAAGAAGAAACCTTATGCCTGCAAGATTTGCGGAGGAATAGGACACACCAGGAGGAACACAAGGATGGATGCCCTCATTGTGAGGAGAAACACCCAATGAGGAATGCCCAACTAGTCGGGTGACTTGTTTCTTGTGTGAAGGAACCACCCACTACCCGACTCAAGTGTTACATTTACCCCATGGTGCAACAAACTATTCAGGAGCAGGAAGAAGGAATGAAAGAAGCCCTCCGAGAAGTTATGAAAGAACCTGTGATGAAGGAATGTGTTGAAGACCCTGATGGAGAAGGCCTCAACAGATTTTACTCCAATGCCTGCTATTCATGTGGAGAAGAAGGACATTTTTCACAGTATTGCACCAAGGAAAGAAAAGAGTATCTGGGATATTTCCCGACAGCAGAAGTGAAGTTTGACCCTCGGGAAATAGAAGCTCTGATCATTACAGAGAAATCCAGGAAGAGAAAAGAAGGCAACCCCGTAACAACACAATTTTCGCAGAGAAGGACCTGAGTCATATCACTTGTTACAGTGCAAGGATTTAGGTCATTACGCTAGTAAATGTCCGTAAAAGAAGCCAAGAATCCAAGGAGCCTACATAATCACAAAGAAGCCCGAGACATGTCGGAAGTCATTTGTTTTCGCTGCAAGGAAGCAGGACATTATGCTACTAAATGTCACAACAAGATGAAAGCAGGAGTGGAGTAGTTGGAATTTTGATATTGGAAACAAGAGTAATAGAAAGCAATTCCATTTTCATGAGTTCGATGAGTTGAGTTATGTAATGGGTGCTCGAGAGATTGTAATGAATGCATGAATCAATAAAGTTAAGGTGTGATGATTTCATATGTTGAATTTTATGGGTTGTTACTCCATGAACAAAGAGTTTTGACCATTTTCGAGGATATGAGAAAAATATGGTCTATGGATGGATTTGTGAATTCCATTTTAAGGGTGAAAATACCCTATGAAGAACACTAGACCAATGGAAATGGAAATGTGTCCCACAGGTTGGAGTTTGGAAAAAATGAGTTGAAGTATTATTTTGATATGATGGTATGAAGAAACAGAGTACTACTGGATTTAAAGGAGGTGTAATATGGAACATGAAGAGTTACTCCAAGGATGAGCTAAAGCTGCACTAGTGTTGAAGTGGACCATAACCCACAGGCCCAGGATTTTGAAAAGGAACAGATGTAACCTTGATGAAGGAAGAAATTTGGAAGAATCAGTGATCCAATCGCATAAGTTTCAGAGGAGGTTGCGCAAAACACGAGAGTGGTGAAGTAACGATAGATGTTTTGCTTGGCTTGCGTAAACCATGGATCTACTCGAAACCAGTTCGAGAACAAGAGAAATTCTGCAATGCTTGTGAGTATGCCCAAGTGTTAGAATACGTGATTCGATATTTACGTATGTGGTAATGATTCAAAATGCACGGGATGGATTGGCCCCATACCGAAGACTTCTATCATGAACTATCATATGTTGATGGAAAATCAGAGAGCCTCGAAAACCTTAGAAGAGTGTCGACACGATAAGCCATAAAACCATAGAATGGTAGTACGATGGAACCCTTTACAGCAACCGTTGCCAATCGTAGGATATACGGTGAAGTTCAACCTGCACCCGTTTTCTGCAGGAGAAACCATTAATGGTAGACCACCATGAGTGTTTCGATAGTGGTTTAGAGTGGACACAGACCCATCGACTAAGAAGATCCAGTCTCGGACGAACTTCAACTTTGACGAACCGACCCAAGATTCGAGGAAAACTCTATACTTGACGGAAGAGCCTTAATGAAGGAGCTATTGTAAGATATGTGAAGGGACATACATTTTCAGCCCTCCAGAGGAAGTATCTGAGTTTATTGGAACCATGACCTTGTTTTTAAGCGTGGTAGCACCCCTGACCTTTCTGACCAAAACATTTGCTAGAAGACCCCCAACCCCTAACCTTTTTCTAAATTTTGGAATGTTAATATAATTAATTGAATTGTTTGTTTGTTTGCTTGAGTGAATTAAACTTGAGTGAAATTTGAACCTTTTCAAAATCTTTTGAATGAGAGGGAATAAAATGACTTTACCCTTCTCCGGTAAATTCAAATTCATCCTATTAAAATCAATGAGAGAAGATGACATGACTTCTTCAACTATAAAGAATTTGAACGGAGTTTTGCAATTTAATTCTTTCAAATATTTGCACTTGCTTCTCTATTTTTCTTCCCGAGAAATACCCGAAAAATAAATTCTTGCAAGCAAGAAAGAGCGGAGGAAAATGACCCTCCAAAATCAGGGGCATTTTGAAAATATTTGAGCCAAGAACAACCAAAGTTTTTATTTAAAAATTATTTGCAAAAAGAAATAAAGCCTTTAGGGATTTTCTGAAAAACATTTTTTTAGTTTTTATTTTGGCCGTGGAATAATGCTCATCATCTACATTTTATTTTTCTGATAATTTTAGTATATAAAAACTCTTTATTCCGAATTGATTTGATTTCCTTTTTATTGTTTTAGTTTCCTAATTTTAAAAATATGAATGGAATCGTTTTATTAGGAAAAACCTGCTGGCCCATTAAGCACTTTCCTATTCTAGCCCAACAAGAGATCATCTCCTTCCTTTGTTTCCTCTCACTTTACAGAAGCTTTCCATATCCATGGAGACAGAATCTCCACCTTCCCGATCTCCCTCGTCTTTCCATCCCAGCGCCACCCGAGACCGCCTATAAAACCCCTCCCTCTCCTCGTTCCATTTTTCCCATCACCACGCCTCCCTGCCTGTAGCCTTCTCGCCACCGTCCTCCTTTTCCTGCCTAGAACGCTCACCAGAGCTCTCCTGGAACCTCCCCAAGCGCCCGACCCCTCCTCCGCCACCCCACCCTGCTTGGCGACCTCGCCCCTCGCGAGCAGCCTTCCTGCCATCTCTGCCTCACGTCGTAACTCCCTTGTTGTTTTTTTTTCGTTTTCAGATTTATTTCCGTAACAGATTTAGTTCCGTTCTTGTTTAGCTTATAACTTTTGATCTAGAAGTCCAATGATGCTGATTCTTTTTGCGTTAGATCTCAATTTTCTTGTAGTTTCCAAAATATATAGTTTGTCTATGTTTGGATTTATAAAATTGAGTTAGATCAGATTTGAATTAAAGCTTGTTTTGCTTATTCCGGGAGTTTAAAAATAGGTTTTAATTAATTCTTTTTGCTCCTGGTCTCTAGGACCTTTGTTTATCCAGTAGTATTTAGTATTTTATTTCTAGGTTAATTTAAATTAGGTTTTTAGCAAAACAGTACTGTTTTATTATTAGTTCTGTTTTAGCTTTTTCTTTATTGTTTTTATTAGTTTTAAATTATTTCTTTTTGTCACTTTTGACAAAATTAGTTGTGTTTCTGTTAGACAACAGGAAAAATTTTAATTTTATTTAAAAAAATTTATTTTCCTTAGTTTTGTATGAAACCTTCTATAGGTCATAGTTAGAGTTTTATAAAAGCTTTTTATTTGTTTCTTTTTGCAAATAAAATTTTATGGAAAAAAATACTTTCTGTTACATTAGTTATTTTACATTTTATTTTCTGTTAATTTATTAGTTTAGTATTTTAATTGTTGTTAAGTTTTTACTTACGGCAAAACTATATTAGATGTTTGTAGCAAAGTCATAGATCTTCGTTAGTAGTTTTTCTTTGTAGTTTTATTTGAAGTTTCTTTTGATTTTGTTTGAGTTTTATTATCGATTTTCCTTGCTGTTTTGATTGTTAATTCGAGTGCTAAAATTGTTTGCTAGGATGTTTGCTTATGTGAATGCTATGTTTGACTATATAGATTTTCAACGGAGTGACGATTAGTTCTACCAAGTCATTTTCGACAGCGTTGTTATCTTCATCAAGTATTACCGGGCAAGTTCACTTTGACCATGCTTTCATACCTATGATTTATTGCATTTAGTGACATCTTTGCAAACACCCTCGGTAGTGTTATTGAATCCTTGTAGTTGAGTAGTATGCATGAGGTAGGAAGCCATCACACTGTTACCAAGCCCGGGACGTTATTTATTTTAATGCTACGCTATAGTAGACGGGGTTTGGTATGAGTGCTCAGGAGTGGTGTGAGAATGGAGGATTCTACGTCAATGACGACAACTCCATGATGGAATCTGCAAGGACTGCATCTTCAAGACCTCAAGACTTCAAGACTCGAGACAGAATTCAATACACACTCTTTGGGTGAAGGACGGTTGACGGCACCTGGAGAAACCAGTGGTTGGCGGGATGCATGGAGAAGCGCCATGACATCTTGCGGAAAGCTTCACCCAGACTCAAAGGGACGGAAGAATACTTCATGCCCGGAAGCTTACCTGTGCAACCGCAAGTCATTATGGGCTCGCTTGGTTGACCTTAGTTGTGACTCTGGCTACGGTACTAGCGGATGTAGAACTACAGATGGGATGGGTTGAGTACCGGACGGTGGTCGAGGAACTCTTTGGAAGACCATGTTTCGGTCATCTTGTTCTCAAACACTCACAAATGCGAGCGTAAAGAGAGGGATCGAATCTTGCGGGTAAAGTGTACAAACCTCTGCGGAGGGATTAAACCTAATCGATTAGCCGTGTCCCGGTTACGGACAATTTGAGCATCTGGACTTGGATCTATCTCGAACTCTCAACACCGGATTGATAACTTAATTGTGGGCAACATATGATGAATTTTGGGCTATGAGACATCGGTTGGCGGAACCATGTCATGATAGAAAACTCCATAGTACAGACTTCATTTATTCCTTTGATGTAGGGAAAATAAAACCAGCTTTTACATAAACAAAACTCGAGATCTGAGCCATAAAGCCATATTGCATATAGTATAGTTTTATTATCTGTTTTCTCTTATTGTGATCTTGCCGGTACATTCAATGTACTGACCTACACGGCTGCAACGTATCATGTTGCAGATAATTCCTCGACGAGTAAGAGTACGGTACAGGGTTACGGTCTACACTCAACCTGTCGATGGCGTTGATGGGACTCCACACCCGTTTGTTTGTTTCCGCTGAGTATTATGAGGTATATATCATTTTACATTATTTATACATGTGATTGCCTTTGATATATACATTGATGTACTATGTGTGCCAGCATACTGATCCAGGGATGGCACAGTAACACAGAGGCTTGACCGTCTGAGGTCGGGTCGCTACAAGATATCACAACACAACTCTAGTTAAAATAATACAAGCTTTATATTACAAACCAGGGGCCTCCAGGGCTCGAATACATAAGCTCAATACAAACGAGTCAGCGCAAGCAACATTATCTGAGTACAGACATGAGTTAAACAAGTTTGCCTTAAAAAGGCTAGCACAAAAGCAACATCGATCGAAAAGGCAAGGCCTCCTACCTAGGAGCCTCCTAACTACTCCTGGTTGTCGGTGTCCGTCATGTAGTATTAGGCACCCTCGGGGTAGTAGTAGTCGTCAGCAGTGGCGTCTGGATCATGGGCTCCACCATCTGGTTGCGACACCAGGAAAGAATGGAAAAGGGGGGAAAAGAGGGAGCAAAGCAACCGTGAGTACTCACCCGAAGTACTCATCAAGCAAGGATCTACACTATATATGCAACATTATCAAAGAAAGGTTGTATATGTGGACTGGGCTGCAGAATGCCAGAATAGAGGGAAGGCCTAGTCCTATCGAAGACTAGCATCTTCAGCATCTTCAAGAATCTTCGAGCATCTTGCAGCATTTAGAAGAGTACAGAAAAACATAATATAAAGTAATAGTACTGTTATAACCCTCACCAAGAGATCCTTCCTCGACTTCCTGCGAGAAAGCAATCCCAGAGCCATACTATCCATTTCTCATCACAAATATCCAGTTCTAGTTGTATCGATCGGGATACAACTCCGAGCGTCCATTACGTAGGACAGACTATCGGTAGATGTTTTCTTGCCTGCAGGGGTGCACCAAGTTACCCACCATGCTTGCTTAACTTCGGCCGAACACACTTTACTGGGTCAAGCCCGACCTCGGCCAAACGATTCGCCGCAACCCGACCTAGGCTAAATAGAGAGGTCAGTACGCCGGTCTAAACCTATGCCCACAGGGGTGGGCCACTGCCCCGGGAACTCCTGCACGTTGCATGGGCAACTGGTGAGCAGACCTAGCTACCTCCTTAAAAAGGCAGGTTCTTACTGTCGGTGTCAAAACCGGCGGATCTCGAGTAGGGGGTCCCGAACTGTGTGTCTAAGGCGGATGGTAATAGGAGGCAGGGGACACAATGTTTACCCAGGTTCGGGCCCTCTCGATGGAGGTAATACCCTACTTCCTGCTTGATTGATCTTGATGATATGAGTATTACAAGAGTTGATCTACCACGAGATCGTAGAGGCTAAACCCTAGAAGCTAGCCTATGATTATGATTGTTGTTGTCCTACGGACTAAACCCTCCGGTTTATATAGACACCGTAGGGGGCTAGGGTTACACAGAGTCGGTTACAAGGGAGGAGATCCGAATTGCCAAGCTTGCCTTCCACGCAAAGGAGAGTCCCACCCGGACACGGGACAAAGTCTCCAATCTTGTATCTTCATAGTCCAACAGTCCGGCCAAGGTATATAGTCCAGCTGTCCGAGGACCCCCTAATCCACGACTCCCTCAGTAGCCCCCGAACCAGGCTTCAATGACGATGAGTCCGGCGCGTAGATTGTCTTCGGCATTGCAAGGCGGGTTCTTCTCCGAATTCCAAGTACCAGTCGAGTAGTGTCCGGCTTCCCATGAATGTTGCACTCCTTGGCTTCTGCACCTAATAATGGCTATCTTCCACGTGTCGAGCGAATGCGAGAAGTCGGGGCATTTTTACACTTGCCACCCTAACCATGTGAGTAAATCGTCTATTTAAAGAGCCGGGGATCCTCAGATCCAGATCACACCATCCTCCCACAGCGAGTATCCATCGGAGCGCGCCCGGAAAAGTCCATCCCATCATGGCCGGCCATCGCAGCTCCTCCTCTCGCTCCCGTAGCACTAAGCCAGGCAATTGGAAGAAGTGTTCCGTCTCCCGCATGCAATTAGTAGAGTTACAGACCCAGGGGTTTCTACCTCCTGCGTATATGGTCCCCGTCCGAGCTGGACTAGCCACTTACAACAGCAGGGAGCAAGCGGAGAGCTTTCCCAACCCATCCATGGGGGAGCGAGTATGCCTTGTCCCTTACTTATTAAGGGGACTTGGATTTCCAGTCCATCCGTTCCTCCGCGGGCTCCTGGAGTTCTACGGCCTCCAGCTGCATAACTTTACTCCAGCCTCCATATTACACATCGCTGCTACGTCGCCCTTTGCGAGTTGTTTCTGGGCTGCAAAGCTCATTTTGAGCTATGGCAGAGGCTATTCTGCCTCGTGCCCCGTACACAGGAGGGGTCAATATATCAGGTGGGCAGAGCCGAAATATGGCGCATCACCGGGACCGGATACCTGTCCGGTACCCCGAAGAAGACATCCAAAGACTAGCCTTCGGAGTGGTTTTATATGGAGGACGTCCCCCTTCCGGACCCTATTCGGATGGGCCTTCCTGAGTTCAATAACGCCCCTTTGAAGAAACGCCGTAGCTGGCGCCCTCGGAGCCCCCAGGAGGAAGATAACACAGAGGTCCTTTACCTGATGGGCCAGATAAAAATGCTGCCAAATCAGGACTGACAATAATCGAGGTTATGTCAATATGTATAATGCGGGGGGTGCAGCCGCTTCAATATCGGGGACAACCCATGTGGCACTTCAATGGAGAAGACGATGCCACCCGCTACGGCCTAAAGGTCCGGACTCCGTCGCTGCTCTAGCGAAAATACTGTCCGATTTATATAAAGGAGAGGAAGGAGTTCATCCGCATTAAGCCGCGGGATGGATTCTCCATGTACAACCCCCCAAACTTGGTGAGCTACTACTTTTTACTCCAGACCTTCCCGCATTCTTCGTCATAAATATTTACCTTGCTATTTCATAGCAGGAACTGCGAAAAGCTGTGAGGGAGGTCCACAACCCGTCTCCACAGCCAGAGGACCCTGACCGGGCCCTCGACCCCGGACTCGAAGAAGATCTGGACATATTTGTGGAGCTCATCGACAGGACGTTCTATCAGTTAAGCTGCGACGGTGCCTTGGTGGCCATCATAGCCGATTATCCTGGACTGCTCCCTGCATCGCATGTAAGTAAACCGGAGTCCCAACTTCCGAGAAGGATCCCTTTTTTGCACTTCACCCACTGCACACATATGGTGTCTTACGGGGAAGGCCCTCGGGACGCCATGCCGAACCCGCAATGACTCACCAACAAGGGGCACCGAAACCGGGTAGGCTTAAAAGGAAGGCGGTCAGGACTGAGACATCGTTGCAGAGGTATGAAAAAGAACCCTGCTCCGTGGTTGTCGTCTTTAAAATATAATGACGTCCATGGTTCCTGGCAGGAAAAACGCTCGCCGGACCGTATCCGGAGAGCCTGCCGGCCACGCCTCCACCAGCCGGGCTCCAGAGCTGGACTCAGAGGCAGATGCTAACATGGGGACAACGCCGGATGTTCCTCCTACAGAGGATGCAGATAGGCTGTCCGCTAAGAATTCCAAAGTGGAGAGTGCCATGAATCACAGGCGTCGCCGGGCCGTACTCCGTGACCCTGGTTTCTCCGAAGAGGCGTTCGATGCCTTCAACTCAGGGGACGCGTACATCCGAGCTGCTCAAAATGGTCTTGCCAGAGCCACGGACCAGTATGTAAAGGATATACGGGTAAGAAAATCTGATAATTATGTGTATCAGTAGCCCCTGAGACTTGAAACAGTTGGCACAACTGATTTAAGGATCATTACTTGACTAGGTTCTTACGAAGAAGAATACCCAGTTGTCTCAAGAGCTGGAGGAGTGTAAAGCCCAGCTACGGGCCGCAGTTGCCGCAATGAAGGAGTCCAAGAAGGCCCCATCTAGTAACACTTGTCCCTATTGAAAAGAATGACATATACTAGTTAGAATTCGGCGGGCATGCAAATCTAACAATAGATTCTGCAGATGATCCCGGAGTGAATCCAGAGGTCATGCGAGGGGATGAGTAACATGCTCAACGTCAGCTAGAGGCCGGCGAGCGCGTGCTTACGCAGGTTAGGCGGGCAAAACGATCTCCAAGACACCAATACCCGGCTGGGCGTTGAACTGAAAGATGTTTGGGCCCAGCTTGCTGACTCCGTAAAGGAGAATAACAGGCTTCGACGCGACATTTTTAGTAAGTGCTTGAACGAAATTTTATAGAGTTCGGCGAAGAAACCGGCTAACAGAGTTATACCTGTAGGTATGCTGACGGGTCGTCCCGCAGAGGAGATGCCCGGGTCTGCGTGTGATCTTCTACCAGAGCTCTCACAACTGCACGAACAAGTTCGGCAGGTGATGCAGGGCATTGCCCAGGCCTTGTGGCCATCCGCTTCCCTGCCAGGAGGCATGGGGAAGCTCGTAGAGATGCTCAAGGGAGCGTGGTGGCGCTTCCGATTGTGGAAGATATCTGCCTGCCGACAAGGTGCAAGGGGAAGCCTGGGCCATGGTGAAGACTCGATATACCAAGGCTGACCCGAACCACATGGCCGAGGTCGGACCTGTGGGGTCTGATGGGAAAGAGATCCCCGTCAGTTTGGTGTATGATCAGGTGAAATTAGCCGCAAAGTATTCCCAACAGGATTGTAGGCTAGACAGCCTGCTGGATGGTATAGAAGAAGAATTTAGTCAGTCTAAGTGACGGTGTACTTCAAGTGATATATATTGTCCCTAGCCGGATTGTAAATCATTTGTCATGGCAGACCTTTTCACTTCAACCTCCGGACCCGACAGTCCGGAGTGTATCCGAATACCCTCTCAGTTATGTAAAAACCGGGGTACGCGTGGAAACCAGGCGTAGGGGTCATAAGTGCTTGTACAGACAAGTACCCAACTAGCTATGTTATATTACATGGATACTAAGAAACATCTTCCAGGGAGAATAGTTCCGTTAAGGGTTCCTTTCCCAGGGTACGCATGCATTAATGTGCATGTCCAAACTGCGAAAAGAGACGCAGGATATAAACATCTGGGGGCATGTATTACAATAAGTAGAAGTAATCTTTTGTTCACCGACCGAATATTCCCTTAAGAACGCTAGCTTTCGGCTTCACCTAGTCTGAGGTACACATCCGGCTGACCCGGCAGTAACAATCGCAGAGGTGCTCCCCTTATGCCCTAGCCGAATTAACGGGAACGTAGGGCATAAACACAAGAGCCAGGCAACTCAGCTTGGACAAAACTTAAGTCATATCGATGCATATAATGGCGAAGAAAAGGTACATGTGGAAAAGTAACACATGTGCGGGGGGCATAGAGCCCGGAACATAGTTATATTAAGCTTTTGTATAAGAAGCCCCAGGTATAGTGAGCACGCTTTGGTAGCGTCAAGATTGTGTAGTCCAGACACATTTTAACCTTTTAAGGCCGTGAATAAAAAGGGAAGAAAGAAAGAAAGAAAGACAGATAGCAGATATATATATATATATATATATATATATATATATATATATATATATAAATTGACGGAGGTAAGGAGACGAACACAGAGTCCGACGCTAGGCGTAGAACCTTTGGAGTCTGGCCGCGTTCCATGGGTTTGGCTCGAGTCGATTATCTGATGCATCCCGCAGACGGTATGCTCCACCGGTTAGAACTTTCTCAATAACAAAGGGACCTTCCCATTTGGGCTTGAGCTTGTCCTTTTTCTTCTCCGGTAGGCGTAGAACGAGTTCGCCAACGTTATAAGTTTTGGCCCGTACTTCTCTGCTTTGATACCGTCGAGCCTATTGCTGGTAGAATGCGGAGCGGGCTTTTGCCATGTCACGCTGCTCCTCCAGGGCGTCCAAACTGTCCTGTCGATCAAGCTCGGCTTCTTTCTATTCGTACATGTGCACTCGAGGTGAGTCATGAATGATGTCGCAGGGCAGTATCGCCTCTGCGCCGTACACCGTAAAAAATGGTGTGTATCCGGTAGTGCGATTCGGCATGGTCCGCAACCCCCATAGTACGGAGTCGAGCTCCTCGACCCAGTGCATATCTGATTCCTTCAAGGATCGCACTAATCTAGGTTTAATGCCGCTCATAATAACATCATTTGCTCGCTCGACTTGGCTGTTTGTTTGGGGGTGATAGACGGAGGCATAATCGAGCTTAATGCCCATGTTGCCACACCAAGTTTTTACCTCGTTGGCTGTAAAGTTCGAGCCGTTATTGGTGATCGTGTTGTGGGGGATGCTACCTCTTGAGCACTGCGTTGGTTTTCCCTTGAAGAGGAAAGGGTGATGCAGCAAAGTAGCGTAAGTATTTCCCTCAGTTTTTGAGAACCAAGGTATCAATCTAGTAGGAGGCTACACACGAGTACCTCGCACCTACACAAACAAAAAAATCCTTGCAACCAACGCGATAAGGGGTTGTTAATCCCTACACGGTCACTTACGAGAGTGAGATCTGATAGTTATGATAAGATAATATTTTTGGTATTTTTGCGATAAAGATGCAAAGTAAAATAAAAGAAAAATAAAAGGCAATGGAAATAGCTAAGTGTTGGAAGATTAATATGAAGGAAAATAGACCCGGGGGCCATTGGTTTCACTAGTGGCTTCTCTCAAGAGCATAAGTATTTACGGTGGGTGAACAAATTACTGTTGAGAAATTGACATAATTGAGCATAGTTATGAGAATATCTAGGCACGATCATGTATATAGGCATCACATCCGAAACAAGTAGACCGACTCCTGCCTGCATCTACTACTATTACTCCACACATCGACCGCAATCTAGCATGCATCTAGAGTATTAAGTTCATAAGAACAGAGTAACGCTTTAAGCAAGATGACATGATGTAGAGGGATAAACTCATGCAATATGATATAAACCCCATCTTGTTACCCTCGATGGCAACAATACAATACGTGCCTTGCTGCCCCTACTGTCACTGGGAAAGGACACCGCAAGATTGAACCCAAAGCTAAGCACTTCTCCCATTACAAGAAAGATCAATCTAGTAGGCCAAACCAAACTGATAATTTGAAGAGACTTGCAAAGATAACCAATCATACATAAAAGAATTCAGAAGATTCAAATGTTGTTCAAAGATAAACTTGATCATAAACCCACAATTCATCGGTCTCAACAAACACACCGCAAAAGAAGATTACATCAAATAGATCTCCACGAGAGAGGGGGAGAACATTGTATTGAGATCCAAAAAGAGAGAGGAAGCCATCTAGCTAATAACTATGGACCCGAAGCTCTGAGGTAAACTACTCACACTTCATTGGAGAGGCTATGGTGTTGATGTAGAAGCCCTCCGTGATCGATGCCCCCTTCGACGGAGCTCCGGAACAAGCCCCAAGATGGGATCTCACGGGTACAGAAGGTTGTGGCGGTGGAATTAGGTTTTTGGCTCCGTATCTGATCGTTTGGGGGTACGTAGGTATGTATAGGAGGAAGGAGTATGTCGGTAGAGCAACATGGGGCCCACGAGGGTGGAGGGCATGCCTAGGGGGTAGGCGCGGCCCCCTACCTCGTGGCTTCCTGGTGGCTTTCTTTACGTAGGGTCCAAGTCCTCTGGATCATGTTCGTTCTGAAAATCATGTTCCCGAAGGTTTCATTCCGTTTGGACTCAATTTGATATTCTTTTTCTGGGAAACTCTGAAATAGGCAAAAAAACAGCAATTCTGGGTTGGGCCTCTGGTTAATAGGTTAGTCCCAAAAATAATTTAAAAGTGTAAAACAAAGCCCAATAATGTCCAAAACAGAAGATAACATAGCATGGAGCAATAAAAAATTATAGATACGTTGGAGACGTATCAGGGGACAACGTAATAGTGTACAACCCCGGATATGAAGTCTATCACTAGTCCGAACTCGGCCATTTTAACTAGTTTGGCTTCTATCCATTTGGTGAATTTATCCACCATGACCAATAGGTACTTTTTCTTATGGCTTTCTCCTTTAAGGGGTCCGACCATATCAAGCCCCCAGACCGCAAAGGGCCAAGTAACGGGGATTGTTCGGAGAGCGGTAGGTGGCAGATGGCTTTGGTTTGCAAAAAGCTGGCAACCGACGCAACATTGGACGAGGTCCTGTGCTTCTACTTGGGTCGTCGGCCAGTAAAAACCTGTATGGAAGGCCTTGCTTACAAGGGCCCGAGCTGCGGCGTGGTGGCCGCCGAGTCCAGCATGAATTTCTGCCAAAAGTTGCCATCCTTCCTCTTTAGAGATGCACCTTTGAAGTACTCCAGTAGCGCTTTTCTTATAAAGCTCTCCCTCGTGGACCTTGTAGGCTTTAGACTGCCGCACAATGCAACGTGCCTCGTTTGGGTCGTCAGGGAGTTCTTGCCTAGTTAGGTAAGCCAAGAAGGGTTCTGTCCATGGGGCGATGACAGCCATAATCACGTGGGCCGAAGGTGTTATTTCAGTGGCACAGCCTCCGATTACGTCAGAGTGTTCGGGATCTGGCGTTGTGGCCGGATCCGGACTGTTGTTGCTAGTCTCCCCTTCCCACACCACAGATGGCTTAAACATCCTTTCCAAGAAGATATTAGGTGGGACAGGGTCGCGCTTAGCACCGATGCGGGTGAGGATATCCGCCGCTTGATTGTTTTCTCTGACCACATGGTGGAATTCAAGCCCCTCGAACCGAGCTGACATTTTGAGGACGGCGTTGCGGTAAGCCGCCATTTTGGGTCCTTGGCGTCAAAGTCTCCATTTATTTGAGATATTGTGAGGTTTCAATCCCCACGCACCTCTAGGCGTTGAATGCCCATGGAGACTGCCATCCGGAGACCATGCAACAGGGCCTCATATTCTGCTGCATCGTTGGAGTCTATGTATAATATTTGGAGTATGTATTGGACTGTATCTCCGGTGGGGGATGTCAGGACGATGCCTGCCCCCAGACCAGCCATCATCTTAGAGCCGTCAAAGTGCATGATCCAATTGGAGTACGCGCCGTACTCTTTAGGGAGTTAAACTTACATCCATTCGGCACGAAATCAGCCAAGATGCCTGTGACTTAATGGCTCGCCGTGGTTTGTATGTTATGTAGAACGGGAGGAGCTCAATAGCCCATTTAGCAATCCAGCCCGTGGCATCGTGGTTATTTATTATGTCGTTGAGTGGTACTTCAGAGGCCACCGTAATTGAACACTCTTGAAAGTAGTGTCGTAGTTTCCGGGATGCCATGAAGACCGCGTATGCTATCTTTTGATAATGTGGGAAACGTGATTTGCATGGAGTGAGGACAGCGGATACGTAGTATACTGGCTTTTGAAGTGGGAACTTATGTCCGTCCGTCTCTCATTCGACGACGAGCACTGTGCTTACAACTTGGTGTGTTGCCGCAATAAATAACAACATTGGTTCGCCGATATTTGGCGCGGCCAAGATTGGGTTGCTGGCCAAGACGACTTTTATTTCTTCGAATCCGGTCGTGGCCGCATCCGTCCACTCGAAGTGTTCGGTGCGTCGAAGAAGGCGATAAAGAGGTAGTGCCTTTTCTCCCAATCGGGAGATAAAGCGGCTCAAGGCAGCCACGCATCCAGTTATTTTCTAGATTTGCTTGAGGTCTGTTGGGATAGCCAACTGTGACAGAGCTTGGATTTTGGCCGGTTTTTCTTCAATTCCTCTATTGGAAACGATGAAGCCCAAGACCTTACCGGCGGGCACGCCGAAAACGCATTTTTCCGGATTGATCTTGATGTCATATGTTCGGAGATTGTCGAACGTGAGCCTCAAGTCATCTATTAAGGATTCGACGTGTCTAGTTTTAATGACCATATCGTCTACGTATGCCTCCACTGTTTTGCCGATTTGTGTTTCCAGGCATGTCTGAATCATGCGTTGATAGGTTGCACCAGCGTTTTTGAGCCCGAAAGGCATGGTGTTAAAATAGAAGGGGCCGTATGGAGTGATGAATGCCGTTGCGGCTTGATCAGACTCCGCCATCTTAATTTGATGGTATCCGGAGTATGTGTCGAGGAAACACAATGAGTCATGTCCTGCGGTAGCGTCGATAATTTGATCAATGCGGGGGAGGGGGAAGGGATCCTTGGGGCAAGCCTTGTTAAGGTCCTTGAAATCGACACATAGGCGCCATGATTTGTCCTTCTTTGGTACCATTACCAGGTTTGCTAGCCAGTCCGGATGTTTTATTTCTCTAATGAATCCGGCCTCGAGTAACTTGGCTAGCTCCTCTCCCATGGCTTGTCGCTTAGGCTCTGAGAAACGCCGAAGAGTCTGCTTGACCGGCTTGTATCCCTTTAGAATGTTTAGGCTATGCTCGGCCAGCCTGCGTGGGATTCCTGGCATGTCTGAAGGATGCCAGGCAAAGATGTCCCAATTCTCAAGCAAGAACTCCCGCAGTGCGACGTCTATTGTGGGGTTCAGCTGTGCCCTGATGGATGCTGTTTTTGTAGGGTCCGTTGGGTGGACCTGGAATTGGACTATTTCGTCCGCTGGTTTAAAAGAGGTGGACTTGGGTCTTTTGTCGAGTATCACGTCGTCCCTGTCCACTGTGGAGCGTAGCGTAGTTAGTTCTTGGGCCGCAAGGGCTTCGGATAACGCCTTGAGGGCCAGTGCGGAGGTTTTATTTTCGGCGCAGAGTGCTATGTCCGGATCACTAGCTAGACTGATGATTCCATTGGGCCCAGGCATTTTGAGCTTCATGTACCCGTAATGGGGTATAGCTTGGAAGATCGTGAATGCCTCTTGCCCTAAATGGGCGTGGTATCCGATACTTAACGGGGCCACTTGGAATGTGATTTCTTCGGACCTATAATTCTCCGGCGTGCCCAATACCACATCTAGTGTGATTTTTCCCGCACATTGTGCCTCCCAACTAGGGATGATTTCTCTGAAGGTCGTGCTGCTTTGCTCAATGCGGCTCTTGTCTATTTCCATTTTGTTAATAGTCTCCTCGTAGATGAGGTTTAATCTGCTGCCACCGTCCATGAGCACTTTCTTAAGCCGGAAGCCGTCCACAATTGGACTAAGGACCAAAGCGGCTGGTGCTCGGGCTGTTCGGAATTGAGGTTAAATCGCGGCATTGAAGGTTATGGCCGTGTCGTTCCATGGATTTATTCTTTGCAACGTGGCAGACTTCAGCAAGGCTGCGGAGTTCTCGCTTGCGCCTATTATTTGAGGCGAAGGTCTCGAAGACTATCAATACTGTATTGTTATTTTCCACGGGATGGTGCTCTGTGGTATTGTTGATGAGGAGATCCTCGCCGCTCTTGGCCACCTGCCGAAGTATCCAACATGCTCTAAGGCTGTGTGTTGGCATGGTATTCGGTGTACTGTGAATTTTGCATGGCCCATTGAGCCATCCCTCCAATATAGTTCCGCGCCCTGTAGTGGGCTTTGGTTTCTTTGTAATTGGATTGGGTGACTTACGAGAGTACACCCTTTTAGTTCGGACGGGGGGGTTTAGTGAGAGCCAGAGGATCCCAGAATTTTGTTTGGGGTTTCCAGGCGCTTTCCATCGCACAGTACTTCTGTACTATGGCCGCCAAGTCAGCGAAGTGTGCTATGTCACAGCGACTTATGGCATTGAGGATTGCCTTGTCCGTGCAATTTTTGCAAAAAAAATGAAATTGCGTCTTCCTCGCGATAGTCCTTGACCTTGCTCATTACAAGGAGGAATCTGGCCCAATAGTGATGTACTGTCTCTTGGGGCTCTTGTCTAATGTGGGAAAGATCACTTATGTCTGGATGGGTGGGTAGATTTAGGTCCAAACCCTGACCCGATTTGAAACCCAGGGGCAGAGGAGTTTCCGACCTTGGCAGTTCGGGCTCCGGGATGTTGCCCAATAGTTCTGGACCGCTGTCTGATTCCAGGTTCGAAGTTTGGGCCATGTCCTCCGTAGACGGGTATCCGGCTCGGAGATCTCGGGAATCCGGACATAGTTTGTCCTCAAAATAGAGGAAGAATCGCTACATTGCACCTCCACCACCGCTATCTGATGGGTGACCGGCGGAGAGTTAATCTCCCTTTGGTCGGGTTTAAGCCCGATCCGATCATAGTTCATAGCGACTCCCAGGGCGGAGATGCGCTCCAAGAGCTCGTTCAAGGAAGAGAGCTCCATTGGATCCATCCGCTCGGCGAATCCCGAGCCGACGTGGAGGCTATTTTTGATGACCCGAGAAGTCATCGTCGACGCGACGGCCGAACGGGTGGTCATGACGAAGCCGCCTAGTAGGAGAGTTTGGCCTATAGCCAGGGCTCCCCCAGAGGTAATGTTGTCCTTGACAACAAGACGACCCATCAAGCCTTATCGTGACGGCACAGTGGAACTCTCAATGAAAGCACCAATGTCGGTGTCAAAACCGGCGGATCTCGGGTAGGGGGTCCCGAACTGTGCGTCTAAGGCGGATGGTAACAAGAGGCGGGGGACACAATGTTTACCCAGGTTCGGGCCCTCTCGATGGAGGTAATACCCTACTTCCTGCTTGATTGATCTTGACGATATGAGTATTACAAGAGTTGATCTACCACGAGATCGTAGAGGCTAAACCCTTGAAGATAGCCTATGATTATGATTGTTGTTGTCCTACGAACTAAACCCTCCGGTTTATATAGACACCGTAGGGGGCTAGGGTTACACAGAGTCGGTTACAAGGGAGGAGATCTACATATCCGAATTTCCAAGCTTGCCTTCCACACAAAGGAGAGTCCCACCCGGACACGGGAAGAAGTCTTCAATCTTGTATCTTCATAGTCCAACAGTGCGACCAAGGTATATAGTCCGGCTGTCCAAGGACCCCCTAATCCAGGACTCCCTCACATACCAGTCCAACCCGGTGTGCGCCTCTCAGTTGCATGACGTCTATTAAGCTTCGGCTGACGAATACGATGCAGAACACCCATACTATGCCAATGTGATGGTTAGTGCTATCAGGCCAGAGGCCCCTCGGATCAAATATCCAAACCGTTAGTGTGTTGGTAGTGCAGTCACGAGCAGAGACTCACGAAAGATGTGACCCCGTCTCGAGGACTTGCGGCAATAGCTAAGAGTGCCCGGCCACGCCTCGTATTTAACTCTCGGGTACCCTCCAGGTCAACCCGTCTCAACATCTCTCGCGGGTATCCCTCAGGGTCGACCCGCCTTTCCAAGTAATAGTTGTAAAGTCCAAGTATCTGTGTGTCCAAACACTAGGGGGAAACACCGAGGAATCACCCTCGGTGGATTCCACTCGATGTAATCATCAAGGTGAACGTACGAGGAATCACTCTCGAGGTTCACACTTGAGGGGTTGCACGACAGAGTCGTATCTGAAGTGGTTAAGGAGGAATCACCCTCGATGACCAAGACACAATAGCTACACTACAGGGTTAACATCAGAAGTGCTGGCGAGGTATCACCCTCGGACTCGATAGTAACTCTACAGAGTCGTACAACTAAGGGGGTGATGTGCGGTGTCGGGGCCTGGATGTCGATCATGTTGATCGAGTCATCATACATAAAGCGGGGCTACTGGGACAAGGTGGGGGTCACTTATGGATCTCTAACCAGCCTATACTAAGCAGTTTAGAACAAGCAGGTAGCAAAAACATGCTATGCATCAGAATAGGAGCAAAATATAATAGTAGCAAAATCTAATGCAAGCATGATAGAGAAAGGATTGGGCGATATCAGAGTGATCAAGGGGGGGGGGGGGCTTGCCTGGAAGCTCTGCTAAAAGAGAAGAAGGGTTGTCAGTGACGTAGCCGATCACAGTGGCATCATCGGTCTCGGAGTTTACCGGAGAGAAGAGGGAGAATTAAAAGTCAATACAGAGCAAACAGAGGTAACACTAAGCATGACATAACGAAAAGCAAAACTAGGGTCGACCTAACGAAATGTTGCACGATAGGTGAAGGGGGAATTCAACCGGGAATGTATCCCGGTTCCGAACGTGTGTCAGACAGATGACCGGAGGGGAAAAGTTCCATGTTCAGCATGTTAGGGGCATGTGACACATGAACGGATCGTGTATTCGGAGTCGTTTGATATTTCTGAGCAACTGTCATGTATAAAACATTTTCATCGGAGTTACCGATTATTTTCTATGAATTTCTAAAGATTTAAATTTTTTTGAAATTATTTAATATTAACAGAAATGGAATTATGACGTCATCATTGCATGGGGGGTGACGTTAGCAGTCAACAGACTCGCTGACCATGGTCAAACCTGACCTGTTGGTCCAGTGGGACCCACATGTCAGCCTTTGTTAGCTTAACAGTGGATTAAACTAATCTAGTAGGGTTAATTAGGGGCGTGGGCCCCGGGTGTCAGTGGGTGTTTAGATTAATCAAATTACTTTTTTATAAAACGTTTATTAGACTAATTAACAGAGGGGGCCTACATGTTAGTGGCTGGGGGCTGCCCAGACAGCACATTGACTGGGTTAACCTAGTCAACGGGGCCCGTGAGGCCCGCTGCAGCAACCTAGGGGTGGGGCCCAGGTGTGCCACGTCGGCGGCGGGTGGCGTCTCGCCGCCGGTGACACCTAAACGCTGCGGAGCCGCTCGGGCCGCATCAGAATCGCATTTTACGGTGCCGTTCGGCGCGTGGCTGGGTCCGTTTGAACGGCCACTCGACGCCGCATCGTTTGGTCGTGATGGCACGGTCGGGCTTGGCCGGATTGGGCGCCGGCGGTCAGCGAAGGCGGCGGCGCGTACGGGAGCTTGAGGAAAATGGTGCTACAGCGAGCTAGCGAGCAAATGGAGAGGCTGGGGAGGATCTACGGGGCGCGGTGAATGCAACCGGCACTGGCCTGTGACCATTTGGTCACCGGAGACTCAGCAGCGAAGAGCTCCATGGCGCTGCGTTCGGGCGCTTCGGCGGCAACTATCTAGGGCGCGCGAGAGAGCAAACGGGGAGGAGTAGGAGGTAGAGGAGCTGACCGAGCGGCACACGGAGGCTGGTGAATGGCTTAGTAGCAGCAGCAGTTGCCGGAGACGACGGAGTTCGCCGGCGACAGAGGCGAAAGGGGGCGGCTCGATCCGCTCCCTGCAGTGGCTCCCGGCTCATGCTCACGGACGAGGACGGGGTAGACGACGACGGCCGAGACGATGGGCACGATGGCGATGTGAACGGGGCTCGGTGGCCGCGAGGACGGGCGAGGTACGGCGGCGACTGCGTTGGCCTCCTCTTCAAAATGAAGGAGAGGGAGAGGGAGAAGGGGAGAGTGGGTGAGGGAGAGCCAGGGGGAGGAGGCGGATCTGGGTCTGCTAGGCTTTGGAAGAGGGCTTCGTCTGCGACCTTATCTGCGAGGCAGACGGCGGATGGCAGCGTGTGGCCACTCATGCCACTTGACGGCGCAAGACAGCATCCACCGCGCCCGGTATGAACAAGGAAGGAGAAGGCGTCGGTGATGGGCTGGGCCGACTCCTGTAGAGAGCAGGCCTAAGTGCACCGTGCACTTAGGCCTTTTTTTTCTCTTTCTGTTTTCCTTTTGTTTAATAAACAAAGAAAGAAAGGAAGTTAATTGGGCATCCAAATATCTTAAATAAATTATGGAACTAGGCCCATAAAATCCAAGGCATTTTTAGCGAGGGCCACAAAAATTGGAGGCCAAGGAATGTCATTTACATTTTTCACAATTAAAATGACATTCAAAAATGCTGTAAGTTGCAATGAAATAATTGCTTCTAGCCATCTTAGCTCAATGGTGATGTTGTTTTCCTTAACAATTAAATGTTATGGAATTTTGGCTAAATGATGAACATTTTTCTAGTAAGTTTTGTGCAACTTCAAATTTCACTTTGAATTTGAATAGAATTCAGAGAAGGGACTTGAGATGAGATATTATCCCGACATGATTAAGCTTTGTAAATCAAGATGACTTGGCACTGATCATAAGGGATTACTGTAGTGTGATGCTGGGATGTTACAAATCTCCTCCACTACAAGAAATCTCGTCCCGAGATTTAAGAGGTGAAGTAAGGGGGAAAGAGTTGGTTACAAAATTCTAGCGAGTCTTCTCGTTCTTGGCTTCTCTTCTTGAAGAAGGTGATCCCTTTCATTGATGTCTTCACTTCTTTGCTTCACGTCATCCTGATGTAGTCGTCATCCTTTCTTCGGAAACTCCATCGTACTTATGAAAAGGATAAGGGGTAACTTTGGAAGAACGGACCTCTACAAGGTTGATTAACTGGTAGATAACTCAGGGAATGAGGTAGAAAGTAACTCTCGAATTGATCTCAAGAAAACATTGAGAGCAAATAAGAAGGCACCATAAGAAGTTTCGAGCGGGCAGGCAATCGTTTGATGCCTAATCAGAAGGCCAAAGGGGTTTGGAGCAACAAAAGGAAAAATTGCGTCTGATACCATACTAGATCAGCTCTAAGGAGGTGGCCCGTGAATTACCTACGAAGCCAAGCATGAGGAATAACACTGGAATCAGGGGGTTACAGGAGAGTCAGGTTTCGATCCTGGGGAACTGTGGGTTATGGGCCCAACATGTGGGTTAAAAGTAGGAACGGCGCCGACATCTTGCACGGTCATGATCAAGGCATGTCAGAGGATAGCCTGTCAGTTATGTCGGCAACAACGTCGGTGCTAAGGGCGAGGGACGAATAGAACCATTTTCTTGCTCGTTGGAACGAGGTGGACCAATAGGCAAAGTTCTCATCCATCGATGGTTACCGGAATGTCAACAACAATAGTAACATGGCCTTACTGACAGTGTTGTACACCGAAGGGTTTACCTGAGTAGGGAATTACCTCTGCTCAGATAAGTTAGATTATGAGAAAGGTTAACAAAACAATGTAAACGAAAAATGTGATTATTAATTTAATCAGAACAATGGAAAGGGAAATGTGTTTAAATACAAATATCAGGAGTATATCTTTCCAAGGACAAGCAGATGGTGTCCATGACAGGATAGTAAGTAGATTGCCATTTAGATGAAGGGGAGAGGAAATTCATGACGTTACCCATACAATAGTGTTTGGATAAGTGATCAAGAAATATTTAGCATTGCGCTTCCAATCTTCTTGTTGATGAACGGAGCACCACAGTCGTGCTTCGGGATAGCATTGACATGGTCATCAGGTAAAGGTCAGACCGTGGGAACACAAAGGATCCATCAGGAATTTTTGGAACATCTCATGAAATTTTATTAGGGAAAAGGTTACGAGGTGGCCGATGGGTTCAGCAGCAATCCATCGACATGTCAAAAAGATGTATTTCCAAAATTTATATGAACAAGTTTGTGTTGGGGAGAAGACAAGAATGTTGTCAATGATAACACAAATCATCGAGGTGCAAGGGTGATATTTCTCATCACGAATTCGATTGATATGCTGGAAGAGCTCAGAATGTTGATGATCACGACACAATTGTTAAGAGATTTCAGGAAGATGTAATCGATCGGCGATGACATCAAGTCAAAGGAATGATGAAAGCGAAAGGTTATTGGAACCACGGGTACGACACAAACTCGAAAGCTAGCTTGCTGTTCAAGGCGAAATGGTATGATGAGGAAGATCGACATAAGCATAGCTCATCGTTGAAAATTCTATTCCGGGAAGAAGGACCAGGTATCATAGTTAAAATTTAGCACAATAATGATATAGCCGCCCAGGCTAGGAATGACCTGAAGGATTATTAAACTCGTAAGCAGTGAAAATTACTTAGAGTTATAGAATCAGAGTGTGGAATCGATTCACTTATCGGTGTCCTCGAGTGATTAATAACTCAGATCCCGGGGGAAATCTGAAATCGGTGAGAAGCAATACTAGATGAAGACTCATAGGAAGCAACACAGTTCTTTGATATTTTCGAGGTACTAGAGGGCAATACCCGAAGGAAGCTCAAAATAGAGCTTGCGGAGATGCATTGATCTGCGGAAGACAAGTGCTTTAACTTGTCCGAGAAATGGAATTAAAGGGGAACAATCATGGTCAGAATCACGGTTTCAAAGGACCAAACATAGATACCAGATGAACTTATAATAAGGGGATTATTAGTATCACAAGAAGTATCCATGATATGTTCCACATTAGGTCCATGGGCATGAACACAAAATTCAAGGTCGACTCCCACTTCTCCAATGCATAACCTTTCATTCACTTCTCAGTTTTGAAGAAGTTGTAATGTTGAAATTTTATCTGGCAAAACACCAGAAGAGTTACTCGTGAAAACTTTCGGGTTCATACAGTTTGGGGAAGGCATAGGTTCAACCCATCGGGACATCTTTGGAACATATACCACAAACTTCAAGAATAAATAACACAAGCTTGATAGTAGATCATGGTTTGCAAAATCAGAGGATACAATTTACCAAAGGCATTATGTATCAGGGGAAGAACTCACAAGAATTTTGAATGTGAAGGACACTTTCGGATGTTAACCTGACAATGGATCTGGCGGTCCACAAAGGAGCTGAGGGGAGTATGGTACTCAGCTTGAAGACGAAAGAATGCAAATGCATCAGGTTATGGAATCATCTGAATAATTCAAAGCTTAAATGCAAAGGAATTATGATTCCAAATCGAAGGATCAGAGCAGACGCTCTGATCAAGGATGGATAAGTTGAATAGACTTATCAGCACATTTCGACAGCAATTTGATTGGTAAGAACCAGTGCATATCCGGTATGGCGTCTGAGCCGGAAGAATGAATTCTAGTTTGAGTGATGATTGCGAGCATTTCATAAATATATCGAATCAAAAGCTCAAAATGACGACGACAAAAGGATGCTCATGAATATTGCCAGACATACATAAAGTATCCATAATGCAAGTAGAAAAGTATTTGCAGAGCAATAGTTGGAGAGGATTATCGGAAGATCGGATAATATTTCAAAGTATCTTGTGAAACACTTGGTCAACTAGGAATGAACAAATCCTCGATAAGTGTGAGGAATTATCCGTAGATGTATTCATATGGAAAAGGAGCTACAACGCAGCAGGTACAATGGATTCTCGAAACATCAGAGTGCATTTCGATGCATCTTGTAATAACAAGAGCAACTGGAAAATGATGTATGAACGACAGGTGTATGTAGTTATTCATAGGGGTTGACTCTGGAAGGGAATTGAAAAGCGATGAGCACATCTTCTTGAGAAAACATTGAAGAGTATCTTCGAAGTCTTCTGGTGAAGTAGGTGATCTTCTGGAATGAAGGGGTCTCCGAGGGAAGTAGTTACGAGAACCTAATGTTAGAGTTAGAAAAAACATTTAACCCGAATAGAAGAGAGATCAGACCCAAAGTAAGGACGAGAAATAAAAGATCCTAATACCACCCAATGGCGACGTGGGCCCGTAAGCCCACAACCATGTTAGTAAAAGTTTTTCAAAGACTAGACTCAACTTTGGCCAAGGAGTTGGAAAGGGGGCTACATACACGCAGTTGGCTCCGATACCAACTTGTGACGCCCCCGATTTAATCGTACACTAATCATACACGCAAATATGTACGATCAAGATCAGGGACTCACGGGGAGATATCACAAGACAACTCTAGACACAAATTAAAATAATACAAGCTTTATATTACAAGCCAGGGGCCTTGAGGGCTCGAATACATAAGCTCGAATGCAAATGAGTCAGTGGAAGCAAAATTATCTGAGTACACACATGAGTTAAACAAGTTTTCCCATCAATTGAAAAGGCAAGGCCTCCTGCTTGGGAGCCTCTTAACTACTCCTGGTCATCGGCGTCCGTCATGTAGTACTAGGCACCCTTGGGGTAGTAGTAGTCATCGCCGGTGGCGTCTGAATCCTGGGCTCCACCATCTGGTTGCGACACCCAGAAAGAATGGAAAAGGGGGGAAAGAGGGAGCAAAGCAACCGTGAGTACTCATCTGAAGTACTCAGCAAGCAAGTATCTACACTACATATGCAACATTATCAAAGAAAGGTTGTATATGTGGACTTGGCTGCAGAATGCCAAAATAGAGAGAAGGCCTAGTCCTATCGAAGACTAGCATCTTCAGCATCTTCAAGCATCTTCGAGCATCTTGCAGCATTTAGAAGAGTACAGAAAAACATATATAAAGTAATAGTAGTGTTAACAACCTCACCCAGAGATCCTTCTTCGACTTCCTATGAGAAAGCAATCCCAGAGCCATACTATCCATTTCTCATCACAAGTATCCAGTTCTAGTTGTATCGATCGGGATACAACTCCGAGCGTCCGTTACCGTAGGACAAGCTATTTATAGATGTTTTCTTCCCTGCAGGGGTGCACCAACTTACCCACCACGCTCGCTTAACTATGGCCGAACACACTTTACTGGGTCATGCCCGGCCATGGCCAAACGATACGATGCAACCCGACCTAGGATTAATAGAGAGGTCAGCACGCCAGACTAAACCTATGCCCCCAGGGGGCTTGGGCCATTCCCCCGGGAACTCCTGCAGGTTACGTGGGCGGCCGGTGAGCAGACCTAGCTACCTCCTTAAAAAGGCAGGTGCTTAACAGTCCAACCCGATGCATGCCGCTCAGTCGCATGACGTCTATTAAGCTTCAGCTGATGCATACGATGCAGAACGCCCATACTATGCCCACGTGATGGTTAGTGCTATCAGGCCAGAGGCCCCTCAGATCAAATATCCAAACCGTTAGTGTGTTGGCAGTGTGGTCACGAGCAGAGAATCACGAAAGATGTGACCCCGTCGCCCTGTCTCGAGGACTTGCGGCAATGGGTATGAGTGTCGGCCAAGCCTCGTATTCAACTCGCGGGTACCCGCCAGGCCAACCCGTCTCCACATCACTCGCGGGTACGCCTCAGGGTCGACCCGCCTTTCCAAGTAACAGTTTTAAAGTCCAAGTATCTGTGTGTCCAAACACCAGGGGAAACCACGAGGAATCACCCTCGATGGATTCCACTTGATGTAGTCATCAAGGTGAACGTATGAGGAACCACCCTCGAGGTTCACACTTGAGGGGTTGCACGACAGTCGTATTGGAAGTGGTTAAGGAGGAATCACCCTCGATGACCACGACCAAATAGCTACACTATAGGGTTAACATCAGAAGTGCTGGCGAGGTATCACCCTCGGGACTCGATAGTAACTCTGCAGAGTCGTACAACTAAGGGGGTGATGTGCGGTGTCGGGGCCTGGATGCCGATCACGTTGATCGAGTCATCAAACATAAAGCAGGGCAACTTGGACAAGGTGAGGGTCACTGATGGATATCTAACCAGCCTATACTAAGCAGTTTAGAATAAGCAGGTAAGGTATGAAAGCAGGTAGCAAAAACAGGCTATGCATCAGAATAGGAGCAAACAATAACAGTAGCAAAATCTAATGTAAGCATGAGAGAGAATGGAATGGGCGATATCAGAGTGATCAAGGGGGGGGGGGGTTTACCTGGAAGCTCTGCTGAAAGAGAAGAAGGGTCGTCGGCGACGTAGCCGATCACAGTGGCATCATCGGTCTCAGAGTCTACCAGAGAGAAGAGGGGGAAGAAATAGTAAATACAGAGCAAACAGAGGTAGCACTAAGCATGACATGATGAAAAGTAGAACTAGAGTCGACCTAACGAAGTGTTGGACGATAGGTGAAGGGGGAATTCAATCAGGAATGTATCCCGGTTCCGGACCTGTGTCAGACAAATGACCGGAGGGGAAAAGTTCCATGTTCAGCATGCTAGGGGTGTGGCCCCCTAGAATGTGGATTAAACTAATCTTGCAGGGTTAATTAGGGGTGTGGCCCCCTAGAATGTGGATTAAACTAATCTTGCAGGGTTAATTAGGGGTGTGGGCCCCAGGTGTCAGTGAGTGTTTAGGTTAATCTAATTACTTTTATTCATAAAACGTTTATTACACTAATTAACAGAGGGGGCCCACATGTCAGTGGCTGGAGGCTGCCCAGTCAGCACATTGACTGGGTCAACCTAGTCAACAGGTTCGTGAGGCTGGCCGGCGACCTGTGGGTGGGGCAAACGAGAGCAACCCAGCTAGCTAGGGCGCGCGAGAGAGAAAACGGGGAGGATTAGGAGGTAGAGGAGCTGACCGAGGGACACACGGAGGCCGGTGAATGGCTTAGTAGTAGCAGCAGTTGCCAGAGACGACGGAGTTCGCCGGTGACAGAGGCGAAAGGGGGCGGCTCGATCCGCTCCCCGCAGTGGCTCCCGGCTCATGCTCACGGACGGGCACGACGGCGAGGTGAACGGGGCTCGGTGGACGTGAGGACGGGCGGGGCACAGCGGCGACCGCGTCGACCTCCTCTCCAAAACGAAGGAGAGGGAGAGGGAGAAGGGGAGAGTGGGTGAGGGAGAGCCAGGGGAGGAGGCGGATCTGGGTCTGGCTAGGGTTTGGCAGGGGGCTTCGCCGGCGACCTTATCTCCACGGGACGGCGGCGGATGGCCGGCGTGTGGCCACCCGTGTCCATGGACAGCGCATAGGCGTCCACCGTGCCCGGTATGAACAGGGAAGGAGAAGGCACCGATGATGGGCTGGGCCGGCTCCTATAGCAAGCAGGCCTAAGTGCACCATGCACTTAGGCCTTTTTTCTTTTTCTTTTTTCCTTTTGTTTAATAAACAGAGAAATAAAGGAAGTTAATTGGGCATCCAAATATCTTAAATAAATTATGGAACTGGGCCCATAAAATCCAAGGCATTTTTAGCTAGTGCCACAAAAAGTTTGGAGGCCAAGGGATGTCTTTTCCATTTTTCACAAAAGTGACATCAAAAAATGCTGTAGTTGCAATGAAATAATTGCTACTGTCCATCTTAGCTCAATGGTGATGTTGTTTTCCTTAACAATGAAATGTTATGGAATTTTGGCCAAATGATCAACATTTTTCTAGCAAGTTTTGTGCAACTTCAATTTTCACTTTGAATTTGTAGAATTCAGAGAAGGGACTTGAGTTGAGATATTATCCCACCAAAATTAAGCTTTGTAAATCAAGATGACTTAGCATTGATCGTAAGGGATTATTTAGTGTGATGCTGGGGATGTTACATTCTGTTTTGAGAGGTTGGTTGAAATTATTAATCATTGTCCTGGCTAGAAAATGGGCTGTAATTTTAATAGACTGTAAATGGATTGTGGTAAATTCCATTAGAATTCAAAAATGGGTTGTACACTATTACAAATCTCAAATGGGCTATATGTGCTCTGCCACATATGTGATGCTCACTTGTGGGCCTACTATTTTTTTGAGAATTATAGTCACTGACGTGAACGGAAGGCTTCTGGGCCTACTAAGGCGTGTTGAAGGCTTTGTAAACTTATAGTCAAGACACGATTCTAGCAGCAGTGGCTGTTGGATGTTCATCCAACGGTTGTAGTGCTTCTTCGATCTCGGATATTCTTGCTTTAGCTGCCCAAACCACCGCCGGCGGTACCGCCTACTACCGCCTCCCGTGGCCGGCTGTGCTGCCGCATAGGCTTCACCGGCCCACTCTACTCCCAAACGCCGTCTAGGCCATTCCTCTAGTCACCAACACCTCTTGTTCTTCACTGGTGACGACAGCCTCATACCGCCGCGGAACCAGTGAACCCTCATACTCCCCTTCGCGTGGGCATCCATTACTGTGTCTTCGCCGGCTCTGGGTTGTTCCCTTCGTAATACTCGACATCGTTCATTGTGTTGGTTCTCTCAGCGCGACGTGGTCAACTTTATCAACAAATGACAGCCATCGGATGAGGCATGTACGTGGATTGGCTGACAGTAGGGACCCACATGGCCCATGGCCGCACGCAGCAAGCGCCCCCGTATTATGAGAAAACAAATAATTTGTCCCCCTGACAGGTTTGACCCACCAGCTACATCTTTGCACGCAAGGAAGTGCTTCCTTTATTATGTGGAAATGAAAAGTTTTCTCTCCCTGACAGTTGGGACCCGTTTCCTTTTTATTCTAACTCGAAAAAGAAAAAAACATCTTCACATTGAAGGAAGTGCCAACTTATTACACGAAAAAATTGATTCCCCTGCTAGCTGGGACCCACCAGATTTGGAGGCTGACTTGTGGGCCTACTAAGTTAACGCGTACGCAGTGCTTTGTCAACTTAGTCAATAAACAATTCTAGCTGCACTGGCCATTCTATGTTAATCCAATGGCTAAGCTGTGTCTTCAACCTCTGGTCTTGTTGCTCCAGCCGCCCAAACTTGCGCCCGTCGTACCGCCTGCTCCAGCCTCCCGTGGTTGGCTGTGCTGCCGCACAGGCCTCATCGCCCGACGATACTACTACTGGCCAGGCCTTCCCTCTACTCACCTAAATCCCCTGTTATTCTCCGAAGATGGCAACCTCAAACTGTAGCCAAAGCAGTCAACCCTCATACTCCCCTCCACATGGGCATCCACTGTTGCGTATTCCCCGGCTTCGGGTCATTCCCTTCCTAGGTCGCGCCGTCGTCCACCACCTTGGTGCTCTCGGGCGGTACGGCGTTGTCAACGCGGTCAACAAACGACAACCATCAGAAGAGGACTGTAAGTGGAGACGCTGACAGCTGGGTCCATGGCCGCACGCAAGGAAGTGCCTCCTTATTACACGCAAAATAATGGTTCCTTCGCCTGACACCTCGGACCTACGGGAAGGGCCTCTATATTTCGCAAAAAAAAAACGTTCCCCCTGACAGCTGGGACCCACCAGCTTTATCTTCGCATAGAAGGAACTACCTTCTTACGCCCTAACAGCTGGGACCCACCAGGTTGAAGCGAAGGGTAGCGTTATTTGTTCGGCCGCGAACGTGTACATAGATAGCGGTTGATCGGTGTCTCTGCAGCAATGTACCGTGGTCGAGTAAGGAGCGACACGTGTTAAAGTAGAGGCACCGATGTAGCATGTCACGTGATCCCAATTATATCGTGTACACGTATGTACGGCCATGCTGGAAGATAGTAAATACGGCTACGTACGTACATACAGGCGGGGTCTCTAACGCGTACATCGACTAACCCTGTTCATCAGAAGCCAACCGACCGGGTCGGAACGGAGAAACTGCGTCGTGTTCATGGGGAGGCAATGGAATGCGTCGTGTTCATCGGGAGGCAACGGAATACATCGTGTTCATCGGGAGCCAACCGGCTTGGACGGAACAACCGAAACGAGGTCTGATATTTCTCGAACGTATCTATAATTTTTTATTGTTCCATGCTATAATATATTCTGTTTTGGATGTTAATGGGCTTATTTATACACTTTTATATTATTTTTGGGACTAACCTATTAACCCAAGGCCAAGTGGAAATTGCTGTTTTTTTTTGCCTATTTCAGTGTTTCGCAGAAAAGGAATATCAAACGGAGTCCAAACAGAATGAAACCTTCGGGAGAGTTATTTTTGGAACAAACATGATCCATAGGACTTGGAGTGGACGTCAAGAAACGAACAAGGAGGCCATGAGGCAGGGAGGCGCGCCTGCCCCCTGGGCCCGCCCCCCACCCTTGTGGGCCCCTCATGGCTCCACCGACCTACTTCTCCCTCCTATATATACCTACGTACCCCGAAACCACCGAGGAGCACCACGAAACCCTATTTCCACCGCCGCAACCTTCTGTACCCGTGAGATCCCATCTTGGGGCCTTTTCCGGCGCTCCGCCGAAGGGGGCATCGATCATGGAGGGCTTCTACATCAACACCATAGCCTCTCTGATGATGTGTGAGTAGTTTACCACAGACTTTCGGGTCCATAGTTATTAGCTAGATGGCTTCTTCTCTCTCTTTGGATCTCAATAAAAAGTTCTCCTCGATCTTCTTGGAGATCTATTCGATGTAACTCTTTTTTGCGGTGTGTTTGTTGAGAACGATGAATTGTGGGTCTATGATCAAGATTATCTATGAACAATATTTGAATCTTCTCTGAATTCTTTTATGTATGATTGGTTATCTTTGCAAGTCTCTTCGAATTATCAGTTTGGTTTGGCCTACTAGATTGATCTTTCTTGCAATGGGAGAAGTGCTTAGCTTTGGGTTCAATCTTGCGTTGCTCGATCCCAGTGACAGAAAGGGAAACCACACGTAATGTATTGTTTCCATCGAGGATAAAAAGATGGGGTTTATATCATATTGCTTGAGTTTTCCTGTACATCATGTCATCTTACCTAATGCGTTACTCTGTTCTTATGAACTTAATACTCTCGATGCATGCTGGATAGCGGTCGATGTGTGTGAAGGAAATATGCCCTAGAGGCAATAATAAAGTTATTATTCATTTCCTTATATCATGAAAAATGTTTATTATTCATGCTAAAATTGTATTAACCAGAAACATAATACTTGTGTGAATACATAGACAAACAAAGTGTCACTAGTATGCCTCTACTTGACTAGCTCGTTGATCAAATATGGTTATGTTTCCTAGCCATAGACATGAGTTGTCATTTGATTAATGGGATAACATCATTAGGAAAATGATGTGATTGACTTGACCCATTCCGTTAGCTTAGCACTTGATCGTTTAGTATTCTCCTATTGCCTTCTTCATGACTTATACATGTTCCTATGACTATGAGATTATGCAACTCCCATTTACTGGAGGAACACTTTGTGTGCTACCAAACGTTACAACGTAACTGTGTGATTATAAAGGTGCTCTACAGGTGTCTCTATAGGTACTTGTTGGGTTGGCGTATTTCGAGATTAGGATTTGTCACTCCGATTGTCGGAGAGGTATCTGTGGGCCCACTCGATAATGCACATCACTATAAGCCTTGAAAGCATTGTAACTAATGAGTTAGTTGCGGGATGATGCGTTACGGAACGAGTAAAGAGACTTGCCGGTAACGAGATTGAACTAGGTATTGAGATACCGATGATCGAATCTCGGGCAAGTAACATACTGACGACAAAGGGAACAAAGTATGTTGTTATGTGGTTTGACCGATAAAGATCTTCGTAGAATATGTGGGAGCCAATATGAGCATCCAGGTTCCGCTATTGGTTATTGACCGGAGACGTGTGTCGGTCATGTCTACATAGTTCTCGAACCCGTAGGGTCCGCACGCTTAAAGTTCGATGATAATTGTATTATGATTTTTTGTGTTTTGATGTACCGAAGGTAGTTCGGAGTCCCGGATGTGATCACGGACATGACGAGGAGTCTCGAAATGGTCGAGACGTAAAGATCGATATATTGGATGACTATGTTCGGACACCGGAATGGTTTCGGGGAGTTTATACATATACTGAAGTACCGGGGGGTTACCGAACCCCCCGGGGAGTTTAATGGGCCAAGATGGGCCTTAGTGGAGAAGAGGAGGGGCGGCTAGGGCTGGCCGCACGCCCCTCCCCCTCTAGTCTAAATTGGACAAGGAGGGAGGCGGCGCCCCCTTTCCTTCCTCATCTCTCCTTCCCTTCCTTTCCCCTTCCTACTAAAACTAGGAAAAGAAGGAGTCCTACTCCGGGAGTAGGACTCCTCCCTGGCGCGCCCTCCTCCTGACCGGCGGCCTCCTCCCCCTGATCCTTTATCTACGGGGGCAGGGAGGCACCTCTAGACACACAAGTTGATCTGTTGATCTATTCCAGCCGTGTGCGGTGCCCCCTCCACCATATTCCACCTCAGTCATATCGTAGCAGTGCTTAGGCAAAGCCCTGTGTCGGTAGCAACATCATCACCGTCACCACGCCGTCGTGCTGACAGAACTCACTCGTGAAGCTCTGCTGGATCGGAGTTCGCGGGACGTAATCGAGCTGAATGTGTGCTGAACTCAGAGGTGCCGTACGTTCGGTACTTGGATCGGTCGGATCGGGAAGACGTATGACTACATCAACCGTGCTGTGTTAACGTTTCCGCTTTCGGTCTACGAGGGTACGTGGACATACTCTCCCCTCTCGTTGCTATGCATCACCATGATCCTGCGTGTGCGTAGGATTTTTTTTGAAATTACTACTTTCCCCAATAGTGGCATCCGAGCCAGGTTTTATGCGTAGATGTTATATGCACAAGTAGAACACAAGTGAGTTGTGGGCGATACAAGTCATACTGCTTACCAGCATATCATACTTCGGTTTGGCGATATTGTTGGATGAAGCGGCTCGGACCGACATTACGCATACGCTTACGCAAGACTGGTTCAACCGACGTGCTTTGCACATAGGTGGCTGGTGGGTGTCAGTTTCTCCAACTTTAGTTGAACCGAGTGTGGCTACGCCCGGTCCTTGAGAAGGTTAAAACAACACTAACTTGACGAACTATCATTGTGGTTTTGATGCATAGGTAAGAACGGTTCTTGCTCAGCCCGTAGCAGCCACGTAATACTTATAACAACAAAGTAGAGGACGTCTAACTTGTTTTTGCAGGGCATGTTGTGATGTGATCTGGTCAAGGCATGATGCTATATTTTATTGTATGAGATGATCATGTTTTGTAACCGAGTTATCGGCAACTGGCAGGAGCCATATGGTTGTCGCTTGTATGCAATGCAATCGCCCTGTAATTCCTTTACTTTATCACTAAGCGATAGCGATAGTCGTAGAAGCAATAGTTGGCGAGACGACAACGATTCTACGATAGAGATCAAGGTGTCGCTACCGGTGACGATGGTGATCATGACTAAGCTTCGGAGATGGAGATCACAAGCACAAGATGATGATGGCCATATCATATCACTTATGTTGATTGCATGTGATGTTTATCTTTTATGCATCTTATTTTGCTTTGTTTGACGGTAGCATTATAAGATGATCTCTCACTAAAATTTCAAGATAAAAGTGTTCTCCCTGAGTATGCACCGTTGCCAAAGTTCGTCGTGCCAAGACACCACGTGATGATCGGGTGTGATAAGCTCTACGTTCATCTACAACGGGTGCAAGCCAGTTTTTGCACACGCAGAATACTCGGGTTAAAACTTGACGAGCCTAGCATATGCAGATATGTCCTCAGAACATTGATATCGAAAGGTCGAATGTGAATCATATAGTAGATATGATCAACATAGTGATTTTCACCATTGAAAACTACTCCATTTCACGTGATGATCGGTTATGGTTTAGTTGATTTGGATCACGTGATCACTTAGATGATTAGAGGGATGTCTATCTAAGTGGGAGTTCTTAAGTAATATGATTAATTGAACTTAAATTTATCATGAACTTAGTACCTGATAGTATCTTGCTTGTCTATGTTGTTGTAGATAGATGGCCCGTGCTGTTGTTCCGTTGAATTCTAATGCGTTCCTTGAGAAATCAAAGTTTAAAGATGATGGTAGCAATTACACGGACTGGGTCCGTAAATTGAGGATTATCCTCATTGCTGCATAGAAGAATTATGTCCTAGAAGCACCGCTAGGTGCCAGACCTGCTGCAGGAGCAACACCAGATATTATGAACGTCTGGCAGAGCAAAGCTGATGACTACTCGATAGTTCAGTGTGCGATGCTTTACGGCTTAGAACCGGGACTTCAACGACGTTTTGAACGTCATGGAGCATATGAGATGTTCCAGGAGTTGAAGTTAATATTTCAAGCAAATGCCCGGATTGCGAGATATGAAGTCTCTAATAAGTTCTATAGCTGCAAGATGGAGGAGAATAGTTCACAAGAAGCATATACTCAGAATGTCTCGGGTATAACAATCACCTGATTCAACTGGGAGTTAATCTTCCGGATGATAGTGTTATTGACATAATTCTTCAGTCACTGCCACCATGCTACAAGAACTTCGTGATGAACTATAATATACAAGGGATGGATAAGACAATTCCCGAGCTCTTCGCAATGCTAAAGGCTGCGGAGGTAGAAATAAAGAAGGAGCATCAAGTGTTGATGGTCAACAAGACCACCAGTTTCAAGAAAAAGGGCAAAGGGAAAAGGAAGGGGACCTTCAAGAAGAACGGCAAACAAGTTGCTGCTCAAGAGAAGAAACCAAAGTCTGTACCTAAGCCTGAGACTGAGTGCTTCTACTGCAAGCAGACTGGTCACTGGAAGCTGAACTGCCCCAAGTATTTGGCGGATAAGAAGGATGGCAAGGTGAACAAAGGTATATGTGATATACATGTTATTGATGTGTACCTTACTAGAGCTCGCAGAGCACTGGTATTTGATAATCGGGTTCTGTTGCTAATATTTGCAACTCGAAACAGGGACTACGGATTAAGGGAAGACTGGCTAAGGACGAGGTGAAGATGTGCGTGGGAAATGGTTCCAAAGTCGATGTGATCACCGTCGGCATGCTACCTCTACATCTACCTTTGGTGCCAGCGTTAAGCATGAACATTATATCTGGATCTTGTTTGATGCGAGACGGTTATTCATTTAAATCCGAGAATAATGGTTGTTCTATTTATATGAGTAATATCTTTTATCGTCATGCACCCTTGAAGAGTGGTCTATTTTTGTTGAATCTCGATAGTAGTAATACACATATTCATAATGTTGAAGCCAAAGATGCAGAGTTGATAATGATAGTGCAACTTATTTGTGGCACATGAAGAAACTCCATACTGATGGACTTTTGGAATCACTTGATTATCAATCACTTGGTACTTGCGAACCATGCCTCATGGGCAAGATGACTAAAACACCGTTCTCCGAAACTATGGAGCGAGCAACTGATTTGTTGGAGATCATACATACTGATGTATGTGGTCCAATGAATGTTGAGGCTTGCGGCAGGTATCGTTATTTTCTCACCTTCACAGATGATTTAAGCAGATATGGGTATATCTACTTAATGAAACATTTGAAAAGTTCAAAGAATTTCATAGTGAAGTGGAAAATCATCGTAACAAGAAAATAAAGTTTCTACGATCTGATCGTGGAGGAGAATATTTGAGTTATGAGTTTGGTCTACATTTGAAACAATGTGGAATAGTTTTCAACTCACGCCACCCTAACACCACAACAGAATGGTGTGTCCGAACGTCAGAATCGTACTTTACTAGATATGGTGTGATCTATGATGTCTCTTACTGATTTACCGCTATCGTTTTGGGGTTATGCTTTAGAGACGGCTGCATTGATATTAAATAGGGCACCATCGAAATCTGTTGAGACGACGCCTTATGAACTGTGCTTTGGCAAGAAATCAAAGTTGTCGTTTCTTAAAGTTTGGGGCTGCGATGCTTATGTGAAAAAGCTTCAATCGGATAAGCTCGAACCCAAATCGGAGAAATCTGTCTTCATAGGATACCCAAAGGAAACTGTTGGGTACACCTTCTATCACAGATCCGAAGGCAAGACATTCGTTGTTAGAATGGATCCTTTCTAGAGAAGGAGTTTCTCTCGAAAGAAGTGAGTGGAGGAAAGTAGAACTTGATGAGGTAACTGTACCTCCTCCCTTATTGGAAAGTAGTTCATCACAGGAATCGGTTCCTGTGACGTCTGTACCAATTAGTGAGGAAGCTAATGATGATGATCATAAAACTTTAGATCAAGTTGCTACCGAACCTCGTAGGTCAACCAAAGTAAGATCGGCACCAAAGTGGTACAGTAATCCTGTTTTGGAGGTTATGTTACTAGACCATGACGAACCTACGAACTATGAAGAAGCGATGGTGAGCCCAGATTCCACGAAATGGCTTGAGGCCATGAAATCTGAGATGGGATCCATGTATGAGAACAAAGTATGGACTTTGGTTGACTTGCCCGGTGATCGGCAACCATTGAGAATAAATGGATCTTCAAGAAGAAGACTGACGCTGACGGTAATGTTACTGTCTATAAAGCTCGACTTGTTGCAAAAGGTTTTCGACAAGTTCAAGGGATTGACTATGATGAGACTTTCTCACCCGTAGCGATGCTTAAGTCTGTCCGAATCATGTTAGCAATTGCCGCATTTTATGATTATGAAATTTGGCAAATGGATGTAAAAACTGCATTCCTGAATGGATTTCTGGAAGAAGAGTTGTATATGATGCAACCGGAAGGTTTTTTCGATCCAAAGGGAGATAACAAAGTGTGCAAGCTCCGGCGATCCATTTACGGACTGGTGCAAGCATCTCGGAGTTGGAATAAACGTTTTGATAGTGTGATCAAAGCATATGGATTTATACAGACTTTTGGAGAAGCCTGTATTTACAAGAAAGTGAGTAGGAGCTCTGTAGCATTTCTGATATTATATGTGGATGACATATTGTTGATTGGAAATGATATAGAATTTCTGGATAGCATAAAGGGATATTTGAACACGAGTTTTTCAATGAAAGACCTCGGTGATGCTGCTTATATATTGGGCATCAAGATCTATAGAGATAGATCCATACGCTTAATTGGACTTTCACAAAGTACATACCTTGAAAAAGTTTTGAAGAAGTTCAAAATGGATCAAGCAAAGAAAGGGTTCTTACCTGTGTTACAAGGTGTGAAATTAAGTAAGACTCAATGAGCGGCCACTGCAGAAGATAGAGAGAAGATGAAAGATGTTCCCTATGATTCAGCCATAGGCTCTATCATGTATGCAATGCTATGTACCAGACCTGATGTGTGCCTTGCTATAAGTTTAGCAGGGAGGTACCAAAGTAATCCAGGAGTGGATCACCGGACAACGGTCAAGAACATCCTAAAATACCTGAAAAGGAATAAGGGTATGTTTCTCGTTTATGGAGGTGACAAAGAGCTAGTCATAAATGGTTACGTCGATGCAAGCTTTAACACTGATCCGCATTTATTCTAAATCGCAAACCAGATACGTGTTTACATTGAACGGTGGAGCTGTCAGTTGGTGCAGTTCTAAACAAAGCATTGTGGCGGGATCTACGTGTGAAGCGGAGTACATAGCTGCTTCGTAAGCAGCAAATGAAGGAGTCTGGATGAAGGAGTTCATATCCGATCTAGGTGTCATACCTAGTGCATCGGGTCCAATGAAAATCTTTTGTGACAATACTGGTACAATTGCCTTGGCAAAGGAATCCAGATTTCACAAGAGAACCAAGCACATCAAGAGACGCTTCAACACCATCCGGGATCAAGTCCAGGTGGGAGACATAGGAATTTGCAAGATACATACGGATCTGAATGTTGCAGACCAGTTAACTAAGCCTCTTCCACGAGCAAACCATGATCAACACCAAGGCTCCATGGGTGTTAGAATCATTACTGTGTAATCTAGATTATTGACTCTAGTGCAAGTGGGAGACTGAAGGAAACATGCCCTAGAGGCAATAATAAAGTTATTATTTATTTCCTTATATCATGATAAATGTTTATTAATCATGCTAGAATTGTATTAACCGGAAACATAATACTTGTGTGAATACAAAGACAAACAGAGTGTCACTAGTATGCCTCTACTTGACTAGCTGGTTGATCAAAGATGGTTATGTTTCCCAGCCATAGACATGAGTTGTCATTTGCTTAACGGGATCACATCATGAGGAAAATGATGTGATTGACTTGACCCATTCCGTTAGCTTAGCACTTGATCGTTTAGTATTCTGTTATTGCTTTCTTCATGACTTATACATGTTCCTATGACTATGAGATTATGCAACTCCTGCCATCGGAGGAACACTTTGTGTGCTACCAAACGTCACAACGTGAATCGGGTGATTATAAAGGTGCTCTATAGGTGTCTCCAAAGGTACTTGTTGGGTTGGCGTATTTCGAGATTAGGATTTGTCACTCCGATTGTCGGAGAGGTATCTCTGGACCCACTCGGTAATGCACATCACTATAAGCCTTGCAAGAATTGTAACTAATGTGTTAGTTGCGGTATGATGCATTACGGAACGAGTAAAGAGACTTGCTGTTAACGAGATTGAACTAGGTATTGAGATACCGACGGTCGAATCTCGGGCAAGTAACATAATGATGACAAAGGGAACAACATATGTTGTTATGCGATTTGACCGATAAAGATCTTCGTAGAATATGTGGGAACCAATATGAGCATCCAGGTTCCGCTATTGGTTATTGACCGGAGATGTGTCTCGGTCATGTCTACATAGTTCTCGAACCCATAGGGTCCGCATGCTTAAAGTTCGATGACGATTGTATTATGAGTATTTGTGTTTTGATGTACCGAAGGTAGTTCGGAGTCCCGGATGTGATCACGGACATGACGAGGAGTCTCAAAATGGTCGAGACGTAAAGATCGATATATTGGATAACTATGTTCGGACACCGGAATGGTTTCGGGGAGTTTCAGACATATACCGAAGTACTGGGGGTTACCGGAACTCCCCGGGGACTTTAATGGGCCAAGATGGGCCTTAGTGGAGAAGAGGAGGGGCGGCTAGGGCTGGCCGCACGCCCCTCCCCCTCTAGTCCGAATTGGACAAGGAGGGGGGCGGCGCCCCCTTTCCTTCCTCATCTCTCCTTCCCTTCCTTTCCCCCTCCTACTCCAACTAGGAAAAGAGGGAGTCCTACTCCCGGTGGGAGTAGGACTCCTCCCAGGGTGCCCTCCTCCTGGCCGGCGGCCTCCTCCCCCTGATCCTTTATATACGTGGGCAGGGGGCACCTCTAGACACACAAGTTGATCTCTTGATCTATTCCAGCCATGTGCGGTGGCCCCATCCACCATATCTCACCTTGCTCATATCGTAGAGGTGCTTAGGCAAAGCCCTGCGTCGGTAGCAACATCATCACCGTCACCACGCCGTCGTGCTGACCGAACTCTCCCGTGAAGCTCTGCTGGATCGAAGTTCCCGGGACGTCATCGAGCTGGACGTGTGCTGAACTCGGAGGTGCCGTACGTTCGGTACTTGGATCGGTCGGATCGTGAAGACGTACGACTACATCAACCGCGTTGTGTTAACGCTTCCGCTTTCAGTCTACGAGTGTACATGGACATACTCTCCCCTCTCGTTGCTATGCATCACCATGATCCTGTGTGTGCGTAGGATTTTTTTTGAAATTACTACGTTCCCAACAGTGGCATTCGAGCCAGGTTTTATGCGTAGATGTTATATGCACGAGTAGAACACAAGTGAGTTGTAGGCAATACAAGTCATACTGCTTACCAGCATGTCATACTTTGGTTCGGCGGTATTGTTGGATGAAGCGGCCTGGACCGACATTACGCGTACGCTTACGCGAGACTAGTTCTACCGATGTGCTTTGCACATAGGTGGCTGGCGGGTGTCAGTTCCTCCAACTTTAGTTGAATCGAGTGTGGCTATGCCCGGTCCTTGAAAAGGTTAAAACAACACTAACTTGACGAACTATCGTTGTGGTTTGGATGCGTAGGTAAGAACGGTTCTTGCTCAGCCCGTAGCAGCCACGTAAAACTTGCAACAACAAAGTAGAGGACGTCTAACTTGTTTTTGCAGGGCATGTTGTGATGTGATATGGTCAAGGTATGATGCTATATTTTATTGTATGAGATGATCATGTTTTGTAATCGAGTTATCGGCAACTGGTAGGAGCCATATGGTTGTCGTTTTATCGTATGCAATGCAATCGCCCTGTAATTGCTTTACTTTATCACTAACCGGTAGCGATTGTCGTAGAAGCAATAGTTGGCGAGACGACAACGATCCTACGATGGAGATCAAGGTGTCGCGCCGGTGACGATGGTGATCATGACGGTGCTTCGGAGATGGAGATCACAAGCACAAGATGATGATGGCCATATCATATCACTTATATTGATTGCATGTGATGTTTATCTTTTATGCATCTTATTTTGCTTTGTTTGACGGTTGCATTATAAGATGATCTCGCTCTAAAATTTCAAGATAAAAGTGTTCTCCCTGAGTATGCACCGTTGCCAAAGTTCATCGTGCCAAGACACCATGTGATGATCGGGTGTGATAATCTCTATGTTCATCTACAACGGGTGCAAGCCAGTTTTTGCACACGTAGAATACTCGGGTTAAAACTTGACGAGCCTAGCATATGCAGATATGGCCTCGGAACACTGAGACTGAAAGGTCGAGTGTTAATCATATAGTAGATATGATCAACATAGTGATGTTCTCCATTGAAAACTACTCCATTTCACGTGATGATCGGTTATGGTTTAGTTGATTTGGATCACGTGATCACTTAGATGATTAGAGGGATGTCTATCTAAGTGGGAGTTCTTAAGTAATATGATTAATTGAACTTAAATTTATCATGAACTTAGTACCTGATAGTATCTTGCTTGTCTATGTTGTTGTAGATAGATGGCCCGTTGATGCGGAGCATCCCACGCTCATCCCCATGTACACTCCATCTACTCTCGAAGCCCCAAGGATACATAAGATGAGACCTCGACTATGCGCCATTGGACCTAAGGAGAACCCGCTCCTTTCCGAATCGTCCCTTTCCGCATGTAAGACATGGATGCTACTTCAAGCGCGGACATTGTGCATACTCAGGTACACCCGAGGAGATCATGGAGAGCCCAAGGACCAAGGCCAAGCGTGCGCGGGAGCGAGGGAAGGAGAAGGAAGAAAGGGACCAGGACAGCCCGGACATCCGACCCTTGGCCCGGACATCCGGCCTTGGCCCGGACATCCGGCCCTTCCAGCAAGCCCGGACATCCGGCCCCAGCCCGGACATCCGCCCCCATCACAAAGCAAGAAGCTACAGGGCCCGGACATCCGCCCCAGCCCCGAGCCGGACATCCGGCTCTTCCGGAAGCCCGGATATCCGCCCCTCGCCGAAATCCAGCCTCCCATCACCGATTGGCGTTTGAAGACCTCACCAGCCCGGACATCCGCCCCTAGCCCGGACATCCGGCGTCTCGAAAGCCCGACATCCGCCCGACGCCTCGACATCCGGCCTCCTCGCCACGCCAAGAAGGCATCCGGACTTGTCCCTTGTACCCCTTCGCCCCCAAGACTATATATACTTCATCCCCTTCCTCTTTTTAGGGTTAGCGTTGATTTAGCTCATAGATAGAGCTTCATTATCCATACCGGATCTACTCCACGAGAGAGACCGCGCCCCTCTTCGGAGACGATCCACCTTGGATTCAAGACCTCCCTTTGCGGAGAAGACCATCATCAAGACCTCCTCACGGAGAAGAACGGCTACTGTTTGTATCGTCCTTTGTTGACCTTGAATCATGTATCTCCCTTTGCGTTCTTTGATCTAGCATTTGTGTGACCGATTCCTTGTTGGTTGAGTGTTTTCCCTCGTTCCTCCCCGTGATTTCCTCGTGTTCTTCCGCTCGTTCTTCGTAATCCACCGTAGGATCCGCTCGAACGTGAAAGATCGCCCACGTAGGGTTCCGCCCTACATCATCTATGGATCAGAGCTTAGGTTGATCATGTTTTTGGAGCCCCTACCCCGTGTTTTCTAGCTTGATTTTATTGATTTCGTCCTAAATCCGAAAATCCCCACCAAAAATAGCTCCAATTTTTTTTGTGATTTGTTAGTTTTGATGATGTTTTGTTGATTTTGATCCATGGATTTGCTTGGTTTCGAGTGGATCTAACATTTCCCCAAGTTTCCCCACTTTCCATTCACGAAATCTCTCCAATTTTGACCTTGAAATCATCAATTTCCGCCCCCAATTCGAAAATTTCCGCCCCAAACGAGATCTGGAATCATCGGGCCGGACATCCGGGCCTCAGGCCGGACATCCGGACCATCCGGCCGGATATCCGGGCCCCAAGCCGGACATCCGGGCCCTGGAGCACAAAATTCGCACGGTTCTGGACATACACCCCCAGAAATCCGGCCCCGACCCCCGGATATCCGGCCCCTGGGATTTCAGTTTTTTCCGTTTCACCGCTTTGTCCATAACTAATTCATCCGAGTCCGATTTTGACGTTCTTTAGCTCGTTTTAAAGCTATTGACATCCCCCTTCCCATAAAAATACTACCATCACCTTTTGACTCCATCAAATTTTGTGAACTTTGGCATCTTTGCCTAGGGCTTCCGCCACATCCTCCGCATAACCACCACCGACTTCCGCAACCTAACCAATTTTGTTCCCCATAGCATTAGTGGTTGCTTGAGTAGTGATTCGAGTCTCCTAAGGTGTTTCGCTACTTAGGGACGATTGCTTCTTCATCAACCACCACCACCACTTCCACATAACCTTGCCCACCATACACTTCCGACAACCCAACTTAACCCAATTGTTGATTGAGCTTTCTCGAGTTGTGGCTTGTGTCTCCTAAGGTGTTTCAGCTACTTAGGGACGGCAACTTCAACTCCGACACGTGTATAGCCCATCATTCCACTTCCGCATTGCCAAGTGCAAACCACCACCGCATTCCCGCTACCACCATTTGACATTTGTCATTTGAGATTTTGAGTTCGCGGTTTTTCCGCTTCCTAAGGTGTTTGACTACTTAGGGACGAGTTTCCATCATCTTGGTATCTACATCAAGAACACCGCCACTCATCATCGCCAAGGACGGTAACCTCGACGACACCATTGTATATTCCCCTTGCAAATTGCATTGATAACCCCTAGCCCATTTTGCGTTACTTGCCTATCAAGACTAGCCATTTGAGTATTGCCGGCAACATTACTTGTGCACATTAGTGATCATACCTTCCATTACATACCATACCATATCATATTGGTATCATATCATCCATTGTGTCTCAAGTTTGTTCCCGCATATACACAATTGCTATCTTGGTTTGTGCATTGTGCAAAGTGGCCATAAAAAAAAGCTTTTAAGCAAAAGAAAGAGAGCAAAGAAGCTTGTAAGCAAGTGCCATAGCATCATACCACATTGCATATAAGATTGTCATATCCGATCATCGTGGATCATCTTGAGAGAAACACCGAACCATACATACATAGCATACTTGGGATAGAAGTTTATCCATTTTGCATCAAATAGGTTGTGCACAAGTGTCGTATCCGCCTATTGAGCAATCGTGCTAGCGTCTCTCTTGAGTTGTGCAACACGAAGCGTTTTCCGTGGATTCCACATTTTGTGCTCATTCCTTGGTTGCACGACCCCATTTATCTATCCGTGTGTGTGTTTCCATGTGCCATTCTTTGCTATTGGTCCATTTGTTTCGCTTATAATTTGTGAATCTCTTTCAACATTATTGACTCTTGCTAACATTTTGCATTAAATTTTTGTGCCACTATCCTCACCGAGCTCCTCCATAAGCTTTACTTGTGTAGGTGTGAGAACCGACAAGGATTGGTACCAATAGTGCTATTTCATTGTCCGCATTTGAGTGAACTTGATTCATTGTCAACATCGGTCAAGGTAGATTGGTATAATTTCTTCTCTTTCTCCCACTCATATTTGCTCGAGTCTTGTGATGGATAGGCAAGGCATTTCATCTCCGGTCTTCGACAACAACGACGGCGTGAACAACTACATCACCAAAGCGTCTCTCTTTGATCTACAACGACAAGTGCAAGGCACACAATCAAGATTGCGAGAGCGCATCGAGAACATCTCCATCGACATTCATCACTCCGAAGCAAGGAGAAGGGACTACTTCGACAAGAAGCTTGCTGCACATAAAAAGGAGCAAGATGCAAGGATGGAGGAGATTCGGTCCTTGATCAAGTCTTCTTCCCCTTCGTCATCTTCAAGGCGGCGACATTCAAGCCACAAGTCTTCGGAGCGCGCAAACGATGCAAGTGCAGATTGTCCTCGTCCACATCTACATGGCGACCACCATCACGTTCGTGATCAACATCGTCATGAAGGGCAAGTCACCTCCAAGCATCATGTGCACGACGCATTTACCATTTAACGACTTCTACTACGAGCTCAAGCACGACAACGACATCATCATCATGAAGATGCTCCACAAGCGAAAATGCACAAGTCCCAATAAGCCCTACTTCACGCCAAGACGAAGCTTCAAAAGCACAAGAGAATAACGAGAGACGACCACCACCAAGACGGCGCTACAGCTACATCAAACAATTCGGCATCTTAGCCAAGTGTTCTCAAGGCATCTTCGCCTTTGGACGCATTTACATCTTCGCCTACTTCCCACGTGTACGCCTACATCGACTTCATCAAGTCCAAGGCGACTACCTCGAGCGAGGGCGACACTTCCATCTTCTAAGCCCCTCAAGGAAGATGGCCGAGCATGGGAAACTCCCTTCGGTCATGGAGACAAGCTATGAGGTGCCACATCATATGGGCCTCCAACACCAAGACGGTGACACGACGGTCGAGCAAGGGCCATCCCCTTCGACCACGGCGACGAGCGCGAACCTCTTCAACAACATGAAGACGACGCCCACTTTGGACTCATACTCCGAGTCAAGCTACGCGACCTCGCATGGAGACATTTGCACCTACATCTCTCCGACACCCATATATGTCGAGATGCCCCAATTGCCATGTGAGGAGAGCCACCACCCCATGAGTGACATGAGTGACTCCACCATACGTGACATTGAGAACATTTCCTATGAGAGGATGAGTGTGACCACCACTAGCCCCACACATGAGAGCATGCCACACATCCTATGTGAGGTTGAGCGCCATTTGAGTGACTCCACCCACCATACGAGGGAGAGCATCCTTGAGGGAGTGAGTGAGCCACAACACTTAGTGAGTGAGGTAGTTGACACGACACATGAGGCCACTATGATTTCTAACGACTTAACCTCTACTCCTAGTGTGTTTTCTTCTTTGGTGCTAGGTCTCCTACATGACGACATGCCTATCTTTGACGAGTCTATTCCTCCATTGGAGACGACGATGGCCATGGTGGATGATGATGCACCCCCCACATGGTTCCATCAAGATGAAGATGACAACGAGACGATCTTCAACACCTCACCTACAACTCATGAGCGACCTTCCAAAGGTAACATAGGTGATGGTGCTTCTCTTGTCCCACTAGTGGACTCTCTTGCCATCGATTGCTCCCATGATGTTGACCCACCTATTACCATGCTTCATGCTAGTAAAACTTCTTCATGCCTTGACTTACCTATTTATGATGAATATGATGATGAGCATGTTGAGTTGCCAAGTTGTGATGCTATGCTTCATAGGATATCATGTGAAAATTCTATTGGTCACATTATGTTTGACAATCCATTGAACTTGTCATATGCTATGAGTGAGATCTCCCATATTGCCTCATTTCAATCTCAACATAGTAACTATGCATGCCCCATTAAAATAAATCCCATTTGCACTTATGGCATAGATGACGAGATGATGGTCATTGGCTTTTGCTTCTCTTGTGATGATATTGCACTACTTCCTTTATGCAATTGGTCTACTATTCCATGCCATGATCACATTGTTCCAAATATGCATTGTTTTGGATGTTGTCAATATTCTCCATGTGATGTTTCCATTAATGCTCATGAGGAGACCCCATAGTTTCCTCATACATATTAGGAGATCTTGATGCATTTCATACTTTGCATGATTCCCATAATTGCTTGAACCATATGCATTCCATGAATAACAATGCTCTAGATATTTCTCATGATGCATTGCACAATTTGAGTCTCCATTATGCCATACATAATAACAAACCTATCATGATGGATGACATGTTTCTATATCACGCATCTCATTTATTTGAGCATTGGCTATTTTGTGCTAACCGACACATGCACGTATGCATCATGATGGATGATGTGTACATCTACCACGCACACACAATTTTCTCTTTGTCTTTGTTTTGTGTAGGTACCCACATACACTCGTCAACATCTCAATCCCATGAGTTGACGAAACGAGCTCTTGAGAGCAATGATGCTTTGGGATCCCGTGGACTATCCTTACCACCGTTCCCTTCGCGCAAGGACTACGCGCATCTCTTCTACTTGGCTCTCACACGGCTATGGGCTATTTACCACTTGTCACCTTATGCTCATTTTCCCGTGTTCACTTTGCATGTTATGCTTGCTCCTATGCCTTTGCCATGCAATTGTGACCCTTGCTTGCATATACCCATGATTAACCATTATGCTACCTCTATGTGTATTTGCATGCTTGGTGGAGATCCTTGTTGCTTTTGCCATGTTTATCATGTGCCCCATGCTATTGATGCTATTTTGCTCATATCGTGCCTTCATGCTTGTGACATGTCATGTGAAGTATTCATGCACACTATTTGCACCCATGACATGATTGCCTTGATCCCTTCTAGTACGTTGCATCTTCGCACTACTAGCTTGCTTCACTTAATTGATACGATTGCTTGCTATGTTGCATCACCCATGTTCCACTATTACTTGCTTTCTTGGGTTGATGACATATATGCTCATGCCCCTCACATGATATATCTTGATCATTGTCTCTTGTGTCCATTAGTTGCCTCTCTCATATCCACTTGTATTGAGTGCAACCATACTAGGCTTATTGATCTTGGAGACTTTGACACTTTACTTGTGATGCATGCTTGTTTGGTTGAGCCTCTTGTATTTGGATGTTCTTACATCATATGCCTCCATACTTTGAAATGCTCCCTTGTACTTTCTTATGATGAGCATGATGCATACACATGTTCGGTATCTTACCACACCTAATGATAGGTTTTGCACTTGCGCTAACCTCATTTGTTTTTCCGAGTGTTTGTCATGTTCTTTCATTTTGAAGGATTCACAAGGCATTACAGTTAGGAGACATATTGGTTATGTGAAGGCATACATGATGTGCAATTCCAACATCTTCCTAACATTCATAAGGTGAACTCCTTCCCTTTGAGCCATCCTCAAATACGCATATTGGATGGGTCACTCTTTCATTGTTGTTTCCTTCTTGTTGTCTACATGATACATCTCACGGACGGAGGAGCTACATTGGAGATTGGCTCTATGGACCTTTTCACTAAGGAGCGCTTGGACTTATTGGATGCACCTTCGGTTTTACACTCTTGCCACAACATCGAGCATTGGTATACCAACACCTCCATATTTGTTGATTGTGCTCATACTCATGCTCGATGGACATATCATACTCACCACAAGGTTGCACCCTATGCATGGATTGACTCACATTATGTTGCATCTATTTCCATGACATCCATGATATATGAGCTTGTGCACTTCCTTAGCAAATTTGTTGTGATCTTTCTTGATGGCATCTTCATACATAATGATCACATTGCCTATCATCAATTGCATGATATCATACACATGTTGAGCATCCATTGCCATATTCATGCTATTGATAAACCGTCTCACTATGACATCATTTTGCACCGTGGTTGCATTCATCATATTCACAACACAATTGTGTGCACAATGATTGCATTTGTTCCCATGAATGCTTTACATCTCATTTCATATTATCTTGCTAAGCTTCATGTGCTTTGTCATGAACAATCTTGCCTCACGGACTCATTCTTACATGATGGACACTTTGTGTGCGCTAACCATTGTATTTCCGAGTGTTGCTTGTGTTTGCTCTTTTTGCATGTCTATCACTCCGGCGACACCGTGGACTACTTGGATTGCGCCATGTCTTCAACTTCGTCCAACTACAAGTCCGCTTCACGACAACCGCTTTTCCATGGTGATGAGGATCACGATCCGAGGTCGGATCTTTCCCAAGGGAGGAGATGATGCGAGCATCCCACGCTGATCCCCATGTACACTCCATCTACTCTCCAAGCCCCAAGGATACATAAGATGAGACCTTGACTATGCGCCATTGGACCTAAGGTGAACTTCGCTCCTTTCCGAATCGCCCCTTTCCGCATGTAAGACATGGATGCTACTTCAAGCGCCGGACATTGTGCATACTGTGTACACCCGAGGAGATCATGGAGAGCCCAAGGACCAAGGCCAAGCGTGCTGGAGCGAGGGAAGGAGAAGGAAGAAAGGGACCGGGACAGCCCGGACATCCGCCCTTGGCCCGACATCCGCCCTTCCAAAGAAGCCCGGACATCCGCCCCAGCCCGGACATCCGCCCCCATCACAAAGAGCCGCAGCACAGGCCGTACATCCGCCCCAGTTCCCGGACATCCGGCTCTTCCGGAAGCCCCGGATATCCGGCCCCCCTCGCCCGGAAATCCGGCCCCCCATCACCGATTGCGTTTGTAGACCCCGCCAGCCCGGACATCCGGCCCCCTAGCCCGGACATCCGGCGTCTCGGGAAAGCCCGGACATCCGGCCCGACGCCCGGACATCCGGCCTCCCCGCCACGCTGCAGCAGCATCCGGACTTGTCCCTTGTACCCCTTCGCCCCCAAGACTATATATACTTCATCCCCTTCCTCTTTTTAGGGTTAGCGTTGATTTAGCTCATAGATAGAGTCATTATCCATACCGGATCTACTCCACGAGAGAGACCGCGGCCCCTCTTCGGAGACGCATCCACCTTGGATTCAAGACCTCCCTTTGCGGAGAAGACCATCATCAAGACCTCCTCATGGAGAAGAACGGCTACCGATTGAATCGTCCTTTGTTGACCTTGAATCATGTATCTCCCTTTGTGTTCTTTGATCTAGCATTTGTGTGACCGATTCCTTGTTGGTTGAGTGTTTTCCCTCGTTCCTCCCCGTGATTTCCTCGTGTTCTTCCGCTCGTTCTTCGTAATCCACCGTAGGATCCGCTCCAACGTGAAAGATCGCCCACGTAGGGTTCCGCCCTACATCACCCGTGATGTTGTTCCGTTCAATTTTAATGTGTTCCTTGAGAAAGCAAAGTTGAAAAATGATGGTAGCAATTACACGGACTGGGTCCGTAACTTGAGGATTATCCTCATTGCTGCACAGAAGAATTACGTCCTAGAAGCACCACTAGGTGTCAGTAAAGGAGCAACACCAGATGTTATGAACTTCTGGTAGAGCAAAGCTAATGACTACTCGATAGTTCAGTGTGCGATGCTTTACGGCTTAGAACCGGGACTTCAACGATGTTTTGAACTTCATGGAGCATATGAGATGTTCCAGGAGTTGAAGTTAATATTTCAAGCAAATGCCCGGATGGAGAGATATAAAGTCTCCAATAAGTTCTACAGCTGCAAGATGGAGGAGAATAGTTCTGTTAGTGAGCATATACTTAGAATGTCTGGGTATAACAATCACCTGATTCAACTGGGAGTTAATCTTCCGGATGATAATGTTATTGATGTAATTCTTTCAACATCGCCACCAAGCTACAAGAGCTTCGTGATGAACTATAATATGCAAGGGATGGATAAGACAATTCCCGAGCTCTTCGCAATGCTAAAGGCTGCGGAGGTAGAAATCAAGAAGGAGCATCAAGTGTTGATGGTCAACAAGACCACCGGTTTCAAGAAAAAGGGCAAAGGGGAAAAGAAGGGGAACTTCAAGAAGAACGACAAACAAGTTGCTGATCAAGAGAAGAAAACCCAAGTCTGGACCTAAGCCTGAGACTAAGTGCTTCTACTGCAAGCAGACTGGTCACTGGAAGCGGAACTGCCCCAAGTTTTAGTCGGATAAGAAGGATGGCTAGGTGAATAAAGGTATATGTGATATACATGTTATTGATGTGTACCTTACTAGAGCTTGCAGTAGCACCTGGGTATTTGATACTGGTTCTGTTGCTAATATTTGCAACTCGAAACAGGGACTACGGATTAAGCGAAGACTGGCTAAGGACGAGGTGACGATGCGCGTGGGAAATGCTTCCAAAGTCGATCTGATCACCGTCAGCACGCTACCTCTACATCTACCTTTGGGATTAGTATTAGACCTAAATAATTGTTATTTGGTGCCAGCGTTAAGCATGAACATTATATCTGGATCTTGTTTGATGCGAGACGGTTATTCATTTAAATCTGAGAATAATGGTTGTTCTATTTATATGAGTAATATCTTTTATGGTCATGCACCCTTGAAGAGTGGTCTATTTTTGTTGAATCTCGATAGTAGTGATACACATATTCATAATGTTGAAGCCAAAAGATGCAGAGTTGATAATGATAGTGCAACTTATTTGTGGCACTATCGTGTGGGTCATATTGGTGTAAAGCGCATGAAGAAACTCCATACTGATGGACTTTTGGAATCACTTGATTATGAATCACTTGGTACTTGCGAACCACGCCGTTCTCCGGAACTATGAAGCGAGCAACTGATGTATGTGGTCCAATGAATGTTGAGGCTCGCGGCGGGGATCGTTATTTTCTCACCTTCACAGATGATTTAAGCATATATGGGTATATCTACTTAATGAAACATAAGTCTGAAACATTTGAAAAGTTCAAAGAATTTATGAGTAAAGTGGAAAATCATCGTAACCAGAAAATAAAGTTTCTACGATCTGATCGTGGAGGAGAATATTTGAGTTACGAGTTTGGTCTACATTTGAAACAATGCGGAATAGCTTCGCAACTCATGCCACCCGGAAGAATTTCAGAGTGAAGTGGAACACCAAAAATATTATCTTATCATCTCTATCAGATCTCACTTTTGCAAGTGGCCGTGAAGGGATTGACAACTCCTTTATCGTGTTGATTGCAAGGTTCTTATTTGTTTGTGTAGGTACGAGGGACTTGCGCGTGGCCTCCTACTGGATTGATACCTTGGTTCTAAAAAACTAAGGGAAATACTTACGCTACTTTGCTGCATCACCCTTTCCTCTTCAAGGGAAAACCAACACATGCTCAAGAGGTAGCAAGGTCTGGCGTACCGCAGAACGGAGGAAACAGGCCTTCTGTTCGATAGCGTATGGTCGAAACGGGGTCTTGTTCATCGGGAAGGGTCTCGCGTACTGGAAAACGGAGGAACACTTGTGTTCGACAGCGTACGGTCGAAACGGGGTCCTGTTGATCGGGGGGTGTGGCGTACCACAAAACGGAGGAAATAGACTAGTGTTGGAGCGCCTATGGTCGAAACAGGGTCCTGTTGATCGGGATGGGTGTGGCGTACCACAAAACGGGACTCCAGGGGCTACTGTTCATCCACCGTCAACTTCCTCCAGCCTCCACCTACTACTGTTCATCCCCTGTCGTCCTCCAGCCTCCACCAGCTACTGTTCATCCACGGGGTCCTGTTAATCCAGCCTCCCCAGCTACTGTTCATCCAGCCCTCCACGGGGTCTTGTTCATCCAGCCTCCATCGGCTACTGTTCAACCAGCCCTCCACGGGGTCCTGTTCAACTAGCCCCTCCATGGAGTCCTGTTCAACCATCCCTCCATGTACGGGGTCCCTCCACTGGCTACTATTCATCCACCCCCACGCCTCCTTGATCAAGGTCCTGTTCATCCAGCGTGTGACGCCCCCGATTCAATCGTACCCTAATCATATATGCAAATGTGTACGACCAAGATCAGGGACTCACAAGAAGATATTACAACACAACTCTACACACAAATTGAAAAGATACAAGCCTCATATTACAAGCCAGGGGCCTCGAGGGTTCGAATACATAGCTCGATACATAAGCGAGTCAGTGGAAGCAACAATATCTGAGTACAGACATAAGTTAAACAAGTTTTCCCTTAAGAAGGCTAGCACAAACATCAACGATCGAAGAGGCAAGGCCTCCTGCCTGGGACCTCCTAACTACTCCTGGTCGTCGGCAGGCTCCACGTAGTAGTAGGCACCCTCGGGGTAGTAGTAGTAGTAGGCGTCGGGGTGGCATCTGGCTCCTGGGATCCACCATCTGGTTGCAACAACCAGAAACAAGAAAGAAGGGGGGGAAGGGTGAGTAAAGAAACCGTAATTACTCATCCAAAGTACTCGCAAGCATCAGATCTAAACTAAGTATGCAATGGTATCAGATGGAAGGGTTGTGTCTGTGGACTGAACTGCAGAATGCCAGAATAGGGGGGAAGGCCTAGCCTATCAAAGACTAGCATCTTCAAGCAGCTCCAAGCATCTTGTAGCATGTAGAAGAGTAAAGAATAGCAGTTTATATTTAACAAGCATGTTGTAGTATTAATACCCAGAGATCCTTCCTTGACTCCCTACGAGAAAGCAATCCCGAATCAACATATCCATCACAAGTATTAAGTATCCATTTCTAGTTATATAAGATCATCATACAAGTCTGAACGTCCGTTACCGTGGACACGGCTATTAATAGATAATCTTCCCTGCAGGGGTGCCCCACATTTTCCAACACACTTGATTCCTCTGTCCAGACACACTTTCATGGGTCATGCCCGCCCACGAAAGATCAACAAGTCATAGCCCTACCTAGGCTCAGCAGAGAGGTCCCCGCCGGTCTACATCCTAAGCACTTCGAGGTCTGGGCCCAGCCGTGCCGCAAATGCTGAACTGGACGTCTGACAAAGCTTCGGCTGATACTGCAACATCGAGGCCCATAACTATTCTCGCGTGGTGGTTAGTGCGTAAAGGTCGGAGGCCAACTCAGAACAAATACCCAAACCTGTTAGTGCATTATTAAAAGAAGTATCGGATGTCGGGACAAGTCCGGAGCTATCACCCCCTCCTGGGTTATACCGCTAAACAGCCAACCGCCACCGTAACTCCTCGGGTGCTCTCCGGGCCCACCCGACTTTCACCAATGTCTCAAGTAAAGTCAAGGTAACCGTGTGTCCAAACATCAAGGGGAAAACCCGAGGAATCACCCTCGGAGGATTCCACTCGATGTAATCATCAACGTGAACGTAAGAGGAACCACCCTCGAGGTTCACACTTGAGGTGTTGCACGACAGAGCCATATCAGGAATGGTGAAGGAGGAACCACCCTTGTTGACCATGACTGAATAGCTACACTAAAGAGTTATCATAAAGAGTGCGTTGTGAGGTATCACCCTCGACACTCGATAGTAACTTGTAGAGTCGTACAAGTAAAGGGGGTGAGGTGCTGTGTCGGTCTCTGGTCATCGATCATGTAGATCGAGTCGTCGATGATGAAGCAGGGGCAACAAGGACAAGATGGGGGTCACTGATGGATCACTATCCAAACTATACTAAGCAGTTTAGAATAAGCAGGTAGGTAATAATAGTAGATACAAAAGCAGGCTATGCATCAGAATAGGAGCAATCAATTACAGTAGCAAAATCTAATGCAAGCATGAGAGAATGCAATGGGCGATATCGGGATGATCATAGGGGGGCCTTGCCTAGAAGCTCCGCTCAAAGGGAAGAAGGGTCGTCGTCGACGTTGTCGATCACAGGGGCATCAGCAGCGGTCTCGGGGTCTACCGGAGAGAAGAGGGGGAAGAAACAGTAAATATAATGCAAACAGATGCAACACAAATGCATGACGGGGGTAACACGCATGGCTAGGGGTGTTCTAACATGGTGATACACGATACCGACGAAGGGTGATAACATCCGGAAAGTTTTCCCGGAGTTAGGCATTTTTGGATAGACGAATCGGAGGGGAAAAGTTCAATGTTTGCTATGTTGGGGGCATGCAACAAATGAACGGAGAGTGTATTGCGATTTATCTCGTCGTTCTGAGGAACTTTCATGTATAAAACTTTTCATCCGAGTTATGGATTAATTTCTACGATTTTCTAAAGTTTTAGCAATATTCTGAAATTATTTTTAATTCGAAAATAATTGATAAAATGCTAGGGGCACCCAGCACAGGGTACCCAAAAGTGCACCCAGTGGCTGACAGGTGGGCCAGGGGGTCCTAGTTGACCAGCCAACATTTGACTGGTCAACAGGGGGTGGTGTCCCCCTATCATTGACTGTTCTAACTAACTACAAATTTAACTAACTAATATAGTTCATTGGGTTAATTAAGTTAATTAAGCATTTAAATAATTAATTTATTGTTTTTATTAATATATACTTTTGAAATCTTTTTTCTTTTACAACAGGGGCGTGGGGCCCCGCTGTCAGTGGGCCAGGGGCTTAGCGGGCGACAGGCTAATGGGCACGGGTGCGCGCGTTTACGGGTAGGGGCCTGGTCAAGGCGCGACTGGCCGGCCGGAGCCGCAAGGGCCGGCGCGGCGACCAGAGGCGGGCTAGGGCGAGGCAGGCCGGAGCGGGGTGGCGCATGCGAGGCCACCGGAAGGAGCTGCGGCGAGCCGGCGATGCCAAGCACAGGGCGCGGGCGAGCAGAGGAGGTTGGGGAAATGGCTGGATGGGCACGAGCCCATGAAGGCGGTCGCCGAGGTAGCAGGCGGCGCGAGGAGTAGCGGGCCGCAGCCGCGGCGTCGGGCGGCCAAGGAGCAGGGCGGGCGAGGCCAACGCACGCGTGGCATGCGTGGGGCACGCGTGTGGGAGGCCGGGCGAATCGAAGGGGACGACGAGGGGGTAGCCGGCAGGAAAGCAGCAGACAAAGAATATCGCGAGCAAAGAGGCAGAGCGGCGAACAAAGACGGCCGACGGCGGGAAGCGATGGCGGTAGACAGCGGGAGGAAGAGGCAGTAGCGAGCGGGGCGTCACAGCAGCACGTCCAAGCAGCAGCAAAGGCCGTGGCGCGGTCACGGTCACGGGCGAGCGCACACAGGAGAGAGACGAGGCACGGTGAGTATCGGCCTACGCCGGCTGCGGGAACGGGAGGAACGGGGGAGAGCGGGGGATTCGAAGGGGGGGCTCATTTTGAGGCACACGGTGGTCGGCGGAAGCTAAGTAGCGCAGAAGCACGACGCAGTCGTCGGCGATCCACGGTGGGGCAGCTATGACAACCGACGGAGAAGGCGAAGGTGACGACGATGATGGCCTGCTCTGGCTCAATCCTCTGGTCGTAGATGAAGCAGCAGCACCCAGCGGAGCTCACGAATGAGATCCTAGGTGGTGGGAACGTCGGAGAGCGCATGGGCGTCGGTGGTCATGGCGACGACGGTGTCAAGCGCCCTCGGGCAGAAGGTGGCGATGGCGAACAGAGCCGAGGGGGCGGATCTGAGGAGGGGGGAGAGTAGCTAGGGTTCGCCGGGGAGGGGAGATGTGTCGGGTTAAGTAGGAGGCGTGGCGCCGTGGATGGCCGGCAGGTGGCAGTGGCCATCACCGATGGCCTCCATGTCCACCCCTGTGAACAGGAAGGTGGGAGGAGGCGCTGGTGGGTCAGCCTTGTTGGCTAGGTGGGCCAAGTGGCCCAGGGGGAGGGGGGTTCCTTTTGTTTGTGTTTTCTTGTTTTAGTTCAATTTTCTTTACTGTTTTATTTTACTATTAACACATTTTAGTTTTATAAAATGTGAGACCAACATCTAAATTAATGTTTTAGTTTAGCTCTCAGCCACGAAAAGTTCTACTCCCAAATAAAAAAATAGTTTGCTAATTGATAATTTAGGAAAGGCATTTAATTAATTATGATTACCACTGTTTTAATTATTTTAAGGCACTTAAACCTTATATAAAAATATGGTTTCTTCACCAATAATATTTTTGAATTATTTGCCACAGTTCGCACATTTTAGTTTTGACATTTGAAGACTTCTAATTTTGACTTAAGTTTTAAATTTGAATTTCAACCATTTTGAATCTAACAAGATTAGCAACAGTATCAATGGTGACGTGGCCTCATTAGTAGAGGATTATTGTAGCTTAATTATCCGGGCATTACAAATCTCCTCCACCACAAGAAATCTCGTCCGGAGATTTAGGAGGTAGAAGGAAACAAAAGCAGGGTATTCATCTCGAAGACGATCCTTGAGTTCCCAAGTGGCTTCATCTTCAGAATGATTTGACCAGTGAACTTTTTTAGAATTTTGAAAGCCCTCTGACGGTGCGACATTCAGTTTGACCGAGAACGCGGACCGGACAGATACTTCAGACTTTGATGTAGCATTTTCAACACTCACAAAAGGAGAAGCGCTTCACGCATTCAAGGAATAAATCCGTGCTTCGGCATTCCGAACAAGATGAGCATGGTAGCTCACTGTCTCACTTGACGGATGTAGTAGATGGACGGTTTTAGTGGCGCAAATGATAGAAGCTGTATGTGTTTTCAACCATTCCATTCCCAGGATGAGGTCGATATTGGACGACTTCAAAACTATGGGGGAAACATGGAATTCCAGCCCTTCAATTTCAACAGGGACGTTGATGCTAACCATGGTGGTTCGACATTGGCCCGCAGGGGTGTGTACCACTAGCGGGTTGTTCAATTATTCGAACTTAAGTCCATGCATGGATGCAAAATCTTCTGATATGAATGAATGTGATGCTCCTGAATCGAATAAAGCAGAAGCTGGTGTTGAGTTAACAAGAAGAGTACCCAATACAGTAGCAGGCTGGTCTTGAGCTTCATTCAGATCAATGTGGTTGGCCTGACCACGACCATAAGGCCTGGCATTGTTGTTGCAGGGCTGATTGTTACCGCGGCCAGTTGGAGGAAGTGCAAGCTGGTACTGATTCTGAGAGCAGTCCCTGGCACGGTGACCTGGTTGACCACACCTGAAGCATAGCCCATCATTGGGACAGGGAGCAGGAGCTCGGGATGGTGCGGCTTGAAGTCTCGGCTGTCCAGGTGGTGGAGGAGGCAGGCGAGATGCAGCAGGGGACTGTCTTGGTGCAGGGGCAGCTGGTGGATACATGCTGTGAGGGATCCATATCTTACGCTTCTGCGATGACGGGCCCGAAGATGAACCCACATCACGGTTGCGCCTGAGGGATCCGAGGTGTTCCTACAGACCAGTTTCGACATGAATGGCCTTGTTCACCAAGGTGGCGAAATCAGCAAAGTCATGCACGAGGAGCGCCAGTTTGATATCAGCTTGAAGCCCATCACGAAACTTTTCCTCTTTACGTGCATCAGTGGAAATGTCATCTTCAACATAGCGGGACAAGTCAAGGAACTCCCGATGATAAGCATCCACAGTCGTGTTGCCTTGGGTGAGGTTGCATAACTCGCGCTTCTTCATGTCCATAATTCCCTGAGGAATGAAGCGGGCATGAAAAGTAGCTTGGAAATCCGGCCAAGTGATGACCGTTCCAGCAGGTAGTGAACTTTGTGATTGTCCCACCATTGAGCAGCGGGACCCTTCAGATAATATGTCGCAAAAGTGACATAGCTGGCAGGGGCTACACCAGTAGACTCTAGCTTGAAAGTGATGTCATAGAGCTAGTCACCAGCATCAAGTGGCTGAGTTGAGCTGCGGTAGATGCTTGGGTTGAGATGTGCAAAGTCATTCAGTGTGACAGTGGCTGGCTATTGGTTCAGGTTGGGGCGAGGAAACTGAGCTATCACTCCTTCCATGAACTGGTGGTTCAGCTCAAACTGTTGGATCATACTAGCCATGTACTCAGGCAGTGGTGGGGCGTTGCCACCACGACCACGACCAACGGGTCAAAACATCCTGCTAACATGTAATAGGGGTAGTTCAGCATGAAGAAATTTGCAAAGACAAGGAATCATTCACGATGAAACATGCATACTGAAAGAAGTTCGATGGATACAACATAGTAGCCAAACACGACATATAGATCCATACATAAGTTCGGTTACAAGCCATTAGTACGAGTTCAGAAAAGGAAAGGTAGTCTAGACCAACTAGGCGGCGCGCAGGCATGCGGTGGAGGGATACAGCAATGCGACATAGCGATATGCTACACAAACATCGGGGAAAACCTCTAAAGTCAGGCAGCTGTCGATGAAGGAAAGCATGACGATGCTCGAGGGAAGGAGGTTGCATGCTGTGGCGGCTCTGGTGTACCAGCTGATCTCCAGGCGGAAGAAGAGGTCCACGAGCAGGGGTATCAACCCCCAACCTCAGGCCACACAAGACCTACTGGCATCTTCGTCCTGCGTAGGTAAGTAATGAACGAAGGAAGCATCATTGCGGTGCCTACTTGGCGCATCTATTACAGAGTGTCGTAGTGGCATGCACGCCTCGCGTACAGCTCAACATTAAAGCTCGAACAGTGCGATCCAGAACCTCAATGTATCGAACCATATACCCAGGGTCATAACGACGGCTCACGTAGGGGGTACACATAGTAGTGTAGCGCCTAGTATCATCCCCAGCTGGTGGGTACGGGAAGTATTTGAACCCAGTCTCCTCCAAGCGTGGATGCTCTCTACGGAGGCTGGTGATAGCAACATAGGCAACCTCCTATACTACCATCTCGACAGTCACTCCAATACCCTCAAAGGTATGCAACTCATGGGTGGAGTTATTCTGCCGATCAGAGATATCAACCTTAGCGTGAAAGATCTCCTGGTTGAACTTGCAGTAGATCTCGTACATAGTGTACTGAGGATACTAGCGATATCCCAGCAGGGTCAAGAGGTCGACCAGAATGGCCGGGAACCCAGGCGTGCCGACCGTCATGGTCTAGCGAACGATCTGCTCGCGGGACGCATCTAAAATAAGGAAGTTCAAGGATGTCAAATGACGATGTGAGTATTACTCAAAATACAATTCAAAGGAATAGTTGTAGATAATCCAGCTCTCCGGGTGAATGTGATTACGAGATCCTAATGTTGGAGTTAGTAAAATCATTTAACCCGAGCAGAAGAGACATCAGAATCCCAGAGTATAGATGAGGAGTAAAAGATCCTAATACCACCAAATGGCGACGTGGGCCCGTAAGCCACACAACCATGTTAGTAAAACAGTTTTTCAAAGACTAGACTCAACTTCGGCCAAGGAGTTGGAAAGCGGGTTCCTAAAGGTAGTCGGCTCTGATTCCAACTTGTGACGCCCCTGATTCAATCGTACACTAATCATACACGCAAACATGTACGACCAAGATCAGGGACTCACAGGAAGATATCACAACACAACTCTAAACACAAATTGAAAAGATGCAAGCCTCATATTACAAGCCAGGGGCCTCGAGGGCTCGAATACATAAGCGAGTCAGTGGAAGCAATAATATCTGAGTACCATAAGTTAAACAAGTTTTGCCTTAAGAAGGCTAGCACAAACATCAACGATCGAAGAGGCAAGGCCTCCTGCCTGGGACCTCCTAACTACTCCTGGTCGTCGGCGGGCTCCATATAGTAGTAGGCACCCTCGGGGTAGTAGTAGTCGTCCGGGTGGCATCTGGCTCCTGGGATCCACCATCTGGTTGCAACAGCCAGAAAGAAGAAAGAAGGGGGGAAGGGGGAGCAAAGCAACCGTGAGTACTCATCCAAAGTACTCGCAAGCATCAGATCTAAACTAAGTATGCAATGGTATCAAATGGAAGGGTTGTGTCTGTGGGCTGAACTGTAGAATGCCAAAATAGGGGGAAGGCCTAGCCTATCAAAGACTAGCATCTTCAAGCAGCTCCAAGCATCTTGCAACATGTAGAAGAGTAAAGAATAGCAGTTTATATTTAACAAGCATGTTGTAGTATTAATGCCCAGAGATAGTTCCTCGACTCCCTATGAGAAAGCAATCCTGAAGCCACATATCCATCACAAGTATCAAGTATCCATTTCTAGTTATATAAGATCAGGATACATGTCTGAACGTCCGTTACCATGGTCATGGCTATTAATAGATAATCTTCCCTGCAGGGGTGCACCACGTTTTCCAACACGCTTGCTTACTCTGGCCGGACACACTTTCCTGGGTCATGCCCGGCCTCGGAAGATCAACACGTCGTAGCCCTACCTAGGCTCAGCAGAGAGGTCCCCGCCGGTCTACATCCTAAGCACTCCGGGGTCTGGGCCCATCGCCCGTTGCACTCCGGGTCGTTGCGAGCAGGGCGGACCAGTCTCCATCACTACTGGATGGTGCCGGCCCAGCCGTACCGCAATGGTGAACTACACGTCTGACAAAGCTGCTGATACTGCGACGTCGAGGCCCATAACTATTCTCGCTTGGTGGTTAGTGAGTAAAGGACGGAGGCTAACTCAGAACAAATACCCAAACCTGTTAGTGCATTATTAAAAGAAGTGACGGCTGTCGGGACAAGTCCGGAGCTATCACCCCCTCTTGGGTGATACCGCTAAACAGCCAGCCGCCACCGTAACTCCTTGGGTGCTCTCCGGGCCTGCCCAACTTCCCCATATGTCTGAAGTAAAGTCAAGGTAACCGTGTGTCCAAACATCAAGGGGAAAACCCGAGGAATCACCCTCGGAGGATTCCACTCGATGTAATCATCAAGGTGAACATAAGATGAACCACCCTCGAGGTTCACACTTGAGGTGTTGCACGACAGAGCTGTATCGGGAATGGTGAAGGAGGAACTACCCCCGTTGACCATGACCGAATAGCTACAGTACGGAGTTATCAGCAAGAGTGTGTTGTTAGGTATCACCCTCGACACTCGATAGTAACTTGTAGAGTCGTACAACTAAAATGGGTGAGGTGCTGTGTCGGTCTCTGGTCATTGATCATGTTGATCGAGTCGTCGATGATGAAGCTGGGGCAACAAGTACAAGATGGGGGTCTCTGATGGATCATTATCCAACCTATACTAAGCAGTTTAGAATAAGTAGGTAGGTAACAATAGCAGATACAAAATCATGCTATGCATCAGAAGAGGAGCAATCAATGATAGTAGCAAAATCTAATGCAAGCATGAGAGAATGGAATGGGCGATGGGATGATCCAAGGGGGGGGGGGGTGAGGGAGTTCCGGACTAGGGGGTGTCCGGATAGCCGAACTATCATCATCGTCCGGACTCCAAGACTATGAAAATACAAGATTCAAGACTTCGTCCCGTGTCCGGAAGGGACTTTCCTTGGCGTGGAAGGCAAGCTTGGCGATACGGATATGTAGATCTCCTACCTTTGTAACCGACTTTGTGTAACCCTAGCCCTCTCCAGTGTCTATATAAACCGGATGGCTTTAGTCCATAGGACGAACAACAATCATACCATAGGCTAGCTTCTAGGGTTTAGCCTCTTTGATCTCGTGGTAGATCCACTCTTGTAACACACATCATCAATATTAATCAAGCAGGACGTAGGGTTTAACCTCCATCAAGAGGGCCCGAACCTGGGTAAAACATCGTGTCCCTTGTCTCCTGTTACCATCCGCCTAGACGCATAGTTCGGGACCCCCTACCCGAGATCCGCCGGTTTTGACACCGACATTGGTGCTCTCATTGAGAGTTCCTCTGTGTCGTCACCGATAGGCCCGATGGCTCCTTCGATCATCAACAACGACGCGGTCCGGTGAGACTTTTCTCCCGGACAGATCTTCGTGTTCGGCAGCTTTGCAATGCGGGCCAATTAAGCAGCCATCTGGAGCAGATCGAAAGCTACGCCCCTGGCCATCAGGTCAGATTTGGAAGTTTAAACTATACGGCTGATATCCCCGGAGACTTGATCTTCGACGGATTCGAGCCGCAGCCAAGCACACCGCATTGTCTCGATGGGCATGATCTAGCTCTGCAGCCGAACAGTGCCCTGGAGGCCGCACCAGTATCCGCTCTGACCCTTAATTCGGAGCCGGATTCCTCAATCAAGGACAAGTGGTTGGACACCGGCTCGGGGGCTACAATCTCTACGGCGACATCCTGAATTCACTAAAGTCTCTCTCTTTATCCGGAGAGCCCTGGCTGGACTACGGTCAGGAAGGTTGGGATGCGGACGATGAAGAAATTCAATGCCCACCCACCACCCACTTGGTAGCCGCTGTCGACGATCTAACCGACATGCTAGACTACGACTCCAAAGACATCGATGGTATGGACGATGATGCCGGAGACGAACAAGAACCAGCACCTACCGGGCACTGGAAGACAACTCGTCATACGACATATACATGGTGGACATCCCAAGAGATGGGAACGGCGATGGAACAACGGAGGATGCCCCCTCCAAGAAGCAGCCCAAGCGCCAAGGCCAAGGGCGCCGCTCTAAATCCCGCCACAAAGAAGAATGAAGATTCCGGCACCGGAGATAACAATACACCGGACAAGGTGCGAATACAATCCACTCCGGCAAGATCCAGTAGCGAGGAGGATGGAGACGCCAGCACTCACGAGAGAGCGGCATAAGAAGAGGTAGTGTATTATTTGCCTCATTCAGGAGACGAAGCTTGCCTCTACGATGATGAATTCGTTGTGCTCGAGGATCCCGTCCGAACAAGAGCGCGTTTAAGACGCAGGCTTATGGCCATGGCGAACAGCCTCAAAAAAAGCAGCAACAGCTTAGAGCTGATCAGGATCTGCTAGCCGACAGATGGACTGAAGTCCTCGCGGCCGAAGAGCATGAGCTCGAACGCCCCTCCAAAAGCTACCCTAAACGCAAGCTGCTCCCCCGATTAGAGGATGAGGCTTACGAACCCGCATCACCAGGAGGCAATACGGCTGACCGACCACCCCGTGGTCGCGACAGAGAGGCCTCTAGGCCCTTCACTAGAACCGTACCCCGGCATCGCTCAAAAAGCACACGGCCACAGGGGAACGCTCTGGACCTGCGAGATATATTGGAGGACAAGGCAAGACAATCAAGATCGATCTATGGATCGCGTGGGCGCCCACTGCACGCGTGAAGACAACCGTCGCTGACCGACATGTAAGTCCGCCGGGCCGAACAAAATGCAGACAAAGTTCTTTTGAGCTCCGTCGTGATGTCGCCCGATGCAGGTGCCGCACACCCACTATGCTTCATGCACGAAGTAATGGATCATCAAATCCCGAAGGGTTTAAACCCGTCAATATTGAATCCTATGATGGCACAACAGACCCAGCGGTTTGGATCGAAGACTATCTCCTTCACATCCACATGGCCCGCGGTGACGATCTTCACGCCATCAAATACCTCCCCTCAAGTTAAAGGACCAGCCCGGCATTGGCTCAACAGCTTGCCGCCAGAGTCAATTGGGAGCTGGGAGGACCCGGAAGCCGCATTCCTCGATAACTTCCGTGGCACTTATGTGCGACCACCGACGCCGATGACCTAAGCCACATAAATCAGCAGCCAGACGAATCGCCGCATAATTACGGACACGGTTCTTAACCAAGAAAAACCAAATCGTCGACTATCCGAATGCGGAGGCCCTCACGGCCTTCAAGCATAACATCCGCGACGAGTGGCTTGCCCGGCACCTAGGACAGGAAAAGCCGAAATCCATGGCAGCCCTCACATCACTCATGACCCGCTTCTGCGGGTGAGGACAGTCAGCTAGCACGCAGCAACAACCTCAGCAAAAATTCTGGCAGTCCGGACTTCAAGGACCGAAATGGCACGCCGCATCGTAACAAAAACAAACGCCGCATTAACGGCGACAATATTGAGGATACGGCAATCAATGCCGGATTTAGAGGCTCTAAACCCGGTCAGCGGAAAAAGCCATTCAAAAGAACTACTCCGGTCCGTCCAATTTGGACCGAATACTCGACCGCTTGTGCGGATACACGGCACCCCAAAAGCTAGCTAACCACACCAACAGGGACTGTTGGGTATTCAACAGGCAGGCAAGTTAATTGCGAAAACAATGACAAGGGGTTGCATAGCGATGACGAGGACGAGACCCAACCGCCGAACAATAAAGGATGTAAGGGTTTCCCAAGCGGTGCGGACGATGAACATGATATACGCAACACACATACCCAAGAGGGAGCGAAGCGTGCACTCGGGATGTCTACGCGATGGAGCCGCTGCCCAAGTTCAATCCATGGTCCTCCCCGCCGAATCACTTTTGACCGAGGGACCACCCCACCAAAGATCCGCCACGGCGGATTCGCCCAGACCGGTCTTAGACCCAATCGTCGATGGATTTCACCTAACCAGAGTCCCGATGGACGGCGGCAAGAGCCTGAACCTGCTTTACCGGGATACAAAGGCGCAAAATGGGCATAGACCCTCAAGGATTAAACCTACCAAAATGACCTTTAAAGGCGCCATACCGTGTAGAAGCCAATTGTACAGGCTCAATTACACTGGAAGTGGTCTTCAGATCCCCGGATAACTTCCGAAGCGAGGAGTTAATCTTCGACATAGTCCCGTTCCGCAGCAGCTATCATGCCTTGCTCGGACGTACCGTGTTTGCAAAGTTCAACGCGGTGCTGTACTACGCATACCTCAAGCTCAAGATGCCAGGTCCTCGAGGAGTCATCACGGTCAACGGAAACACTGAACGTTCTCTCTGCACGGAGGAACATCTGACTCTCGCGGCGAAGTGCAATCACGGCCTCTTAAAGGCAATTCTCGAGTCCGGTTAAGCGGCCGGAACCACGACTAAAGCGCGCCGGAATAACTTACAACAAGACTACCCGGCACGCTCCGAGCATCGCCAGAAAAGGCGGCCCCAACCCCAGCTCCGCGAAACGCCAAAGCGTGTCCTTCGCAGACACCATTACGCTCAAGATACCATGGGCATGGGGAGAGGGGCACGACCACGATAAACCCAGATCATGCGGCTCAACCACACCAAGGGCTCTCAAGTGTGTCGTTCCTTTTATTTTCTTTTTACCTTTTACTTTTTACCCACAGGACTCCGTTTGTCAAAGCCCTATCCGCAGCAGACTGCCGAACTCACGATGCAACAGCCGTGGAAGGATAAAGGCTACAATGAATATACAGGTGGTCTCCATTACGAGCATTTTTATACACCAATCTGCAGCCTACCCCTGGAGGGGGACATGTTTAACAGTCCCATACCTTGCTTATCGCACTATTTGTATCTTTCTGCATTCGTAATAAAGCACTTATTGAATAAAACAATGCAGCACCTTTTGCTTATAATTGCATTTCTTTTTCATACATATGTTCATTCACGGCATGTTGCATCCGTACACTTTGGTACGGCTAATATACACCAGGGGCTTATGTTTCCCGCATTATGGTATGATAAGTTCGAACACTTTCACAAGTACGACACTCCGAACTTATAGCACTATATGCATCGGCTCCGAATCATGTCTTGGGTCAATAGTTGGGTTTGCCCGGCTCCCATGTTTTGGTACCTTACGTTCCGTTATATCGGCTAAGGTAGCACTGGGAGAACCACTACGATTCCGCACTGGTTGAGCTGAGTTAACGCCTCGATGGAGAAAGCTAAACTGACCGTCATGATGAGGCGAGGCCGGTCGCTGTTCGAGAGGTTTTTGCGAGTCCTTAAAGACTTATGCCGCTTAGAGCGAGGAGCCGGATACTGTCTCGCCAAGGCGTGGATAGCACCCCAAATTCGGCCTTCCGAAGACTAGGGGCTTCGCCAAAATTTAAAATTATAGAATTCTATGGCTAAGTGAGAGTGTTCAAGCATTATAAGTCCGGTTGCCTTGTTCGCTGTGTTGAGAGCCTCCCTAGATGGACCCAAAAATGGGAACAAGAGCGCTCAAGTTTATCCCAACACCCCAAAGACTCGTGGCATGGGGGTCAAGCCGACGACTTGCCATCTCTCGATTTGATAAACAGCCGCACATAAGGTAATATTTTAAATTAACAAGCGTTGCTTAAGCGCATATGAACTAAGTTTTCAGCGCACAGATAACAAAATGCGAAGTCTACTCAAATATTACATCTTTGGAGCACTCACCTGCAATAGTGCGCGCCTTCAAAGACACACTTATAATACATCTCGGGCGTGCGATGCTCCTTGCCCTCACGTGGCGGGTCCACACGAGCTTCGGGCATCCATCTTGCCCCAAAGTGCACCTTTATGCGCGGCAAGGCCCGACGGGCACCCTCAATACAAGTGGAATGCTTGATGACTTCTACCCACGGGCACGCATCCATCAGCCGCCGCACCAGGCCGAAGTAGCTCCCACGCATGGCCTCCTTAGGCCATAGCCGAACTATGAGGCCCTTCATGGCCTGTTCGGCCGCCTTGTGGAGCTCGACCAACTGCTTCAGCTGGTCGCTAAGGGGCACCGGATATCCGCCTCGACATCGAGACCAGAAGACCTTCTCCGTCGAGCTCCCTCCTCGGCCCGGTAGAATGCGGCAAAGATCGGACACGCCTGCGAGGAAGATCTGCGAACGCCTGGAGAGCTCCGACCGGGTAAGTAACGTGTAATTAACACTCACGTGCTTACTTTGCATGAAAAATGCCTTACCCGCTGCTATTTTCTTCACCGCCTCAATCTCCTGGAGAGCCTTGTAGGCTTTGGCCTTAGCGGCTTTGGCACCCTCAAGAGCCGTTGCAAGCTCAGACTCTCGAGTCTTCGAGTCACGCCCAAGCTCTCATGTTTTTTCACGAGATCACGGAGCTCTTGCTGTACCTCCGCCACCCGCGCCTCCTGCTTCTCTCGCTCGGTGTGCTCCGTGGGTGCATTATGCTCGTCGCTGCCACCGCCTCCTTCGTGGTCGCCACCTCGTTAGTGGCCCCTGCAATACCCACGTTATCCTTGTCATTTTATTGCAACCAAATCCTTTTATGTAAGGTACAATTTTCATAAGGTATTACTCACCTTCTTTTTCCTCGAGCTGCTTCTTGGCATGGCCGAGCTCGTTCTCGGACCGCCGAGGTTTTCCTTCAAAGTATTGACCTCCATGATCGGTCTGGCGGAGGTCAAGAGACAAACCGCAATCCCATATTGACATATTTTTATGACTCATGTGTTTATCTTTCTAAAGATCCTAAGTCCGCTTTTCTTTCCGAACACCGAACCGAGCATCGGGGCTACCGTCTGTGCGGTAACATTTTTACATATATTGAAATTCTTACCTCAAAGCTCGTTAGAAGGCTGCTGCAGGCTTCAGTCAGCCCGCTCTTGGCGAAGCTGAACCTTCTGAATCACCGTACTCATAACAAGGCGGTGTTCCTCTTTGATGGAGGCGCTGTTGAGCGCCTCAAAGAATTATCCGCACCTCGGTTGGACGGAGGTAGCCGGGCGTCATGATCTTTCCTTCTTCTGAAGGGTCGCCCACGGACTCACGACCCGTGGCCTCCCGGGGCTGAGTCCGTGCACAGTCCGGAGGGTGTCCTGTGACACCTCCGGGCCTCCTCCTCCTGGTGGGTCCTTTTCTCGATCCCACCTCGGCGCCGCTCCACGGCACGGGGTTGGAGGCAGTCGGAAGGGAATCCATATCCGACGCACCCAAGGACCCGCTCGACGAAACGGGAAGATCCTCCTTGGGCGGACTGCAGGGTTGTATGCGGCATTAGAAAGACATTATGTGGCGAAAAGAAGAAACCTTGAAGCTATTTGGGAGTCCGGATACTTACGATCTCGCCAGGGGCTTGGCCCTTGGCGGCCAGTCCTCGTCGTCGTCACTGGCGTTGGTGGAGCGGTCCGGGGGAAGAGTTTTTCCTTTCTTGGACCCTTCGGCCTCCCTTGTTGGGGAGGCCTTCCTTTTCTTCCCTCACCCTGCTGGGGGAGAGGCTTTCTTCTTCTCCTCACCTTGGTGGGAGGAGTCGGCCTCGGATTCATCATCCGATAGCACCTGAAAACGAGAACTCTTCCGAGTCCTCGTGGCCGCCTTCTTGGCCTTCTTCTCCGCACCACATGGGGTGCCGGGCCAAAGAGCTTCCCCGTTAAGGGCGGGCGTCCGGCAGAGTCTCTGGCAATGGGGGCCGACAGATAATCCGTTCGCCTTCGCCAGCCATTCTTGTTAAAGGTAAAGGGAGTTTAGATCCCGCATAGAGCCAAACTATGGAAAACAAGTGGTGAAATCACTTACCTCGTCGTTGGACGCTGCGAGCGGAATCCGCGATCTTGATGGCGGATGCGGAGCTTTCAGCGCCCTTTGAACAGCACCTTCCGGACATCTTCAGACGTAGTGTTGAAGAGCCCGCTCAGGTCCTGTGCTGCGCCGGATCAAACTCCCACATGTTGAAGCCCGTCGGCACGGGAGAATCCGGCGGATGAGCATGACCTGGACTACGTTGACAAGCTTGAGCTTCTTGTCCACCAGCTTCTGGAATAGGCTTGGAGTCCGGTAAGCTCCTCCGAATCCCCCCAAATCCGGCCACTCTCTTTCCAGGAGGTGAGCCGTGTAGGGATGCCAGATCTGAATTCGGGGGCCGCTGCCCAATCAGCGTCACGCGGCTCGGTGAAGTAGAAACACACAGAATGCCACCCCTTGATGTTTTCCACGAAAGTGCCCTCCAACCACAAAATGTGGGACATCCGCCCACCATGGCGCCTCGCACTCCGCTTGGCTGCCCTTCACAACCTTCTCGGCTTGACATCAAGGTCTTGAGACACAAGCGAAGTGGGGCTGGATCTGAAGGAAGGCCTCGCATTACGACAATAAACGCCAAGATATTGAGGATAAAATTCGGGGCCAGATCATGGAAATCTAGGCCGTAGTAGAACATGAGCCCCCGAACAAAGGGATGAAGCGGGAAGCCCAGTCCGCGGAGGAAATGGGGAAGAAATACTACCCTCTCATGGGGCCTGGGGTTGGGGACGAGCTCTCCCTCGTCGGGGAGCCGATGGGCGATGTTGCTGGACAAATATCCGACGTCGCGCAGCTTCTGGATCTGCCCCTCTGTGACGGAGGAGGCCATCCACTTGCCTCCCGCTCCGGACATAGCTCCGGATATAGGTGAGAAGTGCGGACTTGGGCGCTGGAGCTCGAGTTCGCGGAGATGGATAAGCCAAGGAGGAAGAAGGCGCAGGTAAAAAGGTTGGATCTTTATCCCCTTATATGGGCGGACAAAAACATGTGTCCCCACCGGCCTGGTAAAACTCGCTTATCTCCCAAGCGTCACAATCAATGGCGCGGTTGTTTACCCACGTCCGTATTGATGGGAATCCCGGAATAAGGGGAACACGATCTCTGCTTCGACAGGACGTGCCAAGGAAACCGCTTCGCTAAACACGCTGAGGTGGAACAATAAAAACAATTTGAGTAAAGGCTTGGTAGTGGTGCGACGTCACGCCACGTATCACGCCACAGATTGATCTTGTGTAATATTATTCTCTCTACGGTGGTATGTGGAATTTATCTTTGCGAGCGGACACTATCCCGGTGTTCACAATCTTCTATGAATTATTCGGAGGAAGAACCCGCCTTGCAATGCCGAAGACAACATGCGCGCCGGACTCGTCGTCATTGAAGCCTGGTTCAGCGGCTACTGAGGGAGTTCCGGACTAGGGGGTGTCCGGATAGCCGAACTATCATCATCGGCCGGACTCCAAGACTATGAAGATACAAGATTGAAGACTTCGTCCCGTGTCCGGATGGGACTTTCCTTGGCGTGGAAGGCAAGCTTGGCGATACGGATATGTAGATCTCCTACCTTTGTAACCGACTTTTTGTAACCCTAGCCCTCTCCGGTGTCTATATAAACCGGAAGGCTTTAGTCCATAGGACGAACAACAATCATACCATAGGCTAGCTTCTAGGGTTTAGCCTCTTTGATCTCGTGGTAGATCCACTCTTGTAACACACATCATCAATATTAATCAAGCAGGACGTAGGGTTTTACCTCCATCAAGAGGGCCCGAACCTGGGTAAAACATCATGTCCCTTGTCTCCTGTTACCATCCGCCTAGACGCACAGTTCGGGACCCCCTACCCGAGATCCGCCGGTTTTGACACTGAGAGGGGGCTTTCCTGGAAGCTTCGCTGAAAGGGAAGAAGGGTTGTCGTTGACGTAGTCGATCACAGGGGCATCAGCAGCGGTCTCGGGGTCTACCGGAGAGAAGAGGGGGAAGAAACAGTAAATATAATGCAAACAGATGCAACACAGATGCATGACGGGGGTAACATGCATGTCTAGGGGTGTTCTAACGCGGTGTTACATGATACCGATGAAGGGTGATAACATCCAGAAACTTTACCCGGAGTTAGGCATTTTTTGCAGACGAACCGGAGTGGAAAAGTTTGATGTTCGCTATTCTAGGGGCATGTGACAAATGAATTCTGATGTCTCGTCGTCCTGAGCAACTTTCATGTATAAAAATTTTTCATTCGAGTTACGGATTAATTTCTACGATTCTCTAAAGTTTTAGCAATATTATGAAATTATTTGTAATTCGAAAATAATTGATAAAATGCTAGGGGCACCCATCACAGGGTACACAAAAGTGCACCCAGTGGCTGACAGGTGGGCCGGGGGGTCCCAGTTGACCAATCAACATTTGACTGGTCAACAGGGGGTGGGGTCCCCCTATCATTGATTGTCCTAACTAACTACATATTTAACTAACTAATATAGTTCATTGGGTTAATTAAGATTAACTAATTAAGTTAATTAAGTGTTTAACTAATTAATTTATTGTTTTTTTATTAATATATATTTTTAAAATCTTTTTTCTTTTACAACAGGGGCGTGGGGCCCCGCTGTTAGTGGGCTAGGGGCTTAGCCGGCGACGGGCTAATGGCGCTGGCCGCATTTCTGAGCGAGGCCCGGCCAAGGCGCTGCCGGTCGATCGGAGGCCGCGAGGGCCGCGGCGGCTGAGGCGGGCTAGGGCGAGGCAGGTCAAGCGGGCGGCGCTAGGCGGCAGCGGCGCGGCCGTGGGCGGAGGATGTGGGGCGGCGCCGGCGTGGGGAGGCAGCGGCCGCGCGGGGGTAGGTGGGGCCGACCAAGGGGCATGCGAGGCCACCGGTAGGAGCTGCGGCGAGCCGGCGATGCCAAGCGTAGGGCGCGGGCGAGTAGAGAGGTTGGGGCAGCGGCCGAATGGGCACGAGCCAGTGCGGGCGGTCGCCGAGGTAGTAGGCGGCGTGAGGAGCAGTTGGCCACGGCCGCAGCATCGGGCAGCCAAGGAGCTGGGCGGGCGAGGCCAACGCACGCGTGGTAGGGACGGGGCATGCGCGTGGGAAGCCGGGCGCGTCGAAGGGGACGACAACCGGGTAGCGGGCAGAAAAAGCAGCAGTGACAACAGTAGCGCGCGATCAGCAGCAAGCAGCGTGGGCGAGCAGCGCGGCCAACGGCGGGGAATTAGTAGCGGGTAGGCAGCGGGAGGAAGAGGCAGTAACGAGCGGGGCGTCGCGGCAGCACGTCCAGGCAGCAGCAAAGGCCACGGCGCGGTCATAGTCGCGGGCGAGCGCACACGGGACAGAGCCGAGGTGCAGTGAGTTTCGGCCTATGGCAGCTATGGGAACTGGAGGAACGGGGGAGAGCGGGGGATTCGAAGGGGGGGCTCACATTGAGGCACACGGTGGCTGGCGGAAGCTTAGTATCGCAGAAGCACGACGCAGTCGTCGGCGATCCACGGCGGTGCAGCGGTGACGGCCGACGGAGAAGGTGATGACCCACAAGTATAGGGGATCTATCGTAGTCCTTTCGATAAGTAAGAGTGTCGAACCCAACGAGGAGCAGAAGGAAATGATAAGCGGTTTTCAGCAAGGTATTCTCTGCAAGTACTGAAATAAGTGGTAATAGATAGTTTTGTGATAGGATAATTTGTAACGAGCAACAAGTAACAAAAGTAAATAAAGTGCAGCAAGGTGGCCCAATCCTTTTTGTAGCAAAGGACAAGCCTGGACAAACTCTTATATAGAGAAAAGCGCTCCCGAGGACACATCGGAATTATCGTCAAGCTAGTTTTCATCACATTCATATGATTCGCGGTTTGGTACTTTGATAATTTGATATGTGGGTGGACCGGTGCTTGGGTAATGGTCTTACTTGAACAAGCATCCCACTTATGATTAACCTCTATTGCAAGCATCCGCAACTACAACAAAAGTATTAAGCTAAACCTAACCATAGCATGAAACATATGGATCCAAATCAGCCCCTTACGAAGCAACGCATAAACTAGGGTTTAAGCTTCTGTCACTCTAGCCACCCATATCTACTTATTACTTCCCAATGCCTTCCTCTAGGACAAAATAATGGTGAAGTGTTATGTAGTCGACGTTCACATAACCCCACTAGAGGATAGACAACATACATCTCATCAAAATATCGAACGAATACCAAATTCACATGACTACTAATAGCAAGACTTCTCCCATGTCCTCAGCAACAAACGTAACTACTCACAAAGCATATTCATGTTCATAATCAGAGGGGTATTAATATGCATAAAGGATCTGAACATATGATCTTCCACCAAATAAACCAACTAGCATCAACTACAAAGAGTAATCAACACTACTAGCAACCTACTAGTACCAATCCTGGATTTGGAGACAAGAATTGGATACAAGAGATGAACTAGGGTTTTGAGAGGAGATGGTGCTAGTGAAGATGTTGTTGGAGATTGCCCTCTCCCAATGAGAGGAGCGTTGGTGATGACGATGGCGATGATTTCCCTCCTGAGGGGAAGTGTCACCCCAGTAACAGCTCTACCGAGCCCTAGATTGGTTCCGCCAAGGTTACGCCTGTGGCAAGTGAGTCTCGTCCCGAAGGTTGCTTATGATTTTTTCCTCGATTTAAAGACTTCACATAGCAGAAGATGGCCATCGGAGAGCCAACAGGGGCCCACGAGGCAGTGGGGCGCGCCCCACCCTCGTGGCTGTGGGGCCCCCTCCGACGCATTTCTTCCGCTCAATATTTTTATTATTTCCAAAAATTAACTTTCGTGGAGTTTCAGGACTTTTGGAGTTGTGCAGAATAGGTCTCTAATATTTGCTCCTTTTCCAGCCTGTAATCTCCAAATTACCGGCATTCTCCCTCCTTATGTAAACCTAGTAAAATAAGAGAGAATAGGCATAAGTATTGTGACATAACGTGTAATAACAGCCCATATTGCAATAAATATCGATATAAAAGCATGATGCAAAATGGACGTATCAACTCCCCCAAGCTTAGACCTCGCTTGTCCTCAAGCAAAAGCTGATAACGATAAATATGTCCACATGTTTAGAGGTAGAGGTGTTGATAAAATAAAATACGGGCATGAGGGCATCATGATTATTCTCATAACAGCAACATATATGGATATTGTCATATGATTTCTTATGCTCAAGTAATAATCTATTCACAATGCCAAGTATGAATCAGAAACTTTATTGAGAACCAACAAACTATAATCTCAGTCATTGAAGCAATTGCAATTTATCATAACATCAGAAAGAGTCTATGTCAGAGCTTTCTAGCAAGTCCACATACTCAACTATCATTTAGTCTTTCATAATTGCTAACACTCACACGATACTTGTGGTTATGGAGTTTTAATCGGACATAGAGAAAGATAGGGGCTTATAGTTTCGCCTCCCAACCTTTTACCTCAAGGGTAATGTCAACAATAATAACTCATGCTGACCCATATCCAATTATATATATGTATCAGGATCTTTCCAACACCCTGTGCTTGCCAAAGGATAAAATGTAAAAAGGAAAGGTGAAGATCACCATGACTCTTGCATAAGGCAGAAGATAATAGTAAAAGATAGGCCCTTCGCAGAGGGAAGCAGAGGTTGCCATGCTCTTTCAGGGTTGGATGCACAAAATCTTAATGCGAAAGAACGTCACTTTATATTTCCCCTTGTGATATGAACCTTTATTATGCAGTCCGTCGCTTTTATTTCTTCCACATCACAAGATCGTATAAAGCTTATTCCTCCACACCAATCAATCATACATATTTAGAGAGCAATTTTTATTGCTCGCACCGATGAAAACTTACTTGAAGGATCTTACTCAATCCATAGGTAGATATGGTGGACTCTCATGGCAAAACTGGTTTAAGGGTTTTTGGAAGCACAAGTAGTATCTCTACTTGGTGCTAAGAATTTGGCTAGCATGAGGGGAAAGGCAAGCTCAACATGTTGGATGATCCATGACAATATACTTTATCTCAGATATAAGAAAACATAAATCATTACGTTGTCTTCCTTGTCCAACATCAACTCTTTAGCATGTCATATTTTAATGAGTGCTCCCAATCATAAAAGATGTCCATGATAGTATATTTATATGTGAAACCTCTCTTTCCTTATTACTTCCTATTAATTGCAACGATGACCAAAGCTATGCTTGTCAACTCTCAACAATTTTTAATCACCATACTCTTTCTATGTGAAGTCATTACTCTCGATAAGATCAATATGATCTCTTTGTTTCTTTTTATTCTTTTCTCTTTTCTTTTATTCACTCAAGATCATAGCAAGATAATCAATCCCTTGACTCAACACTAATCTTTATTATATAGCTCACGAACTCAATTACATAAAGAGATCATAAAGCAAAACTCAAAACTAGACCATACCAAAACTTTATTCTACTAGATCAAGATACTACTAATAGGATCGAACTAAGAAAAATAGTGAAGATAGGAGTGTGATGGTGATACGATACCGGGGCATCTCTCCCAAGCTTGGCAGTTGCCAAGGAGAGTGCCCATACCCATGTGATTATGTCTCCTTTGTTGGTGAAGAAGGTGGAGTTGTTGATGATGGATAGTCGCACATCGAGCGTAAGAGGTCTTCCAGCTTGCGGATAATGCCCTTGAGTGCAACAATATGCTCCTTCAACAAAATATTTTCACGTGTGAGATACTTGTTCTGTATACGAGCTAACTCAATCATCTTGAAAGCTTCGATCTCAGTTGGCTAAGAAGATTATGATCAAGTTGAAGGATGTCTTCTGCTGCCGAAGCTTGATCCTCCGTGGCCTTCTTGATCCCTTCATCCTTGTTGATCTCCATGGGTTCTTCCCTCTTCAGCTCTATCTTCATTAGCCAAGCATCGTTGTCACCATTGTTGGAGGAGGGGGACGACATGATGCCTAGCCTTGACAACCCTGACAAAAAACAGCTCGAAACAAGAACAGAGGATAATTGTGTGATACATGGGTCAAAACCTTCAGGAGATCATATAATGAATTTTTACCGACCAAAATATGTATCGTGCAAGAAAACAGAGTCCGGAGAGCACACGAGGTGCCCACGAGGTAGGGGGGCGCGCCCTCCACCCTCGTGGAGGCCTCGTGTCCTTCCCGGACTGCTTCTTATTTTTCTATTTTTCTAAATATTCTGAAATGGAGAAATATTGCCATAAAAACTGTTTTGGAGTCGGTTTAGTTACCGTACCACATACCTATTCCTTTTCGAGTCTCAAACGTTCGGAAAGTGTCCCTTTATGTATTCCTCCGGGGTTACGGTTTCAATAACACTGGTTTCAACATTTATGGGATTACCTGAGATATAATGTTTGATTCTTTGACCGTTCACCACCTTCGGATTTGTGCCTTCGAAGTTGTTGATTTTTTTGGCACCGGAACAATAGACCTCCTCGATAACGTAAGGACCTTCCCATTTAGAGAGAAGTTTTCCTGCAAAAATCTTAAACGTGAGTTGTATAGCAATACATAATCACCTACATTAAGATCACGCTTTTGTATCCTTTTGTCATGCCATCTTTTAACTTTTTCTTTAAATAACTTGGCATTCTCATAAGCTTGGGTTCTCCATTCATCAAGTGACCTAATGTCAAATAACCTTTTCTCACTGGCAAGTTTGAAATCATAATTGAGCTCTTTAATAGCCCAATAAGCCTTATGTTCTAGTTCGAGAGGTAAGTGACATGCTTTTCCATAAACCATTTTATATGGAGACATACCCATAGGATTTTTATATGCGCTCTATAGGCCCATAATGCATCATCAAGTTTCTTGGACCAATTCTTTCTAGATCTATTAATGCCTTTTGCAAAACTAATTTGAGCTCTCTATTACTCAATTCTACTTGACCACTAGACCGTGGGTGATAAGGAGATGCAATTCTATGATTAACATCATATTTAGCAAGCATTTTTCGGAAAGCACCATGAATAAAATGTGAAACACCATCAGTCATTAAATATCTAGGGACTCCAAACCTCGGAAAAATAACTTCCTTAAGCATTTTAATAGAAGTGTTATGATCAGCACTAGTAGTTGGAATAGATTGTACCCACTTAGTAATGTAATCAACAACAACTAAAATATGTGTATATCCATTAGAGGCAGGAAAAGGTCCCATATAATCAAAGCCCCAAACATCAAATGTGTCACAGCCCTAGAGCTTGCTTGTAACTAGTGGCATTGCATCCATGCATCATGTTTAATTTTCATGAAATTTGAAATGGGGAAGACAGAAAACCCCCAGAACCCCTCTTAATTCAACTAGGGTTTACTAAAATTATTTCAATGAACCTGAAATGCCCTTCAAAAATGCTCATCATCTTTGCTTTGGTTCGTGGCCTCGCAAAAAGTGGTGCACCATTTTCTAGGTCATCCAAAGGTCTTTGAATTAAATCATAAGTATTTGAGTTTGAGCATTTCAAATTATATAAAATATTTCAAATGCCCAAATATTGCCAAATCAAAATGTTTCATGTTGGAAATATTCCAACAATGGACCAGGAGAAGTTTGGTGATTTTTGAAACTTGTTTTGGTATTTTTAAAAACTCCACAAAGTTGCAGAATAATAGAAAAAGGAAAACAGGAAGAAAAGCTTACTGGCGCCACCTACCTGCCCACCCGCTGCCCAGCCCAAAGCAGCCGTGCTAAGCACCTGGTCGCCGCCTCCGCTTCCTCACCGAAAGCAACCGACGCGGATCGCTCCCCTCTCTCCCCGAGCCCCTGACACCTCCTCTCCTCCCCAGCTCCTCCCCTTCGCGCTTCCCCACCATGGCCGACGCCACCGCAGCCACGCCGTCGCCGTAGACGCGCTCCCCGCCGACCGTGCTCCGTCTCGCCGTGTCTAGGAGCTCCGCCACCCTCCTATACGTCGAGCTAGCCGAGCCCCGCGTGCTCGAGTAGCCTGAGGCCACTGCAGACCGACTCGCCTGATCCCGCCTGGCCGCCGGAGATCCCCTTCAACGCCGCTGCCGCCCGCCCTGGCCCCCCGACCGCACCGAGTGCTCCTCCGAGTTGCCCGTGAGCCTAGCTACCTTCCCTCCCTTTCTCTCGCTCTCGAGCCATGTAGCGACCGAACGGAGATCAACCGCACTCACAGCGGAGCTCGTCAGCCGACGTGTTCTCGGTCACCCTCCGCCACCTCTTGGTGTCCATCGACTCACCACACTCAGTAGCATCTAACCAAGCACTCCCTCACCTCACCGACCCCTAGCCTCGAAGTTCGTCTTGGTCGAACTCCGCGGTCAGCTTAGGTCGCCGCCGCGCCGATTCCGCCGCCTGACCCCAACCGACTCCACCGTAAGTCGGCTTGTCCCCAGCTACCCATAGCCACCCTCCGCGGCTCGTTTGGTTGCCGGAATGGCCAAACTCACTTCCGCCGCCGCGTCGGGCTCGCCATCGGCTAGACGCCGGTGCAGCCGACGTGGACTTTGACCACGGTGGGCCCTGGTTGACTCTGATGAGTCAATGACAGGTGGGGCCCAGCCCTGTTAACTAAATAGGTTTAGTTTTAATTAAATTTTAGTTAAACTAATTACCTTGACAACCTGGACCCACAGTCAGGTTTGACCTGGACGTCTCCGTTGACTATGACGTCATTCTGACGCATGGCTGACGCAATAAATTAATTACTGGATTTATTCTAATATAGGAAATTCCAGAATATAGTTCAAACTTCAAATATTCATAACTTTTAATCAGAATCTCCAAATGCAAAGATCTATATATGAAAATGATCAGAAAAATCCATTCTATCCATTGGTACAGGTTTCATGCATGATAAAACAAGATAACCTTGCTGTTTAATCAGAATAAGATATTACACCTTTAGGGCTATTTTAAATGAGCTAGCATTTGAATCTTTTGATTCAAATGAGTTCATCCCTTTTGTTTCAGCTTGCATTAGGCCAACACACATCCATATTGCCATGTCATAGCATGCATCATATTGTTGCATATTGCCATGTGTGTTTATTTTCTAGATGTCTTTCGTGATAGGTTCTCATTCCCGAGGATAATACCGAATATCCGTCTCAAGGGCGATCCTACCACCACTCCATCGTGCAAGCAACCCATTGATCATTCCGATACAAACCCATGTTCTCGCTTCGCTCTTGTTTATTGCATTAAGACAACGCGATTCAAACTGTTGAGTGTCATGCGGTAGTTGAACTCACTTCCTTTGCATGACCTTTCGTCATTGCCACAGAACTAGATGAAACCCACTAGTATGTGTAGGAGTTGATTGAGCCATGTTTGTGATTCCTACCATGCTATGCTTGCTATGCTTAGAGTTGTGTCGTCCGCTCATCGGGATGATGAACTGGAGTGAAAGGTTGTGTCGGTTCGAGAGTGAAAGTGTTGAACACGCTTTTGGTAAAGGTATCGATGAGAGGCCATGTAGGAGTACATGGTGGGTTGTTTCATTGAAGCCGTCCCTAAGAACTGAGTTCTGTGTTTGTGATCCATGAAAGCGATTACTACCACGCATTGGGATCCTTAATTGACCCTCTCGGCTTCTTAACCACCCTTGTTCTCATCCGGAGTTGCAAGTAGTTTCGTGTTTGTAGCATGTCGGGGCCGCACGCAACGCTGACCTTAGGGGCGGGTTGTGTTATGCGGTAGGCACGCGGGTCTGTGTACCGAAAGTGCCCGCTTTGGTATCTCGGGAACCCCGTATACATCGCTCGGGGCTGTATGGGAAACCTCGGCCGGACTCCTGCGGATGGAACCCGAATAGGCGATAAACCTGGACTTGGAACTTGAGTGTTTAGGTAGGCTGTGGCCGACACCCACGTTGGGCTTCCGCGTGAAGGTTGCCGAGTAAATGTCGTGTAAACGGCGTTAAGTGGTGAGAGCGTGTGTGAAGAAGTACACCCTCGCAGGTTAATATGATCTATTCGAATAGCCGTGTCCATGGAGAAGGACTTCTGGGTTGCCTATATCAGTTCATAGACAAGTGGAAGTGGATACTATAAAATGCGCAAGATAAGCGTGAGTGCTATGGATGGCGTTCTCGTAGCGAGATGGGAGCGGGTCCATAGTGGTGTATTGATATGGTGAATATGTGGACTCGTGTGCGCCACCTCAAAAGAGTTACTTGCAAATGTAGTTCAGGATAGCCACCGAAGTCAAAGCTGGCTTGCTGCAGCCTAAACTCCACCACCCCTTTTGATAATGATGCATATGTAGTTAGTTCCGATGTAAGTCTTCTTTGAGTACGTTTGTACTCACGATTGCTTATTTTATGTTTTGCAGAGAGACTTCAGTCTCGCTAGTAGTTCTGCTTGGACTTCGACGTTTAGCTTGTTACCTCAGCTACGATCTTGTGCCCTCGGCAGGATCTGGTAGATAGTCAGGCTTCTCAGCCTTATTTCATTTATAGTTTTCTGTACTCAGATATGTTTAGCTTCCGCTTGTGCTTTGAATTGTATGCTCTAAGTGTTGGGTCATGAGACCCATGTTTGTAATATCTCGCCTCCTGAGCTTAATGAATAAATATTTGAGTCGTAGAGTTATGTTGTGATGCCATGTTGTATCTACACATATTGAGCATATTGTGTGTATGTTTGAAATGCTTGGTATGTGTGGGATCCGACAAACTAGTTGTTTATCCTTGGCAGCCTCTCATATGGGGAAATGTAGTCTCGTGCTTCCGAGCGATAGTAGTCCGCTACAGACTGGTTCACCGGAGTCCTGCTAGCCCAGACTACCGCTTGGACACTTGATCGGCCGGGCATGTGTTTCACTTCGTTCCTTATGTCCGTCCCTTCGGGAAATGTCACGCGGTGTTATTCGGAGTCCTGCCTAGCTCGCTACAGCCCGGATACCGGAGTCCTCATAGCCCAAGCTACAGCCCGAATTTATACGTTGATGACCGACATGCTCGATGTGATTCATGTATGCCTGTCCCCATAGGTTAAGCGCCGCTTTGGGTTCACGACTAGCCATGCCGCCCGGGTTCTTTGTCATATGGATGCTAGCGACACTATCATATACGTGAGCCAAAAGACGCAAACGGTCCCGGCCATGGTAAGGCGACACCCGTGGAATACCGTCGTCGTCAGTCCGCAAAGTGGTATGAGGTGTTACCGGCTAGATCGATGTGACTTGGAATCGGGTCCCGACAGCGTTGGTATCGAGCTTTGTTGCTCAGAGGATTACCAAGCCAAACTGGTCGAAGTTGTGTCTAGAAATGCTTTAGTTACGTAAGGGAATTGATTGTGGAAGGGAACGTAAGGCTCTTTTTACTCCTTATACCTCATGGCCTTCTGATCTAGTCAACCTCTTCTCTTCTACGGGGTTAAGAACTAGGCCTTCTCATCTATCTATCGTGATGACGTGTTACTAATCCATAGACCTTTAAGATTGTTGGATTTAAGCCCATTTTCGATTCCTACTATTTCTGTATGATAATTGTTGATCTCGGAACCTTGATATTCTGATGTTGAGTGGTTATGCCACCATTTTGGAGGATGTCTCAAATCATTTTGAGCATTTATAGCCGTTATGCTGTCCGAGTCATCCCAGGTCTCTAAATAGTCTGATGCATTTGCAAATACTTTCCTTGCGTTCCCGATGTCCTTTTGGTCAGAATAAGCACACTAACCGGTGCCTTGAGGTAATTTATTGCCTTGACATATATGTTGGAACTATTATTATGACCCTAGGTGTTTAGGAAGTCACCTAGCAATTTAGCAATGCTTTTGTATCCCGAGTGTGATGATTCTGGCCATTATTCTTGAAAGCATCCCGTGATGCCATTTAGTAGTAGGCATTCTATTCCTGGGTTCTTGAACCCGAGATTCACCCTACTTACTTCATGTTGATAGTAATTGCTAGCTTCCTTAGGATATTAGTAACTTTGTGATAGTCCTCGAGGTCCATGGTATTTCCTTCTTCCAAATACCATGAACTAGTTAAGGCAGAAATTCTTTGAATTAAAAGATCACAATCAGAGTACTCTTGAGGAGTTCTCCATTCATAATTGTGACTCTGCCAGTTCTACCTTCTCTGCATGGGTTATCCGGAAGAAACATGTTGAACTTGGTTCGACATACTAATCTATGCATCCAACTCCGAAAGATATATGATCCTTTGAGTTGTTTTCATTGTAGCTGTATTCCGATCCCCGTCTATCAGTTGATAGTCAGGAGTAATTGTGCATTCGTGTTCATCAATGCCTATTATCCTTGTGGTCCGTCGAGCCATTCTATTCTGGAATGACTAGGAGAAACAAACTCCAGTACCCCATCCATATCCAGGATTGGGTCAAAGCAGTTGTAATCCGCAGATCAAATGCAATCAAGCTTTTGATTCTATTCTATCCTGAAGTATTACCCACTTTATGTCCGGAACGTCATGAGAATTGCACCTTCTCTTATGAATTCTTGACGCAGTGATACTTCTCGCCATCATTATTCATTCCTCGGTCCCGAGTTGTTGTAACCGGAATGCCGACAAGTGAATTTTGATGTGTGAAATCGATACTCCGAGCAACTCGTTGCTTGGTAGCTAATGGAGAATATTCTCATTCTTAGCGTGTTGGTTATTCAATCATCATCCTAAGAGTGATCGTGCTACCTAATCCTTATTTCCGGTGCACTCTCCGAACAATGAGTTAGGATTATTCAATCCCTTGCTTATTGTTCATATCATCTTGCCCTGAAAAGCAAGGTTGTTCTCAAGCTTAGTAACATATCGGTGGTTTGTGATTTTCCGAATATCTTCTCGGAAGTATTACCAAAGTTGTCCTCGATCGTTATGTTGAGCTCGTGATCAAGTTGGTTTCTTGCAAACCACCCTTTCTCCAAGAATCTGTGTTGGATACCCCTGAGCTAGTTGGTTAAGCCAAACAACAACTTGGAGAGTTGGAGGATAAAAGCTTGCCTGACTTGTTCGTTCCAAAGGGATATTCTTGTGTAGTGTGTGTTGAAGAAAGATGATACCTTCATCGATTGGTCCCTGTGATCAATTGCTGGACCTATTGTCTTATCAATCTTTTGACTTGGGTATGGGCTATTATTAAGTCAAATCAGAACCAACGATGTTCGTAATGTTGTCTTACTCGTGGTTGATCCCTCGAGCATACCCCATTACATCTTTTGGTCTGACCCGATTACTATCACCATGTTCACATGATGGTGGAAGTCCAGTGATATGGAAATCCCGATGAGTTGTTGTTGAGCCCATCAGCAGCATTTTGTCTCCCCCATGAGTCATGTTGAACATCAACCTAGTGTTGGAAATTTGTGTAAGCATTTCTTCGTGTTTTGTTCATGAAGCGTATGTTTGGATGAAAGTAGTGACTTCCTCTAATTCATGTGCATCTGATGCAAGTTGTCACTGTGAATTCGAGAAGGTTCGCTCAGCTTTCCTATGGTACCATCCCAAGTCGGTCATGCACGCGAAGTGCTCTATGGTTTGATAGGTTGGCCGCCTCCACTCCATATGTGTTCCTAGCACACCAAGCCACTGATTGATTTGTTCAAGGAGAAGGAGTTACTTCATAACAACTAGTCATGACTTATGTTAGGACTTCATTATCCTCGATGATGGTTCCCAACCTGAACTCGGTAGTATTTTTATCATAAGACTACTACGTGGTCATGCTTGTCTTGGACAGCGTGTTCATGGGTTTGTAGCAGAACCCGCTCATGTTTTGGAGCTTGCTATCGTAGTTCATTCCCGAGAATCTCGCAACATCTTCTCATCGATTTGTGTTGCAAACTTACATTTTTTCTTTCTAGACTCGATGAGTCTGGAATATCCTAACACCAACCAGGTCTGAATCTCAGGCAGATGTGATGGTTGGAACCTTCCCAACATTGCATGTTGTTCCCAGCTTGCACCCCATTGTGCCAATTTTTCCATGGGATGTTCCTCTCAGTAATTGATGTGTAGGATCATCCTCAAAAGTGGACCTACCATGGGTCCCATTCATTTCCGATGATAAGCAAATCATCCATTGCGTTGTCTTCAACAAGGTAGTCCACATCATCCATTCTAGTCCGAGTATGTCATCCTTTCGAACTCCTTCGAATGATCGATTGTGATTGCCTTAGGCTGGTATAAAGAGTTCCAACGATCTATGGATCAAAAGTAATTCTTTTTGCCACTTAAGGAGTAGTCCTTTGCGTCACCTTTCCCAAGGTGCCCCGTTACGGGATCATGGTAAATATTTCCTCGCCACCTTGACACCATCCACCATCTTTCTAAGCGTGGAATTGTTGTCCACCAATCAAACCCCGTCGTTGTTCTTCCATCCCTCTCGATGTGTTCCGTGTCGCAGCTCGAGAGATGTTTCAATGTCTCGCTTGATGAGTGATCCTAAGCTGCTCGATCTTTAAGAAGATCGATTCCTGCAGAGTTCCTCTTTGTCGTTGTCGTGTTGGATGAAGTTCTCGAAAGCAAAGACGTCAAGACAAAGATGATGGAGTGAATCAACATCTTCGGGAAGGGCAAATGGATCATGGAGATTGTGATAGCTTTGTGACCTCCCCTTTTCCTCTTACCTCACGTCTTGAATCTCGGGGCGAGATTCTTGTTTAGTGGGGGTGAGTTGTCACAGCCCTAGAGCTTGCTTGTAACTAGTGGCATTGCATCCATGCATCATGTTTAATTTTCATGAAATTTGAAATGGGGAAGACAGAAAACCCCCAGAACCCTTCTTAATTCAACTAGGGTTTACTAAAAATTATTTCAATGAACCTGAAATGCCCTTCAAAAATGCTCATCATCTTTGCTTTGGTTCGAGCCTCGCCAAAAGTGGTGAACCATTTTCTAGGTCATCCAAAGGTCTTTGAATTAAATCATAAGTATTTGAGTTTGAGAATTTCAAATTATATAAAATATTTCAAATGCCCAAATATTGCCAAATCAAAATGTTTCATGTTGGAAATATTCCAACAATGGACCAGGAGCAGTTTGGTGATTTTTGAAACTGTTTTGGTATTTTTAAAAACTCCACAAAGTTGCAGAATAATAAAAAAGGAAAACAGGAAGAAAAGCTTACCTGGCGCCACCTACCCGGCCCACCTGCCGGCCCAGCCAAGCAGCCGCGCCAGCGAGCTGCTTGGCTCGGCCAGTAGTGCCAGTGCTCGGCGGCGAGCACCGCATGGGTGCCACGCACCTGGTCGCCGCCGCCACTTCCCTCACCGAGCAACCGACGGATCGCTCCCCTCTCTCCCCCGAACCCCTCGGACACCTCCTCTCCTCCCCAGCTCCTCCCCTTCGCGCTTCCCTGCCATGGCCGACGCCACCGCAGCCACGCCGTCGCCGTAGACGCGCTCCCCGCCGACCGTGCTCCGTCTCGCCGTGTCTAGAAGCTCCACCGCCCTCCTATACGTCGAGCTAGCCGAGCCCCGCGTGCTCAAGTAGCCCGAGGCCACTACACCGACCTCGCCCGATCCCGCCGTCGTCGGAGATCCCCTTCAACGCCGCTGCCGCTCCGCCCGTCCCGACCGCACCGAGTGCTCCTCCGAGTTGCCTGTGAGCCTAGCTACCTTCCCCTCCCTTTCTCTCTCACTCTCGAGCCATGTAGCGACCGAACGGAGCTCAACCGCACCCGCCGCCGTGGAGCTCGTCGCCGACGTGCTCCCGGTCACCCTCCGGCCTCCTCTTGGTGTCCATCGCACTCACCACACTCCGTAGCATCTAACCAAGCACTCCCCTCACCTCACCGACTTCTAGCCTCGAGTTCGTCTTGGCCGAACTCCGTGTCACCTAGGTCGTCACTGCACCGATTCCGGCCGCCCACCCCAACCGACTCCACCCAGTGGCTTGTCCCCAGCTACCCATAGCCACCCTCCGCTGCTCGTTTGGTTGCGGAATGGCCAAACTCACTTCCGCCGCTGGCTCGCTGGGCGGCAAGACGCCGGTGCAGCCGACGTGGACTTTGACCACGGTGGGCCCTGGTTGACTCTGATGAGTCAATGATAGGTGGGGCCCAGCCCTGTTAACTAAATAGGTTTAGTTTTAATTAAATTTTAGTTAAACTAATTACCCTGACAACCTGGACCCACAGTCAGGTTTGACCTGGACGTCTCCGTTGACTATGACGTCATTCTGACGCATGGCTGACGCAATAAATTAATTACTGGATTTATTCTAATATAGAAAATTCCAGAATATAGTTCAAACTTCAAATATTCATAACTTTTAATCAGAACTCCAAATGCAAAGATCTATATATGAAAATGATCAGAAAAATCCATTCTATCCATTGGTACAGGTTTCATGCAGGATACTCCACGTTAACCTAGCGGTTTATTCAGAAATAGATATTACACCTTTCGGGCTATTTTATATGAGCTAGCATTTGAATCTTTGATGCAAATGAGTTCATCCCTTTTTGTTTCAAATTTTGCATTAGGCCAACACACATTCATATTGCCATGTCATAGCATGCATCATATTGTTGCATATTGCCATGTGTGTTTATTTTCAGTGTGTCTTCGTGATAGGTTCTGCCTTCGAGGATAATCCCGAATATCCGTCTGAAGGGCAGTATCCTACCACCACTCCATCAGGCAAGCAACCCATTGATCATTCCGATACAAACCCATGTTCTCGCTTCTGCTCTTGTTTACTGCATTAAGACAACGCGATTTAAACTGTTGAGTGTCATGTAGTTGAACCCACTTCCTTTGCATGACCTGTCATTGCCACAAGAATTCAGATGAAACCCACTAGTATGTGTAGGAGTTGATTGAGCCATGTTTGTGATTCCTACCATGCTATGCTTGCTATGCTTAGAGTTGTGTCGTGTCCGGCTCATCGGGATGATGAACTGGAGTGAAAGGTTGTGTCGGTTCGAGAGTGAAAGTGTTGAACACGTTTTGGTAAAGGTATCGATGAGAGGCCATGTAGGAGTACATGGTGGGTTGTTTCATTGAAGCCGTCCCTAAGAACTGAGTTCTATGTTTGTGATCCATGAAACAGTTACTACCACGCATTGGGATCCTTAATTGACCCTCTCGGCTTCTTAACCACCCTTGTTCTCAGTCCGGGAGTTGCAAGTAGTTTCTGGTGTTTGTAGCATGCTGGGGGCCGCACGCAACGCTGACCTTAGGGGTGGGTTGTGTTGCGGTAGGCACGCGGGTCTGGTACCGAAAGTGCCCGCTTGGTATCTCGGGAACCTCGTACACATCGTTCGGGGCTGTATGGGAAACCTCGGCCGGACTCCTCATGGATGGAACCCGAATAGGCGATAAACTGGACTTGGAACTTGAGTGTTTAGGTAGGTCGTGGCCGACACCCACGCTGGGCTTCCGCTTGAAGGTTGCCGAGTACATGTCGTGGTAAACGGCGGTAAGTGGTGAGCGTGTGTGAAGAAGTACACCCCTGCAGGGTTAATATGATCTATTCGAATAGCCGTGTCCATGGAGAAGGACTTCTGGGTTGCCTATATCAGTTCATAGACAAGTGGAAGTGGATACTCTAAAATGCGCAAGATAAGCATGAGTGCTATGGATGGCGTTCTCGTAGGGAGACGGGAGCGGGTCCATAGTGGTGTATTGATATGGTGAATATGTGGACTCGTGCGCCACCTCAAAAGAGTTACTTGCAAATGAGTTCAGATAGCCACCGAGTCAAAGCTGGCTTGCTGCAGCCTAAACTCCACCACCCCTTTGATAATGATGCATATGTAGTTAGTTACGATGTAAGTCTTGTTGAGTACGTTTGTACTCACGTTTGCTTATTTTATGTTTTGCGAGAGAGACTTCGGCCTCGCTAGTAGTTCCGCTTTGGACTTGACGCTTAGCTTGTTACCTCAGCTACGATCTTGTGCCCTCGGCGAGATCTCGGTAGATAGTCAGGCTTCTCAGCCTTATTTCATTTATAGTTTTCTGTACTCAGATATGTTTAGCTTCCGCTTGTGCTTTGAATTGTATGCTCTAAGTGTTGGGTCATGAGACCCATGTTTGTAATATCTCGCTCCTCGGAGCTTAATGAATAAATATTTGAGTCGTAGAGTTATGTTGTGATGCCATGTTGTATCTACACATATTGAGCATATTGTGTGTATGTTTGAAATGCTTGGTATGTGTGGGATCCGACAAACTAGTTGTTTATCCTTGGCAGCCTCTCATATGGGGAAATGTAGTCTCGTGCTTCGAGCGATAGTAGTCCGCCATGACCGTTCACCGAGTCCTGCTAGCCCAGACTACCGCTTGGACACTTGATCTGGCGGCATGTGTTTCACTTCCTATGTCTGTCCTTCGGGAAATGTCACGCGGTGTTATTCGAGTCCTGCCTAGCTCTGCTACAGCCCGGATACCGAGTCCTCATAGCCCAAAGGTTACAGCCGAATTTATACGTTGATGACCGACATGCTCGATGTGATTCATGTATGCCTGTCCCCATAGGTTAGCGCCGCTTTGGGTTCACGACTAGCCATGCCGGCCCGGGTTCTTTGTCATATGGATGCTAGCGACACTATCATATACGTGAGCCAAAAGACGCAAACGGTCCTGGGCCATGGTAAGGCGACACCCGTGGGAATACCGTGCGTGATGCCGCAAAGTGATATGAGGTGTTACCGGCTGGATCGATGTGACTTGGAATCGGGGTCCTGACAAAATGGTTCAATAACGAGTGAATAATTCATAGGCATTTCTTGACGTCTACTGATATTACCAATTATTTGACATTCATCACAAGATAAGACAAACTTACGGGCATCCTTGAAGACAGATGGCCAATAAAAACCAGATTGCAATACCTTATGTGCAGTTCTATCTCCAGCGTGGTGCCCTCCATAAGCCTCGGAGTGACACTTGCGTAGGATTTGTTCCTGTTCATGCTCAGGTACACAACGTCTAATAACACCATCCACTCCTTCTTTATAAAGATGTGGGTCATCCCAAAAGTAATGTCTCAAATCATAGAAAATCTTTTTCTTTTGCTGGTATGTGAAACTAGGTGGTATAAATTTAGCAACAATGTAATTAGCATAATCAGCATACCATGGAGTTCTATGAGAGGCATTTATGACATTTAATTGCTCATCAGGAAAGCTATCATCAATAGGTACTGGGTCATCAAGAACATTTTCTAACCTAGACAAGTTGTTCTAACGGGTTCTCAGCTCCCTTTCTATCAACAATATGTAAATCAGATTCTTGTAGCAGGAGAAACCATCTAATAAGTCTAGGTTTAGCATCTTTCTTTTCCATAAGATATTTACTAGCAGCATGATCCGTGTGAATAGTTACTTTAGAATCAACAATATAAGGTCTGAACTTATCACAAGCAAATAAAACTGCTAAGAATTCTTTTTCGGTAGTAGCATAATTTCTTTGAGCATTGTCTAGAGTTTTACTAGCATATTGAATAACATTTAATTTCTATCAACTCTTTGCCCTAGAACAGCACCTACAGCATAATCACTAGCATCACACATAATTTCAAAGGGTAAATGCCAATTAGGTGGCTGAACAATAGGTGCAGAGATCAATGCTTTCTTAAGTATTTCAAATGCTTCTACACAATCATCATCAAAGACAAATGGTATATCTTTTTATAATAAATTAGTCAGAGGCTGAGAAATTTTTGAGAAGTCCTTAATGAACCTCCTATAAAATCCGGCGTGACCAAGGAAACTTCTTATACCTTTGATGTCCTTGGGACATGGCATCTTTTCAATAGCATCAACCTTGCTTTATCAACTTCAATACCTCTTTCAGAAACTTTATGCCCCAAGATAATACCTTCATTAACCATAAAGTGGCACTTTTCCAAATTCAAGACAAGGTTAGTTTCTTCACATCTCTGCAAAACTCGATCAAGGTTGCTGAAGCAATCATCAAAAGAAGATCCATAGACGGAAAAGTCATCCATGAAAACCTCACAAATCTTTTCACAAAAGTCAGAGAATATAGCCATCATGCATCTTTGAAAGGTAGCAGGTGCTTTAAATAAACCAAAAGGCATACGTCTATAAGCAAAAGTACCAAAAGGGCAAGTAAAAGTAGTTTTAGATTGATCGTTGGCTGACACAGGTATTTGAGAGAAACCAGAATAACCATCTAGAAAGCAAAAATGTGTGTGTTTGGATAGTCTTTCTAGAATTTGATCGATAAAAGGTAAAGGGTAATGATCTTTTTTAGTAGATTTATTTAATTTGCGGAAATCAATTACCATCCTATAACCTGTAATAATTCTTTGCGGAATCAATTCATATTTATCATTAGGAACGACGGTAATACCTCCCTTCTTAGGGACACAATGGACAAGACTTACCCACTGACTATCAGCAACGGGATAAATTATACCTGCCTCAAGGATCTTTAGTATTTATTTTCTTACCACTTCTTTCATCTTAGGATTCAGCCTTCGTTGATGATCACAAACCGGTTTGGCATCTTCTTCCAAATTTATTTTATGTTGACATAGAGTGGGACTAATGCCCTTAAGGTCATCAAGAGTATATCCAATAGCAGCACGGTGCTTCTTCAGAGTTTTCAATAGTCTTTATTCTTCATGCTCTCAAAGGTTAGCACTAATAATAACAGGATATATCTTTTTCTCATCGAGATAAGCATATTTAAGAGTATCAGGTAAAGGTTTGAGCTCAAACACGGGATCACCCTTGGGTGGAGGAGGATCCCCTAGGATTTCAACAGGCAAATTATGTTTCAGGATAGGTTCCTGTTTAAGGAATACCTCATCTATTTCTCTTCTTTCATTCATAAACATATCATTTGCATGGTCTAGCAAATATTGTTCTAAAGGATCACTAGGAGGTACGGCAATAGAAGCAAGACCAATAATTTCATCCTTACTAGGCAATTCTTCTTCATGGTGTTGTCTACTAAATTTAGAGAAATTAAACTCATGAGACATATCACCCAAGCCAATAGTAACAACACTCTTTTCGCAGTCTATCCTAGCATTAACTGTGTTCAAGAAGGGTCTACCAAATATAATGGGACAAAAGCTATCTTGTGGGGAACCAAGAACAAGAAAATCAGCAGGGTATTTAGTTTTCCCACACAAGACTTCAACATCTCTAACAATCCCAATGGGTGATATTGTATCTCTATTAGCAAGTTTGATGGTAATATCAATACCTTCTATCTCAGCAGGTGCAATTTCATGCACAATTTCTTTGTATAAGTCAGGAGGTATAGCACTAGCACTGGCACCCATATCACATAAGCCATGATAACAATGATCTCCTATTTTAACAGAAATAATAGGCATGCCTACCACAGGTCTATGTTTATCTTTAGCACAAGGTTTGGCAATTCTAGCAGTTTCACCGCAAAAATAAATAACATGCCCATCAATATTATCAGCCAAGAGATCTTTAACAATAGCAATATTAGGTTCAACTTTAACTTGCTCAGGAGGTGTATAAGTTGTAATATTGCTTTTATGAACCACAGTTGAAGCATTAGCATGATCCTTTATCCTAACAGGAAAATGTGGTTTCTCAACATAAGAAGTAGGAATAATAGGATCATTATAAGTGATAGTCTTTTCTTCAACTTTAATAGGTGCAGCTACTTTTACTTCTATGGGGGGATGATATTTAAACCACTTCTCCTTGGGGAGATCAACATAAGTAGCAAAAGATTCACAGAATGAAGCTACTATCTCAGAGTCAAGTCCATATTTATTGCTAAATTTACGTAAAACATCAAGATCCATAAATGATTTAACACAATCAAACTTAGGTGTCATACCTGACTCCTTACCTTCGTCGAGATCCCAATCTTTAGAGTTGCGTTTAATTCTATCCAATAAATTCCATTTGAATTCAATAGTCTTCATCATAAAAGAGCCAACACAAGAAGTATCGAGCATGGATTGATTATTACGAGAAAGTCGAGCATAAAAACTTTGAAGAATTATATCTCTTGAGAGCTCATGATTGGGGCATGAATATAACATTGATTTAAGCCTCCCCCAAGCTTGAGCGATTATTTCTCCTTCGCGAGGCCAAAAATTATATATATATAATTGCGATCACGATGAACAAGATGCATAGGATAAAATTTCTGATGAAATTCCAATTTCAATCGTTTATAGTTCCATGATCTCGTATCATCACATAGCCTATACCATGTCGATGCATCTCCCTTCAAAGATAAAGGGAAGACCTTCCTCTTAACAACATCACCGGGTATACCTGCAAGCTTAAATAATCCACAAACTTCATCCACATATATTAGGTGCTCATCAGATGCTTTGTTCCATCTCCTACAAAAGGATTAGCTAGCAGTTTTTCTAACATACCCGAAGGAACTTCAAAGGGAACATTTTCATTTTCAGTAGGTTCAGTAGGTTGAGGAGCAACTCTTTTCTCTACTGGTCGGGTTGAAGATACCCCGAACAAGCCCCTCATAGGATTACTTTCCATAGTAACAAGTGACAGTAAATTTCATCACACTATATCAATTTTTCCTTACCAAATTCCACATACCAAAGGCGCTTCACTCCCCGGCAACGGCACCAGAAAAGAGTCTTGATGACCCACAATTATAGGGGATCTATCGTAGTCCTTTCGATGAGTAAGAGTGTCGAACCCAACGAGGAGCAGAATGAAATGATAAGCGGTTTTCAGCAAGGTATTCTCTGCAAGTGCTGAAATAAGTGGTAACATATAGTTTTGTGATAGGATAATTTGTAACGAGCAACAAGTAACAAAAGTAAATAAAGTGCAGCAAGGTGGCCCAATCCTTTTTGTAGAAAAGGACAAGCCTGGACAAACTCTTATATAGAGAAAAGCGCTCCCGAGGACACATGGGAATTATCGTCAAGCTAGTTTCCATCACGTTCATATGATTCGCGTTCGGTACTTTGATAATTTGATATGTGGGTGGACCGGTGCTTGGGTGCTGTTCTTACTTGAACAAGCATCCCACTTATGATTAACCTCTATTGCAAGCATCCGCAACTACAACAAAAGTATTAAGGTAAACCTAACCATAGCATGAAACATATGGATCCAAATCAGCCCCTTACGAAGCAATGCATAAACTAGGGTTTAAGCTTCTGTCACTCTAGCAACCCATATCTACTTATTACTTCCCAATGCCTTCCTCTAGGCCAAAATAATGGTGAAGTGTTATGTAGTCGACGTTCACATAACCCCGCTAGAGGATAGACAACATACATCTCATCAAAATATCGAACGAATACCACATTCACATGACTACTAATAGCAAGACTTCTCCCATGTCCTCAGGAACAAACGTAACTACTCACAAAGCATATTCATGTTCATAATCAGAGGGTATTAATATGCATAAAGGATCTGAACATATGATCTTCCACCAAATAAACCAACTACCATCAACTACAAGGAGTAATCAACACTACTAGCAACCTACTAGTACCAATCCCGGGCTTGGAGACAAGAAATGGATACAAGAGATGAACTAGGGTTTTGAGAGGAGATGGTGCTGGTAAAGATATTGATGGAGATTGCCCTCTCCCAATGAGAGGAGCGTTGGTGATGATGATGGCGATGATTTCCCCCTCCCGGAGGGAAGTGTCCCTGGCAGAACAGCTCTGCCGGAGCCCTAGATTGGTTCCGCCAAGGTTCCGCCTCGTGGCGGCGGAGTCTCGTCCCGAAAGGTTGCTTATGATTTTTTCCTTGACGAAAGACTTCATATAGCAGAAGATGGCCACCGGAGAGCCAACAGGGGGCCCACGAGGCAGGGGGCGCGCCCCCACCCTCGTGGCTGTGTGGGGCCCCTCCGACGCATTTCTTCCGCTCAATATTTTTTATTATTCCCAAAAATAACTTTCATGGAGTTTCGTGACTTTTGGAGTTGTGCGAATAGGTCTCTAATATTTGCTCCTTTTCCAAATTTCTGTAATTCCAAATTTCCGCATTCTCCCTCCTTATGTAAACCTTGTAAAATAAGAGAGAATAGGCATAAGTATTGTGACATAACGTGTAATAACAGCCCATATTGCAATAAATATCGATATAAAAGCATGATGCAAAATGGACGTATCAGAAGGCGAAGGTGACGATAACGATGTCCCGCTCCGGCTCGATCCTCTGGTCGTAGACGAAGCAGCAGCACCCAGCAGAGCTGACGAACGAGATCCAAGGTGGCAGGAAGGTCAGAGAGCGCATGGGCGTCGATGGTCGTGGCGAAGACGACGTCGGGTGCCCTCGAGCAGAAGGCGGCGATGGCGAACGGGGCCGAGGGGGTGGATCTGAGGAGGGGGGAGAGTAGCTAGGGTTCACTGGGGGGAGGGGCGCCGGTTTAAGTAGGGGGTGGTGAGGGAGTCCTAGACTAAGGGGTCCTGGGGCGTCCGGCCTATTATTAATGGGCCGGATTGGTGGGCTGTGAAGACGTGAAGGCCGAAGACTGTACCCATGTCTAGATTGGACTCTCCTTGGCGTGGAAGGCAAGCTTGGCGACCAACTATGAAGATTCCTTCTTAGGTAACCGACTCTATGTAACTCTAGATCCCCCCGGTGTCTATATAAACCGGAGGGTGTAGTCTGGAAAGGATATACTCATTACCATAGTCATACAGGCTAGGCTTCTAGGGTTTAGCCATTACGATCTCGTGGTAGATCAACTCTTGTAATTCTCATATTCATCAAGATCAATCAAGGTGAAGTAGGGTATTACCTCCATAGAGAGGGCCTGAACACAGGTAAACATCGTGTCCCCTGTCTCCTGTTACCATCGACCTTAGGACGCCTGATTCGGGACACCCTACCGAGATTCGCCGGTTTTGACACCGACATTGGTGCTTTCATTGAGAGTTCCATCAGTCGGCGATTTAAAGGTTCGATGGCCCCTTCGATCGTTTATAGTGACGCTCTCCAAGGAGAAACCTTCCTCCCTGGACAGATTTTCGTATTCGGAGGCTTCGTACTACGGGCCAACTCGGTTGGCCATCTGGAGCAGATCGATAGCTACGCCCTTGGCTACCAAGTCAGATTTGGAAGCTTGAACTACGTCGCAGCTATCCATGTAGACCTGATCTTCAACGGATTTGCGACCACGGCGATCGCTTCGCTCCGATGAACATGACTTAAATCTGTCATCGCACCATATTCGTGAGATGGTTCTCAGAATCGCTATGTCCTTAGATCCGGAGTAGATTGCGCCATCTGAAACCGCAGAATCCGCGGCATTGGAGCCGCACACGGACTCAGCACCTCGCAATGTCTGCGTCAACGGAATTCCGGACTCATCTCCGGCTATAAGTTCCGAACCACACACGCCTGCGGGCGCAGAGCTGGATCGGTTATCGATCTTGGAGTTCAGTGCCGCAGATATCTTCCAACACTCGCCCTTGGGCGATGTGCTAAATTCAATCAAAAAATGTCCTTGGCGGGGGACTCGCAGCCGAACTATGTCCTGTTCAAATAGAGGCTGATGATGGAGAATTTTGCTTCCCACCCGCCACCCACTTCATAGCCACCGTCGAGGACTTAACGGACATGCTTGATTATGGCTCGAAGGCATCGATGGTATGGACGATGATGCTGACAAGAAGCAAGGCCAAGACCTGCCATTCACTGGACGTTGGACGGCCACCTCTTCGTACGATGTGTACATGGTTGACACACCTAAAAAGGCTAGCAACGATGACAAAGAAGATCCAGTTGCGAATAAACCTTCTGAGACACAGTCCAAGCGCCGGCACCCTAAACGCTGTTCTAAGTCACGTCGCTCAAAAGATAGCAACACTGGCACCAGAGAAAATAGTACTCCGGACGACGCCAAAAACAATGAAGACCCTGTTGGAGCAACATCCGGACAGGAGGAAAAAGACAACGGGCAAGTTAACCCTGACAAACAGGACATGCCCAACGACCCGGATGACTATGGTCACCGTCCACTCTCCGATGATGAGGGGAGCCTCGGCAACGAGGATTTCATCATGACGGAGGCACCCCTCGAGCAGGAATGCTTCAAGCGCCGGCTAATAGCTATTGCAAGAAGCCTGACGAAAAAGCAGCAGGAGCATCAAGCTGATCAAGACCTACTCATTGACAGATGGACTGATGTCCTGGCAGCCAAAGAATATGGCCTCAAGCGTCCAGCCAAGAGTTACCCGAAACGCAGACTGCTACCTCAGTTTGAAGAGGAGGCGCCGGAGCCCATACCTCCCTCGCACAATGTGGAACCGCGTGGTCGGGATAGTGCGGCAGACCGACCACCTCGTGGTCGAGATAAAACGGCAACTCATGCCGAAAACCAGCCCGCCCCACCGCCTCACAAAAATAGAGACAAAACAGCTCGGGACTATACATACGACGTTCGGCAGGACCTGGACAGCAGAGCAGGACACACCAGATCAATCTACGGATCGCGAGGATGCTTTTAGACTCACGATGATGGCTACCTATCCGGACGTGACAAACCTAGTCACGCCCGGGCCGATAACCGCAGACGGACTTCATCGGAGGTACGCTGCGACGCGGCCCGATATAGAGGCGCCGCACACCCTCTCTGCTTTATAGATGAAGTACTGGATCGTGAATTCCCCGAGGGGTTCAAGCCTGTCAATATTGAATCATACGAAGGAACAACCGATCCCGCAGTATGGATCGAGGATTTTATTCTCCACATCCATATGGCCCGAGGAGATGATCTCCACGCCATCAAATACCTCCCACTAAAACTAAAAGGTCCAGCAAGACACTGGTTAAATAGCCTGCCTGAAAATTCCATCGGCAGCTGGGAGGACTTGGAAGAAGCTTTTCTTGACAACTTCCAAGGCACTTATGTCCGGCCACCAGACGTCGATGACTTAAGTCATATAGTTCAACAACCTGGAGAATCAGCAAGAAATTTCTGGACTAGGTTCCTAATAAAAAAGAACTAGATTGTTGAATGTCCGGATGCCGAAGCCCTAGCAGCCTTCAAACACAGCATCCGTGACGAATGGCTCGCCCGCCACCTCGGCTAAGAAAAGCCGAAATCCATGGCAGCCCTCACGGCACTCATGATCCGCTTTTGCACAGGTGAGGACAGTTGGCTGGCTCGTAGCAAAAACACAGCCAGCGAGGCAGGCCCCTCCTAGGCCAAAAACAACACCGGCAAGCTCCGGCGCAATAGACAGAAACGCCGAAGCAATGACGATTACACCGATGACACTACGGTTCACGCCGTATTCGGTGGCTCCAAGTCCGGCCAGCGGAAGAAGCCCTACAAAAGGAACAGTGAGGGACCATCCAGCTTGGACCGCATACTCGACCGTCCGTGCAAGATACATGGCACCCCAGACAAACAAGCCAATCATACCAATAGAGATTGTTGGGTTTTTAAACAGGCCGGCAAGTTAAATCCCGAGAACAAGGAAAAGGGATCACAAAGTGAGGACAACGGCGAAGAGCCCCGGCAGCCGAACACTGGTGGCAGAAGAAATTTCCCCCTCAAGTCAAAACGGTGAACATGATATACGCTACACACATCCCAAAAGGGAGCGCAAGCGCGCACTCAGGGACGTCTACGCGGTAGAGCCAGTCGCCCCAAAATTCAATCCGTGGTCGTCATTCCCGATCACCTTCGATCATCGAGATCATCCAACCAGTATCCACCATGGCGGCTGGCCGCACTGGTTCTCGACCCAATCATCGACGGATTTCACCTAACACGAGTCCTAATGGACGGGGGCAGTAGCCTCAACCTGCTCTATCAGGATACAGTGTGCAAGATGGGCATTAATCCCTCACGAATCAAACCCACAAAGACTACCTTTAAAGGAGTCATACCAGGCGTAGAGGCCCGTTGTACGGGCTCAATAACGCTAGAAGTGGTCTTCGGTTCCCCGGACAACTTCCAAAGCAAAGAGCTAATCTTCGATATCGTCCCCTTCCGCAGCGGCTACCATGCACTGCTCGGACGAACCGCGTTTTCTAGATTCAACGTGGTGCCACACTACGCTTATCTCAAGCTCCAGATGCCCGGTTCACGCGGCGTCATAACAGTCAATGGAAACACCGAACGCTCCCTCCATACAGAGGAGCACACAACCGCCCTAGCAGCAGAGGTACAGAGTGGCCTTCTCAAGCAGAACTATAATCCGGCGGCCGAGCCCCTGGACATCACCCAGAGGGTCCGGACCACACTGCAACAAGATAGCTCGGCTCGTCAAGAGCTCGATTAGCAATGCGGCCTCGGTCCAGTCCTGATGAGGTAGCGGCATTCGCACCACGCGTACATAATTACGCACTCAAAATCCCATGGGCATCGACGGAGGCACAACCAGCTTGCAGTGCACAGTTCGGCTACACCGATCCCGGACTCACTTGTATCTTTACTATTTCCTTTTTTTCCTTTTTTTCAGGTCTCTTTTATACAGGCCTCCTTCAATGGCCTGATTACTGGTCCTGTCAAAGGACAAGTACACCATATTGGCACAGAGCACAGGCATACAGGGGAAGCCCTGGAGGACAATCCAATGATCACTCTACCTGTTTTTCAGTACCCAAATGCAGCTCTCCTTTAGTTATGGCATGTTAAATAACCGGTCGCTTCTCGCACTATTTTTATAAATGCGCTTTGACGCATTAACCCAACTATAATGGAAACAGTTCACAGCCCAAGTCAAGGGGCCCCAAATACTACCTCTGCTCCCTTTCTATTTTCCTTTGCCATTAATTACTTATATTCTCGCACCCGTGCACTTTGGTACGTTTCATATTCGCCAGGGGCTCCCCATTGCCCCATAATACGGCAAAAAAGTCCGAACAATTCTTATAGATAAGTTCGGCACCCCGAATTTAGCATTATATGCATTGGCTCTGAATCATGTCTTTGGTCAATAGTTGGGTTGCCCGGCTCCTGTGCTTGCTACCCTACGTTCCGCTACATCGTTTAGGGTAGTAAAGGGAGAACTACTGCGATTGTGCCCTGGTCTAAGCCGGATGAGCACCTCAGTAGAGAAAGTCAAAAACTGACTGTCATGATGCGGCGAGAGCCGGTCAGCTGTTCGGAGGTCACAAATCGTTGGAGATTTTTTCCGCATTCCATGAAGGATCGGTACTTCCCGATCACACGCTGACAGCACTCTGGTTCATATACCAGGGGCTGCGCCCATGTTTTATTATAAAACTTCTATGGCTAAGTGAGGGCGTTTAAGCTGCATAGTCTGATTGCCTGGTTTGTTGCGCTAAACAACTCCTTCAAGGACCATATAATTGGATAAAGATTGTTTAGATTCCATCCCGAACACCTCCGTACTACCTACGTGAGGGCAGAAGCCGATGACTGGCCAACCCCAGATTCCATACAACATGGCCGCATAGGAGGAGACAATTAAAACATAACAAACATTATATTGCAAACCGGCTTTGTTTTCATCATACAAGGCAAGGACAAAACACGAGTGTATTCATTCGAAAACAATGTCCTGCCCGCACTGCGCTGCTGCAAGTCGAGACCCTTCTAGGACATCCGCAAAATATCGCTCGGGTGTGCGGTGCTCCTTGCCCTCTGGCGGCCCCCTGGCCACCTCGACGGCGTCCATCTTTGCCCACCACATCTTGCAACGGGCGAAGGCCATGCGGGCACCTTCGATGCAGACTGATCGCTTACCGATGTATAGCCGCGGACAGGCTTCCACCACCCGGTTCACGAGGCCAAAATAGCTGCTATGTATAGCTTCGTCTGGCCACAGCCGGATTATTAAATCCTTCATGGCCAGTTCGGCCACCCTGTGCAGATCGACCAACTGTTTCAGTTGATCGGCAAAGGGCACTGGATGTTCTGGCACAGCATACTGCGACCAGAACAGCTTCTCCATGGAATCCCTTCTCTGGCTCGGAAGAACTCCGCAGCATCGGACATGCTGCGTGGTAGATCCGCAAAAGCCCCTGGGAAACTCCGAATCCGGGTTAGTAAAGGCAAGTCATCACTCACCTTGCTTCTCCTGGAGCTGAATCTTCACCTCGCCGAGCTCGTTGTCGGCCCGCTCCAACCTCTGCTTCAGTTCAGAGACTTCAGCAGCATGCGAGGTCGCGGCCAACGATGACACCTGCACATTCATACGTATCAATTTAGTCTCCTACAAAGGGTTGATCCTCTGTACAGCCTTTCTTTCGAACACCGGAGAGTGTCTCAGGGGCTACTGTCAGCACGGGGTGTTCTCGTTCTACGTGACTTACCTCAAAACCTGTCAACAGATTGTTGCAGGCCTCGTTTAGTCCGCTCTTGATGGACTGAACCTTCTCGATCACCGTACCCATAAGGACACGGTGCTCGTCCACAATGGAAGCACCTCGTAGCGCCTCCATCAGGTTATCCGGTGCCCCTGGTTGGACAGGGGCCATCGGTGGAATTGGCACACCTCCCTCCTTCGAAGAAAGGCGCGCGCCGGATTCTGGGGCCGTATCGGTCCCCGGAATCGTATTCGGCTGAGGGACGAACGGAATATGTCCCTCCTCGCCAGTCTCCATGGGGGATCTACTCCCCCATGTGTCCGGCAACAGAGGTCTTGCCTTGCGGCGCCTCCTGGACAGCGTCCTGGGCCCCTCCCCGGCTCGGAGCGGTCCTCCGGGATAACACTTCGGTGCCGTCCTTGGCCTCAGGGGAATGAGCGAGTGGCGGCGAAATGCTGGCAATTTCCGCCGGATCCAACGAACCTCCAGATGACGATCGCTGGATGCTGTCACGGGCCGGACTGCAATAGCACAATTTACCACGTCAAAACAATAAAAAGGAGAGGCCGGGTACACTTGTATACATGAGTCATAGTACTTACGATGCGGCCCGAGGCTTAGTGCGGAGGCGTCACTTGGACTGCTGTCAACGTCCCACGCGATGTTGACCACAAGGGCGCCCTTCCCCTTCTTGGGCGTTCCCGCCTCCAGATTCGTGGAGGCCCCCCTTTTCTTCTTTCCCTCCTCAGGGGGAGGGTTCTTCTCCTCCTCCTCCCCCTCTTCCTCGTCATCGTCCTCAGGGATGGAGGAACGGGCTTCTTCGTCTTCGGACGTCACGTCCGAAGTGCCCTTGCGACGGGGGCCACTTTTGGCCCCCTTGGCCTTCTTCTTGGCCTTCTTCTCCAGCGCCTTATATGGTGCCGACACCAGCATCTTTGCTAGACACGGGATGACCGGTTCTTCAGGCAGCGGAGCCGGACACTGGATCCGCTTCGCCCTCTCCATCCAATCCTGAAAAAGCAATGATAAAAGCTCAGACATCATCCTCGAAACAAACAAGTAGGGGAGATGTTAAATATAACATACCTCGCTGGCGAGGTGTTTAATGTCATGCCCACGGTCTGAATCTGTGGCCGGCGGTTTCTCGTTGCCCTTAAAGAGCAACTTGCAGGCACCTTCGTGAGTGGTGTCGAAGAGCCTCACCAGGGTTTGGTGCTTCTTCGGATTAAACTCCCACATAGGGCGACTTCTGCGATGTCACGGGAGGATCCGGCGAACCAGCATCACCTAAATTACATCGACAAGCTTGATGTTCTTGGCTATCATGCTTTGAATGTGCATCTGCAGCACAATCAGCTCATCGGGCGAACACCAGTTCTGACACTTCTCGACCCAGGAGGTGAGTCGCATGGGAGCGCCAGAGCGGAATTCGGCAGCTACGGCCCAGGTGGTGCTGCGGTGTTCCGTGATGTAGAACCACTGTTTCTGCCACTCCTTTACTGTATCCACAAAAGTGCCTTTCGGACAGGAGACGTTGGACATCTTACTCACCATGGCTCCTCCGCACTCCGCGTGCTGGCCATCGACCACCTTCGGCTTCACGTTGAAGACTTTGAGCCACAACACGAAGTGGGGTTGGATGCGGAGGAAGGCCTCACACACGATGATAAACGCTGAGATGTTGAGGAAGGAGTTCGGGGACACATCGTGGAAATCTATCCCGTAATAATACATCAGCCCGTGGACGAAAGGGTGGAGTGGGAACCCTAGGCCACGGAAGAAATGAGGGATGAATACCACCCTCTCGTTGGGCTTCGGCGTGGGGACGACTTGTCCCTCGACCGGCAGACGGTGGGCGATTTCCTTCGCCAAGTATCCGGCCGCCCGAAACTCAGTAATGTCCTCCTCCTTGACGGAGGAGACCATCCACTTGCCCTGACCTTCGGATCCGGACATGGTTGAGTGCTAGCTCGAGTGGAAAGGAGATGAGAACTTGGGCGCTGGAGCTCGAGATAGGAAGGGTGGAGATAGAGAGAAGGCGTGGGAGAGGAAGAGGGAATCCTTATCCTCTTATAAAGGCAGTAAATATTGAACGCCTCCCCACTCGCCTTAGAATTCACCTATTCCCAAGGGTTGTATAAACGGCACAGTTGGGTTACCCATGCCCGCATTGATGAAAATCCCACGATAAGGGGACACGATCTCTACTTTGACAAGACGTGCCAATGGCAACCGCGTCTCGGGACGTGGAGCGGCGGACACAAAACGGTCCGAAATTATGACCGGTCGGACGTGATGTCATGCTACAAATTTTTTTCAGCGGATTGGATTCGTGTAAAATTATATTCTCTCTGTGGTTGTGTATGGTGTGTGTGACAGGCCCAGATACTATCATCGCGTTCGAAGACTATCTTAGAGTTCAAAAAGAAGGGAACCCGCCTTGCAATGCCGAAGACGATCTGCGCGCCGGACTCCTCGCCATTGAAGCCGGGTTCGAGGGCTACTGAGGGAGTCCTGGACTAAGGGGTCCTCGGGCGTCCGGCCTACTATTAATGGGCCGGACTAGTGGGCTGTGAAGACATGAAGGCCGAAGACTGTACTCGTGTCCGGATTGGACTCTCCTTGGTGTGGAAGGCAAGCTTGGCGACCAACTATGAAGATTCCTTCTTATGTAACCGACTCTATGTAACCCTCACTACTGGAATCAGCTACTTTGCCATCTGCCAGCTCTTTGCCATCAGCTACCCGAAAGCAGACCTTTGCCATCAGCCAGTTCTTTGCCGTCTGCTAGCTGACGGCAAAGATTCTTTGCCGTCCGCTAGCAGACGGCAAAGAGGGAGGGGGCCCCACTGAGGAGCTGGTTAAAAAATACTTAACGCTTCTCTTTGTCGCCTCGCTAGCGTATCGGCAAAGAGCACATTAGCGGACGACAAAGGGGGCGGACGACAAAGATAAAACACACCCACCGGCGCGCCCCCCCCCCGCCCCTCTCTCTTTGTTTCTCTCCCCTGCTCCCACACGCGCGCCACCGCCCCAACCACTCGCCGCCGGTCGCACCACCGCCCGCCGCCCCCCCGCCCCTGCCGTCTCAGCGCCCGCCCTTGCCGGCCTGGCCCAGCGCCCACGCCCGGGCAGCGCCCGCCTCCAGCCGCCCGCCCCCCTACTGCCCCCGCCTCATCGCCACTTGCCGCCCGGCGCCTGCCCCCTGCCCGTCGCCTCGCCGCCTGCCGTCTCGGCCGCCGCCTCCTCGGCCCCCGCCCCGCCTCGGCCACGCCGCCCAGCCGCCCCCCTCCTCCACCGGCTACCTCCTCCACCGGCCCAGGTGAGCTCTACCTCTCCTCTGGTTTTCCTTTTTTTTCTGTTTTTTTAGTTTTAGGTTTATGTTTAGTTTAGATTTAGTTTTAGGTTTAGGTTTAGTTTTAGTTTAGTTTTAGGTTTAGATTTAGTTTTTCCTTTTTTTTGTTTTTTTAGTTTTAGATTTATGTTTACTTTAGATTTAGGTTTAGTTTTAGGTTTAGTTCAGTTTTAGGAAAGAAGAAGAAGAAGAAGAAAAAAAAGGAGAGGAGGAGAAGAAGAAGAGGAAAAAGGAAAGGAAGAAGAAGAGGAGGAGGAGAAGAAAAAAGAAGAAGAGGAAGAAGAAGAATAAAAAAGAGGAGAGGAGGAGAAGAAGAAGAGGAAAAAGGAAAGGAGGAAGAAGAAGAAGAAGAAGAAGAAGAAGAAGAAGAAGGAAAAAAGGAAGAAAAGGAAGAAAAGGAAGAAGAGGAAGAAGAAGAAAAGGAAAAAAGACGAAAAAAACCCGACCCGACACGGCACCCCGACCCTGACCCGGCACCCCGACACGACACCCCGAGACCCCCCGACACCCCACCGACCGACACCGACACCCCCACCCGACACCCCGACCCCGACACCGACACGGCACCCCGATCCCGACCCCGACACCGACACGACACCCCGACCCGACACCCCGACCCCGAGACCCCGACCCCGACCCCGATACCGACACCGACACCCCGACCCCGAGCCTGACCCGACACCCGACCCGAGACACCGACCACGGCACCCGACCCGACCCGGCACCCCGACCCGACCCCGACCCGACCCGACACGGCACCCCGACACCGACCGACACCCGACCCCGACACCTCCGGAAAAGGTGTTCTTTGGCCTTCCAGAGGCGACGGGTCATATATTTGTGAATCATTAGTTAGGTCATATATTTTTCGATTTTGTTATGAAAAACATCATATATAATTGTGTTGATCGGGTAGTTTTAAATGTGCAGTTGTTTCATCGCTGCAAGGTTTGGTGTTCGACGACCTCGCCGTGCGTTTGACGAGCTCTGCCCCTTCGTTCATGGGTGAGCACAAATGACATGTCCTCCTCCCCCATTAATTATTTGATCTATTCTGATGAAACTTGATAGCTAGCTATATATGTGTCTTGAATCATCAGTATGCATAACCAATATGTGTCTCCTGTTCGAAAGCGTCATAGTTATAAATATGCATGCATTTGCATATTTATAACCTTGATTCTTTCGAATTGTCCAACGCTATCCATGGACAGCCAGTATGTGTAGATTGGGCTCGTTTTCCCATATGCTTTGCTCGGATCCGACGCATTAATTTAAATCGATTGCCTCCCCTATTGTTCTCGGGTACACATCCTCTCTGCTTATTGCGTAGACGTGTATCGTGAGAACAAATGAAGGTGCTGCCAAATTTTAAGGCCGGATCCGGAGCATAGCATGGGAAAATGAACCCAATCTACACATACACGGGTGAGATTAGGACCTATCATTACCTATTAGAGTGTAGGTTGCATGGACGTAATAAAATTGACAAAGTAGATCAACTGATGAATATATACATGGTGAATTACATATATAATTGTTGTGTGTCCAAAGAGCTCGAAAGTCAAGATGAGTGATCGTATGCGTGGATGTATACCGGTCACACCGGTCGTAACAAATGGAGCTGAATGGTTCACAAAAACCAAGGGGTTTGCGCAAGCCGCATTTGAAAATGGCCAAGAAAACCTGGTGCCCTGCTTACGGTGCGGCAATTGGGAAAAGAGGACAGAGGCTGAAATGGGCAAACACCTGCAGAAGAATGGTTTTACGCCCGATTATACGGTGTGGACATTTCATGGTGAGTCCGCCCAACGTGACCGAGCTGAGGTGGATCATCGTCGCACCGACGAGCATGGTACCGGGATGGAAAACATGGTGCAAGACTATGATGATGCTCGGGATTCGGACGAGGAGATGGAGGAATCTGCAAAGGCCTTCAATGAAATGTTGGAGTCTTCAAACCGTCCGCTCCACGAGCACACTGAGCTTTGTCGGTTGGATGCCATCTCACAAGTAATGGCTCAAGGCTCAGTTCAACTTGGGCAGAGAATGCTATGACGCAATTATGACAGTATTTGGATGCTTTCTACCCAAAGGCCATGTAATGCCTGCAAACATGTACCAGTCGGACAAAATCCTCCGTGCACTGAAGATGCCCTATGAGAAGATACATGCCTGTGAGAAAGGATGTGCCTTATTTAGGCTTGACTATGCGGACTTGAACTATTGTCCCATTTGCAAGTCTTCCGGGTATATTGTGGTAGACAACGGTATGGGTGAGAAGACACGCACCAAAATCCCGTTAGTGTTCTTCGGTATATGCCAATCATACCAAGACTTCAACGTCTTTTCATGGTCGAAGAGATGGCCAGACAGATGACATGGCACAAAACAGGCAAAAGAACCGAACTAGATACATATGGGAATCTGATGATGGTACACACATCAGATGGTGTTGCGTGGAAAAAGTTTGATGAATTACATGCTGACAAAGCGGCAGATCTGAGGCATCCTCGAGTTGGCATCAGCACAGATGGGTTTAGTGTGTTTGGTATGACGGCAGCCCAATACAGTTGTTGGCCCGTATTTGTCTTTCCACTCAATCTCCCCCCCGGACAGATTATGCAAAGAAAGAACATTTTCCTGACGTTGATAATTCCAGGGCCCAACTATCCGGGGAAAATATGAATGTGTACATGCAGCCGCTTAAGGACGAATTGCAAGACGCCTGGGATAATGGGTTCAAGACATACGACGCCTATAGCAATCGAAACTTCATAATGCGTGTCTGGTACATGTACTCGACGCATGACTTGCCGGCGTCTGGCGCTTATTCGTTGGCTGGTGTGTGCATGGAAGGTTCCGTGCCCCACATGCAAGGGAGCTCTTGAGTTTCGTTGGCTTCAGGCCGGTCGCAAGTTTTCTTGCTTCGACATGCATAGACAGTTCCTGGATCCTCGCCATAAGTTTAGGAAAGACAAGAAGAACTTCATCAGAGGTAGAGTTGTCAAAAACTCTGCACCACCTGCGTTGACAGGCCAATGCAGACCTGGATCGCTTAAACGCTCTCGAGCCTGATCCAGAGCGTCCAGGGTTCTTTAAGGGGTATAATTCTAACCATGCCTGGATTCACAAGACATGATTATGGGATCTGCCTTACTTCTAATACATCCTTTGCCCACACAACATCGACGTGATGCACATCGAGAAGAATATCGCCGAGGCACTTTTTGGTACATTGTTCGGCATAGATGGGAAGTCAAAGGATAATACTAAGGCTAGAGTCGATCTGGAGGCGCTATGTGATAGGCCGTTACAAAACATGAAAGAACCAAAAGGAAAGCAGAACTGGAGGAAGCCAAAGGCATGGTTCAATCTTGGAAGGCCAGCTATGAGGGAAATTATCTTGTGGGTGCAACAGCTTGATGTTCCCGATGGGTATGCAAATAATCTAAAGAGGGGAGCGAATCTTGATAAATTGAAGATATTTGGTCTCAAGAGTCATGATTGGCACATATGGATTGAGCGGGTAATGCCGGTGATGTTGCGTGGCTTCATCCCTGAGGATGAATGGCTAGTACTGGCAGAACTCAGCTATTTCTTTCGTGTTCTGTGTACGAAAGAATTATCGCCTGGCATGCTAGAAGAAATGGAAGAGTTGGCGCCGGAGTTGATATGCAAGTTAGAGAAGATCTTTCCACCGGGCTTCTTTAATCCAATGCAGCATTTGATTATGCATCTCCCGACCGAGGCAAGATTGGGGGGGCCCGTGCAAAATCGTTGGTGCTACCCAACTGAGAGGATGCAGAAGACGCTTCGAGAAAAATGTAAAAAATAAACGTAGAATTGAAGCATCGATGGCTGAGGCATTCATCACAGAGGAGGCGGCAAACTTCGTAACAGCACACTACGAAGCCAAAAATCGTCATGTGCATAATCTAAAGCCTCGGTACAATGCTGACGACCCTAAAAAGGGTGGATCCAACCTCAGCCTATTCAAAGGGAATCTCACACCAGCTAGTGTTTCACATCCAGTATCTTTGGATAACAAAGAATGGCGGACCATTTCGTTGTATATCTTCAACAACCTGATAGAAGTGCGGTCGTACATCGAGTAAGTTCTCGGTACATTGTTTCGCAACTTCTATTTCCTTTGAATTGCTCTTATTCCTGGATATGTCATACAGTCGATACGTCGCCATATTCTCGTATGGAGCGGAGATCCAAAAGGATTCCGTCGAAGAGTATGAGCTTCTCGCAAAGCAAGGAGGCGGCTATCCCGGTTTCATCGCTTGGTTCAAACAAACGGTAATTTCTATTAGACAATTTCATTACATTCGCTAATTTGTGCGTAATGCAACAATCCTTTCATATAAACTTGTAGGCTAATTCAGAGTCTATGGACGCCGAATTGAGACAAGTCGCTAATGGTTTTGACTATAAGGTCCGTTCATTTGACAAGTACGACATCAACGGGTATCGCTTTCGTACCTATGGCAAAGAGCAATCTATGGCCGACCGGAAGTCTACAAATTGTTGTGTATCTCGCTATCGGCGAAGGAGGTACCGAGCATTATGGGAGAGTTGAAGCAATTTATGAACTTCTGTTCTATGGTGAAAACCCACCGAATGTCGTAGTCTTCAAATGTTATTGGTTTCACCGAAGGAGACTAGAAGGACTCATGAACATATAGGGCTAGTTGAAATCAACCAAAGCACCCATTTAGATGTTCCCGATGTCTATATTACGGCTCAACAAAGCGACCCAAGTATTCTATCTACCGTGGGCCTGCCAAACTAATCCAAATCTGAAAGGTTGGGATGTCGTTTATGAAGTGCCGCCACGTGCTAGACTTTCTCCCCAAAGGAAGAGGATTATGAACCTCACATTAACCTGCATACATATGAAGGAGAATTCTTCCAAGAGACACGTCTTTCCAAAAAGCATTTCAAGAACCGCTATGCTTCACCCCAAAACATTGAAGTAGACAATGACAGTGAATCCGACATCACCCCGGAGGAGGAACAAGAAGAGCCGGAACAAGAAGAGGTTATCTATGCGGATGACCTGTCAATGCTTGACCGACACGTCAAGGTGGCCTTGCACATGTTGATGCCAATGAACCCTATGAGCCCATCATTTATTATAGTGATGATGATGATTATGCATTTATTGATGATACTGATCGAGATTATTAGTAGTGTCAGGTATTCAATTTTTTTATGTTGTACTTGATGATGATACACTTAAGTGATATACATATTATTATTCATGTCGGTACTTTTTTTATGTTGTACTAATTTTGTTTATTCTTTGTCATGGCAGGTGTTGAAAGATGGTGGGTGCTGGTCGGGAGCGCGCCGAGGCCCCTTCTTCGTCGGCGCGTGGTGCGAGGTCTTCCATTCCACACACACCTCTCCGCCGAAGCGTTCTTTGGACAAGATGGCGACACCGCCGCCCTTCTTCGTCGACCGCGGTGCCCAGCAGGGGACGAGGTAAGAAGAAGAGAGGAGGTGGAGCACGTGGTCGCGGGAGAGGAGGTAGGGTGACTCTTACGGCGCCTTCCTCGCCACGCCCCCCAGCTGTTTCACCCGAGCACGTGACTGCTAGGGTGGACTCGTCTAAGGAGGAGGCTACACGGACTCGGTCCACGAGCCTCCGGTCCACGGGTCTTGACCACGAGCCTCGGGTCGACGGGCCTTCGGCCCACGAGACCCCGGAGGAGCACAAGTCTGGATGGGGTACTTGGTCGGGTCAGCCTGCGGAGCCGAGTGGCCATGCTGATGATGGCGGGGAGCCGACTGATTTTGAGGAGGAGGGGGAGGAGGGGGGCAACGTCTACCAGCATGGTGCTACACGGCTCCCGTCCGTGCCGGCGACCCGCGAGCAGAGGTGGTTGATTTTCCCTGATGGGGAGAGGTAAGTGCATTTAATCTTTTTGTACCTTCTGCGTTCACGTTTCTTCAAATAACTAATGCATTGGCCTTGTCATGCTGCAGGGGTTGGGACCACCATGAAAGTGTCCGCCGGCCCAACTCCGTCCTTGGAGTTCTGATTCGGCAAAACTTTCCGGGGTTTGTCACGTTGCCTGGTGAGGGTCGGCTTCCAGAGGTTGGATTGAGTTGGGAGCACTACTTGGCTTCCCCGGCCCCGCCGGGTGAGATTGTCAACGGTGTCTTGTGCAAGACGAGGGCATACGTGGTGATCAGAAAGTTCTGGGTAATTTCTCCTTTACACAATTAAAAATCTTCAACTAGCTAGTTATTAATTGTACTAATCAATATTGTCTCATTTGATTGCAGACATTCTACAGGTGTGAGGAGGGATACGAGGAGGAGGAGGCAGATGTTATCCACAAGGAGTGCAAGCGCCTACTTCAGAACTTACGGCATGAGGCTCGGGTGCAGGCTGTTTGAGACTACTACGCCGGGCGTGGTATCAAGAAGCCCAAGCAGGAGTGCCACGATAAGTTCTTGAGTAAAGAGCAGTACATGAAGGTAATTCTTAAGGCCTTGTACTTAATTCCTTCATTTAGTAATTCATAGCCGTAGCGCTGAAGTTTCTATTTGCTAACTTAGGCCCCTCCGAGATGGTGTGCGGATCGGATGGATTGTTGGGAGGTGTTGGTCAATGTGTGGTGCTCAAAAGAATGGCGGGCCACCCACAACGAGGCCAAGGACAAACGTGCCCAAATGGAAGGTGTGCCACACCACCAAGGCAGCTCTAACTTATTTCAAGACGTATGAACTGGTATGTGGTTTGCTTCATGATTCATGCAATTCATTCATCATGCTAACTTTAGCCCTTTAATTACTAATTTACTTTGTTTCTCTCTTTCAGGCACGCTACAATAAGGCGGATAAGGTGCCAGAGGTGTACGGCCTGTATGCCATGGCCCACACTGGACCTTACAAGAAAGTCAAGGCATTCTCTGCGTCTGACCTCGCTGATCCAAAGAACTTCACCAACATCTCCGCCCACGACAAGCTCGTGAAATATAGAGATCAGGGGAAGGCGAGGAAAGGGGAGGACTTTAACCCGAGCCAGGGTCCCATTGATACAGAGTTGCTGATGATATCTGGTGGCGGGAGGTCCCATGGCTCCATAGCCATGGGAGATGGACTTATCCGTTGTCCTAGCACTCTCCCGGAGATCAAGGCACGCCAGTCGAGCTCCGCTCCTGAGATAAGGCCTCGTGAACGGCCAGTCCAACTCGCCATCAAGGTTAGTTATACGTACTCAGCTATCTTTCTCCATTACATTGTGTGCGCTTCCATCAATGATTACAAATGGTCATGTGAGTGGTGTTGCAGGCTGCTATACAGAGTGAGAGAGATAGAACGGAGAAACTTCTGGCGGAGGCGGCGGAGAGGCAGCGGGAGTTGGAGGAGAGGACGACGAAGATGTTGGAGGAGGAGAGGGCACGGAATGACATGCGTGCAAGGGCCATGTATGAGCTCCTTGTGGTAAGTTTCTTCTGCAGATTACTTGCTAGTCTTAACATTTGAGTCTCATTACTAACTAGTATGACTCAGAGTGAAAACCAAATGTGCGATGCGTATGCGAGAAGTCCGGTCAGACCGCTCCGCCGATGCGATGATTGCTCCTGGAGCACAGTGAGTTTAATTTGAATGGACATTACTTGCTAGTCTTAACATTTGAGTGTCATAATGCTAACGAGACATTGGAAATGATCTTTGGTGCAGCTTATCTCCGTAGAACGCATCGCATACGATCCTTCTCCGACTAAGCACGAGCCAGCCCACTACTACGCCTCCCTAATCACGGTAAGTTTCTCTAGACTTAGACTTAGCTTTATTTCCTCCAATATGCTTACCATAATGACCTAGAGTTAGCTTACTTATGTCAAAAATTGCATAACTAGCTTAGTTAGCTCATAAACGATCCATTTTACCTAAGTTAGCTCTAAAATGACTCATTTTACCTTAGTTAGCTTACAAGTGATCCAATTTATCCAAGTTAGCTCTAAAATGACCCATTTTACGTGAATTAGCTCCTAAATGATCCATTTTACCTACGTTAGCTTTAAAATGACCCATTTCACCTACGTTAGCTCCTAAATGACCCATTTCACCTAGGTTAGCTCCAAAATGACCCATTTCACCTTAGTTAGCTAAAAAACGTGGCATTTCACCTTAGTTAGCTCATAAACGACCCATTTCAACTAAGTTAGCTCCAAAATGATCCATTTCACCTAGGTTAGCTCATAAATGATGCATTTGACCTAGGTTAGCTTGTAAACGACACATTTCACCAAGATTAGCTCATAAACGACCCATTTCACCTAGGTTAGCTCATAAACGACCTATTTCACCTAGGTTAGCTCATAAACGACCCATTTCACCAAGGTTAGCTCATACACGACCCATTTCACCTAGGTTAGCTCATAAACGACCTATTTCACCTAGTTTAGCTCATAAACGACCCATTTCACCTAGATTAGATCATAAATGATCCATTTCACCTAGGTTAGCTCATAAACGATCCATTTCACCTAACTTAGCTCCAAAATGATGCATTTCACCTAGGTTAGCTCATAAGCGATCTATTTCACCTAGGTTAGCTCATAAACGACCCATTTCACCTAGGTTAGCTCATAAACGACCTATTTCACCTAGGTTAGCTCATAAACGACCCATTTCACCTAGGTTAGCTCATAAACGATCCATTTCACCTAACTTAGCTCATAAACGATCCATTTCACCTAACTTAGCTCATAAACTATCCATTTCAACTAATTTAGCTCATAAATGATCCAGTTCACCTAAGTTAGCTAATAAATGGCATATACTTCTTCTTCTAGTCTTCTTCTTCTTCTTCTATTCTTTTTCTAACTTTCTTATTTGTCATTTTGCGGTTTCATTCACTTCACTAAGCCAAAGATCATATGATGGATTGCTTGTTTTTCCTTTGATGCACTTCTTGTATTCTCGCTTTCGCTTGCTATGATGAAACTTTGCATATTGTAATATGTATGGATTGATGGGACTATGTGCAACCTACTATGTATGTATGGATGGATATATATGTGCTGGATATTTATGTGATGGATATATATGTGCTATGATATATATATATGTGCTGTGATATTTATGTGATGGATATATATGTCTTTGTGTCAGTGATAATTGTTGGATATAAGAAAAACAAAATTAAAAAGAGGCGGTCTGAGGCTCTTTTGCCGTCCATATGACGGCAAAGAGCCTTTGTCATACGATGAGGCAAAGGGACACGTGGCGCCCACCTGTGCTTCCTGTCACCTGTGCCATTTGGCAAATTTGCCTACCGTGGCGGACGGCAAAGAAAAGATGATGGCAAAGACATAACCTTTGCCGTCCGCCGTGGCTGACGGCAAACCACCGTGGGCGTTGACGCATCTTGGCGTCAATCGGCGGACGGCAAAGGGTGGTCAAATTTGCCGTCGGCTGGCGGACGGCAAAGGCCGTTAGCCACCTAACGGACTAACGTTGGCGGACGTCAAGTATTTTGCCGTCCCTCCCTTTGCCGTCCGCCATCGTAGGCAAGGACTCTTTGCCGTCACGTGAAAGTGACGGCAAAGGACCTGTTTGCCGACCCTGTCTTTGCCGTCACTCTTTGCCGTCCGCCGTCCGTGCCTTTGCCGTCCGCCGTGGCGGACGGCAAAATACTGGATTCCTGTAGTGCCTAGATCCCCCCGGTGTCTATATAAACCGGAGGGTGTAGTCCGGAAAGGATATACTCATTACCATTGTCATGCAGGCTAGGCTTCTATGGTTTGTCCATTACGATCTCATGGTAGATCAACTCTTGTAATACTCATATTCATCAAAATCAATCAAGCAGGAAGTAGGGTATTACCTCCATAGAGAGGGCCCGAACCTGGGTAAACATCGTGTCCCCTATCTCATGTTACCATCCACCTTAGACGCACAGTTCGGGACCCCTACCCGAGATCCGCCGGTTTTGACACCAAGAGGTGGCGCCGTGGATGGCCGGCAGGTGGCAGTGGCCATCAGCGATGGCCTCCACGCCCACCCCTGTGAACGGGATGGTGGGGGAGGCGTTGGTGGGTCGGCCTTGTTGGCTAGGTGGGCCAAGTGGCCCAGGGGGAGGGGGGTTCCTTTTGTTTGTGTTTTCTTCTTTTCGATCATTTTTTTACTGTTTTATTTCACTATTAGCATATTTTAGTTTTATAAAATATGAGACCAACATCTAAATTAATGTTTTAGTTTAGCCCTGAGCCACGAAAAGTTCTACTCCCGAATAAAAAATAGTTTGCTAATTATAATTTAGGAAAGGCATTTAATTAAGGGATAATTGATTTTATGCCCCTAGTTGGGTCACACTCGGCAGGTTTACCCCTAGTTTCCGAAAACACTTGATCCTGCCCAAACCACTTTGCTCCTCTTATGCTTTTGCCCTTTGACCGCTTGACCATCACTTCGAAAACTTCATAAAAAATTTATACTAACTCAGAAAAATACAAATAAGATATCAAAACGTTCAGAAAAGCATTACCTATATGTGCATGTCATTTACATTCATGAAAAAAGTGTTGGCCAGTCCCCATTTTAGTTTTAGCTCATTCATCTTAGCATGAACAATAAAAAATCTAAAAAAATCTAAAAATTCTAAAAAAAATTGATGGCAAACTTTAACCAATGTTTTGAGTGCTTGCCAAGTTTCATAAGGGAATGACATTCGTGGAAGTCGTGGCAAAAAAATAAAAATCAATGCTCCAAAATTTTATTTTTTTACCACGACTTCCACGAATGCTATTCCCTTATGAAACTTGGCAAGCACTCAAAACATTGGTCAAAGTTTGCCAACCCAAGCCCTTAGGTCACCCATGTTAGTAACCTCGCCTGGAGCAGAATATATGGCTAGTCTATGGTGTGATCGATTACCATTAAGGATTGGTAACTACGTGTTTCCCTCGGACCTAATAGTATTGGAATCGCAAGGATTGGATGTGATATTAGGCATGGATTGGTTATCGAAGTATGGAGGGAACATTGAATGCGCCAGTAAGACGATTTTGCTTACAACGCCAGAAGAAAGAAGGATCAAGTATGTATCACGACATGAGCCGAAGAGGACACAAGTGAATTCCTTATCAGGAGTTGTGCAGGAGGAAGTGCCAGTGGTGAAGGATTTCCTTGATGTATTTCCAGAAGAGTTGCCAGGTATGCCACCAGATAGAGACATTGAGTTTTTGATTGAGCTTTTGCCGAGCACGCAGGCCGATATCTAAGAGACCGTATCGGATGCCCGCACAAGATTTGGAAGAAATTAAGAAGCAGATTAAGGAGTTACTGGATAAAGGTTTTATTCGCCCAAGTTCTTCGCCTTGGGGATCGCCGGTACTTCTAGTGGAGAAGAAGGATGGATCATTGAGAATGTTTGTTGATTATCGAGGATTGAATGTAGTGACCATTAGAATAAGTACCCATTGCCGATGATCAACGATTTGTTTGACCAATTACAAGGAGCTAAGGTATTTTCCAAGATCAATTTGCGATCAGGATACCATCAGTTGAAGATTCGAGAGCAGGATATACCTAAGACGGCTTTTACCACCAGGTACGGGCTGTATGAGTATACCGTTATGTCATTTGGTCTGACTAACGCACCTGCCTATTTCATGAACATGATGAACAAGGTGTTTATGGAGTTTTTGGATAAGTTAAATACGTAGTGTTCATTGATGATATTTTGGTCTACTCGAAGAACGAAGAGGAGCATAAGGAGCATTTGCGTTTGGTACTTGAGAAGCTCAGAGAACATCAGTTATACGCCAAGTTCAGCAAATGTGAGTTTTGGTTAAAGGAAGTTGGATTCCTCGGACACGTTATATCCGGAGAAGGTATAGCAGTTGATCCCACCAAAGTTGTCACTGTGACAAACTGGGAAGCACCAACGACAGTTGGAGAGATCCGGAGTTTCCTTGGACTGACATGGTACTACCGGAGATTCATTGAGAATTTCTCGAAAATTGCAAAGCCTATGACGGAGTTATTAAAGAAGGATACTGTCGTGGAATTAACACGTCAGATGTCCTTAGTGTCAGGACTTAGTCGCGAGGCCAACGCATCTATGTGGTAGCTTGAGAGGGGTTGAGCGGAATCGAGAGACGCAACACAAGACAGGGATTTAGACGACCAGGCCCGGGAAACATCATCCGGTAAAAACCCTACATGCTGTTTGAGGCTAGATCTCATTATCATCGCGAGGGAGTCGCCGTAAACCGGCTCTCCTCTTTGTGTCTAGCCCTAAGATTCTTTCTTCTTGCTTGTCGCTTCCCCCTCTTTAGGGAGCCCTGCCCCTCCTTATATATGTTGAAGGGGCGGGTTACATGTGGAGTCCTATTAGGATTAGGACTAGTCTATCTCTAATACAAACCGGATACAAGTCCAAGTATTAACTCCTTGTAAGAAAAATATTCCTTATGCCTTTCCTCTTAAACCGGCCCACCATAGTATGAACCGGCCTTCATGAACCGCCCGTTGGGCCACCAGGTCTTGTCGCTCCTCGCACCCACCTGCCGGATTACCAATGAGTCATGAACCGCCAAGTCTCAGCGGGGTCTCAAATAAACCGCCAAGTCCGGCCGGGTTTATTTCCGGCCGGTTTACACCGCGGGGTATATCCCCGACATTAGCCCCCAAGTTTAGCTTGGATTTATCCATGGTAAACTTATGCTGCAAAATAAACACCAGAACAAATTTGGCAGGTTGTGCTCCGGGTTAAGAATTCTTGTAGACCGCACCGATCGTCCTTAAGTCCTTTGTCATTTCCTCCTTCTAGAAAATCCGGTCAATAACCAGCTTTATACTCAAATTGCTGATGTTGGCTTTTTATAGAAAAATATTGTGAAGAATAATCCACTTGAGTCGGCTTCCAAAGCGCCGGTTTAAGAAATATTGGTCTTGAAATACTCATCCGATATTCAACCGGATTGAAGATGCGAGAACTTGCAGTTTTATCATAGCCAAAGACTGCCGGGTTATAAAAACTTGATAATTTCGAGTCATGATTGTTGCAGACACCGGTTCATGATTGTTGCCAACGCCAGTTCATGATTATTAATGATGCCGGGTTGCAGCCACAGAGTCATAATGATTGGTGACGCCGGGTCAACCTGGTTTGCTCAATCAGAGAATTTGAAAATATTTCTTCGATAATAATATAATACCTATAGCCCCCAAGTCTTTGAGCAGAACAAAGTGGTGGCTTAAGACTTTGCTTCAATATAAAGACTGCCACTCTCAAAGAAATCCATGTTGTTCATCCCAGTGACTAGTAAAAACTGAATACTCCATACTATGTAGCACCCAAGTGCCGGGTTGTCATGCTTGCAGCAACCTGGGACTTGTAATTGTCTTATACTCATAAAAACTTCAATGCTGTAGCCCCCAAGGGCCGCTCAAGAAGATAATATTGAGCTGGGACTTAATATATACTTCAATGAAAATAACATCATATGATGTAACCCTCATCATGGGACTTGAATCCACGTCCACAAGGTTAAGAGCCTTGTGCTTTACCAATCGAAAGCAAAGGGACTCTTCAATATAATGAATAAAAAGCTTTGTACCTTCAACTATTGGCAGAGCAATTGGTAGCCCCAAGGGCCGACTCATTATAATGTGATGAGTCGGGTCTTCAATAATATGAGCAGAAAATTACTTTGCATTAGCCCCCAAATGTCATGGTGCATGCTTGCAGCGACATGAGACTTGCATATTTGATGTAATCTCAACTTAAATAATGTAGCCCCCAAGTGCCGGGTCGTAAGCCTGCATCGACTCGGGACTATTCCCTCCATTGTAGAATAAATTATACCCATTGATGAAATAATAGCCATTGTGCTGAAGCGACCTTGAAAACCTCAATCATAATATTGGTTATTAATAACCATAATAAAAATCTAGCCATGTTGGCTATTCAAGATAATATAATCTGGTATGAAAAACCTTATTCATTCAATATCATAATGAAAATTCAGCCAAGTTTGGCTATTTGAATAATATAACTCAATGATTTATAGGCGCATGATTTGAATGGCGCAATCCAAATAGGTACTGGCGACTTATAGTCCAAAGCCAGGCCGGGTTAATAAACACCGGATAATTTCTCATCATATACTGGCGACTTATCATCTTAAAGCCAGGCCGGTTTAATAAACACCGGATAATTTATCATCATGCTTTATTCAACCTGTCTCTCAGATACAACAAGTTTAAAGTGTCCTGGCGGTTTATCACGGACGGGTCATAATGCCCAACATATAACCCAGGTTTATAACCAAGGCTGCACTTAAGAATAATCAATGAAATATATCATACCTGTGACACTGAATCACATCATTGGTTTACCAACTTTTTGTAGTAAGGGTGATAATCCCAATCTTGAGTAATGGTAACTCCTTTCATACTGTGTCGGTTTATGATAAAGCCGTACCGGGTTATGATAAACACCAGTTTAACCATATATAATACTGGCGACTCGTGGCTGACCCGCACCAGCGGATAGTCTCCGGATTATGATTTGATCATGTCTTGACAATTTGTAATTGAAAGTCAAGCCGGGTTAATGAACACCGGTTTACTCCATAATAAGATGGCAACATAAAATCAAACCGGCGAGATAGTCTCCGGATTAGGATTTGACCGTGTTCCGCCAATTTATAATTGACAGTTGAAAGCGGATTAACAATGTCGGTTTAAAACGCAACAAAAATCAAATAACAGATATGAAAAAATATGGAAGCAAAAGGCAATGATAAGATCGTTTGCAAAAAGAGGCTTTCTTGAGCCGATCGGATGGTGTTACCATGGTCGGACACGACCAAGCTCCCAATAAGGTGTAGCTATGGTTCAAGTCAGCCAGGTCCCCAAGCTGAAACCGTGGCATTATGCCGATCCAAAGGCGTGGAAATGGTTCGGGTTCGACCAAGCCCCAAGTGACTCTATGGCCTTAGGCCGATCAAGAGGCGTGTTGGTTCAGAGTTGACCATGTCCCCAAGTGAACCGGTGGCTTTCGCCTATCAAAAGGTGTTGCATTGGTTCGGACACCCACAAGCCCCTGGATGTTGTGGCACTAGGCCGATCAAGAGGCGTGGCTATGGTTCGGATCTGACCAAGCCCCCAAGTGACCAATAATATGATAAGCCAATAAGGCATGATACCCATGTTTGGACCAGCGTCATGGCAGCGGGTCCTCTTTGGCACCCTTTAACTTTTTGAAAGAGATAAATCCTTCTTGAACCGGAATTTGAACCGGATATTGAGAGCTTCAAAGCTTTGTGGGAGACATCTTTCCCTTGAACCGGATTGTAAACCGGAATCTTCATTTTCAGCCGGAAATTTTCTCGATGGCCTTTCAACTCGAACTTATAGAAGTTAATTCCTTTTGAACCGGATATTTTTAAACCGGATTTGCGTGCTTGAGAGCTTTGTGGGAGAATATATTTCCTTAAACCGGATTTTAAATCGAATCCTTTCGATGATCCGGAACTTCTTCATTGAGCCGGATTTTGTAACTGTCATATACTTACTAAGCCGGAAATTTTCTGACGGCCTTCAAATAACAGTAGCCTCCGGGACCGGGTTATCTTTCCCTCCATCGTCCTGGGGTTCTTAAATTTGCTGAAACTGGCAAGATTTGCTTAGTCATGTCATCGTAGCCCCCGAGTCTCAAGGTGACTCGAGGAGTTGGATTGAAACTCTCCATATTTGACCGTGATATAAACCGGCATAACTTGTATATCATTGGTGTTGATAACACGATCTGAATCCACAGAAGGTTGTGATGACTGCGGCAGGTTATAAATGATCTCGTATGAGCCGTGTCAAGAATTTCGGCCAATGGTTCCTTCCAATGGCGATTTGAAGTTAACTAAATCGTAGTGGCGGCGACTTGTGCGCCCCATTAAGCCATCCAGTGTAGATGGCGGTTGATAGTATATGATAATTTGCCTCCATTTTGAAAGAAAACCGGGCTACCCAAGCCGTGACTTGCTCATTCGCATGTGTGCGGCCTGGTATGTTGATGTAGACCAGGCCGCACTAAATGGACGGTAGAGACGTCCAAGTATTAGAGGTGGCTTGGACAGATGAACCGGCCACGGTGTTGTAAACCGGTTCGGACGGGCGAGTCAAACGCAGGCACGGTCCGGCAAGCTGATGTAAATCGGGCCGTAAAGGCGACGTCTTGCACGCGTCCATTCATCATGTAATGTGGCACGGACGAACACCGGGCGGGGCGTTGCGGTAGCGTGTTTCGTACCCATGGTATAAAACCATGTTTATAATGAATAATTGCCACTGCATACAACAAAGGTAGACCAAGGCAAAGATAAACTGCTCTTTGACAAAAATAATATGCACTAATAAAATATACTTTAGATGGATATCACATGATGTGCGAGGCCAGAAATAATCCGCCATGAAATTTATGATCGCTAGGTGGATTTGAAGTCGCTCACGGGTGAACCGGCCGCGGCGTTTGTAAGCCGGTGCGGACAAGTGAACCGGGCCATGACGGACAGGTGAGTTGGCTGGCATTTTGATGTAAACCGGACCGTGTACGCGTGTCCGTGAATGGCATAAAAAATTGTCCTGCGTAAAAATATTACAGGACAGAGTAATTGTTCTCAAACAATTTAATATGCATTAATAAAATATATAGAGAAGATAGCACCTGATGATTTGTCAGATGAGTAGCGACGCCGATAACGCATAATGTTTGTTTACGGTCTTTGGGATTTATCCCAGCATCCGACTCCCATCGACCCAAAGGTACACCTTAATGATAGTACTTGCCTTTGGGATTCCCACTATTGTTGTTGGCGGACTAGTTGTTGAATCAACATGCATGCATGCACAGCTCCATTATCCTCCTCGCTGAACCCCAATTTTCTTTTGCTTTGTACTAGCAAGACAAGGTCACACCAGCGGGGGTGCCTTGGCAAAACGGAGACGAAGTCACAAAGGAAGAAGCGACCGTCTGAGGCACACCGGAGCTGGCCGGGGCGACTCAACCCAAGCGCCAGCGGATAGCGGGTCAGGGTAGCGCCTCGGCGTCTGGATGCAAAGGAACCAGCGGCCGTTGACGAACTACAAAGCAGCCGGCATAGGTCGGTTCAAACAGGCGAGGCGCAATGGCGGTTTGAAGAAGTCAAGGCCACGGAGAAACGGAGGCAACGCGATGAGATCTGGGGCGACGGCGACTTGAGGCGCAGCTTGTGGCGAGGTGTAATGGTACGGCAAAGACTGCGTGTGAAGCAACAGAGCCATAAGCGATAGCAATGCTGCTGCGGTAGCGAGGCAGCGTGGAGGCGCAGAAGCAAGCACGACAACGATCCGCCGCAGAGGAGGTGACTAGTTGAGGCCGTGTTGGGGGATGGCGCGCCGGCAATGGAGGTGAGGACGAGCGCGTACAACGTCCCCTTCTTTCTTTCTCTTTTTTTTCTGCTTTGGTCGACGAACAGATGACCTCCTGTGTCACAATAGGTAGCACCGTAATATTACTTAACACCCCGTAGCAGATCGTCTGGGACTCTGAATAGGTCTCGAACTTCCGCGTAATGAGAAGAACAGTAGGATTTGGCGATCTAGACAGATTGTATGGTGGCACACGGAAACACCACAACCGAGAGTCGGACTCGACGGATTGCATAACGATGCGTACGGTGACGCACACAATCCCAATCTTCTCAATCTCAAATTCTGTCAATAAAATTTTCCTTCTCGCCCATGAGTTGTAGCAGATGAACTTGCTACGTAGCCCAAAGCAGCCATCGGAATTTCGGTCTCAGTCTTCGCGGGTCTCCATATAGTGCGTGCAATAACCGCTTAGCACGCAGCCCTAAAAAACCTCCGACTATTAGTTTCATATATGTGCTATTCCGATTGCTTGTCGACGATTCAAATCCTTCTGAAACCGTCTTCCTTCATCCGAAAAATTATGAACTTCTCGATCCTTGAGAAAAAAAACCCTTCAAGAACTCATCACCACCGTGCGTAGGCCCCATGGTGGGCGCCAACTGTCGTGGAATTAACACGTCAGATGTCCTTAGTGTCAGGACTTAGTCGCGAGGCCAACGCATCTATGTGGTAGCTTGAGAGGGGTTGAGCGGAATCGAGAGACGCAACACAAGACAGGGATTTAGACAGCTTCGGGCCCCGGGAAACATCATCCGGTAAAAACCCTACATGCTGTTTGAGGCTAGATCTCATTATCATCGCGAGGAGTCGCCAGAACCGGCTCTCCTCTTTGTGTCTAGCCCTAAGATTCTTTCCTCTTGCTTGTCGCTTCCCCCTCTTTAGGGAGCCCTGCCCCTCCTTATATGTGTTGAAGGGGCGGGTTACATGTGGAGTCCTATTAGGATTAGGACTAGTCTATCTCTAATACAAACCGGATACAAGTCCAAGTCTTAACTCCTTGTAAGACAAATATTCCTTATGCCTTTCCTCTTAAACCGGCCCACCATAGTATGAACGGCCTTCATGAACCGCCCGTTGGGCCACCAGTCTTGTCGCCTCGCACTCCGCTGCCGGATTACCAATGAGTCGTGAACCGCCAAATCTCAGCAGGATCTCAAATAAACCGCCAAGTCCGGCCGGGTTTATTTCCGGCCGGTTTACACCGCGGGGTATATCCCCGACAGATACCAAGTTCAAATGGACTGAGGAATGTGAGGCCAGTTTTCAGGAGTTGAAGAAACGTTTGGTTACCTCGCCAGTGTTGATTCTGCCAGATCGGAGCAAGGATTATGAGGTGTTTTGCGATGCTTCACGTCGAGGACTTGAAGCAGTGCTTATGCAGGAGGGAAGAGTTGTTTCGTATGCTTCACGACAACTGAAACATCATGAGTTGAATTATGCCACCCATGATTTGGAGTTAGCAGCCGTAGTACACGCATTGAAGACTTGGAGACATTTTCTCATCGGAAGCCATTGTGAGGTGTACACGAATCACAAGAGTTTGAAGTACATCTTCACGCAGAAGGAGTTGAATCTCAGGCAAAGGAGATGGTTGGAGCTCATTAAGGATTATGACATGAGATTGCATTATCACCCCGGAAAGGCTAACGTAGTAGCAGATGCGTTGTGCCGCAAGAGCCATGTCAACACACTCATGACCGGAGATTTACCAAAGGAGTTAGCTGTGGATCTTCGAGAGCTATGTTAGAGATAGTTCTGAGAGGCTATGTAGCAGCAATGGAGATTCAGTCTACTTTGATGGATAAGGTCAGAGAAGCTCAGAATACTGACAAGGAGATTGCCTCTATAAAGGAGAAAATGAGCAAGGGAAAAGCTAAAGGATTTTGTGAGGATGAACACGATACCTTATGGTTTGATGACCGCGTTTACGTGCCGAATGACCCGGAAATCAGGAAGTTGATTTTGCGAGAGGCCCATGATTCGCCGTATTCGATTCACCCAGGAAATACCAAGATGTATTTGGATTTGAAGGATACTTTCTGGTGGACCGGAATGAAGAAGGATATTGCGGAGTATGTAGCAGTTTGTGATGTATGTCGAGAGTGAAGGCAAAGCATCGAAGCCGGCAGGATTATTACAGCCATTGCCAATACCGAATGGAAGTGGGATAAGTTAGGCATGGATTTTATCACGGATTGCCCAGGACTCGTTCAAAGCTATGACGCGATTTGGGTTGTAGTCGATCGCTTGATTTAAGGCAGCTCATTTCATCCCTGTGAAGACCACTTACAGCAGTGCTAAGTTAGCAAAGATATACATGACCAGGATCGTATGTCTGCATGGAGTTCCAAGGAGCATTGTATCAGATAGAGGAACCCAATTTACCTCAAAGTTCTGGAATCAGTTGCATGAAACTTTGGGAACCAGACTAGAGTTCAGTACAGCTTTTCATCCGCAGACTGATGGACAGACCGAGAGAGTCAATCAGATTCTGGAGGATATGCTGAGAGCTTGTGCACTAGATTATGGATCTAGTTGGGATGACAACTTGCCATATGCGGAGTTCTCTTACAACAACAGTTATCAATCTAGTTTGAAGATGGCCCCTTTTGAAGCCTTGTACGGAAGGAGGTGCAGAACACCATTGTCGTGGGATGAAGTTGGAGACCGCCAGTTGTTTGGACCAGATTTGATTAAGGAGTCTGAACAGAAGGTGAAGTTGATTCGCGATAGGCTCAAGGTAGCCCAGTCTAGGCAGAAGAGCTATGCAGATTCAAAACGCAAGGAGACAGCTTACGAAGTCGGAGATAGAGTCTATCTTTGAGTATCTCCACTTCGAGGAGTTAAGCGCTTTGGAGTTAAGGGGAAATTAGCACCACATTTTGTGGGACCATACAAAGTTTTGGAGCGTATGGGAGAAGTTGCTTACAAGTTGGAATTGCCCGAAGGATTGTCAGGAGTTCACGACGTGTTCCACGTTTCCCAGTTGAAGAAGTGCCACGCAGAGATGGCTGATATAATTACCGAGGGATACAAAGGTTACCGAAGCAATTCAGTTGGATAATGATTTGACCTATGAGGAGAAACCAACAAAATTCTCGAGTATGCCAGCCGAGTCACCCAAGCAAGGTTATCAAGTTTTGCAAAGTTCAATTGGAGCCACCACACCGAGGATGAAGCCACCTAGGAGTGATAGGAAGATCTCGCTTAAGGACCACCTCACCTATTTTCTAGCCAACCCGAATCTCGAGTGAGATTCATCTTAAGGGGGGTAGGTTTGTAACATCCCAAATTTTCAATTTGGAATGTTATACATAGATCATCATTTGCATATCATGTTTTATTGCATTTTGGCTTGATCCTAGAAATTTCAAGCAACATAAGGACCCACGGAGAGAGTTGGAGATTTCGTTATTTTCATATTTGAGATCTCTCAAATTTTGAAAATAGGATCATTTGATTTTATTTATTTTATCTTCAATTATTTCAATAATAAAAATATGAGAGAGGGAATAAAATGACTTTCCCAAAATAAAGAAATATTGTAGGTTTAATAAAAAAATCAAATAAGATTTTTTATTTGGAGTTTATCGCTATTTTATTTGAATTTAGGAAAAATGCGCATTTTTCGAAATTGCATTTAGGCCCCAAATAAATGTTCATCTTGTCCGGCTTGATTTTAGAAGCCGGGGAAATTTTATTTCGGGATTTTTGGAGTCCGTTTAGTATTTCTTTTATTTGTTTTTCTGCGCGAAATTATTTAAAAAAACGAAACCGACTTTGGGCCGTGTTCGGCTAGGACTCTGCCTGGCCTAGCCCTTTATATAGCGCCCCCCGAGCCCACCAGCCCACCCGCGCACAAACCCTAGCCCCGCCGCAGCCGCCGCCGCCCGTGCCACACGCCGCCGCCACCCCGGACGCCGCCGCCCCGCCACCCTCGCCGGAGTAAGCCACCGCCTCGCCGCCGGCGGTTTTCCTCGAGAAAACCGTTCGGTTTTCCGACGGTTTTTCGTTCGGTTTTTTTAAACCCTAAATCTGTTTTTCGGTTTAGTTTATTTAGCGAGCGTTCGCTCGTTCGTTCGTTTTAACGAATGGATTTCGTCGTTTAGTTTCAGTTAACGAACGTTCGTTTGTTAGCCTGTTCTTCCGTTTTTCTTTTTCTCGGATTTTCCGTGATTATTTTCGATCGTGATTTCTGATCCGATTTTCGATCTAGTATAACTTTTCGCTCATTTACCGGAATTTGGCGATTCAAGCGCCTAAAGTTTCGTCTCGAAACTCTCTTTCCGATTAACCAACTCAAACAAGTTTTTGCCTCTGTAAAATTTGACTAAGGTCCAGATTAGTAAATGAAGCTTGTTTCTTTCGCCGTTTGACTTTGGTTGCTTCGTTCGATTTGATTCTTTTTGCAAACCGGAGTTCTTAAGTTGAACTTTCTGGTTAGATCTTTTATTTGAGTTTTACCTGTGCATTAGATGAGTACTTATTGTGTGCTTGTTTGTTTGCGATAGAGTACCCGGAGTGCGCCGCTTGTTACTTTGAATCTCTAGGTTTCGCGGATCATCAGCAAGGCAAGTAACACTTTGATCATACCTCTATACTACCCAGTTTTTATGCATTAGATCAATCCTCAAACATTGCATGATTAGGATCTAATTAAATTGTGGGTTTTGGGAAAGTAGATGAGGTAGTACCTATTACCTGTTTTATTATCAAACCCTTGGGAGTTACTTCTACGTTTTCTTATATTGCCATGCTATGCTAGCAGACGTGGATTGGTTGAGTGTATCCATGACAGATGTGAGATTGTTAATTTAATGGTTTACTTAAGGTGGCAACTTAAATACACATCTGGGTGGATTGAGGTACCTGGGTATTCCAGGATTGCCTGTTTTCTTTATGGACAGCCACCCAGGCTCAAAGGGATCATGAGATTATTCATGCTAGAAACTTCTGTGTGCAGCCACAAGCTACTATGGGCTCTAGCATAGTTGACTAAGTCGTGCGAACTCTTACAGTGGTGGACTAGCAGATGTAGGGGATGTAGGTTGGTACTTTCTACCCGATTGTAAGGTGCTAGCGCTTCTGAAAGACTATGTCTCGGTCATCCGTTTCTCAAACACCGTGTAGTGCGAGAATCCCAACAGAGGAGATCGAGTCTTGTGGGGAAAAGTGTACAAACCTCTGCAGAGTGTAACAAACTAATCATGATTAGCCGTGTCTGCGGTTATGGACATATTGAGTATCTAGTACTTGGATTATCATGTGAATCTCATCATGTTACTTTAATTAATATTGTTGGGTTTAATGATGATATTTTTAATTGGGATTGAGAATGTTGTCAACCATTCTCAATGTTTAACAACCACCATGATAGTTAAATAAAATTTATTCCTTTGCAGTAGGGAAAAATTGGCTTTACGCAAAACTGTAACCATAGAGCTTTCCACCAGCCATATATGCATATAGTATAGCATTACTCTTTTATATTACTCTCTATGTGTTACATTGCCAGCATATTCCATGTGCTGACCCGTTTTCGGGCTGCAACGTTCATGTTGCTAACTTTTCAGACGACGAGTAAGGTGCCTTAGGTCGTGGTTCTATATTCAGTGATGCCGTTGGAGTTGATGGACTCGCTTATCTTCCAATCCTTCCGCTTTTATCGTTATTAGATGGCCTTAAGACATATTTATTGTAATAAGTTCTCTTTTGAGACATTCGATGTAATAAGTGTGTGATTGCTACTCTGTTATAAATCCTTCGAGTACTGTGCGTGTCAGCATTACTGATCCAGGGATGACACTGATGCACAGAGATCAGACTGTTTGAGGTCTGGTCGCTACATGGGCACCAAAGAAATTCAGGAAACCGCGAAAGAAGGGATGCGGGGGAAGCGAAAAGCCACGGTCGACATGGGTGGCGAGCAGGACACACTCACACGGCCGCGGCTGTGGCTCTGTTTCTCCCCTCGGCAGGCACGCGGACTTATGGACGATCTGCCCTAGCTCAGCCATATCGTCCAAGTCCTCTTGCCGAAGTGAAGATCGGATCCAGTCTCCCTGGATCCAACCCGACGGCAACCCCGAGCGCGACGAAGACCCTCGATTCATTTTCTTGATCTTCGCCGCCCCCTTCGCCTTCTTCGCATGCTCTAGCACCGCCGTTTTGTCCTTCCCCATGGCGGCGGAGCGACGGTGTCGAGAGTGGCTGGTCTGGGCAAAGCGGAGTTGCGAGAGGAAGAAGAAGGGGAATGGGCACGCGACACCGGTAAACGCTTCGGCCTCGCCGCTTTTAAAGGCCTACTTCCGAGTGGCTGACGCGTGGGCCCGAGCGATCCTGTCAAATCCCCCCAACAGTCACGCACGGGATACGTGGCGAAAAAGGTGGCGCAGAAATCAAAAAGTCCTATTTATCTACTCCACTTACCGCGGGGCGCTCCGCTTGGCGCGCTTCCACCAAAAATTTGAATCCCGTGAAATCCGGGATCCTTCGCAACCGATCACGCCAAAGATTTCATGTCAGAGATATCATTCGACAGATGTAGTGGTATAAACCAGTCGGCAATTTCTGAATCGATCAAAGCGGTAAACGAACACGAAGTTCTAACAATGGCCTCCACTTGGAGATAAAGACAAGACAATCAAGAGTAAAAGCAAGGTCAACTCCATCCTTCTTTTTCACTCAAACCTCGATCCATTCGGGGGCTAATGATGTGGACACAAACCTAGGGTAGGGTAATAGGCCTGACCTATACGTCCTACCTAAGATCCTTGTCCTAAGAACAAAGAAGTTCAAGAATCAGAAGAAGGGATCCAGCAAAGGCGTCGAGTGAAGTCCACTCGTCCTACCATCCACTCGGAGATCCCACTTTATCCAGGCCACTCGACCATCAAACCACTCGACAATAAGAAGACCTAAAGCCGCTCCGCGCAGCAACGGGCGGGCATTTACTCAGATATTTAATGCTCATCTGTAGCACTTCAATACATGCGTTACATGTAACGCCACCTCTTTATGTACATTGAATCCTATGTAACGGAGGGGAGCTGGGGTCCTGGCGCACTCTATATAAGCCACCCCCTCCTCTGGGACAGGGGTTCGCACGCCCTGTAACTCACACGCTTATAATCCAGTCGACCGCCTCCGGGCTCCGAGACGTAGGGATATTACTTCCTCCGAGAAGGGCCTGAACTCGTAAAACTTGCGTGTACAACTCCTCATAGTTAAGATCTTGCCTCTACATTCCTACCCCCCCTATTCTATTGTCAGACTCAGAACCACGACACCTGGGCTCCCTGGCACTCCTAGGTGGGTTGTGCACATCTCATGGGACCCCTCTGGTGGTTATTTGCTCAATTATTTGTCACGCCCAAGATGCGACCCTATCCTAAAGGAACTCGAAGGTCCCACCAAGGATAGAAGCGCATCTTGAAGACGTTGTTGCAAGGTGTATACAATTACATCAACATTACATAATAGATGGGGATACATACAAGGCACACAAATGCCGCAAGAATACATCAATATACATGAGAACAACATCCGACTACGGATGAAACATAAACAGAAACTCAAACGACATCCACCCTGCTAGCCCAGGCTGCCGACCCGGAACCTATCCCCTGATCGAAGAGGCAGAAGAAGAAGAACTCCAAAACAAGTAAACATCGCTCTCGCGTCATGATCATCGCAAAACATGTACCTGCAACTGGTGTTGTAGTAATCTATGAGCCACGAGGACTCAGCAATCCCATCACAATGGGTATCAAGACTAGCCAAGCTTAATGGGTAAGGGAGGGGTAAACTGGCCAGGTTGCAGCAGCGACTAAGCAAGTATGGTGGCTAACTTACGAATACAAGAGCGAGATGAGAGGCTGAGCAAACGGTCGCCAACTAGTAATGATCAAGAAGTGATCCTGAACTCCTACTTATGTCAAACATAACCCAAAAACCGTGTTCTCCTCTCGAACAACCCCGAAAAGAGACAGTCACAGTTACGCACGAAGTTGGTGTATTTTAGAAGAGTTTACTTCAAGTTTACTACAACCGGATATTAACAAATTCCCATCTGCCACATAACCGCGGGCACGGCTCTCGAAAGTTTATACCCTGCAGGGGTGTCCCAACTTAGCCCATGATAAGCTCTCACGATCAACGAAGGATATTCCTTCTCCCGGGAAGACCCAATCAGTCTCGGAATCCCGTTTACAAGACATTTTGACAATGGTAAAACAAGACCAGCAAGACCGCCCGATGTGCCGACAATCCCGATGGGAGCTGCACATATCTCGTGCTTAGGGCAACACCGGATGAGACAGGCTACGAGTAAAACCATACCTCGAGTTTCCCCAGGGTGGCCCCGCAGGCGGCTCGGTTCGGACCAACACTTAGAGAAGCACTCGCCCGGGGGGGCTAAATAAAGATGACCCTCGGGTTGGCCGACCCAAGGGAAGGGGTAATAGGTTGTTAGGAAAAAGTAAAACCAAGGTTGGGCCTTGCTGGAGGAGTTTTATTCAAAGCGAACAGTCAAGGGGTTGCCATAACACCCAACCGCGTTAGGGACGCAAAATCCGGGAACATAATCCGGATATGACGGAAACTAGGGCGGCAAGAGTGGAACAAAACACCAGGCATAAGGCCGAGCCTTCCACCCTTTACCAAGTACATAGATGCATTAATAATATAAGAGATATTGTGATATCCCAACATAAACATAATCCAACATGGAGCAATCTTCATCTTCACCTGCAACTAACAACGCTATAAGAGGGGCTGAGCAAAAGCGGTGACATAGGCAAACAACGGTTTGCTAGGAAGGGTGACAAAGGTTAGAGGTTCATGGAAATTTGGGAGGCTTGATAATCAAGTGGTAGGTAACGCGGCATAGCTATAGAACGAAGCAACTAGCATAGCAATGATAGTAATGAGATCCAAGGTGACGGTCATCTTGCCTGAAATCCCGCTAGGAAGAAGAACGATTCCATGAAGAAGATGAAGCCACGAGGGCCGAACCAAGCGTGAGCGAGCGAATCCTCACGATCGCAACGAAACGGGAACTATCGAGAAGAAGCACACAACATGGTAAACACACAACACATAAACAAGGCATGATGCTCAACCAAGTATGATGCATGACAAGGCTACATGAGGCTACGCATGGCAAGATATGATGCATACAACAACAACACATCAAATCAAGTTTAAATGAGGCCGGAAGCAACATATAACAATTCCGGTAAGTCCTCATATGCAAATTTCGAAATTGGTCCAGATCTGAATAAACCTTATGTTCAAGTTGATAAACAGCAAGTTAAGATGCACCAATATGATCTACACGAAATTCTAGTCAAGTTACATATAAAGTTCATTTAATTCGGAGCTGCGGCCTAGAAGATATGAGCGAAACAAGTTAAGCATGGCATTGGTGCAAAATGCATTCAAACATCAAGCACACACGTGAAAACATGGATGTAACAAGGTAACATGAAACTACATGAAAAACTAAGCAAGTTTCATATAGAGCACACTCAAAACGGAGCAACGGTTCAACACATACACATGAAACAAGCTTAAAGGGCATGTTGTCCAAAACAGCAACTAGGCAATTTGCAAGTAGCAAAACAACATACTACAGCACATCAACATGAAAACAGAAGGCATGGACATGATGTACAGGTAAAGCATAACAAAACATGAACACGGAGCTATCTCCAGAATTCACTAGAACATGCTCAAAAGGACATGGCAAGATTGCAAATAATAACAGTTCACAAACAGTGGAAAACACTGGACATGACAGAAATAACATCAGGTTGCAATGTTTAGAGCTATCAAACAACATGCTACAGGAACTTATTGTGTCAACCAAAGGCATGGCATGAATCTACTAATTGCATAAAACAAAATTAACTTACTGATCACAAGCCAAAAGGGCACAGAAGATATGATGGCACCCATTTAAACATAGCAAGTTCATAAATAGATTTAGACTTGGCAGCAAAAACTGATCATGGCATAAACAGAATTATGAAGGCATCTTAGCGAGCTCAAATCACTCATCACAAAGCATTGCATGACAAGACAAGCATACCTACAGCAACATGACATGTTCATGAAGATAACCATGGCAAGAAAAAGTTCATAGCATGCATGGATCACTAGTAACCACCATGGCAAAATTGATTAACATGTAAACAATCTGCCAGGAACATTTTATGCAAAAGTAGAGCAAGATTAAGACATGCTAGAGCACACCATAAATACAAACATGGGCACGGATGGATAGAGCATAACATGCGTAACAAAACACCCTTAGTGAACATCTCAAAATTATGCATAGAACTCATGCTATAAACAGGTTTACATAGCATCACAATATATCAGTTTCAGACGGGAGAAATGACCAAGTCACAGAAATCAGCAACATCACGGAGGCTACTTTGAAAGCTTGTAACAATCAACACATGGCATATCATGAAGAGTGGATTGCACCACAGCAAATATGGAATATTGTATCTCATAACACATGTAGACTTCATGCTCAAAAGAAAATTATACAAAAATATACAAAAATGACAAATGAGCAAGTTGTGTTAAACTACAACACACAATATCACATAGCACTCTTGCAATGATGATTTGGGCATCCAGATGGATTCGAAAAAACATGACACGATGGAACGAAATTAAGAACATCATGAGGTGAACATTTACATATCAAGATCATAACATTCGGACACACATGTACAAAGTAACGACCACTCAAACATGCTAACATAATGCAGATTTTAGGGACTTAGCCAAAATCGCAGACAACAAAAGTGAGCGCAAGATACTACCCTACGCCCAGGGCATCGGATAGAGCAACGGGGCATGGCTAGGGGATTCTCACCTAGCGGGCCGAGGTCCAGGGCAGGGAGAGGGCCGGCGCCACTGTGGGTTAGTTGCGCGTGTGCCCGCACGCAGGGACGACGACGGAGGCCGCGACGGTGAGGAAGTTCGGCGGGCACGGCGCGAGGGATTCCGGCGACGGGCGCAGCGGAGCTCGATGGGAACGAATAGATCCGGGCATGGGGTCCGGATCCAGCGAAAATAGAGGCGAGGAGGCGGCGGCGCCTGGCTAACTCCGGCGACGGGCTGGCGACCTGTGCGAGAGAGAGAGACGAGTCGAGAGAGAGGAGGAAGCCGGACGGCGGCCAGCAGCTCACAGCGGCGGGATCAGCAGGCCTTCCGTGATCTCGGGCTCGCGGGACCACGGGTCTGGCGGCGGCGGCAGCGAGATCGGGATCGCCCCGATCCGGTCGAACAAGCGGCGAAGCGGCGGGAGCCGAGGCGCTCCGGCATCGCGAGCTTCGGCCGGTGGCGGCAGGCTGGGCGAGCTGCGCCCGGGCTGGCGAACTGTGGAGGAGGAAACAGAGACGAAGGCAACGTGGCGCGCCCGAGTGGCCTGGGCGGGGCGATGTCGGCCGGGGAGAGGTGGAGGGCGACGGGTGCGGCGGCGCAGGGCGGCGGCTGGCCGTTGGGGTGGCGCCAAGTGGCGAGGAAGGTGTGGCTGGGCATGGAAATGGAGGTGGGAGCCAGCTAGAGGTAGGTGGAGGGCTAGGGATGCCCAAAATGACAAGGGGAGGGGGTTTAAATAGGCAGGGTTCTAGGTTAGGGTTTCTGAGGCCGTCTCGGAGCCGTTTGATCCCGATCGGGCGGCTCCGGACGCGAGGATGGCTTGGTTGGGCCTAGTGGGCTGTGAGAGAGAGGCTTGGGCTGAGAGAAGAGAGGAGAAAAGAAGCCCGGAAGCAGTTTCCGGAAAACCGAAAATTTCTGACGAAAATACGAGCAATGGTGCCGCTACGGATGACGGTTGGGCTATCAAACGAGCTCTGAATGCGACGAAACTTGACAGGCGCTCTGTCTACACTATAATAAGACAGCACACCAAGTTTCGACCCATTCCGAGAACATTTTTCGACCACTCACGAAACGAGGCCTGAGAGGGGCAACGGGCACGTGTGGGAGTGTCGGATCGCGAAATGGGCAACGGGGAAAAAGACCAGATGCAAGTTTTGAAAACATGAGGATGCAATGCAGAAGATGACATGGCAAAATGCAACACAGAAGCAAAAGACATGGCAACGCCGGCGAATAACTGGAAGACACCTGGCGCATCGGTTTCGGGGCGTTACTTTATTCTTCATATATTCCAAAACAACTCTCCGTAAATTTTTAGCTCATTTGGAGATGTGTAGAATAGGTAACTCTGACGTAGCTTTTTCAGGTCTAGAATTCCAGCTGTCGGCATTCTCCCTCTTTGTGCAAACCTTGCATATTATGAGAGAAAAGGCATTAGAATTACACCCTGAAGCATTAGTATGCATTAAAAAATTATAAATAACAGTAGGAAAACATGATGCAAAATGGATTTAAATCATATATGGGTAATTAGTTTTGTGCCCCTAGTTGTGTCCTACTCGTCTGTTTTACCCCTAGTTTCAGAAACTCACATGTTCTGTCCAGGTCACTTTCCAGTTCTTTTGTTTCTCCCTTCCGTCACGGTTCCGCTTGATCAGCGCCGTTTGACCATCTAAGGCGCTCCGTTTTGAACACCGCTTGCCCCCCGCTAGGATAGAACCCACTCGGGCCCATCTCACTTTCATCCCCACTCTGTCTCATTCCCCACTCTCTCACGAACCCTATCTCGGCGGTGGCGACGACGATGCCCGAATATGTTCCTAGCGGATCAAGCGGGATGTCGACGCAGTGACTGAGCCCCTAGCATATCTACTCGTGCTAGCAATGGGGGATGATGTGGATGGCAGCGGTGGCATCGACGGCGCCTGCACCCACAATGGTAGGGCGTGCGCGGACAACATCAGGGTAAGTTCCCCCATCCCCTCCAGACCTGATGGTTCTAAAGCATCTGGAAAACTTAGGACTAATACAAGGGAAACAAGTAGCAGCTGCAAGCGACCTACAACTCCTAATGCAAATGTTCAGTCTGAGCATTCTTGCAGTAAAACCCAAGCTAAACCTAGCATACCTATTGATCCTATTGTGGAGGAAGCAGAGCCTGATGCAGAACCTTTGTCTGATGAAGAGGATGAGAAACTTTACCGAGGATATACTCATCACAACATTGAGGAAGATCAAGCAGATGAATCGTTCATTCCTGCTGAATTTTCAGATACTGATGAAGATGAGAAGCTAGAGGAGTAGGACAATTGCAGTTTTTGGAAATAAAGATGAGGACAGTCCTGTAATGATGTATGATAGAGATAATCCCTCTATTGAGGAAGGTGTAGTTTTTCCTTCTACAGTTGAGTGCAGAAATGCAGTTGCCACTTTCTCAATTAAGAGTGAAACAGAGTACATGACTTTGAAAAGTGACCCAACAAGGTTTACTAAATGTGCCTGTGACAGATGTAAGTGGAGGCTACATGCCTCTTTAATGAGGAGAAGCACATTATTTCAGGTACTTATGCATCTTCTTCTTTCTATAAAATTGTAAAACAATTCTATTGCATTTACTAACTTTTGGTTCTTTTTTTTCAGATTAAGGTCAACCCTTACCCTCACAACTATCCAAGTGTTAATAGATCTCAGATATTGAGGGCATTATAGAGAAGATGGATAGCAGATGCTTCTGTGACTTGGATTAGAAATAATCCAGGCATAGGTCCAAAGCAAATACAGTAGAGGTTGGCTGAGAAGTATGGAATTGAGGTGCCATATAGTAGGTGTTATTTTGGTAAAGAGCTGGCAGTAGACAAGATGTTTGGGAGGTACAGTGAGAGTTTCAGTCTTCTTTATTCATTCAAAGCTGAAGTTGACAGAACATCACCAGGCAGTGTAATTGAAATTGACAAGCACACTGTGGAGTACATAGTGAGAGGAAATAAAATGCACAAGGAGTTCTTAAGAAGAGTTTGTGTGTGTTTCAAGGCATGTCAGAGAGGTTTCTTAGAGGGGTGCAGGCCTTAGCTTGTTGTGGATGCAACTACACTGAATGGTAGGTATAGGGGCTAGCTTGTTTTTTCTTGTGCCCTTGATGCTCACAACTGGTTATTCCCTGTTTCCTATGGTGTCATAGAAGCAGACTCAATTGAGAGCTGGACTTGGTTTTTCCAACAACTGAAGAAACTCATATGACATCCTGGTGGTTTAGTCATACATACTGATGCTTGCAAAGGATTGGAGACAGTTGTTAATGATGTCTTTGCTGGAGTAGAGCACAGGGAGTCAATGAGACATTTGGCTTAGAACTTCAGCAAGAAGTTCAAAGGCAAGTTCTATGATGAGAATTTGTGGCCATGCTCACTTACATACAGCATTAAGAAGCACAACTATCATCTAAATCAGTTGCACAGCAGGCCCAAAGTCAAAGAATATTTAGAGGAGCAGCACACAAAAATTTGGGCTAGAGCACTCTTCAGTGAAACTTGCAAGCTAGACTATGTGAACAACAACCTTGCTGAAGCTTTCAACTCAAGGATCAAGAAATACAAGGGGCTTCACATAGTAGACTTGTGTGACAAGATCAGACAGTATATTATGCTGAAATCTGATATAAGGAATAGGATTGCCATTGACCATTTTGAAGGCCATTTGATTGTTCCTTCTGTAATGAAGGCCTTAATGGAAAAAACAAAAGGTTTAGAGATGACTTCGATTAGGAGAAGCCCAACAGAGGCTAAAGTTACTCTACTGACAGAGAAAAAAGAGAATGGAGGTACCCAATTGACTTACGAAAGTGGACTTGTAGTTGCAGACAATGGCAAGTAACCGGTAAGCCATGTATCCATGCTCTCTTCTTTATAACTACTCTAAGAGGTGAGGGTAGTGTAATAGATCAGTATGTGCACAACTTTTACTCTGTTGAGAAATTCAGAGCTACATATGCTGACAACCTTCCAACTTTGGAAGGGAAAGACCAGTTGGAAATTGTGAATCCAAGATTTAAACTCTGTGCTCCAGTTCAAAACAGAGCACCAGGCAGGCCTAGGAAAACTAGGATACGGTCTAGCAGTGAAGGAAAGGGACTTAGTCCCAGGAAGAAAAAGTGTGGCGGGTGTGGAAGACTAGGCCACCATGCCAACAAGTGCAAAAATTATGTTGATGCAGCCTTTGGTGAAGATGTACATTGGGGAGCAGAGAACGCAGAACAGCTAGTAGAGCAAGAGGAAGCAGTGGAAGTAGATGATGGAACAGATGGAGATGAAGTAGATCCACCAGTAGATCCACTACAAGAGCTATCTAGAGAGCCAACACCAGCATCTACACAAGCTAGTGTAGTCAGGTACATATATATGTTTGTTTATGTTTGTTTTCATGCACCAAATATGAAATATAATATGTTTGCACTTGTGATAGCCCCGGGAAGAATTACAAGAGGGCAGCAATTAGATGAGCTGCTCCAGTGAAAAAGCAGACAACAACACCTCAAGTTCCTGGTGTGCTAGCCCCCAACCCTGCAAAGAACACCAGAAGCAAAACAAGGCTAGCCCCCAATCAAGTTGAGAACACCACGTGCAAGAAGCTGAAGTTTTAGTTCTTGTTGTGCCCCAATATCATTATGTGTGTCCTGCTGGACTACTAGGTGACTTGATGAACTTGTTTCAAGTTGTTGAAGTATTGTGTGGTTGAACTTGATGAAAGTAATGTGTGTTTGAGCTAGTTTAAAGTTGTTGAACTACTATGTGTTTGAACTTGATGAAAGTACTGTGTGTTTGAGCTATTTTAAAGTTATTGAACTACTGTGTGTTTGAACTTGATGAAAGTACTGTGTGTTTGAGCTAGTTTAAAGTTGTTGAACTATGATAGCCCACAAGTATAGGGGATCACAACAGTTTTTGAGGGTAGAGTATTCAACCAAAATTTATTGATTCGACACAAGGGGAGCCAAAGAATATTTGAAAGTATTAGCAGTTGAGTTGTTAATTCAACCACACCTAGAGATTAATTATATGCAGCAAAGTGATCAGTAGCAAAGTAATATGATAGTTTTGATAGTAGTAGTGGTGGCAATAGTAACGGTAACAGTGATAGCAATGATTTTCTAGCAAGTGCAATAGTAAAAGTAACAGTAGTAACTTAACAGAAACAATATAAGAGAAATTTGTAGGCATTGGAGCGTGAATTCGTTGGATGATATTCATCATATAACAGTCATAATCTAGGGCGATACGGCACCAGCTCAAGTTCATAAATATAATGTAGGCATGTATTCCGTAAATATTCATACATGCTTATGGAAAGAACTTGCATGTAGGGATGAAAATGGAGCCAAAACGGACGGAACTGAGTGCTATCATATTTGTTTTCACATTTTTTTGCAGAAGCGGAAACGAATACAGAAACTCGGAAATGAATACGAAAATAGATACTATCGGAAACGGACACGGAGCGAATACAAAACGGATACGGAAACAGAAATAGGCATTGATCGGAAATTAAAAACCCCTTGAATCATAGAGAAATACACACAAAAAACAAATTTAATGAGTTGTTAACACGGATGAAAAATAATATCTTTATGTTAGCAACTTAGCGTAGTATTATAGTAGTACCGGACAATTGTGTCATTGTGTTCTTAGATCCATTCTACTAATTGTGTCATCATGTTCTCTTTGGTGGTTGCGCTACAAAGCAGCTATAGGTCTATAGTAAAAATAGAAATTCCATATTCACGGAAACAGAAAGTTCCGTTTCCATGCATGTTTCGCCAGAAAACACCGTTCCGTTTTTGTTTCTGTTTTCGCGTAAAAAAAATTCATTTCCACTTCTGTTTTGCAAATTTCCGTTTCCGTTTTCATATTTCCTCTCCATTTCCATTTTTCCTCCAGAAAAATGGAAAGTTTCCACTCCATTTTCATCCCTACTTGCATGACATCTTTTGTCCTACCCTCCCGTAGCAGCGGGGTCCTATTGGAAACTAAGGGAAATTAACGCCTCTTTTTAATAGAGAACCGGAACAAAGCATTGACACATAGTGAATACGTGAACTCCTCAAACTACGGTCATCACCGAGAAGTGTCTCGATTTTTGTCACTCCGGGGTTGCCGGATCATAACACATAGTAGGTGACTATAATTTGCAAGATCGGATCTAGAACATAGACATAATGGTGATAACATAAATGGTTCAGATCTGAAGTCATGGCAGCCCGGCCCAAAGTGACAAGCATTAAGCATGGCAAAGTCATAGCAACATCAATATCAGAACATAATGGATACTAGGGATCAAGCCTAACAAAACTAACTCGATTACATGATGAATCGCATCCAACTCCTCACCAACCAGCGAGCCTACGAAGGAATTACTCACTCCCGGTGGGGAGCATCATGGAATTGGCGTGATGACGAAGATCGAAGATCCCCCTCTCTGGAGCCCTAAACGGACTCCAGATCTGGCCTCCCGATGAAGAACAGGAGGTGGCGGCGGCTCCGTCTTGTGAAATGCGATAATTATTCCTCCCTGGTTTTTTCTCTGAAAATGTGATTTTATAGTGACAGGATTGAGGTCTGCGGGACCACCAGGTGGGGACAACCCACCTGGGCGCGCCTGGAGGGGGGCACGTCCTGGTGGGTTGTGCCCACCCAGGTACTACTACAATACTCGCAAAGTTTTGTTCCAATCCGAGAACTTTTATTTCTGCACAAAAACAACACCATGGTAGTTCTGCTGAAAATAGCGTGAGTCCGGGTTAGTGTCATTCAAATCATGCAAATTAGAGTCCAAAACAAGAGGAAAAGCGTTAGGAAAAGTAGATACGACGGAGGCGTATCAACTCCCCCAATCTTAAACCTTTGCTTGTCCTCAAGCAATTTAGTTGGCAAACTGAAAGTGAAAAAGAAAAACTTTTACAAACTCATTTGCTCTTGTTTACATAAATAAGCTTAAGTAGCACCCAGGTTTTCAGCAAAGATTATAACTAACCATGTCGATAATAACTCTTAAAAATTATATTAACTCATATCAATGGCATAATCAACTAGCGAGCAATAACAAGATATCTCAAACAACAAAACTTTTCAAAACAACCATGATATAATATGGCAATAGTGGTATCTCGCTAGCCCTTTCTGAGACCACAAAACATTAATGCAGAGCACCTCCAAAGTTCAAGCAACGACTAAACATTGTAATTCATGGTAGAGAAGATCCAGTCATGATGCACATGCACCCACCATTAGCTAAACACAATGCATGAGGATGACAATAGTGCTCTCAGGTTCTGGCGCTTATTTGAGAAGGTGATGACACAACATAAAAGTAAATAGATAGTCCCTTCACAGAGGGAAGCAGTGATTTGTAGCGGTGCCAGAGCTCAAGTTTTAAAAACAGAGGTAAATGAAATTTAGAGAAATGCACCCTTCTTGTTTATTTCGCGACCATTAGTTATCGGTATCTTCCATGCTAAACACATTAGTGGTAGTTCCCAAGCGCTAAAATTAAATGTTTACTCCCCCTCCACCAACAATCACACTCCACAGCTGGTCCGAAACAACTGGTACCGTCCATACCAACAATAGTCCTGGGGAGTTTTGTTTAATTATTTGCAATTTGAGTTCGGGACTGGGAATCCCTATTACCACCCCTCTCGTGCAAGGACGAGTGAATAAACACTCATCATGAGAATAACCCGCTCAGCATGGAAGATACTAACTATCTCCTGTAGCTCTACGAACAATCCAGACACACAAAAAAGGATATTAATTTGAAGTTTTTAGAGGTGGCACATGCAAATTTACTTAGGACGGCAGAGTAATACCGCATATAGGCAAGTATGGTGGACTCATCTGGAATAACTTGCATTTTAGGATTTTGATACACAAGTAGTAATTCCACTTAGTACACGCGAAGGCTAGCAATTAGGTTGAGAAGCGGCCAGCTAGAGAGCGAAAACGGTCATGAACATGCATTATGCATATGTAACATTGGATACTAGCATGAGTAGGATATGAACACCATGAACATAAATATCATAGAGGATGTGTTGGTTTTGATTCAACTACATGCATTAACATGTGCCAAGTCAAGCCACTCGAACATTCAGAGGAGGATACGATGGATACGATATCATCATACTACATCACAATCATTTTAACGCAATGTTGACATCCAAGATAAATCATTATCCACTCCTAGCTACTTAAGCATGGCATGAGAAACTATAATCTCTAATTGTCATTGCAAACATGTTTGAACATAATAGGCTGAATCATGGATACTAGGTTAAACATATTTACGAAAACAGAACAAGTTGAGTTCATACCAGTTTCTCCCTGCCATAGTCAGTTCTTCAAATATCGTCATTATTGCCTTTCACTTGCACGACCGAACAATTTGAAAATAATAATAGTGCAAGAGTGTCGTGGACTAAGCTGGAATCTGCAAACATTTTATTCAAGAAGAAGAAGGCAAAGTAATATGGGCTCTTTGTTAGATCAACAATAATGCATATGAGAGCCACTCAACATTTTTATCGTGGTCTTCTCCTCGGTATGACTCAGTAAAATGGAAGAGAAATTCAGAGAAACACGCTGAAACCGCTGCGTTATGTGCTCGGGCCTCGCTCTCAAGAACATAATATCTTCCCTTGCTGTTAACATCAAAGAGAGCATGCGTAGGCAAAAAGGTGTCCACAACGGACCTTTTATTAAACAACAGGTTATAAGTAAAATTATGGATTTCACCACTAAGGATCTTATGACGTTTCATGGCATGGAAGTCCAAGTACTGAGTGGGTAGGATGGGGTCATAAGGCGAAGGTGGAACACCCCAATAGTGGTAGATGAGGACATGACGGCGCACGCACAACTGGGCGACGGCAACCTTCTGATCTATGCCGGGACAACCGGCAGTGTACTGGAGGTCGATGCCGACCACCTTGTACTTGTCTCCAGCAAGCAACTGCTCAACGCTGTTGATGTAGTCGTCCACCACGGCCAAGTCGATGGTGTACACCACTTAGAGATACGTCTCGCTCGCGTGGGTCTCCACTCTATGCTCGCAGAACTCCATTGGAGCACCGTCGGGCATCCCCTCTCTATGTGTCATCGTGGTTGTGCTTGTTGTGTTATGGGGCGCGATCGAAAGGTTGAAGAGACTAAGGTTATAATGGCCGCGGGAATTAAAGGGGAAGCCGGACGGCCAGGAATATCGGCAGGCCCTGATGGCAATTCTAATTTGCAGCGTGTAACTCCATCATGTCGCACGTAACTGCATCGCGTGGCAACGCACGCGGCGCAACCGCATGCATATGGGGCCACCGACGTGATTGTGCGCATGCCCAACCGCTGGCAGAGCGCGCAGAGGGACGCGAGCAGAGCGCTCCGCGGTCGCCTCAAGGAAAAGTTGTCCACAAGCCGAGTGCACCGACGGACGTGAGCAGAGCGCACCAATGGACGCGACAGAGCACGCCGCGGCGCCTAACGGCGAGCAGAGCTTGCCGAGGGACGCGAGCAAAGGACGACACAGTGATACGTGGCAAATAAGACGAACTGTGCGAGCGATGTCGGAGACATCAAGCACGAATCAGAATAGAGTTGCGTGATACGTGGCAGACGGTTGATCCATCCGAGCTGTTTGTGATGGAATAAGTTGTGTGTGTTGCGGGCAAACGCTTGCTGGTGTATAACCTTAAATTTAACCAAAAAAGTGTTAATGCATGTTACAAAAATTGTATAGCTGGAAACTATGTTCAAATACGACTCCAACGATATAATCTATGGTGACATGCATTCGTATTTTATTAGTTAAATCCTACTTATAAATCAAGATGGGGGTATAGTAGGTAATTAAATCGCAAACATTTTTTTATTAACTCTATGTGTACGTGTCCTCTCGTCCTCCTCTCAAGACGTCTTGTCACCCGCTGCCCTTGACGTCTTACAACGCATAAGCTTGCTTGCTGGCAGAAGCGTTCTTTTGGCCAAACGGCGGCGCCAATGAATCGTCAGTGAGCCCATTCCCATGCAGCCTCGTAGGTTCCCGCCCGACTCGGAGAAATCCCCCAAAATCCCAATGCTTACCGGCCTGCTATAAAAACCATCATGGCTGGCGAGACCTGCGTCGCATTTTCCCCTCCCTCCCTGTAGCTTATCTCATCTTCTTCTCCCATAATCACCAATGGCACCTGTCGTGGACTTGTCACGGCAGATGTCCTCATGAAAGGACTTAGTCGTAGGGCCATCGTACGGGTTTACCTAGAGAGGTTAAAGCGGACACAAGACACGGGAATTATCTTTGGTTCGGCCCCTTCAATGAAGGTAAAAACCTCACGTCCGGTTGTGATGTGATTGATATGGTTTCGCGACTAGGGAGCAATAGCTTTGCCTTAGCCTCGAAATCTCTGTCCCTAACTCGCCACGGGTCGTCCCCTTATATACACGGATTGGCCCGGTCGGTTTCTGAGAGTCCCAATCCGGCTCATACAAGAGTCCGCTTGATCTCTCCTTTCCTGTCTTACAACACAAGCTACACCGCTAAGGCGGTTTACATACATGGACCTTAATTCGCCTCTGGGCTCCAGGCGTCGACATGGGCCTGGATCATGAACGAGGGTAAACCGGCCCTCCCGGGGCGGTTCACACTCAGTAGTTATATCCCCAACATTAGGCCCCAGATTGACTTGAACCGGTTCATGTTAATCTTCACACCCTCAAGAAACTCTTGATCTCTTTCCTCATTTCAGAACCGCCACTGCTTGAACCGCCGTGATGTCATCTTCCGATTCGCGTGTCGAGCGCCCCGACGTCATCCTTAATAAAAGAAATCCAAACAGTAAGATTCCTCACATTTAATGCCATTCCGGAAATCGAGGCGGCCGCACCTTCCGCCGCTTTTGACTCCTCGATTTCGCGCCGTTGATTGCTCCGGTCCCTTATAAATAGACCGGTCGGGCCATTCTCTTCTTCTTCTTCCTCTCTTCTTCTTCCTCGCGACCACCGACCACGAAGCTCTTGCCGTCGCCCTCAACCTTCGACCGACGCTTCCCGGGCCGGTCTGCATCAACCTGATCTTACCAGAGTTTCAGGCCTCCGTGGTTCCCGCTCGTCGGTAAGGTTTTCTTTAAACCCTAGATCTCATCTGGAAACTCGGTTCGTCTCTCATAGCTCGTGAGCGTTCATGCCGATTCTTCATACCAGTTCCACCATGGCCGTGCGGCTCAGCCGCATACCGCTCCTCATATGCAAGCGGCTGCTTTCGCGTTTACCGAGCTCTAGGCATCTTCCCCTTTGTTCAGATCCTTCACTTTAACATGCCTGAACCTTCCTGCGCTGTAGGAGGTCTGCATAGGTCGCAGAAATTTTCCTTACCGAACCCCGGTAGATCTAGATTATTTCCTTTTGCATGGGAAACCTGTTTCTGTCTACACTTAACAACTTTTTCAGCTCTGCCTCCTCTGGCGGATTAACTCATCGATATCTAATCCGTCACTCCATTAGTCCTTAGTTAGCCGGAATTTCCGGTTCTTTGGATTGCCGGTTTAACATTATTTGTAACTCCTGACCTTTTCAATGGTGAACCGTTTTCCTTTCTTTCGCAGCCTTAATCTTCCGGAATGGCTCCTCAATTTGCTGCTTGCAACTGGGTCCGGTCCAAAATCACTGAGACGCAGCTCAACGGCTACGTCACCACCGGGCGGTTTGGCTCCAAAAGACGTCCTCCATTGGCGTGTTCCGAGGGCGAAGTTTCTCCCGAGCCGCGAGCGGGGAAGTAATTGTGTTTATGCAGCACTGACCGGGGTTCTCGCCTACCGGTTCAAAGTTTTTCCGGACATCCTTGCCGGTTTGCAACTCCATCCGCAGGATATCGGCCCAATTCTGTTTGAACATATGCAACTTTCAAGTCTTCGTGAAGTCTATCTTCAAGAAGAACCATCTGTGGAGTTGTTCCGGATTTTTTCCATTTGAACCGTCGCACAGAATTTTCTCGATGGTCCCAACACGGAGCTGGGCGGCGTTTCAATTCGTAAGAGGAAGGAAGCCGATTTTCCTCACGCCAAGCACCACAGCCATCCAAAGGATTGGAACCAAACCTGGTTCTACCGCTGGAACACTGCTTCACCAACGAAAACCCCTTGCCGGGCTACCGTCCTCACCGGCTCAAGAACCATCATCCACTTGCCTTCACGCTTAACCGCGGAACGGAAAAATTTCGCACCACAAATAATCAAGCTCCGGGCTTTAATGGCCAATGGCTTAACCAGCGTGGATCTTGTGCGTTGCTGGGTCTCTTGGGGCGTTTTGCCACTAAGCCGCCGGCCCGGATTGATGCACGAGTACACCGGCAGCCTCCAAGATCCTCAAAGGCGTCACGAGCTGCCTATAACCGAACAGGAGACCACCGAGATCGTCAAGAAGATGCTCGATGAGCCAATATCCGTCTGCAGCCTCACCGGTTGGCTCCATTTTGTGCCGCAACAAACCGCCGTGATAAGCTCTTCTTATCGCCTTTCGTGCTCGTAACACTGTTGACATATGCTAATGCTTGCTGCTTCCCGTGCTGAAAGCTCCTTCGAAACGCACTGCATCGTCCGGGCGCCAAGTGCAAAGTCCAAGGCCACTTAGATAGCTTGAAAGAAAAAAACCTACGAGTCCTCTGAACCTGCGGAGGACGAATAATCAGAATCCGAGGTAAAACTTTGACTTTTACGAGGGAGCCGCCATAAACCGGATTTCCGCTTTGTATTTCTTCTTGCATATGCTTGGCCTCTTTACCTTCTTTTTACCGACACTTTTTCTTCCTGTGATGATGTCAAGCCGGTCATGCCGATCCTGTTGAGGTAATCCTTCTTTCTTCCGAATCGAGCTTGCGCTGTTAAGAGAATTAAATCGCGCCCGTCCGGAAAGTGAAAAAATACCATTCCTGTGCTTATTTGAATCCAAATCTTTCCTTGAAGACACAAGAGATCAAGAGCGCCGTACAACCCGCACAGTGGTCAAATTTTACCTCAGCCGGTTTACCGGACACCCCAATCCGGAGCGTCGTCCAGAGGTGACTTGCTCTCCGAAAAGCGTTATCCCTTAAAAGGTTTCTTCCGATGTCCTCTCAATCCGTCGACCAATTATCAGGCCTCTTCCAACTCGTCTGGCGGTTCATCCACCACACAACCGCCTCCGTGAACATCGCCAAGGGTATGTAATTACTGTCATCAATTCGATTCCCTATTACCTTGGTCAATTTATCTTGATCCAACTCTGAACATTGCAGTACCAAGGCTCGCTTGAGCAAGAAAGCGAAAACTCTTGATCCTACTCGAATGTTGATCCGGAAAAAACCCCGTAACAGCCACATGAAAATCCTGGCCGCCAAGGAAAGCTCGGCGAGCTGTACAAGGACGACATCGCTGACCCGCCAGAGTTGAACCGAGGTCCAAGTGGAAACCTCACCGCTGCTCCATCAAACCCGTCCACCGAAGCGGATCGCGATCGCTGAACCGCCGAGCCAAAGCAAGACGACATCAAGCCCAAACAAGACCGCTGAAAATGACGATGTTATTGTGACAGTCATCGCTACATCGCTTCCTAGCTAACCGGTCGCTTTAGCAAAGCACAAAGATCAAAGAAAGTTCCACTACTATCAAGAAAGACAAGGGGAAGATCGACATGTCTTACGACAATTTCTCCGCCTAAGAACTTCATTCGGGCTTTCTGAACCGGCTTTACACAAGCCGTGACCTTGAAGCCGGTCTAGTAAATCGCATGAAGGACCGCTATGAGGTAATAAGTTGACCTTTCTCATCTTTGCACTGCATAGTAGCCCCCAAGGGTCGGTTTAACTTTGCAAAGTTAAACCGGGACTTAAATTGCGTCTCCTCTTAGCAAATTGAGATCAACTAGCCATTAGCCCCCAAGTGCCAAGTTGAATACTTGTATTAAGCTTGGGACTTGTATAATGAAACCACTAACATGCTTTCTTTGTCATCAAAATGAAATACACCAAGAAGTCAGTGCAACTCAAGGACCTCCGAACCAATCTGAAACCCAAATAGCGAAGCCACCAAAACCAAGGATGAGCTAAAGACTGCCCTGACCACCATGGAGCAGGCCAAGGAGCGGTACAAATCCGAGCGGGTCAATCTGGGACACCGAGAAAGCCGGTTTAATAAAACGGGCGGAGGAAGTCGAGGCGGCCCTTAAACCGGTGATCAAGAGCTTATCGCTCAAACGCCAAGTGCATGCCATGACCTCTGCCGTCTTTGGTAAGTAAATTTATACTGAATATGCCTGTGTTTAACGCTTCCGCCGGTTTAACTTGAACTGTCTAAACCTGGTGTAGGCAAGCGTATTGCTCATCTGGGCTCGGACGTGCGAAAAAAGCTCAAGGCTTCGTACACCCTGATTGAACAGCTATATACCGGTGCCAGTAGACCATATGCGCCACTTCATATGACAACACGGGCGCCGTCCTCGATCGAGAGACGCTGGACCGGCTGTCCATGATTCCGGGCAGCTTGAAGAGATGAAGCGATCCGCAGCTCCGGCCGCACCTGCTGGCTCGACTCGTGCCAAAGGCATGGATAGCGGATCTTGATCCGGCCGACATAGCGAAAGGTTTTCCAGCGCTCAAGAGAACGGTGAAGCCTTTGATAACGATGCCTCAAACGGATTACAAAGGAGATGCGTCCGTTGGCGAGTCAATCGGCCGAAGCCAATCTGGAAGTTCACCGATCTTTTATGACGCAAACAACAAACGGGTGGAGTTTGTCATCCCGGAAGTGCAGAGCTGATTCCTCCAATCCGTAAGCACACTTACGCCCGACGTTGATCCGGTGAGCTGATAAGTGAAGAAGCTGTCTTTCGTGCCTTAACCCGGATTGACTGGTCTACCAATGACTTCCGGGCTTTGGGTGAAGAAGAAGAGGAAGCTGAACCGACGCCAGGCGCCGCGCCCTCCACCTCGCGCCAACCCGGTGAGGCAGCGTAATCCGCCAAGCCGGGCGACATATTCAAATTTTCAAAGCATAACTCCGCGTGAAACGCCGGGCCTCAAAAGGCTTTGTAATAGGATAGCAAGTGTCTTTCTTTGAACAATGCGGTACAATCTCGATCAGTAAACTTTTGCATGGCGATATGGGATCCGTTGGCTTTCGTAGTAAATCCTGCAACATATTTTGCCTGCAATCACAAGTTCTTAAACCGCCGTGGCGGTTTACGCTGCTAGCCAAACTGATACCAATATATTTATATGAGATAATACCGAGGTATATGATCAAAACTATGTGATACGAACATACCTGCCAGTATTAGGCACACAGTTGGCTTTAGTCAAACCCGAAGTGAAGGTCTTATAAACCATCAACATCACAGGAGAACAGTCATACATGTATAAAACCGATTTACCGTGTAAATCGTGTCAGCATGATAAGCCCCTGTTACTCCATAATGGGATGTTAACAGCAAAATCAAACCGGAACAAAAATCGCCAGCTTAAAAGGTAATCAATGCGGAACATAAATCCGGTTTAAAGAATTTTGTCGGTTTAAGAAGGCCAACAAAAACCAAATGACAGGCATAAAGACCCCATGGAAGCAAAATCAATGAGGAAAATCACTTTGCAAGAAAAGGCTGACCGAGCCGGATCGAGATGGCGCTATCATGGTCGGACATGACCAAGCCCCCTATATGGTGTAGCGGTGGTTCAAGTTAGCCAGTCCCCAATCGAACTCGTGGCATGACGCCGATCAAATGGCATTGCGATGGTTCGGGTTCACCAAAGCCCCTAAGTGATTCTATGGCCTTAGGCCGACCAAGAGGTGTGACTGGTTGGTTCAGACGTGACCATGCCCCCAAATGATCTGGTGGCTTTCGCCTGCCAAGAGGTGTTGCATTGGTTCGGACACGACCAAGCCCCCAAATGACAAAAATTTCTAAAAACGAGGCCAAGGGTTAAACCGGAGGCCGTTTTACAATAGCATCTCCATGTACCCAAACCGGTCTTTTATGCAGTAACAGATACCCCGCTTTAGCCGAGGATCTGGTTTATTGCTTTTATTCATAATATATACATCGTCTTGATATGTACATAAGTGGAGCCAATGGCTCAAGTATAATAAGGCCGAAGATGAGCTATGTTCCATGGCACATTGGTCTCCTCCTCGGCGTGCGTGAGTCTTTTTCGCTCTCGAACATCAATCGATAGTAGGACCCGTTGTATAGATTCTTCATCGACCACAAAAGGCCCCTCCCAAGGTGGGGATAGCTTGTGCATATCTTTACGATCTTGAATGAGCCGCAGCACTAAGTCTCCTTCACGAAAGGTTCTGGTTTTAACTCACGGGCTGTGATACCGACGAAGATCCTGGCTGGTAGACCGCCGAAGCGAGCTGCTGCCATATCGCGCTCTTCGTCGGTCGATCCAAATCATCTTGCCGTGCTGCCTCGCTATCTGCCTCAACATAAGCTGCTATTCGGGCGAAGTCGTGGACGGATATCATCGAAGAACCGCCTCCGCTCCATAGACCATAAAGAACGGCGTGTATCCGATTGGATCGGTTGGGGGTAGTATTTATACTCCATATCACAGATGGTAGTTCTTCCACCCAACAACCCGGCGTCCTTTCTAAAGGGACCATAAGCCGGGGTTTGATACCTTTCAAAATTTCCTGATTAGCTCGTTCCGCTTGACCATTGGATTGCGGGTGGGCTACGGAAGAAACATCAAGCCGGATGTGCTCTCGCTCACAAAATTCCTTCATAGCTCCTTTGGACAAATTGGTGCCATTATGCGTGATGATCTTGTGTGGAAACCCAAACCGAAAAATCACCCGCTTGATGAACTGAACCGCCGTGGCTGCATCACACTTGCTAACGTGCTCGCCTCGACCCACTTGGTAAATTTATCCACCGCCACCAACAGGTGGGTCTTTTTGTCCTTGGATCGTTGGAAAGGTCCAACCATATCCAGCCCCCAAGTCGCATAAGCGGCCAAGTAATTGGAATCATCCTCAATTCTTGGGCTGGCACATGAGCACGCTGGAGAACTTTTGGCAACCATCACACCGTCGACCCGGATCCTCCGCGCCGGCATGGGCGATCAACCAAAAGAAGCCATGGCGGGCGCTTTGGCCACCGGGGATTTTGAACCGGCGTGGTGACCACAATCCCTTCATGAATCTCTCGCAATATCTCACGGCCCTCTTCAGGGGACACACAACGCTGAAACGCCCCTGACACGCTGCGACGGTGCAACTCGCCATTAACAATGGTCATAGACTTAGACCGCCGAACTATCTGCCGGGCCAACGTCTCATCCTCTGGTAACTCGCCCCGATTCATGTACGCCAAATAAGGGAGCGTCCAATCCGGAATGACGTGCAAGGCCGCCACCAATTGAGCCTCCGGATCGGGGATAGCCAAATCAATTTCATCAGGCGCTTAAGCGGCGGCTTATGCGACACGTCAAGGAAAAGCGTTAGGCGGGACGGTTCTGTTGGGACCCCGGTAGGCTCAAAGCATCGGCAACCGTTCTTCCGACGATCCACATGGTCCACTGGTATCCCTTAAAATGTCCTGCAACAACATCCACTTCCGACGATATGCAGCCATGAGCGGATCTTTGGAGTCCCAAGTGCGGATACCTCTTTGGGCCACTAAGTCCGAATCACCAAAGCATTTAACCCGGTGAGGTTCATTTCTTTGGCCATCCGGAGGCCATGGAGCAAAGCTTCATACTCAATTTGCATTGTTAGTACAAGGGAACATTAGGCGGAGAACATAACAGAACTTATCACCTCGTGGGGAAGTTAATACGACTCCAGCCCCGAGCCCTCAATTGCTGGACCCATCAAAATGGATGGTCCAATAGGTGTGATCCGGCTTCTCTTCTGGTGCTTGCAGCTCCGTCCAATCATTAATGAAATACACAAGTGCCTGAGAATTTATGGCCGTCCGGGTCACATAGTTTAAACCTAGCGGCCCAAGCTCTATAGACCACTTAGCAATCCGGCCGCTTGCTTCCGGTTCGATGTGATATCGCCTAAAGGAGCCGAATCGACCCTTTGTGATGGGGTGCCCTTGGAAATATTGCTTCAGCTTGCCATAAAACCCCATATACCAGCTTACGCCAATGTGGATATCTTTGCTTAGATTCAATGAGAACCTCACCGATGTAGTACATCGGCGCTGAACCGGATACTCCTTCCACCGCCTCCTTGCGCTCCACCACAATGGCCACACTCACCGCCACGGCATTAGCGACAACATATAACGAGAGCGGCTCCACATCAATAGGGCAGCAAGAACGGCGGGTTGGCGGTGCCGCTTTAAGTCCTCCAATGCCTCATCGGCTGAACTCGCATTTAATTGATCCGTCTTCTTGACATCTGGTACAAAGGGATGGCCTTCTCTCCTAGGCGATCGATAAACCCGGCTTAGCGCGACAATCCGGCCTAAGCGTTGGACATCGTTGATGCATTTTGGCTTAGCTAAGGAGGTGATAGCTGTAATTTTCTCCGGATTAGCCTCAATCCCCGGTTAGACACGGAAAACCCAACAATTTGCTCTTTGGAACACCAAAGACGCACTTGGCGGGGTTGAGCATCATCTTGTACACCCGCAAGTTGTCGAAGGTTTCCTTAAATCCTCAATCAATGTTTCCTTCTGCCTTGATTTCACCACGATATCATCCACGTAAGCGTGCACATTACGGCCGATCTGTTTATGCAAACAATTACATGCATAGCCGATAAGTTGCTTGGGCGCTCTTGAGCCCAAAAGGCATGGACACATAGCAGAAGGCTCCAAAAGGGGTGATCAACACCGTTTTCTCCTGGTCCTTAACCGCCATCTTAATCTGATGATAACCGGAATACGCATCCAGAAAGCTCAAACGCTCACAACCCGCCGTCGCATCAATAATCTGATCAATGCGGGGGAGGGCGAAAGGATCTCTTTGGACAAGCTTTGTTAAGATCTGTGTAATCTACGCTTTGTCGCCAAGTGCCATTCTTTTTAAGGACCAGAACCGGGTTAGCGAGCCACTCTGGATGAAAGACTTCGACGATAAACCCTGCTGCCAACAGCCTAGCAACTTCTTCTCCGATGGCCTTGCGCCTTTCCTCATTAAACCGGGTGAAGAAACTGTTTTACCGGTCTGTATTTCGGGTCAACATTAAGAGTGTGCTCAGCGAGTTCCCTCGGTACACTGGCATGTCGACGGCTTTCATGCAAAATGTCCCGATTCTCACGGATGAACTTCGATGAGCGCTTTCCTATTTTGGATCCAGGTTGGCACCGATGGTGAACTGTTTGGATGAATCGCCGCACAAAATCAACAAGCTTCGTCTCGGCCGCCGATTTGAACTTCAAGTCCGGATCATGCTCGTAGTTGGCTTCTTCAAAGGGGTCATATCCGCCGGATCAACATTATCTTTATAATACTTTAACTCTTCCGTGGCACAAACCGACTCCGCGTAAGCCGCATCACCTTCCTCGCACTCTAGAGCGATCCGGCGGCTCCCATGAACCGTTATCGTTCCTTTGTGACCCGGCATTTTCAGCTGTAAGTAAACATAACAGGGCCGTGCCATAAATTTAGCATAAGCCGGCCGCCCAAGAGGGCGTGGTAAGGGCTTTGAATTTTTACCACCTCAAATGTCAACGTTTACATTGCAGAGTCATGTTCGTCCCCAAAGGTCACCTCGTAACTATCTTACCGGCAAGATGCCGACTTACCGAGCACCACTCCGTGAAACACCGTCTTTGGACGGCCTAAGATGCCTATCTGTTAACCCCATACGCCCGGAAAGTCTCGTAGTACGGGATGTTGATCTTGCTTCCTCCATCCATAAGAACCTTGGTAAACTTGTACCCTCCTACAGGGTGCCACCACCAAGGCTAAGCGGCCGGATTGTAAACCGGGAGGATGATCCTCTCTGCTCCACACAATCGGCTGCTCGGACCAGCGTAGGTAATCTGTGCGCAGCCGGTTCAACAACACCGACCGCCCGCCTCTGAAGTTTTCGGTCCCGTCGGTCCAAAGCGGTGGTAAAGGCGTGGTATCGCCCCCATTCAAGCTGCTTTGGGTTGCTCGATAACCCGGCTACTGCTGCTGTTGATTGTAGCCCCTTGGTTACGACTGTTACGATTACCTTGATTATTACGATTGCCTTGATTATTACGATTGCCTTGCCGCCCGGATTACCACGAATCCGGGCGAATTTCCTCCACCGTAACCGGGCGGACCACGAACCGCCGCGGTCCCTTGATCATACCGGAAAGAGTTGGAGTTTTAAACTCCTGCATAATATAACAATCCTTCCAAAGGTGGTTCGCGGTACCTCCTTCGTCCGTGCTTCGGACAAGGTTGATTTAATATGAAGTTCAAAGCGATCCGGATTGTGACCGCCCGGTTTGATTTGCCTGCCCTGCGCTGACCCTTGTCCTGCGCATTGGTGTTGGCTCTGAAACCCATGTTGCCGTTAAACTGCGCTTGTTCCTCCATTGCACGCCAAATGGTGCTGCTTTGGACCACAGGCTGCCGTTACATTTTCCTTCCCCACTTCATCATTATCACATTCGGGATCCTTGGTACTAAAAGAATCAGCGTACTTTACCAACATGCACATTAGAGTTCCCAAGTCATGGAAAAAACTCTTCATGCGACCCGACTTCAATTTCAATGGCTCGAACCGCAATTGGCTTCCAAGGTCAAGATCGCGGAATCGGGGTTGATCCGGTCTGAAAAATGTAAAACTTCGAACGCGGCGCACCCAATGGGTTGTAGACTCTCCCTCCGCTGGACACAAGCTGCCGGATCCACCACCGACATGGGCTGCTTACGGTGTCTTTGAAATTTTGGATGAACCGGTCCGCGAATCGGGTCCACGAGCTGATGGAGTTAGGCGGCAAGTTTTTAACCAAGTCCGGGCCGTACCTTCCAAAGATCATTGTGAAGTACTTCGCACATGCGGCTTCATCCACGTCTAGCATCTCCATGGCCATCTCGTAGCTTTCTATCCACGCCTCTGGAGCCAAGTCGGCGGTATAATTCGGCACCTTCGTGGCCCCTTGAAGTCCTTGGGCAATCGCGCGTTGCGTAAAGCGCAGACGAGGCAAGGCACCCCAAAGAGCCGGACGTGACCCTGGTTCAAGGTGGTCGGTCGAACCGGCGCGGGCGGATGACCCTCCGCTTGTGCTACTAACTCGGCCTCCCTCGTGCCTGGCGCGGTCCACTACCACTTGAGCATCTTCAAAGCCGCTGCGGATTGTTGCCTTGGCGGACCACGCTGCGCATTGCTCGTCTGGCGGTTCATCGACGCGTCGGCTGTAGCTCCGGCTCGGGCGGGGTGGAGTGGATCCGATCTCGATCGTATTTAGTACGCTTCTTGCCGAGCCAAGGCCGTCTGAGGAGCTCCTTAACCCGGCGTGTCTCCACCGCTGCGGTGAATCGCCTTCAATTGAATCGCCTCCAACCGTGCCGCGGCCACGAGGTTATCCATCGGGTTGGAGTAGTGACCGGAGGTGTCTGCCGCGATGCAGGCGCGCGGTATGATGGCGAGATAGATCTATCATACGGGCTGAACGGTGCGGCCGTCCAGTGCTTCCGGCGGTTTACCAATGGCGGCGGATTAATGGTCCCTGCCACAGGGTATTGAAAAGCTCCTTCCTCAAAAAGCGGAAGGTAAACGGGACCTGTACTTCCTTTTCAAGACTTCCTGTGACGCGCTCTGGTCCAGCCTGAGCCTATAAGCCTGCGCATCCAAAGCGGGCCGTTCCGCTGCCATCCTTTCGTCCGCGGCCGCCAGGTCCGCTTTAGCATTAGTGATCTGTTCCCTCACCTTTGCAATCTCCGAGTTGTGAAGGTCCTGATCCGGCGGATTAGCTTCCGCCATGAGCACAGCTAACGCGTCAGCTCGACAAAACTTGAGCCGGGCGCGACAGGGCCTCCTTCCGGCTGCCATCACATGTTGAACCCGGCGACCGAGCGCCCGGTCGAAGAGTGAAGCACCGCCGTGTACTGCCATGAAGATCCCAACCGGTTGGGTAGATCGAAGGGTCCGGAATACTCTCTCCGTCGGAACAGCCCCGATCCGCCATCTTGTAGCTGGTATAGAGACTTCGGTTTCTCCGGCCGACGATTACGTCACGAGTAGACAACGGTTTCGTCACCGGATGTTGATCCGTCCTCGTAGCCTCCGTGAACGACTCCCACGAAAACATGCCCGACCGCCCGGTTTAGCGAGGCAGGACTCTTCTTGCCCGTTGAGCCGCTCCTCGGCGAGGTCGGTCTGACGTCCGGCCCGAGCTCGCTCGCCGATCTTGCCAATGAACACGTGTATGCCGCCAAAGGGGACCCGGTACCAGACTCAATCGAGCCGGCCTCGGGGCCCCGATCCGCATCGTCGATGTAGAGCTTGCCGCGACAACTCTTAGTCATCCGCCCATTGCATAGCCTTCGAAGTCGCCGAACTTGCCCTCTAAGATCATCAAACCATCGTGCGATAGCCCCACGGTGGCGCCAAGCTGTCGTGGACTTGTCACGGCAGATGTCCTCATGAAAGGACTTAGTCGTAGGGCCATCGTGCGGGTTTACCTAGAGAGGTTAAAGCGGACACAAGACACGGGAATTATACCGGTTCGCCCCTTCAATGAAGGTAAAAACCTACGTCCGATTGTGATGTGATTGATATGGTTTTGGCGACTAGGGAGCAATAGCTTTGCCTTAGCCTCGAAATCTCTGTCCCTAACTTCGCCACGGGTCGTCCCCTTATATACACGGATTGACGCCGGTCAGTTTACAGAGTCCCAATCCGGCTCATACAAGAGTCCGGCTTGATCTCTCCTTTCTGTCTTACAACACAAGCTTCTAGCGCTAAGGCGGTTTACATACATGGACCTTAATTACGCCTCTCTGGGCTCGAGGCGTCGACATGGGCTGGATCATGAACGAGGGTAAACCGGCCCTCCGGGCGGTTCACACTCGATAGTTATATCCCCAACAACGCAGTCCGTCGTCGCCGCCGCCCACTCCGCCGTCATCGAGAGGACATCTCTCCGGTGGGAGGCTACACATGACAATGGCGCAGTCCCCCGCGTAGTGTAGTGCGCGTGGCGTCCCTATTGGGTGTGCGCGGAACACCCACCACACGCTCCGCCGCCGCTGCCCATTGGCAGCTGTTGCCGGCCGCCGTCGCCGCCACACCACCGTCAAAAGCCAGGGCAATCTCCTGCTCCGCCGTCGCGGCCTGAAGCCGAGAGGTGGCCGTCGTGGTCACCACCCCACTGCCGGCCACCTTGGCCATCACCCGCTCCGCCAGCATGGCCTGAAGGCAGGAGGTGGTGGTTGTGGTCGCCACCCCATGATCGGCCGTCATGGCCGCCAGCCCACCGTCTACCGCCGAGATCATCACTCGCTCCACCACCGCCGCCCGAAGGAGGGAGGCGAAGGTGGAAGCCCGCATGTGCGTCAGCGACCTTGCGCGCTACATCGAGTTCCTCCGGGAGGAGGAGGAGCGCCTCGTCGAGCACGCAAAGAGCCTTACTGCAGCCGTTGCCGCAGCACACGCCAACGCAGAGGTGAGGAATCAGGAGATCTACGAGCAGTCCGGCCACTTTGAGAGGGATCGTCTGGAGCGGCAGTGGGTGTTCGAGCTGGCGAGCATCGTTGAACGTTCAACAGTGGCAGGCACCGTATTGCATTTGTCCAGCTCGTCGGTAGGCTCCTCCTCCTCCTCCTCCTCCTCTCCCTCTTACTGAGCGTGCTCGGCAGAGGAGAGGCTGCCCGAAGTAGCACAAAGCCCCTCCGTGGTAGTAGTAGTATTTGGGGGCTATTTTGTTCAGTTCATCTGACTATAGATGTGTGGTCGAACTGTACAACGTACTTAAAATTAGCTACTATATAGTTGAACTAGCTATTTCAGTACGTGGTTGGCAACAATTGGGGAGAAGTTTGGTCGGTTCAAATTGTCGAGTTGAACTGTTTGTATAAATTAAGAACGACTGCTTAATCTATGAATGAAATCTATGCTTAATTACTGAATTTTAGTTGCAAAAATTACATAGTGCTAATGATTTCTAGCTGCATATTTTGAATAATCATAGTGTTACAAGGATTGACAAATGGCAACGTTACTAGATCAACAAATGTAAATCTTTCCAGTTTGACAAATGGCAACATACCCAATATGACAGATGCAAATCTTACCAAATTGTTTGTACGTGGTTGCACACGGGTCATCCAAAACAACCGTTTGTGTTGAAGGGATACACAAATCCTGCGCTACTCTCACTTTGCGTACGGGTGTTCTATCTAAATCGTTTGTGATCAAGAGCTGCAGAAATCCTGCTCGGCACATTTTCTCTTGGCTACCTGGGAAAGCTATCGGTTGCATACGGGTATTCTAACTAAAATGTTTGCGATGAGTGTTTTATATTTAAAAAGCGATTTAAACTGCAGCTTGGGCGCCATTAATGGAGAGGATGCGAGCAAGGCGGGCGACCATGGAAGTCAAAGGGCTCGCTTCCCAGTGAGCCTGCGCAACATAGAGCTCACACGCTTCTCGGTGAGCCTGCGCACTCGAGGACAGCTTGCACGCCTCTCGGTCAGCTTGTGCACCGGATGGTGCTCGCACGCCTGTCAAGGTCAAGCAGCTGCCCGCATGGCACCTCCTACAGCCATTAAAACCAAGACACATGGCGTCACGTGAATGGTTAACAGAATTTTGGATTTACTAGAATTTAAAAACCAAGCATCAATGTTTTGCTAGCAATCAACGGTGCCCTCGTGTTTGAAATTCATTCCCATTTCTTGCATGGGACCTAAGCATTCACCCAAGGACACAGATTTGATTTTTCAACCAATTTATATGCACTGGAGCATGTGCATGTAGTTCAAATTTGAATTAGGCACATAAATGCATTGAAAACTCAGTTAATGCATAAAAATGTCCAAACAAACCCCGAAAAATCACAAAAATTCACACAACACTCCTGTTGTTTTATGTTGACATGAGAAAAACATTTCAAAGCAATAAGAGGCAATGGATATCGTTTCGTCCCCAAAGGTGGGACGTTCCCTACCGAAACCATCATGCTTGTTGTGACAAGCTCCGGTTTGTGAGAAGCATATACCCAAACTTGCCCCAAATCGGACAAAATTCGTACCACGGCATGTTGATGCCGCTCCATGATAGCATGCCAAGTTTCATGAATTTCAGACGAGTTTTGGATTTACTAGAATTTAAAAATCAGGCATCTCAATGTTTTGCCAGCAATCAACGGTGCCCTGGTGTTTGAAATTCATTCCCCATTTCTTGCATGGGACCTAAGCATGCACCCAAGGACACATATTTGATTTTTCAACCAATTTATATGCACTGGACCATGTGCATGTAGTTCAAATTTGAATTATGCACATAAATGGATTGAAAACTCAGTAATGCATAAAAATGTCCAAACGAACCCCGAATAATCACAAAAATTCACACAACACTCATGTTGTTCTATGTTGACACGAGAAAAAAATAGAGCAATAAGAGGCAATGGATATCGTTTCGTCCCCAAAGGTGGGAGGTTCCCTACCGAAAATTAGCATGCTTGTTGTGAGAAACTTCGGTTTGTGTGAAACGTATACCCAGACCTGCCCCAAATGGGACAAAATTTGTACCATGGCATGTTGATGCCGCTACATGACATCATGCCAAGTTTCATGAATTTCAGACGAGTTTTGGATTTACTAGAATTTAAAAACCAAGCATCTCAATATTTTGCCGGCAATCAACAGTGCCCTGGTGTTTGAAGTTCATTCCCATTTCTTGCATGGGACCTAAGCATGCACCCAAGGACACAGATTTGATTTTTCAACCAATTTATATGCACGGAGCATGTGCATGTAGTTCAAATTTGAATTATGCACATAAATGCATTGGAAACCCAGTTAATGCATAAAAATGTCCTAGCGAACCCCGAAAAATAACAAAATTTCATACAACACTCCTGTTGTTCTATGTTGACACAAGAAAAAAAATTGAAAGCACTAAGAGGCAATGAATATCGTTTCGTCCCCAAAGGTGGGATGTTCCCTACTGAAAACCATCATGCTTGTTGTGAGAAGCTCCGGTTTGTGAGAAGCATATACCCAAACCTGCCCCAAATGGGACAAAATTTCTACCACGACATGTTGATGCCTCTACATGATAGCATGCCAAGTTTCATGAATTTCAGACGAGTTTTGGATTTACTAGAATTTAAAAACCAGACATCTCAATGTTTTGCCAATAGTCAACGGTGCCCTGGTGTTTGAAATTCATTTCCATTTCTTGCATGGGACCTAAGCATGCACCCAAGGACATAGATTTGTTTTTTCAACCAATTTATATGCACTAGAGCATCTGCATGTAGTTCAAATTTGAATTATGCACATAAATGCATCGAAAACCCAGCTAATGCATAAAAATGTCCAAACAAACTTCAAAAAATCACAAAAAATTCACACAACACTCCTTTTGTTCTATGTTGACCCGAGAGAAAAATTTGAAAGCAATAACAGGCAATGGATATCGTTTCGTCCCCAAAGGTGGGACGTTCCCTACCGAAAACCATCATGCTTGTTGTGAGAAGCTCCGGTTTGTGAGAAGCATATACCCAAACCTGCCCCAAATGGGACAAAATTTGTACCATGGCATGTTGATGCCGCTACATGATAGCATGCCAAGTTTCATGAATTCCAGACGAGTTTTGGATTTACTAGAATTTATTAACCAGGCATCTCAATGTTTTGCCGCCAATCAACGGTACCCTGGTGTTTGACATTCATTCCCATTTCTTGCATGGGACCTAAGCATGCACCCAGGGACACAGATTTTATTTTGCAACCAATTTATATGCACTGGAGCATGTGTATGTAGTTCAAATTTGAATTATGCACATAAATGCATTGAAAACTCAGTTAATGCATAAAAATGTCCAAACGAACCCCAAAAATCACAAAAATTCACACAACACTCCTGTTGTTCTATGTTGACACAAGAAAAAAATTAAGCAATAAGAGGCAATGGATATCGTTTCGTCCCCAAAGGCGGGACGTTCCCTACCGAAAACCATCATGCTTGTTGTGAGAAGCTCCGGTTTGTGAGAAGCATATACCCAATCCTTCCCCAAATGGGACAAAATATGTACCACAGCATGTTGATGCCGCTCCATGATAGCATGCCAAGTTTCATGAATATCAGACGAGTTTTGGATTTACTAGAATTTAAAAACCAGGCATCTCAATGTTGTGCCGGCAATCAATGGTGCCCTGGTGTTTGAAATTCATTCCCATTTCTTGCATGGGACCTAAGCATGCACCCAAGGACACGGATTTGATTTTTCAACCGATTTATATGCACTGGAGCATGTGCATGTAGTTCAAATTTAAATTATGCACATAAATGCATTGAAAACCTAGTTAATGTATAAAAATGTCCAAACGAACCCCGAAAATTTCCAAAATTGAACACAACACTCTTGTTGTTCTGTGTTGACACTCAAAAAAATTTGAAAGCAATAAGAGGCAATGGATATTGTTTCGTCCCCAAAGGTGGCACGTTCCCTACCGAAACCATCACGCTTGTTGTGAGAAGCTCTGGTTCGTGAGAAGCTTATACCCAAACCTGCCCCAAATGGGACAATTTTTTTACCATGACATGTTGATGCTGCTACATGATAGTATGCCAAGTTTCATGAATTTCAGACGAGTTTTGGATTTATTAGTTTAAAAACCAGGTATCCCAATGTTTTGCCGGCAATGAACGGTGCCCTGGTGTTTGAAATTCATTCTCATTTCTTGCATGGGACCTAAGCATGCACCCAAGGACACAATTTGTTTTTTCAACCAATTTATATGCACTAGAGAATGTGCATGTAGTTCAAATTCGAATTATGCACATAAAATGCGTGGAAAACCCGGTTAATGTATAAAAATGTCCAAACAAACCCCGAAAAATTCCAAAAATGAACACAACACTCTTGTTGTTCTATGTTGACACTCGAAAAATTTTGAAAGCAATAAGAGGCAACGGATATCGTTTCGTCCCCAAAGGTGGCACGTCCCCTACCGAAACCATCACGCTTGTCGTGAGAAGCTCTGGTTTGTGAGAAGCATATACCCAAACCTACCCCAAATGGGACAAAATTTCTATCACGGCATGTTGATGCCGCTACATGATAGCATGCAAAGTTTCATGAATTTCAGACGTGTTTTGGATTTACTAGAATTTAAAAACCAGGCATCTCAATGTTTTGCCAGCAATCAATGGTGCCCTGGTGTTTGAAATTCATTCCCATTTCTTGCATTCGACCTAAGCATGCACCCAAGGACACAGATTTGATTTTTCAACCAATTTATATGCACTGGAGCATGTTTATGTAGTTCAAATTTGAATTATGCACATAAATGGATTGAAAACTCAGTTAATGCATAAAAATGTCCAAAGCAGACATGAATAATCACATAAATTTACACAACACTCCTATTGTTCTATGTTGACATGAGAAAAAAATTAAAGCAATAAGAGGCAATAGATATTGTTTCGTCCCCAAAGGTGGGACGTTCCCTACCGAAAACCATCATGCTTGTTGTGAGAAGCTCCGGTTTGTGAGAAGCGTATACCCAAACCTGCCCCAAATAGGACAAAATTTGTACCAGGGCATGTTGATGCCGTTATATGATAGCATGCCAAGTTTCATGATTTTCAGACGAGTTTTGGATTTACTAGAATTTAAAGACCGGGCATCTCAATGTTTTGTCGGGCAATCAACGGTGCCACAGTGTTTGAAATTCATTCCCATTTCTTGCATGGGACCTAAGCATGCACCCAAGGAAACAGATTTGATTTTTCAACCAATTTATATGCACCTTTGGAGCATGTGCATGTAGTTCAAATTTGAATTATGCACATAAATGCATTGAAAACCTAGTTAATGCATAAAATGTCCAAGCGAACCCCGAAAAATCACAAAATTTCACACAACACTCCTATTGTTCTATGTTGACACGAGAAAAAAATTTGAAAGCAATAACAGGCAATGGATATCGTTTCGTCCCCAGAGGTGGGACGTTCCCTACTGAAAACCATCATGCTTGTTGTGAGAAGCTCCGGTTTGTGAGAAGCATATACCCAAACTTGCCCCAAATGGGACAAAATTTCTACCACGGGATGTTGATGCCGCAACATGATAGCATGCCAAGTTTCATGAATTTCAGATGAGTTTTGGATTTACTAGAATTTAAAAACCAGGCATCTCAATGTTTTGCCAGCAACCAACGATGCCCTGGTGTTTGAAATTCATTCCCATTTCTTGCATGGGACCTAAGCATGCACCCAAGGAAACAGATTTGATTTTTCAACCAATTTATATGCACTGGAGCATGTGATGTAGTTCAAATTTGAATTATGCACATAAATGCATTGAAAACCTAGTTAATGCATAAAATGTCCAAGCGAACCCCGAAAAATCACAAAATTTCACACAACACTCCTATTGTTCTATGTTGACACGAGAAAAAAATTTGAAAGCAATAACAGTAATGGATATCGTTTCGTCCCCAAAGGTGGGACGTTCCCTACCGAAAACCATCATGCTTGTTGTGAGAAGCTCCGGTTTGTGAGAAGCATATACCCAAACCTGCCCCAAATGGGACAAAATTTCTACCACGGCATGTTGATGCCTCTACATGATAGCATGCCAAGTTTCATGAATTTCAGACGAGTTTTGGATTTACTAGAATTTAAAAACAGACATCTCAATGTTTTGCCAATAATCAACGGTGCCCTGGTGTTTGAAATTCATTCCCATTTCTTCCATGGGACCTAAGCATGCACCCAAGGACATAGATTTGTTTTTTCAACCAATTTATATGCACTAGAGCATCTGCATGTAGTTCAAATTTGAATTATGCACATAAATGCATCGAAAACCCAGCTAATGCATAAAAATGTCCAAACAAACTTCAAAAAATCACAAAAAATTCACACAACACTCCTTTTGTTCTATGTTGACCCGAGAAAAAAATTTGAAAGCAATAACAGGCAATGGATATCGTTTCGTCCCCAAAGGTGGGACGTTCCCTATCGAAAACCATCATGCTTGTTGTGAGAAGCTCCGGTTTGTGAGAAGCATATACCCAAACCTGCCCCAAATGGGACAAAATTTGTACCATGGCATGTTGATGCCGCTACATGATAGCATGCCAAGTTTCATGAATTCCAGACGAGTTTTGGATTTACTAGAATTTATTAACCAGGCATCTCAATGTTTTGCCGCCAATCAACGGTACCCTGGTGTTTGACATTCATTCCCATTTCTTGCATGGGACCTAAGCATGCACCCAGGGACACATATTTTATTTTTCAACCAATTTATATGCACTGGAGCATGTGTATGTAGTTCAAATTTGAATTATGCACATAAATGCATTGAAAACTCAGTTAATGCATAAAAATGTCCAAACGAACCCCAAAAATCACAAAAATTCACAGAACACTCCTGTTGTTCTATGTTGACACAAGAAAAAAATTAAGCAATAAGAGGCAATGGATATCGTTTCGTCCCCAAAGGCGGGACGTTCCCTACCGAAAACCATCATGCTTGTTGTGAGAAGCTCCGGTTTGTGAGAAGCATATACCCAATCCTTCCTCAAATGGGACAAAATTTGTACTACATCATGTTGATGCCGCTCCATGATAGCATGCCAAGTTTCATGAATATCAGACTAGTTTTGGATTTACTAGAATTTAAAAACCAGGCATCTCAATGTTGTGCCGGCAATCAATGGTGCCCTGGTGTTTGAAATTCATTCCCATTTCTTGCATGGGACCTAAGCATGCACCCAAGGACACGGATTTGATTTTTCAACCGATTTATATGCACTGGAGCATGTGCATGTAGTTCAAATTTGAATTATGCACATAAATGCATTGAAAACCTAGTTAATGTATAAAAATGTCCAAACGAACCCTGAAAATTTCCAAAATTGAACACAACACTCTTGTTGTTCTGTGTTGACACTCAAAAAAATTTGAAAGCAATAAGAGGCAATGGATATTGTTTCCTCCCCAAAGGTGGCACGTTCCCTACCGAAACCATCACGCTTGTTGTGAGAAGCTCTGGTTCGTGAGAAGCTTATACCCAAACCTGCCCCAAATGGGACAATTTTTTTACCATGACATGTTGATGCTGCTACATGATAGTATGCCAAGTTTCATGAATTTCAGACGAGTTTTGGATTTATTAGTTTAAAAACCAGGTATCCCAATGTTTTCTTGCGGCAATGAACGGTGCCCTGGTGTTTGAAATTCATTCTCATTTCTTGCATGGGACCTAAGCATGCACCCAAGGACACATATTTGTTTTTTCAACCAATTTATATGCACTAGAGAATGTGCATGTAGTTCAAATTCGAATTATGCACATAAAATGCGTGGAAAACCCAGTTAATGTATAAAAATGTCCAAACAAACCCCGAAAAATTCCAAAAATGAACACAACACTCTTGTTGTTCTATGTTGACACTCGAAAATTTTTGAAAGCAATAAGAGGCAACGGATATCGTTTCGTCCCCAAAGGTGGCACGTCCCCTACCGAAACCATCACGCTTGTCGTGAGAAGCTCTGTTTGTGAGAAGCATATACCCAAACCTACCCCAAATGGGACAAAATTTCTATCACGGCATGTTGATGCCGCTACATGATAGCATGCAAAGTTTCATGAATTTCAGACGTGTTTTGGATTTACTAGAATTTAAAAACCAGGCATCTCAATGTTTTGCCAGCAATCAATGGTGCCCTGGTGTTTGAAATTCATTCCCATTTCTTGCATTCGACCTAAGCATGCACCCAAGGACACAGATTTGATTTTTCAACCAATTTATATGCACTGGAGCATGTTTATGTAGTTCAAATTTGAATTATGCACATAAATGGATTGAAAACTCAGTTAATGCATAAAAATGTCCAAACGAACCGCGAATAATCACATAAATTTACACAACACTCCTATTGTTGTATGTTGACATGAGAAAAAAATTAAAGCAATAAGAGGCAATAGATATTGTTTCGTCCCCAAAGGTGGGACGTTCCCTACCGAAAACCATCATGCTTGTTGTGAGAAGCTCCGGTTTGTGAGAAGCGTATACCCAAACCTGCCCCAAATAGGACAAAATTTGTACCAGGGCATGTTGATGCCGTTATATGATAGCATGCCAAGTTTCATGATTTTCAGACGAGTTTTGGATTTACTAGAATTTAAAGACCAGGCATCTCAATGTTTTGCCGGCAATCAACGGTGCCCTGGTGTTTGAAATTCATTCCCATTTCTTGCATGGGACCTAAGCATGCACCCAAGGAAACAGATTTGATTTTTCAACCAATTTATATGCACTGGAGCATGTGCATGTAGTTCAAATTTGAATTATGCACATAAATGCATTGAAAACCTAGTTAATGCATAAAAATGTCCAAGCGAACCCCGAAAAATCACAAAATTTCACACAACACTCCTATTGTTCTATGTTGACACGAGAAAAAAATTTGAAAGCAATAACAGGCAATGGATATCGTTTCGTCCCCAGAGGTGGGACGTTCCCTACTGAAAACCATCATGCTTGTTGTGAGAAGCTCCGGTTTGTGAGAAGCATATACCCAAACTTGCCCCAAATGGGACAAAATTTCTACCACGGGATGTTGATGCCGCAACATGATAGCATGCCAAGTTTCATGAATTTCAGATGAGTTTTGGATTTACTAGAATTTAAAAACCAGGCATCTCAATGTTTTGCCAGCAACCAACGATGCCCTGGTGTTTGAAATTCATTCCCATTTCTTGCATGGGACCTAAGCATGCACCCAAGGACACAGATTTGATTTTTCAACCAATTTATATGCACTGGAGCATTTGCATGTAGTTCAAATTTGAATTGTGCACATAAATGCATTGAAAACCTAGCTAATGCATAAAAATGTCCAAACAAACCCCGAAAAATCACAAAAAATTCACACAACACTCCTTTTGTTCTATGTTGACACGAGAAAAAAATTCGAAAGCAATAAGAGGCAATGGATATCGTTTCGTCCCCAAAGGTGGGACGTTCCCTACCGAAAACCATCATGCTTGTGGTGAGAAACTCCGGTTTGTGAGAAGCATATACCCAAACCTGCCCCAAATGGGACAAAAAATTTACCATGGCATGTTGATGCCGCTACATGATAGCATGCCAAGTTTCATGAATTTCAGACGAATTTTGGATTTACTAGAATTTAAAAACCAGGCATCTCAATGTTTTGCCGTCAATCAACGGTACCCTGGTGTTTCACATTCATTCCCATTTCTTGCATGGGACCTAAGCATGCACCCAAGGACACAGATTTGATTATTCAACCAATTTATATGCACTGGAGCATGTGTATGTAGTTCAAATTTGAATTATGCACATAAATGCATTGAAAACTCAGTTAATGCATAAAAATGTCCAAACGAACCCCGAAAATCACAAAAATTCACACAAAACTCCTGTTGTTCTATGTTGACACGAGAAAAAAATTAAGCAATAAGAGGCAATAGATATCGTTTCGTCCCCAAAGGTGGGACGTTCCCTACCGAAAACCATCATACTTGTTGTGAGAAGCTCCGGTTTGTGAGAAGCATATACCCAAACCTGCCCCAAATGGGACAAAATTTGTACCACAACATGTTTATGCCGCTCCATGATAGCATGCCAAGTTTCATGAATTTCAGACGAGTTTTGGATATATTAGAATTTAAAAACCAGGCATCTCAATGTTGTGCCGGCAATCAACGGTGCCCTGGTGTTTGAAATTCATTCCTATTTCTTGCATGGGACCTAAGCATGCACCCAAGGACACTGATTTGACTTTTCAACCAATTTATATGCACTGGAGCATGTGCATGTAGTTCAAATTTGAATTATGCAGATAAATGCATTGAAAACCCAGATAATGGATAAAAATGACCAAACGAACCCCGAAAATTCCCAAAATTTAACTCAACACTCTTGTTTTTCTATGTTGACACGCAAAAATTTTGAAAGCAATAAGAGGCAACGGATATCGTTTCGTCCCCAAAGCTGGCACATTCCCTACCGAAACCATCACACTTGTTGTGAGAAGCTCTGGTTCGTGAGAAGCTTATACCCAAACCTGCCCCAAATGGGATTTTTTTTTTACCATGACATGTTGATGCTGCTACATGATAGTATGCCAAGTTTCATGAATTTCAGACGAGTTTTGAATTTACTAGAATTTAAAAACCAGGTATCTCAATGTTTTGCCGGCAATGAACGGTGCCCTGGTGTTTGAAATTCATTCCCATTTGTTGCATGGAACCTAAGTATGCACCCAAGGACACAGATTTGATTTTTCAACCAATTTATATGCACTAGAGAATGTGCATGTAGTTCAAATATGAATTGTGCACATAAAATGCGTGGAAAACCCAGTTAATGTATAAAAATGTCCAAACGAACCCCGAAAAATTCCAAAAATGAACACAACACTCTTGTTGTTCTATGTTGACACTCGAAAATTTTTGAAAGCAATAAGAGGCAACGGATATCGTTTCCTCCCCAAAGGTGGCACGTTCCCTACCGAAACCATCACGCTTGTTGTGAGAAGCTCTGGTTTGTGAGAATCTTATACCCAAACCTGCCCCAAATGGGACAAATAATTTACCACGGCATGTTGATGCCGCTACATGATAGCATGCCAAGTTTCATGAACTTCAGACAAGTTTTGGATTTACCCGAATTTAAAAACCAGGTATCTCAGACAAGTTTTGAAATTCGAACCAAAAGTTTTGACGTTCAAACTCAACACACACGGGTTAAGCTATCTGAATCGTTTGTGATGTTCACATATCGTACACAGTTCTGAATAAGGGACCATGTCTGATGGCACTTTGCGCGCCAGTTTTTTGGCTGAAGCGATTCGAAATTTTCGGCTTCCTCGGAAATATCTACCTCACCGACCCCCCCCCCCTTACCAAAAGCCACATTTCACCTCTTTCTGCCTTCCTTTCCAAGTTGAAACCTTCACTCCTTGCTTGCAGCGCCGCCGCCTCCTCGCCAGAGACCCTCCTTCACGCTCCTCGGCCTCGCCTATCCAGGTAGGTAATCCACACCCGACCCCCATCCTCCTCCTCCTTCTACATCCCACATGCCCCTACCGCTGGCACGAGCGCGACACCTTCCACCCAAATCACTGACCCCTCCATCAAATAAGCACCGGCCTAAGCCATGGTGCATGCAGTATAGCCAGGACATCAAGGAGCATTTGGCAGCGGAGAGGCAAATCACGACCGCACGCGCGGATGAGGTCACGATGGCTGCCATTCGTGCCGACCCCAGAACTTGAAGGAGCACCTTGCCATTTGCTAGCTACGTCGGTTAAGCATGCTCGGTTTACCCGTTGCGTGTGCTACTCCTGCCTTTCCTTCACAAATTCTAGTGAATTGTGCTATCTAATTTCACCATGCAATCTGTTGCTCTAGTGTATATGTTCTATATGTCGTGTTGTGTGGTGCTCACTTATTAACTGTTTTGTTAATTAGTTGTCATCTTCAGTTAACTGTTTGGTTCAATTCTGCAAATGCGATGTTCAATTCTTCAGGCTGCAATTTTGTATTGTCTTCCATGTGAGAAATAAATCGAATTTATCTTTACAAAATTGTGGGTGCATTATGTTATTGTATACCATGTGAGGAATAAATTGAATTTGGCTGTAATAAATACATGAGAAACAAATACAATTTCTACAATTGGCTGTAGTTGACTGTTTGGTTAACTGTCTGATCTTCTATTAGGAGTATGTTATATTGTGCAATGTGGTGCTCATTTAATGTTTGGTTCATTTGTTGTGGTGTTTAGTTAACTGCTTGGTTCAATTCTGCAATGTGATGTCGAATTGTCGTGGGTACAATTTTGTATTGTTGTGCATATGAGGAATAAATCGAATTTGGCTGCACTTAATACATGAGAAACATATACAAGTGCTATATTTCCTAGTTCTTAATCATGCTTGGTTTGGATAAATGGGTTTTCCGTGTGGCTTGAATTAATCTGATGAATCTGCAATGTGATTATTTTTCAGATAGCATGCAAACCCTTACTTAACCTGATGACTAACTACCTTATATGTGTTGCAGGGAAACAAAGGGAAGCACTGAGGTTTACAATCGAGGTTAGCACGTGCATGGTCCGTTGTCTAATAGCACATTATTGTGCAATTGCAGGAACCATTCTAATATTTTGGTTTTTAACAATTTGGTCTTGCACATGTAGGTCCTGCTGTCAGAAGTTTTGACCCACTGTTCGACCCTTTTTGCATATGGGGAAATGAGTTGGCCATGAATATCAGTCAAGTCAAGAAACTCAGAAAGATTGTTAGGATAAAGAAATTAGCAACTAAAAACAACAAGATGTTTGTCTGCACAATGAAGAAGACATCAGTTCACTACAGGATGGTACTAACTATTATACCTTGCCTTTTTATTCCTTTGCCCCATTTCCAATATAGAGAAGATATTTATGCACATCCTTGTTTTCAAGCCTTTCCAAAGCAGTTCACTGATGATTACCTCTCAAACCACCTGTATGGTCAAGAGGTGAGGAAGGTATTCGTACAACACCCACGGTTCAATATTGAAGTGTTCCTGAAGAGATACATCTGTCTATGTACCATCTATGATGCTAATTTCGAAAGGTTATAGATGTTGCATGTGAAACTTGGTCCTGGTGTAGTTGTGTAATGGGGTAGCTGAGTGCTGAAGATATATGATGTAGTACTCTGATGTATTTCAATTATGAAAATGAAATATATTGTGTGCTTAATATGAAATGTCAATTAGATTAATAAACAGATTATGAATAATCGGATAATTAGCCTGCTAGTGGCGAATTAGCCTGCTAATTGGGTTTTTTTATTGCAAACGATTGTTGAAAAAATACCATGGGCCATGACCTTAGGCAACGCCCACAGTTTCTAGGAATAAACCGTGTTGGATCAATGAACAATCACACACGACTTTCTCTTGAAAACTGTTTGCGTTAGGCCACCTTGCGCAAATGTTTACCACATGAAAACTATGTGTGATGGACATCCTTTGCCACACAGTTTCTTCCACGGACCGCGTGTGATATATTCAATAATGCAAGCGATTTAACGGGAAAAATTGTGTGTGATGTACCTGTGAATGGAAACGTTTTCCTTGGAGCGACTGTGTGGGATGTACATACGAACGGAAATGTTTAGCGGGAACTGACTGTGTGGGATGTACTTGCGACCGAAAACAATTTCGCCATATAATTGTATTTTTTTAGCTCTACTATATGTATTTCCGTATTTGAGCGCTCGCCAGTCGCACACGACCTCATTTTGCTGAACGTGTGTGCCAGGAGGGCATATCCCCGACGGTTTCTGGGTCGTGTGGGAAGGACCCCCCTATCGACCACACTCACTTGGCGATGGTTCCAAATGCCGTCACGGAAAGGGGTTAAAAACTGTTTGTTTAGGAGCTCACTGTAGTAGTGAGGAGACTCCAGAGGTGGAGAACGGGGCTGCCAACAAGCGGAGGCGGGTCGAGCAAGAACCGCAAGCGACTCCAGCAGGCCTAGACTTCATCAGTAGCCTCCCCGATGATATGTTGACAGTCATCATCTCCCTCCTCCCAATCAAATATGGGGCATGGACAACCGTCCTTTCCCGGCAGTGGCGCCCCCTATGGAACTCCACCCCTCTCTACCTCATCGACACCCACGAGCTCTGCCATGGCTATCGCAAAAGCTTGGATGCGTTCTCCCATATCCTTGGCAGTCACCCTGGCCCAACCAGAGGCCTTAGCATGGGCAAGTTCCGTTCCAATGGCAAGGACCGAGCCAAGCTTGACGACTGGTTCCAATCCCCCACCCTAGATCAGCTCGAGGAGATAACTTTTGATGATGGGCATATGCACTCACTACCAACGTCTATGCTCCACCTCGCACCCACGTTGCGCGTCGCCAAGTTCAGGAACTGCCATTCCCCCCCCCCCCCTAATGACGCACCCACTCTTATTCTACCAAGACTGACATGGAGCACCTGCTCCGTGGTTGTACTGCACTCGAGTACCTTTGTCTTCAGGCGATCAATGGATTGAGTAGCTTCCACAACACCTCCATGACTCTTCGGACTATTTATGTGTGTTGCTGGTGCTGCAAGAAGACAAGATCTGTACCATGGTATGGTCATTGAGGACACACCTTCACTCGAGAGATTACATGTAGTCGATTAAGAAGGTCCAAAAAGAATCAATGTCATTCCTGCGCCAAAATTGACAGTGGTGGGCTACTCGTCTGACGAATACTCCTGTATCCACACCCGTTCAGGTACAACAGCCGCCTTCTACCTTTCCTTCTAGAAATTGACATTGTTTCTAATTTTGAAGATGTATGTTCGTCTGTCATCCAGAAAATGATTCCGACAAGCTTGACCCCGAAACTGCGCACAGTGAAGGTCTTAGCATTAGAATCTATCGACCCCAACCTGGACCAGGTTGTCAGTTTCATGAGATGCTTTTTGTGCCTAGAGAAGCTATATATCGAGGTGATGTTCCTTTCTTGTTAAATGTTAACCATAAGGGACTTCAATTTGTGACATCTTTTTCCAATTTTACAATGACAATGTACTATGATTTCTGGAGGATTTTTGGAGGAACACAGTACATACATGTCCCCCCCATATTGGTTGCTTGATCCATATGGTTACAATCCATAAGCATTTCTCCTTTGGATTCATCTGTACTAGTTTTCTTAGGGAACTTTTCATCCACTCCAACCTATTGTGAAGAAGGATAGATTTTTCTAGATTGTAATCAAATGTACATGTTAATTATGTCGGATTGAAGATGGCACGTTAGAGCATTTTACAAATCCTGCAAACCAAATAGGCTTGTACTAGTGTTCAAAACTGCATGTAGGCACTTACAAGTTTTCTTATTTTGCAGACAAGATTAGGCCCGGTGGTGGATAATGTGATACAATATAACAATCACATTGAATGCCTAGATCTGCATCTCTCAGAAATTACTTTGAACTCCTACCGAGGGACCTTACCAAAGATTATATTCGCCAGGTTCTTTGTTGTCAGAGCAAGGGCGCTGAATGTAATGAGGTTTTCCCTACATTTATTTCGCAAAAATGAATGGTTTGTTGATCAGCGCCGGCGGCTGCGGCAGAATCGAATAGGCTCCAAAAATGTTGAATTTCATTTTGGAACTTCAGATGATAGAGTAATTGGAAGTCATCGTGTCAACCCCATACATGACTTCTCAGTGGCTGGCCCATTTGCAAAAATTATGGGGTTTCAAAACCAACCTTACAAGTGGTAATATTAGTTTGAACCTCTCTTATATCCATGTTCAGCGGATCAGCGTGAGCGTTTGCTGCTGATGAGGTGAATTTCTTTTCTAATATCAGTTTGAACCGTGTAATATTCGAGTTTGAGCCATATAACTCTGGAATTTGAACCTTGTAATATTTCAAGCTTTTGTGGTACAATCGTTGAAATGGCATCGTATGAGACTCGTATATTGGTAGCACTATTTTGACCTTAATATGCAATGTACTTAGATTTTATTAACCATTCTCGAATGTGTTTACCTTGTCGATCTCATAGCACACGATCTCTATAGCTAACTCGACTGTGATCTTCGACAGTTTCTTCAACCGTGTGCCCTGTAGAGCACAAAATTAATTATCGCACTCGAGTTTCCATCATCACCCTTTTGTGTAACTTTGACCTCATCATCCACGGGTAAACTTATGACCGAAGTCATTCCACACACTTCGTTTTTCCAAAGCTTTTTGCCAATAAACGCCCACGATTTGTCCTTCTAGCTGACGCGTGGCCAAACTAGTCAGGTGGGAAGCTTGTGCGGTAGCGCGGGAACAGGCTCACCAACGATACATTTGGCGTCTCTTCGAGCCCATGCATGGTCAAACAAAACATGTGTGGTGTTGTCAAGCGTGTAGTGATATCCTCTGCGATGAACGCGGTGACAAGACGTGACGGTTACAGGCCGGCCGGCCCCCATATATTATAGCGGCCATTTAACCCTTGTGTCTCTTCAACCTTTCAATCGCGCCCCACCATTGCAAGAAGCACACCCACCATGACAAATTCTTAGAGGGTATCCTGCGCGGCTCCAATGGTGCTCTGAGCGGCTGCCAACAATGAGCAGCAGTTCACCATGCATGCAGTGGTGGACACCCACAGAAGGTTCATGGAGCTCTCGGTGGTGTACACCAACAACCCAGTCTGGGTGGAGCACTCCATCCACGTCATGGAGCTGTTGCTTGCTGAGGAGAAGTACAAGGTGGTCGGGTTCGACCTCGAGTACACCCGCGCTTGTGCTTGGTCTTGTCCCAAAGTCGCCATCGCCCAGATGTGCGTGTGCAATCACGTCCTCGTCTACCACTACTGCATTGCCACAAGGCCTTGCGAGCATTTCACCAAGTTTGCCAACAACCCCAACTACATGTTCACTACGGTGGACATCACCAACGACGTAAAGGTGCTCAAGAATTCGTGCATTGCCTACCCGAATCTTGTCGACAGCCAGGGCCAATACAAGATCTGGGGCAGCAACGAGCATGAGAAGGACTCACTGGTTCACCTCGCTGCGGCCATCATCGATCCCTACTATAGAGACATGAAGGATTCCTGCAACAAGGACAAGTGTGCCTGGCACTCGGCCTGGATGGAGAAACTCGACAAAGCTCAGTCGTGTACACGGCCAAGGAGGCGTACATGAGCTACGAGATGTACAGGCGGATCGTTGACATGAGGAAGTTCCTCCTTCCCCAAAAACGGTCAGGGATCCAGCCGGAAGCAGAGCACTGGCAAAAGTCGTCACAACAAGAAGTAGATGATTAGATCCTCGTTTCTCCTAGTTTAGTATGCATGTAATTGCTTACTTTGGTATGTGGAAATGTTATGTGTGTAGTCACTTGTGTAATTGTATGCTTAAGTTGGTTATGCAATGCTGTCTTTTTAAGTATATATGTTGATGCTCTATACACAATGCGTAGATGTGTGCAGACAGAGCAAATGACATCGCACACAGACTAAACAACGGAACCCTTTGGTGATGATTTCATCAATCACTGACAATTCTATACCAGCAATTGTTTGCTCACAACACACATGGCTTATTAATAGGAATCGTCTATGTTGTTATCAGTCTTCCCGCACATTTTCGATTACATAATTGTTTGCCACGTATCACACACATCTTGTTATGTTGTATCGTTTTTTTCCTCTTGGCTCAACGCAAACAATTCATTCGAGTGAACTGTATGTCGTATATCGCACACACACCTTCACCTAGCTGACCGTTTCTTTTGTGTTGCCTCATCAAAAATAGTTCATCCGAGTGAACTGTATGCCGTATATCGCACACGCCTTCATCTTGCTGCCCGTTTCTTCTTCTGCCTCATCGCAAATAGTTCACTAGACTGAACCGGCCCAGCATCGCACACGCAACTAAAATCTAAACCATGTTTTATGTATCTGCCATTGCAAACGTTTTGCATCCATCTTTTTTGATGGGTTTTTTACATCACCATTTGTGATTAATGCATCGCACACAGTTTCATCAAAGGGTCTCTGATTGTAGTCTCGCGTTAGCAACATCCTGCAGTAGTGATATGATTTTTTTCATTATTTTCGTTTATTTTGATTGAAACATAAAAGTAAAGAAAGCAAAACATGAACTAAACTTTATTATATATCTCGCACACGATTACATAGATAGATAGAGCACTAAGTAAACACTCGAAAATAGATTGAACTAAACTCTTATTCAACTAATTCAAGAGATAACTAAAAATCAAACTAAGATAGATAAAGACAAAGAGAGTGGTGGTGATACGATACTGGGGCACTTCCCCCAAGCTTGGAACGAGCCAAGGGGAGTGCCCATATCGTGTACTCAAGTCTCATTTGGTGGTGAAGAAGGAGGTGGTGGTGTTGATGACGAGGTAGTATCACACTTCAAGGTCAGGGGGTGCTCCAGTCTACGAATGATGCTCCAGAGGGCGATGATGTGCTCTTGCAACATAATATTTTCACGGTTGAGATATTTATTTTGCACACGAACCGTTCCAATGGTCCTAAAGGCTTCAATTTCAGTAGAGGTAAGATAATCGTTGTTGATGGAAATATGCCCTAGAGGCAATAATAAAATGGTTATTATTATATTTCCTAAATCATGATAAAGGTTTATTGTTCATGCTATAATTGTATTGACCGGAAACTTAAATACATGTGTGGATACATAAAAAAATACCGTGTCCCTAGTGAGCCTCTACTAGACTAGCTCATTGATCAAAGATGGTTAAGGTTTCCTAACCATAGACATGAGTTGTCATTTGTTAACGGGATCACATCATTAGGAGAATGATGTGATGGTCAAGACTCATTGGTTAGCTTAGCATATGATCGTTAAGTTTATTGCTATTTCTTTCTTTATGTCAAATACATATTCCTTCAACTATGAGATTATGCAACTCTCGGATACGGGAGGACTACCTTGTGTGCTATCAAACGTCACAATGTAACTGGGTGATCATAAAGATGCTCTACAGGTATATCTGAAGGTGTTTGTTGAGTTGGCATAGATCAAGATTAGGATTTTTCACTCCGTTTATCGGAGAGGTATCTCTGGGCCCTCTCGGCAATACACATCATAAGAAGCTCATAATCCCCAACTGCAAGGAATCATCATAACAATTTCCAAAGGTGGAAGTGATAAGTATGGAGTGTCGAACCCATAAGGAGCTAAAGGTAAGATCAATATTCTCTCAAGTCCTATCTTCCACTGATACGACTCTATGTACATCGAACGTTTGCTTCCATCTAGAAACGGGAAATAAACTACATTGTGGGTATGAAGAGGATAACTTTGCATGATATTGGGAGCTAAAATGTAAAAATACATGATGTTAACATAAAGTTAGAATATATTACTATATATTATAAATAGCGAGTGTGGAATAATGATGGGCCGGTGTGCGGAATTGTCATGGGCAATTGTTAACAATATGGGCAAACATTATTGCAGTTTCATATGAGGTAGAGGCATAAGCTAACGTACTTTCTCTTCTTGGGTCATATGCACTTATGGTTGGAACTCTAGCAAGCATCCGCAACTACTAAAGATCATTAAGGTAAAACCCAACCATAGCAATTAAAGTATCAAGTCCCGTTTATCCCATACGCGACAACCCCCTTACTCGGGTTTAAGCTTATGTCACTATAGCAACCCACTATAAGTGAATCATGAATGTATTGCAACACCCTACAGCGGGAATCCTTCACGTGTGCGCGGCATGAAAGGCACCATAGGACAGCACCAAAATAAAACATACATCTCAAACCAATCTAGATCATCAATCAACCCAAAGGACAAAAGAAATCTACTCAAAACATCATAGGTTGGCAAGACATCATTGGATCATAATATGTGGCATAAAGCACCATGTTCAAGTAGGGGATTACAGTGGGGTGCGGGAGAGTGGACTGCCGAAAAGAGATGAGGAAGGTGATGAATATGGTGATGTTGATGAAGACGATCATCGCAGCAATGGTTCCCCCGGTGGCACTCTGGCGCCACCGAGAGAGAGGGGGAGAGGGTCTCCCCCTTGTGCTTCCTCCTCCATGGCCTCCCCCTAGATGGGGAGAGGTTCTCCCTCTGGTCCTTGGCCTCCATGGTGATGATGGCCCCCTCCGGTAGGGTGCCAGAGAGGGCCTATATTGATTTTTTTCATGGCTACAGAGACTTGTGCCGGCGGAACTTCCGATCTAGGTTTCTTTTGGGGGTTTTTGGTATTTATAGGAATATTTGGCATCGGTGTCACGTCAAGGGGGTCCACGAGACAGTGGCAAGAGATGAGGGCGCGCCCTCCACCCTTGCCGCTTCCTCGTGAAGCTTCTGGTCCAACTCTTGTGCTGTGGGGTTCTCTTTTGGTCCATAAAAAATCACTGTAAATTTTTAGCCCATTCTAAGAACTTTTATTTCTGTACAAAAAACGACACCATGGTACTTCTTCTGAAAACAGCGTCAGTCCGGGTTAGTTCTAATCAAATCATACCAAATTCATATAAAACTGTTGTAAACATAGCATGAATACTTCATAAATTATAGATACGTTGGAGACGTATCAGCATCCCCAAGCTTAATTCCTGCTCGTCCTCGAGTAAGTAAATGATAAAAGAAATAATATATGAAGTGTGAATGCTAGCATAGTATATAAGTTTGATCAATGATATTTCCAAACACTTTTTCTAGCATTATTATTTATCATAAACAGTAGCTCAACTCATAAAACTTCTCATGATCAAGTAACAAGCTATTCACATGTTAAAGTATAGACCATAAAGTTTCTTGAAAACTAACAAACTAGGCTTTCAATCACCAAACAATTGCAATTCATCTTATTTTCAGGAAGGGTCTATGTAAGAGCTTTGATTTAGCAAATTCCACATACTCAACTATCATATAATCTTCCATGATTGCTCACACTCAAAGCATAATTTTTAGAACAAATAGCACCCGTCGAACACAGAGAAAGATAGGGGCTTAATGTTTCGCCTCCCAACTTATTTACCATTATAGATAATTGTCAACAATAATAATTCATGATCAAATATATTTGAAAGGCCATATATGCTTGGATCTTTCCCCACCACATGATGCTTGCCAACCAAAGAATAATTGAGGTTGAAATAAGAAGGAATACTATTGTCTCTTGCATAAAAGTAAATACATGAAAGTAAAAGATAGGCCCTTCGCAGAGGGAAGCAGAGGTTGGCATGCGCTTTTTAATTTTAAATGTGCAAACCCGTAATGCAAAGGAACATCACGTTGTATTGCCCTTTGTGATAGCAACCTGTATTATACAGGCTGTCGCTTTTATTTCTTTACTATCACAAGTTCGTACAACGTGTATTTTCCCTTACAATAAAAGATCATACAAATTTAGGAGCATTTTTTATTGCTTCTTGCACCGATGACAACTTACTTGAAGGATCTTATTGAATCCATAAGTAGATATGGTGGACACTCATGGCATGAAACGAGGTTTAAGGGTTTTGGATGCACAAGTAGTATCTCTATTTACTACAAAATTTTTGGCTGGCAAAAGATCCTAAGCAAGCACCACATGTTGGAGGATCCATAACAATATAACTTCTGTGCAAATATACCCAAACATAACTCATTACGTTGTCTTCCTTGTCCAACTTCAACTAATTTGGTCAAGGTTGAAAATAATTAATGGGGCCCACAGTCATAGAAGATGTCCAAGATAGTATATTTATATGTGAAATCTCTCTCCCTTCAATATTATTTCATGAATTGTTCAAGTGACCAATGTTGTGTTTGCTAACTTTCAATAAATTTTACCACTTATACTTCTTATATGTGAATTCATTACTCCCCATGGGATAAGCATATGAAGCATATATAATTTTAGATTTATGATATTCAATTCATTGAACCATTTACTCATAGGATATAAGTGAAGCACGAGAGTAAATGACAAAACTACTCCAGAAAGATAGAAGTGAAGATCAATGAGTAGTCAAATAGTTAAATAGTGAAGATCAAATGTGTAGTCAAGTAGTCAAAACTCTCTCTCTCTCTCATTCAAGATTTCAGATCTAATGATTTTATTCAAACAGTAGGTAAAGTGAAAATACGCTCCAAGCAAAACACATATCATGTGACGAATAAAAATATAGTTCCGAGTAAGGTATACCGAGGGTTTTGAAGACGAAAGAGGGGATGCCTTCCGGGGCATCCCCAAGCTTAGGCGCTTGAGTCTTCCTTGATTATTACCTTGGGGTGCCTTGGGCATCCCCAAGCTTAGGGTCTTTTCACTCCTTATTCTCCTCATATCGATATCTCACCCAAAACTTGAAAACTTCAATCACACAAAACTTAACGGAACTTCGTGAGATAGGTTAGTATGATAAAGACAAATCATTCACTTTGGTACTGTCAAGATAAGATTCATAATTGTTCTCACACAATGCCTACTGTATGATACGTCTCCCACGTACCTATAATTTATAAAGTATTCATGCCATGTTTACAACAATTTTATATGGTTTTGGTATGATATGCATGGAACTAACCCAGACTGATGTTGTTTTCAGCAGAACTACCATGGTGTTGTTTTTTGTGCAGAAATGAAAGTTCTCCAAATGAGCTGAAACTTTTTGACGATTTTTTTGGAACAAAAGAGACCCCCGAAGCTTCATGGAAGGAGCAAAAGGTGAAGGAGTAGGGCACAAGACACCGGGGCGCACCTGGGCCCTTGTACGTGCCCCAGTGGGTTGTGCTCACCTGGAGACCCATCTTCGCATGAAACCGACGCCAAAAAATCCTATAAATAGAGAAACCATCAGAAATAACCCTAGATCATAAGTTCCGTCGCCGCAGGGCTCTGTATCCACCGAGAACCAATCTAGACCCCGTGCCGTCACCCTGCTAGAGGGGGGAATCATCACCGGTGGCCATCTTCATCATCCCGGCGGCCACCACAATGAGGAGGGAGTAGTCCACCCTCGGGGCTAAGGGTTTGTACCAGTAGCTATGTTTTTAATCTCTCTCTCTCTCTCTCTCTCTCGTGTTCTTGAGATGTCACGATCTTGATGTATCTCGGGCTTTATTAATATAGTCGGATCATATGGTATTTTCCCCTCTCTATCTTGTTGTGAATTGAGTTCTCCCTTTGAGATTTCATTTTATCGGATTGAATACTGATACGTCTCCAATGTATCTATATTTTTTATTGTTCCATGCTGTTATATTATCAATCTTGGATGTTTTATAATCATTTTATAGTCATTTTATATCATTTTTTGGTACTAACCTATTGACATAGTGCCAAGTGCCAGTTGTTGTTTTCTGCATGTTTTTTACATCGCAGGAAATCAATACCAAACGGAGTCCAAATGCAACTAAACTTTACGGAGATTTTTTTGGACCAGAAGACACCTAATGGGTCAAGACTGCGCCTGGGGTGCTCCAAGGAGAGCACAACCCACCAGGGCGCACCAGGTGGCCCAGGCATGCCCTGGTGGGTCGTACCCACCTCGGATGCCTCCCGGACCGCCTCTTTGCTTTATAAATACCCCAATATTCCAGAAACCCTAGGGGAGTCGACGAAAATCAATTCCAGCCGCCGCAGAGTCCAGAACCACCAGATCCAATCTAGACACCATCTCGGATGGAGTTCACCACCTCCATTGGTGCCTCTCCGATGAAGTGTGAGTAGTTCTTTGTAGACCTACGGGTCCGTAGTTAGTAGCTAGATGGCTTCCTCTCTCTCGCTGAATTCTCAATACAATGGTCTCTTGGAGATCCATATGACGTAACTCTCTTTGCGGTGTGTTTGTTGGGATCGATGAACTTTGAGTTTATGATCAGATCTATCTTTTTATATCCATGGAAGTATTTGAGTTTCTTTGATCTCTTTTATGGATGATTGCTTACAGTCTCGTATTTCTTCTTTGATATTTGGGTTTCGTTTGGCCAACTTGATCTATTTATCTTGCAATGGGAAGAGGTGCTTTGTAGTGGGTTCGATCTTACGGTGCTTGATCCCGATGTGAGAAGGAACGGACACGTATGTATCGTTGCTAATAAGGATAAAACGATGGGGTCTATCTCTACATAGATAGATCTTGTCTACATCATGTCATCTTTCTTATTGCATTACTCCGTTTCTCCATGAACTTAATACACTAGATGCATGCTGGATAGCGGTCGATGTGTGGAGTAACAATAGTAGATGCAGGCAGGAGTCAGTCAACTAATCTTGGATGTGATGCCAATGTAATCATCATTGCCTAGATATCATCATGATTATTTGAAGTTCTATCAATTTCCCAACAGTAATTTGTTCACCCACCGTTTGCTATTTTTCTCAAGAGAAGCCACTAGTGAAACCTACGGGCCCCGGGTCTCTTTCTCATATTATTTGCCTTTGCGGTCTATTTTCCATTGCTTTTATTTTCAGATCTATTAAACCAAAAATACAAAAAAAAATCTTGTTGTGTTTTATTCTTATTTATTTTATTTGGCATTCAATCTACTACAATTTTATTCATGTCCGGTTGCCCATCTTGGGGCGCCGCTACCCGAAAGGGATTGACAACCCCTTTTACCCGTGGGGTTGCGAGAAGTTGTTATTTTGTGCATGTGATGTTTACGTTGTGTTGATTGGTTCTCCTACTGGTTCGATAACTTTGGTTTCCCATCTGAGGGAAATACCTACCGCCGCTGTGCTGCATCATCGCTTCCTCTTTGGGGAAATACTGACGTAGCTTCAAGCCGCATCGAAAGGAATTTATGGTGCCATTGCCGGGGAGGATCTTCAACATATACCAGGTTCCTAATCACAAATCTCATCTCCTTGCAATTTATATTATTTGCCATTTGCCTCTCGTTTTCCTCTCCCCCACTTCACAAAAATTAGCCGTTTTATTCGCCCCTCTTTTTCGTTCGCCGTTTTCTCGTCACATCTATCCTTTGCTTGCAATCATGAGTGATTTCGGTATGGCACCAACAGATGATGGACTTACTCCGAAAAATGGATGTACGGGCAATCTGGATGCTAAAACTTTTATCTTGGGGCAAGGGAATGTTATGGGAAAAGAACGTATTCAGGAATTTTTCAATTGTGTTGGAAATTTGAGTCTTGATGATGCTCCTATACTTACGACTACTAGATCTTATGCTAATGCTATTTCAGCGCTAGTTCTGAAACTTGAAAGCAAATTTATCCGTACTCATCCTACTTTGCAAAGATTGTTTTTTGAGCTCCATGTTATAAAGAATCCTAAGGCTAAAAAGTTGGCCACTCTCGTTCTTATGAATGAGTTTGACTACATAATACGGGAAGCTAGGGAGAATCTTTGATTTTTATGGTATGAATCGTGAAGAACCTGTGATAGACGAAATTCTTTACAATAGTGATTATGCGCTAAGGCATTTGCTTGGGGATAATAAAGTCTTTGATGATAATATTAAAAAAGAAGTCCCCGTTTTAGATATAATCCAACAAGTTTTCAATATGAACACCACTCTTGGATTGTTGCGAGAAATCAAAGGGGTTATGTAAGTGCATCTAGTGCCCCTTAGTGATTTTGGTGTATTGAAGACTTATAGGTTAAGGGACTAATGTGTTTATGAGTGTACACAGGTCTATAAGTCTATGAAGAGTTTGATATTTACAGATGAAGTCGACCCTAAAAATGAAGTTCTTCGACTGAAGACTTTGGTAATCTTAAGACTTTCTGAAGACTTTGAAAGTGAAGAAATTGGTGTGACCTTGAAGACTTGGTATTCATTTGAGGAACATGAAGCGAGAAGACTTTTGTTTTCGTAGTTTCGGTTTCTCTTTCTTGAGTCATAGGAAACACCGTACTGTTAAAGGGGGTCGAGGAAATACTAAGGAAAATTTTCCATGTGATGCTCAACTCAAAATCCTACACCTACAAATACCTTCGAGTGAAGCCTTTGGAAATCTCATACAGTTCAGTCAATTTCTTCAAAGGATGATACGAAGTTCTTCCGTCACGAGGAATTTGTTCTGACTGAGGATTTAGGAATTCACCAGTGCGGATTGCCTACACAGTGAGGAACATGATAGCCCTGAGGAATTTGAGAGTCAAATTTCCGACCGTTGTTGTGCTGCGCGCCAGTTGTCCCAAAATATCTTATCCCACTAACGGTCATATCATTGAAGGGCATTTATGTCTTATCATGTTGGGCTGCTCACTAGGCTATAAATAGCCGCCCCCTACAACCATTAGCTGGTTGGCTGCTCCGAGAGAACTTGACACTTGTCATTTGAGAGGAACCCATCCTCCAAGGACTTTGAGCGAAAATCATCGAGTGTGGAAAAACCCAAAACCAAACCCCTACAAACCCAAAGTGATTGAGCATCACTGAAGAGATTGATCCTGCGTGGATCCGACGCTTGTTACCTTTGAAGACTGTGCTTCTTCCAGACGGTTAGGCGTCGTGGTCTAGAGCATCCAAGAGGAATTGTGGATCGCCGAGTGACCGAAGTCTGTGAAGGTTTGGAAGTCGCCTGAAGACTTACCACGAGTGATTGGATGAGGTGCATGTGACCTTAGTTCAAGGAGAATACGGTGAGGACTTGGTGTCCTGAGCTGCGTGCTCGGCCGATCGGGTGTCCGGACTGTGTGTCCTCGAGTTTAAATACTCAGCCGCTCCAACCAGACGCATAACCGAGACAGCAGTTGGAACCTGGTCTACCAAATCATTGTCTTCACCAACCTAATCGGGTTCTATTTCCTCAACTCTTTCATTTCCTCATTCTTTGTGTTGAGTGTTTGTTCATATCTATGTTCGAAGACTTTGATCAAGACTTTCTCAATTTCCTCGGTTCAATTTCTTTAGTCATTTGTCTTCATCTTGTGTTATCCTGTGTTTACGCTTTCTGTACTCTATGATTGTCTTCATTTCATCATGATGACCATGCCCGCATTCTGTTATGCTTACTTTTGAGTACTTATTCTGCTGCAAGTAGTTCTTCACTTAGGAATTTCCTCACCGGCAAATTCCTCATTGAAGAATTCATAAAAATCGCCTATTCACCCCCCTCTAGTTGATATAACGCAGTTTCAATTGGTATCAGAGCAAGGTACTCCCTTGTTGTGTGTGATTTTGGTTTAACCACCTGGAGTTTTAGTTATGTCGACCGCAGGTATGATCAAGGTCTCGGCTGGGTGTCCTACCTTTGATGGGACGGACTACCCCTTATCGAAAAACAAGATGCGGATGCATCTTGAGGCAATTGACAACGATCTCCGGTATGTTGTGGAAAATGGTGTTCCCTCTGTCTCACCCTCACTGAACGCTGCCGATGTGAAGAGATTCAAGCAACTCGATTCTCAAGCGAAGAATATCATATGTGGCCATCTGAGCAAAGGACAGTATGGAAGAGTGAGTGCTTTGGAAATTGCTAAGCTCATCTGGGACAGGCTATCCAAAGTAAATGAAGGAGTCTCAACTCAGCATGACTCTCGAGTTGATGTTCTTCGAAATCTCTTCAACCACTTCAAAAGACTCGACAATGAAACTGTTCAATAAACCTTCGATCGCCTCACTGACATCTCAAATGAGCTTCAAGCGCTTGGTGCCACTGACATCACCGACCATGAGGTGGTGAAGAAATTGTTGAGATCGCTTGATTCCTCATTTGATACTCGCACCGATGATACAAGAGCGTCTTGACTACAAGTCGCTTGATCCGGTGATATCCTCGAGAGGCTAAATACTCATGAGTTCCAAATTGCTGAAAAGAGAGATCTCTATGGTTCTAGCTATGGAAAATCACGTGCCTTTGAAGGCCAAGGCTGTGTCTGAATCTGATTGTGAAGACTCGGTAGTAGCCTTGGCGATCCTCAAGAATTGAGCCAGGAGCTAGCAATCGCTCGTGAAGAAATTCCAAGTTCTCAAGACGTGGTTGCTTTGGAAAATCCTCAAGGAGCGGTGATTCCTCATCCAAAGGACTATAAGAGAAGACTATGCCACAAATGCAAGAAACCTGGTCACTACATTCAAGATTGTCCTCGGTGGGAAAAGGAATTAAAGAAGAAGAAATACAAGGATTACAGTTACGATGACGCTAAGAAGAAGAAGAAATCGTCGAAATCTTCATCATCAAAATCCTCAAAGTCTTCATCTCACAAGAAGAGCAGCTCCAAGAAGGCTCGGGCATTCATTGGCAAGGAAATGGACTCTAAAGCTGAATCTGAGGAACATGAGGAAGAGGAGGCATCAGAAGAGTCCGAGTCTGGTGTGGCGAGTCTGGCTCTCGCTACTGCATTCGTCAGCAAGTCCATCTTCTACTCAAGAAAATGACCTCACCAACCAAGCTGATGAAGATAGTGATGACTATGCTCCCACCTAGTGCTTCATGGCAAAGGGTGCCAAGGTACTCAACTAGACCTCCTCGGAATCTAGTGAAAATGACTCTGATGAAGATCTCACGCCCAGCTACTCTAAACTTGCTAAGATTGTCAGAAACAACAAAGGGCTTTTGAACAGGTTCAAAACATGCTAGATAAAAGTGATGATATGTTGGGTGAAGAAATGGATCGCACTAAAGCCCTGACTGAAAATCTTCAGAGACTTCAGTCCAGGTTTAACAACCTTCAAGGTTATCATAACACTCTCTTGTCTGATCATGAGAAACTTTCTTATGAATTTCTTCAAAGAAAGCAAGATCTTGAGAAGCTAAGAGTGAGTTATGAAGATCTTCAGAAGGAGCGCGATTCATTACTTGCTCAACAAATCAGCGCTTCTCGTGAAGAATTTGTTCCTCCACGCTTAAAGTGCATTGAACGTGAATCGCTAATTCTTCACCTGAATGTTCAAATGCTTCAACTGTTACAAATTCTTCATCTGCCTCTGCTATCACTAATTCCTCATCTCGAGGACATTGCTAGTATCACCGACGATGCAGGTTGAAGGAATTGTACATGACAGGCATGTACAAAAGCCTCAAAGGGCATCGACTCTTTGTGATGTGCTTAAAAGCAGATCCTCAACAGAACCCTAGGAAAGAGGGTATTGCCTTTGAGAGGAAACTCAATGCCGATGGAACATATTGAAGCCTGAAAGCGGTACCCCAAAACCTCGTGGGTTGCTGCAAAGGGACCTCTAGTTGATCCATCTAACTTATCCGGCTTTACATGTGAATCTCCTCATTCTTCTGATGAGTCATTTGACTCCAACTATAAACTGTTCAAAAATCAGAATGGTGAAGTATTTGCTAGATATGTTGGCACTAACTGCAGGAACGGTTCTCCTATGAAGAAAATCTGGGTTCCCAAGAAGTGCCTTGAAAGTCTTCATGTGAATGTCCTCATGACACCACCGTGAAGAATAGGAACCCCAGATCAAACTCTTCATATGGACCAAATTCTTCATATGGATCCAAGTCCTCATACGGACCAAAGTCCTCACGTGGATCAAATTCCTCACAAGGATCAAAGTCCTCATATGATTATCATCGTGCTAAAAACTCTGTTTCGCAGGGTAGAGCTAAGGGCTATGAATATGTGCATTATTCTTCAAACCAATATGTTCATAAGTCCTCGAAGAATTTCTCTGCTTATTCATATGCTTACCCTAACCCCTCTTATGTGAAACAAAATGTATTGGCTTCTATGCCACCATTCTCATATGGAGCTCACAGAGTGATGAACTCTTTGCCACCCCTTCAGATGTGGGTGGTGAAGAAAAAGTACTAATTTCCTCTATAGGGTCAGGTCTCCAGACGTGCTTTAACATCTGAAGAATTTGCTGGGGACCTGACAATACTGCCTGAAAGGACGCATGCTAATCATGAAGAAATGAACTTTCATTTCACACATCCTCATACTGCTATATCTGTTTTACTGCTTGATGAAATTCATCTGATGAAATTGATATCATATTCTTCACTGATGAAGTATATGAGATCGTAAGTTGCACTAATTCATCTGCAGGATCATCAACCCAAAGCCAATGAATGGGTCCTCGATAGTGGATGTACAAATCACATGACAGGGGACAAGAAACTATTGATGGATGCTCCCTTATCACCGTCACATCTGAAGCATATCATCTTTGCCGACAAAGGCAAAAGTCAGTATTGGGTCTTGGTAAGGTTGCGATCTCTAAGGACATACACATGGACAAAGTCATGATTGTTGAGTCCTTAGGATACAACCTCATGTCAGTCTCAATGCTTTGTGATCTTGATATGGTTGTTGTCTTTGGCAAGTATCGTTGTGTTGTGATCATGGAAGCTGACAATTCCAAAGTCTTCGAAGGCTTTAGGAGCTTGTATATTGTTGATTTCTCTACAGGACCACAACCAGCCGTGTGTCTACTTGCAAAAGCTTCAGAAGGCTGGCTATGGCATCGACGACTTGGTCACGCAGGCATGAGGAATTTGCACACGCTTGCGAAAAAGAAGCATGTCATTGGCATTGAAAATGTCAAATTCCTCAAGGATCACTTGTGTGGATTCTGTGAAGCTGGAAAGATGACCAAGGCCAAGCATCCAGCGAAGACTATCATGACCACTACTCGTCCATTCGAATTTCTTCACATGGACCTCTTTGGTCCTAATCATTACTCAGCAGTCACTAATGATGCATCTCTATATGGCTTTGTTATTGTTGATGATTACTCTCGTTACACATGGGTACACATTGTCACTTACAAACATGAAGTGCAGAAAAGTCTTCAAACGATTTTCCTCGAGGGCTTCAACCAACTTTGGTGTGAAGATCAAGCACATCAGGAGTGACAATGGAACTGAGTTCAAGAATTCCGGTCTTGCTGACTATCTTGATGAACTTGGTATTACTCATGAGTTATCTACTCCTTATACTCCTCAGCAAAATGGCGTCGTGGAGCGCAAGAACAGAACTCTTGTTGAGATGGCTGACACTATGCTTGATGAATACAAAACGCCTCGTCGTTTTTGGATTGATGCAATTGATACTGCGTGCCACATCATCAACAGAGTATATGTTCACAAATTCTTCAAGAAGACTGCCTATGAACTCCTCACTCACAAGAAACCCAATGTGAGTTATTTCAAAGTCTTTGTGTGAAATGTTGGATTAGAGATCCTCATCACAATGCTAAATTTGCACCGAAAGCACATGAAGGTTTTATGCTTGGTTATGGAAAGGACTCGCACACCTACAGAGTCTTCAACATCGCTCTTCACAAGATTGTTGAAACTGTAGATGTGCGGTTCGATGAGACTAATGGCTTGCAGAGAGAGCACCTACCTTCTGTGATAGATGAACCAGCACCTGAGAAAGCTATCAAGTTCAAGGCGACTAAGGATGTCATTCCTACTGAAGAATCTGCTGAAGAATTAATTCCTGAACGCGAAGAACGTCGAGCTGATGCACCTGAAGATAATGCTGAAGAAAATGGTGCTGAAGAAAATGTTGATCAAATTCCTCGATGACAACCAACTCATCCTCACGTTGCAAAAGAAGTGCAAGTTGACAAGATCATCGATGACATTGAAGCACCAGGTCCTCTCACACGCTCAAAAGCTTCACATTTATCTAACTTTTGTGGGCACTATGCTTTTGTCTCTATCACAGAGCCCACTAGGGTCGATGAAGCATTTCTGGAGCCTGAGTGGATTCAGGCCATGCAAGAAGAATTACATCAGTTCAGGCTCAACAACGTCTAGGAACTAGTCAAACGTCCAGATCCTCGCAAGCATAATATCATTGGCACAAAGTGGATCTACCGCAACAAGCAAGATGAAAATGGCCTTGTGGTGAGGAATAAGGCACGACTTGTAGCTCAAGGCTACACACAGTTGAAGGAATTGATTTCGATGAAACTTACACTGTTGCTAGACTTGAGGCTATTCGCATATTACTTGCTTATGCTAACCATCATAATATCACTCTATATCAAATGGATGTGAAAAGTGCATTCCTCAATGGTAAGCTTGAGGAAGAAGTATATGTTGCTCAACCCCTGTGTTTTGAAGATCCAAAGAATCCCGACAAAGTCTTCACACTCAACAAGGCCCTCTATGGCCTCAAGCAGGCCCCTCGGGCGTGGTATGATACTTTGAAGGAATTCTTCATGAAGAATGGCTTCACACCCGGTTCACTCGACCCTACTCTCTTTACGAAATCTTATGATGGTGTACTGTTTGTGTGCCAAATATACGTTGATGATATTATCTTTGGCTGTACTGACCAACGTTATAGTGATGAATTTGCCTATATGATGAGTGAACAATATCAAATGTCTATGATGGGAGAGTTGAAATTCTTCTTAGGTCTTCAAATTCATCAACAACACAATGGCATATTCATATCTCACGAGAAATACCTCAAGGATGTTCTGAGGATTATGGTACCCCAAGGGCTCTACTTTTGATCTCATTGGATACTCTGACTCTGACTATGCTGGTGATCGCGTGGACCGCAAGTCAACATCTGGTACTTATCATTTTCTCGGACGATCTTTGGTCTGTTGGTCCTCGAAGAAACAGAACTGCGTATCACCGCTTCATCGCGGAAGCCGAGTACATTGTCTTTGGTTCTTGCTGTGCTCAATTGTCGTGGATGGAGCAAACTCTCAAGGACCACGGCATCAACGTGAAGAATGTGCGTCTCTCTTGTGACAATGAGAGTGCCATCAAGATTTCTCACAACCCGCTTCAGCACTCGAAGACAAAGCACATTCAGATTCATCATCATTTTCTTCGTGATCATGTGTTGAAGGGCGACATCTCCATCGAGCATGTGAAGATCAAGAACAGCTAGCCGATATCTTCACAAAGCCCTTGGATGAGAAGAGATTTAGCAAGTTGCGGTGTGAGCTAAATATCTTAGAATCTTCGAATGTTCTTTGAAAAAGGACACACATCCTGACACTTATGCAAATTTGATGACTTAGATGTGCAGCACATGAAGAAACGTTTTTCTTCAATCAATGAAGAATAACACTCTAAGTGTGAAGAAATTAATGAAGAATTTGATTCTCAGAACCCTATGACAATTGTACGCGGTGTCTGAAATCATCATTCTTATACGGTGGGTCACGCCACCACCAAACTTGAAAATCTTCAATTTGAGTTTTTCCTCGCTTTTCAAATTCTTCAACTTTGCAAAATCTTCACTATTTCCGTCGTTTTTCTTCATTGGCTATATTTATATATATGGGTTTATGTCCTCTACAGCATTCACTTATGGCTATTTCTTCAAGTTGCTTTTTCTGCTAAGTGAATGTGATCAGACCCTTCCCCCTCTATGCTATACTCAACCCAATCTATTCAAAAATTCTTCATGTGCGTTCTATTTGAAACTCGTTCAAAATCTTCACTGTGTCCTTGTCAACTGAAGAAAATTGCGAACGGAACTTTTAACTTATCTTATCCAAATTTTTGGCTTTGCCGCTCAATCCGTTCCGCTTCCTACGTTAGACTTATCTATTCACCCACGATCTAACACGATCTCCACTTTTCAGTACGTGGGTGACACATGTCAAGCGAATGAGAAGGGTCAGGGGCACGTTCGTCCAAAATCTTCGGGCGAACAGTTTTTCACCGTGGCTATATATACCCCCTCTCCCCTTCCTCACTTCCTTTACTCCGCTCGACCGCTCTCCCTCTCGCTTGAGCTTCTCAAACCCTAGCACCGCCGCTACTCCATCGTCGCCAGTGAGGAAGAGCTTCACTGCCTCGACCTCGTCGCCGTCGTACTCGCGCCGACCGTGGAAATCTTCACTCCGCCGCCGCCGTAGCTGTCTTCCTCCACCGAGTTAGGGCGTGGGAGATCTGAATCGATTTAACTTCTAATCTACACTTCTCAGTTAAATCGTGTTCTTCGATTCGGTAATTAAAAGATACTTCTATTACTCGCTTTGATTCTCAAACCTTCCGAAAATCTTCAAAGGTGTTTATTCTTCAAATCTTCACACATATGAACACCTCAAACATAATATGCTCTTGATTCGCTTCTCTAAGCAATGATTTTTTCTTCAAGATTCCTCAATTGTGTGGATCCTCGGTCTATACAACTCGAACCTAAGACAAAGATCGCTTAGTGAAATTCTTCAAGGCTCATCTGGTCAAATTCCTCAAACTTGTTCTTTTTGAAAAACCTTCGAGAACGATATGACCTCTCCAAATTCCTCGCAACTATACTCTGCTCACAGGTACTCATGTCATTCTGAATCACTAGGTTCTCATCAACTTAACTCATTTGCAGCGTTCCTCGAAGAAAAGTTGCATACTTCTTCAGAGAATTCGATTGTTCAAATTCCTCATCTGAAGACTATGGCTGACGGTAAGAAGCCACAGAAAGGAGGAAAGAGGCATGAGGTCATGACTACTTTTGAAATACCTGAGGACATATATGCTGACTATTGCACACCTGATGAAGCCAAGTATGGCAAGGAAAACAAAAATCAGCGCAAGGTGCGCATTCAGAGGATTGAAAGGAGATGGGCAAGGGAATGGAGGGAGTACATGTATGTTACTCCAAAGTACATGAAGAAATTCGCACTGAATCCTCCATGCCCAAGAGCTCCATTGGCACCTGGCCAAGAAGCTGACCCCACCAAAGATCAAGCGTGGTGAGGATTTTCCTGAAGAATGGGCCAAGCGCCAAGCCAAGTTGGCGAGACAAGCCAAAGAAGCAGTGAGGAAATTCAATGAAGACTCTGCTAGTGCTGCTGCCACTGAGGCCCCTGTTCAGCCCAGAAAATCAATGGCAAAGAAGCCATCACACAAGCCAAGTGCTTCACCAACAGTGCCCTCATGGCCAAAATCCTCAGTAATGCCCTCACGGCCAGTTCCTCATGCTGCTCCTGCTCCTCCCAAATCCTCAGCTCCTCCTCCAAAGTCCTCAGCACATGTGCATCTGGCCACGTGCCAAAGGACTGCAGGCATCTCTATTGCCTCTGGTGTCTCAGCAAGTTCCTCAGCTGCACCAAATTCTTCATTAGGCCCCACACTGCTGAAGACTAAGGCAACGGCTGGTCGAGGTCCTCGGCCTAGTACAAAGAAGAAACAGGTTGCCTTCCAACTGCCATCTGACGATGAAGCTGATGATGATGAACTTGCAGAAATCATCAGAGACCGACAAGTTAGGGTCGCTAGAGCCAAAGGCACACATGTGCCACTGCTTTTGGATCCAAGGGCGATCCTTGAATACATTGATCTATGGCACAAGGATCCAGAGACACCTATGCCTGATTTTCATTTGACTCTGGACAAAGTCACATGTCAACCCATTTCATCTTTGAAGAGAAATGGAAATTTGAGAAGGCAAGGCAGATCAAGAAGGCTCGATTCAGAAAGAGAAGTTCTCGAGGAAAACGTTGTCAGAATGACAACAGAGGAACTCCTCAAGGTCCAGTCTGAAATCAAAGCCCTCAGTGATAACTTTGATGCCTATTATGCTGATTGGCAAGGAGCCAAAGTCAGATTTGTCAATCTGACAAAGAAGTTCACAAATGTTGCAGCCCCAACGCAACAAGAAATTCCTCACGCTGGAGCCTCTGCTCAGCCTGCTAAAAAACATGCCAGCACCGCTGATGATTTTCAGCCTACTGAAGACAACAATGCTAGTTCCAGGGCTGATGACTCCATTCCAGCCGCTGAAGAAATTGCCAGGGCATCCACTAGTGGTGTGCATGAAGAAACTGAAGAAGTCAGGGCAACTACATCGATACTTTGAGGAAATTCAACCAGATTCCTCGGCTCCTCCCGCCTACACTAACTCCAATCCTTCCATCTCGCATCAGATGTGAAGAAGACCAAGGCTGCAGAGCGAGCTGCAGTGAATAAAAAGGAAAGCATCAGCTGCTTCAAATTCTTCAGCCCCGAAGAAGATGAAGACAATGACCAGCTCATTTGAAAATCCCATTGATGTTGTTCCGATTTCCTCCATGCCATCAAAGGACCTTGTTCCTTTTGGTGAAGAATATGAGATCCCAAGCGGATCTGATGAAGAAAATCATTCTGCTGCTTCGTCAGAGCAGATTGATGAAGAAATTGAAGTGGATGCAATCCCTTCAACCCCAATCATTTCCTCGCCTATGCCTCAGTTCACAGTTGAAGAGGCTGGTGTTGAGGAAATTGAAGACGAAGACGTGTATATTGGATGCACCACGCCTATGATGAACGATGACTTTTGGGAAAGTCAGCATCGCAATTCTCCACTCTTCACCCCAATCCAAAAAATTCCTCAGTCCCCTGCACCAACTGTTCAAATGGGCTCTGAAGAAACTCATCCCACCTCATATGTGCATGAAGAAATTCTAGCCACTAGTGCTGAAGAACCTGCTGCTGCTGATCCTATGAACACGTAGACTGCATATGAAGAGGAACCATAAAATCCTCAGCCTGAAGAACCTGAGATTGCGATTCCTGAGGTAGTGATGCAACTCACTGACACTCCACTGCCAAAGCCAAAGAATCCATTCTCAACGAAGCAAAAGTTCAAGGCTGAATATTTCTTCGGCGAGCATGTATTCTTCACTGACTACAACCCATATGACTCTGCTCGCATAAGGAAGAGGCGTTTTTGGACTGCTAGTCAAGCCAACTTCTATTCCTCTGTGCTATTCAACAAAGACAAAGTCTTCGATCATGCACATATTCCTCACGTGGACATGGAATCTCTGCCAGGCTTCGAGCCAGTCCTCAGTGTTCTTCATGATCTTTGGTTTGCTGAATTTCTGACCTTGACATCTCGTGATTGGAATGAAGAACTCATTCTTCAATTCTATGCGACGCTGCACATCACCGGAGATTCTCAAGATGTGAACTCATGGGTATTGGACTGGATGATGTAAAATACTCACTACAAGGCACCAAAGAATCGAATTGCTTCATGCCCTCCCACTCAGTCCTCCCCTTGATGGTGCTCGTTGCATCTACAACGAACCTGAGCTTTTAAATCACTACATGCAAGTTCTGATGAAGCCTTTGAAGCCAGGGCAGGCCCCACGAACCAAATTCTTCGTCAAGGAATTACTATATGTGCCTCGGACTGTCTATCGTATTCTGACGAAGACAATGAGTCCTATCAAAGGCCACGACTCAAATGATGAAGAAGTCGTTGGCATCATGAAGAATATGCTTTTCAATATCATTCATGGCGTTCCTGGCCAACTTCCATGATTTCTTCATGAGGACTCTGGCAAACATTGCCATGTCACCTTTTGAGCTGAAGCCTTATGCACCATGGATTATGAGGTTCATCAGGACAAGGTCTTCACTCAATTACAAGGCTGATACTCTGAACCACTGCAGTTACTTGCCTCCAATTGAAGTCCTCAAACGGACATTTTCCTCAGCTGATGACAAAGGCAAGGCAGTTGTTGTGATAGATGAAGGCATTCGTCCATTGGATGGTCAATTTCGCAAGGCTGCATCCTACTCCACCAATGATGACTCTGCCACACATGACTCTTCCGCCAATACCTCAGCCAAGCAAAATCCTCAAGCCACAAAGACCTGTGGTGATGACTGATCGTGAGTTACTCCTCAGTCTTCATCAGAAGGTTGATCGCAATCATAAATGGGTCAAGCTCAGTTTGGTTCAATTATTCACAACATGACCTCAACACACAATGCAGTGAAGAAAAACCAATACTACCTCCATGAAACCTTCAACCGTACCTGGGCTGCTCTATCTCATGTCTACATCGCAGAAGAACTGAAGACAATGGGTCTCAAGGAAGAATTTGACTGGTCTGCACCTCCGCCGAAGAAATTCAAGAAGGTCAAGGTTCCCTCCTTAGTGGCTAGCTCCTATTCTTCATCGCTTGGACGACATCAAGGCAGCCCTACTACGACAACCGACCACGACAATGTCAAGCGCTCCTCCATCAACTTGATATTCTTCAGGGGCGTTAGTCCTCAGTTTCGATCCTTTTGGTCATTCGATGACAAAGGGGGAGAAATTTGAGTTAGCCTTCAAGCGGATCAATTATATGGGCGTTTTTTTGCTAAGTTACAACTCTCGCTCTTCTGAAACTTTTATTGGATCGAGTTGTAATCTTAAACCCGATGGTGCTCTGATACTTTTGATGTGTTCCTCTGCATGCTTATTCCTCGTTATATGTTAATATACGCATGTGAATTACATCAGTCACCATATTTCATCATGCATTTCAAATTCTTCATATTATATGTCAAATGCATGTATGAATTACAAGATATAGGGGGAGATCTCCATGATTCAACTCTTCAAATGTGCAATGCCTCAAAAGCAAATTCCTCACTATGCATATCTTAAGGGGGAGTTCTTCTATATATTGCAATCAAATTCCTCGATATCAGTATTTACACTTAATATGTTTATCCCTATTGAAAAATTAACCTATATTGTCATCAATCACCAAAAAGGGGGAGACTGTAAGTGCATCTAGTGCCCCTTAGTGATTTTGGTGTATTGAAGACTTATAGGTTAAGGGACTAATGTGTTTATGAGTGTACACAGGTCTATAAGTCTATGAAGAGTTTGATATTTACAGATGAAGTCGACCCCTAAAAATGAAGTTCTTCGACTGAAGACTTTGGTAATCTTAAGACTTTCTGAAGACTTTGAAAGTGAAGAAATTGGTGTGACCTTGAAGACTTGGTATTCATTTGAGGAACATGAAGCGAGAAGACTTTTGTTTTCGTATTTTCGTTTTCTCTTTCTTGAGTCATAGGAAACACCGTACTGTTAAAGGGGGTCGAGGAAATACTAAGGAAAATTTTCCATGTGATGCTCAACTCAAAATTCTACACCTACAGATCCCTTCGAGTGAAGCCTTTGGAAATCTCATACAGTTCAGCCAATTTCTTCAAAGGGCGTGTGACGAAGTTCTTCCGTCGCCGAGGAATTTGTTCGACCGAGGAGTTAGAATTCACCAAAGGTCGGATTGCCTACACAAAGTGAGGAACATGATAGCCCCGAGGAATTTGAGAGTCAAATTTCCGACCGTTCTTTGTGTTCTTGGCACCTGTCCCAAAATATCTTATCCCACTAACGGTCATATCATTGAAGGGAATTTATGTCTTATCATGCCAGGCTGCTCCCTAGGCTATAAATAGCCGCCCCCTACAACCACTAGCTGGTTGGCTGCTCCGAGATAACTTGACACTTGTCATTTGAGAGCAACCCATCCTCCGAGGACTTTGAGCAAAAATCATCGAGCGAGGAAAAACCCAAAACCAAACCCCTACAAACCCAAAGTGATTGAGCATCACTGAAGAGATTGATCCTGCGTGGATCCGACGCTTGTTACCTTTGAAGATTGTGCTTCTTCCAGACGGTTAGGCGTCATGGCCTAGAGCATCCAAGAGGAATTGTGGATCGCCGAGTGACTGAGTCTGTGAAGGTTTGGAAGTCGCCTGAAGACTTACCACGAGCGATTGGACGAGGTCTGTGTGACCTTAGTTCAAGGAGAATACGGTGAGGACTTGGTGTCCTGAGCTGCGTGCTCGGTATTTGGGTGTCCGGACTGTGTGTCCTCGAGTTTAAATACTCACCGCTCCAACCGGACATACAAGCGAGACAGCAGCTTGGAACTGGTCTACCAAATCATTGTCTTCACCAACCTAATCGGTTCTATTTTCTCAACTCTTTCATTTCCTCATTCTTGTGTTGAGTGTTTGTTCATATCTATGTTTGAAGACTTTGATCAAGAGTTTCTCAATTTCCTCAGTTCAATTTCTTCAGTCTGTTTGTCTTCATCTTGTGTTATCCTGTGTTTACGCTTTCTGTACTCTTTGATTGTCTTCATTTCATCATGATGACCATGCCCGCATTCTGTTATGCTTGGGTGATAGTTGTTTGATTTTGCTGAAAAACAGAAATTTCTGCTCTCACGAAAAAATTCTCATTTTTTACCAGAGCATGCTAATGTCAATTCTTTTTGCAGTAGGTTAATATACAAATTGTTCAAGTTGTCCTAATTTTTCAGAATTTTTGGAGTTTCAGAAGTATTCGAAATAGTCAGATTGCTATAGACTGTTCTGTTTTGACAGATTCTGTTTTCTTTGCATTGTGTGCTTGTTTTGATGGCTGTATGGTTTTCTTTGATGAGTTTTTGCCATATAAAAGTTGTAATATAGTAGATATAATGCGAAAACAAAATATGAATTGGTATGGTACAATACTTATAGTAGTGTTTTGCTTTCTTGTACTAACGGATCTCACGAAGGTTTTGTTGAGTTTTGTGTGATTGAAGTTTTCAAGTTTTGGGTTATCTTACGATGGATGAAGGAATAAGGAGTAAGAAGATCCTAATCTTGGGGATGCCCCGGCATCCCAAGCTATTATCCGAAAGAGAGCAAGCAACTAAGCTTGGGGATGCCCCGAGTGGCATCCCCTCTTTCTTCTAACGACCATCGATATTTTACTCGAAGCTATATTTTTATTCATCACATACTATGTGTTTGCTTTGGAGCGTCTTGTATGATATGAGTGTTTGCTTGTTTTATTTTGTGTTTTAAGTCTTGATTCCTTGCTGGACACACCTATTTGAGAGAGCCAAAATTATGTCATGACTTGTTAGAATTGCTCTCTATGCTTCACTTAATTTTTTTATGAGCTATGGACTTGCTCTAGTGCTTTACTTTATCTTTTTGATCATGGTGTGCTTTAGTATTTTTGAAGAAATGCTCTCTTGCTTCACTTAGATTTATTTGAGAGTTATTAAAATTTTCAAGAAATTCTCTCTTGCTTCACTTAAATTAATTTGAGAGAAAGAAATATTATGCTCATGATCTTCACTTATATTTGTTTGAGCTTATCAAAAGCAACATATGAAAATTAGTCCCAAAGTGATAGATATCCAAGAAGGATATAATAAAAACTTTCATGAAGATCATTGGAAAAAATAAACTTGATTCTTAGTAATAGTTTTGAGATATGATGATGTGATATGTGAGTTATGTTGATGAGTAATTATGCTTTAGTAAGAATATTGGTGTTAAGGTTTGTGATTCCCTATGCAAGCATGAAGTTCAACAATTATGCAATGAAATTATATCCTACTTGTGGTGCATTATTCGGTGTTAATTATGCTTAATGCTCGCTTATGAGATTATTCGTTTCTTGGTTGGTCACTTCTTAATATTTTGCTAGCCTTCATTTTGCGCTAAGTATGATCACTACTTGTGCATCCAAAAACCTTTAACCCAGTTTTGCCACATGAGTCCACTATATCTACCTATATGCGGTATTCTTTTGCCTTTCTAAGGAAATTTATATCTGCCATCTCTAATTTTCAAAATAAACTTCTCTTTTGTGTGTTCATTTCGCTCGCGGAGCGGTGAGGGGTGGCTAATATTTTCCATGCTAGATGTGTTATTCTCACGATGAGTGTTTATTCACTTGTCATTGTACGAGAGTAAGGCAAAGGTATTAGGGATGCCCAGTCCCGAAATGAAAATGAATTTACTTTATGTTGTCAAATAATAAATTCCTTGGAAAGTGTTGGTATGTGAGGGAGTCCTAGACTAAGGGGTCCTCGGGCGTCCGGCCTGTTTTCCATGGGCCGGACTGGTGGGCTGTGAAGACATGAAGGTCGAAGACTCTACCCGAGTCCGAATTGGACTCTCCTTAGCATGGAAGGAAAGCTTGGGATCAACTATGAAGATTTCTCCTTATGTAACCGACTCTATGTAACCCTAGATCCCTCCGTTGTCTATATAAACCGGAGGGCGTAGTCCGGATAGCAGATATTCATTACCATAGTCATACATGCTAGACTTCTAGGGTTTAGCCATTACGATCTCATGGTAGATCAACTCTTGTAATACTCATATTCATCAAGATCAATCAATAAGGAAGTAGGGTATTACCTCCATAGAGAGGGCCCAAACCTGGGTAAACATCATGTCCCCCACCTCCTGTTGCCATCGATCCTAGACACACAGTTCGGGACCCCTACCCGAGATCCGCCGGTTTTGACACCGACATTGGTGCTTTCATTGAGAGTTCCACTGTGACGTTGACGAAAGGCTCGATGGCTCGCCTTGTCCTTAGACAACATCACCTTCGGGGGAGTTCTGGCCCCAGGCCAAACCCTCCGGCTGGGCGGCTTTACTACGATCGCCCGTTCGGCCGTTGAGCCGACGATGACCACTCGGGCCATCGAAACCCCCCTTCGCATCAACTCCGAGCACTCCAAGCAGATGGATTCGGCAGAGTTTTCGTCCTTGAATGAACTCCTAGATTGCATCGCCACTTTGGGAATCGCCACAGATTACGATCAGATCGGGCCTAAAACCGATCAAGGAGAAATCAAGACTCCACCGGTCACCCACCAGATAGCGGTAGTTGAGGAGCAGGACAGCGAGGCTTCTTCTATATCGAAGACAGACTATGTTCGGATCGCCGACCAGGAAGAGCCGGACACTCACCAGCGAATGGATGCGATCCGCGCTCTGAACATAGAATCGGACGACGGTCTTAAACAATCAGAAGACATTCCGGAACCCGGACTGTTGAGTACGGAAGGTCTTCAGACTCCGGATAATCGTTCAGGTCAGGGTTCGGATTTAATTCCACCCACCCGCCTTTACATAGACGCCTTAGGAGCATAAAACATCGATCTCGTGAAACGGTTCACCACTTCGGCGATTCCTCCTTCTGAAAGACAGGGTAAAAGATTGCCACGACGAGGACGCGATATCAGCGTTCCGCAACAATTGCGCGGACGAAGGAATCCTCAACGCCATCAATCGACGCCGCATACTGAAGTTCGTAGACTTAGCAACTATTGTACAGAAGTACAGCGTGATGGAAAGCGCCTGGAAAACTCAGGCAGCTTGATGGGAACCGTCGATCCCGACTAAACTCCTCCTACAGACGAAGAGGGCGCACCCCCGCGGCACGCCCAGTCCAACAGTCAAGAAACATAAACCCATTACGCGGCACGGCACCGTTCTGGAGGGATGGCTCGATGGCCCATGCAAAATACACACAACGCCAGATACCGTGGCAAACCACAGCCTTAGAGCTTGTTGGATACTCCGGCAGGTAGCCAAGAGCGGCGAGGAAATCCTCATCAAGGACGCCCCAGAACAGCACCCTCCAGAAAACGACGACACGAGAGTACTGACGGTCTTCGAGACATTCGCTTCAAACAACAAGCGCAAAAGAGCACTTCGTGACCTCGCCGAAGTCTGCCAAATCGCTGCAGTAAACCCTTGGAACGACACGGCTATAACATTTAATGCCGGTGACGAACCGAGGAACAGGACAGTCCGAGTGCTAGCCGCATTAGTCCTCAGTCCCATCGTCGACGGATTTCGACTTACTAAGGTCCTCATGGACGGCGGCAGCGGACAAAACCTCATTTATGAGGACACACTCCACAAAATGGAAATAGACAGGAGCCGCATCAAGCAAAGTAGCACAACCTTCCGAGGAATCATTCCCAGTCGGGAGGCGCGGTGCGCGGGCAAAATCACACTCGACGTGATATTCGGCACGCCGAAGAACTATCGGTCCAAAGAAATCACTTTCCAAGTGGCCCCTTTCAGGAGCGGATACCACGCCCTGTTGGGACGGGGTGCCTTTACACGCTTCCAGGCTATACCTCATTACGGGTATATGAAGCTCAAAATGCCCGGACCAAACGGTATAATCATTCTCGTCAGTGATCCGGACATAGCACTCCGCGTTGAAAACAAAACCGCCTCCCTGGCCCTTGAGGTGCTATCTGAAGCCCTTGCGGCCGAAGAACTAACCGCACTACGCTCCACGGTGGAGAAGGATGATGTGATCCTCGACAAATGCCCCAAATCCACCTCCTTCAAATCAGCAGAAGAAATAGTCAAATTCCAGGTCCACCCAATGGACCCCAAGAAGACAGCATCTATCGGAGCACAACTGAACCCAACAGTTGACGCCGCACTACGAGAATTCCTGCGTGAAAACTGGGACATATTTGCCTGGCACCCTTCAGATATGCCAGGGATCCCACGCAAGCTGGCCGAACATAGTCTCAATATACTAAAGGGATCTAAACCGGTAGAGCAAACACTGCGGCACTTTTCCAAATCGAAGCGACAAGCCATGGGGGAGGAGTTGGCCAAGCTTATCAAGGTCGGATTCATTAGAGAAATCAAACATCCGGACTGGCTGGCAAACCTGGTGATGGTACCAAAGAAGTACAAATCCTGGCGCCTATGTGTCGATTTCAAAGACCTCAACTAGGCTTGCCCTAAGGATCCCTTCCCCCTCCCCCGCATTGATCAAATCATTGACGCCACCGCAGGACACGACTCACTGTGTTTCCTCGATGCATATTCCGGATACAATCAAATCAAAATGAAGGAGTCCGATTAGGCGACAACAACATTTATCACCCTATATGAGCCATTCTGCTTCAACACCATGCCCTCCGGGCTCAAGAACGCCGGCGCCACATACCAACGCATGATTCAAACATGCCTAGAGAAGCAAATCGGCAAGACGGTAGAAGCTTACGTCGATGACGTCGTCATCAAAACTAGGCACGTCGAAACACTAATAGACGACTTACGTCTTACATTCAACAATCTCCGTGCAGATGACATTAAGATCAACCCGGAAAAATATGTCTTCGGCGTCCCAGCCGGAAAATTGCTGGGCTTCATCGTTTCCAATAGAGGAATAGAAGCAAACCCACCTAAAATCCGAGCTATGTCACAGTTGGCCATGACAACAGACCTCAAACAAGTTCAAAAACTAGCTGGTTGTGTGGTAGCATTAAGTCGCTTTATCTCCAGATTAGGAGAAAATGCACTGCCACTCTATCGCCTCTTACGGTGCACCGATAACTTTGAATTGACAGACGCGGCGACTGCCGGACTGGAGGAAATAAAGGCCCTCCTAGCAAGCAACCCAATCCTGGCCACACCAAACGCTGGCGAACCAATGTTGCTATACATATCGACAACACATCAGGTGGTGAGCATCGTGCTCGTCGTCGAACGAGAACAGGACGAACACAAATTCCCACTTCAAAAACCAGTATACTACGTATCTACTGTCCTCGCACCATGCAAATCCCGGTACCCCCATTACCAAAAGATAGCATACACGGTCTTCATGGCATCCCGAAAGCTACGACACTACTTCCAGGAGTGTTCAATCACGGTGGATTCCGAAGTCACACTCAATGACATAATAAACAACCGCGATGCCACGGGACGGATCGCCAAATGGGCCATAGAGCTACTCCCATTTGACATAACATACAAGCCATGTCGAGCCATCAAATCCCAAGTGATGGCTGACTTTGTCGCCGAATGGACAGAGGTCGAACTCCAAAAAGAGTATGGCGCATATTCCAATTGGGTTATGTATTTTCACGGCTCCAAAATGTTGGCGGGGCTGGGAGCGGGCGTCATGTTAACGTCCCCCACTGGAGATGTTGTCTAGTATGTGCTCCAAATATTATACACAGACTCCAACAACGCAGCCAAATACAAGGCCGTATTGCATGGTCTTCGGATGGCTGTATCCATGGGCATACAACGCCTGGAGGTGTGCGGGGACTCAAACCTTGCAATATCTCAAATAAACGGAGACTTCGATGCCAAGGATCCAAAGATGGCAGCTTACCATAATGTCGTCTTGAAAATGTCGGATCGGATCGAGGGGCTTGAATTTCATCACGTCGCCCGAGAAAGTAACCAGGCGGCGGACATCCTTGCTCGCATTGGCACTAAGCGCAACCCCGTCCCACCTAACATCTTCCCGGAAAGGCTTTTCAAGCCATCCGTGGTGTGGCAAGGGGAGGGCGGCAACAACATTCCAGATCGGAACACAACCCCAGACTCTGAACACACCGATATCATCGGGGGCTCAGCCACCGGAATTACACCGTCGGCCCATCTCGTTATGGCAGTCATTGCCCCATGGACCGAACCCTTCTTGGCCTACATTAATAGGAAGGAGCTTACCGAAGACCAGACTGAGGCCCGCCGCATTGTCCGGCGCTCGAAGGCCTACAAGGTTCACGACGGAGAGCTCTACAAGAAAAGTACTACCGGAGTACTTCAAAGATGTATCTCCGAGGAGGAGGGGCGGCAGCTTTTGGCAGAAATTCACGTTGGTCTAGGCGGACACCACCCCGCAGCCCGGGCCCTTGTTAGCAAGGCCTTCCATACAGGGTTTTATTAGCCGACGGCCCGAGCAGACGCGCAGGACCTTGTCCAACGCTGCGTCGGGTGCCAACTCTTCGCCAATCAAAGCCACATGCCCCCAATCGCTTTACGCATCATCCCCATCACTTGGCCTTTCGCGGTCTGGGGACTGGATATGGTTGGACTCCTTAAAGGGGGAAGCCATAAGAAAAAATATTTGCTGGTTATGGTGGACAAATTCACTAAGTGGATAGAGGCTAAACCGGTCAAAACGGCTGAGTCCGGCCCGGTGACAGACTTCATATCCGGTGTTGTGCACCGTTATGGTTTCCCACATAGCATCATCACCGACAACGGCTCTAACTTCACAGCCGACGAGGTAAAGACCTGGTGTACTAATCTGGGCATTAAACTCGATTACACCTCCGTCTACCACCCGCAAACCAATGGTCAAGTCGAATGAGTCAATGGTCTTATTATGAGCGGCATCAAGCCCAGACTAGTGCGGTCTTTGAAAGAATCAGACAAGCACTGGGTTGAGGAGCTCGACTCCATACTCTGGGGGCTGCAGACCACACCCAACCGTACTACCGGATACACACCTTTCTTCATGGTGTATGGCACAGAGGCTGTGTTGCCCTGCGATATTATTCACGACTCACCTCGAGTGCGTATGTACGAAGAGAGAGAGAAGCTGAGCTTGATTGGCAGGACAGCCCAGATGCCCTGGAGGAGGAGCGCGATGTCGCAAAAGCCCATTCAGCATTTTACCAACAGCAGGCTCGAAGATATCAAAGCAGAGAAGTACGGGCCAAGACTTACAACGCTATTTAACTCGTTCTACGCCTGCCGGAGAAGAAAAAGGACAAGCTCAAGCCCAAATGGGAGGGTCCCTTCATAATTGACGAAGTTCTCACTGGTGGAGTGTACCATCTTCGTGATGCATCAGACAATCGCCTCGAGCCAAACCCCTGGAACGCGGCCAGACTCCGAAGATTCTATGCCTAGCGTCGAACTCCTTGTTCGTCTCCTTCTCCCTTGTAGCTTCCATTATTTTTTTTCTCTTTTTCGATCACTTTTTCCTTTCTTGCTATAAAGCTTTGGTACGGCTAGACCGCACACCCCTGACACATACATCTTTAAAATATGTATGTCCATTATACCTGGGGGCTTCTTGGACAGAAGCTTTTTATTATTATTCCTCGAGCATCAAGCTCTTCACATATGAGTTCTTCCATATGTACCTTTTCTTCGCCATTATATGCATCGATATGACTTAAGTTTTGGCCAAGCTGGTTTGCCTGGCTCCTGTGCTTATGCCCTACGTACACGTTAGTTCGGCTAGGGCATAAAGGAGCACCTCTGCGATTGTTACTGCCGGGTCATCCGAATGTGTACCTCGGTACCGTGAAGCCGAAAGCTAGCGTTCTTAAGGGAATATTCAGTTGGTGAATTAAAGACGTTTTTGCATTTACTCCATTGTGAACCCCCAGAAGGTACATACACTGTGATTTTTCCATCACAATTCGGACATGTACATTAATACATGCACACCCAAGGGAAGGAACCCTTAACGGAACTATTCTCTCTGGAAGATGTTTCTTACGATCTCAATGTAATATAACATAACTAGCAGGATACAACTTGTTTATTCAAGCAACTATGACCCCTACGCCTAGTTTTCCAGGCATACCCCAGTCTATTCGGCCGCGAGGGTATTCGGAAACACTCCGCACCCTCGGGTCCGGAGGTTGAAGCGAAAAGGTCTGCCATGACATGACAAATGCTATACAATTCAGCTAGAATTACACATGGTAAGGAAAGTATATAGTCACTTGGACTCAAACACTTCCTCCTCTATACCGTCCAACAGGCAGTCTAACTTACAATCCTGTTGGGAATATTTGGCAGCCACCTCTACTTGGTCATATACTAAACTAATGGGAATTTCGTCCCCATTCGACCCTAGCGGTCCGACCCGGGCCATGTGATTGGGATCCAGCTTGGTATATCGCGTTTTCACCATGGCCCAGGCCTCTCGCGCACCTTCTCGGCAGGTCGATATCTTCCATAGTCGGATACGCCGCCGTGCTCCCTTGAACAGCTCTACAATCTCCTCCATACTTCCTGGAGGGGAGGCGGATGGCCATAGGGCCTTGGCAACACTCTGCATTGCCAGCCGAGCCTGATCGTGCACTTGCGACAGCCTTTGCAGCAGATCACTTGATGATCCGGACAGCTCCTCGTCGGGACGGCCCATCAATATACCTGCAACCATAATTATATGAGTTCTAATTATCTCCGAACTACTTTCAAAATAGTTCAGACACATACTGAATATACTACCCCACAACATCTTATTCTCCTTCACGGAGTCAGCTAGCTGGGCTCGCACATCTTTCAATTCTTCGCCCAATGCGGAGTTGGAATCCTGTAGCTTGTTTTTCTCGTCCCTGACTCGGGTCAACACACTAGCCTCTTTTCCTCTTTTTATCCTTCTTGGGCGAGCTTCAACTTCTCTTCAAGTTGATCGGGCGATCCTATTATGCAATCGGCAACAATATTAGTACAGTTGGTATACAATTATCATTCCTCGATGGAGGGGAATGTTATCAGAAGACGCCTTCTTGAAGTTTTCCAGTTCGGTGGTGGTAACATTCAGCTGCGCCCGACATTGCTCCAGCTCTTGGGCTAGCAGGGCATTCTTCTCGGTAAGGACCTGGTTATACAACGATCCTTAAATTAGTTGTGCCAACTGCTTTCAGTCTCGGGGGCTACGGGCATATGGTTATCCTTTTCGGACGAAGAAAAAGTTTACCTGCACATCTATCAAATGTTGCTTTGTGGCTTTTCTAAGCCCATCTCGAGCAGCTCAGGCGTATGCGTCAGCCAAGCTGAAGGCATTGAATGCCTCTTCCGAGAACTTGGGGTCTCGTAGGACAGCCCTGCAGCGCCGATGATTCATGGTGCTATCTACTTCTGAGTTGGTAACGGACATGTCTCCGAGCCCTCGGCCGAAGGACAGTCCGGCGTTGCCCCCATAGCGGCCACCGCCTCTCCGGTGGGATCTAAATCCCAGTTGTTGGGAGTGCGACCGGCTGAATCCCCGGACATAGTCTGGTGAACCTTTTTCCTGATACAGGACCAACATAACAATCACGGTTGGGTACAACTGCCAAAGCATACCTTTAAATCCATACCTCTTCGATGAAGGGCCGGCCTGGTCTCCGCCAACCTTCCTTTTCAAGACCTTGCTCGGCGCGGGAGCTTCTCTTCTTGGAGTCATCCCCGGCGTAGCATGACATGCCGAATGCCTCCCCTTTGAAGCATGAGATAGTGTGGTGGGTGAGGCAGCGCGAGGAAACTCTTTTGAGGGGGGCTTCTCCTGATTACTTACGTGGGAAGCTGGAAGAAGACTGGGATAATCGGCAATGATGGCCACTTCTGTGTCGTCATAGCTCGCCTGGTAAAACACCCCTTCAGCGCGTACCACGAATATGTCCGGGTCCTCCTCGAACCCTGGATCAAGCTCCCAGTTGTGGCTCTCCGGCTGTGGGGCAGGGCTATTAAGCCCCTAGGTTACCTTCCGCCAGTGCTGTTTCAAAATAAGACGGATTAGCGATTCGTTAAAAATGGTCATGAGAACAGAGTGAATAAACGCAAAGGGGTTGGGACTTACCTAGCTGGGAGGGTTGTACGTGGAGTACCCCTCTGTGTGATTGACGTGGAGAAATTCTTCTTCCTCCCCTTTAAACAGCTCGGCCAGTATCTTGGCTAGAGCGGCAGGAGAGTCCGGACCTTTCCGGCCATAACGGGAGGCGTCATCCTCCCCGTTGTAGTGCCACATTGGGAGCCCTCTGTATTGAGGTGGCTGAACCCCTCGCACTATGGAGGTCGCCATTGTAAAGCCGGACTGGGTAAGCATCTTTATCTTGCCCAGGAGCTGACGAACCTCCGCACTATCCTCTTCTTCAAGGCTTTGGGCGCGCCAGCTGCGGCGTTTCCTCAATGGAACACTAGCAAATTCTGGGAGACCCTTTCGAACTGGGTCGGGAAGCGCAACGTCCTCAATATAGAACCATTCGGAAGGCCATTCTTCAGATGCCTTCCTTGGTGTGCCGGACAGATATCTGGTATCGGTGATGCGCCATACTTCGGCTCCACCCACTTCAAATATTGACCCCTCATGGTTGCACGGGACAAGACATAACAACTTCTTCCATAGCTCAAAATGGGCCTAAATGCCCAGGAATAATTCGCATAAAGCAACATAACCCGCAATGTGCAGAATGGAGGCGGGGGTGAAGTTTTGTAGCTGGAGGCCATAGTATTCCAACAACCCTCGGAGGAACATATGGATTGGAAATCCGACGCCTCTTAACAGATAGGGGACGAAACACACTTGCTCCCCCCCCGGATGGATTGGGGAAGTTCTCTGCTTGAGTCTCACCATAAAAGGAGGTCAGCCCCGCTCGGACAGGGACCAGATCTGCAGGGGGAGAAATCCATGCGTTTGCAGCTTCGCTAATTGACTATGGGACACGGAACACCTCTCCCACTTGCCTTTCTTTGGGCCAGAACGGGAGGAGGAGCTGGGAACGCTAACCATGTTGGAATGGTTTCTCCTAGCAGTCTCTGGGGAGCTTTCTCTGCGTGGTGCCCAATGGGTCTAAGATCCAATCTCTTTAAATAGGCGCTCTTCCTTGCATGGATGGGGTGCTATTTGCAAAAATACCCTGACCTTTCACATTCGCTCGACACGTGGAAGATAAAGTTATTTAACGCGCAGAAGCTGAGGGGAGCGACATTGATCAACGGTCGAATACATCACTTGGAGGTCATCGGAGGAGGAACCCGCCTTGCAATGTCGAAGACAATTTGTGTGTCGAACACTTCGTTATTGAAGACTGGTTCGGGGGCTACTGAGGGAGTCCTGTACTAAGGGGTCCTCGGGTGTCCGGCCTGTTTTCCATGGGCCGGACTGGTGGGCTGTGAAGACATGAAGGCCGAAGACTCTACCCGTGTCCGGATTGGACTCTCCTTAGCGTGGAAGGCAAGCTTGGGATCAACTATGAAGATTTCTCCTTATGTAACCGACTCTATGTAACTCTAGATCCCTCTGGTGTCTATATAAACCGGAGGGCGTAGTCCGGATAGCAAATATTCATTACCATAGTCATACAGGCTAGACTTCTAGGGTTTAGCCATTAAGATCTTGTGGTAGATCAACTCTTGTAATACTGATATTCATCAAGATTAATCAAGCAGGAAGTAGGGTATTACCTCCATAGAGAGAGCCTGAACCTGGGTAAACATTGTGTCCCCCCTCTCCTGTTACCATCGATCCTAGCCGCACAGTTCGGGACCCCCTACCCGAGATCCGCCGGTTTTGACACCGACAGTATGGAAGGCAACCGTGGATACGGCTAGCCATGGAAAGTGAAAGTATGGTCGAAAAAGGAATAAACTTTATTTTCTGTTTGGGAACCGCCTATGATATATCTAGCATGGAAAGTGTTGGGAACTCTAAGTCGTTTTTGTTGGTGGGAAGGATACACCTCCCAAAATGTTTTTATCTCTAAGTTTTTCGCTTTGAGCTCTAGCACCTCTACAAATCCCTACTTCCCTCTGTGAAGGTGATAACCCACAAGTATAGGGGATCGCAACAGTTTTCGAGGGTAGAGTATACAACCCAAATTTATTGATTCGACACAAGGGGAGCCAAAGAATATTCTCAAGTATTAGCAACTGAGTTGTCAATTCAGCCACGCCTGGATAACTTAATATCTGCAGCAAAGTATTTAGTAGAAAAGTAGTATGATAGTAGTGGTAACGGTAACAAAAGTAACGGTAGCAAAAGTAGTATTTTTGGTGTTTTGTAGTGTTTGTAACAGTAGCAACGGGAAAGTAAATAAGCGAAGAACAATATGGGAAAAGCTCGTAGGCATTGGATCGGTGATGGAGAATTATGCCGGATGCGGTTCATCATGTAACAATCATAACATAGGGTGACACAGAACTAGCTCCAATTCATCAATGTAATGTAGGCATGTATTCCGAATATAGTCATACATGCTTATGGAAAAGAACTTGCATGACATCTTTTGTCCTACCCTCCCGTGGCAGCGGGTCCTAATGGAAACTAAGGGATATTAAGGCCTCCTTTTAGTAGAGTACCGGAACAAAGCATTAGCACATAGTGAATACATGAACTCCTCAAACTATGGTCATCACCGGGAGTGATCCCGATTATTGTCACTTCGGGGTTGCCGGATTATAACACATAGTAGGTGACTATAGACTTGCAAGATAGGATCAAGAACTCACATATATTCATGAAAACATAATAGGTTCGAATCTGAAATCATGGCACTCAGGCCCTAGTGACAAGCATTAAGCATAGCAAAGTCATAGCAACATCAATCTCAGAACATAGTGGATACTAGGGATCAAACCCTAACAAAACTAACTCGATTACATGATAGATCTCATCCAACCCATCACCGTCCAGCAAGCCTCACGATGGAATTACTCACGCACGGCGGTGAGCATCATGAAATTGGTGATGGAGGATGGTTGATGATGACGACGGCGATGAATCCCCCTCTCCGGAGCCCCGAACGGACTCCAGATCAGCCCTCCCGAGAGGTTTTAGGGCTTGGCGGCGGCTCCGTATCGTAAAACGCGATGATTTCTTCTCCTTGATTTTTTTCTCCCCGAAAGCAAATATATAGAGTTGGAGTTGAGGTCGGAGGAGCTCCAGGGGGCCCACAAGGTAGGGGGGCGCGCCCCCCACCCTGGTGGACAGGGTGTGGGCCCCCTGGTCTTCATCTTTTGCAAGGATTTTTTATTATTTCCAAATAGACGTTCTGTGGAGTTTTAGGTCATTCCGAGAACTTTTGTTTCTGCACATAAATAACACCATGGAAAGTCTGCTGAAAACAGCGTCAGTCCGGGTTAGTTCCATTCAAATCATGCAAGTTAGAGTCCAATACAAGGGCAAAAGTGTTTGGAAAAGTAGATACGACAGAGACGTATCAACTCCCCTAAGCTTGAACCTTTGCTTGTCCTCAAGCAATTCAGTTGATAAGCTGAAAGTGATAAAGAAAAACTTTTACAAACTCTGTTTGCTCTTTTTGTTGTAAATATGTAAAGCCGGCATTCAAGTTTTCAGCAAAGATTATGACTAACCACATTTGCAATAACTCTTATGTCTCATGTTTACTCATATCAATGGCATAATCAACTAGCGAGCGATAATAATAAATCTCGGTTGACAACACTTACTCAAAACAATCATAATATGATATGACAAGGTGATATCTCGCTAGCCCTTTCTGAGACCGCAAAACATAAATGCAGAGCACCTTTAAAGATCAAGGACTGACTAGACATTGTAATTCATGGTAAAAGAGATCCAATCATAGTCATACCCAATATAAATTAATAGTAATGAATGCAAATGACAGCTGCGCTCTCCAAATTAGTGCTCTTTAATAAGAGGGTGATGACTAAACATAAAAGTAAATAGATAGGCCCTTCGCAGAGGGAAGGTGGATTTGTAGAGGTGCCAGAGCTCGGTTTTGAAATAGAGATAAATAATATTTTGAGCGGCATACTTTCATTGTCAACATAACAACCAAGAGATGGCGATATCTTCCATGCTACACACATTATAGGCGGTTCCCAAACAGAATGGTAAAGATTATACTCCCCCTCCAACAACAAGCATCAATCCATGACTTGCTCGAAACAACGAGTGTCTCCAACTAGCAACAGTCCTGAGGGAGTTTTGTTTGCAATTATTTTGATTTAGTTTGCATAAATCATGGGACTGGGCATCCCGGTGACCAGCCATTTTCTCGTGAATGAAGAGCGGAGTCCACTCCTCTTGAGAATAACCCACCTAACATGGAAGATAAGGGCAGCCCTAGTTGATACATGAGCTATTCGATCATACAAAACTGAATTTCATTTGAAGGTTTAGAGTTTGGCACATACAAATTTACTTGGAACGGCAGGTAGATACCGCATATAGGAAGGTATAGTGGACTCATATGGAATAAATTTGGGGTTTAAGGGATTGGATGCACAAGCAGTATTCCCGCTTAGTACAAGTGAAGGCTAGCAAAAGACTGGGAAGCGACCAACTAGAGAGTGACAACAGTCATGAACATGCATTAAAATTAATAAACATTGAGTGCAAGCATGAGTAGGATATAATTCACCATGAACATAAATATCGTGAAGGCTATGTTGATTTGTTTCAACTGCATGTGTGAACATGTGCCAAGTCGAGTCACTTAAATCATTCAAAGGAGGATACCACCCCACTATCCACATCACAACCATTTTAATAGCATGTTGGCACGCAAGGTAAACCATTATAACTCATAGCTAATCAAGCATGGCACGAGCAACTATGATCTCTAATTGTCATTGCAAACATGTTTATTCATAATAGGCTGAATCAGGAACGATGAACTCATCATATTTACAAAAACAAGAGAGGTCGAGTTCATACCAGCTTTTCTCATCTCAGTCAATCCATCATATATCATCATAATTGCCTTTCCCTTGCACGACCGAACGGTGTGAAAATAATAATAGTGTACATGCATTGGACTAAGCTTGAATCTGCAAGCATTCAATAAACAGGAGAAGACAAGGCAATATGGGCTCTTGGTTAAATCAACAATAATGCATATGAGAGCCACTTCAACAATTTAATCATGGTCTTCTCCTATCGACCCCCAAAGAAAAGAAAAGAAATAAAACTATTTACATGGGAAAAATCTCAACAAGCAAAAGAAGAACCGGAAATATTTTTGGGTTTTCTTTTTAATTATTACTACTACAACAAGAAAGTAAACTAACTAGAAGCTACATTGATTTTTTTGGTTTTTTCTTAAGGTTTTTTAAACACACAAGAAGAAAGCAAGAAAAAGAAAATAAACTAGCATGGATATTACAGTGAAAGAGTATGAGCACCGACATCTAGTAATGAGTGTGTGAACATGAATGTAATGTCGGTGGGAAATACGTACTCCCCCAAGCTTAGGATTTTGGCCTAAGTTGGTTCATTGCGAAGGATGGCCTGGCGGATATCCATAGTTGTAGCCGGGGTCGTACTGAGATGCAGAGGCTATCGCCTCCTGAGCTACAGCGTGGCGGCGAGCTGCCTCCGCCCTCCTCTCGTACTCATCTGCCTCCTCTCTGGTGATAAAATGTCTTCCTTTCGCCTGATAATCAAAGAAGGCAGGAGCAGGAAGAGTAATACGGAAAGCATGGCGTCTGTCAAAGATTAAGCGACATCGGAGAGGTGATTCATTCCTTTCGTCAAACTGGTGATAGACCATGGAATTATAGTCTAAATAAGTAGGAGGCAACTCAATGTCATCCTCACGAACGTCCACTCCAAGAAAATCAGCTAAGCGGGTTGCATAAATTCCACCAAACAAATCTCCATTAAATCTATTATTATGCAACCTACGTGCAACAATGGCTCCCAAATTGTAAGATTTGTCTCCTAACACAGCACTCCTAAGAATACTGAGGTCAGGCACACATATATGACATGCTTCATCCTTACCATTTATGCACCTACCTATGAAGAGAGCAAAATAATGTATAGCAGGAAAATGAATGCTCCCTATGATAGCTTGAGCTATATCTCTAGATTCCCCCACGGTTATACCAGCAAGAAAGTTTCTAAATTCAGATTTACGGGGTTCACTAACACTACCCCATTGTGGAAGTTTGCAAGCAGAAGTAAAATCCTCTAAGTCCATGGTATAAGATTTTTCATAAAGATCAAATAGGACAATTGGAGAATTATGTGAAGATGAAAATTCAAACCTCCACACAAATGTACTAGTGAGATAGTGGTACTGGGGGCATTTGTCTGCCTCAAAGCTCACAAGATCAGTGTTACACAAATATGCGTTAAATTCTTCCTTAATTCCCGCTCGATCCATAAAATTTTCTGAAGGCCATTCACAGGTCAAGACTGAGCGCCCCTTGGTGGCTCCTCGTCAAAGATCACGCATTGCAAGCCTGGGTCCTTGCTTCCTTGAAGAACCACCTTGGAACATTTTCCTAAGCATATTTCTTCCTCTGAAAAATTTCTGAAATTTTTAGTAACTTCAAACAAAAGTGAACCAACCTTAATAAAATTGATAGGAACTACTCCTACAAGTGCCTAGAGACTATATCATGCATTAGAACTACTTGGAACCATATAAATTTGACATGCAAGCTCAAGAACATGGTCACCTAGGCAACACAAATTTGCAATGAATGAAGCACTAGAACAGAAACTAATTGGACCAATGGAGGAGTCACATACCAAGGAACAATCTCTCCAAGCAGTTTTGTGAGAGGTGCTTTGAGAAAGGAGATCAAAAATCGCAGCAAAATGAGCTAGAACTCGTGCTTGAGCTGGATATTGGTTTTTGTGGGAGGAAGAAGGAGTGGATGGGTGTAGGAATAAGTGGAGGAGGGCCACCGTGTGCCCACGAGGCAGGGGGCGCGCCCTCCACCCTCGTGGCTAGGTGGTTGACCCTCCTGCTGTGTTCTCAGTACCAGAAATTGTCAAAAATTCTAGAAAAAAACATATTCTATTTTCAGGGCATTTGGAGAACTTTTATTTTCGGGCTATTTTTATATTGCACAGATAAATCAGAAAAATGCATGTAAAAAATACTATTTTACTTTATTTCAACTAAATAATGTAAAGTAGAAAGAGGGTACGTAAGGTTGTGCCTTCTAGTTTCATCCATCTCATGCTCATCAAAAGGAATCCACTAACAAGGTTGATCAAGTCTTGTTAACAAACTCATTCCGAATAATCATGGAACCGAGAAATTTGAATAACACTATGTTACCTCAACGGGATATGCACATCCCCAATAATAAGAATATCATATTTCTTCTTGACAAGAGGGAAGAGGAAATTCAAAACCTCCAAATATAATCGATGGAATTTTTCCAATAGAGTTGATACTATGAACTTGAGGTTGTTTCATCGGAAAGTGTACCATATGCTCGTTGCCATTAACATGAAAAGTGACATTGCCTTTGTTGCAATCAATAACAGCCCCTGCATTATTTAAAAAAGGTCTTCCAAGAATAATAGACATACTATCGTCCTCGGGAATATCAAGAATAACAAAGTCCGTTAAAATAGTAACGTTTGCAACCACAACAGGCACATCCTCACAGATACCAACAGGTATAGCGGTTGATTTATCAGCCATTTGCAAAGATATTTCAGTAGGTGTCAACTTATTCGAGTCAAGTCTACGATATAAAGAGAGAGGCATAACACTAACACCGGCTCCAAGATCACATAAAGCAGTTTTAACATAATTTCTTTTAATGGAGCATGGTATAGTGGGTACTCCTGGATCTCCAAGTTTCTTTGGTATCCCACCCTTAAAAGTATAATTAGCAAGCAGGGTGGAAATTTCAGCTTCAGGTATCTTTCTTTTATTTGTAACAATATCCTTCATATACTTAGCATAAGGATTCATTTTGAGCATATCGCTTAATCGTGATACGCAAAAAGATAGGTCTAATCATTTCAAGAAAGCACTCAAAATCCTCATCATCCTTTTTCTTGGATGGTTTGGGAGGAAAAGGCATGGGTTTCGAACCCATGGTTCTCTTTCTTTACCATGTTTCCTAGCAACAAAGTCTCTCTTATTATAACGTTGATTCTTTGATTGTGGGTTATCAAGATCAACAAAGAGGTTCAATTTCTACATCATTATCATTACTAGGTTGAGCATCATCATGAACCTCATCATTAGTATTTTCACTAGGTTCATGTTCATTACCAGATTGTGTTTCAGCATCAGAAATGGAGATATCATTTGGATTCTCAGGTGGTTGAGCAATAGGTTCACTAGAAGCATGCAAAGTCCTATCATTTTTCTTTTTCTTCTTTTTAGAATAACTAGGTGCATCAATATTATTTCTCTGAGAATCTTGCTCAATTCTGTTAGGGTGGCCTTCAGGATACAAAGGTTCCTGAGTCATTCTACCAGTTCTAGTAGCCACTCTAACTGCATAATCATTTCTTACTATTCATTTCATTGATCAAATCATTTTGTGCTTTAAGTACTTGTTCTACTTGAGTGGTAACCATAGAAGCATGTTTCACCTTTAGCATTAGCCATGTAATTACTCAAGTGTTCAAGCGTATTGGAATTGTATTTCAGTTGTCTACCAAAATAGGCATTGAAGTTTTCTTGTTTGACAATGAAATTATCAAACTCTTCTAAGCATTGCCTAGCAGACTTATAGTGAGGAATATCACCTTCATCAAATCTACAGAGAGAATTTACCTTTACTGCCTGTGTTGGGGTATCACGACCATGAGTTTCTTGAATAGGTGATGGACTAAGATCATATGTTTCTTCAACATGCAATAAATTAAGACCATGTATTTCTTCAATAGGAGGTAAATTCTTAACATCTTCAGCTTTAATACCTTTTTCTTTCATAGATTTCTTTGCCTCTTGCATATCTTCGTGGATCGAGAAATAGAACACCTCTCTTTTCGGAGTTGGTTTAGGAATAGGCTCAGGAATTGGCTCGTGAAGTGTCCAATTATTTTAATTTGTCAACATATTATTCAATAGAATTTCAGCTTCATCCGTGTTCTTTGCACGAAAATGTAACCAAAGACAACTATCCGTGTAATCTCTGGAAGCATCGGTTAGTCCATTATAAAAGATATCAAGTATTTCATTTTTCTTAAGAGGATGATCAGACAAAGCATTAAGTAACTTGAGAAGCCTCCCCCAAGCTTGTGGGAGACTCTCTTCTTCAATTTGCACAAAGTTGTATATTTCCCTCAAAACAGCTTGTTTTTTATGAGCAGGGAAATATTTAGCAGAGAAGTAATAAATCATATCCTGGGGACTACGCACACAACCAGGATAAGAGAATTAAACCATATCTTAGCATCACCCTTTAATGAGAACGAAAATATTTTAAGGATATAAAAGTAGCGAGATCTCTCATCATTAGTGAACAGGTGGCTATATCATTTAATTTAGTAAGATGTGCCACAACAGTTTCAGATTCATATCCATGAAAAGGATCAGATTCAACCAAAGTAATTATATCAGATCAACAGAGAATTCATAATCCTTATCGGTAAATACGTATAGGTGAAGTTGCAAAAGCAGGGTCAGGTCTCATTCTATCATTAAGAGATTGTTGATTCCATTTAGCTAATAATCTCTTAAGTTCATAGCTATCTTTGCAAGCTAAGATAGCTGCAGAAGCTTCTTTATCAAAAACATAACCTTCAGGAATAACAGGCAAGTCTTCATCATCAATTTCATCAATATAATCGGTTTCAATAATTTCTTTCTCTCTAGCCTTACCAATTTGTTCATCAAGAAATTCACTAAGTGGCACAGTAGTATCAAGCATAGAATTAGTTTCATCATAAGTATCATGCATAGCAGAAGTGGCATCATCAATAACATGCGACATATCGTAATCTAATAGCGTAAGCGTGTTTAGGTGTCGCAAGCTTACTCAAATGTAAGGTGAATCAAGTGCAGAGCTAGATGGCAGTTCCTTACCTCCCCTCGTAGTTGAGGGATAAATTGTTGTCTTCGCATCTTTCAAGTTCTTCATAGTGACCAGCAGATATAAATCCCAAGTGACTCAAAGAATAGAGCTATGCTCCCCAGCAACGGCGCCAGAAATTAGTCTTGATAACCCACAAGTATAGGTGATCGCAACAGTTTTCGAGGGTAGAGTATTCAACCCAAATTTATTGATTCGACACAAGGGGAGCCAAAGAATATTCTCAAGTATTAGCAACTGAGTTGTCAATTCAGCCACACCTGGATAACTTAATATCGGCAGCAAAGTATTTAGTCGCTAAGTAGTAAGATAGTAGTGGTAACGGTAACAAAAGTAACGGTAGCAAAAGTAGTATTTTTGGTGTTTTGCAGTGTTTGTAACAGTAGCAACGGGAAAGTAAATAAGCGAAGAACAATATGGGAAAAGCTCGTAGGCATTGGATCGGTGATGGAGAATTATGCCGGATGCGGTTCATCATGTAACAATCATAACATAGGGTGACACATAACTAGCTCCAATTCATCAATGTAATGTAGGCATGTATTCCGAATATAGCCATACGTGCTTATGGAAAAGAACTTGCATGACATCTTTTGTCCTACCCTCCCGTGGCAGCGGGGTCCTAATGGAAACTAAGGGATATTAAGGCCTCCTTTTAATAGAGTACCGGAACAAAGCATTAACACATAGTGAATACATGAACTCCTCAAACTATGGTCATCACCGGGAGTGATCCCGATTATTATCACTTCGGGGTTGCCGGATCATAACACATATTAGGTGACTATAGACTTGCAAGATAGGATCAAGAACTCACATATATTCATGAAAACATAATAGGTTCAGATCTGAAATCATGGCACTCGGGCCCTAGTGACAAGCATTAAGCATAGCAAAGTCATAGCAACATCAATCTCGTAACATAGTGGATACTAGGATCAAACCCTAACAAAACTAACTTGATAACATGATAGATCTCATCCAACCCATCACCGTCCCAAAGCAAGCCTACGATGGAATTACTCACGCATCGGGCGGTGAGCATCATGAAATTGGTGATGGAGGATGGTTGATGATGACGACAATGACGAATCCCCTCTCCGGGAGCCCCGAACGGACTCCAGATCAGCCCTCCCGAGAGGTTTTAGGGCTTGGCGGCGGCTCCGTATCATAAAACGCGATGATTTCTTCTCCTTGATTTTTTTCTCCCCGAAAGCAAATATATAGAGTTGGAGTTGAGGTCGGAGGGGCTCCAGGGGGCCCACGAGGTAGGGGGGCGCGCCCTAGGGGGGAGGGTGCGCCCCCCATCCTCATGGACAGGGTGTGGGCCCCCTGGTCTTCATCTTTTGCAAGGATTTTTTTATTATTTTTAGATAGACGTTCCGTGGAGTTTCAGGTCATTCCGAGAACTTTTGTTTCTGCACATAAATAACACCATGGAAAGTCTGCTGAAAAGAGCGTCAGTCTAGGTTAGTTCCATTCAAATCATGCAAGTTAGAGTCCAAAACAAGGGCAAAAGTGTTTGGAAAAGTAGATACGACGGAGACGTATCAGAAGGGCCTTTCTTTTACTTTATGCAATTTTTATTTTTGAATTTGAGTCTCCATCTTCTCTTATAAAAGTACCAATTAGGAGGCAATATGATCGTACTTGAGAATTGGGTGTAGCTAATATGCGATTGTGTTTCATGAATGGATCAATAATTTGAGTCTCCATCTTCTCTTTTATGCATGGTTGCTTATATCCTCGTATTTCTTCTCCGATATTTGGGTTTTGATAGGCCAACTTGATCTATTTATCTTGCAATGGGAAGAGGTGCTTTGTAGAGGGTTCGATCTTACGGTGCTTGATCCCAGTGACAGAAGGGGAACCGATACGTATGTACCGTTGCTACTAAGGATAAAACGATGGGGTCTATCTCAACATAGATAGATCTTGTCTACATCATGTCATCTTTCTTATTGCATTACTCCGTTTCTCCATGAACTTAATACACTAGATGCATCTTTGGATAGCGGTTGATGTGTGGAGTAACAAGAGTAGATGCGTGAGTCACCAACTAATCTTGGACGTGATGCCTATGTAATGATCATTGCCTGGATGTCGTCATGATTATTTGAAGTTCTATCAATTGCCCAACAGTAATTTGTTCACCCTCCGTTTGCTATTTTTCTCGAGAGAAGCCACTAGTGAAACCTACGGTCCCCGGGTCTCTTTCTCATATTATTTGCCTTTGCGGTCTATTTTCCTTTGCTTTTATTTTCAGATCTATTAAGCCAAAAATAAGAAAATACCTTGCTGCGTTTTATTCTTATTTATTTTATTTGGCATTCGATCTATCAATCTACTACGATTTTATTCTCGTCCGTTTGCCTATCTTGGGGCGCCGCTACCAGAAAGGGATTGACAACCCCTTTTACACGTCGGGTTGCGAGAAGTTGTTATTTGTGTGCAGGTGTTGTTTACGTTGTGTCGTTTGGTTCTCCTACTGATTCGATAACCTTGGTTTCACATCTGAGGGAAATACATACCGCCGATGTGCTGCATCATCCCTTCCTCTTTGGGGAAATACCGACGTAGCTTCAAGCCGCATCAAATACTTTTATGGATTTGAGAGCACTTGATATATGTTTTGCATATGAATACTCGTGGTGACAATGGGGTATCATATTGATTCACTTGATATATGTTTTGGCACTCAACCCGCGGATTCCCAAGGTGACATTGGGGTAATCTACGCATAGGGATCGATGCACGTTCTTGTCTTTGTTTCTTTGGTAGAAATCTTGGCGCACTCTTTGAGGTTCTTTGTGTTGGATTGAGTATTATGAATCTGAAATTATTTGGTGTTATTTTAGTACGAACTCTTGGATAGATCGATCAGAAAGAATAGCTTCGAGGTGGTTTCGTACCCTACAAATAATTTCTTCTTATTTTCTCCGCTACATAGGAACTTGGGAGTGATTCTTCATCGCACTTCGAGGGATGGTTATATGACACATTATATTAGCACTGTTGAGAGATTGCACTAGCGAAAGTACGGACCCTAGGCCTCATTTTCAAGCATTGCTATACTGTTTGTGCTCCGTTTTATCAATTGCTACCTTGTTGTTTTTTATTGTTCTTATTACAAAAAACCAATATCTACCATCCATATTACACTTGTAGCACTCTCTCTTCGCCGAACTAGTGCACCTATACAAATTGCCATTGTATTTGGTGGGCTGGGGACACAAGAGGCTTTTTATTATTTGGTTGCAGGGTTGTTTGAGAGAGACCATCTTCATCCTACGCCTCCCACACTTTGATAAACCTTAGGTCATCCACTTGAGGGAAAATTGCTACTGTCCTACAAAACTCTGCGCTTGGAGGCCCAACACGTGTCTACATGAATAAAGTTGCGTAGTAGACATCAAGCTCTTTTCTGGCGCCGTTGTTGGGGAGGTTAGGTAAGAGGCACTTAGATCCCGTCAATGAAGCTCTTTTCTGGCGCCGTTGCCGGGGAGGTGAGTGCTTGAAGGTATATCTTTAGATCTTGCAATTGAATCGTTTAGTTTGTTGTTTTATCACTAGTTTGGTTTATAAAAGAAAACTACATAAAAAATGGAATTGAGGTTGCATCATATTATTGATCATCTTTATAATATCTTTCTTGAAAATGATGGTTCGGAAAATTATGCTCAATTGTTAGAAGAAGAAGTCAATAAAATGTTTGGCACAAAATATTTGAATGATGAGCATGATTGCAATGTTGTTAGAATGAAATATTTTAATATCCAAAATGCTAATGATTATTGCACTAGTCATGAGAAAAATGGTTCTTATAAGCATGTCAATTTTTGTGGAGTGCATAAAGTTTGTGAAGACGTGCCTTATAGGGAAGGTAGCTTTTGTAAGAAGCATAAACATGATAGAGCCAATTCTTTGCTCAAAGTGATAGATGAATTTGCTACAAAATTATGTTCTCTTTGTCCTATTACTTGTGATCTTTGCAATAAAGTTGGTCGCCTTAATTTCTAATGCATGCTTTTTCATGATCAAACCTTGTCCAAATATTGCAATAACTTGATCGCCCTTGAACTTTATAATGAGCTTTGTCTATTTTTTGGGAGTGAAGAATTGACACATAAAAATAGTTGGTTTGAAATATTCATTCTCACGGACGACATTGAAACTAAACTAAAAAAATATCTATATATTTTGCATGGTAAATTGCAATGAGAATGTTTATATTGCCAACTATAGAAAGATGGGAAAACCAATAGAATATAAAAGGAATACTAATGAAAGGGTAAATATTTATACTTTCCCTCCTATTGTCGCTCATGATGAAATAGGTGACAAGGAGGAGCTCCCTATTCAACCAATCTTATCAATAAGAAGATTGAAAATTTTAATTAAACCCACACGTGATGTGGTGAAGAAGAAGAAAAGAAGAAGGAATAGAGGTAAAAGGGTATCTCTCCCAAATAATGTTGCTCCTATTATTGTTGTGCCTCATGAAAATGAATCAAAAATAACTGTGGAAGATGATGCACTTGATGATGATTTTGTTATGCCTATTGCTTGTTGCGATGATTATGATTGGGAAGATAATGATACTTATTATAATCTTGGAAATCTTTTTGGCACCAACTTGGGAAATTATGATGATGGCAATTGTTATACTGTTGGTGCTATTCATGCTTTTAATGATAAGAGTGATTATGCATATGATATACCAAGACACAAGCTTGGGGATGCTATGTTTGTTGAGAATGACAAGTTTGAGAATTTATTTGCTGCAATTAATGTTTGTCCCAAGCTTGGGGATGCTATATTTAATGAAGATGATCTTTTTAGTCCCCTTACTTTGAATGCTCAAATTTGCTATGATGATTGCATGCCTCCCACTTATGATGATTATTGTGATGATACTTATGTTATAAAAAGTAGTTATAATTAATGTCATAGTTTAGAATATCCTTTTACTGAACATTACTCTTTTAATGTGGGAACAATTTATGTATTCGAGTTTCCTATGATACTCCCACTATTATGAATGAGAATAAAATTGCTTATATGGAGAGTAATAAATTTTCTATGCTTGTGGATCATGAAAAGAATGCTTGATGTGATGGTTATATTGATGAATCTATTCATGATGCTACTGAAAATTATTATGAGATAGGAACTTATGATTCATGATCATCTCTTTATGTTTCAATTCTTATCTTTTATGCGAGCATCATTGAAATCATCATGCCTAACTAAAATGCATTAAAGAAAAGCGCTTGTTGGGAGACAACCCAACACTTTTACCTACTATTTTTATGTGTTTACATTATTAAGCTACTGTAGTAATCATGTTTTATAGCTTTTGTTTCAATAAAGTGCCAAGTAAAGCCTTTGGGGTAGTGTGGATGATAGTTGACTTGAATCTGTGCAAAAACAGAAACTTTTGCGTCTAGTACAGAAATTCTTATATTTTAGTGGAACCTGGAAAAATTCTAAATTTTTTACAGGTGATAGATATACAAATTCTATATATTGTCCTAATTTTTCAGAATTTTTTGAGTAGCAGAAATATGGTTGGAGTACAGATTACTACAGACTGTTCTGTTTTTGACAGATTCTATTTTAAATGCATAGTTTGCTTGTTTTCTAGTTTCTATGGCTTATATTGCTCAATATAAATTGTGGAAATGATATGCTACAGTAGGCATTGTGTGGAAAAAATTATGAATCTTGTCCTTGACAGTACAAAAGTGAAATGGTTTGCTCTTTATCATACTAACCTAACTCACGAAGTTCCGTTAAGTTTTGTGTGATTGAAGTTTTCAAGTTTTGGGTGAGATGTCGATATGAGGAGAATAAGGAGTGATAAGACCCTAAGCTTGGGGATGACCAAGGCACCCCAAGGTAATATTCAAGGAAGATCCAAGCAACTAAGCTTGGGGAAGCCCCGGAAGGCATCCCCTCTTTCGTCTCCAACATTATCGGTAACCTCACTTGGAGCTAAGTTTTCATTCGTGACATGATATGTGTCTTGCTTGGAGCATCAATTTATTTTATTAGGATTTGCTTGCTTTTATTTTGAATAATGTTTTGCATCTTTTATTTCAATAAAAGTGGCAATGATAGCCTTTACTATGCTTATTTTGCAAGTCTACATGTTGCTGTTTGAAAACACAAAGTTTATCGCTGTTGCAAAAATTCCCTAGAAAGTGAGAATGTGATAAAATGTTGAAACTTTTTGAAAAATAAGCTCTGATAAATTTTCTACAGTTTGGTAAATTTCATAATTATTGGAGTTTAAGAAGTATTAATACTCTTGCATTCTTTACAGACTGTACTGTTTTGACAGATTGCTATTATATTTGCATATGTTTGCTTGTTTAATGATTCTATTTGAGGATAGGAGTATTAAATATGCATAGGAATTTAGTATGGAATGTTGAATAATAATTTTAGTGATTTTCTACAGTAGAGAATGATAAGGTTTTTGCATTGGTTTATACAAACTTATCTCACGAGTTCTTCTTGAGTTTTGTCTGGATGAAGCTTTTGAGATTTAGGAAAACCGTGATATAAGAGGAATTAAGGAGACACAAAAGCTCAAACTTGGGGATGCCCAAGGCACCCCAAGATAATATTTCAAGAAGTCTCAAGCATCTAAGCTTGGGGATGCCCCGGTAGGCATCCTACCTTTCTTCTTCAACAATTATCGGTTAGTATCAGTTGAGCCTAAGTTTTTGCTTCTTCACATGATGTGTGCTATTATTAGAATGTCATTTTTTGCTTACTATTTTAATAAAAGACTTAGATCTGAAACTTTTAAATAAGAGAGAGTCCTCATATAGCTACCTATTTACTTAACTACTCGCTCGATCTTCACTTATATCTTTTTGGAGTAGTTTGTCTTTTTCTCTCTTGCTTCACTTAAATTAATTTGAGGGAAAGAAATATTATGCTCATGATCTTCACTTATATTTGTTTGAGCTTATCAAAAGCAACACATGAAAATTAGTTCCAAAGTGATAGATATCCAAGAAGGATATAATAAAACTTTCATGAAGATCATTGGACAAAATAAACTTGATTCCTTGTAATAGTTTTGAGATATGATGATGTGATATGTGAGTCATGTTGATGAGTAATTATGCTTTAGTAAGAATATTGGTGTTAAGGTTTGTGATTCCCTATGCAAGAACGAAAGTCAATAGTTATGCAATGAAATTACATCCTACTTGTGGTGCATTATTCGGTGTTAATTATGCTCAATGCTGGCTTATGAGATTATTCGTTTCTTGGTTGGTCGCTTTTCAATATTTTGCTAGACTTCATTTTGCACTAAGTATGATCACTACTTGTGCATCCAAAATCCTTTAAACCAGTTTTGCCACATGAGTCCATTATACCTACCTATATGCAGTATTCTTTTGCCCTTCTAAGCAAATTTGTATGTGCCATCTCTAATTTTCAAAATAAATTTCTCTTTTGTGTGCTCGTACCGCTCGTGAAGCGGTGAGGGGTGGCCAGTATTTTCCATGTGATACGTCTCCAACGTATTTATAATTTTTTTTATTGTTCCATGCTATATTATATTCTATTTTAGATGTTTATTGGGCTTTATTATACACTTTTATATTATTTTTGGGACTAACCTATTAACCGGAGGCCCAAATTTCAAATTGTTGTTTTTGCCTATTTCAGTTGTTTGAAGGAAAAGGATATCAAACAGAGTCCAAACGGAATGAAACCTTCGGGAACGTGATTTTCGGAACAAACGTGATCCAGAGGACTTGGAGTCTACGTAAAGTAATCAACGAGGAAGGCACGAGCAGGGGGCGCGCCTTCCCCCCCCCCCTAGGCGTGCCCTCCACCCTTGTGGGCCCCTCATTGCTCCACCGACATACTTCTTCCTCCTATATATACCCATGTACCCTGGAAACATCATATACGGATCCAAAACCCTATTTCCACAGCCGCAACCTCCTGTACCCGTGAGTTCCCATCTTGGGGCCTTTTCCAGCGCTCCACCGGAGGGGGCATTGATCATGGTGGGCTTCTACATCAACACCATAGCGTCTCCTATGATGCGTGAGTAGTTTACCTCAGACCTTCGGGTCCATAGTTATTAGCTAGATGGCTTCTTCTCTCTCTTTGGATCTCAATACAAAGTTCTCCCCGATCTTCTTGGAGATCTATTCGATGTAATCTTCTTTTGCGGCGTGTTTGTCGAGATCCGATAAATTATGGGTTTATGATCAAGTTTATCTATAAACAATATTTGAATCTTCTCTGAATTATTTTATGTATGATTGGTTATCTTTGCAAGTCTCTTCGAATTATCAGTTTGGTTTGGCCTACTAGATTGATCTTTCTTGCAATGGGAGAAGTTCTTAGCTTTGGGTTCAATATTGCGGTGCACGATCCCAATGACAGAAAGGGAAACGACACGTATTGTATTGTTGCCATCGAGGATAAAAAGATGGGGTTTATATCATATTGCATGAGTTTATCCCTCTACATCATGTCATCTTACTTAAAGCATTGCTCTGTTCTTATGAACTTAATACTCTAGATGCATGCTGGATAGCGGTCGATGTCTGGAGTAATAGTAGTAGATGCGTAATCGTTTGGTCTACTTGTCACGGACGTGATGCCTATATACATGATCATACCTAGATATTCTCATAACTATGCTCAATTTTATCAATTGCTCGACAGTAATTCGTTTACCCACCGTAATACTTATGCTATTTTGAGAGAAGCCACTAGTGAAACCTATGCCCCCCGGGTCTATTTTCCATCATATTAATCTTCCAACACTTAGTTATTTCTAGCATCATTTATTTTTGCAATCTTTACTTTTTCTCTTTACCATAAAAATACCAAAAATATTATCTTATCATATCTATCAGATCTCACTCTCATAACTGACCGTGAAGGGATTGACAACCCCTTTATCGCGTTGGTTGCGAGGTTCTTACTTGTTTGTGTAGGTGTGTGGGACTCGCGCGTGGTCTCCTACTGAATTGATACCTTGGTTCTCAAAAACTGAGGGAAATACTTACGCTACTTTACTGCATCACCCTTTCCTCTTCAAGGGAAAACCAACGCAATGCTCAAGAGGTAGTACCATGCTAGATGTGTTATTCTCATGATGAGTGTTTATTCACATGTCATTGCACGAAAGTAAGGCAAAGGTATTAGGGATGCCCAGTCCTGAAATAAAAAATGAATTTACTTTATGTTGTCGAATAATAAATTCCTTGGAAAGTGTTGGGATGGAGGGCACCCGTGGATACGGTTAGCCATGGATTGTGAAAGAATGGTGAAAAAAGGAATAAACTTCATTTTCTGTTTGGGAACCGCCTATGGTATATCTAGCATGGAAAGTGTTGGGAATTACTCGGTCGTTTTCGTTGACGGGAAAAGTATGCCTCCCAAAATCTTTTATTTCTCAATTTAAGCTTTGAGCTCTGGCACCTCTAGAAATCCCTACTTCCCTCTGCGAAGGGCCTTTCTATTTACTTTATGCAATTTTAATTTTTATTTGAGTCTCCATCTTCTCTTATATGCACCAACTGAGGGGCACTATAATCTTACTTGAGCATTGCATGTAGCTAATATGCGAGCGTGTTTCACGAATGGATCAATGATTGAGCATGATGGGCTAGGGACAACTTGCTTTAGTGTTGATATTTTGAAAGACATGGTTGCTTGTTGATATGCTTGAATATTGAAATATTCATGTCAAAACTAGACTATTGCTTTGAACCATATAAAAGTCCAAATGTCCTTACTACAGAAGAAGAGAATATGTGATGAATATGATAGGTAGCTTTCTACAACAAATATTCCATTTTCAATTGCTACTTTATCATGATAAGTTTTATGAGAAAGAGTTGTTGTTATGATGCTAGGAAAAGTGATTGAAATTATCATTGATCAAACTTGTGCACTTTGCTAGCATTCAAACTTCATAAATTATTTCTTTTATCATTTACCTACTCGATTTGGTAGGAATTAAGCTTAGATCTTGATACGTCTCCAACGTATCTATAATTTATGAAGTATTCATGCCATGTTTACAAAAAATTTATATGGTTTTGGTATGATTTGCATGGAACTAACCCAGACTGGCGTTGTTTTCAGCAGAAACTACCGTGGTGTTGTTTTTTGTGCAGAAATGGAAGTTCTCCAAATGAGCTGAAACTTTTTGATGATTTTTTTGGAACAAAAGAGACCCCCGAAGCTTCGTGGAAGGACCAGAAGATGAAGGAGTAGGGCACAAGACATCGGGGCGCACCTAGGCCCTTGTTCGTGCCCCGGTGGGTTGTGCTCACCTCGAGTCCCATCGTCGCATGAAACCGACACCAAAAAATCCTATAAATAGAGAAACCATCAGAAATAACCCTAGATCAGAAGTTCCGTCGCCGCAGGCCTCTGTAGCCACCGAAAACCAATCTAGACCCCGTTTCGGCACCCTGCCGGAGGGGGGAATCATCACCGGTAGCCATCTTCATCATCCCGACGGCCACTGTCCGTGTCAAAACCGGCGGATCTCAGGTAGAAGGTCCCGATCTGTGCGTCAAGGCTGATGGTAACAGGAAGCAAGGGACACAGATGTTTACCTAGGTTCGGTCCCTCTCGATGGAGGTAAAACCCTACTTCCTGCTTGATTAATATTGATGATATGGATAGTACAAGAGTAGATCTACCACGAGATCATAGAGGCTAAACCCTAAGAGCTAGCCTATGATGGTATGATTGTAATTGTGATCGGCCTTCTAAGGACCAACCTCTCCGGTTTATATAGGCACCCAGAGGGCTAGGGTTTACATGGAGTCGGTTACAAGGAAGGAAATACAATATCCGGATCACCAAGCTTGCCTTCCACGCCAAGGAAAGTCCCATCCGGACACGGGCCGAAGTCTTGAGTCTTGTATCTTCACGCTTCCATAGTCCGGACGTTGTACACAGTCTGGCTGTCCGGATACCCCCTAATCCAGGACTCCCTCAGTAGCCCTGAACCAGGCTTCAATGACGATGAGTTCGGCGCGCAGTCTTGTCTTCGGCATTGCAGGGTGGGTTCCTCCTCCGAATACTCCAAGGTAATTATCGAACACTCAAACCGTGTCCGGATCCACAAGATGATCTTCGTATGCCACCATAGAGAGAATGATGTTTCGCAAATGCAATCTTCTGACAACTTTTCAAGCAATGCGACGTGTCATTACGGTAGGGTCATTATTCAAACTGTCTTCCCACAACCAGCCATAGCGCATATTGCGAGGCGGTTTCCTTGACACGTCTTGTCAAAGCAGAGATCGTGCCCCCTTATCACGGGATTCTCATCAATACGGGTACGGGTAATCCCACCACATCATTAATCGTGGCGCTTGGGAAGCAAGCGATTCTCAACGGGCAAGTGGGGAGGCGCACCACTTTCGTCGCCTCTATAAAGGGATAAGATTTCCTCATTTTTACCCACGCCTTCTTCCTTCTCTGCCCACTCTTGCCCCCTCGAGCTCCAGCGCCCAAGCCCAAGTCTCCTCCGCACAGCTAGACATGTCTGGAGCAGGAGGCAAGTGGGTGGCTTCCACCGTCGAGGAGAAGCACATCACAGATCTTCGGGCGGCCGGATACTTGGCCGCAGACATAGCGCACCGGCTACCGGACGCTGGGCAGGTCATTCCGACCCCAGGACCCCACGAGAGAGTCGTGTTCGTCGCCCACTTCGTCCGTGGACTCGGATTTCCACTCCATCCCTTCGTCCGTGGGCTTATGTTCTACTATGGGCTAGATTTCCATGATCTAGCCCCGAATTTCGTCCTCAACATCTCGGCGTTCATCATCGTTTGCGAGGCTTTCCTCCGCATCCGGCCTCACTTCGGCCTGTGGCTGCAAATCTTCTGCATGAAGCCGAAGATTGTACGCGGCCAACAAGCGGAGTGCGGAGGGGCCATGGTGGGCAAGATGCCTAACGTCACCTGGCTGGACGGCTCCTTTGCGAGACCGTAAAGGATGGCAATCGGGTGGTTCTACATCATCGAGCAGCAGCGGCGCCAATCGGGCAGCGGCCCCCAAGTTCCGATCCGAATCCCTATGCGGCTCACCTCACAGGAAAAGAAGGGCCTGTCCTGGGGCGATTCCACGGAGCTGGCCGGACTCCAAACATGCATCAAAAGCATGAAGGACAAGAACATCAAGCTTGTCAATGTGATCCAGGTCATGCTCGTTCGTCGGATCCTACCCTGCCAAAGGCGGTCGGTAAATCTGTGGGAGTTCGTCCCGGCCGAACACCAGACGCTCCGGAAGCTCTACTGCATGACGCACAAAGGTGCATGGAAAGTGTTGTTCAAGGCCTCCAAAGTACGTCCTCCCACATCCGAGGACCGCGAACTTCATGCAGTGCGGCCCCCGACTCCGATGAGTTTTGGGACCACCACCGGGTTTAGTTTTTTTAATACATTCATGGGGTAGTTTTAAGTATATATATATATATATATATATATATATATATTTGCCTCAGGATTATGTGAAGACAGCGGAGCAGATTGACTGTCCGGCTCCGTTGCCGGAAGATCCAGCGGATGCTCTCCTGACGGAGATGCTAGTCCCGGCACCGTACAAGGTGCCGGAGAAGAAGGCCGAAAAGAAGGCCCCGGGGACCAGGAAGGGTCTCCGGCGTAAGGTTGCGTCCGAAGCCTCGTCCGAAGACGACGAGGCGGACTCCTCCCACGAAGGGGAGGAGGAAGAAGAAGAAGACGCCCCATCCGGGAAGGATGAGGGGCCCGGCGAAGCTTGCCAGGGGGCCGGAAAAGTCCCTCGGCGCAAGGTCATATTCCTCCGCTGCCGATGACGACGAGACACATTCCTTCCGCGAGGCGGGGGAATCAAGAAGAAATTCCACCTCCCCGCACTAGGGGAGAAGAAGAGAAAAGCCGCCGGAGGGGAGGTCAAGGCCCAAGAAGGGGAAGGTAACCCTTCCGGACTATTCCGCCACGGCCGCTTACAATGAGGAGGGGTGGCTGCCCCGGGGGAAGCCCCCGGTGCGATCGTAAGTGTCCACATCCTATCATGGTTTCACTTCATAGTTTTATACTTATAGTGCCGAACATATATGCAGTCCGCCCAGGGCTCACCCCGAGGAATCCTCCTCCGGGTCCCTGAACGATTCGGCGATAAATTCGCTCCTGACGGCCACTACCCCTCCACACGCGGATGACACGGAGGTGTTGTCCCGAAGGATCTCAGAGCAGGGGGAGGTGACTCTGGAGACGCCCCACGGCGGGATTCCAGATGTCGGGCATGCGGGTTCAAGATCCCCGCGGATCGCGTCGATGAGAGCCGCAACAAGGCAAACTCTCGACCGAACGCTGCTCCAGAACCCCCAATGGTTCCGGACTTGGGCGGGCAGCCCCTCGTTAGGGAGGGCGAGCCGCCTGTGCCGAGGACTTCCGGCGCATCAACGGCGCCAGATAGCCTGGTGGAAGCGCTCCGAGGCGCCTCCATGGAAGAAGAGCACCGTACTCTTATGAGTGCGGTGATTCAAAAGGTTCTATCCACCAAAAGCGGACTAACCGAAGCCTGCACAAGCCTTCTGACGGGCTTTGAAGTAAGTAAAAAATGTATGAAATTACCGCCCGATAGGTAGTAGCCCCTGATACTCTGGTTGGTGTTCTAACAGAAAAGCCAAACGGAGGGTCAACTATAATCCGTAGGAGTCTAATAATAAGTATTGTTGTGAATAAGCAGGCTGTGCTGCTTGCTGCTACCGTCTTGCCGAGGTTGCCGAATCAAGCGGCACTGGAGGCGGCCTTGAGGAGAGCTCGTCCACACGAAGAGGCAGCTCGAAGAGAACAAGGGTAAGTAATTCCCGCTCTTATGTGTTTAAGGATAGGCAGAATTGATGAGTCTAACACCTAAGTGTCGTGACCGTGTAACAGGGGCCACCGCCGATGTGGCGTCCCTGAAGAAGGCGCTGTCCAAGGCCGAAAACAAGGCGACCTCGGAGTGTAAGGGCCTTGAAAAGCAAAGTGCTAGAGTGGGCGAGGTACAGCAGGAGCTCCAGGACGTCGGCAAGAAGTGCGAGTCCGTGGAGCATGAGCTGAAGACGAATGAGGCCGAGCTTGCGAAGGCCCTTGTGAATTTGAAAGATGCCAAGGCCGAAGCCGAGAAAGCACAGCAGGAGATCCAGGAGGCCAAAAAGATAGCAGCGGGTAAGAAATTCGTTATGCAAAGCAAACATGTGGAGGAGGCGTTTCTTTTACTTACTCGAATACGGAGCTCTCCAGGGGCATTTGTAGATCTGCCACGCAGCGTCTCAGACGCTGCGGAGTTCTACCGTGCCCAGGAGGGGAGCTCAGCGAAGAAGCTGTTCTGGTCCCAGTATGATGGGGCCGATCATCCGATGCCTCTGAGTGACCAACTGAAGCAGTTGATCGAACTCCACAGAGCGGCCGAACTGGCTATGAAGGACTTCATAGTCAGGATGTGGCCTGGTGAGCTCCTGCCTAGTAGCTACTTTGGCCTGATCAAGCGGATGGTGGAAGCCTGCCCACGGTTTGAAGTGATCAAGCGATCCGTTTGCATCGAAGGTGCCCGCCGAGCCTTTGCCCGCGTCAAGGTGCATTGGGGCAAGCTGGATGCGGAAAAGCTGGTCAGGGCAGACGCCCGGCGGGCAAGCGCATCGCCATCCCGAGATGTACTACGATGGCGTGATGAAGGGTGCTCGTCTAAATCGCCGATGAGTGTACCAAGGATGCCGTTTTTGAATGAGTTCACTTCTGTCATGTTTGTAATTTAAAGACGAAGTTACTTGCGCTATGTAGTGCTTTTGTTATTTAAAATATTACCTTCTGTGCGGCTGTTTATAAAATCCTGAAAGTAGGCCAGTCGCGGCTTCCGCCCCCATGTGACTAGCACTGGGGTGTTCGTGGAAAACCTAGACACTCTTTATCCAAATGTTTGGTCCCTTAAGGAGGTGTCCGGCGCAGCGAACAAGGCAATCGAACTATGAGGCTTTATAACTTTCACTTAGCCATAGAAGTCTACAATTTTAAATTTCGGCGAAGCCCCTAGAATCCGGAAGGCGAATTGGGGCGCTATACACGCCTAGATCGAACGAAGCCGATTTATCGCCTAAAGCGGAAAATCTTGAAGGATTTTAAAACCTCTCGAACAGCGACCAGCTCTCGCCACATCATGCCGGTCAGTTTCGGCTTTCTCTACTGAGGTGCTCGTCCGGAAGAACCGGGACACAATCACAGTAGTTCTCCCTGCGCTACCTTAGCCGATATATCGGAATGTAAGGCACCAAAACAAGGGAGCCGGGCTATCCCAACTGTAGACCCAAGACATGATTCGGAGTTGATGCATATAGTGCTATAAGTTCGGGGTGCCGCACTGTTGAAAGTGTTCGGACTTTATTTGCCATATTATGGGGCGCCATGTTAAGGCCCTGGCAAACCGGCCGCACCAAAGTGTACGGATGCAATATCTAATAAACATTTATAAGAGAAAAAATGCTCAAATAAGAATAATAAGCTGACGCTATATATAATCTCCCATTTACGAAAAATACATTTAAGCGTACATTTACAATGGTTGCGTTAAGCAGAGATAAAATAGGACTATTTGACTTGTCCTATCCAGGGGCAGGCTGTGTTCAGGTAGATAAAGCAGGTATAATGATCGTAAATAGATTCCACCTGGGTATTTTCTTCTATGCACAACGTCCATTGCCTCCTTGGATGCCTCTTCCTTATAAGTCCGGCAATTCGGCTCTTTTGAGGATGCTGCGGCAACGCGGTGTCCTGAAAGGTAAGAGGGAAAGAGTATAAAAGTATTTGGCGGTTACCCGCACTATTAACTGAGTCGTTGATGCACCTCCGCCTATACCCATGGTATTTTAAGTGCGTACTTGTGTGCACGTGGCACGAATGCTGCTTTAATGGGGCTTAAGCGGAGGCCGGACTGCTAGTCGCGCTCTTGGCGTGCCTGATGATCGTGTTGCGGGGTGCTCCGGACTCGCTTGACTGTGCTCGAAGTTGTTGTCGCCGGATTGGTTTGTCGGAGAAGGCCGCATTGTACTTCCGCCGCAAGGGCTGCAGTATGTTCTTCCGTTCGTAGGGAGCGGTCAATATTTCCGTTCACCGTTATGACCCCGAGTGGTCTTGGCATCTTGAACTTGAGATATGTGTAGTGTGGTACCGCATTGAATCTGGCGAATGCGGTTCGTTCGAGCAGTGCATGGTAACCACTGCGGAAGGGACGATATCAAAGATTAACTCTTCGCTTCGGAAGTTATCCGGAGATCCGAAGACCACTTCCAATGTTATAGAGCCCGTACAGCGGGCCTCTACTCCAGGAATTACACCTTTAAAGGTGGTTTTAGTGGGCTTGATCCTTGAAGGGTCAATGCCCATTTTGCGCACTGTGTCCTGGTAAAGCAGGTTCAGGCTGCTGCCACCATCCATAAGGACGCGCGTGAGGTGGAATCCATCAATGATTGGGTCTAGGACCAATGCGGCCGAGCCGCCGTGACGGATGCTAGTAGGGTGATCCCTATGATCGAAAGTGATCGGACAAGCTGACCATGGGTTGAATTTGGGGGCGACTGGCTCCATCACATAGACGTCCCTTAGTGCCCGCTTCCGTTCCCGCTTGGGGATGTGCGTGGCGTAGATCATGTTGACCGTTTTCACCTAGGGGGGGGGATTTCTTCTGTCCCCCCGTGTTCGGACATCGGGGCTCCTCGTCATTGTCGCTGTGCAGCCCCTTGTCCTTGTCTTCGGCGTTTATCTTGCCGGCATGTTTGAATACCCAGCAATGTCTATTGGTGTGGTTGGCTGGCTTGCCCGGGGTGCCATGAATTTGGCACGAGCGCTCCAGTATGCGGTCCAGACTGGACGGTCCCTAATTATTTCTTTTGAACGGCTCCTTCCGCTGACCGGGCTTGGATCCACTGAATCCGGCGTTGACTGCCGTGTCTTCGGTGCTATCACCGTCATTCCATCGCTTATGTCTGTTACGCCATGGCTTGCCGTAATTGTCGCGGCCATCCGAATTGCCGGTACGTGGCGTAGGTGCCGCGGGCCAACCAACTGTCTCGCCCGCGCATAGCGGGTCATTAGTGTTGTGAGAGCTGCCATGGACTTGGGTTTTTCTGGCGAGGTGTCGGCGAGCCACTCGTCACGGATATTATGCTTGAAAGCCGCTAGGGCTTCGGCGTCCGGACAATCAACTATTTGGTTCTTTTAGTTAGGAACCGAGTCCAGAATTTCCTGGCTGACTCTCCGGGCTGTTGAGTGATGTGGCTCAAGTCATCGGTGTCAGGTGGTCGCACATATGTGCCCTGGAAGTTGTCGAGGAATGCGTCTTCCAGGTTCTCCCAACTGCCAATGGAATTTGCTGGCAGGCGGTTTAGCCAGTGCCGGGCTGGTCCTTTGAGCTTAAGGGGAAGATATTTGATGGCGTGCAGATCATCTCTGCGGGCCATGTGAATGTGGAGAAGAAAATCTTCGATCCATACTGCGGGGTCTGTTGTGCCATTGTATGATTCGTTGTTTACGGGTTTAAACCCTTCTGGGAATTCATGATCCATTACTTCGTCAGTGAAGCAGAGGGGTGCGCGCGCGCCTGCTGCGTGCTATGTGGCTACGCAGGTCGAATTGCTCTGGGTGGCTATATTCGGCCCGGCCGGAATTGTTGAAGGTGTGTCCGGCGGGACGGTCCTCATCGCGTACCGAGGCGTGCCCCCGCGATCCGTAGATCGATCTTGGCTGTCCCGTTTTGTTGCCCCGGGCCGTAGTATGTTAGCGTGGGGGTGTTGGCTGGTATGCAGACTGGTATGCCGTTTTATCCTGGCCACGAGGTGGCCGGTCAGCCGTATGGTGCTCGAGTCTGTATTCCTCGGCTACCAGGACTTCCGTCCATCTATCTGTGAGCAGATCTTGATCAGCTTGGAGTGGCTACTGTTTCTTTTTCAGGCTCCTCGCAGTGGCTATAAGCCGACGCTTGAAGCGCTCCTGCTCTACGGGATCCTCAGGCATGCCAAACTCGTCGTCGCCGAGGCTAATATCGTCTTCAGAGGGGGGCATGTAGCTGTCCTCCTCCGGGTATTAGTTCGTCGCCTATTCTTCTGGGCTGACCTGCTCATCCTCCTGTTCGGCCTGCTCGAAGGCGGGCTGATCAGGGTTGTATTCTTCTTCGGCACCATTCAGATTGTTTTCGTCTCCTGGGCCGGTATTGGTGTGGCGGGGCTTGGAGTGGCGCTGACGGCGCCCATTCTTTGCTTTCTTCCCCGAGGTTTTATCCTCCGTTGCCTCATCGCAATTTGTTTCCTTTGGAGTGTCCACCATATATATATCATAGGAAGAGGTGTCTGTCCACCGCCCGGTGTCTTGGTGGTTCATGTTCTTCTCTCCGCATCGTCGTCCATACCGTCGATGTCTTGAGTCGAAGTTCAGTACCTCGATTAAGTCATCGATCGTGGCAATGAAGTGGGTGGTGGGTGGGCAACGAATTCCTTCGTAAATGCAGCCTCCCACTCGAAGCGGACACGGATTCGGCGAAGAGCCTCCTGACAAAGAGAGAGACTTTAATGAGTCCAGCATGTCACCAAAGGGCGAGTGCTGGAAGATATCCGCAGCGGTGAACTCCATTACCGGAGCCCATCTTGGCCCGACGGGCTCGGGAGTGTGCGGACTGGAACCAACATCCGGATACGAATCCAGGGGTTCGGAGTCGTGGGCCACCGGAGAGGTAAGACCCATGTTCGGCTCCACCGCCGATGAGGGCGCGACCTGGGGTGCGGGGTCCATCCCTCCGTCCTTAGGCAGCGCAGCCTGCTCCGGATCTAGGTCCAGAGATACTACGGGGGCGATACCCCGAGCTTTGTCCGATGGAAGGTCTAAGCCGTGCTCGTCGAGACTGTCCGGTGCTCCTGGCATAGGCCCAAATCCATCGAAGATCAAGTCTCCGCGGATATCCGCCGTGTAATTCAGGTTTCCGAACCTGACCTGGTGGCCAGGGGCGTAGCTGTCGATCTTCTCCAGACGGCCAAGCGAGTTGGCCCGCAGTGCGAAGCCGCCGAACACGAAGATCTGTCCGGGGAGGAAAGTCTCATACAGACAGCGTCGTTGATGATGATCGAAGGAGCCATCAAGCCCTGATAAGCGGCGACACGGAGGAACTCTCAATGAAAGCACCAATGTCGGTGTCAAAACCGGCGGATCTCGGGTAGGGGTCCCGATCATGCGTCAAGGCTGATGGTAACAGGAAGCAAGGGACACAGATGTTTACCAGTGTTCAGGCCCTCTCGATGGAGGTAAAACCCTACTTCTTGCTTGATTAATATTGATGATATGGGTAGTACAAGAGTAGATCTACCACGAGATCGTAGAGGCTAAACCCTAAGAGCTAGCCTATGATGGTATGATTGTAATTGTGATCGGCCTTTTAAGGACCAACCTCTCCGGTCTATATAGGCACCAGAGAGGGCTAGGGTTTACATAGAGTTGGTTACAAGGAAGGAAATATAATATCCGGATCGCCAAGCTTGCCTTCCACGCCAAGGGAAGTCCCATCCGGACACGGGCCGAAGTCTTGAGTCTTGTATCTTCACGCTTCCATAGTCCGGACGTTGTACACAGTCCGGTTGTCCGGATACCCCCTAATCCAGGACTCCCTCAGGCACCACGATGAGGAGGGAGTAGTCCACCCTCGGGGCTGAGGGTTTGTACTAGTAGCTATCTGTTTAATCTCTCTCTCTCGTTTTCTTGAGATGTCACGATCTTGATGTATCGCGGGCCTTGTTAATATAGTCGGATCATATGGTGTTTTCCCCTCTCTATCTTGTTGTGAATTGAATTTTCCCTTTGAGATTTCATTTTATCGGATTGAATACTTTTTATGGATTTGAGAGAACTTCATATATGTCTTGCATATGGATACTCATGGTGACAATGGGGTATCATATTGATTCACTTGATATATGTTTTGGCACTCAACTCGTGTATTCCCGAGTGACATTGGGGTAATCTACGCATAGGGGTTGATGCGCGTTTTTGTCTTTGTTTCTCCGGTAGAAATCTTGGGGCACTCTTTGAGTTTCTTTGTGTTGGATTGAGTATTATGAATCTAAAATTATTTGGTGTTATTTTAGTATGAACTCTTGAATAGATCGATCGGAAGGAATATCTTCGAGGTGGTTTCGTACCCTACAAATTATTTCTTCTGATGTTCTCCGCTAGATAGGAACTTGGGAGTGATTCTCCATCGCACATTGAGGGATGGTTATATGATCCAATTATATTAGCACTGTTGAGAGCTTGTGGTAGCGAAAGTACGGACCCTATGCCTCATTTTCAAGCAATGCTATACCGTTTGTCCTCCATTTTATCAATTGCTACCTTTCTGTTTTTTATTGTTCTTATTACAAAAACCAATATCTACCATCCATATTACACTTGTATCGCCCTCTCTTCGCTGAACTAGTGCACCTATACAAATTGCCATTGCATTTTGTGTGTTGGGGACACAAGAGACTTTTTATTATTTGGTTGCAGGTTTGTTTGAGAGAGACCGTCTTCATCCTGCACCTCACATGGATTGATAAACCTTAGGTCATCCACTTGAGGGGAAATTGCTACTGTCCTACAAAACTCTGCGCTTGGAGGCCCAACACGTGTCTACAAGAATAAATTTGCGTAGTAGACATCATTGTACCATATCATTTCTACAATTTATATTGAACTATATAAGCCATAGAAACTAGAAAACAACCAAACTATGGATCGAAAACTGAATCTGTCAGAAACAGAACTGTTTGTAATGATCTGAACATCAACCATACTTCTGCTACTCCAATTTTTTTGAAAAATTACGAAAACCTAGGCAACTTGCATATCAATCTTGTGTAAAACTTCGGATCAAAAGCACACTTATGTGATTTTTGAAAATTATTTTACTGGGCGCAAAAGTTTCTGTTTTTCAGCAAGATCAAATCAACTATCACCGTAAGCCATCCCAAAGGTCTTACTTGGCCCAAACACTAATTGAAACACCAAAACAAAATTACTACAGAGGTAATAATGTGCATTTATTGAAAAACAGAACCAAAAACCAAAAACATAAAAATAAAATTGGGTTGCCTCCCAACAAGCGCTATTGTTTAACGCCCCTAGCTAGGCATGATATTTTAATGATACTCTTCCAAGCCCAATTTTGATGATAGTCATATTCATACTCCAAAATATATAAGTGAAGTTCATGGAGCATTCTACAATTACTATATATTTAGCAACATCCAAGCTCAAATTATATAAGTGAAGCACATGAAGCGTTCTATAAAGCCATACTCAAAAGATTTATGTGAAGCACAAAGAGCATTTTATAAAGCCATACTCAATAGATTTAAGTGAAGTGCATGAAGCATTCTATAAATAGATGAGGGGCTATCTCATAATATCATGGTGCATAAAGTAAAAGAAAAGAAAAGTAAACACCAAATACGCATATCATGTGAACAAAACAAAAAACCAAGGTATACCGATAATTGTTCAAGAAGAAAGATGGGATGCCAACCGGGGCATCCCCAAGCTTAGATGCTTGAGTATCCTTGAAATATTTACTTGGGGTGCCTTGGGCATCCCCAAGCTTGAACTCTTGCCTCTCCTTATTCTTCTCATATCGACAACTCCTCGATCTTCGAACACTTCATCCACACAAAACTTAACAAAAACCTTGTGAGATCCGTTAGTATAATAAAGCAAATCACTACTTTTAGGTACTGTTGTAAACTCATTCCAACTTAATATTAGCATTATATATACTATATTGCAACTTCACCATGGTTCATACCCCCCGATACAACCCATAGATTCATCAAAATAAATGATCAACACATAGAAAACAGAATCTGTCAAAAACAGGACAGTTTGTAGTAATCTGGAAACTTCGTATACTTATGTAACTCCAAAAATTATAACAAATTAGAAAAACTTAAACAATTTGTATATAAGTATTGTGTAAAAATTTAAATATTTTATCATGCTCCGGTAAAAAATGAAAATTCAATTACTACAACAAAAGTTTATGTTTTTTCAGCTGCACACACCAAACAAGCAATTTAAACATTCTAAACGTAAACCTTGGCACATTATTTTTATAATACAATGAATATATACAAGGGGATAATTATTTTTGAGAAACTTCCATGAAAAATTCTACATTGTTTCCATGAGCATGAACACAAGTGTTCACGGTCGAGCCTCACTTCTCCAATGCATAACCTTCAAATCACTTTTCTTTTTGAAAAAAGTTTTTAGGCATAAGAGGCAAGGTTTTTTTGTATTTTGCATTCTTTTAATTTTTTTGTTTGTTTCACCCACATCTAAAGAAAACCAAAACAAAAGGGAAAGCAAAATCTACTTAGTGAAGAAAGCAAACAACCACCCACAAGAATATCAGCCCCACGCTATTGCTCCCCGGCAATGGCGCCAGAAAAGAGCTTGATAATCCCCAAGTGCAAGGAATCATCGTAGCAATTTCCAAAGGTGGAAGTGATAAGTATGGAGTGTCGAACCCACAAGGAGCTAAAGGTAAGATCAATATTCTCTCAAGTCCTATCTGCCACTTATACGACTCTACGTACACCGAACGTTTGCTTTCATCTAGAAATGAGAAATAAACTACGTTGTGGGTATGAAGAGGATAACTTTGCATGATATCGGAGAGCTAAAATGTAAAAATAGGCATTGTTAACATAAAGTTAGAATATATTACTATATATTATAAATAGCGAGTCTGGAATAATGATGGGTCGGTGTGCGGAATTGTCCTAGGCAATTGTTAACAAGATCGGTAATCATTATTGCAATTTTATATGAGGGAGAGGCATAAGCTAACATACTTTCTCTTCTTGGATCATATGCACTTATGATTGGAACTCTAGCAAGCATCCGCAACTACTAAAGATCATTAAGGTAAAACCCAACCATAGCAATTAAAGTATCAAGTCCCTTTTATCCCATACGCAACAACCCCCTTACTCGGGTTTAAGCTTCTGTCACTCTAGCAACCCACTATAAGCGAATCATCAATGCGACACCCTACAGCGGGAATCCTTCACGTCTGCGCGGCACGAAAGGCACCATAGGAGAGCACCAAAATAAAACATACATCTCAAACCAATCTAGATCATCAATCAACCCAAAGGACAAAAGAACTCTACTCAAAACATCATAGGAAGGCAACACATCATTGGATCATAATATGTGGCATAATGCACCATGTTCAAGTCGGGGTTTACAACAGGGTGCGGGAGAATGGACCGCCGAAAAGAGATGAGGAAGGTGATGAAGATGGTGATGTTGCTGAAGACGATCACCGCGGTGATGGTTCCCCCGGTGGCACTCTGGCGCCATCGAGAGAGAGGAGGAGAGGGTCTCCCTCTTGTGCTTCCTCCTCCATGGCCTCCCCCTAGATGGGGAGAGGTTCTCCCTCTTGTCCTTGGCCTCCATGGTGATGATGGCCCCCTTCGGCTTCCTCCTCCATGGCCTCCGGTGATGATGGCCCCCTCCGGCAGGGTGCGAGAGAGGGCCTAGATTGATTTTTCGTGGCTATAGAGGCTTGTGGCGGCGGAACTTCCGATCTAGGTTTCTTTTTGGGGTTTTTGGTATTTATAGGAATTTTTGGCGTCGGTCTCACGTCAAGGGGGTCCACGAGGCAGCGGCAAGACAAGGGGGGCGCTCCCTCCACCCTTGTTGCTTCCTCGTTAAGCTTTTGGTCCAACTCTTGTGCTTCGGGGTTCTCTTTTGGTCCATAAAAATCACCGTAAATTTTCAGCCCATTCAGAGAACTTCTATTTCTGCTCAAAAAATGACACCATGGTAGTTCTGCAGAAAACAGCGTCAATCCGGGTTAGTTCTAATCAAATCATACCAAAATCATGTAAAATTGTTGTAAAAATGGCATGAATACTTCATAAATTATAGATGCATTGGAGACGTATCAGAAACCTTGCAAGCAAAGTGACTAATGAGTTAGTTGCAAGATGATGTATTATGGAACGAGTAAAGAGACTTGCTGGTAACGAGATTGAACTAGGTATGAAGATACCGACGATCGAATCTCGGGAAAGTAACACACTGATGGACAAAGGGAATTACGTATGTTGTCATAAGGTTCGACCGATAAAGATCTTCGTAGAATATGTAGGAGCCAATATGGGCATCCAGGTTTCGCTATTGGTTATTGACTGGAGAGGTGTCTCAGTCATGTCGACATAGTTCTCGAACCCGTAGGATCCGCACGCTTAATGTTTGTTCATGCTGTAGTGTTATATGAGTTATATGATTTGGTGACCGAATGTTGTTCGGAGTCCCGGATGTGATCACGGACATGATGAGGAGTCTCGAAATGGTTGAGGTAAAGATTGATATATGGGACGATGGTATTCGAACACCAGAAAAGTTTTGGGATGCACCGGTTAGTCATCGGGTCACCGGAAGGAGTTCCGGACACCCCCTGGTAGGTGTATGTGCTTAATGGGCCAAGGAGGGGACAGACTAGCCCACAGGGGGCTAGTGCGCCCCTCTCCCTGGCCGTCCAGCCCCAGTGATGGGAAGGCAGGAGGGCTAGCCCCTCCTGCCTTCCCCTTCTCATGGGAGAAAGGAAAAGGGGGGCGTCTCCCTCCCCTGCCTTTCCCCCGCACCTAAACATGGCAGGGGCGCCACTTTGGAGGAGACCCCAAGTAGGATTCGGCCTACTTGCTCCCTCATGGCTGCTCCCCCCCCACCTATATATATGTGGGAGGGGCGCCTAGCACAACAGAACATTGTCTTAGCCGTGTGCGGCGCCCCCCTCTACCGTTTACACCCCAGTCATATTTTCGTAGTGCTTAGGCGAAGTCCTACGGAGATAGCTTCACCATCACCATGTCATCTTGCTGCCGGAACTCGTCTACTACCTCGCCATCTTGCTAGACCAAGAAGGTGCAGGACATCACCGAGCTGAACGTGTGCTGAACGCGGAGGTGTCGTACGTTCGGTACTTGATCGATTGGAGCGTGAAGAAGTTCGACTACATCAACCGCGTTGTTGAACGCTTTCGCTTACGGTCTACAAGGGTACGTAGACACACTCTCCCCTCTCGTTGCTATGCATATCCATGGATAGATCTAGCATGTGCGTAGAATTTTTTTTGTTTTCCATGCAACGTATCCCAATAGTGGCATCCGAGCCAGGTATATGCATAGATGATATGCACGAGTAGAACACAAAGAGTTGTGGGCGGTGATAGTCATACCGCTTAACACCAACGTCTTATTTTGATTCAGCGGTATTGTGGGATGAAGCGGCACGGACCAACCTTACATGTCCACGCACATGAGACCGGTTCCATCGACTGACATGCAACTTGTTTTGCATAAAAGTTGACTGGCAGGTGTCTGTTTCTCCTACTTTAGTTTAATCAAATTTGACTATGGCCGATCCTTGAAGAAGGTTAAAAGAGCAAACTTGATGAATCACTGTTGTGGTTTTTGCATAATTAAGAACGTTTCTTGCTAGAAGCCCTTAGCAGCCACGTAAAACATGCAACAACAAAGTAGAGGACGTCTAACTTGTTTTTGCAGGGCATGTTGTGATGTGATATGGTCAAGATATGATGTGATATATGTTGATGGATCATGTTTTGTAATATCGACAACCGGCAGGAGCTTTAGTGTTGTCTCTTTATTGTATGAAATTCAAGCGCCATGTAATTGCTTTACTTTATCGCCATGCGTTAGCAATAGTTGTAGAAGCAATAGTTGGTGAGACGACCCCGACGCAATGATGGAGATCAAGGTGTTGAGCCGGTGACGATCGAGACCATGCCGATGCTTTGGAGATGGAGATCAAAAGCACTAGATAATGACGGCTATATCATGTCACATATTTTGATTGCATGTGATGTTTATCCTTTATGCGTCTTATTTTTCTTAGAACGGTGGTAGCATTATAAGATGATCCCTTCACTAATTTTCAAGATAAAAGTGTTCTCCCCAAGCATGCACCATTGCCAAAGTTCATTGTTTCGAAGCACCACGTTGTAGCGATCCGACCCTAGACGGTCAAATCTCTGTGCATACGTGTCATCCCTGGATCGGTAATGCTGACACACACAGTACTTGAAGGATTTATAACAGAGTGCAATCACACACTTATTACATCGAATGTCTCAAAAGAGAACTTATTACAATAATATGGCTTAAGGTCAACTAATTAAAATAACTGCGGAAGCATCAAAGGTAAATGAGTCCATCAACTCCATCGGCATAGCTGAGTGCACGACAACGACCTAGCGCACCTTACTCTTCGTCTGAAAAGTCTGCAACATAATACGTTGCAACCGGAAACGGGTCAGCACATGGAGTATGCTGGCAAAATAACACAGTGGATCAATGATCAGGTAAATGCTATCACTATATGCATATATGGCTGGTGGAGGCTCTACGGTTATAATGTTTTTGTGAAAAGCCATTTTTTCCTACAACAAAGGAATATATTTTGTTTAACTATCATGGTAGTTGATAAACATTGAGAGGGTTCCTCCAACTCAATCCCAATTAAACAGTATTAATAACCCAACAAATTAAATTAAGAGTGATGAGATCAACATGATAATTCAAGAACCAGATACTCAAGATGTCCATAACCGGGGACACGGCTAACCATGATTAGTTAGTACACTCTGTAGAGGTTTGCGCACTTTTTCCCACAAGACTCGATCTCCTCCGTTGGATTTCTCGCACTACATGGTGTTTGAGAAACGGATGACCGAGAAACAGTCTTTCAGAAGCATTTACTCTTTACTCTGGGTAGACAATTGCACCTACTTTCCCCTACATCTGCTAGCCTACCACTGAAAGAGGTCACGCAACATACTCAACTATGCCAGAGCCCATAATGGCTTGTGGCTGCACACGGAAGTTTCTAGCATGAATAATCTTATGGTCCCTTTCAGCCTGGGTGGCGAACCATAGGATGATCACACGGGTACTCCAGGATATCCTAGGACAACACTGGATTCTCCAGGTGCCCGCAACCAATCCACCCAGACGTGTATTTAAGTAGCCACCTTAAGTTAACCATTAAATTAACAATCTCACATCTGTCATGGATCTCTCAAACCAAACCACGTCTACGTGCATAGCATAGCAGTATAAGCATAACGTAGAAGCAACACCCAAGGGTTTGATAATAAAAGGGAAATAGGTTCTACCTCATCATCTACTTCCTAATACCCTCAAGTTAATCACATCCTAATCATGCAGTGTTTGAGGATTGTAACTAATGCATAAAAATTGGGTAGTAAATAAGTCTGGTCAATGTGTTACTTGCCTTGCTGATGATCCGCAAACCCTAGAGACTTGTAGTAGCACGCTTCGCACTCCAAAAATTCTATCACAAACAAACAATAGCATACATAAGCAATCAATCATAGATGCACAGGTAAAACTCAGCTGTCCAATCTGAAAATTCAACTGAAGAGCTTTGATTTGCAAAAAGAATCGATCAAATCGGAGCTACGAAACTCAAACTACGATCAAACGAAATTCGAATTCAAAACTGCTTGAAACCAAATTTGAAATTATCAAAACCATGTTCAAGTTGTTTAACAGGAAAGAGGGGTTCAAGACGAATACTTTGGCGTTGGTTTCACTGGATTTGGACGAACGGTTAAAAAGTTGCGAGGGTTTGAAGATTAGGGGCTAATCTGCGATAAAAATAATAGCGGATAGGTCCCTGGCCGAAAAATAAAATAAAAAGAAAAATAATACGGCGCGAACGTCCGCTAACAGAGACAATCGAACGAATTCATTCGTTATAAGAACTAAACGAACGAACGTTCCCAAAGTAAATCTAACCGAAGAAAACCTAGAAAAGCCGTGGTAATTTGCCAATGGTTGAGCGGCCTTCTGTTGGGGGCGATGGTGGCGGCGGGGCCTCGGCCTTTAAAGGCCGGGGGCGGGTGAGGCTTGGGAAAGGGGATGGGGCGAGGCGCTCGTGCCCGCCTCGAGCAATGGCCTTGAACCTCGGGATTCCGTCCGTGTCGGCGGAGAGGCCGAGCTTGAGGCTTCTGGTAGTTGGCCCGATCGAGGCCGAAATGTGTTTTTAATAAATTCCACCGAAGAAAAATCCTAAATAAATATAAAATAATTCTAAAAACGCCAAAAACAATTTTCACCGTCTAAATAAAATATTTAGAACAAAGTGAACATTTTTCTGGCCTAAGAATGCAATTTTGAAAAATGCGTATTTTTTCTAATTCAAATAAAATAGCAGTAAAATCCAAATAAATTATTTATTTGATTTTAATATTTTTCCTCCAATAATTCTTTTATTTTGGAGAAGTCGCTTTATCTCCTCTCTTTTATTTTTATATTGGAGATATTTTGGAGAGAAAAATTATTAAAACCAAAATGATCCTCTTTTCAAATTTGAGAAAATTCAAATATGAAAATAAATGCTATCCCCAACTCTCTCCGTGGGTCCTTGAGTTGCTTAATATTTCTAGGATCAAAATCAAAATGCAAATAAAATATGATATGCATATGATGACCTATGTATAACATCCAAATTGAAAATTTAGGATGTTACACACGTGATGATCGGGTATGATAGACTCTACGTTCACATACAACGGGTGTAAGACAGTTTTGCACATGCAGAATACTTGGGTTAAACTGGATGAGCCGTGCATGTACACATATGGTCCTAGAACACTAGAGACCGACAGGTTGAATGCGAGTCATATAGTAGATATGATCAGCATAGAGATGTTCACCATTGATGCAACCGCATCTCACGTGATGATCGGGCATGGGTTAGTTGATTTGGATCATGTATCACTTAGATAAACTTGAGGGATGTTTATTTAAGTGGGAGTTCATTAGTAATTTGATTAATTAAACTTAATTTATCATGAACTTAGTCTTAATAGTTTTTGCATATCTATGTTGTAGATCAATAGCTCACGATATAGCTCACCTATTTTTGATATGTTCCTAGAGAAAAACTAAGTTTAAAGATGATAATAGCAATGATGCAGACTGGGTCTGTGATATGAGGATTATCCTCATTGCTGCACAGAAGAATTATGTCCTTGATGCACCGCTAGGTGACAGACCTATTGCAGGAGCAGATGCAGACGTTATGAATGTTTGGCAAGCTCGATATGATGATTACTTAATACACTACAAAAAAAGACACATCCATGCCATTTTGGGCCGAACGAAATTTTTTCTGTCATGCTTATGACACTTCTATGACGATAATTGTGACAAAACCCAGTATCATCATAGATGTGGTGGGCTCCTACTTCTATGACAAAAAATCATGACAGAAAATGGGCTTTTCATCCTGAGCAGGCCGGAGATGCAGCTGGAAGACATTCTTTGGGACGTTATGACAGAAAAACCCGTGCTAGAAGCGAGGGCGAGGAAACTATCGGGGAGTTCCTGGTTACGGTGGGTGGTCGGGGGCCGAGCGATACGCGTTTCTCTCCTACATGTACGCGGGTGGGTGCGAGGCATTGGGCTCTAACTGAACCCGAGCGAGGCGTTCACCCATCGAACCCGGCGACAGACCGCAGTTACGCTACATTAAACCCGAGCGATCGATCGATCTGGCTGTTAACTGAAACCAATCGAGCGATTCCTTCGCTACTGCTGCTAACTGAAGCCGATCAAACCTGCTGCCTCTTAATGAACAATGAGCATTATTGGGGGTTGGATGAACAGTTCCCAGCGGGGGGTTGGATGAACAGGACCCCATGGTAGTAGAGGCCGTTGCCGCTGGATGAACAGGACCCCAATCGATCGAGCCAGTTGGGGTGGATGAACAGGACCCCCGTGGAGGGCTGGATGAACAGGACGACCCCGTGAAGGGCTGGTTGAACAGTAGCCGGTGGACGGCTGGATGAACAGTAGCCCGTGGAGGGGTTGTTGAACAGGACCCCGTGTAGAGGGCTGGTTGAACAGTAGCCGGTGGAGGAGCAGTGGAGGCTGGATGAACAGGAGCCGTGGATGAATAGTCGCAGGTGGAGCCTGGAGGAGGTCGATGGTGGATGAACAGTAACCTGTCGAGTCCCATTTTGCGGTACGCCACACCCCTCCCGATGAACAGGACCCCCGTTTCGACCGTAGAGCTCCAACACAAGTCTGTTTCCTCTGTTCTAAGGTACGCCACACCCCTCCCGATCAACAAGACCCCGTTTCGATCGTAGGCACTCGAACACAAGTCTGTTTCCTCCGTTTTGCGGTACACCAGACCCCTCCGATGAACAGGATCCTGTTTCGACCGTGGTCGGTCGAACAGAATGCCGTTTCCTCTGTTCTGCGGTACGCCGGGCCTCGTTTCGATCGGCTGTTCCGTCCAAGCCGGTTGGCTCCCGATGAACACGACAACGCAGTTTCTCCGTTCCGCCCCAGCCATGTACACAAGCCCTGGCCGTACGTATGCGCGAGTAGGCGTTCTAGATCCCGCCCGTATGTACGTATGTGGCCGTATTTACCTTCTTGCACCCTGGCCGTATGTAGGTGTACATGCTATGTGTGTGCCTCTACTACGACACGTGCCCTTCCTTACTCGGCCACGGTTCATCGCCGCAGCCTGCAGAAAGACCGATCGTATGTACGTACACGTTCGCGACCAGAATGACAACGCTACATAGGATTCGACCAGGTGGGTCCCGATTATCACGCACTTCCTTGTGTGCGAAGATGTAGCATGTGGGTCCCAGCAGTCAGGGGGGACATTTTTTTCGCGAAATACGGTGTCCCGTCCGATGGGTCCCTGCTGTCAGGTGGAGGAATCATTATTTCACGCCTAATAAGGTTGCACTTACTTGCTGCGGCCATGGACCCAGTTGTCGGCCTCTCCACGTATAGTACTCTTCTGATGGAAGTTGTTCCTTGACCACATTGACCACGCCGTGCCGAGAGCACCAAGGCGGTGGATGACGGCGAGGCCTAGGACGGGGACGACGCAGAGTCGGGGAAGACGCGGCAGTGGATGCCCATGTGAAGAGGAGTACGAGGGTTGACAGGTTCGGCTGCGGTGTGAGGCTGCCATCGCCGCAGGGCCTAGCCAGCGGTGGGAGTAGTAGGGGGCGGTGAGGCCTCCGCGGCAGCACAGCCGGCCACGGGAGGCAGGAGCAGGCGGCACGACCGGCGCTGGTTCGGGCGGCTGGAGCAAGAAGACCAGAGGTTGAAGAAGCACTACAGCCGTTGGATGGACATCGTACGGTCACTAGAGCTAGAATTGTTCAGATTGACTAAGTTGACAAAGCCCTCCGTCCGCGTCAAGTTAGTAGGCCCACAAGTCAGCCTCCCAATATGGTGGGTCCCAGCTAGCAAGGGGAGTATTCATTTTTTGTGCGTAATAAGGAGGCACTTCCTTGCGGGCGAAGATATAGCTGGTGGGTCCCAGCTGTCAGGGGGAAGAATCATTTTTTCCCCGTAATAAGGACGCACTTCCTTGCATGCGAAGATGTACCTGGTCGGTCCGAGCTGTCAGGGGGAGAAAACATTATTTTTAGTGTAAAAAGGATGCAGTTACACGCATGCATCCATGGGCGTGGTGCGTCCCCACTGTCAGCCTCTCCATGTACAGTCATCTTCTGATGACTCTCTTTTGTTGACCACGTTGACCACACCCCGCACCAAGCCGGTGGACGACGGTGAGGCCCCAGACTGAAACGCCCCGGAGATGGGGAAGACGCGGTAGTGGAGTCGCAGATGGAGAGGAGTGGGAAACTTGACTGGTTCGGGTGTGGGGCGGGCCTACACTTGGCAGAGAACAACAGGAGGTGCGGAGGAGTGGAGGGATGGCCTGGCCGTTGGCGGGGTAGCATTTCGCTGCGATGCGCGCAAAACAGCACCGCTGGACACCGGAGGCTGGAGCAGGTGGTCCCGGCAGCGCTGGGGGAAGAAGACGAGAGATTGAAGAAGAATGTCGGTCGTTAGATGTAAATCCAACACCTTTCTTAGGCTTCGACCATTGTATTTTTGTTTTTTGCGGAAGTGCTTAGGCTTCGACCTACTAGCCCATATGTCAGCCAGTCCATTTGGTGGGCTGGGTGAAACAATGATGTAGCATCTATGCAGCCCGTTTATACATTATGGTAGAATTTAAAGCCCATTTGCATTTCTCTCGAAATCCGTGGACTTGTTGGGCTGGGTGAAAATATCATGTTGGGCTGGACGGAGAAATGTTATAAAAACATAAACACATGATTGCATGTCTATTACTGCATTAGTCTGTAAAATCTTTGCAAGCTTATGTATGCAATCACTAGGAGTTAACTTGCGAAGTTATATATAAACAATTATTATTATTATTTTGTAAAAACTTTCGATTTACAAAATAAAATATCAATTTAATTTGACGAGTTAATAGGACATGGGGTATTATTATTTTTTAGGCTAGACATGGGACAGTCGAGTTGGTTCTAGGGAAAAGTACTAGGAGAAAACTCAGTTTACATCAAAAAAGAAAGTGGGAGAAAATCCAGATATATGATTAATGAAAACGAAAAATAAAGGAACTGGGAAGGTCTATAAAATGGTTGGACGAACGACAGGTTTAACGGAACCTTATGTTGTTTCTATTATATATATATATATGTAATAAAATAAGATAGATATATATATATATATATATATATATATACTATTTAGAAGGGAAAACATAGGTTCAGTTTTGCATTCTTATAGAAAAATAGAACTGAGTTGTGCGTCGTCTTGAAAAAACAAACATAACTTGGGCTGCTGTGCTGATGTTATAGACAAGCTAGGCCGGGAGGCCTAGAGGCCGCTTGATACATGCTGGACCCAAAAAAAGTTGAAAAATGTCGTGGGCTGCCCATGTTAAACAACAAAACCTAGGCCATGGACACAGTGGGCCGGGATGTCGACCTCTCGACGAATAGTTCTCTCAATTCCTCTTGTTTTGCTGACCATGTTGGGAAAGACAGACGGCGGCGCCGCGAGAGAGCACCAAGGCAGGGGACGACATCGAGACCTCAGACCGAAGAAACCGGAGCGGGGGAACACGCAGGCGGAGGGGAGTACGAGGTTTGACTTGTTCGGGTGCAGGGTGGGTCGGTGGAGCTGCCGCCATCGGACAATGTGTGGGAGTAGAGGGATGGCCTGGCCAACGCCATAGGCTATGATGGCCAGCCACTGTATAGGAAGAGGACGAAAGATTGAACAAAATAAAGAAATACAAATGGATAGGTGGTTGGTCCCATATGTTTGTGTACAAGACCTGCTGCGGCTGTCTGTGTACTCGTCGGTTACGGGAAGTAGACACGCCCTCATGTCAAAGATCCGCCTGTACATGTCGTAGCATGCGTATGCGTCCTTGGCCGCGTAGGTTATGTAGGCTAGATTCAGAGGTACCTCCCACGTGTTCAGGTCCTTGGTATCGTTGTCTTCTTACATGTTTGCATAGCAGGGGTCGATGATGGTCTCTGCGAGTTCAACCACGGAGTCCTTCTCCTTCCCATTGCTGATGATCTTCTATTGCTTCTGGATGTCGACAAGCTTGTTGCACCAGATGGCCGAATCGTCGCGTTCTTCCTTCTCTCCACCATAGCAAAGGTGTAGTCGGCGCTGCCGATGAAACGGGCGAATGCTCCAAAACCTTTGATGGCCCTACAGCAGTGGTAGATGAGAACCTCGTCCCGCACGCATACCTGGGCGACGGTGATCCGCTGGCCCCTGCCAAGAGACGAATGGATGGGCACAAGGTCTAGTCCTGCGACCTTGTGCTTTCTCATCATGTAGGTACTGCTTGAACTCGGCGAGGCAGTGGTTCACCGAGCCCGAATCGTTGGTGTACATCACATTCAACTTGGTGCAGCCACGGGACTGAACGACGAACTCAAAGGTGAACTCCTTGCTGAAGTCCATATCCAGTAGGCTCACCCCTCGGATCGCCATTGGAGTCTCTTCAATTGAACGAGTGGGTAGGCGGCGGCAGCAGTTCGTTTTTCAGCTCTTGGGGAACTCGATTCAACAGTAAACTGAGTGTGTACAGGCGACAACAGTTACTACCCCTCCCTCGCCCGCTAGAACATGCACCCTCGGCGCATTCAAACGCCTCCATTAAGAAACCTATTCCGACCACACGTCGGTTCACGAGCGGGTCTATATTGGTACTGTAATAACAAGTGTTAGTGGTCACTTTACTTAAATTTAATTAGCTTTAATAGAAATTTATTCTTAAAACAAGCAATGCATTGGCTCGTTCTATCAGTGCCACAGGATCAACATGCACAATAATTGGAATTATTATTCTCGGGGCCTTTTACGATCAAGACATTTGTCGCACTTTCACACAGATAATACTACCAAGTTTGAATTGTTTGTTATGGTTGATGTCCTCTCCATCATCATGCCGTGTTTCCTAGCTTGCAAGATTCAGAACCAACAAATAAGATTCATATAATAAGTACAACAAAGATGCCTACACATCTCATTGATTCCCAGCTTGCAAGATTCAGAACCAACAAATAAGATTCAAATAATAAGTACACCAAATATGCCTACACATCTCATTGATTCCCAGCTTGCAAGATTCAGAACCAACAAATAAGATTCAAATAATAAGTACAACAAAGATGCCTACACATCTCATTGATTCCCATCTTGCAAGATTCAGAACCAACCCATTAGAGCCTTTTGATAAAGTGAATATCGGGATTAAATCCATCTTGGCTAGCCGTGTCATACAACACGAGAACTTGGCGAATGCTCTTGACCATCACAACATCTGTAGTTGAGTATTCCTGTTTGCACAGCACAGATAATAAAGAGCATGATTACTATAATACTGGCACTAGTGGAAGTCAACCTGCAGCTCCACTCGATGATTCAATTCATGCCACTTTTTTGCAGTTCACCTGAAATGAAGCAAATATTGCATCATTCAACTAGCAAGAAGTACTTGCTCTCGTGAGCTGGCAGGTTCTTCTTTAGTAGTTGCACAAAAATTGAGCAACATTAAGGTTGGCTGTCCTGCTCATGTAAGGTGCAACTATAATTTGCTTATCCTTTTGTGCAGTTCCACTAAAATAAAGTACCATTGTGGTGACGGCTCATCTTGCAAAGGCTAATAAAATGTTGCATGAGATTACCAGCAGAATTTGACGGAGATTTTGGAAACTCCAATCACCATTTTGTGCAGTTCCACAAAAATTGAGAGATGTTGCCCACGTGACATTTTAGTTGAACTGCACAAGACACTCATTCCAAAAAATGTTTTGTGCAGTTCACCAAAAGGTCACAATAGCAACAAGGTGAAATGGATATCCCTATTTGCACAAAAAGATAGCAAGTAAATAGTTTCTGGTCAATAAGAAGATAAGAAACATACACGAAATGAAAAGAAGCATCTTAATTATGTTCATGGCAATCACGCAAGGATAGTAGAAATTTTAAAACATCAGCAATGCTTCATGTTACCGGAAGCATTACAATCAACAATGACATTCGTCAAATATGGGATTACTTTAATGTTGGCATTGCTTGTTTACCAGATATAGTAAATCAACAGCAGCTAAAGAGTTGGTTTAAGGGCATGGGACCGTGGGGGCACCAGGACACTCAACAGCGTAAAGAAGCAACTTACTTATCATACTGGGGAAAACAGCAGGAGTACCATTTGTAACATAGTTTAATTGCATCATATAACTAGAGGCATTAGATTAACAATAACACCGGTTAGACATGTCCTTAAGGTAACAGTGTGATCGCTTCATTTTACATGCGCCCTTACATTAACAATAGCAAAAAGTTGGTATAAGGACATGCGACAGTGGACGCATCAACACAAATGTACCTACAAGGAGGCATAAAGTGGTGATGTCGAGTTTGTTCATGCTCTGTGAGGGCAGCAAATCTAATCCTGGAGACCTTTTACTATGTGAGGGCAGCAAATCTAATCCTGGAGACCTTTCACTATGTGAGGGCGGCAAATCTAATCCTGAAGACCTTTTACTATGTGAGGGTAGCAAATCTAATCCTGGAGACCTTTTACTATGTGAGGGCAGCAAATCTAATCCTGGACATACTCTATTGACTTGTCCACCAAATTACCACTTTCTATCCTTTTTTCAACCAATAATAGATATGTTCCTTATCCAGTTTGTACTGCGTTTTCCCATTATTTCCCTTTTCAACCAAGAGACCGGTTGGGTATCCGGTCTCTACTACCTTCCCCCTGTTATTTCCTCTTTGAATCAAGTCCTAGATTCGTGCTATGACTATTCCCCCTTTCTTCGTTGTTTGAGCCAAGTCCTAGATTCGAATGCATGAAGTAGCTTTACCTCTAATAATACTAAAAATTTAGGTGGCTTTGGAAGAGCTGATGGAAGTAGAAAAAGATGCACATGCAGACACGTGGGGAGCTGGGGCAGTAGAGCAAGGCCACTTTCGAATAACTTTTACCTGAGGGTCATTGATACGTCTCCAATGTATCTATAATTTTTTATTGTTCCATGCTATTATATTATCTGTTTTGGATGTTTACGGGCTTTATTATGCACTTTTATATTACTTTTGGGACTAACCTATTGACCCATAGCCCAGTGCCAGTTTCTGTTTTTCCCTTGTTTCAGTGTTTCGCAGAAAAGGAATGTCAAACGGAGTCCAAACGGAATGAAACCTTCGGGAGAGTTACTTTTGGAAGGAAAGCAATCCAAGAGACCTGGAGTGCACGTCAGGGGATCAACGAGGAGAGCACGAGGCAAGGGGCGCCCCCCCTAGGCGCGCTCTCCACCCTCGTGGCTCCCCTGACCGACTTCTTTCGCCTATATATATCAATATACCCTAAAACCATCGAGGAACATAATAGATCGGGGGTTCCGCTGCCACAAGCCTCTGTAGACACCAAAAACCAATAGGGACCCTGTTCCGGCACCCTGCCGGAGAGGGGAACCATCACCGGTGGCCATCTTCATCATCCCGGCGCTCTCCATGACGAGGAGGGATTAGTTCACCCTCGGGGCTGAGGGTATGTACCAGTAGCTATGTGTTTGATCTCTCTCTCTCTCTTGTGTTCTTGATTTGGCACGATCTTGATGTATCGCGAGCTTTGCTATTATAGTTGGATCTTATGATGTTTCTCCCCCTCTACTCTCTTGTAATGGATTGAGTTTTCCCTTTGAAGTTGTCTTATCGGATCGAGTCTTTCAGGATTTGAGAACACTTGATGTATGTCTTGTCGTGCGTATCTGTGGTGACAATGGGATATCACGTGATCCACTTGATGTATGTTTTGGTGATCAACTTGCGGGTTCCGCCCATGAACCTATGCATAGGGGTTGGCACATGTTTTCATCTTGACTCTCCGGTAGAAACTTTGGGGCACTCTTTGAAGTACTTCGTGTTGGTTGAATAGATGAATCTGAGATTGTGTGATGCATATCGTATGATCATACCCACGGATACTTGAGGTGACATTGGAGTATCTAGGTGACATTAGGGTTTTGGTTGATATGTGTCTTAAGGTGTTATTCTAGTACGAACTCTTGAATAGATCGATGCGAACGAATAACTTTGAGGTGGTTTCGTACGCTACCATAATCTCTTCGTTTTGTTCTCCGCTATTAGTTACTTTGGAGTGACTCTTTGTTGCATGTTGAGGGATATTTATATGATCCAATTATGTTATTATTGTTGAGAGAACTTGCAGTAGTCAAAGTATGAACCCTCGGCCTTGTTTCCTAGCATTGCAATACCGTTTATGCTCACTTTTATCATTAGTTATCTTGCTATTTTTATTTTTTCAGATTACAAAAACCTATATCTACCATCCATATTGCACTTGTATCACCGTCTCTTCGCCGAACTAGTGCACCTATACAATTTACCATTGTATTGGGTGTGTTGGGGACACAAGAGACTCTTTGTTATTTGGTTGCAGGGTTGTTTGAGAGAGACCATCTTCATCCTACACCTCCCACGGATTGATAAACCTTAGGTTATCCACTTGAGTGAAATTTGCTACTGTCCTACAAACCTCTGCACTTGGAGGCCCAACAACGTCTACAAGAAGAAGGTTGTGTAGTAGACATCAAGCTCTTTCCTGGCGCCGTTACCGGGGAGGCGAGTGCTTGAAGGTATATCTTTAGATCTTGCAATCGAATCTTTTAGTTTCTTGTTTTATCACTAGTTAGTCAACAAAAGAAAACTACAAAAAAATGGAATTGAGTTTACCTTATACGCTTCATCTTTTTAACATCTTTCGTGAGTATGATGGGAAGGAAAATTGTGCCAAAGTGTTAGAAGAAGAATGCATTAAAATGTTTGGCACTAAATCTTTGAATGATGAGCATGATTGCAATGTTGATAGTATGAACTCCTTGAATATCCATAGTACTAATGATGATTGCACTAGTTATGATGAAAATGTCTCCTATAAACATGTAAATTTTTGTGGAGTGCATTGTGTTTGCAAGTACACACCAAATAGGGAAGATAGATATTGCAAGAGGCATAAGCATTTAGAAACTAATTGGTTACAAGAAAGGCTAAATGTTAGTGCTGAAAATTTAAAATTTCTTAGCCATACTTGTGAACTTTGCAATGAACATGGTCATTTAAATATCAAATGCAAATTGTTTCATGATTGAATCGTGTCCAAAAATTGTGATGACTTGATTTCCCTTGCACATTATAGTGAACTTAGTTTGCTTTTGGGTTATGAATAAATGAAACGTTAAACTAAGATTATTCCAGAATATAACCTCGAGAAATTCCTTGATATTGATCTAGAAGAAATTTATATGTATTGTGCGGTGAATTGCATTGAAAATCCTTATATTGCCAATTACATAAAGAAAAGAAAACAAAAAGAAGATGAAGAGAATACTAATTAAATGGAAGAGACTTCCCAATATCCTCCTATTATTTCTTATGATGAATCAGGTAACGAGGAGGAGCTTTCTATTCAACCAATCTCATCAATAAGGAGCTCAAAAAAGAGGGATAAACCCGCACTTGATGTGAAGAAGAAAAAGAAAAAACGGAGAAGCAAATGTAAAAAGGTATCCCTCCCAAATGATGTTGCTCCTACTACTCATTGTGATGATGATAATTGCTATACTATTGGTGCTATCCATACTATTAATGATGAGAATGATTATGCTTATGATATGAAAAGGCCCAAGCTTGGGGAAGCTATGTTTGATGAGGATGACATATTTGAGAATATATTTGCTGAAATTAATGTTTGTCCCAAGCTTGGGGATGCTATGTTTAATAAAGATGATGTTATTAGTCTCCCAAGTTTTGATATGCAAATTTATAATGATGATAGCATGCCTCCTACTTATGATGATTATATTGATGAAAGTAGGTTTGGAAGAGTGTCAACTTTAGGAAGTAATGATCCCAATATAGGATGTTGAATCTTATAATATTTATGAAAGTGGATTTGGAGAGGTCATGACTTTATTTAGTGATGAGTCCACTATCTTGTAAGAGGTTTCAATCAATTATGATGAGAACAAAGTTGCTACTTATGATGATTATTGTGATGAAACTTATGCTATAAAAAGTAGTGATGATTATTTTTATAAAACTTGTCATGATTATGATTACCCTTTTTCTTAACATTACTCTTTTAGTGTGGAAACAATTTATAGTATTCAAGTCTCTTATGATACTCCCACTATTCCGAATGAGAAGAATTTTGCTTATGTGGAGAGTAGTAAAATTTCTATGCAAGTAGATCATGAAAAGAATGCTTTAGGTGCTGGTTATATCGTTGAATTCATTCATGATGCTACTGAAAGTTATTATGAGGGAGGAATGTATGCTTGTAGAAATTGCAATAATATCAAGTTTCCTCTCTATGTGCTTAAAATCTTGAAGTTATGCTTGTTTTACCTTCCTATGCAAGTTGATTCTTGTTCCCATAAGTTGTTTGCTCACAAATCCCTATGCATAGGGAGTGGGTTAGACTTAAATTTGCTAGTCATATTATTCATGATGCTCTCTTTATGTTTCAATTCTTATCTTTTATGTGAGCATCATTGAAATCATCATGCTTAGCTAGGGGCGTTAAACATTAGCGCTTGTTGGGAGGAAACCCAATTTTATTTTAGTTTATTGATTTTTGGTTCTGTTTAGGAATAAATAATCCATCTATATTATGTTTAGATGTTGTTTTGTGTTCTAATTAGTGTTTGTGCCAAGTAGAACCTTTGGAAAGACTTGGGTGAAGTCTTTATGATTATGCTGTAAAAAACAGAAACTGTAGCGCTCACGAGATTAGCTAAAACTTTTTACTGGAGAGTGGTATTTAGTTTATTATTTTTTTGGATGATTACTAGACAAATTCCTCAGGTCCACAAATTTATTTTAGAATTTTTGGAGTTCCAGATGTATACGTTTGATACAGATTACTACAGACTGTTCTGTTTTTGACAGATTATGTTTTCTATGTGTTGTTTGCTTATTTTGATGAATCTATGAGTAGTATCGGAGGGTATGAACCATAGAGAAGTTGGTATACAGTAGATATTACACCAATATGAATTTAGAATGAGTTCACAACAGTACCTAAGTGGTGATTTATTTCCTTATACTAACGGAGCTTACGAGTTTTATGTTAAGTTTTATGTTGTGAAGTTTTCAAGATTTGGGTAAAGATTCAATGGACTATGGAATAAGGAGTGGCAAGAGCCTAAGCTTGGGGATGCCCAAGGCACCCCAAGGTAATATTCAAGGACAACCAAGAGCCTAAGCTTGGGGATGCCCCAGATGGCATCCCCTCTTTCGTCTTCGTTCATCGGTAACTTTACTTGGAGCTATATTTTTATTCACCACATGATATGTGTTTTGCTTGGAGCGTCATTTTATTTTGCTTTGCTTGCTGTTTGAATAAAATACCAATATCTGAAATTCTTAAATGTTAGAGAGTCCTCACATAGTTGCATAATTATTCGACTACTCATTGACTTCCCTTATATCTTTCGGAGTAGTTTGTTGTTTGCTCTAGTGCTTCACTTATATCTTTTAGAGCACGGCGCTGGATTTATTTTGAAGAAATAGATGAACTCCCATGCTTCACTTATATTATTTTGAGAGTCTTAAACAGGATGGTAATTTGCTTTGGTTATGAATTTATTCCTAAAATGATGGGCATCCAAGAGGGATATAATAAAAACTTTCATATAAAGTGCATTGAATACTATGTGAAGTTTGATTCTTTATAATTTTTTTGAGATATGAAGATGGTGATATTAGAGTCATGCTAGTTAAGTACTTGTGAATTTGAGAGATACTTTTGTTAAAGTTTGTGATTCCCGTAGCATGCACGTATGGTGAACCGTTATGTGATGAAGTCGGAGCATGATTTATTTATTGATTGTCCTCCTTATGAGTGGCGGTCGGGGAATGACGATGGTCTTTTCCTACCAATCTATCCCCCTAGGAGCATGCGTGTAGTACTTTGTTTCGATAACTAATAGATTTTTGCAATAAGTATGTGAGTTCTTTATGACTAATGTTGAGTCCATGGATTATACGCACTCCCACCTTTCCACCATTGCTAGCCTCTCTAATACCGCGCACCTTTCGCCGGTATCATACACCCACCATATACCCTCCTAAAAACAGCCACCATAACTACCTATCATGGCATTTCCATAGCCATTCCGAGATATATTGCCATGCAACTTACCACCGTTCCGTTTATTATGACACGCTTCATCATTGTCATATTGCTTTGCATGATCATGTAGTTGACATTGTATTTGTTGCAAAGCCACTGTTCATAATTCTTTCATACATGTCCCTCATGATTCATTGCACATCCAGGTACACCGCCAGAGGCATTCATATAGAGACATATTTTGTTCTAAGAATCGAGTTGTAATTCTTGAGTTATAAGTAAATAAAAGTGTGATGATCAACATTATTAGAGCATTGTCCCAGTGAGGAAAGGATGATGGAGACTATGATTCCCCCACAAGTCGGGATGAGACTCCGGACTAAAAAAAGGGGGGCCATAAAAAAAGAGAAAAGGCCAAAAAAATAAAAAAATGAGAGAAAAAGAGAGAAGGGACAATGCTACTATCCTTTTACCACACTTGTGCTTCAAAGTAGCACCATGATCTTCCTGATAGAGAGTCTCTTATGTTGTCACATTTATATACTAGTGGGAATCTTTCATTATAGAACTTGGCTTGTATATTCCAATGATGGGCTTCCTCAAAATGCCCTAGGTCTTCTTGAGCAAGCGAGTTGGATGCACACCCACTTAGTTTCTCCGGTTGAGCTTTCATACACATATAGCTCTAGTGCATCCGTTGCATGGCAATCCCTACTCACTCACATTGATATCTATTGATGGGCATCTCCATAGCCCGTTGATACGCCTAGTTGATGTGAGACTATCTTCTCCTTTTGTCTTCTCCACAACCACCATTCTAATCCACCTATAGTGCTATGTCCATGGCTCACGCTCATGTATTGCGTGAAAGTTGAAAAGGTTGAGAACATCAAAAGTATGAAACAATTGCTTGGCTTGTCATCGGGGTTGTGCATGATTTAAATATTTTGTGTGGTGAAGATAGAGCATAGCCAGACTATATGATTTTGTAGGGATAACTTTCTTTGGCCATGTTATTTTGAGAAGACATGATTACTTTGTTAGTATGCTTGAAGTATTATTGTTTTCATGTCAATATTAAACTTTTGTTTTGGATCTTATGGATTTGAATATTCTTGCCACAATAAAGAGAATTACATGGATAAATATGTTAGGTAGCATTCCACATCAAAAATTCTGTTTTTATCATTTACCTACTCGAGGACGAGCAGGAATTAAGCTTGGGGATGCTGATACGTTTCTGTTTATGTTTCTGTTTTTTCCCTTGTTTCAGTGTTTCCCTTGTGCCAGTGTTTCACAGAAAAGAAATATCAAACGGAGTCCAAATGGAATGAAACCTTCGGGAGAGTTATTTTTGGAAGGAAAGCAATCCAGGAGACTTGGAGTGCACATCAGGGGATCAACGAGGAAAGCACGAGGCAGGGGGCGCGCCCTCCACCCTCATGGGCCCCTCATGGCTCCCCTGACACGACTTCTTTCGCCTATATATATCAATATACCCTAAAACCATCGGGGAACAAAATAGATCGGGAGTTCCGCCGCCGCAAGCCTCTGTAGCCACCAAAAACCAATCGGGACCATGTTCCGGCACCCTGCTGGAGGGGGAAACCATCACCGGTGGCCATCTTCATCATCCCGGCGCTCTGCATGATGAGGAGGGAGTAGTTCACCCTCGAGGCTGAGGGTATGTACCAGTAGCTATGTGTTTGATCTCTCTCTCTCTCTCTCTCTCTCTCTCTCTTGTGTTCTTAATTTGACACGATCTTGATGTATCGCGAGCTTTGCTATTATATTTGGATCTTATGATGTTTCTCCCCCTCTACTCTCTTGTAATGGATTGAGTTTTCCCTTTGAAGTTATCTTATCGGATTGAGTCTTTAAGGATTTGAGAACACTTGATGTATGTCTTGCCGTGCTTATATGTGGTGACAATGGGATATCACGTGATCCACTTGATGTATGTTTTGGTGATCAACTTGCGGGTTCCGCCCATGAACCTATGCATAGGGGTTGGCACACATTTTCGTCTTGACTCTCTGGTAGAAACTTTGGGGCACTCTTTGAAGTCCTTCGTGTTGGTTGAATAGATGAATCTGAGATTGTGTGATGGATATCGTATGATCATACCCACGGATACTTGAGGTGACATTGGAGTATCTAGGTGACATTAGGGTTTTGGTTGATATGTGTCTTAAGGTGTTATTCTAGTACGAACTCTTGAATAGATCGATCTGAACGAATAACTTTGAGGTGGTTTCGTACCCTACCATAATCTCTTTGTTTTGTTCTCCGCTATTAGTTACTTTGGAGTAACTCTTTGTTGCATGTTGAGGGATAGTTATATGATCCAATTATGTTATTATTGTTGAGAGAACTTGCACTAATGAAAGTATGAACCCTAGGCCTTGTTTCCTAGCATTGCAATACCATTTACGCTCACTTTTATCATTAGTTACCTAGCTATTTTTATATTTTCAGATTACAAAAACCAATATCTATCATCCATATTGCACTTGTATCACCATCTCTTCGTCGAACTAGTGCACCTATACAATTTACCATTATATTCGGTGTGTTGGGGACACAAGAGACTCTTTGTTATTTGGTTGTGGGGTTGTTTGAGAAAGACCATCTTCATCCTACACCTCCCACAGATTGATAAACCTTAGGTCATCCACTTGAGGGAAATTTGCTATTGTCCTACAAACCTCTGCACTTGGAGGCCCAACAACGTCTACAAGAAGAAGGTTGTGTAGTAGACATCAGTCATCGGGATGTCGGCTGCGGCAGGTCGGATCTGCGCACAATACGGTAGGGAGGAAGTGTTGGGGAACGTTGCAGAAAATAAAATTTTTCCTACGGTTTCACCAAGATCCATCTATGAGTTCATCTAGCAACGAGTGATAGGAGTGCATCTACATACCTTTGTAGATCGCTAGCGGAAGCGTTCAAGTGAATGGGGTTGAGGGAGTCGTACTCGTCGTGATCCAAATCACCGATGACCAAGTGCCGGACGGACAGCACCTCCGCGTTCAACACACGTACGGAGCGGATGACGTCTTCCGCACCTTGATCCAGCAAGGAGGAGGGAGAGGTTGATGAAGATCCAGCAGCACGACGGCGTGGTGGTGGATGCAGCAGGTTCCGCAGAAGCCGCCGAGCCTGCGAGAGGGAGAGGTGTAGCGAGAGGGAGGGCGCCAAGGCTTCAGTGCGGCTGCCCTCCCTCCCCCTTTATATAGGCCCCCACAGGGGCCTCTAGATCCCATCTAGATGGGGGCGGCCAAGGGGAGGCTTGCCCCCAAGGCAAGTGGGGCACCCCACCCCTAGGGTTTCCACCCCTAGGCGCAGGGGGGCCCACGGGGGGGCGCACCAGCCCACCAGGGGCTGGTTCCCTCCCCACTTAAGCCCACGGGGCCCTCCGGGATATGTGGCCCCACCCGATGGACCCCCGGGACCCTTCCGGTGGTCCCGGTACAATACCGGTGACCCCCGAAACTCTCCCGATGGCCGAAACAGCACTTCCTATATAGAATTCTTTACCTCCAGACCATTCTGGAACTCCTCGTGACGTCCGGGATCTCATCCGGGACTCCGAACAACTTTCGGTTTGCTGCATACTCATATTCATACAACCCTAGCATCACCGAACCTTAAGTGTGTAGACCCTACGGGTTCGGGAGACACGTAGACATGACCGAGACGTCTCTCCGGTCAATAACCAACAATGGATCTGGATACCCATGTTGGCTCCCACATGCTCCTCGATGATCTCATCGGATGAACCACGAGGTCGAGGATTCAAGCAACCCCGTATACAATTCCCTATGTCAATCGGTATGTTACTTGCCCGAGATTCGATCGTCGGTATCCCAGTACCTCAATCAATCTCGTTCTGCGGCAAGTCACTTTACTCGTTAGTAATGCATGATCCCGTGACCAAACACTTGGTCACTTTGAGCTCATTATGATGATGCATTACCGAGTGGGCCCGATGATACCTCTCCGTGTCTGGAGTGACAAATCGATCTCGATCCGTGACAACCCAATGCACACTTTCGGAGATACCGTAGTGCACCTTTATAGTCACCCGATTACGTTGTGACGTTTGGTACACCCAAAGCACTCCTACGGTATCTGGAGTTACACAAGCTCATGGTCTAAGGAAGAGATACTTGACATTGGAAAAGCTCTAGCAAAACGAACTACACGATCTTGTGCTGTGCTTAGGATTGGGTCTTGTCCATCACATCATTCTCCTAATGATGTGATCCCGTTATCAATGACATCCAATGTCCATAGTCAGGAAACCATGACTATCTGTTGATCAACGAGCTAGTCAACTAGAGGCTCCCTAGGGACATATAGTAGTCTATGTATTCACACGTGTATTACGATTTCCGGATAATACAATTATAGCATGAATAAAAGACAATTATCACGAACAAGGAAATATAATAATAATCCTTTTATTATTGCCTCTAGGGCATATTTCCAACAGGAAGAAGGGTCGGAGGACCTCCCGAGCCGGCGCTGTGTCAGAGAGAATGGCACGGGAAAAGGATCGGGCCCCGCCGGCAGCTGTGTAACATCCCAAATTTTCAATTTGGAATGTTATACTTTAGGTCATCATGCATATCATATTTTTCTCGCATTTTCCGATCCTAGAAAATTTCACGCAACTCAAGGACCCTCGGAGAGAGTTGGAAGTTTCATTATTTTCATATTTGGGATTTCTCAAATTTTGAAAATAGGATCATTGGATTTATTTAATTATCTTCATAAAGTTTTTCCGATACAAAATTTTAAGAGAGGGAATAATATGACTTTCCCAACATTTAGGAAAAATGGAGATTTTATAAATAAATCAAATTTGGATTTGGAAGATTTATTTTGCTTAGGCAAAAATGAGCATTTTAAAAATTTATGCATGTTTGCCGTTTTTAAAGTTCATTTTGTTCGACTCATTTTTAGGAGTCGGGGAAAACTATTTTTATTAAAATCGGAGTTCGTTTGGTTTTTTTAATCCGTTTTGTTTTGTTTTAAATTAAAAAAAAATACTGCGCCCCCCCTGGGCCAAGGCCCAGCCGGCCCAGCCCAAGCCCGCGCCCGGCCACCCACCTCCCTCTCTCCCTCACAAGACGCCTTGCCATGAGCCCGCCGCCGCCGCCACCCCGCCGCCGCCCGCTCGTGTCCGGGTCGGACACGAGGTCGCCGCCCCCAGCCCCTTCCCAAGCCGGCCAGCCCCCTTCTATTTATACCGCCCGCCTCTCTCCTCACCTCGATCCGCCGCCCGCCCTCACCCGAGCCGCCGCCGCCGAAGGACGCCGCCGTCGCCCGCCGCCCCTCGCCTCCCGACCCGCCGACCCGCGGACCCCGGAGCCCGGAGCCCGCGTGCAAGCCACCGGAGGTAGCCGCCCGCCCGCCCGATCCGGTTTTTAGAAAAACCCGATCCGGTTTTAGATTCGTTGTTCGGTCTTTTTTCAAAACCTAGATGGTTTTTAATTTTTCGGTTTTCTTAATTAACGAGCGTTCACCGAACCGTTCGTTTCAATGAATGTGTTCGTTGGATTATCTGTTATGAACGTCCGTTATTTAATCCGTTCGGCGTTTTCTTTTAATCGGAGTTAATCCGTTATTTTTCAGATTCGATTTCCGATCCGATTTTCAAATCAGTTTTATTTCTGTCTCGTTTATCGGAATCAGGTGATTCAAGCGCCTGGAGTTTCGTTACGAAACCGCCGTTCCGACTAACCTACTTACACAGAGTTTTGCTACTGTAAAATTTTTTACTTAGTTTCAGATTGCTAAACCGAGTCGTTCTCCCTCGAGTTCCGACTTTCGATGCTTTATTTGATTCGATTCTTTTGCAACTGTGGTTCTTAAGTTGAACTATCTGGTTAGATCTTTTATTCGAGATTTCCCGTGCATTAGCTGAGTACTTATTGTATGCTTGTTGTTTGTCTGCGTTAGATCACCCGGAGTGCGCCGCTTGTTACTTCGAATCTCTAGGTCTCGCGGATCATCAGCAAGGCAAGTAACACTTTGATCATACTCTTCTCATACCCAATTTTTATGCATTAGATCAACCCTCAAACACTTGCATGTTTAGGATCTAATTAAATTGTGGGATGGGAAGTAGATTGAGGTAGTACCTATTACCTGTTTTACTTATGAAACCTTGGGAGTTACTTCTACGTTTGCTTAATTATGCCATGCTATGCTAGTAGACGTGGATTGGGTGAGTGAATATCCATGACAGATGTGAGATTGTTAATTAATGGTTTATCTAAGGTGGCAACCTAAACACACATCTGGGTGGATTGAGGCACCTGGTTTCTATCGAGGACTTACTGTATTTCTTGGACCGCCACCCGTGCTCAAAGGGATCATAAGATTATTCAAGCTGAAACTTCCGTGTGCAGCCACAAGCCAATTATGGGCTCTGGCGTAGTTGACTAAGTTGTGCGAACTCTTACGGGTAGGCTAGCTGATGTAGGGGATTTAGGTTGGTACGGTCTACCCACATGTAAGGTGCTAAGCGCTTCGAAGACTATGTCTCGGCCATCCGTTTCTCAAACACCATGTAGTCACGAGAACCAAGCGGAGGAGATCGAGTCTTGTGGGGAAAAGTGCGCAAACCTCTGCAGAGTGTAAAACTAATCATGATTAGCCGTGTCCCCGGTTATGGACATCTTGAGTATCTAGTACTTGAATATCATGTGAATCTCAACATGTTACTTCTAATAATAAAGTTATTGGGTTTTAATGAGTACTTTTTAATTGGGATTGAGGATGCGTCAACCATTCTCAATGTTTAACAACCACCATGATAGTTAAATAAAATTATTCCTTTGATGTAGGAAAAACCAGCTTTATGCAAAAATGTAACCGTAGAGCCTTACCACCAGCCATATATGCATGTAGTATAGGCTTGTTGCTTCATTGTTCTCTATGTGTTACATTGCGGCATATTCCATGTCTTGACCCGTTTTTGGCTGCAACTTTCACGTTGCAGACTTTTCGCAACGACGAGTAAGGTGTTAGGTCGTGGTTCTATACTCAGTGATGCCGATGGAGTTGATGGACTCACTTGTCTTCCAAGCCTTCCGCTGTTATTGTTAGATGGCCTTAAGCCATATTATTGTATTAAGTTCCCTTGTGGACATCGATGTAATAAGTGTGTGATTGCTACTCTGCTATAAATCCTTGAAATCTTGTGTGGTGTCGACATTCTTGATCCGAGGATGACACCGAGCACGAGCACCTTTGGATCCATTCAGTCTGCAGTCGCTGAGAGAATGGTATCGAGCACACGCGACCGTAGGACACGACCACTAAGTTAAAGCCATAGATCACTACTCTCTTCCCATTTTCTAACTCCTCATCTTTTCTACTCTCTTTAGGATGACGGACGCGAAGATCAAGTACACCCAACCGGATGAAGGCACACCTTTTGGATTTCACTTGAAGGAAGTTACCAAGTACCTAAACATTGGACTACCAAGCTTCACCGGGACTTTCAACGCCACTCTGCCTGAAGAGGAGCGTTGGAAGATTCAAGCTCACGTTCCAGGAAGGACATTCGCCCCAATCACCAAGCCTATAGATAGTGTTTTGATTGCACCAAGCTGGAGTGCAGGAAGAGCATGGCAGCTCACATCACCATGGGACGCATTGGAGAAGTTTATCAAGAAGACCTCAAGGACACTATCTACCAGATTTGCGGACGCCGAGATAACAAATGGGACGTCGTCAGCACCAAGAAGGATAGATCCATTGCAGCGTTCATCCAGGAGTTAAACCAGCACATTCGACGCCAGGAGAATCAGATGTGCAATGATATGTTGGAGTTGCAGAATGCAAAGGGAAGGATCATCGAACTTGAAGAGGAACTAAAGACAACTCTCAAGGACTATATGGACGAGATCGTAGCTCTAGCAAGACACAATAACGATCTTAAGTACGAGATTGAAGAACTCAAGAAGAAGTTGGCGCTCAGGAATGAAGACCAGTATGTCGATTGCCCAAGCGACTACATCAACATCGACGACACCGATTCGGATCCAAGTGAACCCGACTTTGAAGACGAAGCTGGAGTAGACATTATGGAGTCTTCCACCGGTTCAAATTATTAGAAGTCCCCCACATATTAGTAGTATTTCCCCCCTCATGTAAACATTATAGTACACGCACTTTTGCGATAGTTAGATCGTTGTAAGCCCTTGTTTGATTGAATGAAGTGATTTTGTGTGTATTTGCTCATGTGCATTTGGGTAGTGATTCCCTTAGACCTCATTCCATTCTAAATTCTCATCTTTTCTAAACCCATCGATGCCTCCGAGACGCGACCCGGATTTGTTTTCCGCCAGAGATCACCCAACTGATCCGGTGACAGAATACCACTGATTCAAACATTGGTGCGTAACGAGGCAACAACAACAACAACCCACCACCACCACCACTGCGGATCATCGACTCGTTTCCTTAGACTAAACCCGCGGTGTATTCCAAAGAGCACCGAGCCAATTGTAGCGAGATGGTAGCTCCATAAGATAGGAAGGAGCTGACCACCGCAGGATGCACAGATGGAGAAAGAGTGAAGTTTGCGGCACATCAGCTTGAAGGACCCAGCAAGCATGGTGGGAGAATTTCACAGCCACTTACCACAGAGACACTGTCACATGGGATCAATTTCAGCAAGCTTTCCGCCTTGCCCATGTTTCAGCAGGAGCTATGGCCATGAAGAAGCGTGAGTTTCGCAACTTACGCCAAGGAGGAAGGGCTGTTGGCGATGCGTGGATGACTTTAGTAAATTAGCACGTTATGCCCCGGATGACGTTGCTACCGATGCAGCTAAACAGGAGAAGTTTCTAGAAGGACTGAATGATGAGTTCAAGATGTCGTTGATGGTAGCCGGTTTCAATAACTACCAGGAGTTAGTAGACCGAGCCCTCATGATTGAAGGAAAGCGTGACAAATTGAGAACTGCAAGCGGAAGTATGGGCAAGGGAAGTATAACTCTGGAGCTCAATGAAACCTCGATATACCCCTAAGTCAGAATTCAGTTTGACATACCCATGGAGGAGGTAATTCGCATAACCATAATAGCACCAAGAATGGGAACGGGAATGGAGGAAGCTATGGACAGAATCGCACCAACCCGTCAACACCATCCAAAGTAGACCTGAGTCATATTACTTGCTTTAAGTGCCGCAAGACTGGGCATTATGCCAATGACTGTCCGTATGCCGAATGGAAATGGCAATGGAAGCTACGGAAAGAAACCCAACCCTTTCAACAGGGACAGGTGAACCACATTGAAGTGGAGGAGGTTGAAGATCAGCCCGATGCACGATGTCGGTAAGTTTTGGTTAAGTCATTTCTGCAGTTGTTCTTTTCGATCTTTGGTGCATCACATTCATACATATCAAGGATTTGTGGATAAGTACAAGTTACCAACCCAAGCCCTTAGGTCACCCATGCTAGTAACCTCACCCGGGCGAGTACATGGCTAGTAAATGGTGTGATCGACCGCCATTAAGGATTGGACACTATGTTTTCCCCTCGGACCTAATAGTTACGGAATCCCAAGGATTGGATGTGATATTAGGTATGGATTGGTTATCAAGGTATGGAGGAAACATAGATTGCACCACAAAGTCAATTTTGCTCACCACACCGGAAGGAAGAAGGATTAAGTATGTATCACGGCACGAGCCGAGAAGAGCGCAAGTTAATTGCTTATCGTGAGTGGTGCGGGAAGAAGTACCGATGGTGAAGGATTATCCTGATGTATTTCGGAAGAGTTGCGGGAATGCCACCGGATAGAGACATTGAGTTTTTGATCGAGCCGTTGCCGTGAACAGGCCCGATATCGAAGCGACCGTCTGAGGATGCCAAAGACAGGATTTGGCGGAAATCAAGAAGCAGATTAAGGAACTATTGGATAAAGGTTTTATACGCCCAAGTTCTTCACCGGGGATCACCCGTTTTGCTAGTGGAGAAGAAGGATGGATCGTTAAGAATGGTTGTTGATTATCGTGGATTGAATGAAGTAACAATCAAGAACAAGTACCCACTACCTATGATAAATGATCTGTTTGATCGCTTGCAAGGAGCCAAGGTGTTTTCCAAGATCGACTTGCGATCGTGGTACCAACAGTTGAAGATTCGGGAGCGGGACATACCCAAGACAGCATTTACCACGAGATATGGATCTGCAGTATACCGTTATGTCATTTGGATGACTAACGCACCAGCCTATTTCATGAACCTGATGAACAAAGTGTTTATGGAGTTTTTGGATAAGTTAAATCGTGGTGTTCATTGATGACATTTTGATTTTCTCGAAGAATGAAGAGGAACACAAGGAACATTTGCGATTGGTTTTGGAGAAACTAAGGGAACACCGATTGTATGCCAAGTTCAGAAATGTGAGTTTTGGCTAAAGGAAGTTGGATTTCTCGGACATGTTATATCCGGAGAAGGAATAGCAGTTGACCCCACAAAAGTTGAGACCGTAACCAAATGGGAAGCACCAACGACAGTTGGAGAGATTCGGAGTTTCCTTGGACTCGCAGGATACTACCGAAGATTCATTGAGAATTTCTCAAGGATTGCTAAGCCTATGACAGAATTGTTGAAAAGGAAAACAAATTTATATGGGTGAGGACTGTGAGGCAAGTTTTCAGGAGCTGAAGAAAAGATTGGTTACCTCACCAGTTTTGATATTGCCAGATCAGACTAAGGATTATGAGGTGTATTGCGACGCTTCACGTCGAGGACTTGGAGCAGTGCTTATGCAGGAAGGAAGAGTTGTTTCGTATGCTTCACGACAACTTAAGCCCCATGAGTTGAATTATGCCACTCATGATTTGGAGTTAGCAACCGTTGTGCATGCCCTGAAGACGTGGAGACATTTTCTCATTGGAAATCATTGTGAAGTATATACGGATCACAAGAGTTTGAAGTACATTTTCACCACGTATGAATTGAATCTCGGACAAAGGAGATGGTTAGAGCTTATCAAGGATTATGACATGAGAGTGCATTATCACCACTGGAAAGGCTAATGTCGTAGGCGGCGCATTGAGCCGTAAGAGCCACGTCAATACCCTAATGATGGGAGGAATACCCAATGAGTTAGCCGAGGACCTTCGAGAGCTATGTTTGGAAATAGTTCCGAGAGGCTATGTAGCAGCATTGGAAATTCAATGACATCGATGGACAAAATCGAGAAGCCCAAAAGGCGGATAAGGAAGTTGCCTCTATAAAGGAGAAAATGAGCAAAGGAAAAGCTAAAGGATTTCGTGAGGATGAGCACGATACCCTATGGTTTGAAGACCGTGTTTATGTGCCCAATGACCCGGAGATCGGGAAGTTGATTTTACAAGAAGCTCATGATTCACCCTATTCGATTCACCCAGGAAATACCAAGATGTACTTGGATTTGAAGAATACTTTCGGTGGACCCGGAATGAAGAAGGATATTGCAGAGTTTGTAGCAGTTTGCGATGTATGTCAGAAAGTAAAAGCAGAGCATCAGAAGCCAGCAGGATTGTTACAACCATTGCCGATACCCGAATGGAAGTGGGATAAACTAGGCATGGATTTCATCACAGGATTGCCAAAGACTCGTTCAGGATATGACTCGATTTGGGTTATAGTCGACCGTTTAACAAAGGTAGCTCATTTTATTCGATCAAGACCACCTATAGCGAGTGCTAAGTTGGCAAAGATATACATGACCAGAATTGTGTGCTTACGGAGTTCCGAGGAGCATCGTATCGACGATAGAGGAACCCGGTTTACCTCGAATTTTTGGAACCAGCTTACACGAAACATTGGGAACCCGATTGGAATTCAAAGATCAGCTTTCCACCCACAGACCGATGGACGAGGAGAGAGTCAATCAGATTTTGGAGGACATCTTTGAGAGCTTGTGCCCTAGATTATGGATCTAGCTGGGATGATAATTTGCCGTATGCAGAATTTTCCTACAACAACAGTTACCAAACCAGCTTGAAGATGGCACCTTTCGAGGCTCAGTATGGAAGAAGGTGCAGGACACCGTTGTTATGGGGACTAAACCGGAGATCGTCGGTTGTTTGGACCAGATTTGATTAAGGAGTCTGAGCAGAGAGTTAAGTTGATTCGAGACAGGCTCAAGGTAGCCCAGTCCGGACAAAAGAGCTATGCCGATTCAAAGCGCCAGCGATTGAGTATGAAGTTGGAGAGCAGTATATCTCGAGTATCCCCACTTGAGGAGTTAAGCGTTTTGGAGTTAAAGGAAAGTTAGCACCCGTTTAGTTGGACCGTATAAGATTTTGCAACGCATGGGAGAAGTTGCTTATAAGTTGGAATTACGGAAGGACTGTCGGAGTTCATGATGTATTCCATGTTTCTCGATTGAAGAAATGTCACCCCGAGATAGCGGAGGTACTGTTAAGAGACACACGTGCCCGAAGCAATTCAGTTGAAGGATGACTTGACATATGAGGAAAAACCGGTTAAGATTCTCGATTATGCCAGCAGAGTTACCCGCAGCAAGGTTATCAAGTTTTGCAAAGTTCAATTGGAGCCACCACACCGAGGATGAAGCCACACAGGAAAGAGAGGAAGTTTTGCTCAAGGACCACCCTCACCCATTTTCTAGCCAACCCGAATCTCGAGGGCGAGATTCATCTGAAGGGGGTAGGTTTGTAACATCCCAAATTTTCAATTTGGAATGTTATACTTTAGGTCATCATGCATATCATATTTTTCTCGCATTTTCCGATCCTAGAAAATTTCACGCAACTCAAGGACCCTCGGAGAGAGTTGGAAGTTTCATTATTTTCATATTTGGGATTTCTCAAATTTTGAAAATAGGATCATTGGATTTATTTAATTATCTTCATAAAGTTTTTCCGATACAAAATTTTAAGAGAGAGAATAATATGACTTTCCCAACATTTAGGAAAAATGGAGATTTTATAAATAAATCAAATTTGGATTTGGAAGATTTATTTTGCTTAGGCAAAAATGAGCATTTTAAAAATTTATGCATGTTTGCCGTTTTTAAAGTTCATTTTGTTCGACTCATTTTTAGGAGTCGGGGACAACTATTTTTATTAAAATCGGAGTTCGTTTGGTATTTTTTTTAATCCGTTTTGTTTTGTTTTAAATAAAAAAAAAATCTGCGCTTCAGGCCAAGGCCCAGCCCGGCCAGCCGCGCCCGGCCCGGCCTGACCCACCTCCTCTCTCTCCCTCGCGCCGCCCGCCCATGTGAGCCCCGCCGCCGCATGCCACCCGCCGCCGCCGCTCGTGTCCGGGTCGGACACGAGGTCGCCACGCCCTGCCCCTTCCCCAAGCCGCCAGCCCCCCTTCTATTTATACCGCCGCCCCCCTCTCTCCTCACCTCGATCACTTGCCGCCGCCCTCACCCCGAGCCCTTCGCCGCCCGAAGAACGCCGCCGCCGCCCGCCGTCGCCCGCCGCCCCTCGCCGCCCCTCCGACCCGCCCACCCGGACCCCGGAGCCCAGGAGCCCGCAGCAGAAGCCACCGGAGGTAGCCGCCGCCGCCCCGCCCCGATCCGGTTTTTTTTAGAAAAACCCGATCCGGTTTTCGTTCGTTGTTCGGTCTTTTTTTCAAAACCTAGATGGTTTTTAATTTTTCGGTTTTCTTAATTAATGAACGTTCACCGAACCGTTCGTTTCAATGAATGTGTTCGTTGGATTAGTTCTGTTAACGAACGTCCGTTATTTAATCCGTTAAATGCGTTTTTCTTTTAATCGGATTTAATCCGTTATTTTTGATTCGATTTCCGATCCGGTTTTCAAATCTGCTTTATTTCTTGCTCGTTTATCGGAATCAGGTGATTCAAGCGCACTGGAGTTTCGTTCTGAAACCGCCGTTCCGACTAACCTACTTACACAGAGTTTTTCTACTGTAATTTTTTTTACTTAGTTTCAGATTGCTAAACCGAGTCGTTCTCCCTCGAGTTCCGACTTTCGATGCTTTATTTGATTCGATTCTTTTGCAACCAGGGTTCTTAAGTTGAACTATATGGTTAGATCTTTTATTCGAGATTTCCCGTGCATTAGATGAGTACTTATTGTATGCTTGTTGTTTGTCTGCGTTAGATCACCCGGAGTGCGCCGCTTGTTACTTCGAATCTCTAGGTCTCGCGGATCATCAGCAAGGCAAGTAACACTTTGATCATACTCTTCTCATACCCAGTTTTTATGCATTAGATCAACCCTCAAACACTTGCATGTTTAGGATCTAATTAAATTGTGGGATGGGAAGTAGATTGAGGTAGTACCTATTACCTGTTTTACTTATGAAACCTTGGGAGTTACTTCTTCGTTTGCTTAATTATGCCATGCTATGCTAGTAGACGTGGATTGGGTGAGTGAATATCCATGACAGATGTGAGATTGTTAATTAATGGTTTATCTAAGGTGGCAACCTAAACACACATCTGGGTGGATTGAGGCACCTGGTTTCTATCGAGGACTTGCTCAGATTTCTTCGGACCGCCACCCAGGCTCAAAGGGATCATAAGATTATTCAAACTGGAAACTTCCGTGTGCAGCCACAAGCCAATTATGGGCTCTGGCGTAGTTGACTAAGTTGTGCGAACTCTTACGAGTAGGCTAGCTGATGTAGGGGATTTAGGTTGGTACGGTCTACGCACATGTAAGGTGCTAGCGCTTACGAAAGACTATGTCTCGGTCATCCGTTTCTCAAACACCATGTAGTCACGAGAACCAAGCGGAGGCGATCGAGTCTTGTGGGGAAAAGTGCAAACCTCTGCAGTGTAAAACTAATCATGATTAGCCGTGTCCCCGGTTATGGACATCTTGAGTATCTAGTACTTGAATATCATGTGAATCTCACCATGTTACTTCTAATAATAAAGTTATTGGGTTTTAATGAGTACTTTTTAATTGGGATTGAGGATGTCATCAACCATTCTCAATGTTTAACAACCACCATGATAGTTAAATAAAATTATTCCTTTGATGTAGGGAAAAACCAGCTTTATGCAAAAATGTAACCGTAGAGCCTTACCACCAGCCATATATGCATGTAGTATAGGCTTGTTGCTTCATTGTTCTCTATGTGTTACATTGCCGGCATATTCCATGTCTTTGACCCGTTTTGGGCTGCAACTTTCACGTTCTTGAGACTTTTTCGCATTTACGAGTAAGGTGTTAGGTCGTGGTTCTATACTCGGTGATGCCGATGGAGTTGATGGACTCACTTGTCTTCCAAGCCTTCCATTGTTATTGTTAGATGGCCTTAAGCCATATTATTGTATTAAGTTCCCTTGTGGACATCGATGTAATAAGTGTGTGATTGCTACTCTGCTGTAAATCCTTGAAATCTTGTGTGGTGTCGGCATTCTTGATCCGAGGATGACACCGAGCACGAACCTTTGGATCCATTCGGGTCTGGTCGCTACAAGCTGTGGGTTTCCTCCCTCGCCGGTGATGACCGCGTGAATGATGCACCTAGTCCTTTACACACACCGGCCGAAGGGATCCGACGGATCTGTGACCAGCGGTGAACAGAGAGAAAATGTCACTACCGCTGTCTTGTTTAGATCTGGAGAGGATGAGAGCATGAAGAGAGCAACCCTAGTCAAGCAAGCGCTCAGGCCCCTGCCTACATATATAGTGGAGTGATTATCTTTTCCTCTCCACAACAAGCATTTCAACTTGTGTATGTGGCATTAAAGAAGAGAAACTCTCTATTTGACGTGACTAACTGTACGACTCCTACTTACTAGTAGTAGTATTGTTCACTTGTGTTCCCCGGCCCTCCATTCATTGAACAACCCCACGGGTGAATAAACGTATAGTGCTATTATTTATATAGAACGAACAAGCTCGAACTATTTTCGCGTAGTTAAAAATTGAGGGCGGGGCTTTTCCCGGGCAGTACGCGCGGCAGTTTTCACGTAGGCGGTTTGACAGAGAGGCGAGGAGGGTGTAACACCCCCAGTGTAATGATGCTACAGTAACCCCCAGGGTTAAGTTAATTGTTTTGCTAAACATGTGCCTGATCATTATTGTCTCATGCTCTTTCACATTCCAGTTGAATTCAAATTCAAATTCGGTGTGAAATTCAAAATGCTCAAACATGAAAACTAAAATGTTCATCATGTGGAAAGTATTCTTCTGGTAATATTGGTGGTGAACCAACATTTTTCCAAGGGTTTAAGTGGCCTAAACTACTTATAACAGTGACCTAAGCAATAAATTAAATGCCCTTTTTAATTTATAAAATTGGCAACTATTCCAAAAGCCTCCCAACCTTTTTGAGGCAAAGTGCACTTTAATTCTTTGAGATTGTTTTGGCCAGTGGCATAATTTTGCAAAGTCAATTGTGGCTAAAAGAAAATGCAAAAGCTGCTGGAAAAGAAAAAGAAAAACAACAAAAAGGGAAAAGGAGAAGTAGAGGGGAGAGAGAGGCCCTCTGCCTCACTCAGGCTTCGGCCCACCCGAGCCAACTGGCCCACTCTAGCTGGCCAGCCCAGCCTCCCACGCTCCCCCGGTCGCCTTCCTATTCGAGCGACCGCGGGCACGGTCGCCATCAAACCATCTCGCCGGCGATGCCCGACGAGAGGATAAGGCCTCCTCCGCCCCGACGCCTCGGCCCCCTCGCCTCCCACTTGCCCTGCCTCCCCCTCCACTCGCGCTAGTCCCTATCCACTCGCACACTCGCTCCCCCTCCTCCAGATCTGCCTCGCCGACGTGCCCTGCACCGTCCGCCGTGCTGACCGCGGCCACCGCTGTCCCCGTCCCTCTACGACGATTCCCCGAGCACCGTCGTACCCCGCGAAGTCTTCCTCGACCACCGGACCAAGCCAGGAACCCCACAGCGAGCGCGGCGACCTCTTCTTCTTCCTCTACTCCGACGAACGCCGGCGTCGAATTCGGCCACCTCGCGCCTTCCTCGAGCCCACTAAGCACATTTGCAGGCTCACTGTGAGCTACACTTCCCCCCTCTCTTTTTGCTTCCATACGCGCCCGGAGCGGCTGGGCCCGCCATGGCCGAGGCGAGCTCCGTCGTTGAACTCATTGCGATCGCCCTGATGCTCCTAAGCGCGCGCTAAGCGCCACCACCGAGCTCCTGGAGCTCCTAGCTGCTCAACGCACCCCTCCGCCACCCTTGTCGTGCCCTGGACGCTCGAATCCGTCGATGTCCGAACTCCGGTGCCGCTCCGGTCAGCGCTGCCGTGGCTCTAGGCCATCCCAGCACTCGGGACCGTCGATGTTGGATGCGTGCGGCTCCCCTCGTTCGAATCGCGTCCACGGCCTTCGTTTAACCACCCGTGAAGCTTTTCCCGATCGCTCCCGATCGCGCTGCCGCCTCCACTCGCCACCGACGATACTCCGATGCGTCCCGAGGCCGGTCATCGTCACCATCGTGTCTTGGCACCGGCCGCACCCTTAGGTCCAAGCCGCAGTCCGAAGGCCCCAGAAGCGCGGCTCCGGCCAACTCGTGGCGCCCGTTGCTTTGGTCGTCGGAGCCGCTCCGTCGCCGGCGACCGACGTGGCGCCGCGTGGCCCCCTGTTGACTCTGTTGACTCAGTCAACTGTGCTGACTGGGCGGGCCCCAACCGCTGACACGCGGGCCCCGCCGCTTATTCCTCTAACTAAATTGTTTTAATAATTAAAACTAATTAGTTTAGCCAATTAGTCTATGACAGGTGGGGTCCCGTAGCTAATTAACATAGATTAGTTAGTTTAATACACTGTTAGACTAACAGAGGCTGACATGTGGGTCCCACTGGACCCACAGGTCAGGTTTGACCTGGTCAGCGAGTCTGATGACTACTGACGTCATCAGCACGTCATGCTGATGTCATATTCCTTTTCCGTTAGTTTTAATAATTTTAGAAAATGTTTAAATATTTAGAAATTCATAGAAAATAAACCGTGCCTCGGATGAAAATGTTTTCTATATGAAAGTTGCTCAGAAAAATCCAACGAATCCGAATACGTGGTCCGTTCATCATCACATGCCCCTAGCATGCTGAACATGGAACTTTCCCCTCTTTTCCTTTGTCCTAATCCACCTAACGCCGAATTCATCCTCGGATGTTTCCCCTTTAAATGCACAGCGTGTAGTACCGGCGTTAGAGCACGCCTAGCGCTACGTATCGTCATGTCATGCTTAGTGATACCTCTGTTTGCTATGTATTTACTGTTTCTTCCCCCTCTTCTCTCCGGTAGACCCCGAGGCCGCTGATGCCCCGGTGATCGACTACGTCGTCGACAATGACCCCCTCCTTGCCAGAGCCACCAGGCAAGCCCCCCCTTTGATCATCCCAATATCACCCATTCCTTTCTCTCATGCTTGCATTAGATTTTGCTATTGTTATTGATTGCTCCTATTCTGATGGATAGCCTATTTTTGTATCTGTTGTTGTACCTTACCTGCTTATCCTAAACTGCTTAGTATAGGTTGGCTAGAGATCCATCAGTGACCCCCACTCTGTCCCGACTGCCTCGCTGGATAATCAGAAGACCCGATCAACGGGATCGAAGACCAGGCCCCGACACCGCACATCACTTCCCCTTAGTTGCTCGACACTCTTTGGGTTACTATCGAGTACCGAGGGTGAGACCTCATCGACTTCGATGTTAACCCTGTAGTGTAGTTATTCGGTCGTGGTCATCGAGGGTGATTTCCTCTTTAACCACTTCTGATACGACTCTGTCGTGCAACTCCTCAAGTGGGGACCTCGAGGGTGATTCCTCTTACGTTCACCTTGATGATTACATCTAGTGGAATTCATCGGGGGTGATTCCTCGGGTTTTCCCCTTGATGTTTGTACACACGGATACTTGGACTTTACCAATGTGACTTGGAAAGTCGGGTCGACCCTGAGGGGTACCCGCTCGAGCTTAATTGCGAGTGATGTGGAGTCGGGTTGACCTGGAGGGTGCCGCGAGATAAATACGAGGCGTGGCCGGGCATTCCTAGCCCTTGCCGCAAGTCCTCGAGACGGGGCAACGGGGTCACATCTTTCATGAGTCTCTGCTTGTTACCGCGCGTTCCTAATCCACTACGATTTGGATATTTGATCCGAGGGGCCTATGGCCTGATAGCACTAACCATCACGTGGGCATAGTATGGGCGTTCTGCGTCGTATACATCAGTCGAAGCTTAATAGACGTCAGCGACTAAGCGGCGCGCGCCGGGTTGGACTGCGTAAGCGCCTGCCTTGTTGAAGGAGGTAGCTAGGTCTGCTCACGGCCGCCCTGCATAGCGTCTTGAGGAGTTCCACAGGAGATGGCCCATGACCCACAGGGGCATAGGTTTAGTCGGCGTCTTGGCCTCTCTATTAAGCCTAGGTCGGGTTGCGGCGTATTGTTTGGCGAGGCGGGCATGACCACAGAAAGTGTGTCCGGCCGGAGTTAAGCGGCGTGGTGGGTAGATGGTGCACCCTAGGGAAGAAAACATCTATCGATAGCCTGTCCTACGGTAACGGACACTTGGAGTTGTATCCCGATCGATACAACTAGAACTGGATACTTGTGGTGAGAATTTGATTGTGATGGTAACTGGATAGTATGGCTCTGGGATATCTTTCTCGCAGGGAGTCGAGAAAGGATCTCCGGCCGAGGTTGATAATACTACTACTACTTTACTTTATGCTACTCTACTCCTTCCTGTTGCTGCAAGATGGTGGGTTCGAGAAGATGCTAGTCTTTGATAGGACTAGGCCTTCTCTCTATTCAGCATTTACGCAGCCAGTCCACATATACCGCCTTCCTCTGATAATGTTGCATATGTAGTGTAGATCCCTGCTTGCGAGACCTTTGGATGACTACTCACGGTTGCTATGCTCCCCTTTCCCCCTTTCTTCTTCCTTCCGGTTGATGCAACCAGATGTCGGAGCCCAGGAGCCAGATGCCACCTTTGACGACTGCTACTACCCCGAGGGTGCCTACTACTACGTGGAGACCATCGACGACCAGGAGTAGTTAGGAGGCTCCCAGGCAGGAGGCCTTGCCTTTTCGATCGTTGTTGCTTTTGTGCTAGCCTTCTTAAGGCAAACTTGTCTAACTTATGTATGTACTTAGATATTGTTGCTTCCACGACTCTTGTGTATTCGAGCTTATGTATTCGAGCCCTCGAGGCCCCTGGCTTGTAACCTAAAGCTTGTATTATTTTATTTTGTGTCTAGAGTTGTGTTGTGATATCTTCCAATGAGTCCTTGATCTTGATCGTACACATTTGTGTGTATGATTAGTGTACGATTGAATCGAGGGCGTCACAAGTTGGTATCAGAGCCGACTGCATGTAGGTAGCCCCCTTTCCAACTCCTTGGCCGAAGTTGAGTCTAGTGTCAAAAAACTTTTACTAACATTGCTGTGTGGCTTACGGTCCCACGTCGCCATTGGGTGGTATTAGCATCTTTTACTCTTCGTCTATACTCTGGGACTCTGAACTCTCTTCTACTCGGGTTAAACGAATTTACTAACATTAGGATCCCGTGACCACATTCACCCCGAAGTTGGATAAAGCCATAGTTATTCCTTAGAATAGCCTCTTGAATAGTACACACACCTGTCGTGTTGACTACGAAGTGGAATCCATCGTACATCTTTCCTTATGCATGTTTCATCATGAATGATCCTTGTCTTTGCAAATGCTCAATGCCGAACTACCCCTGTTACATGTTAGCGGGATGGTTAGACCATTTGGTCGTGGCCGTGGTGCCAATGATCCACCACTTTGAATTCTTTCTTTGGAATGATGCAACAGTTAGAGTTGAAACGCCAGTTCATGGAAGGAATGATGGCTCAGTTACCTCGTCCAAACATGAATCAACAGCCAGCCACAGTAACTCTGCAGGACTTCATGCGACTCAACACAACTATCTACCGCAGCTCAACTCAACCCCTTGATGTCGATGGTAGCTCCAGCGACATCACGTATGAAATGGAGTCTGCTAGTGTGGCCCCTGCCAGCTATGTCACCTTTGCATCTTTCTTCCTCAAGGGTCCTGCTGCTCAATGGTGGGACAGCCACAGGCATACCCTACCTGCTGGAACGGTCATTACTTGGCCGGATTTCCAAGCTGCATTTCGTGCCCGTTTCATTCCTCAGGGAACCATGGGCGGAAGAAGCGAGAGTTCCATAACCTCACCCAAGGCAACAAGTCTGTAGATGCTTATCAACGGGAATTTCCGGACTTGTCACGTTATGCTGAAGAAGACATTGCAACTGATGCTCATAAGCAAGAGAAGTTTCGTGATGGACTTCACCCTGATATCAAGCTAGCATTGCTCGTTCATGACTTTGCCGACTTTGCCACCTTGGTGAACAAAGCTATTCAGGTTGAGGCGGTCTTCGTGAACACCAGGGATCCCTTTAGGCGTGGTCGCGACGTTTGCTCATCTTCGCCCGTCAACAGAGAAGCGTCGGATATGGATTCCCCACAGCATGTATCGTCCAACTGCACCTGCACCAAGACAGTCCTATGTTGCACCTCGTCTGCCTCCTCCACCGCAGAGGCAGCCCCTTCGGGCTGTACCACCCCAAGCTTCTGCTCCCAATCCCAATAATGGTCTATGCTTCAAGTGTGGCCTCCAGGTCACCGCTCCATGAAATGCCCTCAGAATCAGAATCAGCTGGCTCTGTCTTCAACTGACCGTAACAATCAACCCCATAACAACAATGCCAGACCTTATGGTCGTGGTCAGGCTAATCATGTTGATCTGACTGAAGCTCAAGACCGATCTGCCCATGTGATGGGTACTCTCCTTGTTAATTCAGTACCGGCTTCGCTTTATTCGATTCAGGAGCATCACATTCATTCATGTCAAGATTTTGCATTCGTGCATGGCATTAAATACGAAGAGATGCACATTCCATTTGTGGTAAACACCCCCGCGGGCCAATGTCGAACCACCATGGTTAGCCACAACGTCCTCATTGAGATTGAAGGATTAGAGTTCCATACTTCTCCCATTATTCTGAAGTCTTCCAATATTGACCTCATTCTAGGAATGGATTGGTTGAAAGCACATACGGCTTCTAACGTTTGTGCCACTAAAACCGTCCACCTTCTGCACCCTTCAGATGAGATAGTAAGCTACAATGCTCGTCTGGTTCAAAATGTCAAGCTTCGACTTTATGCTTTGAATGCGTTGAACGCGGCACCTCTTGAGGGAATTGAAAAGATTCCAGTTGTTCGCGACTTCCAAGACGTATTTCCAGAAGAACTTCCAGGAATACCCCCTGCCCGGGCCGTCGAGTTCGTCATCGACTTGAAGCCAGGCACCATTCCTATTGCTAAACGACCCTACAAGATACCACCTCATGAACTCCTAGAACTTAAGGAGGAAATCGACAAATCTCTTTGCAAGGGTTTCATTCGTCCAAGTTCCTCTGCTTGGGAAGCACCTTCTCTCTTCGTCAAGAAGAAGGACGGTATGAACCGTTTGGTCCAAGACTACCGTCCTATCAACCAAGCTACAATTCAGAACAAATATCCCCTTCCTCGGATCAATGATCTGTATGATCAACTTGCTGGTTCATCGATATTCTCTAAACTCGACTTGAGGTTGGGTTACCACCAGATCCGTGTTCGTGAAGAGGATATTCCAAAGACCGCATTCGTCACTCGTTATGGTTCTTACGAGTACACCGTCATGTCATTCGGTTTAACCAATGCTCCAGCTACATTCTCTCGTCTGATGAACTACATATTCATGGATTACCTCGACAAGTTCATCGTAGTCTATCTGGATGATATACTGGTATATTCGAAGAATAAAGAAGAACATGCTGAACATCTTCGTCTTGTTCTGGAGAAGCTTCGAGAGCATCAACTTTATGCCAAGTATTCCAAGTGTGAATTCTGGTTACCCGAAGTCACCTACCTTGGTCATGTTATCTCCAAGGATGGTATTGCCGTCAACCCAGAGCGCTGTTCAGCTATTCTTGATCGGACCCTCCTAAGACTGTCAAGCAAGTCGGAAGCTTTCTCGGACTAGCCAGCTATTGTCGCCGCTTTGTTGAGAATTTCTCCAAGATCGCCAAGCCAGCGACTAATCTGCTTCACAAGGGTGTTAAGTTCGTTTGGACAGACAAATGTCAGGAAAGTTTCCAGGCACTCAAGGACAAGCTGACTTCTGCCCCAGTGCTTGCTCCTCCTGATTCTCGCAAGGACTTCGTCATCTATTGTGACGCTTCACGTCAAGGATTAGGCTGTGTTCTAATGCAAGAGCGCAGGGTGATTGCTTATGCTTCCCGTCAAGTGCGTCCTCATGAGGAAAACTACCCGGTTCATGACCTTGATCTTGCAGCGGTTATCTTTACTGCTTGAAGCTATGGCGACAGTACCTTCTCGGTAATCGTTGTGAGATCTTCACTGATCATCAGAGTCTGAAGTACCTGTTTACTCAACCAGATCTGAACCTCCGTTAGCAGCGATGGATGGAAGCTATTGCGGACTACAACTGCGGTATATCTTATACCCCTGGTAAGGCTAATGTAATGGCCGATGCCCTGAGCCACAAGTCTTATTGCAATAATCACATGGTCTACAAAGCTCAACCCCGCCTTTATGAAGAGCTATGCAAGCTAAACCTACAACTAGTTCCACAGGTTCTCTCGAATAACCTTGTCTTGGAACCAACTCTTCTTAAAGCAATTAAGTCTACTCAAGCCAAAGATGCTCACATTGATTTGATGAAAAGGATCTTGCCTTAGAGAAATCCGAGATTTCTCACTTGGTGAAGATGGAACCTTATACTTGAGAGATCGCATTGTAGTACCCGGTTCGAGCTTATGACGGAGAAGGTGATGAAAGAAGCGCATGACACCCTCTCTCTATTCATCCGGAAGTACCAAGATGTACCTAGACATCCGTCGAAATCTTGGTGGTCTAATATGAAGCAAGACATTGCTCGATATATTGAAGAATGTGACATTTGTCGTCACGTCAAAAGCGAGAACATCGAAACCGGCTGGACTTCTACAACCGCTTCCAATTCACGAATGGAAGTGGGATAAGATCCAAATGGACTTCGTCACTGGTCTTCCTAAGTCTCAGAAAGGTAACGATGCTATCTTTGTCGTCATCGACCATTTCTCAAAGGTTGCTCACTTTCTACCAGTCAAGGAGACAATCACTCCTAGTCAATTAGCAAACTTGTATATCTCCAGAATTGTATCACTCCACGGCATTCCGAAGGAGATCAGTTCAGACCGTGGCAGTATTTTCACTTCAAAGTTCTGGGATAGTTTCCAAGAGGCAATGGGAACTCATATTACCCGGAGCACGCTTATCATCCCCAATCCCAAGGCCAAGTCGAGCGAGTCAATCAAATTCTTGAAGACATGCTTCGGGCTTGTGTTATTTCTTTCGGCAAGAAGTGGGAAGAATCTCTCCCTTATGCGGAGTTCTCTTATAACAACAGCTATCAAGCCAGCTTGGAGATGGCACCCTTCGAAGTGCTCTATGGACGTAAGTGCGAACCCCTCCGAATTGGTCGAAACTGGGAACGGGCACTCATTGGTCCGAACATTATTCAACAAGTCAAGAGCAGGTTCGCATTGTCCGAGATAATCTCAAAGCGGCCCCGATCCCGTAAGAGCAACTATGACCGAAACACTGGGGTTCAACTTATCAACCTGGTGAACAAGCTTATCTGCGTGTCACTCCTTTGAGAGGCACTCATCGGTTCGGAGTCAAGGGCAAGCTAGCTCCACGCTACATTGGTCCTTTCCGCATTCTGGCCCGTCGTGGGCTGGTGGCTTATCAACTTGAGTTGTCACCTCAGTTCTCTCATGTTCATGACGTCTTCCACGTGTCGCAACTTCGTCGATGCTTCAAGGATCCGGAACGTGAAGTGGATCCGGAATTGATTGAAATTCAAGATGATCTCACATACAAGGAGCATCCGATCTACATTCTTGAAGAAGCTGAGCGTCGAACACGCCCGGAAGGTTACCAAGTTCCTCAAGGTGCAATGGTCAAATCATTCTAAGGATGAAGCCACTTGGGAACGCGAGGATAACCTCCGTGCTGAATACCCCGACCTGTTCCCTTCTACCTCTTAATTCTCGGGACGAGAATTTCTTTTAGAGGAGGAGAGTAGTAACACCCCTGGTGTAATGATGCTACAGTAACCCCTGGGGTTAAGTTAATTGTTTTGCTAAACATGTGCCTGATCATTATTGTCTCATGCTCTTTCACATTCCAGTTGAATTCGAATTCAAATTCGGTGTGAAATTCAGAATGCTCAAACATGAAAACTAAAATGTTCATCATGTGGAAAGTATTGTTCTGGTAATATTGGTGGTGAACCAACATTGTTGCAAGGGTTTAAGTGGCCTAAACTACTTATAACAGTGACCTAAGCAATAAACTAAATGCCCTTTTTAATTTATAAAATTGGCAACTATTCCAAAAGCCTCCCAACCTTTTTGAGGCAGTGCACTTTAATTCTTTGAGATTGTTTTGACCAGTGGCATAATTTTGCAAAGTCAATTGTGGCTAAAAGAAAATGCAAAAGCTGCTGGAAAAGAAAAAGAAAAACAACAAAAAAGGGAAAAGGAGAATTAGAGGGGAGAGAGAGGCCCTCTGCCTCACTCAGGCTTCGGCCCACCCGAGCCAACTGGCCCACTCCAGCCGGCCAGCCCAGCCTCCCACGCTCCCCCGGTCGCCTTCCTGTTCGAGCGACCGTGGGCACGGTCGCCATCAAACCACCTCGCCGGTGATGCCCGACGAGAGGATAAGGCCTCCACCGCCCCGACGCCTCGGCCCCCTCGCCTCCCACTTGCCCTGCCTCCCCCTCCACACGCGCTAGTCCCTATCCCCTACTTTTCGCTCCCCTCCTCCAGATCTGCCTCGCCCGTTGCCTGCGCCGTCTGCCCGTCTTGATCATGACCACCGCTGTCCCCGTCCCTCTCCAACGATTCCCCGAGCGCCGCTGTACCCCGCGAAGTCTTCCTCGACCATCGGACCAAGCCAGGAGCCCCACAGAGAGCGCGGCGACCTCTTCTTCTTCCTCTACTCCGACGAACGCCGGCGTCGAATTCGGCCACCTCGCGCCTTCCCCGCGCCCCATCGAAAGCACATCTGGCAGCTCACCGTGAGCTACACTTCCCCTCTCTTTTTGCTTCCATACGCTACCGAGCGGCCGGGCCCGCCATGGCCGAGACGAGCTCCGTCGTTGAACTCATTGCGATCGCCCTAATGCTCCTAAGCGCCGCTTAGCGCCACCACCGAAGCTCCCTGGAGCTCCTAGCTGCTCAACGCACCCTCCGCCACCCTTGCCGTGCCGGGCCTTCGAATCCGTCGACGTCCGAAATTCGGCGCCGCTCCGGTCAGCGCTGCCGTGGCTCTAGGCCATCCCAGCACTCGGGACCGCCGATGTTGGATGCGTGCGGCTCCCCTCGTTCGCTCGTTTTAACCACCCCGTAGGATTTTCCCGATGCACTCCCGATCGCCGCTGCCGCCTCCACTCGCCACCGGCGATACTCCGGTCGTCCCCGAGGCCGGTCATCGTCACCATCGTGTGCGCGGCACCGGGCCGCACCCTTAGGTCCAAGCCGCAGTCCGAAGGCCCTCAGAGCGCGGCTCGCCAACTCCGTGGCGCCGTTGCTTTGGTCGTCGGAGCCGCTCCGTCGCCGGCGACCGACGTGGCGCCGCGTGCCCCCCTGTTGACTCTGTCAACTGTGCTGACTGGGCGGGCCCCAACCGCTGACACGCGGGCCCTGCCGCTTATTCCTCTAACTAAACTGTTTTAATAATTAGAACTAATTAGTTTAGCCAATTAGTCTATGACAGGTGGGGTCCAGTAGCTAATTAACATAGATTAGTTAGTTTAATACACTGTTAGACTAACACGGTGACATGTGGGTCCCATCGACCCACAGTCAGATTGACCTGGTCGTGAGTCGATGATCTTGGCGTCATCAAGACGCGTCATCTTGATGTCATATTCCTTTTCCGATTAATTTTAATAATTTCAGAAAATGTTTAAATATTTAGAAATTCATAGAAAATAAACCGTGTCTCGGATGAAAATGTTTTCTATATGAAAGTTGCTCGAGAAAATCCAACGAATCCGAATCGTGGTCCGTTCATCCGTCACATGCCCCTAGCATGCTGAACATGGAACTTTCCCCTCTTTTCCTTTGTCCGAATCCACCTAACGCCGGAATTCATCCTCGGATGTTTCCCCCTTTAAATGCCTGGCGTGTAGTACCGCGTTAGAACACGCCTAGCGCTACGTATCGTCGTGTCATGCTTAGTGATACCTCTGTTTGCTATGTATTTACTGTTGCTTCCCCCTCTTCTCTCCGGTAGACCCCGAGGCCGCTGATGCCCCGGTGATCGACTACGTCGTCGACAACGACCCCCTCCTTGCCAGAGCCACCAGGCAAGCCCCCCCTTGGATCATCCCGCTATCACCCATTCCATTCTCTCATGCTTGCATGAGATTTTGCTATTGTTATTGATTGCTCCTATTCTGATGGATAGCCTATTTTTGTATCTCTGTTGTTGTACCTTACCGCTTATCCTAAACCGCTTAGTATAGGTTGGCTAGAGATCCATCGATGACCCCACTCGTCCCGATCGCCTCACCGGATAATCGAAGACCCGATCAACGGGATCGAAGACCAGGCCCGACACCGCACATCACTTCCCTTAGTTGCTCGACACTCTTTGGGTTACTATCGAGTACCGAGGGTGAGACCTCATCGACTTCCGATGTTAACCTCGTAGTGTAGTCATTCGGTCGTGGTCATCGAGGGTGATTTCCTCTTTAACCACTTCTGATAAGACTCTGTCATGCAACCCCTCAAGTGTGGACCTCGAGGGTGATTCCTCTTACGTTCACCTTGATGATTACATCTAGTGGAATTCATCGGGGGTGATTCCTCGGGTTTTCCCCTTGATGTTTGTACACACGGATACTTGGACTTTACCAATGTGACTTGGAAAGTCGGGTCGACCCTGAGGGGTACCCGCGCGAGCTTAATTGCGAGTGATGTGGAGTCGGGTTGACCTGGAGGGTGCCCGCGAGATAATTACGAGGCGTGGCCGGGCATTCCTAGCCCTTGCCGCAAGTCCTCGAGACGGGGCAACGGGGTCACATCTTTCGTGAGTCTCTGCTTGTTACCGCGCGTTCCTAATCCACTACGATTTGGATATTTGATCCGAGGGGCCTCTGGCCTGATAGCACTAACCATCACGTGGGCATACTATGGGCGTTCTGCGTCGTATACATCAGCCGAAGCTTAATAGACGTCAGCGACTAAGCGGCGCGCGCCGGGTTGGACTGCGTAAGCGCCTGCCTTGTTGAAGGAGGTAGCTAGGTCTTCTCACGGCCGCCCTCGCAACGCAAGTGTGAGTTCCCGGGGAGATGGCCCATGACCCCTGGGGCATAGGTTTAGTCCGCGTCTGGCCTCTCTATTAAGCCTAGGTCGGGTTGCGGCGTATTGTTTGGCCGAGGCCGGGCATGACCCTGGAAAGTGTGTCCGGCCGGAGTTAAGCGAGCGTGGTGGGTAAGATGGTGCACCCCAGCAGGGAAGAAAACATCTATCAATAGCCTGTCCTACGATAACAGACACTTGGAGTTGTATCCCGATCGATACAACTAGAACTGGATACTTGTGGTGAGAATTTGATTGTGATGGTAACTGGATAGTATGGCTCTGGGATATCTTTCGCAGGAGTCGAGAAAGGATCTCCGCCGAGGTTGATAATACTACTACTACTTTACTTTATGCTACTCTACTCCTTCCTGTTCTTTTGCAAGATGGTGGGTTCGAGAAGATGCTAGTCTTCGATAGGACTAGGCCTTCTCTCTATTCTCGCATTTCTGCAGCCCACCCACATATACCGCCTTCCTTTGATAATGTTGCATATGTAGTGTAGATCCTTGCTTGCAGTACTTTGGATGAGTACTCACGGTTGCTTTGCTCCCCCTTTTCCCCTTTCTTCTTCCTTCCGGTTGATGCAACCAGATGTCGGAGCCGGAGCCAGATGCCACCTTTGACGATCAAGCTACTACCCCGAGGGTGCCTACTACTACGTGGAGACCGTCGACCACTGTGAGTAGTTAGGAGGCTCCCAGGCAGGAGGCCTTGCCTTTTCGATCGTTGTTGCTTTTGTGCTAGCCTTCTTAAGGCAAACTTGTCTAACTTATGTCTGTACTCAGATATTGTTGCTTCCGCTGACTCTTGTGTATTCGAGCCCTCGAGGCCCCAGGCTTGTAACCTAAAGCTTGTATTATTTTATTTTGTGTCTAGAGTTGTGTTGTGATATCTTCCCGTGAGTCCTTGATCTTGATCGTACACATTTGCGTGTATGATTAGTGTACGATTGAATCGAGGGCGTCACAGAGGGCGAGGGAGTAGCGGATTCAACTTTCTTACTGCTGGAAAGTTCGAGTTGTGCGATTTGACGGCGCATTACTGCTGGAAATACTTGTGATATGACTACTCACTATAGTCATGAATTACTGGTGCTACGACCGGGGTGATGCCCCCCTTCCATTCCGCACTCTAATCTGGTGCATGACATGTCGACCCGGATGCTGGCTCTCCCACATGTCGGCGAAGTACGTAGTAAGGAGCAAAGAATCATGCGGTACATATAGTGTATATACTAGTACTACTACTCACGTCGGAGGAGTGCGAACCGGCAGCCCAGTGAACCAGCAGTGCGAACCACGACAGCCTAGTGAACCAGCAGTAGAAAAAAATGTGGTGATATGGTCATAAAAAACAATGTCCTACGGTCCAGACTGTAGCATGTACAGTACTACTCCTCTTTGTTTGGATCCCTGAGTTAGAGCTAGTTTGGGTTGAAATAGCCTCAAAGTATCCAAACAGGAGGGGTTACTTTGATCTAGTTTGCTCTAACCCAGCTAAAAAAACTAGCTCGGTGGAGAGGTTCTAATTGTGTAAGTTCTCCTCGGACCAACTAAAAGAAAACTAAAAAAATCTCCCCTGCCCGCACCAGATCGCTCCCTCCGACCCCCCCCCCCTCGCACGACTCCTCTCTGTTCCCCATCGCGCCACCCGCCCAAGCGCCGCTCCACCACTCGCCCTCTCCCTCCTCCGGCCGCCCTGTCCCTTCGGCCTTCGCCGCCCTCCTCCAGCCGCCCTCTCCCTCCGGCCTCCGAATCTCGCCCCACTCCCCCTTCACCGGTCATTCTTCTCCCTCTGTCGTGCGAGGCGGCGGCGCATCTACTAGGGAGGTCGCGAGAGGGGTGAGTTTGTTCGTTCCTTCTCTGTCTCACAGCCATATCATTGATCTTGCTTGCTCTAGCACTAATTCTGATTTGGAAAAGTAGATCCTGATTAAACTTGGTATAGAATTGTGGTGCACGCATGGAATTGTTTGATGCTACTTGAGGTAATATATCTTTCTAGAGGCCCAAATATCCAATTCACCTTTCTAGGTATTTCAATTTCAGGCTTGCATTATTTCTAGAGGCCCAACCATTCAGTACACCTTTCTAGGTATTTCAATTTTAGGCTTGCATTATTTCTAGAGGCCCAAAGATTCGGTTCACAGTCGTCGGCAAGCAGCCCTGCTACCCATGCCAGTCTCGACCTCAACTCGCAAGCGCCGACGTCGGAGGGGTTCCCGGGGCTTGGGCTCTACAGAGCCTTCCTCTAGAGCGATGATGACGAGCTCCTCCTTGGCCGCGTGAGGGGCTCCGGGCTCCCTCCCTATCGTGAATGACTTCCATGATGAGTTAGCTCATGCTTTGTTTCATGGAGTGTATTTTTTTTTGTGAAGCTTGATTGACGACTTGTATGTTTAAGCGGGATATCTCATTTTTATGGAAAAAATAAAATTTATCATGTTTTGCATGCTTGATTTGTAAAGATGGTTCGTTTATGTCAATTGTGAGCGGGAGGAGGCCACACAATAGCCGACCACACCAAATCCGGTAGGAAATAGGGTCCAAAGTAGTCAAATGATTGAGAAAGAGCATTTATTTTCAATCTAACCCTGCCATCCAAACACCTCTTTGGTTAGGGTTAGTTCAGGGTTAGAATCTAACTCTAACCTCTAACTGAGTTAGAGTTCTCCTCGTCTCGGTTCATCGCCATCATCCTTTCCCCATTCTTGTGTTTTCAGTATCCTGCGAATCAAAGAGGCCCTTAGACTGGTTTACGTCCGGTCGTTTTTTATAAACGTGTTATGTCCAAAATTTAATGAACGTGCTCCGGTTTCTATGAAAATAATCCGGTTTCATGTAGTAATTCATTTATTTATTTATTCTTCTGCGGGGGGTTTGCATGTAATTCGCGAGGTTTGAAATGTAAAGTACCCCGGTATATGCTCCGAGTCATGCATGCACTATGACCCAGATGCTCTATGTCCCACATGTCGGTGAAAGGGAGCACGTGGAAATAGCCTAGGAGTACATATAGGAGGATAAATGTGTGAAAAAATATGTACTATGAAGCGTAGCTGCGGTTCGAAAAGGAGACCTAAAGCGATGACAGGTATAGGTCGCACGCACCCAACTAGTGGTACTAGACGTACGACTACTTTTTCCCTCAAAGAAAAAGAGGTATGAGTGCTCAGTACTCCTATTCTATCAACACGAGTCCCATCTGACAACAGCATCCGTGCTACAACTAGCTCTTCTCCCTCATTTCTCTCTTCTAATTCTAAACTCCGCCGACGCGCGGTGGGCAGGGTGGGGATTTTCCGATGGTCGGTTTGCTCAACTGTGGCCCCACCTCACAATGAAAACATTACGACTGGAATAAAAATGCCATATACTACTAATAAAACATTAAGGCCATGAGGTGATGCAGTGTTGGTTACAGGAGGCAAGAAGAAAGATGCATCCATTGACGACGTCCGCCTCCTCGAATCAGGGCGTCGGCCCACCGAACGACGGCTAAGCAGCACTGGCTTTCGTGGCCAGGTCGACGTGCTTCTGGACAGTGGTGTCCAAAGATTCCACCCGCTGGAAGAAGGCCAACGTCTTTCTGTCCTCCGGTTAATAGGTTAGTCCCAAAAATAATATAAAAGTGAATAATAAAGCCCAATAATGTCCAAAACAGTAAATAATATAGCATGGAGCAATCAAAAATTATAGATACGTTGGAGACGTATCAAGCATCCCCAAGCTTAATTCCTGCTCGTCCTCGAGTAGGTAAATGATAAAAACAGAATTTTTGATGCGGAGTGCTACTTGGCATAATTTCAATGTAATTATTCTTAATTGTGGTATGAATATTCAGATCCGAAAGATTCAAGACAAAAGTTTAATATTGACATAAAAATAATAATACTTCAAGCATACTAACAAAGCAATTATGTCTTCTCAAAATAACATGGCCAAAGAAAGTTATCCCTACAAAATCATATAGTCTGGCTATGCTCTATCTTCACCACACAAAGTATTTAAATCATGCACAACCCCAATGACAAGCCAAGCAATTGTTTCATACTTTTGAAGTTTTCAAACTTTTTCAATCTTCACGCAATACATGAGCGTGAGCCATGGACATAGCACTATATGTGGAATAGAATGGTGGTTGTGGAGAAGACAAAAGGGAGAAGATAGTCTCACATCAACTAGGCGTATCAACGGGCTATGGAGATGCCCATCAATAGATATCAATGTGAGTGAGTAGGGATTGCCATGCAACGGATGCACTAGAGCTATAAGTATATGAAAGCTCAACAAAAGAATCTAAGTGGGTGTGCATCCAACTAGCTTGCTCACGAAGACCTAGGGCATTTTGAGGAAGCCCATCATTGGAATATACAAGCCAAGTTCTATAATGAAAAATTCCCACTAGTATATGAAAGTGACAAAATGAGAGACTCTCTATCATGCAGATCATGGTGCTACTTTGAAGCACAAGTGTGGTAAAAGGATAGTAACATTGTCCCTTCTCTCTTTTTCTCTCATTTTTTATTTGGGCCTTTTATTTTTTATGGCCTCTTTTTTCGTCCGAGTCTCATCCCGACTTGTGGGGGAATCATAGTCTCAATCATCCTTTCCTCACTTGGGACAATGCTCTAAAAATGATGGTCATCACACTTTTATTTTCTTACAACTCAACAATTACAACTCGATACTTAAAACAAAATATGACTCTATATGAATGCCTCCGGCGATGTACCGGGATATGCAATGAATCAAGAGTGACATGTATGAAGGAATTATGAACGGTGGCTTTGCCAGAAATACGATGTCAACTACATGATCATGCAAAGCAATATGACAATGATGGAGCGTGTCATAATAAACGGAACGGTGGAGAGTTGCATGGCAATATATCTTGGAATGGCTATGGAAATGCCATGCTAGGTAGGTATGGTGGCTGTTTTGAGGAAGGTTTATGGTGGGTGTATGATACCGGCGAAAAGTGTGCGGTGTTAGAGAGGCTAGCAATGGTGGAAGGAAGAAGGGTGCGTATAATCCATGGACTCAACATTAGTCATAAAGAACTCATATACTTATTGCAAAGATCTACAAGTTATCAAAGCAAAGTATTAAGCGCATGCTCCTAGGGGGATAGATTGGTAGAAAAAGACCATCGCTCGTCCCCGACTGCCACTCATAAGGAAGACAATCAATAAATAAATCATGCTCCGACTTCATCACATAACGGTTCACCATACGTGCATGCTACGGGAATCACAAACTTTAACACAAGTATCTCTCAAATTCACAACTACTAAACTAGCATGACTCTAATATCACCATCTTTATATCTCAAAAAAATTATCAAGCATCAAACTTTTCTTAGTATTCAACATACTCATAAGAATTCTTACAAATCTTGTATGCCTAGCATATTAAGATTAGTTAAGCAAATTACCATGCTATTTAAGACTCTCAAAATAATCTAAGTGAAGCATGAGAGATCAATAGTTTCTATAAAACAAATCCACCACCGTGCTCTAAAAGATTTAAGTGAAGCACTAGAGCAAAACTATATAACTCAAAAGATATAAGTGAAGCACATAGAGTATTCTAACAAATTCCAAATCATGTATGGCTCTCTCAAAAGGTGTGTACAGCAAGGATGATTGTGGTACACTAAAAAGCAAAGACTCAAATCATACAAGACGCTCCAAGCAAAACACATATCATGTGGTGAATAAAAATATAGCTCCAAGTAAAGTTACCGATGGAAGTAGATTTAAAGAGGGATGCCTTCCGAAGCATCCCCAAGCTTTGGCTTTTTGGTGTCCTTAGATTATCTTGGGGGTGACATGGGCATCCCCAAGCTTAGGCTCTTGCCACTCCTTGTTCCATAATTCATCAAAATCTTTCACCCAAAACTTGAAAACTTCACAACACAAAACTTAATGTAAAATCTCGTGAGCTCCGTTAGCGAAAGAAAACAAAAGACCACTTCAAGGTACTGTAATGAACTCATTATTTATTTATATTGGTATTAAACCTACTGTATTACAACTTCTATATGGTTTATAAACTATTTTACTAGCCATAGATTCATCAAAATAAGCAAACAACACACGAAAAACAGAATCTGTCAAAAACAGAACAGTCTGCAGTAATCTGTAACTAACGAAAACTTATGGAACTCCAAACAAATCAGCCAAAATAGCAAGACCTAGGCAATTTGTTTCTTGATCATCAGCAATTGGAATCACTATGTTATCACGTTCTGGTGATTTTTAACAATTGTTTTCGTGAATAGAAAGTTTCTGGAAATTTCTGCAAGATCAAATAACTATAATCCAAGAAGATCCTATAGGTTTAACTTGGCACAAACACTAACTAAAACATAAAAACACATCTAACCAGAGGCTAGATCAAAGATTTATTCCTAAACAGAATCAAAAGCAAAAAAACTAAAAATAAAATTGGGTTGCCTCCCAACAAGCGCTATCGTTTAACGCCCCTAGCTAGGTATAAAAGCAAGGATAGATCTAGGTATTGCCATCTTTGGTTTTAGGGAAAAAGAGAGCAAACTGTTATCTATGGAATTAATCTTTCTATTTTTACAAAGTACATGGCCATTAATAGTAGAAGAAAGATTAAGTATGTTGCGGAAATTGGCATCTAGGCTAGCTTTTATCTCTTTGATAGATTCGTTTTGGTAAGAAAGCAAAAGAGATGTGATTTCAACTTTCTCGTTCATGGGGTGCCCAAATATAGTTTTCGTCTTTTCATAGGTATCTATGGGGTCCCCTTCAAGAAAACTCTCTTCAAAAATAGAATCCAAAACTTGTTTGAACGAAGCGGGCAACCCAACATAAAAGCTTTTTAAGTAAACCTCAATTTGGTATTGAGGTACATAGCTAGCACGGATCCTTAATAGCCTATCCCAAGCATCTTTCAAAGATTCATCGAGTGAATAACGAAATATTCCAGAATCTTCTTCATCAAAATTTCTAAGGTTTTCATTTATAACTCCGGCAGGTTTTTCCATAGTATTTATGAGTTTAGATAAGATAACAGGCTTGTCTAAAGCGCTAAAACTCGGGAGAGAAACCCCAACTATTTTTGGTTCTGACATGGCGAGGGGAAAGCGAACGAAAAGAGGCAACCGGAAAAGAGAGGGCGAATAAAACGACAAGGGTGAAGTGGGGGAGAGGAAAACGAGAGGAAAATGGCAAATAATGTAATGCGGGAGATAAGGGTTTGTGATGGGTACTTGGTATGTTGACTTTTGCGTAGACCTCCCCGGCAACGGCGCCATAAATCCTTCTTGCTACCTCTTGAGCACTGCATTGGTTTTCCCTTGAAGAGGAAAGGGTGATGCAGCAAAGTAGCGTAAGTATTTCCCTCAGTTTTTGAGAACCAAGGTATCAATCCAGTAGGAGGCTACGCGCGTGTCGCTCGTACCTACACAAAACAAATAAATCCTCGCAACCAACGCGATAAGGGGTTGTCAATCCCATCACGGTCACTTACGACAGTGAGATCTGATAGATATGATAGGATAATATTTTTGGTATTTTTGTGATAAAGATGCAAAGTAAAATAAAAGCAAAGTAAAAAAGCAAAGGAAATAACTAAGTATTGGAAGATTAATATGATGAAGATAGACCCGGGGGCCATAGGTTTCACTAGTGGCTTCTCTCAAGAGCATAAGTATTTTACGGTGGGTGAACGAATTACTGTGAGCAATTGACAGAATTGAAAATAGTTATGAGAATATCTAGGTATGATCATGTATATAGGCATCACGTCCGAGACAAGTAGACCGACTCCTGCCTGCATCTACTACTATTACTCCACTCATCGACCGCTATCCAGCATGCATCTAGAGTATTAAGTTCATCAAAACAGAGTAACGCCTTAAGAAAGATGACATTATGTAGAGGGATAAATTCATGCAATATGATAAAAAACCCATCTTGTTATCCTCGATGGCAACAATACAATGCGTGCCTTGCTGCCCCATCACACCTTTGGGAAAGGACACCGCAAGATTGAACCCAAAGATAAGCACTTCTCCCATTGCAAGAAATATCAATCTAGTAGGCCAAACCAGACTGATAATTCGAAGAGACTTGTAAAGATAACCAATCATACATAAAAGAATTCAGAGAAGATTCAAATATTGTTCATAGATAATCTTGATCATAAACCCACAATTCATCGATCTCAACAAACACACCGCAAAAAGAAGATTACATCGAATAGATCTCCACGAGAGAGGGGGAGAACATTGTATTGAGATCCAAAAAGAGAGAAGAAGCCATCTAGCTACAAACTATAGACCCGAAGGTCTGACGTAAACTACTCACACTTCATCGGAGAGGCTATGGTGTTGATGTAGAAGCCCTCCGTGATGGATGCCCCCTCCGTGAGCTCGAGCAGGCCCCAAGATGGGATCTCGTGGGTGCAGAAGGTTGCGGCGGTGGAATTAGGTTTTTGGCTCCATATCTAATCGTTTGGGGGTACGTAGGTATATATAGGAGGAAGGAGTACGTCGGTGGAGCAACAGGGGGCCCACGAGGGTCGAGGGCGCGCCCTGGGGGGTCGGTGATGTCTACTACACAACCTTCTTCTTGTAGATGTTGTTGGGCCTGCAAGTGCACAAGTTTGTAGGACAGTAGCAAATTTCCCTCAAGTGGATGACCTAAGGTTTATCAATCCGTGGGAGGCGTAGGATGAAGATGGTCTCTCTCAAACAACTCTGCAACCAAATATCTAAGAGTCTCTTGTGTCCCCAACACACCCAATACAATGGTATATTGTATTGGTGCACTTGTTCGGCGAAGAGATGGTGATACAAGTGCAATATGGATGGTTGATATAGGTTTTTGTAATCTGAAAAAATAAAAACAGCAAGGTAACTAATGATAAATGTGGACACAAACGGTATTGCAATGATAGGAAACAAGACCTAGGCTTCATACTTTCACTAGTGCAAGTTCTCTCAACAATAATAACATAGATAGATCATATAACAAGCCCTCAACATGCAACAAAGAGTCACTCCAAAGCCACTAATAGCGGAGAACAAACCTAGAGATTATGGTAGGGTACGAAACCACCTCAAAGTTATTCTTTCCAATCAATACGGTGGGCTATTCCTACAAGTGTCACAAACAGCCCTAGAGTTCGTACTAGAATAACACCTTAAGATACAAATCAACCAAAACCCTAATGTCACCTAGATACTCCATTGTCACCTAAAGTATCCGTGGGCATGATTATACGATATGCATCACACAATCTCAGATTTATCCAACCAACATAAAAGTACTTCAAAGAGTGCCCCAAAGTTTCTACCGGAGAATCAAGAACGTGCGCCAACCCCTATGCATAGGTTCATGGGCGGAACCCCGCAAGTTGGTCACCAAAACATACATAAAGTGGCACATGATATCCCATTGTCACCGCAGATAATCACGGCAAGACATACACCAAGTGTTCTCATAAAAGACTCAATCCGATAAGATAACTTCAAAGGGGAGACTCAATTCATCAAAAGAGAGTAGAGGGGGAGAAACATCATAAGATCCAACTACAATAGCAAAGCTCGGGATACATCAAGATCGTGCCATAGAGGAAACACGAGAGAGAACACGAGAGAGAGAGAGAGAGAGAGATCAAACACATAGCTACTGGTACATACCCTCAGCCCCGAGGGTGAACTACTCCCTCCTTGTCATGGATAGCGCCGGGATGATGAAGATGGCCACCGGAGATGGTTCCCCCCTCCGGCAGGGTACCGAAAAGGGGTCCCGATTGGTTTTTTGTGGCTCTGGAGGCTTGCGGCGGCGGAACTCCCGATCTATCTTCTATTCTGGAAGTTTTAGGGTACGTAGGTATATGTGGGTGAAAGGAGAACGTCGGTGGAGCTACGGGGGCCCCACGAGGTAGGGGGCGCGCCCAGGGGGGTGGGCGCGCCCCCCACCCTCGTGAGAACCTCCCGTATCTTCTGATGTGGGGTCCAAGTCCATCAGGTGGTCTTCCTTCCAAAAATAACTTCTCAAGTTGATTTCGTTCCGTTTTGACTCCGTCTGATATTCCTTTTCCTCGAAATACTGAAATAGGCATAAAAACAAATCAAAATTTGGGCCTCCGGTTAATAGGTTAGTCCCAAAAGTAATATAAAAGTGGAAAATAAAGCCCAATATTGCCTAAAACAGTAGATAATATAGCATGGAGCAATCAAAAATTATAGATACGTTGGAGACGTATCAAGCATCCCCAAGCTTAATTCATGCTCGCCCTCGAGTAGGTAAATGATAAAAAAGATAATTTTTGATGCGGAGTGCTACTTGGCATAATTTCAATATAAATCTTCTTACTTGTGATATGAATATTCAGATCCAAAGATTTAAGACAAAAGTTCATATTGACACAAAAATAATAATACTTCAAGCATACTAATCAAAGCAATCATGTCTTCTCAAAATAACATGGCAAAAGAAAGTTCATCCCTACAAAATCATATAGTTAGGCTATGCTTCATTTTCGTCACACAAAGATGTTCCCAACTTCTATACCCCCGATGACAAGCCAAGCAATTGTTTCATACTCAAATAATCTCAAACTTTTTCAACCTTCACGCAATACATGAGCGTGAGCCATGGATATAGCACTATCGGTGGATAGAATATGATGATGGGATTGTGTGGAGAAGACAAAAAAGTAGAAAGTCTCACATTGACAAGGATAATCAACGGGCTATGGAGATGCCCATCAATTGATGTCAACATGAGGAGTAGGGATTGCCATGCAACGGATGCACTAGAGCTATGAATGCTCAACAAAAGAAAACTAGTGGGTGTGCATCCAACTTGCTTGCTCATGAAGACCTAGGGCATTTGAGGAAGCCCATCGTAGGAATATACAAGCCAAGTTCTATAATGAAAAATTCCCACTAGTATAAAAAGACAACTTATGAGACTCACTACCATGAAGATCTTGGTGCTACTTTGAAGCACAATATATGAGACTCACTACATAAAGAACAAGGTGCTACTTTGAAGCACAAGTGTGGTCAAAGGATAGTAGCATTGTCCCTTCTCTCTTTTTCTCTCATTTTTTTGGGCCTTTTCTCTTTTTTTTGGCCTTGCCTTTTTTTTCTTCTTCTTTTTTTATTTTTTTTATTTTTTTCGTCCTGAGTCTCATCCCGACTTATGGGGGAATCATAGTCTCCATCATCCTTTCCTCACTTGGGACAATGCTCTAATAATGATGATCATCACACTTTTATTTTTCTTACAACTCAACAATTACACTCGAAACTTAGAACAAAGTATGACTCTATATGAATGCCTTCGGCGGTGTACCGGGATGGTGCAATGAATCAAGAGTGACATGTATGAAAAATAATGTATGGTGGCTTTGCCACAAATACGATGTCAACTACATGATCATGCAATGGCAATATGACAAAAGTAATGTATGCCATAATAATGATGATGGAAGTTGCATGGCAATATATCTCGGAATGGCTATGGAAATGCCACGTATCATATCACGGGGTTTGGATGCACCGGCGAAGTTTGCACCAACTCTCAAGGTGAGAAAGGGCAATGCACGGTACCGAAGAGGCTAGCAAATGCGGAAAGGTAAAAGTGCGTATAATCCATGGACTCAACATTAGTCAAAAGAACTCATATACTTATTGCAAAAATTTAGAAGCCATCAAAAATCAAGTAGTACGCGCAATGCTCCTAGGGGGATAGATTGGTAGGAAAAGCCCATCGCTCGTCCCCGACCGCCACTCATAAGGATGCACAAGCCAGGTACACTTCATGTTTCAAATTGGGAAAACTTTGTTTTTGCCACTCTAGTTTTTGCCAACTTTGCTTATGCCACTCTATAATTTGAGATCTCACTTTTGCCACTGTTAGCTTTTGATAATACATCACAAATGCCATTCCATGGCAAAAACGATAATTTTTCATTTCACTTTTGCCACTCTTAGCATTTGACATGTATCACAATTGCCACTTGGAAAATTTTGTTTTTGCCACGGAAGGGCAAAAGTGATATATTGTCAAAAGCTAAGAGTGGCAAAAGTGAAATGTCAAATTCTAGAGTGGCATAAGCAAAGTGGGCAAAAACTAGAGTGGCAAAAACAAAGTTTTCCCTTTCAAATTTGTTACACAACTTTAACCATACGTGCATGCTACGGGACTTGCAAACTTCAACACAAGTATTTCTCAAATTCACAATTATCAACTAGCACGACTTTAATATTATTTACCTCCATATCTCAAAACAATTATCAAGTATTAAATTTATCTTAGTATTCAATTCACTCAAAAAGAAAGTTTCACATATCTTGAACACTAAGTATATTAACATTAAGCAAATTACCATGCTATTAACGACTCTCAAAATAATATAAGTGAAGCATGAGAGTTCATCTATTTCTTCAAAATAAAACTACCACCATGCTCAAAAAGATATAAGTGATGCACTAGAGCAAATGACAAACTACTCTGAAAGATATAAGTGAAGATCAATGAGTAGTCGAATAATTGTGCAACTATGTGAAGACTCTCTAACATTTAAGAATTTCAGATCTTGATACTTTATTCAAACAGCAAGCAAAGCTAAATAAAACGACATTTCAAGGATAGCACACATCATGTGAAGAAGCAAAAACTTAGGTTCAACCGATACTAACCGATAGTTGTTGAAGAAGAAAGGTGGGATGCCAACGGGGGCATCCCCAAGCTTAGATGCTTGAGACTTCTAGAAATAATATCTTGGGGTGCCTTGGGCATCCCCCAAGCTTGAGCTTTTGTGTCTCCTTAATTCCTCTCATATCATGGTTTCTCTTTTTATCAAAAGCTTCATTCACAACAAACTCAACAAGAACTCGTGAGATAGGTTAGTATAACCAGTGCAAAACCTTATCATTTCCTACTGTAACAAATCACTAAAATTAATATTTAACATTGCATACTAAATTCCTATGCATATTTCATACTCCTATCCTCAAATAGAATCATTAAACAAGCAAACATATGCAAAAATGCAAACATAACAGCAATCTGTCAAAACAGTATAGTCTGTAAAGAATGCAAGATTCATCATACTTCCCTAACTCCAAAAATTATGAACTAAAATTCCCACTGTAGTAAATTTATCAGAGCTCAATATGCAAAAAGATTCAACATTGTACCACTCTCTGACTTTTCTAGGGAATTTTTGCAACAGCGGTAAACTTTCTGTTTTCAAACAGCAATATGCATACTAGCAAAATAAGCACGGCAAAGGCTATCCTTGACTTTTTTTATTGAAACTAAAGATGCAAAACACTAATGTAAATAACATCAAGCAAATAATAACAAAATAAAAGGACACTCCAAGCAAAACACATATCATGTGGTGAATAAAAATATAGCTCCAAGTAAAGTTACCGATGAACGAAGACGAAAGGGGGGATGCCTTCCGGGGCATCCCCAAGCTTGGGCTCTTGGTTGTCCTTGAATATTAACTTAGGGTGCCTTGGGCATCCCCAAGCTTAGGCTCTTGCCACTCCTTATTCCATAGTCCATCGAATCTTTACCCAAAACATGAAAACTTCACAACACAAAACTTAACAGAAAACTTGTAAGCACCGTTAGCGAAAGAAAACAAAACACCACTTCATGGTACTGTAATGAACTCATTCTTTATTTATATTGGTGTTAAACCTACTGTATTCCAACTTCTCTATGGTTTGTAAACTATTTTACTAGCCATAGAGTCATCAAAATAAGCAAACAACACAATGAAAACAGAATCTGTCAAAAACAGAACAGTCTGTAGTAATATGTAACTAACGTATACTTCTGGAACTCCAAAAATTCTAAACTAAATTGGTGGACCTGAGCAATTTGTCTAGTAGTCACCTGAAAAAATAATCAACTAAATAGCACTCTCCAGTAAAAAGTTGAAGCTAATCTCGTGAGCGCTAAAGTTTCTAATTTTTACAGCATGATCATAAAGACTTCACCGAAGTCTTCCAAAAGGTTCTACTTGGCACAAACACTAATTAAAACACAAAACCACATCTAAACAGAAGATATATGGATTATTTATTCCTAAACAGAACCAAAAAGCAATAAACTAAAATAAAATTGTGTTGCCTCCCAACAAGCGCTATCGTTTAACGCCCCTAGCTAGGCATGATGATTTCAATGATGCTCACATAAAATATAAGAATTGAAACATAAAGAGAGCATCATGAAGAATATGACTAGAACACTTAAATCTAACCCACTTCCTATGAATAGGGATTTTTTGAGCAAACAACTTATGGGAACAATAATCAACTTGCATGGGAAGGTAAAACAAGCATAACTTCAAATCTTTAAGCACATGGAGAGGAAACTTGACATTATTGCAATTCCTACAAGCATATATTCCCCCCTCATAATAATTTTCAGTAGCATCATGAATGAATTCAACAATATAACCAGCACCTAAAGCATTCTTTTCATGATCTACTAGCATAGAATTTTTATTACTCTCCACATAAGCAAAATTCTTCTCATTCGGAATAGTAGTGGGAGCAAACTCAACAAAATAACTATCATGTGATTGAAAATTAAGATCAAGATGACAAGTTTCATGGTTATCATTATTCTTTAAAGCATACGTGTCATCACAATAATCATCATAGATAGGAGGCATGCTTTCATCATAGTAAATTTTCTCATCAAAGCTTGGGGAACTAAAAATATCATCTTCATCAAACATAGCTTCCCCAAGCTTGTGGCTTTGAATATCATTAGCATCATGAATATTCAAGGAATTCATACTAACAACATTGCAATCATGCTCATCATTCAAATATTTAGTGCCAAATATTTTAATTCATTCTTCTTCTAACACTTTGGCACAATTTTCTTTTCCATCATACTCACGAAAGATATTAAAAAGGTGCAGCGTATGAGACAAACCCAATTCAATTTTTTTAGTTTTCTTTTATAAACTAAACTAGTGCTAAAACAAGAAACAAAAAGATTATATTGCAAGATCTAAAGATGTACCTTCACTTACCTAGCCTCCCCGGCAACGGCGCCAGAAAAGAGCTTGATGTCTACTATACAACCTTCTTCTTGTAGACGTTGTTGGGCCTGCAAGTGCACAGGTTTGTAGGACAGTAGCAAATTTCCCTCAAGTGGATGACCTAAGGTTTATCAATCCGTGGGAGGCGTGGGATGAAGATGGTCTCTCTCAAACAACCCTGCAACCAAATAACAAAGAGTCTCTTGTGTCCCCAACACACCCAATACAATGGTAAATTGTATAGGTGCACCAGTTCGGCAAAGAGATGGTGATACAAGTGCAATATGGATGGTAGATATAGGTTCTCGTAATCTGAAAAAAATAAAAACAGCAAGGTAACTAATGATAAAAGTGGACACAAACGGTATTGCAATGATAGGAAACAAGGCCTAGGGTTCATACTTTCACTAGTGCAAGTTCTCTCAACAATAATAACATAGATAGATCATATAACAAGCCCTCAACATGCAACAAAGAGTTACTCCAAAGCCACTAATAGCGGAGAACAAACATAGAGATTATGGTAGGGTACGAAACCAGCTCAAAGTTATTCTTTCCAATAAATCCGGTGGGCTATTCCTATAAGTGTCACAAACAGCCCTAGAGTTCGTACTAGAATAACACCTTAAGATACAAATCAACCAAAACCCTAATGTCACCTAGATACTCCATTGTCACCTCAAGTACCCGTGGGCATGATTATATGATATGCATCACACAATATCATATTTATCCAACCAGCATAAAAGTACTTCAAAGAGTGCCCCAAAGTTTCTACCGGAGAATCAAGAACGTGTGCCAACCCCTATGCATAGGTTCATGGGCGGAACCCGCAAGTTGGTCACCAAAACATACATCAAGTGGCACATGATATCCCATTGTCACCATAGATAATCACGGCAAGACATACATCAAGTGTTCTCATAAAAGACTCAATCCGATAAGATAACTTCAAAGGGGAAACTCAATTCATCACAAGAGAGTAGAAGGGGAGAAACATCATAAGATCCAACTACAATAGAAAAGCTCGGGATACATCAAGATCGTGCCATAGAGGGAACACGAGAGAGAACACGAGAGAGAGAGAGAGAGATCAAACACATAGCTACTGGTACATACCCTCAGCCCCGAGGGTGAACTACTCCCTCCTTGTCATGGATAGCGCCGGGATGATGAAGATGGCCACCGGAGATGGATCCCCCCTCCGGCAGGGTACCGGAAAGGGGTCCCGATTGGTTTTTCGTGGCTATGGAGGCTTGCAGCGGCGGAACTCCCGATCTATCTTCTATTTTGGAAGTTTTAGGGTACGTAGGTATATATGGGTGAAAGGAGAACGTCGGTGGAGCTACGGGGGCCCCACGAGGCAGGGGTGCGCGCCCAGGGGGGTGGGCGCGCCCCCACCCTCGTGAGCACCTCCCGTATCTTCTGACGTGGGGTCCAAGTCCATCAGGTGGGTTTCCTTCCAAAAATAACTTCTACAGTTGATTTTGTTCCGTTTCCGTCTGATATTCCTTTTCCTCGAAATACTGAAATAGGCATAAAACAGCAAATCTGGGTTGGGCCTCCGGTTAATAGGTTAGTCCCGAAAATAATATAAAAGTGGAAAATAAAGCCCAATATTGCCTAAAACAGTAGATAATATAGCATGGAGCAATCAAAAATTATAGATACGTTGGAGACGTATCAGTGGGCGTGCCCCCCTACCTCGTGGCCTCCTCCTTTATTTCTTGATGTAGGGTCCAAGTCTCCCGGATCATAATCTTCCTAAAAATCACGTTCCCGAAGGTTTCATTCCGTTTGGACTCCGTTTGATATTTTTTTCTGCGAAACTCTAAAATAGGCAAAAAACAGCAATTCTGGGTTGGGCCTCCGGTTAATAGGTTAGTCCCAAAAATAATATAAAAGTGAATAATAAAGCCCAATAATGTCCAAAACAGTAGATAATATAGCATGGAGCAATCAAAAATTATAGATACGTTGGAGACGTGTCACCTCCATAGGTGCTTGTGGCTTCTGGTCACTTGGTCTTGGATTGGAGTGAGCAGTGTTGCATAGAGACTAGGAGTAGATGGATTGGAGTGGTGGGGCGCTTTTATATGAGAGTCCAAACCCTGTTGCATTCACATCGTGCTGGCTCTATTCCGCTTCTCCAATTAATTCCCTCTGCACGCTAACTGAGGATGCATCATTGACCGTTCAACGTATTGGGAACCGCTACCCTCTCCCTCCTTGGCATTCAAGCCGTATCAATGTAAATGTGGGTCAAAAATAGACTAGTTACTACATTGTGCACCGCGACGGTGTAGGGGTGCGACGCGAATGGCACATGCATGCTGCACCCACTTTCTCGTTTTGAACTCGTGACTTGTAGTAACGCTCAGTTTCGAATATACTCTATAAGTTTGGTTGTCGCACCAATATATACAACACTACCTCCATGTAGGTTGGGTCGCTGAGGTCAAAATTAGACGCAAAACACGATGGTGACGGACCAGTCTACCTCCGTCCTCGTTTATTGCTCCCCGTCGTAATTTGTGCCAAATTTTGGCCATAAATTTGACTAACAAAAGGTTCATGGATGTCACCAAATTTATATCATTGAAAACTATGTTCAAATAAAAATCAAATGATATAATTTTTGTTGACATGCACTAACATTTTGTCCGTTCAACCTTAGGTCAAATTTTAGCACAAATTACAAAAGGGACTAATAAACCAGGACCTAGGTAGTACACTAGGTCGAAGACAGTGATACGTACTACATATAATTAACGCCAAACAAGAGCAAGGGATCACACATGTTATTTACGACTGGAATAAAAATGTCATACACTAATAAAACATTAATGCCACAAGGTGATGCAGTGCTGGTTACAAGAGGCAAGAAGAAAAATGCATCCATCGACGACATCCAACTCCTCGACTCAGGGCGCCGGCCCACCGATCGGCGGCTAAGTAGCAGCGGCTTTCGTGGCCAGGTCGACGTGCTTCTGAACAATGGCGTCCAAAGATTCCAGCTGCTGGAAGAAGGCCAACGTCTTTCTGTGCTCGCTGGCCTTGTAGTGGCCAATGTAGACGATTTCCTCGTAGACGTGGATGTGCAGATCGAAGGTTTCTTGCATGGCGAGGCGCTGCGCGGTGAGCACGGCCTCGAGGTGCACATTCTTCGTCATGACCTCTGGTAGCTGCAGGGCCACCAGTGCTTCAAAGAGTTCATCACCTTGGAGGCCGATCAGGGTGGCAGGCAATGAGGAGCCTCGGCGCGCGGGCTGGAGCAGTACGTCAAGGTCGTTCGCGTGCTTCTTGACGGCGGTGAACCTGAGGATGGAGTCGACCATCATCTGGCGCATGCAAGAGGAGAAGCCGGCGTCGACGAGGGCTATGACGCCGGCGGTCGCCAGCACCGTCTGGAAATGCTCCGCGGTGCACGGCTGCAGGTCGGTGTCTTGGATGACCTGCCACATCCGACTGCCGCACGCGTCCATTGACGCCTATTGGGGAACGTAGTAATAATTCAAAAAAATTCCTACGTGTCACGAAGATCAATCTAGGAGAAGCTAGCAAAGAGAGAGATGGAGTGCATCTTCATACCCTTGAAGATCGCTAAGCGGAATCGTTAGAAGAACGCGGTTGATGGAGTCGTACTCGCGGCGATACAAATCGCGGAAGATCTGATCCAAGCGCCGAACGGACGGCGCCTCCGCGTTCAACACATGTACATCCCGCGGACGTCTCCCCCTTCTTGATCCAGCAAGGGAGAGGAGAAGTTGAGGGAGAACCCCGGCAACATGACGGCGTGGTGGTGGAGCTCGTGGTTCTCCACAGAGCTTCGCTACGCTCAAAGGAGGAGGAGTCGGAGGGGGAGGGTTGTGCCAGGGGGAAGGTGTGCAGCTCCCATGAACCTCCCCACTATATATAGGGGTGGAGGGAGCTGGTTTCTTGCCCTCAAAGTCCATTGGGGCGTTGGCAAAGGTGGGAGGAAAGAAATCCCATCCTTTCCCTTCCCCATCGATTGTTATCCCCCCTTTTTAGGGATCTTGATCTTATCCCTTCGGGATATGATCTTATTCCTTCCAAGGGGGGTCTTGGTGCGCCTTGACCAGGGGTGTGGGGCCTTGCCCCCGCTACCCACGTTCATGTGGGTCCCCGTTGCAGGTGGGCCCCACTCCAGAACCTTCTAGAACCTTCCCAGTACAATACCGAAAAATCTCGAACATTTTCCAGTGGCCAAAATAGGACTTCCCATATATAAATATTTACCTCCAGACAATTCTGGAACTCCTCATGACGTCCGGGATCTCATCCGAGACTCCGAACAACTTTCGGTAACCACTTACAATTCCCATTACAACTCTGCGTCGTCGAACCTTAAGTGTGTAGACCCTACGGGTTCGGGAACCATGCAGACATGACAGAGATGCCTCTCCGGCCAATAACCAATAGCGGGATCTCGATACCCATATTGGCTCCCACATGTTCCACGATGATCTCATCAGATGAACCACGATGTCGGGGATTCAATCAATCTCGTATACAATTCCTTTTGTCCATCGGTATGTTACATGCCCAAGATTCGATCGTCGGTATCCCTATACCTTGTTTAATCTCGTTACTGGCAAGTCTCTTTACTCGTTCCGTAACGCATGATCCCGTGGCTAACTCCTTAGTCACATTGAGCTGATTATGATGATGCATTACCGAGTGGGCCCAGAGATACCTCTCCGTCATACAGAGTGACCAATCCCAGTCTCGATTCGTGCCAACCCAACAGACACTTTCGGAGATACCTGTAGTGCACCTTTATAGCCATCCAGTTATGTTATGACGTTTGATACACCCATAGCATTCCTACGGTATCCAGGAGTTGCACAATCTCATGGTCTAAGGAAATGATACTTGACATTAGAAAAGCTCTAGCAAACGAACTACGCGATCTTGTGCTATGCTTAGGATTGGGTCTTGTCCATCACATCATTCTCCTAATGATGTGATCTTGTTATCAACGACATCCAATGTCCATGGTCAGGAAACCACAACCATCTATCGATCATCTATTTGAAAGGCCTTATGTGGAGTTTGAATTTGAATCTAGTGTTCAAATCAACTCCATTTAAATCTTTGCTAGCTGCATTTGCTCAAATCACAGCATATTGCCATGTCATGATCATGCATCATATTGTGGCATTGCATTGATTGTGTCCTTTCTCTGTTTGCCGGTATTTATCCCGTCTCAGTAGACGTTGTTCCGACGATGTGTTCGATGACACCGATGAAGAGCTATACTATCTTCGGAAGTGTCAGGCAAGCAAAAACCCCTTGTTCATTCTGATACAATCCCACTCTCTCGCTCATGCTCTCTTTTACTGCATTAGGACAACAATGTTTCAACTGTTACATGCTGCGATAGCTAAACCCCTTTCCTCTGCATGACCTGTCATTGCCACAGTAAATAGATGAAACCCACTAGCATGAGTAGGAGTTGTTTGACCCCTGATGTGCCTACTCATTCATGCTTGTTTGTCATGCCTGCTATTGCATAGAGTTGTGTTAGGTCCGATTCATCGGGGATGAATTAGAGGTGTGTGAACATGTCCTACTGTTGAGAGCTAAGTGTGTGAACACGATTTGGTAAAGGTATCGGTGAGAGGCCATGTAGGAGTACATGGTGGGTTGTCTCATTGAAGCCATCCTCAGGAACCGAGTTCTGTGTTTGTGATCCATGAACAGTTGCTACCACACATTGGGTTCCGGTAACTCGACCCCTCTCGGCTTATTAATCAACCTGATCTATGTCCAGGAGTTGCAACTAGTTTCTGGTGTTTGTAGGTAGTGTTAGTAGTCTACCAAGTGGCACCCGGTACAGGTGGGCTTGGGACAGACTAGGCACCGTGGCCGGGAATGCCAAGCGTCGCCCGTTTGGTGGGCTTGGAACCCTGTACACATCGTTTGGGGCCGTGAGTGACACCCCGGCTGGATCTCCTTGTGGATGGAACCCGAATAGGTGATAAACCTGGACTAGAGACTTGTGTGGTTAGTCAGGTCGTGGCCGATGTCGGTGTCAAAACCGGCGGAGCTCGGGTAGGGGGTCCCGATCTGTGCGTCAAGGCTGATGGTAACAGGAAGCAAGGGACACAGATGTTTACCCAGGTTCGGGCCCTCTCGATGGAGGTAAAACCCTACTTCTTGCTTGATTAATATCGATGATATGGGTAGTACAAGAGTAGATCTACCACGAGATCGTAGAGGCTAAACCCTAAAAGCTAGCCTATGATGGTATTATTGTCATTGTGATCAGCCTTCTGAGGACCAACCTCTCTGGTTTATATAGGCACCGGAGAGGGCTAGGGTTTACATGGAGTCGGTTACAAGGAAGGAAATATAATATCCGGATCGCCAAGCTTGCCTTCCACGCCAAGGAAAATCCCATCCGGACATGGGACGAAGTTTTGAGTCTTGTATCTTCACGCTTCCATAGTCCGGACGTTGTACACAGTCCGGCTGTCCGGATACCCCCTAATCCAGACTCCTCGAGTCTCCCTGAACCAGGCTTGAATGGCGATGAGTCCGGCGCGCAGTCTTGTCTTCGGCATTGCAGGGCGGGTTCCTCCTCCGAATACTCCAAGGTAATTATCGAACACTCAAACCGTGTCCGGATCCACAAGATGATCTTCATATGCCACCGTAGAGAGAATGATGTTTCGCAAATGCAATCCGCTGACAACTTTTCAAGCAACGCGACGTGTCATTACGGTCGGGTCATTGTTCGAACCGTCTTCCCACAACCAGCCATAGCGCATATTGCAAGGCGATTTCCTTGACACGTCTTGTCAAAGCAGAGATTGTGCCCCCTTATCACGGGATTCTCATAAATACGGGTACAGGTAATCCAACCACATCATTAATCGTGGCGCTTGGGAAGCAAGCGATTCTCAACGGGCAAGTGGGGAGGCGCACCGCTTTCATCGCCTCTATAAAGGGATAAGATTTCCTCATTTTTACCCACACCTTCTTCCTTCTCTGCCCACTCTTGCCCCCTCGAGCTCCAGCGCCCAAGCCCAAGTCTCCTCCGCATAGCTAGACATGTCCAGAGCAGGAGGCAAGTGGGTGGCTTCCACCGTCGAGGAGAAGCACATCACAGATCTTCAGGTGGCCGGATACTTGGCCGGAGACATAGCGCACCGGCTACCGGACGCTGTGCAGGTCATTCCGACCCCAGGACCCCACGAGAGAGTCATGTTCGTCGCCCACTTCGTCCATGGACTGGGATTTCCACTCCATCCTGATGTAGGGTGGAACCCTAATCAGAGATCTTTCACGTTTGGCGGGGATCCTACGGGGAAAACATGATGAACGGGCAGAAGAACACAAGGAAACACACACAAGAGGAACACTAATCCGACAAGTTTCGATTACACAAGGGCTAGATCACCGAACACATAAGGTAGCACAAGATTCAAAATCAACAAAGGAAAGATACACGAGTAGCCGATCTTCTCCGAGAGGAGGTCTTGATGGTCTTCCCTTGAAGGGGTCTTGAATCCGCTTGGGGGATCTTCTCCGAAGAGGTCGTGAACTCCGAGGAGAAGTACCAAGTGGATGAGCAAGGGCTCTCACACCAAAGATGAGCTAAACCAATGCTAACCCTAACTAGGAGGAGGTGGGAGAGTATTTATAGTTCTGGAGACGAAAGGGTACACGGGCCTCGGCCGGTGGTCGCTAAAAGGCGGTAGGAAGTTCCGGCTAGTAGGAAGTTCCAGGCGCCGGAAGGTCCGGGCAGGATCCGTCCTAAGCCGAGAATTGGCGCGGGTGGAGCTGGGCTGGCTTCCGGGGGCCGGAAGGTCCGGGCCGGGTTCCGGGCTGGTTCCGGGCTAACCAGAATGTTGGCAGGCCCGGGTTGGTCGATGTCGTCGGGGGCCGGAAACTCCGGGCGGGCCGGAAGTTCCGGGCTGTGGCCGGAAGTTTCAGGCTGTCTAGAGAGTTGACGCCTATCGTTTCTTCTTCAGCTCCTGGTTCCTTGGCTTGAACGTTGTACCTGATCATGCATAGTGTCTCGGACTTAGGTAGTAGCCATGTCTCACTGGAAGGAGAAGGGAAATCGAATAGGAGTGATGTCACCTCGGATTGAATAGCACGAGCTCTTGCTCTTGTCATGGGTCCACTTGGAGCTTGGATAGTTGATGGAAGGTCCATGGGGATGACCGAAGGATGCTCCGCATCATCTCCCCCTCCCCCCTTGTGAAAGATCCGACCTCGGATCAAGATCTTCATCACCATGGTACGGTGCGAGGTCCTTGACGTTGAAGATGTCGCTCACAGTACTTGTCTCGTGGTAGGTCGATCTTGTAGGTGTTGTCGTTGTAGCGTGCTAGCACCTTGAAAGGTCCATCGGCTCGATGGAGAAGCTTGGACTTGCGTTCGTTGGGGAAGCGGTCCTTGCGAAGGTGTAGCCACACTAGATCACCAACGTTGAAGACCATGGGTTGCTTGTTGACGTTGAGCTTGGTCACTAGTCGTTGTACTCGGCGCTCGATGGTTTGTCTTGTATCCTCATGCATCTTCTTGATGTAGCTTGCCCGTGCACTTGCATCCATGTTGGTGCGCTCTTGTAGAGGAAGTGGTAAAATGTCCAATGGTGACAACGGGTTGAAGCCGTAGATGATCTCGAAGGGGGACTTGTCGGTAGTCGAGTGTGTTGCGCGATTGTAGGCGTACTCGGTGATGGGTAGACATGCCTCCCACTCCTTGATGTTCTTGATCAAGACGCGAAGTAGAGTGGAGAGTGTGCGGTTCGTCACCTCCATTTGGCCGTCGGTTTGAGGATGGTATGCGGATGAGAACAAGAGCTGGATTCCGAGCTTGGCGCATAGGGTCTTCCAAAAGTAACTCAAGAACTTGATGTCACGATCGGAGACGATTGTCTTTGGTACTCCATGGAGTCGCAAGATTTCCCTACAAAAAATATTTGCAATATGTGAAGCATCGTCTATCTTGTTGCAAGGAATGAAATGTGCCATCTTGGAAAATCTATCCACAACAACAAACACGGAATCCTTTCCATTTTGAGTTCTAGGCAAACCAAGTACAAAATCCATGCTAATGTCTTCCCAAGGTTGATAAGGGATAGGAAGAGGCATGTAAAGACCATGAGATTGAGCTTTAGACTTAGCTTTGCGGCATGTAGAGCATCGGTTGGTGAAGCGTGAGACATCGCGGAACATCTTGGGCCAAAAGTAGTTCTTGGAGAGCGTGGCGAATGTCTTGTCGCGTCCAAAGTGTCCCATGAGTCCGCATCCATGAGCCTCTTGCAAAAGGAGTAAATGAAGAGAAGACTCGGGAATGCATAGTTTGTTAGCTCTCATAAGATAAGCCTCCTTGATATAATATTGTTCCCAAGACGTATGCGTCAAACACTTAGCATAAGGAATAGCAAAAGATGGATCATTAGCATACAAGTCTTTTATGTGCTCAAAGTCAATAACATTCAACTCAAGTTTAGTGACAAGCGTGCATATGCGATAAAGTGCATCGGCAACTACATTTTCCTTACCCTTAATGTACTTAATGACATAAGGAAAAGATTCAATAAATTCACTCCATTTGGCATGACGCTTGTTCAAATTTTTTTGACCTTTTAAGTACTTAAGCGTTTCATGATCGGTATGGATGACAAACTCATGAGGTCTAAGGTAATGTTCCCAAACATGTAGCACACGCACTAGAGCACATAATTCCTTGTCATAGATGGGATAGTTAAGTTGAGCACCGGAGAGTTTTTCACTAAAATATGCAATTGCTCGTTTTTCTTGCATCAAAACTCCTCCAATTCCGGTACCACTTGCATCACAATGAACCTCAAAAGTTTTGTCAAAATTGGGCAAAGCAAGAATTGGAGCATGAGTAAGCATAGACTTGAGCTCTTCAAAAGCGGTGGATTGCAAAGATCCCCAAACAAAAGGAGTATTCTTCCTACTCAAGGCATGCAAAGGAGCGGCAATTGTGCTAAAGTTTTTCACAAAGCGATGATAAAAACCCCATAAGACCAAGAAAGCTACGCACTTGTTGCAAATTGGTTGGTTGGGGCCAAGTTTTAATTGCTTCAATTTTAGATTCGTCAACATGGACACCCTTTGAGGATACAACAAAACCCAAGAAAACCACTTTGTCAACGCCAAAAGTGCATTTTTTTTCATGTTCGCATAAAGACTTTCCTTGCGAAGGGTTTGCAAAACAGCCCTAACATGATCAAGATGTTCTTTCATGTTTTTGCTAAACACAAGAATATCGTCAAAGTAAACCACAACAAAGACTCCGATATAAGGGCGAAGCACATGATGCATAAGACGCAGGAAAGTACCGAGGGCCTCCGATAGACCCATAGGCATCACTAACCATTCATACAAGCCAAATTTGGTTTTGAAAGCGGTTTTCCATTCATCACCCTCTTGTATGCGAATTTGATAATAGCCACTTTTAAGATCATTTTTTGAGAAAAAGTTGGCTCCACTAAGTTCATCAAGCATATCATCTAAGCGAGGAATGGGATGCCTATAGCGAACGGTAATAGCATTTATATGTCTACAATCGGAACACAAGCGGAAACTTCCATTGGGTTTAGGCACAAGTATAACCGGAACGGCACAAGGGCTCAAGCTTTCACGTACATGACCGTTGTCGATTACTTGTTGTACTTGCCTTTGAATCTCCTTTGTTTCTTCGGGATTCACTCGGTATGGAGCTTTGTTTGGAAGTGGCGCTCCGGGGATGAGGTCGATCCGATGTTCAATGCCTCATAGAGGAGGTAGACCCGGAGGTAGCTCATCAGGGAAAACATCTTGGAATTCCTGCAAAAGAGATTTAAACACTAAAGTTAGCTCATGAGAGGTGTTAGTTGTTGGCTCTCCATCCTTGCACACAAGGACAAAGTGCATCACACTAGATGGGTTCTCACACACTTCTCTCATCTCACTTTTGGTGGCAAATAGGATGAGGTTTTTCTCTCTAGGCGAAGAGACGCTCAAGTTTGGCTTGTGGCTCTCACTCACTTTTTGGTGGATCACTTTCTCACTCTTTTCTCTATGATGGGTGGCTTGCTTGTCGGCTAACACTTGACTAGGAGACATAGGTCGTAGCACATATTCCTTCCCTTTCATCTTGAAGCTATAGTGATTGGTACGCCCGTTGTGGAAGACACCACGGTCGAATTGCCATGGTCGACCAAGAAGGAGGTGGCAAACGGTCATTGGGACCACATCACACACCAAAGTGTCCTCATATGCACCGATTTTGAAGGAGACTTGGACCGTATGCTCGACTCGTATAGTGCCGGAGTCACTTAGCCATTGCACCTTGTATGGGTGCGGGTGCTTCCTCTTGACCAATTGAAGCTTGGAGCATAGTTCTTCACTTGCCAAGTTGTGGCAACTACCTCCGTCGATGATGACCTTGACGGATCTCCCCTTGATGCCGCCTTTGTGTGGAAGATGTGGCATCTTTGGTCGCCTTCTTGTTGATGTTGAGGAGTTAAGACCTTGGAGACCACGAGAGCGGGGCTCGAATCCTCATCACAAAAGACTTGATCATCTTCATCCTCGCTCACTCGCCCGGTGCATGGTCACTTGCTCAAGAGCTTCCATCTCCTCTTCACTCATGGAGTCATAGGTGCCATCGTCGTTGAGGATCATGGTGCGCTTGTTGGTGCATTCATATGACTTGTGGCCTCGACCGCCGCAAGTGAAATACTAGAAGGAGCTTGTCTTTACGGTCTCATCGTTTGGAGTAGATGATGAAGCACGCGGCTTGAAGTTGCTTGTAGTAGGAGGAAGACGACTTGAACTTGCCAAAGTTTTCTTGTAAGTTGACTTGTCGTCGTTGCTTGTAGAAGATTTGGTTGATGTAGATGTTGGATGAGTTGTTGAAGATTGGTTGTTGGAGAAGTCGTATGTCTTGGACGAGTACTTGGCGTACTTGAAGTCATCTTGCACTTGACGTAAGCCTTTGTAGCTTGATGCACGAGCTCAATGAGAGTGGAGTAGGGTTGGAAGTCGGCGATCTTCTTGATGGGATGATTGAGTCCATTCAAGAAACGTGCCATTGTTTGCTCATCATCTTCCTTCACATTGGCTCGAATCATGGCTATCTCCATTTCCTTGTAGTATTCTTCAACACTCTTTGTTCCTTGCTTGAGAAGTTGGAGTTTCTTGAAGAGGTCGCGGTTGTAGTAGGTTGGCACAAAACGTGCTCTCATGACATCCTTCATTTGAGCCCAAGTGGTGATTGGAGGTTCACCTCTTGCTTGTCGTCGCTCAATGATTTGTTCCCACCATATGAGCACATAGTCTTGGAACTCAATTGAGGCCATAGCGATCTTCTTCTCTTCCTCATAGTTGTGCAAACGAAAGATTTTGTTGACCTTTAATGCCCATGAGAGGTACTCTTCGGGGTCATTGTTTTCGTTGAACTTGGGCATGGTGAATTTGAGCTTTCCATATCGGTGCTCTTCATTTTGTTGTGGTCGAGGATGATGACGCCCTTGACGTGGATGACAATCTTCTTCTTGTTGCTCTTGGTGTCGAGGAAGTCCATGATCAAATTGCTCTTGTTGACCTTGAGGTTGAGGTGGAGCTCGACAAGGTTGTTGAGGAGCTTGAGGAACTTGACGTTGCACACGTGGTTGGTAGTTCCTCTCTTGGATTTCTTCTCGAAGGGTCCTCTTGATTGCGCCGTTCGCGATTGCGGTTGGCGATGGCTCGACTTGAATCTTGAAGGGCACGTTGCGCCTCAAGAGCTTGCGCTTCTCGTTGTTGTTGAAGGCGTTGAGCCTCGGCATCTTGTTCGTCTTGGTGTAGACGTGCTCGTTCTTCCTCTTGGCGCCTTAGTCGTTGTCATTCTTGAGCTTGGGCAAAAGCGGCTTGGTTTGATTGAGGACGAGGGACTTGTTCATCGACTTGCTCTTGTGAATGCTTGTCATGTAGCGGGTTGCGAGATGCATGACGGTCTTGATGTGCGGCTCGTCGAAGGGTGTTCGATGACGGTGTACTTGAGTCGTAGAAGGTGTCGTCAGAGTGTCGACTCGAGCGGCTCCGTCTTGATGACGACGAAGTGGAATGATGTCGTTTCATCATCAAGGTACGGATCTCGTCCATTCTTGCATCATTCTCTTGCTTGTGAGCGTCGAACTTGTTGTCGAAGTAGTCTCTTGTACGTTGCTCGGAGAGTCGCAAGTCGGTGGCGAGGTTGTCGATGCGGTCGCTCATTGCTTGTTGCTCTTGATGTAACGGTCGTTGTGCACCAAAGAGGTGGCTCTTGGTGACGAATGAAGACATGTCGTCGTCTTGCTCGATGAAGAGTGGGTTGGTAGAGGTACTTGGCCTATCCATCATTCCAAGCAAAAGATGTGAGTGGTAGAAGGAGAAGAACTTATACCAATGTACCTTTGACCAATGTGATGATGAATCAAGTTCACTCAAATGCGGACAATGAAATAGCACTATTGATAACAATCCTTGTCGGTTCTCACACCTACACAAATAAAAGCTTATGGTGGAGCTTGGTGAGGATGGTGGCACAAAATTTGATGCAATTGTAAGTGAGATTCAATAATATTGGAAAAGATTCACTAATTTGCAAATGCAACAAGTTGACCAAGCAAGTATGGGTACACGGAAACACACACGCAAATAGATAAGTGGGATTGTGCAAACCAAAAGTGAGCCAAAATGTGGAATCCACAAAAATGCTCTTGTTGCACAATACTAGAGAGACGCTAGCACGATTGCATAATAGGCGGATGCGGAACTTGTGCACAACCTACTAGGCAAAAAAATGCAACTATCTCTGTCCCACGTATGCTATATGTATGGTATTTCGGTGCTATGATCCAAGATGATCCAATATGACAATCTTAATGTAGTATGATGCTATGGTTCTTGCTAATAAGCTCTTTGCTTATCTTTCCTCTTTGCTTAAAAGCTTGGGTGGCTCTTTCACTTTTGAGCTCTTTTCTCATGCAAAACTTCACGAACCAAGATAGCACTTGTGTATGCTATGACAACTTTGTGACACACAAATGGATCCCTAGATATGCACCACGGTGGTATGGTATGTATGCTATGGAGTATGATCGCTAATGTGCACAAGTGACGTTGCCTGCAATACTCAATGGCTAGTCTCGATGGGTAAGCAACGCAAAAGATGGCTATGATGTTTATCAATGCAATGGCAAGGTTTGGACAAAGATGTCGTCGAGATTACCGTCCTTGCTTACGGTAGAGGTTCCAAACGAATGCGAATATGGACGATGATGTGATGCACGGTCTTCAGTACGTTGGCGAAGATGCCGCTGCACCGAGGTTGAAGATGTCGAAGAAGCGGGGGTCACCGAAGATGCGCGACCTTTTTGTCTAGGCCGGAAGTTCCGGGCAAGATGGAAGGTCCGGGGTCCGGAAGTTCCGGGCTGGGCCGGAAGTTCCGGTGGTCGGGATTCTGCAAGAATAGGGACTTCGGGATCGAGGGTTTGGGCGAAAAATTGGGGGAAAACCCAAATCCTGAGGGGAATAGAAGGAATTCGAGGGGAAGAAGGGTAGGGATGCTAGATCCACTCGAAGCAAAGCAAATCCACGGATCAAATCCAACAAAACTTCATCACACCAACAAATCACAAAAAAATTTGGGGCTATTTTTGGTGGGGAATTTTCGGATTTAGGACGAAAACAACAAAATCAAGCTAGAAAACACGGAGTAGGGGCTCCAAAAACGTGATCAACGTGGCTCATGATACCATATGATGTAGGGTGGAACCCTAATCGGAGATCTTTCATGTTTGGAGGGGATCCTACGGGGAAAACGCGATGAACGGGCGGAAGAACACAAGGAAACACACACAAGAGCAACACTAATCCGACAAGTTTCGATTACACAAGGGCTAGATCACCGAACACATAAGGTAGCACAAGATTCAAAGTCAACAAAGGAAAGATACACGAGTAGCCGATCTTCTCCGAGAGGAGGTCTTGATGGTCTTCCCTTGAAGGGGTCTTGAATCCGCTTGGGGATCTTCTCCAAGAGGTCGTGAACTCCGAGGAGAAGTACCAAGTGGATGAGCAAGGGCTCTCACACCAAAGATGAGCTAAACCAATGCTAACCCTAACTAGGAGGAGGTGGGAGAGTATTTATAGTTTACGGACGAAAGGGTACACGGGCCTCGCCAGTGGCTGCTTTCATGAGGCAGGCCGGAAGTTCCGGTGGTCCGCCTAAGCTGAGAGTTGGCGCGGGTGGAGCTGGGCTGGCTTCCGGGGGCCGGAAGGTCCGGGCCAGGTTCCGGGCTGGTTCCGGGCTAACCAGAATGTTGGTAGGCCCGGGCTGGTCGATGTCGTCGGGGGTCGGAAGCTCCGGGCAGGCCGGAAGTTCCGGGGGCCGGAAGTTCTGGGCTGTGGCCGGAAGTTTCGGGCTGTCCAGAGAGTTGACGCTTGTCGTTTCTTCTTCAGCTCATGGTTCCTTGGCTTGAACGTTGTACCTGATCATGCATAGTGTCTCGGACTTAGGTAGTAGCCATGTCTCACTTGAAGGAAAAGGGAAATCGAATAGGAGTGATGTCACCTCGGATTGAATAGCATGAGCTCTTGCTCTTGTCATGGGTCCACTTGGAGCTTGGATAGTTGATGGAAGGTCCATGGGGATGACCGAAGGATGCTCCGCATCATATCACTTCGTCCGGGGGCTCATGTTCTACTATGGGCTAGATTTCCTTGATCTAGCCCCGAATTTCGTCCTCAACATCTCGGCGTTCATCGTCGCTTGTGAGGCTTTCCTCCGCATCCGGCCTCACTTCGGCCTGTGGCTGCAAATCTTCTGCGTGAAGCCGAAGATTGTACGCGGCCAACAAGCGGAGTGCGGAGGGGCCATGTTGGGCAAGATGCCTAACGTCACCTGGCTGGACGGCTCCTTTGCGGAGACCGTAAAAGGATGGCAATCGGGGTGGTTCTACATCACCGAGCCGCGCGGCGCCAACTAGGCGGCAGCCCTCGAGTTCCGATCCGGAATCCCTATGCGGCTCACCTCCTGGGAAAAGAAGGGTCTGTCCTGGGGCGATTCCACGGAGCTGGCCGGACTCCAGACATGCATCAAAAGCATGAAGGACAAGAACATCAAGCTTGTCAATGTGATCCAGGTCATGCTTATTCGCCGGATCCTGCCCTGCCAAAGGCGGGCGGTAAATCTGTGGGAGTTTGTCCCGGCCGAACACCAGACGCTCCGGAAGCTCTACGGCATGACGCACAAAGGCACATGGAAAGTGTTTTTCAAGGCCTCCGAAGTACCTCCTCCCACATCCGAGGACCGCAGACTTCATGCAGCGCGGCCCCCGAATCCGGTGAGTTTTAGGACCACCACCGGGTTTAGTTTTTTTAATACATTCATGGGGTAGTTTTAAGTGTGTGTGTGTGTGTATATATATATATATATATATATATATATATATTTGCCTCAGGATTATGTGAAGACAATGAGCGGATTGATCGTCTGCCCGTTGTCGGAAGATCAATGGATGCTCTCCTGACGGAGATGCTAGTTCCGGCACCGTACAAGGTGCCGGAGAAGAAGGCCGAAAAGAAGGCCCCAGGGACCAAGAAGGGTCTCCGGCGTAAGGTTGCGTCCGAAGCCTCGTCCGAAGACGACGAGGTGGACTCCTCCCACGAAGGGGAGGAGGAATAAGAAGAAGACGCCCCATCCGGGAAGGATGAGGGCCCGTGAAGCGGGCGGGGCCGAAAAAGGCCCTCGGCGCAAGGTCAAGTTATTCCTCTGTCGTCCGATGACGACGAGACACATTCCTCCCACGGAGGCGGGGGAATCAAGAAGAAATTCCACCTCCCGCACTAGGGGAGAAGAAGAGAAAAACGCCCGGAGGGGGAGGTCAAGGCCCAAGAAGGGAAGGTAACCCTTCCGGACTATTCCGCCACGGCCGCTTACAACAAGGAGGGGTGGCTGCCCCGGGGGAAGCCCCCGGTGCGATCTTAAGTGTCCACATCCTATCATGGTTTCACTTCATAGTTTTTATACTTATAGTGCCGAACATATATGCAGTCCGGCCAGGGCTCACCCCGAGGAATCCTCCTCCGGGTCCCTGAGCGATTCGGCGATAAATTCGCTCCCGACGGCCACTACCCCTCCACACGCGGATGACACGGAGGTGTTGTCCCGAAGGCTCTCAGAGCCGGGGAGGTGACCCTGGAGACGCCCCACGGCGGGATTCCAGATGTCGGGCATGCGGGGTTCAAGATCCCCGCGGATCGCGTCGATGAGAGCCGCAACAAGGCGAAAACTCGACCGAACACTGCTCCGGAACCCCCAACGGTTCCGGACTTGGGTGGGCAGCCCCTCGTTAGGGAGGGCGAGCCGCCCGTGCCGAGGACTTCCGGCGCATCAACGGCTCCAGATAGCCTGGTGGAAGCACTCCGAGGCGCCTCCATGGAAGAAGAGCACCGTACTCTTATGAGTGTGGTGGTTCAAAAGGTTCTGTCCGCCAAAAGCGGACTAACCGAAGCCTGCACAAGCCTTCTGACGGGCTTTGCGGTAAGTAAAAAATGTTTGAAATTACCGCCCGATAGGTAGTAGCCCCTGATACTCTGGTTGGTGTTCTGAAAGAAAAGCCAAACGGAGGGTCAACTATAATCCGCAGGAGTCTAATAATAAGTATTGTTATGAATAAGCAGGTTGTGCTGCTTGCTGCTGCTGCTGCCCATACTGCCGAGGTTGCCGAACTGAAGCGGCACCTGGAGCAGGCGCAGGGAGAGCTCGTCCTCACGAAGAGGCAGCTCGAAGAGAACAAGGGTAAGTAATTCCCGCTATTATGTGTTTAAGGATAGGCAGAATTGATGAGTCTAACAACTAAGTGTCGTGACCATGTAACAGGGGCCAGCGTCGAGGTGGTGTCCCTGAAGAAGGCACTGTCCGAGGCCGAAAACAAGGCGGCCTCGGAGTGTAAGGAGCGCGAAAAGCAAAGTGCTAGAGTGGGCGAGGTACAACAGGAGCTCCAGGACCTCGGCAAGAAGTGTGAGTCCGTGGAGCATGAGCTGAAGGCGAAGGAGGCCGAGCCATGAAGGCCCTTGTGAATTTGAAAGATGCCAAGGCCGAAGCCGAGAAAGCACAGCAGGAGATCCAGGAGGCCAAAAAGATAGCAGCGGGTAATAAATTCGTTATGCAAAGCAAACATGTGGAGGAGGCGTTTCCTTTACTTACTCGAATACGGAGCTCTCTAGGGGCATTTGCAGATCTGCCACGCAGCGTCTCAGACGCTGCGGAGTTCTACCGTGCCCAGGAGGGGAGCTCAAGGGAGAAGCTGCTACGGTCCCGGATGATGGAGCCGATCATCCGATGCCTCTGAGCGACCAACTGAAGCAGTTGATCGAACTCCACAGAGCGGCCGAACTGGCTATGAAGGACTTCATAGTCAGGATGTGGCCTGGTGAGCTCCTGCCCAGTAGCTCAAGCGGATGGTGGATGCCTGCCCGCGGCTTGAAGTGATCAAGCGATCCATTTGCATCGAAGGTGCCCGCCGAGCCTTTGCCCGCGTGAAGGTGCATTGGGGCAAGCTGGATGCAGAAAAGCTGGTCAAGGACGGGCCGCCGGAGGGCAAGGCGCATCGCCGTCCCGAGATGTACTACGATGGCGTGATGAAGGGTGCTCATCTTGTCGCCGATGAGTGTACCAAGGATGCCATTTTTGAATGAGTTCACTTCTGTCATGTTTGTCATTTAAAGACGAAGCTACTTGCGCTATGTAGCGCTTTTGTTATTTAAAATATTACCTTTTGTGCGGCAGTTTATAAAATCCTGAAAGTAGGCCAGTCGTCGGCTTCCGCCCCCATGTGACTAGCACTGGGGTGTTCGTGGAAAACCCGGACACTCTTTATCCAGATGTTTGGTCCCTTAAGGAGGTGTCCGGCGTAGCAAACAAGGCAATCGGACTATGCGGCTTTATAAATTTCACTTAGCCATAGAAGTCTACAATTTTAAATTTCGGCGAAGCCCCTAGAATCCGGAAGGCTGAATTGGGGCGCTATACACGCCTAGATCGGACGAAGCCGATTTATCGCCTAAAGCGGAAAATCTTTAAGGATTTTAAAACCTCTCGAACAGCGACCAGCTCTCGCCACATCATGTCGGTCAGTTTTCGGCTTTATCTACTGAGGTGCTCGTCCGAAAGAACCGGGACACAATCGCGGTAGTTCTCCCTGCGCTACCTTAGCCGATATAACAGAACGTAAGGCACCAAAACAATGGAGCCAGGCTATCCCAACTGTAGACCCAAGACATGATTCGGAGATGATGCATATAGTGCTAGAAGTTCGGGGTGCCGCACTGTTGAAAGTGTTCGGACTTTATTTGCCATATTACGGGGCGCCATGAGAAGCCCCTGGCAAACCAGCCGCACCAAAGTGTATGGATGCAATATAAAAAAACATTTATAAGAGAAAAAATGCTCAAATAAGAATAATAAGCTGACGCTATATATAATCTCCCATTGCCGAAAAATACGTTTAAGCGTACATTTACAATGGGTGCTTTAAGCAGAGATAAAATAGGACTATTTGACATGTCTATCCAGGGGCAGGCTGTGTTCAGGTAGATAAAGCAGGTATAATGATCGTAAATAGATTCCACCGGGTATTTTCTTACATGCACAACGTCTATTGCCTCCTTGGATATCTCTTCCCTATAAGTCCGGCAATTCGGCTCTTTTGAGGATGCTGCGCCAACGCGGTGTCCTGAAAGGTAAGAGGGAAAGCGTGTGAAAGTATTTGGCGGTTACTCGCACTATTGACTGAGTCATTGATGCACCTCCGCCTATGCCCATGGTATTTTAAGTGCGTAATTGTGTGCATGTGGCACGAATGATGCTTTGATGGGGCTTAAGCGGAGGCCGGACTGCTAGTCGCGCTCTTGGCGTGCCTGATGATCCTGTTGCGGGGTGCTCCGGACTCGCTTGACTGTTCTCAAAGTTGTTGTCGCTGGATTGGTTTGTCGGAGAAGGCCGCATTGTACTTCCGCCGCCAGGGCTGCAGTATGTTCTTCTGTTCATAGGGAGCGGTCCATATTTCCGTTCGTTATGACCCTGTGTGGTCCTGGCATCTTGAGCTTGAGATATGCGTAGTGTGGTACCGCATTGAATCTGGCGAATGCGGTTCGTCCGAGCAGTGCATGGTAACCACTGCGGAAGGGGACGATATCGAAGATTAACTCTTCGCCGGAAGTTATCCGGAGATCCGAAGACCACTTCCATGTTATAGAGCCCGTCTGGCGGGCCTCTACTCCAGAATTACACCTTTAAAGGTGGTTTTAGTGGGCTTGATCCTTGAAGGGTCAATGCCCATTTTGGCGACCGTGTCCTGGTAAAGCAGGTTCAGGCTGCTGCCACCATCCATAAGGACGCGCGTGAGGTGGAATCTATCAATGATTGGGTCTAGGACCAATGCGGCCGAGCCGCCGTGACGGATGCTAGTAGGGTGATCCTTACGATCGAAAGTGATCGGAGAAGCTGACCATGGGTTGAATTTGGGGGCGACTGGCTCCATCGCATAGACGTCCCTTAGTGCCCGCTTCCGTTGCCGCTTGGGGATGTGCGTGGCGTAGATCATGTTGACCGTTTTCACTTGGGGGGGAAATTTCTTCTGTCCCCCCGTGTTCGGACGTCGGGGATCCTCGTCATCGTCGTTGTGCAGCCCCTTGTCCTTGTCTTCGGCGTTTATCTTGTCGACCTGTTTGAATACCCAGCAATCTCTATTGGTGTGGTTGGCTGGCTTGTCCGGGGTACCATGAATTTGGCACGAGCGCTCCAGTATGCAGTCCAGACTGGATGGTCCCTGATTCCGCTGACCGGGCTTGGATCCACTGAATCCGGCGTTGACAGTCGTGTCTTCAGTGCTGTCACCGTTGTTCCGTCGCTTATGTCTGTTACACGTGGCTTGCCGTTATTGTCGCGCCCATCCGAATTGCTAGGCTGTGGCGTAGTGCTGATGCGAGCCAACCAACTGTCCTCGCCCGCGCAAAAGCGGGTCATTAGTGTTGTGAGAGCTGCCATGGACTTGGGTTTTTCCTGGCCGGGGTGCCGAGCGAGCCACTCGTCACGGATATTATGCTTGAAAGCCGCTAGGGCTTCGGCGTCCGGACAATCAACTATTTGGTTCTTTTTAGTTAGGAACCGAGTCCGCATTTCTGGCTGACTCTCCGGGCTGTTGAGTGATGTGGCTCAAGTCATCGGCGCCAGGTGGTCGCACATATGTGCCCTGGAAGTTTTCGAGGAATGCGTCTTCCAGGTTTTCCCAACTGCCAATGGAATTTGCTAGCAGGCTGTTTAGCCAGTGTCGGGCTGGTCCTTTGAGCTTAAGGGGAAGATATTTGATGGCGTGCAGATCATCTCCGCGGGCCATGTGAAGGTGGAGAAGAAAATCTTCGATCCATACTGCAGGGTCTGTTGGGCCATCGTATGATTCGATGTTTACGGGTTTAAACCCTTCTGGGAATTCATGATCCATTACTTCGTCAGTGAAGCAGAGGGGGTGCGCGGCGCCTCTGTCTTTGGTCTATGTGGCTACGCAGGTCGAATTGCTCTGGGTGGCTATATTCGGCCCGGCCGGACTTGTTGAAGGTGTGTCCGGCGTGACGGTCCTCGTCGCGTACCGAGGCGCGCCCCCGCGATCCGTAGATCGATCTTGGCTGTCCCGTTTTGTTGCCCCGGGCCGTAGTATGTTGGCGTGGGGGTGTTGGCTGGTATGCGGACTGGTATGCCGTTTTATCCCGGCCACGAGGTGGCCGGTTAGCCGTATGGTGCTCGAGTCCGTATTCCTCGGCTCCCAGGACTTCCGTCCATCTATCTGTGAGCAGATCTTGATCAGCTTGGAGTTGCTGCTGTTTCTTTTTCAGGCTCCTCGCAGTGGCTATAAGCCGACACTTGAAGCGCTCCTGCTCTACGGGATCCTCGAGCACGCCCGAACTTCGCTGCCGCCGAGGCTAATCTCGTCTTTGGAGGGGGCCATGTAGCTGTCCTCCTCCGGGTATTCATCCGTCGCCCGTTCTTCTGGGCTGACCTGCTCATCCTCCTGTTCGGCCTGCTTGAAGGCGGGCTGATCAGGGTTGTATTCTTCTTCGGCACCATTCGGATTGTTTTTGTCTCCTGGGCCGGTATTGGTGTGGCGGGGCTTGGAGTGGCGCCGACGGCGCCCATTCTTTGCTTTTTTCCCCGAGGTTTTATCCTCCGTTGCCTCATCGCCATTTGTTTCCTTTGTAGTGTCCACCATATATATATATCATAACAAGAGGTGGCTGTCCACCGCCCAGTGTGCAATGGTTCATGTTCTTCTCCTGCATCGTCGTCCATACCGTCGATGTCTTCGGAGTCGAAGTTCAGTACCTCGGTTAAGTCATCGACCGTGGCAATGAAGTGGGTGGTGGGTGGGCAACGAATTCCTTCGTCGTCTGCCTCCCACTCGAGCCGGACATAGTTCGGCGAAGAGCCTCCTGACAAAGAGAGAGACTTTAATGAGTTCGGCATGTCGCAAAAGGGCGAGTCTTTGGAAGATATCCGCAGCGGTGAACTCCATTATCGGAGCCCATCACGGCCCGACGGGCTCGGGAGTGTCGGACCGGAACCAACGTCCGGATCTGAATTCGGGGTTCGAGTCGCGGGCCACCACGGAGGTAAGACCGTGTTCGGCTCCACCGCCGATGAGGGCGCGACACAGGGGCGGGTCCATCCCTCCGCCCTTAGGCAGTGCAGCATGCTCCGGATCTAGGTCCAGAGATACTACGGGGGCGATACCCCGAGCTTCGTCCAATGGCAGGTCTAAGCCGTGCTCGTCGAGACTGTCCGGTGCTCCTAGCATAGGCCCAAATCCATCAAAGATCAAGTCTCCGCGGATATCCGCCGTGTAGTTCAGTTTCAACCTGACACGGTGGCGAGGCGTGGTGTCGATCTGCTCCGGATGGCTGCGAGTTGGCCAGCGGTCTGGCCACCGAACACGAAGATTTGTCCGGGAGGAAAGTCTCGCATACGACAGCGTCGTTGATGATAATCGAAGGAGCCATCGAGCCCGACGGGCGACGACGGAGGAACTCTCAATGAAAGCACCAATGTCGGTGTCAAAACCGGCGGATCTCGGGTAGGGGTCCCGATCCGTGTGTCAAGGCTGATGGTAACGGATAAGCAAGGGACACAGATGTTTACCAGGTTCGGGCCCTCTCGATGGAGGTAAAACCCTACTTCCTACTTGATTAATATTGATGATATGGCTAGTACAAGAGTAGATCTACCACGAGATCATAGAGGCTAAACCATATGAGCTAGCCTATGATGGTATGATTGTCATTGTGATCGGCCTTCTAAGGACCAACCTCTCCGGTTTATATAGGCACCGGAGAGGGCTAGGGTTTACATGGAGTCGGTTACAAGGAAGGAAATATAATATCCGAATCGCCAAGATTGCCTTCCACGCCAAGGAAAGTCCCAGCCGGACACGGGCCGAAGTCTTGAGTCTTGTATCTTCACGCTTCCATAGTCCGGACGTTATACACAGTCCGGCTGTCCGGATACCCCCTAATCCAGGACTCCCTCAGCCGACTCCCTCGCCAGGCTTCCGCTTGAAGGTTGCCAAGATACATGACGTGTACATGGTGGTAAGTGGGGAGAGCGTGTGTGAAGAAGTACACCCCTGCAGGGCTAACACCATCTATTCAAATAGCCATGTCCGTGGTAAAGGACTTCTGGGTTGCCTGTACAGTTCATAGACAAGTGGAAGTGGATACTCTAAAACACGCAAGATAAGCGTGAGTGCTATGGATGGCTGAGGGAGTCATGGATTAGGGGGTATCTGGACAGCTAGACTGTTGGACTATGAAGATACAAGATTGAAGACTTCGTCCCGTGTCCGGATGGGACTCTCCTTGGCGTGGAAGGCAAGCTTGGCAATACGGATATGTAGATCTCCTTCCTTGTAACCGACTTTGTGTAACCCTAGCCCCCTCCGGTGTTTATATAAACCGGAGGGTTTAGTCCGTAGGACCAACAACAACAATCATACCATAGGCTAGCTTCTAGGGTTTAGCCTCTTCGATCTCGTGGTAGATCAACTCTTGTAATACTCATATCATCAAGATCAATCAAGCAGGAGTAGGGTTTTACCTCCATCTAGAGGGCTCGAACCTGGGTAAAAACATCGTGTCCCCCGTCTCCTGTTACCATCCGCCTAGACGCCCAGTTCGGGACCCCCTACCCGAGATCCGCCGGTTTTGACACCGACATTGGTGCTTTCATTGAAATTTCCTCTGTGTCGTCATCGTTAGGCTTGATGGTTCCTTCGATCATCGATAGCGATGCAGTCCAGGGTGAGACTTTTCTCCCCGGACAGATCTTTGTATTCGCGCTTCGATCAAGCGTACCAACTCGCTTAGCCATCTGGAGCAGATCGGCAATTCGCCCCACCGCCACCGTGTCAGGTCTGGAAGCTTAAACTACACGGCCGATATCCGCAGAGACTTGATCTTCGACGGATTCTAGCCCCTGCCGAGTGCGCCGTACGGTCACGATGAGCATGATTTAGCTCTACCGTCGGACAGCGTTCAGGAGATCGCACCTGCAACCACTCCGACCCTCAATTCGGAGCCAATTGCGCCATCCGTGGACGGATGGCTAGACCCCGCCACGGAGGCTACACTCTCAGCAGCGATCGAGCCGAGTATCGACCTTACCCTTCACGAGAGCCGTGACTCCAAACTGTCGGATTCTTCTTCGGCCACGGACTCCGAACTGCCTGCGCCCGTGCCTATCTAATCCGACTGGGCGCCAATCATGGAGTTCACCTCCGCGGATATTTTTCAGCACCCGCCCTTTAGCGACATACTGAACTCATTAAGGTCTCTCTTCTTGTCAGGAGAATCCTGGCCGAACTATGTCCGGCGGGATTGGGATGCGGATGACGAAGAAATTCGCCACCCACCCACCACCCACTTAATAGCCATTGTCGATGATTTGACCGACATGCTCGACTTCGACTCCGAAGACATCGACGGTATGGACGACGATGTAGGAGACGAACAAGAACCACTGCCCATAGGGCACTGGACAGCCACCTCATCATATGATATATATATATATATATATGGTGGACACACCCAAAGAAGGCAATGGCGACGGGACAGTGGAGGATGACCCCTCAAAGAAGCAACCCAAGTGCCGACGTCAGCGGCGCCGCTCTAAGTCTCGCCAAAGCAAAAGCGGTGATACCGGCACAGGAGATAATAGCACTCCGATCAGCACCGAAGACGACGACAATCCCCTCCAGCAAGATTTAGAGCAGGAGGATGGAGAAGCCAGCCCTCCAAAGAGAGCGGCAGATGGAGAGGCAGAAGATGATAATTACATGCCTCCCTCCGAAGACGAGGCAAGCCTCGACGGCGACGAATTTGTCGTTCCTGAGGATCCCGTCGAGCAAGAGCGCTTACAGCGCCGGCTTATAGCCACGACAAATAACCTCAAGAAAAAGCAACAACAGCTTCGAGCTGATCAAGATTTGCTAGCTGACAGATGGACTGAAGTCCTTGGCCGAGGAATATGAACTCGAACGCCCCTCCAAGAGTTACCCAAAGAGCAGGTTGCTACCCCGACTAGAGGAGGAAGCATTAAAACCTACATCTCCAGCGTATGACGTGGCTGATCGGCCACCTCGTGGCCGCGACAGAGCGGCATTCCAGCCAAAGGCTCAGCCCACACCCCGGCGCCACTCAAATAAAAATGTCACGGCACGGGGAAATACGCTAGACCTGCGAGAAGTATTGGAGGACAAAGCAAAACACGCAAGATCGATCTACGGATCACGAGGGCGCGCCTCCACGCGAGACGATAACCATCAAGCCGGATACAGTAAAAGTAAATCCGGCTGGGCCGAACACAGCAGACAAGACTCGTATGAGCTGCGTCATGATATAGCCTAGTACAGAGGCGCCGCACACCCCCTATGCTTCACAGACAAAGTAATGGATCACCAAACCCCAGAGGGTTTCAAACCCGTAAATATCGAATCATACGATGGTACAACAGATCCTGCGGTATGGATCGAGGACTTCCTCCTGCACATCCACATGGCCCGTGGTGACGATCTACACACCATCAAATACCTCCCACTCAAGCTTAAAGGACCAGCTCGGCATTGGCTCAACAGCACGCCAGAATCCATTGGCTGTTGGGAAGATCTGGAAGCCACATTCCTTGACAACTTCGGGGCACTTATAATGCGACCACCGGATGTCGATGACTTGAGCCACATAATTCAGTAGCCAGAGGAATCGGCCAGGCAATTCTGGACACAGTTCCTAACCAAGAAAAATCAAATCGTCGACGGTCCGGATGCAGAGGCCCTAGCAGCTTTTAAGCATAACACCCGCGATGAGTGGCTCTCCGGCACCTTGGCGGAAAAGCGAAATCTATGGCAGCACTCATGACACTCATGACCCGCTTTTTGCGCGGGAGAGGACAATTGGCTGGCTCGCAGCAATAACATATCAAAGAACCACAGTACTTGGATACCAAGGATAGCAACGGCAGGTCACGTCGCAACAAACACAAGCGCCGCATCAACGGCGACAATACCGAAGATATGGCAGTCAATGCCGGATTCAGAGGCTCTAAACCCGGTCAGCGGAAGAAGCCACTCAAAAGAAGTACTCTGGGCCTGTCCAGTTAGGACCGTATACTCGACTACTCGTGTCAAATACATGGCACCCCCGACAAGCCAGCCAACCACACCAACAGGGATTGTTGGGTGTTCAAGCAGGCCGGCAAGTTAAATGCCGAAAACAAGGATAAGGGGCTACATAGCGATGACGAGGAGGAGCCCCGGCCGCCGAACACCGGAGGACAAAAGAGGTTCCCCCCACACGTGCGGACGGTGAACATGATATACACAACCCACATCCCCAAGAGGGAGCGGAAGCATGCGCTAAGGGACGTATATGCGTTGGAGCCAGTCGCCCCAAAGTTCAACCCATGGTCCTCCTGTCCGATCACCTTCGATCGCAGGGACCACCCCACTAGTATCCGTCATGGCGGATTCGCCGCACTGGTCCTAGACCCAATCATTAATGGATTTCACCTCACTCGAGTCCTTATGGATGGCGGCAGCATGAACTCGCTTTATCGGGACACACGGTCATAAAATGGGTATAGACCCCTCAAGGATTAAACCCACAAAAACGACCTTTAAAGGCGTCATACCAGGTGTAGAGGCCCATTGCACAGGCTCAGTCACACTGGAAGTGGTCTTCGGATCCCTGGATAATTTCCAAAGCGAAGAGTTAATCTTCGATATAGTCCCGTTCCGCAGCGGCTATCATGCACTGCTCGGGCGAACCGCATTCGCAAGATTCAATGCGGTAACGCATTATGCATACCTCAAGCTCAAGATGCCAGGACCTCGGGGGGTCATCACAGTCAATGGAAACACAGAGCGCTCTCTCCAAACGGAGGAGCACACTGCGGCCCTCGCAGCAGAAGCGCAAAGCAGCCTCTCAAGGCAATTCACCAGTTCGGCGATCAAACACCCGGACGCTGTCAAGCGCGCCCGGAGTAATCTGCAACAAGACCGCCTGGCACGTTCCGAGCTCGCATAGCAATGCGGCCCCCACCCCAGTCCTAGCCAAACGGCGAAATCCGTGCCACGCGTACATAATTACGCATTGAAAATACCATGGGCATAGGTGGGGGGGCAAGACTACGGCACGCCCCAAAACGCGGCTCAACCGCACCAGGGGCTTCCCGTTTGTTATTTTTTCTTTCTTTCAGGACTCTGCTCTCTGGAAACCCCGTCCGGCAGTACAATTGCGGACACATGATACAACAACCAAGAAGGCAGAAAGCTACGTCGCACCATGGAACTCCCAGGTGGTCTCTGATAACGAGCAAAATACCTGCTTTAAATACCATTCGGCAGCTTGCCCTTGGAAGGGACATGTTAAATAGTCATGTTTTTTGCTTATCGCATTACTTGTATCATTATGCTTCGATGCACCTTTTTGACTAAATAATGCATAGCACTAGTCTATTACTGCATTTTCTATTCTTTCTTTTTTTATATACATATGTTCATTCATGACATTTAGCACCCGTACACTCTGGTACGGCCAATACGCCAGGGGCTTAAGTGTACCCCATAATACGGCGTGAGAAGTCCGAACACTTTCAACAGTGCGGCACCCCGAACTTATAGCATTATATGCATCAGCTCCGAATCATGTCTTGGATCAATAGTTGGGTTTGCCCGGCTCCCATGTTTTGGTACCTTACGTTCCGCTATATCGGCTAAGGTAGCACTGGGAGAACTACTGCGATTGTGCCCCGGTTCATCTGGGCAAGCACCTCAGTAGAGAAATCTAAAATTGGCTGTCATGATAAGGCGGGAGCTGGTCGCTGTTCGAGAGGTCTCGAGTCCCTAAAGATTTATGCCGCTTAGAGCGAGGAGTCGGCTTTGTCCGGCTTAGGCGTGTATAGCGCCCCAAATTCGGCCTTCCGAATACTAGGGGCTTTGCCAAAATTTAAAATTATAGACTTCTATGGCTAAGTGAGAGTGATAAAGCATTATAGTCTGATTTCCTTGTTCGTTGCGCTGAGCACCTCCCTCGAAGGACCCAAGAATGGGAAAAAGAGTGCTCAGATTTATCCTGAACACCCCAGCACTCGTGGCATGGGGGCAGAAGCCAACGACTCGCCATCTCTCAGATTTGATAAACAGCCGCACAGAAGGTAATATTTTAAATTCAAAAAAGTGTTGCATAGTGCATATGAACAAGTATTCATAATACAGGATCACACGAGCAAGTTCACTCAAAAATTACATCTTTGGAACACTCATCCGTCATAAGGCAGGAACCCTTCAGGACGCCCTCATAATACATCTCAGGGTGGCGATGCTCCCTGCCCTGCGGTGGTCCCTCCTTCACCAGCTTCTCAGTGTCCATCTTGGCCCAGTGTACTTTAACACGGGCAAGCGCCTCTTGGCGCCCTCGATCTGAGATGGACCGCAGATGACTTCTAACCGAGGCGAGGCATCCACAAGCCGCCTCACCAGCCCAGTAGCTCCACGGCATGGCATCTCCAGGCCATAGCCGGACTATAAGACCCTTCATGGCCTGTTCGGCCGCTTTATGGAGCTCGACCAATTGCTTCATTTGGTCGCTTAAGAACACTGGTGTTCGGCCTCGATATCTTTGAGACCAGAACACCTTCTTCGTCGAGCTCCCCTCCTCGGCTCGATAGTACTTTGCGGCATCCGACACGCTGCGGGGCAAATCTGTGAATGCTCCTGGAGAGCTCCGGACTCGGGTAAGTAACAAGTAATTTACTTTCACATGCTTGCTTTGCTTAATGAATGCCTTACCCGCCGCTATCTTCTTCATCGCCTCGATTTCCTGGAGGGCCTTTTGGGCTTCAGCCTTGGCATGCTTTGTGCTCTCGAGGGCCGCGGCAAGCTCGGACTCTCGCGTCTTTGAGTCAAGCTCCAAAGTCTCATGCTTCTTCACGAGGGCCTGGAGCTCTTGCTGCACCTCGCTCACCCGTGCCTCTTTTTTCTCCCGCTCGGTGCGCTCCTTGGCCACTTTGTTTTCGGCCTCGGACAGCGCTTGCTTCAGGGTCGCCACTTCGGTCGTGGCCCCTGGCACATTCATGATGATCCTATCATTTTGCAACCACATCTTTTTTTCATATATATATATAGACAAGGTATTTCTTACATTTGTCCTCCTCGAGCTGCCTCTTGGCAAGCCCGAGCTCTTTCTCGGACCGCTCGAGGTTACGCTTGATCTTGGCGACCTCCAGCGGTTAGTGCGGGCAGAGGTCGGCGTGGCTTTGCATACGCATATAGACATACTTGTATTAGACTCCTGCAGATATTATTCGATCCTCTATTCGGATTTTCTTCGTGAACACCAAACAGAGCATCAGGGGCTACTGTCTATGCGGTAATATTTCCCTATATTTTAAACACTTACCTCAAAGCCTGTTAGAAGGCTGGCACACGCTTCAGTCAGTCCGCTCTTGGCAGACTGAACCTTCTTGATCACCGCAGTCATAATAGTGCGGTGCTCCTCGTTGATGGAAGCGCCGCTAAGCACTTCCAGCAAATTGTCCGGTGCCTCCGGATGGACGGAGGTCACTGGCGCGGGCGGCTTGCCCCTCTTGGCAGGGGGCCGCCTGCCGGTGTCCGGAACCACTGGAGGTTACGGCGCGGTGTTTGGCTGAGAGCCGAACTTGGAGCCCTTGGGAGTCTTGCTCCCTTTGCGCGCCTCCAGGACTACCTCCCCTCGACTTTGTGCCCTTTGACACAGCACCTCGGCGTTGTCCGTGGGGCGAGGGGTGGAGGCGGTCGGAAGCGAACCGCTACTCATGGCCGACGGTTCCAAAGAACCGTCCGACGAGGACACGCGTCGTCACGGGCTCGACGGACTGCATAATCATATTCGGCGTTAGGTGAAGCAGTGCGACAAAAGTATACTATGAGTTACTCTGGTATCCGAATACTTACGACTTCGCCAGGGGCTTGGCCCTGGGTACCCACTCGTCTTCGCTGTCGGCTGCGGTGGTGGAAAAGTCCGAAGGGAGAGTCCTTCCCTTCTTGGACCCTTCGGCCCCCCCGGTTGGGGCGGCTTTCCTTTTATTTTCTCCCCCGGCTAGATGGGGAGAACCTTCTTTTTCCTCCTTCTCGTCTTCATGGGAGGAGTGCGCTTCGGAGTGTTCGGAAGACGAGTCCGATATAGCCTGGCACCAGGAACTCTTTCGGGTTCCCGTGGCCTTCTTCTTGGCCTTCTTCTCCGGCACCACATAAGGTGCCGGAACCAGCATCTCCGTTAAGCGAGCGTCTGCTGGGTCTTGAGGCGGAAAGTGGGCAGTTGATCTGTTCGGCCGTCTCTAGCCATTCCTGCCAAAGGTATGGGAGCTTAGATCCCACATATGAATATACTGGGGAAAATGAGTACCCTGTAAGTAATAAAAAGCTTACCGCGCCGGCTTGGCGCTGCGCGCTGAGCCCGCGATCCTCGGTGAGGGGTGGGGGAACCTCGGCACTCTTGAACAACACCCTCCAAAGATCCTTGTGCGTCGTGTCGAAGAGCTCGCTCAGAGTCTGGTGCTGGGCCAGGTCGAACTCCCACAAATTGAACGCCCGTTGTTGACACGGTAGGATCCGGCGGATGAGCATGACCTGGACTATGTTGACAAGCTTGAGCTTCCTGTTTATCATATTTTGGATGCAGTGCAGAGTCAGGCAGCTCTATCGGATTACCCAGGCAGGACCTTCTCTTTCCAGGAGGTGAGCCGCGTGGGGATTCCGGATCGGAATTCGGGGGCCGCCGCCCATTTGGTGTCGCGCGGCTTGGTGATGTAGAACCACCCCGATTGCCACTCCTTTATGGTCTCCACATAGGAACCCTCAAGCCATGTGACGTTGGGCATTTTGCCCACCATGGCGCCTCCGCACTCTGCCTGCTGGTCACCCACCACCTTCGGTTTGACATTGAATGTCTTCAGCACTAAGCCGAAGTGGGGCTTGATGCGGAGGAAGGCCTCACACACGACGATAAACGCCGAGATGTTGAGGATGAAGTTCGGGGCCAGATCGTGAAAATCCAGGCCGTAATAGAACATGAGCCTGAGACGAATGGGTGAAGGGGAAATCCCGATCCATGGAGGAAGTGGGTAAGGAATACTACCCTCTCATGGGGCCTTGGGGTGGGGATGATCTGCCCCGCATCTGGGAGCCGGTGTGCAATATCCTCGGACAGGTATCCGACTCCCCTCAGCTTTTTGACGTCTCCCTCGGTGACGGAGGAGACCATCCACTTGCCTCCCGCTCCGGACATGTTTGGAGAGGTTTGAGGAGAAGGATGTGGACTTGGGCGCTGGAGCTCGAGTGTGCGAGAATGGATGAGCAAGGAGGAAGAAGGCATGGGTAGAAAAGGGTGAATCCTTATCCCTTTATAAGGGCGGATGAAACTATGTGTCCCCACCAGCCTGGTAAAAATCGCTTATCCCCCAAGCGCCGTAATCAATGGCGTGGTTGGGTTACCCACATCCGTATTGATGGGAATCCCGCAATAAGGGGACACGATCTCTGCTTCGACAAGACGTGCCAAGGAAACCGCCTCGCGAAACACGCTGAGGTTGGTTGTAAAAAATGATTCGAATGGTGACCTTCTTGTGGTGTGATGACATAGTGTGAAATACATCAGCAGATTAGATTTGTGGAAATATTATTCTCTCTACGGTGGTATGTGGAACTTGTTTTGCAGAGCCGGACACGATCCTCGTGTTCAAAATCTTCTATGAAGTATTCGGAGGAACCCGCCTTGCAATGCCGAAGACAATCTGCGCGCCCGGACTCATCGTCATTGAAGCCTGGTTCAGGGCTCTTGAGGGAGTCATGGATTAGGTGGTATCCGGACAGCGGACTATAACCTTTGGCCAGACTGTTGGACTATGAAGATACAAGATTGAAGACTTCGTCCCGTGTCCGGATGGGACTCTCCTTGGCGTGGAAGGCAAGCTTGGCAATACGGATATGTAGATCTCCTTCCTTGTAACTGACTCTGTGTAACCCTAGCCCCCTCCGGTGTCTATATAAACCGGAGGGTTTAGTCCATAGGACCAACAACAACAATCATACCATAGGCTAGCTTCTAGGGTTTAGCCTCTTCGATCTCGTGGTAGATCAACTCTTGTAATACTCATATCATCAAGATCAATCAAGCAGGAGTAGGGTTTTACCTCCATCGTGAGGGCCCGAACCTGGGTAAAAACATCGTGTCCCCCGTCTCCTGTTACCATCCGCCTAGACGCATAGTTCGGGACCCCCTACCCGAGATCCGCCGGTTTTGACACCGACAATGGCCTTCTCGTAGGGAGATGGGAGCGGATCCATAGCGGTGTATTGATATGGTGAATATGTGGACTCGTGTGCGCCACCTCAAAGAGTTACTTGCAGTCGTAGTTCAGGTTAGCCACTGAGTCAAAGCTAGCTTGCTGCAGCTAAACTCCACCACCCCTTTGTTGATACCGATGCATATGTAGATAGTTCTGATGTAAGTTTTGTTGGGTACATTTGTACTCACGTTTGCTTATTTTATGTTTTGCAGATAGATTTCAGTCTTGCTAGTAGTTCTGCATGGAATACGACGTTTAGCTTGTTACCTTAGCTACGATCTTGTACCCTTGGGAGGGTCTTATGAATAGTCAGGCTTCTCAGCCTTTTTCATTTGTAGTAGTCTGTACTCAGACATGTTCATGCTTCCGCCTGATGGTTGTATGCTCTGTATGTTGGGTCATGAGACCCATGTTTGTAATACTTGGCTCCTCGGAGCCTAATGAATAAATACTAAGTCATAGAGTCTTGTTGTGATGCCATGTTGTATTTGCACATATCGAGCATATTGTTTGTATGATTTTGAAATGCTTTCTATGTGTGGGATCTGACAACCTAGTTGTCTATCCTTGGTAGCCTCTCTTATGGGGAAATGTAGTCTAGTGCTTCCACTGAGCCATGGTAGTCTGCTACAGCCCAATTTACCGGAGTCCTGCTAGCCCAATTACTACTGCTCCGGAAAACTTAGAGTGGTTGGCATGTGTCTCACTTCGTTCCTGTGTCTGTACCTTCAGGGAAATGTCACGCGATGACTTCTGGAGTCCTGCTAGCCTGCTACAGCCCGGGTTTACCGGAGTCTTGTTAGCCCAGTTGCTACAGCCCGGATTCACATGCTGATGACCGACACGTTCGATGTTGGGTCATGTATGCCTGTCCCCGTAAGCTAGTGCCACTTTGGGTTCACGACTAGTCATGTCGGCCCGGGTTCTCTGTCATATGGATGCTAGCGACACTATCATATATGTGAGCCAAAAGGCGCAAACGGTCCCGGGCCAGGTAAGGTGGCACCCGTGGGAATACCGTGCATGAGGCCGCAAAGTGATATGATGTGTTACATGCTAGATCGATGTGGCTTAGGATCGGGGTCCTGACAGCTTTGGTATTAGTGCCTGATTGCCTGTAGGATTACCAAGCCAAACTGGTCGAAGTCGAGTTTAGAAATGCTTTAGTTATATAGGGGAATTGATTGTGGACGGGAACGTAAGGCTCTTTTTACTCCTTTACATTATGCCCTTATGATCTGAGTCAACCTCTTCTTTTCTACGGGGATTAAGAACTAGGCCTTCTCATCTATCTATCAGGATGACGAGTTACTATGATAGAGACTTATAAGATTGATGGATTCAAGTCTCAGTTCAGTTTCTAGTACTTCTGTGTGTTAGCAGTTGGTCTCGGAACCTTGATATTGTGATGTTGAGTGGTTATGCCTCCATTTTGCAGGATGTCTCAAATCTTTTTGAGCATTTACAACCGTTATGCTGTCCGAGTCATCCCAGGTTTGTAACTAGTCTGATGCATTTGCAAATCCCTTCTTTCCGTTCCTGATGTCTCTGTGTGCCAGATTAACCACACTAATCGGTGTGTTGAGGTACTTTACTGCCTCGACATATATGTTGGAGCTATTATTATGACCCTAGGTGTTTTAGGGAGTCACCTAGTAATCTAGCCATGTTTTGTGTTCCCGGTGTGATGATTCAGGCCACCATTCTCAAAAGCATCTCGTGATGTTATTTAGTTAGTAGATATTCTATTTCTGGGTCCTTGAACCCAAGATTCACTCCACCTACCTCCTGTTGATAGTGTTTGCACGTTCCTTTAGGATATTAGTAACCTTTGTGATAGTCCTCATGGTCCGTGGTATATCATTCTTCCAAAACCATGAACCGATATGGCAGAAGTTCTTTTCAACCAAAAGATCACAATAAGAGTGCTCTTGATGAGTTCTCCATTCTATATTGTGACTCTGCCAGATCTACCCTTCTGCATGGGTTATCCGGAAGAAACCTGTCGAACTTGGTTCGACATGCTGATCTATGCATCCACAACTCAGAAAGTTATATGTTCTTTGAGTTTTCCCTCCTTCACTTGTATTACAACCATCATCTATCAATTAATAGTCAGGAGTAGTTGTGCATCTGTGTTATCAATGCCTATTATTCTTGTGGTCCGTCGAGCCATTCTGTTCTGGAGTGACTAGGAGAAACAAACTCCAGTACCTTATCCATGTCTAGGATTGGGTCAAAGTAGTTGTATTCCGCAGATCAAAATGCCAACACAGCTTTCTTCTGTTCTACCCCAGAGTGTCACCCTCTTTCATATCAAGAATGGCGTGAGAATTGCACAATCTCTTATGAATTCTTGATGCAGTGATTCTTCTCGCCATCATTATTCATTCCTCGGTTCCGTGTTGTTGCAACCGGAATGCCGGCAAATGAAATGGGATGTGTGAAATCAATACTCCTAGCAACTCCGTTGCTTGGTAGTTAATGAACGACAATTTCATTCTTAGCGTGCTGATTATTGGATCACCATCCTGAGATTGATCGTGCTACCTAGTCTGTTTTCCTGGTGCACTCTTCGATCAATGAGTTAGGATTGTATCAATCCCTTGCTCTTTTGATCCCATCGTCTCGCCTTGGAAAGCAAGATTGTTCTCGAGCTTAATAACATATCGGTGGTTCGTGATTTTCCGTATATCTTCTCGGAAGTATCACCAGGTTGGCCCTGACTGTTATGTTGAGCTCGTGATCAAGTTGGTTTCTTGTAAACCACCCTTCTCCAAGAATCTGTGTCGGATACCCTGAGCTAGTTGGTTAAGCTAAACAACAACTTGGAGAGTTGGAAGATAAAGCTTACCTGACTTAGTTCATCCCTAAGGGATATCTTTTTTTTGTGTGTGTGTTGAATAAAGATGATATCCTCATCAATTGGTCCTCGTGATCAGTGATTGGATATATTGTCTTGTCCAAACCTTGATTTGAGTACGGGCTATTGTCAAATCAAATCAGAACCAACGATGTTCGTAATGTTGTCTTACTCACGGTTGTCCCTCGAGCATACACCATTATATCCTTTGGGTATGACCAATGCTATCATCTTGTTCACATAATTGTGGAATTCCACTTATATGGAAACCTGGATGAATTGTTGTTGAGCCCATCAGCAACATTTTTATCTCCTCCATGATCCGTGTTGAACATCCAGCTAGTGTTGGAAACTTTGAAAGCATTATCTTCATGTCCCGTTCATGAAACATATGTTTGGATGTAAGAAGTGACTTCCTCTAAGCTCATGTGCATTCGATACAAGTTGTCGCCGTGAATTAGAGAAGGTTAGTTTGCTTCCTCTCGAATCATCCCAAGTCAGTCATGCAGGTGCGAAGTATACTATGGTTTGATAGGCTGATCATTTCCATTCCATATGTATTCCTAGCACACAAAGCCACTGATTGATTTGTTCAAGGTAAAGAATTTTAATTTAAGTGCACAAGACTTTGATATCCTCGATGATGGTTCCCCATCTGGACTCCGTAGTATTTCGTTGTAAGACTACAATATGGTCATGCTTGTCTTGGACAGCGTGTTCACATGTATGTAGCAGAACCAGCTCGTATTTTGGAGCTTACTACCATAGTTCATTTCCCGAGAATCTCGCAACATCATCTCGTCGATTTGTTTTGCAACCTTTCCTTTTCCAGACATGCTGTCTGAAATATCCCGTTACCAACCAGATCTGAATCTCAGGCAGATATGATGGTTGGAACATTCCCAACATTTGCATTTTGTTCCCAGCTTACACCGCCGCTGTGCCAAATTTCATGGGCTGCTCTTCTCAACAGTCGTTATCCAAGATCATCTTCGAAAGTGGGCTTACCATGGGTTCCATCCATTCCCGATGATAAGCAAAAATCATCCATTGCATTGTCTTCAACAAGGTAGTCCACATCATTCATTCTAGCCCGGTTATGTCGTTCCCGCGAACTCCGTCAAACGATCGTTTGGGAATTGCCTTAGGCTGGTATAGAGAATTTCAACGATCTCTGAATCAAAAGTAATTCGTTTTGCCACTCAAGGGAATATTTCTACGAGCCACCTTCCCTAAGGTGCCCCGTTATGGAATCATAGCAATTCATCTCCTTGCTACGCTGAAACCATGCACCATATTACTCAAGCATGGAATTGTTGCCTACCAAAACTGAAACTCATCATCGGGTCCTGTCCATACCTCTCGATGACTGGAGATGTTTCAACATCTCAATCCACGAGTTGATCTTGAATTTCTCGATTTTCGAGGGATCGATTTCTGTAGAGTTTCTTTCTACCATCATCGTGTTGGACAAAGATCTTGAAAGCAAAGACGCCAAGATCAATATGATGCAATGGATCAATATATTCGAGAAGAGCAGTTGGATCATGAAGATTGCATTATATTTGTGTCCCCTCTTCCTCTTACCCTACGTCTTGAATCTCGGGACGAGATTCTTGTTTAGTGGGGGTGAGTTGTCACGGCCCTAGAATATCTGAGTGTAATAGTTGCATCAGTGAGCATGCATCATGTTTAATTCAAGAAATTGAATTGAGGAATTTTCAAAGCCTCAGAAATTATTTTAAAAGAAGGTCAAGAACCCTTTAAATTGCATTCATTGAATCCAAAGTACCCTAAAAATAGTTCTGAGAATTTTGGCAAGAGCTATATATCAAACCAAAATTTAAGAACATTTTTAAGAATTATTTTTGGGCACTAAATTTAAATCAATATGGTATTTCAATTTGGGTTTATATTCATATTAAATAGAATATAAATTCAAAACCCCCTAGACTTAATTGTGTGCATTTGGCTAGGCCCATTATGGCAACATAAATATTCCAGAGGAGTTTGAAACTGGTTTGGAATTAGTTTTGATTTCAAAACAGTGGCAGAGAAATAAATAAAAAGAAAACCAAACAGAAAAAGGAAAAGGGTAACAAAGCTAACCTGGCAGCCCACTTACCTGTGCAGCCCAGCCGGCCCATCTGGCCATGCCAGTCGTCCTCCTCCTTGCGCCAGAAGGACAAGGGTGTGTGGCATTGTCTTGGCGCAGCTATTCGCCACCTCCTGCTTCCCACCGTTGCCCCGATGCGCCTGGAGACACCACGCCATCCCCGCAGAATCCCCTCGAGCACTCCTCGCCCTGTCTCCCCTCCCCTGTCTCTCTCACGCACGTCCATCGAGCGCGGTCGTCGATACCGACCGCCGTACGCGCAGCCACAGCCATCCCATCGCCTCCCCGTGTTGTCCCCTACGTCCGCCTCGACGCCTTGAAGCTCCCCCTCAACGCGAGCATCGCCGGACGCCCTGTCGCCTCACCATCGACCCGTCGTCTCCGCGCACGGCCGCGGATCGCCGCCGTCGAATCCGTCGCCATCCGTGCCTTCCCGAGCTCGTCGAGAAGCTCTTCATGACCGCGGTGAGCCCCCGGTCATTTCCCCCCTAACCCCGCCCCTGTTTGGTCGCCATAGCCGTCGCCCCCTTGCTTACCGTAGCCGTCGCCGCACGGGCTCGTCGCCGGCGAAGCCCCGGTGACCAAATGGCCCCGTGCGTGCGTCCGTTGCACCCGCAACGTCCCGTGGAGCAACGCTAGCGCTACAGCCAGCTCGTTTGCAAGCCACAACGCTAACCCCGCACCCACCCAAGCTCCGGTCGCCGCCTCGCTCGCCGACGTTGCTGATTCCGACCACCCCAGCACCTCCCGCTGCTACCAAATGATGCGCCTCGCCGCGACGCGTCCGTAGAGCCCAGCCATACGAGCTCTCGTCGCCGTGTATGGCCAGACGAGGAGCGCCGCCGTGTTCTGCTTAGCACCAGCGGCTAATCGCCGGTTAGGTGACGTGGCAGATTAGGTTAGCCACTAACCCCGTGGTTAGTTTAACCCGGTGACACTGACAGCCGGGCCCCATGATACGTCTCCAACGTATCTATAATTTTTTATTGTTCCATGCTATATTATATTATGTTTTAGATGTTTATTGGGCTTTATTATACACTTCCATATTATTTTTGGGACTAACCTATTAACCGGAGGCCCAGCCCAAATTGCAGTTTTTTTGCCTATTTCAGTGTTTTGAAGGAAAAGGATATCAAACGGAATCCAAACGGAATGAAACCTTCGGGAACGTGATTTTCGAAACAAACGTGATCCAGAGGACTTGGAGTCTATGTAAAGTAATCAACAATGAAGGCCGCGAGGCGGTAGCGCCCTCTTTATGCGCCGGATTCGATCGCCAGTGTACGCGATTATTCGCCGTCTTCGCCATGTCATTTGCTTGCGTGTTGCATTTTATCATGTCAACATGTGCATTGCATTTCATACGTGTTCGTCTCATGCATCCGAGCCTTTTCCCCGTTGTCCGTTTTGCAATCCGGCACTCCTATGCCCTCCGGCGTTCCCCTTTTGTCTCTCGATGTGAGCGGGTGATTAAACTTTCTCGGAATGGCCCGAGGTTTGCCAAGCGGCCTTGGTATAGCACCGGTAGACCGTCTGTCAAGTTTCGTGCCATTCAGAGGTCGTTTGATACTCCAACGGTTAACCGTGTAGCCCGAAAGCCCCTTCTCTTTGCAGCCCAACACCCCTTCCAAAGTGGCCCAAAACCCAGCAAACTCCCCTCCATGCTCTCGGTCGTTCGATCACGATCGTGTGGGCGAAAACCGTGCTCCATTTGGACTCTCCTAGCTCCCTCTACCTATAAATATGTGATCCCCTCCGATTTTTGCGCAGTCCAACCCTAGCCCTCTCCCGCCTCGCGCCGCCGGACATGTCCGTCCGGCGGCCGGACACGTCCACCGCTAGCCTCCACGTCGCCCGGACCAATCCGGGGACGCCACGTCACCCGCGCCGCCGCCCCAGCCTCTCACGCGCGCCGCGCCCCAGCGCCCGCCGTCGGGGCCGTGGAGCCAGATCCGGCCCGCCCGGGCGATCTGGCCAACCACCGCCGCCCGCCGCCCGCCCGACAGACCGCGCCCCGCCGCCGTTCGCGCCGCCGCCCGCGCCCGCGCCAGCCGTCGCCTCCTCGGCGCCGACCACTGCGCCCATGGCGTCCAGCTACTCGGCCCCGCCCGGCGCCGCCGCCTCACGCCGCCTCGGCGAAACCCCCTTTCCGGCCGCCCGCGCCTCGCCCGGCCCGTCGTCGTCCCGCGCCGGCGCCGCGCCCTCCGTCGACCTCGGCGCCCGCCCGGCCCGTGCCCGCCGCCTCGCCTCGCCCCCTCTCCGGCCTCCTTCCTCGTCGCCGACCACCCTGCCCCGGATCTGGATTTGGAATCCTCAGGTTGACCCCGAATTTTCCCCAAGTCCTGAAATATTTTGCATAATTATGCCATGTTCATCGCACCATAACTTGCTGCATACTGCTCCGTTTTGTGCGTGTAATATGTCAAATTGTTTGTATCAACGAGTACTTCATTTCATTCCATAGCATCATGTTTATTTGAGCTCATCTTTATGCCTGAATAAACGTTGCAAGAGTGCTTCATAATGTTAGTTCATGTTTCTTAACAGAACATGCTCTTTTGTCATTTTTGCCATGTTTGATGTGTGCATCCTATGAGGTTGATGTCTACATGTGTTTTGGAATATGTCATGCCATCTTTACATTGGTGTATGCCATGTTTTTTTGTGATCAAAGTGGTGACTAGCACAAGCATGCAAAATAGGCTTCGTGATGTTGCTGATTTTAGTTCCTGTTCTGCTGTTATTTTTATGCCATGTAAACTTGATGCTACAGAGAGATCCATGCATATTTTGAGATACTTCACTAAGGATGTTTTGTTCTAAATGTTATGCTCTACCCATTCATGCCCCTGTTTTCATTTATAGCCTGCTGTATCTTGGTGTAATCTTGCTCCAAAGTTGCTAAATAATGTTGCTGTCAGCCTGTTAACATTAAGTTCAGTTGTTGCCATGCTTGTTTTTAGTGATCCATGCACCCTATGAACTTTCTATTTCCATTCTTAGCTTCATAAACATGTATTCTTACTGTTGGTTGCCTTGCTATGCCATGTATTGCTCTGTGGTGAGTGTTACAAGCTCACCAACATGCCTACTTATCGTTGTTCCTGCCATGTTGGAATCTGTTAACGGAAATTGCTATGTTTACATGGGTGCCATCATTTCTTATGTTCCTTTTTGGCTTATGGTAAGTAAAGTACTTTTGTTCTATGCAATTAGTAGTTTCATTCCGTGCCTTTGGTTGCCATGACAATTTCCTGCAACATGTTCTTTGATAGCTCTAAACATTGCAACCTGATGTTATTTCTGCTAAGCCTGAAACTGTTATTACTTGCAATCTTGCCATGTGTTTTTGAGCATGCTCTAGTGATTTATGGAGATAGCATCCTTGTTTTGAGGTGTTTGCTTGATGTTTGTATGCATTTTGTATCAATGACATGTTTATCTTGTTTTGCTCATATCTTCTAGGCCATAACTCCAAACTAAAAGAACTTTATATGTAACTTGACTAGAAACTCGTGTAGATCTTCTTGGTGCATCTTAACTTGTTGTTTAACAACTTGAACATAAGGTTTATTCAGATCTGGACCAACTTCGAAATTTGCATATGAGGACTTACCGGATTTGTTATATGTTGTTTCCGGCCTCATTTAAACCTGCTTTGATGTGTTTCTCTTGTTTGCATCATCTCTTGCCATGAGTAGCTTCATGTAGTCTTGTCTTGCATCATATTAGTATTGTGCATCATGCCTTGTTCATGTGTGGTGTGTTTACCATGTTGTGCGCTTCTTTTCGATAGTTCTGTTTAGATTCTGATCGTGAGGATTCGTTAAATCTCACGCTTGGTTCGTCTTCGTGGCTTCATCTTCTTCATGGACTCGTTCTTCTTCCTTGCGGGATTTCAGGCAAGATGACAGCTACCCTGGATCTCATTACTATCATTGCTATGCTAGTTGCTTCGTTCTATCGCTATGTTACCTACCACTTGCTTATCAAGCCTCCCAAATTGCCATGAACCTCTAACCTTTGTCACCCTTCCTAGCAAACCATTGTTTGGCTATGTTACCGCTTTTGCTCAGCCCCTCTTATAGCGTTGCTAGTTGCACGTGAAGATGAAGATTGCTCCATGTTGGATTATGTTTATGTTTTATGTTAGGATATCACAATATCTCTTATATTATTAATGCATCTATATACTTGGTAAAGGGTGGAAGGCTCGGCCTTATGCCTGGTGTTTTGTTCCACTCTTGCCGCCCTAGTTTTCGTCATATCGGTATTATGTTCCCGGATTTTGCGTTCCTTACAAAGTTGGGTGATTTATGGGACCCCTTGACGATTCGCTTTGAATAAAACTCCTCCAAAGAAGGCCCAACCTTGGTTTTACCATTTGCCTCACCTAGCCCTTTTTCCCTTGGGAGTCGCCCTCTCGAGGGTCATCTTTATTTACCCCGGGCGGTGCTCGTCGTGAGTGTTGGTCCAACATCAACCGCCGATGGTCACCGGGGCAACTCTGGGCTGGCCTAGGAAGTTTGGACAATCCGGTGTGCCACGAGAGCGAGATATGTGCAGCTCCTATCGATTTGTCGGCACATTGGCGGCTTTCTTGGTCTTGTTTTACCATTGTCGAAATGTCTTGTAAACCGGGATTCCGAGTCGATCGGATCTTCACAGGAGAAGGTATATCCTTCGTTGATCGTGAGAGCTTATCATGGGCTAAGTTGGGACACCCTGCGGTATAATCTTTGAAAGCCGTTACTGCGGTTATAGGCATATGGGAATTTGTTAATGTTAGGTTGTAGATAACTTGACACCAGATCCGAATTAAAACGCATCAACGGCGTGTGTAGCCGTGATGGTCTCTTTTGGTGAGTCCGGAAGTGAACACGGTTTTACGGGTTATGTTTGACGTAAGTAGGAGTTCAGGATCACTTCTTGATCATTGCTAGCTTCATGACCGTTTCGCTTGCTCTCTTCTCGCTCTTATTTGCGTATGTTAGCCACCATATATGCTTAGTCGCTGCTGCAGCCTCACCACTTTACCCCATCCTTTCCCTTTAAGCTTTGCTAGTCTTGATACCCATGGTAATGGGATTCTTTGAGTCCTCGTGGCTCACAGATTACTACAACAACGATTGCGAGTGCGAGTTATGCGATGATCATGGCCTTGAGGCGATGTTTGCTTGTTTGGAGTTCTTCTTACGCTTCTTCTTCGATCGAGGATAGGTTCGAATTCGGCTGGGCTAGCAGGGTGGATGTCGTTTGAGTTTTGTTTATGTTTCATCCGTGGCGGATGTTGATCTTGTATATGATGTATTGTTGTATTCATGTGACATTGTATGTCTTGGATGTATCCCCACTATTATGTAATGTTGATGTAATGATATCCACCTTGCAAAAGCGTCTTCAAGATGCGCTTCTATCCTTGGTGGGACCTTCGAGTTCCTTTAGGACAGGGTCGCATCTTGGGCGTGACACCTACCCCCCCCCCCCCAGGCGCGCCGTCCACCCTCGTGGGCCCCTCGTTGCTCAACCAACGTACTTCTTCCTCCTATATATACCCATGGACCCTGGAAACTTCATATACGGAGAAAAACCCCTATTTCCCCCGCCCGCAACCTTACCCATGTGAGATCCCATCTTGGGGCCTTTTTAAGCCGGCACGGAGGGGCATCGATCACGGAGGGCTTCTACATCAACACCATAGCCTCTCCGATGATGTGTGAGTAGTTTACCTCAGAACTTTGGGTCCATAGTTATTAGCTAGATGGCTTCTTCTCTCTCTTTGGATCTCAATACAAAGTTCTCCTCGATCTTCTTGGAGATCTATTCGATGTAATCTTCTTTTGCAGTGTGTTTGTCGAGATCCGATGAATTGTGGGTTTATGATCAAGTTTATCTATGAACAATATTTGAATCTCCGATGAATTATTTTATGTATGATTGGTTATCTTTGCAAGTCTCTTCGAATTATCAGTTTGGTTTGGCCTGATCTTTCTTTCAATGGGAGAAGTGCTTAGCTTTGGGTTCAATCTTGCGGTGCACGATCCCAGTGACAGAAAGGGAAACGACACGTATTGTATTGTTGCCATCGAGGATAAAAAGATGGGGTTTATATCATATTGCATGAGTTTATCCCTCTACATCATGTCATCTTACTTAAAGCATTACTCATTCTTATGAACTTAATACTCTAGATGCATGCTTTGGATAGCGGTCGATGTGTGGAGTAATAGTAGTAGATGCGTAATCGTTTGGTCTACTTGTCACGGACATGATGCCTATATACATGAACATACCTAGATATTCTCATAACTATGCTCAATTCTATCAATTGCTCGATAGTAATTCGTTTACCCACCGTAATTCTTATGCTATTTTGAGAGAAGCCACTAGTGAAACATATGGCCCCCGTGTCTATTCTCCATCATATTAATCTTCCAACACTTAGTTATTTCTAGCACCGTTTATTTTTGCAATCTTTACTTTTACTCTTTACCATAAAAATACCAAAAATATTAGGGAAAACTTTTTTTTGCCACTCTAGTTTTTGCCCACTTTGCTTATGCCACTCTAGAATTTGACATTTCACTTTTTCCACTCTTAGCTTTTGACAATATATCACTTTTGCCCATACGTGGCAAAAACAAAATTTTCAAGTGGCAATTGTGATACATGTCAAATTCTAAGAGTGGCAAAAGTGAAATAAAAATTATCGTTTTGCCACGGAATGGCATTTGTGATGTATTATCAAAAGCTAACAGTGGCAAAAGTGAGATGTCAAATTCTGGAGTGGCATAAGCAAAGTTGGCAAAAACTAGAGTGGCAAAAACAAAGTTTTCCCAAAATATTATCTTATCATATCTATCAGATCTCACTCTCGTAAGTGACGGTGAAGCGATTGACAACCCCTTTATCGCGTTGGTTGTGAGGTTCTTATTTGTTTGTGTAGGTACGTGGGACTCGAGCGTGGTCTCCTACTGGATTGATACCTTGGTTCTCAAAAACTGAGGGAAATACTTACGCTACTTTACTGCATCACCCTTTCCTCTTCAAGGGAAAACCAACGCAGTGCTCAAGAGGTAGCACCCCACTGCCTAATTAACCTGGTTTAGTTTCTATTTAGGTTTAACTAACCACACGGGCCCCACATGTCAGTTTGACCTAACCACGTCACGTGTTGACCGGACCCCACCTGTATGTGACACTAACCTGTCCTAAGTCACTGACCAATGGGCCCCACTGGTCAGGTTTGACCTGGACTGGCCTGTTGACCCTGCTGACGTCACCCAGACGCAATGTTGATGCAGTAATTGATTTTCTGGATTTAAAATAATCCAGGAAATTCCAGAAAATGTTTAAAACTTCTAAAATTCATAGAAATTCAACCGTAACTCCAAAAGAAACAAATTATATATGAAAAATGATCAAACAAATCCAATATATCCATTTGTGCCATTCTCATGCATGTTTGAGCAACTTTAAGCTACTGTATATGACAATTTGAATTAATGGCATTTGAAATGCCTTATGTGGAGTTTGAATTTGAATCTAGTGTTCAAATCAAATCCATTTAAATCTTTGCTAGCTGCATTAGCTCAAATCACAGCATATTGCCATGTCATGATCATGCATCATCTTGTGGCATTGCATTGATTGTGTTCTTTCTCTGTTTGCCGATATTTGTCCCCTCTCAGTACACGTTGTTCCGACGATGTGTTCGATGACACCGATGAAGAGCTATACTATCTTCGGAAGTGTCAGGCAAGCAAAACCCCCTTGTTCATTCTGATACAATCCCACTCTCTCGCTCCTGCTCTCTTTTACTGCATTAGGACAACAACGTTTCAACTGTTACATGCTGCGGTAGCTAAACCCCTTTCCTCTACATGACCTGTCCTTGCCATAGTAAATAGATGAAACCCACTAGCATGAGTAGGAGTTGTTTGAGCCCTGATGTGCCTACTCATTCCTGCTTGCTTGTCATGCCTGGTATTGCTTAGAGTTGTGTCAGGTCCAATTCATCAGGGATGAATTAGAGGTGCGTGAACATGTCCTACTATTGAGAGCTAAGTGTGTGAACACGATTTGGTAAAGGTATCGGTGAGAGGCCATGTAGGAGTACATGGTGGGTTGTCTCATTGAAGCCGTCCTCAGGAACTGAGTTCCATGTTTGTGATCCATGAACAGTTGCTACCACACATTGGGTTCCGGTACCTCACCCCTCTCGGCTTATTAATCAACCTGATCTCTGTCCGGGAGTTGCAACTAGTTTCTTGTGTTTGTAGGTAGTGTTAGTAGTCTACCAAGTGGCACCCGGTACAGGTGGGCTTGGGACAGACTAGGCACCGTGGCCGGGTATGCCAAGCGTCGCCCGTTTGGTGGGCTTGGAACCTAGTACACATTGTTTGGGGCCGTGGCGACACCCGGCGGATCTCCTTGCGGATGGAACCCGAATAGGCGATAAACCTGGACTAGAGACTTGTGTGGTTAGTCAGGTCGTGGCAGACTCCCTCGCCAGGCCTCCGCTTGAAGGTTGCCGAGATACATGACGTGTACATGGTGGTAAGTGGCGAGAGCGTGTGTGAAGAAGTACACCCTTGCAGGGTTAACATCATCTATTCGATTAGCCGTGTCTATGGTAAAGGACTTGGGTTGCACATGCAGTTCATAGAGAAGTGAAAGTGGATACTCTAAAACTTCGCAAGATAAGCGTGAGTGCTATGGATGGCCTTCTCGTAGGGAGATGGGGCGGATCCATAGTGGTGTATTGATATGGTGAATATGTGGACTCGTGTAATACCTCAAAGAGTTACTTGCAGTCGTAGTTCAGGTTAGCCACTGAGTCAAAGTTGGCTTGCTGCAGTTAAACTCCACCACCCCTTTGTTGATACCGATGCATATGTAGATAGTTCTGATGTAAGTCTTGTTGAGTACATTTGTACTCACGTTTGCTTATTTATGTTTTGCAGAGAGATTTCAGTCTCGCTAGTAGTTCCGCGTGGACTTCGACGTTTAGCTTGTTACCTCAGCTACGATCTTGTACCCTTGGGAGGGTCTTATGGATAGTCATGCTTCTCAGCCTTTTTCATTTGTAGATGTATGTACTCAGACATGTTCATGCTTCCGCTTGATGATTGTATGCTCTGTATGTTGGATCATGAGACCCATGTTTGTAATATTTGGCTCCTCGGAGCCTAATGAATAAATACTAAGTCGTAGAGTCTTGTTGTGATGCCATGTTGTATTTGCACATATCGAGCATATTGTGTGTATGATTTTGAAATGCTTGGTATGTGTGGGATCCGACAACCTAGTTGTCTATCCTTGGTAGCCTCTCTTATGGGGAAATGTAGTCTAGTGCTTCCACTGAGCCATGGTAGTCTGCTACAGCCAGTTTACAGGAGTCCTGCTAGCCCATTTACTACTGCTCTGGAACACTTAGACTAGCCGGCATGTGTCTCACTTCGTTCCTGTGTCTGTCCCTTCGGGGAAATGTCACGCGATGACTTCCGGAGTCCTGCTAGCCTGGTACAGCCCGGGTTTACCGGAGTCCTGTTAGCCCAGTTACTACAGCCCGGATTCACACGCCGATGACCGACACGTTCGATGCTGGGTCATGTATGCCTGTCCCCGTAAGCTAGTGCCACTTTGGGTTCACGACTAGTCATGTCGGCCCGGGTTCTCTGTCATATGGATGCTAGCGACACTATCATATACGTGAGCCAAAAGGCGCAAACGATCCCGGGCCAGGTAAGGTGGTACCTGTGGGAATACCGTGCGTGAGGCCGCAAAGTGATATGATGTATTACATGCTAGATCGATGTGTCTTAGGATCGGGGTCCTGACAATCCCTCTAGTCATCTAAGTGATATATGATCCGAATCGACTAGGCCGTGTCCGATCATCACGTGAGACGGACTAGTCATCAACGGTGAACATCTCCATGTTGATGGCATCTACTATACGACTCATGTTCGACCTTTCGGTCTCTCATGTTCCGAGGCCATGTCTGTACATGCTAGGCTCATCAAGTCAACCTAAGTGTTTCGCATGTGTAAATCTGGCTTACACCCGTTCTATGCGAACATTAGAATTTATCACACCCAATCATCACGTGATGCTTCGAAACAATGAACCTTTGCAATGGTGCACACTTAGGGGGAATGCATTTCTAGAAATTTTTAGTGAGGGATCATCTTATTTATGCTACCGTCGTTCTAAGAAAATAAGATGTAAACATGATAAACATCACATGCAAATCATAAAGTGACATGATATGGCCAATATCATCTTGCGCTTTTGATCTCCATCTTCGAGGCGTGGCATGATCACCATCGTCACCGGCGTGACACCATGATCTCCATCATCTTGTCGTCATGAAGTTGTCTCGCCAACTATTACTTCTACTACTATGGCTAACAGTTAGCAATAAAGTAAAGTAATCACATGGTGTTTATATTGACTCGCAGGTCATACTCCTATGGCTCCTGCCGGTTGTCATACTCATCGACATGCAAGTCGTGATTCCTATTACAAGAACATGATCAATCTCATACATCACATATATAATTTATCACATCCTTTTGGCCATATCACATCACATAGCATACCCTGCAAAAACAAGTTAGACATCCTCTAATTGTTGTTGCACGTTTCTGATGGCTGCTATGGGTTTCTAGCAAGAACGTTTCTTACCTACGCCAAAAAGCCTAGCGGTGATATGCCAATTGCTATTTACCCTTCATAAGGACCCTCTTCATCGAATCCGATTCGACTAAAGTGGGAGAGGCAGACACCCGCTAGCCACCTTATGCAACAAGTGTATGTCGGTCGATGGAACTTTGTCTCACGTGGCGTGCGTGTAAGGTCAGTCTGAGCCGCTTCATCCCACAATGCCGCCGAATCAAGATAGGACTAGTAACGGTAAGCAAATTGAACAAATCATCGCCCACAACTACTTGTGTTCTACTCGTGCATAGAATCAGCGCATAGACCTAGCTCATGATGCCACTGTTGGGGAACGTAGTAATAATTCAAAAAAAAATCCTGCGTGTCACCATTATCAATTTAGGAGGAGCTATCAAGAAGAGAGAGGGAGTACATCTTTACACCCTTGAAGATCGCTAAGCGGAAGCGTTACAAGAACGCGGTTGATGGAGTCGTACAAGCGGCGATTCAAATCGCGGAAGATCTGATCCAAGCACCGAACGGACGGCGCCTGCGCGTTCAACACACGTACAGCCCAGGGACGTATCCTCCTTCTTGATCCAGCAAGGGGAGAGGAGAAGTTGAGGGAGAACTCCGGCAGCACGACGACGTGGTGGTGGAGCTCATGGTTCTCCGGCAGAGCTTCGCTACGCTCAACGGAGGAGGAGGAGGAGTTGGAGGGGGAGGGCTGCGCCAAGGGCAAGGGGTGCAGCTCCCATGCACCTCCCCACTATATATAGGGGTGGAGGGGGCTGGTTTCTTGCCCTCCAAGTCCATTGGTGCGTTGTCAAAGGTGGGAGGAAAGAAATCCCATCCTTTCCCTTCCCCACCAATTGCTATCCCCCCTTTTTAGGGATCTTGATCTTATCCCTTCGGGATATGATCTTATTCCTTCTAAGGGGGGATCTTGGTGTGCCTTGACCAGGGGTGTGGGGCCTTGCCCCACTACTGCGTTCATGTGGGTCCCCATTGCAGGTGGGCCCCACTCCAGAACCTTCTAGAACCTTCCCAGTACAATACCGAAAAATCCTGAACATTTTCCAGTGGCCAAAATAGGACTTCCCATATATAAATATTTACCTCCGAACCATTCTGGAACTCCTCATGACGTCTGGGATCTCATCCGAGACTGCGAGCAACTTTCGGTAACCACTTACAATTCCCATTACAACTCTGCGTCGCCGAACCATAAGTGTGTAGACCCTACGTGTTCGGGAACCATGCAGACATGACCGAGATGCCTCTCCGGCCAATAACCAATAGCGGGATCTGGATACCCATATTGGCTCCCACATGTTCCACGATGATCTCATCAGATGAACCACGATGTCGGGGATCCAATCAATCTCGTATACAATTCCCTTTGTCCATCGGTATGTTACGTGCCCGAGATTCGATCGTTGGTATCCCTATACCTTGTTTAATCTCGTTACCGGCAATTCTCTTTACTCGTTCCGGAACGCATGATCCCGTGGCTAACTCCTTAGTCACATTGAGCTGATTATGATGATTCATTACCGAGTGGGCCCAGAGATACCTCTCCGTCATACGGAGTGACAAATCCCAGTCTCGATTCGTGCCAACCCAATAGACACTTTCGGAGATACCTATAGTGCACCTTTATAGCCACCCAGTTACATTGTGATGTTTGATACACCCAAAGAATTCCTACGGTATCCGGGAGTTGCACAATCTCATGGTCTAAGGAAATGATACTCGACATATAAAAGCTCTAGGAAACAAACTATGCGATCTTGTGTTATGCTTAGGATTGGGTCTTGTCCATCACATAATTCTGCTAATGATTTGATCCTGTTATCAACGACATCCAATGTCCATGGTCAGGAAACCACAACCATCTATTGATCAACGAGCTAGTCAACTAGAGGCTCACTAGGGACATGTTGTGGTATATGCATTCACACATGTATTACGATTTCCGGTTAATACAATTATAGCATGAATAATAGACAATTATCATGAACAAGGAAATATAATAATAAACATTTTATTATTGCCTCTAGGGCATATTTCCAACAACGCCCTGGGTGCTTGTGGCTTCTGGTCACTTGGTCGTGGTCTTGGATTGGAGTGGAAAGTGTTGCGCAGAGACTAGGAGTAGATGGATTGGAGTGGTGGGGCGCCTTTATATGACAGTCCAAACTGCGTTGCATTCACATCATGCTGGCTCCATTCTGCTTCTCCAGTTACTTACTCCTACCTCTGCATGCTAATTGAATGTGGAGGCATCATTGACCGTTCAATGTTTCAGGAACCGCTACCCTCTGCGCCGTTGGCATTCAAGCCGTATCAACGTAAATGCGTGTCAAAAAGAGACTAGTTAGTAGTAGTATACTCAATATTGTGCACCGCGACCAAGGCGGAGAGGAAGATGAGAGAACTACGTATGGTGTAGATTCACTCATTTTGCTCCATGTACTCATTTAGGGTGTACTCTAGTCACTTGTTGAAATCTCTAGAAGGGAAAATACTCCTTTCCGGTTTACAGGGCTATACTAGCAAGTACTACAATAGTGGGCTCACATAGCAATTTTGTCTCATGCAAGAGCCTTGCTATATGCGTGCTCCAAGGCTCCGCACCACACCCACCCCTAGACATAGACTGCCACGTGAGCGTTCGCAACTGCCACGTTCGGGTTGCGCTTGGCTCTTCGCCTCTTTGAGAAGACGAACAATGATGTTACTACTTCTAAAGTATCGAATCAACTACTGCATGTCCGTCCACCAAGTGCGGGAGGGATAGCTTGTTGTAGTAAGCAAAAGCCTATCCTCGTCTGCGAGCCACCGCGCGCATGGGAGAGGGAGAAGGCATATAGTAGTAAAATCAAGCTTCTCCTCATTATACGAGTTGACGCGACACATCATAACACTGGCCCCACATGCTTGCCTCTAAACTTGGCTAAAAGACCCGAAGTGTACAATATATTTGTTGCAACCTCTAACATTTACCCCACCACAAATTAAAATATATATTCTTGTCTTGACCAGATGAGCATGCAAACTACAATCACCGGGATGACACGTAGCGCCAGAAGATTATTTTAATAGAAAAATGCTTCGAGACGGCCTCATAGCATGGAGCCGACCCCAACGATTTTAAGCTTAGAGGCACGGTACACGCTATCATAGACTACTCTACACATGAAACTGCCACATGAGCGTCCGGGCTGCGCTTGGCTCTTCGCCTCTTCGGGAAGTCGAACAATGATGGTACTACTGCAGTGGAGTACTACAGTATGCTTCCGGCCATCTGACACCGGATGAACTGCTGCATGTCCACCGCGTACGGGAGGGAGAGCGTGTAGCGAAAGCTTCTCCTAGTCCTGCCAGCCACCATGCTCATGGGCGAGGGAGAGGGCGTTGTAATCAAACTTCTCGTTGTTGTATGAATTGATGCGACACATATAAGGAGTGCACTCGATATATTTCAAGAATTTGCGTTTACCGATGCATTAATTACTCCCTCCGTTCCTAAATATTTGTCTTTTTAGAGATCTCAAATGGACTACCACATACGGATGTATATAGACATATTTTGGAGAGTAGATTCACTCATTTTGCTCCGTGTGTAGTCACTTGTTGAAATCTCTAGAAAGACAAATATTTAGGAACAAGGGGAGTACAACGCATGCATGCATGTCGTGACTTTCCTTTTGATACTTGCATGTGTTGATTTAATGCACCTTGAAGTAGTATGAATATGTGACGGTAAAGCTTTGTAATGCCCCGGCCCTAAAGCGGGAGATGGTTGTGCACGAGGATGGTGAGATCATGCCGACGGAGCTCTCTATGGTCTCGATGGACCTCACCTTGCTCCACTGCCCCTTGTGCCTCCGCCCCTTGAAGCCTCCAGTGTATGAGGTTCAAATACACCTCGTCCGTTTGGCTGATCGAGCCAGGTGCAGGTTTCTTGATTAATGTGATGTTCGATTGGTTGACGGCACCTAGCCTGTGCGAAATGTTGCGGCGAGCGCCCCAGGAACCAGCGGCAGTGCCAGAAGTGCGAGCGCGGCGGTGGCTTTGACGTGCAGAACACGGCGGTGGACGCCGTCCTCTCCTCGGTGAGGGTGGAGTGCTCGCATGAAGGCTGTGGGCTCTACGTCACTTACCACAAGCTCGCCGATCACCAGAGCGTGTGTCCGCTCACGCCCTGCAAATGCCCTGTGCCCGTCTGCGGCTACGAAGGCCCGCCTACCGGTGATCTCCAACCACACCAGCACCATGCATCCATGCCCGTGCACAAGATCCAGTACGACAAGGTGCTCCAGCTGCAAGTGCCACTATCGGAGCCACGACTCTTGCTGTTCACGGAGGAGGACGGCCGCATGTTTTTCTTGGTCGGCGGCGTGCTCAACATCGGCGCGCCTATCACCGTGTCGGTCATCTGCATCAGAGCGTGTGCATCCCCACTGCCGCACTACATGGCCAAGCTGTGGGAAAATGGCCCGCCGGGGAGTCCAAAGGCAGGACCAACACCGTCAAGGTGGAAATGGAGGTGACAAGCAGCAAGGATCCCGGTGACATCGCCGTGCAGGAGCTGACCTTCTTCACAGTTCCGCCCAAGCTACTGGCCGGGGCTGGGTTGTCGAGGACGGTGTCCCTCCACATTCAGATTGACAAGCTCACCTCCTAAATGATTCTACAGTGCCTTCTGTTTATCTTAGTAATATGCTAATATAGGGGTTAGCTCACTCTACTTTAGCTTAAGAGATGGTGGGTGGCGATGCAGCAATTACTTCGACATCATATCAGTAGTTAAAGTAATTTCCAACAGTCGAATGGATATTTTGTGTCTGTTGGCTATAAAGATCCTTTGGGTAAGAAGCATAACAGCTTATATGCTTGTTTGTTCAGGAAGTGTTGCATACTTGTGCGAGTTGACGCGACACATCAAAGTAGTACTAATACTAGTAGTACTCCCTCCGATCCTAATTTCTCTGCGCATAAGTCGAGGCACAAATACCAAGGAGGGCCTGTTGTGTCTATACTTGGACAACTCACCCGACTGCGCACCAGGCAGACGAAGCTCGTGTTGTGTTGGTGCCGTGTGCGGCCCGCGCATTAACCAAAACCTCGCGCCTCCATCTTAGCCTCCGCGTTTTAAACTTCTCAATCTCAAGGCCAAGGAGCAACAAGAAACCTATGATAGAGCCAATCGGATGGTTGAGAACACTACAATTCGTAGCTACAGATGCGTGTGTGAGAGAGGACGAGTGCATGCGTGCACCTCTTCTCTTCCTGTATAACGTACTAAACTCCGAGTACAAGTGTATGTGGGTGGCATCGACCTAGGGAGCTAGAGATGGTGCGTGCGAGAAGTCCTGAGAGATAGGTGTGTGTGTGGGTAAGAGGGAGAGAGATGATATGTGTCGATGTAATGCGTGTGAAAAAAAGACTAGTCTATAGCTGCATACGAGGCTATTCTGTCGAAACGCCCCAATAATCGTAAGATATGTATCCGACGGTGCCAGTTATTGCACGTACACAGCAGTAGAAAAAGAAGTACCAAGGCATATGCTACACCACGGCCAAGAACACGTGCCCACGTTACGCCAACTGGGAATAGTGCCGCACTTCGAAACTAGAACCGTCAATAAATTTTGAGCTTGCGTCTCGTCACATTCCAAATTACTACCATGCTATATTTAATTGCGAACCTATTCACACCGATCACAACATAAACGGTTTCCCACTTAGGAGCGTATTAGTACTCGGTTATAAATACTACTATGCCAAGATGACTGCACATTCCTCCTCAACTCCTCATCCACAACAACAAACAAGTCATTCAGCATCTTTCCCTTGCGTCTTCCATGGCCAGCGTGAGTTCTTGGTCGAGAGATTACCACCAGGGCGAGGCGAGCATGGAAGCGGAAGCACGAGAGATGTCCCGCCTCGCCGCGAAAGTGGCCGACATGTCCCGCCGCACGGAAGTAGTGGCACAAAGGTCCACCCGCGCCGCTGAAACAGCACGGAGGTCCCGCCGCACCGTCGATGTAGCAGACTGGTCCTGCCGCGCCACGGAAGCAGCAGAGATGTCCCACCGCGTCGCAGCGGCCTGGGAAAATGTCTCGTGGGCAGGAGACGACTCTTACAGGTGCATGCATGCGATCGTCCATAGCTAGATGGATCAGATCTCCGGCTGGGCAAGGTCGCAATGAGAGGCTCCGGGCCAAGCGCGACCTGCTGAGGGCGAAGATCGTCGTAAGTGCAGAGCAACAGGAGGAGACTCGTGCCTTGTTGAAGAGGACCGGTGTCATCGTTAAGAAACTTATGGACGAGAATTACATGCTCCGCATCGAGCGCCAAAGGATGGTGGAGGAATCCGTGGATGCTCTCAAGCAGCATCTTGAGGACACGACAGAGCTCATCGCCGCTTGCCGTGGAGACTAGTTCCCGCGGCCTGCAGCAACACATCAAGAAAGTAGAGATCACCGAGCCAGATCGTTGTCTTCCTTCTTATTTTGCCCTTGTGTATTTCGGGCATAGCCGCATGTGGCTTTTTTAATTATCTTCCTAATTCTGTAAGAAAATTATTATCCACTGTGATCGTCCTTATATATTCATCAGTCTTGCTATAAGTCGCAATAGATGCTATATAGGTTTGTCGGATCTTACATCAAGATCCGTGCAAAATTTTCTTTTCTCTCTCTTAAATCTCAGTCGAGTGAGACATAGCCACACCATTAAACAGGGGCTCGGGCGCCATTAATGGAGACCTTGGGAGAGAGGTGGGAGGCAGATGGAGGTCAAAGGGCTCTCCTCCCGATAAGCACGCGCAGGGGTCTCATCGCACGCCTCCCATACTCAAATAGCTACCCTGCACGGCACCTCCTAGCTAATAAAAAAGGGACGCGTGGCATCACGTAAATGGTAAGCAGAACGCCCACGGTTTTAATAGTACTTGTGTTTCCGATTGTAATGTGACAACACTTGTTCCAAAATGACTTTGTTGATTGTTAATGTGTGCGCCTTCGCAAATCGGACAACAAAATTACCACGGCATGTTGGTGCCATGTCATGACACCAAGCCAAGTTTCATGATTTTCATGCGTGTTTTGGATTTACAGGAATTAAAAAACCAAGTTTCTCAACGTTTCTGGCCGAGCCACGACGCCCAGATGTTTGAATTTCATTCCCATTTTTTGCATGGGACCTAGAAATTTACCCGAGGACACACATGTGATTTTTCAACCAACTTTGGTGCACTGGAGCATGTGCTTGTAGTTCAAATTTGAATTATGCACATTAAATGACCAAAAACTCAATTAATGTATAAAAAGTCCAAAGCAGACCCGAATAATTCCAAAATTTAACACGACACTCACATAGTTCTATGTTGCCTCTGTAAAGAAAATCAAGGGGTGGCAGCGTATATCGTTTCGCACACAAAGGTGACACGTTCCCTCTCAGAACCACGAGCCTTCTTGAGAGAAGCTCCAGTTTGCAAAAAGCTTATACCAAAACTTGTTCCTATTCGGCCAATTATTTTACCACAGCATGTTAGTACCATGACAGGACACCATGCCAAGTTTCTTGATTTTCAGGCATGTTTTGGATTTACAAGAATTTTAAAACCAAGTTTCTCAATGTTCTCGGCCGAGCCATGATGCCCTGATGTTTGAATTTTATTCCCATTTCTTGCGTGGGACCTAGAAATTCACGCGAGGGCACACACATGTGATTTTTCAACCAACTTTGGTGCACTGGAGCATGTGCTTGTAGTTCAAATTTGAATTATGCACATTAAATGACCGGGAACTCAATTAATGTATAAAAAAGGCCAAACGAACCTGGAATAATTCCAAAATTTAACACGACACTGATATTGTCAGGACCCCGATTCCAAGTCACATCGATCTAGCCGGTAACACCTCATATCACTTTGCGGCCTCACGCACTGTATTCCCACGGGTGTCGCCTTACCATGGCCCGGGACCGTTTGCGCCCTTTGGCTCACGTATATGATAGTGTCGCTAGCATCCATATGACAGAGAACCCGGGCCGACATGGCTAGTCGTGAACCCAAAGCGGCACTAACCCATGGGGACAGGCATACATGACTCCGGAAGCGGGCATGTGAGCTAAGCGAGGACTCGGATGTCACCGCTTGACATTTCCCGAAGGACAGACACAGAACGAAGTGAAACACATGCCGGCGATCAAGCGTCTGGCGGTAGTCTTTGGGCTAGCGAGGACTCCGGTGAACCGGGCTGTAGCGGACTACTATGGCTCAAGGAAGCATTAGACTACATTTCCCCATAAGAGAGGCTGCCAAGGATAAACAACTAGATTATCGGATCCCACACATACCAAGCATTACAAACATACACACAATATGCTCGATAGGTGTAAATACAACATGGCATCACAACATAACTCTACGACTCAAGTATTTATTCATTAGGCTCCAGGAGGCGAGATATTACAAACATGGGTCTCATGACCCAACATTGAAACATACAAGTCAAAGCACAAGCGGAAGCTTAACATGTCTCGAGTACGTACATCTACAAATGAAAAAATTTGAGAAGCCCGACTATCTACCAGATCCTGCCGAGGGCACAAGATAGTAGCTGAGGTATCAAGCTAAACGTCGAAGTCCACGCGGAACTACTAGTGGGACCGAAGTCTCTCTGCAAAAACATATTTCTTCCGGATAACCCATGGATAGATTGGATTTTTTTTCATCATTTTTCATATATAATTTATCTCATTTGGAGTTACGGTTGATTTTATATGATTTTTAGAAGTTAGCACTATTTTCTGGAATTTCCTGAATAAGAATAAATCCAGAAAAGGATTTCTACGTCGACTGGCATCGATGTGGCGTCATCGAGTCAACAGCGTCGGCCAGGTCAAACGTATTTGGGGCCCACACGTCAACCTCTAACTAAACTAACCTAGCTTAGTTAGTACTAACCTAACAATTAGCCGGGTGGGGTCATTAGCACTAACCTAAATAAGGGTTAGGCGGCGTTAAGCCGCCGGCGACAGCCGAGGCGATGGGCGCTTTAGAGCAGGCTATGGCGCCCGTTCGCGATGTGGTTGGGCTCATTCGAGGCCGAGACCAGCAGCGTCGGCGGTGGCGCCCGATCGGGCTGTGGTGGCCGGGCGGCAATGAGGCTCGGCCAGCGGCGGCCGGGCTTCGGGTGGCGCCAGCGGCTGCTGCGGTGCGTCTTGGCGGTGAAGTGCTGGTTTGTCGCGTCTTGCGATCTGCGGCGAAGCGATGGACACGCCGAGTGGACCAAATAATTAGCCGGTAGCGTCGGGCGGCGCGCGGCGGCAGCGTCTTGAGTAAGCTTCGATCACGGTGACTATGGTGCATAGGGAAGAGAACAGAGAGGGGAGGCGAAGCTCACGGCGATCTTCATGGAGCGGACGGCGAGCTCAAGGAGGGCTGAGGCACTCGGGCGTCGAGGATCTCCGGCAGCGGCGGTCGGGGACGAGCTCGGTGAGGGCAGAGGGGCGCGTCCGGCTACGTGTGGCGAAGCGAGGAGGTCGGGGACGTCGAAGTGGAGCTCGTAGGCACGGCGAGGGGTTGAGGGAGAGGCGGTGGCGTCGACAACGGCGGCGGCGGCTTACGGGCGCCTCGGCCATAGAGGGAGAGGACGAGGGAGAGAGCCAGGGGAGAATGGGGGTGTCGGCGGGGTCGGGGCAGCGCCAAGGAGTGGCTTCGGGGCGTGGCCACGCTGTCCAAGCCGGGTAGACGGCCGGGGAGCTGCGTGGCAAGCTCTGCGTGCGTGGGCGCGCTCCTCTCTGCCTGCCTGGCAAGAGGAAGCAGGTGGGCAGCACGGGCCGGCCAGATCTTTGGGCGGCCGATGGGCTGCCAGGTGGGCTGCGCCAGGAAAGTGGCCAGGTAAGTCCTTTGTCTCTCTTTCTAATTCTGTTACAGTTTTCTATTTATTCTGTAATCTTTAGGGCTTTATTAAAAATACTAAAACAGATCCAAAAATCATAAAACTGCTCAATGCCACTGTTTGGAATATAACCAACAGCAAACATTTTAGTTTATGATTAATTGAGCATTTAAAATATTTAATAGCATTTAAATGCCCAAATGCAAATACTATATGATTTAATTCAGAGCCCAAATATGTCATGGAAAAATGTGTAACACCTCTGGTTATGGTTTCTAGCATTTTCCAGAAATGATGAACATTTTTGAAAGCCATTTGGATTCACTGAAAATATTTTTGTTGAACCTAGTAAATTCCTTTGATGCTAGGGTTTAGGCAATCCCCATTTCAAGTTTCAAAAGAATTTAAACATGATGCAACAGACAAGTGCTAGCCTAGTGCAAGGTAAGGCTAGGGATGTGACAGATATAGTTATATGTTGCCTCTGTAAAGAAAATCAAGGGGGCAGCGTATATCGTTTCGCACACAAAGGTGACATGTTCCCTCTCAGAACCACAAGCCTTCTTGAGAGAAGCTCTGTTTTGCAAGAAGCTTATACCAAAACTTATTCCTATTCGGCCAATTTTTTTACCACAACATGGTAGTACCATGACATGACACCATGCCAAGTTCCATGATTTTCAGGCATGTTTTCGATTTACAAGAATATAAAACCAAGTTTCTCAATGTTCTCGACCGAGCCACGATGCCCAAATGTTTGAATTGCATTCCCATTTCTTGCATGGGACCTAGGAATTCACCCGAGGACACACATGTGATTTTTCAACCAACTTTGGTGCACGGGAGCATGTCTTGTAGTCCAAATTTGAATTATGCACACTAAATGACCAGAAACTCAATTAATGTATAAAAAAGGCCAAACGAACCCAGAATAATTCCAAAATTTAACAGGGCACTCATGTAGTTCTATGTTGCCTCTGTAAAGAAACTCAAGGGGGGCAGCGTATATCGTTTCGCACTCAAAGGTGGCACGTTCCCTCTCAGAACCACGAGCCTTCTTGAGAGAAGCTCCAGTTTGCAAGATGCTTATACAAAAACTTGTTCCAATTCGACCCAAGTTTTACCACAACATGTTAGTGCCATGACATGACACCATGCCAAGTTTCATGATTTCCAGGCGAGTTTTGGATTTACAAGAATTTAAAAACCAAGTTTCTTGATGTTCTCGGCCGAGTCAAGACGCCCAGATGTTTGAATTTCATTCCCATTTCTCGCATGGGACCTAGAAATTCACCCAAGACACACATGTGATTTTTCAACCAACTTTTGTGCACAGGAGCATGTGCTTGTAGTCCAAATTTAAATTATGCACATTAAATGACCAGAAACTCAATTAATGTATAAAAAAGGCCAAACAAACCCAGAATAATTCCAAAATTTAACAGGGCACTCATATAGTTCTATGTTGTGTCTATAAAGAAAATCAGGGGGAGGCAGCGTATATCGTTTCACACACAAAGGTGGCACATTCCCTCTCGGAACCACGAGGCTTGTTGAGAGAATCTCCGGTTTTGCAAGAAGCTTATACCAAAACTTGTCCCAATTCAGCCAAAAATTATATAAATGAAAACAGGGTTTAGATTATCCCGAACATCTCGCTACCTAGACCAATGTACTCTGATTTGACTTCAACATAAAATGGATAAAAATATATGAATTGGAGATCATATGGTACATGTAGTTCATACTGAAATATGATTATTGCTATATGCATGTTTTCTGTTATCAAGACAATATTTAAATGATGGTATAACTTGACAACAATCGTATTTAGTCCATATGGTAGACGACAATATATATGTTCATAGGGTGGAGTAAAATGTTCATATATGATGGAAGATCAAAACGTAGGACTACATCCATTATAAACCGCAAGGTCACCTAACGATATATTCGAATTCAACATAACGTGGATTCAAAAATTAAAATTCGAGATCCTAGCATTTGTAATCATATAAAAAGGGACATGACTCTTACTTGTGGTGGGAATTGATTTGTTTTTTGTTGTTGTTGAGGGAAGTGCGAATTGATTTGGTACTGTACAGGGTAATCTTGTTTTCCCCATTTTTTTACATTTTTCTTGTAGTTTTTTCAGTGGCATTTATAGCAATATAGTAAAAGGGGACATGACTCTCTTGTGCCTTGTATGAATTGTTTTTTTGTACATGTTAAGTTTGTTCCGCCTAACATGGAATCCATGCCTTGTTATCCCGAAATTTTCAAGCTTGAGTATCTTTTGTATCATCTGCTGTGAAACTCCCGCCTCTTCAACCCGCGCCATGCCTTGTTATCTCAAAATTTCGGCACGCGCGAGAACTCCCTCCTTATCTGAAATCGGTCCCGCAGCCCAGACACGCGAAATCCCCCTTCTACCCCTCGACATCGCATGGTCAAAACCGGTGGGGGTACGCTCGTAACTTACCCTACATTTCGGACAAGCGCGTCCCTAAGCCATGACTCCCCTACCTTCCCCTTCGCCCCCCCCCCCCCATTCGTACATCGAGGCCACCAAAACCAGCGAAACCCCATGCTCCTCCTCGGCCTCCCGACCGCCGCCCAGACGGAGACTCTTCCCCGACGATGTTGTCCACCGCAACAGCTCGCCGTCCCTCATCCACCGCACCGGATGAGGATCCGTCGTCGATCTCGTCGTCCCGACGGATCAGCCGCCCCGTCCTCCACCTCCAATGAGCTGCCCCGATGTTCGCCTCGTCTATCACGCCACCTCCATCCCCACAGCACCGTCTTGACTTGCCCACCGGAACCGCAGCACCCTCACCAATTCCTCTAATGAAGCCGAGGCCTACTTGGCGCCACCAAGGAGGTTCTGCACTCACCCTGCATTTTATCTTTTATTCGATCTCACGGGGCTGCTGGTGCTCGATACCAAGCAGCCATGGCGGGTCTCCATCGACGGCGCCTTCCCCGGCCACTTCATCCATGGTGTCTCTTCCCCATGTCGTTGCTTCCTCGGCGGTGACTTCCACACCGGCACTAGCTGCAGCTGCTCCGGCCCTCGCTCGCGTTGCGGCTCTGTTCTTGCTGTAGGTCGCGTTGTTGCACTTCTCTTGCTTTCGTTCGTGCTGCTGCTCTACTCTGCTATTACCGTCGGTCGCGCTATTGCTCCGCTCTTGCTCTCATTCGTGCTGTTGTTCTGCTCTTGCTCTCGCTCGCGCTGCTGCTGCTGCACGACCTCCGGCAGCTACAGGAGTTGCTGCTTTAGCACTCGCTCGCGGTGCTGCTCCATGACTTGCTCTCTGCTAGTGTGTTCCTTGCTCGAGCGGCTGCTGATTTAGATCACTGCTTCTCTGCTGCTAGTGCTCGAACGCCCTAAACATCTATTGCAATGCCCGGCTACTAGTTCAATCAGTTTCGACAGTAAAATTCAGTTTTGACTGTAAAGTTCAGTTTTTTCAATTAAGTTCAGAGTGAACAGTATTTACACCATCTGTCGAGCGGCCGTGGCGCGGCTGATGCATTTTACATCTTGCACTTTTTGGTGACGTATTTTACATATCTATTGCAGATGATATTGGAGTCCCACTTTAGATTAACGTTGCCTGCCTTGTCCTGCTTCAGCCTCGCCGCCGTACACCTCATCGGAACTGCTCCAATGACGGAACCGTCCATCACAGTGGAGTAGTACCCATGGCGCCGTTTCCAGAGGCCTCAGATCTTCTTCCCCGCCTCCGACAGTCACACCACCATCACCATCCTCCACGTCCAACCCAATGATGCTGAGGTCGACAAGGCTATGCTAAAGAGGTTGTACACTCGTTGCATCACTTTGTTACTCTGCATTCATGTCGATCCCTCACGGATTCTTTGCTATGGAACTACTATGGTGCTACTATTCGTGCATTTGGTTAGAAGGAGTGGAGCAAAGCAAAATTGGGGGATTTTTTTTCCTTTGGTGTCTCTTTCAAAGAAAAAACGTAGGAATTTTAATATCCACTTGGACATCCTTTTCAAATTAATATGCATGAAGAACAGGACTAATTGCATTACTGGCATAATAAGATTCTTATTTTTTTTTCATTTTCATGTGGTTTGACTTTAATTTGACCATGTTTCTACATTGATGTGTTCTTCCAATTCATGTGACCAAACACCCAGGTTGACAGAAATCCTATGTTTCCAAATGCTCTGTTTTGCACGTGCATTCCTATCCTATTACTGTGTTTTTCCTGTCCCCGCGTTTATAGAATCCTCCAATTCTAAGGAGCCCTTACAGAATTACTTCATTTTTAGACAGGCTACACAGAAAACTCTGTGTGTTATGTCCTGCTCCTGCCGTGTCGTCATCCACCCCACCTCAGGTGAACCATCGACAGAAGCGTTCAATCCAGCAGAGATTCCCCCTGCAGACTTTCTTTCGCCACCTCAGATCATCTTACCCGTTGCCTGCAGCCACACCAACTACATTACCATCATCGACTGAGCAGATGAACCTGAGGACTACATAGTTCCGGAAGAGAGGTCGCACTCTTTCGTGTTTGCTTACGTTATACATCGGTTATTATTACCTGCTACTTTCTCGTTTAAAATGCCCGTGGGGCACATATCGAGGCAGCAACGAATAGTATATGTCTACTATGTGGTTCATCTGGGGTCTTCTATGTGGTTCATGTTGGGTGGGCAACAAACAATAGATGATCCATTGTCTATTTTTTTAACTGAAGCTATAATCTACCTGCTATCATTAGTTTTGGATCTATCCACTCGTTTGCTACCATCAGTCTTGATTTTTGCATGCACCCCTTAGGCCTTACATAATCTAACTATGTTTTTTATTATGCATGTCAGTTATTCTACACAATCATACTTAACATGTAGAGAAAGGGAGAAGACAGTTGCTTGGGAATATAATGTCATGCAGACGTCGCTCCATGGTGGGCGAAGTGGGCCCCCCTCCCGCCATTCCAGATTAGATTCCAGAGAAAGATAACTGTTCAGATGGGGATTCAAAGGGAGCCGACCACTCCTATTTACCACCTGACGTGTTTGCTCTAACCTGGCATGCTGATGTTGGTCATATCATGCATATGATGCCTCGCATTGCTTACATTATACATCTTATATGTCATCAGCTTAGTTTAGATTTCCTTTGTGTGAATGCCGCCTGTTTAGTTTCTATATCATACTCCCACCGTTCCTAAATATTTATCTTTCTAGAGATTTCAACAAGTGAGTACATACGGAGCAAAATGAGTGAATCTACACTCTAAAATATGTCCATATACATCTGTATGTGGTAGTCCATTTGAAATCTCTAAAAAGATAAATATTTAGGAACGAAAGTATATGGGAATTATGCAATGCCATCTTCTTTAGCCAGGCATCATATACATGAATCATGCGATGCCATCCTGTTTAGCTAGTCATCGTATATGTGAATTGTATCATGCCATATTTTTTTCATAATGTATTCCATTTGTCAACAATGTTTATACATTCGTCTACTCTTCCTGTGCATCAGCCATTTGAGTCGGTCATGGGAAAAATCTGGAGTGAAAACAAGGTGTTCTGAGTAGTCAGTGCTACCTATCGATGCAAATTTCTTGCTGGTTACATATAGCTCCTCAGAGGAGGATTCCGAGACAGATGACCAGTCGTATTCCCCTACCCGAGGTGCATGCACTAACTTGGCAGGGTTATATTGCTCATATCATGCATATGGTGTCTTGCATTGCCATGCCATCTACTTAGATTAGACATGCTTTGTGTGAATGCCTCCTGTTTGCTTTCTATATTAGATACGTGAATTATGCAATGCCATGTTTTTCAGCCAGTTATCATATATGTGAATTATGCACCGCCATGTAGCCAGGCATCATATATGTGAATTATCTCATGCCATCTTTTTTTCATTACGTCTTCCATTTATGTCGACAATGCATGTATATTGAACTACTCTTCATGTATATCAGCCATTTGAGCCAATTATGGAAAAATCAGGAGTGAAAACAAGGTCTTCAGAGTAGGCAATGGTACTTGTTGAAGCATATATCTCGATGGTTACAGGTAGCTCCTTAGAGGAGGATTCAGAGACAGATGACCAGTCCTATATCCCACCTGAGGTGTATGCTCTAAGTTGCAATGTATATATTTCTCATATCATGCATATGGTGTCTTGCATTGCTTAGTTTAGACATCATAAGCACAATATTGAATTCCATCTGCTTAGTTTAGAGATCATACATGCGAGTGTCGGCTGCTTAGTATATGAATCAATTATGTCAATTATATCATGCCATCCTGTATACTTAGACAACATGTATGTGAATTATTTCATCCCAACCTATTATAGAAAGACATCATATAGTTTTGTCATGTCATCCTGTTTAGATACTCATCATATGTTGAATTATGCCATTATATCCTATTAAGTTATCCATCATATATCTGAAACTATGTCATGCTATCATGTTTAGTTAGGCATTGTATATGTGAAATTGTGTCATGTTGTCCTGTTTGGTTAGACAACATATATGTGAATTACCATATCTGTCTATCATACAATCTCTGTACATTCAATTTCTTTTCTTGTTTATAAGCCATTTGAATTGGAGGGGGTGATGGCAGCATGTAAGGGAGCAAAAACCCATTCTTCACAAAAGACAGTGCTACCCGTCGATGCAGATAGAACCATGGTTTTACTGGCCCACGAACTAGCCCCACCACACATGATCGAGACTCTTCCAGATTGCACACTTACAAGTTGGACAGAGAACCAGCTACAACCCATCTAACCCCAACCCCAGCGGATAGTAACCCACTTCTAGTTGACAAAGCACCATGTCCACCACAGAGTACCCCCGTACGAGCAGTTTGTAAAGCAACAGCAGTGCCCAAAGCACGAAGACCACCACAGCAAACCCAAAATCCACATTTAAAGCAGAAGAGCAACTGTTCTCAAGTCAGATTTCGTAGCTATGGTCCATACTCCTTTGCTATTGCATCACTGTATTTACTCATACCAACTACTTTCAAATTTGAAGGATCCAATTGAAACTCCAATGGTGCAACAGGTATGTTTTAAACCTATTTCTTTAACTGGATTGCTGTTCTAACTTCTTGCTCTATGTTGATTTAAGGTTCAGTTGTATAAACAGTTATGTTCTCATGTGATGCACATTACAAGTGTTGCCAATGTTGTGTAGTTTCTCACACTTATATTTTGTCTATGTTGTTGTGTCTTAAGAATATATGAGTTGAACTGTGTCTCTATCTTGATTTGGCAACATAAACTAGAATGATATGGACAATACAGTGACCATAGAACATAGATATATGTTTCTTTCATGCTGTTATCCTGTCCACCTTACTACTGAACCGGTTTACCAAAATGAGTTTCGTATGCTACATGCTAAACATGTGTGTCTGCTTGTTTCTCTTGTAGTATGCGAATAGAATATTGGAGAAGAGCACCCCACTATGCAATGGTAGAGAAAGTAATGCAAATAAGGTTCAAGATAGTGAGACAACCCTGTTAGTCTCCAACAAAGGTGATAAAAATGATCTTCTAGACAGCGAGAAAACCCCACAATCCTGCGTTGATGTAGTGTTCGAGTTTTGGCCAGTACCGCTGGCACAAGCTCTTCGAACTTCGCACTGGATCACTTGACTTCTTGATCTTAGCTACAAGCTGAAAGGCATCGATCGGTGTCTTTGCAAGAAGCAGAAGGACCGAGGAAGTCCTGCAGAATTCGGATGCATACTTTCTTGTGCAATGACAATATTTGAAGGATTTAAGCGCCAAACAAGAGAAAGTTAATAAGCTTGCTAAGCATCTTGCGACATTATGGGTACCAGGATATTGTTTCTTGAGCTCTTGAAGTGGTTTCAGTTCTGGACTTGTTTTGCTGCGGCGTTTATTTGCACTGGTCGCCAACTTTGACAACCAGTGTATGTGATATGCTGCTTTCTTCCCTATATTTGTACTGGTGGCGAACTTTGATACCCAGTGGGTATAATATGTGTAATGGTCATGATAGCCTAGCGTAAGTTGCTTGCTTATTTATTTCCTTATTGTCTTGTTTATTTGTTTGCTTGTAGTCAGTGCAGTTCTTTTTCCGCAGTTTGCTAGTGGCCGCAATAACCTATTTTAAAACTAGGCCATAATAACCATGGGCTACATATTTACTGTAGTGACCCTGGGCCTCCTACGGGCCATAGAAACAATGGGCCTTCTACGGTGAGTAGCATCAATGGGCCTTCTACGGGTCGTATGATCGATTGGCCAAACATGGGCCACTAACGGACCGCATTATGGGCCTTAAACGGGCTAGAGTTGGAATCGTCCATTCATGGGCCGACCATAACGGACCATCGTTAATCGGTCGTATTTGATGACTCTATGAAAACGGCCCAACGGATTAACGGGCCACAAACGGGCCGACTGTAACCACGAGCTGAATTTGGCCCTGGCGTAAAAGGCGATGTGAATCGTAAGTAAACGAATGCTGGAAATGAGCCCAAGAATAAATGGGCCCTGAGAAGGCCGAAAGATAACATAGGCTTGAAACGGCCCAATGGATTAATGGGTCGTTAATGGGTATAAAGCGATATATTATTCATTACGGGCGAGTTTCACCACGGGCCGTTAATAGGCCAAGAGTTACAAAGTGCCTCATATGGGCCGAAAGACGTCATGGGCCATACATGGGCCGGAAGTTACAACGGGCTGGAATCATATTGGACGGCCGTAACGGGCCATGGGTTAGCAGGATGTAAATGGCCTATGTGCGAATAGGTCGTTAACAGGCTTTCCGTGGGCCGTCCCGCTATCTTTTGACCAAGTCAAACGAGCCGGACCTTTCAAAGGAATGGGCCTCTATTGGGCCGTGCCACGTGTCGGCGTATCATTGGTGCATTCTGTCCAATGAGTGGATGACATCTGTCCCAACGGTGAGCCGACACGTGTTTCCTCCAGCCAATGATAATTTTACACGTGGAAAATCCCCATTGGTCCGGGCTGTTAACGGGTTATTGGATCCAAACCGGAACCCAAGCTTAATGGCGACCCGTTACGGTGGATGCCACGTGTCAGTCACCCTTGACAAAAGCACTTTTATGATGCGCGATTTATCGTCATGGAAGTGGACACTTCCCTGATGATAATTTTGGTAATGTCATGGAACACTTCTACGACAGCACAGGTATGGCTATCTTGATTCTGTCATAGAATCGTCTTGGATGTACATGCATGACAAAAAACATGACCTACTATGACAAACACGTATCATCACGTAAGTGTATTTTTTTGTAGTGATAGTTTAGTGCGCCATGCTTTGCAACTTAGAAACGGGACTTTAAAAAACATTTTGAACACCATGGAGCATATGAGATATTCCAAGAGATGAAATTGGTATTTCAAACCTATACTCGTGTCGAGAGGTATGAGACCTCTGACAAGTACTTTGCCTACAAGATGGAGGAGAATAGCTCAGCCAGTGAGCATGTGCTCAGAATGTCTGAGTAGTACAATCGCTTGAATCAAGTGGGAGTTAATCTTCTAGATAAGATAGTGATTGATAGAGTTCTCTAGTCACTATCACAAAGCTACTAGAACTTCGTGATGAACTATAATATGCAAGGGATGCCGAAAATGATTCCCGAACTCTTCACGATGCTGAAATTGCGAAGGTAGAAATCAAGAAAAAGCATCAAGTGTTGATGGTTAACAAGACCACTAGTTTCAAAAAAAGGCAATGGAAAGAAAAGGAACTTCAAGAAAAATGGCAAGCAAGTTGCCACTCTCGTGAAGAAGCCCAAAGCTGGGACTAAGCTTGAAACTAAGTGCTTCTACTGCAAAGGGAATGGTCACTAGAAGCAGAACTACCCCAAATGCTTGGCGGATAAGAAGGATGGCAAAGTGAACAAAGGTATATTTGATATAAATGTCATTGATGTGTACTTTACTAGTGTTCGTAGCAACCCCTGGGTATTTGATGCTAGTTCGGTTGCTAAGATTAGTAACTCGAAACATGAGTTGCAGAATAAATAGAGACTAGTTAAGGGCGAGGCGACGATGTGTGTCGGAAGTGTTTCCAAGATTGATATGATCACCATCGCACACTTCCTCTGCCTTCGAGATTAGTATTGAGCCTGAATAAATGTTATTTGGTGTTTGCGTTGAGCATGAACAAGATTAGATCGTGTTTATTGCAATACGGTTATTCATTTAAGTCAGAGAATAATTGTTGTTCTGTTTACATGAATAAAATCTTCTATGGTCATACACCCAAGGTGAATGGTTTATTGAATCTTGATCGTAGTGATACATTTATTCATAATATTGATGCCAAAAGATGCAAAGTTGATAATGATTGTGCAAGATACTTGTGGCACTGTCGTTTAGGTCATATTGGCGTAAAGCGCATGAAGAAACTCCATGCAGATGGACTTTTGGAATCACTTGATTATGAATCATTCGATACTTGCGAACCATGCCTCATGGGCAAGATGACTAAAACTCTATTCTCCGGAACAATGGAGCAAGCTAAGTAATGACTTATTGGAAATAATACATAACGATGTATACGGTCCAATGAGTGTTGAAGCACACGGCGGGTATCGTTATTTTCGGACCTTCACAGATGATTTGAGTAGGTATGGGTATATCTACTTGATGAATCACAAGTCTGAAACATTTGAAAAGTTCAAAGAATTTTAGAGTGAGTGGAGAAATCATCGTAACAAGAAAATAAAGTTTCTACGATTTGATCGCGGAGGCAAATACTTGAGTTACGAGTTTGACCTTCATTTAAAACAATGTGGAATTGTTTCACAACTCACGCCACCTGGAACACCACAGCATAATGGTGTGTCCGAACGTCATAACGGTACTTTATTAGATATGGTGCATTCTATGATGTCTCTTACCAATTTACCACTATCGTTTTGGGGTTATGCATTAGAGACAGTTGCATTCATGTTAAATAGGGCACCATCTAAATTCGATGAGATGACGCCGAACTGTGGTTTGTCAAGAAACCTAAGTTGTTGTTTCTTAAAGTTTGGGGTTGCAACACTTATGTCAAAAGGCTTCAGCCTGATAAGCTCGACCCAAATTGGAGAAGAGCGTCTTCATAGTATACCCTAAGGAAACAATTGGGTACATCTTCTACCACAAATCTAAGGGCAAGATCTTTGTTGCCAAGAATGGAACCTTTCTAGAGAAGGAGTTTCTCTCGAAAGAAGTGAGTGGGAGGAAAGTAGAACTTGGTGAGGTAATCGTACCTTCTCTCACATTGGAAAGTAGCACATCAGAGAAATCTGTTCCCGTGAAGCCTACACCAAATAGAGAGGAAGCTAATGATGATGATCATGAAACTTCAGATCAAGTTACTACTGGACCTCGTAGGTCGAACATAGCACGTCCGCACCAGAGTGGTATGGTAATCTTGTCCTGGAAGTCATTAGACCATGGTGAACCTACGAACTATGAAGAAGCTATGATGAGCCCAGATTCCGATAAAATGGCTTGAGGCCATAAAGTCTAAGATAGGATCCATGTATGAGAACAAAGTACGGACTTTGGTGGACTTGTGTAACACCCCGGATGTAACTTTCCATATTTGTAACTCCAACTCTTGCCATTTTTGGCATTGTGATATGATATTCCCTCCGTGGTTGGGTTTTTCTTCATTTTGCATTTTGTCCATGTCATGCATTTTATCATGTCATCATGTGCATCGCATTTGCTTACGTGTTCGTCTCATGATTCCGAGCATTTTCCCCGTTGTCCGCTTTTGCAATCCGACACTCCTATCTCCCGGCGGCCCTTTTACGTTTTTCCGTGTGCGGGTACTAAACCTTCTCGGAATGGACCGAGATTTGTCTAGTGGCCTTGGTATACCACCCGTAGACCACCGGTCAAGTTTCGGGTCATTTGGAGCTCGTTTGGTACTCCAACGGTTAACCGCACTCTCGCAAAGGCCTCTTTTAAGTTGCAGCCCAACACCCCTTCAAAACAGCCCAATAACCCATCTAAGTCACTTCCATGCTCTCCGTCGTTCGATCACGATCGTGTGGGCAAAAACTACACCTCATTTGGACTCTCCTAGCTCCCTCTATGCCTATTTAAACATCTCCCCCGTCCAAATCCGGTCTTCTTCCCTAACCCTAGGCAATTCATCGCGCCACGGACGCGTCCGCCGCCGCCAGACGAATATCGCCGCCGCCCTCGCCCAACCAGGCGTGCCACGTGGCTCGCGCCGCCCAGCGCCCGCCCGCTCGGCCGCTCCCGGCCCAGCCCATCCGCCGCCCGCCGCGCCCTTCCGACCTCCACGCCTTGGCGCCCGGCCAGCAGCCTCGCCCGGCCTTGACCTCCGCCGTCCGCTCGCCCGCCGCCCCTTAGCCGAACCGCCCGTGAACCCCGGCGACCTACGCCCGCGCCGCCCTTGGCCGCCGCCGCGCCTCCCGCCGGCGCCGTGCCGCCGCCCGCCCCGTGCCCTCACCTCCGCCCGGCCAGCCGCCTTCTCTCCCTCCGGCGCCGCCGCCGTCGCCGATCCGGATCCCGGCCGGATCCGATCGGGAAGCAGATTGACTTTCTTCTTCCCCCTCTAATTTTCTTCTAAGTTATTTTGCATCTTATGTCATTTTGTAGCATTTTCAACGTGGTATATCTTTGCATCGGTAGATCCATTTTGCGCGTATAATATATCAAAATGTTCGAGAGTAGATCATTTCACCCCATTGCATCATTTTCATTTGAGATCATCTTGATGCCCTAAATGCTGTTAGAAGGGGGCTATATGATGTTAGTTTCTGTTTCTTAACAGAACTTGCGCTTTTGTTATTTTTGCCATGATTGATGTGTGCACCCTATGAATTTGAGTCCTACATGTGTTTTGTAATATGCCATGCCATATTTCCAGGGGTGTATTCCATGTATTTTTGTGATCTATGTGGTGACTAGCACAAGCATGCAAAGTAGGTGTCCTGATGTTGCTGTTTTCAGCCCTGTTTAGCTGATATTTTGATGCCATGTTAACTTGATGCTACCGAGAGATCTATGCATATATTGAGATACTTCAGTAAGGATGTTTTGTTAAGCATGTCTTGCTCTATCCATCCATGCCCTTGTTTGCAATTATGGAGTGCCATAGCTTGAGTCAATCGAGCTCTACTTTTGCTATCAAATGTTTCCTGGCAGATTGTTTACATGTTATTCAATTTTGCCAAGGTTGTTGTGGTTGATCCATGTATGCTATGTTATTGTTCTTGCCATGTATCTCTTCTATGTCATGTCTTCTTGATGTATGTATGCTTAGTTTATCATATAAGGCTCTGTAGTGAGTGCATTGAGCTTGTAAACATGCCTACTTGTTATCAGTTTTTGACATGCCATGTTGCTGAATCTGTTAACGGAACTTTCAATATTGACATGGGTTTTACTATATTTTCTGATCCCTTTTGGCTTATGGTCAGTAAGGGACTTTTGTTCTATGATTTGAGTAGATTCATTCCATGCCTTGTTTTGCTATTTTAAGTTCCTGTAGCATGTAGTTTTGTTGCTCTGAACATTGCAACCTGATGCTGTTTTTGCCATGTCCAGCCTGATATTTTGTGCACTTTTGCCATGCTTGTTTGAACCTGTTATGATGTGAACTAGCCGTAGCTCAGTGCTCATCTTTTGTTAAGCATCTTGTGTAGATCACTGCCATATACTTTGTTGGTATGTTTGGGTGCAGTAGCTTAATTTCTTGTTGCTTGCTAAGTGGCATCATGCTTTGTTAATGGCAGATTTGTGCCATTCTTGTTTTGCTTGTCATTTCCAAACCGTGCATCCGATTCCGGTGATCTTTATATCGATTTCAACCGAAATCATCTCATCTTTCCAGTGGCATACTTGGTTTGCCAAGTTGATGCCTGGTTCATCATTTACCTTCCGGAGCGCCGATACGCATTGCATATCACATCCCGCATATCATGCCATGTTTTGCATCATGTTGATTGTGCATTGCACCGTGATTTATTGTGGTTCCTTTGTTTGTGTTGTTGCTTTGGGTAGAGTCTGGAGACGAGTACGTGAACGAGGAACCTGTTGAGAACGCTTACGAGGATCAAGCTTTCGACAACTCTGAGAACATTGCAGGCAAGATGACCATACCCTCGAAATCACTTCTATCTTTGCTATGCTAGATGCTCGCTCTTTTGCTATGCCTATGCTGCGATGCCTACCACTTGCTATATCATGCCACCCATATTTCCATGTCAGCCCCTAACCATCCTTTCCTAGCAAACCGTTGATTGGCTATGTTACCGCTTTGCTCAGCCCTCTTATAGCGTTGCTAGTTGCGGTGAAGATGAAGTTGTGTTCCTTTTGGAACATGGAGATGTTGTTCCTTGTTGGAACATGTTTACTTGTTGGGGATATCACAATATATATCTGCCATAATTAATACATCTATATACTTGGTAAAGGGTGGAAGGCTCGGCCTTATGCCTGGTGTTTTGTTCCACTCTTGCCACCCTAGTTTCCGTCATACGGTGTTATGTTCCTTGATTTAGCGTTCCTTACACGGTTGGGTGATTTATGGGACCCCCTTGACAGTTCGCTTTGAATAAGACTCCTCCAAAGAAGGCCCAACTTTGGTTTTACCATTTGCCACCTAAGCCTTTTTCCCCGGGTTTTCGCGAGCCCGAGGGTCATCTTTATTTTAACCCCCGGACGGTGCTCCTTCGAGTGCTTTGGCCCAACTAAGCGATGTCCGGCGCCCCTGGCAATCCAGGTCTATGCCAACCCGACGTCTTGCCCATCCGGTGTGCCCCGAGAACGAGATATGTGCAGCTCCTATCGGGATTTGTCGGCACATTCGGGCGGCTTTCTTTGGTCCTGTTTTTATTCTTTGTCGAAATGTCTTGTAGTCCGGGATTCCGAGATTGATCGGGTCTTCCCGGTAGAAGGAATATCCTTCGTTGACCGTGAGAGCTTATAATGGGCTAAGTTGGGACACCCTGCAGGTAATATCTTTCAAAACCGTGCCGCGGTTATGAGGCGGATGGGAATTTGTTAATGTCCGGTTGTAGAAAACCCGAAGTTGACCTCAAATAAAATACACATCAATCGCGTGTGTAACCGTGATGGTCTCTTCTCGGAGTCCGGGAAGTGAACACGATGTTGGAGTTATGTCGGCGTAAGTAGTTCAGATCACTTCTTGATCGCTACTAGCTTCACGACCGTGCTTTGCTCCTCTTCTCGCTCTCTTTTGCGAAGTAGCCACCATATATGCTAGTCGCTTGCTGCAGCTCAACTGTACTACTCAGTCCTTCCTATAAGCTTAAATAGTCTTGATCTCGCGGGTGTGAGATTGCTGAGTCCCCGTGACTCACAGATACTTCCAAAACAGTTGCAGGTTCCGACAATGCCAGTGCAGGTGACTCAGCCGAGCTCAAGTGGGAGTTCGACGAGGAACGTGGTCGTTACTATGTGTCTTTTCCTGATGATCAGTAGTGGTGCCCAGTTGGGACGATTCGGGGATCTGTGTAGCATTTGGGGTATCTTCTTTATTTTGGTTCCGTAGTCGGACCTTGAGTGTACTATGAATGATGGATGTTTATTTATGTATTGTGTGAAGTGGCGTGTAAGCCAACTATGTATCTCTTTCCTTATTTATTACATGGGTTGTGTGAAGATTACCTCACTTGCGACATTGCTTTCAATGCGGTTATGCCTCTAAGTCGTGCCTCGACACGTGGGAGATATAGCCGCATCGAGGGCGTTACAAGTTGGTAATCGTCGAGCCTTCCCGACTTAGAGCCCCCTACTTGATTGTTTGCTTTGGCGTTGTTGAGTCTAGAATGGAAAAATGTTTTGAGTCTTAGGATTATATATATCGGAGAGTAGGATTCTTTTTACTTCCCAGTCCCTTCGTCGCTCTGTGAGGTCTCCTGACGTAGAAGTTTTGACTCTTCTCTCCTCAAATTTCACAAAAAAGAAATTTAGGATCACGTGGGTATCTTGGAATCGTTCCGATGGTTTTGTGATGAGAACATTGTTCTTGGTGCCTCCTGACATTTAGGGGTTGTGGCAGTGTCCTGGGGAGTTGAGCTCCGAGGTGTTGTCGTCACAATTTTATCGTTCTTGATTCTCGAATACGAGTTTTGCCGACATCGAAATCTCTTTTGTGCGATTGTTGGTGAGATAACCCCGATAGCCCGATCGAGGCGAAAAGGGAGTATTGCCATGACTTGTATAACGGATGTTTTTGAAGGTCGAGGTACATGATTTTGAGGATTTCTTGGTTATGTGTTGACGGATGGATACTGGTGGATCTAGGTATTGTTAGTTTGGGTGATATATTTTGTGTCCCTGTATCCCCAACACCAGATTGCATAACCGAAAGTTTCGGGAGTTTATAGGTGGGAATTCTAGTAGCTTACGAGTTTCTTTCCGACGGATGTATGATTTGAGATTGGGGTTCAACGTCTAGTGGTCCGCCCATTCACGGTCGATTCTACGATTGGTCGCGAGGCGTCTTAAAGAATCCTTGGCTATGCTGATTCGGGGCGTCTTGTTTGTCATTCGTGATTTGCCGCTATCGTCGTGCCCGTGTGGGCCCCACCACGAACACTTTGGGCGTAAATCTCTATCATGTGTTTGTTCGGCTTATTCTAGAAGCCAATCTCTTGTTTTCGATTGTGATATTCGATTTGTTTCAAAGGCGAGATGTTGTTTCCATACCTTTATCTAAGTGGCTTCTCACCTTAATGGACGTGTGATGATTAACTTTGGAATTCATTCGTTTCGTTCTTGTTCGAATGTTTATTGTGAAGACTATATGTTGCAATTTCTATCCGTTGATTCAACTTATCTATTTGTCTATCAAAGGACTAACGGATGTCACCCTCTTCAGGATGGCTCGCCAACGCGTCTCGAATCCGGATCGCAATGATGGGGATCGGTCAGACCCTCCACCTCCACCTCCGCCTCCGGAGGCACGGCAAGCTATCATGGCAGCCACCAATGCCAATGCTCGAGATGCTTTTGCAGCTCTTGCAAGAACGTACTCAAGGGCAAGGCGGTCAAGGAAATCAGGGTCAAGGCAACAATCAGCCGCACTTTGCTACTCTCGATCGGTTCCTCGCTAATCAGCGAAGTCTTTCGGTTTACGTAGTCGAGGCCACAGACCTGACGATTGGCTTGTGGACATCTGCAAGCATTTTGATTGTAGCAATGTCGGACACGAGGACTTTGTCAAGTTTGCATCGTTTCAACTCAAGGATCAAGGCTCTTTGAGTGGTACCGGAATACAAAGATTCGAGAGGAGGTCGTGTCATTACAGGATGAGTTCCACGAGATTTCGTGAGCTCACCACATTAGAAAAGTGTTGTTGAGAGCAAGCGTGAGGAGTTCCGCAATCTCAAGCAGGGCAACATGTCTGTCTATCAATACAATATCCAGTTCGAAGCTCGCTCGTTTTGCTAAGCAAGACGTGCCTGATGAAAAGAGTATGATCTATCAATTCAGAGGTGGTCTGAGAGAAGATCTGCAATGAGCTCTTGTGCTTTTTGAGCCAGATAAGTATGATGATTTCTACAACATGGCACTCAAGCAAGAAACTGCCCAGCTCAAATGTGAGGCTTCTAAGAAGAGAATCGGGGATGCAGTTCAGTCTTCTTCTTCCTCTCAAGTGGCAGCTAAGCGGCAGAAGTTTTACCTTCCTCCTCCTCCGTTCCGTCGGCCTTATCGTGAGAAGAACTCAGGTGGCCGTGGATCTTCCCACCCACCCAACCCAAGCTATCGTAACAAGTCTAATTCTCAAGCTCCAAGGTCAAGTGCTCCTTACCACCGTCCGCTCTACGAGGTGACTTGCAACAAATGTCGTGAGAAGGTCACTATGCGAACAAATGTTTCAACCAAAGGCGCCTTCCGCCTCCTCCTCCTGTGAAATCTTCCAGCAATGCAGTGGTCAAGCATAATCCCAAGTCTGCCAAGGTGAATATGATGAATGCAGCTCAAGCAGAGGATTCTTCTGATGTGATAATGGGTAATCTCTCAGTTAATGATATTCCTGCAAAAGTCTTATTTGATACCGGTGCATCTATTTCTTTCATATCAAGACCTTTTGCATCCATGAACAATTTGCATACTGTCGATCTGCCTAAGCCGATAGCGGTTTCCTCTCCGGGTTTGTTCATGAATACAAAAATGATGGCTCGGATGTTTCTATCAAGATGGGCAACTATGGATTTCTTTCTTCTCCAATGGTTCTTGGCGACTCGGATATTGATCTTATTCTCGGGATGGACTGGCTTTCTCAGCACAAAGCTCAGCTTGATTGTGCTGCCAGGGAAATTCAATTGACTCACTCTTATAATGATGTGATCATCTATGCCGCTCGTGATGAAACCATTCGGTTGTTTTCTATCAATGAGAAGTGCGTATTGGATGCTATCTCTCGATTCCGATCGTTTGTGAGTATTAAGATGTCTTTCCGGAAGAGCTTGGGTATGCCTCCTCATCGGCCGATTGAGTTCGTTATCGATCTTGAGCCCGCATGAACCCGTTTGCAAGCGTCCATACAAGCTGGGACCTAATGAGCTGAAGGAATTGAAGAAGCATTTCGATGAACAAGAGCGTCTGGGTTTGATCGGACCGAGTTCATCTCCTTGGGGTTGTGGCATTCTTTTTGTCCGGAAGAAGGATGGCACGGACCGACTTTTGCGTCGATTACCGTCCATTGAATAAGAAGACAATCAAGAACAAGTATCCACTTCCCAACATCAATGAGCTTTTCGAGCAACTCAAAGGTGCTACAGTTGTTCTCCAAGCTTGACCTTCGTATGGGTTATCATCAGATTCGCATTCGTGAACAAGATATTCCCAAGACAAAGATTGAGAACAAGCTTTGGTTCTTATGAATATCTTGTCATGTCTTTCGGCCTCGTCAATGCTCCTCCAACATTCTCTCGGATGATGAATTTCATCTTCAACCCCTACACCAATGAATTCGTCTTGGTCTATCTTGATGATATTTTGGTCTTCTCCAAGAATAAGAAGGATCATGCCAAACATTTGCGATTGGTACTAGACAAGCTCAGAGAGTATCAATTCTATGCGAAGTTCTCCAAATGTGAATTTTGGCTTGATGAAGTGCTTTATCTTGGTCATATCATCTCCGCCAAGGGCATATTTGTTAATCCGAGAAGGTGTCCGCAATTGTGAATTGGGAACCTCCTCGGAATGTCAAGCAGCTCTGCGATTTTCTTGGTCTTGCAAGCTATTGCCAAAGATTCGTTGAGAACTTCTCCAAGATTGCAAAGCCTCTTTCCAACCTCCTCCGAAGCATGTGAAATATGTCCGGTCTCCACGAGTGTGACGTTGCTTTCAATACCACGAAGAGAAACTCGTCACAGCTCCTGTCTTGACTCCTCCCGATGAATCCAAGCCATTCGAAGTTTTCTGTGATGCTTCTCTTCAAGGTCTCGGTCTTTGTGTTAATGCAAGAGAAGAGAGTTGTGGCTTATACCTCTCGCCAATTAAAGCCCAACGAAAAGAACTACCCCACTCACGATCTTGAGTTGGCGGCGATTGTCCATGCATTGATTACATGGAGACATCTCTTGTTGGGAAGGAAAGTGGACATTTTCACCGATCACAAGAGTCTCAAGTACATTTTCACTCAGCCCAACCTCAACCTCGAGGCGGACTCGATGGGTCGAAATGATTCAAGAGTACAACCCAAGTATTGAATATACTCGGGCAAGGCCAATGTCATTGCAGATGCTTTGAGCAGGAAGGCTTACTGCAGCAGTCTAATCCTCAAGCCCTTCCACCGGATCTTTGTGAAGCTTTCCATAGCTGAATCTTCAAGTTGTTCCTCAAGGCTTTCTTGCCAACCTCATAGTCTCTCCTACTTTGGAAGATCAGATTCGTGAGGCTCAACTTCTGGATACCATGGTGAAAAGGTGAAGCGTGGTATCGACAAGGGCATTTCAAGTACAAGTGCTTCCACGTTGATGACAAAGATACTCTTTTCTTTGAGGACCGGATTGTGGTTCCTAAGGGTGATCTGAGAAAAGTCATTATGAACGAGGCTCACAATTCGCTTCTATACATTCATCCTAGAAGTACGAAGATGTACCATGACCTCAAGCAGTCATATTGGTGGACTCGCATGAAGCGAGAAATTGCTCAATTCGTGAATGAGTGTGATGTCTGCAGAAGAGTGAAAGCAGAACACCAAAGACCAGCTGGTCTCCTTCAACCTCTTGCTATTCCAGAATGGAAGTTTGATCATATCGAAATGGACTTCGTGACTGGTTTTCCTAAGTCCAAGCGTGGAAATGATGCTATGTTCGTCGTCATTGACAAGCTTACTAAAGTGGCTCATTTTCTTCCTATCAAAGAATCCATCACAGCAGCTCAGTTGGCAGAGTTATACACCTCCGAGATTGTCTCCTTGCACGGCATTCCACAAGTGATCTCTTGCACCGTGGCAGCATCTTTACCTCCAAGTTCTGGGATTCTTTTCGTAAGGCCATGGGCACCAACATTCGTTTCAAAGACAGCTTTCCATCCCCAAACAAGTGGCCAAGTCGGCGAGTTAATCAAATCCTTGAAGATATGCTCGTGGCTTGTGTCATTTCTTTCGGTATGAAGTGGGAAGATTGTCTTCCATATGCCGAAGTTCTCCTACAACAACAGCTTCCAGCGAGTTCGGGCAAGGCCCCATTCGAAATTCTCTATGGCGTAAAGTGCCGTACTCCTCTCAATTGGTGCAGGACAGTGAACGCCAACTTCTTGGCAATGACTTGATCACGTAAGCGGAAGAAATGTGCCAAGTCATTCGTGAGAATCTCAAAAGCCGCAATCGCGCGGAAGAGCTATTATGATGATAAGCACCGTGATGTGGCTTTTGAAATCGGAGACCATGTCTACCTCGCGTCTCTCCAATGAAAGGCACTCGTCGCTTCGGTATCAAAGGGAAGCTTGCCCCTAGACACGTGGGTCCTTTCAAGATCATTGGTAAAAGAGGCGATCTCGCCTATCAACTTGAGCTTCCATCCAACTTTGCAAACGTGCACGATGTGTTTCACGTGTCACAGCTTCGTAAGTGCTTCAAGACTCCTGAACGCACTATCAACTTCGAAGAAATTGACCTTCAAGAAGATCTCTCTTATCATGAGCACCCGTTGCTATTCTTGAAGAAACCGGCGCCAAGACTGCAATAAGTCAATCAAATTCACGAAAGTGAAGTGGTCACACCATTCCGACCGAGAAGCTACACGGGAGCGCGAGGATCACCTCCGTTCGAATATCCGGAGTTCTTTCAGTCCTAGATCTCGGACGAGATCCTCTTGTAGTGGTGGAGTGTTGTAACACCCCGGATGTAACTTTCCATATTTGTAACTCCAACTCTTGCCATTTTTGGCATTGTGATATGATATTCCCTCTGTGGTTGGGTTTTTCTTCATTTTGCATTTTGTCCATGTCATGCATTTTATCATGTCATCATGTGCATCGCATTTGCTTACGTGTTCGTCTCATGATTCCGAGCATTTTCCCCGTTGTCCGTTTTGCAATCCGACACTCCTATCTCCCCCGGCGGCCCCTTTTACGTTTTTCCGTGTGCGGGTACTAAACCTTCTCGGAATGGACCGAGATTTGTCTAGTGGCCTTGGTATACCACCCGTAGACCACCGGTCAAGTTTCGGGTCATTTGGAGCTCGTTTGGTACTCCAACGGTTAACCGCACTCTCGCAAAGGCCTCTTTTAAGTTGCAGCCCAACACCCCTTCAAAACAGCCCAATAACCCATCTAAGTCACTTCCATGCTCTCCGTCGTTCGATCACGATCGTGTGGGCAAAAACTACACCTCATTTGGACTCTCCTAGCTCCCTCTATGCCTATTTAAACATCTCCCCCGTCCAAATCCGGGTCTTCTTCCCCCCTAACCCTAGACGAATTCATCCCCGCGCCACCGGACGCGTCCGCCGCCGCCGGACGAATATCGCCGCCGCCCCTCGCCCAACCAGCGCGTGCCACGTGGCTGCGCCGCCGCCCGCGCCCTTGCCGCTCGGCCGCTCCCGGCCCATGGTATCCGGCCGTAGCCGCTTGCCTTGCCGCCCAAACCTCGGCACCGCCGTCGCCCGGCAGCCTCGCCGCCCGTCCATGAGTCGCCCGCCGCCCTTAGCCGAGCCGCCCCGCCGGCGCCCAGCGACCTCGCCCCGCCCGCCGGCCGACGCGCCCGCGCCTCGCCGTGGCAAGCCGCCGCCTCCGCCCGGCTGCCCTCACCTCCGCCCGGCCGCCTTCTCTCCCTCGGCGCCCGCCCTTCATCGCCGATCCGGATCCCGACCGGATCCGATCGGGAGAGCCCGTTGACTTTCTTCTTCCCCCTCCTAATTTTCTTCTAAGTTATTTTGCATCTTATGTCATTTTGTAGCAATTTCAACGTGGTATATCTTTGCAACGGTAGGTCCATTTTGCGCGTGTAATATATTAAAATGTTCGCCTCGAAGAGTAGATCATTTCGTCCCATTGGATCATTTTCATTTGAGCTCATATTGATGCCCGAAATGCTGTTAGAAGGGGGCTATGTGATGTTAGTTTCTGTTTCTTAACAGAACTTGCGCTTTTGTTATTTTTGCCATGATTGATGTGTGCACCCTATGAATTTGAGTCCTACATTTTTTTGTAATATGACATGCCATCTTTCCAGGGGTGTATGCCATGTATTTTTGTGATCTATGTGGTGACTAGCACAAGCATGCAAAGTAGGTGTCCTGATGTTGCTGTTTTCAGCCCTGTTTAGCTGATATTTTGATGCCATGTTAACTTGATGCTACCGAGAGATCTATGCATATTTTGAGATACTTCAGTAAGGATGTTTTGTTAAGCATGTCTTGCTCTATCCATCCATGCCCTTGTTTGAAATTATGGAGTGCCATAGCTTGAGTCAATCGAGATCTACTTTTGCTATCAAATGTTTCCTGGCAGATTGTTTACATGTTATTCAATTTTGCCAAGGTTGTTGTGGTTGATCCATGTATGCTATGTTATTTTCTTGCCATGTATGTCTTCTATGTCATGTCTTCTTGATGTATGTATGCTTAGTTTATCATATAAGGCTCTGTAGTGAGTGAATTGAGCTTGTAAACATGCCTATTTGTTATCAGTTTTTGACATGCCATGTTGCTGAATCTGTTAACGAAACTTTCAATATTGACATGGGTGTTACTATATTTTCTGATCCTTTTTGGCTTATGGTTATTAATGGAGGTTTGTTCTACGCGTTGAGTAGATTCATGCCATGCCTTTTTTTGCTATTTTAAGTTCCTGTAGCATGTAGTTTTATTGCTCTGAACATTGCAACCTGATGCTGTTTTTGCCATGTTCAGCCTGATATTTTGTGCACTTTTGCCATGCTTGTTTAAACCTGTTATTTTGTGAACTAGCCGTAGCTCAGTGCTCATCTTTTGTTAAGAATCTTGTGTAGATCACTGCCATATACTTTGTTGGTACGTTTGGGTGCAGTATCTTAATTTCTTGTTGCTTGCTAAGTGGCATCATGCTGTTAATGGCAGATTTGTGCCATTCTTGTTTTGCTTGTCATTTCCAAACCGTGCATCCGATTCCGGTGATCTTTATATCGATTTCAACCGAAATCATCTCATCTTTCCAGTGGCATAATTGGTTTGCCAAGTTGATGCCTGGTTCATCATTTACCTTCCGGAGCGCGCATACGCATTGCATATCACATCCCGCATATCATGCCATGTTTTGCATCATGTTGATTGTGCATTGCACCGTGATTTATTATGGTTCCTTTGTTTGTGTTGTTGCTTTGGGTAGAGCCGGGAGACGAGTACGTGAACGAGGAACCTGTTGAGAACGCCACGAGGATCAAGCTTTCGACAACTCGAGAACATTGCACGCAAGATGACCATACCCTCGAAATCACTTCTATCTTTGCTATGCTAGATGCTCGCTCTTTTCTATGCCTATGCTGCGATGCCTACCACTTGCTATATCATGCCACCCATATTGCCATGTCAGCCCCTAACCATCCTTTCCTAGCAAACCGTTGATTGGCTATGTTACCGCTTTGCTCAAATTTCTCTTATAGCGTTGCTAGTTGCAGGTGAAGATGAAGTTGTATTCCTTTTGGAACATGGAGATGTTGTTCCTTGTTGGAACATGTTTACTTGTTGGGGATATCACAATATATATCTGCCATAATTAATACATCTATATACTTGGTAAAGGGTGGAAGGCTCGGCCTTATGCACGGTGTTTTGTTCCACTCTTGCCACCCTAGTTTCCGCCATACCGGTGTTATGTTCCTTGATTTCGCGTTCCTTACACGGTTGGGTGATTTATGGGACCCCTTGACAGTTCGCTTTGAATAAGACTCCTCCAAAGAAGGCCCAACTTTGGTTTTACCATTTGCCACCTAAGCCTTTTTTCCCCGGTTTTACCGAGCCCGAGGGTCATCTTTATTTTAACCCCCGGACCGGTGCTCCTTCGAGTCTTGGCCCAACTGGCGATGTCCGGCGCCTGGCAATCCAGGTCTATGCCAACCCGACGCCTTGCCCATCCGTGTGCCCTGAGAACGAGATATGTGCAGCTCCTATCGGGATTTGTCGGCACATTCGGGCGCTTTTGCTGGTCTTGTTTTATTCTTTGTCGAAATGTCTTGTAGTCCTGGATTCCGAGATTGATCGGGTCTTCCCAAAGAGAAGGAATATCCTTCGTTGACCGTGAGAGCTTATAATGGGCTAAGTTGGGACACCCTGCAGGGTAATATCTTTCAAAGCCGTGCCCGTGGTTATGAGGCGTATGGGAATTTGTTAATGTCCGTTGTAGAAAACCGAAGTTGACCTCAAATAAAATACACATCAATCAAGGTGTAACCGTGATGGTCTCTTCTCGGCGGAGTCCGGGAAGTGAACACGGTGTTGGAGTTATGTCCGACGTAAGTAGTTCAGATCACTTCTTGATCGCTACTAGCTTCACGACCGTGCTTTGCTCCTCTTCTCGCTCTCTTTTGGCAGTAGCCACCATATATGCTAGTCGCTGTCGCAGCTCCACCGTACTACTCGTCCTTCCTATAAACTTAAATAGTCTTGATCTCCGGGTGTGAGATTGCTGAGTCCCGTGACTCACGGATACTTCCAAAACAGTTGCGAGTTCCGACGATGCGGTCAGGTGACTCAACCGAGCTCAAGTGGGAGTTCGACGAGGAACGTGGCCGTTACTATGTGTCTTTTCCTCGATGATCGTGAGTGGTGCCCAGCTTGGGACGATCGGGGTCCGTGTAGCATTTGGGGTATCTTCTTTATTTTGGTTCCGTAGTCGGACCTTGAGTGTACTCTGAATGATGGATGTTTATTTATGTATTGTGTGAAGTGGCATTTGTAAGCCAACTATGTATCTCTTTCCCTTATTTATTACATGGGTTGTGTGAAGATTACCTCACTTGCGACATTGCTTTCAATGCGGTTATGCCTCTAAGTCGTGCCTCGACACGTGGGAGATATAGCCGCATCGAGGGCGTTACAGCTTGCCCGATGATCTACAAGCCATTGAGAATAAATGGATCTTCAAGAAGCTTTTGTAGATGGTGACATTACCAAAACTTCATTCCTTAATCGGATATCTCAAAGAAGAGTAGTATATGATGCAACCAGAAGGTTTTGTCGATCCTAAAGGTGCTAACAAAGTGTGCAAGCTCCAGCGATCCATCTATGGACTGGTGCAAGCATCTCGGAGTTGGAATATACGCTTTGATGAGGTGATCAAAGCATATGGTTTTACACATACTTATGGTGAAGCCTGTATTTACAAGAAAGTGAGTGGGAGCTTTGTAGCATTTCTCATATTATATGTGGATGACATATTGCTGATTGGAAATGATATAGAATTTTTGGATAGCATAAAAGGAGACTTGAATAAGAATTTTTCAATGAAAGACCTCGGTGAAGCTGTTTGATGATTGGGCATCAAGATCTATAGAGATAGATCAAGACGCTTGATAAGATTTTCAATGATTACATACCTTGACAAGATTTTGAAGGAGTTCAAAATGGATCAGTCAAAGAAGGAGTTCTAGCCTGTATTGTAGGGTGTGAAGTTGAGTAAGACTCAAAGCACGACCACGGCAGAAGATAGAGAGAGAATGAAAGTCATTCCCTATGCCTCAGCCATAGGTTCTATAAAGTATGCCATATTGTGTACCAGACCTATTATGTACCTTGCCATGAGTTTAGCAAGGGGTACAATAGTGATCCAGGTGTAGATCACTAGACAACGGTCAAAATTATCCTTAGTTACCTAAGAGGACTAAGGAAATATTTCTCGGTTATGGAGGTGATAAAGAGTTCGTCGTGAAGAGTTACTCGATGCAAGCTTTGACACCGATTCAGGTGACTCTGAGTCTCAATCTGGATACATATTGAAAGTGGGAGAAATTAGCTAGAGTAGCTCCATGCAAAGCATTGTAGACATAGAAAATTGCAAAATACATACGGATCTGAATATAACAGACCCGTTGACTAAACTTCTCTCACAAGCAAAACATGATCACACCTTAGTACTCTTTGGGTGTTAATCACATGGTGATGTGACCTTATTATTGACTCTAGTCAACTCTTTGGGTGTTGGTCACATGGCGATGTGAACTATGGGTGTTAATCACATGATGATGTGAACTAGATTATTGACTCTAGTGCAAGTGGCAGACTGATGGAAATATGCCCTAGAGGTAATAATAAAATGGTTATTATTATATTTCCTAAATCATGATAAAGGTTTATTATTCATGTTATAATTGTATTGACCGGAAACTTAAATACATGTGTGGATACATAAACAAATCTCGTGTCCCTAGTGAGCCTCTACTAGACTAGCTCGTTGATCAAAGATGGTTAAGGTTTCCTAACCATAGACATGAGTTATCATTTGATAATGGGATCACATCATTAGGAGAATGATGCGATGGACAAGACCCATCCATTAGCTTAGGATATGATCGTTCAGTTTATTGCTATTGCTTTCTTAATGTCAAATACATATTCCTTCGACTATGAGATTATGCAACTCCCGGATACCGCAGGAATACCTTGTGTGCTATCAAACGTCACAAAGTAATTGGGTGATCATAAAGATGCTCTACAGGTTTCTCTGAAGGTGTTTGTTGAGTTGGCATAGATCGAGATTAGGATTTGTCACTCTGTCTATCGGAGAGGTATCTCTGGACCCTCTCGGTAATGCACATCATAAGAAGCCTTGCAAGCAATGTGACTAATGAGTTAGTTGCAAGATGATGTACTATGGAATGAGTAAAGAGACTTGCTGGTAACAAGATGAACTAGGTATTAAGATACCGACGATCGAATCTCGGGCAAGTAACATACCGATGGACAAAGGGAATTACGTATGTTGTAACACCCCGAGATTCATGCCACAGTAATCTCCCACTAATCATGCCATGTCATCATGATTACCTTGCTAGTTGCCACTTGTTCAAAACATCAAGTCCAAAATTCAAATTTATCAAACATGCAAACTAAAATGTTCAAAGTGTGGCAAATATTCCACAACTAATTATGGTGGTGACCCCACACTTTTGTAAAGTATTAAAATGCCCTTTTGTGAATATAAAGTGGGTTTAACAATTAATTAAATGCCTTTTCTAATTTATAAAATATTGAACTATTTTATTTGAGCCAAACTTTTTCTGCCATCTAAGGACATTGTCTAGTATTTATATGACATGATTCACATTTTACAAAAATTGTTTGATGGGTCAACTAAATCCAAAACAGTAGCTCAAAAACAAACAGCCACGAAATTGAAAAACAAAGGTAAAAAAAAGGCAAAAGGAAACAGCCCACCCCCTTGTCCCCATGGGCCTTAGCCCACCCAGCCGGCCCAACGTCTCAGCCAGCCCACCTACCCCATCGGTCGCCTTCGCCCTCGTTCTCTGGCGCGACCGCTACAGGGACACGTCCCCGTCGGACCAGCTCGCCTGCGCCGCCCCGAGGGGATAAGGGCGTCGTCCCCTCGACGCCTCGAGGCCTCCCGTCCACTCACCGCTCCCCACTTGCGCCCCCTCGCTCTCTCTCTTGCCCACGCACTCGTCACCTCCTCCAGATCCATCGCCGAAGCGGCCGTTGCCGCCGCCTCACTCGCCATGGCCAGCAGGCACATCTCGCCTTGCCGCTAAGGCCCACAAAGACCGCTGCCGTCTGGCTGCGTCTACTACGGAGACGAAACAAGCCGGAACCCCTTCCATCGCCGAGCCGCCCTCTTCTTCCACCTCCAGCCACGAAGGCCGCCGCCGCTGCTCGCCTGCACCGAGCCTCCCCGAGCCCGCTCATGCACATCTGCAGTCCGCGGTGAGAAACAACGCCGATCCCCTTCTTCCTGCTGCTTCTGCCTCAGAGACCTCGTTGCCGCCATGGTCGAACCTTCAACCGCCGACGAAGCTCGCCGTCAGGCCTCACCATGATCGCAGGCGCACGAAGCTCACCGTCGAGCCTCTGCGATTCCCAAGGAGCCCAACGTGCGCACGCACGCAGCCCCATGAACCCCCTTGCCCCTGCGCTCGACCTCACCGAAGCTCCGGCTTGACCGCCCGGCCCGTTCTGCGCTCACGCAGCGTCTGACGTCTGGCCTTGCGCCGCCCGCCCAGCTTCGTGTGCATGCAGTTGCTGCTCTCATCAATGTACTATCGCCGCTAAATGTGACTGTAGCTATATGGCTAGCTTTAGGAATTTTACATCGACTAACCTCCTAGACAGCCTCTAAACCTGCATTAATTAACTATTGACAAGACTAAAATAAATATAGGTAGAAAGTACAGTTGACAAACTTCATTTTACCCCACTGGACCAAATCCATTTGATGTGCGGTTTAAATGCTACGAAAATCACAAATTGCTACCTTCGGTCAATAGAGAACATAATTAACACCTAGCATAGTGTGTTATGTGGTCGTAATGCGGTCTGTAAGGTGTGTGCACAACCAGCCTCACGGCTGTGCCACCAGGCCGGCCCTTGTTTAGTTTAGTTGGTAATACTTTAGTGCTCAATTAGTATAACAACAAATGACAAGTGGTCCCCTCTATTTATTAGCTTTAGTTAGTTGTTCTAAAAAGGCTAAGTCCATGATAAATGGGCCCCTCTTTTAGTTAAGCAAGGTTTCCTAAAACTACTAAACTTAGAGTCAATGACATGCGGACCCACTTCTGCTATTCATCGGTTGACTAGTCTCTGTTGACCTAGTCAACTGGGCCCTCTGGCCCCATCTGTCAGCCACATATGCACAATGTTGGGTACACTTCTGTGTACCCGTAGCATTTACTGTATATTTTCAAAAAAAAGTAATTTTAAAAAATCATTTAAAACTTTGAAATTCAATTTAAGATAATCCGTAAATCGGATGAAAAAGTTCTATACATGAAAGTTGCTCAAAACGACGAGACGAATCCGAGTACACTCTCCGTTCATCAGTCACGTGCCCCTATCATAGAGAACATGCAACTTTCCCCCTCTGTTTCATCTGTCCGAAAAATGCAAACTTCGGGAAAACATTCCCGGATGTTATCCCCCTTCGCCGGTAACGTGTAGCACCACGTTAGAACGCATCTAGCTCTGCCTGTTGTCATGTTATGCTCTTGCTTGCTATGTATTTATCGCTTTCTCCCCTCTTCTCTCCGGTAGACCCGAGACCGCCACCGATGTCATTGTGTTCAACTACGCCGACGACGACCTCCTTGCCGAGCAACCAGGCAAGCCCCTTTTGATCAGCCCGATATCGCCCATTACATTCTCTCATGCTTGCATTAGATTTTGCTACTGTTATTGATTGCTCCTATTCTGATGCATAGCCTGCTTTTGTAACTTGTTGTTGTACCTTACCGGCTTATCCTAAACTGCTTAGTATAGGTTGCTTAGAGATCCATCAGTGACCCCCACTTTGTCCCGACTGCCTCGCTGGATAATCAGAAGACCCGATCAACGGGATCAAAGACTAGGCCCCGACACCGCACATCACTTCCCCTTAGTTGCTCGACACTACTGGGTTACTATCGAGTATCGAGGGTGAGACCTCATCAGCACTTTTGATGTTAACCCTGTAGTGTAGTTATTCGGTCGTGGTCATCGAGGGTGATTTCCTCTTTAACCACTTCTGATACGACTGTCATCGTGCAACCCTCAAGTGTGGACCTCGAGGGTGAATCCTCTTACGCTCACCTTGATGATTACATCAAGTGGAATTCACCGGGGTGATTCCTCGGCTTTCCCTTTGATGTTTAGACACACAGTTACTATGGTTACTATGACTTTACACTGAACCATGTTACTAAAGACGGGTCGACCCTGAGGGGTACCCGCGCGAGCTTAATTGCGAGTGATGTGGAGTCGGGTTGACCTGGAGGGTGCCCGCGAGATAATTACGAGGCATGGCCGGGCATTCCTAGCCCTTGCCGCTAGTCCTCGAGACGGGGCAATGGGGTCACATCTTTCGTGAGTCTCTGCTTGTTATCGTGCGTTCCTAATCCACTACGATTTGGATATTTGATCCGAGGGGCCTCGCCCGATAGCACTAACCATCACGTGGGCATAGTATGGGCGCTCGCGTCAGATACATCAGCCAAGCTTAATAGACGCGTCGATCGAGCGGCGCTGCCGGGTTGGACTGCGTGAAGCGCCGCCTTGTTGAAGGAGGTAGCTAGGTCTGCTCACCACCGCCCTCATAGCGTGCAGGAGTTCCCGGGGAGATGGGCCATGACCCCTGGGGGCATAGGTTTAGTCCGGCGTGCTAGCCTCTCTATTAAGCCTAGGTCGGGTTGCGGCGTATTGTTTGGCCGAGGTCGGGCATGACCCAGGAAAGTGTGTCCGGCCGGAGTTAAGCGAGCGTGGTGGGTAAGTTGGTGCACCCCTGCAGGGAAGAAAACATCTATCGATAGCCTGTCCTACGGTAACGGACACTTGGAGTTGTATCCCGATCGATACAACTAGAACTGGATACTTGTGATGAGAATTTGGATGGTGATGAGAACTGGATTGTGATGATAACTGGATAGTATGGCTCTGGGATCTCTTTCTCGCAGGGAGTCGAGAAAGGATCTCTGGCCGAGGTTGATAACACTACTACTACTTTACCTTATGCTACTCTACTCCCTCCTATTTGCTGCAAGATGTGGTTTCCCGAAGATGCTAGTCTTCGATAGGAATGGGCCTTCTCTCTATTCTGGCATTCTGCAGCCCAGTCCACATATACAGCCTTTCCTTTGATAATGTTGCATATGTAGTGTAGATCCTTGCTTGCGAGTACTTTGGATGAGTACTCACGGTTGCTTTGCTCCCCCGTTCCCCCTTTCTTCTTCTTTCCGGTTGATGCAACCAGATGTTGGAGCCTGTGGTCGATGCCACCGCCGATGTCTCATCACACGTGGAGGCCGCCGACGACCAGGAGTAATTAGGAGGCTCCCAGGCAGGAGACCTTGCCTTTTCGATCGTGTTGCTTTTGTGCTAGCCTTCTTAAGGCAAACTTGTCTAACTTATGTTTGTACTCAGATATTGTTGCTTCCGCTGACTCTTGTGTTTTCGAGCTTATGTATTCGAGCCCTCGAGGCCCCTGGCTTGTAATATAAAGCTTGTATTATTTTAATTTGTGTCTAGAGTTGTGTTGTGATATCTTCCCGTGAGTCCTTGATCTTGATTGTACACATTTGCGTGCATGATTAGTGTACGATTGAATCGAGGGCGTCACATATGTTGTCATAAGGTTCAACTAATAAAGTTCTTCGTAGAATATGTAGGAGCCAATATGGGCATCCAGGTTCCGCTATTGGTTATTGACCGGAGAGTTGTCTCGGTCACGTCTACATAGTTCTCGAACCCATAGGGTCTGCACGCATAACGTTCGTTGACAACATATTGTTATATGAGTCTCTGTTGCAAAACGCAATGCCTAGTGTTGGGGAACGCAATATTTCGAAAAAATTATGTACAATCACGCAAGATCTATCTAGGAGATGTATAGCAACGAGACGGTAGAGTGTGTCCACGTACCCTCGTAGACCAAAAGCGGAAGCATTTAGTAACGCGGTTGATGTAGTCGAACGTGTTCGCGATCCAACCGATCCTAGCACCGAACGTACGGCACCTCCATGTTCAGCACACGTTCAGCACGATGACGTCCCTCGAGCTCTTGATCCAGTTGAGGACAAGGGAGAGTTCCATCAGCACGACGGCATGGTGACGGTGATGATGAAGTTACCGGCGCAGGGCTTCGCCTAAGCACTACGACGATATGACCGAGGTGTGTAACTATGGAGGGGGGCACCGCACACGGCTAAGAGAAAACTTGGTGTGCCTTTGGGGTGCCCCTGCCCACGTATATAAAGGAGGGAGGGAGAGAGAGGAGGTCGGCCATAGGGGGCGCGCCCCATAGGGGAGTCCAACTAGGATTCCCAATCCTTGTTGGAGTCCCCTTCCTTTCTAAGAGAGGGAGAAAGAGGGAAGGAGGAAGAGGGGAGAAGGAAAGAGGGGGCGCCGCCCCCCTCCCTAGTCCAATTCAGACTGGCCATGGGGGGCACGCGGCCTCCCTTGTGGCCCTCCTCTCCTTTCCACTAAGGCCCATGAACTTCTCGGGGGGGGGGGGGGTTCGGTAACCCCCGGTACTCTGAAACTTATCTGAAACGACCCGAACCGTTTCGGTGTCCGAATGTAACCTTCCAATATATGAATCTTTACCTATCGACCATTTCGAGACTCCTCGTCATGTCCGTGGTCTCATCCGGGACTCCAAACAAACTTCGGTCATCAAATCACATATGTAATAATACAAATCGTCATCGAACGTTAAGCGTGCGGACCCTATGGGTTCGAGAACTATGTAGACATGACCGAGACATATCTCCGGTCAATAACAAATAGCGGAACTTGGATGCTCATATTGGCTCCTACATATTCTATGAAGATCTTTATCGGTCAAAACGCATAACAACATACGTTGTTCTCGTTGTCATCGGTATGTTACTTGCCCTAGATTCGATCGTTGGTATCCTCACCTAGTTCAATCTCGTCACCGGCAAGTCTCTTTACTCGTTCCGTAATGCATCATCCCGCAACTAACTCATTAGTCACATTGCTTTCAAGGCTTATAGTGATGTGCATTACCGAGAGGGCCCAGAGATACCTCTCTGATACACGGAGTGACAAATCCTAATCTCGATCTATGCCAACTCAACAAACACCATCAGAGACACCTGTAGAGCATCTTTAGAATCACCCAGTTACGTTGTGACGTTTGATAGCACACAAGGTGTTCCTCCGGTATTCCAGAGTTGCATAATCTCATAGTCAGAGGAACATGTATAAGTCATGAAGAAAGCAATGTCAATAAAACTAAATGAACATTAATGCTAAGCTAACAGATGGGTCTTGTCCATCACATCATTCTCTAATGATGCGATCCATTCATCAAATGACAACACATGTCTATGGTTAGGAAACTTAACCATCTTTGATTAACGAGCTAGTCTAGTAGAGGCATACTAGGGACACTCTATTTGTCTATGTATCACACATGTACTAAGTTTCCGGTTAATACAATTCTAGCATGAATAATAAACATTTATCATGATATAAGGAAATATAAATAACATCTTTATTATTGCCTCTAGGGCATATTTCCTTCAGTCTCCTACTTGCACTAGAGTCAATAATCTAGTTCACATCGCCATGTCATTTAACACCAATAGTTCACATCGTCATGTGATTTAACAGTCTATAGTTCACATCTCCATGTGACCAGTACCAAAGGGTTTACTAGAGTCAATAATCTAGTTCACATCGCCATGTGATTAACACCCAAAGAGTACTAAGGTGTGATCATGTTTTTCTTGTGAGAGAAGTTTAGTCAATGGGTCTGCCACATTCAGATCCGTATGTATTTTGCAAATTTCTATGTCTACAATGCTCTGCATGGAGCTACTCTAGCTAATTGCTCCCACTTTCAATAAGTATCCAGATTGAGACTTGGAGTCATCTGGATCAGTGTCAAAGCTTGCATCGACGTAACCCTTTACGACAAACTTTTTGTCACCTCCATAACCGATAAACATGTCCTTATTCCACTAAGGATAATTTTGATCATTGTCCGTTGATCCACTCCTCGATCACTATTGTACCTCTCTTGCCAAACTCATGGTGAGGTACACAATAGGTCCGGTACACAAGATAGCATACTTTATAGAACCTATGACTGAGGCATAGGGAATGACTTTAGTTCTTTTTCTATTTTCTCGCCGTGGTCGGGTTTTGAGTCTTTACTCAACTTCACACCTTACAACTCGTGCAAGAACTCCGTCTTTGACTGATCCATTTTGAACTCCTTCAAAATCTTATCAAGGTATGTACTCATCGAAAGTCTTATCAAGCGTCTTGATCTATCTTTATAGATCTTGATGCCCAATATGTAAGTAGCTTCACTAAGGTCTTCCATTAAAAAACTCCTTTCAAACACTCCTTTATGCTTTCTAGAAAATTCTACATTATTTCCGATCAACAATATGTCATTCACATATACTTATCAGAAATGTTGTAGGCTCCCACTCACATTTTTGTAAATACAGGCTTCTCCAAAAGTCTATATAAAACCATATGCTTTGATAACACTATCAAAGCGTACATTCCAACTCCGAGATGCTTGCACTAGTCCATAAATGGATCACTGGAGCTTACACACTTTGTTAGCACCTTTCGGATTGACAAAACCTTCTGGTTGCATCATATACAACTCTTTTTAAGAAATCCATTAAGGAGTGCAGTTTTGACATCCATTTGCCAAATTTCATAAAATGCGGCAATTGCTAACATGATTCGGACAGACTTTAAGCATAGATACGAGTGAGAAACTCTCATCATAGTTGTCACGCCCAAGATGCGACCCTATCCAAAAGGAACTCGAAGGTCCCACCAAGGATAGAAGCGCATCTTGAAGACGCTTTTGCAAGGTGGATATCATTACATCAACATTACATAATAGATGGGGATACATACATAAGGCACAAATGCCACAAGAATACATCAACATCATATACAAGATCAACATCCGACTACAGATGAAACATAAAATGTAAACTCAAACAATATCCACCACCTTTAGCCCAGGCTGCCGACCTGGAACCTATCCCTTGATCGAAGAAGCAGAAGAACTCCAAAACAAGCAACATCGCTCTCGCGTCATGATCATTGCAAGCATGTACCTGCAACTGGTGGTGTAGTAATCTGTGAGCCACGAGGACTCAGCAGTCCCATTACCATGGGTATCAAGACTAGCAAAGCTTAATGGGAAAGGAAGGGGTAAAGTGGTGAGGTTGCAGCAGCGGCTAAGCATATATGGTGGCTAACATACGCAAATGAGAGCGAGAAGAGAAACAAAGGAACGGTCGTCAACTAGTAATGATCAAGAAGTGATCCTGAACTCCTACTTACGCCGACATAACCCGTAAACCGTGTTCTCCTCTCGATCAACCCCGAAAAAGAGACACTCACTTACGCACATGGTTGGTGTATTTTAGAAGAGTTTGCTTCAAGTTTACTACAACCGGATATTAACAAATTCCCATCTCGCCACATAAATCATGCACGGCTTTCGAAAGTTCAAACTCGCAGGGTGTCCCAACTTAGCCCATGATAAGCTCTCGCGATCAACGAAGGATATTCCTTCTCCCGGAAGACCCGATCAGTCTCGAATCCCGGCTACAAGACATTTCGACAAGAATAAAACAAGACCAAGAAGCCGCCACCGAATGTGCCGACAAATCGATAGGAGCTGCACATATCTCGTTCTCCGGGCACACCTGCTTGACCAAACTTCTGAGAGGCGAGCCCAGAGTTGCCCCCGGTACACCGGCGGTCGACGGTTTGGACCGGCACTCACGACGAGCACCGCCCGGGGGTAAAATAAGATGACCCTCGAGAGCGACTCCCAAGGGAAAAAGGGCTAGGTGAGGCGAATGTAAAACCAAGGTTGGGCCTTCTTTGGAGGAGTCTTATTCAAAGCGAACTGTCAAGGGGTCCCATAAATCACCCGACCGCGTTAAGGACGCAAAATCCGGGAACATAATACCGATATGACGGAAACTAGGGCGGCAAGAGTGGAACAAAACACTGCATAAGGCCGAGCCTTCCACCCTTTACCAAGTATATAGATGCATTAATAAAATAAGAGATATTGTGATATCCCAACCAAAATTCCTGTCCACCATGGAGCAATCTTCATCTTCACCTGCAACTAGCAACGCTATAAGAGGGCTGAGCAAAAGCGGTAACATGGCCACACAACGGTTTGCTAGGAAGGGTGACAAAAGTCAGGGGTTCATGGCAATTTGGGAAGCTTGAGCAGCAAGTGGTAGGTAAAGCAACATAGCGAAAGAACGAAGCAACTAGCATAGCAGTGATAGTAATGAGATCCAAGGTGACGATCATCTTGCCTGAAATCCCGCTAGGAAGAAGAACGAGTCCATGAAGAAGATGAAGCCACGAAGACGAACCAAGCGTAGACGAACGAATCCTCACGATCGCAATGAAACGGGAACTAACAAGAAGAAGCACACAACATGGTAAACACACCACACAAGAACAAGGCAAGATGCACAACAAACATGATGCATGACAAATCTAGATGAGGCTACTCATGGCAAGAGATGATGCAAACAAGAGCAACACATCAAGGCAAGTTTAAATGAGGCCGGGAACAACATATAACAATTCCGGTAAGTCCTCATATGCAAATTTCGAAATTGGTCCAGATCTGAATAAACCTTATGTTCAAGTTGTTATACAGCAAGTTAAGATGCACCGCGATGATCTACAAGAAATTCTAGTCAAGTTACATATAAAGTTCATTTAATTCGGAGCTACGGTCTAGAAGATATGAGCAAAACAAGTTAAACATGACATTGATGCAAAATGCATACAAACATCAAACAAACACCTCAAAAAAGGGATGCAACATGATAATATGAAGCTACATGCAAAATCAAGCAAGTTTCATATAGAGCACACTCAAAACGGAGTAACGGTTCAACACATACACTATACAAGTTTAAAGGACAAGCTGTCCAAAACAGCAACTAGGCATCTTGCAAGTATCAAAACACTATGCTACAGCATCTCAACATGAGAACAAAAGGCATGGGCACGATGTACAGGTAAAGAATAACAAAACATGAACACTGAGCTTTCTCTACAAATCACTAGAACACGCTCAAACACACATGGCAAGATTGCAAATAATAACAGTTTCAGACTTTGCAGAAATAACATCAGGTTGCAATGTTTAGAGTTATCAATCAACATGTTACAGGAACTTATAATGGCAAACAAAGGCATGGTATGAATCTAATAAATGCATAGAACAGAAGTCCCTTACTGAACATGAGCCACAAAGGATCAGAAAATATGATGGCACCCAGGTAAACATGGCAAGTTATATTCCAGATTCATACATGGCAGGAACAACAATAAGTAGGCATGTTTGTGAGCTTGAACCACTCACCACAGAGCAATACATGGCATGTCAAGGCAACCAACAGTAAGAAGACATATTTATGAAGCTAAACATGGCGAGATAAAGTTTATAGGGTGCATGAATCACTAGCAACAATCATGGAAACATTGAACTTAATGTTAACAGGCTGATAGCAACATTATTTAGCAATTTTAGAGTAAGATTACAACAAGCTACAGCAGGCTATAAATGCAACCAGGGGCATGAATGGATAGAGCAAGACATGTATAACAAAACATCCTTAGTGAACATCTCCAGATTATGCATATAATGACTTGTAGAAGCAGGTTAACATAGCATCATGATATAGCAGATTCAGACATGCAAAACAGCAACAGCAAGTACCCTACTTAACAAGCTCGAAGCACTCACTACAAGAATCACAAAAATACATGGATAGCACCCCTATAAAGATGGAATTACATAGATCAAAACTCATGTAGGACTCATACTCATAGGATGCACACATCAAATGCAACAAAAATTACAAATCATCAAGTTATAACAGTTTCAGCAGATTAACATCATATAGCACTCTTTCAACGAAGATTCTGGCATCTAAATGACCTACAATGAATATGACGCAATGGTATGAAATGAAGTACTCGTTGAGACGAACAATTTGACATATTACACGCACGAAACGGAGCAGTATGCAGCAAGTTATGACATGATGAAAATGGCATGATAATGTGAACAGAGATGAGGACTTGGACGAAATATCACCTCCCGAAAAACAGATCTAGGTTTCTCGGGGCACGGAACCCGAGGTTCGCCGGCATCTCGCCGGAGAAGGAGGGGATGGCAGCCGGAGGGGTCGGAGAGGGCGGAGGAGGCCGGGGCGGCGCCGGAGAGGAGGCGCTGGGTCACAGACCACGGCGGGCGAGGAGGCGCGCTGGCTCGGGAGCCGAGGCGGCGGAGGGACGGGCGGTGCGGGCGGTGCACGGGCGGCGGCGCTGGAGCTCTGGGCGAGGCACGGGAGCTCAGGCGCGGATGGGCCGGAGGGCCCGATCCGGCCTCCCTGCCAAGGGCGGCGGGGCGCGCCATGTGGCGGCGCGCCACCGGCTGGGAGCGCCAAGGGAAGCGTCCGACGGGCGGCGGACATGTCCGGTGGCGCAGAGGGAGAGGGCTAGGGTTTGGACCCAAAATTTCGGAGGGAGAGGCATATTTATAGATAGAGGGAGCTAGGAGAGTCCAAATGAGGTGCGGTTTTTGCCCACACGATCGTGATCGAACGACCGAGAGTATGGAGGGGAGTTTGTTGGGTTTTGGGCCACTTTGGAGGGGTGATGGGCTGCAAAGAGAAGGAGGCTTTTACGGTTACCCGGTTAACCGTTGGAGTACCAAACGACCTCCAAATGGCACGAAACTTGACAGGCGGTCTACCGGTGCTATACCAAGGCCGCTTGGCAATCCTCGGTCCATTCCGAGAACGTTTAACACCCGCACATGAAAAGAGGCAAAAGGGGCGCCAGGGAACATAGGAGTGCCGGATTGCAAAACGGACAACGGGGAAAATGCTCGGATGCATGAGACGAACACGTATGCAAATGCGATGCACATGACGACATGATATGAAATGCAGATGATGACATGGAAAAAGTGCAACACACAAGCAAATGACATGGCAACGACGGCGAATAACTGGCAGACACCTGGCGCATCGAATCCGGGGCGTTACAATAGTCAACACCTTGAACTTGTCGAAAACCTTTTGCGATAATTCAAGCTTTGTAGATAGTAACACTACTATCAGCATCCGCTTCCTCTTGAAGATCCATTTAATCTCAATGGCTCACCGATCATCGGGCAAGTCAATCAAAGTCCATACTTTGTTCTCATACATGGATCCCATCTCAGATTTCACGGCCTTAAGCCATTTCACGAAATCTGGGCTCATCATCGCTTCCTCATAGTTCGTAGGTTCGTCATGGTCTAGTAACATGACTTACAGGATTATCGTACCACTCTGGTGTGAACCATACTCTGGTTGACGTACGAGGTTCGGTAGTAACTTGATCTGAAGTTTCGTGATCATCATCATCATTAGCTTCCTCACTATTTGGTGTAGGAATCACTGGAACTGATTTCTGTGATGAACTACTTTCCAATTCGGGAGAAGGTACAACTACCTCATCAAGTTCTACTTTCCTCCCACTCACTTCTTTCGAGAGAAAACTTCTTCTCTAGAAAGGATCCATTCTTAGCAACAAAGATCTTACCTTCAGATCTATGATAGAAGGTGTACCCAACAGTTTCTTTTGGGTATCCTATGAAGACGCACTTCTCCGATTTGGGTTCGAACTTATCAGGCTGAACTTTTTTCACATAAGCATCGCAACCTCAAACTTTAAGAAACAACAGCTTAGGTTTCTTGCCAAACCATAGTCCATACAGTGTTGTCTCAACGGATTTAGATGGTGCCCTATTAACGTGCAGCTATCTCTAATGCATAACCCCAAAACGATAGTGGTAAATAAGTAAGAGACATCATAGATCGCACCATATCTAATAAAGTACGGTTACGATGTTCGGACACACCATTACGCTGTGGTGTTCCAGGTGGCATGAGTTGTGAAACTATTCCACATTGTTTTTAAATGAAGGCCAAACTCGTAACTCAAATATTTGCCTCCGTGATCAGATCGTAGAAACTTTATTTTCTTGTTACAATGATTCTCAACTTCACTCTGAATTTCTTTAAACTTTTCAAATGTTTCAGACTTGTGTTTCACTAAGTAGATATACCCATATCTGCTTAAATCATCTGTGAAGGTCAGAAAATAACGATACCCGCCATGAGCCTCAACACTATCGGACCGCATACATCAGTATGTATTATTTCCAATAAGTCAGTGGCTCGCTCCATTGTTCCGGAGAATGGAGTCTTAGTCATCTTGCCCATGAGGCATGGTTCGCAAGCATCAAGTGATTCCAAGAGCCCATAAGCATGGAGTTTCTTCATGCGCTTTACACCAATATGACCTAAATGGCAATGCTACAAATAAGTTGCACTATCATTATTAACTTTGCATCTTTTGGCATCAATATCATGTGTATCACTGTGATCGAGATTCAGTAAACCATTTACATTGGATGTAAGACCATAGAAGGTTTTATTCATGTAAACAGAACAACAATTATTCTATGACTTAAATGAATAACCGTATCGCAATAAACATGATCCAATCATATTTATGCTCAACGCAAACACCAAATAACATTTATTTAGTTCCAATACTAATCACGTAGGTAGAAGGAGTATGCGATGGTGACCTTATCAACCTTGGAATCATTTCCAACACACATCGTCACCTCGCCCTCAACTAGTCTTTGTTCATTTTGTAACACCTGTTTTGAGTTACTAATCATAGCAACTGAACCGGTATCAAATACCCAGGGGCTACTATGAACACTAGTAAAGTACACATCAATAACATGTATATTATATATATTTTTGTTCACTTTGCCATCCTTCTTATCCGCCAAGTATTTGGGGCAGTTCCGCTTCCAGTAACCATTTCCTTTGTAGTAGAAGCACTCGGCCAGGCTTGGGTCTAGCTTTGGGCTTCTTCGTGGGAGTGGCAACTTGCTTGCCATTCTTCTTGAAGTTCCTTTCTTTCCCTTGCCCTTTACTTGAAACTAGTGGTCTTGTCAACCATCAACATTTGATGCTTTTCTTGATTTCTACCTTCGCCGATTTCAGCATCACGAAGAGCTCGGGAATCGTTTTCGTCATCCCTTGCATATTATAGTTCATCACGAAGTTCCAGTAGCTTGGTGATAGTGACTAGAGAAATTTGTCAATCACTATCTTATCTGGAAGATTAACTCCCACTTGATTCAAGCGATAGTAGTACTCGGACATTCTGAGCACATGCTCACTGGTTGAGCTATTCTCCTCCATCTTGTAAGCAAAATACTTGTCAGAGGTCTGATACCTCTCGACTCGGGCATGAGTCTGAAATACCAATTTCAGCTCTTAGAACATGTTATATGCTCCGTGGTGTTCAAAATGTTTTCGAAGTCCCGGTTCTGAGCCGTAAAGCATGGTGCACTAAACTATCAAGTAGTCATCATACCGAGCTTGCCAAACGTTCATAATGTCTTCATCTGCTCCTGCAATTCTACTGTGCAGAAATGAGGATAGTCCTCAGATCATGGACCCAGTCCGCATCATTTGCTACTATCATCTTTCAACTTATTTTCTCTAGGAACATATCAAAAATAAACGGGGAGCTACATCGCAAGCTATTGATCTACAACATAGATATGCAAAAATACTATCAGGTACTAAGTTCGTGATAAACTAAAGTTCAATTAATCATATTACTTAAGAACTCCCACTTAGATAGACATCTCTCTAGTCATCTAAATGATCACGTGATCCATATCAACTAAACCATGTCCGATCATAACGTGAGATGGAGTAGTTTTCAATGGTGAACATCACTATGTTGATCATATCTACTATATGATTCATATTCGACCTTTCGGTCTCGAGATTCGAGGCCATATCTGCATATGCTAGGCTCACAAGTTTAACCCGAGTATTCTCAAGGTGTGCAAAACTTGCTTGCACCCGTTGTATGTGAACGTAGAGCTTATCACACCCGATCATCACGTGGTGTCTCGGCACGACGAACTATAGCAATGGTGCATACTCAGGGAGAACACTTATACCTTGAAATTTAGTGAGAGATCATCTTATAATGCTACCGCCACACTAAGCAAAATAAGATGCATACAAGATAAACATCACAAGCAATCAAAATAAGTGATATGATATGGCCATCATCATCTTGTGCCTTTGATCTCCATCTCCAAAGCACCGTCATGATCACCATCGTCACCGGCTTGACACCTTGATCTCCATCGTATCATCGTTGTCGTCTCACCAACTATTGCTTATACGACTATCGCTACCGCTTAGTGATAAAGTAAAGCAATTACGTGGCGATTCCATTTCATACAATAAAGCGACAACCATAATGCACCTGCCAGTTGCCGACAACTTTTACAAAACATGATCATCTCATACAACAATTTATATCTCATCATGTCTTGACCATATCACATCACAACAAGCCCTGCAAAAACAAGTTAGACGTCCTCTACTTTGTTGTTGCAAGTTTTACGTGGCTGATACGGGCTTCTAGCAAGAACCGTTCTTACCTATGCATCAAAACAACAACGATTTTTCGTCAAGTGTGTTGTTTTAACCTTCAACAAGGACCGGGCATAGTCAAACTCGATTCAACTAAAGTTGGAGAAACGGACACCCGCTAGCCACCTGTGTGTGAAGCACATCGGTAGAACCAGTCTCATGAACGCGGTCATGTAATGTCGGTCCGGGCCGCTTCATCCAACAATACCGCTGAATCAAAGTAAGACATTGCTGGTAAGCAGTATGACTATTATCGCCCACAACTCTTTGTGTTCTACTCATGCATATAACATCTACGCATAGACCTAGCTCTGATACCACTGTTGGGGAACGCAATATTTCAAAAAAATTACCTACGACCATGCAAGATCTATCTAGGAGATCTATAGCAACGAGACAGGAGAGTGTGTCCATGTACCCTCGTAGACCGAAAGCGCATGCATTTAGTAACGCGGTTGATGTAGTTGAACGTATTCGTGATCCAACCGATCCTAGCACCGAACGTACGGCACCTCCGTGTTCAGCACACGTTCAGCACGACGACGTCCCTCGAGCTCTTGATCCAGTTGAGGACGAGGGAGAGTTCCGTCAGCACGACGGCGTGGTGACGGTGATGATGAAGTTTCTGGCGCAGGGCTTCGCCTAAGCACTACAACGATATGACCGAGGTGTGTAACTATGGAGGGGGCACTGCACACGGCTAAGAGAAGACTTGGTGTGCCTTTGGGGTGCCCCCTACCCACGTATATAAAGGATGGAGGGAGAGAGAGGAGGCCGGCCATACGGGGCACACGCCATAGGGGAGTCCAACTAGGATTCCCAATCCTAGTTGGATTCCCCTTCCTTTCCAAGAGAGGGAGAGAGAGGGAAGGAGGAAGAAGGGAGAAGGAAAGAGGGGGCGCCGCCCCCCTCCCTAGTCCAATTTGGACTGGCCATGGGGGGGGCGCGGTCTCCCTTGTGGCCCTCCTCTCCTTTCCACTAAGGCCCATGAACTTCCGGGGGTGTTCCGGTAACCCTCGGTACTCCGAAACTTATCCGAAATGACCCGAACCATTCCGATGTCCGAATGTAACCTTCCAATATATGAATATTTACCTCTCGATCATTTCGAGACTCCTCGTCATGTCCGTGATCTCATCCGGGACTTCGAACAAACTTCGATCATCAAATCACATAACTCATAATACAAATCGTCATCGAACGTTAAGCGTGCGGACCCTACAGGTTCGAGAACTATGTAGACATGACCGAGACATATCTCCGGTCAATAACCAATAGCGGAACTTGGATGCTCATATTGGCTCCTACATATTCTATGAAGATCTTTATCGGTCAAACCGCATAACAACATACGTTGTTCCCTTTGTCATCGGTATGTTACTTGCCCGAGATTCGATCGTCGGTATCCTCATACGTAGTTCAATCTCGTTACCGGCAAGTCTCTTTACTCGCTCATAATGCATCATCCCGCAACTAACTCATTAGTCACATTGCTTGCAAGGCTTATAGTGATGCGCATTACCGAGAGGGCCCAGAGATACCTCTCCGATACACGGAGTGACAAATCCTAATCTTGATCTATGCCAACTCAACAAACACCATCGGAGACACATGTAGAGCATCTTTATAATCACCCAATTACATTGTGACGTTTGATAGCACACAAGGTGTTCCTCCAGTATTCGAGAGTTTCATAAGCTCATTGTCATAGGAACATGTATAAGTCATGAAGAAAGCAGTAGCAATAAAACTAAACAATCATTAATGCTAAGCTAACAGATGGGTCTTGTCCATCACAACATTCTCTAATGATGTGATCCCGTTAATCAAATGACAACACATGTCTATGGTCAGGAAACTTAACCATCTTTGATTAACGAGCTAGTCTAGTAGAGGCATACTAGGGACACTCTATTTGTCTATGTATTCACACATGTACTAAGTTTCCGGTTAATACAATTCTAGCATGAATAATAAACATTTATCATGATATAAGGAAATATAAGTAATATCTTTATTATTGCCTCTAGGGCATATTTCCTTCACCTAGGAGGTGCTTAGGCAAGCCTAGGCGCTAGGCAATGGACAATCACCTCGCCTATGGCATAAATGGAGGTCTAGGCAGGGGAAGCAAGGAATTGTCCATGCAACCGAGAAATCATGTCATACTCCACTGATATGCGAAATGTGTCATATTCCAATGGGAGTAGTCGGTAATTAACTAATTTATATGCCCTAAATTAATATCAAGACATATATAATAATCACAAATACACCCGATAGTAAAAACTATATTACCACCTAGGCCGCGCCTAGGGCGCTTAATCACCGCCTAGGCACTAGGCGAAGGTCAGCCGCCTCGATTACGCCTACCGCTTTTTCCAACCTTATTATGAGTTATATGATTTGGTGACGGAATGTTGTTCGGAGTTCCTGATGTGATCATGGACATGACGAGGAGTCTCGAAATGGTCGGGAGGTAAATATTGATATATAAGACGATGGTATTCGGACACCGGAAGAGTTTTAGGATGCACTGGGTAGTCATCGGGTCATCGGAAGGGGTTCCGGACACCCCCCCCCCCCCCGATAGGTGTATGGGCTTAATGGGCCAAGGAGGGGACAAACCAGCCCACAGGGGGCTGGTGCGCCCCTCTGCCTAGCCGGCCAGCCATAGGGAAGGAAAAGGGAAGGGCTAGCCCCTCCTACCTTCCCCTTCTCATGGGAGAAAGGAAAAGGGGGGGCTCCCTCCCCTGCCTTTCCCCTGCACCTAAACATGGCAGGGGGAGAGCCACTTGGGAGGAGACCCCAAGTAGGATTCGGCCTACTTGGGGCACCCTCCTGGCTGCTCCCTCCTCCCCCACCTATATATATGTGGGAGGGGGCGCCTAGCACACCAGAACATTGTCTTAGCCGTGTGCGGCACCCCCCTCCATCGTCTACACTCACGGTCATATTTTCGTAGTGCTTAGGCAAAGCCCTGCAGAGATAGGTTCACCATCACTGTTATCACGCCTTCGTGTTGCCGGAACTCATCTACTACCTCGCTGTTTTGTTGGATCAAGAAGGCGGAGGACGTTACCGAGTTGAACATGTGCTGAATGCGGAGGTGTCGTATATTCGGTACTTGATCGGTTGGAGCGTGAAGAAGTTCGACTACATCAATCACGTTGTTAAACGCTTCTGCTTACGGTCTACGAGGGTACTTAGACACACTCTCCCCTCTCGTTGTTATGCATCTCCATGGATAGATCTTGCGTGTGCTTAGATTTTTTTGCTTTCCATGCAATGTTTCCCAACAGTAGTATGGTTGAAGGATATCCTCTTCTTCTTCTGCTGGCATGGCCTGCCCTGCTGCTGAGGTTTGATCTCCCGTAGCTTCCTTGCTCTTGTCCCCCTTGATGGCTTCCTTTGGTTCCTCTCTCTTAAGTTCTATCTTCATCAACCAAACATCCTCTTCTACGTTCGCGGGGTATATAAAGATTTTTTTATCTCGGGAAACAAGCAAAACGGAAGGGAAACGAAGTCGGGAAGGTTCCAGAGGTGGGCACAACCCACCTGGGCGCGCCAGGCAAGGCAGGCAGGCCCTAATGTCTTGTGCCCTCCTCGGTTGCCTTCCTGGTTGTTTATTATTTACCTAATTTTTGTAATATTCCAAAACTGAAAAAATTATTTTACGGATTTTTAGGAGTCTGTTTACTTACCGTATCACGTACCTCCTCTTTTTCAAGGTTCTGGAGTGTTCCAGAAGGTTTTTTATGTGTTCCTCCGGTGTCATGGTTTGGATAATATTGCTTTCAACATTAATGGGCGTACCTAAGATATAGTGTTTGATTCTTTGCCCATTGACCACCTTCGGGTTAGTACCTTCGTCATTATTAATTTTGATAGCTCCAGAGCGATAAACCTCTTCGATAACATAAGGCCCTTCCCATTTGGAAAGAAGTTTTCCTGCAAAGAATCTAAAACGAGAGTTGTACAAAAGAACATATTCCCCAACTTTGGATTCCCGCTTTTGGATTCTTTTATCATGCCATCTTTTAACTTTTTCTTTAAAAAATTGGCATTCTCATAAGCTTGGGTTCTCCATTCATCTAGTGAGCTAATATCAAATAACCTCTTTTCACCAGCAAGTTTGAAATTATAAATAAGTTCTTTAATTGCCCAATATGTTTTATGTTCTAACTCAAGAGGCAAATGACAAGCATTTCCGTAAACCATTTTATAGGGAGACATACCATAAGATTTTTATAAGCTATTATGTAGACCCAAAGTGCATCATCCAATTTCTTAGACCAATTCTTTTGGGACCTATTAACAGTTTTTTGTAATATTAGTTTTATTTCTCTACTGCTAATTTCAACTTGACCACTAGATTGAGGATGATAGGGTGATGCAATTCTATGGTTGACATCATATTTAGCTAGCATTTTGTGGAAAGCACCATGAATAAAATGTGAACCACCATCAGTCATTAAATATCTAGAAACTCCAACCCTTGGTAAAATAATTTCTTTAAGCATTTTAATAGAGGTGTTGTGTTCAACACTTAGAAGATCCTCTTCCACATGTTGATGTCCATGTACACTCGAGTTGGATCCTATCATGTTAACTCTCTGAAACAAGTGGACAAAAGAAAGAAAGAAATATATATATATATATATATATATATATATATGTGTGTGTGTGTGTGTGTGTGTGTGTGTGTGTGTGTGTGTGTGTGTGTGTGTGTGTGTGTGTGGAAAACACTCATCTCACCTTCTTGTTTACCCAAATTCTAATGATTCCTTGGCGGCTGTGCGGGGTTAGAAAATTAGCAGTGGACGGGCAAATGGAAGGAAGGAAGCTGACGGTTTCTAGGTGGATCTAGGTGAGGTAAAATGAGGAGGGCTAGTGATGAGATCCAATCGATGCAAACCAAATGAACAAGAAAAATTTGTAGACCCTTGCACCAAGTTTGAGCTGCAACACTTGCCACTACAACTTCTGAAATTTCTCACCAAGCTGAATATGATTACACACTTGCTCACACTTTCTCTTCTCTTTTTTTTTGCTTTTTTCACTCTTTTTTTGCAGCACAAAAGAACCAACAACAAGACTCGAAGAAAACGACAACAACTTTGGATAGAACTTGGTGCAAACACAAAGAGGAAAGCAAACAACTAGATCTCAACAACAAAGGTTTGGATTTTTTGTGGCTTTTTGGCTTTGGACTCTAGGACAGGGATGTAACACCCCGAGAATCTTGCTACAGTAATCTCCCCCTAATGGTGGCCATGTCGTCATGATTACTATGCAACTTGCCACGTGTTCAAAATCCAAAGCCATTTTCAAATTTGAAATAAAGTCAAATAAATTATTTCTTCGGACTGTAAAACTAAAATGTTCAACTATTTTATAAATCCCCATGATCATTGCCGTGATGAAACCAACTTCGTTTGACTCTCAGTTAAATCCCTTGGAAATTAATAAGTGAACCAACAACACTTAGCAGAACCATTTAAATGCAAACATAAGTTGTTTAATTTCAAACAAACTCCAAACCTTTTGCGGCAGTACTAGATAATACCTAGTATTTGTTTAGACCAGTTGCATATTTTTACAAAAGTCATTTGGTGGTCAAACAAATGCAAATCAGTATCTAACTTGATAAATACTTAACGAAACAAATAGTCGGGCCGCTGTGCACCTAGGCCAATTTGAGCTACAGTTGAGGCCCAGCCCAGGTCCTCCTTATCCCCTTCCTCTGTTCATTGAACCGAGGCGTGGCGGCCATCCACCGGCGCCATAGCAGGTAGGGTGCACGCGCCGGCCATCCACTACCTCCCCGCTGTCTATAAGACCACCCCGACGCTCGGACGAACCCTAGTTGTCCTCCCCTTTCCCAGCGCCGTTTTCTTCCTCTCCCAGACACGCCCGAGCTCCACCCGCCATGTCCATCGTCGTCCTCGTGTCCATCGTCCACCTCATCAGCTAAGGCCTCTGGAGGAGCTGTGTGTGCTTCGTCTACATCGACTCCGAGGAGCAACTCGAGCAGGAGATCGCCACATCGCCGGGATCGACATCGTCTTAAAGCTCTGCCCCGCCGCTCGCCGTCTTCGATTCGGCCTCACTGGAGCGTCCCCGAGCCCATCTTGCACCTCTACAGGCTCATCGTGAGCTCCGCTTCAACTCCCCTCTCACTCTGCCCTCATGCTCGTGCCGTAGCTAGCTAGCATCATAGAAGTTTGTCGGCCATGGCCATGTCGCTGTCGTTGCGCTTGTTGCGGGCTCTCCCATCCATCCCGTGCTGACCATCGCCCGTGCTCCTGGGTCTCCCAAGATGCCGATGAGTCCCCCAGCTCGCCTCGTCGTGCCGTTAGCATCGTCCCCGTATTCGGCCGTGAGCTCTCTGTAATCTCGGCCCCACTGCGCCCTCTGCGCTTCACCACGAGCCCCTGGCCGCGCTCGCGCCCCCTGGCCGCTCCGGCCCACACCCACCTTCGTCTGGCCACGCCGCGTCGTTGCTCGCCGTGGCCCATGCCTCGCCGCCCGCCTGCGTTTCGATCGTTATACGCTGCCGTTGCTTCGCTATTCGCTGCTGCTATCGCCGCGATCTTGCATGCCGTCGCCGCTGCTTGCTGCTGCCTAAGCGTCGTCGATTGCCGCTGCTCCTGTTGCTTTCTTCGCTGATGCGCTCATCGCATTTGGGCCGGTAGTGCCATGGCCATGGCTCGCCATGGTTACGCAAGGCATGCAGGCACGCAAGTGGCCGGCTCGGCCACTGCTAGATGGGCTGACCTGTTAGTTTAGATTAATTAGGATTAGATTGGATTGGTTAGGTTAATTACTAACCTATGGCAAGTGGGACCCCCTTTCTAATTTTTAGACTAATAAAACTCTGATAATTTTGTCCCCATGACACTTGGGTCCCACTGCCCAGTTTTGACTAGTCAACAGTCAACACTTTGACTGTTGACTGCTGAGTCAGCGCCCCTCTGGCCCCACATGTAATAGACTCTGGCGAGAGTAGTACTAGGTGACAAAAGTATTCTATTTTTATTCCGAAAATAAGTATTTCAAAAAATTCTTTAAATCTTTGAAAATCAATATAAAATAAACCGTAGCTTGGATCGAAAAACTTTATACATGAAAGTTGCTCAGAAAAACGAGACGAATCCAAAAACGTGGTCCGTTCACCTGTCAGATGTCTCTAACTATCTAAACATGGAACATTCCCCCTCCAGTCATCTGTTTGACACATGTACGGAATCGGGAAAACATTCCCGGTTGTTTTCCCGCTTCACCTTTATCGTGTAGCCTTACGTTAGGTCACACCCGACACATCATATTGCCATGTTATGCTTTGTGATGCTTTGTTTGCTTTATATTTATTGTTTCTTCCCCCTCTTCTCTCCGGTAGACTTTGAGACTGACGCCGATGCTGCCCCTGTGTTCGACTACGTCACCGACGACCCTCCTCCTCGCCTGAGCAACCAGGCAAGCCCCCCCTTTGATCATCCCGATATCGCCCATTCCATTCTCTCATGCTTGCATTAGATTTTGCTACTGTTATTGTTTGCTCCTATTCTGATGCATGGCCCGCTTTTGTAACCTCGCTCATTGTTACCTACCTGCTTATCCTAAACTGCTTAGTATAGGTTGGTTAGTGATCCATCAGTGACCCCCACCTTGTCCTTGTTGCCCCTGCTTCATCATTGAAGACCTGATCAACGAGATCGAAGACCAGGCACCGCACATCACTTTCCGCTTAGTTGCTCGACACTACTGGGTTACTATCGAGTGCTGAGGGTGAGACCTCTACAGCACTTCTGATGTTAACTCCGTAGTGTAGCTATTCGATCGTGGTCATCGGGGGTGATTCTGTTGGGGAACGTAGTAATTTCAAAAAAAATCCTACGCACACGCAAGATCATGGTGATGCATAGCAACGAGAGGGGAGAGTGTGTCCACGTACCCTCGTAGACCGAAAGTGGAAGCGTTAGCACAACGCGGTTGATGTAGTCGTGACGTCTTCACGGCCCGACCGATCAAGCAATCAAACTACGACACCTCCGGAAGTTCTTGCACACGCTCAGCTCGATGACGATCCCGGACTCGATCCAGCAAAGTGTCGGGAAGAGTTCCGTCAACACGACGTGCAGGACGATCTTGATGTTCTACCGCCGTAGGCTTCGCCTAAGCACTGCTACAATATTATTGAGGAGGACTATGGTGGAGGGGGGCACCGCACACGGCTAAGAGATCCAAGCGATCAATTGTTGTTGTGTCTATGGGGTGCCCCCCTCCTCCGTATATAAAGGAATGGAGGAGGGGGAGGGTCGGCCCTCTCTATGGCGCGCCGTAGGGGAGTCCTACTCCCACCGGGAGTAGGATTCCCCCTTTCCTAGTAGAACTAGGACACCTTCCAAGTAATAGGAGTAGGAGAGAAGGAAAGGGAAGGGAGAAGGAGAAGGAAGGAAGGCCCCCCCCCCTCCCTAGTCCAATTCGGACTAGTCCATGGGGAGGGGTGCGGCCACCCTTTGGGGCCTTTCTCTCCTTTCCCGTATGGCCCATTAAGGCCCAATACGAATTCCCGTAACTCTCCAAGATTACTAAAATACCGAATCACTCGGAACCTTTTCGAAGTGTGAATATAGTCGTCCAATATATCGATCTCCACGTCTCGGCCATTTCGAGACTCCTCGTCATGTCCCAAATCTCATCCGGGACTCCGAACTCCTTCGGTACATCAAAACACATAAACTCATAATATAACTGTCATCGAAACTTTAAGCGTGCGGACCCTACGGGTTCGAGAACTATGTAGACATGACCAAGACACATCTCCGGTCAATAACCAATAGTGGAACCTGGATGCTCATATTGGCTCCCACATATTCTACGAAGATCTTTATCGGTCAAACCACATAACAACATATGTTGTTCCCTTTGTCATCGGTATGTTACTTGCCCGAGATTCGATCGTCGGTATCTCAATACCTAGTTCAATCTCGTTACCGGCAAGTCTCTTTTACTCGTTCCGTAATGCATCATTTCGCAATTAACTCATTAGTCACATTGCTTGCAAGGCTTATAGTGATGTGCATTACCGAGTGGGCCCAGAGATACCTCTCCATAATCGGAGTGACAAATCCTAATCTCGAAATACGCCAACTCAACATGTACCTTCGGAGACACCAGAGAGCACCTTTATAATCACCCGCCACGTTGTGACGTTTGGTAGCACACAAAGTGTTTCTCCGTAAACGGAGTTGCATAATCTCAAAGTCATAGGAACATGTATAAGTCATGAAGAAAGCAATAGCAACATACTAAACGATCAAGTGCTAAGCTAACGGAATGGGTCAAGTCAATCACATCATTCTCCTAATGATGTGATCCCGTTAATCAAATGACAACTCATGTCTATGGTTAGGAAATATAATCATCTTCGATTAACGAGCTAGTCAAGAGGCATACTAGTGACACTCTATTTGTCTATGTATTCACACATGTATTATCTTTCCGGTCAATACAATTCTAGCATGAATAATAAACATTTATCATGATATAAGGAAATAAATAATAACTTTATTATTGCCTCTAGGGGATATTTCCTTCAGTCTCCCACTTGCACTAGAGTCAATAATCTAGTTCACATCGCCATGTGATTTGACATCAATAGTTCAGATCTTTATGTGGTTAACACCCATTGTTCACATCGACATGTGACCAACACCCAAAGGGTTTACTAGAGTCAGTAATCTAGTTCACATTGCTATGTGATTAACATCCAAAGAGTACTAAGGTGTGATCATGTTTTGCTTGTGAGATAATTTTAGTCAACGGGTCTGTCACATTCAGATCCGTAAGTATTTTGCAAATTTCTATGTCTACAATGCTCTGCATGAAGCTACTCTAGCTAATTGCTCCCACTTTCAATATGTATCCAGATTGAGACTTAGAGTCATCTGGATCAGTGTCAAAACTTGCATTGACGTAACCCTTTACGACGAATCTTTTTGTCACCTCCATAATCGAGAAACATATCCTTATTCCCCTAAGGATAATTTTGACCGATGTCCAGTGATCTACTCCTAGATCACTATTGTAATCCCTTGCCAAAATCAGTGTAGGGTATACAATAGATCCGGTACACAAGATGGCATACTTTATAGAACCTATGGTGAGGCATAGGGAATGACTTTCATTCTCTTTCTATCTTCTGACGTGGTCGGGTTTTGAGTCTTACTCAATCTCACACCTTGTAACACAGGCAAGAACTCTTTCTTTGACTGTTCCATTTTGAACTACTTCAAAATATTGTCAAGGTATGTACTCATTGAAAAAACTTATCAAGCGTCTTGATCTATCTCTATAGATCTTGAGGCTCAATATGTAAGCAGCTCCACCGAGGTCTTTCTTTGAAAATCTCCTTTCAAATACTCCTTTATGATTTTCAGAAAATTCTACATTATTTCTGATCAACAATATGCCATTCACATATACTTATCAGAAAGGTTGTAGTGCTCCCACTCACTTTCTTGTAAATACAGGCTTCACCGTAAGTCTGTATAAAACTATGTGCTTTGATCAAGTCATCAAAGTGTATATTCCAACTCCGAGATGCTTGCACCAGTCCATAGATGGATCGTTGGAGCTTGCATATTTTGTTGGCACCTTTAGGATTGACAAAACCTTCTGGTTGCATCATATACAACTCTTCTTTAATAAATCCATTAAGGAATGCAGTTTTGTTTATCCATTTGCGGATTTCATAAAATGCGGCAATTTCTAACATGATTCGTACAGACTTAAGCATAGATAATGAGTGAGAAACTCTCATCGTAGTCAACACCTTGAACTTGTCGAAAATCTTTTGCGACAATTTTAGCATTGTAGATAGTAACACTACTATCGTCCGTCTTCCTCTTGAAGATCCATTTAATCTCAATGGCTCGCCGATCATTGGGCAAGTCAATCAAAGTCCATACTTTGCTCTCATACATGGATCTCATCTCGATTTCATGGCCTCAAGCCATTTCATGAATCTGGGCTCACCATCGCTTCTTCATAGTTCGTAGGTTCGTCATGGTCAAGTAACATGACCTCCGTAACAGGATTACCGTCTTGCTCTAGTGCGGATCGTGCTCGTTGATCTACGGTTCTCAGAGTAACTTGATCCGAAGTTTCATGATCATCATCATTAACTTCCTCTCTTGTTGGTGTAGACATCATCGAACTGATTTACGTGATGAACTATTTTCCAATTCGGGAGAAGGAACAATTACCTTATCAAGTTCCACTTTCCTCCCACTCACTTCTTTCGAGAGAAACTCCTTCTCTAGAAAGGATCCATTCTTAGCAACGAATTTGCCTTCGGATCTGTGATCGAAGGTGTACCCACCAGTCTCCTTTGGGTACCCTATGAAGACGCATTTCTCTGATTTGGGTTCGAGCTTATCAGGATGAAACTTTTTCACATAAGCATCGCAACTTCAAACTTTAAGAAACGACAACTTAGGTTTATTGCTAAACCATAGTTCATACGGTGTCGTCTCAACGGATTTAGATGGTGCCCTATTTAACGTGAATGCAGCTACCTCTAATGCATAATCCCAAAATGATAGTGAAAAATCGGTAAGAGACATCATAGATCGCACCATATCTAATAAAGTTCAGTTATGATGTTCGGACACACCATTACACTGTGGTGTTCGAGGTGGTGTGAGTAGTGAAACTATTTCACATTGTTTTAACTGAAGGCCAAACTCGTAACTCAAATATTTTACCTCTACGATCATATCGTAGGAACTTTTATTTTCTTGTTACGATGATTCTCCACTTCACTCTGAAATTCTTTGAACTTTTCAAATGTTTCAGACTTGTGTTTCATCAAGTAGATATACCCATATCTGCTCAAATCATCTATGAACGTCAGAAAATAACGATACTTGCCGCGAGCCATAACACTCATCGGACCGCATACATCAGTATGTATTATTTCCAATAAGTTAGTTGCTCGCTCCATTGTTCCGGAGAACGGAGTCTTAGTCATCTTGCCCATGAGGCATGGTTCGCAAGCATCAAGTGATTCATAATCAAGTGATTCCAAAAGTCCATCAGCATGGAGTTACTTCATGTGCTTTACACCAATATGACCTAAACGGCAAAGTACACAAATAAGTTGCACTATCATTATTAACTTTGCATCTTTTGGCTTCAATATTATGAGAATGTGTATCACCACAATCGAGATCCAACAAACCATTTTCATTGGGTGTATGACCATAGAAGGTTTTATTCATGTAAACAGAACAACAATTATTCTCTAAATTACATGAATAACCGTTTTGCAATAAACATGATCCAATCATATTCATGCTCAACGCAAACACCAAATAACACTTATTTAGGTTCAACACTAATCCTGAAATTTATATGGATTGTGCGATGATGATCACATCAATCTTGGAACTACTTCCAACACACATCGTCACTTCATCCATAACTAGTCTCTGTTCATTTTGCAATTCCTGTTTTAAGTTACTACTCTTAGCAACTAAACCAGTATCAAATACTGAGGGGTTGCTATAAACACTAGTAAAGTACACATCAATAACATGTATATCAAATATAGCTTTGTTCACTTTGCCATCCTTCTTATCCACCAAATATTTGGGGTAGTTCCGCTTCCAGTGACCAGTCCCTTTGCAATAGAATCACTTAGTCTCAGGCATAGGTCCAGACTTGGGCTTCTTCACTTGAGTAGCAACTTGCTTGCCGTTCTTCTTGAAGTTCCCTTTCTATCCCTTTGCCCTTTTCTTGAAACTAGTGATCCTGTTAAACATCAACACTTGATGCTCTTTCTTGATTTCTACCTCCGTCGATTTCAGCATCACAAAGAGCTTGCGAATCGTTTCCGTTATCCCTTGCATATTATAGTTCACCACAAAGTTCTACTAACTTGGTGATGGTGACTAGAGAATTCTGTCAATCACTATTTTATCTGGAAGATCAACTCCTACTTGATTCAAGCGATTGTCGTACCTAGACAATCTGAGCACATGCTCACTGCTTGAGCTATTCTCCTCCATCTTTTAGCTGTAGAACTTGTTGGAGACTTCATATCTCTCAACTCGGGTATTTGATTGAAATATTAACTTCAACTCCTGGAACATCTCATATGGTCCATGACGTTCAAAACGTCTTTGAAGTCCCGATTCTAAGCCATTAAGCATGGTGCACTAAACTATCAAGTAGTCATCATATTGAGCTAGCCAAACGCGTTCATAACGTGCGCATCTGCTCCCCGCAATAGGTCCGTCACCTAGCGGTGCATCAAGGACATAATTCTTTTGTGCAACAATGAGGTTTATCCTCAGATCACGGACCAAGTCCGCATCATTGCTACTAACATTTTTCAACTTATTTTTCTCTAGGAACATATCAAAATATAAAGCATTGGAGCAACAACGCGAGCTATTGATCTACAACATAGATATGCTAATACTACCAGGACTAAGTTCATGATAAATTAAAGTTCAATTAATCATATTACTTAAGAACTCCCACTTAGATAGACATCCCTCTAATCCTCTAAGTGATCACGTGATCCAAATCAACTAAACCATGTCCGATCATCACGTGAGACAGAGTAGTTTCAATGGTGAACATCACTATGTTGATCATATCTACTATATGATTCACGCCGACCTTTCGGTCTCGGTGTTCCGAGGCCATATCTACATTATATGCTAGGCTCGTCAAGTTTAACCTGAGTATTCGCGTGTGCAACTATTCTGCACTCATTGTATTTGAACGTAGAGCCTATCACACCTGATCATCACGTGGTGTCTCAGCATGAAGAACTTTCGCAACGGTGCATACTCAGGGAGAACACTTATACCTTGATAATTTAGTGAGAGCTCATCTTATAAAGCTACCGCCGAACTAAGCAAAATACAATGTATAAAAGATAAACATCACATGCAATCAAAATATGATGACATGATATGGCCATCATCATCTTGTGCCTTTGATCTCCATCTCCAAAGTATCGTCGTGATCTCCATCGTCACCGGCATGACACCATGATCTCCATCATCTTGATCTATATCAATGTGTCGTCACATGTTCGTCTCGCCAACAATTGCTCTTGCAACTATTGCTATCGCATAGCGATAAAGTAAAGCAATTATTTGGCGCTTGCATCTTATGCAATAGAGAGACAACCATAAGGATTTTGCCCATTGCCGATAACTTCAACAAAACATGATCATCTCATACAACAACTTATATCTCATCACGTCTTGACCATATCACATCACAACATGCCCTGCAAAAACAAGTTAGACGTCCTCTACTTTGTTGTTGCAAGTTTTACATGGCTGCTACGGGCTGAGCAAGAACCGTTCTTACCTATGCATCAAAACCACAACGATAGTTTTGTCAAGTTGGTGCTGTTTTAACCTTCGCAAGGACCGGGCGTAGCCACACTCGGTTCAACTAAAGTTGGAGAAACCGACACCCGCCACCCACCTGTGCAAAGCACGTCGGTAGAACCAGTCTCGCGTAAGCGTACGCGTAATGTCGGTCCGGGCCGCTTCATCCAACAATACCGCCGAACCAAAGTATGACAAGCTGGTAAGCAGTAGGACTTATATCGCCTACAACTCACTTGTGTTCTACTCGTGCATATAAAATCAACGCACAAAACCTGGCTCTGATGCCACTGTTGAGGAACGTAGTAATTTCAAAAAAAAATCTACGCACACGCAAGATCATGGTGATGCATAGCAACGAGAGGGGAGAGTGTGTCCACGTACCATCGTAGACCGAAAGCAGAAGCGTTAGCACAACGCGGTTGATGTAGTCGTACGTCTTCACGGCCCGACCGATCAAGCACCGAAACTACGGCACCTCCGAGTTCTTGCACACGTTCAGCTCGATGACGATCCCTGGACTCCGATCCAGCAAAGTGTCAGGGAAGAGTTCCGTCAGCATGACGGCGTGGTAACGATCTTGATGTTCTACCATCACAGGGCTTCGCCTAAGCACTGCTACAATATTATCGAGAAGGACTATGGTGGAGGGGGGCACCGCACACGGCTAAGAGATCCAAGCGATCAATTGTTGTGTCTATGGGGTGCCCCCCTCCTCCGTATATAAAGGAGTGGAGGAGGGGGAGGGCCGGCTCTCTCTATGGCGCGCCTAGAGTCCTACTCCCCCGGGAGTAGGATTCCCCTTTCCTAGTAGAACTAGGACACCTTCCAAGTAATAGGAGTAGGAGAGAAGGAAAGGGAAGGGAGAAGGAGAAGGAAGGAAGGGGCGCCTCCTCCTAGTCCAATTCGGACTAGCCCATGGGGAGGGGTGCGCCACCCTTTGGGGCCTTTCTCCTTTCCCGTATGGCCCATTAAGGCCCAATACGAATTCCCGTAACTCCTCGGTTCAAAAATACCCGAATCACTCAGAACCTGTCCGATGTCCGAATATAGTCGCCCAATATATCGATCTTTACGTCTCGACCATTTCGATACTCCTCGTCATGTCCCCGATCTCATCCGGGACTCGAACTCCTTGGTACATCAAAACATATAAACTCATAATATAAGCATCATCGAAACTTTAAGCGTCAAGGACCCTACGGGTTCGAGAACTATGTAGACATGACCGAGACACATCTTCGGTCAATAACCAATAACGGAACCTGGATGCTCATATTGGCTCCCACATATTCTACGAAGATCTTTATCGGTCAAACCGCATAACAACATACGTTGTTCCCTTTGTCATCGGTATGTTACTTGTCCGAGATTCGATCGTCGGTATCTCAATACCTAGTTCAATCTTGTTACCGGCAAGTCTCTTTTACTCGTTCCGTAATGCATCATTTCACAATTAACTCATTAGTCACATTGCTTGCAAGGCTTATAGTGATGTGCATTACCGAGTGGGCCCAGAGATACCTCTCCGACAATCGGAGTGACAAATCCTAATCTCAAAATACGCCAACTCAACATGTACCTTCGGAGACACCTGTAGAGCACCTTTATAATCACCCACTTACGTTGTGACGTTTGGTAGCACACAAAGTGTTTCTCCGGTAAACAGGAGTTGCATAATCTCATAGTCATAGGAACATGTATAAGTCATGAAGAAAGCAATAGCAACATACTAAACGATCAAGTGCTAAGCTAACGGAATGGGTCAAGTCAATCACATCATTCTCCTAATGATGTGATCTTGTTAATCAAATGACAACTCATGTCTATGGTTAGGAAACATAACCATCTTCGATTAACGAGCTAGTCAAGTAGAGGCATACTAGTGACACTCTGTTTGTCTATGTATTCACACATATATTATGTTTCCGGTTAATACAATTCTAGCATGAATAATAAACATTTATCATGATATAAGGAAATAAATAATAACTTTATTATTGCCTCTAGGGCATATTTCCTTCAGATTCCGCCTTAACCACTTCCGATGCGACTCTGTTGTGCAACCCCTCAAGTGTGAACCTCGGGGGTGGTTCCTCTTACGTTCACCTTGATGATTACATCGAGTGGAATTCACAGGGGGTGATTCCTCGGGTTTACCCCTTGATGTTTGGACACACGGATATTTGGACTTTACAACTGTTTCTTGGAAAGGCGAGTCGATCCTGAGGGGTACCCGCGAGTGATGTGGAGTCGGGTTGACCTGGAAGGTGCCCGCGAGATACTTACGAGGCGTGGACGGGCATTCTTTGCCCTTGCCGCAAGTCCTCGAGACGGGGCAACGGGGTCACATCTTTCGTGAGTCTCTGCTTGTTACCGCGTGTTCCTAATCCACTACAATTTGTATATTTGATCCGAGGGGCATCTGGCCTGATAGCACTAACCATCATGTGGGCATAGTATGGGCGTTCTGCGTCGTATGCATCAGCCGAAGCTTATTAGACGTCGGCGATCGAAAGCTGCTACCGGATTGGACTGGTAAGCTCCTGCCTTTTTTAAGGAGGTAGCTAGGTCTGCTCACCGGCCGCCCATGCAACGTGCAGGAGTTCCCGGGGCGATGGCCCATGACCCCTGGGGGCATAGGTTTAGTGTGGCGTGCTTGACCTCTCTATTAAGCCTAGATTGGGTTGCGGCGTATTGTTTGGCCGAGGTCGGGCATGACCTAGGAAAGTGTGTCCGGCTGGACTTAATCGAGCATGGTGGGTAAGTTGGTGCACCCCTGCAGGGAAGAAAACATCTATCGATAGCGTGTCCTACGGTAACGGACACTTGGAGTTGTATCCCGATCGATACAACTAGAACTGGATACTTGAGATAAGACATGGAGATGATAACTGTATAGTATGGCTCTGGGATTGCTTTCTCGCAAGGTGTCGAGAAAGGATCTCTGGCCGAGGTTGATAACGCTTCTACTATTTTTCTTTATGCTACTCTTATCTCTTCTGAAGGCTGCAAGATGCTTGGAGCTGCTTGAAGATGCTAGTCTTCGATAGGCTAGGCTTTCCCCTTCTCTTATGGCATTCTGCAGTCTAGTCCACAGATACAGCCCACTTCATTGATACCGATGCATATGTAGTGTAGATCCTTGCTTGCGAGTACTTTGGATGAGTACTCACAGTTGCTTTGCTCCCCCTTTCCCCCCTTCCTTCTTCTTTCCGGTTGATGCAACAAGATGGTGGAGCCCAGGATCCAGACGCCACCTTCGACGACGACCGCTACTACGCTGAGGGTGCCTACTACTACTACGTGGAGGTCGCCGCCGACCAGGAGTAGTTAGGAGGCTCCCAGGCAGGAGGCCTTGCCTTTTCGATCGTAGATGCTTTTTGTGCTAGCCTTCTTAAGGCATCCTCGTCTAACTTATGTCTGTACTCAGATATTGTTGCTTCCGCTGACTCTTGTGTATTCGAGCTTATGTATTCTAGCCCTCGAGGCCCATGGCTTGTAATATAAAGCTTGTTTTATTTTGATTTGTGTCTAGAGTTATGTTGTGATATCTTCTCGTGAGTCCTTGATCTTGATCGTACACATTTGCGTGTATGACTAGTGTACGATTGAATCGAGGGCATCACAGGGGAAACCCACACTAAAAAGGATAGATCTAGCTACAAGGATATAGATCCTACCATGTAAACCTTGCTCTGAATACTAGATGATGCGACACCGTCTCCGGAGAAGAGCGTGTTCAAGAGGAGGTCCGATCTTCACGGCATATGATCAATAATGGATGGGCTGCAAGCAACCGAAAATGGAAAATAAGAGATTATGACCCAACGAGAAGGATGCTCACCGAAGCCTGCAATCCGAACATTCATCGCTCCACAACCCCCAATACTACCCCGCACAACCACGCTCAAGTCGTGGAGCACGGGATAGGTGAAATCCGCAAGGGAAACCACGAACTCTAACCCACACAACACGATCTAGTCATGGACCACGAATTAGGAGCAATTTCTGAAGGGATCGTGAGAATAAGGGTAACAAGAGCTCTCCAATCTCAGGAGGAGTATATGTCTTTGGTCTTTGATAGAAATGGCAAAAGTCCCTCACGAAGGGAAGAGCTATCCTATTTATATCAGGGACAACCCCCTGGATAGGTGTGAAAGCAACCTAGCTTCTAGAACCAGCTTAGGTGTGAAAGTGAACCGACTTTGTTTGACTAAATGGCTTCAAGACTTAATGAGGTAGCTTCTGAAAATCTCTCGTTGGAGGTGGTTGGCAGTTCCCGACCAAACATTGTTCACTGGGGTCGAACAATGTTTCCTTCAGCAGAAAACTCGAATTCTGGAAACCTTTCGCAAGTTGGGATATCCAAACTCGTGCAAAACATTATTTCGTCAGAATCGGACCAATGTTTCTTCAGTAGACAACTCATTTCTTCATGATTCCTAACTTCGTTTCTTCGCCATAAAACTTTGTTTTGCACGGACTGAAAGGTGTTTGGCCTTCTTCGATATTGCACCTGAGTTCAACCAACAACAAAGGAGATGAAAGTGCAACCATGTGTTCATGATTATAGCATAAACTTAAGTTAGCGTTCACCTGGCAATGCGTGCGTTTGACACGAAATATTATGATTTCTCCTTTGATGACCAAGGATGTATAAATGATTGTCATGTCCTCATCAACTATCGTTACACTTAACGATATCCTAAGATCTGTAAAACGTGATCACCAACAACACTTGAGTAGGTCTAAGAGGTGAGACCAGGAACCTATTGTTTACCGTTTATTATTGCACACGTGCATATGAGTTTTCCAATGAATCGCATATTCCAGGATCATAGCAGTTATAACATGGAATATAAACTCTTAACCATTGCTACTATTGGACTATCTTTTTTATACACGTGAATTTTCACGTGCATGTTTACTAATTTCTTGGAAAAAATGTGAAGAATTTTACTAAAAACGCAAATAATGTTTGAAAATGTGAACAAATCTCTAAATTTAGACAAACCTTTAAAACGTGAACGATTATTTATATACATCAAAAAAATTAAAATGTATATTGAACATTCTTTCAATATACGTTGAACAAGTTTAAATACACATTAAACATTTGTATGATACATGCCGAACAATTATGTAAATATACATTGAACATTTTTGTGATATATGTTGAACAGTTTCCTAAATATATGATCAATATTTTTGTGATACTCGGTCAACTCTTTCTGTAAAACACAAAAAAGAGAAGAAAAAGAATCAATAAAAATTTATAAAAATAGAGAAATCTAAAACGCAATAAATATTGTGAATAAAAAGCAAAAAGTGAAGAAAACAAAAAATGAAGACGAAGAAAAGTTGGAAAAAATAAAAAAATATTAAGTAAAACTACAGAAAAAACTCTCAAAACTGGCCTAAAACCTTCTAGAAGGTTCCCAAACCGGGATCCCTCAGCAAGGAAAATAATAACTATGCCTGGGCCGGCCCAACTGGAGGCGACATATGGCTCGCTTCAGGGAAAGCTCATCTGTTTCCCGCTCATGTTGCTGAAAAAAATAATCTGTTTGCCAGGCGTCAAATAGGGATTGTCCCCAACAAACCACGAATTCACTAATTGAGGAGTACTTCTTGCAAAGATCACTCCCTCCTTCCCAGGTTGCGACAAGTGGTAACCTGGGAGTTTTTCCTTTTTTTTCATAAATTCGTTTATTCAAAACGTTTTATCTCTTACCGTCCGTCCAAATCTCAAACCATTTTCACCGTTGGATTCCTCGCGATGAAATCTTTTTTTAAAGAAAAAACCGGATGAAAAAACCGAACCGGGAGCATGGTTTTTCCATTTCCGAAAGAGACACGGCCGTGCCTCTCGCGCGAGCAAAACCATGCTTCTCGCGGAAGGAAAAAAAGAAAATGCGTTTTTTTCATTTCTGAGAGGTACGGCCGTGCCTCACGTGACAGCACAACCGTGCCTATCACTCGAGCAAAACCGTGCCTTTGCGAAAGGAAAAAAACAGAAAACGTGTTTTTCCCGTTTTTCAGAGGCATTGGTCGTGCCTCTCGCAAAAGCACAACCGTGCCTCTCGCGGAAGCAAAACCGTGCCTCTTGCGGAAGAAAAAAACAGAAAACACAACTTTTTCCTTTCCTGAGAGGCACGACCGTGCCTCTTGTGAAAGCACAACTGTGCCTCTCCGGAAGCAAAACCGTGCTTCTCGCAGAAGGAAAAAACAGAAAACACGTTTTGTGCCTCTCGCGAAAGCAAAACCATGCCTCTCGCCGTAGCAAAACCGTGCATCTCGCGGAAGCAAAATAAAAAAAGTAAACACGTTTTTTTCCTGCGATTTTTTTGATTTTTTGTCTAAAAGCTAAAGAAGACATTTTTTTTTCATTTTTGCGAACCGTTTCCAAGTAGTGAACTTAAAAAAAAACATGAACTTTTCTCAATGTTGTGGCACTTTTTTTCCAAATTTCATAAACCTTTTTCAAAATGTTGAACTTCTTTACTATTGTGAACCTTTTTCTTTTTAAAAAATGTCAATAGTCAACTCTCTATGGTCAACGGTCAACGATCGATGATCGCCTGGTCAACGGTGGCAGGTCCACCAGTTAACCGATTTAAAACAAAACGTAGTTGGGCCGGCCGATATGGTCCTGCGTGTGAGTGACAGTTATCTTATCTGGCTCCAACTAGAAGCTCTCGCGAAGGAAGAGGTTGTGGCTGAAGCGCCAGTTATCATATCTCGCGCCAATTAGGAGCTCTTGTGAAGAAGGAGTTGTGGTTAGGAATTAAGCTAATGGCAAACAAACCAATTTTTTTGGGCGTGCGTTTAATTTCTAACCCTAGTGCGGTGGCCGCCGCCATTGACGCCTGCACGGTTGCAAGCCTCCAACACTGCATGGATGCATCCATTACATTTCTTGGCTTATAAAATTTCCAAGAGCTTAGACTTCTTGCACAACTTCTTTGAAATACAATAAATAAAATCCGATAGAAATCATTCCTAACTATTACATTCCTATAAATTAAATAACACCCAGAGCAAACATTATACGGTTCACAATTTTATAAAAATTAGAAGTGCCCTAAACTTTCATGCATTAGACAAAACAAGCCCATGCGGACCGTGAAGGAGTAAAACTCCTATTTGTCGCCTTAAACGTTGGTTATAGTGTTTTTTGTAAACCGACGCACACCCATGTAGGTATTTTTTTCATTGGTTTTTTGGGGAAGCTTTTTCTAATTGTTCTGATGCGCGTGGAAAATGCGTGCGGAAAATAAAAAACATTCAAAACAACTATTCTATGGATCACAATCTTATAAAAATTAAAGGAGCCCTAAACTTTCACGCATTAGCCAAAACAAGCCCATGCAAACTTTGAAGGAGTACAACTCCTATTTGTCACCTTAAACGTTGGTTATAGTACTTTTTGTAAACTGGCGCACACCCATGTAGGTATTTTTTCACTAGTTTTTTGGGGAAGCTTTTCATGATTGTTCTGATGCGTGGGAAAATGTAAACCGGCGCACACCCATGCACACTACAACTCCCATGTAAAAAACAAAAAAGTATAAAAAACGTAAAAAAACCGATTAAGAAGCCGAAAATGCGTGCGGAAAATAAAAAAAAAATCTGAAGAGAGCGCCCAGAGCGCGACACGTGGTAGCGGCTGAAGGTGTGCCAAGTGAGACGATCTCAGTCAACCCACAAGTGATCGTTTGGGAGGCTCTTGAAGGAGCGCTGGTCAACTTGCTCCAACAAACCCACATCGCTACGTGCTGGGAAAAGGTAAAGAAAAAAAAAAGAGTGCCCATTGGGTTCCAGCCCAGCCCGCGCACCCAGCCCACCAAGCCCGGCATTCCCGTCGGACCCAAGCCAAACCCTCGCATTCCGCAGTGATATATAAATAGCAGCACTAGGGTTACCCGCTTCGCCTTCTGCACACAGCCTGCGCCGCCGCTGCCGCCGTCCGCTCTACCCCAGGTGAGCACGCGCTACAATCCGTCCTGCCTCTTCGCCGATCTGCCTCTGCCGAAGCCATCACTTTCGCGTAGTTCCTTCGCGGAGGTCATATTCTCCCGCTGTTCTAGCGTTCAGCGTTGAGCGACCGGGACTCCGGTGCGTTTGGTCTTTGCAGTTTGCGGCTCTAATGGTTGCAGATCTAATGGTCTCGGCTGTTTCTGGCTTCGCAGGTAAGGAAGGGAGGAGCGGCGATGTCGCACCGCAAGTTCGAGCACCCGAGGCACGGTTCCCTCGGCTTCCTCCCCAGGAAGCGCTGCTCTCGCCACCGCGGAAAGGGTATGCACACCGAGTAACACTTGCATTAGAGCACCGATTCCATGGCGGGCCGTTTCTTTCCATGCTTATGTTATTGAGTGTGGTTTTCACACATAGCCTATAGTCTATCTCATTGTGCTTGTAAGGTTGTTTGATTCGGATGTACTAGTATGTTTTGTTGATACACTATTGAATCCTGTAAATAGTAGCAAATGGTGCTTCACACCTTTCTAGAATTTCATTGCGAACCTCAGTAGTGTCAAATAGTTTTCGTTCCCTGAAATCTGTCTTAAAAATCCCATGCACATCTATTCTTTCTTCAAATAAGGCAATTCTATTAAAAATTGCTGTTACCCTGTAACTATTTGTTTCCTTGGTTTTACAGTTCAGTGAATACTTATCTGGAGTTTGTCTTAGTAGTCTGTTTTTTCTTATGCAGTGAAGTCCTTCCCCAAGGATGACCAACAGAAGCCTTGCCACCTCACTGCCTTTCTGGGCTACAAGGCTGGAATGACCCACATTGTTCGTGAGGTCGAGAAGCCCGGATCCAGTATGTCTAACCCTTCCATTATTCTAATCACGTTCGTTTCATTACTGAAAATAATGAACAGGAACAATTCTTGTTCTGTAAATAATACAGTAACATGACCTTCAAGTAGCAATAGGCACGTAGATGCATGCATAGCTTGTTATTTAGTTTATCATGCTGGCCGGATACACTGTCCCTTCATGTTATATTTGCCAACCAAAGTTATCTTCTTTTAATAGGGCCCTGCATGTTATATTTGCTTGATTGTTTGCTCTTGTTGATTCTTAAGATCGCAAATGGTTGTTGTTACATCTTGCAGAGCTCCACAAGAAGGAAACCTGTGAGGCTGTTACCATCATTGAGACCCCTCCTCTGGTCATTGTTGGTCTTGTGGCCTATGTGAAGACCCCTCGTGGCCTTCGCACTCTCAACTCTGTCTGGGCTCAGCACCTTAGCGAAGATGTGAGGAGAAGGTTCTATAAGAACTGGTGCAAGAGCAAGAAGAAGGCATTCACAAAGTATGCCCTCAAGTATGACAGTGATGCAGGCAAGAAGGAAATCCAGTTGCAGCTTGAGAAAATGAAGAAGTACGCCACTATAGTCCATGTTATTGCCCATACTCAGGTGTGATGGCCATTTCCATGTTCATCTTGGTCAAGTATTCTGTTTATAGTAAATTGTTTCACTTACCATTACTATGCCATTTCTGAATATCAGATTAGGAAGATGAAGGGCTTGAAACAGAAGAAGGCTCACCTCATGGAGATCCAGGTTAATGGTGGCACCATCGCAGATAAGGTTGACTATGGCTACAAGTTCTTTGAGAAGGAAGTCCCAGTTGAAGCGGTCTTCCAGAAAGATGAAATGGTTGACATCATTGGTGTCACCAAGGGTAAGGGGTACGAAGGTGTCGTCACTCGCTGGGGTGTGACCCGCCTTCCCCGCAAGACCCACAGGGGTCTCCGAAAGGTTGCCTGTATCGGCGCCTGGCATCCTGCTAGGGTTTCCTACACTGTTGCTCGTGCTGGTCAGAATGGTTACCACCACCGCACAGAGATGAACAAAAAGATTTACAAGATGGGCAAGTCTGGACAGGAGTCTCACGAGGCCTGCACTGAGTTTGACAGGTATCTTTGAGTGAATCTGATTAGGTGCATGCTCTCATCTGCTGTGCTCTTGAACATTTTCCATGAAACTGACGGCAATGATGGTGCTTGCAGGACTGAGAAGGACATCACCCCTATGGGTGGCTTCCCTCACTATGGTGTGGTGAAGGGTGACTACCTCATGATCAAGGGCTGCTGTGTGGGCCCCAAGAAGAGAGTGGTGACCCTCCGCCAGTCCCTGTTGAAGCAGACCTCGCGGTTGGCCCTTGAGGAGATCAAGCTCAAGTTCATCGACACCTCATCTAAGTTCGGGCATGGCCGGTTCCAGACCACTGACGAGAAGCAGAAGTTCTACGGCAGGCTCAAGGCTTAGGCTGCGACAGATCTTATCCCATAGTGTTACCAGCTTTTTCTCTTGTGTTCTCGCAGATTGTTTGGGTACCGGTTTATGCATTGCAATTGCTACTCTGAGCTGCTGCGAATGTTTGAACTGATGAGGTTTATGCATTTTGAACTTAATAGTAATGCTATTTGCATGCCTTCAAATTTGGAAGCTAATGTTTCAGCTGTGCCAATGCTGTACCTATTCATGATCAGGGTCATGGCGCATAGAATGAGGGAAAATTTCGTTCAGAAAAATTTGTGCTTGTTCTCTGGCGAGGTCTTGAACGCAGGGCTGCGTCTAAGAGCAATCTTCAAATTTCAACTTCATTTTCATGCGTTCATTAATTTGTTCATCGATGGAAGCGAAAGGGAGGAATTGTTCTTTTTCAAAGGAAGCGGAAGGGAAGGACTGGAAGTGGAAGGAAAGGAGCCCTCAAACCCCTAAAAATAACCGCTTTTTTACAGTTTTCGCGAAAATAACCGCTTTTTTACAGTTTTCGTGGAAAAAATGCCGTAGACTAGAACCTCTAAACCCTCAAACCCCTAAAAATAACCGCTTTTTTACAGTTTTCGCGAAAATAACCGCTTTTTTACAGTTTTCGTGGAAAAAACGCCGTAGACTAGAACCTCTAAACCCTCCCGTAAAAATTTTTAGAGGTCCAACCCTTAAACTAGTTCGTAATCTGTAGAAGTAGGGGTTGAGAGGAAAATCGCCCCCTAACCCGCACTCCTCGCTCACGCGGGAGCAACCGCCTCCTCCGCCACGGCCATGGAGGGCCCCGCCTCGCCCGCCTGCCCCCGCCCACCCGACTGCGGGCCGGCGACGTGGTGGCGGCGACCCACGTCGGGCTGGCGGGCGGGCCTCAGCCGCTTTCTCCCGCCTCCCCGGCCCTGGCCACGCCGCCCGCCTCAAGAAGAGCCGGCCGAAAGCGGCCGGCCGTGGGCCTCGAGGGGCTTCCTCCAAGGTCGTCGGCCCGTCCCCGGCCGTGAAGAAGCCGCGGAAGAAGCCCGCCGCCGCGGCCGCGGCCCCGCCCGCCGCCGTCGCCGAACCTCCTCCCGCCGCGCACGAGGTGTTCGAGGAAATGGCAACCCCATCCTCATTCATGGACCTCCAAAACGCAGAGGTGGACCTCGGAGCTCCGCCTCTAGACCCCTTTAGGGTTGGTGACGACTTGGAGGAAAAGGAGGAAGATGAGGAGGATGAAGGGGATGACGAGGAGGAGGTGGCCGAGATAGGGGAGGAGGCATTCACCGCCGCTTCCCGCCCACACGCGCGGTCGGCAAACTACACCAAGCGTAAGATGTCCTCTTGGTTCGTGCTTGGGCAGTGTGGGAATGGATGCAACCATCGGCACCGATCAAACCCGTAAACCATGTTGGCAAAGGATCGAGGGCGTCTATTGTAGGATCAAACCAAGAATAGTGGGTTCATCCATCGCACTTTCCGGTCGCTTCAAGGCGGTGGGAGTTGATCAAGCCCGCTTGTGCTCGTTGGAGTGCGGCCATGGACCAAGTGAGGGATGCACCACCTAGTGGAACCGTGGAGAGTGACTATGTGAGTACATATTTCTTCACTATTTTGATTATGTGTGTGCACTATGCTATTGGTGGGTTCTTATGTGATTTATGTGTGGTTGATAGGAGACAATTGCCGGCATGAGGTACAAGGAGATGACCGCTTCCAAGGGCAAGCCATTCCCATTTAAGCATGTTTGGTTAATTCTTCAAACCTTTGACAAGTGGAAGTTGAGGGATCAAGAGACCGCACCCAAGAAGTCGACAATGCTAAGGATGGACGATAGTGAAGATGAGGAGGAGAGGAACTTGGGCAAGCCCGAGGGAAACAAGAAGGGCAAGCTAAGGGTGAAGATGGAAGAAGAGGCGTCAATCCTAAGGGAGAAGATGGACCACATGATGAAGGCAAGAGAGGAATTGACAACGAAGACATTGGAGACGTAAGCTTCTTATCACCGAGAAGAAGAAAGAGGTCAAGCTTGCACAAGTTGAAGCAAAGCGTGAAGAAGCAAAGCGCAAGGCCGAGTTGGAGGAGAGGATGATTAAGCTCAAAGAGGCAAAGGTATGGAAAGAACTCATGGTGGAAGAGAAAGAGCACATGATGATGTCCAAGAAGGACATGGATCAAGACCAATTGCAATGGTGGAAGGACTACAAGGAGGACATCGCGGAGAGGAAGAGGATGTTCCGTGTTGCGTCCTCTACTTTTCGAGGTGACACTCCGATGAGTAGTAGTGGTGATGGCGGTGTGTACGACTCCACCGGTGCCGATGGAGATGCTTGATGGAGCCCGCTTGTGGTCTAGGAGATGGCGCCGAGGTGCAACTTTTTGGTGATGGTGCCGATGAGAGGAGGAAGATGATGATTTTGTGATGTAAACTATTAAACCATGCATCAATGATTGTCATTTGGTAGTTTGTTTGGAAGTTGATTGTGTTCTTGTTGTCATAAATTGTGAGATGTCAAATGATAGATTTAAAGGTTGGGGTCGAGGCAAAGACTAGAACCCTCGGATCTAATCCTTAAAGCGGTTTAAGGGTTGGGTTTGAGGGTTCTAGTATTTGCCCCTGTTTTTCAACCCTTAAAAGTGCCAAAAAGTGACACTTCTCAACCCTTAAAACTGCTTTAAGGATTTGAGGGTTTGAGGGTTCTACTAGTAATGCTTTTAGAGCATCTCTAGCAGCAGACTCTGTAAAAGCGCCTGGCTCGTATAATTCTGGCGACTATACGGTGGGTTTGGCCCATTTTTTGAGTCAGACTAGACCTGTATAGATGCGCTGAGCCCTGACCCTTAAAGCGTTTACAATGGTCAGGAAAACACCCCTCGTGCAGTATATCTACGGGGCCGTGGCCTCTATACGGGGTGAAACCCTCTTTCCCCTTCCAATTTCTCACCGCCGGCAATCCAAATATGCCGCCTCACTCTGCTACCGCCAACGGATCCGCCACCATGTGGCGCGAGATGTGGAGCTCCGGCCGTGGCGTCGGTGGAGGCGAGGACCCCGAGCGGAAGTGCTGGGTCGCCGCCGACGCGGCGAGGAAGCGGTCCGCCCGGCGGTACACGAACCGGAGCCTTGAGCCACCGTTGTCCCTCCTCCGCCGCGAGACAGAGGAGTGGCAGGCTCGACTCTCCGGCGCCAGTCAAGAGGGAGGCGGAGGAGCTCCCGCCGCTCAGAGCGGTGAAGAGGGAGCCCGAGGCAGAGGAGCCGCGCGCTGACATCGTCGGGCCGGAGGACTACCTCCCCCCCCTCGAAGGCGGACGCCGCCGAGGCGGTGATTCTCGAGCGCCATGGGCGGGAGGAGGACGAGGTGGCGCAGCTCCGCCGTCGGGACGAGGAGATCAACCAACTCCTGTACGAGCAGGGCCTCGTCAAGGCGCGAGAGTTCGACGAGAAGATGGAAGCGTGGTGCCGCGAAGCCGACGCGCAAGACTCCATGTACATCGACCTCACCTCCGACGATGACGACGAGTGATCGCCACCATGCCGCAGCGTCGCCTCCACACCCGGAGGGCTCCCGTGAGCCCCATTTTGGGCACTAGGGTTAGGGTAGGCAGCATCCTCCGATCTAGTCTATGTAAAAATCAACTATGTATGGATCATCAAGTATCTATGGATGCACCTAGTTCTAATGTTTGTGTTCTTCTCTCCCGCAAAATTTTATTTTCAATTTTCAAAGGTCCACTTGAGGTTTCTGTTATGCTGCAGCTATTTTCGCCCTTATTCGAGTGAAACTGCGAACTGTAAACCCCTTATAAGGGCTAGCCTTATAAGGGCCCTGCTAGAGATGCTCTTAATATTGGGGAACGTAGCATGCAATTTCAAAAAAATTCCTACGATCACGCAAGATCTATCTAGGAGATGCATAGCAACGAGACGGGGAGAGTGTGTCCACGCACCCTCGTAGACCGAAAGCGGAAGCGTTATATTAACGCGGTTGATGTAGTAGAGCGTCTTCACGATACAGCCGATCCAAGTACCGAACGTACGACACCTCCGTGTTCAGCACACGTTTAGCTCGATGACGTCCCTCGAACTCTTGATCCAGCAGAGGGTCAAGGGAGAGTTCCGTCAGCACGACGGCGTGGTGACGGTGATGGTGATGTGATCCGCGCAGGGCTTCGCCTAAGCACTACGACGCTATGACCGGAGGAGTAAACTGTGGAGGGGGGCACCGCACACGGCTAAGAGAACTATTGGTGCCCCTTTGGGATGCCCCCTGCCCACGTACATAAAGGGGGAGCAGAGAGGCCGGCGGCCAGGAGGGGTGCGCCGTGGGGGGAGTCCTACTTGGGCTCCAAGTCCAAGTAGGATCCCCCCTTTTCCATTCTCCACTGGAGGAAATAGGAAGGAGAGGGAGAGGGAAAGGGAAGGGGGCGCCGCCCCCTCCTTGTCCTATTCGGACTCCCTAGGAGGGGGGCGCGCGGCCACCCCCGCGAGCTTCCCTCTCTCTCCCTTAGGCCCATGTTGGCCTGATACGTCTCCAACGTATCTATAATTTTTTATTGTTCCATGCTGTTATATTATCATTCTTGGATGTTTTATAATCATTTTATATCATTTTTTGGTACTAACCAATTGACATAGTGCCAAGTGCCAGTTGCTGTTGTTTCCCATGTTTTTTACATCGTAGAAAATCAATACCATACGGAGTCCAAATGCCACGAAACTCCACGGAGAATTTTTATGGGCCAGAAGGAACACAACGGGCCCTCGTTGTGCCTGGGGGGGGGGGTGCCCCGAGGGGTCATAACCCACCAGGGCGCGCCAGGAGGCCCAGGCGCCCCCTGGTGGGTTGTGCCCACCTTGAGTGCCCCCCGGACCGCCTCTTTGCTCTATAAATACCCCAATATTCCAGAAACCCTAGGGGAGTCGACGAAATATTCATCCAGCCACCGTAGAGTCCAGAACCACCAGATCCAATCTAGACAGCATCTCGGATGGGGTTCACCACCTCCATTGGTGCCTCTTCGATGATGCGTGAGTAGTTCTTTGTAGACCTTCGGGTCCGTAGTTCAGTAGCTAGATGGCTTTCTCTCTCTCGCTGAATTCTCAATACAATGGTCTCTTGGAGATCCATATGATGTAACTCTTTTGCGGTGTGTTTGTTGGGATCGATGAACTTTGAGTTTATGACCAGATCTATCTTTTTATATCCATGAAAGTTATTTGAGTTTCTTTGATCTCTTATATGCATGATTGCTTATATATAGCCTCGCATTTTTTCTCTGATATTTGGGTTTTGTTTGGCCAACTTGATCTATTTATCTTGCAATGGGAAGAGGTGCTTTGTAGTGGGTTCGATCTTACGATGCTTGATCCCAGTGACAGAAAGGGAAACAACACGTATGTATCATTGCTACTAAGGATAAAACGATGGGGTCTATCTCTACATAGATAGATCTTGTCTACATCATGTCATCGTTCTTATTGCATTACTCCGTTTTTCCATGAACTTAATACACTAGATGCATGCTGGATAGCGGTCAATGTGTGGAGTAATAGTAGTAGATGCAGGCAGGAGTCGGTCTACTAATCTTGGACGTGATGCCTATATAATGATCATTGCATGGATATCATCATAATTATTCGAAGTTCTGTCAATTGCCAAACAGTAATTTGTTCACCCACCGTTTGCTATTTTTCTCAAGAGAAGCCACTAGTGAAACCTACGGCCCCCGGGTCTTTCTTCTCATATATTTGCCTTTGTGATATACTTTTCTCTTGCATTTATTTTCAGATCTATAATCTAAAAATACAAAAATACCTTGCTGCGTTTTATTTCTATTTATTTTATTTGCGATATATCTATCATTTTACTACAAATTTATCTCATGTCTGTTTGCCTATCTTGAGGCGCCGTACCCCGGAAGGGATTGACAACCCCTTTAACACGTCAGGTTGCGAGATTTGTTATCTGTGTGCAGGGGTTGTTTACGTTGTGTTGATTGGTTCTCCTACTGGTTCGATAACCTTGGTTTCATATCCGAGGGAAATACCTACCGCCGCTGCCCTGCATCATCCCTTCCTCTTTGGGGAAATACCGACGAAGCTTCAAGCGACATCATGGCCCAACACTCCCCGGGGGGGGGGGGGGGGGGCTCCGGTAACCCCTCGATACTCCGGAAAAATACCCGAATCACTCGGAACCATTCCGATGTCCGAATTTAACCTTCCAATATATGAATCCTTACCTCTCGACCATTTCGAGACTCCTCGTCATGTCTGTGATCTCATCCAGTACTCCAAACAAACTTCGGGCACCAAAAACACATAACTCATAACACAAATCATTATCGAACGTTAAGCGTGTGGACCATATGGGTTCGAGAACTATGTAGACATGACCGAGACACATCTTGAAGGAAATATGCCCTAGAGGCAATAATAAAGTTATTATTTATTTCCTTATTTCATGATAAATGTTTATTATTCATGCTAGAATTGTATTAACCGGAAACATGATACATGTGTGAATACATAGACAAACATATAGTCACTAGTATGCCTCTACTTGACTAGCTCATTAATCAAAGATGGTTATGTTTCCTAACCATATACATGTATTGTTATTTGATTAATGGGATCACATCATTAGGAGAATGATGTGATTGACATGACCCATTCCGTTAGCCTAGCACTTGATCGTTTAGTATATTGCTATTGCTTTCTTCATGACTTATACATGTTCCCTGTAACTATGAGATTATGCAACTCCCGTTTACGGAGGAACACTTTGGGTGCTACCAAACATCACAACGTAATCGGGTGATTATAAAGGAGTACTACAGGTGTCTCCAAAGGTACATGTTGGGTTGGCGTATTTGAGATTAGGTTTTGTCACTCCGATTGTGGGAGAGGTATCTCTGGGCCCTCTCGGTAATGCACATCACTATAAGCCTTGCAAGCAATGTAGCTAAAGAGTTAGTTACGAGAATGATGCATTACGTAACGAGTAAAGAGACTTGCCCGATGCTTGAGATTGAACTAGGTATTGGATACCGACGATCAAATCTCGGGCAAGTAACATACCGATGACAAAGGGAACAACGTATGTTGTTATGCGGTTTGACCGATAAAGATCTTCGTAGAATATGTAGGAGCCAATATGAGCATCCAGGTTCCGCTATTGGTTATTGACCGAGAATAGTTCTAGGTCATGTCTACATAGTTCTCGAACCCGTAGGGTCCACAAGCTTAAGGTTTCGATGACAGTTATATTATGAGTTTATGAGTTTTTGATGTACGGAAGGAGTTCGGAGTCCCGGATGAGATCGGTGACATGACGAGGAGTCTCAAAATGGTCGAGACGTAAAGATCGATATATTGGACGACTATATTCGGAGTTCGGAAAGGTTCCGAGTGATTCGGGTATTTTTGGGAGTACCGGAGAGTTACGGGAATTCATATTGGGCCTCTTTGGGCCATACGGGAAAGGAGAGAAAGGGCCAAAAGAGTGGCCACACCCCTCCCCTTGGACTAGTCCGAATTGGACTAGGGAGGGGGGGGCCGCACCCTTCCTTCCTTCTCCTTCTCTCTTCCCTTTCCTTCTCTCCTACTCCTATTACATGGAAGGGTTCCTAGTTGGACTAGGAAAGGGGGAATCCTACTCCCGGTGGGAGTAGGACTCCCCTAGGGCGCGCCATAGAGAGGCCGGCCCTCCCTCCTCCACTCCTTTATATCTGGGGCAGGGGCACCCCATGAACACACAAGTTGATCTTCGTGATCGTTCCTTAGCCGTGCGGTGCCCCTCCATCATATTCCACCTCGGTCATATCGTCATGGAGTTTAGGCAAAGCCTCGCTACCGTAGAGCATCATCATCGCCACCACGCCGTCGTCTGACGGAACTCATCCCCGACACTTTGCTGGATCGGAGTCCGGGATCGCCATCGAGCTGAACATGTGCTTTGAACTCGGAGGTGCCGTGACGTTCGGTACTTGGATCGGTCGGATCGTGAAGACGTCTGACTACATCAACCGCGTTGTCATAACGCTTCCGCTTCACGGTCTCACGAGGTGCGTGGACAATACTCTCCCCTCTCGTTGCTATGCCATCACCATGATCTTGCGTGTGCGTAGGAATTTTTTGAAATTACTACGTTCTCCCCATGATGGCATCCGAGCCTGGTTTTATGCGTTGATGTTATATGCACGAGTAGAACACAAGTGAGTTGTGGGCGATACAAGTCATCTTGCTTACCGACATGTCATACTTTGGTTGGCGGTATTGTGAGATGAAGCGGCCCGGACCGACATTACGCCAGACGCTTACGCGAGGCCCTGGTTTCACCGCTGAGAGCACTCGTTGCTTAAAGGTGACTGGCGGGTGTCTGTCTCTCTCACTTTAGTTGAACTGAGTATGGCTACGCCCGGTCCTTGTGAAGGTTAAAATAGCACCAACTTGACAAACTATTGTTGTGGTTTTGATGCGTAGGTAAGAACGGTTCTTGCTCAGCCCGTAGCAGCCACGTAAAATTTGCAACAACAAAGTAGAGGACGTCTAACTTGTTTTTGCGGGGCATGTTGTGATGTGATATGGTCAAGACGTGATAAGATATAAGTTGTTGTATGCGATGATCATGTTTTGTTGAAGTTATCGGCAATCGCGAAGCCCTATGGGTGTCTCTTTGTTGCATAAGATGCAAGTGCCAAATAATTGCTTTACTTTATCGCTATGCGATAGCAATAGTTGCAAGAGCAATAGTTGGCGAGACGACCATGTGACGACACATTGATATAGATCAAGATGATGAAGATCATGGTGTCGTGCGGTGACGATGGAAATCATGACGATGCTTTGGAGATGGAGATCAAAGGCACAAGATGATGATGGCCATATCATGTCACATATATTGATTGCATATGATGTTTATCTTTTATACATCTTATTACATTTGGCTTGACGGTAGCATTATAAGATGATCTCTCACTAATTATCAAGAAGTGTTCTCCACAGGTATGCACCGCTATGAAAGTTCTTCGTCTTTGAGACACCACGTGATGATCGGGTGTGATAGGCTCTACGTTCAAATACAACGGGTGCAAAACAGTTGCGCCTTGCGGAATACTCGAGTTAAACTTGACGAGCCTAGCATATAACAGATATGGCCTCGGAACACGGAGAGCGAAAGGTCGAGCGTGAATCATATAGTAGATATGATCAACATATTGATGTTCACTGTTGAAACTACTCTGTCTCACGTGACGATCGGACATGGTGTAGTTGATATGGATCACGTAATCACTTAGAGGATTAGAGGGATGTCTATCTAAGTGGGAGTTCTTAAGTAATATGATTAATTGAACTTTAATTTATCATGAACTTAGTCCTGGTAGTATTTTGTAAATTATGTTGTAGATCAATAGCTCGCGTTGTTGCTTCCCTATGTTTTTATATGTGTTCCTAGAGAAAATTGTATTGAAAAATGTTAGTAGCAATGATGTGGATTGGATCCGTGATATGAGGTTTATCCTCATTGCTGCACAGAAGAATTATGTCCTTAATGCACCGCTAGGTGACAGACCTATTGCAAGAGCAAATGCAGACGTTATGAACGTTTGGCTAGCTCAATATGATGACTACTTGATAGTTTAGTGCACCATACTTAACGGCTTAGAATCGGGACTTCAAAGACGTTTTGAGCGTCATGGACCATATGAGATGTCCAGAGTTGAAGTTAATATTTCAAGCAAATACCCGAGTTGAGAGATATGAAGTCTCCAACAAGTTCTATAGCTAAAAGATGGAGGAGAATCGCTCAACTAGTGAGCATGTACTCAGATTGTCAGGTACTTCAATCGCTTGAATCAAGTGGGAGTTATCTTCCAGATAATATAGTGATTGACAGAATTCTCTAGTCACCATCACTAAGTTACTAGAACTTCGTGATGAACTATAGTATGCAAGGGATGACGAAAATGATTCCCGAGCTCTTCGTGATGTTGAAATCGTGAAGGTAGAAATCAAGAAAGAGCATCAAGTGTTGATGGTTGACAAGATCACTAGTTTCAAGAAAAGGGCAAAGGGAAAGAAAGGGAACTTCAAGTAGAATGACAAGCAAGTTGTCACTCCCACGAAGAAGCCCAAAGCTAAACCAAAGCACTGAAACCGAAAGTGCTTACACTGCAAAGGAAATTTTCACTGGAAACGGAAATACCCTTAATATTTGGTGTATAAGAAGGATGGCAAAGTTAACAAGGGTATTTTTGATATACAAGTTATTGATGTGTACCTTACTAGTGTTTATAGTAGCCCCTAGTATTTGATACTTGTTCGGTTGCTAAAAATTAGTGACTCGAAACAGGAGTTACAGAATAAACATAGACTAGTTGAAGGGGAAGTGACGATGAGTGTTGGAAGTAGTTCCAAGATTGATATGATCATCATCGCACACTCCCTATACTCTCGGGATTAGTGTTGAACCTAAATAAATGTTATTTGGCGTTCACGTTGAGCATGAATATGATTTGATCATGTTTATTGCAATACGGTTATTCATGAAGTTTAAGAATAATTGTTATTCTGTTTACATGAATAAGACCTTCGATGGTTACACACCCAATGAAAATAGTTTGTTGGATCTCGATCGTAGTGATACACATATTCATAATATTGATGCCAAAAGATGCAAAGTTAATAATGATAGTGCAACTTATTTGTGGCACCGCCGTTTGGGTCATATCGGTGTAAAGCGCATGAAGAAACTCCATAAAGATGGATTTTTGGAATCACTTGGTTATGAATCATTTGATGCTTGCGAACCGTGCCTTTTGGGCAAGATGACTAAAACTTCGTTCTCCGGAACAATGGAACGAGCTACTGACTTATTGGAAATAATACATACCGATGTATGCGATCCAATGAGTGTTGATGCTCGTGGCAAGTATCGTTATTTTCTGAACTTCACAAGATGATTTGAGCAGATATAGGTATATCTACTTGATGAAACATAAGTCTGAAATAGTTGAAAGGTTCAAAGAATTTCAGAGTGAAGTGGAGAATCATCGTAACAAGAAAATAAAGTTTCTACGATCTGATCGTGGAAGAGAATATTTGAGTTCTGAGTTTGGCCTTCATATAAAACAATGTGAAATAGTTTCGCAACTCACGCCACAGAACACCACAGCTTAATGGTGTGTCCGAACGTCAGAACCGCTCTTTATTGAATATGGTGCGATCTATGATGTCTCTTATTGATTTACCATTATCGTTTTGGGGTTATGCATTAGAGACAGCTGCATTCACGTTTAAATAGGGCACCATCTAAATCCATTGAGACGACACCGTATGAACTATGGTTTAGCAGTAAACCTAAGCTGTCGTTTCTTAAAGCTTGGAGTTGCGATGCTTATATGAAAAAGGTTTTCAACCTGATAAGCTCGAACCCAAATCGGAGAAGTGCGTCTTCATAGAATACCCAAAGGGTAACTAATTGGTACACCTTCTATCACAGATCCGAAGGCAAGTTATTTGTTGCTAAGATGTATCCTTTCTAGAGAAGAAGTTTCTCTCGAAAGAAGTGAGTGGGAGGAAAGTAGAGCTTGATAAGCTAATTTGTACCATCTCCCGAATTGGAAAGTAGTGCATCACAGAAATCAGTTCCAGTGATTCCTCCACCAATTAGTGAGGAAGTTAATGATGATGATCATGAAACTTTAGATCAAGTTGCTACCAAACCTCGTAGGTCTTCCAGAGTAAGATCCGCACCAGAGTGGTACGATAATCATGTTCTGGAAGTCATGTTACTAGACCATGATGAACCTATGAACTACGAGGAAGCGATGATGAGCCCAGATTCCACGAAATGGCTTGAGGCCATAAAATCTGAGATATGATCCATGTATGAGAACAAAGTATGGACTTTGATTGACTTGCTCAATGATCGCAAGCCATGTTAAATAAATGGATCTTCAAGAGGAAGACGAACAACGATAGTAGTGTTACTATCTACTAAGCTCGACTTGTTGCGAAGGTTTTCAACAAGTTCAAAGTGTTGAATACGATGAGATTTTCTCACTCGTATCGAAACTTAAGTCTATCCGAATCATGTTAGCAGTTGCCACATTTTATGAAATCGGCAAATGGATGTCAAAACTGCATTCCTTAATGAATTTATTAAAGAAGAGTTGTATATGATGCAACCGAAGGTTTTGTCAATCCTAAAGATGTTAACAAAGTGTGCAAGCTCCAATGATCCATCGTGGACTGGTGCAAGCATCTCGGAGTTGGAATATACGCTTTGACGAGTTGATCAAAGCATATGGTTTTATACTGGTGTTGAAGAAGCCTGTATTTACAAGAAAGTGAGTGGGAGCTCAGAGCATTTCTAATATTATATGTGGATGACATATTGTTGATTGGAAATGATATCGAAATTCTAGATAGCATGAAAGGATACTTGAATAAGAGTTTTTTAAAGCAAGACCTCGGTGAAGCTGCTTACACATTGAGCATCAAGATCTATATAGATAGATCAAGACGCTTGCTAAGATTTTTCAATGAGTACATACCTTGATAAATTTTTGAAATAGTTCAAAATGGAACAGTCAAAGAAGGAGTTCTTGCAGTGTTACAAGGTGTGAAGTTGAGTAAGACTCAAGACCCGACCATTGCGAGAAAATAGAAAGAGAATGAAAAGTCATTCCCTATGCCTCAGTCATAGGTTCTATAAAATGCACGCTATGCTCGAACTGCACCTATTGTATACCTTGCTCTGTGTTTGGTAAAGGAATACAATTTTGATCTAATAAGTAGATCACCGGACATGGGTCAAGAATATCTCTAGTGAGGACTAAGGAGATGTTTCTCGATTATGGAGGTGATAAAAGAGCCCTTCGTAAAAGTTACAACGATGCAAGCTTTTACACCAATCCAGATGACTCTAAGTCTCAATCTGGATACATATTGAAAGTGGGAGCAATTAAGCTAGAGTAGCTCCATGCAGAGCATTGAAGACATAGAATATTTGCAAATTACATACGGCTCTGAATATGACAGACCCGTTGACTAAGCTTCTCTCACGAGCAAAACATGATCACACCTTAGTACTCTTTGGGTGTTAATCACATAGCGATGTGAACTAGATTATTGACTCTAGTAAACCCTTTGGGTGTTGGTCACATGACGATGTGAACTATGGGTGTTAATCATATCTGAGATATGAATATTGGTGTTAAATCACATGGCGATGTGAACTAGATTATTGACTCTAGTGCAAGTGGGAGACTGAAGGAAATATGCCCTAGAGGCAATAATAAAGTTATTATTTATTTCCTTATTTCATGATAAATGTTTATTATTCATGCTAGAATTGTATTAACCGGAAACATGATACATGTGTGAATACATAGACAAACAAATAGTCACTAGTATGCCTCTACTTGACTAGCTCATTAATCAAAGATGGTTATGTTTCCTAACCATAGACATGTGTTGTTATTTGATTAATGGGATCACATCATTAGGAGAATGATGTGATTGACATGACCCATTCCGTTAGCCTAGCACTTGATCGTTTAGTATATTGCTATTGCTTTCTTCATGACTTATACATGTTCCGTAACTATGAGATTATGCAACTCCCGTTTACGGAGGAACACTTTGGTGCTACCAAACGTCACAACGTAATCGGGTGATTATAAAGGAGTACTACAGGTGTCTCCAAAGGTACATGTTGGGTTGGCGATTTCGAGATTAGGTTTTGTCACTCCGATTGTCGGAGAGGTATCTCTCGGCCCTCTCGGTAATGCACATCACTATAAGCCTTGCAAGCAATGTAGCTAAAGAGTTAGTTACGGAATGATGCATTACGTAACGAGTAAAGAGACTTGCCAAGATGTGAGATTGAACTAGGTATTGGATACCGACGATCAAATCTCGGGCAAGTAACATACCGATGACAAAGGGAACAACGTATGTTGTTATGCGGTTTGACCGATAAAGATCTTCGTAGAATATGTAGGAGCCAATATGAGCATCCAGGTTTCGCTATTGGTTATTGACCAAGAATAGTTCTAGTTAATGTCTACATAGTTCTCGAACCCGTAGGGTCCGCACGCAACAAGGTTTCGATGATGATTATATTATGAGTTTATGAGTTTTTGATGTACCGAAGGAGTTTGGAGTCCTGGATGAGATTGGGGACATGACGAGGAGTCTCGAAATGGTCGAGACGTAAAGATCGATATATTGGACGAATATATTCGGAGTTCGGAAAGGTTCCGAGTGATTCGGGTGTTTTTGGGAGTACCAGAGAGTTACGGGAATTCGTATTGGGCCTCTTTGGGCCATACGGGAAAGGAGAGAAAGGGCCAAAAGAGTGGCCACACCCCTCCCCTTGGACTAGTCCGAATTGGACTAGGGAGGGGTGCGCACCCTTCCTTCCTTCTCCTTCTCTCTTCCCTTTCCTTCTCTCCTACTCCTATTACATGGAAGGGTTCCTAGTTGAACTAGGAAAGGGAATCCTACTCCGGTGGGAGTAGGACTCCCCTAGGCGCGCCATAGAGAGGGCCGCCCTCCCTCCTCCGATCCTTTATATCTGAGGCAGGGGCACCCCATGAACACACAAGTTGATCTTCGTGATCGTTCCTTAGCCGTGCGGTGCCCCCTCCACCATATTCCACCTCGGTCATATCGTCATGAGTTTAGGCGAAGCCCTGCGCCGGTAGAGCATCATCATCGCTACCACGCCGTCAGTCGTCTTGTGGAACTCATCCCGACACTTTGCTGGATCGGAGTCCGGGATCGCCATCGAGCTGAACGTGTCTTGAACTCGGAGGTGCCGTCGTTCGGTACTTGGATCGGTCGGATCGTGAAGACGCATTTACTACATCAACCGCGTTGTCATAACGCTTCCGCTTACGGTCTACGAGGGTACGTGGACAATACTCTCCCTTCTCGTTGCTATGCCATCACCATGATCTTGCGTGTGCGTAAGAATTTTTTTGAAATTACTATGTTCCCCAACACATCTCCGGTCAATAACCAATAGCGGAACCTGGATGCTCATATTGGCTCCTACATATTCTTCGAAGATCTTTATCGGTTAACCGCATAACAACATACGTCATTCCCTTTGTCATCGATATGTTACTTGCCCGAGATTCGATCGTTAGTATCATCATTCCCTTTATCGGTCAAAATTATGAGTGTTTTTCTTTGTGTGACTTGGGTGCTAGTGTTTCTACAACTCGGAATTCTTTATGTGATGTGCTTGGTCTTACTAACCTTGAAGAATGTTCTTTGAATTTGCACTTGGCGGATTCTACTATTAAAAAGCCTATGGGAAGAATTAATGATGTTCTTATTCTTGCAAATAGGAATTATGTGCCCATAGATTTTATTGTTCTTGATATTGGTTGCAATCCATCTTGCCCAATTATTCTTGGTAGACCGTTTTTACGCACTAGCGGTGCCGTGATTGATATGAAAGAAGGCAATATTAAGTTCCAATATCCTTTGAGGAAGGGTATGGAACACTTTCCTAGAACAAGAATTAAGCCACCTTATGAATCAATCATGAGGACATCTTATGGATCTCGAACCAAAGATGACAAAACTTAGATCCTTGCTTAATGCGTTGCTAAGGGCGTAAAACTATAGCGCTTGTTGGGAGGCAACCCAATGAATAAATTTTATTTCTGCTTTTTTGCTTTTTGTTCTTGAGTGTTAGAACAATTATGCTTCTGTTATGATTGTGTTTTTTGTGTTTTAATTAGTGTTTGTGCCAAGTAGAACCGATAGGATCTTCTTGGGTGATAGTTGTTTGATCTTGCTGAAAAAGACAGAAACTTTGTGCTCACGGAAACAATTCTCATTTTTTATCAGAAAGAGCTTTCCCCTATTCTTTTTGCAGAAGATTAATATACAAATTTCTCAGGTCGTCCTATCTTTTCAGAATTGTTGGAGTTCTAGAAGTTTCCGAAAAAGTCAGATTGCTACACACTGTTCTGTTTTGACAGATTCTGTTTTCTTTGTGTTGTGTGCTTATTTTGATGGCTCTATGGTTTTCTTTGATGAGTTTTTGGCATAGAAAATTTGGAATACGGTAGATATAGTACAAAAACGAAATATGAATTGGTTTGATACAATACTTATAGTAGTGGTTTGCTTTCTTATACTAACGGATCTCATGAAGGTTTTGTTGAGTTTTGTGTGATTGAAGTTTTCAAGTTTTGGGTTATCTTACGATGGAGGAAGGAAGGATTGAAGAGCCTAAGCTTGGGGATGCCCCGGCATCCCAAGCTATTATCCAAAAACGAGCAACCAACTAAGCTTGGGGATGCCCCCGAGTGGCATCCTCGCTTTCTTCCAATGATCATCAGTATTTTACTCGAAACTATATTTTTATTCGTCACATGACATGCATTTTGCTTGGAGCGTCTTGTATGATATGAGTCTTTGATTGTTTTATTTTGTGTTTTAAGTCTTGATCCTTACTGGACACACCTATTTGAGAGAGCCAAAGTTATGTCATGACTTGTTAGAATTTCTCTCTATGCTTCACTTAAACTTTTTTGAGCTATGGACTTGCTCTAGTGCTTCACTTATATCTTTTTGAGCACGGTGTGCTTAATATTTTTGAAGAAATGCTCTTCTGCTTCACTTAGATTTATTTGAGAGTTAGTAAAATTTTCAAGGAATTCTCTCTTGCTTCACTTAAATTAATTGGAGAGAAAGAAAAATTATGCTCATGATCTTCACTTATATTTGTTTGAGCTTATGAAAAGCAACACATGAAAATTAGTCCCAAAGTGATAGATATCCAAGAAGCATATAATAAATACTTTCATGAAGATCATTGGACAAAATAAACTTGATTGTTAGTAATAGTTTTGAGATATGATGATGTGATATGTGAGTTATGTTGATGAGTAATTATGCTTTAGTAAGGATATTGGCGTTGAGGTTTGTGATTCCCTATGCAAGTACGAAAGTCAATAGTCATGCAATGAAATTATATCCTACTTGTGGTGCATTATTCGGTGTTATTTACGCTTAATGCTTGCTTATGAGATTATCCGTTTCTTGGTTGGTCGCTTCTCAATCTTTTGCTAGCCTTCATTTTGCACCAAGTATGATCTCTACTTGTGCATCCAAAATCCTTTAAACCAGTTTTGCCACATGAGTGCACTATATCTACCCAGATGCGGTATTCTTTTGCTTTTCTAAGCAAATTTGCATGTGCCATCTCTAACCCAGATCATGAATTTCAAGCAACTTGAACATGAGCATGTTGCACAATCTTGGGAAAGGATGAAAATGACGCTGAGGAATTGCCCAACTCATGGGTTAAATCTTTGGATGATCATACAAATTTTTTATGCGGGATTGAATTCTGTTTCTCGTAATCGCTTAGATTCTGCCGCGGGTGGTACTTTTATGGAAATTACTTTGGGTCAAGCCACCAAATTGCTTGATAATATCATGGCAAATTATTCACAATGGCATACCGAAAGAGCTCCTACTAGTAAAAAGGTTAATTCGGTTGAAGAAATTTCCTCTTTGAGTGAAAAAGTTGATGCTCTTATGAAATTGGTATCTAGTAAAAGTGCTCCTATTGGTTTTAATGATATGCCTTTGTCTACTTTGATTGAGCAAAATAGTGATGCCATAGATGTGAATTTTATTTCTCGAAACAATTTCAATAACAATGCTTATAGAGGTAATTTTAATCCTAGGCCTTTTCCTAGTAATTCCTCTAATAATTATGGTAACTCCTATGAAAATCAACCTTATAATAATAGTAGGAACACCTCTGATCTTGAGAATAATATTAAAGATTTTTTCAATACACAAAAAAATTTCAACACTTCCATAGAAGAAAAGTTGAGTAAGATTGATGATTTGTATAGAAATGTTGATAGAATTGCTCATGATGTGGAAAATCTCAAGATGAAATTTTTTGTGCCTAAGGTATATGAATCAATTAAAGCTCTTTATGTTTTTATGGATGAAAGTAAGAAAAGAACCGCTATGCTTAGAGCTAAAAGAGAATTTTTAGAAAAAGCGTTTCTAGTGATTTGTTTCATAAAAGTGATGAAGATCTTAAAATGATTGGTGTTTCTTCTATTGATTCTTTGTTTAGTAAAGTTAAGATTGACGAAAAAGAGATTGGAGAAGAGTCAACTTTAGGTAGAAGGCGTCCCAATATTTCGTAGGGTGAAAATCTTGTTGAGAAAATTGATGAAAGTGGGTTTGGAGAGGTCAAAACTTTAACTAGTGATGTGCCCACTCTTTTGGATTACAAAGACTTTAATTATGATAGTTGCTCTTTGATTGATTGTATTTCTTTGTTGCAATCCATGATAAATTCACCCCATGCTTATGAACAAAATAAAGCTTTTACTAAACATATAGTTGAAGCTATGATGAAATCTTATCAAGAAAAATTGGAATTAGAAGTATCAAATCCTAGAAAATTGCATGATGAAAGGGAAACAACGATCAAAGTCAAGATTAAAAATTATGAGTGTTTTGCTTTGTGTGACTTGGGTGCTAGTGTTTCTACAATTCCGAAATCTTTATGTGATGTGCTTAGTCTTACTAATCTTGAAGAATGTTCTTTGAATTTGCACTTGGCGAATTCTACTATTAAAAAGCCTATGGGAAGAATTAATGATGTTCTTATTCTTGCAAATAGGAATTATGTGCCCATAGGTTTCATTGTTCTTGATATTGATTGCAATCCGTCTTGCCCAATTATTCTTGGTAGACCGTTTTTACGCACTATCGGTGCCGTGATTGATATGAAAGAAGGCAATATTAAGTTACAATTTCCTTTGAGGAAGGGTATGGAACACTTTCCTAGAACAAGAATTAAGCCACTGATGCGGAGCATCCTATGGACATCACCATGTCAAGAGTCCGTTTGGCAAGTGACACATGCGACATCTACTTCACATACGCAAAGGTGAATCATCTCCTTTACGCGTGCTCACTTGACCCCTTCGAGGATGGTATACTACTTGACACTTCTCCCGTGTGCATGCATAGGTATTGTCGGAGCTTCAGGATGTCGAGGAGGAGTGCAAGCGCCAAGGAACAACTACACCATCCGCGAGGGAAGCCTGGAAGCGACGACGGAAAAAGACGGAGCTGTTGAAGCTACAGCGGCCGGACATCCGGGCCAGAGGCCGGACATCCGGCGGCTGGGCAACCGCGCAGGAGCTGCCCCAACAGTCAGCCGACCAAGCTTCAGCGGCCAGACATCCGGCACCAGCCCCGGACATCTGACGCCTCCCGACAGCCCGGACATCCGGCCTCTCCCCCGAAAATCCGGCATCGATGACAGAACGCACCAGAAGCTCGGCCACTTCATCCCGGACATCCGGCCGAGACCCCGGACATCCGGCTCGTCCTGAAGCCCCGGACATCCGGCACCTGCGCGTACACAGCCGGGCCAAAGGCCCATGTATCCCCTCCTCACTTACCCCTTCATGGACTAGACTATATATACTCCTCCCCCTCCTCCTAGTTAGGGTTAGCAAAGGATTAGCTCATGTTTGTGTGAGAGCTTTGCTCATCCACTTGGTTTCCTTCTCCTCGGAGACGTGCCTCCATCGGAGAAGATCCTTCCAACCGGATTCAAGACCCCCTCTTGGGTGGCCCCCTCAAGACCTCCTCACGGAGAAGAACCGGTTACCCTTTGTATCGTCCGTTGTTGACTTTGGATCTTGTATCTTACCTTTGTGTTCATCGATCTAGCGCATGTGTGATCTATTCTTGTTGGTGTGAGTGTTTCTCTCGTGTTTCCCCTCGTGTTTTCCCCCGTTTTTCCCTCGTGTTCCTCGTGTTCCTTGTTGGGATCCGCTCCTTTCGTGAAAGATCAGCCATCTAGGGTTCCACCCTACATCATCTTGGTAACAGAGCCAGGTTTATCGTGATTTCGGAGCCTCCCCGTTGTGTTTTCTAGCCTAGTTTTGTTGATTTTGTCCCAAATTCGAAAATTCCCCACAAAAATAGCCCCCAATTTTTTTGTGATTTGTTGGTTTGATGATGTTTTGTTGAATTTGATCCATGGATTTGCTTTGTTACTTGTAGATCTAGCTTTCCCCCAAGTTTCCCCACTTTCCATCCATGAAATCTCTCCAATTTTGCCCTTGAAATCATCAATTTCCGCCCACAAAATTGAGTTCCTTGAGTTCATCCTCGGATTTGGAGCCCGGACATCCGGCCCGTAGCCCCGGACATCCGGCCCCCCGGACATCCGGCTCCTGGAGCGCATTTTCGCGCGCGGTTCTAGACATCAGGTCCCGGAAATCCGGCCCCGACCCCGGATGTCCGGCCCCTGGGATTTCAGCCTTCCCCGTTTCACCATTTTGTGCATAACTAATTCATCCGGAGTCCGTTTTTGACGTTATTTAGCTCATTCTGAAGCATTGACATCCCCCATCCCACAAAAATACTACCATCCCCATTTGACTCCATCATTTTTTGGCACTTTGGCATCTTTGCCTAGGGCTTCCACCATATCATCCGCATAACCAACACCGACTTCCGCAACCTAACAATATAGCATTTGTGGTTGTTTGAGTTGTGATTCGAGTCTCCTAAGGTGTTTCGGCTACTTAGGGACAATTGCTTCTTCATCAACCACCACCATAACTTCCGCATAGGCTTGCCCACCATACACTTCCGCCACCTCAACTTAACCCAATTTTGTTTGTGTTGTGAGTTGTGTCTCCTAAGGTGTTTCGGCTACTTAGGGACCGTGCTTCCAACTCCGGAACCGTGTATAGTCCACCACCTTACCCTCCATTTCCGCATTGCCTACTCAAAACCCATTGAGCTTCCACAAAACCACCACCGCATTCCCGCTACCACCATTTGACTTTTGTCCTTGAGATTTTGAGTTCGCGGTTTTTCCGTTTCCTAAGGTGTTTCGGCTACTTAGGGACGAGTCTCCATCATCTTGATATCTACATCAAGAACACCGCCACTCATCATCGACACGGACGGTAACCTTGATGACATCATTGTATATTCCCCTTGCTATTGCATTGATAACCCCTAGCCCATTTTGCGTTACTTGCCTATCGAGACTAGCCATTTGAGTATTGCCGGCAACGTTACTTGTGCACATTAGTGATCATCGATCTATACCTTCCATTGCATACATACCATACCATATTGGTATCATATCATCTCTTGTGTCACAAGATTGTTCCCGCATATACACAATTGCTATCTTGGTTTGTGCATTTCGCATAGTGGCTATCCAAAAAAAAAGAGAGAGAGAAAAAGAAGAAGAAGAATAAGCTTTTAAGCAAAGAAAAAGAGAGCAAAGAGCTTGTAAGCAAGTACCATAGCATCATACCACAGTGCATATAAGATTGTCATATCCGATCATCTTGGATCATCTTGTGAGAAACACCGGGAACCATCCATATATAGCATAATTGGGATAGAAAGTTTATCCATTTTGCATCTTATAGGTTGTGCACAAGTGTCGTATCCGCCTATTGAGAAATCGTGCTAGCGTATCTCTTGAGTTGTGCAACACGAGAGTTTTCCGTAGATTCCACATTTTGTTCTCACTCCTTGGTTGCACGACCCCATTTAACTATCCGTGTGTGTGTTTCCGTGTGCCATTCATTGCTATTGGTCTACTTGTTTCACTTGCGAATTTGTGAATATCTTTCAACATTATTGACTCTTGCTAACATTTTGCATTAAATTTTTGTGCCACTATCCTCATCGAGCCCATAAGCTTTATTTGTGTAGGTGTGAGAAACCGACAAGAATTGGTACCAATTGTGCTATTTCCTTGTTACACATTGAGTGATCATTGATCCATCTTCAACATCGGTCAAGGTACATTTGGTATAGTTCTTCTCTTTCTCCCACTCATATTTTCTTGAGTCTTGTGATGGATAGGCAAGGCATTCCACCTTCGGTCTACAACAATGACGAGTTCGATGCCAAGAACAACTACACCGACGCCAAGATGCAAGCTCAAATGAGGAGATCAAAGCTCTCATCAAGTCCTACAAGCGACCTTCCTCATCTTCGAGAAGACGCTCAAGAGCACATGCTTCCAAGCTACCATCTTCGGCAAGATCACACCGGCATCAACACAATCACCGACAAGAACGTGAAGGTCAAGAGCTCAACACCAACAAACCGCTCAACGACTTCACCATCTCCCTTGGCATCTTTGCCAAGTGACTTCAAGGCATCTTCGCCTTTGGAAATACGACATCTTCGCCAACAAGCAACTCAAGACTACGCTCAAGAGAAGCTCCCCAAGCTCAAGTCTGCGACTTCCATGAGCTACTACGACCTCGACACCAACCATGAGATTCCTTTCTATGAGACTCTAGAACCCGAGGAGTATCTCGAGTGGGAGCGTTTGATGGACGACTACCTCAAGCTACATCAAGTTCCTTCCGAAGATCAAGTGAAGTGCGCCACAAGGAACTTCCACGACTACGCGTGCACATGGTGGCGTCACACACCTTCGGCGACCTACGACATGAGTTGGCCCAAGACGAAGAAAGCTTTGCAGCGAGAGTTTGTGCCTCCAACCTACACGGAACAACTTCTACGCCAATTGGAGAACACCACCCAAGGATCCAAGTCCATCGACGAGTACTTCAAGGAGATGAAGCGTGCCTTGCGACGTGCCGGCATGGACGACCCCATGTCAATGAAGTTCCACTTCATGATGGGATTGAACAACGACATCCCCAAGACTATCTTCCTCGAGAACTACAAGTCCATCGATGACTACTACATTGGTGCTCTCAAGGCGGACCAAGAACACATGAAGGCCAAGGCTTCTCCACCCCAAGCACACTTCTCGAAGACCAAGCTCAAAGGCGACGAGCATGAGGCTAGTACCACCAAGATGTCCAAGCCCGATGAGCTCCAAGACGATGCTCCCAAGTTCGACTTCAACGTCATCCCTCTTTGTGGCATTGATGATGCCGAGTCCTCCACGACTCTTTTTCAAGATGGTGCGGCGACGAGTACAACTACGGAGACCTTCAAGGACCAAGCTTTGGAGGCGAGCGACATGGTGACGAGCAAGGATGATGCTTCCATCTTAGGAGGCGAGAGTGATGATGTGCCATCTTCGGCCTTCATCCATGGCGACAATGACGAGATGATCGAGCATGGGATTTTCCCTTCGGTCATGGAGAAGAGTGATGATGTGCCATCTTCGGCCTTCATCCACGACGAGAGTGATGATGTGCCATCTTCGGCCTTCATCCACGACGAGAGTGATGATGTGCCATCTTCAACCTTCATCCACGGTGACGGCGACAAGAAGGTTGAGCATGGGACTATCCCTTTGACCACGGCGACGTATGTTGACTTGAGTGACTTGTGCCACCACATTGAGAGTGAGAGTGACTTCACCACTAGCCACATATATGATGAGTTGCCCCAATTCCCATGCGAGGAGAGCCACAACCCCCACCACTTGAGTGAGATGAGTGACTCCACCATACGTGAGATCGAGTGCACCTACATTGAGGGAGTGAGTGAACCACCACATAGAGAGAGTGAGGAGATTTTGAACTCTAACGACTTAACCTCTACCTCTATTGTGTCTTCTCATTTGGTGCTAGGTCACATATATGATGACGCGCCGATCCTCGATGACTTCGTCCTCCCTTTGGACAAGACGATGGCCATGGTGGAATATGATGCACCCCCCACATGGTTCCATCAAGATGAAGATGACCACCATTTGGTCTTTCCCACCTCACCTACACCACTTGAGTGGAATGAACAAGGTAACATAGGTGAAGGTGATGCTCTAGTCCCACTAGTGGACATACTTGACATTGATTGCTTGCATGATGTTGATCAACCTATTGCCTTGCTTCATGCTAGTGAGACTTCCCCATGCGATGATTTACCCATTTATGATGAGTATGATGATTTCCATGTGGAGTCTATTAGTTGTGATGCCATGTTACATAGGATTTCTAGTGACAATTCTTTAGGTCACATCATGTTTGACAATCCTCTTGACTTGTCATATGCTATGCATGAGATCAATCATATGTCATATTTGCAATCTCTTCGTAGTGACTATGCATATGCCATTAAAATTAACCCAATTTGCACTTATGGCATAGATGACAAGCCCATGGTTATTGACATTTGTTTTTCTTGTGATGATATTGATATGCTCCCTTTGCATCATTTATCTCATATGCCATGCCATGACCACCTAGCTTTGGATATGCATTGTTTTGGATGTTGTCCATTTTCTCCATATGATGTTTTCAATATTGCTCATGAGGAGACCCCCATAGTTTCCTCATACATGTTAGGAGATTTTGATCCATCCCATCCATTGCATGATCCCAATAATTATGTGCACAATATGCTCCCCATGAATCATAATGATATTTTGTGCCATATACTAGTATGCTCAATTTGCATCCCCATCGTGTCATACATAACAACTATTCTTTCATGATGAATGACATGTTCTTATACCATGCATCAAATTTCTTTGAGCGATGCTTATCTTGTGATAACTCACACATGCACATACACATCATGATGGATGATGTGTACATTTACCACACACACAATTTTTTTGCTTTGTGTCTCTTTTGTGTAGGTACCCATGAATACTTGTCAACCTCACAATCCCATGAGTTGACAAAACGAGCTCTAGAGAGCAATGATGACTTGGGATCCCATGGATTGTCTTTCCCACCGCTCTCTTCGCGTAAATACTTCACGCATTTCTTCTACGTGGCTCTCACATGGTTATGGGTTGTTGTCCATTACATATTATATGCCCATCTTTCCATGTTCACTTTGCATGATATGCTCATTACTATGCCTTTGCCATGCATTTGTGACCCATGCTTTGCATTACACATGAAGATTGATTCTCATACTTGTATATGTACTTGCAAACTTGGTGGAGATACTCCTTATTATTGCCATGTTTGCTTTGTGCACCATTCCTATGATGATACTTTCATCTTGCTTTGTGTTCGTGCTTGCGACATGTTATGTGCATTGTCTATGCCTATTACTTGCTCACATGACATGATTGCCATGATTTCCTCTAGTGTGTTGCATCTTCGCTCCACTAGTTTGCATGACTTGATCTCTATGCTTGCTTATGTTGCATCACCTGTGATTCATACTTGCTCATTTCATGCGGTTGATGACAACCATCTACATGCTTTGCACATGATTGTTATTACTCATTGTCATATCTCTCCATATGTTGCCTCCCTCATGCTAGATGATTTTCCATGTATTGAGTGCAACTATGCCTTTAGTATTGATAATGAGATTGCCCCCATAGCATTCTCACATATATTTGGAGATTTTGACATAATCCTTGTGAAGCATGCTTGTCTTACCTCTTTGCACCATATGCATAGTGCCATGAACATAAAGATTGTTGCATCATATTCTTCATGCACTTGTGCTTCTAATGGTTATGTGCAAAAGAAGAGAACCATCATGATGGATGATGTGTTTATCTATCATGCGCATACTTTCTTTGTTTTGTTTTGTGCATGTGTAGGATACTTGGACTTTGTGTTGACTTCCACTTCTCGTGAGTTGACCATTCGAGCTCTTGAGAGCGAGCCTCATACATTCTACAACGACTCGCTTCTACATCGCACTTGCTTGTGCTTCGGCATTGTGAAGAATGCACAAGGACATGCTTTCAAGGTGATATCCTTCTCTTTTGAGAACCTCCAAACCATGAGCATGGATATTGTGGATCATACTACTTGTGTTGCTTGTACCATGAGACATATTGGTCATCTTGGACCATTTGATTGCGCACATGTTAGAGATCTTGCTTCGACTTGTCATTTTCACCTTTCCATGCCTCATGACATATATACCTTGTGTGTTGCATCCAAATCTTGGATTACTTGCTCCTATCACATGTTGGGTTGCAACAATGTCATTCCTTCACATATGCCATGTCCCATTGATTGCTACATGTTTTCCTTGATTGCCTCACACATGATGAACAATTGCTCTTTCTATTGTGTTGAGTGCCACACTATATTCACCACACCCCATGCACGTTATGCTTGGATTGTCTTGCACGTGACCCATGTGTTTAGACACTTCATTTTATTTGGTGTTGTGAATGATTCTTATGCCTACCATCGACCATTTGTCGAGCGCTTTATGCATGATTGCTATGACCATGAGGTAGATGCTTACTCTCTGTTCATACATATTTGCATCACTACCTCACATTTGCATACTTGTCCCCATGATATCTTTCCTTGCGCTCAATTTATGTGCTTATATGACATGTCACAATCCTTTGTCAAACCATATGCTTTGCATGATGACGACACTTGTTTGGTGAATCATCTCTTGAATGCTTGGTTTTGCACTAATGCTAACCACATTTTTTTCCCAAGTGTTTGTTGTCCTTACTCCTTTTGAAGGAATCACAAGACGGTGCGACATTGGAGAGTGCCCATTTCGAGCTTCAAGATGACAAGTACTTGGTGAACGTCCACTTCTACACGATGAAGCCATCTCTTTCCCATGGTGATTTGGTTTTTGATCCGAGGTCGGATCTTTCCCAAGGGAGGGGAGATGATGCGGAGCATCCTATGGACATCACCATGTCAAGAGTCCGTTTGGCAAGTGACACATGCGACATCTACTTCACATACGCAAAGGTGAATCATCTCCTTTACACGTGCTCGAACCCTTCGAGGATGGTATACTACTTGACACTTCTCCCGTGTGCATGCATAGGTATTGTCGGAGCTTCACGGATGACTACACCATCCGCGAGGGAAGCCTAGAAGCGACGACGGAAGAAGACGGAGCTGCTGAAGCTACATCGGCCGAACATCCGGGGCAGAGGCCGGACATCCGGCGCCGGGGCAACCACGCAGGAGCTGCCCCAACAGTCGGCCGACCAACCTTCAGCGGTCGGACATCCGGCGCCTCCCGACAGCCCGGACATCCGGCGCCTCCCGACAGCCCGGACATCCAGCCTCTCCCCCGTAAATCCGGCATCGACGACAGAACGCACCAGAAGCTCGGCCACTTCAGCCCGGACATTCGGCCGAGACCCCGGACATCCGGCTCGTCCCGAAGCCCCGGACATCCGGCCCCCAGCCCGGACATCCGGCACCTGCGCGTGCACAGCCGGGCCAAAGGCCCATGTATCCCCTCCTCACTTAACCCTTCGTGGACTAGACTATATATACTCCTCCCCCTCCTCCTAATTAGGGTTAGCAAAGGATTAGCTCATGTTTGTGTGAGAGCTTTGCTCATCCACTTGGTTTCCTTTTCCTCCGAGACGTGCCTCCATCAGAGAAGATCCTTCCAAGCGGATTCAAGACCCCCTCTTGGGTGGCCCCCTCAAGACCTCCTCACGGAGAAGAACCGGTTACCCTTTGTATCGTCCGTTGTTGACTTTGGATCTTGTATCTTACCTTTGTGTTCATCGATCTAGCGCATGTGTGATCTATTCTTGTTGGTGTGAGTGTTTCTCTCGTGTTTCCCCTCGTGTTTTCCCCCATTTTTCCCTCGTGTTATTCGTGTTCCTCATTGGGATCTGCTCCTTTCGTGAAAGATCGGCCATCTAGGGTTCCACCCTACATCAGCCACCTTATAAATCAATCATGATGGCATCTTATGGATCTCAAACCAAAGATGACAAAACTTAAATCCTTGCTTTATGCCTAGTTAAGGGCGTAAAATTATAGCGCTTGTTGGGAGGCAACCCAATGAATAAATTTTATTTTTGCTTTTTGCTTTCTGTTCTTGAGTGTTAGAACAATTATGCTACTGTTATGATATGATTGTGTTTTTTGTGTTTTAATTAGTGTTTGTGCCAAGTAGAATCGATAGGATCTTCTTGGGTGATAGTTGTTTGATCTTGCTGAAAAAGACAGAAACTTTATGCTCACGAAAACAATTCTCATTTTTTATCAGAAACAGATTTTGCCCTGATTCTTTTTGCAGAAGATTAATATACAAATTTCTCAGGTCGTCCTATTTTTTCAGAATTTTTGGAGTTCCAGAAGTTTTCAAAAAAGTCAGATTGTTACAGACAGTTCTGTTTTGACAGATTCTATTTTCTTTGTGTTGTGTGCTTATTTTGATGGCTCTATGGTTTTCTTTGATGAGTTTTTTCCATAGTAGATATAATACAAAAACAAAATATGAATTGGTTTGACACAGTAGTTATAGTAGTGGTTTGCTTTCTTATACTAACGGATCTCACAAAGGTTTTGTTGAGTTTTGTGTGATTGAAGATTTCAAGTTTTGGATTATCTTACGATGGAGGAAGGAAGGATGGAAGAGCCTAAGCTTGGGGATGCCCCGGAATCCCAAGCTATTATCCAAAAATGAGCAACCAACTAAGCTTGGGGATGCCCCCGAGGGGCATCCCCGCTTTCTTCCAACGATCATCGGTATTTTACTCAAAACTATATTTTTATTCGTCACATGATATGTGTTTTGCTTGGAGCGTCTTGTATGATATGAGTCTTTGCTTGTTTTATTTGTGTTTTAAGTCTTGATCCCTTTTTGGACACACGTATTTGAGAGAGCCAAAATTATGTCATGACTTGTTAGAATTGCTCTCTATGCTTCATTTAAACTTTTTTGAGCTATGGACTTGCTCTAGTGCTTCACTTATATCTTTTTGAGCACAGTGTGCTTAGTATTTTTGAAGAAATGCTCTCTTGCTTCACTTAGATTTATTTGAGAGTTAGTAAAAGTTTCAAAAAATTCTCACTTGCTTCACTTAAATTAATTAGAGAGGAAGAAAAATTATGCTCATGATCTTCACTTATATTTGTTTGAGCTTATGAAAATCAACACACGAAAATTAGTCACAAAGTGATAGATATCCAAGAAGGGTATAATAAATACTTTCATGAAGATCATTGGACAAAATAAACTTGATTCTTAGTAATAGTTTTGAGATATGATGATGTGATATGTGAGTTATGTTGATGAGTAATTATGCTTTAGTAAGAATATTGGTGTAAGTGCATCTAGTGCCCCTTAGTGATTTTGGTGTATTGAAGACTTATAGGTTAAGGGACTGATGCGTTTGTGAGTGTACACAGGTCTATAAGTCTATGAGGAGTTTGATATTTACAGATAAAGTCGACCCTAAAAATGAGATTCTTCGACTGAAGACTTTGGATTTCTGAAGACTTTCTGAAGACTATGAAAGTGAAGAAATTGGTGTGACCTTGAAGACTTGGTATTCATTCGAGGAACATGAAGCGTGAAGACTTTTGTTTTCGTAGTTTCATTTTCTATCTTGAGTCATAGGAAACACCGTACTGTTAAAGGGGGTCGAGGAAATACTAATGAAAAATTTCCAAGTGATGCTCAAATCAAAATCCTACATCTACCAATCCCTTCGAGTGAAGCCACTGGAAATCTCATACAGTTCAGTCAATTTCTTCAGCGAAAGAGATGAAGTTCTTCTGGTCTCTGAGGGATTTGTTCTGACTGAGGAGTTAGGAATTCACCAGTGCGGATTGCCTACCAGTGAGGAACATGATAGCCCTGAGGAATTTGATAGTCAAAATTTCCGACCGTTGTTGTGCTATGCGCCAGCTGTCCCAAAATATCTACCCACCTAATGGTCATATCATTGAAGGGCATTTATGTCTTATCATGTCGGGCTGCTCCCTAGGCTATAAATAGCCGCCCCTACAACCACTAGCTGGTTGGCTGCTCCGGGAGAAACTGACACTTGTCATTTGAGAGCATCCCATCCTCCGAGGACTTTGAGCGAAAATCATCAAGTGAGGAAAACCCAAACCCAAACACCTACAAACCCAAAGTGATTGAACATCACTGAAGGGATTGATCCTGCGTGGATCCGACGCTTGTTACCTTTGAAGACTGTGCATCTTCCAGACGGTTAGGCATCATGGTCTAGAGCATCCAAGAGGAAATTGTGGATCGCCGAGTGACCGAGTTTGTGAAGGTTTGGAAGTCACTTGAAGACTTACCATGAGTGATTGGGCGAGGTCTATGTGACCTTAGCTCAAGGAGAATACGGTGAGGACTGTGTGTCCTCAGGTTTAAATACCTAGCCGCTCCAACCAGACGTACAACTATCACAACAGTTGGGACTGGTCTACCAAATCATTGTCTTCACCAAGCCTACTGGTTCTATTTCCTCAACTCTTTCATTTCCTCATTATTGTGTTGTGTGCTTGTTCATATCTGTTTGAAGACTTTAACTGAAGACTTTCTCAATCTCCTTAGTTCAATTTCTTCAGTCTGTTTGTCTTCATCCTGTTTATCTTGTGCTCACGCTTCCCGTACTCTATATCTGTTTCCATTTCATCATGATGTCCATGTTTATGTTATGTCATGTATGCATCTGAGTACTTATTCTGTTGCAAGTAGTTCTTCGCATAGGAATTTCCTCACCCTGGAATTCCTCAGTGAAGAATTCATAAAAATTGCCTATTCACCCCCCTCTAGTTGATGTAACGCACTTTCAATTGGTATCAGAGCAAGGTGCTCCCTTGTTCTGTGTGATTTTGGTTTAACCGCCTGGAGTTTTAGTTATGTCAACCGCAGGAATGAAGACTGTGTCATGCCCCATCTTTGACAGTCACGACTATCCCAAGTGGAAGGCCATGATGAAAAAGCGCCTCATGGCAATGAACAACAAACTGTGGACCGTCACTGAGATTGGTCTTACCGATTTGTGCAAGATGGCGGAAGCTGATGACATTCGCAAGTACACTCTTCTCAACCTCACGACGAAGGACGTCATTTGCTCCTGTCTGTCTCAAAATCAGTTCAGGAATATTATGCATCTCAATCATGCGAAGCTTGTCTGGGACCGTCTCTCTGAGGTATATGAAGGTCATCGAACCCGTCGTGATCCTTGGTTTGAGGATTTCAAGGAATCACTCAAAGCGATGACATTCGAACCAGAATCATCATCTTCTACACCATGCCTTAAGGAAAAAGGTGATAAGGTAACTGAATGGTACCTATCCGAGTCCAGTGATGATGAATCTGGTGATGAATTTGGACCCAGTTATGTCAAACTTGCTTCCCTTGACACTAAACAACAAAGAGCTTTGGAAAAAGCTCAATACATAGCTTTGGAAAAAGTTCAATACATGCTGGATAAGAGTGATGATATGTTGGGTGAAGAAATGGATCAGTCGAAAGCTTTGGCTGAAAGTCTTCAGAGACTTCAGTCTGAGTTTGACACCCTTCAAGGTCATCATAACACTCTCTTATCTGATCATGAGAAGCTTTCCTATGAATTTCTTCAAAGAAAGCAAGATCTTGAAAAGCTAAGAGTGAGTTATGAAGATCTTCAGAAGGAGCGCGATTCATTACTTGCTCAACAAATCAGCGCTGCTCAGGTAGAATTTGTTCCTCCATGTTTGAAGTGCATTGAACGTGAATCTGCTAATTCTTCACCTGAATGTTCAAATGCTTCTAATGTTACAAATTCTTCACCTGTCTTTGCTATCACAAATTCCTCATCTGAGGGCACTACTAGTATCACTGATGATGCAGGGCTGAAGGAATTGTACATGACAGGCATGTACAAAAGCCTCAAAGGGCATCAGGCTCTTTGTGATGTTCTTAAAAAGCAGATCCTCAACAGGAATCCTAGGAAAGAGGGTATTGCCTTTGAGAGGAAACTTAACGCTGATGGGACTTCATCGAAGCTTTGAAAGGCGGTATCCCAAAACCTCATGGAGTTCTTTGCCAAAGGGACCTCCAGAGATCCATCTACTCTATCTGACTTTACATGTGAATCTCCTCATTCTTCTGATGAGTCATTTGACTCCAACTATAAACTGTTCAAAAATCAGAATGGTGAAGTATTTGCTAGATATGTTGGCACTAACTGCAGGAATGGTTCCCCTAGGAAGAAAATCTGGGTTCCCAAAAGGTGCCTTGAAAATCTTCAGGTGAATGTCATCATGACACCACCTGTGAAGAATAGGAACCCCATATCAAATTCTTCATATGGATCCAAGTCCTCATACAGACCAAATTCCTCACGTGGATCAAATTCCTCAAAAGGATCACAGTCCTCATATGAACATCATCGTGCTAACACTTCTGTTTCGCAGGGAAGATTTAAGGGCTATGAATATGAGCATTATTCTTCTAATCATTATGTTCATAAGTCCTCGAAGAATTTCTCTGCTTATTCATATGCTTACCCTAACTCCTCTTACGTGAAACAAAGTGGACTGGTTTCAATGCCACCGTTCTCTTATGGTGCTCACAGGATGATGAACTCTTTACCACCCCTTCATATGTGGGTGGTAAAGAAAAATAACTAATGTCTTCTGCAGGGTCAAGTCTCCAGACGTGCTTAAACGTCTGAAGAAATTGTTGGAGACCTGAAATTGCCTGAAAGGACGCATGCTAATCATGATGAAATGAATCCTCATTTCTCACGTCCTCATACTGTTTTATCTGTTTATTGCTTGATGAAATTGATCTAATGAAATTGATGCCATATTCTTCACTGATGAAGTATATGAGTTCGTAAGCTGCACTAATTCATCTGCAGGATGATCAACCCAAAGCCAATGAGTGGGTCCTCGTTAGTAGATGTACAAATCACATGACTGGTGAAAAGAATCTATTGATGGATGTTCCCTTATCTCCATCGCATCTAAAGCATATCATCTTTGCTGACAAAGGCAAAAGTCATGTATTGGGTCTAGGTAAGGTTGCGATCTCAAAGGATCAACACATGGACAAAGTCATGCTTGTCGAGTCCTTAGGATACAACCTCATGTCAGTCTCAATGCTTTGTGATCTTGATATGGTTGTAATCTTTGGCAAGTATCGTTGTGTTGTGATCATGGAAGCTGACAATTCCAAAGTCTTCAAAGGCTTTAGGAGAGGAGATCTGTATATTGTTGATTTCTCTACAAGACCACAACCAGCTATATGTCTACTTGCAAAAGCTTCAGAAGGCTGGCTATGGCATTGACGACTTGGTCATGCTGGGATGAGGAACTTGAACACGCTCGCGAAGAAGAAGCATGTCATTGGCATTGAGAATGTCAAATTCCTCAAGGATCACTTGTGTGGAGCCTGTGAAGCTGGAAAGATGACCAAGGCCAAACATCCAGCGAAGACTATCATGACTACCACTCGACCATTTGAATTGCTTCACATGGATCTCTTTGGCCCTAACCATTATTCTGCAGTTACAAATGATGCATCTCTATATGGCTTTGTTATTGTTGATGATTACTCTCGTTACACATGGGTGCATATTGTCACTTACAAACATGAGGTGCAGGAAATCTTCATACGTTTTTCCTCGAGGGCTTCAACCAACTTTGGTGTGAAGATCAAGCACATCAGAAGTGACAATGGAACTGAGTTCAAGAATTCTGGTCTTGATGACTATCTTGATGAACTTGGTATTACTCATGATTTATCTTCCCCTTATACTCCTCAGCAGAATGGCGTCGTGGAGCGCAAGAACAGGACTCTTGTTGAGATGGCTCACACTATGCTTGATGAATACAATACGCCTCATCGTTTCTGGATTGAGGCAATTGATACTGCGTGCCACATCATCAACAGGGTATATCTTCACAAATTCTTCAAGAAGACTGCATATGAACTCCTCACTGACAAGAAACCCAATGTGAGTTATTTCAAAGTCTTCATTGCTAAATGTTGGATTAGATATCCTCATCACAATTCTAAATTTGCACCGAAAGCACATGAATGTTTTATGTTTGGTTACGGAAAGGACTCGCACACCTACAGAGTCTTCAACAACATTCACCACAAGGTTGTTGAAACTGTAGATGTGCGGTTCGATGAAACTAATGACTCGCAAAGAGAGCACCGACCTTCTGTGTTAGATGAACAGTCACTCGAGGAAACTATCAAGTTCAAGGCTACTGAGGATGCCATTCCCACCGAAGAATCTGTTGAAGAAATCATTCCAGAACATGAAGAACGTCATGCTGATGCACCTGAAGAAAATGGTGCTGAAGAAAATGCTGATCAAATTCCTCGACGATAACCCGCTCATCCTCGTGTTGCAAATGAAGTGCAGATTGAGAGAATCATCAGCGACATCAACATTCCAGGTCCTCTCACACGCTCAAAGCTTCACATTTGTCTAACTTTTGTGGGCACTTTGCTTTCGTCTCTATCATAGAGCCCACTAAGATAGATGAAGCATTTCTGGAGCCTGAGTGGATTCAAGCTATGCAAGAGGAATTACATCAGTTCGAGCTCAACAACATCTAGGAACTGGTCAAACGTCCAGATCCTCGCAAGCACAATATCATTGGCACAAAGTGGATCTACCGCAACAAGCAAGATGAAAATGGCCTTGTGGTGAGGAATAAGGCACGGCTTGTAGCTCAAGGCTACGCATACAGGTTGAAGGAATTGATTTCGATGAAACTTTTGCACCTCTTGCTAGACTTGAGGCTATTCGCATATTACTTGCTTATGCTAACCATCATGACATCACTTTATATCAAATGGATGTGAAAAGTGCATTCCTCAATGGTAAGCTTGAGGAAGAAGTATATGTTGCTCAACCTCCAGGTTTTGAAGATCCAAAGCATCCCGACAAAGTCTTCAGACTCAATAAGGCCCTCTATGGCCTCAAGCAGGCCCCTCGGGCGTGGTATGATACTTTGAAGGAATTCCTCACGAAGAAAGGCTTCAAACCCTGTTCACTTGATCCAACTCTTTTCACTAAATCTTATGATGGTGAATTGTTTGTGTGCCAAATATATGTCGATGATATTATTTTTGGCTGACGAATTCGGATTTATGATGAGGGAGGAATATGAAATGTCTATGATGGGAGAATTGAAATTCTTCTTAGGTCTTCAAATTCATTAACAGCGCAATGGCATATTCATATCTCAGGAGAAATACCTCAAGGATGTATTGAGGAAATTCGGCATGCAAGATTGCAAAGGGGTCAAAATTCCTATGCCCACAAATGGCCATCTATGCACTGATGAAAATGGCATTGACTTCAATCAAAAGGTATACCGCTCCATGATTGGTTCTTTATTGTATTTATGTGCATCTAGGCCAGATATTATGCTTAGTGTTTGCATGTGTGCCCGATTTCAAGCTACACCGAAGGAATCACACCGTATAGGTCAGAAAGCATATTCTTCGATATCTAGCTCACACACCAACACTTGGATTATGGTATCCCAAGGGCTTGGCTTTTGATCTCATTGGATATTCAGACTCTGACTATGCTGGTGATCATGTGGATCACAAGTCAACATCAGGCACATGCCATTTCCTCGGACGATCCTTGGTCTGTTGGTCCTCGAAGAAACAGAACCGTATCACCGCTCTACTCTGAAGCCGGAGTACATTGCTGCTGGTTCTTGCTGTGCTCAATTGCTGTGGATGAAGCAAACTCTCAAGGATTACGGCGTCAACATGAAGAATGTGCCTCTCTACTGTGACAATGACAGTGCCATCAAGATTGCTCATAACCCAATTCAGCACTCGAAGACAATGCACATTCAGATTCGTCATGATTTTCTTCGTGATCATGTGTGGAAGGGCAACATCTCTATTGAGCATGTAAGGACTGAAGAACAGCAAGCCGGTATCTTCACAAAGCCCTAGGATGAGAAGAGATTTAGCTAGTTGAGGTGTGAGCTATATATCCTATAATCTTCTAATGTCCTTTGAAAAGGACACACATCCTAACACTTACGCAAATTGATGACTTAGATGTGCAACACATGAAGAAACGTTTTTCTTCAATCAATGAAGACTAACACTCAAAGTGTGAAGAAATTAATGAAGAATTTGATTCTCAGAGCACTACGACAATTGTACGCGGTGTCTGAAATCATCATTCTTATACGGTGGGTGTAGGATCTTGATAAGAGGTGTCTAAAGGGGGGGTGATTAGACACTAAGTACCAAAGTTGCAGTTTTTAACCTTATTAAAGTTTAAGTGGAGTTTAGGCACAAGTTTAACTTTTTCGATACATATCAAGCAAGCATGCAAAGAGTATATGAGCAGCGGAAAGTAAAGCATGCAACTTGCAAAAAAGTAAAGGGAAGGGTTTGGAGGATTCAAACGCAATTGGAGACACGGATGTTTTTGTCGTGGTTCCGATAGGTGGTGCTATCGTACATCCACGTTGATGGAGACTTCAACTCACGAAGGGTAAGCAGTTGCCTTGAGTCCACGGAGGGCTCCACCCATGAAGGGTCCACGAAGAAGCAACCTTGTCTATCCCACCATGGCCGTCGCCCACGAAGGACTTGCCACACTAGCGGTAGACCTTCACGAAGTAGGCGATCTCCTTGCCCTTACAAACTCCTTGGTTCAACTCCACAATCTTGTCGGAGGCTCCCAAGTGACACCTAGCCAATCTAGGAGACACCACTCTCCAAGAAGTAACAAATGGTGTGTTGATGATGAACTCCTTGCTCTTGTGCTTCAAATGATAGTCTCCCCAACACTCAACTCTCTCTCATAGGATTTGGATCTGGTGGAAAGAGGGTTTGAGTGGAAAGCAACTTGGGGAAGGCTAGAGATCAAGATTCATATGATAGGAATGGAATATCTTGGCCTCAACACATGAGTAGGTAGTTCTTTCTCGTAAATAGGATGTTGGAAGTGTAGGTTCGGTCGATGGCTCTCTCCATGAATGAAGAGGAGGTGGAGGGGTATATATAGCCTCCACACAAAATCTAACCGTTACACACAATTTACCAAACTCGGTGGGACCGATTCAACAGACTCGGTCGGACCGATTTAGTAAATCTAGTGACCGTTAGGATTTTCGGTGGGACCGAAATGCAACTCGGTAGGACCGATATGGTTAGGGTTAGGGCATAACGTAATCAGAGACCGATTACACAAACTCGGTGAGACCGATTTTGGTAATTAGCTAACCAGAGAGTTGGTCAGGAAAACTCGATTGGACCGATTACTCAAACTCGGTGGGACCGATTTTGATAATGAGTCAACCAGAAAGTTTGCATTGTAATCTCGGTAGTACCGATTGCTCAAACTCGGTGAGACCGATTTTGATAATGGACATACACAGAGAGATTACAATCCCATCTCGGTGAGACCGAGATCCCTATCGGTGAGACCGATTTGCCTAGGGTTTGTGGCGATTGGCTAAGACATCCAAACTTCGGTGGTATTTGGATAGAAAGAATCAGTGGGGCCAAGTTTGACTTTAGGTTTTAGGACATATGTGTGGAAGTGGGAAAGTAGTTGAGGGTATTTGGAGCATATCACTAAGCACATGAAACAAGAGGCTCATTAAGCAACACCTCATCCCTCCTTGATAGTATTGGCTTTTCCTATAGACTCAATGTGATCTTGGATCACTAAAATGTAAAATGAAGAGTCTTGAGCTTGAAGCTTGAGCCAATCCTTTGTCCTTAGCATCTTGAAGGAGTTCCCACATCCTTTAGTCCATGCCATTCCATTGTTGAATTTATCTGAAACATACTAGATAAAAGTGTTAGTCCAACAAGAGATATGCTGACATTAATTACCAAAACCACCTAGGGAGCACTTGTTCTTTGAATCTCCCCCTTTTTGGTAATTGATGACAACATACATCAAAGCTTTAGATAAATATATAAAGAATAGCAAGTAAAGCTTTGGAAAGACATGTAACAGGCATAGGCTCCCCCTACATGTATGCAATCATGTGAATATGGAATATAGAAGCATGTGATAGCATAACCATGATAGAGCAGGCAATGTGTTACATGTATCTTGGCCATATGCATGAGAGCAAAGAATATTAAAGAAAACACCTTCATGCCCATGAGTCCTTGCAAACAGTATGTACATCAGCAAGAATTCCTCATACACATGATTGTGATGCATAGACTTACCTTGTAGTCTTGAGTTGGCTTAGGATGGAATGAACCTACGTAAACAAGGTTAGATAACACAGATGCACCTACTAGCCAGAGCAAACAAAAGAAACCACAAGAATACCAAGACTGGGATGACATGTAGAGAGTGAGTACTAAGTACTACATTGGATTAGACATGTCCCCGAGAGTAAAGATACGCAATGAATTTAGATGATTTATTTCCCTTAGATGTATTGCTCCCCCTGAATCTAGCATGGGATACTGGGAGAAGATAGGGAATGTAAAATCAGAGTGAAAGATATAAATGAACAGAGCTAATGCAAGCTAATGCAAATAAGCACATATGAACATGTCTTTCCCCTCAAGAAGACATGTGGCATCTCTCCTCTTGAACACCAAGCATCTGGGATCCTTGAGAAATACTTTTATCTAGTATTCTCTCCCCCTGGTTATCTCTCTTTCCCCCTGAAGGATCTCTCTCTCCTTCTCTAATGTGATCTCTTTAAGTGATAAGCTTTGATGTGATCTCTCTCTCCCCCTTTGACATCAATTTCCAAGAAGGGCTTGATAAAAAATGTGATCTCTCTCTCCCCCTCTGGAATTTGTCGTGAATGGGTTTGATCCTTGAGTCACAACATAAAGAAATGATAAAAATGTGATGCTTGTAGAGGACAAGATTCATTGAGTGGAGCTGGATCAAAAGAAACACAGAATAAGTGGCAAACTGTTTTTCCTGTTGTGAAATCGGTGGCACCGAGTGGTATGATTCGGTGGCACCGAGTGGTATGATTCGGTGGTACCGAATGTTTTCGGTTGGACCGAAAATAACAAATCGGTGTAACCGAGTTCATCGCAGAGAAAACACTTGTCACCTCAGCTCACTTGACTAATAAGATCTCACAAAGATTTGCAAGGAATTTCTTGAATGATATGCAATGAATTGGAATGCGTAAAATGCAGAGCAAATGAAAAGAAATCTAGATGAAGTTTTTTTTTGAAAGGGGAAACACATATGCATGAGACAAATGCAAAACTCAGAAAAGAACACAAGAGAACTTCATCTAGAGATGGTCGGCGACACAGTCACCTATGTTAGAGTATATTGACTTAGGAGTCAAGTGAGATCACTTGATCATAGGTCATACTCATCGTTTAAGCTCAAAATGGGGTTGCCATTTTTCGTTTAAGCATCTTGATGTATTCACATCTTGTGGAGTTGCTTTAATCATGACTTGGAGTAAAGCTTCTCTAAGATGGAATAACATACCTTGGTTGGTGGTGTCGTCCATGTAGTTGAACTTGTGTGGGTTGCTCAAGGTTGATGTAGCTCATCAAGAATTTGGAGCACCACTTGGAATTTGAGTCCATCTACCTACATGGGTTAGTTCGTGCAAGGAAGAGCACTTGTGTATCCAATAATGACAATCATGAAGCTCAACATAGAATTTGTCAAAGGATATGTTTAAATGGTTTTGTGCTTCCTTGGCTTCAACCACCTTGTGTAGAGAATTGGTGATGTGGAGATTGCTCAAGATATGAGTAGGTTACAACCTCATGGAATTTGATTCAACCAAGTACCTACATGGGTTAGATAACATGCAAGATACAAATATATCCAAGACATAAGATTTCCATCATAGGAGAGATATCAAGGATTAGGCATAAGCTCATGTCTTGCATGTATCCAATGGAGTTTCTACTCCAAGTTTGAAGCATCAATGATGTTCAATACTCCTCTTAACCTGCAAAACACTTTCTCATCAAGAGGTTTAGTGAATATATCCGCTAACTGCTTTTTGGTGCGAACATGCTTAAGATCAATGTCACCCTTAGCAACATGATCTCGAATGAAATGATGACGAACTTCAATATGCTTAGTTCGAGAATGTTGTACGGGATTATGACCAATTTTGATAGCACTCTCATTGTCACAAAGCAATGGAACATGTTTCACATATATCCCATAATATTTAAGAGTTTGGGTCATCCAAAGTAATTGAGCACAACATGAACCAAATGACAATGTATTCCGCTTCGGCATTGGATAAGGATATCGAGTTTTGTTTCTTGGAGGACCAAGACACAAGAGATCTACCAAGAAATTGGCAAGCACCGAATCGACTTTCTATCAACCTTGTCACCGCATAGTCCGAGTCGGAGTAGCCAACAAGATCGAAAGAGGCCCTCTTAGGATACCAAATGCCAAAATTTGGTGTATGGATTAAGTATCTCACTATCCTTTTCACGGCCTTAAGATGACATTCTTTAGGAGCAGCTTGATATCGTGCACACATGCACACACTTAGCATAATATCGGGACGTGAAGCACATAGATATAACAATGAACCAATCATAGAGCGATAAACCTTTTGATCAACCGGTTCATCATCTTTGGTTAAGTCAAGATGTCCACTAGTAGGCATGGGTGTAGTCATACCGTTGCATTCTTGCATATTGAACTTCTTGAATAAGTCCTTGGTGTACTTCGTTTGAGAGACAAAAGTACCTTCCTTAGTTTGCTTGATTTGCAACCCAAGAAATAATTTGAGTTCACTCATCATAGACATCTCAAACTTCTCCGACATTAGCTTCCCAAACTTTTCACTAAAATGAGGGTTAGTTGAACCAAATATAATATCATCAACATAGATTTGGCACACAAATAGTTCACCATTAACCCTTTTAGTAAAAAGTGTGGAATCAATTTTCCCAATTTCAAAGCCTTTTTCAATAAGGAACTTGGTCAAGCATTTATACCATGCTCTAGGAGCTTGTTTAAGACCATAAAGAGCTTTGTGAAGTTTGTAAACATGATTGGGTTTCTTAGGATTGACAAAGCCGGAGGTTGCTTAACATAAACTTCCTCCTCTATTTCACCATTTAGAAAAGCACTTTTAATGTCCATTTGGTACAAGGTGATATCATGATGATTAGCATAGGCAAGTAAGATGCGAATGGACTCAAGTCTAGCAACGGGGGCATAAGTCTCACCATAGTCCATTCCTTCGACTTGTGTGTAGCCTTGGGCGACGAGACGTGCTTTGTTGCGAACTTGTCCATCTTCATCTTGCTTGTTGCGAAACACCCATTTGGTACCGATGATGTTGTGGTTGTTGTCGGGCTTCTCAACCAATGTCCAAACTTGATTACTCTCAAAGTTGTGTAGCTCTTCATGCATAGCATTTATCCAATCCGGATCTTCCAATGCTTCTTAAACCTTCATAGGTTCAATTCTAGAGATGAAAGAATAGTTTTCGCAAAAGTTAGCTAAACGAGTTTTAGAGCGAGTGATTCTCCCGGTTTGAATGTCATTGTAGATTTGCTCGACGGGATGGTCTTTAGCAATTCTTGCTCGAACTCGTGAAAGCTTTTGCTTGGGTCTTCGTTGAACATCTTCTTCATCTTGTTCTTCTTCTTGGCCTTCTTCATTGTTGGCGTTGTCGTTCTCTTGTCGTGGTGGAGAAGGAGGTTGTTGACGTTCATCTTGATGCACTTCCTCGCTTTCTTCATCTTGGTGTGTCCCACTTGTGGATGCTTCCGTATCAACTCTTGGTTCACCTTGTCGTGAAGTAGAAGCTTCCACTTGGACGGACGAGGTACTCTCCTTCACCTCCGTTGGACGAACCTTGCCAATAGACAAGTCTTGGATTGCTTCCGAAGGATCTTTGTCTCCTACATCAATTGGCAATTGCTATATTTGCGAGCCGTTAGATTCATCAAACTTCACATCTACCGTCTCTTCAACCTTTCGGGTGAAATTGTTGTAGACACGGTAAGTGTGAGAGTTTGAGCCATAACCTAGTAGGAAACCTTCATGAGACTTAGGAGCAAATTTAGAACGATGATGCTTATCAAGAATGTAGCACTTTGAGCCGAATACTCGAAAGTATCCAACTTGGGGTTTGTTACCGTGAGGAGCTCAGATGCCGTCTTGCCGAGTAGCTTGTGAAGATACAAGCGATTTGTTGCATGACAAGCTGTCTCAACTGCTTCTGCCCAAAAGTGCTTTGGCGTCTTGTACTCATCAAGCATCATTCTCGCCATTTACATGAGCGTCCGGTTCTTCTTCTCAACAACTCCATTTTGTTGAGGTGTGTACGTAGCCGAGAACTCGTGTGAAATCCCTTCTTCGTCAAGAAAGGTGTCGACATTTGCGTTCTTGAACTCCGTTCCGTTGTCGCTGCGAACCTTCTTGATCTTCACTTCAAATTGATTTTGGGCCTTTCTAGCGAAGTTTTTGAAGATCTTTTGGACCTGCGATTTATCATCGAGAAAGAACACCCACGTAAATCTTGAAAAATCATCAACTATAACTAAACCAAAAGAATTTCCACCAAGACTCTTGTAGGAGTTGGGACCAAAGAGATCCATGTGAAGTAGCTCGAGTGGCCTCTTTGTGGTCATGATGTTCTTCACGGGATGCCTTCCTCCAACCTGTTTACCGCTTGACAAGCACCGCAAAGTCTATCCTTATCAAATATGACATTGTTAACTCCAAGGATATGATTCCCTTTAATAAGCTTGTCAAGGTTTCTCATGCCAATGCGACCTAATCGCTCTATGCCATAACCAACCTTTATGGATTCAGCAATGAAGCAAGTTTTAGGTTGAGCCTTTTAGTGAAATCAACAATGTATAGATCACCTCTCGATATACGGTAAAGACCATTTTATGATTGTCTCGACGAAACACTTGGCAATCAATTTCAGTAAATAGGACATTGAAACCGAAATCAACAAGTCTAGATATCTGAAAGTAAGTTGTAGCCAAGAGATTCAACGAGCATGACATTACGAATGGAGCTATCATGTGAGATGGCCACCTTACCGAGGCCAACCACCTTACCCTTTGAGTTGTCACCGAAAGTGACAAACTTTCGAGGACTATCATTATCGCAAGCTCACGAAACATGTCTTTATCTCCCGTCATGTGATCGGTACATCCACTATCAAGAACCCATTCCTTTCCTCCCGACATATATCCCGAAGATTTGCCATAAGACCAAAGTGTCTCATTGCATCATCAAGATCGAAGTCACTATCATCATCCTCATCATAGTATCCATGTTCAACATTGTCATGTGGTGGATCAAGTCCTAGAGAGGGTAATTCATTAGAGTGAGTTTGAAAACGATCTTGCTTATGAATTCTTATAGCTTCGGAAATGATATCACTAATAATTCCAACATCTCCTTTGGCACGCATAAGGTCGGTAAGTTCAAATAGACGATCACCAAACATAGGATCACCAGTATTCATCTTACTCAAAACAATAGACTTATGGAGAATTTCATCTAGATTTTTCAAGGAATAATTTGGAAAGCGTTCCTCAAGAAATTTCCATATGGTGTAGGCACACTCAAGAGTAGGCAGGATTCTAATTAAGTTTCTAGGCAAGCCTCTAGTGATAAGATTAACAGTTATAAGATTCCTAGTCATGTCAATAGATTCATCAAGGGTAGGATGCATAGGATCAACATGAGGTGCACAAGGGCTAGCAATGTACTTGTTCAAATGATATTGATTGAAAATTACAAGCATCTCATTTTTCCACTCATGAAAATACTCTCCATCAAGAATAGGCACTCTATGTCTAAGACTCCCCAAAGTAGACTCATCCATCTTCCTCCAATGGTGATTAAACCAAGGCAATGGAGACCAAATCTCTGATACCACTTGTAGGATCTTGAGAAGAGGTGTCAAGAGGGGGGTTGATTAGACACTAAGTACCAAAGTTGTAGTTTTTAACCTTATTAAAGTTTAAGTGGAGTTTAGGCACAAGTTTAACTTTTTTGATACATATCAAGCAAGCATGCAAAGAGTATATGAGCAGCGGAAAGTAAAGCATGCAACTTGCAAGAAAGTAAAGGGAAGGGTTTGGAGGATTCAAACGCAATTGGAGACACGGATGTTTTTGTCGTGGTTCCGATAGGTGGTGCTATCGTACATCCACGTTGATGGAGACTTCAACCCACGAAGGGTAGCAGTTGCTTGAGTCCACGAAGGGCTCCACCCATGAAGGGTCCACGAAGAAGCAACCTTGTCTATCCCACCATGGCCGTCGCCCACGAAGGACTTGCCACACTAGCGGTAGATCTTCACGGTAGGCGATCTCCTTGCCCTTACAAACTCCTTGGTTCAACTCCACAATCTTGTCGGAGGCTCCCAAGTGACACCTAGCCAATCTAGGAGACACCACTCTCCAAGAAGTAACAAATGGTGTGTTGATTATGAACTCCTTGCTCTTGTCTTCAAATGATAGTCTCCCCAACACTCAACTCTCTCTCATAGGATTTGGATCTGGTGGAAAGAGGGTTTGAGTGGAAAGCAACTTGGGAAAGGCTAGAGATCAAGATTCATATGATAGGAATGGAATATCTTGGCCTCAACACATGAGTAGGTAGTTCTTTCTCAGAAATAGGATGCTGGAAGTGTAGGTTCAGTCTGATGGCTCTCTCCACGAATGAAGAGGAGGTGGAGGGGTATATATAGCCTCCACACAAAATCTAACCATTACACACAATTTACCAAACTCGATGGGACCGATTCAACAGACTCGGTGGGACCGAGTTAGTAAATCTAGTGACCGTTAGGATTTTCAGTGGGACCGAAATGCAACTCGGTAGGACCGATATGGTTAGGGTTAGGGCATAACATAATCTCGGTGAGATCGATTACACAAACTCGGTGAGACCGATTTTGGTAATTAGCTAACCAGAGAGTTGGTCAGGCAAACTCGATTGGACCGATTACTCAAACTCGATGGGACCGATTTCGATAATGAGTCAACCAGAAAATTTGCATTGTAATCTCGGTAGTACCGATTGCTCAAACTCGGTGAGACTGATTTTGATAATGGACATACACAAAGAGATTACAATCCCATCTCGGTGAGACCGAGATCCCTATCGGTGAGACCGATTTGCCTAGGGTTTGTGGCAGTGGCTAAGACATCCAAACTCGGTGGCGCCGGATAGAAAGAATCGGTGGGGCGAGTTTGACTTTAGGTTTTAGGACATATGTGTGGAAGTGGGAAAGTAGTTGAGGGTATTTGGAGCATATCACTAAGCACATGAAGCAAGAGGCTCATTAAGCAACACCTCATCCCTCCTTGATAGTATTGGATTTTCCTATAGACTCAATGTGATCTTGGATCACTAAAATGTAAAATGAAGAGTCTTGAGCTTTAAGCTTGAGCCAATCCTTTGTCCTTAGCATCTTGAAGGAGTTCCCACATCCTTTAGTCCATGCCACTCCATTGTTGAACTTATCTGAAACATACTAGATAAAAGTGTTAGTCCAACAAGAGATATGTTGACATTAATTACCAAAACCACCTAGGGAGCACTTGTGCTTTCAGTGGGTCACGCCACCACCAAAAGTTGAAAATCTTCAATTTGAGTTTTTCCTCATTCTTGAAATTCCTCAGTTGTTCAATTTCTTCAACTTTGCAGTGTCTTCACTCTTTTCGTTGTTGTTCTTCATTGGCTATATATATAGATATATATATATTTTATATATATATGAGTTTATGTCCTCTACAGCATTCACTTATTGCTATTTCTTCAAGTTATTTTTTCTGCTAAGTGAATGTGATCGGACCCTTCCCCCTCTATGCTAAACTCAACCCAGTCTATACACAAATTCTTCATGTGCGTTCTATTTGAAACACGTTCAAAATCTTCACTGTGTCCTTGTCAGCTGAAGAATTAGCGAACGGAAATTTAAAACTTATCTTATCTAAATTTTCGGCGTTTGCCGCTCAAACCGTTCCACATTCCACGATACATTATCCTATCCACCCACGATCTCACACGATCGGCACCTCTCAGTACGTGGGTGACACATGTCGCGCGAATGAGAAGGGTCAGGGGCACGTTCGTCCAATTTACTCGGGCGAGCAGTTTTTCACTTCGGCTATAAATACCCCTCCCCTTCCTCACTTCGTTTTTACTCCACTCGACCTCACTCCCTCGCTCAAGCTCTCAAACCCTAGCACCGCCGCTACTTCCATCGTCGCTGGTGAGGAAGAGCTTCACTGCCTCGACCTCGTCGTCGTCGTACTCGCGTCGGCCGCGGATTTCTTCACTCCGCCGCTGCCGTAGACGTCTTCCTCAGCCAAGTTAGTGAGTGGAAAATCTGAACCGATGAGCTTCAATCTACACTTCCCAGTTCGTTGTGTTCTTCGTCAAGGGTAATTAAAAATTACTTTTACTGCCCTTGTTGATTCTGATGTTTCCTACAAAATCATCAAAAGGTGTTTATTCTTCAAATCTTCATACACTAAACACGTCACATATCATCTGTTCTTGATCTATTTCCCTAAGCAACATTTTTCTTCAAGATTCCTCAATTGTGTGGATTTTCAAATCTGTACAACTCTGGAACCTAAGTCAAAGAACGCTTAGTGAAATTCCTCAAGACTCATCTGGTCAAATTCCTCAAAATTGTTCTTTTTGCAAAAACTTCTGAGAACGCATATGACCTCTCCAAATTCCTCGCAACTATATTCTGTTCACAGGTACACTTGCACTCTTCTGTATCTATAGGTTCTCATCAACTTAACTCATTTGCAGCGTTCCTCGAAGAAAAGTTGCACACCTCTTCAGAGAATTCTATTGTTCAGATTCCTTAGCTGAACAAAATGGCTGACGGCAAGAAGCTTCAAAAGGGTGGAAACAGACCTGAGGTCAACACTGCTTCGAAATCCCAGATGACATTTACAAGTATTATTGCACAGCTGATGAGGCCAAACATGGCAAGGAGGAAAAAAATCAGCGCAAGGTGCGCATACAAAGGATAGAGAGGAGATGGGCACGTGAATGGAGGGAATACAGATATGTCACTCCTAAGTACATGAAGAAATTCGCTCTTAACCCTCCATGCCCAAGACCTCCATTGGCACCTGGCCAAGAAGCTGATCCTACCAGCCTCAAGCGTGGTGAGGACTATCCTGATGAATGGGCCAAGCTAGCCAAAATGGCTAAGGATGCAGTGAGGAAATTCAATGAAGACTCTGCTGCTGCTGCTGCCACTGCTGAGGCCTCTGCAAGCAAGGCTAAGAAGGCCATGGCAAAGAAGCCTGCTCACAAGCCCAGTGCTTCACCCTCTATGCCCTCACGGCCAATTCCTCAAGCTGCACCAGCTCCTCAAAAGTCCTCAGCTCCTCCATCAAAATCCTCAACACCTGTGCTTCTCGCCTCGTGTCAAAGGACGACAGGCATCTCTAGTGCCTCAAGAGCCTTTGTAAGTTCTTCTGCTCTCCCGCATTCTTCAACTAGCCCCACTACACTGAAGACTAAGGCCACTGCTGGACACAGTTCTCGACCAAGTCCTCACAAGAAGCAGGTCGCCTTTCATGTGCCTTCTGATGATGATGAAGCTGATGATGAGGAACTAGCTGAAATCATCAGAGACAGACAACAAAGGGCCGCTAGAGCCAAGGGCAGTGATGTGCCTCTGTTGCTGGATCCGAAGAAGATCCTAGACTTCATTGATCTGTGGCACAAAGATCCAAACACTCCCTTGCCAGAATTGGATCTCACACCTGGCCAAAGTCATATGTTGTCAGCTTTCATTGCTGAAGAAAAATGGAAATTTGAGAAGGCCGGGTAGTTGAAGAAAGCACAGTACAGGAAAGAGCGCTTCCTGAAGAAGAATATTGTCTCTATGACAACTGAAGAACTTGTCACTATTCAATCTAAGATCAAGAAACTCAGTGATGAATTTGAAGCATACCGTGCTGACTGGCTTGGAGCCAAAGTCATATTTGTGAAGTTAACCGAGAAATTCACTACCAGTGTTGCAGCTCCATCGCAACAAGAAATTCCTCAGGCTGAGGCATCTACTCAGCCGACTGAAGAACATGCCAGCACCGTCGATGACAATCAGGCTGCTGATGAAACTGCAAGTACCAGGGCTGATGACTGCATTCCAGCCTCTGATGACTCTGCCAGGGCAACCACTAGTGTTGCGCCTGAAGAAACTGTCAGGACAGCTGAAGCTTCAACGGCTGTGCGTGAAGAAACTGCTAATGCCGTGGCAATCGTGCATCGACAGCTCAAGTAAATGAACCAATTTACTCTGCTCCTCCGGCACCTACACCAAGTCCAATTCTTCCTTCTGCATCAGATGTGAAGAAGACCTAGGCTGCAGAGCGCGCAGCTGTGAAGAAAAGGAAAGCATCAACTTCATCAGATTCTTCAGCTCTGAAGAAGATGAAGAAATTGACTAGCTCGTTCGAAAATCCAATTGATGTTGTTCTAGTCTCAAGCATGCCATCAAAGGAACTCGTTCCTTTTGATGAAGAATATGTGATCCCAAGCGGATCAGATGAAGAAATTCCTTCTGCTGCTTCGTCAGAGCAGTTGGATGAAGAAATTGAAGCGGATGCAATCCCTTCAACCCAATCATCTCATCGCCCATGCCTCAGTTCATAGCTGAAGAGGCCGTCGTTGAAGAAAAAAGTGATGAAGATGAGGATGTGGACATTGGGTGCATGATACGTCTCCAACGTATCTATAATTTTTGATTGCTCCATGCTATATTATCTACTGTTTTGGACATTATTGGGCTTTATTATCCACTTTTATATTATTTTTGGGACTAACCTATTAACCGGAGGCCCAGCCCAGAATTGTTGTTTTTTGCCTATTTCAGAGTTTTGCAAAAAAGGAATATCAAACGGTGTCCAAACGGAATGAAACCTTCAGGAACGTGATTTTCTCACCGAATATGATCGAGGAGATTTGGACCCTACGTCAAGAAAGAAAGGAGGAAGGCACGAGGTAGGGGGGCGCGCCCACCCCCCCAGGGCGCGCCCTCCACCCTCGTGGGCCCCCTGTTGCTCCACCGACGTACTCCTTCCTCCTATATATACCTATGTACCCCCAAACGACCAGATACGGAGCCAAAAACCTAATTCCACTGCCACAACCTTCAGTACCCACGAGATCCCATCTTGGGGCCTGTTCCGGGGCTCCGCCGGAGGGGGCATCCATAACGTAGGGCTTCTACATCAACACCATAGCCTCTCCGATGAAGTGTGAGTAGTTTACCTCAGACCTTCGGGTCCATAGTTATTAGCTAGATGGCATCTTCTCTCTCTTTGGATCTCAATACAATGTTCTCCGAGATCTATTCGATGTAATCTTCTTTTTGCGGTGTGTTTGTTGAGATCGATGAATTGTGGGTTTATGATCAAGATTATCTATGAACAATATTTGAATCTTATCTGAATTCTTTTATGTATGATTGGTTATGTTTGCAAGTCTCTTCGAATTATCAGTTTGGTTTGGCCTACTAGATTGATCTTTCTTGCAATGGGAGAAGTGCTTAGCTTTGGGTTCAATCTTGCGGTGTCCTTTCCCTGTGACAGTAGGGGCAGCAAGGCACGTATTGTATTGTTGCCATCGAGGATAACAAGATGGGGGTTTTATCATATTGCATGAATTTATCCCTCTACATCATGTCATCTTGTTTAAGGCATTACTCTGTTTTCATGAACTTAATACTCTAGATGCATGCTGGATAGCGGTCGATGAGTGGAGTAATAGTAGTAGATGCAGGCAGGAGTCGGTCTACTTGTCTCGGACATGATGCCTATATACATGATCATACCTAGATATTCTCATAACTATGCTCAATCCTGTCAATTGCTCAATAGTAATTTGTTCACCCACCGAAAAATACTTATGCTCTTGAGAGAAGCCACTAGTGAAACCTATGGCCCCTGGGTCTATCTTCATCATATTAATCTTCCAACACTTTATTATTTCCTTTGCTTTTTACTTTGCTTTTATTTTACTTTGCATCTTTATCACAAAAATACCAAAAATATTATCCTATCATATCTATCAGATCTCACTCTCGGAAGTGACCGTGAAGGGATTGACAACCCTTTATCGCGTTGGTTGCGAGGATTTATTTAGATATTGTGCGGTCGAGGGACTCGCACGTAGCCTCCTACTGGATTGATACCTTGGTTCTCAAAAACCGAGGGAAATACTTACGCTACTGTGCTGCATCACCCTTTCCTCTTCAAGGGAAAACCAACGCAGTGCTCAAGAGGTAGCAGTGCACAACGCCCGTGATGAACGATGACTTTTGGGAAAGTCAGCACCCCAATTCTCCTCTATTCACACCTCTTCAACAAATTCCTCAGTCCCCAATAAATACTGTTCAAATGGGATCTGAAGAACCACACCCGACACCGTCTGTCCATGAAGAGATTCCAGCCACTAGTGCTGATGAAACTGTAAATGAAGAATTGAAGACCCAGGCTGCCACAGAAGAAACTAAAATTCCTCAGCCTGTGGATCCTGAGATTGCGATTCCTGAGGTGGTGATGCAATTAACCGATACTCCTCAGCCAAGCCAAAGGATCCCTTCTCAAAGAAGTAGAAATTCAAGGCGGATGACTTCTTCGGCGAACATGTGTTCTTCACCGAGTACAACCCATATGACTCTGCTCATCTTAGAAGTAAGCGCTTCTGGACTGCCAGCCAAGCCAACTTCTATTCTTCACTGCTGTTCAACAAAGACAAAGTCTTCGACCACAAGCATATTCCTCATGTAGACATGAAATCACTGCCTTGCTTCACCCCAGTCCTCAGTGACATTGTTGATTGGAATGAAGAGCTTATTCTTCAGTTCTATGCAACGGTGCACATCACAGGAGATGCTGACGATGTCAACTCTTGGGTTTTCGACTGGATGACTGAAAATACTCACTTCAAAGGACCGGCCTTTGAATTGCTTCATGCCCTGCCAGTTAGTCCTCCCCTTGTAGGTGCTCGTTGTCTATATCATGAACCAGAACTTACTGCTCATTACATGCAAGTCCTAATGAAGCCGCTGAAGTCCGGTCAAGCGCCAAGGACCAAATTCCTCGTGAAGGAATTGCTGTATGTGCCAAGGACTGTTTATCGCATTCCGTCGAAGACATTGAGTCCAATCAAAGGCCACGACTCGAATGATGAAGAAGTCGTTGGCATCATGAAGAATCTGCTTTTCAACATCATGCATGGCATTCCTGTCAACTATCATGATTTCTTCATGAGGACTCTAGCAAATGTTGCACTCTCTCCGTTTGAGTTGAAGCCTTATGCCCCTTGGATTATGAGATTCCTCAGAACAAGGTCTTCACTCAACTACAAGGCTGATTTTCAGAATCATCTCAGCTACTTCCCCCCATTGAAGTCCTCAAGTGGACATTTTCCTCAGCTGACGAAAAGGGCAATGCCGCTGCTATTATTGATGAAGGCATTCATCCATTGGATGGTCAGTTTCGCAAAGCTGCATCTTACTCCACCAATGATGATTCTGCAACTCATGACTCTGCCGCTAATGCTTTAAAGCCAAATCCTCAAGCCACAGCTCCAAGGGTGACAACTGACCGTGAGCTTCTCCTCAGTCTTCACCAGAAGGTCAATCGCAACCACAAATGGGTTGAGCGTCAGTTTGGTTCTATTCTTCACAACATGACTGCTACACACAATGCAGTGAAGAAAAACCATTGCTACCTCCATGAGGTCTTCGATAGCACCTGGGCTGTTCTATCACATCTATATGGTGAAGAAGATTTGAAGCACATGGGTCTCAAGCAGGACTTTGACTAGTCTCAGCCACCAGCGAAGAAATTCAAGAAGGTCAAAGTTCCCTCCTTGGTGGCCAGCTCATATTCTTCATCACGCGACACGGACGAGCATGAAGACTTGGACGACACTGCGGCAGGTCCTACAACAACAAATGACCCCAACAACGCTGGCGCTCCTTCCTCATCATGATATTCTTCAGGGGCGTTAGTCCTCATTTTCGATCCTTTTGGTCATTCGATGACAAAGGGGGAGAAATTTGAGTTAGTCTTCAAGCGGGTCTACCTATATGGGCGTTTTTTTTGCTAAGTTACAACTCTCGTTCTTTTGAAGACTTTGTTGGATCGAGTTGTAATCTTAAACCCTATGGTGGTCTGATACTTTTGTTGTGTTCTTCTGCATGCTTATTCCTCATTAATGTTAATGCACGCATGCTGAATTACATCTGTCACTATATTTCTTCATGCATTTCAAATTCTTCATATCATATGTTAAATGCGTGTATAGGGGGAGATATCCATGATTCTACTCTTGAAGTGTGCATTGCCTCAAAAGCAAATTCCTCACTATGCACATCTTCAGGGGGGGTTCTTCTATATCTTGCAATCAAATTCCTCAATATCAGTATTTACACTTCATATGTTTATCCTCGTTGAAAACTTAACCTATATTGTCATCAATCACCAAAAGAGGGAGATTGTAAGTGCATCTAGTGCCCTTAGTGATTTTGGTGTATTGAAGACTTATAGGTTAAGGGATCTTGATTTATGTGAGTGTACACGGGTCTATAAGTCTATGAGGAGTTTGATATTTACAGAGAAAGTCGACCCCTAAAAATGAAGTTCTTTGAGTGAAGACTTTGGATTTCTGAAGACTTTCTGAAGACTATGAAAGTGAAGAAATTGGTGTGACCTTGAAGACTTGGTATTCATTCGAGGAACATGAAGCGTGAAGACTTTTGTTTTCGTAGTTTCATTTTCTCTCTTGAGTCACAGGAAACACCGTACTGTTAAAGGGGGTCGAGGAAATACTAAGGAAAAATTTCCAAGTGATGCTCAACTCAAAATCCTACATCTACCAATCCCTTCGAGTGAAGCCATTGGAAATCTCATACAGTTCGATCAATTTAAATCGTGATAGAGACGAAGTTCTTCCAGTCTATGAGGAATTTGTTTTGGTGAGGAGTTAGGAATTCGCCAGCTCTGGATTGCCTACCAAAGGAGGAACATGATAGCCCTGAGGAATTTGATACTCAAATTTCGACCGTTGCTGTGCTATGCGCCAGCTGTCCCAAAATATCTACCCACCTAACGGTCATATCATTGAAGGGCATTTATGTCTTATCATGTCGGGCTGCTCCCTAGGCTATAAATAGCCGCCCCCTACAACCACTAGCTGGTTGGCTGCTTCGAGAGAAACTGACACTTGTCATTTGAGAGCATCCCATCCTCCAAGGACTTTGAGCGAAAATCATCAAGTGAGGAAAACCCAAACCCAAACACCTACAAACCCAAAGTGATTGAGCATCACTGAAGAGATTGATCCTGCGTGGATCCAATGCTTGTTACCTTTGAAGACTGTGCATCTTCCAGACGGTTAGGCGTCATGGTCTAGAGCATCCAAGAAGAAATTGTGGATCTCCGAGTGACCGAGTTTGTGAAGGTTTGGAAGTCACCTGAAGACTTACCACGAGTGATTGGGCGAGGTTTGTGTGACCTTAGCTCAAGGAGAATACGGTGAGGACTGTGTGTCCTCAGGTTTAAATACCTAGCCGCTCCAACCAGACGTACAACTGTCATAGCAGTTGGAACTGGTCTACCAAATCATTATCTTCACCAAGCCTACTGGTTCTATTTCCTCAACTCTTTCATTTCCTCATTATTGTGTTGTGTGCTTGTTCATATCTGTTTGAAGACTTTGACTGAAGACTTTCTCAATCTCCTCAGTTCAATTTCTTCAGTCTGTTTGTCTTCATCCTGTTTAGCCTGTGCTTACGCTTCCCGTACTATGTATCTGTTTTCATTTCATCATGATGTCCATGTTTATGTTATGTCATGTATGCATCTGAGTAGTTATTCCACTGCAAGTAGTCCTTCACTTAGGAATTTCCTCACCCTAGAATTCCTCAGTGAAGAACTCATAAAAATCGCCTATTCACCCCCCTCTAGTTGATATAACACACTTTCAAAATGTCTTAAGGTTTGTGATTCCATATGCAAGTACGAAAGTCAATTGTCATGCAATGAAATTATATCCTACTTGTGGTGCATTATTCGGTGTTATTTACGCTTAATGCTTGCTTATGAGATTATCCGTTTCTTGGTTGGTCGCTTCTCAATCTTTTGCTAGCCTTCATTTTGCACCAAGTATGATCTCTACTTGTGCATCCAAAATCCTTTAAACCAGTTTTGCCACATGAGTCCACTATATCTACCTAGATGCGGTATTCTTTTGCCGTTCTAAGCAAATTTGCATGTGGCATCTCTAATTTTCAAAATAAACTTCTCTTTTGTGTGTTTGTTTCGCTCGCGGAGCGGTGTGGGGTGGCTAATATTTTCCATGCTAGATGTGTTATTCTCACGATGAATGTTTATTCACTTGTCATTGCACGAGAGTAAGGCAAACGTATTAGGGATGCCCAAATTTACTTTATGTTGACAAATAATAAATTCTCTGGAAAGTGTTGGTATGGAGGGCACCCGTGGATACGATTAGCCATGGAAAATGAAAGTATGGTGGAAAAAGGAATAAACTTTATTTTCTGTTTGGGAACCGCCTATGATATATCTAGCATGGAAAGTGTTGGGAACTCTTAGTCGTTTTCGTTGGTGGGATGGATACACCTCCCAAAATGTTTTTATCTCTAATTTTTCGCTTTGAGTTGTGGCACCTCTACAAATCCCTACTTCCCTCTGCGAAGGGCCTTTCTTTTACTTTAAGCAAATTTTTTATTTTTGAGTCTCCATCTTCTCTTATAAAAGCACCAAATAGGAGACAATATGATCATACTTAAGTATTGGGTGTAGCTAATATTCCAGTGTGTTTCATGAATGGATCAATGTTTGAGCATGATGGGCTAGGGATAACTTATTTTAGCATTGATATTTTGAAAGACATGGTTGCTTGTTGATATGCTTGAGTATCTAAATTATTATGTCAAAACTAGACTATTGCTTTGAACAATATAAAAGTCCAAATGTCCATGCTATAACGAAAAGAATATGATATGACATGTTAGGCAGCATTCCACATCAAAAATTCTGTTTTTATCACTTACCTACTCGAGGACGAGCAGGAGTTAAGCTCGGGGTTGCTGATACGTCTCCAACGTATCTATAATTTTTTATTGTTCCATGCTATTATATTATCATTCTTGGATGTTTTATAATCATTTTATATCATTTTTTGGTACTAACCTATTGACATAGTGCCAAGTGCCACTTGTTGTTTTTCCATGTTTTTACATCGCAGAAAATTAATACCAGACGGAGTCCAAATGCCACGAAACTCCATGGAGAATTTTTATGGGCCAGAAGGAACACAACGGGCCCTGGCTGCTCCTGGGGGTGCCCCAAGGGGTCACAACCCACCAGGGCGCACCAGGAGGCCCAGGCGCGCCCTGGTGGGTTGTGCCCACCTCGGGTGCCCCCGGACCGCCTCTTTGCTCTATAAATACCCCAATTTTCTAGAAACCCTAGGGGAGTCGACGGAATATTCATCCAGCCGCCGCAGAGTCCAGAACCACCAGATCCAATCTAGACACCATCTCGGATGGGGTTCACCACCACCATTGGTGCCTCTCCGATGATGCGTGAGTAGTTCTTTGTAGACCTTCGGGTTCGTAGTTAGTAGATAGATGGCTTTCTATCTCTCTCGCTGACTTCTAAATACAATTGTCTCTTGGAGATCCATATGATGTAACTCTTTTGTGGTGTGTTTGTTGGAATCGATGAACTTTGAGTTTATGATCAGATCTATCTTTTTATATCCATGAAAGTTATTTGAGTTTCTTTGATCTCTTATATGCATGATTGCTTATAGCCTCGTATTTCTTCTTCGATATTTGGGTTTTGTTTGGCCAACTTGATCTATTTATCTTGCAACGGGAAGAGGTGCTTTGTAGTGGGTTCGATCATACGGTGCTTGATCCAAGTGACAGAAAGGGAAACGACACGTATGTATCGTTGCTACTAAGGATAAAACGATAGGGTCTATCTCTACATAGATAGATCTTGTCTACATCATGTCATTGTTCCTATTACATTACTCTGTTTTTCCATGAACTTAATACACTAGATGCATGCTGGATAGCGGTCAATGTGGAGTAATAGTAGTAGATGCAGGCAGGAGTTGGTCTACTAATCTTGGACGTGATGCCTATATAATGATCATTGCCTGGATATCATCATAATTATTCGAAGTTCTGTCAATTGCCCAACAGTAATTTGTTCACCCACTGTTTGCTATGTTTCTTGAGAGAAGCTACTAGTGAAACCTATGGCCCCCGGGTATTTCTTCTCATATATTTGCCTTTGCGGTCTACTTTTCTCTTGCATTTATTTTCAGATCTATTAATCTAAAAATATAAAAATACCTTGCGCGTTTTATTTCTATTTATTTTATTTGTGATCAATTTACTATAAATTTATCTCATGTATGTTTGGCTATCTTGAGGCGTCGTACCCCGGAAGGGATTGACAACCCCTTTAACATGTCGAGTTGCGAGGATTTGTTATATGTGTGCAGGGGCTGTTTACGTTGTGTTGATTGGTACTCCTACTAGTTCGATAACCTTGGTTTCATATCTGAGAGAAATACCTACCGCCGTTGTGCTGCATGATCCATTCCTCTTTGGGGAAATACTGACGTAGCTTCAAGCGACATCATGGCCCAACACTTCCCCGGGGGGTTCCAGTAACCCCTCGGTACTCCGAAAAAAATACCCAAGTCACTCAAAACCATTCTGATGTCCGAATATAACCTTCCTGTATATGAATCTTTACCTCTCGAGCATTTCGAGACTCCTCGTCATGTCCGTGATCTCATCCGGTACTCCAAACAAACTTCGGTCACCAAAAACACATAACTCATAATACAAATCGTCATCGAACGTTAAGTGTGCGGACCCTACGGGTTCGAGAACTATGTAGACATGACCGAGACACATCTCCGGTCAATAACCAATAGCGGAACCTGGATGCTCATATTGGCTCCTACATATTCTTCGAAGATCTTTATCGGTTAACCGCATAACAACATACGTCATTCCCTTTGTCATCGTTATGTTACTTGCCCGAGATTCGATCATTGGTATCATCATACCTAGTTCAATCTCGTTACCGGCAAGTCTTTTTACTCGTTCCGTAATGCATCATCCCGTAACTAACTCATTAGTCACATTGCTTGCAAGGCTTATAGTGATGTGCATTATCGAGAGGGGCCAGAGATACCTCTCTGATACACGGAGTGACAAACCCTAATCTTGATCTAGGCCAACTCAACAAACACCTTCGGAGACACCTATAGAGCATCTTTATAATCACCCGATTCTGTTGTGACGTTTGATAGCACACAAGGTGTTCCTCCGGTATTCGGGAGTTGCATAATCTCATAGTCGAGGAGGAATATGTATAAGTCATGAAGAAAGCAATAGCAATAAAACTAAATGATCATAATGCTAAGCTAACGGATGGGTCTTGTCCATCACATCATTCTCTAATGATGTGATCCCGTTCATCAAATGACAACACATGTCTAGTTATGAAACTTAACCATCTTTGATTAATGAGCTAGTCAAGTAGAGGCATACTGGGGACACTCTGTTTTGTCTATGTATTCACACATGTACTAAGTATCTGGTTAATACAATTCTAGCATCAATAATAAACATTTATCATGATATAAGAAAATATAAATAACAATTTTTATTATTGCCTCTAGGGCATATCTCCTTTAGTTTCCCACTTGCACTAGAGTCAATAATCTAGATTACATAGTGATGATTCTAACACCCATGGAGTCTTGGTGTTGATCATGTTTTGTTCGTGGAAGAGGCTTAGTCAACGGGTCTGCAACATTCAGATTCGTATGTATTTTGCAAATCTCTATGTCTCCCTCCTTGACTTGATCACAGATGGAATTGAAGCATCTCTTGATGTGTTTGGTTCTCTTGTGAAATCTGGATTCCTTCGCCAAGGCTATTGCTCCAGTATTATCACAAAAGATTTTTATTGGACCCAAGGCACTAGGTATTACACCTAGATTGGATATGAACTCCTTCATTTGCTGCTTCCGAAGCACCTATGTATTCCGCTTCACACGTAGATCCCTCCACGACGCTCTCCTTGGAATTGCACCAACTGACAACTCCACCATTCAATATAAATACGTATCCGGTTTGTGACTTAGACTCATCCGGATCAGTGTCAAAGCTTGCATCGATGTAACCATTTACGACAAGCTCTTTGTCACCTCCATAAACGAGAAACATATCCTTAGTCCTTTTCAGGTACTTCAGGATGTTCTTGACCGCTGTCCATTGATCCACTCCTGGATTACTTTGGTACCTCCCTGCTAAACTTATAGCAAGGCACACATCAGGTCTGGTACACAACATTGCATACATGATAGAGCCTATGGCTGAGGCATATGGAATGAATTTCATTTTCTCTCTATCTTCTGCAGTGGTCGGGCATTGAGTCTGACTCAACTTCACACCTTGTAACACAGGAAAGAACCCTTTCTTTGACTGATCCATTTTGAACTTCTTCAAAACTTTATCAAGGTATGTGTGATGCGGAGCATCCCATGATCATCCCCATGGACCTACTATCGTCTCATCAAGAGCCAAGAGGACCTATGACACGAGCACGAGCTAGAGCTCTCTAGAACGAGGTGACTTCCTTCCTTAGTGATATCACATATGATCCACTCGACACATGGATACTACCTAAGTCCGATATGCTATGCATGATTAGGTGTCAAGAGGAACGTCCCGAGGATGCACGTGAAGACGGACAAGCCGCCAAGTCCATGGATGAAGAGAACCAACGGAAACGGGCAAGTTCACCTTCCAGGCCCCGGACATCCGGCCAAGACCCCGGACATTCGGCCCCTGGAGATGCCAACACAGCAGCAGCCCAGCCACAGAAGAGCTACAAGGCCCGGACATCCAGCCAGGCCCCGGACATCCAGCCTCTCCAGCAAGCCCGGATATCCGGCCCCAGCCTGGAAATCCGGCACACCACACCAGAACCTACAGAAACCTGCATCGCCAGCCCGGACATCCGGCCCCCAGCCCGGACATCCGGCACCTCCTGAAGCCCCGGACATCCGGCCCGATGCCCGGACATCCGCTCACTTTGTCTGCGCAAGACAAAGAAAGGGTCAAGCCCATGTACCTTTTCGCCCCCCTAGACTATATATACTCCATCCCCTTCCTCTTTCTAGGGTTAGCAAAGGATTAGCTCATATGTGAGATAGAGCTTTGCTCATCCATTACGGATCTACTCCACGAGATAGACCGCGGCCCCTCTACGGAGAAGATCACCTTGGATTCAAAACCCCCTCTTGGGTGGCCCCCATCAAGACCTCCTCACGGAGAAGAACCGGTTACCGTTTGTATTCTCCGTTGTTGACTTTGGATCCTGTATATTACCTTTGTGTTCATCGATCTAGCGCATGTGTGATCTATTCTTGTTGGTTGAGTGATTTCTCTCGTGTTTCCCCTCGTGTTTCCCCTCGTGTTCATCACGTTCTTCGTAGGGATCCACTCCTTTCGTGAAAGATCGGCCATCTAGGGTTCCACCCTACATCATCTTGGATCAGAGCCAGCTTGTCTCATGATATCTTGGTATCATGAGCCACGTTGATCACGATTTCGGAGCCCCCTCTCTTTGTTTTCTAGCTTGATTTTGTTGTTTTTCATCCTAATCCGAAAATTGCCCCACAAAAATAGCCCCAATTTTTTTTGTGATTTGTTGGTGTGATGAAGTTTTGTTGGATTTGATCCGCGGATTTCGTGTGTTGCAGGTAGATCTCGCTTTTCCCCATCTTTTCCCCAAATTGCATCCACAAAATCTTCCAAATTTTTCCCCGGATTTGACCTCTCCACGCGGTGTTCTCCGAGTTCGTCCACGGATCTAGAGCCCGGACATCCGGCCCGACCGCCCGGACATCCGGCTTCCAGCCCGGACATCCGGCCCCTGGCAGCAGCCACTTCCATCCACCACTCCGTTTACCGCCGAACCCTCGCCAAATTTTGTCCCGGTGCCCACATACACTTCCGCATACCTCCACCACTTCCGCATAGCACCACCATAGTCTTTCCCGCTACCAACTCCGACAATTTTGACCCATTTTGCTTTGATAATTTGAGTTGTGGTTTCTGTATCCTTTTGTGTTTCGGCTATCTAGGTACGGTTCGGCATCAACATCACCACCGCTCATCTTCGCCAAGGACTACTACAAACGGCTACATCACTTTGGTATCAACTTCACCTTGGATATCATCTTGGCATAGTGATATCATCATACTCTCTTGCATTTGCATTGATAACCCCATAGCCTTACTTTTGCGTCACTTACCCATAGAGACTAGCCTTTGAGTATTGCCGGCAACGTGACTTGTGCACATTAGTGTTCATACTTCCCATAGCATACATACCATCATCGTGTTGCATATCTTGGTATCATCTCTTGTGTCACAAAATTGTTGTTGCATACACAATTGCTATCTTGGTTCGTGAAGCATTGCATGAGAAAAGAGCTCAAACATCAAAGAGCCAAACAAGCTTTTAAGCAAAAGAGGAAAGATAAGCAAAGAGCTTATAAGCAAGAACCATAGCATCATATAACATTAAGATTGTCATACTCGATCATCTTGGATCAAAGCATAGGAACATCATACATATAGCATACTTGGGATAGAAGTTGTTGCATTTTTGCTTAGTAGGTTGTGCACAAGTTTGTATCCGCCTATTGTGCAATCGTGCTAGCGTCTCTATAGTGTTGTGCAACAAGAGCATCTTGGTGGATTCCACATTTTGGCTCACCCTTGGTTGCATAACCCCATCTTATCTATTTGCGTGTGTGTTTCCGTGTACCATATCTTGGTATTGGTCTACTTGTTGCATTTGCAAATTTGTGAATCTTTTCCAACATCATTGAGTCTCACTTACAATTGCATCAAATTTTGTGCCACCATCCTAACCGAGCTCCACCATAAGATTTTACTTGTGTAGGTGTGAGAACCTACAAGAATTGGTACCAATTGTGCTATTTCCTTGCTACACATTGGAGTGATCTTTGATCCATTTTCAACTTCGGTCAAGGTACATTTGGTATTGGTTCTTCTTTGTCTTCCACTCACATATATTTGTTTGGAATGATGGATAGGCCAAGTACTTATACCAACCCACTTTTCTTGGAGCAAGACGACGACATGTCATCCTACGTCACCAAGACCCAACTATTTGGTGCACACCGAGCTTTGCATCAAGAACAACTTGCTTTGGGTGACCGCACCGACAACCTCGCCACCGACCTACGACAATTCGAGCAATGTACAAGGGACTACTTCGACACATCCATGAGTTACCTCAAAGAAGATATCCGAACCATGATGGTCCGCTCTTCTACAACTTCGCCCTCGTCAAGACGGAGCCGCTCAAGTCGACACTCCGACGACACTATCTCCGGTTCAAGTACACCGACATTGAACACTCTTCGTCGTGCCGCGTTTCAAGACCGTAAAGCTAACCGCAATCCTCTACACGACACCGACTCCCAAGAGCATCGACATCATCAAAACCAAGCTGCATTCGCACAAGCACAAGAATGGCAACATCAATGACAACAAGAACAAGAGGAGCGAGCTCGACAACATCAAGATGCACAAGACGCCGAGGCGGAACGCCAAGAACAAAAACTACGCGAAGCTCAAGCACTTGAAGCACAATGTGCCCTTCATGACTCAAGTCATGCCGTAGCCAACCGAGGCTGACAAGCTCGACTACATCAAAAATCACTTCATGATGAAGCTCAAGAAAGAATTTACCAAGGATGTGTGCATCGACAAGCTCCTCGCCAAGATCGATAAGCTCCTCGTCAAGATAGACAAGCTCATCCTCAAGCGAGACAAGAATATCAAGTCCATCGAGAGCAAGAAGACAATGGACCCCGTCCTCGACAATAGCAACATGAGGAAGACAATCCTCCTCGCCAAGAGCAACATGAGGAAGACAACCCTCCTCGCCAAGAGCAACATGAGGAAGACAACCATCTTCGCCAAGAGCAACATGAGATTGCCAATCCTCACCGACATGGGCGTCATCATCCCCGACCCCAACACAATGAAGAGCAACGATATGGCAAGCTAAAGTTCACCATGCCCAAGTTTACCGGAAGCAATGACCCCGAAGAGTACATATCATGGGCATTGAAGGTTGACAAAATCTTCCGCTTGCACAACTACGAAGAAGAGAAGAAGATCGCAATGGCATCCCTTGAATTTCAAGACTACGTCCTCATTTGGTGGGAACAAGTCCTTGAGCGCCGAGCGGCAAGAGGTGAACGACCCATCACCACTTGGGCACAAATGAAGGATGTCATGAGAGCACGATTCGCGCCAAACTACTACAACCGCAACCTCTTCAAGAAACTTCAACAACTCAAGCAAGGAACCAAGAGCGTTGAAGAGTACTACAAGGAAATGGAGATTGCCATGATACGAGCCAATGTCAAAGAAGATGATGAGCAAACTATGGCACGTTTCTTGAATGGACTCAATCACCCTATCAAGAAGATTGCTGACTTCCAACCATACTCGAACCTCATCGAGATAGTGCATCAAGCTACCAAAGCGGAACGGCAAGTACAAGACGACTTCAAGTATGCCAAGTTCTCAACCAAGTCCTACGGCTTCTCCAACAATCAAGCTTCGACGACTCCACCACCTTCTACCTCAACCAAGCCATCTACAAGAAACGGCGACAAGTCGAGTTACAAGAAAGCTTCGACAAGCTCAAGTCGTCCTCCTACTACAAGCAACTTCAAGAAAGCTTCATCATCATCTACTCCAACCGATGAGACCATCAAGGCAAGTTCCATCAAATGCTTCACATGCGGAGGCCGAGGCCACAAGTCCTTCGAGTGCACAAACAAGCGCACCATGATCCTCAACGACGACGGAACCTACGACTCCATGAGTGAAGGAGAAATGGAAGCTCTTGAGCAAGTGGCCATGCACCGACAAGTGAACAATGACGATGAAGATGATCAAGTCTTTTGCGACGAAGATTCAAGTCCCGCTCTTGTTGTCTCCAAGGTCTTGACTCTTCAACATCAACAAGACGAAGATCAAAGATGCCATATCTTCCACACAAAGGCCGACATCAATGGACATTCCGTCAAGGTCATCATCGATGGAGGTAGTTGCCACAACTTAGCAAGTGAAGAACTATGCTCCAAACTTTAATTGGTCAAGATGAAGCACCCTCACCCCTACAAGGTTCAATGGCTAAGCGACACCGGCACCATACAAGTCGAGCATAGGGTACAAGTCTCTTTCAAGATCGGCGCCTATGAAGACACTTTGGAGTGTGATGTCCTTCCGATGACCGTTTGCCACCTCCTTCTTGGACGACCATGGCAATTTGACTGCGGTGTCATTCACAATGGGCGTACAAATCACTATAGCTTCAAGATGAAAGGGAAGGAGTTTGTGCTACGACCTATGTCTCCAAGCCAAGTGCTCGCTGACAAGCAAGCCACCCATCGTGGAGAGAATAGTGAGAGTGAACCACCAAAAAGAGAGTGAGCGCCACAAGCCCAAATTGAGTGCCTCCACGATGTGCGACAAGAAAAACTTAGTCCTATTTGCCAGCAAACGTGAGATGAGAGAAGTGTGTGAGAACCCATCAAGTGTCCTACACTATGTCCTATTGTGCAAGGACGAGGCACCAAAAACTAGCAACTCTCACGATCTACCTTTGGTGTTATCTTCTTTATTGCAGGAATTCCAAGATGTTTTCCACGATAAGCTACCTCCGGGTCTACCTCCTCTACGAGGCATTGAGCACCGAATCGATCTCATCCCCGGAGCACCTCTACCTAACAAGGCCTCATACCGCGTCAACCTCGAAGAAACCAAAGAAATACAAAGGCAAGTAAAGCATCTCATAGACCATGGACATGTGCGTGAAAGTTTGAGTCCTTGTGCCGTGCGGTCATTCTTGTGCCAAAAGCAGGGCGGTAGCTTTCGCATGTGCTCCGATTGTAGACCTATCAATGCTATCACCGTTCGATATAGGTACCCCATTCCACGCCTTGATGATATGCTTGATGAACTTAGCGGTGCCACTATCTTTTCCAAAATTGATCTTAAAAGTGGTTACTATCAAATCTGCATACAAGAGGGTGATGAATGGAAAACCGCTTTCAAAACAAATTTTGGTCTATATGAGTGGTTAGTCATGCCTATGGGTTTATCAGAAGCACCCGGTACTTCCATGCGTCTTATGCATTACGTGTTTCGCCCTTACATTGGTGAATTTGTTGTTGTCTACTTTGATGATATCCTTGTGTTTAGCAAATCTCTCAAAGAGCATGTCACCCGCCTTCGCACCGTGCTACAAACTCTTCGAAAAGAGCAACTTTAAGCTAATATGGAAAAATGCCTATTTGGTGTTATAAGCTTGTTTTCTTGGGTTTCGTAGTATCTTCTAAGGGTGTTCATGTTAATGAATCTAAGATCAATGCTATTAAAACTTGGCCCCAACCAACCAATTTGCAACAAGTGCGTAGTTTTCTTGGTTTAGCCAGTTTCTACCGTAGATTTGTGAAGGATTTTAGCACCATTGCTTCACCTTTGCATGCTTTGAGTAAGAAAAATGCACGGTTTGTTTGGGGAACATCCCAAGATATCGCTTTCAATGAGCTTAAGAATTTGCTTACTCATGCTCCAGTGCTTGCATTACCCAACTTTGACAAACCTTTCGAAATTCATTGCGATGCTAGTGGTAATGGCATAGGAGGTGTGTTAACGCAAGAGAAGCGCCCCATTGCATACTTTAGTGAGAAACTCTCCGGAGCACAACTCAATTGCCCCATCTATGACAAAGAGCTATATGCTTTAGTGCGAGTTTTGCATGAATGGGAACATTACCTTCGCCCTCATGAGTTCATCATCCATACCGACCATGAAACACTTAAATACCTTAAGGGTCAAACTAAGTTGAACAAGCGTCATGCTAAATGGAGTGAATTTATTGAGTCATTTCCTTATGTCATCAAGTACATTAAAGGTAAGGAAAATGTAGTGGCGGATGCACTTTCCCGTATATGCATGCTTGTCACTCAACTTGAGTTAAATGTCATTGGTTTTGAGCACATACAAGACTTGTATGAGCATGATCCTACATTTGCTATTCCTTATGCCAAGTGTTTGACGCATACTTCTTGGGGTCGATACTACATTAAAGATGGATATCTTATGAGAGCTAACAAACTTTGCATTCCCGAGTCCTCTCTTCGCTTGTTGCTTTTGCAGGAATCTCATGGAGGCGGACTCATGGGACACTTTGGACGCGACAAGACATTTGCTACGCTCTCCAAGAACTACTTTTGGCCCAAGATGTTTCGCGACGTCAATCGCTTCACCAACCGATGATCTACATGTCGCAAAGCTAAGTCTAAAGCCCAATCCCATGGCCTCTATATGCCACTTCCAATTCCATATCAACCATGGGAAGATATTAGCATGGACTTTGTGCTTGGTTTGCCTAGAACTCGAAATGGCAAGGATTCCGTTTTTGTTGTTGTGGACCGATTCTCCAAAATGGTTCAATTCATTCCTTGCAATAAGATAGACGATGCTTCACATGTTGCAAATTTGTTTTGTAGGGAAATCTTGCGCCTTCATGGAGTGCCAAAAGGCGATTGTCTCGCATCACATGACGTCAAGTTCTTGAGTTACTTTTGGAAGACCTTGTGCGCCAAGCTCGGAATCAAGCTCTTGTTCTCTTTGGCATACCATCCACAAACCAACGGGCAAACGGAGGTGACCAACTGTACGCTCTCCACTCTACTACGTGTGTTGATAAAGAAGAACATCAAGGAGTGGGAAGAGTGCCTACCCATCGCCGAGTACGCCGACAACCGAGCAAGACATTCGACTACTGACAAGTCCCCCTTCGAGGTCGTCTATGGCTTCAACCCATTGTCCCCATTGGACATTCTACCTCTACCGCTACAAGAGCGCACAAACATGGATGCGAGTGCCCAAGTCAACTTCCTCAAGAAGATGCATGAAGATACAAGGAACACCATCGAGCGCCAAGTACAACGACTCGCGACCAAGCTCAACGTCAACAAGCAACCCATGATGTTCCATGTTGGAGATCTTGTGTGGCTACACCTTCGCAAGGATCGCTTCCCCAATGAACGCAAGTCCAAGCTACTACCCCGAGCGGATGGACCCTTCAAGGTGCTTGCACGCTATAACAACAAGCATACAAGATCGACATCCCACGCGACAAGTACTCCGTGAGCGACATCTTCAACATAAACGATCTCTCCCCGTACCATGGTGATGAGGATTTCGATCCGAGGTCGGATCTTTCCCAAGGGAGGGGAGATGATGCGGAGCATCCCATGATCATCCCCATGGACATACCATCGTCTCATCAAGAGCCAAGAGGACCTATGACACGAGCACGAGCTAGAGCTCTCGAGAACGAGGTGACTTCCTTCCTTAGTGATATCACATATGATCCACTCGAGACATGGCTACTACCTAAGTCCGATATGCTATGCATGATTAGGTGTCAAGAGGAACCTCCCGAGGATGCACGTGAAGACGGACAAGCCGCCAAGTCCATGGATAAGAGAACCAACGGAAACGGGCAAGTTCACCTTCCAGTCCCTGGACATCCGACCAAGACCCCGGACATCCAGCCCCTGGAGATGCCAACACAGCAGCAGCCCAGCCACAGAAGAGCTACAGGGCCCGGACATCCGGCCAGGCCCTGGACATCCGGCCTCTCCAGCAAGCCCGGACATCCGGCCCCAGCCCGGAAATTCGGTGATGAACTGCAAGTATACGAGATAGTTGTAGCCTCTTTCGATAAGTAAGGGTGTCGGACCCAACGAGGAGCTAAAGGTAGAACAAATACTCTCTCAAGTCCTATCGGCCACTGATACGACTCTACGCACACTTGACGTTCGCTTTACCTAGAACAAGTATGAAACTAGAAGTACTTTGTAGGTGTGATAGGATAGGTTTGCAAGATAATAAAGGACACGTAAATATAAACTAGGGGCTGTTTAGATAAAGATGCAATAAAGTAAATATGGCGAGTGTGGAAAAGTGGTGGTAGGAGTTGCGAAATTGTCCCTAAGCAATTGGCTACTTTACTAGACCGATAATCACTATTGCAATTCTATTTGAGGGAGAGGCATAAGCTAACATATCATCCCTTACTTGGAATTCTATGCACTTATGATTGGAACTCTAGCAAGCATCCGCAACTACTAAAGATTCATTAAGGTAAAACCCAACCATAGCATTAAAGCATCAAGTCCCCTTTTATCCCATATGCAAACAACCTACTTACTCGGGTTTGTGTTTCTGTCACTCACGCAACCCACCATAAGCAAATCATAAACATATTGCGAACCCTACAGCTGAATCCCTCACGCTTATGCCGACACGGAGGGCACAATAGGACAGCACCAATAATAAAACATGCAACTCAAACCAATCATAGCAATTCATCAATCACCGATAGGACAACGAAAATCTACTCAGACATCATAGGATGGCAACACATCATTGGAAAATAATATGAAGCATAAAGCACCATGTTCAAGTAGAGGGTACAGCAGGTTGCGGGAGAGTGGACCGCTGAATATAGAAGGGGGAAGATGATGGAGATGTTGGTGAAGATGATGGAGGTATTGGTGAAGATCGCGGTGATGATGATGGCCCCCGGCAGCGCTCCGGCGCCACCGGAAGCAAGGGGGAGAGAGGCCCCCTTCTTCTTGTTCTTCCTTGACCTCCTCCCTAGATGGGAGAAGGGTTTCCCCTCTGGTCCTTGGCTCCCATGGCTTGGGAGGGGCGAGAGCCCCTCCGAGATTGGATCTATCTCTCTGTTTCTGCGTTCTCAGATTCTATCCCTTCACCGTTTCCTTTATATCTGGAGATCTGTAACTCCGATTGGATTGAAACCTTCGCCCAGATTTTTCTCGTAAAATTAGCTTTCTTGCGGCAAAAGAAGAGCGTCAACCGCCTTACGGGTGGCCCACGAGAGCCCAAGCCGCGCCCAGGGGGGAGGGCACGCCCCCCTGTCTTGTCGCCACCCCGGACACCGTTTCGCGTTGATTCTTCCTCCAAAAAATCATAAATATTCCAGAATAATTCTTCGTCCGTTTTTATCCCGTTTGGACTCCATTTGATATTGGGTTTCTGCGAAACAAAAAACATGCAATGACAGAGGCGGCACTGAGCCTTTGGATCAATATGTTAGTCCCAAAAAATAGTATAAAAAGTTGCCAAAATTATATGAAAGATGGATAATATTGGCATGGAACAATCAAAAACTATAGATACGACGGAGACGTATCAGCATCCCCAAGCTTAATTCCTGCTCGTCCTCGAGTAGGTAAATGATAAAAAAGATATTTTTTGATGTGGAATGCTACCTAGCATAATCTTGATCATGTAATCTAATCATGGCATGAATATTAAGACACGAGTGATTCAAAGCAATAGTCTATCATTTGACATAAAAACAATAATACTTCAAGCATACCAACCAAGCAATTATGTCTTATTGAAATAACATAGCCAAAGAAAGCTCATCCCTACAAAATCATAGTCTGGCTATGCTCCATCTTCACCACACAAAATATTCACATCATGCACAACCCTGATGACAAGCCAAGCAATTGTTTCATACTTTTGACGTTTCTCAAACCTTTTCAACTTTCACGCAATACATGAGCGTGAGCCATGGACATAGCACTATAGGTGGAATAGAATATGATGATGGGGGTTATGTGGAGAAGACAAAAAGGAGAAAGTCTCACATCAACTAGGCGTATCAACGGGCTATGGAGATGCCCATTAATAGATATCAATGTGAGGAGTAGGGATTGCCATGCAACGGATGCACTAGAGCTATAAGTGTATGAAAGCTCAAACTGAAACTAAGTGGGTGTGCATCCAACTTGCTTGCTCATGAAGACCTAGGGCATTTGAGGAAGCCCATCGTTGGAATATACAAGCCAAGTTCTATAATGAAAATTCCCACTAGTATATGAAAGTGATAACTCAAGAGACTCTCTATATGAAGAACATGGTGCTACTTTGAAGCACAAGTGTGGTAAAAGGATAGTAACATTGCCCCTTCTCTCTTTTTCTCTCATTTTTTTTTCTTTTTTTTCTTTTTTTGGGCCTTCTCTTTTTTTGGCCTTTCTCTTTTTTTTCGTCCGGAGTCTCATCCCGACTTGTGGGGGAATCATAGTCTCCATCATCCTTTCCTCACTGGGGCAATGCTCTAATAATGATGATCATCACACTTTTATTTACTTACAACTCAATATTACAACTCGATACTAGAACAAAGGTATGACTCTATATGAATGCCTCCGTGATGTATGTGGATGTGCAATGATCTAGCGTAGCAACGACATCAAAAAAACGTACAAGCCATGAAAACATCATGCTAGCTATATTACGATCATGCAAAGCAATATGACAATGAATGCTCAAGTCATGAATATGATGATGATGGAAGTTGCATGGCAATATATCTCAGAATGGCTATGGAAATGCCATGATAGGTAGGTATGGTGGCTGTCTTGAGGAAGATATAATGAGGCTTATGTGTGATAGAGCGTATCATATCACGGGGTTTGGATGCACCGGCGAAGTTTGCACCAACTCTCGAGGTGAGAAAGGGCAATGCACGATACCGAAGAGGCTAGCAATGATGGAAAGTTAAAAGTGCGTATAATCCATGGACTCACATTAGTCATAAACAACTCACATACTTTGTAACATCCCAATTTTTATTAAATTTGGATGTTAATAGAATCATTCAATGCATATCATATTTCTTTGCATTTTGGAGTTTTTAAAATATTCAAATAATATTTTTCCACTCGAGAAAAACAAATGAGAGGGGATAAGATGACTTCCTCAAAATATAAAAGAGTGGGAAATTTTATTTTGAATATTATTTGAAGTTTTGCAGTTTATTGGTATTTAGTTTATTTGTAAAAAGTGCATTAATTGCATTAGGAAAATATTTTCAAAATGTTCTGTGCTTAAGTTAATGTTCATTAGGTTTTAAATATTGTATAGTTATTTTATAAATTACTGTGGTGTTTTTATTAATTCATTTGCATTGTTTAGGGACACTTTAGTCTTAGGTTTAAAAAAAAGCGCACGCACGCACTCACCGCAGCCTGGACCGAAACTGGTTCGGCCAGAGCGCGCTAACCGCCCAATCGCCATTTGGCCCAAGGCCAGCGCCCCAGCGCCCGCGCGCCTGAAACCTCCCGCATCGGTCGACCGCTCCGCGCCGCCCTCGCTCGCCTCCTCTCGCTGCCGCTGCTAGGCGGGCCGCGCTCCACCTCATCTCCCCCAACCTCCCGCTTGCCCCGCTCGGATGAGCTCGCCGCCGCGCTCCCGCAACCGCCGGGCGAGGCCCTCATAACGCTTATCCGCGGCACCCGAGCCCTCTGCCCTCGCCTATATAAAGGCCAGGACCCCCTCTGTCGATCTCGCCATCTCGCTTCGTCCCACGCCGCCCATAGCCGCCGCCGTTGTAGTTCGCATCTCGCCGGCCGAACGGACCTCGCCGGAGCTTTCCGTCGCCAGTAAGCCACCACGGCATCCACCTTCTTCGTCAAATGATTTCCCGCGACAAAGCGCATCCTTTTGACACGATTTTTGCCCCTAGGTCCCGTCGAACCCACGGCACTGCCGACGCCGGAGCCGGAGCACCGAAGGCCGCCGTCCTCGCCCGCCCGTCCGGACACCGCCGACGACGCCGCCACCACCTTCGCGGACGCCCTCGACGCGCCCGCACCTTCCGTCTTCTTCCCGACGCCGAGGACCGCCAGAAGCCGCCCCTCCGTCAAGCGTCGCGCCGCCGTCTTCATCGTCGCCGGCCACCACCACCACCCAGTGTGAGCCACCACCCCACCCTCGCCCGTTCGATCTACCATGGACGGCCCAGATTAGATTAGGTTCGTTTTTTTTGCGAAGAGGTACGCGGTTAACCGCGGTTCTCTTAGACCGTGCGGTTTATTTAAACCGAGCGTCGGTTTTTCTTTAGTCAGCCGCCACTGTTTTTCTTATTTAGCGGCCGTTAAGCGTATAACCTCCGCAGCGGACGCCGCTCGCCAGCCACGAAGCCGCCACGTGGCGTGGACTTGGTTGCGATAGTTTTCTTCAATGTTTAGTCCCTTTTATCACAGATTAGTCCTCGAGCTTAGATTAGCCATAACTTTTTAACCGTAGATCCAAACTCGATGAAACCAGCGGCAAATTCTCCGTATTGTTTAGATCTATCCAGTGGTATCCTTTTACAAACTTTTGTCGATTCAAATTTGAATTTATTTAGATTCAATTCAAACTTCAAATGGCCATATCTCTCAAACCGTAGTCTCGATTAAGTTGATTCTTTTTGCATTACATCACCGTAGCCAAACCCTATCACCTGGAACTTTGTCACGATAATTTTCACACACTAGAATCTGCCTATTAATATTTTACTAGTATGCATAGTATGCACTATAGTTCACATCAATTCTTGAACCATGTGCCTATGTTGTTTTGCACCTAGAAAATTTTCATGCTAGTTAAGTGTGATGGTTGTTCATTTGGTTTTTCCGAGACTTTTGCTTTGCATGTTCTTTTCCGGTTCTCTAGAATGTTTGCTTATGTTTGTTTATCTTCTTTGTGGTAGATTGCCTTGAGTCTGAAGCGAATATTATCGATCTTTAGAATTCAACCAGCAGCATTTCAAGGCAAGTTGCATCTTGATCATGTTTCATTACCTATGTTTTTATTATGCACTTAGTTCTTTGCGGTAGGACTGCATGGTAGGAATTAATGCCGTATGACTATGCTTACACCAAGTAGTTCAATGAGGTAGGTCTGAACCTTACCACATTGTCACCATCGTTTTACATTATGTTGCTTCGCTAAGTAGACGTGGATTGGGAGTGATCATTGTAAAGTATGAGTGACAATGTAGTAAATAGGACCTAAGATAATTAATGAACTACCAAGCGGAAACTTGTTGGAATGGTGGCGAAATGCGATTAGAGCACGCATGGGAAATCCATGGCGGTGCACCACTAGTGGACCGTCCTTTCGAGCTCAAAGAGATCAATCGTATTCTCATGTCTAGAAGCTTACGTGTGCAGCCACAAGCCAATATGGGCTCTGGCTTAGTTGAGTAGTTAGTGTGACCCCTTAGGGATGGGCTAGCAGATGTAGGATGATGTAGGTGTACCGCCTATCCGTGGGTTAAGGGGGACATTTTCGAAGACTATGTCTCGATCTTCCGATCATGGAGGTGGTCGAGTCTTGTGGGGAAAAGTGTGCAACCTCTGCAGAGTGTCAACCTAATCGATTAGCCGTGTCCCCGGTTATGGACATCTTGAGCATCTAGTAGTGAAAATGCCGGGAGATCTCCTCACCTTTAATTAAACAGTTGGGATTTAAATGAAACTTGAAAGCGGATGGAGTTGGGTTTGCCAACTCATCCTATGCAAATGTGTAGTAGTAGAATAACATCTTTTCTAATAGGGAAAAACTAGCTTTATGCAAAAACTAAACTTAGAGCTTTCCACCAGCCAAATTGCATGTACAAATAGGTTCTTTACACTTATGATGTGACTTGCCGATTGCATTCAATGTCTTGACCTATATGGCTGCAACTTATCACGTTGCGAGATATATCCGACGAGGATTAAGGTGCAATAGGTCGATGTTCTACACTCAACCTTGCTCGTGGAGTTGGACTCATTTACTACTTTTCTTCCGCAGTATTTGTTTATTGGCTCTATGCCCTATTTTGTAATAAATGTATTGCTCCTGGATTATCGATGTAATAAAGAGATGTGTGTTATTTCTGTTATTTCATCAAGTACTGTGTGTGCTAGCAAGTCGATCCAGGGACTAGCACGGTAAGCACAGAGATTTCGACTCTTACCGAGTCGGGTCGCTTTTCGGTCCAGGCTGCGGTGAGTGCGTGCGTGCGCTTTTTTTTTAAACCTAAGACTAAAGTGTCCCTAAACAATTCAAATGAATTAATAAAAACACCACAGTAATTTATAAAATAACTATACAATATTTAGAACCTAATGAACATTAACTTAAGCACAGAACATTTTGAAAATATTTTCCTAATGCAATTAATGCACTTTTTACAAATAAACTAATTACCAATAAACTCCAAAACTTCAAATAATATTCAAAATAAAATTTCCCACTCTTTTATATTTTGAGGAAGTCATCTTATCCCCTCTCATTTGTTTTTCTCGAGTGGAAAAATATTATTTGAATATTTTAAAAACTCCAAAATGCAAAGAAATATGATATGCATTGAATGATTCTATTAACATCCAAATTTAATAAAAATTGGGATGTTACATACTTATTGCAAAAATCTATTAGTCATCGAAACAAAGTAATACGCGCATGCTCCTAGGGGGATAGATTGGTAGGAAAAGACCATCGCTCGTCCCCGACCGCCACTCATAAGGAAGACAATCAATAAACACCTCATGCTCCGACTTCTTTACATAACGGTTCACCATACGTGCATGCTACGGGACTTGCAAACCTCAACACAAGTATTTCTCAATTTCACAATTACTCAACTAGCATGACTCTAATATCACCACCTTTATATCGCAAAACTATTGCAAGGAATCAAACATATCATATTCAACGATCTACAAGTTTTATGTAGGGTTTTATGACTAACCATGTGAATGACCAGTTCCTGTCATCTCTCTGGATAGATATAAGTGAAGCAAGAGAGTTTAATTTCTTTCTACATAAGATATGCCCACGCTCTAACAAATATAAGTGAAGTAAAAGAGCATTCTACAAATGGCGGTTGTCTATGTAAAGAGAAACGGGCAATCCAAGCTTCAAATGATATAAGTGAAGCACATGAAGCATTCTATAAAGCCATACTCAAAAGATATGACTGAAGTGCAAAGAGCATTCTGTAAATCAACCAAGGATCATCTCATACCAGCATGGTGCATAAAAGAAAAGTGAAAACTAAATGCAAAAGACGCTCCAAAACTTGCACATAATTCATAAACGAAACGAATACGAAAACATACCGATACTTGTTGAAGAAAGAGGGGATGCCTTCCGGGGCATCCCCAAGCTTAGACGCTTGAGTCTCCTTGAATATTTACTTGGGGTGCCTCAGGCATCCCCAAGCTTGAGCTCTTGCCTCTCTTCCTTCTTCTCACATCGAAACTTTCTCGATCATCGAACACTTCATCCACACAAAACTTCAACAGAAAACTCGGTAAGATCCGTTAGTATAATAAAGTAAATCACCACCCTAAGTACTGTTGCAGAACAATTCATATTTTGTTTTTGCATTGTGTCTACTGTAATATAAATTTTTCATGGCTTAATCCACTGATATAAATTGGTAGTTTCATCAAAACAAGCAAACTATGCATCAAAAACAGAATCTGTCTAAAACAGAACAATCTGTAATAATCTGAACATTCAACATACTTATGATACTTGAAAATTTCTGCCAAAATTAGGAAAAATAAACAATTTGTACAGAAATACAGTGAAAAAAGAATCAGAACCATTTGACGTTCCAGTAAAAAATTAAATTTCGCGCACTATAGCCAAAGTTTCTGTCCTGCACCGTACAAACCAACAAGCATTGTAAACATCCTAAAGGCAAACCTTGGCACATTATTTTTATAATACAATGGAATTATACAAGGGGATAATTATTTTTTGAAAATTTTCTGTAATCAAGATTCACAAAGTTTCCGTGAGCATGAACAAAGTTCAAGGCTAGCTCCCACTTCAACAATGCTTGTCTTTCTCACTTTCACTTTCCTTTTTGAAAAGTTTTTAGGTTCCCCTCTTTATTTTTGTTGTTTTTAAACTATATGAAAGCACTCAAAAGAAATAAATGACTCTCTAAAACTTTAGGGTTGTCTCCTTGGCAGCGCTTTCTTTAAAGCCATTAAGCTAGACATATAGTGCTCAAGTAATGGATCCACCCGAATCCCAAGGTATATCAAAGCCAATTTTAATTAACAATGATTTGTAATTTAGTAGTGAGCACAAAGTAACATATATCAAGCAACAACAAAGTCTAACTCTCTTCCTATGCATCGGCATGTCATAAAAGAACAATTCATGCACACATAGTAAAGGCCAATGCATAGTATAAACAGTTTCTTGCAATTCTATCGTGTTGGAAACATAAAGAGGTGGAGATGTAGTTCCTCTCTCATAATAATTGCAAGTAGGAGCAGCAAGCACATGCATATTACATTCATAAAAAAATCATGTGCAATGGTAAAAGGCAACCCATCAATGTAATCCTTACTAAGCGCAAATTTCTCCGATATAGTGTAGTCGGGAGAATTCAAAAAGATAATAGGACTATCATGCGTGGGTGCAATAGCAACAATTTCATGTTTAACATAAGGAACTATAGCAAGTTCATCTCCATAAGCATAATTCATATTGGCATCTTGGCCACAAGCATAGCAAGCATCATCAAAAAGGGATATTTCGAACAAATTCAAGGGATCATAGCAATCATCCTGCGGTAAGCACGAAGGGGAATTAAATAATGTATGAGTTGGAGGGTTACTCTCATTAGAAGGTGGGCACGGGTAGCTAATCCGATCTTCCTCCTTTGGTTCTTCGCTCTCCTCATCATCTTTTTCATCCAATGAGCTCACTGTTTCATCAATTTCTTCCTCCATAGCTTCCTGCAAAATATTAATCTCTTCTTGGACAGCGTTGACTTTCTTCATAAAAGCATTAATATAGTAATTGTATTCATAATTTTCATAGCAATATCCAAGTATAGCAAGATTTTCCGCCTATAACCATCATCATCAAAAGCTTCATACTTTTCAAACAAAGCTTCAATATCATAGGCAGCCTTAAAAGCAACAAATTCTTCTATTTGTTCCACATCATAGTAATCATATATACCATTAGAATAAGAAGCTAAGGTTTCATTATCGTTAAATTTGCATGAAAAGGGGAGGTGTGGAGCCTCCATCCTAGAGCAACAAGTAATATCATATCTCAAGCATAGATTCCAGGCATACCAACACAACATAATAAATTGATCCCATAATAGTTTCCCTTTTTGTGTCGAGCGATAATACCTTAAGTATTCACGTTGATCCAACGTGTCTCCCATTATAAAGTTGAGTGGGGTTTTCTCAGGATTATCAAAGTAGTACATAATATCTCTCACATAATGAGGATCGGGGGTTTTAGGAGTTACCCCATCTACATGAGTAGCAAGTACCGCTAATTTTTTTGGTATTTTGTGTTCCATATCCATAACTAAAGATAGAGAACAACTAAGAATAGCAAATAAAAACTACTTAGTGATAAAGCAAACAAGCACACACGAGAATATTCACCCCACGCTTATGACTCCCAAGAACGGCGCCAGAAAAAGGTCTTGATGACCCGCAAGTATATGGGATAGTTGTAGCCTCTTTCGATAAGTAAGAGTGTCGAACCCAACGAGGAGCTAAAGGTAGAACAAATACTCTCTCAAGTCCTATCGGCCACTGATACGACTCTATGCACACTTGACGTTCTATTTACCTAGAACAAGTATGAAACTAGAAGTACTTTGTAGGTGTGATAGGATAGGTGCAAGATAATAAAGAACACGTAAATATAAACTAGGGGCTGTTTAGATAAAGATGCAATAAAGTTAATATGGCGAGTGTGGAAAAGTGGTGGTAGGAGTTGCGAAATTGTCCGTAAGCAATTGACTACTTTACTAGACAGGTAATCACTATTGCAATTCTATTTGAGGGAGAGGCATAAGCTAACATATCATCCCTTACTTGGAATTCTATGCACTTATGATGGGAACTCTAGCAAGCATACGCAACTACTAAAGATTCATTAAGGTAAAACCCAACCATAGCATTAAAGCATCAAGTCCCCTTTTATCCCATATGCAAACAACCTACTTACTCGGGTTTGTGTTTCAGTCACTCACGCAACCCACCATAAGCAAATCACAAACATATTGCAAACCCTATAGCGGGAATCCCTCACGCTTGCGCGACACGGAGGGCACAATAGGACATCACCGAATAATAAAACATGCAACTCAAACCAATCATAGAAATTCATCAATCACCAATAGGACAACGAAAATCTACTCAGACATCATAGGATGGCAACACATCATTGGAAAATAATATGAAGCATAAAGCACCATGTTCAAGTAGAGGGTACAGTGGGTTGCGGGAGAGTGGACCGCTGAATATAGAAGGGGGAGGATGATGGAGATGTTGGTGAATATGATGGAGGTGTTGGTGAAGATCGCGATGATGATGATGGCCCCCGGCAGCGCTCCGGCGCCACCGGAAGCAAGGGGGAGAGAGGCCCCTTCTTCTTGTTCTTCCTTGACCTCCTCCCTAGATGGGAGAAGGGTTTCCCCTTTGGTCCTTGGCTCACATGGCTTGGGAGGGGCGAGAGCCCCTCCGAGATTGGATCTATCTCTCTGTTTCTGCGTTCTCAGATTCTATCCCTTCACTGTTTCCTTTATATCTGGAGATCCGTAACTCCGATTGGATTGAAACCTTCGCCCAGATTTTTCTCGTAAAATTAGCTTTCTTGCGGCAAAAGAAGAGCGTCAATCGCCTTACGGGTGGCCCACGAGAGCCCAGGCCGCGCCCAGGGGGGAGGGCGCGCCCCCTATCTCGTGGCCACCCCGGACACCGTTTAGCATTGATTCTTCCTCCAGAAAATCATAAATATTCCAAAATAATTCTCCGTCTGTTTTTATCCCGTTTGGACTCCATTTGATATTGGGTTTACGCAAAACAAAAACATGCAAATGTATAGGAACTGCACTCAAGCCTTTGGATCAATATGTTAGTCCCAAAAAATAGTATAAAAAGTTGCCAAAAGTATATGAAAGTTGGGTAATATTGGCATGGAACAATCAAAATTATAGATCTGACGGAGACGTATCATCCGCAAGACACCACACCAGTAACCTACAGAACCTCGCACCGCCAGCCCGACATCCCAAGACCTCTCGAAGCCTTGACATCCGCCCGACGCCCGACATCCGGTTCAAATTGTCTCACAAGACAAAGAAGGGTCAAGCCCATGTACCTTTTCGCCCCCCTAGACTATATATACTCCATCCCCTTCCTCTTTCTAGGGTTAGCAAAGGATTAGCTCATATGTGGGATAGAGCTTTGCTCATCCATTACGGATCTACTCCATGAGAGAGACCGCGGCCCCTCTACGGAGAAGATCACCTTGGATTCAAGACCCCCTCTTAGGTGGCCCCCATCAAGACCTCCTCACGGAGAAGAACCGGTTACCGTTTGTATCGTCCGTTGTTGACTTTGGATCTTGTATCTTACCTTTGTGTTCATCGATCTAGCGCGTGTGTGATATATTCTTGTTGGTTGAGTGATTTCTCTCGTGTTTCCCTCGTGTTTCCCCTCGTGTTCATCACGTTCTTCGTAGGGATCCGCTCCTTTCGTGAAAGATTGGCTTTTGTGAAAGTCCAATTAAGCGTCTTGATCTATCTCTATAGATCTTGATACCCAATATATAAGCATCTTCACCGAGGTCTTTCATTGAAAAATCTTATTCAATTATCCTTTTATGCTATACAGAAATTCTGTATTATTTCCAATCAACAATATGTCATCCACATATAATATTAGAAATGCTACAGAGCTCCCACTCACTTTCTTGTAAATACAGGCTTCTCCAAAAGTCTATATAAAACCATATGCTTTGATCACACTGTCAAAGCGTATATTCCAACTCCGAGAGACTTGCACCAGTCCATAAATGGATCACTGGAGCTTGCACACTTTGTTAGCACCTTTAGGATCGACAAAACCTTCTGGTTGCATCATATACAACTCTTCTTTAAGATATCCACTAAGGAATGCAGTTTTGACATCCATTTGCCAAATTTTATAATCATAAAATGCGGCAATTTCTAACATGATTCCGACAGACTTAAGCATCGCTACGGGTCAGAAGGTTTCATCGTAGTCAACTCCTTGAACTTGTCGAAAACCTTTCGCAACAAGTCGAGCTTTGTAGACAGTAACATTACCGTCATTCGGTCTTCTTCTTGAAGATCCATTTATTCTCTATGGCTTGCCGATCATCGAGCAAGTCAACCAAAGTCCACACTTTGTTCTCATACATGGATCCCATCTCAAATTTCATGCCCTCAAGCCATTTCATGGAATTTGGGCTCATCATTACTTCCTCATAGTTCGTAAGTTCGTCATGGTCTAGTAACATGACTTCCAGAACAGCATTATCGTACCACTCTGGTGTGGATCGTACTCTGGTTGACCTACGAGGTTCAATGATAACTTGATCTGAAGTTTCATGATCATTATCATTAACTTCCTCACTAATTCGTGTAGGAATCACTGAAACTGATTTTTTTGATGAACTACTTTCCAATTCGGGAGAAGGTACAATTACCTCATCAAGTTCTACTTTCTTCCCACTCACTTCTTTCGAGAGAAACTCCTTCTCTAGAAAGGATCCATCCTTCAACGAATATATTGCCTTCGGATCTGTGATAGAAGGTGTACCCAACAGTATCCTTTGGGTATCCTATGAAGACACATTTCTCCGATTTGGGTTCGAGCTTATCAGGTTGAAGCTTTTTCACATAAGCATCGCAGCCCCAAACTTTAAGAAACGACAGCTTAGGTTTCTTGCTAAACCATAGTTCATATGGTGTCGTCTCAACAAATTTAGATGGTGCCCTATTTAACGTGAATGCAGCCGTCTCTAAAGCATAACCCCTAAATGATAGTGGTAAATCGGTAAGAGACATCATAGATCGCACCATATCTAATAAAGTACGGTTATGATGTTCGAACACACCATTACGCTGTGGTGTTCCAGGTGGCGTGAGTTGCGAAACTATTCCACATTGTTCCAAATGAAGACCAAACTCATAAACTCAAATATTCACCTCCACGATCAGATCGTAGAAACTTGATTTTCTTGTTACGATGATTTTCCACTTCACTCTGAAATTCTTTGAACTTTTCAAATGTTTCAGACTTATGTTTCATTAAGTAGATGTACCCATATCTGCTCAAATCATCTGTGAAGGTCAGAAAATAACGATACCCGCCGTGAGCCTCAACACTCATCGGACCGCATACATCAGTATGTATTATGTCCAATAAGTCAGTTGCTCGCTCCATTGTTCCGGAGAACGGAGTCTTGGTCATCTTGCCCATGAGGCATGGTTCGCAAGCATCAAGTGATTCATAATCAAGTGACTCCAAAATCCCATCAACATGGAGTTTATTCATGCGCTTTACACCAATATGACCTAAACGGTAGTTCCACAAAAAGTTGCACTATCATTATTAACTTTGCATCTTTTGGCTTCAATATTATGAATATGCGTATCACTACAGTCGAGATTCAACAAAAATAGACCACTCTTAAAGGGTGCATGACCATAAAAGATATTAGTCATATAAATAGAACAACCATTATTCTCTGATTTAAATGAATAACCGTCTCGCATCAAACAAGATCCAGATATAATGTTCATGCTCAACGCTGGCACCAAATAACAATTATTCAGGTCTAAAACTAATCCCAAGGTAGATGTAGAGGTAGCGTGCCGACGGCGGTCACATTGACTTTGGAACCATTTCCCACGCGCATCGTCACCTCGTCCTTAGCCAATCTTCGTTTAATCTGTAGCCCCTGTTTCAAATTGCAAATATGAGCAATAGAACCAATATCAAATACCCAGGCGCTACTACGAGCATTAGTAAGGTACACATCAATAACATGTATATCAAATATACCTTTCACTTTGCCATCCTTCTTATCCGCGAAATACTTGGGGCAGTTCCGCTTCCTGTGACCAGTCCCTTTGCGGTAGAAGCACTCAGTTTCAGGCTTAGGTCCAGACTTGGGCTTCTTCCCTTGAGCAGCAACTTGCTTGTTGTTCTCCTTGAAGTTCCCCTTCTCCCTTTGACCTTTTTCTTGAAACTAGTGGTCTTGTTAACCATCAACACTTGATGCTCCTTCTTGATTTCTACCTCTGCAGCCTTTAGCATCGCGAAGAGCTCAGGAATTGTCTTTTCCATCCCTTGCATATTATAGTTCATCACGAAGCCTTTATAGCTTGGTGGTAGTGATTGAAGAACTCATCAATGACACTATCATCAGGAAGATTAACTCCCAGATGAGTCAAGTGGTTATGATACCCAGACATTTTGAGTATATGTTCACTGACAGAACTATTCTCCTCCATCTTGCAGCTATAAAACTTGTTGGAGACTTCATATCTCTCAAATAGGGCATTTGCTTGAAATATTAACTTCAACTCCTGGAACATCTCATATGCTCCATGACATTCAAAACGTCTTTGAAGTCCAGATTCTAAGCCGTAAAGCATGGCACACTGAACTATCGAGTAGTCATCAGCTTTGCTCTGTGAGACGTTCATAACGTCCAGAGTTGCTCCTGCAACGGGTCTTGCACCTAGCGGTGCTTCCAGGACGTAATTCTTCTGTGCAGCAATGAGGATAATCCTCAAATTACAAACCCAGTTGGTGTAGTTGCTACCATCATCTTTCAACTTAGCTTTCTCTAGGAACGCATTAAAATTCAAGGGAACGGTAGCACGGGCCATTGATCTACAATAACATAGATATGCAAAAACTATCAGGTACTAAGTTCATGATAAATTAAAGTTCAATTAATCATATTACTTAAGAACTCCCACTTAGATAGACATCCCTCTAGTCATCTAAATGATCACGTAATCCATATCAACTAAACCATGTCCGATCATCATGTGAGATGGAGTAGTTTTCAATGGTGAACATCACTATGTTGATCATATCTACTATATGATTCACGTTTGACCTTTCGGTCTCAGTGTTCCGAGGCCATATCTGCATATGCTAGGTTCATCAATTTTAACCCGAGTATTCTCAGACGCAAAACTGGCTTGCACCCGTTGTATGTGAACGTAGAGCTTATCACACCCGATCATCACGTGGTGTCTCGACACGATTTAACCGTAGCAACGGTGCATACTCAGGGAGAACACTTAAACCTTGAAATTTAGTGAGGGATTATGTTATAATGCTACCGCCGTATTAAGCAAAATAAGATGCATAAAAAGATAAACATCACATGCAATCAAAATATGTGACATGATATGACCACCATCATCTTGTGCCTTTGATATCCATCTCCAAGCACCGTCATGATCTCCATCATCATCGGCTTGACACCTTGATCTCCATTGTAGCATCGTTGTACTCTCGCCAACTATTGCTTCTACGACTATCGCTAATGCTTAGTGATAAAGTAAAGCAATTACATGGTGATTGCATTTCATACAATAAAGCGAAAACCATAAGGCTCCTTCCAGTTGCCGATAACTTATACAAAACATGATCATCTCATACAACAATTTATATCTCATCATGTATTGACCATATCACATCACAACATGCCCTGCAAAACCAAGTTAGACGCCCTCTACTTTGTTGTTGCAAGTTTTACGTGGCTGCTACGGGCTTCTAGCAAGAACCGTTCTTACCTACGCATCAAAACCACAACAATTTTTTGTCAAGTATGTTATTTTAACCTTTGGGGTGCCCCCTGCCCACGTATATAAAGGGGGGAGGAGAGAGGCCGGCGGCCAGGAGGGGCGCGCCATGGGGGGGTCCTACTTGGACTCCTAGTCCAAGTAGGATTCCCCCCCCCCCCTTTTCCTTTCTCCACCGTAGGGAATAGGAAGGAGAGGGAGAGGGAAAGGGAAGGGGGGCACCGCCCCCTCCTCCTTGTCCTATTCGGAGTCCCTAGGAGGGGGGCACGCGACCACCCCCGCGGGCTTCCCTCTCTCTCCCTTAGGCTCATGTTGGCCCAACACTTCCCCGAGGGGTTCCGGTAACCCCTCGGTACTCCGAAAAAATACCCGAATCACTCGGAACCATTCCAATGTCCGAATATAACCTTCAAATATATGAATCTTTACCTCTATACCATTTCGAGACTCCTCTTCATGTCCGTTGATCTCATATGGGACTCTGAACAAACTCCGGTCACCAAAAACACATAACTCATAATACAAATCGCCATCGAACGTTAAGCGTGCGGACCCTACAGGTTTGAGAACTATGTATACATGACCGAGACACATCTCCACTCAATAACCAATAGCAGAACCTGGATGCTCATATTGGCTCCTACATATTCTTCGAAGATCTTTATCGGTCAAACCGCATAACAACATACGTCATTCCCTTTGTCATCGATATGTTACTTGCCCGAGATTCGATCATTGGTATCATCATACCTAGTTCAATCTCATTACCCGCAAGTCTCTTTACTCGTTTCGTAATGCATCATCCCGTAACTAACTCATTAGTCACATTGCTTGCAAGGCTTATAGTGATGTGCATTACCAAGAGGGCCCAGAGATACCTCTCCGATACACGGAGTGACAAATCCTAATCTTGATCTATGCCAACTCAACAAACACCTTCGAAGACACCTGTAGAGCATTTTTATAATCACCCAGTTATGTTGTGACGTTTGATAGCACACAAGGTGTTCCTCCTGTATTCGGGAGTTGCATAATCTCATAGTTAGAGGAATATGTATAAGTCATGAAGAAAGCAATAGCAATAAAACTAAATGATCATAATGCTAAGCTAATGGATGGGTCTTGTCCATCACATCATTTTCTAATGATGTGATCTCGTTCATCAAATGGCAACACATGTCTATGGTTAGGAAACTTAACCATCTTTAATTAACGAGCTAGTCAAGTAGAGGCATACTAGGGACACTCTGTTTTGTCTATGTATTCACACATGTACTAATTATCTGGTTAATACAATTCTAGCATGAATAATAAACATTTATCATGATATAAAGAAATATAAATAACAACTTTATTATTGCCTCTAGGGCATATTTCCTTCACTTAAAAGGTGTAAATGAAGAGCGCTCCATAAACAAATCAGTGTCTTGTTTGAATCGAGAATACCAATTCCATTTGTTGAACCACGACCGATGAAATTAAGCTCCGTATCATAGCCATCGAAACTAAGCTCCCTATTAATAGATCTGTGCCTGCCTTTATCGAGTGTTTTGACGCGAAGGCTTTCACGGCTAGCTTTATTAATTTCAAATAACACTTACATGATCCAGTAAATAACGAGAGATAAAAGTAGGGTTCAATCACATCTAGGTAAGGGCATCTTCAATGCCGACCTATAAATTTTTTCATGCATCCGTCCGCATGGTTCTTACAAACAGGGCATGTGCCACGTCCTCCGCGTGGTGCTTACAAATAGTGCATTGCGTTGATGTGGAGATACGACGATTATCCAGAACATCGAAGAATGGTAGGATCTATGGATGAAGATTTTCACTTTACTTGTACTTTCAGTCTCCATAGTTTCTTCCATATAGAATGAGGTGACAAACCGCTTGAGATAGAATAACTAGGACTCAGACTAGCATAGGAATCTTCCCATTGTTTACAGTAGGCCGAACAAACACCAAAAACTCTAGATTATTTTGATTGCCATGCAACATAATCCTCTGTGTCCTACTGATGTATGGGAATTTGCAGAATAAGTTCATCGTATATGTGCCAAAAATTCTTCCTAATCTAACTTCCATCCCATCCGCCAATAATAGGGTCAATAAGGTCATACCAAAACCACTATATCTCGAAAAGTTTTTGCCTCCAGGTTTACCCACTTGTGTGAATGTGACTTCTTGATCAGCTGGATGGCGACATGTGTATTATTTTGGTAGATTACCCTGTAGAATTACGCGATGGCCGTAGGCCTTTGATGAAAATTTTGTTAACTGATTCACATTTTCCTGTGTGCACTTGGGGTGTCTTTAGCAATTTTGGTTCAGATGATTGTTTGGTCTTGAAAGCAACCTATGGGCGTTTGGGCTGTTGAAGCGTGCATTTTTTTTGGGGATGTGGTTGTGTACAAATGCATGTGTGGGCGTATATGCATCGGCTAAATTTCTTGAACGTGCTTGCTTCACTGCCGTGTGCTTCTAGCCGTTTATGTTGTAATTAAGTCGTCCATGTGGTGTGTTGGTTTCCAGTTTTGCTTTCATCGTCAGGAACAGATAAAAAACAAGAAAATCAATGCTCAGCAAAGGAATATGGCCAAATCAGTCACCGCATGCATGTAGACCAATCAAAACACATTGCTTGGATATGCGGTCGACCAATAGCAGTCTGACGAAGCGGTGATCAGGGGATGGGCAACTACGTCCAGTTACAAGGCACATGCGCAGGCAACTGGACGGGCAACTACATCCAATTACAAGACGATAGAGGGATATTGCCAAGACAGCCACCACACCGCTCGGGAGCGATTCTAGGCCAGATACGGGACATTCCTTCCGTCTCCCTCGCATGTGCGCTGCATGCATCCCGTCCAATCCACCGCTTTCGTTGCTTTCTTATCTTCCTCACTGCTTACTTCTCCTTCCTTATCTCTTCTTCTTCTGGATGCCTCTGCGGCTTACCGCCCTTGATGATCAAGGTGTTTTTCGGAAGATTCCGGTTGAATCGTCCACCGCCATAAGCATCTATAAATCTCTCCTTTCTCTTCTCTGTGGTCATCACTCGCTTTCGCATCTCAACCGAAGCACCACCGAGAAATAGCGTCGGCGCAAAACATCGAGCCTCTCTCCGCTTCTCTCGCGTGGGATGGAAAGAAGCTTCGTTTACCGCCTCGTCGGGCATGCCCCTCCCTCCTAGGCTCCTCCTTTCTTCGACATGCGGTACGGAGCAAGCTCAGCCATCGCGAGCTGTGGAGCCGCGCTCCAAGGTTCTGAGTGGCTTCCCGCGAGCTCTCACCATGCTGCACCTCCAGGCTTGCCGGGGAGGAGCTGCGTCTAGCCTCCGTCGCTACTACTCCGCCGAGCGAGAAACTGCATCATTGTCGCCACCATGTGGAGGTTGTCGACGTCCACCATGGGACAGCGAGGTGTTCGACGGCCGACGGGCACGCCGGCGAGCTGGTTCCACTTGGGCGCCTCAAAGGCATGGGTGACCACCGGCGACGTGTCCCTGGCGTTGCTGGACGCGATCGCTTCCCTGGAGTAGTTGGCGACGGTGCACGAGATTGGCCACCTGCTTGGCTTGGTCACTTCTCGGTGATAGTAAACTACATACAGTGTATATATAATTCCGACTATTTGCGTCTCTTTACTACTTCATCATAGGAGCTAGTCTAATGGGAGGCTACACCAGATGATCTAATCTGGCAATGACTTGCACCATGTTCGGCAAAATAAATCATCCCTACTAGAGATGTGTCATCGTGTATTCCCCTGTTTGTTCACATGCATCATCCTCCCATCTTTTTTTCCTACATTCATAGTTTTTCATGTGATCATCTGGCATCCTAAAATAACAATGCTTATTACAAAGAAGAAACATAATCCATATAACCGCACCGTATCGACGGGCGCGGCGTGCCGCCGCGCGGGGGTAAGCAAGCACTTTGTTTTCATAGACTACGATGATTTTTCTAGAAGAATTGTTTAGGGTCTAACAATCCTCCCAAATATTTATCTTCAAGCCATTACCAATTCAAATACTCCCTCTTTTAAAGGTTTGAACTCGAGCCCAAATGCTCTGCTAGACATAAGATGAACCCTTTTTTAACTCACAATTGAGCAACTCACCAGAGGGGAAGTACTTTGATTGAATCACCCTTACACAATCATGATGCTCAATGAGCCTCCAACATTGTTTAGCAAGCATTGCTAGACTAAAACCGTGCATATCACGAAAATCCATGCCACCTCTATCACTTGGAACACACATTCTTCAACATGCAAACCAATGCATTTTACGTCGGGTTTTCCATGTCACCCCACCAATAGTGTGAAATAGCACCAGTGATCCTCTTGTAAATTTTCTTTGGAAATTTGAATACGTTCATTGCATACGTAGGGATGGCTTGGGCCATCGCTTTAATCAGTGCCTCCTTACCATCATAAGATAAGGCTCTCTTTTTTCATCCATTGATAATTTTCTAAATTGTCTCAATAAGATGTTTAAAACAATCAACACTATCCACCACAATTATAGAGGGAAGGCTCATATATTAGAAAGAGAAAGACACTCCGTCATTACATCCAAAATTTGGCATACCTCCATTTTTGCATCAACATTTGTATTGAGGCTGAAATAAATAGATGATTTAGCCACACCCACCATTTGTCGCAAGGCCATAGAATAATCATAGAGAATCCTTTTTAACGTGTTTGCATTTTCAGCATCCGCCCTCATAAGCATCAAAGAATCATCAACAAAAGGTAAATGTGAAATTAGAAATGCCCCACGGCTCGTTCATCTGTTTCGCTGCCACAGCGGGCCCGCATGCCAGCAGCACCACGGGAGTCCCAAGTGCACCTGTGTACTCCGTGCTCACCATCCACAAGCACACACGCTCGCGCACGCACGAGCGGCGGGAGCGGAAGCCATGCCTCCCCTCCTCCTCCCGGCCTCGCCGTCGTTATCGCTACACTTCGCCGGTGCCGCTGCCGCTACCGCTGCGTCGTCCTCCCGCCGCGCCATGGTCCCTGTGGCGTGCCCGGTGTCCAGGAGCTCGTCGTCGTCCTCGTTCGACGCGTCCGCCTTCGAGGCCGAGCGGCTCCGCCTCGACGCCGACGCGCGGGCCTCGATGGAGACCACCGCCGCGGGAGCGCAGGCGGAGGCGGACCCTAGGGCGTGGAAGTGGAAGATACGAAAGCGGGTGTGGGACGTGCTCGAGGCCGAGGGCGTCGCGCGCAACCCGCGCCCCGTCCACCACCGCATCCCCAACTTCGAAGGCGCCGCCGCCGCCGCCGGTTCGGTCCGCTCTCTCCCCGTCTCCCTTTCGCTTCTCTCCACCACAAAAACTAGCGCGCTGTTCTGTTCCTATCTCCGATTGTGGTCGATGTTACCAGCCGCGCATACGTCACATTGCAAAATTGGGGAGTTCCCTTGGTCCTGCTATCTAACTGGGCAAATTTTAACATGGTTCCTTCATTATTTTTGCTTATATAACTCTGTAATGACGTGGAAATGTTTCTGACTCTCACCAGTTAGGGAGGTTGGACGTGTTTCAGAATGCACAATGCGTGAAGGTCAATCCGGATTCGCCGCAGAAGCAAGTTCGATTCTTAACACTCTCAGGTGAGTCGGCTGCCGCTTCTCCTTGCACACCTTGAAAACTTGCATGTTATTGGCTGTTGATATCTTGTTTCGGTTCTTGTATTATCCATGCAAGCCAGAGCAGACTTTGATGAAGCTTATAGCTTTCCATACCATTTGCGCGTTTGAACCTGATGCTCATTTTAGCCCACTACTTAGTATAAGTTTGTCATAGATACTCGACCAGGTCTTTCTTTATTTACAAATGGTGCTACTGGAATCATTCAGGCGATAAGAAACTTCTGACCCCGCAACCACGGCTCAGTACGGGGTTCTTCTCCGTTCTAGAATCTCAGATGATACCCACTGGATGCATTCCTGAAGCATGCACTTCTGTTGGCGCAGCCAAATATGGAAGGCCGATAGGTCTAGATGAAGTGATTAAAGTGGATCTGATTGTGATTGGGTCGGTTGCAGTTGATCCAAGCACGGGAGCACGACTAGGGAAGGGTGAGGTAATTGTTTTCTTGCACATGCAGTTGAAGAGTTGAACTAGAGTTGATTTTCTTATACTTGGATCAATGATCAAGATCAACTGTTGACCTTTGACAATGTCAGTGCTGCTTCTTTAATGAAGAAACAGTAGGGAAAGCCTCCACTGCGCCATTTTCCTTTTATAAATGGAAAACTATACAAACGGTTATGTACAATGTCAATGCTGCCCTGAAATTGAACTGTGCTTTGTCTACCAAAAGTCGAATTTTCTCGCTTCTTATCTGTAGTTTATCTATGAACGTCGGTCATAGGGATTTGCAGAGCTGGAATATGGGATGCTTCGTTATATGGGAGCTATAGATGATTCGACCATGGTAGTAACAACTGGTGAGTTTTATTTATGTGTCAGCTGGTGATCCAGTTTGTATACAGATCTAATTCGTTTGGTAATGTATATTTTTTTTGGCAACAACAACCCTCAAAAGAGGGTTCCAAATTTTATTATTAGCATCCAAGGCAATGTACAGAGATCAAGTTCCCTCTAGGAAAAGAAATGGCCTCAAGAGCCATTTTGTAGTTACATCTTGCTCCTTTACTGCAAAGAAAGCTATAACTAGAAGGAGATTTAGAAAAGTATGCCTTTTTTGCAAGATTATGAGCCATCAGATTGTTGATCCTTGGAATGTGCTCAATCCTGTAACAAGCAAGACCAGAAACCAGATTGAAGAAATCAGCAAGAGTAGGTCGTAAGTTCCAGTGTCCTGGATTTCGAATCAGATCCTGCAATTAGATAAGAAATAGACAGGGCTCCAATTCAAATATTTGACAGTTTCAGCCGCCAGAAGAAGCCCAAGTGCTTCAGCTTGCAGAACAAAACAAACATTCCTAGCGACAGCTTGAATAAATATGGAATGTTTCCTTGATTCGTCCCTTAGAAATACTCCGAAAGAGGCTTTATCTTGGTTAACTATAGGATTGTATGCAGCATCAATATATGCTAAGAAACCTGCATGATGAAAATTCAGCTCCCTACCAATAGCATTGCTATTGGCTTCCATATTAGAAATCCTCTTATCTTGGTTTGGTAATGTAGGAACTAGGATAATTGATATATAGGTGGGCATCTTCTCATTCTTCAGCATGAGTGCCAGCTTCCTATTTTGTTTTTCTCAAAATATTTGTCAGCACTTCCTTTTTATGTAATAGCCTGTGGCCAACTGGACCTAACTTCATAGTTGTGACGCTATAAATGGTTGAGATATTGGTGGATATTGTTTTTTGTAATCCACAATCCTGCTTGTATTTTATCGATCATTTTCTTCAAAGAACCATCTATGTGGACATGCTGTGCCTCTTCTTTTCTGCAGTGGAAACAATTGGTGATTCGCTAGTTTCTATTTGAAAGATTGAGTAGTAACCTATCCAGTAGTATTAACTTACCATTTTGTCTACGGGTACAGTACACGACAAGCAATTAGTGGATGACATTCCAGTTGAAAAGCTGCTAATTCATGATGTACCGGTTGATATTATCTGCACCCCAACTCAGGTCATCTTAACAAATACTGCAATCCCAAAGCCACAAGGTCTGACTGATTCCTCTCGCTTGGTAAAGTTGCAAATAAATCTTCCACCACCAGATTTTGACGAACTTCTGTTTGTGCAGGGATTTACTGGGAAAAACTATCTCCCGAAAAATTGGGCCAAATTCGAGTTCTAAGAGAGCTGAAGAGACGCATAGAGCAAGAGACAGGAACAATACTTCCTTGTGGGCCATCTGAGAATCTACCACCAACAGCTCAGCGAAGAAGAAGAGGGCGGTAACTAAGTATGTGTATCATAACTGATTCTATTGAATATTATACATATATTTTAGAGAAAATTAAGATATCTTAAGCATTGCGCTGTTCAAATATCGGGTCTATAAAGACTTGTTTACAAAAGGTCATACTGTTTCATCTTCTTCGTTGAGTCGGCAACATAAATGAGTACTAGTGTGGCTGTTCCCATGGCCTATTTGATGATCTTCGCATCCCTCTGTCCCCAAATATAAGACGTTAAAATATATAAGATGTTAAACATCTTATATTTTGAGAGAGAGGGAGTACTAGAAAACGGGTTCTATACTGGACAGAATTCGGACATGTTACTCAACTTGTGGCATGACCAACTTTAATTGAGTGAATTGCAGAAAACATCGACATTGAAGGCTAGGGTTGCAGGAACCACACTTTTACAGTTTTGTGCCAAAAACCACTAATTCAGAGCCTAAATTTTTGCAAAGAATACTAGTCATCCAGTTTGTTCGTTTAAATCACGATTATGACAGATGGGTCCCGCCCAAAAGGGTGATGTGGAATGAGATAATGGATCGCAAATAGACATAATACAAGGGACGACAATGTAAAAGGGTCTAAGAGCATAAGGTCACTTTTTCATTTAGAAAAAAAGAGGATAAGGTTCCAGCGCCGCCGTTCGCTCGCGCCTAGCCGCCTGGCCGCCGTCGGCGCTGCTCGCTCACGCCTGAACGCAGTCGCCGCCGCTGCTAGGTCGCGTCGCCGCTACTGCTTTCAGCGTGTCATGGCCTTGCTGCTTTCGCGTGGCCGTCGGCGCTATTCGCTGCGCCACCGGTGCATTGCTCGCGCTTTCTTGTGATTCTTTGCCATTGGCGTCGCTCCCTCGCCTCTCCTCGTTCGCGCTTTGGCCGCCCGGTCTTGCTTTCGTGCCAGCGGATGGCGGCTCTTCTTCGCTTCAGCGATGCTGACGCCGCCCTCGCCCGTCGCGACGCCAGCACCACCGGACGAATGCACAGCGCCGCCCTCTTCCCCCTCCGGACGGCGCTCCGGTGTGCGTACCTCGCCGGCGACAAGACCCCATGAACGCGTGCTGCAGTTTTGCTTGTATAGGACCCGATTGCATTTTTAGGCCCTGTTTGGTTCCAATAAGTCACCTGACTTATAAGTCAGGTGACTTAAAATCAGTGACTTATAAGTCATGCCTGTTTGGTTGCCATCTGACTTATAAGTCACCTGAGCACATCTTCCCATCTTGTTTTTTATGTAAAGATGGTGGGACCCATGCAAAAGGGGGTGACTTATAAGTTTTAAGTTGGGGTGGAGCAACTTATGACTTATAAGTTGAGGTGACTTATAAGTTAGGTTCGTTTGGTAAAATAAGTCACTTTTTGCACTTTTGGACTTATAAGTTGGTGACTTATTTGGAACCAAACAGGGCCTTATTTTTGCCCGAAGGGTGTCTACATAAATGTAAATAAACCTGTCTAACGCCGTTTGTGGAGTACTGTTATGCCACGTCAATTTTTATGGGCTCCACTTGTCATAATCGTAATCAAATGATTGAAAATCGACAATAAAATTTAGGCTCAGAATTAGTGGTTTTTGGCACAAAAAAGTGTGGTTTCTACAACCCAAGCCTGTCGATGTTTTCTGCCATTCACTCACTTTAATTAGACCCCAATGATGTGCATCATACTGGCTGACCTTATCTGCTGACGTGTGTGCAGGTGTGTGCGCGTTGGAACAGTCAAAGCGCACATGTGTCCCGGCGCTGATGCGGCATTACGTGATTGGCTCTTGCGTCTTTTGTCCTTCACTACGAGAGTTGTGACCAATTTGTCGAAGTCACTTAACTAAATTGTGGTTTGCGCGGAAAAAGGAAGAAGAAAAAGATGACAGGCTGTGAACGCTGAAATTTAAAATTCAGCCGAATGATCTAGCCACCTTATCCAAAAGTTCCCTAATTTGAACGTGTGAATGGATTATTTGTCTCCTGTATTTCTTGGACCGTGTCCTTGAGACCCTGTCTTAAAAGGTGCTTGATACGTTTTAGTCCCATGACTAAAAGTAGTGGGACTAAAATTTGCTACCTCACCCATGCTTGGATACAAATACTAAATAGACTAAAATGAGTTGATGAGCATTTATTATCCTCCAAACCCTCCAATCCCGAACTCGCATGTGTTAAAGAAGAGGAGTTAAATGAGGAGAGAGGGGACCAATTCACATTTTAGTAGGGTTTCCCTGACTAAAATTTTTTAGTCTCAAGACTAGTTTTAGCCTCTCTTTAGTCAGGGGTGATTGGAACTTTAGTCTCTAAAAGAGACTAGTTTTAGTCAGACTAAAAATAGTCTCCCGGTCTCAGTTGTGTATAATAACGTGATCTACTCCCTCCGTCTAGTTATATGTGTACACCTAGCATTACAAATTTTATCTTAAAAGAGTGTACGGGGTGTTGCCACGGTCTGATTCGTTCAACGACAATGGCTTCACTTTTGGTGAGCCACCTTAAAGGTCCGCAAAGCTGCATATTAGTGATGGAGCCACATCGAGCTCGGGTCAGGAGGTGATCCGTCATTCTTTTCATCGATGGCTGTTGTGGTGGTGTTGGAGGCAGGTAACGGGTGCTGGTGTCAAGCTCAAAGATGTTCTGCTATTTTCATGCCTCTACTCGCACACCACTACACCCCTCGCTCGCGTGGTTGCTGTTTTGAATCACGGTTTGGAATCGAATCCTGCGGAACCGCATGACATCTAATGCAGCTACCGAGTTGTGCTTGTTGTTGTCGCTTCTATAGGACTTCCAGGTGTTGCCTGAACCAGACGAGCGCTTCATCAACGGCAGTCTATGCTTTACTACAAAGTCCGCCTATGAACTGACCATGCCGGCCGACGACACCGACGCTCATTCAGTGCCCACATGGTCAGCATGCGTTCTCAACAGAGTGAAGATCTTTGCCTGGCTTCTATTCCATGGTCGACTAAACTCCAAAAGCAATCTTCTTTGCAAGCATGTCATCTCAAACCCCCTCTGCCCAAGATGTGGGTTCGATGGTGAAACCAGCTCGCACATCTTTATCGACTGCCCGCTCGCGAAACCAATATGGCAAAGGATTGGCTTCTCACCTACTGACACCATCGACGAACTTTGGGATTGCTGCCTTCCTCACCAAGTGGATTCGGCTATCTGGCACTCCATGCTTCTCATCATCCTATGGAGGATTTGTGATTCCAAAAATGCTATGACTTTTAGACAACAGAACCATCACAGTGTCTTCACCCTTAAGTGAATCATTGAAGACCTGATGCTCTGGACACACCAGATGAAGGAACCGGAACAAAAACAGGCCGTCTCCTCATGGCGTTCTTATCTTTTATCATGGTTACACGTGCTTATGTGATTCACCTTTGTAATCAGTCAAACGATGGATTGCAAAATTGAGGAATATGTTCAGGTGGGGAGCTCCCCCACCGTTCAAATTTAAAAAATAAAGAGGGAAAAACCAAACATGCCAGAATTTCGTAAGGGGCCTTGTCTTGTCGTAGTCATATACGTGATGCATTTGATTTTATGAAACTACTAGTATTTGAGTTCCACGTAAAACTGAGACAGTGTGCATCTTGTGTTTGTATGGCTAGACAGGTGCCAATCCGTACGAAGTCAAAAGACGTCTCTGCCGACGGAGAACTTGCGGCGGCACGGAAAGCTTGGTTTACCAAATTCGAGTTTACACTCTACTAGTACGTACACATAGAAAATAAAAGTGCATCGATTTCTATCATCTAAATAAAATACAGTATAAATGAACGAAGTTTGTCACAAGTTTTTCAGAAATTCCAATTCCACCAAGAAACCAAACAATTTGCTGTCCGTGTGAACACGCTGACCACGCGACGTGAGAAACGAGTCCACCCTTTTTTCTTCCTTCCTTGTCAGTATCCATCGGCTTCGCTTTGACTGTCAGCGAATGTTGCGTTGGGATCACACCGACGGGTGGTCATCCCGCCGCTGAGGCTGCTCATGGCTGTAGGCTGCCCACGCCGCCGCTGAGGTCACCACCGGGCCCGGGCGTTCTGTGCTGGCACCCTCACCTCTGCTCTCCGGCTGCAAGGGGTAGCTCGCTCCGGCTCCGAAGCTGTAAATCATAGGAGGCGCCGGCGTTCTCGGCGTCGAGCCGGCGGGAAGCCGTGACGGCTCGCCGGTGCTCGGCAGCAGGAACCTGGCGTAGTGGGAATAGGCCTGCCCTCCCAACAGAGCCTGCGACTCCAGCAGCGCCTCGGGACGCTGCGGCGGTGGCATCGCTAATGCCGGCGCAGGAGGAGGCTGCTGCTGCGGCGGGATGGTGGCCGACTCGGGGAAGTTGAGCTTGGCGCGGCTGCCGCGGAATCCGAGGGCGGCGGCGTCGTAGGCACGCGCGGCGGCCTCGGCGTCGTCGAAGGTCCCGAGCCACACACGCGCCGCCTTGTGCGGGTCACGAATCTCCGCCGCCCACTTCCCCCACGGCCGCTGCCGCACGCCCCTGTACCGCTTCCTCGGCGTGCCACCGGAGCCGCCAGACTCGGCGGAGGACGGCGAAGGAAGCTCCTCGTCGCCGGCTGCCGCACCGTGCGGCGAGTAGGATGCCGCGGGCGCCGCCGTGTAATCTGCGCGGGAGTCAAATAAACAAAGGAGATAAGGGAAAGAATGTCATGACAAGTCACTAAGAAATTTCTGTATTTGCATGACCAGGAAAGAACACAACGAGTCCGCCACGAGTCCTACTGTATTTTTCTTTCTATGTTGCTCTGCTTTCCTGCCCACTTGCTCTGTTTCGCTAAACTATGATGCCGAAATGAATCAGCCTAAGTTTTTTATTTATTTTTAACACGAATCAGCCTAGGTTTGCCAATGTAGTATGAATGGAACAGTGGGAAAACGATAATGCCGATTTCCTTTCATACTGTTGGCGGCTCCTAAGATTTCAAACCCTTTTTAACTGGACATATCGAGCACATGGAAGACGAAGAAGAAGACCAACATGCTTATTGCTTCTCCTTCCTTGTGCCCGGTTGTCTTTTTTTTTTCTTTTTAAACTTTGTGCCCGGTTGTCGGTGGCGAGGAACACGTGTCTGACGCGGCACGCATGCTCGTACGCACATCTACCCGATCATCCATGATAGCACTAGTTTACAAATCTTAATTTGATTATGTCTTCCTCTAAGATGTACTACCCTTCGTTTCTAAATAATTGTCTTTCTAGATATTTCAACAAGACAATTAATTGGGAACGGAGGAAGTATTACTTACGTAGTTGTTTTGCTATCTACTAATAACATGGGCTTGCTGAGCTCCCAAATAGAAAATTTATCGAGTCGTTAGCACTGTCCTTAACTTGTTTGAGGCTAATTATACTATTACGTGCCGTTTTATGCGTGTTGCACGATGGTTATGCATGGAGATGCATGGTCGTTGTCAAAGCGTACTACGTACCGGCAAGGAAGGAAGACGCCGCCGACGGCGCTCCACCGTCTCCGTCTCCACCTCCGTACGACGTCGACCACCACGCCTCCTCCGCGAAGGCCTCGTGCTCGGCGGGTCTCTTGGTCGAAGACGCCATGCCACCCTCGCCCACGCCGCCGGCGACGACCTGAGCTAGCGCCGACACCATGGCCGACATCTCCTGCGCCTGCCTGCGCCGCCACATCGTCGTATTGGGCGGCGGCGAGGACAGTGCATGCTCCTCCCGTCCATCTCCCCCGTCGTCGTCGCCGGCGGCCAGCCGCTGCCGGTGCTCTCCAGGGTCCGCCACCTCGGCGCCGCAGCACATCAACTCACCGACTCTCGCCCACAACAAATGCCTGGCGTGGCTACTGGCTAGCTAGCTACGTGACAGGCGACCTTTTCACAAATGCTTCAACTCCTCGGCGACCGACAACTATATATAGAGAGATGGGAAGATATTCAGGTGTACGTGCTGGCTTGGCTAGCTTAAGCAGCAAGATATGCTTACTTCGTGCGTGCGTGCGTGCGTTTAATTAGCTAGATGTTGTAATCGTGGATATAGATTTAGTTCCGCCATCGGAACAGTGATCTACATCGATCTGATCTACCCACGATCCCACATACAACGCATTTGTATCACCAACATTGCTTGTTTCATCTAGATCTACTAGGCGACAATGTATCTGGCCTGGCGCATGTGTGTGTTCATGGACGTGTGCAAATTCTGTTCCTACTTGTGCTGCCATGTCTCTTTTCTTATTGTGTCGGCAGCTTTTCTGTGTACACACACGGATCACTTAATTTACTCGCTTCATCTCGGAACAAGTTTGCTTCACGGACAATCTCTATATATATGAATTACTGTTTGGTACTTCATAGCTTAAAGATAGCACCTTGATTTTTTTATTTCAGTTTTTCATAGGTTGAACTAGTGTCCAAAGTACCTTGCAATAAATAATGTGTTTGATCATGTTAAGTACATCTACATCCGGGCATGCCAAACCCTCTTTAAACGCCCGGATGGGCCGTCCGGTCACTAATCGGTCATGAAATTTTGATCCAGCCGGGCGTCTCAAACGCCCGGGCTGACCGGCACCCCTCATATCCAGTCCAAATGGGGCCGATATGGGGGCGTCCGGGCACGTCCGTCACGTCGGACTAACGTTGGGAACTCACGCGGAATCGCCCGGCGATTCGAAGCTCGTCTCCTTCGTCGGACCGATGTCGTCGTGTGGCGCCACTCCAACGGGCCGCGTAGTGCCTAGCCCGGCTATTTAAGCCGGCCGCCGGCACCGAAACCCTACCCCTCCACATTTCCCTTCGCCCGTCCGCCGCCAGTTTCCACTCCCCCTCCGCACACTAGTGGCCATGCCCCCATGCCGCCGGATAAAGGGCCACCCATTTCTATCGCCAGAGCTCCGGCTGCGGCTCCTTGAACAGATCCAGGCAAGGCATGAAACCCGGATCACGGTGGTGCTACCTTCGGATGCAGTGGATCAAGAGGAGGAGTTGGAGGAGTTGGAGGAGGAGGACGACGAGGAGGAAGATGTGGGGACGCCAGGGACGCGGATCTGCAGGCGGAGCAACAAGCCATCCTCGATTCCCTCCGCTTGGAGTTGGATGCGGAGGCGAGGCGGCGTCACCGGCAGGAGATGGAGGCACAGCACATCACGGAGGAGGAGGAGATGTTCACCTACATGGATGAGGTCGAGCAGGAGGAGGAGGAGCCCTCCTAAGCACCCGTACACCCGGCGCCCGGCACTGACGTTGTGAACATCTCCGACGACGAAGATTAGCTAGACTAGTACGTAGGATTTTTTTTTTGCATGCTTTGTATGGATCTAGGGGTTGGAATATAGAAGACTCGGATGCAAAATGGCTAATTTGAGGCATGACTGATCACTATCCACGGACGCGCCCGGTCGCGGCCGCGGACGTTTGAGGGACCGGATTTGCAAAGTCCGGTTGTAGATGCTCTAAGTTAGCTTGCCGTTGTTCATATACTATTGGTTGTTCGCTTTGTGACTATAGTTGCCTTAGATTGTCACATCTTTTTAAATTGGACAAGTTTGACTAATTTAGAAGGGTATTTTAGGTAAGATATTTTGCTGTATTAGGGACCCACATAACATGCATACAGAAAAATGTGGCAAATTTTTCTTTAGGCTTGCCAACTTGTGATCTTCATTTTATAAAACTAACCTTAGACAACTTTGATAAAAATTATTGTGAGAAAATGTGGCATGGCAAGGCCTAAATCCAAACGGCCCCTATATTGAACTTAATAGAGTAACGGTGAGATACATTTATAATAGTACTATTTTCCGTTGACCCTGAAATTTTACGTTTCTCTTATGTAGATATATAAAAGGAGTCAAAACAACAGTTTAAACATATAGGTTGGTTCAAATAAATGGTGGTCTACATTTTAAATAAATCTATTCTTTCCGGGGAAAATATATCTATTGTAAAAGTTCACCGGAAGTATAAAGCATCTCAAATGTAATAAAATTACATCGAGATTTTGAGACCACCGAACGACCACTACTACCGTCAGAATGAGCCGCCGACGCGGCGCTGTAGCCACTCCCCTACTGGAACCGACTTAACCTTGTCTATGACAACTGAGAAGTCTTCCTGCATGTGCCCCTGAGAATCAGCGCCTGAAGCCACAGGAACCTTGTATAGATCTTTACTTGACACCAAATCTCGCCATATAACGAGAAACAGTAACCTCATGCCCCCAAGGAAATGACAAGAATCTACGCTGCCGAAGCTCCGTCGTCTAGGTCCAGATGGGCGAACTCAAGTAGGATCAAAGCCCGAAAGATAAACTTGAAGAAGAAGCGCTGCCATCCGTCCGAGCGCCGCACATGTAAAGACTAAAAAATCCAACCTAAACTACTAACTAGAACCGAGACACCAGAATTCCCCTCCTCACTATTGGCCGCCAGTGGCATGGGGGAGGGGGGGGGGGTTGTTATCCACGGGTTACCTGATAAAGTATGAAGGGAAGAGTTTACCTTAGCCATCTAGAATTTATCTAGTAGTATTTCTTTGAAGGGAGGACTTCATAAGCCAATTGGCTTTGACCATGTTAGGTTAGGGTTCACACATTCGTTTGACCATGCACGAACCTATCTAGATACTTGTGTCCCTTACGTGTTCGTGGTTTTAAGTTGGTGCCAGTGACTCTAGAAGAAACCAAGAGGGTGATGGAGCACTTGGAGGATGGCGACGTCGGGCGAATCAAGCTAATGGTTGTTACTCACAAGCTGGCTAATTATTTAAGCCAATGCGTATTCTAGGTAACCCCGCGAAAGAAAAATGCGTTGAATCCATGTTTTGTTTTGACAATAAACTGAATACTCCCTTTATCTACAAAATAAAAATAAAAAGGCTCACACATTTTTCAAGATTTTATTTGATCAACGTTTATTGTACAATGTCTTGATTGCATGATGCAAAATTGATCGAGATCGTTAAATTCATATTCCAAAACACTTTGATAGTATCAATTTGCTATGAAATGTTTGGCATATATCTAAACAAATAGTTGGTTAAAGTAAAATATTAAAAATTTGTGCACCTTATATTTTCGGATGAAGTAACTACTGAATCATAAACATAGTACATGAACTAATCAAAATAAATACATTTGTCTCGTGCACTATGAGAATGGTGGGAAGAGATATACTCCCTCCGTTCCTAAATAATTGTCTTTCTAGAGATTTCAACAAGTGACTACATACGGAGCAAAATGAGTGAATCTACACTCTAAAACATGTCTATATACATCCGTATGTTTAGTCCATTTGAGATGGCTAGAAAGACAATTATTTAGGAACGAAGAGAGTATGTAGCATCTCATAGGGGATAATATAGGAGACCGGTACAATAGTTCCTATTCCTTTTGAAAAGGAGGTTGAAACCTCCGGCCTCTGTATTTGACGCACATAAGCATATTTTATTATAGCTGATGTAGGCCAATGAAACCAAATATCGACAAGCAAAGTACATAACATGGGCAACCATGGATGAACCACTACAAGATATGAAATTAACACATATGACTAAATTGACTTCTTCCGCAATAGTGCCTCTAAAAAGGAATAGTGTCCTTGCGTCGTCGTCGTCGTCACGTCTTGTCGGAGAAGATGGAACAAGAACTTTCATCTTGTGGTTGCCGAGACCAACCAATGAAGTTTGGGACAATGGCAAGGCGACAAGGTCTTCAACAAAGTAACGATGCAATTTTATCACTGTTGAGCCCAACCAATAAAATTCAGGACAATGGTTTTCACCCCGGACATGCAATGCTGCTCCGATCATCATCTTCATGCCGGATATTCTAATAATTTTACTAGTCAGTACTCCACGCCATGCCCAAAAGGCACTAGGACATTGGTGAGAATTCTTCCCACCTTAGACCATCGTCACGGTCACGTTTAAATATTTTCACTCTTCGATGATTTGTTATGCCGTTAGTTTGAGCTCATCACGAACTAAAAAAACATAAACAGACATTTAAAGGACATGGTAGGATGGTCAGCTCCATATCACGGTCCGCGAACGAGTCCAAGTCAGTCCGGGATAAACACAGTCCATTTAAAACACTGAAAGGAAACCGAAAGGGGGCGGTGACTAGTTAGGGCATAACGGAAAAGTCGCTCGCGTCGCTCTCCAGGAGGGGGCGACTCGGGCGAAACCTTGCGCGCCGCCGCCCCCCTCCACTTAGCCCCCGCCCCCTCGCCGCCGTCGGGCGTCACCGTCGGGCAAAGCCCGTGCGGCAGCCGGCGGCGGCCTCTCCTTTCTGCCGTCTGTGCTGGGCGACCTGGGCGGCTCGGCGTGCTTGCGGGGCAGCCGGCGGATCTCGCCTCTGGCCTCTTCTGCTGCGGTGGCGCTGGGCGGCTGGGCGGCGGCCCAGACTTCTGGCGGCGTCGTCCTTCCTCCTCGCCGTGGAGTCGTGGCGACGTGCGGTTGGCGGTGGATGCGGGCTTCGTGCGGATCCGGCGGGCGCAGGCCGTCGGCGGATGCGGCGGTGCTTGCTATCTGGCGCGGGCGTAGGGCGGGACGTGGTGGTGGGCCGCGGCTCGTGGCGGCCGTGGGTGGATCTGGGCTGCAGCTTCCGGCCTCCCCGCTTGGCGGAGCTGTTTGGCGAGCCGGCCCTCGGGAAGGTGTTGTGGTGTGCCCGGCGGCGTGGTGCGGTTTGGGCTCTTGGGCACCCCGGGTTGTGGCCTCTGCATGGTGCGGGTGGTCTGCCGCCGGGCTGTGTTCGCGGCGCTACTTCCTCCCAGACCTGGCTTGTGGGGCGTGGTGGGCTGCAATGGTTTCTGCAGCCGGTGGTGGTTGGCGGCGGCGTGCTGCTTTGCGTGCTTGGTCACGTGGCTTGGGCGTGGACGGTCGGCATGTTGACGGAGACGGTTTGCTGGGCAGGCTGTGGTGAGGATGTACTTGGTGAGCTCCGGGCGAAAGCCTAGCTCGACCTCGGTCGTTGCCGGCGTCGACGGCGTCCTAAGACGTCGTTCCCTCCTTGGAGGCGTCGTCGTGGAGCCCCTTCACCACCATTGTCGCCTCCGTCTCGGGCTCTCCGGGTGAAAACCCAAGTTTCGACCTTGGTCGGAGCGGGCGTGGGCGGCGTACTTGTCGCTTCCCTCTTGGGGGCGATGCCTTGGAGGTCTGGTCGCCGTCGGGCCGCGGTGGCTCGGGTGGCTGCGGGTTCATCATCGGCCGGCGTGTGCGGCGGCCTCGCGGCAGTGAGGAAGTCGAGCGGCGGCTCCGGAGAACAAAGTTGTGGAGTGTCGGATCTGGTCGCGTGGGCGGCGGCGTCATCGGCTCGGTGGAGCGCCGCCTCGGGGCGGCGAGGAAGTCGGAGCGGCGGCTCGAGAGCACCTCATCTTTGTGGAGTGTCGGTTACGGTCACGTGGACGGCAGAGTCGTCGACTTCGTGTGGAGTCTTGACCTCGGGGCGGCGTGTGAGTTTAAGTGGTTTGTAAGCCAGAGTGGCGGCTCCGGGTCGTTTGGTGGGGTGGCAACTCTGGTCGTGTGGGCGACAGGGAAGTCGGCTACGCAGCCCCGGGGCTGGTGTGTATCGATGTATCGGTTTTCGGCTAGTTTTCCTTATAAACTGGTCAATTCTCTTCTTCTTAATGCAAAGGCAGAGCTCCTGCTGTTTCCTCAAAAAAAAAAGATAAATACAGTCCATTTTGGGGCCGACATGAAGATGCCCTTAGAAACTGGGTGTAGTACATGAGGCGTATTGTGAATTTCCGAAAACGAGAAGCACATGACACGTGTTGCAGCAAAAAGAAAGGGAATATGACTGAAATGCATCGCTGTCTGTCTCAACCTCTACCATGAAGATCACTTTTCCAACAATAGCACCAGCGCTCATCCTAATAGCGGCTACGTGTCACAAGGAGATGGCATTGGATCACTACTAATGAAAAGGATGCACCGTTCACATTGTGTGTTTTGACCAAACTTCGCTCTCGCTTTTGATCACATCAAATGTAAGCCATCGAGACCTTTAACCTTTTATATATAGATGGTTTATCTTACATCCATGTGAGTAGCTTGCAACATGTCCTCAATATTCTGAGGTATACAAGTTTGAAACAAGATGATGATAAAGAAACCATCAGGGAAGCAAAGATGTCTCAACTCAACTGGACATCCCTTCACAAAAGTATTGATAAGAAATCATAAAGGCATCGAAGCTTTACCGACATACCACACAAGACGAGAGCGATTCACTCGGTTTCTGCTTGCGATTTCAGCTGGGTTGGTTAGACGAAATAACAATAGTGTAAGCAGGAGCTAATTAATTTGCCCCTCTTTGCGTCCAGGTTGAGGTCAGAACACCTCGCCGTACGGCAAGGACATCCGGTCAAACAAGCTTTGACGGCCATGCTCCTACGGATGGGTTGCATTTAGACACGCGACGTCATTCCTGCACGGGCCAAGCAATGCGCCATTCTTTCTTTTTCTCCACTCCTCCGAGCCAGCAAAGATGATATTTGCATTGTTAGTGTCGTGCTGGTTTGGACAAAAAACCAAATGTGTGCAAATTGAATGCCATTAAAAAGGACATGTTTCTGTTTCCCGGCCAAGACGACCGGATCATTCCTAGTAGTATATCTATATTTAATGAATGCAGATGCAGAGCCAGCCTTCGTACGAGTAGTTCACATCAAGAAAATCTTCGATCTAAACGCGGAATGCTCAGATAAATTTGACCCGAAGACAACGTTAACTATCTAGAAACCATCTCTCAGTAAGTTTTGTGGCTTATTGCTCCATGTTTTGGTAATTTCATCCGAGTTGTTGCGTCCAAGTTGAATTCCGTTGCGGCGAAGATTGTGTCTATGTTGGAGTTGCCATTAAGTCGGCCAGAACCAGAACTGGGGTCAAAGTGTCAACCACATCAAGCCGTCAAAACAAGCAGGACGGCAGAAACCGGTAGACGACATAGGTCGTACGGGGAAAACGGCAACACCACCAGAAACTGATGTGTGGGCGACAGCCCTCCAAGCAAAAACTCTACTCGTGCAAACGGTTTGCTGGACTGAAAATTGCAGGTCAGAGCTGTCAGCATCACAAGACAGGGTTCTGGCACCGGCAGACGATGGATCGCCATGCCATGCAAGGAAGAGCCTGACCGGTCAAATGAAGAAGACACCTGACCTGAGGGCACGTCAAAATCTGATAAAGCTCCTCAACCAGGACGGACACCTGAGGAGAAGAGTTGGTCTTTTCTACACCATCAGCAGAGCAACAAGATGATATTCAGTTTTCTACTGTTTCCTGACCATCCAAACATCAGGTTAAACTAGCGAGCCTCTGTGACAAGGGCAAGGCGGTGTCGAGTCAGTAAAACGAGATGTAGTATGTGAGCTTCCGCTTGTGCTGCTTCTCGAATGCAGCAATCAGGTCATCGATTATTTCCTCCCAATCACCAGCCACTGCTTCAAGCTGAAAAAACGAGAGCAGAGCACACAAGTCAACTTCTTTGTTTCACACGACATGAATAATAACTTCACCATCACGTTTCAAAACTTGTAAACCATGAGCAGACTAACATGAGAAACACAAGCTTGTGATCAAAATCATGATAAAGAAAAATACATCTAATTTTTATATATTCCGCATTGACTGCGACCTATCAACTCCTGTTGAAGATGCTCTGGCCGCGCATGGTGGAGCAAATGGCCTGTGGACCATGTCCAGGATTCACAGGTGGCCGCGGGTTCTACTGTGGCCTAGTCTGCTTGCGGCTGCTTTGCTGAGTTCGCCTAGTCCCCATGTTAGAAGATCCTACCAAGACATGTGTGTTGTGCCCCGGTTTTAGTTTGCAGCTTGGGCTTGATGCTGCTGTTTGCTAATGTCCTAGTTGTATTAGAGTGTCATTTTGGTTCCTGCTGTACTGGGGAAGACTACAGGAAAGTTGTGTGCTGCTCTCTTAATGCAATCTGTTCAATCCCAAAATTTGGTTCACTACCGTCTGCCTCCTTTGTCCCGCATGCTGATGGCTGCTGCAGAATTGCCTTCATGGGGCTGGTTGATGAGTATGCTTAAGTTCCAACATGTGTAGCCCAAACATAAACATACTAAGTTAGAATGTGTGGGGATTGAACTGCCCCAATTGCCGTACCACTGTCAGTGCATGCATTGCTGCTACCCCATGTCAAATTGCTTGCATACAGGAATCTAAGTTAGGTGGCTATGATGGTAAAGCAGCCAGTTTCCTAGGTGGTCACCGCCTGCGCCACTACGCATAGCGTCCTGCCGAGGGCACTACGGCGGTATCCTCATGCTCTGGGATGAAAACACCGTTGAGATGTCGAATATTACCACCGGTGCCTTCTCCATCTCCGCCTATGTTAAAATCATCGAGGAAGAAGATGCCATGTTCAAGATAACCTCTTTCTACAGCCCAACCGCAAACCATCGCAAAGATGAATTCTTCTCGGAGCTAATTGCCCAAAAAAAACCTCCCAATGTCAAATGGCTGATCCTTGGTGACTTCAACCAAATTTACAGGGAGTGTGACAAGAACAATAACAATATCGATAGGAGCCGCCTCACTCAACCATCGCAAAGATGAATTCTTCTCGGAGCTAATTGCCCAAAAAAAACCTCCCAATGTCAAATGGCTGATCCTTGGTGACTTCAACAAAATTTACAGGGAGTGTGACAAGAACAATAACAATATCGATAGGAGCCGCCTCACTCGGTTTAGGACTGCTCTGGATGCTTGTGAGCTGCAGGAAATTCATCTTCAAAACCCAAGTTCACTTGGTCCAATGAGAGGCTCAACCCCACATTATGCAAGCTGACATCATGTTCGGAAACCACATTCTGCATGCTTCGTCATCGTCCCTTTCCGAACATTGCCCACTCTGTTTGGCTCATGACCAGGGTCCGAAGCGGCCGAGATCCTTCAAATTCAAGAACTTTGGGGTCAAGATTCCGGGGTTTAAGGAGGTGGTTGAAAAGTCTTGGGCGGAGCCGCATGGGCATGTGGAGCCGTGTCAGATCCTCTATACACAAGCTCTAGCTGGTGGCCTCCCGTCTCGGTCGTGGAGCAAGCTCCTCTTCTCCAACGCTAAACTCCAATTGCCCATGGCCTTGGAGGTGATCCTCTGTTTTGGTGTCGCCATGGAGCACCATTCTTTATCCACGGAGGAGGCCGACATTAGACAGCGGCTACAGAAAAGAATTGTCGGCTCGGCGGTTCTTGAATATACAAGGAAAAAGCAATGTGCCCGCATATCTCATCTCAAGGGAGGTGGGGGGGGGGGGGGGGATGCAAACACCTGATTCTTCCACCTGCGTGTCAGTGGGCGTAGACGCGAAAACTTTATTCATCAGCCAAGGCACAACCACGGATGGGTCACGAGCCATGACGAGAAGGAGGCCATCGTTCACTCGCATTTCTCCAACACTGGGCCATCCTGTTCAGCACCTTTATGACTTCAACTGGCCATACTTGTGTATCAGTGCCTCCAATCTTGAGGGTATCGACGCACCTTTTTTAGAGGAAGAGGTCAAGACGGCCGTCATGGGAATGCCTAGTGACAAGGCCCCCAGTCCGGCTGGCGCGTTCTTCAAATCCTATTGGGATGTGATTGCGCTCGACATCATGGTGGTCGTCAACCTTTTCTCCAATCTCCACACGACCATTTTTTATTGGCTCAACTTCGTGAATATTGCTCTTCTTCCCAAGAAGGACGTGGCCAAGGAGATTAGTGACTTCCGTCCGATCAGTCTGATCCATGCCATTGCTAAGATCATCGCTAAAATTTCGGCAAACAGATTGTCTCTGCACATGAGCACCTTGGTCTCCAACGCATAAAGTGTGTTCATCAAGGGACGAAGCATCCGTGACAACTTTCTTTTTGTCCGCAATTATGCTAGAAGACTCCACCGCAACAAGAGATCGATGTTGCTGCTCAAACTTGTCACTAAAAAGGCCTTTGACTCCGTCCCTTGGGACTATATCTTCATTGTGCTTGCGTGCCGGGGTTTTCCTCCTAGGCTCCCGGATTGGGTGGCCGCCTTGTTCGCTTCCTCCTCCTCGTGCATCCTGCTTCATGGTGTGCATGGAAACCCTATAGGGCATGGTCGTGGGCTCAGACAGGGTGACCCTCTATCACCTCTCTTATTCGTGATTGCCATTGACCCTCTTCAAAGCATTCTTGAGCAGGCCACTATTCAGGCTGAGGTTGCAACGTGTGGCTGGGCAAGGATCAAGATTCAGAACCTCCATGTATGCCGATGATGAGGCCATTTTTGTTGCCCTCTCTCGGATCCTTATCAAGTTTGGCCACGTCACCGGCCTAGTGACTAATTTCCAAAAAGCCTTGTTGCACCGATTAGATGCAATTGTATCAGGTTGGATGACATCCTGGAAAGGATCCCGGCGAGGCTCTCCTCACTCCCTATCACATATCTCAGCCTCCCGCTCTCTGTCAAGAACCTCAAGCGCATTGATCACCTTCAAACCTAGATATACGTGGAGGTGGTTAATATGCTGATGCCGGCCCGGTAGGAATTCACTGCACTAGATGGTGTCTGCATGCCAAGGTCGGGCAGCTGATTTCAGATCAAAGAAAACGAAGCCCCAGAACTTCAGCTTCAAAGCCCTCACCCTAAACCCCAAACCTTCATTGCTGCATGACTTTTTCATTAACAGTTTCGACCACTGGCGGAGCCACGACAAGGCCGAATGGGCCATGGCCCGCCCAGCTTTTTACAGTTTGTACACTAATTTTTTTTTTACTTCTGGGCCTTGGAACACTAGCCCATAGGTTGTTTCCTTCTATTTGGCCCGCCCAGCCCGCCCAACAATGGGCTTCAAGCTCCGCCACTGGTTTCAACCTTCATTGCTGCATGGATTTTTCATCAACAGTGTCGACCTTCATTGCAGCATGGATTTTTTCCTCAAGTGAAAATAAATAAATAAATAAATATTATTTATATATATATATATATATATTTATTTATTTATGCTCACAATAGGATGCCGAGCTTGCTGATGAGATAGGACTAAGTGACTAATTTTAAAATGAGACAGGAATACGTGAATAACTTTAGAAGTGCCAGCACCAGCTGTTAGAGTACGTAATGGGCCTGGGCTGGCGGTATAGCCCGTTAGTCTTAGGGTTAATTAGAGATAATGGTCGCTTGCTTAGGGGTCAAGTAAACATCTCTATATAAGGGGAGGAGATGTATCAATCTAATCAAGCAAGAATTAAGAAGGAAATCCCTTCCATCTTGCCCGGCCGTGAGCAAAAGGCCCCCGTCCGGTCCTCTCGCGCCCTCCTTCTAGCAGCGCCATGGTGTCACCGACAGGAGCGCACCGCGTAGCACCACTGCATTCCGCCGCCGGCCGCCGTGAGGGCGCCTCTGCTGGTCGCTCTTGCGACCACTTCCAGGTGGCCATACACATGCACTCCTTTTGTCCAGATGGTGTCCATGGGATCCAGGTGGCTGTACACGTGCACGTCCGATGTGCGCATAAAGCGTCCCAGTCCATTTCAGGTTGAGAGTAATAAAACAAGCCGAGATGTAAAAGGCTTGTTTTTAGGTGTTAGGTTTGTGTTGCGTCGAGTCATGGTTATAAGTTGGTTAGGTTGCAGCTCGAGGACAAGCTGCATGTCCAGGTGGGGTGTAGTGTTAGAGTACGTAATGGGCCTGGGCTGCCGATATAGCCCGTTAGTCTTAGGGTTAATTAGAGATAATGGTCACTTGCTTAGGGGTCAAGTAAACCTCTCTATATAAGGGGACGAGATGTATCAATCTAATCAAGCAAGAATTAAGAAGGAAATCCTTTCCATCTTGCCCGGCTGTGGGCAAAAGGCCCCCGGCCGGTCCTCTCGCGCCCTCCTTCTAGCAGCGCCATAACACCAGCTTTCTTGAGGCAAGTTGTACACCCACTCTTAAATGATCGTTTGAGGCATATTCGTCCTACTTGAGTGTCTTACTAATTTTGTGTAAAGTATCATATTGTGAAATATGCAAGTGATAACATGAAAAACAGTGTGCATTACATTGTGGAGGGAGTTGCAATTCGTGAATCCTTCAAGGACAGGGTGCCCTGAAGTTGAAGGCAATGCTTAGGAGTCACAAACACAGAATCATACTAGGTGAATTTACATGAAACGAATGGTTGTGTATACAGGTATAATTGACCAACGCAGCAAAGAACCTCGTTGGTGTGCTTTGATATGGCAATTTGGCAGGCACAGGAGATACTATTCCCATACAGTACCAATAAAATTGTCAGCAAAAGTCACCAGAACACTTAGGTTGGCCGATTGGGTGTATTATCATGTTTGCAATAATGAATCCATGCTATATTTATTCTAACATAATCTTTTTAGGGTATGGAACTACAATCATGTCGCGCTTCAAGGTAGGCTACTCCATCTCCCACTGACATGAGAAAAGGAGTGGTGTGTCCTGGAACACAAATCTTTGGGTTGGCATTTCCTGAAGATTTCTACGTATCAAGTACATTCACTTGCATGGTGATTGAGACGCTAGACTTGATCACTAGTATTTATTTACTGATGATGGTCATTTTTCTGTTTCATCAAAGATGCACGTAGCCTGCTGTCCAAGTGGTAAATTACCAAAACCTTTCTATTCGTTGCTACCTGTGGATTGGCTATGCAACTAGGATCTCAAAGGATAATTTAAGTGGTGCACTTATTAAGTACTTGTTCATGAAGACAGAAGAGGATTGAGGATGGAGCTATGAAGTGGAGACCTAAGAGGATGATGTCGGCAATAACATGCCAATTGCGATGGATGATTTGTTTCTGTTTTTTTTTATTCACTTCACTAGCTTGTTGAACTTGTAAACTTGCACTAAGATTTAGCTGTTCTAGAGCTTCCATCATCATTTAGCTATTTATGTACTTTAAGTAACTCCTTTCTACAATTTAAGATTTAAAGTAGCCCATGGGCACAATCCAGTTAAGCATGTATTGTCCCTAGTATGCGGGAGCACAGTTAGTTCGTCACTACCAGTAGCATTCACACCATTTGTACAAAATACATTTCAAAAATAAACACAAAGATATATTTTTATCGGTGATTAGAAAATCAATGGAAGGAATAACTTTGCACACTGTATATGTTATGCTGTTTGGATACCTTGTGGCATAAATCTAAAGCAAGCTTTGCCCCAATAGCAGCTTCTTCATGGTTATCTTTCACGTCCATATTGATTATCAGCACGCTCTTCAATAACCAGTGCTCACGGTTATTCATATCTGCACATGACCAAATCCCAAACTCAGTGAATGCCAACAAAACCAAGCAATCCTAAAGGTTTCTAGAGATTTGTTCCCGAAGTGCTTTGTAGACCGAAATCTCCCCCCCCCCCCCCCTGTCACTTGATTACCTTCAACGACTAAGTCGAAGACCCTCTCCTCAAAGGTGAGTATCATATCAAACACCCCATCGCCGGCGTTATCCTGCCACCTCTGCGGCGCCAGCTTCACCGAGATGTTCCTCTTCAGCATTGGCAATAGGCCGTTCCTCTTGTACCTGGATGGGTCACCAAAAATCCATACTCAGCACAAGAATGCATTGACGAAGTGCTAGGGGAATCCACAGACAAAAATATCCGGAGTTCAGTTATCTCAGTGTTTTTTTAGAACGAAGGCTCAAGTCGATTTGCCGCATTTCCCCCCTCGAATCATTAACGATTGTACATGTCTCTGAATCAGAACTAATCGACAGGCGCTTCAAACAAAATCGGGGAGCTGAATCTAATAGTGAGAAAAGGGGATACAATGGGTAGGAAGGAACCCCAGATATCGCAAAACATTTGCACGATTTACCTACGTTTCCTCCAAACCACCATAAATTTTCTTATAAACCATATCCAAAATCCTCGAACGGCCAGGCCGTAACAACCTCCCGTTTGTTTCAAATAAACCCAAGAACAGCCTCCCCGAGCACCAGATCACTAAAAGAAGGAAGAGGGGAGAGATTAGAATAGTACGGACAGGTCGGGGTCCTTGCGGCGGAGGTCGTCGTAGATGCCGCCGTAAGGGGTGCCGAAGTCGTAGACGTTGGGCTCGTGCATCGACGGGCCTGGGAGCTTCACCTGGGAGCCGGTGCCGTAGGACTCGACGTCGAGCGCCGCGCGGCCCAGCACCGCGTGCGCCTCCATGCTCCGGTTCATGTTCGACGAGCAGACCATCGCGAACCTCCACCTCCTCGGCGCCGTCATCCTTGCTCCTCGCCGCCGGCAGGGTAGGGTCGGGCCGTCCGGACTCTATCTGACAGAGCCCTTAGACGCGAGAGGAAACTTTTTTTCTGAGTCTAGAGAGGAAACTTTCTTGGCCCTGACTTTGGTAGGCGGCATTATTCTCAACTAGGAAAAATGACCGTGCGTTATACCGGAAGAAATAAATCCTTACATGCCCATTTGCTTTCCAATATAAAGACAGGACAGAGTATTCAACAACGGGTCACAAAAAAAAGTAAACATATGGACAGATAGAAGGAGGCCATGATGGTGGTAAGATCAAACGATGTATGTTAGAATAATGGGATACAACATCCTCATTACCTTGCTCCCTCTATCCTATTCTTCTTCCTCCTCTCGAGGGCCATCCAAAGGTCCCAGACCCTCCCACCTTCACCTCCACCTCCCGCACTTGCATCTCCTCCGTATCTGATCTTGTTCTTGAGTCTCCACCTTCACATCTACTTGTTGCTCTGGATCGTCCTCGACCTACAATAGCTGGGTCATCATCCCTACTAACATGCGAGCAATGGCCTGCCTCGGTGTGTGGATGCGGAATCAACATTTATGTATGGTCAAATTTGTTGTATGATAAAGGACCTGATGACCAACCGGATGAGCCAGAAGAAATAGGTCTTTTAAGGGCTAAAAAAATAGGTACGCAGCTAGCAACAGATCGGTCCCTTGGTTGGCCTCCTTAAAAACCGGGCGACTCGGGGGAAACATATACTCACTGAACCATAAATCAAAGATTGATTTCTCTACTGCACACATACCTTATCACTTTTTTGTGTAGTATAAGAATTGATAATGTTTAAATCGTATATGCAGCATGTATTTGTGTCAAGGAGTTTGCTGGCCCAATATATTTTTTATATTTTTGAGAATCTCTTCACAGGCCCAGTTGATTACTGAGGTACAAACGAAAAGACCCGTTTGGTGGGAACCTATTTAACGCCCGCATATGTCAAAGAGTCATGGCATCGCTAAAGTGAAGTGAGCGACAATGCCACACGGGCCGACCCACTTTGAGGAGCAACCGGTTTTGGAACCTTCTAGAAGGATCCTTGGACTGGTTATCTTCAAAAAAAATCTTTTACTCATTTTTCCGGTTTCTTCATGTTTTCCGAATTCCTTTTCATGTTTTTATGTTTATTTCTTTCTTTTTTCTGTATTTCCTTTTTTTTTTGTTTCTCATCAACCTGAAATTTTCAAAAAAAATCACGTTTTTCAAGTTTGTTAAACATTAATAAAAATGTCTGGATCCAAAAAAACATATTCACGTTTAAAAAAAATCATGTTTCAACATTGTTCCGGAAATGTTTACCATGCATTAAAAAAATTCACTGTCCATAAAAATTGTTCGCCGTATATTAAAAAATGTCACTGTGTATAAAAGAATGTTCTCTATGTACAAAATATGTTCATCATTCAAAAAACTTGTTCACTATAAAATAAATCACCTTTCTAAAGAAAATCTTATAGTTGGAAAAAAAGTCGGGAATCAAACTTTGTTCACAATTTCATTGGAATGTTGTTCACGATACAATAAATTCACTTTTCTATAAAAAAAATCATAGTCGAAAAATAAATTGTTCAGGAATCAAAATTTGTTTACAATTTCTTTGAATTCTTTTTTCATCTTTTCAAAAATTGTTCGTGTTTTCAAAATTTTGTTCACTTTTTTTAAAACAATTCATGTTTTATAAAATTATTCTTTTTGTTCCAATTTTATTGAGTTTTTTGGGAAACAATATCTTTTACTTTTGTTCATGTTTTCCAATATTTCGTCACTTTTTTGAAAAAACAAAAAGTACGTTTTTAGGTTCTGTTTTGAATTTCAAAGCTTTTTCACTATTTCAAACATTATTCGACTTTTTATAGAAAAAACACCTTTTTCCAACAAATGGCTGAATTTTTTGGTTTTTTTAGATTTGCCGCTGCATAATGTTTATTAACGCTCGCGCTTCCTTTTTGTCACGTACAGGCAGCAGCTCAACTGATAGGTAACATTGTTTCCCCTTTGACAGGTCGTGAGTTTGGCTCTCTTAAAGCGCATATTTTTTGGGGGCTGTTTGGCGGCTTGTATGGTGTCAGTAAATGGGCTTTTCCTGTTTTGACGGGCCATATAGTGTTTTCCTGTGCGCCAGACTCGACCCAGGCGAGCGACAGACGAGCACACGACGTACGAAGCTTTTTTTTCTTTAAAAAGAAAAACGTACGAAGCTTTTCTTAAACCAAAAAAAGTGAAGAAACAATCCTCCTTTTAATATTAGGTAGAGAGTAGAGATAGAGATCAGGTCCGTCTTGAATGAAATCGAGTTATTTGGTTGTATGGGTTGTATACCATACAGAAATTGTTGAATCATTCGTCTTTTGCGAGGTAGTCTTGCTCAATCCATGTGTGGGAATCGTGGGAGACGACGAGACGTCTCATAACTCCCACACTCTCTCCAGTCACCTCACATGCTAGTTTAGTGTTTTCCTGTGCGCCGGACTCGGGGCTGTTTGGCGGCTCGTATGGTGTTAGTAAATGGGCTTTTCCTGTTTTGACGAGCCATATGGTGTTTTCCTGTGCGCCGGACTCGACCCAGGCGAGCGACAGACGAGCACACGGCGTACGAAGCTTTTTTTTTCCTTAAAAAAAACGTACGAAGCTTTTCTTAAACCAAAAAAAGTGAAGAAACAATCCTCCTTTTAATATTAGGTAGAGAGTAGAGATAGAGATCAGGTCCGTCTTGAATGAAATTGAGTTATTTGGTTGTCTGGGTTGTATCTGTTCTCCGGCCCATACGAAGCTTAAAGCAACTCTGTCCCATACAGAAATTGTTGAATTATTCGTCTTTTGTGAGTTAGTCTCGCTCAATCCATGTGTGGGAATCGTGGGAGACGACGAGACGCCTCATAACTCCCACGCTCTCTCCAGTCACCTCACATGCTAGTTCAGACACATTCGCTCTCTCTCCCGCACCGCTCCTTCGGTGTCCCCGATGGCAAAGCCACCCCCCCACTCCCATCGCTGTCGGCAGCAACCCCATCCAGGAGAGGTGGCTTACCGGCCTTGCCTCTTCCAGCTGGGATCTCGTCATAGTTCTTCGGGCGGCGTCCCCTCTCTTAACGATGTCACAGGCACGGACCAATGCACCACCCCATCCGCGCGCTCCAGCTCCGCCACCAGTGCCGCACGTCCTCATCTTGGGCCCAATGACAACGGGGTTACAAACCCTACCGCCTGCGAGGGCGGCGGGCCCGCCTTATGTGTAACATCTCGATTTTTAATTTGGATGTTATACATAGGTCATCATATGCATATCATATTTTATTTTTGCATTTTGGTTGGGATCCTAGAAATCTTAAGCAACTCAAGGACCCAAAAAGAGAGTTGGAGGTTTCAAAAAATTTCATATTTGAAGTTTTCTCAAATTTGAAAAGAGGATCAATTTGGTTTTAATATTTTTGTCTCCAATCATTTCCAATTACAAAATAAATGGGAGAAGATAAAATGACTTCTTTAAAAGAGAGAAATATTGGAGGAGAAATTTTAAAATTAAAATTATATTTTATTTGAATTTTATTTGCTATTTTATTGAATTAGAAAAATATGCATTTTTAGGCCAGAAAAATGTTCACCTTGTTCTAAATATTAGGTTTAGACGGTGAAAATTGTTTCTGATATTTTTAGATTTTTTTTATTTTATTAGGATTTTACTTCACGCGAAAATTTTATTTAAAAAAAAAAAACTTCCCTTTCAGTCCGGTAAGTAGGGCCTTGACCAGCGTCGTCATGCCGCCTTCCTCGGCGGGAGGAATCCCGCCGCCTGACGGACCTTGAAGAGTCCGAGCGGACTCCTCGCGCCGTTCCTCGCCCGAGCATCGCCCCTCGGCCTTTAAAAAAGCCGCCACCTCCTCCTCTCCTCATCACCATTTGCATTGCCGTCATGCGTCGCCTTACTTGCCCTTGCCGCCCATTGCCCCGCTTGGCGCCACGTCATCCGTCGGCCCGCCTCGCCGTCTTCTTGGGAAAAACCACCGACCTCATTTGGTTTTAGATAAAAACCTAGATCATTTTTTTAGGGTTCATCGGTTTCTTCGGTTTTTCTCGGTTATTTCCGATCGGTTCTAAGTAGCGAATGTTCTCTATTTAGTTCATTTTAACGAACACGTTCATTCGTTTGGTTCTGTTAACGAACGTTCGTTTGTTAGGTTTTTTTTTATTTTATATTCAGCCAGGGACCTATCCGTGAATACTTTTATCACAGTTTAGTCCCTGATCTTTAAACCCTCGTTACTTTTTGCTCGTTCGTCCAAATCCAGTGAAACCAATGCCAAAATCTTCGTCTTGTTCCCCTCTTTCCAGTTAACCAACTTGAACATGGTTTTGACAAATTAAAATTTGGTTTCAAGCATATTTGAATTCAAACTTCTTTTGATCGTAGTTTGAGTTTCGTAGCTCTGATTTGATTGATTCTTTTTGCAAATCGAAGCTCTTCAGTTGAACTTTTAGTTTGGATCTTTTATCTTGAGTTTTACCCTTGCATCTTATGCTTGAGTGCTTATGTATGCTATTGTTTGTTCACGATAGAGTTTCCGGAGTGCGAAGCGTGCTACTACGAGTCACTAGGATTTTCATATCGTCAGCAAGGCAAGTAACACTTTGATCATACCCTTTATTACCTAGTTTTTATGCATTAGATTTAATCCTCAAACACTACATGGTTAGGATATGATTAACATGTGGGTATTGGGAAGTAGTTGATGAGGTAGAACCTATTGTCTTTATTTCTAACCCTGGGAGTTACTTCTACGTTATGCTTATACTGTTATGCTATGCTCTGATACGTCTCCAACGTATCTATAATTTTTGATTGTTCCATGCTATTATATTACCTATTTTGAATGATTATGGGCTTTATTATACACTTTTATATTACTTTTGGGACTAACCTATTAACCGGAGGCCCAGCCCATATTGCTGTTTTATTGCCTGTTTGAGATTTCGAGGAAAAGGAATATCAAACGGAGTCCAAACGAATGAAACCTTCGGTAGCGTGATTTTTTGGAAGAATATGATCCTGGAGACTTGGAGTTCACGTCAGAAGATCCTCGAGGAGCCCAGGAGATAGGGGCGCCCCCCCCCTAGAGGGCGCGACCCCCTATCTCGTGGACCCCTCGAGCACCCCCCGAACGAGTTCTTTCGTCTATATAGTCCCACGTACCCTAAAAACATCCACGGAAAAGATAGATTGGGAGTTTCACCGCCGCAAGCCTCTGTAGCCACCAAAAACCTCTCGGGAGCCCGTTCCGGCACCCTGCCGGAGGGGGAACCCATCACCGGTGGCCATCTTCATCATCCCGGCGCTCTCCGTGATGAGGAGGGAGTAGTTCACCCTGGTGAGGGTATGTACCAGTAGCTATGTGTTTGATCTCTCTCTCTCTCTTGTGTTCTCTCTATGGCACGATCTTGATGTATCGCGAGCTTTGCTATTATAGTTGGATCTTATGATGTTTCTCCCCCTCTACTCTCTTGTGATGAATTGAGTTTCCCTCTTGAAGTTATCTTATCGGATTGAGTCTTTATTTGAGAACACTTGATGTATGTTTTGTCGTGTTTATCTGCGGTGACAATGGGATGTCACGTGCCACTTGATGTATGTTTTGGTGACCAACTTGCGGGTTCCGCCCATGAACCTATGCATAGGGGTTGGCACACGTTCTTGACTCTCCGGTAGAAACTTTGGGGCACTCTTTGAAGTACTTTGTGTTGGTTGGATGAATCTGAGATTGTGTGATGCATATCGTATAACCATGCCCACGGATACTTGAGGTGACAATGGAGTATCTAGGTGACATTAGGGTTTTGGTTGATTTGTGTCTTAAGGTGTTATTCTAGTACGAACTCTTTAATAGATCGATCCGAAGGAATAACTTTGAGGTGGTTTCGTACCCTACCATAATCTCTACGTTTGTTCTCCGCTATTAGTGGCTTTGGAGTGACTCTTTGTTGCATGTTGAGGGATTGTTATATGATCTATCTATGTTATTATTGTTGAGAGAACTTGCACTAGTGAAAGTATGAACCCTAGGCCTTGTTTCCTAGCATTGCAATACCGTTTACGCTCACTTTTACCACTTGTTACCTTGCTGTTTTATATTTTCCGATTACAAAAACCTATATCTACCATCCATATTGCACTTGTATCACCATCTCTTTGTCGAACTAGTGCACCTATACAATTTACCATTGTATTGGGTGTGTTGGGGACACAAGAGACTCTTTGTTATTTGGTTGCAGGGTTGTTTGAGAGAGACCATCTTCATCCCTCGCCTCCCTACGGATTGATAAACCTTAGGTCATACACTTGAGGGAAATTTTCTTGTCCTACAAACCTGTGCACTTGCAGGCCCAACAACGTCTACAAGAATAAGGTTGTGTAGTAGACATCAAGCTCTTTTTCCGCGCCTGCTGCGGGAGGTTAGGTAGCGGCACTCACTCACACCCCGTCAACTAAGCTCTTTTTACGGCGCCGTTCTGGGAGGTGAGTGCTTGAAGGTATATCTCTAGATCTTGCAATCGAATCTTTTGTTTCTTGTTTTATCACTAGTTTAGTTTATAAAAGAAAACTACAAAAATGGAATTGAGTTTATCTCATACGCTTCATCTTTTAATATCTTTCGTGAGTATGAAGAAAAGGAAAATTGTGCTCAAGTGCTAGAAGAAGAATTACATAGAATGCTTGGCATGAAATATGTGAATGATGAGCATGATTGCAATGTTGTTAGTATGAATTCCTTGAATATCCATGATGCTAATGATATGCAAAGCCACAAGCTTGGGGAAGCTATGTTTGATGAATATGATATGTTTAGTCCCCAAGTTTTGATGAGAATATTTATTATGATGAAAGCATGCCTCCTATTTATGATGATTATATTGATGAAAGTGGGTTTGGAAGAGTGTCAACTTTATTTAGTGATGATTCCACTATTTCTGAAGAGGTTCCAATTGATTATGAGAACAAAGTTGCTATCTATGATGATTATTGTGATGACTTGTATGCTATTAAGAATAATGATAACCATGAAACTTGTCATCATAATTTTAGTTTTGAATTGGATTATGCCTCACATGTTAATTATTTTGTTGAGTTTGCTCCCACTACTATTCCGAATGAGAAGAATTTTGCTTATGTGGAGAGTAGAAAATTTTCTATGCTTGTAGATCATGAAAAGAATGCTTTAAGTGCTGGTTATATTGTTGAATTCATTCATGATTCTACTAAAAATTATTATGAGGGAGGAACATATGCTTGTAGGAATTGCAATAATATCAAGTTTCCTCTCTATGTGCTTAAATTTTTGAAGTTATGCTTGTTTTGTCTTCCTATGCTTGTTGATTATTGTTCCCATAAGTTGTTTGCTCACAAAATCCCTATGCATAGGAAGTGGGTTAGACTTAAATGTGCTAGTCATATTCTTCATGATGCTCTCTTTATGTTTCAGTTCTTATGTCTTATGTGAGCATCATTGAAATCCTCATGCCTAGCTAGGGGCATTAAACGTTAGCGCTTGTTGGGAGGCAACCCAATTTTATTTTAGTTTCTTGCTTTTTGGTTCTGTTTAGTAATAAATAATCCATCTATATTCTTTTTAGATGTGTTTTTATGTTTTAATTAGTGTTTGTGCCAAGTAGGACCTTTGGGAAGACTTGGGTGAAGTCTTTATGATCATGTTGTAAAAAACAGAAACTTTAGCGCTCACGAGATTAGCTTCAACTTTTTACTGGAGAGTGATATTTAGTTGATTATTTTTTAATATGATTACTAGACAAATTCCTCAGATCCATCAATTTATTTTAGAATTTTTGGAGTTCCAGAAGTTTATGTTGAATTCTGATTACTACTGTATTACTGTTTTTGACAGATTCTGTTTTCATTGTGTTGTTTGCTTATTTTGTTGAATCTATGGCTAGTAAAATAGTTTATAAACCATATAGAAGTTGGAATACAGTAGTTTTAACAGCATATAAATAAAGAATGAGTTCATTACAGTACCTTGAAGTGGTGTTTTGTTTTCTTTCGCTAACGGAGCTCACGAGTTTTCTGTTAAGTTTTATGTTGTGAAGTTTTCAAGTTTTGGGTAAAGATTCGATGGACTATGGAATAAGGAGTGGCAAGAGCGTAAGATTGGGGATGCCCAAGGCACCCCAAGGTAATATTCAAGTACAACCAAGAGCCTAAGCTTGGGGATGCCCCGGATGGCATCCCCTCTTTCGTCTTCGTTCATCGGTAACTTTACTTGGAGCTATATTTTTATTCACCACATGATATGTGTTTTGCTTGGAGCATCATTTTATTTTGTTATTATTTGCTTGCTGTTATTTAGAATAATGTTTTGCATCTTTAGTTTCAATAAAAAAAGTCAAGGATAGCCTTTTCCATGCTTATTTTGCTAGTATACATGTTGCTTTTTGAAATGTAAAGTTTACCGCTGTTGCAAAAAAATTCCCTAGAAAAGTCAGAGAATGGTATAATGCTGAATCTTTTTGCATATTGAGCTCTGATAAATTTACTACAGTGGGAATTTTATCTCATAATTTTTGGAGTTAGGGAGGTATTGATACTCTTGCATTCTTTACAGACTATACTGTTTTGGCAGATTGTTGTTATGTTTGCATTGTTTGCATATGTTTGCTTGTTTCATGATTATATTTGAGGATAGGAGTATTAAATATGCAGAGGCATTTAGTATGCAATGTTGAATAATAATTTTAGTGATTTGTTACAGTAGAAAATGATAAGGTTTTGCATTGGTTTAAACTAACCTATCTCACGAGTTCTTGTTGAGTTTGTTGTGAATGAAGCATTTGATAAAAAGAGAAACCATGATATGAGAAGAATTAAGGAGACACAAAAGTTCAATCTTGGGGATGCCCAAGGCACCCCAAGATAATATTTCAAGAAGTCTCAAGCATCTAAGCTTGGGGATGCCCCGGTAGGCATCCCACCTTTCTTCTTCAACAACTATCGATTAGTATCGGTTGAGCCTAAGTTTTTGCTTCTTCACATGAGTTATGTTATCCTTGCAATGTCATTTTATTTTGTTTTGCTTCCTGTTTGAATAGAATACCAAGATATGAAATTCCTTAATGTTAGAGAGTCTTCACATAGTTGCACAATTATTTAACTACTCATTGATCTTCACTTATATCTTTCGGAGTAGTTTGTCATTTGCTCTAGTACTTCAATTATATATTTTAGAGCACAATGTTGGTTTTATTTTGAAGAAATAGATGAACTCTCATGCTTCACTTATATTATTTTGTGAGTCTTAAATAGCATGGTAATTTGCTTAAATAATCTTAATATGCTAGGTATCCAAAAATAGTAAAAACTTTCTTATGAGTGTGTTGAATACTAAGAAAAGTTTGATGCTTGATAATTGTTTTGAGATATGAAGATGGTGATATTAGAGTCATGCTAGTTGGGTAGTTATGAATTTGAGAAATACTTGTGTTAAAGTTTGTGATTCCCGTAGCATGCACGTATGGTGAACCGTTATGTGATGAAGTCGGAGCATGATTTATTTATTGATTATCTTCCTTATGAGTGGCGGTCGGGGACGAGCGATGGTATTTTCCTACCAATCTATCCCCCTAGGAGCATGCATGTAATACTTTTCTTTGATAACTTGTAGATTTTTGCAATAAGTATATGAGTTCTTTATGACTAATGTTGAGTCCATGGATTATACGCACTTTTCTCACCCTTCCACCATTGCTAGCCTTTCTAATACCGCGCACTTTTCGCCGGTAACATACACCCACCATAAAACCTTCCTCAAAACAGCCACCATACCTACCTATTTATGGAATTTCCATAGCCATTCCGAGATATATTGCCATGCAACTTTCCACCGTTCCGTTTATCATCATTATGACATACATTACTTTTGTCATATTGCCATTGCATGATCATGTAGTTGACATCGTATTTGTGGCAAAGCCACCATGCATTATTTTTCATACATGTCACTCTTGATTCATTGCACCATCCCGGTACACTACTGGAGGCATTCATGTAGAGTCATATTTTGTTCTAGTTTTGAGTTGTAATTCATATGTTGTAATCAATGAAAGTGTGATGATCATCATTATTAGAGCATTGCCCAAAAAGAAAAAAAGAAAGAAAGAAAAAAGAGAAAGGCCAAAAAGAAAAAAAGAAAGGCCAAAGAAAAAAAGGGAAACAAAAAAAAGAAAAAAATGAAATGAGAGAAAAAGAGAGAAGGGACAATGCTACTATCCTCTTACCACACTTGTGCTTCAAAGTAGCACCATGATCTTCATGATAGAGAGTCTCCTATGTTGTCACTTTCGTATACTAGTGGGAATTTTCATTATAGAACTTGGCTTGTATATTCCTACGATGGGCTTCCTCAAATGCCCTAGGTCTTCATGAGCAAGCAAGTTGGATGCACACCCACTAGTTTTGTTTTGTTGAGCATTCATTTATAGCTCTAGTGCATCCGTTGCATGGCAATCCCTACTCCTCATGTTGACATCAATTGATGGGCATCTCCATAGCCCGTTAATTATCCTCGTCAATGTGAGACTTTCTCCTTTTTTGTCTTCTCCACACATCCCCATCATCATATTCTATTCCAGCCATAGTGCTATATCCATGGCTCACGCTCATGTATTGCGTGAAGGTTGAAAAAGTTTGAGATTATTAAAGTATGAAACAATTGCTTGGCTTGTCATGGGGGTTGTGCATGATTTAAATACTTTGTGTGGTGAAGATAGAGCATAGCCAGACTATATGATTTTGTAGGGATAACTTTCTTTGGCCATGTTATTTTGAGAAGACATGATTGCTTTGTTAGTATGCTTGAAGTATTATTATTTTTATGTCAAAATGAACTTTTGTCTTGAATCTTTCGGATCTGAATATTCATACCACAATTAAGAAGAATTACAATGAAATTATGCCTAGTAGCATTTCACATCAAAAATTATCTTTTTATCATTTACCTACTCGTGGACGAGCAGGAATTAAGCTTGGGGATGCTTGATACGTCTCCAATGTATCTATAATTTTTTATTGTTCCATGCTATTATATTACCTGTTTTGAATGATTATGGGCTTTATTATACACTTTTATATTACTTTTGGGACTAACCTATTAACCGTAGGCCCAGCCCATATTGCTGTTTTATTGCTTGTTTCAGTATTTCGAGGAAAAGGAATATCAAACGGAGTCCAGACAGAATGAAACCTTCGGTAGCGTGATTTTTTTGGAAGAATATGATCCTGGAGACTTGGAGTTCACGTCAGAAGATCCTCGAGGAGCCCAGGAGATAGGGGGCGTGCCCCCCCTACAGGGCGCGACCCCCTGTCTCATGGACCCCTCGAGCACCCCCCGACCTACTTCTTTCGCCTATATAGTCCCACGTACCCTAAAAACATCCATGGAGAAGATAAATCGGGAGTTCCGCCGCCGCAAGCCTCTGTAGCCACCAAAAACCTCTCGGGAGCCCGTTCCGGCACCCTTCCGGAGGGGGAACCCATCATCGGTGGTCATCTTCATCATCCCGGCGCTCTCCATGACGAGGAGGGAGTAGTTCACCCTCGGGGCTGAGGGTATGTACCAGTAGCTATGTGTTTGATCTCTCTCTCTCTCTCTCGTGTTCTCTCTATAGCACGATCTTGATGTATCGCGAGCTTTGCTATTATAGTTGGATCTTATGATGTTTCTCCCCCTCTACTCTCTTGTGATGAATTGAGTTTCCCTCTTGAAGTTATCTTATCGGATTGAGCCTTTATTTGAGAACACTTGATGTATGTCTTGTCGTGTTTACCTGTGGTGACAACGGGATATCACGTGCCACTTGATGTATGTTTTGGTGACCAACTTGCGGGTTCCGCCCATGAACCTATGCATAGGGGTTGGCACACATTCTTGACTCTCCGGTAGAAACTTTGGGGCACTCTTTGAAGTACTTTGTGTTGGTTGGATGAATCTGAGATTGTGTGATGCATATCGTATAATCATGCCCATGGATACTTGAGGTGACAATGGAGTATCTAGGTGACATTAGGGTTTTGGTTGATTTGTGTCTTAAGGTGTTATTCTAGTACGAACTCTTTAATAGATCGATCCGAAAGAATAACTTTGAGGTAGTTTCGTACCCTACCATAATCTCTACGTTTGTTCTCCGCTATTAGTGGCTTTGGAGTGACTCTTTGTTGCATGTTGAGGGATTGTTATATGATCTATCTATGTTATTATTGTTGAGAGAACTTGCACTAGTGAAAGTATGAACCCTAGGCCTTGTTTCCTAGCATTGCAATACCATTTACGCTCACTTTTACCACTTGTTACCTTGCTGTTTTTATATTTTCAGATTACAAAAACCTATATCTACCATCCATATTGCACTTGTATCACCATCTCTTTGCCGAACTAGTGCACCTATACAATTTACCATTGTATTGGGTGTGTTGGGGACACAAGAGACTCTTTGTTATTTGGTTGCAGGGTTGTTTGAGAGAGATCATCTTCATCCTACGCCTCCTACGGATTGATAAACCTTAGGTCATCCACTTGAGGGAAATTTCCTACTGTCCTACAAACCTGTGCACTTGCAGGCCCGACAATGTCTACAAGAATAAGGTTGTGTAGTAGACATCATGCTTGTAGACGTGGTTTGGTTTGAGAGATCCATGACAGATGTGAGATTTATCATTTACTAATGGTTAAACTTAAGGTGACTACTTTAATACACATCTGCGTTGATTGGTTGAGGCATCCTGGAGCACCCAGTGGTTGTCTGGGCACCTGGAGCGATCTAACATTGTCCTGGGATATCCCGGAGTACCTGTGTGATTATCCTATGGAATGCCAGCCAGGCTCAAAGGGATCATAAGATTATTCATGCTAGAAACTTCTGTGTGCATCCATAAGCCATTATGGGCTCTGGCATAGTTGAGTATGTTGTGTGACCTCTTTCAGTGGTAGGCTAGCAGATGTAAGGGATGTAGGTGGTATTGTCTACCCAGAGTAAATAGTTAATGCTTCTGAAAGATTGTGTCTCTGTCATCCGTTTCTCAAACACCGTGTAGTGCGAGAAATCCAACGGAGGAGATCGAATCTTGTGGGGAAAAGTGCGCAAACCTCTGCAGGGTGTATAAACTAATCATGGTTAGCCGTGTCCCTGGTTATGGACATCTTGAGTATTGGTACTTGAATTATTGATTTGATCTCATCACTCTATTTAATGAATTTGTGGGTTGATAATTATTAATTGGGATTGAGTTGGAGGAACCTTCTCAATGTTTTCAACAAACTATGTAGTTAAATAAATCTATTCCTTTGTTGTAGGGAAAAACTAGCTTTCTGCAAAAATAACCATAGAGCCTCCACCAGCCAAATATGCATATAGTTATAGCTGTTACATGTTCATTGCTCTATAGTGTTATTTTGCCAGCATATTCCATGTGCTGACCTACACAGGCTGCAACGTATTATGTTGCAGAGTTTTCAGACGAAGAGTAAGGTGCGCTAGGTCGTTGTCGTGCACTCAGCTATGCCGTTGGAGTTGATGGACTCATTTACCTTCGAAGCTTTATCTGTTATCTTATTTAGATGGCCTTCAGCCATATTATTGTAATAAGTTCTCTTTTGAGACATTCGATGTAATAAGTGTGTGATTGAACTCTGTTATAAATCCTCGAGTACTGTGTGTGTCAGCATTACCGATCCAGGAATGACAATTATACACAGAGATTTGACCGTCTGAGGTCAGATTGCTACAAGATGGTATCAGAGCACACGCTGACTGTAGGACGTGACCACTAAGAAAAGCCATAGGACTTTCTTCTCTACTCATTTTTGACTCTTCTCCATTTTCTACTCTATAGATGGCGGACCCAAGGAACAAGTTTGCTCAACCAGATGAAGACATACCTTTTGGACGACACTTGAAGGAGGCCAGTAAGTACCTGAGCATCGGAATACCGAGCTTAACGGGGACCTACACCGCCACTCTACCTGGAGAAGAGCGCTGGACAATTCGAGTACATGTTCCAGGAAAGACATTCACACCAGTTACTAAGCCCATAGAGTTTCTTTTGATGCACCAACCTGGAGTCTGGGAAAGAGCATGGCCGCTCACATCGCCATGGGATGCATTGGCGAGGTATACAACAAGGATCTTAAGGACACCATCTACCAAATATGTGGGCGCCGAGATGAGCAATGGGAGATGATTAGCACCAGGAGGGACAAGTCCATTGCAGCCTACATCCAGGAGTTAAATCAGCACATTCGTCGTCAGGAGAACCAGATGTGCGCCAACATGCTAGACATGAAGAAGGTGATGACCAGGAACATGGAGCTAGAAGAGAAACTCAAGTCTACACGTGATGGATATGAAGAAGAAATTTGTAGTACTACTGGAGAAGAATGAAGACCTGAATAAGAAGTTAGGAATATTCATGGGAGATCCCGCGCAAGAGGAGGACAACCACCCAGAAGACTACATCATCATCGACGACACCGACTCCGACCCCGATAGTGATGATGATTATGAAGACGAAGCTGGAGCAGATATCATGGAATCTTCCTCCGATCAAAATTTCTAGTTGACCACCAAATTATCAGTAGTATTCCCCATGTATATAGCATTAGTCCAAGTATTTTGTAACGGTAGTTAGATCGATGTATGCCCTTGTTTGAATTGAGTGATATGATATGAATGTGTTTGTCTCATAAGCATATGGGTAGTGATTTCTCTTTAGACCCCACTCTATTCTAATCTCTCACCTCTAAACCTATCAGATGCCTCCGAGACGTGACCCCGGATTTGTCTTTCCACCGGAGCTCACTCAGTTGATCCAACAGCAGAATGCCTTGATGCAGTTGCTAGTTCAGAACCAAGGCAACAACAACAACCCACCTCCACCACCTCCAGTTGACAACTTAGCCCGTTTTCTGAGGTTGAATCCACTAGTGTTTTCCAGTAGCACCGAGTCGATTGTTGCCGATGAGCTGACCACCGCAGGTTGCACGGATGCTGATAAGGCGTGCTTTGCCGCACACCAATTGGATGGACCCGCAACCTCATGGTGGGAGAATTATACAGTCACTTTTCCCATAGCAAATGTCACCTGAGATCAGTTTCAGCAAGCTTTCCGCACAGCCCATGTCTCAACTGGAGCAATGAGCATGAAGAAGTGTGAGTTTCGCAACTTACGCCAGGGAAATCATACTGTGGCGCAGTACATGGATGAGTTCAGCAAATTAGCCCACTATGCCCCGGATGATGTGGCCACAGATGCCTCAAAGCAGGAGAAGTTTATGGAAGGGCTGAATGATGAGCTAAGTATGCAGTTGATGGTGGCAACATTTGCTAACTACCAGGAGTTGGTAGATAGGGCTCTTATGATTGAAGGCAAGCAGCAGTAGATAAAGAGCTGCAAAAGGAAGTATGGACAGGGGAAGTATAATTCTAGAGCTCAGCAGAAGCCTCGCTTTACTCCGAACTCGGGAGGGCATACTCATCATAACCATGGAGGCCATACCCATAATGGAGGAAGCTCACATAACCACAGTGTCCCTAAGAATGGTAATGGGAATGGAGAAAACAACGGTCAGAACCGTTTCAACCCCACTACACCTTCCAAGAAGGATCTAAGTCACATTACTTGTTTCAAGTGCGGGAAAACTGGACACTACGCCATGGAATGTCCTGAAGCAAAGAATGGAAACGACAATGGAAGCTCTAGGAAGAAGCCCAACCCTTTCACCAGAGGACAAGTGAACCATGTTAACGTGGAGGAGGTTGAAGAACAGCCTGACGCAGTGATCGGTAAGTTTTTGATTAAGTCATTTACCGCTCTCGTTCTTTTTGACACTAGTGCATCGCATTCATACATATCAAGGGGATTTGTGGACAAGTTTAAGTTGCCAACCTTAACCCTTAGGTCACCCATGTTAGTAAGCTCGCCAGGAGCAGAGTATACGGCCAGCCGATGGTGTGATCGGTTACCCCTAACCATTGGTAGCCACGTTTTCCCCTCAGACCTAGTAATTTTGGAGTCACAAGGATTGGATATGATACTAGGCAGGGATTGGTTATCGAAGTACAGAGGAAATATCGATTGTGCTAGTAAGTCAATTTTACTCACTACCCCGGAGGGAAAGAAGATCAAGTATGTATCCAGGCATGCGCCAAGGAGGACCCAAGTAAATTCTCTCTCGGGAGTTGTTCAGGAAGAAGTGCCTGTTGTGAAGGATTACCCGGATGTATTTCCAGAGGAATTACCAGGCATGCCACCAGATCAAGACATAGAGTTTTTGACAGAGTGTTCCCAGGCACCGGACCAATATCGAAGAGACCGTATCGGATGCCCACAAATGATCTGGAGGAAATTAAGAAGCAGTTTAAGGAGTTATTGGAGAAAGGTTACATCCGACTGAGTTCATCACCGTGGGGAGCCCCAGTGCTCTTAGTGGAGAAGAAGGATGGATCCTTGAGAATGGTTGTTGATTATCGGGCCTTGAATGAAGTGACGATCAAGAACAAGTACCCACTACCGATGATCAATGATTTGTTTGACCAGCTGCAAGGAGCTAAAGTATTCTCCAAGATCGATCTTCGATCAGGATACCACCAGCTAAAGATTCGAGAACAGGATATACCTAAGACAGCTTTTACGACAAGGTATGGGCTATATGAGTACACGATCATGTCTTTTGGATTGAATAATGCTCCTGCCTATTTTATGAGTATGATGAACAAGGTGTTCATGGAATTTTTGGACAAGTTTGTTGTAGTGTTCATTGATGATATGTTGGTATACTCGAAGAATGAAGAGGAACACAAGGAGCATTTGTGTTTAGTTCTCGAGAAGCTTAGGGAACATCAGTTATATGCCAAGTTCAGCAAATGTGAGCTTTGGTTGAAAGAAGTTGGATTTCTTGGACATGTTATATCAGGAGAAGGTATAGCAGTAGACCCTACCAAGGTTCAGTCTGTCACTAAGTTGCTGGCACCCACCTCAGTTGGAGAGATCCACAGTTTTCTGGGACTCGTAGGATATTATAGGAGGTTCATTGGAATTTTTCCAAGATTGTGAAACCCATGACAGAGTTGTTGAAGGACACCAAGTTCAAACGGACCGAGGAATGTGAAGCCAATTTTTAGGAGTTAAAGAAACGTTTGGTTACAGCCCCAGTGCTGATTTTTTCGGATATACGCAAGGATTTCCAAGTGTATTGCGACGCTTCTCGCTTAGGACTTGGAGGTGTACTTATGCAGGACGGAAGAGTTGTTTCATATGCTTCACGTCAGCTTCGACCGCATGAGTTGAATTATGCCACACATGATTTGGAGTTAGCAGTTGTAGTGCATGCGCTCAAGACCTGGAGACATTTTCTTATTGGAAATCATTGTGATGTGTACACGGATCATAAGAGTCTGAAGTATATTTTTACGCAAAAGGAATTGAACCTCAGGCAGAGGAGATGGTTGGAGCTCATAAAGGATTATGATATGAAGTTGTATTATCATCCAGGAAAGGCCAATGTCGTAGCCGACGCTTTGAGCCGCAAGAGTTATGTCAATGCCCTGGTAAGCGGAGGATTACCGCAGGAGTTAGCCGACGAACTCAAGGAACTTCGTTTGGAGATAGTTCAAGAGGTTTTGTTGCAGCAATGGAGGTTCAGTCTACATTATTGGGAAAGATTCGAGAAGCCCAATAGGATGACAAGGAAATTGCTGAGATAAAGGAGAATATGAGCAAAGGAAAAGCCAAGGGTTTTCGTGAGGATGAGCATGAAACTTTATGGTTTGAGGATCGTGTATATGTGCCCAATAATGCGGAGATCAGGAAGTTAATACTTCAGGAAGCTCATGACTCACGATACTCAATTCACCCCGGAAACACCAAGATGTATTTGGATTTGAAGGAGCGTTTCTGGTGGACGGGTATGAAGAAGGATATTGCCGAGTATGTAGCAGTATGTGATGTATGTCAGAGAGTTAAAGCAGAACATCAGAAGCCAGCATGATTACTTCAGCCTATGCCAATACTAGAATGGAAGTGGGATAAGCTTGGCATGGATTTCATCACCGGATTACCCAGGACACGATCGGGATATGATTCTATCTGGGTAGTAGTAGATCGCTTGACCAAAGTGGCTCACTTTATCCCTGTAAAAACCACTTATCTGGCCTTGAAGTTGGCCAAGATATATATGACCAGGATCGTATATGCGCATGGAGTTACGAGGACCATCGTATCGAGATAGAGGAACACAATTTACCTCGAAGTTTTGGAATCAGCTGCACGGACATTGGGTACCGGGCTAGAGTTCAAGATACAACCTTTCACCCTTGAGCGGATGGACAGACCAAGAGAGTCAATCAGATTCTGGAGGACATGTTGAGTGCTTGTGGACTAGATTATGGATCTAGTTGGGATGATAATTTGCCATACGCAGAGTTCTCATACAACAACAGTTACCAGGCTAGTTTGAAGATGGCCCCTTTCGAAGCTTTGTATGGAACAAGGTGCAGAACACCGTTAATGTGGGATGAAGTTGGAGACCGTCAGTTGTTTGGACCAGATTTAATTAAGGAATCTGAAGAGAAGGTTAAGTTGATTCGAGATAGACTGAAGGTAGCTCAGTCTAGGCAGAAGAGTTACGCCGATACTAAACACAAGGAGGTAGTCTATGAAATTGGAGATAGAGCGTATCTCCGTGTGTCACAACTGCGAGGAGTTAAACGATTCAGAGTTAAGGGAAAGCTAGCCCCAAGATTTGTAGGACCATACCGAGTTTTGGAATGTATGGGAGAGGTGGCCTACAAGTTGGAGTTACCCGAAGGATTGTCAGGAGTTCGCGATGTGTTTCATGTTTCCCAGTTGAAGAAGTGCCATGTTGAGATGGCCGATATTCCTCTGAGAGATATAGTGCCCCTGGAGGCAATTCAGTTAGATAGTGACCTAACTTACGATGATAAACCCGTCAAGATTCTCGAGTTTGCCAGCCGAGTTACACGCAGCAAGGCTATCAAGTTTTGCAAAGTTTAGTGGAGCCACCATACCGAGGACGAAGCCACCTGGGAGCGAGAAGAAGACCTACGGGAAGACCACCCACACCTATTTTCTAGCCAACTGATACGTCTCCAACGTATCTATAATTTTTTATTGTTCCATGCTATATTATATTCTGTTTTGGATGTTTAATGGGCTTTATTATACGCTTTTATATTATTTTTGGGACTAACCTATTAACCGGAGGCCCAACCCAAATTGTTGTTTTTTTCCTATTTCAGTGTTTCGAAGGAAAAGGATATCAAACGGAGTCCAAACGGAATGAAACCTTCGGGAACATGATTTTCGGAACAAACGTGATCCAGAGGACTCGGAGTGGAGTCAAGCAATCAACAGGGAGGCCACGAGGCAGGGGGGCGCGCCCTCCACTCTTGTGGGCCCCTCGTAGCTCTCCTGACCGACCTCCTTCGCCTATATATACTCATATACCATAGAAACATCATATACGGAGCCAAAACCCTAATTACACCGCCGCAACCTTCTGTACCCGTGAGATCCCATCTTGGGGCCTTTTCCGGCGCTCCGCCGGAGGGGGCATTGATCACGGAGGGCTTCTACATCAACACCATAGCCTCTCCGATGATGTGTGAGTAGTTTACATCAGACCTTCGGGTCCATAGTTATTAGCTAGATGGCTTCTTCTCTCTCTTTGGATCTCAATACAAAGTTCTCCTCGATTCTCTTGGAGATCTATTTGATGTAACTCTTCTTTTGCAGTGTGTTTGCCGAGATCCGATGAATTGTGGGTTTATGATCAAGATTATCTATGAACACTATTTGAATCTCCTTTGAATTCTTTTATGTATGATTGGTTATCTTTGCAAGTCTCTTTGAATTATAAGTTTGGTTTGGCCTACTAGATTGATCTTTCTTGCAATGGGAGAAGTGCTTAGCTTTGGGTTCAATCTTGCGGTGCTCGATCCCAGCGACAGTAGGGGAAACGACATGTATTGTGTTTTTGCCATCGAGGATAAAAAGATGGGGTTTATATCATATTGCATGAGTTTATCCCTCTACATCATGTCATCTTGCTTAAAGCGTTACTCTGTTCTTATGAACTTAATACTCTAGATGCATGCTAGATAGCGGTCGATGTGTGGAGTAATAGTAGTAGATGCAAAGGTGAGTCGGTCTACTTGTCACGGACGTGATGCCTATATACATGATCATACATAGATATTCTCATAACTATGCTCAATTCTATCAATTGCTCGACAGTAATTTGTTTACAGACCGTAATACTTATGCTATCTTGAGAGAAGCCACTAGTGAAACCTATGGCCCCCGGGTATATTTTCCATCATATTAATCTCCCGTCAACAAGCTATTTCCGGCGCCATTTATTTTGCTTTCTTTACTTTTAGTCTTTATCATAAAAATACCATCTTATCATCTCTATCAGATCTCACTTTTGCAAGTGACCGTGAAGGGACTGACAACCCCTTTATCGCGTTGGTTGCAAGGTTCTTATTTGTTTGTGTAGGTGCGTGAGACTTGAGCGTGGCCTCCTACTGGATTGATACCTTGGTTCTCAAAAGCGAGGGAAATACTTACGCTACTTCTTTGCATCACCCTTTCCTCTTCAAGGGAAAACCAACGCAGATGCTCAAGAGGTAGCAAGAAGGATTTACGGCGCTGTCGGGAGTCTACGCACAAGTCAAGACATGCCAAGTACCCATCACAAACTCTTATCCCTCGCATTACAATATTTGCCATTTGCCTCTCGTTTTCCTCTCCCCCACTTCACCCTTGCCGTTTTATTCGCCCTCTTTTTACGTTCGCCTCTTTTTCGCTTGCCTCTTGTTTGCTTGTGTGTTGGATTGCTTGTTTGTCACGATGGCTCAAGACAATACTAAATTGTGTGACTTTACCAATACCAACAACAATGATTTTCTTAGCACTCGAATTGCTCCTCTTACCGATGTCAATCTTGTGAAATTAATCTTTGCTTTCTTTGAATCTTGTCATGAAAGATCAATTCACCGGCCTTCCTAGTGAAGATGCCGCTACCCATCTAAATAGCTTTTGTTGATTTGTGTGATATGCAAAAGAATAAAGATGTGGACAATGATATTTTTAAATTGAAGCTATTTCCTTTTTCGCTTAGAGATCGTGCTAAAACTTGGTTTTCGTCTTTGCCTAAAAATAGTATTGATTCTTGGAATAAGTGCAAAGATGTTTTTACCTCTAAGTATTTTCCTCCCGCTAAAATCATCTCCCTTAGAAACGATATTATGAATTTTAAGCAACTTGATCATGAACATGTTGCACAAGCTTGGGAGAGGATGAAATTAATGATACGTAATTGCCCTACTCATGGTTTGAATTTGTGGATGATTATACAATTTTTTTATGCATTAAATTTTGCTTCTAGAAATCTTTTAGATTCGGCCGCGGGAGGCACTTTTATGGAAATCACTTTAGGGGAAGCTACTTAACTCCTAGATAATATTATGATTAATTATTCTCAATGGCACACCGAAAGATCTACTAGTAAAATGTAACATCCCAAATTTTCAATTTGGAATGTTATACATAGAGCATCATTGCATATCATATTTTTCATTGCATTTTCTTTGCATTTTGCTCGATCCTAGAAATTCTACACAACTCAAGGACCCACGGAGAGAGTTGGGGATTTTCGTTATTTTCATATTTGAGTTTTCTCAAATTTTGAAAATAGGATCATTTGATTTTAATTATTTTATCTTTAATTATTTCTATTCAAAAAATATGAGAGAGGGAATAAAATGACTTTCCCAAAATAAAGAAATAATGAAGATTTAATAATAAAATCAAATAAGATTTTATTTTGGAGTTTTTCGCCTTTTTATTTGAATTTAGAAAAATGCGCGTTTTCCAAAATTGCATCTAGGCCCCAAATAAATGTTCATTAAATCAGGCTTGATTTTAGAAGCCGGGGAAAATTTATTTCGGGATTTTTGGAGTCCGTTTGGTACTTATTTTGATTTTTTTCACAGCGTAATGTTTTATTTAAAAAACGAACCGCCTTTCGGACGTGCAAGCGGGACTCCACTGGGCGCCTTTAAATAGCGAACCTCGGCGCCCACCCGAGCCGCCCCAGCCCACCGTATTGAAGCCCGATCACTTGCCATGGCCACGGCAGTAAATTTCAGGGTTCGTAGCCTCGATTCCGTGCCGGTTTTATTTCAAAAAAAACGATTGGTTTTCTTTGGTTTTTTTTGTTTTTTTATTTTATTTATTTATTTTATTTTTATTTTTTTTCTTTTTCCGTTCGAATCTGTTCGTCGTTTTTTTCTTTTTCTCGGATTTAATCCGTGATTTTTCTGATCGCGATTCCAGATCCGATTTTTGTTTTAGTATAACTTTTCGCTCGTTTATCGGAATTAGGCGATACAAGCGCCTGGAGTTTCGTCTCGAAACCCTCTTTCCGAATAATCTACTTAAACAAGTTTTTGCTTCTGTAAAATTTGAATTAGATCCAGATTAGTAAAACGAAGCTGTTTTCTTCCGCCGTTTGACTTTCGTTGCTTCGTTTGATTTGATTCTTTTTGCAAACCGGAGTTCTTAAGTTGAACTATCTGGTTAGATCTATTCGAGTTTTACCTGTGCATTAGATGAGTACTTATTGTATGCTTGTTTGTTTGTCTGCGATAGATTACCCGGAGTGCGCCGCTTGTTACTTCGAGTCTCTAGGTTTCGTGGATCATCAGCAAGGCAAGTAACACTTTGACCATACTCTTCTCATACCCAGTTTTTATGCATTAGATCTATTCTCAACCACTTGCATGATTAGGATCTAATTAAATTGTGGGATGGGAAGTAGTTGAGGTAGTACCTATTACCTATTTTATTATCAAACCTTTGGGAGTTACTTCTCGTTTGCTTAATATGCCATGCTATGCTAGTAGACGTGGATTGGGTGAGTGAATTCCATGACAGATGTGAGATTGTTATTTAATGGTTTATTTAAGGTGGCAACTTAAACACACATCTGGGTGGACTGAGGCACCTGGTTTCTATCAGGACTTGCTCAGTATTTCTTGGACCGCCACCCGGGCTCAAAGGGATCATGAGATTATTCAAACTAGAAACTTCCGTGTGCAGCCACAAGCCATTATGGGCTCTGGCATAGTTGACTAAGTTGTGCGAACTCTTACGGGTAGACTAGCGGATGTAGGGGAAAGTAGGTGTACCGGTCTACCCACAAGTAAGGTGCTAGTGCTTACGAAGACTATGTCTCGGTCATCCGCCTCTCAAACACCCTCAGAGTCACGAGAAACAAATGGAGGCGATCAAGTCTTGTGGGGAAAAGTCGCCAAACCTCTGCAGAGTGTATACACTAATCATGGTTAGCCGTGTCCCGGTTATGGACAATCTTGAGTATCTAGTACCTGGATATCATGTGAATCTCATCATGTTACTTCTAATTAATATTGTTGGGTTTGTTAATGAGTACTTTTAATTGGGATTGAGAATGTTGTCAACCATTCTCAATGTTCCACAACCACCATGATAGTTAAATAAATTTATTCCTTTGCAGTAGGGAAAAATTGGCTTTATGCAAAACTGTAACCATAGAGCTTTCCACCAGCCATATATGCATGTAGTATAGGCTATTCATTCCATTATTCTCTATGTGTTACATTGCCAGCATATTCCATGTGCTGACCCGTTTTCGGGCTGCAACGTTTCATGTTGCATACTTTTCAGACGACGATTAAGGTGCTTAGGTCGCGGTTCTATACTCAGTGATGCCGTTGGAGTTGATGGACTCACTTATTCTTCCAAGCCTTCCGCTGTTATCGTATTAGATGGCCTTAAGCCATATTTATTTTATTAAGTTCTCTCTTGAGATATTCGATTGTAATAAGTGTGTGATTGCTACTCTATTATAAATCCTTCGAGTACTGTGTGGTGTCAGCATTACTGTTCCAGGGATGACACTGAGCACAGAGACTTGACCGTTTGAGGTCGGGTCGCTACAGAGATGGTATCAGAGCACACGCTGACTGTAGGACACGACCATTAAGCTAAAACCCTAGATCACTACTCTCTCTTCTCATTTCTGACTCCTCATCTTTTCTACTCTTTTAGGATGACGGAAGCGAGAATCAAGTTCACTCAGCCGGATGAGGATACACCTTTTGGACGACACCTGAAGGAAGTCACTAAGTACCTTAATATTGGATTACCAAGCTTCACCGGGACCTACGATTCCACTTTACCCGAAGAGGAGCGCTGGAAGATTCAAGCTCAAGTTCCCGGAAGGACGTTTGCGCCAATCACGGAGCCCATAGAGTGTGTTTCAATGCACCAACCTGGAGTCTGGGAAAGAGTATGGCAGCTCACATAACCATGGGGCGCATTGGTGAAGTTTATAAAGAAGACCTCAAGGATACTATCTACCAGATTTGCGGGCGCCGAGATGAACAATGGGAGATAGTTGGCACTAAGAAGGATCGATCCATTGCAGCTTTCATCCAGGAGTTAAACCAGCACATTCGACGCCAGAGAACCGGATGTCTTGCAGACATGATGGAGTTGAAGGCAGCAAAAGCCAAGATTATCGAACTAGAAGGAGAACTGAAGGCCACTCGCAAGGACTACATGGAGGAGATTGTAGCTCTAGTGGGACAAAGCAGCGATCTTAAGGAGAAGATTGAAGAACTCATGGGAAATTCAGCACGGAGGAGAAGATGAAGATAGCACTGTCCAGAGAACTACATCATCATCGACGACACCGATTCCGATCCTAGTGAGGATGATTACGAAGATGAAGTCGAGCGGATATCATGGAGTCTTCATCGGAGCAGCTTTTTCTAGTTGACCACCATAACAGTAGTAGATTACCCCCATGTTATTTTAGTTTTAGTTCAACACTTTGTAACGATAGATAGACCGTTGTATGCCCTTGTTTGAATTGATTGGAGTGATATTGTGTGATTTGTCTCATGTGCATATGGGTAGTGTTTCTCTCTAGACCTCATTCTATTCTAAATTCTCGTCTTTTCTTTAAACCCCTCGGATGCCTCCGAGACGCGACCCGGATTTGTTTTCCCGCCAGAGATCACCCAGTTGATTCAGCAGCAGAATACCTTGATTCAAACATTGGTACAGAACCAAGGCAACAACAACAACAACAACAACCCACCGCCACCACCACCTGTTGACCATTTGACCCGTTTCTTAAGGCTGAATCCGCCGGTGTTTTCCAGTAGCACCGAGCCGATTGTTGCAGATGATTGGCTCCGTAAGATAGGGAGGGAGTTGACCACTGCAGGATGTACAGATGGAGAAAGGGTGAAGTTTGCTGCACATCAGCTAGAAGGACCCACAGCAGCATGCAGGAGCTATGGCCATGAAGAAGCGTGAGTTTCGCAACTTGCGCCAAGGAGGACCAGACAGGCCACAAGATGTAGATGATTTCAGTAAGCTAGCACGTTATGCCCCGGATAGCGTTACTCTGAGGCCAGCCTAAGCGAGGAGAAGTTTCTAGAAGGACTAAATGATGAGCTGAGCATGCAGTTGATGGTAGCCACCTTCAATAACTACCAGGAGTTAGTAGATCGTGCGCTTATGATTGAAGGGAAGCAACAGCAGATTGAAAACCGCAAGAGGAAGTATGGACAGGGGAAGAATAACTCTGGAGCTCAGCAGAAACTTCGCTTTACCCCGAAGACAGGAGGACAGTTTCAGCATACCCATGGAGGAGGTAGCTCGCACAACCATAATGGCACCAAGAATGGGAACGGGAATGGAGGAAGCAATGGACAGAACCGCACCAACCCGTCAACACCATCCAAGGTAGACCTGAGCCATGTCACTTGCTTTAAATGCATAAGGCTGGGCATTATGCAAGCGAGTGTCGGAAAGGCGAATGGAAATGGCAATGGAAGCTCGGGAAAGAAGCGAACCCTTTCAACAAAGGGCAAGTGAACCACATTACCATGGAGGAGGTTGAAGCTCGGCCCGGATGCGATAATAGGTAAGTTTTGGTTAAGTCATTTCTGCGGTTGTTCTTTTCGATCTTGGTGCATCGCATTCATACATATCAAGGGATTTGTGGATAAGTACAAATTACCAACCCAAGCCCTTAGGTCACCCATGCTAGTAACCTCACCCGAAGCAGAATACATGGCTAGTATAAGGTGTGATCAACTGCCATAAAGGATTGGACACTATGTTTTTCCCTCGGACCTAAAAGTTCTGGAATCCCAAGGATTGGATGTGATAATAGGCATGGATTGGTTATCAAAGTATGGAGGAACATAGATTGCGCCAAGAAGTCAATTTTGCTTACCACCCCAGAAGGAAGGAGAATCAAGTATGTATCACGGCATGAGCCGAGGAGAGCACATGTAAATTCCTTATCAGGAGTTGTGCAGGAGGAAGTACTAGTGGTAAGGGATTACCCGGACGTGTTTCGGAAGAGTTGCGAGCATGCCACCGGATAGAGACATTGAGTTTACGATTGAACTACTACCGAGCCTTTGGGCGATATCTATGAGACCATATAGGATGCCAGCCCAAGATTTGGAGGAAATTAAGAAGCGATTAAGGAGTTCTTTGGATAAAGGTTTTATTCGCCCAAGTTCTTCGCCTTGGGGATCACCAGTACTTCTAGTAGAGAAGAAGGATGTATCCTTAAGAATGGTTGTTGATTATCGAGGATTGAATGAAGTGACCATTAATAACAAATACCCGTTACCGATGATCAATGACTTGTTTGACCAGTTGCAAGGAGCTAAGGTGTTTCCAAAGATCGATTTGCGACCAGGGTACCATCGATTGAAGATTCGAGGCGAGGATATACCTAAGACAGCTTTTACCACCAGTGCAGGCTGTATGAGTACACCGTTATGTCATTTGGTCCGACTAACGCACTTTTGCCTATTTTATGAACATGATGAACAAAGTGTTTATGGAGTTTTTGGATAAGTTCGTCGTGGTGTTCATTGATGATATTTTGGTTTACTCGAAGAGTGAAGAGGAACATAAGGAGCATTTGTGTTTGGTACTCGAGAAGCTCAGAGAACATCAGTTGTATGCCAAGTTCAGCAAGTGTGAGTTTTGGTTGAAGGAAGTTGGATTTCTTGGACATGTTATATCCGGAGAAGGTATAGCAGTAGACCCCACTAAAGTTGTCACTGTAACCAACTGGGAAGCACCAACAACAGTTGGAGAGATCCGTAGTTTCCTTGGACTAGCAGGATATTACCGGAGATTCATTGAGAATTTCTCAAGGATTGCGAAACCTATGACAGAGTTATTAAAGAAGGATACCAAGTTCATTTGGACCGAGGAGTGTGAAGCTAGTTTCCAAGAGTTGAAGAAACGTTTGGTTACCTCGGCGATTGTTAATTACGCGAGATCGGGCCAAGGATTATGAGGTGTATTACGGCGCTTCACGTCGAGGACTTGGAGCGATGCTTATGCGAGGAGGGGAGAGTTGTTTCGTATGCTTCACGACAGCTTAAGCCTCATGAGCTAAATTATGCTACACATGATTTGGAGTTAGCAGCCGTAGTGCATGCGTTGAAAACATGGAGACATTTCCTCATTGGAAACCATTGTGAGGTGTATACGGATCACAAGAGTTTGAAGTACATCTTCACGCTTGAAGGAGCTAAATCTCGTGCAAAGGAGATGGTTGGAGCTTATCAAAGATTATGATATGAGATTGCATTATCACCCGGAAGGCTAACGTTGTAGCAGACGCGTTGAGCCGCAAGAGTCACGCCAACACATTAATGACGGGAGAAATACCAAAGGAGTTAGCCAAGGATCTTGAGAGCTATGTTTGGAAATAGTTCCGAGAGGCTATGTAGCAACCTTTGGAGATTCAATCGACTTTGATGGACAAGATCGGAAGCTCGGAGAAGGTGACAAAGAGATTGCCTCTATAAAGGAGAGAATGAGCGAAGGAAAGGCTAAGGGATTTCGTGAGGATGAGCACGTTACACTACTGTTTGAAGACCGTGTTTATGTGCCCAATGACCAGGAGATCATGAAGTTGATTTTGCAAGATTCACATGATTCACCATATTCGATTCACCCAGGAAATACCAAGATGTATTTGGATTTGAAGAATACTTTCTGGTGGAACGGAATGAAGAAGGATATTGCAGATTACGTGGCAATTTGTGATGTATGTCAGAAGGTGAAGGCAGAACATCAGAAGCCAGCAGGATTATTACGACCATTGCCCATACCGAATGGAAGTGGGATAAACTAGGAATGGATTTCATCACGGGATTGCCCGAGGACTCGTTCGATCTATGACTCGATTTGGGTTATAGTCGATCGTTTGTGAAGGTAGCTCATTTCATTCGATAAAGACTACCTATAGCGATTGCCAAACTGGCTAAGATATACATGACCGAGATTGTATGCTTGCATGGAGTTCCGAGGAGTATCGTATCGAGATAGAGGAACCCAATTTACCTCAAAGTTACAGAAGCGATTTGCATGAAACTTTGGGAACCAGATCGAGTTTAGCACGACTTTCCATCCACAGACGGATGGACAAACCGAGAGTTAACCAGATTTTGGAGGATATGCTTAGAGCTTGTGCTTTGGATTATGGATCAAGTTGGGATGACAATTTGCGTATGCACGAGTTTTCTTATAACAACGGTTACCAAACCGATCGAAGATGGCACCTTTCAAGCCTTATGCGGAAGGAGGTGCAGGACCCCGTTGTTGTGGGATGAAGTTGGAGACCGCCAGTTGTTTGGACCAGATTTGATTAAGGAGTCTGAACAGAAAGTAAAGTTGATTCACGATAGGCTCAAGGTAGCCCAGTCAAGACAGAAGAGTTATGCAGATTCAAAATGCAAGGAGACAGAATACGAAGTCGGAGACAGAGTTTGTCTTCAAGTATCGCCACTTCGAGGAGTTAAGCATTTTGGAGTTAAGGGAAAGTTAGCACCTCGATTTGTTGGACCTTATCGTGTTTTGGAACGTATGGGAGAAGTTGCGTACAAGTTGAAATTACCTGAGGGATTGTCAGGAGTTCATGATGTGTTTCACGTTTCGCAATTGAAGAAGTGTCACGCAGAGATGGTCGATATACCACTGAGAGACACCGTGCCACTTGAAGCAATTCAGTTGAATGATGATTTGACCTATGAGGAGAAACCAATTAAGATTTTGGAGTATGCCAGCAGAGTCACTCGTAGCAAGGTCATTAAGTTTTGCAAAGTTTAGTGGAGCCACCACACAGAGGATGAAGCCACCTGGGAACGAGAGGAAGATTTGCTTAAAGACCACCCTCACCTATTTTCTAGCCAACCCGAATCTCGAGGGCGAGATTCATCTTAAGGGGGTAGGTTTGTAACATCCCAAATTTTCAATTTGGAATGTTATACATAGAGCATCATTGCATATCATATTTTTCATTGCATTTTCTTTGCATTTTGCTCGATCCTAGAAATTCTACACAACTCAAGGACCCACGGAGAGAGTTGGGGATTTTCGTTATTTTCATATTTGAGTTTTCTCAAATTTTGAAAATAGGATCATTTGATTTTAATTATTTTATCTTCAATTATTTCTATTACAAAAATATGAGAGAGGGAATAAAATGACTTTCCCAAAATAAAGAAATAATGAAGATTTAATAATAAAATCAAATAAGGTTTTATTTTGGAGTTTTTCGCCTTTTTATTTGAATTTAGGAAAAATGCGCGTTCTCCAAAATTGCATCTAGGCCCCAAATAAATGTTCATTAAATCCGGCTTGATTTTAGAAGCCGGGGAAAATTTATTTCGGGATTTTTGGAGTCCGTTTGGTACTTCTTTTGATTTTTTTCTACGCGTAATGTTTTATTTAAAAAAAAACGAACCGCCTTCGGGCGTGCCAGCGGGACTCCGCTCGGGCGCCTTTAAATATGAGCCCGGCGCCCCCAGACACCGAGCCGCCCCCAGCCCACCCGCGCCTTGCCGATCACGCCGCCATGCGCCCGCCATGCCATGTGAGCGTAGCGCTTCAAGTTCATTTGGCGCCTCAATTTCCGTGCCGGTTTTATTTCAAAAAAACGATCGGTTTTCTTCGGTTTTTTTATTTTTTTTATTTTTTTTCTTTTTTTTCTTTTTCCGTTCGAATCTGTTAAATCGTTTTTCTTTTTCTCGGATTTAATCCATGATTTTTTCTGATCGCGATTCCAGATCCGATTTTCGTTTTAGTATAACTTTTCGCTCGTTTATCGGAATCAGTCGATACAAGCGCCTGGAGTTTCGTCTTGAAACCCTCTTCCCGAATAATCTACTTAAACAAGTTTTTGCTTCTGTAAAATTTGACTTAGATCCAGATTAGTAAAACGAAGCTGTTTTCTTCTGCCGTTTGACTTTCGTTGCTTCGTTTGATTTGATTCTTTTTGCAAACCGGAGTTCTTAAGTTGAACTATCTAGTTAGATCTATTCGAGTTTTACCTGTGCATTAGATGAGTACTTATTGTATGCTTGTTTGTTTGTCTGCGATAGATTACCCGAGTCGCCGCTTGTTACTTGAGTCTCTAGGTTTCATGGATCATCAGCAAGGCAAGTAACACTTTGATCATACTCTTCTCATACCCAGTTTTTATGCATTAGATCTATTCTCAACCACTTGCATGATTAGGATCTAATTAAATTGTGGGATGGGAAGTAGTTGAGGTAGTACCTATTACCTATTTTATTATCAAACCTTTGGGAGTTACTTCTACGTTTGCTTAATATGCCATGCTATGCTAGTAGACGTGGATTGGGTGAGTGAATTCCATGACAGATGTGAGATTGTTATTTAATGGTTTATTTAAGGTGGCAACTTAAACACAAATCTGGGTGGATTGAGGCATCTGGTTTCTATCAGGATTTGCCTGTATTTCTTCGGACCGCCACCCAGGCTCAAAGGGATCATGAGATTATTCAAACTAGAAACTTCCGTGTGCAGCCACAAGCCATTATGGGCTCTGGCATAGTTGACTAAGTTGTGCGAACTCTTACGGGTAGACTAGCGGATGTAGGGGAAAGTAGGTGTACCGGTCTACCCACAAGTAAGGTGCTAGTGCTTCGAAAGACTATGTCTCGGTCATCCGTCTCTCAAACACCACAGTAGTCACGAGAAACAAAGCGGAGGCGATCGAGTCTTGTGGGGAAAAGTCATAAACCTCTGCAGAGTGTATAAACTAATCATGGTTAGCCGTGTCCCCGGTTATGGACAATCTTGAGTATCTAGTACCTGGATATCATGTGAATCTCATCATGTTACTTCTAATTAATAATGTTGGGTTTGTTAATGAGTACTTTTCATTGGGATTGAGAATGCTGTCAACCATTGTCAATGTTTCACAACCACCATGATAGTTAAATAAATCTATTCCTTTGCAGTAGGGAAAAATTGGCTTTATGCAAAACTGTAACCATAGAGCTTTCCACTAGCCATATATGCATGTAGTATAGGCTATTCATTCCATTATTCTCTGTGTGTTACATTGCCAGCATATTCCATGTCTTGACCCGTTTTTGGGCTGCAACGTTTCATGTTGCGAGACTTTTAGACGATGATTAAGGTGCTTAGGTCGCGGTTCTATACTTTCCGGTGATGCCGTTGGAGTTGATGGACTCGCTAATACTTCAAATCCTTCCCCTGTTATCGTATTAGATGGCCTTAAGCCATATTTATTTTATTAAGTTCTCTCTTGAGACATTCGATTGTAATAAGTGTGTGATTGCTACTCTGTTATAAATCCTTCGAGTACTGTGTGGTGTCAGCATTACTGATCCAGGGATGACACTGAGCACAGAGACTTGACCGTTTGAGGTCGGGTCGCTACATAAAAAGGTTCATGCGATTGAACAAATTAATGTTTTGAGTGGACAGATGGATGAACTTATGAAATTTTTTGCTAATAAGAGGTTTCTTTGGATCCCAAGGATATGCCTTTGTCTACCTTGATTGAGAATAATAATGAATCTATGGATGTGAACTTTGTTGGTAGGAACAATTTTGGTAACAATGCTTACAGAGGAAATTTTAATCCTAGGCCGTATCCTAGTAATTCCTCTAATAATTATGGTAATTTCTACAACAATTCTGATGGAAATTTTAATAAGATGCCCTCTAATTTTGAGAGCAGTGTTAAATAATTTATGATTTCGCAAAACAATTTCAATGGTTTGCTTGAAGAAAAATTGCCTAAGATTGATGAGTTGGCTAGGAACGTTGATAGAATTTCTCTTGATTTTGATTCTTTGAAGCTTAGATCTATTCCACCTAAGCATGATATCAATGAGTCTCTCAAATCCATGAGAATTTCCATTGATGAGTGCAAAGAAAGAACCACTAGGATGCGTGCTAAGAAAAAATGCTTTGTAAAAGCGTGTTCTTCTAATTTTTATGAGAATAAAGATGAAGATCTAAAAGTTATTCATGTGTCCCCTATTAAATCTTTGTTTTGCAATATGAATCTTGATAGAGATGAGTCAACTTTAGTTAGAAGGCGTCCCAAAAATTCGGAGTTTTTAGATCTTGATGCAAAAATTGGTAAAAGTGGGATTGAAGAGGTCAAAACTTTAGATATCAATGAACCCGAGGGAGTCCTGGACTAAGGGGTCCTCGGGCGTCCGGCCTGTTATCCATGGGCCGGACTGATGGGCTGTGAAGACATGAAGGCGAAGGCGCCTTGTCCGGATTGGACTCTACTTGGCGTGGAGGGCAAGCTTGGCAACCGACTATGAAGATTCCTTCTTATGTAACCGACTCCATGTAAACCCTAGATCCTCCCGGTGTCTATATAAACCGGAGGGGTTAGTCCGAAAAGGGGACATTCATTACCATATACACATAAGCTAGACTTCTAGGGTTTAGCCATTACGATCTCGTGATAGATCAACTCTTGTAACACTCATATTCATCAAGATCAATCAAGCAGGAAGCAGGCTATTACCTCCATAGAGAGGGCCCGAACCTGGGTAAACATCGTGTCCCCCGTCTCTTGTTACCATCGATCCTAGACGCACAGTTCGGGACCCCCTGCCCGAGATCCGCCGGTTTTGACACCGACATTGGTGCTTTCATTGAGAGTTCCACTGTGCCGTCGACAAAAAGGTTTGATGGCCCCTTCAATCGTTGATGATGACGCTGTCCAGGGAGAAACCTTTCTCCCCGGACAGATCTTTGTGTTCAGCGGCTTCGTACTGCGGGCCAACTCGCTTGGCCATCTGGAGGAGATCGACAGCTACGCCCTTGGCCATCAGGTCAGATTCGGAAGCTTGAACTACGTTGCAGACATCCGTGGAGACTTGATCTTCGACGGATTCAAGACCGCGGCAATTGCTCCCCGCCGCCCCGATGGACATGTCTTAAACCTGTCATCAGGACACATCCAAGAGAGAGCTCCTGCAGCAACTCTGGCCTTAGATCCGGTGCAGATCAAGTCCCCCGAAGATGGGAAGCTCAACCCCATCGCGGGGGCTACCGATTCTGTGGCGTTGGAGCCACTCGCAGATTCCACTGCATACGACATCTGCATCAACGGAACCCCAGACTCTTCTCCGGTGTCGAGTTCCGAACCCTGCAAGCCCACGGATACCAAACTCGATCGGTTATTGATCTTCAAGTTCAGCGCCGCAGATGTATTCCAACACTCGCCCATGGGCGACCTACTAAACTCATTCAAAGACCTATCCCTGGCTGATGGCTCGTCGCCAAACCATGTTCGGTTCGAACTTACGGCGAATGATGGAGAATTTTGCTTCCCACCCGCCACCCACTTTATAGCCACCATCGAAGACCCAACCAACACGCCTGACCCCCGCTCCGAAGACATCGCTGGTATGGACGACGATGAGGGGCAGGGCCAGAGCTTTCTACCCGCTAGACACGGGATGACCACTTCCTGGTATGATGTGTGTATGATAGACACACCCGACGACGCTCTTGACGATGACAAGGAGGGTCCAGTCGAGAATAAACCTCCCGTTACATAGTACGAACACCGGCGCCCACGGTGCCGCTCCAAGTCGCATCGCCCAGGAGAAAACACTGCTAGCACCAGAAAAGACAACACTCCGGACAATGAAGACCCTGTTGAGGTAGAATCCGAACAAGAGGAATAGGAAAGCGGGCAAGACATCCCTGATGAACAAGCCACATATGGAGACTCGGAGGACAGCAATTATCTCCCACTCTCCAAGGAAGAGGAGATCCTCGGCAGCGAGTATTTTATCGTGCCTAAGGAACCTCTCGAACAGGAACGCTTTAAATGTCGGCTTATAGCCACTGCAAGGAGCCTAAGGAAGAAGCAGCTGCAGCTTCAAGCAAGCCAGGATTTGTGCAATGATAGATGGACCGAGGTCCTGGCCGCCGAAGAATACGGCCTTAGCGGCCCAGACTAAAGCCACCCCAAGAGTAGGTGGCTCCCTCGATATGATGGCAGGGCGTTGGAGCCCACATCACCATCAAACAACGCGGTGAGCCGACCATAGTTTGGTCCGGACAAAGCAGCAGCCCAAGCAGAGCACCATACCAACCCATCTGGCCACCCGAGCAAGAATAAAGTAGCTCGGGGGAACACTCACGACATGCAACAAAACCTGGAGGGTAGAACAGGACAAACAAAACCGACATCCAGATCACGGGGACATACCCCGACCAGTAATGACGGTTACCTATTCGGACACAACAGACCCGACCACGCTTGGTCCGAAAACCGTAAGTAGAGTCCACTGGAGGTGCTTCACAGCGTGGCCCAACATAGAGGATCCGCACACCCTCTCTGCTTCATCGACGAGGTAATGGAGCACGAATTCCCAGACGGGTTTAAACCCATTAACATCGAATCATACGATGGAACAACAGATCCAGCGGTATGGATAGAGGATTACCTCCTCCATATTCACATGGCTCGTGGAGACGACCTTCATGCCATTAAATACATACCTCTCAAGCTTAAAGGGCCAGCTCGCTACTGGCTAAACAGTTTACCAGAAAATTCTATTGGTAGCTGGGAAGATTTGGAAGACGCCTTTCGAGACAACTTCCAAGGAACATATGTCCGGCCACCAGATGCCGATGACTTAAGTCATATTGTCCAAAAGCCCGGCGAGTCAGCCAGGGAGCTCTTGACTAGGTTCTTAGTCAAAAAGAACCAAATTGTCGACTGTCCGGACGCAGAAGCCCTCGCAGCCTTCAAACATGGTGTCCGAGATGAATGGCTAGCGCGTCACCTCGGCCAGGAAGGACCCAAGTCCATGACAGCCCTTGCCGCTCTAATGACTCGCTTTTGTGCGGGAGAAGACAACTGGCTCGCTCGTAAAAGCAACAACGCCAGCGACCCGGGCACTTCCAAAATTTGAGACGGCAACGGCAAGCCACGACGAACCGAACACAACAGTCGCAGTAATATATGCGACACAACAGTGAACGCCGGATTTCACAATCCGAAGCCCAGTCAACGGAAGAAGCCACTAAAGGCAAACCAAGATGGACCATCCACCCTTGACAGGATATTGGATTGACCTTGTCAGATTCACGGTCACCCTGATAGGCCAGCTAATCATACCAATGTAAATTGGGTCCTCAAGCAGTGTAGGCAAGCTCAATGCCAATCACAAGGGAGGAGGCCACCAGCGATAGAGACGACGGATCGGCTCGCCACCAACACCGAGGCCGTAAACACTTTCCCTCTGAAGTTCGACCACTCCCAGAACGGAAATAGCAGTTCGGCTTCCGCCACCCATCTACTGTACTGGCAAAGTTTACACCACGCGTACATCACTACGCACACTCAAGATACAATGGGCATCGGCGGAAGCACAATATGGACAACCCTGCAAGAATCCCCGTAACGTTTTTATCCGTTTTTCTTATTTTTCTGTATCATTTCTTAAAAATAGGTGACCATCAGGACAACATCTACATCGGACTTCATTGAAGTTTGGATCCGCACACTCACCTAAGGGGCCACTCCCGTGAAGGATTCCCCTCCCCGAGGACAGGCGGCGCAGACGTGCGACAGGAGGTCCAAAACAAGCTTTTGTAGACCGCACTCTTTCTTTCAAGCATGTACCATGCCCTTCTCCTCTGTTCCCAACCCCGAGCATGTCAAATAGCTGGGTTGTGGTTTTTACTCTTTATATATATTTATCATTGGCATATTGCTCCGCTCCCAGTAAACTTTGTCCAAATTAATCTTTCATGCTCTTTCTACAATGAGTCCGGCCGTAAAGTCTGCCTTACAAGACGCACCTCGGCATAACTTGCCAGGGGCCCGGTATGGGAACAAACGAGTCGCCAGTAGAAGTCCGAACAGCTCTATAGCGTACTTCAGCGTCGCAAGTTTGGCCTTATATGCATCAGCTCCGAATCATTGTCTTTGGTCAATAGTTGGGTTGCCCGGCTCCTGTGCTTGCTGATACGTCTCCAAAGTATCTATAATTTTTTATTGCTCCATGCTATATTATCAACTGTTTTGGACATTATTGGGCTTTATTATTCACTTTTATATTATTTTTGGGACTAACCTATTAACCAGAGGCCCAACCCAGAATTGCTGTTTTTGCCTATTTCAGAGTTTCGTAGAAAAGGAATATCAAATGGAGTCCAAACGGAATGAAACCTTCGGAACGTGATTTTTAGGAAGATTATGATCCAGGAGACTTGGACCCTACGTCAAGAAACAAAGGAGGAGGCCAAGAGGTAGGGGGGCGCGCCCTCCACCCTCGTGGGCCCCCTGTTGCTCCACCGACGTACTCCGTCCTCCTATATATACCTACATACCCCCAAACGATCAGATACGGAGCCAAAAACCTAATTCCACCGCCGCAACCTTCTGTACCCACGAGATCCCATCTTGGGGCCTGTTTCGGAGCTCCGCCGGAGAGGGCATCCATCACGGAGGGCTTCTACATCAACACCATAGCCTCTCCAATGAAGTGTGAGTAGTTTACTTCAGACCTTCGGGTCCATAGTTAGTAGCTAGATGGCTTCTTCTCTCTTTTTGGATCTCAATACAATGTTCTCCCCCTCTCTCGTGGAGATCTATTCGATGTAATCTTGTTTTTGCAGTGTGTTTGTTGAGACCGATGAATTGTGGGTTTATGATCAAGATTATCTATGAACAATATTTGAATCTTTTCTGAATTCTTTTATGTATGATTGGTTATCTTTGCAAGTCTCTTCGAATTATCAGTTTGGTTTGGCCTACTAGATTGATCTTTCTTGCAATGGGAGAAGTGCTTAGCTTTGGGTTCAATCTTGCGGTGTCCTTTCCCAAAGATGAGGGGCAGCAAGGTACGTATTGTTTTTTTGCCATCGAGGATAACATGATGGGTTTTTTAATATTATTGCATGAATTTATCCCTCTACATCATGTCATCTTGCTTAAGGCGTTACTCTGTTTTCATGAACTTAATACTCTAGATGCATCTTTGGATAGCGGTCGATGAGTGGAGTAATAGTAGTAGATGCAGGTGAGTCGGTCTACTTGTCTCGACGTGATGCCTATATACATGATCATACCTAGATATTCTCATAACTATGCTCAATTTTGTCAATTGCTCAACAGTAATTCGTTCACCCACCGTAAAATACTTATGCTCTTGAGAGAAGCCACTAGTGAAACCTATGGCCCCCCGGTCTATTTTCCATCATATTAATCTCCCGACAACAAGCTATTTCTGGCGCCGTCTTGATTTTGCTTTCTTTACTTTGCATATTTATCACAAAAATACCAAAAATATTTTCCTATCATATCTATCAGATCTCACTCTCATAAGTGACCGTGTAGGGATTGGCAACCCCTTATCGCGTTGGTTGCGAGGATTTATTTGTTTTGTGTAGGTGCGATGGACCCGAGCGTAGCCTCCTACTGGATTGATACCTTGGTTCTAAAAAACTGAGGGAAATACTTATGCTACTTTGCTGCATCACCCTTTCCTCTTCAAGGGAAAACCAACGCAGTGCTCAAGAGGTAGCAAGAAGGATTTCTGGCGCCGTTGCCGGGGAGGTCTACGGAAAAGTCAACATACCAAGTACCCATCACAATCCCTTATCTCCCGCATTACATTATTTGCCATTTGCCTCTCGTTTTCCTCTCCCCCACTTCACCCTTGCCTTTTTATTCGTCCTCTCTTTTCCGTTTGCCTCTTTTTCGCTTGCTTTTTGTTTGCTCGTGTGTTGGATTGCTTGTTTGTCACGATGGCTCAAGATAATACCAAATTATGTGACTTTACCAATACCAACAATAATGATTTCCTTAGCACTCCGGTTGCTCCTCATACCGATACTGAATCTTGTGAAATCAATGCTGCTTTGTTGAATCTTGTCATGAAAGATCAATTCGCTGGCCTTCCTAGTGAAGATGCCGCTACTCATTTAAATAGCTTCGTTGATTTGTGTGATATGCAAAATAAGAAAGATGTTGATAATGATATTTTTAAATTGAAGCTATTTCCTTTTTCTCTTAGAGATCGTGCTAAAGCTTGGTTTTCTTCTTTGCCTAAAAATACTATTGATTCTTGGAACAAGTGCAAAGATGCTTTTATCTCTAAGTATTTTCCTCCCGCTAAGATCATCTCTCTTAGAAACGATATTAGGAATTTTAAGCAACTTGATCATGAACATGTTGCACAAGCTTGGGAGAGGATGAAATTAATGATACATAATTGCCCTACTCATGGTTTGAATTTGTGGATGATTATACAAAAAATTATGCGGATTGAAATTTTCTTCTAGAAATCTTTTGGATTCGGCCGCATGGAGGCACTTTTATGGAAATCACTTTAGGAGAAGCTACTAAAATCCTAGATAATATTATGGTTAATTATTCTCAATGGCACACAGAAAGATCTACTAATAAAAAAGTGCATGCGATAGAAGAAATTAATGCTTTGAGTGGAAAGATGGATGAACTTATGAAATTATTTGCTACTAAGAGTGTTTCTTCTGATCCTAATGATATGCCTTTGTCCACTTTGATTGAGAATAATAATGAATCTATGGATGTGAATTTTGTTGGTAGGAATAATTTTGGTAACAACGCCAGATAGGGAAACTTTAATCATAGGCCTTATCCTAGTAATTCCTCTAATAATTATGGTAATTCCTACAAAAACTCTTATGGAAATTTTAATAAGATGCCCTCTGAATTTGAGACTAGTGTTAAAGAGTTTATGAACTCACAAAAGAATTTCAATGCTTTGCTTGAAGAGAAATTGCTTAAAGTTGATTGGCTAGGAATGTTGATAGAATTTCTCTTGATGTTGATTCTTTAAAACTTAGATCTATTCCACCTAAGCATGATATCAATGAGTCTCTCAAAGCCATGAGAATTTCCATTGATGAGTGCAAAGAAAGAACCGCTAGGATGCGTGCTAAGAAAGATTGCTTTATGAAAGCGTGTTCTTCAAATTTCTATGAAAATAAAGATGAAGATATAAAAGTTATTGATGTGTCCCTATTAAATCTTTGTTTTGCAATATGAATCTTGATAATGATGGGACTGAATATGATCCACCTTTACCTAGGAGGCGTTCCAAAAATTTGGAGTTTTTAGATCTTGATGCTAAAATTGACAAAAGTGGGATTGAAGAAATCAAAACGTAGATGTTAATGTCGTGGTTCTAAGTCTGACAGTAGAATGGGGGTAGGTATGGAGAGGCAAGATCCTAGCTATGGAGTAGTTGTATACGCAAGGGATTTACGAGTTCAGGCCCTTCTCGGAGGAAGTAACAACCCCACGCCCCTGAGCCCGGAGGCGGTCGATTGGATTATCTGCGTATGTGTTATTAGGTGCGAACCCTTCTACCCGTGGAGGGGGGTGGCTTATATAGAGTGCGCCAGACCCCAGCCAGCCCACGTAGTAGAGGGTTTAAGGTGCGTTAAAGCTAGGCGTTCTTGGTAACGCCTTACATAAAGTGTCATTAAGGTCATAAAGACTATTTAACTACAGCACCGTTTGGACACCGAGTGGCTCTTGGACTCTTGGTGGTCGAATGGGTCTTCATAGTCGAAAGTGTCTTTGAATCTGTTGAGTGGAAGCCTACCAGTCGTTGGAAGGCTGCTTCTCTTTGTGAGTGTCCTTGTGGAGGGTACCTTTGGGCAGGTCTATGACCCTACCCTGTACATGACTTCATCATTAGCCCCGAATGGATCGAGGTTTGAGTAAGGAAGGAGTTGATAATCTTTCCGACCTGTTCTTCGTGTTGTGAGTGCGTCTTACTCTGGATCAACGACCTTTTAGTGATGGCATCAACTTCTCTTTCGATCGCCTTGATCCATTCTTCACGCTTGTCGAGTGAACTTTGTGAACCCGAGGATTTTGTTTACGGATCTGAGGAAATCTGTTATCTGACAAGTTGCTCTGCGGTTAGTGGATTTCATGGGATCCGAATTTTTGGGAAGCGCGCGAAGCGGAGAAAACCGTGGCACTCGGATGGGATAAGACGATGACGCCTCGATCCTCGCGCCGCCTTTTTCGCCACGTATCGTGGCGCGCTACCGCTTGATTGTGACGGGATTGCACTGGGCCTACCGGTCAGCCACTCGAAGGCGACCCCATATAAAGCGTTGGACCGGCATTTTGAGCAAGGCGTCCTCAGACTTCTCCTCTCTCCGCCTCCAAAACTTTCTCGCCATGCTCTCCGTCTGTCCAGCGTTGAAGCTCGGTACTTTTCTCGCCGGCGACCATGGTGAAGGACAAGACTGCCGCCCTGGAACGGGTGAAGAAGACGACAGCGAAGGCCAAGGGGAGAGCGCCTAGTCGGGGTGGTTCCTCTTCGCGGTCCAAGCTGCCGCAGGGCTGGGTCCAAGGAGACTGGATCCGGTCGACCATCACCGAGAAAGATCTCACCGATCCGCCAACGAAGGACTGATCCCCATGGGTCGGCGAGGCTTCCGGCACGGAGTGGCAACCGCAACTGAAGAGGGTGAGTGCGTCCTCCCGCCACCCACGTAGATAGGGGGTTTTCTGCCGCCAAATCCTTTTTTTCCGGGGTTTCTGAACTTTTTTGGAGCGCAACTCCACCATTTCACCCAAACTCCATTGTGTATCTTGTTGCTTTCGTTTCGCTTCTGCGAAATTTCTTGGGTTGTCGACCGCATTGGGGTCTTTTCAAGCACATATTCACCGTCAGCTCTCAGACGGTGAAGAAAACGAGCCCGAATGACGAGAGGACCCAAGTAATCCAAATGTGTGGGGACTCGGGGTCCAGATGAGGGGAAGAGCGCCTTTCCAGCTATGACTCTCCCCGACTCGGTTAGAGGGTGGCAATCGACCTGGTTTTATCGCCAAGACCAGCCGACGCCGGGCAAATGACCGGCTCCCTCCTTTCTCCATGAGTCGAGTGAACAAGCCATCTTCCCTAAAGGTGTTACCAGAGGAGAAGGCCCAAGTAAAGCTGCTGATGGAGCGTGTAGTCCAGCTTATTCGCGATGGGGTGACCGGCATGGATTTCCTGGAGGTTTTTGTCCGACGGCGTATTCAGCCACTCCAATACCGAGGTCATCCAATGTGGATGTACTCTGGTACGGATGATACCACTCGGGTCCATCCGGAGGAGGTTGATGACGCCATATTGGAGAAGTGGATGACTGCCATCACAGGAAATAAAGACAACCCTCGCGGAGCTAGGAGGATTCCACCACTCGACCAGAGTTACCAACCAGACAAGGTATCACCACTTATCTCCGACTGTGATTCTCACGCATTCATTACTGCTTTTGATGTCAATTTAAATCGACTGACTTTCACCTTGTTTTGTTGTCTTCTAGGTCACCACTGAGATGTACTCGATGCCCAACGGGGCGCAGGAAACAGCCGAAGAAGAAGAAGGAAGCGGAGGTGAGAGTCCGGAGGAATGGGAATCCAACGGCGAGGAGGATGATGGCTCTGATGATGAGGAGGAGGAGGAAGAAGAGGAGGAAGACGCCGACCCTCCTCGCTCGGAGGGAAGGTCCAAGTTGACGCACGACCCGGCGGCCGGGCGCGGTAAAGCTGTTGTGCCCACCGGTCAGTCGACGACGGTTTACCTAGGACAACTTCTCCCGCGCCGATCGAGAAGCCGCCAAGCAACCTCGAGCAGCGTCATCAAAGCCCGAAGGCCCTGCCCAAGATGCGAATGGTCATCCCCACCATCTCCGTGTAACCAATGTAACCTTGTATTTCCTTTTTCAACATGAGTGAACTTTTGGTCGACTTGATGACTGATCAGCCGACTCTTGAAATCTACAGCGCCGCTACCTCCGAGACTTCAGCCAAGCACGATGATCAGGAAATGGAGGATGCGGCCACTTCCAATCTTGGTAAGATCTCTGAGGTTTCACTTTTAGCCGACTGGAGCTTTTTAGTCGATTGGGCTTCCATGTTTACTTCTGGATCTCTCTTGTAGTTCCGCCTCACGTCATTGATCTCCCTGATGATGACGAGGAAACACCATTGAGGAAGAGGAGGAACAAGAAAGTGCCTGCTGGCAAGGCTGCTCAAGTCGTGGCGACTCCTGAGACGCTGATTTCGAGGAGGCAACCCCACTCGGACTTCAGATCTTTTGTCAGCATCACCGACAAGTGCCCGACCCACTTCGTCGACCGCTGATCCACCATCTCTCTTTGCTACACACCACGTCCCGGAAGACCAAGTAAGTGCTGCTAAGGAGGCCATACGCCAGGCAGGGATCATGATGGAGCAGGTGAAAGCGGCTCGAGAGGCAAGTCAGGCGGCCTATGATGCCAGTTCAGCTCTCCAGAGCAATGTCCAAGTAAGTCAGTCGTCGCTTGCTTTGTTAGGATATACAAACTTAAACTGCTTTCTACTGCAAATTTCCAAATCTGTACACCCACTGGGGGTGTGTGTCGTGTGAACTTTTGTGGGGCACGCTGAGTGCACCCACCGGGTGTAGTCCCCGAGACTATGGTCATCGCGTGCGATCGGCTATGGTCTTTATGCCGTGATCTTCTTCACTCGACTTGGGACGGACCAAGTCGAATGGAATCAGAAACTGGTGGGGGCACGCTAAGTGCACCCACTGGGTGTAGTCCCCGAGACTATGGTCGACTGCGTGCAGTTGACTATAGTCTAAAGAACTGTTTTTTTTACTGCGGCTGACCGCTGACAATTAGCCATGTTTTTAGAATCACAACCTTTTTGCCTCTTTTGGTCGACTGATCGAACCAAATTGGTAAACTAGTGGGGGCACGCTGAGTGCACCCGCTGGGTGTAGTCCCCGAGACTACTGTCGAATGTTTTTATTCGACCGTAGTCTTAGAAATGCTACTATTTTTCCTTAGTCACTCGGAAGTGATCTATCTTTGATGTCTTTGGTTGGTTGACTCTTTGTAGAAATCTTATGAGCTTGTGGCTCGCTATACCGAAAGTTAGAGAAAAGCAGATTCAGCTCAACCTCGATTTGAAGCTTGCTCGTGAGAATTTGCGTAAGGCAAAGGATGAAGCAAAAGGTATGGTGGTGAGAATTTTGACGATCGCCTCTGTTTTCTGCTCATTCTCAACTCCGTTCTCATTGTTGCTTTGCAGATAAACCGGAAGAGACTTTGAAGAAGAAGGACCTTGACCTTGCAGAGAATGTATAGGCGGCTTTGGAGAAAACAAAGCTCGGCAAGAGAAGCTTGCCTCGTCGACAAAGTTGAAGATGAAAATGCCAAGTCGAAAAGCCTCTCTTGACGCTGCTAACAAGGAAGTCACGATCAAGAACGACAAGAATGTTCTGTCGACAAGGTTGGCCACCAAGGGAAGCTTAAACGACACGGAGATTTATCTTGGAGGGTTCGCCAAGAAGATGTTTCTCATGCTTGAAGGTAATCTCTTTTATCCAACTGTCTTGCTCTCACCGGCTCATCACATGATCTTCATTTTGAGTCCGAGTTGTGTTTCCGCACTGCCAAAACTTTGAAGAAGAAACCAATCGAGTGGAAACCAGTTTGGACCCCATCAACTCTCCCGTGAAGGACGGTTGCTATGAATGTGCTCCACCGAGTCTCGTGTTGCTAGCGTAGTAGATTATCTTGCTCCGACCGAAAGTTGCAGTGTCGCGGATCGACTCGACTCTCCGGCGAGCAGACTCTCCGTAATGATCTTGAATCCACGATGACTCGATCGAATGAGATTCCAAGTCGAGTGCAAGAATGGAAAAAGTCATCTGCCGGTGTGTGGTGCCGATGTTGCTCTAACAGTGCTTAACGCTCGAGCGCCTTTGGATCCGTGGGACATTTATCCGAACTTGGTTTTCCTTTAACATGCTTTGCTTGCATTCGAGAGAACTTTATTCCTCATTCAAGATATTCCATTGAAATTCCAATCGACTTGTGCTTCATCTATCCTGCGGTAGAGGTGGAACATGATCGCGATCGACCTTGGCATCCTTACGGATCGGGACGAACCGCACGTTGTGCTTGTGGCGAAGTTTCGAAGGAGGAGGTAGCAGTCGACCTGCACCTCGTCGTCCTTGCGGATTGGGATGGACCGCACGTTGTACTTGTGGCGAAGCTCCGAAGGAGGAGGTAGCGATCGACCTGCGCCTCGTCAGTCCTTGCGGATTGGGATGGACCGCATGTTGTACTTGTGGCGAAGCTCAAGGAGGAGGTAGCAATCGACCTGCACCTCGTCACTTGGATTGGGATGGACCGCATACGTTGTACTTGTGGCGAAGCTCCGAAGGAGGAGGTAGCGATCGACTGCACCTCGTCGTCCTTATGGATTGGGATGAATTCCTTACTTGGGCGAGCACTGGGCTGCGGCTAAGCCTCCGAGTGGGAGGTTTGCTCTCCACTCGATAGGATTTTTATTACTTAGGCGAGCACTGGCTGCAGCTAAGCCCCGAGTGGGAGGTTTGCTCTCCACTCGGTAGGATTTTATTACTTAGACGAGCACTGGCTGCAGCTAAGCCCCTGAGTGGAAGGTTTGCTCTCCACTCGGTAGGATTTCTATTACTTAGGCGAGCACTGGGCTGCAGCTAAGCCCCCGAGTGGGAGGTTTGCTCTCCACTCGGTAGGATTTCTATTACTTAGGCGAGCACTGGGCTGTAGCTAAGCCCCCGAGTGGGAGGTTTGCTCTCCACTAGGTAGGATTTTTATCACTTTGGATGTTTAAGGCGAATCCTAGGGCTGTTATAAGCCCCCGAGTGGGAGGCTGGCTCACCACTCGGCAGGGTTTGAATACTTAGGCGAGTACTTGGACTGCAGCTAAGCCTCCGAGTGGGAGGCTGGCTCGCCACTCGGTAGGATTTTGGATACTTAGGCGAGTACTTGGACTGCAGCTAAGCCTCTGAGTGGGAGCTTGTCTCGCCACTCGGTAGGATTTTGGATACTTAGGCGAGTACTTGGATTGCATCTAAGCCTCCGAGTGGGAGCTTGGCTCGCCACTCGGTAGGATTTTGGATACTTAGGCGAGTACTTGGACTGCAGCTAAGCCTCCGAGTGGGAGCCTGGCTCGCCACTCGGTAGGATTTTCAATACTTAGGCGAGCGGATTCAAGCTAAGCCCCGAGTGAGAGACCTGCTCGCACTCGAAATGATTTTTACAAACTTAGGCGAATCGGATTCGCGACTAAGCCACCCAATCGGGGAAATTTCAACAAAAAGCAATAACAATTCTTGGGAAAATTATAACATTCTTGTCTTGGATAAACAAACTTCAAAAGCACTTTTATTACATCTCAACCCAGTGAGTTTTTAAGTGTAAAAGGGCGGAGCAGCTCCGCGTTCAAGCTCGAGGCTCGTCGATCTGGCGATCAACGTTGTAGAGATGATATGCTCCGTTGTGGAGGACTCTTGTGACGATGAAGGACCTTCCCAAGTGGGAGCAAGCTTGTGTGGTTTCTGTTGATCCACTCGGAGGACCAAATCTCCCTCTTGGAAGGCTCGACTCTTCACATTTCGGCATGGAATCGACGCAAGTCTTGTCGATAGATAGTCGAGCGGATCAAGGCCATCTCTCTCTCCTCTTCCAAGAGGTCGATGCATCTTGCCGGGCTTGTTCCGCTTCTTCTTGAGTATATCTCGACTCGAGGTGCATTGTGAAGCAGGTCACTCGGCAGTAATCGCTTCAGCTCCATAGACCAGAAGAATGGAGTTCTCCCAATCGACCCGATTAGGAGTGGTCCTCAATCCCCGGAGAACTGATGGAAGTTCGTCGACCCAAGCTCCTGCTGCGTGTTTGAGATCACGCATCACCGAGGTTTTAGCCCTTTGAGAATGAGGCCGTTTGCATGTTCTGCTTGTCCATTCGACTGAGGATGAGCCACTGAAGCATAGTCGACCCGCGTGCCTTGAGAGGCGCAGAAGGCTTTGAACTTGTCATTATCTAAGTTTGACCCATTTTCGGTGATGATGTTATGTGGAACTCCATATCTGAATATCAACTCTCTGATGAAACTGATAGCAGTGCATGCATCGAGGTTCTTGATGGGCTTGGCGATCCACTTGGTGAACTTGTCGACTGCTACTAGCAAATGGGTGAAACCGCTTCTGCCAGTTCTCAACGGTCCAATCATATCCAATCCCCAAACAGCGAAGGGCCAAACGAGTGGAATGGTCTTCAAGGCTGAGGCTAGCTTGTGCGACATGTTGGAATAGAACTGACATCCTTCACACTTGTCGACTATTTCTTTTGCCATTTCATTTGCCTTCGGCCAGTAAAATCCCGCTCGGTATGCTTTAGCCACAATGGTCCGAGAGGACGCATGATGGCCACAGTCCCCGAGTGGATATCCTCAAGAATTATCGACCTTCTTACGGCGTGATACACTTCGGCCGACTCGATCGCGCTTTCTCTGTACAATTGTCCCTTGATCACCAGTAAAGGCCTTGGATCGACGGACGATCATCGAGCCTCTTCTTCATTCTCTGGGAGCTCTTTCCTTAGGATATATGCGACGTCACGACCATCGGTCGATCGGGAGTGATGACCACAACTTCCATAATCAGGTCGACCACGGCTGGGACCTCAACTTCAGTCGGATCATTGGCACTCTTTTGCTGCGGGCTTCTTCTGTGAAAGGATCCTCCTGCACTGATGGAGCATGAATGTGTTCCAAAATACATTACAGGAATGGCTTCCCTCTTGGACCCTATCTTCGCCAAATCATCCGCAGCCTTGATTTTTCATCGGGGTATATGATGAAGCTCTAACCCCTCGAATTTCTTCTCCAGCTTTCTCTTGCATTACAATAACCTGTCATAGCTGGGCTTCGACATCCCACTCCTTCATCACTTGATTAACAACCAGATCCGAGTCGCCATAGACCATAAGGCTGACGGACGCGAGTGAAATGGCCATGCGCAACCCATACAGAGTGCTTCATATTCGCTTCGTTGTTGGAAGAATCAAAGTGAATCTGGAGAACATACTTGAGCCTATCTCCTCGGGGAAACCAATACAACCCTGCACTGTAACCGTTCAAAGATCTTGGAACCATCGAAAAACATAGTCCAGTGTTTCGAGTGAATTTGGGTCGGAAGTTGCTGTTTAGTCCACTCGGCGAGGAAATCTGCTATTGCTTGGGACTTGATGGCTTTCTTTGCCTCGAATTTGATATTAAGGGGAAGGAGTTCAATCGCCCATTTTGCCACTCGACCAGTTGCATCTACGTTATGAAGAATTTCCGACAAAGGGGTGTCGCTGACGACTGTAATGGAATGATCAGAGAAATAATGAGCAACCTTCTTCGTGGTCATATAGATCCCGTAAACAAGCTTCTGATAGTGAGGGTATCTTTGCTTTGATGGGGTCGATGCTTGAAAGATAATAAACCGGGCGTTGAACCTTGAAGGCTTTTCCTTCTTCTTCCCGCTCGACCGTAAGTACGATACTGACGACTTGTCCAGTGGCTGCAATGTAAAGCAGCAAAGGCTCTTTGCTGATTGGAGCAGCAAGCACCGGCTGGGTGGAGAGTAGAGCTTTGAGCTCTGCAAACGCTGCATCAGCTTCTAGAGTCCACTCGAACTTGTCTGACTTCTTCATCAGTCGGTAAAGAGGCAATGCCTTTTCACCGAGGCGAGGGATGAATCGACTTAAAGCGGCCAAGCATCCAAAGTAAGTTTACGGACATCGTGCACACGCATTGCGCTTCATTCGGAGTATGGTGCTAACCTTTTCTGGTTAGCATCGATTCCTCGCTTCGTAAACGAGAAAACTGAGTAACTTTCCACCAGAACTCCAAATGTACACTTTGATGGATTAAGCTTGATATCATACCTCCACGAGATTGGCAAATGTTTCAGCAAGGTCACCAACAGGTCGGAACCCTTTCGTGACTTGACCACTATATCATCCATGTATACTTCCACATTCCGACTGATTTGAGTGAGCAAACACTTGAATCATCCTCATGAATGTGGCTCCGGCATTCTTGAGACCGAATGGCATGGTGACATAATGTAAGCACCCGAACGGAGTGATGAACGCTGTTTTAATCTCATCGGGTCCATACAGACGGATCTGATGGTACCCGGAATAGGCGTCTAAAAAAGACAACCTCTCGCATCCCGCAGTTGAGTCGACTATTTGGTCGATGTGAGGAAGAGGGAAATGATCTTTCGGGCAGTCCCGATTGATATGCTTGAAATCGATGCACATGCGCAACGACTTGTCCTTCTTGGGGAGCATGACAACGTTGGCGAGCCACTCGGAGTGGTAGATCTCTCGGATGAACTCTGCTGCTAAGAGCCGAGCCACCTCCTCACCAATGGCCTTTCTCTTCTGGACGGCGGACCGCCGAAGATACTCTTTCACTGGTTTGAATTTTGGGTCGACTCGTAGGTGATGCTCAGCCAGCCCCCTGGGAACAACCGGCATGTCAGCAGGCTTCCATGCAAAGATGTCCCAGTTCTCACGGAGGTACTGGTTGAGCGCTTCTTCCTATTTTGAGTCGAGTGTTGTTGAGATGTTGGTCGGAGCAGCATCGGGATCAGTCGGGTGAATGTGAACCTGTTTCGTCTCGCCAGTCGACTGGAATGCCGACTCCGTAGCGGGCTTCTTAGCTCGCGACAAATCACTCGAATCTGCAGTTTTCTGATACTCTTGTAGCTCTACCACTGCCAACTGAGCATCGGCAATCTTAGAGCCTTTCTGGAAGCACTCTTCTGCCTTCTTCCGATTGCCGTGGCGGTGATCACGCCCTTGGGACCAGGCATCTCCGATTTAAGATACACGTAACATGGTCGGGCCATGAAAGCGTGCATAAGCTGGTCTCCCGAATAGCATGATAAGCGCTCTGAAATCCCACGACCTCAAAGGTCAACTTTTCTTTCCGGAAATGCTTTGAATCACCAAAAACTACATCAAGAGCAATTTGGCCGAGTGACTCAGCCTTCTTTCCGTGAATGACTCCGTGGAAGCTCATGTTATCGGTAATCGAGTCCGGACATCGGAATGCCCATCCCTTTAATGTCTCCGCGTATAATATATTCAAACCACTACCACCATCCATCGGGACTTTGGTCACCGAGTGCCTTCGACAACTGGGTCGACCACCAATGCTTGCCTCCCTGGGGTGGCAATGTGCGTCGGGTGATCGACCGGGTCGAATGTGATGGTGGTGCAGGACCATTTCAGATAATTGGGAGTCACCGAGCAACCAAGTTTACTTCCCGATTGATAAACTTCAATCGACTTTTGCTTTCGACGTCGCAAGAAAATCATCGAGGTGGAATTGACACGGGATATCCACCATCATCATCATCTCTATCCTCAACTTTGTCTGTCTCCTTATCCTTATCCTTGGGTTGCTTCCCTTGGAACTGCTGAATCAAGAGCCGACACTGTCGAGTGGTATGTTTCGGGTAAATGAGTTTACCCTCTTCATCTTTCTTTGTATGAATATGACATGGTAAATCCAACACGTCGTTCCCATCCTGGTCTTTCACCTTCTTAGGGTTCCAAGGACCCTTGGGTTTCCCCTTGAACTTTCACAGGGGTCACCGCCAAGGCCTCTCCGGAGCCGCAGCTCGGCTTTACGCTTCGCCTAACTGGAATTTCCTCCGCCGGTCTCATTGGCGGCCGATTTATATTTACCACTCCGGAGCCGATCCTCTTCTTCACCATTTTCATATTTGGTGGCAATCTCCATCATCCGACTCAGGGTCATATCTCCGGTTCGACCAAATTTCAAATTCAATTCTCTGTTCTTGACACCTTCCTTGAAGGCACAGACTGCCTGGTGATCAGATACATTCTCGACTGTGTGGTGCAAAGTGATCCACCTCTGGATATAATCTCTCAAGGTTTCACTCGACTTTTGCACGCATGACTGCAACTCTGTCAAACCTGCTAGTCGTTTGCAAGTTCCTTCAAATGTCCTGACAAACACTCGGGCAAGATCTTCCCAAGTGTAAATCTTTCTTTGGGTGCTAATCGATTCAACCATGCCCTGGTGAACCCTCCAACATAAGAGGTAAATGCTTCATGGCTACCTCATCGTTGCCACCGCCGATCTGAACCGCCACTCGGTAATCTTCAAGCCAAGTGCTGTGCTTGGATTCTCCAGTGAACTTGTTGACTCAGCCGCCAACCTGAAGTTGGGAGGAATCATCTGCGGCCACGATGGCTCTCTTTGAAACACTCTGGTCCCGAGACATGAACTCTACTACTGGAAGGAAAATCTCTATCATGGCCGTCTCGGTGAGCTATGTTCCTGTCGACCAAACCTTGAACCATAATGGATCTCGCATCAAAGCCTGATTCCACAGGGTCGACCGGAACTCTTCGCCCAAAGACTGCTTTTGGCGTCTGTCACTGTTGCCGAGGAGCGTATGATCCACCCCTTGGGGGAGGAGTGGGCACTCGACGTCGATCGTTGCGATCGAATCGGTGCTCATACTGCTCGCGGCCCTTGTATTGATCATCACGCCGGCCTCCACGTTCCTCACGCCTCGGGGGCGATCTTGGACTATGGGCCGACTGGAATGAATTCGCAGCGACGGATCGGCTGTGAACCCTGTTCCGCGACTGGGATACAACTGAGTTTTGATCTCCTGCCGCCCGGAGCAAATCCCTGATTTGCTGCAAACCTCTACCTGCCTCCGATTGGGAAGGCTGAATTGATTCTGCTATACGGTGGCGGTTGCTAAATTCTGAATCGGAGTTCGATATACCTAGGTTGGCGGTTGAAAGAGCTGGCGTCGACTGGATTCTGGAACCCTCGGTCGCGTACGCTCGTCCAGTACTCGCTGAAGATTCTCCAGTCGAGTGCGCTCAGCCAGGTTGGCCAAGCGCGCATCCTCCAAGGCGCGAGCCTCGGGGGTTTCTCCAATGATAGGAGTGTGAAGTGCATCCATGTTCCAACGACGAAGCTCCTCCCTCTGGAGCGAAGTGAGGGGCTCGGGCAAGTACTCTTCGTGGGCTTGCACCGGATCGCTTCCACCGCCACCTTCGTTGGTGCGGGTGAATCCAGGGGACTGCATGGTCCATCGACCATCGTAACCTCTGCCGTCGAATCCTTGCTATCGCATTGAGACGCGGTCTCTCTGAGCCGGTCGGCAGGTCGAGCAGGCCGTAGAGAGATTCGTCGGGCTCGATCGCCCGCGACTTGGGGATGGCCCGTGGCGGGCCACCGCATGCCTCACCCACCGCTGAAGCCTCGACCGGAACGCTTGCGCCGGTGGGAGGCCCAGGAGTGAAGACAGCGCAGAGCCGGCCCATACCGGGTCGACGGTTGCCGCGAGGAGGGCCGCCAGCGGACACACGCACGAAAGTGCATCGCCCCGCGGATGGGGAGCGCGTCCACGTCGAGTGGAGCCTCCTGAAGCCAAGCGGAGTCGTCGACGACGAACGTGAGCGCACCGAGACGGATCTCGTGGCCGTCGACCAGAACTCTACCTGAAACCATGATGCCGGAGATCGAGAGAATCCCAACTTCTCCAATAATTCGCTAGAACACCTGCCCCACATGGGCGCCAACTGTCGTGGTTCTAAGTCTGACAGTAGAATGGGGGGTAGGTATGGAGAGGCAAGATCCTAGCTATGGAGTAGTTGTATACGCAAGGGATTTACGAGTTCAGGCCCTTCTCGGAGGAAGTAACAGCCCTCGTCTCGGAGCCCGAGGCGGCCGTGGATTATCTGCGTATGTGTTACAGGGCGAACCCTTCTACCGTGGAGGGGTGACTTATATAGAGTGCGCCAGACCCCAGCCAACCCACGTAGTAGAGGGTTTAAGGTGCGTTAAAGCTAGGCGTTCTTGGTAACGCCTTACATAAAGTGTCATTAAGGTCATAAAGACTATTTAACTACAGACCGTTTGGACACCGAGTGGCTCTTGGACTCTTGGTGGTCGAGTGGTTCTTCATAGTCGAGTGTCTTTGAATCTGTCGAGTGGAAGCCTACCAGGTCGACTGGAAGGCTGCTTCTCTTTGTGAGTGTCCTTGTGGAGGGTACCTTTGGGCAGGTCTATGACCCTACCCTAGGTACATGACTTCATCAGTTAAACCCACTATTATGGATTTCAAGGAATTTAAATATGAAAGTTGCTCTTTGATATATTGTATTTCCTTGTTGCAATCCATGCTAAATTCTCCTCATGCTTATAGTCAAAATAAAGCTTTTACCAAACATATCGTTGATGCCTTGATGCAATCTTATGAAGAAAAACTTGAGTTGGAAGTTTTTATCCCCAGAAAACTTTATGATAAGTGGGAACCTACTATTAAAATTAATATTAAGGATCATGAGTTCTATGCTTTATGTGATTTGGGTGCTAGTGTTTCCACTATTCCCAAAACTTTGTGCGATTTGCTAGATTTCCGTGATTTTGATGATTGCTCTCTAAACTTGCACCTTGCGGATTCTACTATTAAGAAACCTATGGGAAGAATTAATGATGTTCTTATTGTTGCAAATATGAATTATGTGCCCGTAGATTTTATCGTTCTTGATATAGATTGCAATCCTTCATGTCCTATTATTCTTGGCAGACCTTTCCTTAGAACGATTGGTGCAATTATTGATATGAAGGAAGGGAATATTAGATTCCAATTTCCATTAAAGAAAGGCATGGAAAACTTACCTAGGAAGAAAATAAAATTACCATATGAATCTATCATGAGAGCCACTTATGGATTGCCTACCAAAGATGGCAATACCTAGATCTATCCTTGCTTTTATGCCTAGCTAGGGGCGTTAAAGAAAAGCGCTTGTTGGGAGACAACCCAATATTTTTCCTTGCTGTTATTCAATAAATATTTGTTCTAGCCTCTGGTTAGATGTGTTTTTGTGTTTTAATTAGTGTTTGTGCCAAGTTAAACCTATAGGATCTTCTTGGATGATAGTTATTTGATCTTGCAGAAATTTACAGAAACTTTCTGTCCACGAAAATAATTGTTAAAAATCACCAGAACGTGATAAAATAGTGATTCCAATTGATGCTGCTCAATAAACAAATTTTCTAGGTCTTCCTATTTTGGCTGATGTTTTGGAGTTCCAGAAGTTTGCGTTAGTTACAGATTACTATAGACTGTTCTGTTTTTGACAGATTCTGTTTTTTAATGTGTTGTTTGCTTATTTCGATGAATCTATGGCTAGTAAAATAGTTTATAAACCATAGAGAAGTTGGAATACAGTAGGTTTAACACCAATATACATAAATAATGAGTTCATTGCAGTACCTTGAAGTGGTATTTTGTTTTCTTTCGCTAACGGAGCTCACGAGATTTTCTGCTGAGTTTTGTGTTGTGAAGTTTTCAAGTTTTGGGTGAAAGATTTTGATGGACTATGGAACAAGGAGTGGCAAGAGCCTAAGATTGGGGATTCCCATGGCACCCCCAAGATAATCTAAGGACACCATAAAGCCAAAGCTTGGGGGTGCCCCGGAAGGCACCCCTCTTTAAATCTACTTCCATCGGTAACTTTACTTGGAGCTATATTTTTATTCACCACATGATATGTGTTTTGCTTGGAGCGTCTTGTATGATTCAGTCTTTGCTTTTTAGTTTACCACAATCATCCTTGCTGTACACACCTTTTGAGAGAGCCATACATGATTTGGAATTTGTTAGAATACTCTATGTGCTTCGCTTATATCTTTTGAGCTATATAGTTTTGCTCTAGTGCTTCACTTATATATTTTATTGCACGGTGATATGTCCATTTTGCATCATGCTTTTATATCGATATTTATCGCATTATGGGCTGTTATTTCACGTTATGTCACAATACTTATGGCTATTCTCTCTTATTTTACAAGGTTTACATGAAGTGGGAGAATGCCTTTTGGAATTCAGGCTGGAAAAGGAGCAAATATTGGAGACCTATTCTGTGCAACTCCAAAATTCCTGAAACTCCACGGAATGTATTAAAATAAATAAAGAAAAATCATCGCCAAAGATGAAGGCCAGGGGGCCCACACCCTACTCACAAGGGTGCCCCCCCCCTTGGGCACGCCCCTACCTCGTGGGCCCCCTGGTGGCTCTCCGATGCCCATCTTCTCCTATATGAAGTCTTTCGATGAGAAAAAAAATCAGAGGCAACCTGTCAGGACGAGACTCCGCCGCCACGAGGAGGAACCTTGGCGGAACCAATCTAGGGCTCCGACGGAGCTGTTCTGCCGGGGACACTTCCCTCCGGGAGGGGGAAATCATCGCCATCATAATCACCAACGCTACTCTCATCGGGAGAGGGCAATCTCCATCAACATCTTCACCAGCACCATCTCATCTCCAAACCCTAGTTCATCTCTTGTATCCAATTCTTGTCCCCAAGCCCGGAATTGGTGCTAGTAGGTTGCTAGTAGTGTTGATTACTCCTTGTAGTTGATGCTAGTTGGTTTACTTGGTGGAAGATCATATGTTCAGATCCTTTATGCATATTATTACCCCTCTGATTATGAAAATGAATATGCTTTGTGAGTAGTTACGTTTGTTCCTGAGGACATGGGGAAGTCTTGCTATTAGTAGTCATGTGAATTTGCTATTCGTTCGATATTTTGATGAGATGTATGTTGTCTAGCCTCTAGTGGTGTTATGTGAACGTCGACTACATAACACTTCACCATTATTTGGGCCTAGAGGAAGGCATTGGGAAGTAATAGGTAGATGATGGGTTGCTAGAGTGATGAAGCTTAAACCCTAGTTTATGTGTTGCTTCGTAAGGGGCTGTTTTGGATCCATATGTTTCATGCTATGGTTAGGTTTACCTTAATACTTTTGTTGTAGTTATGGATGCTTGCAATAGAGGTTAATCATAAGTGGGTTGCTTGTTCAAGTAAGAACAGCACCCAAGCACCGATCCACCCACATATCAAATTATCAAAGTACCGAGCCTTGAATCATATGAACATGATGAAAACTAGCTTGACGATATTCACATGTGTCCTCAGCGCTTTTCCTATTATAAGAGTTTGTTCCGGCTTGTCCTTTGCTACAAAAAGGATTGGGCCACCTTGCTGCACTTTATTTACTCTCGTTACTTGTTGCTCGTTATAATTTACCTTATCACAAAACTATCTGTTACCACTTATTTCAGTACTTGCAGAGAATACTTTGCTGAAAACTGCTTATCGTTTCCTTCTGCTCCTCGTTGGGTTCGACACTCTTACTTATCGAAAGGACTACGATAGATCCCCTATACTTGTGGGTCATCAAGACTCTTTTCTGGCGCCGTTGCCGGGGAGTGTAGCGCCTTTGGTAAGTGGAATTTGGTAAGGAAAAATTTATATAGTGTGCTGAAATTTTCTATCACTTGTTACTATGGAAAGTAATTCTCTGAGGGGTTTGTTCGGGGTATCTTCACCCCGTCCAGTAGAGCAAAGATTTGCTCCTCAACCTACTGAACATATTGAAAATGAAACTCCTTTTGAAGTTCCTTTGGGTATGATGGAAAAACTGCTGGCTAATACTTTTACAGGAGATGGAACAAAGCATCCTGATGAACATCTACTCTATGTGGATGAAGTTTGTGGATTATTTAAGCTTGCAGGTATACCCGATGATGTTGTTAAGAAGAAGGTCTTCCCTTTATCTTTGAAGGAAGACGCATTGACATGGTATAGGCTATGTGATGATACGGGATCATGGAACTATAAAAGATTGAAATTGGAATTTCATCAAAAGTATTACCCTATGCATCTTGTTCATCGTGATCGCAATTATATATATAATTTTATGCCTCGCGAAGGAGAAAACATCGCTCAAGCTTGGGGGAGGCTTAAATCAATGTTATATTCATGCCCCAATCATGAGCTCTCAAAAGTGACAATTCTTCAGAATTTTTATGCTCGGCTTTCTGATAACAATCGCACCATGCTCGATACTTCTTGTGCTGGATCTTTTATGATGAATACTATTGAATTTAAATGGAATTTATTGGATAGAATTAAACACAACTCCGAAGATTGGGACCTCGACGAAGGTAAGGAGTCAGGTATGACGCCTAAGTTTATTGTGTTAAATCTTTTATGGATACCGATATTTTCCGTAAGTTTAGCACTAAATATGGACTTGACTCTGAGATAGTAACTTCTTTCTGTGAATCTTTTGCTACTTATGTTGATCTCCCTAAGGAGAAGTGGTTTAAATATCATCCTCCCATAGAAGTAAAAGTAGCTGCACCTATTAAAGTTGAAGAAAAGACTGCACTTATAATGATCCTATTGTTCCTACCTCTTATGTTGAGAAACCACCTTTCCCTGTTAGAGTAAAGGATCATGCTAAAGCTGCAATCATTGTTAAGTAAAAGCAATATTAGAACTTATACACCTCCCGAGCAAGTTAAAGTAGAACCTAATATTGCTATTGTTAAAGATCTCTTGTCGATAATATTGATGGGCATGTTATTCAATTACGTGGTGAAAGCGCTAGAATTGCTAAACCACTGCTAAAGATAAACATAGACCTGTGGTAGGCGTGCCTATTATTTCTGTTAAAATAGGAGATCATTGTTATCATGGCTTGTGATATGGGCGCTAGTGCTAGTGCAATACCCATTGACTTATACAAATAAATCATGCATGCTATTGCACCTATTGAGTTAGAAGAAATTGATGTCACAATTAAGCTTGCCAATAGAGATACTATTTCACCAGTGGGAATTGTTAGAGATGTTGAAGTCTTGTGTGGGAAAACCAAGTATCCCGCTGATTTTCTTGTTCTTGGTTCTCCACAAGATAGCTTTTGTCCCATTATATTTGGTAGACCCTTCTTGAATACTGTTAATGCTAAGATAGACTGCAAAAAGAATGTTGTTACTATTGGCTTGGATGATATCGTCCATGAGTTTAATTTCTCTAAATTTTGTAAACAACATCGTGAGGAAGAATTGCCTAGTAATGATGAAATTATTGGTCTTGCTTCTATTGCCGTACCTCCTAGTGATCCTTTAGAACACTATTTGCTAGACCATGAAAATGATATGTTCATGAATGAAATAAGGGAAATACATGAAGTATTCTTTAAACAGGAACCTATTTTGCAACACAATCTGCCTGTTGAAATCCTAGGGGATCCTCCTCCACCCAAGGGTGATCCCGTGTTTGAGCTTAAACCGTTGCCTGATAATCTTAAATATGCTTATCTTGATGAAAAGAAAATATATCCTGTTATTATTAGTGCTAACCTTTCAGAGCATGAAGAAGAAAGATTATTGAAAACTCTAAAGAAGCACCGTGCCGCTATTGGATATACTCTTGATGTTCTTAAGGGCATTAGTCCCACTCTATGTCAGCATAAAATAAATTTGGAAGCGGATGCCAAACCAATTCGTGATCCTCAACGACGTTTGAATCCTACAATGGAAGAAGTGGTAAGAAAAGAAATACTCAAGCTTCTGGAGGCAGGTATAATTTATCCCGTTGCTGATAGTCATTGTGTAAGTCCTGTCCATTGTGTCCCTAAGAAGGGAGGTATTACTGTTGTCCCTAATGATAAAGATGAATTGATTCCGCAAAGAATTATTACAGGTTATAGGATGGTAATTGATTTCCGCAAATTAAATAAAGCTACTAAGAAAGATCATTACTCCTTATCTTTTATTGATCAAATGTTAGAAAGATTATGCAAACATACACATTATTGCTTTCTAGATGGTTATTCTGGTTTCTCTCAAATACCTGTGTCGGCTAAAGATCAATCAAAGACTACTTTTACATGCCCTTTTGGTACTTTTGCTTATAGACGTATGCCTTTTGGTTTATGTAATGCACCTGCTACCTTTCAAAGATGCATGATGGCTATATTCTCAGACTTTTGTGAAAAGATTTGTGAGGTTTTCATGGACGACTTTTCCGTCTATGGGTCCTTTTTTGATGATTGCTTGAGCAATCTTGATCGAGTTTTGCAGAGATGTGAAGAAACTAATCTTGTCTTGAATTGGGAAAAGTGCCACTTTATGGTTAATGAAGGTATTGTCTTGGGGCACAAAGTTTACGAAAGAGGTATTGAAGTTGATAAAGCCAAGGTTGATGCTATTGAAAAGATGCCATGTCCCAAGGACATCAAAGGTATAAGAAGTTTCCTTGGTCACGCCGGGTTTTATAGGAGGTTCATTAAGGACTTCTCAAATATTTCTCGGCCTCTGACTAATTTATTACAAAAAGATGTACCATTTGTCATTGATGATGATTGTGTGGAAGCATTTGAAATACTTAAGAAAGCATTAGTCTCGCACTGTTGTTCAGCCACCGATTGGAATTTACCCTTTGAAATTATGTGTGATGCTAGTGATTATGTTGTAGCTGTTGTTCTAGGGCAAAGAGTTGATAAGAAGTTAAATGTTATCCATTATGCTAGTAAGACTCTAGACAATGCTCATAGAAATTATGCTACTACCGAAAAGGAACTTTTAGCAGTTGTATTTGCTTGTGATAAATTCATACCCTATATTGTTGATTCTAAAGTAACTATTCACACTGATCATGCTGCTATTAAATATCTTATGGAAAAGAAAGATGCTAAACCTAGACTTATTAGATGGGCTCTCTTGCTGCAAGAATTTGATTTGCATATTGTTGATAGAAAATGAGCTGAGAACCCGCTATGCATAACTTATCTAGGTTAGAGAATGTTCTTGATGACCCACTACCTATTGATGATAGCTTTCCTGATGAACAATTAAATGTCATAAGCACTTCTCGTAGCACTCCTTGGTATGCTGATTATGCTAATTATATTGTTGCTAAAATTATACCACCTAGCTTCACATACCAACAAAAGAAAAAGTTCTTTTCTGATTTGCGACATTACTTTTGGGATGACCCACATCTTTATAAAGAAGGAGTAGATGGTGTTATTAGACGTTGTGTACCGAGCATGAACAGGAACAGATCCTCACGCAAGTGTCACTCCGAAGCTTATGGAGGACACCATGCTGGAGATAGAACTACACGTAAGGTATTGCAATCTGGTTTTATTGGCCTACTCTCTTCAAGGATGCCCGTAAGTTTGTTTTGTCTTGTGATGAATGTCAAAGAATTGGTAATATTAGTAGACGTCAAGAAATGCCTATGAATTATTCACTTGTTATTGAACCATTTGATGTTTGGGGCTTTGATTATATGGGACCTTTTCCTACCTCTAATGGATATACACATATTTTAGTTGTTGTTGATTACGTTACTAAGTGGGTAGAAGCTATTCCAACTAGTAGTGCTGATCATAACACTTCTATTAAAATGCTTAAGGAAGTTATTTTTCCGAGGTTTGGAGTCCCTAGATATTTAATGACTGATGGTGGTTCACACTTTATTCATGGTGCTTTGTCCGTAAAATGCTTGCTAAATATGACGTTAATCATAGAATTGCATCTCCTTATCACCCGCAATCTAGTGGTCAAGTAGAATTGAGTAATAGAGAGCTCAAATTAATTTTGCAAAAGACATTAATAGGTCTAGAAAGAATTGGTCCAAGAAACTTGATGATGCATGATGGGCCTATAGAACTGCATATAAGAATCCTATGGGTATGTCTCCGTATAAAATGGTTTATGGAAAAGCATGTAAACTCCTCTCGAACTAGAACATAAGGCATATTGGGCTATTAAAGAGCTCAACTATGATTTCAAACTTGCCGGTGAGAAGAGGTTATTTGATATTAGCTCACTTGATGAATGGAGAACCAAGCTTATGAAAATGCCAAGTTATTTAAAGAAAAAGTTAAAAGATGGCATGACAAAAGGATACAAAAGCGTGAGTTTAATGTAGGTGATTAGGTATTGCTATACAACTCTCATTTAAGATTTTTTGCAGGAAAACTTCTCTCTAAATGGGAAGGTCCCTACGTTATCGAGGAGGTCTATCGTTCCGGTGCCATAAAAATCAACAACTTCGAAGGCACAAATCTGAAGGTGGTAAACGGTCAAAGAATCAAACGTTATATCTTAGGTAATCCCATAAATGTTGAAACCAATATTATTGAAACCGTAACCCCGGAGGAATACACAAGGGACACTTTCCAGACCGTTTCAGACTCCGAAAAGGAATAGGTATGTGGTACGGTAAGTAAACCGACTCCAAAACAATTTTTAAGGCAATATTTCTCTGTTTTGGAATATTTACAAAAATAGAAAAATAAGTGGCAGTCCGGGAAGGACACGAGGCCTTCACGAGGGTGGAGGGCGCGCCTGTGGGGCGCCTACCTCGTGAGCACCTCGTGTGCCCTCCGGACTCCGTTTTCTTGCACGATACGTATTTTGGTCAGTAAAAATTTCATTATATATTCTCCCGAAGGTTTTGATTCCCGTATCACGCAAATATCCTCTGTTCTTGTTTCAAGCTGTTGCTGCTGCAGATTAGATCAACATGTCGTCCTAGGATTCGGAAGGAGAAAGCTCTGTGGATGATTACCTAGGAAATCCTAAGGTCTATGGAGACATGGAGCACGATGGTTGGACTACGGAGGAAGAAGAGGATTATGAACCCAAGGGGAAGGAGGAGACGAGCTCAGATGAAGATGAAGTCCCATTACCCCAACCTGGGGACATGCAAGTGGAGTTCAAAAAGTCAAGTCTCCCTGATATGGTAAAGAAACCAAAGTTTGAGTTTATCCCTTTTCGTCTCTTGCAGGAAAATAAGCAGGACATATGCAAGAAGATATTAACCCTGGAGTGGGAGATTGATGATCTAAGGGATCAAAATGCCGTCCTCAAGCGCAAATTAAGGGAGAAGTTTATGCCATCAACTAAGTCAACAACACCTGCACCTTCATCGACCAAGAAGGATATATAATCACATGGGTATGGGCACTCCCCTTGGCAACTGCCAAGCTTGGGGGAGGTGCCCCGGTATCATATCACCATCACAACTCCTATCTTTACCGTTTTTCTTAGTTCGATCCTATTAGTAGCATCTTGATTTAGTAGAATAAAGTCATGGCATGATCTAGTTTTGAAGTTTTGCTTTATGATCCCTCTATGTAATCGAGTCCGTGAGCTATATATATAATAAAGATTAGTGTTGAGTCAAGGGCTTGATTACTTTGCCATGATCTTGGGTGAATAAAAGAAAAGAATAAAAATAAACAAAGAGTTCATATCGATCTTATTGAAAGTAATGACTTCACATAGAAAGAGTATGATGATTAAAAAGTTGTTGGGAGTTGGCAAATATAGCTTTGGTCATCGTTGCAATTAATAGGAAGTAATAAGGAGAGAGAGGTTTCACATATAGATATATTATCATTGACATCTTTTATGATTAGGAGCACTCATTAAAATATGACATGCTAAAGAGTTGATGTTGGACAAGGAAGACAACATAATGAGCTATGTTTTCTTGTATCTGAGATAAAGTATGTTGTCATGGATCCTCTAACATGTTGAGCTTGCCTTTCCCCTCATGCTAGCCAAATTCTCAGCACCAAGTAGAGATACTACTTGTGCTTCCAAATACCCTTAAACCAGTTTAGCCATGAGAGTCCACCATATCTACCTATGGATTGAGTAAGATCCTTCAAGTAAGTTGTCATCGGTGCAAGCAATACAAATTGCTCTCTAAATATGCATGACTTATTAGTGCAGAGAAATTAGCTTAGTACGAACTTGTTGTGGAAGTAATAAAAGCGACGGACTGCATAATAAAGTTCCACATACAAGGGGCAATATAAAGTGATGTTCTTTTGCATTAAGATTTTGTGCATCCAACCATAAAAGCGCATGGCAACCTCTGCTTCCCTCTGCGAAGGGCCTATCTTTTATTATTACCTTCTACCTTATGCAAGAGTCACGGTGATCTTCACCTTTCCTTTTTCATTTTATCCTTTGGCAAGCCCAACATGTTGGAAAGAACATGATATATATATCTAATTGGATGTAGGGGAGCATGAATTGTTATTGTTGACATTACCCTTGAGGTAAAAGGTTGTGGGGCAAAACTATAAGCCCCTATCTTTCTCTGTGTCCGATTAAAACTCCGTAACCACAAGTATTGCGTGAGTGCTAGCAATTATGAAGGACTAAGTGATAGTTGAGTATGTGGACTTGCTTTTAAGCTCGACATAGACTCTTTCCGATGTTATGATAAATTGCAATTGCTTCAATGACTGAGGTTATAGTTTGTTGGTACCCAATAAAGTTTCTGATTCATACTTTTGCACTGTGAAAAGATCATCACTTGAACATAAGTAATCATATGAAAAATCTATATATGTTGCTGTTATGAGAATAATCATGATGCCTTCATGTCCGTATTTTATTTTTATCGACGCCTCTACCTCTAAACATGAGGACATATTTATTGTTATCGGCTTTTCGCTTGAGGACAAGCGAGGTCTAAGCTTGGGGAGTTGATCGTCCATTTTGCATCATGCTTTTATATCGATATTTATCGCATTATGGGCTGTTATTTCACGTTATGTCACAATACTTATGGCTATTCTCTCTTATTTTACAAGGTTTACTTGAAGAGGAGAATGCCGGCATTGGAATTCTCGGGCTGGAAAAGGAGCAAATATTGGAGACCTATTCATGCAACTCAAAAGTCCACGAAACTTCACGGAATGTCTTAAAATAAATAAAGAAAAATCATCACCAAAGATGAAGGCCAGGGGCCCACACCACCACTCACGAGGGTGGGGCGCCCCCCCTCGTGGGCCCCTGGTGGCTCTCTGATGCCCATCTTCTCCTATATGAATTCTTTCGATGAGAAAAAAAAATCAGAGACAACCTTTCGGGACGAGACTCCGCCGCCACGAGTGGAACCTTGACAGAACCAATCTAGGGCTCCCATGAGCTGTTCTGCCGGGGACACTTCCCTCCGGGAGGAGAAATCATCGCCATCATCATCACCAATGCTCCTCTCATCGGGAGAGGGCAATCTCCATCAACATCTTCACCAGCACCATCTCATCTCCAAACCCTAGTTCATCTCTTGTATCCAATTCGTGTCCCCAAGTCCGGGATTGGTGCTAGTAGGTTGCTAGTAGTGTTGATTACTCCTTGTAGTTGATGCTAGTTGGTTTACTTGGTGGAAGATCATATGTTCAGATCCTTTATGCATATTATTACCCTCTGATTATGAACATGAATATGCTTTGTGAGTAGTTACGTTTGTTCACGAGGACACGGGAGAAGTCTTGCTATTAGTAGTCATGTGAATTTGGTATTCGCTTGATATTTTGATGAGATGTATGTTGTCTAGCCTCTAGTGGTGTTATGTGAACGTCAACTACATAACACTTCACCATTATTTGGGCCTAGAGGAAGGCATTGGGAAGTAATAAGTAGATGATGGGTTGCTAGAGTGATGTAAGCTTAAACCCTAGTTTATGCGTTGCTTCGTAAGGGGCTGTTTTGGATCCATATGTTTCATGCTATGGTTAGGTTTACCTTAATACTTTTGTTGTAGTTATGATGCTTGCAATAGAGGTTAATCATAAGTGGGATACTTGTTCAAGTAAGAACAGCACCCAAGCACCGGTACACCCACATATCAAATTATCAAAGTACCGAACGTGAATCATATGAACGTGATGAAAACTAGCTTGACGATATTCCCATGTGTCCTCGGGAGCGCTTTTCGTATTATAAGAGTTTGTTCCGGCTTGTCCTTTGCTAAAAAAAGGATTGGGCCACCTTGCTGCACTTTATTTACTCTCGTTACTTGTTGCTCGTTATAATTTACCTTATCACAAAACTATCTGTTACCACTTATTTCAGTACTTGCAGAGAATACCTTGCTGAAAACTGCTTACCATTTCCTTTTGCTCCTTGTTGGGTTCGACACTCTTACTCATCGAAAGGACTACGATAGATCCCCTATACTTGTGGGTCATCACACGGTGGTGGATTTGTTTTATAGAAACTATTGATCTCTCATGCTTCACTTAGATTATTTTTAGAGTCTTAAATAGCATGGTAATTTGCTTAAATAATCCTAATATGCTAAGCATACAAGATTTGTAAGAGTTCTTATGAGTGTGTTGAATACTATGAGAAGTTGGATGCTTGATAATTGTTTTGAGACATGAAGATGGTGATATTAGAGTCATGCTAGTTGAGTAGTTGTGAATTTGAGAAATACTTGTGTTAAAGTTTGTGATTCCCGTAGCACGCACATATGGTGAACCGTTATGTGATGAAGTCGGGGCATGATTTATTTATTGATTGTCTTCCTTATGAGTGGCGGTCGGGGACAAGCGATGGTCTTTTCCTACCAATCTATCCCCCTAGGAGCATGCGCGTAATACTTTGCTTTCATAACTTGTAGATTTTTGCAATAAGTATATGAGTTCTTTATTACTAATGTTGAGTCCATGGACTATACGCACCCTTCTTCCTTCCACCATTGCTAGCCTCTCTAATACCGCACACTTTTCGCTGGTATCATACACCCACCATAAACTTTCCTCAAAACAGCCACCATACCTACCTATCATGGCATTCCCATAGCCATTCCGGGATATATTGCCATGCAACTCTCCACCATTCCGTTTATTATGACACGCTCCATCATTGTCATATTGCTTTGCATGATCATGTAGTTGACATCGTATTTGTGGCAAAGCCACCGTTCATAATTCTTTCATACATGTCACTCTTGATTCATTGCATATCCTTACATCACGGAGGCATTCATATAGAGTCATATTTTTGTTCTAAGTATCGAGTTGTAATTGTTGAGTTGTAAGAAAATAAAAGTGTGATGATCTTCATTTTTAGAGCATTTTCCCAAGTGAGGAAAAGGATGATGGAGACTATGATTCCCCCATAAGTCGGGATGAGACTCCAGACGAAAAATAAATAAAAAACAAATAAAGAGGCCATAAAAAAGAGGAAAGGCCCAAATAATAAAAAAAATGAGAGAAAAAGAGAGAAGGGACAATGTTACTATCCTTTTACCACACTTGTGCTTCAAAGTAGCACCATGATCTTCATGATAGAGAGTCTCTCATTTTGTCACTCTCATATACTGGTGGGAATTTTTCATTATAGAACTTGGCTTGCATATTCCAATGATGGGCTTCCTCAAAATGCCCTAGGTCTTCGTGAGCAAGCGAGTTAGATGCACACCCACTTAGTTTCCTTTGTTGAGCTTTCATATACTTATAGCTCTAGTGCATCCATTGCATGGCAATCCCTACTCACTCACATTGATATCTATTGATGGGCATCTCCATAGCCCGTTGATGCGCCTAGTTGATGTGAGACTATCTTCTCCCTTTTTGTCTTCTCCACAACCACCATTCTATTCCACATATAGTGCTATGTCCATGGCTCACGCTCATGTATTGCGTGAAGATTGATTTTTTTTAAAATGTCAAAAGTATGAAACAATTGCTTGGCTTGTCATCGGGGTTGTGCATGATTTAAATACTTTGTGTGGTGAAGATAGAGCATAGCCAGACTATATGATTTTGCAGGGATAACTTTCTTTGGCCATGTTATTTTGAGAAGACATGATTGCTTTGTTAGTATGCTTGAAGTATTATTATTTTTATGTCAATATCAAAATTTTGTCTTGAATCTTTCAGATCTAAATATTCATACCACAATTAAGAAGAATTACATTGAAATTATGCCAAGTAGCACTCCGCATCAAAAATTCTGTTTTATCATTTACCTACTCGAGGACGAGCAGGAATTAAGCTTAGATGCTTGATACGTCTCCAACGTATCTATAATTTTTGATTGCTCCATGCTATATTATCTACTGTTTTGGACATCATTGGGCTTTATTATTCACTTTTATATTATTTTTGGGACTAACCTATTAACCAGAAGCCCAGTCCAGAATTGCTGTTTTTGCCTATTTCAGAGTTTCGTAGAAAAGGAATATCAAACGGAGTCCAAACGGAATGAAACCTTCAGGAACGTGATTTTTAGGAAGATTACGATCCAGGAGACTTGGACCCTACGTCAAACAAAGGAGGAGGCCACAAGGTAGGGGGGCGCGCCCTCCACCCTCGTGGGCCCCCTGTTGCTCCACCGACGTACTCCTTCCTCCTATATATACCTACGTACCCCCAAACGATCAGATACGGAGCCAAAAACCTAATTCCACTGCCGCAACCTTCTATACCCACGAGATCCCATCTTGGGGCCTGTTCCGGAGCTCCGCCGGAGAGGGCATCCATCATGGAGGGCTTCTACATCAACACCATAGCCTCTCCAATGAAGTGTGAGTAGTTTAGTTCAGACCTTCGGGTCCATAGTTAGTAGCTAGATGGCTTCTTCTCTCTTTTTGGATCTCTATACTATGTTCCCCCCTCTCTCGTGGATATCTATTCGATGTAATCTTCTTTTTTCGTTGTGTTTGTTGAGACCGATGTATTGTGTGTTTATTATCATGATTATCTATGAACTATAATTGAATCTTCTCTGAATTCTTTTATGTATGATTGGTTATCTTTGCAAGTCTCTTTGAATTATCAGTTTGGTTTGGCCTACTAGATTGATCTTTCTTGCAATGGGAGAAGAGCTTAGCCTTGGGTTCAATCTTGCAGTGTCCTTTCCCAATGACAGTAGGGGCGGCAAGGCACGTATTGTATTGTTGCCATCGAGGATAACAAAATGGGGTTTTTATCATATTGCATGAATTTATCCCTCTACATCATGTCATCTTGCTTAAGGCGTTACTCTGTTTTCATGAACTTAATACTCTAGATGCATGCTGGATAGCGGTCGATGAGTGGAGTAATAGTAGTAGATGCAGGGAGGAGTCGGTCTACTTGTCTCGGACGTGATGCCTATATGCATGATCATACCTAGATATTCTCATAACTATGCTCAATTCTGTCAATTGCTCAACAGTAATTCGTTCACCCACCGTAAAATACTTATGCTCTTGAGAGAAGCCACTAGTGAAACCTATGGCCCCCGGGTCTATTTTCCATCATATTAATCTCCCGACAACAAGCTATTTCTGGCGCCGTCTTTATTTTGCTTTCTTTATTTTGCATCTTTATCACAAAAATACCAAAAATATTATCCTATCATATCTCACTCTCGTAAGTGACCGTGTAGGGATTGACAACCCCTTATCGCGTTGGTTGCGAGGATTTATTTGTTTTGTGTAGGTGCGAGGGACTCGTGCGTAGCCTCCTACTGGATTGATACATTGGTTCTCAAAAACTGAGGGAAATACTTACGCTACTTTGCTGCATCACCCTTTCCTCTTCAAGGGAAAACCAACGCAGTGCTCAAGAGGTAGCACTTGCTACCCTACGTTCCGTTCTATCGGCTAGGGTAGTAAAGGGAGAACTACTGCGATTGTGCCCTGGCCTAGACCGGATGAGCACCTCAGTAGAGAAAGCCGAAAACTGACTGTCATGATGCGGCGAGAGCTGGTCAACCACTTGACGACCTATTCGAATCTTTAGTGATTCTCCGTGTCACACGAGGGATCTTTTTTAGATCAACATATGTAAGGCACTATGCGCCGCATACATAGCAGGGGCTATGTCCTAGCCCCACCATAAAACTCCTATGGCTAAGTGAAAGTGTTAACGCCTTATAGCCCGGTTGCCTGGTTCGCTCCATTATCACCTCCTTTACGGACCAAGACGTTGGATAAAGAGTGATTAAATGTTTTTTCGAACACCCCCGTACTTCCTACGAGGGGGCTGAAGCCGACGACTGGAAAACTTTCAGATTATATTACAAACGGCCGCACAGGAGGAATTCAAGCTTTGGAGCAAAAATATAAAATAGATCAATTATAAAATTGTCTTTTACAATTCTAATACACCTCACTCGAACATTATGTTCTTCGAGCATTGACCCTCTATCAGGCGGGCGGCTTCCAGGACGTCTTCAAAATAATGCTCCGGCTCATTAGGGTCCTTGCCCTTGGGCGGACTCTTCGCCGCAACATCGACGGCCTTCATCTTCCCCAGAATGTCTTGACCTGGGCAAAGGCCATCCGTCCACCCTCAATGCATGCCGACCGATTCGCAGCATCAATGCGCGGCACCGCATCAACAAGACGCCGCACCAGGCCAAAATAGCTCTTGGGAACAGGCTCACTCGGCCACAACCGGATTATGACGTTCTTCATGACGTCGCCGGATATCCTATGAAGCTCGGCCCATTGGGACATCTGTTCATTTAGCAACAGAGGGCGCTTTGATGCGCCAAATTGTGACCAGAAAAGCTTCTCCATTGCATACCCCTCTTGCACTTGGTAAAACTGCGCCGCATCGAAAGAACTCTTCGGCAAGTCTAAAAATTCGGCCGGAGAACTCCAGACCTGGTTTAGCTGGGCATAGTCCGGATCGCCAAACTTAGTCTGAAGCAAAAAGGGCTTATCGGCCGCTATCTCCTTAGCCTGCCGAATCTCTTCATGAGCTGCCCTAGACTCAGACCGAGCTTCACTCGCCCCTCGTACGGCCTTATCAAGCTCAACCATTTTGGATTTATTCTCCTTCTCAAGGAATTCACAGCGGCTGGTAGTATTCTTCAATTCAAGCGCCAGTGCGGATATTTTCTCCTCACTTCAGCGCCGAGCTGCCTGTTCGGCTCTTAGATCAGCCGATGCCTTCTCGGCAGCCGCATCACTACACCGGGACTGCTCCTTGGCCCGGACTAGCTCCGCCCGAAGAGCTTCAACGGCGGCAACACCATCTGCAATCATGCACATTTCATATAAAACCCTTTTTGGCGTCAGGCCTACATTACAAGAACATCGGTGTAAGGAATGCTCGAACTATATACCTTGCGAGTCGTCAAGACGCCTGTTGATCAATGCAATATCATCCTCTGCAATATCCAGCTTTCGCTGCAGTTCGGCCACTTCCATATTTTGGGTAGCCGCAGGAGGGGAGGCAACATGTATTCCAAGTTCAATCAAGGTTAGTAACTGAGCCGCCCGATGATGGCGCTTTTCCTCTCTTGGGAGGCTTCCCCTCCTGATCTTCGGAAGCAACCCTCTTTTTGCCATGAAGAGGTTCCTCCGCACCTTTTCCCATGGGCAAAAGAGTTTCAGTTTCCCCGAACACAACGTCTAATTCGCCCTCAGGGCGAGTGTCACCTTCGGGCTCCCCGCTCTCGCCCCCCTCTGCAGACACCTGGTACGGTGTGGGAATCAACATTCTCGTCAGCATGGCGGTCACAGAGTCTTCGGGAAGGGGCGCCGGACACCAGATTAACACCGCTTTATTTATCCAGTCCTGTATAGGGACGGGTCTCTCAGTATCTTTCCAAGAGATGCTTGAATGGAAGGTGTTCGGAGTTTGAGCACTTACCGCGGTGTCCGTGTAGCGACCAGACCTCAAACAGTCTGATCTCTGTGCTCAGTGTCATCCCTGGATCAGTAATGCTGACACCACACAGTACTCGAAGGATTTATAACAGAGTAGCAATCACACACTTATTACAATCGAATGTCTCAAGAGAGAACTTAATAAAATAAATATGGCTTAAGGCCATCTAATATGATAACAGCGGAAGGCTTGGAAGAATAAGCGAGTCCATCAACTCCAACGGCATCACTGAGTATAGAACCACGACCTATGCACCTTACTCGTCGTCTGAAAAGTCTGCAACATGAAACGTTGCAGCCCGAAAACGGGTCAGTACATGGAATATGCTGGCAATGTAACACATAGATAATAATGGAATGATAATCCTATACTACATGCATATATGGCCGGTGGAAAGCTCTATGGTTACAGTTTTGCATAAAGCCAATTTTTCCCTACTGCAAAGGAATAAATTTATTTAACTATCATGGTGGTTGTGAAACATTGAGAATGGTTGACGGATCCTCAATCCCAATTAAAAGTACTCATTAACAAACCCAACAATATTAATTTAGAAGTAACATGATGAGATTCACATGATATCCAAGTACTAGATACTCAAGATGTCCATAACCGGGACACGACTAACCATGATTAGTTTATACACTCTGCAGAGGTTTATGCACTTTTCCCCACAAGACTCGATCGCCTCCGTTTGGTTTCTCGCACTACATGGTGTTTGAGAGACGGATGACCGAGACATAGTCTTTCAGAAGCGCTAGCACCTTACATGTGGGTAGACCGTACCAACCTACATCCCCTACATCAGCTAGCCTACCCGTAAGAGTTCGCACAACTTAATCAACTATGCCAGAGCCCATAATGGCTTGTGGCTGCACACGGAAGTTTCTAGTTTGAATAATCTCATGATCCCTTTGAGCCCTGGGTGGCGGTCCAAGAAATACAGTAAGTCCTGATAGAAACCAGGTGCCTCAATCCACCCAGATGTGTATTTAAGTTGCCACCTTAAAATAAACCATTAAATAACAATCTCACATCTGTCATGGATTCACTCACCCAATCCACGTTTACTAGCATAACATGGCATAATAAGCAAACGTAGAAGTAACTCCCAAGGGTTTGATAATAAAACAGGTAATAGGTACTACCTCAATCTACTTCTCAAAACCCACAATTTAATTAGATCCTATCATGCAAGTGTTTGAGGATAGATCTAATGCATAAAAACTGGGTATGAGAAGAAGTATGATCAAAGTGTTACTTGCCTTGCTGATGATCCGCGAAACCTAGAGACTCTAAGTAACAAAGTGGCGCACTCCGGGTATTCTATCGCAGACAAACAAACAAGCATACAATAAGTACTCATCTAATGCACAGATAAAACTCAAATAGATCTAACCAGATAGTTCAACTTAAGAACTCCGGTTTGTAAAAAGAATCAAATCAAACGAAGCAACGAAAGTCAAACGGTGGAAGAAAACAGCTTCGTGTTACTAATCTGGATCTACGTCAAATTATACAGAAGCAAAAACTTGTTTAAGTGGGTTATTAGGAAAGAGGGTTTCGAGACGAAACTCTAGGCGCTCGAATCGCCTGATTCCGATAAACGAGCGAAAAGTTATACTAAAACGAAAATCGGATCTGGAATCGCGATCAGAAAAATCGCGGATTAAATCCGAGAAAAAGAAAAACGACGAACGGGTTAACGAACGGACGTTCATTAACTAAACTAATCTGACGAACGCGTTCGTTTAGACGAACTAACGAACGGACGTTCGTTAATTAGCCTAAACCAAAAAAAACCGAAACTAATAAAAAAATTGAAATAAAAAAACAAAAAAACCGAAAAAAACCGCTTGGGTTTTTTTATAAAAAAACCGGCGTGGAAAACAAGGCGGCGAACCTCAGGCGGCTGTGGTCACGGCAATGGCCGGGCGGCGGGGTCGGCAGCTAGGGTTTCAAGGCGGCCGAGGTCTTGAGGTGGGTGGGCGCCGGGTGGCTGCGCTTATAAAGTGCGCCCCCGAGCGGAGTCCCGCTCGGGCACGGCCCAAAGGCGGTTCGCTCTTTTTTTTAAAATAATTACGCGCAGAAAAAAATAAAAAGAAGTACTAAACGGACTCCAAAAATCCCGAAATAAATTGTCCCCGGCTTCTAAAATCAAGCCAGATTTAACGAACATTTATTTGGGGCCTAAATGCAATTTTGAAAAACGCGCATTTTTCCTAAATTCAAATAAAAAGGCGAAAAACTCCAAAATAAAATCTTATTTGATTTTATTATTAAATCTTCATTATTTCTTTATTTTGCGAAAGTCATTTTATTCCCTCTCTCATATTTTGGTAGTAGAAATAATTGAAGATAAAATAATTAAAATCAAATGATCCTATTTTCAAAATTTGAGAAAACTCAAATATGAAAATAACGAAAATCCCCAACTCTCTCCGTGGGTCCTTGAGTTGTGTAGAATTCCTAGGACCGAGCAAAAATGCAACGAAAAAAATATGATATGCAATGATGCTCTATGTATAACATTCCAAATTGAAAATTTGGGATGTTACAAACCTACCCTTAAGATGAATCTCACCTCGAGATTCGGGTTGGCTAGAAAATAGGTGAGGGTGGTCCTTGACCAAATCTTCCTCTCGCTCCTGTGTGGCTTCATCCTCGGTGTGGTGGCTCCACTGAACTTTGCAAAACTTAATGACCTTGTCAAGGGTGACTCGGCCGGCATACTCCGTAATCTTAACCGGTTTCTCCTCAGAGGTCAAATCCTCATTCAATCAATCGCTTCCAAAGGGCAATCAGATCTCTCGATTGGTATATCGGCCATTTCGCGTGACACTTCTTCAACTGTGAAACATGAAACACGTCATGAACTCCTGACAATCCTTCGGGTAATTCCAACTTGTACGCAACTTCTCCCATGCGTTCCAAAACACGATAAGGTCCTACAAATCGAGGTGCTAGTTTTCCCTTAACTCCAAAACGCTTAACTCCTCGAAGCGACGATACTCGAGGATAAACTCGCCTCCGACTTCAGATTCTCGCCTCCTTGCGCTTTTGAGTCCGCATAACTCTTCTGTCTTGATTGGGCTACCTTGAGCCTATCGCGAATCAACTTTACTTTCTGCTCGCACTCCTTAATCAAATCTGGTCCAAACAATGGCTGTCTCCAACTTCATCCCACAACAACGGGTCCTGCACCTCCTTCCGCATAAGGCTTCAAAGGGCCATCTTCGCATCGGTTTGGTAACGTTGTTGTAAGAAAACTCCGCATATGGCAAGTTGTCATCCCAACTTGATCCATAATCCAAAGCACAAGCTCTAAGCATATCCTCCAAAATCTGGTTGACTCTCTCGGTTTGTCCATCTGCGTGGATGGAAAGTCGTGCTAAACTCCAGCCTGGTTCCCAAAGTTTCGTGCAAGCTGCTTCCGAACTTTGAGGTAAACCGGGTTCCTCTATCTCGACACGATACTCCCTAACTCCATGCAAGCATACAATCCTAGTCATGTATATCTTAGCCAATTTGGCACCGCCGTAGGTAGTCTTTCTTGGAATGAAATGAGCTACCTTCGTCAAACGGTCGACTACAACCCAAATCGAGTCATAGCTGAACGAGTCCTGGGCAATCCTGTGATGAAATCCATGCCTAGTTTATCCCACTTCCATTCGGGTATAGGCAATGGTCGTAATAATCCTCGCAACTTCGATGTTCGCCTTCACCCTCGACATACATCACAAATCGCGACATACTCTGCAATATCCTTCTTCATTCCGGTCCACCGTAAAGTATTCTTCAAATCCAAATACATTTTGGTATTTCCCCGGTGAATCGAATATGGTGAATCATGTGCCTCTTGTAGAATCAACTTACGATCTCCGGGTCATTGGGCACATAAACACGGTCCTCAAACCATAGGGTATCGTGCTCATCCTCATGAAATCCCTTTGCTTTTCCTTCGCTCATTCTCTCCTTTATGGAGGCAATCTCTTTGTCAGTCTTCTGAGCTTCCCTGATTTTATCCATCAAAGTTGATGAATCTCCAATGCTGGTACATAGCCTCTCGAAACTATTTCTAAACATAGCTCTCGAAGATCCTTGGCTAACTCCTTTGGTATTTCTCCCGTCATTAGTGTGTTGACGTGACTCTTATGGCTCAACGCGTCTGCTACAACGTTAGCCTTTCCGGAGTGATAGTGTAATCTCATATCGTAATCCTTGATGAGCTCCAACCATCTCCTTTGCCTGAGATTTAACTCCTTCTGCGTGAAGATGTATTTCAAACTCTTGTGATCCGTATACACCTCACAATGATTTCCAATGAGGAAATGTCTCCATGTTTTCAACGCATGCACTACGTCTGCTAACTCCAAATCATGCGTAGCATAATTTAGCTCATGAGGCTTAAGTTGTCGTAAAGCATAGGAAACAACTCTTCCCTCCTGCATAAGCACTGCTCCAAGTCCTCGACGTGAAGCGTCACAATACACCTCATAATCCTTGGTCTGATCTGGTAGGATTAACACTGGTGAGGTAACCAAAAGTTTCTTCAACTCTTGGAAACTAGCTTCACACTCCTCGGTCCAAATGAACTTGGTATCCTTCTTCAACAATTTCATCATAGGCTTCGCAATCCTTGAGAAATTCTCAATGAATCTCCAGAGTATCCCATGAGTCCAAGGAAACTCCGGATCTCTCCAACTGTTGTTGGCGCTTCCCGATTTGTTACAAAGTGACAACTTTAGTGGGGTCTCTTGCTATACCTTCTCCGGATATAACATGTCCAAGAAATCCAACTTCCTTCAACCAAAACTCACACTTGTCGAGCTTGGCATATAACCGTGTTCTCTCGAGCTTCTCGAGTACCAAACGCAAATGCTCCTTATGTTCCTCTTCATTCTTCGAGTAAACCAAAATATCATCAATGAACACCACGATGAACTTATCCAAAAACTCCATAAACACTTTGTCCATCATGTTCATAAAATAGGCAGGTGCGTTAGTCAACCAAATGACATAACGGTATACTCATACAGCCCGTGCACTGTGGTAAAAGCCGTCTTAGGTATATCCTGCTCTCGAATCTTCAACTGATGGTACCCTGATCGCAAATCGATCTTGGAAAACACCTTAGCTCCTTGTAATTGGTCAAACAAGTCATTGATCATCGGTAGTGGGTACTTGTTCTTAATGGTCACTTCATTCAATCCTCGATAATCAACAACCATTCTTAATGATCCATCCTTCTTCTCCACTAGAAGTAATCTTGTGATCCCCAAGGCGAAGAACTTGGGTGAATAAAACCTTTATCCAAGAACTCCTTAATCCGCTTCTTAATTTCCTCCAAACTCGGCTGGCATCCTATACGGTCTCTTAGATATCAGCCAAAGGCTCGGCAGTAGTTCAATCGGAAGTTCAATGTCTCGTCGTGGCATGCTGGCAACTCTTCCTAAACACATCCGGGAAATCCCTTACCATCGGTACTTCCTCCCGCACAACTCCTGTTAAGGAATTTACATGTGCTCTCCTCGGCTCATGCCGTGATACAAACCTGATTCTTCTCCTTCCGGGTGGTAAGCAAAATTGACTTATCGCGCAATCTATGTTCCCTCCATACTTGATAACCAATCCATGCCTAATATCACATCCAATCCTTGGGATTCCGTAACTATTAGGTCCGAGGGAAATACATAGTGTCCAATCCTTAAGGGCGCCGATCACACCATATACTAGCCATGTATTCTGCTCCGGTGAGGTTACTAGCATGGGTGACCTAAGGGCTTGGGTTGGTAATTTATACTTATCCACAAATCCCTTGATATGTATGGATGCGATGCACCAAGATCAAAAAGAACAACCGCAGAAATGACTTAACCAAAAACTTACCTATTACTGCATCTGGCTGAGCTTCGACCTCCTCCACGGTGACGTGGTTCACTTGTCCTTTGTTGAAAGGGTTCGGCTTCTTTCCTGCGCTTCCATTGCCATTTCCATTTTGGCCTTTCGGACAATCATTTGCATAATGCCCAGTCTTGCGGCACTTAAAGCAAGTGATATGGCTCAGGTCTACCTTGGATGGTGTTGACGGCTTGGTGCGGTTTTGTCCATTGCTTCCTCCATTCCCGTTCCCATTCTTGGTGCCATTATGGTTGTGCGAGCTACCTCCTCCATGGGTATGCTGAAATTGTCCTCCTGTCTTTGGTGTAAAGCGAAGTTTGTGCTGAGCTCCAGAGTTATTCTTCCCCTGTCCATACTTCCTCTTGCAATTCTCAATCTGCTGCTGCTTCCCTTCAATCATGAGAGCATGGTCTACCAACTCCTGGTAGTTATTAAAAGTGGCTACCATCAACTGCATGCTCAGCTCATCATTTAGTCCTTCTAGAAACTTCTCTTGCTTAGCTGCATCTGTAGCAATGTCATCTGGTGCATAACGTGCTAACTTGCTAAAATCATCCACATACTGGCCAACTGTCCGTCCTCCTTGGCGCAAGTTGCAAAACTCACGCTTCTTCATGGCCATAGCTCCTGCTGAAACATGGGCAGTACGGAAAGCTTGTTGAAACTGATCCCATGTGATGTTGTCTCAGTGGTAAGTGGTCAGAAATTCTCCCACCATGTCAGCCGGGTCCTTCAAGCCGATGTGCGGCAAATGTCACCCTTTCTCCATCTCGTACATCCTGCAGCGGGTCAACTCCTCCCTATCTTACGGAGCCAATCATCTGCAACAATAGGCTCGGTGCTACCGGAAAACACCGCGGATTCAGCCTTAAGAACCGGGTCAAATGGTCAATGTGGTGGTGGCGGTGGGTTGTTGTTGTTGTTGTTGTTGTTGTTGTTGTTGTTGTTGTTGTTGTTGTTGTTGTTGTTGTTGTTGTTGTTGCCTTGGTTCTGCACCAATGTTTGAATCAAGGCATTCTGCTGCTGAATCACCGAAAGTGATCTCTCAAGCGGAAAACAAATCCAGGGTCGCGTCTCGGAGGCATCTGAGGGTTTAAGAAATGACGAGAATTTAGAATAGAATGAGGTCTAGAGACAAACACTACCCATATGCACATGAGACAAATCACACAATATCACTCCAATCAATTCAAACAAGGGCATACAACGGTCTATCTATCGTTACAAAGTGCTAAAGCTAAAACTAATATAACATGGGGGTAATCTACTATTGTTATGGTGGTCAACTAGAAAAACTGCTCCGATGAAGACTCCATGATATCTGCTCCAGCTTCATCTTCGTAATCATCATCACTAGGATCGGAGTCGGTGTCGTCGATGATGATGTAATTCTCTGGACAGGTGCTATCTTCATCTTCTCCTCCGGGTGCTGAATTTCCCATGAGTTCTTCAATCTTCTCCTTAAGATCGCCGTTTTGTCCCACTAGAGCTACAATCTCCTCCATGTAGTCCTTGCGAGTGGCCTTCAGTTCTCCTTCTAGTTCGATAATCTTGGCTTTTGCTATCTTCAACTCCATCATGTCTGCGCACATCTGGTTCTCCTGGCGTCGAATGTGCTGGTTCAACTCCTGGATGAAAGTCGCAACGGATTGATCCTTCTTAGTGCCAACTATCTCCCATTGTTCATCTCGGCGCCCACAAATCGATAGATAGTATCCTTGAGGTCTTCTTTGTAAACTTCTCCAATGCGCCCCATGGTTATGTGAGCTGCCATGCTCTTTCCCAAACTCGTGTTGGTGCATTGAAAACGCACTCTATGGGCTCCGTGATTGGCGCAAACGTCCTTCCGGAACTTGAGCTTGAATCTTCCAAATATTTTCTTCAGGTAAAGTGGAATTGTAGGTCCCGGTGAAGCTTGGTAATCCGATGTTAAGGTACTTAGTGACTTCCTTCAGGTGTCGTCCAAAGGGTGTATCTTCATCCGGCTGAGTGAACTTGATCCTCGCTTCCATCATCCTAAAAGAGTAGAAAAGACGCCAGCGGGAGGCGGCCGGTGCGGGGCCGTGACTTGGCGGGCGCGAGGCTTACGAAGCGGGCAGAGATGCCAGCGCTACCGGAACAGGGCGCGGGTCGGAGCCGATGCAGGAGGCCGGTGCAGCGAGGCAGCCGTGGCTGTGACGCCGAGGGCCCATCAGTGCGACCAGCCGGCGACTGGCCCAGATGGAGCCGGCGGGGATGAGGTAGAGCCGAAAGCGGAGGAGGCCAGCCGCGGGAAGGCGGCAGCCGGCAGCTGGGGAGGCCGCCGGCGGCGACCCGGCCCGCAAGGAGGCGACGAGTGACAACCAGGTCGGCCGCGGGTTGGACCGGAGGAGCGCCGCTGGTCACCGGCTCGGGCAAGGCGGGTACGCGCACACGCTGGGGCGAAGTCGGCCCAGAGCTGAGGTGGACCCGGCAGCGCGCTGGCCGGGCTGGGCGCGCCAGCGCTGGAAGCCGCTGCGGGCAGAAGGCGGCCACGACGCGGTGGTCGGCGGACGAGGCAACTAGCCGGCAGGGCGCTGCCCGGCCCGAGGGGCTCTCCTTGGTGGCACGCGAAGCGAGAGTCGAGGCAGAGGTGCGCTGGAAGTCGCAGCCTGGGCGCGGTGCGCCGCGGATGGAGGCGAAGGCGGGCGCAGAGGCGAGGCGGCGTGCTCGAGCCCGGACATCATGCGGAGGAGAGCCGCCTGTGGCAAGCTAGAGGCGGGGCAGTGAGAACGGGCTTTCGGGGAGGCGCACGGTCGACGCGGGACACGGGCGCGTGAGGCCTGACAGCCGCGGCCACACGTGGAGCAGAGGGCGAGCACGGGAGGCCGAGCGGACGCAGCTGGCGTCGGCTGGACCGATGCGGGGTTGAGCTCGGGAGGCCGAGTGGCGCAGACCCGGCAGTGGCGAGGCGAACGCGCCTGCGCTCGTATATGCCGAAGCGTGGCACGGGAGCCGGCTTGGCAGCTGACCAAGCGGCCGGATTCAGCAGTTGACCATATTGGTGTTGGTTGGACTTGCATGCGTGCATGCAGTGGGTAGTGTACAGGCAATGTTTAGGCAGCATACATGCAGTGGTTGACTTGCATCTAGCTAGCTCGCATGGTCCGTATATGGAGGAGCAAACGCGTGTTTCAGCCAGAGCAAGGCACAACGCCGAGGGGAGCAGACACGAGCGGCGCGTGGATGAACATGGCCGACCGAAGCAAGGCCCCGCACGCGGCGCGCGCGCGGACGGACGACCGGCGTTGCGGTGGTGATGACGAAGATAGCGAGGCCGATGGCGAAGACGCGCCGCCCCTTGTGGCCACTCCGGGGGCGGGTCGATGTCGAGCCCCCGAGCGCTACCGGAGAGACGGCGCGACGCCACGGAGGAGGCGATGAAGAAAAAAGGGTCCCGCCCGGACTGTGAAACCAGCAGCAGCGTGGTAGCAAAGTACCACACCACGGTGGGCGCCAACTGTCGTGGTATTCTCACGGGGCTTATGAAGTCGGCTGATGCCACAAGGGCTTAGTTTGAGGGTAAGACTGCTGCCGATAGGGACCGGGAGCGGGTATGCGAGTAGCACGCGGTGGTTTACCCAGCCGGAGCTCTCCGGAGAGATAATACTCCTACCGCTGCATGTCTCGAAAGTGTATCTATCTGGGGTGTACACCGGCAGTACAAAGTGCTCCTCGAGTCAGATTCGGGATCGATGCCAAGTGCATCTGATCTGGTATATGCATGTGTATGGCCGGCTCTAGTGGCCATGTATGGCCATGGCTTGTGGCCGTGAGTGGCCTTGTGGCCAAATGAATGTGGCCGTGGGAGTCCATCCCATGGATGGATGTGTGCCTTTCTATAGGCATGGCTAGCTTACTATCTAAGCTATGTGGTGGTATGGGAGCAAGGCATGGTGGGTGTCATGCTTGTCCCCTGGGTCACTTCATAAATAGTGCCAGGGGACAAGTGACACTATACATGATGGCTGAGATGACACATGAATAGTGCTCGGGTATGGCCGTCTTGTCGGTGTCTTGTCGGTGTCGGGTCGGGCTGCAGCCGGCAGCCGGCAGCCGGTCGGGCAGGGCAGTCGGACCGGGAGCCGGCAGGGGTGGCCGGGCAGTCGGACTGAGGGGCTTTGCTAGCCCCGATGTCTTGAAATATCGTCTCACCGTCTTCGGGGTATACGTGTCCAATTACTCCGACATTGAGCAATCGTGCTAGCGTCTCTCTTGAGTTGTGCAACACGAGAGTTTTCTGTGGATTCCACATTTTGTGCTCATTCCTTGGTTGCACGACCCCATTTATCTATCCGTGTGTGTGTTTCCATGTGCCACATATTGCTATTGGTCTACTTGTTTCACTTGCAAATTTGTGAATCTTTTCCAACATTATTGACTCTTGCTAACATTTTGCATCAAATTTTTGTGCCACTATCCTCACCAAGCTCCACCATATGCCTTGTGTAGGTGTGAGAATTGACAAGATCCGGTATCAATTGTGCTATTTACTTGATACATTATTGAGTGATCATTGATCCATCTTCAACATTGGATAAGTTACATTGGTCTGGTTCTTTCCTTTCTTCCACTCATATTTGCTCATGTCTTGTGATGGATAGGCAAGGCATTTCATCTCCGGTCTTCGACAACAACGACTATGCGAACAACTACATCACCAAAGCGTCCATCTTTGATCGACAACAACAAATGCATGGCGCACAATCAAGATTGCGAGAGCGCATCGACAACCTCGCCATAGACATACGACACTCCAAATCACATACAAGAGACTACTTCGACAACAAGCTTTCCGCACAAAAGGAGGAGCAAGATGCAAGGATGGAGGGGATTCGGGCTTTGGCCAAGTTTACTTCCCATTCGTCATCTTCAAGGCGGAGATGCTCAAGTTGCACACCTTCGGGGCGGCCACGCAATGCAAGTACCACGTGGCACCGTCATCATCTTTGAGACGACCGCCAAGACCACGAAGGTCAAGGCCATCAAGGGCGACCCAAAGGAATGAAGAGCAGCCTTCCGAGAGCATGTTGGCTTCTCTGCCAACCCCGTGCACACGGCCTCTTGCACCCCCGTGCACATGGGCTCTACAGAACAACACCATCGACCCCAAGGCTGTGGTTTCATCAATAACTTTGGCATCCTCGCCAAGTGACTTCAAGGCATCTTCGCCTTTTGACATACGACATCTTCGCCTACTTCCCACGAGTATGCCTACTTCGACATCATCAAGTCCAAGGCGATCACGTACGAGCGAGGGCAACACTTCCATCTTTGGAAGCCCCTCAAGGAAGATGGCCGAGCATGGAAAATTCCCTTCGCTCATGGAGGCAAGCTACGAGGTGCCACATCATATAGGCCTCTTACAAGACGGCGACAAGACGGTCGAGCAAGGACTATCCCCTTCGACCACGGCGACGAGCGCGAACCTCTTCAACAACACGAAGATGGCGCCCTGATACGTCTCCAACGTATCTATAATTTTTTATGGTTCCATGCTATTATATTATCTGTTTTGGATGTTTTATATGCATTAATATGCTATTTTATATGATTTTTGGGACTAACCTATTAACCTAGAGCCCAGTTGAGTTTCTGTTTTTTCCTCGTTTTAGAGTTCCGCATAAAAGGAATACCAAACGGAGTCCAAATGGAATAAAACTTTCGCCATGATTTTTCTTGGACCAGAAGACACCCAGGAGACTTGGAGTGCAAGTCAGAGGAGCCTCGAGGCGGCCTCAAGGGTGGAGGGTGCGCCCAGGGGGGTGGGGCGCGCCCCCAACCATGTGGGCCCCTCGTAGCTCCCCTGACCTAATTCTTTCACCTATATGTACTCTTATACCCCAAAAACATCCAGGGAGCCATGAAACCACTTTTCCACCTCTGCAACCTTCTGTACCCGTGAGATCCCATCTTGGGGCCTTTTCAAGCATCCTGGCGGAGGGGGAATCGATCACGGGGGGATTCTACATCAACACCATTGCCTCTCTGATGAAGCGTGAGTAGTTTACTTCAGACATACGGGTCTATAGCTGGTAGCTAGATGGCTTCTTCTCTCTCTTTGATTCTCAATACAAAGTTCTCCTCGATGTTCTTGGAGATTATTCGATGTAATACTCTTTTGCAGTGTGTTTGCCGAGATCCGATGAATTGTGGATTTATGATCATCTTATCTATGAATATTATTTGAATCTCCTCTGAATTATTTAATGTATAATTTGATATCTTTGCAAGTCTCTTCGAACTATCGATTTGGTTTGGCCAACTAGATTGGTTTTTCTTGCAATGGGAGAAGTGCTTAGCTTTAGGTTCAATCTTGTGGTGTCCTTTCCCAGTGACAATAGGGGTAGCAAGGCACATATATTATTGTTGCCATTGATGCGGCTTGAAGCTACGTCGGTATTTCCCCAAAGAGGAAGGGATGATCCAGCATAGTGGCGGTAGGTATTTCCCTCAGTTGTCAAACCAAGGTTATCGAGCCAGTAGGAGAACCAAGCAACACAACGTAAACATCACCTGCACACAAATAACGACTACTCGCAACCCGACGTGTAAAAGGGGTTGTCAATCCCTTTCGGGTAGCGGCGCCCCAAGATGGGCAAACGGGTGTGAATAAAATTGTAGTAGATTGATAGATCGAACGCCAAATAAAAGAAATAATAATAAATATAATCATGACGATATCCAGGCAATGATCATTACATAGGCATCACGTCCAAGATTAGTAGACCGACTCCTGCCTGCATCTACTACTATTACTCCACATATCGACCGCTATCCAGCATGCATCTAGTGTATTAGGTTCATGGAGAAATGGAGTAATGCAATAAGAACAATGACATGATGTAGACAAGATCTATCTATGTAGAGATAGACCCCATCATTTTATCCTTAGTAGCAACGATGCATACATGCCGGTTCCCCATACATCGATCAAGCAATCAGAAGATCGAACCCACTACGAAGCACCTCTTCCCATTGCAAGATAAATAGATCAAGTTGGCCAAACAAAACCCAAATATCGGAGAAGAAGTACAAGGCTATAATCAATCATGCATAAAAGAGATCAAAGAAACTCAAATATTTTCATTAATATAAAAAGATAGATCTGATCATAAACTCAAAGTTCATCCGATCCCAACAAACACACCGCAAAAAGAGTTAAGTCATATGGATCTCCAATAGACCATTTTATTGAGAATTCAGCGAGAGAGAGGAAGCCATCTAGCTACTAACTACGTAATTCAAGGTCTACAAAGAACTACTCACGCATCATCAGAGAGGCACCAATGGAGGTGGTGAACCCCATCCGAGATGGTGTCTAGATTGGATCTGGTGGTTCTGGACACTGCGGCAGCTGGAATTGATTTTCGTCAACGCTTTTAGTGTTTCTGGAATATTGGGGTATTTATAAAGCAAAGAGGCGGTCCGGGGGCACCTGAGGTGGGCACAACCCACCAGGGCGCGCCTGGGCCTCCTGACGCACCTTGGTGGGTTGTGCTCTCCTCGGAGCACCCCGCAGGCACAACCTTCGCCCATTAGGTGTCTTCTGGTCCAAAAAAATCTCCGTAAAGTTTCCTTGCATTTTGACTATGTTTGGTATTGATTTCATATGATGTAAAAAACATGCAGAAAACAGGAACTGGCACTTGGCACTATGTCAATAGGTTAGTACCAAAAATGATATAAAATGACTATAAATGATTATAAAGCATCCAAGATTGATAATATAACATATTGGAACAATAGAAATTTATAGATACGTTGGAGACGTATCAGCATCCCCAAGCTTAACTACTACTCGTCCTCGAGTAGGTAAGTGATAAAAACAGAATTTTTGATGTGGAATGCTGCCTATCATGTCATATCATATTATTTTCTTTATAACATGGACATTTGGACTTTCTATTTTTCAAACCAATAGTAGTTTGTACATGATAACTGTGGCACCCCGATCTGCATGGAGCAGGGGGCTTCGCATGTCAGCCCAGGATAACACCTGACGCACGACAGGTCCATGATACAGCATTCCAGGTACAATAACATTCATCAAATACAAGTGTATATGATTACATCATTGATGAATACAATTATCTGCCACAGCCCTAAGGCTATTTAAATGACAACGGAAGTCTATTTAAATGGCGGCGGAAGTCTTGGTTTGGCAGCATAACAACTCTGGCTGGGCTCCACAACTTACATGACTGACAATATTACGGCCTAGCACGACGGAACAAGCGAACAAGTTGGGCACGACCTACAAAACTGGTATGACACACCAGGTCAGTACATTGAATGTACTTACAAGACAACCAAATACATAGCATCCAAACAAACAGATGAGAAAGCAAGAACCAAGCGTCTGCAATAATCTATCTCATAGCAAAATCTAAGCATGGCATGAAGTTAACTGGAGACATGGATCAAATAATCATGAACAACATCATGCCATCCACTAGCATGGCAATAGCATGACATATAAACTTACTTCTAATATGGCAAAACATAGCACAACATTTCAATCATAACATGACATAAACTAAATATGGCATAAATTAAATCAAGACATGACATGGCATCACGAAACTATGCTGAAAAATAAACTACCAGGCATATCCAATGCAAACATAACATGTTAACCTTATGCCATGGTTCTATAAAGGCAAATTACAACTTATTACTCATGCACTGCAACCATACTTCCGCACTGAGTCCCTCAGACTCTCTTACCAACGGGTTACCTCGTAACCAAGCGATGATCATCCACGGATCACAAACGGAACCACACTTAGGTCAACACTTACCGAGACCTCATCTCGTGATCATATCAACACACCACCGTGATTACTCACGACTATCTCATAGTCCAAGTCATCACATTATTTTATGTCACATTATTCCTCAACTTAGTTATTTCAGGTTTATCCTCCATTTCGACCAATACCTGATAGTGTGACCTATTACAAACTTGTGCCCATGACCGAGGACGCGGCTATCAATAGATTTAACACACACACTCTGCAGAGGTAGCACACTTTACCCACACCACGGAACCCATGGCCTCGCACTCCCATACGTGTGGACCAAAGGCGTTTCGACAAAACCGATCTACTGCCATGACACTCTCCCGGCCACTCCGACCAACACCCCCTTGGGGTTCAGTCCTGGGTGGCCCCGTGCCTACCAAAGACACCAACGGCCACCGTCGTGGCAAAACAAAAACGGTCTCAAACAGGGACAAAGCGCGCAAAACAACTCAGGCTCACAAGGTTCATGTTCGCCTACCTGATCAGGGTAGCGCGCGCCCGTAACCATCCCTCTTTGGAGGCACCGGCGAGAGACATGACAATAGACCCAGCTAGGACCTCCCATAAAGGTAAATGTGGTTGCACTGGAGAAAGCTCGATTTGGTGGCACTATGACCCGATCCCATCGATGACGGAGGAGGTTTGTTATTTTTTCATATTATTAACTTCTCCATCATCAATCATTATGCGAGCATTTTAACATGAATGCAAAAACTAACATGCAACATACAGATGTTGTAACAAAACATCAAGTTTTTCAAGTGAACAATGATAGCATGCGAAACATGGCAATACCAAGTACTCGTAATACCACTAGTGCAACAGAATCATCATAACATCGATACTACTAGCATTAAACTAGACAGAGGCATGATATTATCAGTAACAACATCCAGCTAGCATGTCCATTTATTTCATGAAAGCACAAGCATGCAAGGCAGATAATTAAAATATATAGCATGACTGAAATAACAGCAGACGAAACAAGCAAGAAACTACTGCAACTAAACACACACACGAGGGGCAAGCAAAGTCAACATGCAAGTTCGGGGCTCATGATAAGAGGTTGGCTTGCCTGGGAGTCGAGAAATACTCCAGGAAAAAGTGCAGAACGATCGCAGAAAGATTTGCCGGAAACAATTCTCTCTCGGAGAGGGTTGTTTACGTGCAAGGGCAAAGTGGTCATTTTCACTATGTGAAAATGTTATGAAAATGACACCAACGGAAAGAGCTCGACGAACAGAAAACGTGAGCGTGGGAATCACCTCAATCAGAGTTACGGTTGCAAAGTTGTGGCCGTTCACTTTTTAGGCAGAAAAGTGGCTTAAATAGTGAACATTCACAATTTAACCTTTTCGGTGGGCGGGGCTGAAAAAGAGAAAGCGTATTTGAGATAATACGTCTCCAGAGAAGAGAAAGCGTAGTCCAAGCAATACGTTATCGATAGCGATAACGTATTACACCAAATACGTTTCCAGAAACAGAAAGCGTACTCCGGCCTGGGCGTCTCCACTTACGCTGACGTGGTGCCCAACGGTCGCAGACAGGTGGGGTCACGCGGGGAGGGGCCCGCCTGGCTGGTCTTCTTCTTCCTCCCGCGCGGTGCTCGCCTGGCCGAGGGATGGGATCGCCCCGACGGCGATTGCCGGTGCTACCGGCCACCATAGGAGACGGGCGACCTACCGATCTTCTCAGGAGGAATTGCCGCACCTAATGGTGGTAGCCTCTGCCACCGGCGATTGCTGTAGTAGGAGCAGAAGGGCCCGCAGCGGAGAGGGGTTCGATTGTCGGCGGACACGGGGCTAGGGTGGGGGAGAGGATGGGCCGAGGTTACGGGAAGGTCCGCCGAGGTGTGGCGCATCCATACAGGGTGCGTACGGGGCTCGGGGGTGCTCGGGGCTTGGGAATAAAGAGGAACCCGAGGCGACGGCCATGGCGATGGTGGGGATCGGAGAGGGGCTCCGGGAAGAATGAGCTGCTCGGGGAGGCATAGAGGTGGGCGGGGAAGCTACTGGTGAGTTCGGTTGGGTCGCGGGCGGGCTATTTATAGCCGAGCGAGGAGAGCTCGAGACGGGGGCGTGGTGGCACTTGCGCGGCTATGTCTCCACGCTCCGGCGATGGGCACGCGCGGCCAAAGGTCATGGGGAGGGGAAAGAAGGCGACGAGGAGGAAGTGGACGCGGCGTAGAGGCTCACGGAGATGAGCAACACTCGCGGACGGACGGAGGAAGAGGACAGAGGCGAGGAAGAAGACAATGCCTACGGGAGCACTGTGTTCGGCGACGGCGATGGCTCGACGAGGACAGAAACGAAGGGGGAAAGGAGTCCAGGGGGAAGACGACGTCGGGGCTGAGCTGTTTGGCACTCGTGGACAAGCCAGAACCGGCCGGAGCGGTGCTGCTGTTGCCAACAGTGGCGAGACCACCGTTTTGGGCCGGCATCACTCGTGATCACCACGAACAACACACGCTCTGGCCATCTACTTAGTGCCAAACCTTGTCAGTAGTGGAGTCCTTCCAAGGCTCAGTAAGAATGAGGTGATGGCATGGGCAGAAGTGTAGGGAGCAGAGGGAAACAAGCTCGACAAGTTTTCTCTTGCAAACTTGGCCAAATCTTGGTGATCAAACTAGAGGGATTAAGGACTAAACTTGATGTCTGGGAGGTTTAGGGTAGCAAGGACTATAGTCCTGGAAAGTTGGAAGGGATTTGGGCAAGTATTTAACATAGTTGCAATGCAACTGCCAAATATGGCCCAGAAACCAAATAATGGAGAAGCACTCGCTAGGAGTGTTGGATTGAGCTAAAACTTGGCAAAGCTTGATGATTTGATCATAGGTAGATGCTGCAAAAGTATCATCCCAAATGGACTTGCCAAAATGGTACTTCCTTTACAGCTATCATATTTTCCCAAAAACTTGAGAAAAATCCTCAGGGCAAATGGCTAACTGAAATGAGCCCAAGGTTTGTGGAGATGGATCATATGGATGGAAGAAGGCCTGGGAATATTTTCAGCCATAATGGAGCAAGATAAAATACACTTGCTTCACAAACTGAAAAATTGGACAGAAACCAAGAATTGCTCCTGTGCTCACATAGTTCAATGAAATGAACTGAATTTGGGTGAAGACTAATGATTTGAGATACTTTAGAAGATGGAAAAGTTTCATTCCATTTGGAAACTCTATGAAGGCACTTCCTTCACCAAGTTGCAACCTGGTCAGAAACTTTGAAAATTGCACAGGGAGCTAAGATGAAGGGATTGAGCTCATCTTTGGTATCCATGGGTGATTTATCCATGTTAATCACCCTGCCAAATTGCAGCTCAATTGGGATTAGGAATAAAGCACTTCCTTCGCAAAATTGCAGAGAAGGCAGAAACTTGCATTGGATCATGTGCCCAAATTTGAATTGTAGAATCATAAGATTAGGATGGAACTAGTGAATATATAGCAAGGAGAAGCTCCATAATTTATGTGGGATTTTTCTCTTCTATGAAAATAGTAGTTCCTTTGGAAAATGGCAGAAATGCAATATTGGCTTAAAATAAGAAAAGGCAATTTTGCTTATTTAATTATGGCCAATATTTTTGCCAGAGCTTGGATTAGACATAAATATCATCTCCACAAATTTTTATGAATTTAGGAGATGACTAGCTATGCCTTTGAATTTTATTTCTCAGAAAGACAAGAAAAGGAATAAATCCCAAATGAAAAATATTGCATAAGACTTAGCAATATTTTTGCATATCCAAGGATTAGAAGGATAGGAGGGTCTCTGGGAACAGATGGGATGATCAACAGATCAAGGAAAGTGATAGCTCCTTTGTAATCACAAAGGCCATATTCAAATTCCAAAAATTTGGAATTAGGGTTTGAGAGGATTTGAGATGATGCAAATGAGGTCTTGCCCACTGAAAAAGACATGAGCAAGGTTTTGAAAGGTTGGAAATGGCAAGAATTCTCATAGTCATCCAGCAAACTCAAGAGAAAATTTGAAAAATGATTGCCAGGAAGAAATAACATCACAAAAATTGATAACCCAATTTTGGGGCTGTTACAACTCTTCTCCCCTTAAAAAGAATCTCGTCCTTGAGATTTCTAGGGTTACAACAATAATGAAAAGACAACCATTCCGGGGAAAAACCTCGGGGTAAATTTTTAACCCTTCGGTCAGATTTCAACGAGTTGGGGTATGGATAATTGGTACACCCAGCGAGAGATATGAGCAAAACAGGGTTACCTCCACGGCTAGGGGCACTCGAGATCAGGTTCCCGAACAATGCTGGATGCACATTGGGGTACTGGAAAATTTCACGGATTGCTCCACGAAAAAGTAGGTGTCGGGGTAGAATCGGAGTTGACATCTGTATTATGGTAGATGTACTGGATTGACTGAAATAAAGTTGACAGTGTTCCTTCGGAAATGAAATCGAGAAAAAGAATTAGAGACGAGGAACTGCCAGACGGAAATGCCTCTGCGAGGCTCTGGGTTTAGAAATCCGGCACACGGTGTATGCACAGATAGAGAGGGATATGTGTCTTTGCATTCCCCCGAGTACTGCCCGAGTGTACTCGTGGGCGAACCGGGTATGCGTGATGTATGCAGTATAAACAAACTAACAAACAGACCGATGCAACAAACATGTAACAAAAAACACACCAGAAAAATCATTCTAAGGTGTTTTAATGCTAGTGGGTGTATGTAATCCTGGCATACATAGACCTACACCAGCGCGCATTTTATTAAAGATTTGGGACGAGCCAATGTTGTGTTTAGTGTATGTGCTCTACCGATTAAAATCTTGTTAGCACACATTGCCAACCCTGTCAAACATCTCTGTGTGACAGAGAGACAAACAAAACAAGCACAAAAAAACAAAAGCAAGAAAGCATACAAAACACATCACGGGTTACAAACAGTACATGCATACAACAAAGCATGAACGCGCTACGCGCAAAACGAAACTACTCACTCCGGGGTACATGGATCTATCCTCATATCGAGGATGGACAGACTGACTGACCTACCCGCAGAATCATCTCACTGCGTGACTGAGGTCAAGCTGAGGGCTGGCCTTGGTGGGGCTCTCCTGGAGGACGAAGACTGAGCCAATCTCCATCTTCATCATCCGACACTACTATGGGTTGGGGTTCGACAACAGGAGGTGTGGCTGAAATTGATCCAAGAAAATGCTGCTGGTAGATTCGGTAAAGAGCCTTGTCGATGGTGATGATGTTTGGTCTAGGCCACAACACCGGCTGAGAGGGTAGCACTGGTTCGGACGGCATGGGGTGAACAGCTTGAGATGCGAATTTATGAGCCTCACAATAAGCTTCCTTGACAACTCGTACCGCGTCATTGTCCAGGGTTCTAAATTCAACAAGCATCTTTGAAATCATCATCCCCTGGGCAGTGATATATTGCACCAGGCGAGCGATTGCGGGGTCATCTCCTTGGATAGTGGGAGAAGGCTGAATTCCTGCTTCTACCACAATGGGGGAAAAGCAGAACTCCCGCCCTTGTTCCACCTGCAGAAACTTGGTTCAGAGGTATAGGATAGCCTCCACAGCAGCGGCCTGAATGGCTAAATCAGTAGTGGGCATGGCTCTGCCCTGAAAAACCAAAGGCTGGCCATCAGCTGCAGGACCTGGGCAGATCTGCATGCTTGCATCATAGCAATGAAGGTGAGGGATGGGTGCCGATTGGAACACCAGGTAATCGGGGCTAGCATTACAGCCAAAGGCTTTGGTGAGCATCTCAGTAAGAAGAGGTGGAAAGCCAGGGTGGTTGACGGCAAAGGTGCGGGTGTAAAACTTGGGAGCTTTGAGGGTGCTAGCCATGGCTGGAGTGTTACTAGCTAGGCTTCTTTGCAGGGACATGGCTGAATGAGGAGTGAGCGATACGGCTAGCGGAAAGGGGGTTTTATAGGCAGCTATGCTGGACATGCCCGCATGGTGTGGCCCCTTTCCCTTAATGGTGAAGGGCAAGCGGTGCGGCCGACCAGAAAGGATAGGGTTGCTATTCGTTCCATGGAAAACTAGGCGGGGACAGCGGGGTGAGGACGTGTCGGTCCCGACTGCGCCACCTGTGGATTAACAGTGGCCATGCTGGATGCCAGGGATGGGTCTGATAACCCACAAGTGCAGGGGATCGCAACAGCTTTCGAGGGTAGAGTATTCAACCCAAATTTATTGATTCGACACAAGGGGAGCCAAAGAATATTCGCAAGTATTAGCAGCTGAGTTGTCAATTCAACCACATCTGGATAACTTAATATCTGCAGCAAAGTATTTAGTAGCAAAGTAATATGATAGTAACGGTAACGGTAATAAAAGTAACAGAAGCAAAAGTAATATTTTTGGTGTTTTGTAGTGATTGTAACAATAGCAACGGGAAATTAAATAAGCGAGAACCAGTATATGGAAAGCTCGTAGGCATTGGATCGGTGATGGATAATTATGCCGGATGCGGTTCATCATGTAACAGTCATAACATAGGGTGACACAGAACTAGCTTCAATTCATCAATGTAATGTAGGCATGTATTCCGAATATAGTCATACATGCTTATGGAAAAGATCTTGCATGGCATCTTTTGTCCTACCCTCCCGTGGCAGTGGGGTCCTAATGGAAACTAAGGGATATTAAGGCCTCCTTTTAATAGAGAACCAGAACAAAGCATTAGCACTTAGTGAATACATGAACTCCTCAAACTATGGTCATCACCGGGAGTGGTCCCGATTATTTTCATTTCGAGGTTGCTGGATCATAACACATAGTAGGTGACTATAGACTTGCAAGATAGGATCAAGAACACACATATATTCATGAAAACATAATAGGTTCATATCTGAAATCATGGCACTCGGGCCCCAGTGAAAAGTATTAAGCATAGCAAAGTCATAGCAACATCAATCTCAGAACATAGTGGATACTAGGGATCAAACCCTAACAAAACTAACTCGATTACATGATAGATCTCATCCAACCCATCACCGTCCAGCAAGCCTACGATGGAATTACTCACGCACGGCGGTGAGCATCATTAAATTGGTGATGGAGGATGGTTGATGATGACGACGGCGACGGATCCCCCTCTCTGGAGCCCCAAACGGACTCCAGATCAGCTCTCCCGAGAGGTTTTAGGGCTTGGCGGCGGCTCTGTATCGTAAAACGCGATGATTTCTTCTCCTTGATTTGTTTCTCTCCGAAAGCAAATATATAGAGTTGGAGTTGGCGTCGGAGGAGCTCCAGGGGCCCACGAGGTAGGGGGCGCACCCTAGGGGGAGGGCGCCCCCCACCCTTGTGGACAGGGTGTGGGCCCCCTGGTCTTCATCTTTGGCGAGGATTTTTTATTATTTTTGACTAGACAATCCGTGTAGTTTCAGGTCATTCCGAGAACTTTTGTTTCTGCACATAAAAAACACCCTGGAAAGTCTGCTGAAAACAGCGTTAGTCCGGGGTTAGTTCCATTCAAATCATGCAAGTTAGAGTCCAAAACAAGGGCAAAAGTGTTAGGAAAAGTAGATACGACGGAGACGTATCAACTCCCCAAGCTTAAACCTTTGCTTGTCCTCAAGCAATTCAGTTGATAAACTGAAAGTGATAAAGAAAAACTTTTTACAAACTCTGTTTGCTCTTGTTGTTGTAAACATGTAAAGCCGGCAATCAATTTTTCAGCAAAGATCATGACTAACCACATTTGCAATAACTCTCGTGTCTCATGTTTACTCATATCAATAGCATAATCAACTAGCGAGTCATAATAATAAATCTCGGATGACAACACTTTCTCAAAACAATCATAATATAATATAACAGATGGTATCTCGCTAGCCCTTTTGAGACCGCAAAACATAAATGCAGAGCACCTTTAAAGATCAAGGACCGACTAGACATTGCAATTCATTGTAAAAGAGATCCAATCATAGTCATACCCAATATAAATTAATAGTAATGAATGCAAATGACAGCTGCGCTCTCCAGCTAGTGCTTTTTAATAAGAGGGTGATGACTCAACATAAAAGTAATAGATAGGCCGTTCGCAGAGGGAAGCAGGGATTTGTAGAGGTGCCAGAGCTCGGTTTTGAAATAGAGATAAATAATATTTTGAGCAGCATACTTTCATTGTCAACATAACAACTAAGAGATGGCGATATCTTCCATGCTACACACATTATAGGCGGTTCCCAAACAGAATGGTAAAGTTTATGCTCCCCTCCACCAACAAGCATCAATCCATGACTTGCTCGAAACAACGAGTGTCTCCGACTAGCAACAGTCCTGTGGGGAGTTTTGTTTGCAATTATTTTGATTTAGTCTGCATAAAGCATGGACTGGGCATCCGGAGACCAGCCATTTTCTCGTGAATGAGGAGGCGGAGTCCACTCCTCGTGAGAATAACCCGCCTAACATGGAAGATAAGGGCAGCCCTAGTTGATACATGAGCTATTCGAGCATACAAAACAGAATGTTTATTTGAAGGTTTAGAGTTTGGCACATACAAATTTACTTGGAACGGCGGTAGATACGCATATCGGCAGGTATAGTGGACTCATATGGAATAACTTTGGGGTTTAAGGGATTGGATACACAAGCAGTATTCCGGCTTAGTACATGTGAGGGCTAGCAAAAGACTGGGAAGCGACCAACTAGAGAGCGACAACAGTCATGAACATGCATTAAAATTAATAAACATTGGATGCAAGCATGAGTAGGACATAATCCACCATGAACATAAATATCGTGAAGGCTATGTTGATTTTGTTTCAACTACATGTGTGAACATGTGCCAAGTCAAGTCACTTAAATCATTCAAAGGAGGATACCGCCCCACTATACCACATCATAACCATTTTAATAGCATGTTGGCACGCAAGGTAAATCATTATAACTCATAGCTAATCAAGCATGGCACGAGCAACTATGATCTCTAATTGTCATTGCAAACATGTCTATCCATAATAAAATTTGAATCGTAAGCGATGAACTCATCATATTTACAAAAACAAGAGAGGTCGAGTTCATACCAGCTTTTCTCACCTCAGTCAGTCCATCATCATAATTGCCTTTCACTTGCACGACCGAACGATGTGAATAATAATAAGAGTGCACGTGCATTGGACTAAGCTGGAATCTGCGAGCATTCAATAAGCAGGAGAAGACAAGGCAATATGGGCCCTTGGTTCAATCAACAATAATGCATATAAGAGCCACTTCAACAATTTAATCATGGTCTTCTCCTATCAACCCCCAAAGAAAAGAAAAGAAATAAAACTATTTACACGGGAAAGCTCCCAACAAGCAAAAGAAGAACGGGAAATCTTTTTGGGTTTTGTTTTTAATATTACTACTATAGCAAGAAAAGTAAACTAACTAAAAGCTATCACTATTTTTTTGTTTTTTCTTAAAGTTTATTAAACACACAAGAAGAAAGCAAGAAAAAGAAAATAAACTAGCATGGATATTTCAGTGAAAAAGTATGAGCACCGACATCTAGCAATGAGTGTGTGTGAACATAAATGTAATGTCGGTGAGAAATACGTACTCCCCCAAGCTTAGGCTTTTGGCCTAAGTTGGTTCATTGCCAGGGATGGCCTGGCGGATATCTGTAGGTGTAGCTGGGGTCGTACTGCGATGAAGAGGACTCTGACTGCCACTGACTGGCAGCCACCTCCGGATCCCAAAAGTAATCAGACTGTCGTGGAGGCTCATATTGTGGTTCCAGTTCCGGGGCTGGTGCAGGATTCCGGTAGGCTTGAACGGCCGCCCACGGAACAAGATACGGTCCTTCAAAATTAAACAAGGAAGGAGCAGGCAAGGTAATAGTCTCAGGGTGATGTTTATTAAAGTACAATTTATACTTAAGCTCCCCTTCCCTGCCCTTAACAATAAAGTCATGTGCTAGCATACTCTTATAATCCAAATAAGCACTGGGAAGCAATTTTTCTTCTTTCTCATAAAGCCTAATGGGTATGTTAAAATGTGCAGCTAGGCGTGAAGCATAAATACCCCCAAATATGGGCCCCCTTTGTACGGTTCAAACTTAACCGTTTAGCAATAATTCCGCCCATACTAACAGTGTTATCGCAGAATAAACCATGGAACAAGATGATAATATCAGGCACACTAAGGTTTCCACAGTTTCCGCGACCAATTAAGCAACGACTAGAAAATATGACAAAGTAGCGTAAAACAAGAAAATATATGCTAGTGATTCTTGCATCGGAAACCTTCCTGGTTTCCCCCACAGTGATGGTGTCAATAAATTCGTCCACATCTTTACGGTGTGGTTCATCTAAGGTACCCTCAGAGGGTATTTTGCAAACCTTGCAAAATTCAGCTAATGGCATCTTCTTAACAACATCATATAAATGAAACTCTACTGAAGGAGGTGATTCCTTAGGAAAATAGTAGAAGTTCTGCACAAAAGTATTAGTGAGTAAGAGATACTGAGGATGTTGGTCGCGGAGGAAGTCGGTGAGGCCAGCATTCTCAGCCAATGAATAGAAATCTTCATAAATCCCGGCTTGTCTCAAGAACTCATCGGAAGGCCATTCACACAGCCGGACCTCCGCGGTACGAGGCAAATTATATTTGGGCCTCTGTGCTTCTTCACTTTGCTTTTCCTTCGAGCTTCGGCTCGATGAGCCCCTCAAAAGTCTCTTCATCATTTTCTGAAATATTCTGAAATTTTTAGTAACTTCAAACAAAAGTGAACCAAGCTCAATAAAATTGATAGCAACTACTCCTACAAGTGCTAGAGCCTATATCAAGCATTAGAACTACTTGGAACCATATAAATTTGACATGCAAGCTCAAGAACATGGTCACCTATGCAGCACAAATTTGCAATGAATAAAACACTAGAGCAAAAACTAATTGGACCAATGGAGGAGTCACATACCAAGGAACAATCTCCCCAAGCAGTTTTGTGAGAGGTGCTTTGAGCAAGGAGATCGAAAATCGCAGCAAAATGAGCTAGAACTCGTGCTTGAGCTAGATATTCGTGTTTGTGGGAGGAAGAAGGACTATATGAGTGCAGGAATAAGTGGAGGAGGGCCACCGTGGGCCCACGAGGCAGGGGGCGCGCCCTCCACCCTCGTGGCCAGGTGGTTGACCCCCCTGTTGTGTTTTCAGTTCCATAATTCCTCAAATATTCTAGAAAAAATCATATTAAATTGGCATGGCATTTGGAGGACTTTTATTTTCGGGGTATTTTTATATTGCACGGATAAATCAGGAAACAGACAGAAAATACTATTTTTACTTTATTTCAACTAAATAATAGAAAGTAGAAAGAGGGTACAGAAGGTTGTGCCTTCTAGTTTCATCCATCTCATGCTCATCAAAAGGAATCCACTAACAAGGTTTATCAGGTCTTGTTAACAAACTCATTCCGAATAACATGAAACCCAGAAATTCGAATAACACTATGTTACCTCAACGGGGATATGCACATCCCCAATAATAAGAATACCATATTTCTTCTTGACAGTAGGAAGAGGAAATTCAAAACCTCCAAATATAATCGATGGAATTTTTCCAATAGAATTGATACTATGAACTTGAGGTTGTTTCCTCAGAAAGTGTACCGTATGCTCATTACCATTAACATGAAAAGTGACATTGCCTTTGTTGCAATCAATAACAGCCCCTGCAGATTAGGAGAAGGTCTTCCAAGAATAATAGACATACTATCGTCCTCGGGAATATCAAGAATAACAAAGCCCGTTAAAATAGTAACGTTTGCAACCACAACAGGCACATCCTCACAAATACCGGCAATTATAGCGAGTTGATTTATCGACCATTTGCAAAGATATTTCAAAGAGGTGTCAACTTATTCAAATCAAGTCTACGATATAAAGAGAGAGGCATAACGGTAACACCGTGTGGCATCCCGATTCAACCGTACACTAATCATGCACGCAAATGTGTACGATCAAGATCGAGGACTCACGGGAAGATATCACAACACAACTCTACAAATAAAATAAGTCATACAAGCATCATAATACAAGCCGAGGGGCCTCGAGGGCTCGAATACAAGTACTCGATCATAGGCGAGTCAATGAAGCAACAATATCTGAATCTGAGACATAAGTTAAACAAGTTTGCCTTAAGAAGGCTAGCACAAAGCTGGGATACAGATCGAAGAGGCGCAGGCCTCCCGCCAGGATCCTCCTAAGCTACTCACAGTCGTCATCGGTAGGCTGCTGCGTAGTAGTAGGCACCTCCGAGTAGTAGTCGTCGACGGTGACATCGGCTCCTGGGCTCCATTATGCAGTTGCGACAATCGAGTAGAGGTAGGGGAAAAGGGGAACAAGGCAACCGTGAGTACTCATCCAAAGTACTACTTAAGCAAGGAGCTACACTACATATGCATGGATATATGTGTAAAGGGCCATATCGATTGGGTGAAGCTGCAGAATGCGAGAATAAGAGGGGATAGCTAGTCTTAACGAAGACTACGCTTACGGTCACACTGTCTTGCAACAGTAGAAGAGGACGATCTGAAGTCCTCCAAGTAACATCACATAGCAATAATCCTACCGTGATCCCTCCTCATATCCACGAGAGAGAGCGACCACCGGTTGTATCGGCACTTGGAAGGGTGTGTTTTATCAAGTATCCGGTTCTAGTTGTCATAAGCTCAAGGTACAACTCCAAGTCGTCACATTACCGAAGATCACGGCTATTCGAATAGATTAACTTCCTGCAGGGTGCACCATCTTACCAAAGACGTTTGATCCCATTTGGCGGACACACTTTCTGGGTCATGCCCGGCGCGGAAGATCAACACGTCGCAGCCCCACCTAGGCACAACAGAGAGGCCAACACGCCGGTCTAAACCTAAGCCGCCAGGGTGCAGGCCCATCGCCTGAAAGCACACACGCGTTGCGTGGCGGCCGGAAGCAGACCTAGCCTAGTGGCGTTCCAGTCCAATCCGTAGCGCGCCGCTCCGTCGTGACGTCTGAAGTGCTTGGTGATACCACGACGGGATACCCATAACTACTCCCAGCGTAGATGGTTAGTGCGTATAAGCTCGTAGCCAACTCAGATCAAATACCAAGACCTCGTTAAGCGTGTTAAGTATCCATGAGCGCCGAGCAGGGCCAGACCCACCTCTCTCCTAGGCGGTCTCAACTCGCCTTGTCGCTCGCCTCAAGATCCACTCATGGTGCTCCATCACCGACCCGACTTTAGTCTCCACATGTATCATGTATAAGTATATAGTATATACCCGTGATCACCTCCCGAGTGATCACGGCCCGATAGTATAGCAGCAGACGGACAATAATGTAGGGCCACAGATGAATGTACTAGCATCCTATACTAAGCATATAGGATTGCGGTAAGGTAACAACAAGAGTAACAAGGACAAAGGCTATGCAAAGTATAGGAGTATCTGAAAGCGAGAACATGCTACACTACTCTAATGCAAGCAATATAGAGAAGAGTAGGCGATATCTGGTGATCAAGGGGGGGCTTGCCTGGTTGCTCTGGCAAGAGAGAGGGGTCGTCAACACCGTAGTCGAACTGGGCAGCAGCAGCGTCGGTCTCGTAGTCTACCGGAGAGAAGAGGGGGAAGAAACAATGAATACCAAGTAAACAGATGCATATCGATGCATGACATGACAAGTAGCGACGCTAGGCGTGCCCTAACGTGGTATGAGGTGGTCTTGGTTAAGAAACATCCGGAAAGTATTCCCGGTGTTTAAATCATTTCGGCGGAAGGAGCCGGAAGGGGAAAGTTGCAGGTTCGATAGGTTAGGGGTGTGTGGCGGACGAGCAGATTGCGTGTCCGGATTCGCCTCGTCGCTTACGAGCAACTTTCAGGTTGAAAATATTTTAATCCGAGTTACGAATTAAAAGATATGATTTTTTAAAGATTTTATCACTGGAATTTAATTAATTAATTAATTAATTCGAAAAATGGAATTATGATGTCAGCATGAGGTCATGCTGACGTCAGCAGTCAACAGGGTTGACTTGGTCAACCTGTCAAGTGGGTCCCGTTCGTCAGTGGTTGTTCACTAATTACCCTAGTTTAGTTTAATTAACAGTAGTTAATTAGGTTAATTAGTCATTAGGTTAATTAATCAAGATTAATTAAATTAATTAATTACTTAATTAATTAATTAATTTTATTCATTTTTATTTTTATTAATTATTTTTGTTTAAATTCCCTTTTCCGTTTCTTTTATTTTAAAAACGTTACGGGGTTGGGGCCCCATGTCATAAGCGGGGGTGCCCAGCCCTAGTGCCACCGAGTCAACAGTCGGCGGGGGGGCCCTGGCCCACCGATGTGGCCGGTGGCCGGGTCGGCCAGTCGGAAGCCGGCGTTAGGGGCTCGGTGGGCGTTCCATGTGGAGGCGTCGGACCTCGCCGGAATCGTCGTCCGTGACCAAAAGGGGCCATGGTGGAGTGCGTTCGAAGGTGGGGAGGACGCCGCGTCCATCGGTGGCAAGAACACGGCCGGACTCGGCGGAAATACCGGCCAGCGGAGGCAAGCGTGGGTGGTTCGGGAACTCGTCGGGAGCGCTTCTGAGGGCCGGGTGGCAGGGGCAGAGGCGAGAGGAGGCGCGAGTGCGGCGGCCTTAACCCGGCGTGTGGCGGCAGACGGCCCTCGGCGCAGCGTGCTCGCCCGGGGCCGTGGTTCGCAGGGCCTCCGAGCGCGCCGAGGCGAGGAGGAGCTCCGGGGGAGGAGGTTCCGGCAAGGGAGGGAGGTGCAGGCGCGGCTGGCCGGGCGACGGGCGCGGTGGTGGCGCACGGGAGGGGACGAGAGTCGTGGGGATCGATCCCAGGGGATCGGGGAGCGAAGGGGAAGGAGAGCTCACGGTGGGAAGCGTGGGGTCTCGGAAGCGGGCTCGGGGTGGTCGGGGCGGCCGGCGAGGAGGAGGGCGAGGCGCTCGAGGCGGATCCGTGAGGTGGTCGTCGGGTCTGCGGCCCCGAGGCGGCGAGGTTCAGGCGCCTGGCTTGCCGGTCGAGGAGGGAGGAGGTGCGGACGGGCGGTGGGTCGCCCGGCGTCGAAGCGGCAGGATCGGCGGATCGATCCGGTCAGCGGGGAGGAGGAGGAGGATCGGGGAATGGGTGCGGGCTAGGGTTTCCACCGGCCAAGGGAATAAGGGAAGGCATTTGGGCAGCCAGGCTGGCCATTTGGGCAGGTGGGGGCTTGGCCCGATTGGGCCGATGGGGTTTCTCCCCCCCTCCTTTTTTGTTTTCTTTACCTTTTCTTATTTTTTCTTTTACATTTTAATTTATTTAAAATATCCAGACACTATATAAAAATGTGTGCACCCCACCATAATTAACTTTGTAATATTAGACAACCACCGAACTTTTTAGTTTTAATTTTTGAAAACTTTTATTGTCATCATAAATTTGAATTTGAATTTCAAAGCAGTTTTGAATTAACCGTGCTTAACTACAATGTGAGAGGTGACGTGGCATCATTAGCGGGATTATCAGTAGCTTAATTACCCGGGCGTCACAATTCTCCTCCACTACAAGAAATCTCGTCCCGAGATTTAAGAGGGGAGTAAGGGGAAATTCTGGTTACGATATTCTAACGGATCTTCTCGAAGAAGTTAATCCCTTTCGTTGATGTCTTCAACCCTTTATTCCGATGCATCATGATAAACTTGTCATCATTTCTTCGGGAACTCCATCGTACTTCACGAAAAGATAAGGGGCAGCTCACTACGACATAATGCTTTTGAGGGAAACAATCTGGGGTTAACCCATGAATTAGTATAAGATTATCTCTCGAGTTGAACACATGAAATACCTCGAGAGTAAGGTACGAAGGTACCATAGTAGGCTCCAAGCGGATAGATAGTTGCTCAAGCTTTGAACCAGAGTGAGAAAGGGGTTCGAGTAGCGAGAATAAGTATTAAGCGTCGATACCGTAATAGACCACTAGGACAAAGGCCCGTGGATTACATACGAGTCCACGCAGCGAGGAATAACTTTGGGAATAGGGGTGTACAGGCGGTCGAGGTTTCGATCCTGTGGGCTGTGGGTTATGGGCCCACCATGTGGGTTTTTAATAGGAGCGGTGACATCTTTCCACGGTCATGATAGCATGGCATGTCGAGAGTACCATGTCGATTATGTCGGCATCAACGTTGGTACCAAGGGCGAGGGACCTAAGAGAACCACTTTCACCTTTCGTTGAGCGAGGCGGACCAATAGGCAAGGTTCTCGTCCATCGGTGGCTACCGGAATGTCATCAACAATAGTAACAGGTCTTCTTGATGTAATTGCACACCGAGGAGTTTACATAAGCAGTAGAATATTGCTGCTTAGATCATATAGATCACATGAAAGGTTCAAACAACCAATGGAAAATAAAATATGATTATCATATTAAACAGAACAATGGAAAGGAAAATGTTTTTAAACACATATTTCAGGGATATATCCTTCCCAAGGACAAGCGGAGCATGATATCCGTGGCAGGATATAATGTAGAAAACTCTTTAGGTAAGGGGGGAGGAATCTCATGATATTACCCATACAACGGTGTTAGGATAAATGATAAATAAAATTTAGCATCGTGCTTCGAATGTTCCTGTTGAAAATCGAGTACCATTGACATGCTTCGAGATAGCATTGACATGGTCTTCGTGTGAAGATCGGACTTTGGAAACACAAAGGATCCATCAGAGTAACTTATAAAATAAGTCCTACAATTTCCTCCGGGAGGAATGGTTATCCTTGCAAAAGAAATAATAATGATAGGTCCTCCGGTAGGGGGTGCTAGGCATGACATCATGTTACCGGGTCATATAAAGACCAATGCTATGACTCTAGAAAAATGTCCCAACCATCATATCCGACCAAGATTCAGATCCGATTGGTATCATGATACCTCAGACTCAGGATGTCCGAGAAGGAAAGCTGCGGCACATATCGTTAAATGACATTGTAAGATTCTCGGAAATGAACTATGGGAGCGGGTTCACGAAACAATAGTTCATCATTAAACCAAGGAGAGGATGAGGAGGTGGTGATGGACTCAGCGATAACTCATCGAGGTATGAAAAGATGGATCTCCACAATTATGTGGATAAGGAGATAACATTTGTCGATCAAATGATATAATGGGATATGCTCGAGGAAAACATACATAATTAAACATTGGTTGAGCGGTGCACCGAAATATGGGTTGGGTTGCACGGTCAATGTTAGAATGGTGATTCAATTAGCGAAGGACTTAGAATGAACTATCGCCCATTCACTTCAAAGAAATAGGGTTGCTAGAAGGAAAGAATCCAAACAACACCGTTCACTTGTTGGAATTAACACGGGGACCAAGAAAGAATGGTGATGGTGAGAAGTATTTCTATGTCAAGAATTCTCAAGAGGTGGAACAAATCTCAAAACATTCTTGACATAAAGGAGGTTAATACTCCAAGGTAACGAAGAACAATTGCTGGATAGCAAGGAACTCAAGGTATAACACCAAACATGAACAAGCTTGTGTTGGTGGGAAGGCAATAGAGTGGTCGATGATAATACAATTCATCGAGGGCAAGGATGGTATTTCTCATCATGAATTCAATTGATATCCTGGATGAGCTCGGAATGTTGATGATCCACGACACCTTTGTCGCGAGAGTTCATGAGGATGTAATCGATCGTGACGACATCAAGTCAAAGTAATGATGAAGTGAAAGGTTATTGGAACCAAGGGTACGACACAAACTCGAAACCAAGCTTGTTGTTCAGGGCGAAATGATATGACGATGAGGATCGGCGTAAGGCTAGTTCATCGTCGAAAAGTGTGCTCCGAGAAGAAGGACCGGGTAGCACGGTTAAATTCATCACGACAATGATATAGCCAAACAGGCTAGGAATGATGTGATCGGTTACAAACACGTACTTATAGAAGCTTACTGAAGAGTTGTTGAACCGTGAGTGCGGACTCGGTTCGATTATTGGTGTCTTTGAGTGTTTAATAACTCGAGCCCGTGAAAATTTGGAATCGATGGGAAGGTAGCACTTGATGAAGAACTCATAAGAAGTTATGCGGTTCCATGATAATCTCGAGATACCAGGGGTAACACTCAACGACGCACCAAAGTAGAGGTTGGACTGGGGTAATGCTCTGCGAGAAGACAAGTACTCTAACTTGTCTGAGAAATAGAATCAAGGGAGAACAACATGGTCGGAACCACGGTTGCGTAGGATCAATTCACAGATACCAGATGATATTTACCAAGAAATTAGTTATTATTACAAGAAGCTTCCATGATAGGATTTACATTGCGTCCATGGGCATGAACACAAAGTTCAAGGTCGACTCCCACTTCTCCAATGCATAACCTTTCATTCACTTCTCATTTTCGAAGAAGTTGTAGTGCTGAAATTTTATCTGGCAAAATACCAGAAGAGTACGACTCGTGAAAACTTTCGAGTTCACACCTATTAAGTAAGGCATAGGTTCAACCCATCGGGGCATCTTAGAATCATATACCGTAATCTTTAGAAGTAATTAACTCAAGCTCAAGGCGAGCATGGTTAAGAGAGCGAGAGGATACAATTTACCAAAAGGCATTATGTATCGGAGAAAGAACTCACAAAGTGATTAATTATGAAGGACACTGTCGGATAATAATCCAACAGTGGGTATGGTGATCCACAATGGGGCTGATATGAGTATCGATACCCAATCAGAGGAAGAAAGGTTGCAAATGCATCGGTTTGTAGAACAGCTGAATAGTTCAACGCTTAATTAGCAAAGTAATTATGATTTTCAAATCAAGGGATCAGGAGCAAATGCTCTGATCAAGAATGGATAAGCTGAATAGACTTAGGGGTACAATCAACGACAATTGGATTGGTCGCGAACCAATTCCAGTTAAAAAGATGGCAGCTCAGCCGGAAAGGTAATTCATAAGGATCAATGATGATTGTGTGTATTTGCAAACATATTGAGCCAATAGACCAAAAATGATAATGTCAAGGAATGTCAATAAGACTACGAGACTTAGGGGATTAACCATAATGCGAGCAAGCAAGAATTTCAAGAGCAAAAGGCTCCAGAGGATTTTCGGAAGATCGAATAGTATTTTGAAGACCTTTGTGAAACTCATGAACAACTGGGGATGAGCGGATACTCGACAAGTGCGAGGATTTATTTGAAGGGGTATTCATGTGGCAAAGAAGCGCTAGGCGATGAGGCACGAAGTATTCTCGGAGCGAGAGAAAACTTCGGGTATCTTATAATAACAAGATCAATGGGGGGGGATGATCGTAAGAATGGCAAGTGTAAGTAGTTATCCATAAGGATTTATCGGTGGCGGGAATAGCAAAAGTGATGGGCACAAAGTCTCGAGAGAATATCAAAGAGTATCTCCGAAATCTTCTGGTGCAGCAGGCGATCATCTGAAGTGAGGGGCTCTCCGGGAGAAAGTACTTGCGAGAACCTAAAGTTAGTTTTGTTTTTAGCAAAATCGTTTAACCCGAATAGAAGAGAGTTCGTAATCCCAGAGTAAAGGTCGAGGAGTAAAAGATACTAATACCACCCAATGGCGACGTGGGCCCGTAAGGCACACAGCCATGTTAGTAAAAGTTTTGTAAAGTCTATACTCGACTTCGGCCAAGGAGTTGGAAGGGGGATTCCTACAGGCAGTCGGCTCTGATACCAACTTGTGACGCCCCCGATTCAACCGTACACTAATCATGCACGCAAATGTGTACGATCAAGATCAGGGACTCACGGAAGATATCACAACACAACTCTACAAATAAAATAAGTCATACAAGCATCATAATACAAGCCGAGGGGCCTCGAGGGCTCGAATACAAGTACTCGATCATAGGCGAGTCAGCGGAAGCAACAATATCTGAAATGAGACATAAGTTAAACAAGTTTGCCTTAAGAAGGCTAGCACAAAGCGGGATCTGAGATCGAAAGAAGCGCGGGCCTCACACTGGGATCCTCCTAAGCTACTCCTCGGTGCGTCGTCGGCTGCACGTAGTAGTAGGCACCTCGGAGTAGTAGTAAATGCGACGGTGGCATCTAGCTCACAGGCTCCATCGTCAGTTGCGACAACCGAGTAGAGGTAGGGGAAAAGGGGAACAAGGCAACCGTGAGTACTCATCCAAAGTACTACTTAAGCAAGGAGCTACACTACATATGCATGGATATATGTGTAAAGGGCCATATCGGTGGACCGAAGCTGCAGAATGCCGAATAAGAGGGGATAGCTAGTCTTAACGAAGACTACGCTTCGTCACCGTCTTGCAAATGTAGAAGAGGACGATCTGAAGTCCTCCAAGTAACATCACATAGCAATAATCCTACCCGTGATCCCTCCTCATATCCACGAGAGAGCGACCACCGGTTATATCAGCACTTGGAAGGGTGTGTTTTATCAAGTATCCGGTTCTAGTTGTCATAAGCTCAAGGTACAACTCCAAGTCGTCTGTTACCAAGATCACGGCTATTCGAATAGATTAACTTCCTGCAGGGGTGCACCATCTTACCCAAAGACGCTTGATCCCATTTGGCCGAACACACTTTCTGGGTCATGCCCGGCGCGGAAGATCAACACGTCGCAGCCCCACCTAGGCACAACAGAGAGGCCAACACGCCGGTCTAAACCTAAGCGAAGTGCAGGCCCATCGCCTCGAGCACACACACGCTATGCGTGCGGGAAGCAGACCTAGCCTAGTGGCGTTCAGTCCAATCCTAGCCGCTCGTCACGACGTCTGAAGTGCTTGGTGATACCACGGCACGGGATACCCATAACTACTCCCGCGTAGATGGTTAGTGCGTATAAGCTCAGAGCCAACTCAGATCAAATACCAAGACCTCGTTAAGCGTGTTAAGTATCCATGAACGCCCGAGCAGGCAGAGCCCACCTCTCTCCTAGGCGGTCTCAACACGCCTGCCGCTCCGCCTCAAGATCCACTCGCGGGTGCTCCATCACCGACCGACTTTAGTCTCCACATGTATCATGTATAAGTATATAGTATATACCGTGATCACCTCCGAGTGATGACGGCCCGATAGTATAGCACTACAGACGGACAATAATGTAGGGCCACAGATGAATGTACTAGCATCCTATACTAAGCATATAGGATTGCGTAAGGTAACAATGATAGTAACAAGGACAAAGGCTATGCAAAGATAGGAGTATCTGAAAGCTGTAACATGCTACACTACTCTAATGCAAGTCGTATAGAGAAGAGTAGGCGATATCTGGTGATCAACATGGGGGGGGGGGCTTGCCTGGTTGCTCGGCAAGAGAGAGAGAGGGTCGCCAACACCGTAGTCGAACTGGGCAAGCGGCGTCGATCTCGTAGTCTACGGAGAGAAGAGGGGAAGAAACAATGAATACCAAGTAAGCGAGATGCATATCGATGCATGACATGACAAGTAGCGACGATAGGCGTGCCCTAACGTGGTATGAGGTGGTACTTGGTTAAGGAAACATCCGGAAAGTATTCCGGTGTTTCGTGGTTTTGAAGCGAGAGGAGCGGAGGAAAGTTGCAGGTTCGATAGGTTAGGGGTGTGTGGCGGACGAGCGAATTGCGTGATCCGGATTCGTCTCGTCGTTACGAGCAACTTTCATGTTGAAAATATTTTAATCCGAGTTATGGATTAAAAGATATGATTTTTAAAGATTTTATTAATTTACGGAATTTAATTAATTAATTAATTAATTGAAAAATGGAATTATGACGTCGGCATGAGGTCATCTTGACGTCGATCAACAGGTTGACTTGGTCAACCTGTCAAGTGGGTCCCGTCAAGAGTCGCTGTTCACTAATTACCCTAGTTTAGTTTAATTAATGAGTTAATTAGGTTAATTAGTCATTAGGATAATTAATCAGGATTAATTAAATTAATTAATTACTTAATTAATTAATTAATTTTATTCATTTATATTTTTATTAATTATTTTTGTTTAAATTCCCTTTTCCTTTTATTTTATTTTAAAAACGTTCTGGGGGGTTGGGGCCCCCATGTCATAGGCAGGGGGGTGCCCAGTCAGCCTAGTGACCAAAGTCAATTGGTCGGCGGGGCCTGAGCCCACCGGTCGATGTGACGGTGGCCGGGTCGGCCACATCGGCACCGGCGTTGGGGGCTCAGTGGGCGTTCCATGGCGGAGAGGCGCCGGACCTCGCCAGAATCGTCGTCCGTGACCAAAGGGGCCGCTGGTGGAGTGCGTTCGAAGGTGGGGAGGACGCGCGTCCATCGGTGGCAAAGGGCACGGCCGGACTTCGGCGGAAAGCAGCGCCGGGCAGCGGCGGAGGCGGCAGGATGGTTCGAACTTCGTCGGGAGCGCGCTTCTGAGGCCGGGTGGCAGGGCAGGCGAGAGGAGAGGTGCGGGGTGTGGCGGCGCAACCCGGCGTGGCGGCGGCGGCCCTCGGCGGCGTGCTCATGGCCGTGGTTCGCACGGGCCTCCCGAGCGCGCCGAGGCGAGGAGGAGCTCCGCTGGGGGAAGGTTCCGGCAAGGGAGGAGGAGTACGCAGGGCCTCGGCCTCACACGGGCGCGGTGGTGGCGCACGGAGGGGGACGAGGGAGACGTGGGATCGATCCCAGGGATCGGGGAGCGAAGGGGGAAGGGAGAGCTCACGGTGGAAGCGTGGGGTCTCGGAAGCCGGGCTCGGGGTGGTCGGGGCGGCCGGCGAGGAGGGCGAGGAGGCACTCGGCGAGGCGGATCCGTGAGGTGGTCGTCAGGCGGCCACGAGGCGGCGAGGGTTCAGGCGCCTCACAAGGCCGGGCCGGGAGGAGGGAGGAGGTGCGGACGGGCGGTGGGTCGCCGGCGTCGAAGCTGACGGATCGGCGGATCCCGATCCAGTCGTGAGGAGGAGGAGGAGGGATCGGGGGGATGGAGTGCGGGCTAGGGTTTCCACCGGCCAAGGGGAATAAGGGAAGGCCCGGGCGGGCAGAGGTTGGCTTTGGGCCGGTGGGGCTTGGCCCGATTGGGCCGATGGGGTTTTTCTCCCCTCCTTTTTTGTTTTCTTTACCTTTTCTTATTTTTTTCTTTTACATTTTAATTTATTTAAAATATCCAGACACTATATAAAAATGTGTGCACCCCACCATAATTAACTTTGTAATATTAGACAACCACCGAACTTTTTAGTTTTAATTTTTTGAAAACTTTTATTGTCATCATAAATTTGAATTTGAATTTCGAAACAGTTTTGAATTAACCCGTGCTTAACTACAGTGACAGAGGTGACGTGGCATCATTAGCGGGGATTACTGTAGCTTAATTACCCGGGCGTCACACACCGGCTCCAAGATCACATAAAGCAGTTTTAACATAGTTTCTTTTAATGGAGCATGGTATAGTGGGTATTGCTGGATCTCCAAGTTTCTTTGGCATTCCACCCTTAAAAGTATAATTAGCAAGCATGGTGGAAATTTCAGCTTCCGGTATCTTTCTCTTATTTGTAACAATATCTTTCATATACTTAGGATAAGGATCCATTTTGAGCATATCGATTAATCACATACATAAAAGATAGGTCTAATCATTTCAAAGAAAGCGCTCAAAATCCTCATCATCTTTTTTCTTGGATGGTTTGGGAGGAAAAGGCATGGGTTTCTGAACCCAAGGTTCTCTTTCTTTACCACGTTTCCTAGCAACAAAGTCTCTCTTATCATAACGTTGATTCTTTGATTGTGGATTATCAAGATCAACAGGAGGTTCAATTTCTACATCATTATCATTACTAGGTTGAGCATCATCATGAACATCATCATTAACATTTTCACTAGGTTCATGTTCATTACCCAGTTGTGTTTCAAAGATCGTAAATAGATATATCATTTGGATTCTCAGGTGGTTCAGCAATAGGTTCACTAGAAATTTGCAAAGTCCTATCATTTTTCTTTTTCTTCCTTTTAGAACAACTAGGTGCATCAATATTATTTCTCTAAGAATCTTGCTCAATTCTCTTAGGGTGGCCTTCAGGATACAAAGGTTCCTGAGTCATTCTACCAGTTCTAGTAGCCACTCTAACATAATCATTTTCTTACTATTCATTTCATTGAGCAAATCATTTTGAGCCTTAAGTACTTGTTCTACTTGAGTGGTAACCATAGAAGCATGTTTGCTAACAAGTTTAAGTTCACATCTAACATCAGCCATATAATCACCCATGTGTTTAATCATATAAGCATTTTGTTTTAATTGTCTACCAAAATAAGCATTGAAGTTTTCTTGTTTGACGATAAAATTATCAAACTCATCAAAGCATTGTCTCTCAAACTTATAGTGAGGAATATCACCATCATCAAATCTACAGAGAGAATTTACCTTTACTACCTGTGTTGGGTTATCAAGACCATGAGGTTCTTCAAAGAGTAATGGATTAAGATCATATGTTTCTTCAACAGGCGGTAAATTAAGACCATGTGTTTCTTCAATAGGAGGTAAATTCTTAACATCTTCAGCTTTAATACCTTTTTCTTTCATAGATTTCTTTGCCTCTTGCATATCTTCGGGACTGAGAAATAGAACACCTCTCTTCTTTGGAGTTGGTTTAGGAATAGGCTCAGTAATTGGAGCAGGAGCTGGCTTAGGAGGTGCCCAATTATTTTCATTTGTCAACATATTATTTAATAGAATTTCAGCTTCATCCGGTGTTCTTTCCCTGAAAACAGAACCAGCACAACTATCCAGGTAATCTCTGGAAGCATCGGTTAGTCCATTATAAAAGATATCAAGTATTTCATTTTTCTTAAGAGGATGATCAGGAAAAGCATTAAGTAACTTGAGAAGCCTCCCAAGCTTGTGGGAGACTCTCTTCTTCAATTTGCACAAAGTTGTATATTTCCCTCAAGACAAGGTTGTTTCTTATGAGCAGGAAATATTTAGCGGAGAAGTAATAAATCATATCCCGGGACTACGCACACAACCGTGATCAAGAGAATTAAACCATATCTTAGCATCACCTTTTAATGAGAACGGAAATATTTTAAGGATATAAAAGTAGCGAGATCTCTCATCATTAGTGAACATGGTGGCTATATCATTTAATTTAGTAAGATGTGCCACAACAGTTTCAGATTCATAGCCATGAAAGTGATGAGATTCAACCAAAGTAATTATATTAGGATCAACAGAGAATTCATAATTCTTATCGACAACACAGATAGGTGAAGTAGCAAAAGGAGGGTCGGGCCTCATTCTATCATTAAGAGATTGCTTATTCCATTTAGCTAATAACCTTCTAAGCTCATCGTTATCTTTGCAAGCCAAAATAGCAGCAGAAGCTTCTTTATCAAAAATATAACCCTCAGGAATAACAGGCATGTTTTCATCATCAATTTCATCAACATGATCAGTTTCAATAATTTCTTTCTCTCTAGCCCGAGCAATTTGTTCATCAAGAAATTCACTAAGTGGCATGCACAGTAGTATCAAGCATAGAAGTAGTTTCATCATAAGTATCATGCATGGCAGAAGTGGCATCATCAATAGCATGCGACATATCGGAACGAATAGCTGAAGCAGGCTTAGGTGTCGCAAGCTTACTCATAATAGAAGGTGAATCAAGTGTAGAGCTAGATGGCAGTTCCTTACCTCCCTCGTAGTTGAGGGATACATTGTGATCTTAGCGTCTTTCAAGTTCTTCAAAGTGACCAGCAGATATAAATCCCAAGTGACTCAAAGAATAGAGCTATGCTCAAGAACGGGCGCCAGAAATTAGTCTTGATAACCCACAAGTGTAGGGGATCGCAACAACTTTCGAGGGTAGAGTATTCAACCCAAATTTATTGATTCGACACAAGGGGAGCCAAAGAATATTCTCATGTTTTAGCAGCTGAGTTGTCAATTCAACCACACCTGGATAACTTAATATCTGCAGCAAAGTATTTAGTAGCAAAGTAGTATGATAGTAGTGGTAACGGTAACAAAAGTAACAGTAGCAAAAGTAATATTTTTGGTGTTTTGTAGTGATTGTAACAGTAGCAACGGGAAAGTAAATAAGCGAGAACCAGTATATGGAAAGCTCGTAGGCATTGGATCGGTGATGGATAATTATGCCGGATGCAGTTCATCATGTAACAATCATAACATAGGGTGACCATGTAACCAGCTCCAATTCATCAATGTAATGTAGGCATGTATTCCGGATATAGTCATACGTGCTTATGGAAAAGAACTTGCATGACGTCTTTTGTCCTACCCTCCCGTGGCAGCAGGGTCCGAATGGAAACTAAGGAATATTAAGGCCCCCTTTCAATACAGAACCGGAACAAAGCATTAGCACTTAGTAAATACATGAACTCCTCAAACTATGGTCATCACCGGGGGTGGTCCCGATTATTGTTACTTCGGGGTTGCCGGACCATAACACATAGTAGGTGAGTATAGACTTGCAAGATAGGATCAAGAACACACATATATTCATGAAAACATAATAGGTTCAGATCTGAAATCATGGCATTCGGGCCCTAGTGACAAGCATTAAGCATAGCAAAGTCATAGCAACATCAATCTCGAACATAGTGGATACTAGGGATCAAACCCTAACAAAACTAACTCGATTACATGATAGATCTCATCCAAACCATCACCGTCCAAAGAAGCCTATGATGGAATTACTCACGAACGGCGGTGAGCATCATGAAATTGGTGATGGAGGATGGTTGATGATGACGACGGTGACGAATCCCCCTCTCCGGAGCCCCCAACGGACTCTAGATCAGCCCTCCCGAGAGGTTTTAGGGCTTGGCGGCGGCTCCGTATCGTAAAACGCGATGATTTCTTCTCCTTGATTTTTTCTCTCTCCAAAAGCAAATATATAGAGTTGGAGTTGGCGTCGGAGGAGCTCCAGGGGGGCCACGAGGTAGGGGGCGCGCCCTAGGGGCGGCCCCACCCTCGTGGGACAGTGTGGGCCCCTGGTCTTCATCTTTGGCGAGGACTTTTATTATTTTTAACTAGACGATCCGTGGAGTTTCGTGTATTCCGAGAACTTTTTTCGCATATAAATAACACCATGGAAAATCTGTTGAAAACAACGTCAGTCCGGGGTTAGTTCCATTCAAATCATGCAAGTTAGAGTCCAAAACAAGGGCAAAAGTGTTTGGAAAAGTAGATACGACGGAGACGTATCAGGGTCAAATCCCTTAGGGTCATTACGGGTTGATGGTAGCGGTGATCTAATGCTACAGTAACCTATGCCAGCCTGGCTGCTCTGATACCATCTCCTGTGGCACCCCGATCCGCATGGAGCAGGGGGCCTTCGCACGTCAGCCCAAGATAACACCTGACGCACGACAGGTCCATGATACAGCATTATAGGTACAATAATATTCATCAAATACATGTGTATATGATTACATCATTGATGAATACAATTATCTGTCATAGCCCTAAGGCCATTTAAATGGCAGCGGAAGTCTATTTAAATGGCGGCGGAAGTCTTGGTTTGGCAGCATAACAACTCTGTCTGGGCTCCACAACTCACAGGACTGGCAAGATTAGGGCCTAGCATGACGGAACAAGCGAACAAGTTGGGCACGACCTACAAAACTGGCATGACACGCCAGGTCAGTACATTGAATGTACTTGCAAGATAACCAAATACATAGCATCCAAAAAAACAGATGACAAAGCAAGAACCAAGCATCTGCAATAATCTATCTCATAGCAGAATCTAAGCATGGCATGATGTTAACTGGAGACATGGATCAAATAATCATGAACAACATCATGGCATCCACTAGCATGGCAATAACATGGCATATCAAACTTACTTCTAACATGGCAAAACATAGCACATCATTTCAATCATAACACGACATAATCTAAACATGGCATAAATTCAATCAAGACATGGCATGGCATCATGAAACTATGCTAAAAAATAAATTACCAGGCATATCTAATGCAAACATAACATGTTAACCTCATGCAAACATCTCCTATTTTACCATGGTTCTATAAAGGCAAATAACAACTTACTACTCATGTGATGCAACCATACTTGTGCACTGAGTCCCTCAGACTCTCTTACCGACGAGTACCTCGTAACCAAGCGATGATCATCCACGAATCGCAAACAGAACCACACTTAGGTCAACACTTACCGAGACCTCATCTCGTGATCATATCAACACACCACCATGATTACTCATGACTATCTCATAGTCCAAGTCATCACATTATTTTATGTCACATTATTCCTCAACTTAGTTATTTCAGGTTTATCCTCCATTTCGACCAAGACCTGATAGTGTGACCTATTACGAACTTGTGCCCATGACCGAGGACGCGGCTATCGATAGATTTAACACACACACTCTGCAGAGGTAGCGCACGTTACCCACACCACGGAACCCATGGCCTCACACTCCCATACGTGTGGACCAACGGCGTTCCGACAAAACCGATCTATCGCCATTACACTCTCCCAGCCACTCCGACCAACACCCCCTTGGGGTTCAGTCCTGGGTGGCCCCGTGCCTACCAAAGACACCAACGACCATCGTCGTGGCAAAACAAAAACGGTCCCAAACAGGGAAAAAGTGGGCAAAACAACTCGGGCTCACAAGGTTCATGTTCGCCTACCTGATCAGGGTAGCGCGCGCCCATAACCTTCCCTCGTTGGAGGCACCGGCGAGAGGCATGACAATATACCCAGCTAGGACCTCCCATAAAGGTAAATGTGGTTGCACTTGAGAAAGCTTGATTTGGTGGCACTATGACCCGACCCCATCGATGACGGAGGAGGTTTGTTATTTAGTCATATTATTAACTTCTCCATCATCAATCATTATGCGAGCATTTTAACATGAATGCAAAAACTAACATGCAACATACAGATGTTGTAACAAAACATCAAGTTTTTCAAGTGAACAATGATAGCATGCGAAACATGGCAATACCAAGTACTCGTAATACCACTAGTGCAACAGAATCATCATAACATCGATACTACTAACATTAAACTAGACGGAGGCATGATATTATCAGTAACAACATCCAGCTAGCATGTCAATTTATTTAATGAAAGCACAAGCATGCAAGGCAGATAATAAAAATATATAGCATGACTGAAATAACAACAGACGGAACAAGCAAGAAATTACTGCAACTAAACAAACACACGAGGGGCAAGCAAAGCCAACATGCAAGTTTGGGGCTCATGATAAGAGGTTCGCTTGCCTCGGAGTCGAGAAGTACTCTGGGAAAAAGTGCGGAACGATCGCGAAAAGATTTGCCGGAAACAGTTCTCTCTCGGAGAGGGCTGTTTACGTGCAAGGGCAAAGTGGTCATTTTCACGGTGTGAAAATATTATGAAAATGATACCAACGGAAAGATCTCGACGAACAGAGAATGTGAGCGTGGGAATCACCTCAATCGGAGTTACGGTTCCAAAGTTGTGGCCGTTCATTTTTTAGGCAGAAAAGTGGCTTAAACAGTGAACGTTCACAATTTAACCTTTTCGGCGGGCGGGGCTGAAAAAGAGAAAGTGTATTTGAGGCAATACGTCTCCAAAGAAGAGAAAGCATAGTTTAGGCAATAAGTTTTCAGTAACAGTAAACGCATCACATCAAATGCGTTTCCAGAAAAAGAAAGCGTACTCCAGCCTGGGCGTCTCCACTTACGCTGATGTGGCGCCCAACGGTCGCAGACAGGTGGGGTCACGCGGGGAGGGGCCCGCCTGGCCGGTCTTCCTCTTCCTCCCGCGCGGTGCTCGCCTGGCCGAGGGATGGGATCGCCCCGACGGCGATTGCCGGCGCTACCGGCCACCATACGATACGGGCGACCTACCGACCTTCTCAGGAGGAATCGCCGCACCTAGTGGTGGTAGCCTCTGCCGCCGGCGAGTGCTATAGCGGGAGCAGCAGGGCCCGCGGCGGAGAGGGGTTCGGTCGCCGGCGGACACAGGGCTAGGGTGGGGGAGAGGATGGGACGAGGTTACGGGAAGGTCCGCCGAGGTGTGGCGCATCCATCCAGGGTGCGTACGGGGCTCGGGGGTGCTCGGGGGCTGGGAATCAAGAGGAACCCAAGGCGGCGGCCATGGTGATGGTGGGGATCGGAAGGGCTCCGGGAAGAATGAGCTGCTCGGGGAGGCCTATAGGAGGGCGGGGAAGCTACTGGTGAGTTAGGTTGGGTCGCGGGCGGGCTATTTTTAGCCGAGCGAGGAGAGTTCGAGACGGGGGCGAGGTGGCACGCGCGCGGCGTATCCGCGCACCGGCAACAGGAACACGTGGCCAAAGGCCACGGGGAGGGGCGAGAAGGAGAAGAGGAGGAAGTGGACGCGGCGCAGAGGCTCACGGAGACGAGCAACACTCGCGGACGAATGGAGGAAGAGGACAGAGGCGAGGAAGAAGACGATGCCCACGGGAGCACTGTGTTCGGCGACGGCGATGGCTCGAAGAGGAAGAAAACAAAGGGGGAAAGGAGTCCAGGGGGAAGACGACGTCGAGGCTGAGCTGTTTGGCACTCGGGGACAAGCCAGAACCGGCCGGAGCGGTGCTGCTGTTGCCAACAGTGGCGAGACCACCGTTTTGGGCCGGCATCACTCGTGATCACCACGGACAACACGCGCTCTGGCCATCTACTTAGTGCCAAACCTTGTTAGTAGTGGAGTACTCCCAAGGCTCATTAAGAATGAGGTGATGGCATGGGCAGAAGTGTAGGGAGCAGAGGGAAACAAGCTCGAAATTTTTTCTCTTGCAAACTTGGCCACATCTTGGTGATCAAACTGGAGGGATCAAGGACTAAAATTGATGTCTCGAAGGTTTAGGGTAGCAAGGAATATAGTCCTGGAAAGTTGGAACGTATTTGGGCAAGTATTTAACATAGCTGCAGTGCAACTGCCAAATATGGCCCAGAAACCAAATGATGAAGAAGCACTCGCTAGGAACGTTGGATTGGGCTAAAACTTGGCAAAGCTTGATGATTTGATCATCGGTAGATGCTGAAAAAGTATCATCCCAAATAGACTTGCCAAAATGGTAGTTCCTTCACAGCTATCATATTTTCCCAAAAACTTGAGGAACATCCTCAGCGCAAATGGCTAACTGAAATGAGCCAATGTTTTGTGGAGATGGATCATATGGATGGAAGAAGGCCTGGGAATATTTTCAGCCATAATGGAGCAAGATAAAATACACTTGCTTCACAAACTGAAAAATTGGACAGGAACCAAGAATTGCTCCTGTGCTCACATAATTCAATGAAATGAACTGAATTTGGGTGAAGACTAATGATTTGACATACTTGAGAAGATGGACATGTTTTATTCCATTTGGAAACTCTATGAAGGTACTTCCTTCACCAAGTTGCAACCTGGTCAGAAACTTTGAAAAATTGCACGGGGAGCTAAGGTGAAGGGATTGAGCTCATCTTTGGTATCCATGGGTGATTTATCCATTTTAATCACCGTGGCAAATTTTAGCTCAATTGGGTTTAAGAATAAAGCACTTCCTTTGCAAAATTTCAAAGAAGGCAGAAACTTGCATTGGATCATGTGCCCAATTTTGAATTGTAGAATCATAAGATTAGGATGGATCTAATGAATATATAGCAAAGACAAGCTCCACAATTTATGTGGGAATTTTTCTGTGCTATGAAAATAGTAGTTCCTTTGGAAAATGGCAGAAATGCAATATTGGCTTAAAATAAGAAAAGGCAATTTTCCTTATTTAATTATGGCCAATCTATTTTCCAGAGCTTGGATTAGACATAAATATCATCTCCACAATTTTTTATGAATTTAGGAGATTACTATCTATGCCTTTGAATTTTATTCCTCAGAAAGACAAGAAAAGGATAAATCCCAAATGAAAAATATTGCATCAGACTTAGCAATATTTTTGCATATCCAAGGATTAGAAGGATAGGAGGGTCTCTGGGAACAGATGGGATGGTCAAGATATCTAGGAAAATGATAGCTCCTTTGTAATCACAAAGGCCATATTCAAATTCCAAAAATTTGAAATTAGGGTTTGAGAGGATTTGAGATGATGCAAATTATGTCTCGCCCACTGACAAAGACATGAGCAAGGTTTTGAAAGGTTGGAAATGTCAAGAATTCTCAGAGTCATCCAGCAAACTCGGGAGAAAATTTGAAAAATGAATGCCAGGGAGAAATAACAGCACAAAAATTGATAACCCAATTTTGGGGCTGTTACAATAACTTAAATACTCAAGCATATCAACAAGCAACCATGTCTTTCAAAATATCAACGCTAAAATAAGCTATCCCTAGCCCATCATGCTCAATCATTGATCCATTCATGAAACACACTCGCATATTATCTAACCCAATACTCAAGTACGATCATATCGCCTCCTACTTGGTGCTTTTATAAGAGAAGATGCAGACTCAAATTCAAAAATAAAAAATTGCATAAAACAAAAGAAAGGCCCTTCGCAGAGGGAAGTAGGGATTTGTAGAGGTGCCAGAGCTCAAAGCGAAAATTTAGAGATAGAAACATTTTGCGAGGCGTATCCTTCCCACCAACGAAAACGGCCTAAAGTTCCCAACACTTTCCATGCTAGATATATCGTAGGCAGTTCCCAAATAGAAAATAAAGTTTATTCCTTTTTCAACCATACTTTCACTTTCCATGTCTAGCCATATCCACGGTTGCCTTCCATACCAACACTTTCCAAGGAATTTATTATTTGACAACATCAAGTAAATTCATTTTTTTTCATTTCGGGACCGGGCATCCCTAATACATTTGCCTTACTCTTGTGCAATGACAAGTGAATAAACACTCATCGTGAGAATAACACATCTAGCATGGAAAATGTTAGCCACCCCTCACCGCTCCGCGAGCGAAATGAACACACAAAAGAGAAGCTTATTTTGAAAATTAGAGGTGGCACATACAAATTTGCTTAGAATGGAAAAAGAATACCGCATATAGGTAGATATAGTGCACTCATGTGGCAAAATTGGTTTAAAGATTTTTGGATGCACAAGTAGTGATCATACTTAGTGCAAAATGAAGGCTAGCAAAAGATTGAGAAGCGACCAACCAAGAAACGAATAATCTCATAAGTGAGCATTAAGCATAATTAACACCGAATAATGCACCACAAGTAGGATATAATTTTATTGCATAATTATTGACTTTCGTGCTTGCATTGGGAATCACAAACCTTAACACCAATATTCTTAGTAAAGCATAATTACTCATCAACATAACTCACATACCACATCATCATATTTTAAAACTATTCGCAAGAATCAAGTTTATTTTGTCCAATGATCTTCATGAAAGTTTTTATTATATCCTTCTTGGATATCTATCACTTTTGGAACTAAATTTTATATGTTGCTTTTGACAAGCTCAAACAAATATAAGTGAAGATCATGAGCATAATATTTCTTTCTCTCAAATTAATTTAAGTGAAGCAAGAGAGAATTTCTTGAAAACTTTACTAACTCTCAAATAAATCTAAGTGAAGCAAGAGAGTATTTCTTCAAAAATACTAAAGCGCACCATGCTCGAAAAGATATGAGTGAAGCACTAGAGCAAGTCCATAGCTCATAAAAATTTAAGTGAAGCATAGAGAGCGGTTCTAACAAATCATGACATAATTTTGGCTCTCTCTAATAGGTGTGTCCAGCAAGGAATCAAGACTTAAACACAAAATAAAACAAACAAAGACTCATATCATACAAGACGCTCCAAGCAAAACACATAGTATGTGTCGAATAAAAATATAGCTTCGAGTAAAATACGGATAGTCATTAGAAGAAAGAGGGGATGCCACTGGGGGCATCCCAAAGCTTAGTTGCTTGCTCTCTTTTGGATAATAGCTTGGTATGTGGGGGCATCCCCAAGCTTAGGCTCTTCTTACTCCTTATTCCTTCATCCATCGTAAGATAACCCAAAACTTGAAAACTTCAATCACACAAAACTCAATTAAACCTTCGTGGGATGCGTTAGTAAAAGAAAGCAAATCACTACTATAAGTATTGTACCAAACCAATTCATATGTTGTTTTTGCATTATATCTATTGTAGTCCAACTTTTCTATGGCAAACACTCATCAAAGAAAACCATAGAGACACCAAAACAAGCATAAAATGGAAAGAAAACAGAATATGTCAAAACAAAACAGTCTGTAGCAATCTGACTATTTCGAAAACTTCTGTAACTCCATTTTTGTTAAAAAATTATGAAGACCTGATCAATTTGTATATTAATCTACTACAAAAAGAATTCGGATTTTATCACGCTCTGGTAAAAAATGAGAATTGTTTTTGTGAGAGCAAAAGTTTCTATTTTTCAGCAAGATCAAACAAATATCACCCAAGAAGATCCTAAAGGCTTTATTTGGCACAAACACTAACTAAAACACAAAAAACACAATCACAATAGTAGCCTAATTGTGTAAACACTCAAGAACATAAAAAAAGCAAAAATAAATTTTATTCATTGGGTTGCTTCCCAACAAGCACTATAGTTTTACGCCCTTGGCTAGGCATAAAGCAAGGATCTAAATTTTGTCTTCTAAAGTTTTGGCAACTTTTGTAGGTGTTTTCTCAAACCCGGGAGGCTCTTTACGCTTCCCTAAATTCTTCGAAAAAGAAACCATCTTTAGATCAAAAATATCCAATCGCTTATTGCAAAGAGTAATCAGGGTATTCATGCGATTGATACTACCATTGAGGTGTTTGAGGGGTTCATAATATTTCTCTATTTCAACCATATGTTTATGCAAATCACTAAGTTTGCCCAACATTTGAACTCCCTCAGGGGTGAAAGAAAACCCCTTCTTTTGATGTGGAACTCCCAAAATTCCTTCTAAAATTTCATAGGCAGCATTGGCATCAAGCTAAATAAAATTCCCTTTAGCGGCAAAATCTAGGAGTTGTCTATGATGCAAAGCCAATCCCATGTAAAAATTACGAAGCAAGATCTTAGCGTCCCCCTTTAAATTGTAAATACGATAAGATTCCATAAGCCTATACCAAGCATCTTTAAAATTTTCTCCTTGTTTTTGTTTGAAGAAAAGAACTTCAAAATCTGGTGACAAAGGAGGAGTAGGATCGGTAGCCATTAAGACTAGGAAGCGAAAAGATCCGACGAGAAAACGGCGCAAGAAAAAGAGGGCGAATAAAATGGCAAAATTTTGTGAAGTGGGGGAGAGGAAAATGAGAGGCAAATGGCAAATAATGTAAATTGCGAGGAGATGAGATTTGTGATTAGGAACCTGGTATATGTTGAAGATCCTCCCCGGCAACGGCGCCAGAAATTCCTTTTGATGCGGCTTGAAGCTACGTCGGTATTTCCCCAAAGAGGAAGGGATGATGCAACACAACGGCGGTAGGTATTTCCCTCATATGTGAAACCAAGGTTATCGAACCAGTAGGAGAACCAAGCAAGAGAAAGTAAACAACACCTGCACACAAATAACAACTACTCGCAACCCGACGTGTAAAAGGGGTTGTGAATCCCTTTCGGGTAGCGGCACCCCAAGATGGGCAAACGAACGTGAATAAAATTGTAGTAGATTGATAGATCGAACGCCAAATAAAATAAATAAGAATAAATTGCAGCAAGGTATTTTTGTATTTTTGTTTTAATAGATATGAAAATAAAAGCAAAGGAAAATAGATCGCAAAGGTTTCACTAGTGGCTTCTCTCGAGAAAAATAGCAAACAGTGGGTAAACAAATTACCGTTGGGCAATTGATAGAACTTCAAATAATCATGACGATATCCAGGCAATGATCATTACATAGGCATCACGTCCAAGATTAGTAGACCGACTCCTGCCTGCATCTACTACTATTACTCCACACATCGACCGCTATCCAGCATGCATCTAGTGTATTAAGTTCATGGAGAAACGTAGTAATGCAATAAGAACGATGACATGATGTAGACAAGATCTATCTATGTAGAGATAGACCCCATCGTTTTATCCTTAGTAGCAACGATACATACGTGTCGGTTCCCCTTCTGTCACTAGGATCAAGCACCGTAAGATCAAACCCACTACAAAGCACCTCTTCCCATTGCAAGATAAATAGATCAAGTTGGCCAAACAAAACCCAAATATCAAAGAAGAAATACGAGGCAATAAGCAATCATGCATAAAAGAGATCAAAGAAACTCAAATACTTTTATGGATATAAAATGATAGATCTGATCATAAACTCAAAGTTCATCCGATCCCAGCAAACACACCGCAAAAATAGTTACATCATATGGATCTCCAAGAGACCATTGTATTGAGAATTCAGTGAGAGAGAGGAAGCCATCTAGCTACTAACTACGGACCCGAAGGTCTACAAAGAACTACTCACGCATCATCGGAGAGGCACCAATGGAGGTGGTGAACCCCATCCGAGATGGTGTCTAGATTGGATCTGGTGGTTCAGTACTCTGCGGCGGTTGGAATTGATTTTCGTCGACACTTTTAGGGTTTCTGGAATATTGGGGTATTTATAGAGTAAAGAGGCAGTCCGGGGGGCACCCAAGGTGGGCACAACCCACCAGGGCGCGCCTGGGCCTCCTGGCGTGCCCTGGTGGGTTGTGCTCTCCTCGGAGCAACCCCCAGGCGCAGCCTTGGCCCATTAGGTGTCTTCTGGTCCCAAAAAACTCTCCGCAAAGTTTCGTTGCATTTGGACTCCGTTTGGTATTGATTTCCTGCAATGTAAAAAACATGCAGAAAACAACAACTGGCACTTGGCACTATGTCAATAGGTTTGTACCAAAAAATGATATAAAATGACTATAAAATGATTATAAAACATCCAAGATTGATAATATAATAGCATGGAACAATAAAAAATTATAGATACGTTGGAGACATATCAGCCATCGAGAATAAAAATATGGGGTTTTCATCATATTGCTTGAGTTAATCCCGCTACATCATGTCATTTTGGTTAATGCGTTACTCCGTTCTTATGAACTTAATACTCTAGATGCAGGCAGGAGTCGGTCAATATATGGAGTAATAGTAGTAGATGCAGGCAGGAGTCAGTTTACTTGACACGTACGTGATGTCTATATTCATGATCATTGCCTTAGATATCATCATAACTTTGCGCTTTTCTATCAATTGCTCGACAATAATTTGTTCACCCACCATAATAATTCCTATCTTGAGAGAAGCCTCTAGTGAAACCTATGGCCCCCGGGTCTATTTTACATCATATAAGTTTCCGATCTACAATTCTAGTTTCCTATTTACTTTCTTTTGCAATCTTTACTTTCCGTTCCATACAAAAATACCAAAAATATTAATTTACCATTTATCCATCTCTATCAGATCTCACTTTGTGAATAACCGTGAAGGGATTGACAACCCCTTTGTCGCGTTGGTTGTAAGTTGGTGTTTGTTTGTGCAGGTATTCGGTGGCTTGTTGCGTAGTCTCCTACTGGATTGATACCTTGGTTCTCAAAACTGAGGGAAATACTTACGCTAGTTTGCCGCATCACCCTTTCCTCTTCAAGGGAAAAACCAACGCAAGCTCAAGAGGTAGCAAGAAGGATTTCTGGCCCCGTTGCCAGGGAGATCTACACCAAGCCAAGACATACCAAGTACCCATCATAAACTCTCATCTATCGCATTACATTATTTGCCATTCGCCTCTCATTTTCCTCTCCCCCACTTATAAAACGATTTTCAAAAAGATTTGCCTTTTTTTTCGCCCCTCTTCCGATCGTCTTGTTCACTTGCTTTTTGTGTGCTCGTGTGTTGGATTGCTTGCTTTGTCATGATGGCTCAAGATAATACCAAATTGTGTGACTTTTCCAACACCAACAACAATGATTTTATTAATATTCCGATTCCTCCCGATGCTGATGCGGAATCTTGTGAAATTAATATTGTTTTGCTGAATCTTGTTATCAAAGATCAATTTTCCGGCCTTCCCAATGAAGATGCCGCATCCCATATTAATAATTTCATTGATTTGTGTGATATGCAAAAGAAAAAAAGATGTGGATAATGATATTGTTAAGTTGAAGCTATTTCCGTTCTTGCTTAGGGATCGCGCAAAAACTTGGTTTTCATCTTTGCCTAAAAATAGTATTGATTCATGGAATAAGTGTAAAGATGCTTTTATTTCCAAGTATTTTCCTCCTACTAAGATCATCTCCCTCAGGAATGATATTATGAATTTTAAGCAACTTGATCATGAACATGTCGCACAATCTTGGGAGAGGATGAAATTGATGATTAGAAATTGCCCTACTCATGGTTTGAATTTCTGGATGATTATACAAAAAAATTATGCCGGATTGAATTTTGCTTCTAGAAATCTTTTAGATTCGGCCACGGGAGGCACTTTTATGGTAATTACTTTAGGAGAAGCTACTAAACTCCTAGATAATATTATGGCTAACTATTCTCAATGGCATACCGAAAGATCTTCCACTAGTAAAAAAGTGCATGCAATTGAAGAGATTAATGTTTTGAGTGGAAAGATGGATGAACTTATGAAATTGTTTGCTAGTAAGAAAGCTCCTATTGATCCTAATGATATGCCTTTGTCTACTTTGATTGAAAACAATAACGAATCTATGGATGTGATTTTTTTGGTAGGAACAATTTTGGTAATAACGCGTATAGAGGTAATTTTAATCCTAGGCCGTTTCCTAGTAATTCCTCTAATAAATATGGTAATTCCCACAACAATTCTTTGGAAATGATAATAAGATGCCCTCTGAATTTGAGAATAGTGTTAAAGAATTTATTAGTTCGCAAAAGAATTTCAATGCTTTGATTGAAGAAAAATTGCTTAAGATTGATGATTTGGCTAGGAACGTAGATATAATTTCTCTTGATGTTGATTCTTTGAAACTTCAATCTATTCCACCTAAGCATGATATCAATGAGTCTCTCAAAGCCATGAGAATTTCCATTGATGAGTGCAAAGAAAGAACCACTAAGATGCGTGCTAAGAAAGATTGGTTTATGAAAGCGTGTTCTTCTAGTTTTCGTGAAAATAATGATGAAGATCTAAAAGTGATTGATGTGACTCCTATTGAATCTTTGTTTTCCAAAGTAAATCTTGATAAAGATGGGACTGGATATGAGTCAAATTTAGTTAGAAGGTGTCCCAATGATTCGGAGTTTTTAGATCTTGATGCAAAAATTGATAAAAGTGGGATTGAAGAGGTCAAAACTTTAGATAGCAATGAACCCACTATTTTGGATTTCAAGGACTTTAATTATTATAATTTATCTTTAATAGATTGTATTTCCTTGTTGCAATCCGTGTTGAATTCTCCTCATGCTTATAATCAAAACAAAGCTTTTACTAAACACATCGTTGATGCTATGATGCAATCTTATGAAGAAAAGCTTAATTTGGAAGTTTCTATTCCTAGAAAACCTAATATTAAGATTAAGATAAAAGATTATGAATGCTATGATTTGTGTGATTTTCGGTGCTAGTGTTTCCATGATTCCAAAAAATTTATGTGATGTGTTATATTTTCTGTGAATTTGATGATTGTTCCTTAAATTTGCATCTTGCGGATTCCACTATTAAGAAAACTATGGGAAAAATTAATGATGTTCTTATTGTTGCAAATTCCTATTATGTGCCCGTAGATTTCATTGTTCTTGATATAGATTGCAATCCTACATGTCCTATTATTCTTGGTAGACCTTTCTTAGAATAATTGGTGCAATTATTGATATGAAAGAAGGAAACATTAGATTTCAATTTCCGTTAAGGAAAGGCAGGGAATACTTTCCACGAAAGAAAATTAAATTGCCGTATGAATCTATTATGAAAGCCACTTATGGATTGCATGCCAAAGATGATAACACTTAGATCTATTTGTGTTTTTATGCCTAGCTAGGGGCATTAAACAATAGCGCTTGTTGGGAGGCAACCCAATTTTATTTTTGTTCTTGCTTTTTAGGTCCTGTTTTGCTTTGAATAAATCATCTAGCCTCTGGTTAGGTGCGTTTTTGTGCTTAAATTAGTGTTTGTGCCAAGTAAGACCTAGGGGATAACCTACTGTGCTGGTTAATTTGATCTTGCTGAAAAACAGAAACTTTTGCGCTCACGAAAACAATTCTCTTTTTTAGCCAGAGAGTGATTTTTAGTTTATTATTTTTGCAGAAGATTAATAAACAAATTATGTAGGATTTCCTATTTGCTAAGGATTTTTGGAGTTACATAATTATTCTAAATATTCAGATTACTACAGACTGTTCTGTTTTTGACAGATTCTGTTTTTCGCGTGTTGTTTGCTTATTTTGATGCATCTATGGCTAGTATCGGGGGTATGAACCATGGAAAAGTTAGAATAAAGTAGATATTACACCAATATAAATAAAGAATGAGCTAACAACAGTACCAAAAGTGGTGATTTATTTTCTTATACTAACGGAGCTTACGAGATTTTTCTGTTGGAGTTTTGTGTTGTGAAGTTTTTAAGTTTTGGGTAATGATTTGATGGACTATGGAATAAGGAGTGGCAAGAGCCTAAGCTTGGGGATTCCCAAGGCACCCCAAGGTAATATTCAAGGATGTCAAAAATCCTAAGCTTGGAGATGCCCCGGGAAGGCATCCCCTCTTTCGTCTTCGTCTATCGGCAACTTTACTTGAGGCTATATTTTTATTCACCACATGATATTTATTTTGCTTGGAGCGTCTTGTATGATTTGAGTATTTGCTTTTTAGTTTGCCACAATCATCCTTTCTGTACACACCTTTTGAGAGAGACACGCATGAATCATGATTTATTAGAATGCTCTATGTGCTTCACTTATATCTTTTGAGCTAGGCAAAAGTGCTCTAGTGCTTCACTTATATCTTTTTAGAGCACGACGGTGGTTTTATTTTATAGAAATTGATGAACTCTTGTACTTCACTTATATTTTTCTGAGAGTCTCTAAACAACATGGTAATTTGCTTTGGTTATAAAATTAGTCCTAGTATGATAGGCATCCAAGAGGGATATAATAAAAACTTTTCATATAAAGTGCATTGAATACTATGAGAAGTTTGATTACTTATGATTATTTGGAGATATGAAGATTGACGGTGTCCTGGACTAGGAGGTACTCACCATGTCGTCTTCCGATCAGTTGGATTGGGCCGAGGACCCCCATGGCCGTATACTCATGGGCCAGTCCGGACAGTTGCCGCATACAAGGAAGATTCCACAAGACTTGGCGATCAAGACAAGGACTCCTCCCCACCGGCGTATTCGGCTAGGACTCTTGTTATCCTAGGCCTCTGGTGCATTATATAAACCGAGGCCAGGCTAGTCGATAGACATATACAACAACAATCATACCATAGGCTAGCTTCTAGGGTTTAGCCTCTCTGATCTCGTGGTAGATCTACTCTTGTACTACCCATCTCATCAATATTAATCAAGCAGGTGTAGGGTATTACCTCCATCGAGAGGACCCGAACCTGGGTAAAAACATCGTGTCCCTTGTCTCCTATTACCATCCGCCTAGACGCACAGTTCGTGACCCCCTACCCGAGATCCGCTGGTTTTGACACCGACATTGGTGCTTTCATTGAGAGTTCCGCTGTGTGTTCGGCAAAAGGTCGATGGCTCGCCTACAGATCAACTGCGATTTCGGCATCTTCGTCACCAGCTCAACTGGTCACCTTGGTTCGACCAAGGGCTGCGCCCTACCTCCGATCGTCATGTTCGAATGAGGGCCTTCATCAACATCAACTCCGATCTCTATCAAGATCATGGAGGAATCATCCAGGGAGCCCGGGGGCTCAACGTCAACATTGCCCTCGGGCGACCGTACTGTATTTCTGGACAGCGGACTTGTGTCCGCCGCCATCGCCTCCTCAAGTGTCATTTTAATGATTGCTTCAGTGGAATTGTGCGGAATTGAGTCTACAACAACCCTGGAAAATTTCGTCGAGTTCCGATGGAGGAATCTCTGGCAATCTCCGGTATACCGGAGCCGCATTGAATCTGAACGAGAATCCGGACGAGTTTAGAGCGTGGTGTCCAGCTTCTAGCTCGGACTTCCTTTGGAAGATCCAACCGTTGATCGGCTGCGGAATTCCTATATCTACCACCCCTCAAAATTTCAGCTCGATCCGACCGTCCAAACTCCGGGAACCTTCCGATTAGTGCATCACTTTTCGGATCTGTTTTCTGCGCGAAAACGAATCCGACCCGAGTTTGTCTTTTGTATGAACGGGATTTAGGACATCCTTTTTGAAGGAAGTTTTGTATGGGGTATAGTGTTTTGTTCCCGAACACATCCCACTAACTTTAAAATCTTTTGAACATGATCTTCAATATCATGCTGGTGTCAAACCAGTCCGACAATATTGCTCCACGGCCGCCGACCATGCTGAACATCGTCGTCACTTTGTTGAGCCGAGCTCAACTTCGTCGGATCATCATCTCGGCCAGCCGAACAAGAGTCCGGCATCGCGAAGGATAAATCATCACCAACATCGCCGCCCCACGGATTACACGGAGCGGGCATACCGGCATCGCCGCACGGTCGCTTCATCGAGCCGGCATCGACCACGTCACGACCTGCATCGGCAGGGCCGCACTATTGCCTCTTCAAGCTGGTGTCCATCACGCCGACCTACTTCGACATCTCGGTTGGACCGGGGTCTCCGCCATCTCTTCATCAACCTACTCCGGACACTTCGGCGTCACTAGCCGACCAGCTCCGTCACGTTAGCTGGCCCGAGGGCTTTGCCTCGGCAAGCCAACCTTTGCCAAAGATTGCCATGCCGTCGTTTTATCGCCCATCAGGCAATGGGTGCGCGGATCGAGTCCCAATTTTGGGAATCACCTTCCTTCGGATTGCTACAACAAATAAACCAGGTGCTATTAACCCCAGTATTTTTTTGCTTGTTTGGGTTCATTTTTCCCAAGGAATTATTACTCTGGTTTGTACATCATATATACGCAGGTCTATCAAATGGTGGCCGCATTAACGAGATCGCATGGTGGTTCGGTCAGTTTCCGTACATAGTCCGGTGAACGCCGCATCCGGAACTTGGACCGACCTGTGAATTCAGGCTTTACCACGCCTTTATTGCATTACACCGACGACCTGCATCGACATTGACTTCGGCGCCAGGCCATATTTCTTTTATTACTCACTTTGCATAAATTATTTATTATGCAACATTTTTTTTAATTCTTATTATTACTATTATCTCCGGTTTGCACCATTTTTTGTGCACAGGAGAATGATCCGGGGACTTCGGCGACACCACCGGGTCTGCATTGACCGTGCTATGTCACCACTTCTTGTCGAGCTCTCCGCTCCGCCACCTCGGGACCGGCTTGGGGGATGGAACCTTGTCCCGTATCAAGCTCGGACCACGTCATCAATACCGAACACATTAACCAGCTAAGTCGCTTTTATGCTCAAAGCTTTAATTTCTAACTTGTGCTCGGTTCGACCAAGCATTATACTTTTTTGGAAAAATGTTGCTTGTAAAAAAATTTCTTGTCCAAACTTTGTTTGTGACGCATAAATTCAAATACCCAACTCACTTGGGGGCTTCCTTCATGAAGCTTTTTCCTCTTGCACATGATTATACTTGTACGGCTTCGTTCTTTGTTCGTGTATTACGCCACAATATGCACCATATTGACTTAAGTGATTTGCAAGCTGGGTTGCCTTGCTCTGTGTTTACCCCTCGTTCCCGATTGTTCGGCTAGGGAGTAAAGGGAGCACCTCTGCGATTGTCACGATCGGGTCACCCGAGCGGACCTCAGACTGGGTGAAGCCGAAAGCTAGTGCTCTTACTGTTTTCAATAATGGTCGGCACACAACGGAACTCATGAGTACAAAAAATCTATTGCACAAGTCTCATATTAACAATGAGCACCGAAGAAAGGTATCGGTGTGGGTACTATTTTCTTCAAAGATGCTTCTTACACTTTATCAAGAATATAGCATAAGTTCCCCGAGCGCTTTATGTCTGCTGCCTTATGACCTGATTGCACGGTTATTGGAAACACCGTCGATATTCTCGACAGATGGAGTACATAACACTTTTCGGTCCTTGACCGAAAAGGGAGAAGCCGACGGTCGGTTAAGACGCGTTTAAAGTTCGGTTGAACATAAATATGATATAAGTACTTCGGTACATATAATCATTCTTTTACCCAAGTCACTTGGGGGCTCTTATGTTTATTTGAGCCGTTTTATAATAAGTGTTTTTCTTCTTAGTCGTTGCATAGTTTTTATTATTATTTATCACTCCTTTTCTCGACACGAGTGTGCGGTCACTAGCCAGGGAGCCTAATTTCTCTCTCAAAACCGCTAGAGTTTAATTTTCTAAACTGGCCTAATGAGAAGTACTCCGCCTTCGGGATGGGGAGACCGTAGGCTGACCCGCTCGAAGTCTTGAGATAGGATGTGTCATGTTAAAGCACGTCGAAGCACTTTTTTTCTAAAGTCCAATTTTCGGATTGGCACGAACACTTGATCTTGTTCGGACGTCATGTTTTTACCGACGCTTTTTGGTTTTCCAAGCTTTTGGCACTTTTTAACTATTTGTGTGTTTTCAGCACAAGTCTCGCAAAGGCAACGCAGACACCTTTAGAGATTCGCAAAACATTCTTGGATATTGCTATATATGCATCAGTTTGAATTGTGTCTTGGTCAATAGTTGGGTTGCCCGGCTCGCGCTTGCCTCCTACGCCCGCTTTGTTCGCTAGGTGTGCAAAGGAGAACCACTGCGATTGTGCTTCCAGCTCGCATGGTCAAGCACCTCGATGGAGAAAGCCAAAACTGATCGTCACAATAGGCGAAATCGTCAGCGATCCGATGACTATATTAAATGACGAGCCATTCATAAAATTGGCGAAGTGTTTCCGGCTTGACCTCGATCGTCGCCGAACACTACCGGGGCTATTAACTGGCCTCCCAAACTAAATCCTCGATATTTTGCTCTTACATTGGAGCTGAGGTTTCATCATCATGCTTAGCATGACAACCCAAAGAAAGGAACCGATAGCGGGACTATTTTCTTTGGAAGACTTTTCTTCTGTTAAACAGTAATATAACGTATCTCTCTGCGTACCTTTGTTTATAAAACCGTATGGCCAGATTGCCTTGTTTGTCGTGAATCTTTGCCCTCATAAAGGCTTTATAAAGTAGGACAAACACTCCTCGACATCTTGCCGAGGAGGTTAAGCCAATGGTCGGTCAACAAAGTTTTGTACAATGCGGATCCGAGCATTCTTGACATAAAGTACTTGGATACATTGAGTCATTACACATAATTTGTGATTTTACTATGGATATCGATCCTTAATTCGCCACCCGTGCCTCGCATTAAGGCTCGGGTCTCTTGGCTTCGGGCTTATTATTTACAAATATTAAAGGGCACATCAATCCCCACGATCTGGTGTTGCCACCCGACCGGTGTCTCGGGGCTCTTGCATTGCCTGTTCTATGCGAGAAAATTTTAAGTGCAATACAGCTTCGAGGAGATTTTGATCCTCGTGTTGGTCGGCGCACCCAACCCGAGTCTCGAGGATCGAGCACGCTGCTTTTTGTGTCCCAAGTATTCTCGCCGAAGTTAGGACTTGATCCTCGTGCCGATTTTGCAAATCAACTTTGAGTCTCGGCCATCGGGATCAGCGGTCTTACGTCATCCTTCAGTGCATCTCGGTTTTAGACCGATACACACCTTGTGGGCTACTGGCTATGTATCTCGGCAGAGAATAAATTGCACCAATCAAAAATATTGACAAAAATCGGCCCACATTCGGGGTGGTGCACCACCTCGGAAGTAGTCCAGCATAAAGCTCGGACGCTCGTGGCTGTCTCCGTAGAGGGCATTTCCGGCATTAAGCTCGGCTAAACTCCTTCAAACTTCTTTGAACCAAGGTGATTTACGACACCTTGGATACAGTCCGGCGTTGGAGCTCGGATACATAGTCCAGCGATAAAGCTGGGAAGCAGTCCGGCGTTGGTGCTCGGCTGCAAAAGATACCTCGAATGCAGTCCGGCATTAGAGCTCGGACGCAAGAGGACACTGCCTCCCGGGAATAACTTCAAACCCGAGGCGTGGCATAAAAATAACAAGGCATTGATAAAGGCCGTAAACTTAAAGGGGCTCCTCGGATACCCAACGTGTAAACTCTTCAGATGCACTTAGGCGATCCTCAAGATCGAAGATGAGAAGATTTGTTGAACCAGTTTTCAAGACCGACGATCAAGATGAAGAACAGTTCGGAAGAATCGAGGAGCGTCCCTAACTTGAAGACCGGTTCAGGGGCTCTTGACGGTGTCCTGGACTAGGGGTACTCACCACGTCTCCCGATCAGTTGGATTGGGCGAGGACCCCATGGTCAGATACTCATGGGCCAGTCCGGACAGTTGCCGCATACAAGGAAGATTCCACAAGACTTGGCGATCAAGACAAGGACTCCTCCCCACCGGCGTATTCAGCTAGGACTCTTATTATCCTAGGCCTCTGGTGCATTATATAAACCGAGGCCAGGCTAGTCGATAGACATATACAACAACAATCATACCATAGGCTAGCTTCTAGGGTTTAGCCTCTCTGATCTCGTAGTAGATCTACTCTTGTACTACCCATCTCATCAATATTAATCAAGCAGGAGTAGGGTATTACCTCCATCGAGAGGGCCCGAACCTGGGTAAAAACATCGTGTCCCTTGTCTCCTGTTACCATCCGCCTAGACGCACAGTTCGGGACCCCCTACCCGAGATCCGCCGGTTTTTGACACCGACAAAGATGGTGATATTAGAGTCATGCTAGTAAGTAGTTGTGAATTTGAGAAATACTTTTGTTAAGGTTTGTGAGTCCCGTAGCATGGACTTATGGTGAACTGTTATGTAACGAAGTTGGAGCATGAGATGTTTTTTGATTGCCTTCCTTATGAGTGGCGGTTGGGGACGAGCGATGGTCTTTTCCTACCAATATATCCCCCTAGGAGCATGCGCTTAGTACTCTTTTTCAATGACTAATAGATTTTTGCAATAAGTATGTGAGTTCTTTATGACTAATGTTGAGTCCATGGATTATACACACTCTCACCTTTCCGCCATTGCTAGCCTCTCTAGTACCGTGCAACTTTCGTGGGTACCATAAACCCACCACTTATCCTTCCTCAAAACAGCCACCATACCTACCTATTATGGCATTTCCATAGCCATTCTGAGATATATTGCCATGCAACTTTCCACCGTTCCGTTTATTATGACATACATCATCATTAACATATTGCTTTGCATGATCATGTAGTTGACATCGTATTTGTGGCAAAGCCAACGTTCATCATATTTCTTATACATGTCGCTCTTGATTCATTGCACATTCCGGTACACCGCCGGAGGCATTCACATAGTCATATTTTTGTTCTAGTATCGAGTTGTAATTCTTGATTTGTAAGTAAGTAGAAGTGTGACGATTTTCATTATAAGAGCATTGTCCCATGTGAGGAAATAAAAAAAGGGGGAGAAAGGCCAAAAAAAAGAGAAGGCCCTAAAAAAGAGAAAAGAAAAAAATGAGAGAAAAAGAGAGAAGAGACAATGTTACTATCCTTTTTGCCACACTTGTGCTTCAAAGTAGCACCATGATCTTCATGATAGAGAGAGTCTCCTATGATATCACTTTCATATGCTACTGGGAATTTTTCATTATAGAACTTGGCTTGTATATTAGGACGATGGGCTTCCTCAAACGCCCCAGGTCTTCATGAGCAAGCAAGTTGGATGCACACCCACTTAGTTTTCTGTAACACCCCAAAATTCTAAATTTTGGAATGTTATAATAAGTATATAGTTTTGATTGTTTGTTTGTTTGATTGTGGTGTGGTTGCTTGTGTGAAATTGAGTGGAATTTGAAACTTTTTGAAAGTTGAATGAGAGGGAATAAAATGACTTTTCCAAAACTTTCATCTTGCTTTTATGATCTCCATGAATTCAAATTCATTTCATCACAAAACCCTAGAGTGAAGATGATATGACTTCTTCCATTTAACTAAATGAAAAAGGTTTTTTTAAAGAGTTTGAATCCCATCTGGAAATATTTCAAAATCAGAAACTTTATGCAACTCAATGACTTTCATGAGAGAAGATAAAATGAGTTATTCAAATCATATGAAATATGAGTTGGGAGTTTAAAAGAATCAAACTGAAAATCCCTTTGAATTTATTTTCAATTTGGAGGAACCGCGGGAGATGTCTTTGAAGAATACCATGGTGACCCCGGCGGTAGGATGCGAGACGGAGAGAGCGAGGAAGCGGCTATAGCTTAGCTAGGAAGGAAGGAAGGAGGGAACATGGGAAATGTGACTTGTGGTCGGGGAGAAAAGGGGGTGGGGAAGGGGGGAAGGGGACGGGGGTAGATATTTTGGCGGTAGGCCAAAACGAAATGTGGAGGGAAACTTTGCGCGCGGTGCCGCCGGACCATTTACTTTGAACGATTGTGTGCATCGCAAACGATTCTTCTGCTCTACGTGCATGGAATGAGTTTGATAATTCAAATTTTGGTCTCAATGCATGGGCACATTCACTTTGAACGCGCGCGGTGCCGCTGGACCATTCACTTTGAACGATAGTGTGCATCGCAAACGATTCTTCTTCTTTATGCGCATGGGATGAGTTTGATAATTCAAAATTTGGTGGAAATTTCCCCGGGTACATCATTGCATAATTTAACATCGCTTGCTAATTTGGGCACACAAAAGAGCGTACAGCAGACAAACCACACTTACTGAATCGAGCAATTTTAGTAATTACACAGAGCCAGTTGACCTAAACATTGCTCTAACAAAATACCAGCATTAAAAACAAAGCCTAAGTACGCATAATTAAAAATCCGCCGCCGCGCCGGCCTATGCATCGCCGATGTGAGATGAGACATCGATGACTTGTCCTGGCGACATGCCGCCGTTGGTGGACTCCGCGTCCCCCCTGCTGAAGTCGACCGCGTCCTCGTCCTTGTCCTCGTCCTCGTCCTCGGCGCCGCCCTCAAGGTTGTAGTATTCGTAGTAGTGGATGTACCAGAGCTTGCGTTGGTACTCCACCGCCGATTCCTCGATGGACAGACTCTTCTCTACCTCGACCTCGGCCACGCGCAACTCCTCTTCCCGGTGCTCCTCGATCTCCGCCGCCTCCTGCATCTCGAGCTCCCGCTCGGCGACCTCATGAGGAAGCAGGTGCTCCATGGCCACCGCTGCCTTTTCACACGTGGGTTGCATGCTGGAGTCCGAGGTGGCCTGGAATATCTTGGCGCGTGCATCCTTGATCTTGGCATGGATGGCCTCGACCGGGCAGGCGACATCGGTAACCTGAACGGCAGCTCGGCGCTCTCGGCATTTGCAACCGCCGTCGCGGCGGCTGCGGCCGTCTCGCTCGCAGCTGCCTGGCTTGGCCGCAGACGCCCTCTCGGCGGAAGCGGTCGCGCTCAATGCGGATGTGGCGGCACTCTCGGCGTAGGCGGCCGTGCTCTCGGCGTAGGCGGCGGCGCTCGGGGGGGACGCGACCATCGTACCGGCCTTCACGAAGCGTTTCTATGATGTCATCTTTGCAAGAAGGGGGTGCGGGAATGGGGATCGGGATTCCTGGATTCGGGGGTTGCCGGCACTAGAACAGATGAGTCAGCGAAGCTTAAGGAGGGAGACTTAAATAGACCCAAATATTTTCATCGCAAACGGTTCCCAGAAAACAACTATGTGTGATGTTGTAGATATCTTTTATTAGCTGTGAAAGACGAATTTGGAATAAAGTGCCAACGGATGGTGTTTTAAATGAACGAGAAATTTTGTAGTACTAATACAACTGTCATGTCAAATTTTGGAAAATTTCAGGGGTCATTTGGCCTTCTAAGACATTTAAGTGATTTTCTAGCCATTTAATGACTATAATTGAAATTTGAACTACATGTACATGCAACAGCTAACCATAACAGTTTGAAAACTCATATTTCGTATACTTGTGTGTGATTTAATTCCATGTGCAGTAAATTGGAAGGAATTTTCAAACATATTGGTCTAACGGCTATGACACAATTAAGCAAGGAGTGACATGGCATTTTAATTCCAAAAAAAAGAATCACAAACACATGAAACCTTGGTTGATGTAATGTCATGCCACCAAGATGATGTGGTAAAAAAGTGGCATGTTTGACCAAAGTTTGGACACACACCCCTCAAAAACCGGAGCAACTCACCAGAAGGCTCGTGGTTCCGAGAGGGAACAATGCATTTTTGATGACGAACGGGAGATAGCTTCCTCTTACGGCCTTCAAATTTTTTTCTACGTCTAACGTGCACCACTACAACTGTAATGTGAATTTTTTGAAAAATCTAGGGGTAATTTGACCTTTTAAAGACATTTAAGTGATTTTCTAGCCATTTAGTGACCGTAATTCAAATTTGAACTACATCTACATGCAACGCCTAACCAAAACGGTTTGAAAAATCATATTTGTGTACTTCTGTGCAAGTTAATTCCATGTGTAGTAAACTAGAAGGAATTTTCAAACATACTTGTATCACGACATGGACACATATGCATGAATACGTATGCATGGAGTGGCATGACATTTTAATTCAAAAAAAATCAGAAACACATGAAACCTTGGTTGATGTATGATACGTCTCCAACGCATCTATAATTTTTTATTGTTCCATGCTATATTATATTCTATTGTGGATGATTAATGGGCTTTATTATACACTTTTATATTATTTTTGGGACTAACCTATTAACCGGAGGCCCATCCCAAATTACTATTTTTTTGCCTAGTTCAGTGTTTTGAAGGAAAATGATATCCAACAGAGTCCAAACGGAATGAAACCTTCGGGAACGTGATTTTCGGAACAAACGTGATCCAGAGGACTTGGAATCTATGCAAAGCAATCAACGAGGAGAGCATGAGGCAGGGGCGCGCCTACCCCCCAGGCGCGCCCTGCACCCTCATCGGGCCCACGTTGCTCCACGGACGTACTTCTTCCTCCTATATATACCTACGTACCCCCAAACTATCAGATAAGGAGCGAAAAACCTATTTCCACCACCGCAACCTTCTGTACCCGTGAGATCCCATCTTGGGGCCTTTTCCGGTGCTCCGCCGAAGGGGGCATTGATCACGGAGGGCTTCTACATCGACATCATAGCCTCTCCGATGATGTGTGAGTAGTTTACCTCAGACCTTCGGGTCCATAGTTATTAGCTAGATGGCTTCTTCTCTCTCTTTGGATCTCAATACAAAGTTCTCCTTGATCTTCTTGGAGATCTATTCGATGTAATCTTCTTTTGCGGTGTGTTTGTCGAGATCCGATGAATTGTGGGTTTATGATCAAGATTATCTATGAACAATATTTGAGTCTCCTCTGAATTCTTTTATGTATGATTGGTTATCTTTGCAAGTCTCTTCAAATTATCAGTTTGGTTTGGCCTACTAGATTGATCTTTCTTGCAATAGGAGAAGTGCTTAGCTTTGGGTTCAATCTTGCGGTGCTCGATCCCAGTGACAGAAAGGGAAACGACACGTATTGTATTGCTGCCATTGAGGATAAAAAGATGGGGTTTATATCATATTGCATGAGTTTATCCCTCTACATCATGTCATCTTACTTAAAGCATTACTCTGTTCTTACGAACTTAATACTCTAGATGCATGCTGGATAGCGGTCGATGTGTGGAGTAATAGTAGTAGATGCAGAATCGGTTCGGTCTACTTGTCGCAGACGTGATGCCTATACATGATCATACCTAGATATTCTCATAACTATGCTCAATTCTATCAATTGCTCGACAATAATTCGTTTACCCACCGTAATACTTATGGTCTTGAGAGAAGCCACTAGTGAAACCTATGTGTAACACCCCGATAATCATGCTACAGTAAACTCCTTCTAGTGACTGCAAAGTGATCACAATTATTTTGCTAATCATCACTTTGTTCCAAATCAAAACGGGTTCGAATTCAAAATTTAAAACATAGAAAAATAATATTTCTTCAAACAAAAAAAACAAAAAAAAAAGTTTGAAGTGTTGCAAATAATCAATGGATAAATGTCATGGTGGAACCAACATTTTATAAGGTGTTAAATTACCAAAAAGTAATTAAAACAGTGGCTAACATAATAATTTAAATGCCTTTCTAAATGTATAAATTACAAACTATTTACTTAAATTCTAAAACTCAATGTGGCAGTAGCGTAAATTATACTAATGTAATTAGTTGCTAGAATTAAATTTCATAAGGCTAAATTAAAATGGAAACTAGAAAAAATATATAACAAAGACCCCCCCCCCCCCCGCGCGCGCTAGGCCTCGGCCCAACTGGTCTGTGGGCCGCCAGGCCGGCCCAGCCGGCCTCCCCTTAGCCCCCACCCCGACCGGAACCCTAACCGGTCCACTCCCCACGTTCCCCACTCCCCCTGATCTCTCCCCCTCTCGCTCCCTCGTCTCCTCCCCCCGATCGAATCTGGATCGGGGCACGATAACGCCGCCCCTCGCCAGACCTTCCCTTCTCACCGGCCGTCCTCGACCTCCCCGTCCGCGGACGCCCCACCGGACCGCTTCTTCCTCGTCTCCTCCACCTCCCCGACCGGATCTGGGCCGCGCCCCTGACGCCCCGACACCACCGCCGCACACCGTCGCCGCCTCGTCACGCCATTGCTTCACCGGAGCCGCCCACCGTCGTCGTCGCCTCCTCGTCCTCCTCCTCGAGCATGCTGTCGTTTCCCTACACCGCAAGTGAGGCCCGGCATCTCCTCCTCCTTCCTTGCTCACAACGGCACCCCGCGCCCGACGCCGCCTTTGTCGGCGCGCTCACCAGAGTAGCCGCGCCCGCTTCGCGCCGCCCCGCTCCTCGGTGCCCCGCGGCCGCCGCCCCGCGTCCGCGGCCCCCCCTTTCGCCGCTGTTCTTGCTGCCGCCCTCCTACCGCTGTGTCGGCCGTCGCCGTCTGTGACAGCGCCCGCTAACCACGCTCGCCCTGCAAGCCTCGCCCGCTTCGCGACTGCGCGCTGCCCCGCCCTCAACAGCGCCCGTCTCCCCGGACGTGTGCCGCCCCCGCACTTCATCTGCCCGGCGCCATCTTCGCTTCTTCTTGCCGTGCCACAACCGCCCGCCGCCTCGCTTCGCCCGGTGCCCGCGCTGCCTCTTTGCTCGTGAGCCTCCCGCACCCTCCTCCGCTTGGCCAGCGCCATGGTCACCGACGCCTCGCTAGCCTCTCCCTGCTGCGCCCTGGCGTTCGGGTGACATCACGCCAGCGCAACTTTGCTTCGGTCCACCCAACCCTTTGTCCCGTGTCCACTAAGGCCCCCTCGGCCATTGACATGTGGGGCCCCAGCCCCTGGACGTTAAAAAATATAGAATAAAAAAAGATTTTAAAATAATAATAATAATAATAATAATAAATAGCTTAATTAATTATGTTTAATTAACCTAATCAACAAATCTTTATTGATTAAACAGTAATTAGATTAGTTAAACCCTAATCAGAATAAATAGTGTATGACATGGGGACACCACACGTCAGTTTGACCAGTCAACGCCCTGTTGTCTGCTAACGTCATGCTGACGTCAGCATACACTATTTTGGATAATGTTGATTTAAAGTAATTAAATAAATTCTAAAAATAATTAAAACTTTAGAAAATTATATAAAATAAACCGTAGCTCAGATGAAAATGTTTTGTACATGAAAGTTGCTTAGAACGACGAGACGAATTCGGATATGCAGCCCGTTTATCCGCCACACATCCCTAGCATAGTGAACACTCAACTTTTTCCCTCCGGTTCCTTTGTCCGAAAACGTGAAACACCGGGAATACTTTCCCGGATGTTTCCCCCCTTCGCCAGTATCACCTAGCACTGCGTTAGGGCACACCTAGCACCGCGTTTGTCATGTTATGCTTTGTGATGCTTTGATTGCTCTGTTATTTATTGTGTTCCCCCTCCGTTACTTCTTTCTGGTAGACCCCGAGACCGCTGTCGGTACCCTATGATCGACTACATCGACGACGAACCCTTCTTGCCAAAGCAACCAGGCAAGCCCCCCCCCTTGATTACCAGATATCACCTATTCTTCTCTCTACTGCTTGCATTAGAGTAGTGTAGCATGTTACTACTTTCGGTTACTCCTATTCTGCTGCATAGCCTGTCATTGTTGCTACAGTTGTTACCCTTACCTGCAATCCTAAATGCTTAGTATAGGATGCTAGTATTCCATCAGTGGCCCTACACTCTTGTCCGTCTGCCATCCTATACTACTGGGCCGTGATCACTTCGCGAGGTGATCACGGGCATATGTTATATACTTTATACTGTTACATTACTTATGATACTGTTCGGAGATGGGGGCTGAAGGGGCAGGTGGCTCCATCCCGGTAGAGGTGGGCCTGGGTTCCCGACGGCCCCCGACTGTTACTTTGTGGCAGAGCGGCATGGCAGGTTGAGACCACCTAGGCGAGAGGTGGGCCTAGCTTGGTCGGTGTTCGCGGATACTTCAGTTAACACGCTTAACGAGATATTGGTATTTGATCTGAGTCTGGCCATTTGGTCTATACGCACTAACCAACTATGCGTTAACAGTTATGGGCACTCGACGTCGTGGTATCAACCGAAGCCTTCGTGACGTCAGCGACTGAGCGGCGCGCGCCGGATTGGACTGGACCAGATGCTGGAACCCAGGAGCCAGACGCCACCGTCGACGACGACTCCTACTACACCGGAGGTGACTATTACTATGTGCAGGCCGCCGCCGACAGCCAGGAGTAGTTTAGGAGGATCCCAGGCAGGAGGCATGCGCCTCTTTCGATCTGTATCCCAGTTTGTGCTAGCCTTCTTAAGGCAAATTTGTTTAACTTATGTCTGTACTCAGATATTGTTGCTTCCGCTGACTCGTCTATGATCAAGCACTTGTATTCGAGCCCTAGAGGCCCTGGCTTGTATTATGATGCTTGTATGACTTATTTTATTTTAAGAGTTGTGTTGTGATATCTTCCCGTGAGTCCCTGATCTTGATCGTACACGTTTGCGTGTATGATTAGTGTAAGATTGAATGGGGGCGTCACAAGTTGGTATCAGAGCCAACTGCTTGTAGGAATCCCCCTCCACGCTCTTTGGCCGAAGTTGAGTCTAGTATTGCAAAACTTGTACTAACATGGCTGTGCGTCTTACGGGCCCACGTCGCCATTGGGTGGTAGTAGGATCTTTTATTCCTCGACCTATACTCTGGGACTCTGACATCTCTTCTATTTGGGTTAAACGATTTTACTAACTCCAACTCTAGGTTCTCGTAAATGCTTTCTCCAGGAGAGCCCCTCGGTTCGAACGATCGCTTGTTTCACCAGAAGATTCCGAAGACACCCTACGATGTTCTCTTGAGACTATGTGCCATCCCTTTTACAATTCCCTATCACCGGTGTATCCTTATGGATAACTACCTACATTTGTCGTTCATACATTCATCCCCAGTTGATCTTGTTATTACAAGATACACAGAAATTATCTCTATTGTTCCGAGAATACTTTGTGCCTACTACCTTGCAGTTCTTTGCAACGTGAATACCCCTACGGATAATTGTCGCTCTTACCGAGTATCCGCTCGTCCCCAATTGTTCATGTGTTTCACCAAATTCTTTGAAATACTATCCGATCTTTCGAGAATCCTCATTAGCCTATGGCTCTTGAAATGCTCATTTTGGTTAATTCCAAATAACTAGCAATATCCATGGATGTCCTTTGCCATTATCATTTCGAGTCACTTGATTCGATAATTCGTGAATGCTCGCAATCCTCAATCAGATCCTAGAATTCATCCTTCCGGCTCACACGTCATTTTGAACATGAGCTGGTCCTCGACCAATCAAGTTGTCGTCGAGTGTACCCCTAAGTCTATTCAACTTATCCATTCTTAATCAGAATGTTTGCTTCTGATCCCTTGATTGGAAATAATAATTCATTTGCATTTGAGCTTTGAATTAGTTAGTTGTTCCTATAATCTGATGCCTTTGCATTCTCTTTCCTTCTGATTGAGTACCGATACTCACATCAGATTCCTTGTGGTCCGCAAGACCAATTGCTTGGTTATTATCCGACAGTGTCCTTCATATCTAATAACCTTGAGAGTTTCTCCCCTGATACATAATGCTTTTGGTAAATTGTGTCTTCTGCCTTTGGCAAGCTATATCCTATGCTTTTGTCAACCATGCTCTGCTTCGAGCATGTGTTAAATTGATCCTAAAGTTCATGGTATATGTTCTAAGAGGCCTTGTTGGGTTGAACCAACACCTTCACTATTCTGTGTGAACCCGAAAGATTTCATGGGTCATACTTATCTGGTATTGCACCAGGTAAAACTTTCAACAACTAATGTCATTTAAAAAAACGAGAGGTGAATGGAAGGTTATACATTGAAGAAGTGGGAGTCGACCTTGAACTTTGAGTTCACGCCCATGGACGCGATGTAGATCTTGTCATGGAAGCTTCTCGTAACAATAATTATCCGCTTGATATAATTTCATCTTATATATGGGATTTGGTGTTTTGCAATCGTGCTTTCCGACCATATTGTTCTTCTTTGATCCCATTTCTCGGGTAATGTGAGTATTTGTCTTCTGCGGATCAATACCCTAGTCCAACCTTTACTTTAATATATCGTCGAGTATTACACTCTGGTATCTCGAGAATATCATGGAATTGCATAACTTCTTATGGGTTCTTCATCAACTGTTATTTCTCACTTATTCCAATTTTTCTGGGTTCTGGGTTGCCATCAACCGAGAACATCGATAAGTGAATCGATTTCGCACTCCGGTATGATGACTCTAAGTAAATTTTGTTGCTTATGAGTTTAATAATCCTTCAAGTCAGTCCTAGCCTGATTGGCTATATGATTATCGTGCAACTTTTTAACTGTGCTACCTAGTTCTTCTTCCCATAGCACATTTTTTTATGATGAGCTAGCCTTACGTCGATCTTCCTCGTCATATTGTTTAGCCTTAAACAGCAAGCTTGATTTCGAATTTGTGTCGTACCCTTGGTTCCAATAACCTTTCATGTCATCATTCCCTTGACTTGTTGTCATCGCCGACCGATTACACCTTCATGAAATCTCTCGACAAATGTGTCGTGAACATCATCAACATATTGAGCTCTTCCAAGATACCCATCGAATTCATGATGAGCAATACCATCCTTGCCCCTCGATGATGTGTGTTATCATCGACAACATTATTGCCTTCCCTCCAACACAAACTTGTTCGTGTTTTGTATTATACCTTGAGATCCTTGCTATCCAGCCTTTGTTCTTCTTTACCTTGGGGTATTGCCATCTTTTATGTCAGGATTGTCATGAGAATTTCACCACCTCTGGAGAATTCTTGATGCAAGTTATACTTATCACCATCACCATTCTTTTCCTGGTCACTGTGTTGTTTCTAACCGGAAAACCGACAATTGAACTATGATTTGCGAATTCAAAACTTCTAGCAACCCTATTGCTTTGAAGTTAATGGTCGATAGTTCATTTTTAGACTATTGGTTATTGAATCACCATTCTAATATTGATCATGCTACCTAAGCCCATATTTCGGGTGCACCTTTCAACCAATGTTTAAATTGTGTATGTTTCCCTCGAGCATACATCATTATGTCATTTGATCTGAAAAATGTTATCTCCTTGTTCACATGATTGTGGAAATCCATCCTTTTGGAATTCTCGATGAATGGTCGCTGAGTCTATCAGCCACCCACCCTCATCCTCTCCTTTGATTAATGATGAACTTTTGTTTCGGATCTCGCTTCCATAGTTCATTTCCTGAAATTCTTACAGTGTCATCTACTCAATTGTGTTGCACCTTTTCTTCTCAGGCATCCCGAGTCCAAGGTATTCTGACACCAATCAGATCTGAATCCCGGTCAGATATGATGGTTGGAACATTTTTTTTCAAGAGTTATAGCATTGGTCTATATAAGACCTGGTAAGGTGATGTCATGCCTAGCACACCTGGGCGGAGGACCTATTGTTATAGATTCCTTTTCAGCAAGGTTATCCATTCTTCCATGAGGAAATTGTAAGACTTATTCTATAAGTTGTTCCTGATGGATCCTTTGTGTTCCCAAAGTCCGATCTTTACCCAATGACCATGTCAATGCTATCTCGAAGCATGTCTGTGGTACTCCGATTTTCTACAAGAGCATTTGAAGCCCAATGCTAAATGTTTCTTGCTCAATTATCCAAACACCGTTGTATGGGTAATGTCATGAAATTTCTCTCTCCTTACCTAAAGGGTTTTCTACATTATATTTTGTCACAGATATCATGCTTTGCTTGTCCTTGAAAGGATATACCCCTGGAATATGTGTTTAAACACATTTTTCCTTTCCATTGTTTCGTTTAATCTGATAATCATATTTCCTTTCCATTGTTTTGTTTAACCTTTCTTGTAATCCGATTTAACCGAGCAGTGATAATTCCCTGCTTAGGTAAGCACCTTGTTGTACCACGCGGTCAGTAAGACCCTGTTACTATTGTTGATGACATTCCGGCAGCCGCCGATGGACGAGAACTTTGCCTATTGGTCCGCCTTGTCCAACGAGCAGGAAAATGGTTCTCTTCGTCCCTCGCCCTTGGTACCGACATTGTTGTTGACATATAACTGATAGGCTACACTCTGACATGCCTTGCTATCATGACCGTGCAAGATGTCACCGTCCTCCCTACTTTAACCCATATGGTGGGCCCATAACCCACAGTTCCACAGGATCGAAACCTAACTCTCTTGTACACCCCTGAGGCCAAAGATATTCCTCGCGCTTGCCTCCATATGTAATTCATGGGCCACCTTCCTAGTGATCTATTCTGGTATCAGATGCAATATTTCTTTTTGTTGCTCTGAACCCCTTTCACTTTCTGATTAGGCATTGGACGATTGCCTGCCCGTTCAAAACTTCTTATGGTACCTTCTTACTTTGCTCTTGATGTGTTTCATCTGTTCAACTCGAGAGATACTCTTATGATCATTCTTGGGATACCCCCCCCCAGATGATTTTCCCTTATAACATTCAATTGTTGTAAAGCTGCCCCTTACCTATTCGTAAGTACGATGGAGTTCCCGAGGAAAGGACGACAACTTCATCATGATGACCTGAAACAGCGAGATGAAGACATCAATGTAATGGATCAACCTCTTCGAGAAGAGCAGCCAAGACCGAGAAGATCCGTTAGATTTTTCGTAACCCAATCCCTTCCCCCATACTACCCCTCCTAAATCTCGGGACGAGATTTCTTGTAGTGGAGGAGATTTGTAACACCCCGATAATCATGCTACAGTAAACTCCTTCTAGTGACTGCAAAGTCATCACAATTATTTTGCTAATCATCACTTTGTTCCAAATCAAAACGCGTTCGAATTCAAAATTTAAAACATAGACAAAATAATATTTCTTCAAACAAATAAAAACAAAAAAAGTTTGAAGTGTTGCAAATAATCAATGGATAAATGTCATGGTGGAACCAACATTTTATAAGGTGTTAAATTACCTAAAAGTAATTAAAATAGTGGCTAACATAATAATTTAAAGGCCTTCCTAAATGTATAAATTACAAACTATTTACTTAAATTCTAAAACTCAATGTGGCAGTAGCGTAAATTATACTAATGTAATTAGGTGCTAGAATTAAATTTCATAAGGCTAAATTAAAATGGAAACTAGAAAAAATATATAACAAAGACCCCCCACGGCTGGGCCTCGGCCACTGGCCTATGGGCCACCTCCCTTAGCCCCCACCCGATCAAACCCTAACCGGTCCACTCCCCACGTTCCCACTCCCCCCAATCTCTCCCCCTCTCGCTCCCCCGTCTCCTTCCCCCGATCCAATCTGGATCGGGGCACGACAACGCCGCCCCTCGCTGGACCTTCCCTCCTCACCGGCCGTCCTCGACCTCCCCATCCTCGGCCGCCCCACCGGACCGCTTCTTCCTCGTCTCCTCCACCTCCCCGACCGGATCTGGGCCGCGCCCCTGACGCCGCCGCCGCACACCGTCGCCGCCTCGTCCCGCCATTGCATCGCCGGAGCCACCCACCGTCACCATCGCCTCCTCGTCCTCCTCCTCGAGCATGCTGCCGTTTCCCTACACCGCAAGTGAGGCCCGGCATCTCCTCCTCCTCCCTTGCTCACAACGGCACCCCGCGCCCAACGCCGCCTCTGTCGGCGCGCTCACGCTTGCTTGCCCTTTCGCCGCCAGCTCTCGGTGCCCCCGGCCCCCGCCGCCCGCGTCCCATGACCCCCCTTTCGCCGCTCTTCTTGCACGCCCCTCCTACCGCCTGTGTCGGCCGTCGTCGTACGCGACAGCGCCCCGCTAACCGCGCTCGCCCCTGCAAACCTCGCCCCGCTCATGACCCACGCCGCTGCCCCCGCCCTCCGACAGCGCCCCGTCTCCACTATGCGTGTCGCCCCCTGCGCTTATGTCCTGCCTGGCGCCATGCGCTCGCTTCTTCTTTGCCGTGCGAGGCGCCCGCCCGCTTCATCGCCGGTGCCCGCCTGCTTTGCTCCCGGTGAGCCTCCCTTTCCCCTCTCTGCAGCGCCATGGTCACCGACGCCTCGCTAGCCTCTCCCTGCTGCGCCCTGGCGTTCGGGTGACGCCACGCCCGGGCAGCGACCGCACCCGCTACGGTCCCTGTAACCCGCCTGTCCCCGTGTCCACTAAGGCCCCCTGGGCCATTGACATGTGGGGCCCCAGCCCTTGGACGTTAAGAAAATATAGAATAAAAAAAGATTTTAAATAATAATAATAATAAATAAATAGCTTAATTAATTATGTTTAATTAACCTAATCAACTAATGTTAATTAATTAAACAGTAATTAGATTAGTTCAACCCTAATTAGGATAAACAGTGTATGACATGCGGACCCCACATGTTAGTTTGACCAGTCAACGCCCTGTTGACTGCTGACGTCATGCTGACGGTATGATGATGTCAGCATACACTATTTTGGATAATGTTGATTTAAAGTAATAAAATGAATTCTAAAAATAATTAAAACTTTATGAAATTATATAAAATAAGCCGTAGCTCAGATGAAAATGTTTTGTACATGAAAGTTGCTCAAAACGACGAGACGAATTCGGAGACGCAGCCCGTTCGTCTGCCACACATCCCTAGCATAGTGAACACGCAACTTTTCCCCTCCGGTTCCTTTGTCCGAAAACTCGAAACACCGGGAATACTTTCCCGGATGTTTCCCCCCTTCGCCGGTATCACCTAGCACTACATTAGGGCACACCTAGCACCGCGTTTGTAATGTTATGCTTTGTGATGCTTTGATTGCTTTGTTATTTATTGTGTTCCCCCTCCGTTACTTCTTTCTGGTAGACCCCGAGACCGCTGCCGGTACCCCTGTGATTGACTACATCGACGACGAACCCTTCTTGCCAGAGCAACCATGCAAGCCCCCCCTTGATCACCAGATATTGCCTATTCTTCTCTCTACTGCTTGCATTAGAGTAGTGTAGCATGTTACTGCTTTCGGTTACTCCTATTCTGCTGCATAGCCTGTCATTGTTACTCTGATTTGTTACCCTTACCTGCAATCCTAAATGCTTAGTATAGGATGCTAGTATTCCATCAGTGGCCCTACACTCTTGTCCGTCTGCCATGCTATACTACTGGGCCGTGATCACTTCGGGAGGTGATCACGGGCATATGTTATATACTTTATACTGTTACATTACTTATGATACTGTTTGGAGATGGGGGCTAAAGGGGCAGGTGGCTCCATCGCGGTAGAGGTGGGCCTGGGTTCCCGACGGCCCCCGACTGTTACTTTGTGGCGGAGCGGCAGGCGAGTTGAGACCACCTAGGCGAGAGGTGGGCCTGGCCCTGGTCGACGTTCGCGGATACTTCAGTTAACACGCTTAACGAGATCTTGGTATTTGATCTGAGTCTAGCGACTGAGCGGCTCGCGCCGGATTGGACTGGAACGCCTGCTAGGCTAGGTCTGCTTCCGGCCGCCCATGCAACATGCAGGTGTGCAATGGGCAATGGACCCAGACCCCTGTGCCATAGGATTTAGACCGGCGTGCTGACCTCTCTGTTGTGCCTAGGTGGGGCTGCGACGTGTTGATCTTCCACGGCCGGGCATGACCCAGAAAAGTGTGTCCGGCCAAATGGGATCGAGCGTGTTGGGTTATGTGGTGCACCCCTGCAGGGAAGTTTATCTATTCGAATAGCCGTGTCCCTAGGTAAAAGGACGACCCGGAGTTGTACCTTGACCTTATGATAACTAGAACCGGATACTTAATGAAACACACCCTTCCAAGTGCCAAATACAACCCGGTGGTCGCTATCTAATAGGGCAACAAGGAGGGGATCGCCGGGTAGGATTATGCTATGCGATGCTACTTGGTGAACTTACCATCTACTCTCTTCTACATGCAAGCCAAGATGGAGGTGGCACAAGCGTAGTCTTCGGATGATTAGATATCCCCCTCTTATTCTGGCATTCTGCAGTTCAGTCCACCGATATGGCCCTTTACACATATGCCCATGCATATGTAGTGTAGCTCCTTGCTTGCGAGTACTTTGGATGAGTACTCACGGTTGCTTTTCTCCCTCTTTCCCCCTTCCCCTTCTACCTGGTTGTCGCAACCAGATGCCGGAGCCCAGGAGCTAGACGCCACCGTCAACGACGACTCCTACTACACCGGAGGTGCCTACTACTACGTGCAGGCCGCTGACGACATCCAGGAGTAGTTTAGGAGGATCCCAGGCAGGAGGCATGCGCCTCTTTCGATCTGTATCCCAGTTTGTGCTAGCCTTATTAAGGAAAATTTGTTTAACTTATGTCTGTACTCAGATATTGTTGCTTCACGACTTCGTCTATGATCGAGCACTTGTATTCGAGCCCTCGAGGCCTGGCTTGTATTATGATGCTTGTATGACTTATTTTATTTTTAGAGTTGTGTTGTGATATCTTCCAGTGAGTCCCTGATCTTGATCGTACACGTTTGCGTGTATGATTAGTGTACGATTGAATCGGGGGCGTCACACTATGGCCCCCGGGTCTATCTTCCATCATATTAATCTTCCAACAACATAGTTATTTCTATTGCCTTTTATTTTACTTTGCATCTTTATTTCTCTTTATCATAAAAATACCAAAAATATTATCTTATCATATCTATCCGATCTCACTCTCGTAAATGACCGTGGAGGGACTAACAACCCCTTTATTGCATTGGTTGCGAGGTTCTTATTTGTTTGTGTAGGTGTGAGGGACTCTTACGTGATCTCCTACTGGATTGATACCTTGGTTCTCAAAAACTGAGGGAAATACTTACGCTACTTTACTGCATCACCCTTTCCTCTTCAAGGGAAAACCAATGCATTGCTCAAGAGGTAGCAATGTAATGTCATGCCACCAAGATGATGTGGTAAAGAAATTGGCATGTTTAACGAAAGTTTGGACACACGCCCCTCACAAACCAGAGCAACTCGCTAGAAGGTTCGTGGTTCCGTGACATGTTTGATGACGAACGGGAGATAGCTTCCTCTTACGGCCTTCAAATTTTTTCTACGTCTAACGTGCACTACTACAACTGTAATGTGAAATTTTGGAAAATTCTAGGGGTCATTTGACCTTTTAAAGCCATTTAAGTGATTTTCTAACCATTTAATGACCATAATTCAAATTTCAACTACATCTACATGCAACGCCTAACCAAAACGGTTTGAAAAATAACATCTGTGTACTTGTGTGCGAGTTAATTCCATGTGTAGTAAATTAGAAGGAATTTTCAAACATATTGGTCTCACGACATGGACAAATGCATACGTATGCATGGAGTGACATGTCATTTTAATTCAAAAAATAGAAAAATTATCAGAAACACATGAAACCTTAGTTGATGTAATGTCATGCCACCAACATGATGTGGTAAAGAAATTGGCATGTTTGACGAACATTTGGACACACACCCCTCACAAACTGGAGCAACTCTCTAGAAGGTTCGTGGTTCCGAGAGGGAACAATGCATGTTTTATGACGAACGGGAGATAGATTCCTCTTACGGCCTTCAAATTTTTTCCTATGTTTAACGTGCACTAATACAACTGTCATGTGAAAATTTGGTAAATTTCAGGGGTCATTTGACCTTTTAAAGACATTTAAGTGATTTTCTAACCATTTAATGACTGTAATTCAAATTTGGACTACATCTACATGCAATGCCTAAGCATAACGGTTTGAAAAATCATATTTTTGTGTACTTGTGCGCGAGTTAATTCAATGTGCAGTAAATTAGAAGGAATTTTCAAACATATTGGTGTCAAGGCATGGGCACATGCATGGAGTGCATGCCATGGCATTTTAATTCCAAAAAATTAAAAAATGATCAGAAACACATGAAACCTTGGTTGATGTAATGTCATGCCTCCAAGATGATGTGGTAAAGAAATTGGCATGTTTGACGAACGTTTGGACACACACCCCTCACAAACCGGAGTAACTCGCTAGAAGGTTCGTGGTTCCGAGAGGGAACAATGCATGTTTGATGACGAACCAATAGCTTCCTCTTATGGCCTTCAATTTTTTTCTACGTCTAACGTGCACTACTACAACTGTAATGTGAAATTTTGGAAAAATTCTAGGGGTCATTTGACCTTTTAAAGACATTTAAGTGATTTTCTAACCATTTAATGACCGTAATTCAAATTTGAACTACATCTACATGCAACGCCTAACCAAAACGGTTTGAAAAATCATATCTGTGTACTTGTGTGCGGGTTAATTCCATGTGTAGTAAATTAGAAGGTATTTTCAAACATATTGGTCTCACGACATGGACACATGCATACGTATGCATGGAGTGACATGGCATTTTAATTCAAAAATAGAAAAATGATCAGAAACACATGAAACCTTGGTTGATGTAATGTCATGCCACGAAGATGATGTGGTAAAGAAATTGGCATGTTTGACGAACGTTTGGACACACGCCCCTCACAAACTGGAGCAACTCGCTAGAAGGTTCGTTGTTCTAAGAGGGAACAATGCATGTTTGATGACGAACGAGAGATATCTTCCTCTTACGGCCTTCAATTTTTTTGTACGTTTAACGCGCAACTGTCATGTGAAAATTTGGTAAATTTCAAGGGTCATTTGCCCTTCTAAAGACATTTAAGTGATTTTCTAACCATTTAATGACTGTAATTCAATTTTGAACTACATCTACATGCAACGCCTAACCAAAACGGTTTGAAAAATCATATTTTTGTGTACTTGTGTGCGAGTTAATTCCATGTGCAGTAAATTAGAAGGAAATTTCAAACATATTAGTGTCAAGGCATGGGCACATGCATGGAGTGCATGCCATGGCATTTTAATTTAAAAAAAATAAAAAATGATCAGAAAAACATGAAACCTTGCTTTATTTAATGTCATGCCACCAAGATGATGTGGTAAAAAAGTGGCCTGTTTGACGAAAGTTTGGACACACACCCCTCACAAACCGGAGCAAAGGTTCGTGGTTCCGAGAGGGAACAATGCATGTTTGCTGACGGACGGGAGATAGCTTCCTCTTACGGCCTTCAATTTTTTTCCTACGTTTAACGTGCACTAATGCAACTGTCATGTGAAAAATTGGAAATTTTCAGCGGTCATTTGACCTTTTAAAAACATTTAAGTGATTTTCTAACCATTTAATGACCGTAATTAAAATTTGAACTACATCTACATGCAACGCCTAACCAAAACGGTTTGAAAAATCATATTTTTGTGTACTTGTGTGCAAGTTAAAAAATCATCAGACGATGTAAATATCTGGTGTTCAAAAAAGAAAATGTAAAGATCTGGCAAGACAACCGGCCCCCACATGATTGGCACTCTATCTCGTGGCTCGAGGTTTGGTAGGTGATTTGCGGGGATCATTAATCAGATACAATTCTGTATTGGAAACCATCAGCTATTATGTTCACACACAAATTTGCTGCGGGAATTGTGTGTAATTCAAACTATAGTACTCGTAAATTCTGGCGACCCGCGTGTGTACTGTCCCCGTCGATCTAGATTCCGGCTGCCAATAAATACTACCTTGCTCACGTCGTCCCACCTGCATTCTCATCTACATCCTCCCCTCGCTCACCCTCTCTCTCTCTCTCTCTCTCTCTCTCATCTCTGCCATGGCGCCGCCGGTCTGCCCACGCGCCGACGAGGAGTCGCCGCCCCCCGAGGACGCTCACTCGATTAGCAGCGATGAGGACCCCTACGCGCCGCCTGACGAGGTTGCGCCGGACCCCCCAACTTTGGATTGGTTTTGGGGCCAGTACAATCTTTGTCTGTGGAAGTCGCTGCCGCCAGCTGAGAAAGCCAGGCAAGTGGCGTTCAAGAAGGAGATGGCGGAGGAGGAAGCCAGGTACCAGGCGGCCTGTGAAGCCCGTGATGCCGCCTGGAAAAAGGAGGCGGCGGAGCTTTGGGGGCGGGCGCGTCGTCGTGCCGAGGAGGTGTACGAAGACGGGTACTTCGCGAGGAAGGTCATAGGCATTGGGCGCCTCATCGCTGCGTGGAGGTGGGCCGATAAGCTCCAGCGTGCCACCGATGAGGAGCTTCGTTGGGCGCCCAACGAAAAGGCAAGATCGCACAAGGCCCGCCAAAAAAAAGGCGGTCGGTATGTCAAGCGCCATGAGGCGGAGGAGTCGGAGTCTTGCCTCCACACTGGGAAGACGCCGTGCACCACGGAGTCAGGCGAGGGCTGCCGAATACCGGCCCCTTGAGTGATTGTTAGTTTTTTTATTGTTCTTTTTCAATTTTATGAATTATACCTAGTAGTTAAGTATCATCACGTATATGTGATGATATTATATATATATATATATATATATATATATATATATATATTCTGTGATGATCTAATGAACAATTAATATTATGAATTCTATTTTCTATCTGTTTTTGTATACTAATTTGAATCCAGCTGTTATCATCCATATATACAGAATGGAAAGCGTATATACACACATTGAAACAGAACATATAAGAATGGAAAACAGAGTACACACATTGAAACAGAGCAATACTATGATTGTTGTGAATACATAGCTATCCACGTCGAAACGACTTTTCAAAATAAAACGCGTCCATGAGACCATGACCAGCAGCCCTTGCCTAGGGTAGCTCTTGGCTCTGCCTGAACTCGTGCAGGCATTCGTCCAAGCGGTCGAGACGCCATGCGGTACATCTGGGCGCGATCTCGGGCTCCAAGTTGGCTATTTCATCGGAGATCACCAGCTCGAGGATGCGACGGCCATGTTCCTCTACTGCGCCCAGGTGGACACCTGGGCCAAGGAGGCGGTTGAGCCTACAGACCAGCGAGTTGGCATCCAGCGGGCCGTAGACAAGGCGAACGGCGGCACCCATGCGAACGGCATGGCAGGCGTCCGGTGCAAGTACGGCACGGCCGGCCTCTGGTGCAAGTATGGTGCTGAGGGCCTCTACCCACTCCAGGCGAGGAATGGGGGTACTGGCGGGACGTGTACCCAGCTGCGATGCCGTGTCGACAGCAGGCAAGCGCCGATGGATCTGCTCTTGCTGTGCGGCGCTCCAACGGTCATGTCGTGCGGCAAGCCGCAGCCTATCGGCGCGGACGCCCCTAGCTTGCTCCGCGGTGTGCCATCGATCATGTTGTGCGGCGAGCTGCAGCCTAATGGCGCTGACATGCCTATCTTGATCCGCGGCGCTCAAGCGCCATGCGCCAAAGGTCTGCTCAACCCTGGCGATGACGCGCATCACGACATCATGCATCACGTTGTCGGGGAGCACCTCGGCCTCGACGGGCCGTGGCGCCTTGTAGCGACCAGACCTCAAGCGATCGATCTACGTGCTCGGTGTCATCCCCGGATCAAGAATGTCGACACCACCAAGATTGCTTGAAGGATTTATAACAGAGTATTAATCACACACTTATTACATCGAATGTCTCCAAAGGAGAACTTATTACAATAAACATGGCTTAAGGCCATCTAATAACGATAACAGCGGAAGGCTTGGAACAATAGCGAGTCCATCAACTCCAACGGCATCACTGAGTATAGGACCACGACCTAAGACACCTTACTGTCAATGCGAAAAGTCTCGCAACATGAACGTTGCAGCCCGAAAACGGTCAAGACATGGAATATCCGCAATGTAACACATAGAGAGTAATGAAAGAAATAAGCTATACTACATGCATATATGGCTGGTGGAAAGCTCTATGGTTACAGCTTTGTGTAAAGCCGCTTTTCCCTACATCAAAGGAATAAATTTTATTTAACTATCATGGTGGTTGTTAAACATTGAGAATGGTTGATGATTCTCAATCCCAATTAAGCATCATCATTAAAACCCAACAATATTAATTAAAGTAACATGATGAGATTCACATGATATCCAAGTACTAGATACTCAAGATGTCCATAACCGGGGACACGGCTAACCATGATTAGTTTGATACACTCTGCAGAGGTTTGTGCACTTTTCCCCACAAGACTCGATCTCCTCCGTTAAGATTCTCGCACTACATGGTGTTTGAGAAACGGATGACCGAGACATAGTCTTTCAGAAGCGCTAGCACCTTACGAATGGGTAGACCGTACCAACCTACATCCCCTACATCTGCTAGTCTACTACTGTAAGAGCTCGCACGACTTAGTCAACTATGCTAGAGCCCATAGTAGCTTGTGGCTGCACACGGAAGTTTATAGCATGAATAATCTCATGATCCCTTTGAGCTGGGTGGCGGTCCAAAAAGAAACAGCAATCTGGAATACCCGGTACCTCAATCCACCCGGATGTGTGTTTAAGTTGCCACCTTAGATAATCCCTTAATTAACAATCTCACATCATCATGAATACACTCACCCAATCCACGTCTACTAGCATAGCATGGCAATATAAGCAAACGAGAAGTAACTCCCAAAGGTTTGATAATACAACAGTAATAGGTACTACCTCAACTACTTCCCATCCCACAATTTAATTAGATCCTAATTATGCAATGTTTGAGGATTGATCTAATGCATAAAACTGGGTATGAAAAGGGATATGATCAAAGTGTTACTTGCCTTGTCGATGATCCGTGAAACCTAGAGATTCAAAGTAGCAAGCGCACTCGGGTACTCTATCGCAAACAAACAAACACACAATAAGTACTCAACTAATGCACAGGTAAAACTCCAAATAAAAGATCTAACCAGAAAGTTCAACTTAAGAACTCCGGTTTGCAAAAATAATCAAATCAAACGAAGCAACGAAAGTCAAACGGTGAAAGAAAACAGCTTTGTTTCACTAATCTGGATCTAGGTCAGATTTTACAGAAGCAAAAACTTGTTTAAGTTGGTCAAACGGATAGAGGGTTTCGAGACGAAACTCCAGGCGCCTGAATCACCTGATTCCAATAAACGAGCGAAAATTTATACTAGAACGAAAATCAGATCAGAAATCGCGATCAGAAAAATCACAGAATAAATCCGAGAAAAGGAAAAACGACGAACAGCTTAACGAACGAACGTTTGTTAACTGGGTTTAAACGATGAACACGTTCGTTAAAACGAGCGAACGAGCGAACACTCGCTATTTGACCGAACCGAAAATAAACCGATCTAAAAAAACGTAACAAAAAAAATAAACAAACCGCGGCTATTAAAAAACCCGGGCGGTTTTCTAAAGAAAACCGCCGGCGACGGTGGCTACATCGGCGGCGGGTCCGGCGAGGGCGGCGGGGTCCGGCGACGGCGACGGGGTCCGGCGACGGCGGTGGCGGGCGGCGCGGGCGCGGCTGGCGGCAAGCGGCTAGGGTTAGGGTTTGGCGGCGGCGGAGTGGGCTGGGCGCGGGCGGCGGTTTGGGCCGGGCGGCCCGGTGGCGCTATTTAAAGCCCCCCGGCCAGAGGAGTCCTGGCCGGAACCGGCCCATAGGCGGTTCGCGTTTTTTTAAATAATAACATGCAAAAAAAGAAATAAAAGAAATACTAAATGGACTCCAAAAATCCCGAAATAAATTGTCCCTGGCTTCTAAAATCAAGCCGGACAAGATGAACATCTATTTGGGGCCTAAATGCAATTTTGAAAAATGCATACTTTTTTTCTAAATTCATATAAAATGGCGAAAAACTCCAAAATAAAAACTTATTTGATTTTATTATTAAATCCTCAGTATTTCTTTATTTTGGGAAAGTCATTTTATTCCCTCTCTCATATTTTCGTAATAGAAATAATTGATGATAAAATAATTAAAATCAAATGATCCTATTCTCAAAATTTGAGAAAACTCAAATATGAAAATAACGAAATCCCCAACTCTCTCCGTGGGTCCTTGAGTTGCGTAGAATTTCTAGGATCAAAACCAAAAGCAAAAAAATATGATATGCATTGATGATCTAATGTATAACATTCCAAATTGAAAATTTGGGATGTTACAAACCTACCCCCCTTAAGATGAATCTCGCCCTCGAGATTCGGGTTTGCTAGAAAATAGGTGAGGGTGGTCCTTTAGCAAATCTTCCTCTCGCTCCCAGGTGGCTTCATCCTCGGTGTGGTGGCTCCACTGAACTTTGCAAAACTTGATAACCTTGCTGCGGGTAACTCGGCTGGCAAACTCGAGAATCTTAACTGGTTTCTCCTCATAGGTCAAATCGTTATCCAACTGAATCGCTTCCAATGGCACTGTATCTCTTAGTGGTATATCAGCCATCTCCGCATGGCACTTCTTCAACTGGGAAACGTGGAATACATCATGAACTCCTGACAATCCTTCGGGCAATTCCAACTTGTAGGCCACTTCTCCCATACGTTCCAAAACACGATATGGTCCTACAAAACGTGGCGCTAACTTTCCTTTAACTCCAAAACGCTTGCTCCTCGTAGCGGAGATGCTCGAAGATAAACTCTGCCTCCGACTTCGTATACTGTCTCCTTGCGTTTTGAATCCGCATAGCTCTTCTGCCTAGACTGGGCTACCTTGAGCCTATCGCGAATAAACTTCACTTTCCGTTCAGACTCCTTAATCAAATCCGGTCCAAACAACTGGCGGTCTCCAACTTCGTCCCACAACAGCGGGGTTCTGCACCTCCTTCCGCATAAGGCTTGAAGGGCCATCTTCAAACTGGTTTGGTAGCTGTTGTTATAAGAAAACTCCGCTGCTCTGACAAGTTGTCATCCCAACTTGATCCATAATCCAATGCACATGCTCTCAGCATATCCTCCAAAATCCGGTTGACTCTCTCGGTTTGTCCATCTGTCTGAGGATGAAAAGCTGTGCTAAACTCTAGTCTGGTTCCCAAAGTTTCGTGCAACTATTTCCAAAACTTTGAGGTGAATTGGGTTCCTCTATCTGATATGATACTCCTCGGAACTCCATGCAGACATACGATTCTGGTCATGTACTTAGCCAATTTGGCGCTGCTGTAGGTAGTCTTCACTGGAATGAAATGAGCTACCTTTGTCAAATGATCGACTACAACCCAAATCGAGTCATAGCCTGAACGAGTCCTGGGCAATCCCGTGATGAAATCCATGCCTAATTTTTCCCACTTCCATTCGGGTATTGGCAATGGCTGTAACAATCCTGCTGGCTTCTGATGTTCTGCCTTCACTCTCTGACATACATCACAAACTGCTACATACTCAGCAATATCCTTCTTCATTCCGGTCCACCAGAAAGTATCCTTCAAATCCAAATACATCTTGGTATTTCCTGGGTGGATCGAATACGGCGAATCATGGGCCTCTTGCAAAATCAACTTCCTGATCTCCGGATCACTTGGCACATAAACGCGGTCCTCAAACCATAAGGTATCGTGCTCATCCTCACGAAATCCCTTAGCTTTTCCCTTGCTCATTTTCTCTTTAATAGAGGCAATCTCCTTATCCGTCTTCTGAGCTTCTCTAATCTTATCCATCAAAGTAGACTGTATTTCCAATGCTGCTACATAGCCTCTCGGAACTATTTCCAAACATAGCTCTCGAAATTCCTCGGCTAATTCTTTTGGTAAACCTTCGGTCATTAGTGTGTTGGCATGGCTCCTGCGGCTCAACGCATCTGCTACTACGTTAGCCTTTCCGGGGTGATAATGCAATCTCATATCGTAATCCTTAATAAGCTCCAACCATCTCCTCTGCCTGAGATTTAACTCCTTCTGTGTGAAGATGTACTTCAAACTCTTGTGATCCGTGTACACCTCACAGTGGTTTCCAACAAGAAAATGTCTCCAAGTTTTCAGTGCGTACACTACGGCTGCTAACTCTAAATCATGAGTAGCATAATTTAACTCATGAGGCTTAAGCTGTCGTGAAGCATACGAAACAACCCTTCCCTCTTGCATAAGCACTGCTCCAAGTCCTCGACATGAAGCGTCGCAATACACCTCGTAATCCTTGCTTTGATCTGGCAGAATTAACACTGGTGAGGTAACCAAACGTTTCTTCAACTCTTGGAAACTAGCCTCACATTCCTCGGTCCAATTGAACTTAGTGTCCTTCTTCAACAACTCCGTCATAGGCTTCACAATCTTCGAGAAATTCTCAATGAATCTTCGGTAGTATCCGGCCAGTCCAAGAAAACTCCGGATCTCTCCAACTGTCGTTGGTGCTTCCCAGTTTGTCACAGTGGCAACTTTAGTGGTGTCTACTGCTATACCTTCTCCGGATATAACATGTCCGAGAAATCCAACTTCCTTCAACCAAAACTCACATTTGCTGAACTTGGCATATAACTGATGTTCTCTGAGCTTCTCGAATACTAAACACAAATGCTCCTTATGCTCTTCTTCATCCTTTGAGTAGACCAAAATATCATCAATGAACACTACGACAAACTTATCCAAAAATTCCATAAACACCTTGTTCATCATGTTCATAAAATAGGCAGGTGTGTTAGTCAATCCAAATGACATAACCGTATACTCATACAGCCCGTACCTGGTGGTAAAAGTCGTCTAAGGTATATCCTGCTCTCGAATCTTCAACTGATGGTATCCCGATCACAAATCGATCTTGGAAAATACCTTAGCTCCTTGCAATTGGTCAAACAAGTCGTTGATCATCGTCAATGGGTATTTGTTCTTAGTGGTCACTTCATTTAATCCTCGGTAATCAACAACCATTCTTAATGATCCATCCTTCTTCTCCACTAGAAGTACTGGCGATCCCCAAGGCGAAGAACTTGGGCGAATAAAACCTTTATCCAGTAACTCCTTAATCTGCTTCTTAATTTCTTCCAAATCTTGTGCGGGCATCCTATACGGTCTCTTAGATATCGGCCCAGTGCCTGGCAATAGTTCAATCAGGAACTCAATGTCTCTGTCCGGTGGCATGCCTGGCAACTCTTCTGGAAATATGTCCGGGTAATCCTTCACCACTGGTACTTCCTCCTGCACAACTCCTGATAAGGAATTTACATGTGCCCTCCTCGGCTCATGCCGTGACACATACTTAATTCTCCTTCCTTCTGGGGTGGTAAGAAAAATCGACTTACTGGCGCAATCAATGTTCCCCCCTTACTTTGATAACCAATCCATGCCTAATATCACATCCAATCCTTGCGATTCCAAAACTATTAGGTCCGAGGGGAATACATAGTTTCCAATCCTTAATGGTAGTCGATCACACCACATATTCGCCATATATTCTGCTCCGGGTGAGGTTACTAGCATGGGTGACCTAAGGGCTTGGGTTGGCAAATTATACTTATCCACAAATCCCCTTGATATGTATGAATGTGATGCACCAGTATCAAAAAGAACAACTGCAGTAAATGTCTTAACCAAAACTTACCTATTACTGCATCTGGCTGAGCTTCAACCTCCTCCACGGTAAAGTGGTTCACCTGTCCCCTGTTGAAAGGGTTCGGCTTCTTCCCTGAGCTACCATTGCCATTGCCATTTTGGGCTTCAGGACATTCATTTGCATAATGCCCAGTCTTTTGGCACTTAAAACAAGTGACTTGGCTCAGGTCTCTCTTGGCTGGGGTTGACGGGTTGGTGCGGTTTTTTCCATTGCTTCCTCCATTCCCGTTTCCATTCTTTGTGCCATTATGATTGTGTGAGCTACCTCCTCCGTGGGTATGCTGAAATTGTCCTCCCGGCTTCGGGGTAAAGCGTAGCTTCTGCTAAGCTCTAGAGTTGTACTTCCCCTGTCCATACTTCCTCTTGCGATTGTCTATCTGCTGCTGCTTCCCTTCAATCGTAAGAGCACGATCTACCAACTCCTGGTAGTTATTAGAAGTGGCTACCATCAACTGCATGCTCAGCTCATCGTCAGTCCTTCTAGAAACTTCTCCTGCTTAGCTGCGTCTGTAGCAACGTCATCTGGGGCATAACGTGCTAGCTTACTAAAATCCTCCACATACTGGCCTATAGTGCATCCTCCTTGGCGTAAGTTGCGAAACTCACGCTTCTTCATGACCATAGCTCTTGCTGAAACGTGGGCAGTACGGAAAGCTTGCTCAAACTGATCCCACGTGACTGTGTCAATGGGGTGCGTGGCTGTGTAATTTTCCCACCATGATGCTGCGGGTCCATCAAGCTGATGTGCGGCAAAATGCACTCTTTCCGCATCAGTGCATCCTGCAGTGGTCAGCTCCCTTCCAACCTTGCGGAGCCAGTCATCTACAACAATCGGCTCGGTGCTACTAGAAAACACCGGCGGATTTAGCCTCAAGAAACGAGTCAAATGATCAACAGGTGGCGGTGGTGGTGGGTTGTTGTTGTTGTTGTTGTCCTGGTTCTGGACTAGCAACTGCATCAACGCATTCTGCTGCTGGATCAACTGAGTGAGCTCCGGTGGGAAAGCAAATCCATTGTCACGTCTCGAAGGCATCTGAGGGTTTTTAGAAAAGACGAGAGTTAAGAATAGAATGAGGTCTAAACAGAAAACACTACCCAAATGCACATGAGACAAATGCATACAAAATCACTTCATTCAATCAAACAAGGGCATACAAACGGTCTAGAACTATCGCAAAAGTGCGTGGACTATACTATGTACATGGTGGAATACTACTCTTGTTATGGTAGTCTACTAGAAAAACTGCTCCGATGAAGACTCCATGATATCTGCTCCAGCTTCATCAACATAGTCATCATCACTATAAATCGAGGATCCGAGTCGATTAATCGTTGATGATGATATAGTTATCCGGGCAAGTGGATTCGTCATCTTCTCTTTTGGGTGTTGAACCTCCCATGAATACTTCAATCTTCTCCTTAAGGTCGCCGTTCTGTCTCACCAGAGTGACGATCTCCTCCATGTAGTCTTCACGTGTAGCCTTGAGTTCTTCTTCTAGCTCCTTGATCTTGGTCATAGCCTTTTGCAGATCCTCCATACCTGCGCACATCTGGTTCTCCTGGAGTCGGATGTGCTGGTTTAATTCCTGGATGTAAGCCGTGATTGATCTGTCCCTCCCGGTGCGATTATCTCCCATTGCTCATCTCGGCGCCCACAAATCTGGTAGATAGTATTCTTGAGATCGTTGTGGTAAACTTCTCCAATATGTCCCATGGCGATGTGGGCTGCCATACTCTTTCCTAGTCTCCAAGTTGGTGAATCAAAGGAAAACTCTATGGGCTCCGTGACTGGTGCAAATGTCTTTCCTGGAACTTGAACTTGAATCATCCAGTGCTCCTCTTCGGGTAATGTGGCGTTGTAGGTTCCGGTGAGGCTTGGTACTCCGATGTTCAGGTATCTAGTGACTTCCTTCAAGTGACATCCAAAGGGTGTATCTTCATCCGGTTGTGTGAACTTGCTCCTTGCATCCGCCATCCTAAAAGAATAGAAAAGATGAGGAGTCAGAAATGAGGAGAAAGATTAGTTATCTAGGTCTTTAGCTTAGTGGTCGTGTCCTACAGTCAGCGTGTGCTCTGATACCATCTTTGGAGCGACCAGACCTCAAACAGTCTGATCTCTGTGCTCAGGTGTCATCCGTGGATCAGTAATGCTGACACCACACAGTACTTGAAGGATTTATACAGAGTAGCAATCACACACTTATTACATCGAATGTCTCCAAAGGAGAACTTATTACAATAAACATGGCTTAAGGCCATCTAATAACGATAACAATGGAAGGCTTGGAAGAATAGCGAGTCCATCAACTCCAACGGCATCACCGAGTATAGGACCATGACCTAAGGCACCTTACTGTCAGATGAAAAGTCTCGCAACATGAACGTTGCAGCCCGAAAACGGGTCAAAGACATGGAATATGCTGGCAATGTAACACATAGAGAGTAATGAAAGAAATAAGCTATACTACATGCATATATGGCTGGTGGAAAGCTCTATGGTTATAGTTTTGCGTAAAGCCAGTTTTCCCCTACATCAAAGGAATAAATTTTATTTAACTATCATGGTGGTTGTTAAACATTGAGAATGGTTGACATCATTCTCAATCCCAATTAAGAATCATCATTAAAACCCAACAATATTAATTAAAGTAACATGATGAGATTCACATGATATCCAAGTACTATATACTCAAGATGTCCATAACCGGGGACACGGCTAACCATGATTAGTTTGATACACTCTGCAGAGGTTTGTGCACTTTTCCCCACAAGACTCGATCTCCTCCGTTAAGATTCTCGCACTACATGGTGTTTGAGAAGCGGATGACCGAGACATAGTCTTTCAGAAGCGCTAGCACCTTACGAATGGGTAGACCGTACCAACCTACATCCCCTACATCTGCTAGTCTACTACTGTAAGAGCTCGCACGACTTAGTCAACTATGCTAGAGCCCATAGTAGCTTGTGGCTGCACACGGAAGTTTATAGCATGAATAATCTCATGATCCCTTTGAGCCTGGGTGGCGGTCCAAAAAGAAACAGGCAATCCTGGAATACCCAGGTACCTCAATCCACCCAGATGTGTGTTTAAGTTGCCACCTTAGATAATCCCTTAATTAACAATCTCACATCTGTCATGCATACACTCACCCAATCCACGTCTACTAGCATAGCATGGCAATATAAGCAAACGTAGAAGTAACTCCCAAAGGTTTGATAATACAACAGGTAATAGGTACTACCTCAACTACTTCCCATCCCACAATTTAATTAGATCCTAATTATGCAATGTTTGAGGATTGATCTAATGCATAAAAACTGGGTATGAAAAGGGATATGATCAAAGTGTTACTTGCCTTGCTGATGATCCGTGAAACCTAGAGATTCAAAGTAGCAAGCGGCGCACTCCAGGTACTCTATCGCAAACAAACAAACACACAATAAGTACTCAACTAATGCACAGGTAAAACTCCAAATAAAAGATCTAACCAGAAAGTTCAACTTAAGAACTCCGGTTTGCAAAAAGAATCAAATCAAACAAAGCAACGAAAGTCAAACGGCAAAAGAAAACAGCTTCGTTTCACTAATCTGAATCTAAGTAAGATTTTACAGAAGCAAAAACTTGTTTAAGTTGGTTAAACGGATCGAGGGTTTCGAGACGAAACTCCAGGCGCTTGAATCGCCTGATTCCGATAAACGAGCGAAAAGTTATACTAGAACGAAAATCGGATCAGAAATCGCGATCAGAAAAATCACGGAATAAATCCGAGAAAAGGAAAAACGACGAACAGCTTAACGAACGAACGTTCGTTAACTGGGTCTAAACGATGAACACGTTCGTTAAAACGAACGAACGAGCGAACGCTCGCTATTTAACCGAACCGAAAATAAACCGATCTAAAAAAACGAAACTAAATAAATAAATAAACCGCGGCTATTAAAAAAACCGGGCGGTTTTCTAAAGAAAACCGCCGGCGACGGCGGCTACCTCGGCGGCGGGTCCGGCGAGGGCGGCGGGGTCCGGTGACGGCGTCGGGGTCCAGCGATGGCGCGGGCCAAGCGGCGGCGGCAATGAGGTTAGGGTTAGGGTTCGCGGCGGGAGTGGGCCGGGCGTCAAGGCGGCTTAAGGCTTGGGCGGCCCGGGTGGCGCTATTTAAAGCCCCCGACGGAGGAGTCTGGCCGGAACCGCCCATAGGCGGTTCGTGTTTTTTTAAATAATAACGCACAGAAAAACAAATAAAAGAAATACTAAACGGACTCCAAAAATCCCGAAATAAATTGTCCCCGGCTTCTAAAATCAAGACGGACAAGATGAACATTTATTTGGGGCCTAAATGCAATTTTGAAAAACGCATACTTTTTTCTAAATTCAAATAAAATGGCGAAAAACTCCAAAATAAAAACTTATTTGATTTTATTGTTAAATCCTCAATATTTCTTTATTTTGGGAAAGTCATTTTATTCCCTCTGTCATATTTTCGTAATAGAAATAATTGATGATAAAATAATTAAAATCAAATGGTCCTATTCTCAAAATTTGAGAAAACTCAAATGTGAAAATAACGAAATCCCCAACTCTCTCCGTGGGTCCTTGAGTTGCGTAGAATTTCTAGGATCAAAATCAAAAGCAAAAAATATATGATATGCATTGATGATCTAATGTATAACATTCCAAATTGAAAATTTGGGATGTTACACGCCTGCTCGTTTTCCTCGTCGACGAGGTTGATGGCAGAGGCGGCACTTTGGTGGGTTGGCATGCTTGGAAAAGGTGGATGTGCTATAGGATGCGCTTGTCGCCTCCATGCGTCGCGTGCCACCTATGCGCAATATAGCAGGGTGGCGGGAAACAGGTGAGGAAATGGCGGGAAACGGCGGCGTGTTCATAAAACACCATCTATTAATGGAAACTTAGCATCGAGCTAGCATAAGAAGTAGATGATGATCGGATGAACACGGACCACACTAGGGAACCCGTCGGTGATGAATTCATCAATCCCAAACGGTTGAATACTAGCAAGCGTTTTCCCACAACACACACGGCCTATTCCATCACAAATAGGTCGGATGGATCAACTGCATGTCACGTATCGCACATTGTCAAAGAGTAATGTGGTAGACCTTCTTTAACATGTGTTAAAAAAAAGGACCTTGAGGTTAAATTAGCTGAGGGAATGGGGCATTTCGGTCATTTGACCGAAATGACCCATCCCATCACCTAATTTAACATCGACACCACTTCCCATCCAGTCACCCATCCGATTGTCGCTCCACCGAGCACACTTAACTTGATAATTTTACAGAGCGACCCGACCTCGGGCGGTCAAGCCTCGTATGTATCTGTGCCATCCACGGATCGGTATCTTTGGCACACATAGTACATCAATGTATATATCAAAGTGCAATCACATGTATAAATAACGTAAAATGATATATACCTCGTAATACTCAGCGGAAACAAATCAAACGGGTGTGGAGTCCCATCAACGCCATCGGCAAAGTTGAGTGTAGACCGTAACCACAGATCGTAACTCTTACTCGTCGAGGAAATATACGCAACATGATACGTTGCAGCCGTGTAGGTCGATTACATTGAATGTACCGCAAGATCACATTAAGAGAAAACAGATGATAAACTAGACTATATGCGGTATGGCTTTGTGGCTCAGATCTCGAAGTTTTGTTTGCATAAAAGCTGATTTTAATTTTCCCTACAACAAAGGAATAAATGAAGTCTGTACTATGGAGTTTTCTATCATGACATGGTTCGCCAGCCGATGTCTCATAGCCCAAAATCATCATAAGTTGCCCACAATAAAATTTTCAATCCGATTGTTGAGAGTTCCGAGATAGATCCAAGTCCAGAGGCTCAAATTGTCCGTAATCGGGACACGGCTAATCGATTAGGTTTAAACCCTCTGCAGAGGTTTGTACACTTTACCCGCAAGATTCGATCCCTCTCTTTACGTTCTCGCACTTCGTGGTGTTTGAGAACAAGATGACCGAAACATGGTCTTCCGAAGAGTTCCTCGACCACTGTCCGTGCTCATCCCATCCTACCGTAGTTCTACATCTGCTAGCACCGTCCCAGCCAGTCACAACTAAGGTCAACCAAGCCAGAGCCCATATTGACTTGCGGTTGCATGTAAGCTTCCGGCATGAAGTATTCTTCCGTCTCTTTGAGTCTGGGTGAAGCTTTCCGCAAGATGTCATGGCGCTTCTCCATGCATCCCGGCCAACCACTGGTTTCTCCAGGTGCCCGTCAACCGTCCTTCACCCAAAGAGTGTATTGAATTCTTGTCTCGAGTCTTGAAGTCTTGAGGCCTTGAAGATCTTGTCCTTGCAGATGCCATCATGGAGTTGTCGTCATTGACGTAGAGTCCTCCTTCTTCACACCACTCTCGAACACTCATACCAAACCCGTCTACTATAGCGTAGCATTAAAATAAAATATCGTCCGGGCTTGGTAATGTGGTGATGGGTTCCTACCTCATGCATACTACTCAACTACAAGGATTCAATAACACTCTTGAGGGGTGGTTGCAAAGATGCCACTAAATGCAATAAAACATAGGTATGAAAGCATGGTCAAAGTGAACTTGCCTTTGCTGACGATCTTCGAAAACTAGGGACTCATGGTAGCAGGCTTCGCACTCAGGAAATTCTACCGAGGCAAACAATAACCATAATAAGCACATAGCATATGATCACTTAACACAATAGCATAGTAACATAATCACACCAAAACAAACGAATCAAAACCCAAAGGAAAAACTCGAAGGAATCCAACTCAAGGTTTTCCTACTTCAAGCAACAACTAAAAATAGTTTTGCATTAGAAAACTTTTCTCAACAGAACCTAATCATGGTTTTATGCTAACTTAACAGAAAAGAATGCATTATGCAACTAGGAGCAAAAAGAATCACCTTAAAATCTATTATAAAACTCCTATTAGGCCTAAAGCAAATTCTAGTAAGAAAAATAAAATAAAAGTTTTATTCATTATAAATAAAAGTTCATGCTCTAAAGTTACAGAAACTAACCTAGAATAATCTATCACATATGAAAAATAAATTTATTTGCTAAGTAAAACAATAGGAAAACAAGAGCTAGTTAATTAATTAAGAATAACATGATTCTGATTAAAACTATTTTTTTATAAATCCTAAAATGCCCAAATAAATTCCTACGGTTAAGTAATGTCAAAACAAAGTGGGGACAAAAAAATCATTAAAAAATAATTTTCCTAACTCATTTTATAGCAAATTTACTATTCTGACTAAATCTAAAATAAAGCAATTATAAATAATTTTCACATAGCTAATTATATTTTCTACAGAAACTATAAGAAATTTGAAAACCAACAAAAAAAGAATCATTTAAAAATATTAAGTAAAATAAAAGTTATGAATTTTTCAAATCTGGAACTATTCTGTTAAAACAGAAAAACGAAATTAAAGAAAAATGGCTAAATGGGCCTAACTAACGCACTGCGCGTAATATAACTAAAACGGCCTACGGTTTAAACGAAACGGGCCGGTACTAAATAAAAAAAAACCTAACTAAACTAAATCAAGAACGAACCGGTGAAAAACCCGGTTTATTTTAAAAGAACATACCCCTTCGGGGGTTCTAATCTAAGCCGTCGAGTTTAGATCGGACGGGGAGGGAAACTCCGGCGACGTACCGGTCGGCGACGGCGACGGCGGCTCGGGCGGCGATGGTTCAGCGACTCCGGTGGTCGGGGCGACGGCGGGAGCTCCGGCGGGTCTTGTGCGACGAGGGTCCGGTTGGTGGAGTCCGTGAGATCGGGTGGCCGGGGTGAGTCAGGGTGAAGCTAATGGCGGCGGTGGCGTGCTCGGGCTCCGGCGAGCGCGTGAGGAGGGAGGAGGGGTTCCGGCGAGGGGCAAGGGGGAATGGGGTGCGGGAGGGGCTTATAGGCGGGCCTCACCTTGGGCGGGGGTGAATCGGGAGGATCAGATCCGGATCCTTCGGGATCCGTGAGGCGCGGCGGCGAGGTGGCGCGGCGGGGTTGACGACGGTGGTGGCCCACCCGTCAAAAGCGGGAGCTCGGTCGGTCGACCGACCCAAACGCTTTCAGGCGAGGGGGTCGGGGCTGGCTCATTGGTGGCTCAGCCTGGTGGCTGCCGGTCAAGGCGCAAGTGGGCTGCCCAGTGCCGGGTCACTTCGGCCGGGCGCCTGGTTTTTTTTTCTATTTTATTTTTTGAAAATAAAACAGAGTTATAAAATATAAAATATAAGTATTTTATATAGGACATATATATACCAAAATGATCGGGGAATATTCCTATCATTTGAACATTTTCCAGAGGCAAAATCCAAACTTTATAAAATTCATTTTTCCAAATTTGATAAACTCAAGTTTGAATTCAAAACTTTTGGCAATGTTTTCCTCTGATATTTTTGGAGTGTCATGTTTACTCCTCTCATACTTTTTCTCAAGTATTTATCGTGCATAAATTTTTTTGAAATGATTTCCACTTGCCAAAGTTTGACTTCAAATTCCAAAACTCAAATTTGAAAGAGGGTTTCAAGGCACTTTCAAATGACTTTCAATTTGATACTTTTTGACTTCCAACTCATATTTCATATAATTGAGGAAGTCATTTTATCTTCCTCATGAAAATCATTGAGTTGCATAAAGTTTTGAATTTGAAATGTTCTCAAATGAAATTCAAATCTTTTCAAAACCCTTTTTCAAATGGAAGAAGTCATTTCATCTTCACTCTAGGGTTTTGGTGTTTGAATGGACTTGAATTTCATTGAGATCCAGAAAGGGCAAAGAGGATAGTTTTGGGAAAGTCATTTTATTCCCTCTCATCCAACTTTCAAAAGTTTCAAATTCCACTCAATTTCACTCAATCACTCAAACAAACAATCAGACCACAAGCATAGTTATTTATCTAATATAACATTCCAAAATTTAGAATTTTGGGATGTTACAAACCTACACACTTAAAATGAATCTCGTCCTCGAGATTCAAGAGGCTAACAAGAAAAGGTTAGGGGTTGGGGTCTTCTAGCAAAAGTTTTGGTCGAAGGTCGGGGTGCTACCACACTTAAAAGCAAGGTTACAGTTCCAATAAACTCAGATACTTCCTCGGGAGTGCTGGCAATATATGTCTCTTCACATATCTTGCAATAACTCCTTCATTTACGCTCTTCTGCCAGAAGCATAGAGTTTTCCTCAGAATCTTGGGTCGGTGTGTCAAAGTTGAAGTTCGTCCGAGACTGGATCTGCTTAGCTGATTGGTCTGTGTCCATTCTAGACAACTATCGAAATACTCATGGTGGTCTACAATTTATGGTTTCTCCTGCAGAAAACGGGTCTGGGTTGAACCTCACCGTATAACCTACGATTGGCAACGGTTGCCTGTAAAGGGTTTCCATCGTCCTACCATTCTATGGTTTTATGGCTTATCGCGTCGACACTCTTCAAAGGTTTTCGAGGCTCTCTGATTTTCCATCAACATATGATAGTTCATGATAGAAGTCTCCGGTATGGGGGCCAATCCATCCTGCATTTCTGAATCATTACCACATACGTAAAATATCGAATCACGTATTCTAACACTTGGGCATACTCACAAGCATTGCAGAATTTCTCTTGTTCTCGAACTGGGTTCGAGTAAATCCTTTGGTTCAGCAAGCCAAACAAAACATCTATCGTTACTTCACCACTCTCGTGTTTTTTGCGTAACCTCCTACGTAAACGTATGCTGATTGGATCACCGATTCTTCCAAATTTATTCCTTTATCAAGGTTACATCCGTTCCTTTTCAAAATCTTGGGCCCGTGGGTTATGGACCACTTCAATTCTTGTACAAGTTTAATTCATCCTTCCTAGGGTTATCATTCCATATTCCAACATTACATCTCCTGTAAATCCAATAGTACTTCTTCCTTCATACCCTTGTGGTGACGATCATACAAAACTCCAACTTATTTTGTCCATCTTCCTTCTATGGATCGTCATGAATAACACATTTCTTTCTTCATTGATCCTGTGGCTTTACGGAGTACTACCACACCAAAAAAATGCACTAGTTTATCCATAAATCACATTACTTTCATATCAATCTTTTATTACATCCTTAACCATTTTTCAGAATCCAAATTCCAAAAGTTTATTACAAATGCTGCCACCCACATGATTCGGTATGGTCAGACATTGCTTCCAACTTTATTTATTTTTCCTCCTTGAGGATTCTTCAGTCCAACTGGAATTGTGCGACAAGCGCCTTGAAATCTTCAATCTTCTGTTTCTTCGTGGTGGCCTTGAGCTTCACCTCCATCATCTCTGCATGCACTTCTCTGAGGTATTCCTGAGTATAACGGAGTCTTGCTTCAAGTATTTCTCCGATCCGCGATGGCTTCCATGGCTGCTTCACGAACAGGTCGAAGAAAGTTGCTTGTGGCACACGTGAGATGAAAAGTACTGCCCCATCATCTTTGGGCAAACTCCTTTCGAGCGGTGGAGGTGTACCTCCACATACCAAAGTTCCACTCCCTTTTGCATGAAGGGGTATCCTTTGTAGACCGTGCATCTCCTTCAAGGTGAATATGCTTCATCATGTCCTTCAGATCTTCGGTAATCATGATCACTTGTCGTGGTCATGATCGTTTGAGGCCCTTAAGGAAAGACTCATAAAGGGTTGTCATCTGCATGTGTAGGATAAGAGGGTACTCGGAACAAAGAATGTATCTCCATGGGGAAATTGCAATTGTCTCCGGAAAAGTTTGGTGTTCGATTGTCCATGGGTTCAAGATTTCGGGTGCAGTTGAGATAGAAAGAGAAAGCAATTACCCACTCATCAACAAAAGGATCCTAGATCAAAAGTACCGTTTGTAATGGGCCGTTCTACTATGGTTTCGCTTTCTAAGTCCTCATTTCTTCGTGTCTTCAATGCTCGGAGTTTCCAATTCTGATGCTTTTCCCATATGAAGGCCTTCTACCATTCTTCCAGAATTTACGTCTCTCATGGTTGAAATAAATACATGCCTACGAATATCGCATCTATCAACCATTCAATAAACACACAAAAATAATAGCAACCAAGCATTCATTTATTCAATCAATTCTCTGATGTCGCCACCCACATAAATTGGTATGGTCGGATACTTAAATCGAGAAAGTGTTCATCTTTATTTCTCTCATGGTGGGATACTACTAAGCTAATTTATTAGGAACTTGGTCATTGTCCCCACTGGGGCTTCTTCAGGTGGACTTGATCTCCTCCAGTTTTCTGCTAGATTTTCCCTCACGACGCGGAGTTTCTTGTGACGACCTCAGTATGTCCCTGAAGTTGTTCCTTGAGCTTACGGATTTGAACGTCCTTGGCATGAGACATGGTCCTGCTGTTTTCAGTTCCTCGACGCATTCTCGGGATCTCGAGGTTCTCCTCCTCCGGCTTGTTTACCTTGACCTCCGAGTCTTGACCTCTTCTCGTAGTGCTTCATTGTCAAACAGGGCTTCCAGGAGGTCCATCCAAGATTCTTGACGTATTGTTCCAGATCCTGATTGTACACTAAAAGTGGGGAGAACTTCATCTTTGCGCTCCACAAGGCAATAGTTGCTCCATCAAACTTCTGCCATCCAATCTTTCCAAAGAAGTGTGGGTTTAGTGAAGCCCGATGACGATAGCATAAACGTGCAATAGCATCATGGACGGCGGTGTTGATGCCCATATCACGATCACCATTTATAGTTCAGGCGATGTCTGCAGCCTTGGGGTCTTCTTTACGACCAAAAACTTGGGTCTTGACTCCCCACGATCTGGACGTCCTCTTAGTTGCCTTGATCTCGTGTATCGGTAACTTCAAAGCTGACTAGCTCCACAAGGAAGGGGCCTCAAGAACCTTCTCGTAGTGTTCTCTTTTGTTCGTAATGTAGCTCTCCATCTATAGTTTGAAATAAGGAAGGTTCAAGAAAAGAAATCAGGTGTTATGAGAGTAGTACAAAACAAGGTCATTCCTATTGGGGTCTTCATATTACTAAGTCATTTTCTAGGGTCACGTCCCTACAGCCAACATGTGCTCGATACCATCTCTCAGAGCGACCCGACCTCGCACGGTCAAGCCTTCGTGTATCTGTGCCATCCTCGGATCAAGATATCTTTGGCACACATAGTACATCAATGTATATATCAAAGTGCAATCACATGTATAAATAACGTAAAATGATATATACCTCGTAATACTCAATGAAACAAATCAAACGGGTGTGGAGTCCCATCAACGCCATCGGCAGGTTGAGTGTAGACCGTAACCACATCGTAACTCTTACTCGTCGAGGAAATATCTACAACATGATACGTTGCAGCCCGTGTAGGTCATTACATTGAATGTACCGCAAGATCACATTAAGAGAAAACAGATGATAAACTAGACTATATGCGTATGGCTTTGTGGCTCAGATGTCGAGTTTTGTTTGCATAAAAGCTGATTTTAATTTTCCCTACAACAAAGGAATAAATGAAGTCTGTACTATGGAGTTTTCTATCATGACATGGTTCCGCCAACCGATGTCTCATAGCCCAAAAATCATCATAAGTTGCCCACAATTAAATTTTCAATCCGGTGTTGAGAGTTCCGAGATAGATCCAAGTCCGGAGGCTCAAATTGTCCGTAATCGGGGACACGGCTAATCGATTAGGTTTAAACCCTCTGCAGAGGTTTGTACACTTTACCCGCAAGATTCGATCCCTCTCTTTACGCTCTCGCACTTCGTGGTGTTTGAGAACAAGATGACCGAAACATGGTCTTCCGAAGAGTTCCTCGACCACCGTCCGGTGCTCATCCCATCCTACCGTAGTTCTACATCTGCTAGCACCGTCCCAGCCAGAGTCACAACTAAGGTCAACCAAGCCGAGCCCATATTGACTTGCGGTTGCACAGTAAGCTTCCGGCATGAAGTATTCTTTCGTCTCTTTGAGTCTGGGTGAAGCTTTCCGCAAGATGTCATGGCGCTTCTCCATGCATCCCGACCAACCACTGGTTTCTCCAGGTGCCCGTCAACCGCCCTTCACCCAAAGAGTGTGTATTGAATTCTTGTCTCGAGTCTTGAAGTCTTGAGGCCTTGAAGATGCAGTCCTTGCAGATGCCATCATGGAGTTGTCGTCATTGGCGTAGAGTCCTCCTTCTTCACACCACTCTCGAACACTCATACCAAACCCCGTCTACTATAGCGTAGCATTAAAATAAAATATCGTCCGGGCTTGGTAACAGGGTGATGGGTTCCTACCTCATGCATACTACTCAACTACAAGGATTCAATAACACTACTGAGGGGTGGTTGCAAAGATGCCACTAAATGCAATAAAACATAGGTATGAAAGCATGGTCAAAGTGAACTTGCCTTGCCGACGATCTTCGAAAACTAGGGATTCGTAGTAGCAAGCTTCGACCTCCGGAAATTCTACCGAGGCAAACAATAACCATAATAAGCACATAGCATATGATCACTTAACACAATAGCATAGTAACATAATCACACCAAAACAAAGCGAATCAAAACCAAAAGGAAAAACTCAAGGAATCCAACTCAAGGTTTTCCTACTTCAAGCAACAACTAAAAATAGTTTTGCATTACAAAAGTTTTCTCAACAGAACCTAATCATGGTTTTATGCTAACTTAACAGAAAAGAATGCATTATGCAACTAGGAGCAAAAAGAATCACCTTAAAATCTATTATAAAACTCCTATTAGGCCTAAAGCAAATTCTAGTAAGAAAAATAAAATAAAAGTTTTATTTATTATAAATAAAAGTTCATGCTCTAAAGTTACAGAAACTAACCTAGAATAATCTATCACATATGAAAAATAAATTTATTTGCTAAGTAAAACAATAGGAAAACAGTAGCTAGTTAATTAATTAAGAATAACATGATTCTAATTAAAACTATTTTTCTTATAAATCCTAAAATGCCCAAATAAATTCCTATGATTAAGTAATGTCAAAACAAAGTGGGGACAAAAAGAATCATTAAAAAATAATTTTCCTAACTCATTTTATAGCAGATTTACTATTCTGACTAAATCTAAAATAAAGCAATTATAAATAATTTTAACATAACTAATTATATTTTCTACAGAAACTATAAGAAATTTGAAAACCAACAAAAAAAGAATCATTTAAAAATATTAAGTAAAATAAAAGTTATGAATTTTTCAAATCTGGAACTATTCTGTTAAAACAGAAAAACGAAATTAAAGAAAAATGGCTAAATGGGCCTAACTAACGCACTGCGCGTAATATAACTAAAACGGCCTACGGTTTAAACGAAACGGGCGGTACTAAATAAAAAAACCTAACTAAACTAAATCAAGAACGAACCGGTGAAAAACCCGGTTTATTTTAAAAGAACATACCCCTTCGGGGGTTCTAATCTAAGCCGTCGAGTTTAGATCGGACGGGGAGGGAAACTCCGGCGACGTACCGGTCGGCGACGGCGACGGCGGCTCGGGCGGCGATGGTTCCGGCGACTCCGGTGGTCGGGGGCGACGGCGGGGAGCTCCGGCCGGGTCTTGGCGACGAGGTCCGGTTGGTGGAGTCCGCGAGATCGGGGTGGCGGGGTGAGTCGAGGTGAAGCTAATGGCGGCGGTGGCGTGCTCGGGCTCCGGCGAGCGCGTGAGGAGGGAGGAGGGGTTCCGGCGAGGGGGCAAGGGGGGGAATGGGGTGCGGGGAGGGGGCTTATATAGGCGGGGCCTCACCTTGGGCGGGGGGTGAATCGGGAGGGGGATCGGATCCCGGATCCTTCGATCCATGAGCGCGGCCAAGCGAGGTGGCGCGGGCGGGGTTGACGACGGTGGTGGCCCACCCGTCGTATCTTGAGAGCGGGTTTCGGTCGACCGACCCGAAACGCGTTCAGGCGAGGGGGCTGGCTGGCTCATTGGTGGCTCATTGGGCCGCTGGTGGGCCTGGCTGGCGAGTGGGCTGCCAGTCTTGGCTGGCGAGCTGGTCAAGCGCTGGGTATTTTTTCTATTTTATTTTTTGAAAATAAAACAGAGTTATAAAATATAAAATATAAGTATTTTATATAGGACATATATATACCAAAATGATGAGGGAATATTCCTATCATTTGAACATTTTTCGAGGCAAAATCCAAACTTTATAAAAATTCATTTTTCCAAATTTCAGATAAACTCAAGTTTGAATTCAAAACTTTTGGCAATGTTTTCCTCTGATATTTTTGGAGTGTCATGTTTACTCCTCTCATACTTTTTCTCAAGTATTTATCAGGCATAATTTTTTTTTGAAATGATTTCCACTTGCCAAAGTTTGGCTTCAAATTCCAAAAACTCAAATTTGAAAGAGGGTTTCAAGGCACTTTCAAATGACTTTCAATTTGATACTTTTTGACTTCCAACTCATATTTCATATAATTGAGGAAGTCATTTTATCTTCCTCATGAAAATCATTGAGTTGCATAAAGTTTTGAATTTGAAATGTTCTCAAATGAAATTCAAATCTTTTCAAAACCCTTTTCAAATGGAAGAAGTCATTTCATCTTCACTCTAGGGTTTTGGTGTTTGAATGGACTTGAATTTCATTGAGATCCGTAAAGGGCAAAGGGATAGTTTGGGAAAGTCATTTTATTCCTCTCATCCAACTTTCAAAAGTTTCAAATTCCACTCAATTTCACTCAATCACTAAAACAAACAATCAGACCACAAGCATAGTTATTTATCTAATATAACATTCCAAAATTTAGAATTTTGGGATGTTACAAACCTACCACACTTAAAATGAATCTCGTCCTCGAGATTCGAAGAGGCTAGCAAGAAAAGGTTAGGGTTGGGGTCTTCTAGCAAAAGTTTTGGTCAGAAAGGTCAGGGGTGCTACCACACTTAAAAGCAAGGTTACAGTTCCAATAAACTCAGATACTTCCTAGGGAGTGCTGGCAATATATGTCTCTTCACATATCTTGCAATAACTCCTTCATTTACGCTCTTCTGCCAGAAGCATAGAGTTTTCCTCAGAATCTTGGGTCGGTGTGTCAAAGTTGAAGTTCGTCCGAGACTGGATCTGCTTAGCTGATTGGTCTGTGTCCATTCTAGACAACTATCGAAATACTCATGGTGGTCTACAATTTATGGTTTCTCCTGCAGAAAACGGGTGCAGGTTGAACCTCACCGTATAACCTACGATTGGCAACGGTTGCCTGTAAAGGGTTTCCATCGTCCTACCATTCTATGGTTTTATGGCTTATCGCGTCGACACTCTTCAAAGGTTTTCGAGGCTCTCTGATTTTCCATCAACATATGATAGTTCATGATAGAAGTCTCCGGTATGGGGGCCAATCCATCCCGTACTTGAATCATTACCACATACGTAAAATATCGAATCACGTATTCTAACACTTGGGCATACTCACAAGCATTGCAGAATTTCTCTTGTTCTTGAACTGGGTTCGAGTAAATCCTTTGGTTCAGCAAGCCAAACAATACATCTATCGTTACTTCACCACTCTCGTGTTTTTTATGTAACCTCCTACGTAAACGTATGCCGATTGGATCACCGATTCTTCCAAATTTATTCCTTTATCAAGGTTACATCCGTTCCTTTTCAAAATCTTGGGCACATGGGTTATGGACCACTTCAATTCTTGTACAAGTTTAATTCATCCTTCCTAGGGTTATCATTCCATATTCCAACATTACATCTCCTGTAAATCCAATAGTACTTCTTCCTTCATACCCTTGTGGTGACGATCATACAAAACTCCAACTTATTTTGTCCATCTTCCTTCTATGGATCGTCATGAATAACACATTTCTTTCTTCATTGATCCTGTGTCTTTACGGAGTACTACCACACCAAAAAATGCACTAGTTTATCCATAAATCACATTACTTTCATATCAATCTTTTATTACATCCTTAACCATTTTTCAGAATCCAAATTCCAAAAGTTTATTACAAATGCTGCCACCCACATGATTCGGTATGGTCGGACATTGCTTCCAACTTTATTTATTTTTCCTCCTTGAGGATTCTTCAAATTAACTGGAATTGTGCGACAAGCGCCTTGAAATCTTCAATCTTCTGCTTCTTCGTGGTGGCCTTGAGCTTCACCTCCATCATCTCTGCATGCACTTCTCCGAGGTATTCCCGAGTATAACGGAGTCTTGCTTCAAGTATTTCTCCGATCCGCGTATGGCTTCCATGGCTGCTTCACGAACAACGTCGAAGAAAGTTGCTTGTGGCACACGTGAGATGAAAAAGTACTGCCCCATCATCTTTGGGCAAACTCCTTTCGAACGGTGGAGGTGTACCTCCACATACCAAAGTTCCACTCCCTTTTGCATGAAGGGGTATCCTTTGTAGACTGCATCTCCTTCAAGGTGAATATGCTTCATCATGTCCTTCAGGATCTTCGTAATCATGATCACTTGTCGTGGTCATGATCGTTTGAGGCCCTTAAGGAAAGACTCATAAAGGGTTGTCATCTGCATGTGTAGGATAAGAGGGGTACTCAGAACAAAGAATGTATCTCCATGGGGAAATTGCAATTGTCTCCAGAAAAGTTTGGTGTTCAGTTGTCCATGGGTTCAAGATTTCGGGGTCTGGTTGAGATAGAAAGAGAAAGCAATTACCCACTCATCAAAAAAAGGATCCTAGATCAAAAGTACCGTTTGTAATGGGCCGTTCTAGTATGGTTTCGTTTCTAAGTCCTCATTTCTTCAGGTCTTCAATGCTCGGGAGTTTCCAATTCCTGATGCTTTTCCCATATGAAGGCCTTCTACCATTCTTCCGTAACTTACGTCTCTCATGGTTGAAATAAATACATGCCTACGAATATCGCATCTATCAACCATTCAATAAACACACAAAAATAATAGCAACCAAGCATTCATTTATTCAATCAATTCTACAGTATCGCCACCCACATAAATTGGTATGGTCAGATACTTAAATCGAGAAAGTGTTCATCTTTATTTCTCTCATGGTGGGATACTACTAAGCTAATTTATTAGGAACTTGGTCATTGTCCCCACTGGGGCTTCTTCTGTGTGGACTTGATCTCCTCCAGTTTTTCTGCTAGATTTTCCCTGTCGACGCGGAGTTTCTTGTGACGACCCTGTATGTCCCAAGTTGTTCCTTGAGATTCTGGATTTCAACGTCCTTGGCATGAGACATGGTCCTGCTGCTTTTCAGTTCCTGGCGCATTCTCGGGATCTCGAGGTTCTCCTCCTCCAGCTTGTTTATCTTCAGTCTCTGAGTCTTGACCTCTTCTCGTAGTGCTTCATTGTCAAACAGGGCTTCCGGAGGTCCATCCAAGATTCTTGACGTATTGTTCCAGATCCTGATTGTACACTAAAAGTGGGGAGAACTTCATCTTTTGCGCTTCCGTCAAGGCAATAGTTGCTCCATCAAACTTCTGCCATCCAATCTTTCCAAAGAAGTGTGGGTTTAGTGAAGCCCGATGACGATAGCATAAACGTGCAATAGCATCATGGACGGCAGTGTTGATGCCCATATCACAGTCACCATTTATAGTTCCGAAGCTGATGTCTGCAGTCTTGGGGTCTTCTTTACGACCAAAAACTTGGGTCTTGACTCCCCACGATCTAGACGTCCTCTTAGTTGCCTTGATCTCGGTATCGGTAACTTCAAAGAAACTGACTAGCTCCACAAGGAAGGGGCCTCCAAGAACCTTCTCGTAGTGTTCTCTTTTGTTCGTAATGTAGCTCTCCATCTATAGTTTGAAATAAGGAAGGTTCAAGAAAAGAAATCAGGTGTTACGAGAGTAGTACAAAACAAGGTCATTCCTATTGGGGTCTTCATATTACTAAGTCATTTTCTAGGGTCATGTCCTCTGACCAACATGTGCTCGATACCATCTCTGTAGCGACCCGACCTCGGGGCAGTCAAGCCTACGTATGTGTATGCCATCCACAGATCAAGATGTCGGGCACATAGTACATCAATGTATATATCAAAGTGCAATCACATGTATAAATAACGTAAAATGATATATACCTCGTAATACTCAGCGGAAACAAATCAAACGGGTGTGGAGTCCCATCAACGCCATCGGCAGGTTGAGTGTAGACCGTAACCCTGTATCGTAACTCTTACTGCCGAGGAAATATCTACAACATGATACGTTGCAGCCGTGTAGGTCAGTACATTGAATGTACCGGCAAGATCACATTAAGAGAAAACAGATGATAAACTAGACTATATGCAGTATGGCTTTGTGGCTCTGTATCTGAGTTTTGTTTGCATAAAAGCTGATTTTAATTTTCCCTACAACAAAGGAATAAATGAAGTCTGTACTATGGAGTTTTCTATCATGACATGGTTCCGCCAACCGATGTCTCATAGCCCAAAATCATCATAAGTTGCCCACAATTAAATTTTCAATCCGGTGTTGAGAGTTCCGAGATAGATCCAAGTCCAGAGGCTCAAATTGTCCGTAACCGGGGACACGGCTAATCGATTAGGTTTAAACCCTCTGCAGAGGTTTGTACACTTTACCCGCAATATTCGGTCCCTCTCTTTACGTTCTCGCACTTCGTGGTGTTTGAGAACAAGATGACCAAAACATGGTCTTCCTCAAGAGTTCCTCGACCACCGTCCGGTGCTCATCCCATCCTACCGTAGTTCTACATCTGCTAGCACCGTCCCAGCCAGAGTCACAACTAAGGTCAACCAAGCGAGCCCATATTGACTTGCGGTTGCACGGGTAAGCTTCCGGCATGAAGTATTCTTCCGTCTCTTTGAGTCTGGGTGAAGCTTTCCGCAAGATGTCATGGCGCTTCTCCATGCATCCCGCCAACCACTGGTTTCTCCAGGTGCCCGTCAACAATCCTTCACCCGATGAGTGTGTATTGAATTCTTGTCTCGAGTCTTGAAGTCTTGAGGCCTTGAAGATGCAGTCCTTGCAGATGCCATCATGGAGTTGTCGTCATTGGCGTAGAGTCCTCCTTCTTCACACCACTCGAACACTCATACCAAACCCCGTCTACTATAGCGTAGCATTAAAATAAAATATCGTCCCGGCTTGGTAACAGGGTGATGGGTTCCTACCTCATGCATACTACTCAACTACAAGGATTCAATAACACTCTTTGAGGGGTGGTTGCAAATATGCCACTAAATGCAATAAAACATAGGTATGAAAGCATGGTCAAAGTGAACTTGCCTTCTTGACGATCTTGAAAACTAGGGACTCGTGGTAGCAAGCTTCGCACTCCGGAAATTCTACCGAGGCAAACAATAACCATAATAAGGACATAGCATATGATCACTTAACACAATAGCATAGTAACATAATCACACCAAAACAAACGAATCAAAACCAAAAGGAAAAACTCGAAGGAATCCAACTCAAGGTTTTCCTACTTCAAGCAACAACTAAAAATAGTTTTGCATTACAAAAGTTTTCTCAACAGAACCTAATCATGGTTTTATGCTAACTTAACAGAAAAGAATGCATTATGCAACTAGGAGCAAAAAGAATCACCTTAAAATCTATTATAAAACTCCTATTAGGCCTAAAGCAAATTCTAGTAAGAAAAATAAAATAAAAGTTTTATTTATTATAAATAAAAGTTCATGCTCTAAAGTTACGTAAACTAACCTAGAATAATCTATCACATATGAAAAATAAATTTATTTGCTAAGTAAAACAATAGGAAAAGCAGTAGCTAGTTAATTAATTAAGAATAACATGATTCTAATTAAAACTATTTTTTATAAATCCTAAAATGCCCAAATAAATTCCTACGGTTAAGTAATGTCAAAACAAAGTGGGGACAAAAAGAATCATTAAAAATAATTTTCCTAACTCATTTTATAGCAAATTTACTATTAGACTAAATCTAAAATAAAGCAATTATAAATAATTTTAACATAGCTAATTATATTTTCTACAGAAACTATAAGAAATTTGCAAACCAACAAAAAAGAATGATTTAAAAATATTAAGTAAAATAAAAGTTATGAATTTTTCAAATCTGGAACTATTCTGTTAAAATAGAAAACAAAAATAAAGAAAAACGGCTAAATGGGCCTAACTAACGCCCTGTGCGTAATATAACTAAACGGCCTACGGTTTAAACGAAAAGGGCCGGTACTAAATAAAAAAAACCTAACTAAACTAAACCGCAACGAACCGGTGAAAAACCCGGTTTATTTTAAAAGAACATACCCCTTCGGGGGTTCTAATCTAAGCCGTCGAGTTTAGATCGGACGGGGAGGGAAACTCCGGCGACGGCATCGGCGGACGGCGACGCGCTCGGGCGATGGTTCCAGCGACTCGGTGGTCGGGGCGACGGCGGGAGCTCCGGCAGTGCGGCGCGACGAGGTCCGGTTGGTGGAGTCCGCGAGATCGGGGTGGCCGGGTGAGTCGGGTGAAGCTAATGGCGGCGGTGGCGTGCTCGGGCTCCGTGGCGTGAGGAGGAGGAGGGTTCATGAGGCGAGGGAATGGGGTGCGGGAGGGGGCTTATATAGGCGGGCCTCACCTTGGGCGGGGTGAATCGGAGGGATCGGATCCGGATCCTTGAGATCCGGCGAAGGCGGCGCGCGAGGTGGCGCGCGGGGTTGACGACGGTGGTGGCCACCCGCCGGGTGCGGGGAGCTGGGTCGGTCGACCGACCCGAAACATTTCAGGCGAGGGTCGGGCTGGCTCATTGGGCCTGGTGGGCTGGTCAAGGCTGGCGAGTGGGCTGCCAGTGTGCCGGGCTAGTTATTCGGCCGGGCCTGGTATTTTTTTTTTTTCTATTTTATTTTTTGAAAATAAAACAGAGTTATAAAATATAAAATATAAGTATTTTATATAGGACATATATATACCAAAATGATCGGGAATATTCCTATCATTTGAACATTTTTCCAGAGGCAAAATCCAAACTTTATAAAATTCATTTTTCCAAATTTCAGTTTAACTCAAGTTTGAATTCAAAACTTTTGGCAATGTTTTCCTCTGATATTTTTGGAGTGTCATGTTTACTCCTCTCATACTTTTTCTCAAGTATTTATCAGGCATAATTTTTTTTTGAAATGATTTCCACTTGCCAAAGTTTGACTTCAAATTCCAAAAACTCAAATTTGAAAGAGGGTTTCAAGGCACTTTCAAATGACTTTCAATTTGATACTTTTTGACTTCCAACTCATATTTCATATAATTGAGGAAGTCATTTTATCTTCCCTCATGAAAATCATTGAGTTGCATAAAGTTTTGAATTTGAAATGTTCTCAAATGAAATTCAAATATTTTCAAAACCCTTTTTCAAATGGAAGAAGTCATTTCATCTTCACTCTAGGGTTTTGGTGTTTGAATGGACTTGAATTTCATTGAGATCCAGAAAGGGCAAATGGGATAGTTTTGGGAAAGTCATTTTATTCCCTCTCATCCAACTTTCAAAAGTTTCAAATTCCACTCAATTTCACTCAATCACTCAAACAAACAATCAGACCACAAGCATAGTTATTTATCTAATATAACATTCCAATATTTAGAATTTTGGGATGTTACATTTTCTTACATGAGCTACTAGTGGAACAACTAGTCCTTGCTGATAGGAATGCCTCTTCACATCCTTATGGCGTATCCAAATGACCGCCAATCCCACAATGTCCAATAGATGTTGTGTAGATAGAGCATATCACATACGTCTTATTAGAAGCAATCGTCTGTGTTATTATCGGTCTTTGCACACATTTTTTATTACAGTCCTGTTTGCAGCGTATCACACACATCTTGTTATATTTAACCGTTTTTGTTCTCTTGCCTAATCACAAACAGTTCATCCGAGTGAACCGTATGTTGTACATCGCACACACCTTGATCGGGCTGACCGTTTCTTTTGTGTTGCCTAATCACACACAGTTCATCCCAGTGAACTATATGTTGTATATCGCACACGCCTTCATCTGGATGCACGTTTCTTTTGTTCCTCCTCATCGCAAACAGTTAATTGAGCTGAATCGTATGCCCTACATCGTACACGCAACTAAAATCAGAACCGTGTTTGATGCGTCCTCCATTGCAAACGTTTTGCACATTTTTTGACGGTTATTTTACACCACCGTTTGCGATTATGGCATCGCACACAGTTTCGTCGAAGGGTCTCTGATCGTAGTGTCGCGTTAGCAGCATCCTGCAGTAGTGATAGGTCGCACCATATCTAATAAAGTACGGTTACGACGTTCAGACACACCATTACACTATGGTGTTCCAGGTGGCGTGAGTTGTGAAACTATTCCACATTGTTTTAAATGAAGGCCAAACTCATAACTCAAATATTCCCCTCCATGATCATATCATAGAAACTTTATTTCCTTGTTACGATGATTCTCCATTTCACTCTGAAATTCTTTGAACTTTTCAAATGTTTCAGACTTGTGTTTCATCAAGTAGATATACCCATATCTGCTCAAATCATCTGTGAAGGTCAGAAAATAACGATACCTGCCGCGAGCTTCAACACTCATCGGACCGCATACATCGGTATTATTTCCAATAAGTCATTAGCTCGCTCCGTTGTTCCGGACAACGGAGTTTTAGTCATCTTGCCCATGAGGCATGTTCGCAAGTATCAAATGATTCATAATCAAGTGATTCCAAAAGTCCATCTGTATGGAGCTTCTTCATGCGTTTTGCACCGATATGACCAAAATGGCAGTGCCACAAGTATGTTGCACTATCATTATCAACTTTGCATCTTTTGGCATCAATATTATGAATATGTGTATTACTACGATCGAAATTCAATAAACCATTTACATTGGGTGTATGACCATAGAAGGTTTTATGCATGTAAAAAGAACAATTATTCTCTGACTTGAAATGAATAATCGGTATTGCAATAAACATGATCCTAATCATATTCATGCTCAACGCAAACACCAAATAACATTTATTTAGGTTCAACACTAATCCCGAAGGTAAAGGGAGTATGTGATATGTCTCCTACGTATCTATAATTTATGAAGTATTCATGTTGTTATATTATCATTCTTGGATATTTTACAATCATTTTATAGAAACTTTATATCATTTTTTGGGACTAACCAATTGACATAGTGCCCAGTGCCAGTTGCTGTTTTTTGCTTGTTTTTTACATTGCAGAAAATCAATACCAAACGGAGTCCAAACGTAGCAAAACTTTTTGGAGAATTTTTATGGACCAGAACACCCAGTATGGGCCAAAGAAGCACCAGAGGGGTGCCCTGAGGGGGGCACAACCCACCTGGGCACGCCTGGGGGCCCAGGCGAGCCCTGGTGGGTTGTGCCCACCTCGGTGGCCTCCCACACCCCCTCTTCGCCATATAAATCGTCAAATATGCCAAAAACCCTCGCGGAGACCCTACATCAGAAGTTCCGCCGCCGCAAGCCTCTATAGACACGAGAAACCAATCTAGACCCCGTTCTGGCATTCCACCAGAGGGAGAAATCATCACCGGTGGCCATCTTCATTATCCCGGCGGCTACCATGATGAGGAGGGAGTAGTCCACCCTCGAGGCTGAGGGTTTGTACCAGTAGCTATGTGTTTAATCTCTCTCTCTCTCTCTCCCTCTCGTGTTCCTAAGATGTCACGATCTTGATATATTGCAGGCTTTGGTAATATAGTCAGATCATATGGTGTTTCTCCCTCTCTATCTTGTTGTGATGAATTGAGTTTTCCCTTTGAGATTTCGTTTTATTGGATTGAATACTTTTATGGATTTGAGAGCACTTGATATATGTCTTGCATATGGATACCCGTGGTGAAAATGGGGTATTTTATTGATTCACTTGATATATGTTTTGGCACTCAACTCGCGGATTCCCGAGGTGACATTGGGGTAATCTACGCATAGGGGTTGATGCACGTTCTTGTCTTTGTTTCTCTGCTAGAAATCTTGGGGCACTCTTTGAGGTTCTTTGTGTTGGATTGAGTATTATGAATCTGAAATTATTTGGTGTTATTTTAGTACAAACTCTTGGATAGATAGATCGGAAAGAATAGCTTCGAGGTGGTTTCGTACCCTACAAATGATTTCTTCTTATGTTCTCTGCTAGATAGGAACTTTGGAGTGATTCTTCATCGCACGTTGATGGATGGTTATATGATTGAAAGTGCGTTATATCGACTAGAGGGGGTGAATAGGCAATTTTTACAAATTCGTCACTGAGGAATTTGGGGGTGAGGAAATTCCTATGTAACAAACTACTTAGCAGCGGAATAAGTACTCAGATGCAAGCATAACAGAGCAGTAGCACAGTCATCATGATAAAATGAAAACAAGCACAGAGTACAAGTAGCGTAAACACAAGATAAGCAAGGTGAAGACAAACTGGCTGAAGAAATTGAATTGATGAAGTTGAGAAAGTCTTCAGTCAAAGTCTTCAAACTGTAACGATCAAGTACTTCAACAAAGAATGAGGAAATGAAAGGGTTGAGGAAATAGAATCAGATAGCTCGGTGAAGACAGTGATTTGGTAGACCAGTTCCAACTGTTGTGACAGCCGTATGTCTGGTTGGAGCGGCTAGGTATTTAAACCTGAGGACACACAGTCCCGGACACACAGTCCTCACCGTATTCTCCTTGAGCTAAGGTCACACAGACTTCGCCCAATCACTCGTGGTAAGTCTTCAGGTGACTTCCAAACCTTCACAAACTCGGTCACTCAGCGATCCACAATTTCCTCTTGGATGCTCTAGACCGTGACGCCTAACCGTCTGGAGGATGCACTATCCTCAAAGGTAACAAGCGTGGGTTCCACACAGGAACAATTTCTTCAGTGATGCTCAATCACTTTGGGTTTGTAGGTTTTTGGGTTTGGGTTTTCCTCACTTGATGATTTTCGCTCAAAGTCCTCGGAGGATGGGATGCTCTTAATGACAAGTGTCAGTTTCTCTCGGAGCAGCCAACCAACTAGTGGTTGTAGGGGACATGATAAGACATAAATTCCCTTCAATGATATGACCATTAGGTGGGTAGATATTTTGGGACAGCTGGCGCATAGCACAACAACGGTCAGATATTTCAGTATCAAATTCCTCAAGGCTATCATGTTCCTCACTTGTAGGAAATCCACACTGGCGAACTCCTAACTCCTCAGTCAGAACAAATTCCTCAAAGACCAGAAGATCTTTGTCTCTGTCACTGAAGAAATTGACTGAACTGTATGAGATTCCCAATGGCTTCACTCAAAAGGATTGGTAGGTGTAGGATTTTGAGATGAGCATCACTTGGAAACTTTTCGTTAGTTTTACCTCGACCCCCTTTAACAGTACGGTGTTTCCTATGACTCAAGAAAGAGAAAATGAAACTACGAAAAAAAAGTCTTCACGCTTCATATTCCTCACATGAATATTAAGTCTTCACGGTCACACCAATTTCTTCACTTTCAAAGTCTTCAGAAAACCAAAGTCTTCAGTTGAAGACATTCATTTTTAGGGGTCAACTTTCTCTGTAAATATCAAACTCCTCATAGACTTATAGACATGTGTACACTCACAAACTCATTAGTCCCTTAACCTATAAGTCTTCAATACACCAAAATCACTAAGGGGCACTAGATGCACTTACAATCTCCCCCTTTTTGGTGATTGATGACAATATAGGTTAAGTTTTCAGCGGGGATAAACATATGAAATTTAAATACTAATATTGAGGAATTTGATTGCAAGATGTCGAAGAACTCCCCCTGAAGATGTACATATGTGAGTAATTTGCTTTGATAGCAAATGCACATTGTAGAGTAGAATCATGGAGATCTCCCCCTATATCGTGTAATTCATACGCGCATTTATCATATGATATGAAGAATTTGAAATGCATGATGAAATATGGTGACTGATGTAATTCAACATGCGTGCATTAACATATATGAGGAAATAGCATGCAGAAAACAAAGCAGAAGTATCAGACCACCATCGGACTTAAGTTTACAACTCGATCCAACAAATACTTCAGAAGAACGAGAGTTGTAACTTAGCAAAAAAAACCATATATAGAGACCAGCTTGAAGAGTAACTCAAATTTATCCCCCTTTGTCATCGAATGACCAAAAGGGACGAAAGATGAGGACTAACACCCCTGAAGAATATAATCATGATGTCGATGACAGAGCGCCATCATTGTTGTGGTCGTCCATTGATGTAGGGCATGCCGCAGTGGCGTCCAAGTCTTCATGTTCATCAGTCTCCCACGATGAAGAATATGAGCTGGCCACCAAGTGAGGAACTTTGACCTTCTTGAATTTCTTCAAGGGCGGCTGAGACAAGTCAAAGTCCTGCTTGAAGCCCATCTACTTGAGATCTTCTTCACCGTAGAGGTGAGACAGTACAACCCAGGTGTGATCAAATAATTCATGCAGATAGTAATGGTTCTTCTTCACAGAATTTTGCGTGATTGTCATGTTCTGAAGAATTGAACCAAACTGTCACTTGACCCATTTGTGGTTGCGATCGAACTTCTGATGAAGACTGAGGAGAAGCTCACGATCAGTCATCACTCTTGGAGCAGTGGCTTGAGGATTTTGCTTAGAAGCATTTGCGGCAGAGTCATGTGTGGCAGAGTCATCATTGGTGGAGTAGGATGCGGCCTTGCGAAACTGTCCATCTAATGGACAAGTGCCTTCATCAATTACAACAGCCTTGCCCTTCTCATCAGCTGAGGAAATAGTCCGTTCGAGGACCTCAATTGGCGGAAAGTAGCTGAGATGATTTTGAAAGTCAGCCTTGTAATGAATTGAAGACCTTGATCTGAGGAATCTCATAATACAAGGAGCGTAAGGCTTCAATTCAAAAGGTGACAGAGCGACATTGGCCAAAGTCCTTGAAAGTGCGTTATATCGACTAGAGGGGGGTGAATAGGCGATTTTTATGAATTCTTCACTGAGGAATTTGCCGGTGAGGAAATTCCTTAGCGAAGAACTACTTGCAGCGGAATAAGTACTCAGAAGTAAGCATAAGAGAGTGCGAGCATGGTCATCATGATGAAATGAAGACAAACAAAGAGTACAGAAAGCGTAAACACATGATAGCACGAGATGAAGACAAACAGACTGAAGAAATGAATTGAGGAAATTGAGTCTTCAAACACAGATATGAACAAACACTCAACACAATAATGAGGAAATGAAAGGGTTGAGGAAATAGAACCAGTAAGGTTGGTGAAGACAATGATTTGGTAGACCAGTTCAATCATTGCCCTGGTTATGCGATACGGTTGGAGCGGCTGAGTATTTAAACTCGAGGACACACAGTCCCGGACACCCAGCCGAAAGCACGCAGCTCAGGACACCAAGTCCTCACCGTATTATCCTTGAACTAAGGTCACAAAGACCTCGTCCAATCACTCGTTGTAAGTCTTCAGGCGACTTCCAAACCTTCACAGACTTGGTCACTCGGCGATCCACAATTTCTCTTGGATGCTCTAGACCATGACGCCTAACCATCTGGAAGAAGCACAGTCTTCAAAGGTAACAAGCGTCGGATCCATGCAGGATCAATCTCGTCAGTGATGCTCAATCACTTTGGGTTTGTAGGGGTTTGGTGTTTGGGTTTTTCCTCACTCGATGATTTTCGCTCAAAGTCCTCGGAGGATGGGTTGCTCTCAAATTACAAGTGTCGAGTTCTCTCGGAGCAGCCAACCAGCTAGTGGTTGTAGGGGGCGGCTATTTATAGCCTAGGGAGCAGCCCGACATGATAAGACATAAATGCCCTTCAATGATATGACCGTTAGGTGGATAAGATATTTTGGGACAGGTGGCCAAGAAGACAAAGAACGGTCGGAAATTTGAATCTCAAATTCCTCGGGGCTATCATGTTCCTCATTGTGTAGGCAATTCTCCTTTGGCGAATTCCTAACTCCTCGGTCAGAACAAATTCCTCGTGACCGGAAGAACTTCGTCTTTGTCCTTTGAACAAATTGACTGAATCAGTATGAGATTTCCAAAGGCTTCACTCGAAGGGATTTGGTAGGTGTAGGATTTTGAGTTTGAGCATCACATGGGAATTTTTCCTTAGTATTTCCTCGACCCCCTTTAACGGTACGGTGTTTCCTATGACTCAAGAAAGAGAAAATGAAACTACGAAAACAAAAGTTTTCACGCTTCATGTTCCTCGAATGAATACCAAGTCTTCAAGGTCACACCAATTTCTTCACTTTCAAAGCCTTGAAAGTCTTCGAATATCAAAGTCTTGATCGAAGAACTTCATTTTAGGGTCGACTTTCTCTGTAAATATCAAACTCCTCATAGACTTATAGACCTGTGTACACTCACAAACGCATTAGTTCCTTAACCTAAAAGTCTTCAATACACCAAAATCACTAAGGGGCACAAGATGCACTTACAAACTACCCAATTTTTGTGATAGATGACAATATAGGTTAAGTTTTCAACTGGGATAAACATATGAAGTGTAAATACTGATATTGAAGAATTTGATTGCAAGATATAGAAGAACTCCCCACGAAGATGTGCATAGTGAGGAATTTGCTTTTGAGGCAATGCACATTTGAAGAGTTGAATCATGGAGATCTCCCCCTATATCTTGTAATTCATACACGCATTTGACATATAATATGAAGAATTTGAAATGCATGATGAGATATGGTGCTTGATGTCATTCAGCATGCGTGCGATAACATTAATGAGGAATAAGCATGCAAAATAACGCATCAAGAGTATCAGAGCTCAAGAAGCTCAAGAGAATCAGAGCATAGTGCAAGAGCACGGCATCAAAAGTATCAAAGCACCATCGGGTTTAAGATTACAACTCGATCCAATAAAAGTTTCAGAAGAACGAGAGTTGTTACTTAACAAAAAAAAATTGCCCATATAATAGACCCGCTTGAAGACTAACTCAAATTTCTCCCCCTTTGTCATCGAATGACCAAAAGGATCGAACTAAGGACTAACGCCCCTGAAGAATTTCAAGTTGAAGAAGGAGCGCCAGCGTTGTTGGGGTCGGTTGTTGTCGTAGGGCCTGCCGCGGTGTCGTCCAAGTCTTCGTTTTCATCAGTGTCGCGCGATGAAGAATAGGAGCTGGCCACCAAGGAAGGAACTTTGACCTTCTTGTATTTCTTCGAAGGAGGTGCAGACCAGTCAAATTCTTCCTTGAGTCCCATTGTCGTTAGTTATTCCGCACTGTAGACATGTGAAAGAACAGCCCAGGTGCGTTTGAAGGTTTCATGGTGGTAGTACTGGTTTTTCTTCACTGCATTGTGTGTTGAGGTCATGTTGTGAAGAATTGAACCAAACTGACGCTTGACCCATTTATGATTGCGATCAACCTTCTGATGAAGACTGAGGAGTAACTCACGATCAGTCATCACCACAGGTGCGATAGCTTGAGGACTTTGCTTGACCGAGGTATTTGCGGCGAGTCATGTGTGGCGAGTCATCATTGGTGGAGTAGGATGCCGCTTTGAAACTACCCATCCAATGGACGAATGCCTTCATCGATCACAGCGATAGCCTTGCCCTTGTCATCACCGAGGTAAATGTCCTGCTTGGGGACTTCAATCGGAGGCAAGTAGCTGCAGTGGTTCAGAGTATCAGCTTTGTAATTGAGTGAAGACCTTGTCCTGATGAATCTCATTATCCAAGGCACATAAGGCTTCAGCTCAAATGGTGACATAGCAATGTTTGCCGTGAGTCCTCATGAAGAAATCATGGAAGTTGGCCAGGAACGCCATGGATGATGTTGAAAAGCATATTCTTCATGATGCCAACGACTTCTTCATCATTCGAGTCGTGGCCTTTGATAGGACTCATTGTTTTCGTCGAGAATCCGATAGACAGTCCGAGGCACATACAATAATTCCTTGACGAGGAATTTGGTTCTTAGAACTGCCGTGGCTTTAAAGGCTTCATCAAGACTTGCATATAGTGATTTGAAAGTTCGTTCGTTCTAGATACAACGAGCACCGCCAAGTGGAGGATCGAGTGGTAGAGCACGAAGCAATTCAGATTCTTTGGTGCCTTGTAGTGAGTATTTTCGGACATCCAAAGATAATACCCATGAGTTCACGTCTTGGCGTCTCCGGTGATGTGCAGCGTTGCATAGAATTGAAGAATGAGTTCTTCATTCCAGTCATAGATATCGGTCAGAAATTCAAGTCTGCGTCGTGAAGAACACCGAGGACCGGCTCGAAGCTGGCAGAGACTCCATGTCCACATGAGGAATATGAGCATGATCGAAGACTTTGTCTTTATTGAAAAGCACTGAGGAATAGAAATTGGCTTGGTTGGCAGTCCAGAAACGCCTCTTCCTTATGCGAGCAGAATCATATGGATTGTAATCAGTGAAGAATATGTGCTCGCTGAAGAAGTCCTCAGCCTTGAACTTTTGCTTTGTTGAGAAGGGATCATTTGGCTTTGGCAGTGGAGTGTCAGTGAGTTGCATCACGACCTCTGGAATCGCAATCTCAGGTTCTTCAGGCTGAGGAATTTCTTGTTCCTCAACATGTGCGTATCGAGGATCGGCAGCAGTTCATCGGCGCTAGTGGCTGGAATTTCTTCATGGATGTATGAAGTGGGATGAGTTTCTTGAGCCCATTTGAACAGTTGGAGCAGGGACCGAGGTATCTGTTGGATTGGGGTGAAGAGTGGAGAATTTGGATGCTGACTTTCCCAAAAGTCATCATTCATCATCGGGCGTTAATGCTTCCAATATCCGCATCTTCTTCAAGTTCCTCAACACCGCTCTTCACCGTGAACCGAGGCATACGTGAGGAAATGATCGGGGTTGAAGGGATTGCTTCCACTCCAATTTCTTCATCAATCTGCTCTAACGGGCAAAGAATGATTTTCTTCATCGTATCCGCTTGGGATCACATAATCTTCATCAAAAGGAACAAGGTCCTTTGATGGAATTGAGGAAATTGGAACAACATCAATTGGATTTTCAAAGGAGCTGGTCATTGGCTTCATTTTCTTCGCAAATCAAGAATTTGACGCAATTGATGCTTTCCGTTTCTTCACAAAGCAGCTCGTTACGCAACCTTGGTTTTCTTCACATCGAGGCGGATGGAAGAATTGGAGTTGGTGTTGGCGCAGGAGCCGAGGAATCTGGTTGAATTTCCTCGGTATGGCGATGCGATTGCCTGTCTTGTTCGATTTCTTGAGCGCACCACTAGTGGATGCCACAGCAATTTCTTCAGTTGGAATGGGATCATCAGCCTGAACTGGCATTTTCTTGACCTTTGAACTTCATCGGTGGTCTTTGGCATGTTCTTCGATCGGCTGGTGAGGCTCGGCTGAGGAATTTCATGTTGCGTTGGGGCAGCAACATTTGTGAACTTCTTCGTGAGGTTGACGAATCTGACCTTGGCTCCTTGCCAATCAGCATAATAAGCATCGAAGTTTTTGCTGAGGGCTTGGATTTCATTCTGGACCTTGAGAAGTTCCTCAGGTGTCATTTTGACAACGTTTTTCTTCAGGAACTTCTCCTTTCTATATTGAGCTTTCTTGATCTCTCTTGCCTTTTCAAACTTCCATTTCTCTTCAGTGATGAAATGGGTCAACATATGACTTTGTCCAGGGGTCAGATGAAAATCGGGCATAGGGGTATTTGGATCCTTGTGCGGAGATCAATATAATCGAGGATTTTCCTCGGATCAACAGCGATGTACAGATGTGCCTTTGGCTCTAGCGGCCCTTTCTTGGCGATCTCGATGATTTCCATAAGTTCATCATCATCAGCCTCATCATCTTCAGTGACTCTTGGAAAGCAACCTGTTTCTTCTTGGGACTTGGCCGAGGACCTCGTCCATTTGTGGCCTTAGTCTTGCAGAAGTCGGGCAGATGAAGACTTTGGTGCAGGTGAGGAACTTCTTTGAGACACCAAAGGCAATGGAGAAGCCTGCAGTCCTTTGGCATGAGGCCAGATGCACAGGTGATGAGGACTTTGTCTGAACTGCTGAGGACTTGGGAGGAGCTGCTGAGGACTTTGAAGGAGCTGAGGATTTTGGAGGAGCAGGGGCAGCATGAGGAATTGGCCGTGAGGGCAATGCTGAGGAACTTGGCCGTGAGGGCACCTTTGGTGAAGCACTTGACTTGTGAGCGGGCTTCTTTGCCATAGATTTTCTTGGCTTAACAGAGGCCTCGAGGCAGCAGTGATGTGAGTCCTCATTGAATTTCCTCACCGCCTCATTGGCTTGTCTTGCCAACTTGGCTTGGCGCTTGGCCCATTCTTCAGAAAGTCCTCACCACGCTTGATGCTTTGGTGGGGTCGACTTCTTGGCAGTGCCAATGGAGCTCTTGGGCATGGAGGATTGAGTGCGAATTTCTTCATGTACTTTGGAGTTACATATCGGTACTCCCTCCATTCCCATGCCCATCTCCGCTCAATCCTTTGGATGCGCACCTTGCGCTGATTTTTGTTCTCTTTGCGAACTTGGCTTCATCAGTGTGCAATAATCAGCATATATTTCCTCGAGGATTTCAAACGCGGTCATGACCTCGGGCCTCTTTCCTCCTTTACGTGGCTTCTTTCCTTACGCCATATTCTTCACCGAGGAATTTGAACAAACGAATTCTCTGAAGAAGTATGCAACTTTTCTTCGAGGAACGCTGCAAATGAGTTAAGTTGATGAGAACCTAGTGATTCAAAGAATGACATGAGTACCTGTGAGCAGTATAGTTGCGAGGAATTTGGAGAGGTCATATGCTCGTTCTCGTAAGGTTTTTCAAAAAGAACAAGTTTTGAGGATTTTGACCAGATGAGCCTTGAAGAATTTCACTAAGCGTTCTTTGTCTTAGGTTCCAAAGTTGTACAGATCGAGGATCCACCCAATTGAGGAATCTTGAAGAAAAATGATTGCTTAGAGAAACGAATCAAGAGCATATAACTAGTGAGGTGTTTGTGTGTGAGGATTTGAAGAATAAAACACCTTTGAAGATTTTGTAGTGTAAAATTTGGATCAACGAGGGTAGTAAAAATAACTTTTATTTACCCTAAATGAAGAACACAACGAACTGGGTGTTGTAGATGTGAAGCTCGTCTGTTCAGATCTTCCACGCCCTAACTTGGCTGAGGAAGACAGCTACGGCGGCGGCGGAGTGAGGATTTCCTTGATCAGCGGCAATCTTGTCGGCCGAAGAGGTCGAGGCAGCGGCTCTTCCTCACCGCTGACGATGGAGTAAGCGGCGGCGCTAGGGTTTGAGGAGCTCGAGCAGGAGAGAGAGGTCGAGCGGAGTAAAAGAAGTGAGGATGGAGAGAGGGTATTTATAGAGGTTGAAAATTGTTCGCCCAAAGATTTAGGACGAGCGTGCCTGACCATTCTCCTTCTCACGACATGTGTCACCCACGTCTTGTGTAGTGGAGATCGTGTACGATCGTGGGTGAGTAAAATAATGCATCGTGGGATGCGGAATGGTTTAATGACAAAACCGAAAGTTTGGATAAGATCAGTTTTAAAGTTCCGTTCGCAATTTCTTCAAATGACAAGGACACAAAGAAGATTTTGAGCGAGTTTCAAATAGAACGCACATGAAGAATTTGTGATTAGATTGGGTTGAGTATATCATAGTGGGGTCTGTGTCCTATAACATTCACTTAGCATAAAAAGCGACTTGAAGAAATAGCCATAAGTGAATGTTGTAGAGGACATAAACCCATATATATATATATATAGCCAATGAAGAAAGGCAATGAAGCAGTGAAGATTTTGCAAAGTTGAAGAATTTGAAAAAGCGAAGAATTTCAAAAGCGAGGAAAAATTCAAATTGAAGATTTTCAACTTTGGTGGTGGCGTGACCCACCGTATAAGAATGATGATTTCAGACACAGCATAATTGTCGTAGGGTTCTAGAATCAAATTCTTCATTAATTTCTTCACACTTAGAGTGTTATTCTTCATTGATTGAAGAAAATCGTTTCTTCATGTGTTGCACATCTAAGTCATCAATTTTGCATAAGTGTCAGGATGTGTGTCCTTTTCAAAGAACGTTCGAAGATTCTAAGATATTTAGCTCACACCGCAACTTGCTAAATCTCTTCTCATCCAAGAGCTTAGTGAACATATCGGCTAGCTGTTCTTGATCTTCACATACTCGATGGAGATGTAAGCCCTTCAACACATGATCACGAAGAAAATGATGACGAATTTGAATGTGCTTTGTCTTCGGTCTTTGAACTGGGTTGTGAGCAATCTTGATGGCACTCTCAATGTCACACGATGAGAGGCACATTCTTCACGTTGATGCCATAGTCCTTGAGAGTTTGCTTCATCCATAGCAATTGAGCACAACACGAGCCAAAGCAATGTATTCAGCTTCCAAGTAGACGGTGATACACAGTTCTGTTTCTTCGAGGACCAATGGACCAAAGATCGTCCGAGGAAATGACAAGTACCAGATGTTGACTTGCGGTCCACACGATCACCAAAGCATAGTCGAGTCGTAATATCCAATGAGATCAAAAGTAGAGCCCTTGGGGTACCATAATCCTAGTGTTGGTGTGTGAGCTAGATATCGAAGAATATGCTTCACAGCCTTATGGTGTGATTCCTTGATTGTAGCTTGAAATTGGGCACACATGCAAACACTAAGCATTATATCTGGCCTAGATGCACATAAGTACAATAAAGAACCAATCATGGAGCGGTATAACTTGTGATCAAGTCAATACCATTTTCATCGATTGCATAGATGGCCATTTGTGGGCATAGGAATTTTAGCGCCTTTGCAATCCTGCATGCCGAATTTCTTGAGGACATCTTTGATGTATTTCTCCTGAGATATGAATATGCCATTGTGTTGTTGTCGAATTTGAAGACCTAAGAAGAATTTCAACTCTCCCATCATAGACATTTGATATTCTTCACTCATCATATAGGCAAATTCATCACTATAACGTTGGTCAGTACAGCCAAAGATAATATCATCAACATATATTTAGCACACAAACAGTTCACCATCATATGATTTAGTAAAGAGAGTAGGGTCGAGTGAACTGGGTGTGAAACCATTCTTCACGAAGAATTCCTTCAATGTATCATACCACGCCCGTGGGGCTTGTTTGAGACCATAGAGGGCCTTGTTGAGTCTGAAGACTTTGTCAGGATTCTTTGGATCTTCAAAACACAGGGGTTGAGCAACATATACTTCTTCCTCAAGCTTACCATTGAGGAATGCACTTTTCACATCCATTTGATATAAAGTGATATTGTGATGGTTAGCATAGGCGAGTAATATCTTGAATAGACTCAAGTCTAGCAACAGTGCAAAAGTTTCATCGAAATCGATTCCTTCAACTCGTGTGTAGCCTTGAGCTACTAGTCGTGCCTTATTCCTCACCACAAGGCCATTTTCATCTTGCTTGTTGCGGTAGATCCACTTTGTGCCAATGATATTATGCTTGCGAGGATCTGGACGTTTTACCAGTTCCCAGACATTGTTGAGCTCGAACTGATGTAATTCTTCTTGCATGGCCTGAATCCACTCAGGTTCCAGAAATGCTTCATCTACCTTAGTGGGCTCTGTGATAGAGACAAAAGCATAGTGCCCACAAAAGTTAGATAAATGTGAAGCTTATGAGCGTGTGAGAGGACCTGGCACTTCAATGTCATCGATGATCTTGTCAACTTGTACTTCTTTTGCAACACGAGGATGAGCTGGTTGTCTTCGAGGAATTTGATCATTTTCCTCAGCACCATTGTCTTCAGCATTATCTTCAGGTGCAACAGCTCGACGTTCTTCGCGTACTGGAATGAATTCTTCAGCAGATTCTTCAGTAGGAATGACATCCTCAGTTGCCTTGAACTTGATAGATTCCTGAGGAGCTGGTTCATCTAACACAGAAGGTAGGTGCTCTCTTTGCGAGCCGTTAGTTTCATCGAACTACACATCTACAGTGTCAACAATCTTATGAAGAGCGATGTTTAAGACTCTGTAGGTGTGCGAGTCTTTTCCGTAACCAAGCATAAAACCTTCATGTGCTTTCGGTGCAAATTTAGAATTGTGATGAGGATCTCTAATCCAGCATTTAGCACCAAAGACTTTGAAATAACTTACATTGGGTTTCTTGTCGTTGAGGAGTTCATAGGCAGTCTTTTGAAGAATTTGTGAAGATATACTCTGTTGATGATGTGGCACGCAGTATCAATTATCAATCCAAAAAAGCGACTAGGCGTTTTGTATTCATCAAGCATAGTGCGAGCCATCTCAACAAGAGTTACATTCTTGTGCTCCACGACACCATTCTGCTGAGGAGTATAGGGAGCAGATAACTCATGAGTAATACCAAGTTCATCAAGATAGGCATCAAGACCGGAATTCTTGAACTCAGTTCCATTGTCACTCCTGAAGTGTTTGATCTTCACACCAAAGTTAGTTGAAGCCCTCGAGGAAAATCGTTTGAAGACTTCATGCACTTGATTTTTGTAAGTAACAATGTGTACCCATGTGTAACGAGAGTAATCATCAACAATAACAAAGCCATATAGAGATGCGTCATTAATGACAGCTGAGTAATGATTAGGACCAAAGAGGTCCATGTGAAGCAATTCGAAGGGACGAGTAGTGGTCATGATAGTCTTCGCTGGATGCTTGGCCTTGGTCATTTTCGACTTCACAGCTCCGCACAAGTGATCCTTGAGGAATTTGACATTCTCAATGCCAATGACATGCTTCTTCTTTGCAAGCGTGTTCAAATTCCTCATGCCTGCGTGACCAAGTCGCCGATGTCATAGCCATCCTTCTGAAGCTTTTGCAAGTAGACACATGGCTGATTGTGGTCCTGTAGAGAAGTCAACAATATACAAGTCTCCTCTCCTAAAGCCTTCGAAGACTTTGGAATTGTCAGCTTCCATAATCACAACACAACGATACTTGCCAAAGATAACAACCATATCAAGATCACAAAGCATTGAGAATGACATGAGGTTGTATCCTAAGGACTCAACAAGCATGACTTTGTCCATGTGTATGTCCATAGAGATCGCAACCTTACCAAGACCCAATACCTGACTTTTGCCTTTGTCAGCAAAGATGATATGCTTCAGATGAGACAGTGATAAGGGAGCATCCATCAATAGATTCTTGTCACCAGTCATGTGATTTGTACATCCACTATCGAGAACCCACTCAGTGGCTTTGGGTTGATCATCCTGCAGATGAATTAGTACAACTTACGATCTCATATACTTCATCGGTGAAGAATATGATATCAAGTTCATCCGATGAATTTCATCGATCAAGATAAGCGATAAGCGGTGTGAGGACGTGTGAAATGAAAGTTCATTTCATCATGATTAGCATGCGTCCTTTCGGGCATTTTGTCAGTCCCAAGAAATTCTTCAGACGTTTAAAGCACGCCTGGAGACCTCGACCTCGCAGAAGAGGTTAGTTCTTTTCTTCACCACCCACATCTGAAGGGGTGGCAAAGAGTTCATCACTCTGCGAGCACCATATGAGAATGGTGGCATAGAGGCCAATCCATTTCATTTCACATAAGAGGGGTTAGGGTAAGCATATGAATAAGCAGAGAAATTCTTCGAGGACTTATGAACATATTGGTTTGAAGAATAATGCACATATTCATAACCCTTAGCTCTACCCTGCGAAAAAGAGTTGTTAGCACGATGATAATCATGTGAGGACTTTGATCCTTTTGAGGATTTTTGATCCACGTGAGGAATTTGGTCCGTATGAGGACTTGGATCCATATGAAGAATTTGGTCCATATGAAGAATTTGATCTGGGGTTCCTTTTCTTCACAGGTGGTGTCATGAGGACATTCACGAAGACTTTCAAGGCACTTCTTGGGAACCCAGATTTTCTTCATAGGGGAACCGTTCTGTAGTTAGTGCCAACATATCTAGCAAATACTTCACCATTCTGATTTTTGAACAGTTTATAGTTGGAGTCAAATGACTCATCAGAAGAATGAGGAGATTCGCATGTAAAGCCAGATAAGTTAGATGGATCAACTGGAGGTCCCTTTGCAGCAACCCATGAGGTTTTGGGATACTGCTCAGGCTTCCAATATGTTCCATCAACATTGAGTTTCCTCTCAAAGGCAATACCCTCTTTCCTAGGGTTCCTGTTGAGGATCTCGCTTTTAAGCACATCACAAAGAGTCTGATGCCCTTTGAGGCTTTTGTACATGCCTCATATACAATTCCTTCAGCCCTGCATCGTCGGTGATACTAGCAATGTCCTCGATGAGGAATTAGTGATAGCAAGAGGCAGGTGAAGAATTTGTAACAGTTGAAGCATTTGAACATTCAGGTGAGGAATTAAGCAGATTCACGTTCAATGCACTTTAAGCATGGAGGAACAAATTCTTCACGAGAAGCGCTGATTTGTTGAGCAAGTAATGAATCGCGCTCCTTCGAAGATCTTCATAATTCACTCTTAGCTTCTCGAGATCTTGCTTTCTTTGAAGAAATTCATAAGAAAGTTTCTCATGATCGAGATAAGAGAGTGTTATGATGACCTTGAAGGTATCAAACCCGGATCAAGTCTCTGAAGATTTTCATCGAGGGCTTTAGTGCGATCCATTTCTTCACCTAACATATCATCACTCTTATCTAGCATGTTTTGAACCTTTTCAAAAGCCCTTTGTTGTTTTACAGCAATCTTAGCAAGTTTTGAGTAACTGGGCTTTAGATCTTCATCAGATTCATTTTCACTAGATTCAGAGGAGGTATATTTGAGTACCTTGGCACCATTCGCCATGAAGCAATAGGTGGGAGTGTAGTCATCACTATCTTCATCAGCTTTGTTGGTGAGGTCATTTTCTTCAGAGTTGAAGATGGACTTGCTGACGAAAGCAGTAGCGAGAGCTAGACTCGCCACACCAGATTCAGATTCTTCTGATGCCTCCTCTTCCTCATGTTCCTCAGATTCAGCTTCAGAGTCCATTTCCTTGCCAATGAATGCCCGAGCCTTTTTGGAGCTGCTCTTCTTGTGAGAACAAGGCTTTGAGGATTTTGATGATGAAGATTTCGATGATTTCTTCTTCTTCTTTTTCGCGTCATCAGAATGTAATCCTTGTGTTTCTTCTTCTTTAATTCCTTTTCCCACTGTGGACAATCTTGGATGTAGTGACCAGGTTTCTTGCATTTGTGACAAAGTCTTCTCTTATAGTCACTGGATGAGGAATCACTACTTCTTGAGGATTTTCCAAAGCGACCACGCCTTTGAGAACTTGGAATTTCTTCACGAGCGGTGCTAGCTCCTGGCCTAATTCTTCAGGATCTCCAAGGCTACTACCGAGTCTTCACACTCAGATTCAGACACAGCCTTGGCCTTCGTGGCACGTGTTTTCCATAGCTAGAAGCATAGAGATCTCTCTTTTCAAAGAAGTGGAACTCATGAGTATTTAGCCTCTCGAGGATATCACCGGATCAAGTGACTTGTAGTCGCGACGCTCTTGTATCATCGGTGCGGAGTATCAAATGAGGAATCAAGCGATCTCAACAATTTCTTCACCACCTCATGGTCGGTGATGTCAGTGGCGCCAAGTGCTTGAAGCTCATTTGAGATGTCAGTGAGGCGATCGAAGGTTTGTTGAACATTTTCGTTGTCGAGTCTTTTGAAGCGGTTGAAGAGATTTCGAAGAACATCAACTCGAGAGTCACACTGAGTTGAGACTCCTTCATTTACTTTGGACAGCTTTGTCCCGGATGAGCTTGGCAGTTTCCAAAGCACTCACTCTTCCATATTGACCTTTGCTCAGATGACCACATATGATATTCTTCGCTTGAGAATCGAGTTGCTTGAATCTCTTCACATCGGCAAGATTCAGAGAAGGTGTGGTGAGGGAACACCATTTTACACAACATACCGTAGATCGCTGTCAATTGCCTCAAGATGCATTCGCATCTTGTTCTTCCAAGAGGGTAGTCCGTCCCATCAAAGGTAGGACACCCTTGAGACCTTGATCATACCTGCGGTCGACATAACTAAAACTCCGTGGTTAAACCAAAATCACACGTAACAAGGAGTACCTTGCTCGATACCAATTGAAAGTGCGTTATATCGACTAGAGGGGGGTGAATAGGCGATTTTATGAATTCTTCAACGAGGAATTTGCCAGTGAGGAAATTCCTTAGCGAAGAACTACTTGCAGTGGAATAAGTACTCAGAAGTAAGCATAAGAGAGTGCGAGCATGGTCATCATGATGAAATGAAGACAACAAAGAGTACAGAAAGCGTAAACACAGGATAGCACGAGATGAAGACAAACAGACTGAAGAAATGAATTGAGGAAATTGAGAAAGTCTTCAGTCAAAGTCTTCAAACACAGATATGAACAAACACACAACACAATAATGAGGAAATGAAAGGGTTGAGGAAATAGAACCAGTAAGGTTGGTGAAGACAATGATTTGGTAGACCAGTTCCAACTGCTGTCTCAGTTGTACGTCTGGTTGGAGCGGCTGAGTATTTAAACTCGAGGACACAGTCCGGACACCCGATCGGCGAGCACGCAGCTCGGGACACCAAGTCCTCACCAGTATTCTCCTTTAACTAAGGTCACACAGACCTCGTCCAATCACTCGTGGTAAGTCTTGAGCGACTTCCAAACCTTCACAGACTTGGTCACTCGGCGATCCACAATTCCTCTTGGATGCTCTAGACCATGACGCCTAACCGTCTGGAAGAAGCACAGTCTTCAAAGGTAACAAGCGTCGGATCCATGCAGGATCAATCTCTTGATGATGCTCAATCACTTTGGGTTTGTAGGGGTTTGGTGTTTGGGTTTTTCCTCACTCGATGATTTTCGCTCAAAGTCCTCGGAGGATGGGTTGCTCTCAAATGACAAGTGTCGAGTTCTCTCGGAGCAGCCAACCAGCTAGTGGTTGTAGGGGGCGGCTATTTATAGCCTAGGGAGCAGCCCGACATGATAAGACATAAATGCCCTTCAATGATATGACCGTTAGGTGGATAAGATATTTTGGGACAGGTGGCCTTGAAGACAAAGAATCTGATCGGAAATTTGAATCTCAAATTCCTCGGGGCTATCATGTTCCCCATCAGGTAGGCAATTACCCGGCGAATTCCTAACTCCTCGGTCGAACAAATTCCTCGGCGACGAGAAGAACTTCGTCTACATCCTTTGAAGAAATTGACTGAATCAGTATGAGATTTCCAAAGGCTTCACTCGAAGGGATTTGGTAGGTGTAGGATTTTGAGTTGAGCATCACATGGAAATTTTTCCTTAGTATTTCCTCGACCCCTTTAACAAAGACGGTGTTTCCTATGACTCAAGAAAGAGAAAATGAAACTACGAAAACAAAAGTCTTCACGCTTCATGTTCCTCAAATGAATACCAAGTCTTCAAGGTCACACCAATTTCTTCACTTTCAAAGTCTTCGAATATCAAAGTCTTCAAATAAGAACTTCATTTTAGGGTCGACTTTCTCTCAGAATATCAAACTCCTCATAGACTTATAGACCTGTGTACACTCACAAACGCATTAGTTCCTTAACCTATAAGTCTTCAATACACCAAAATCACTAAGGGGCACTAGATGCACTTACAGTCATCATGAAGAAATCCTGGTAGTTGATAGGAATACCATGTATGATATTGAAAAGCATATTCTTCATGATGCCTACAACTTCTTCATCATCAGAGTTGTGGCCCTTGATTGGACTGAGGGTTTTGGTCAATATCCTATATACAGTCCTTGGCACATAGAGCAGTTCCTTGATGAGGAATTTGGTTCTTGGAGATTGGCCTGGCTTCAAAGGCTTCATCAGTACTTGCATCAGGTGATTGGATAGCTCAGGTTCATCATAGATGTGTCTTGCACCTTCAACGGGAGGACTGACTGGGACAGCATGAAGTAATTCAGAGTCCGGTGCTTTGTAATGAGTATTTTCGGTCATCCAGTCCAATACCCATGAATTGACATCTTCAACGTTGCCTGTGATGTGCAATGTGGCATAGAACTAAAGAATGAGTTCTTCATTCCAGTCACAGATGTCAGTGCAGAAGTTGGGTAGCCCAGCGTCATGAAGAACACTGAGGACTGGGGTGAAGCAGGGCAGCAACTCCATATCCACATGAGGAATTTGCTCATGGTCAAAGATCTTGTCCTTATCAATAACAGCGAAGAACAGAAGTTCATCTGGCTAGAAGTCCAAAAATGCTTGTGTCGAAGATGAGCAGAGTCATAAGGATTGTAGTCAGTGAAAAAAATGTGATCATTGAATAAATCATCAGCCTTGAAATTTTGCTTCTTGGAGAGAGGGTTCTGTGGCTTTGGCTGAAGATTTGCAGTTGATGTCTTCACAACCTCTTGAGGTATAGCCACTGGAGCCGCAGGCTGAGGAATTTCAGGTTCAATGTCATCAGCAGCCGCCTGGGTCTCCATTTCTTCAACATCAGGTACATCAACACTAGTGGATGGAAATTCTTCGTGAATGGTGAGAAGAGAAGCTTGATGTTCTTCAGAGCCCGTATGAATTTCTTCAGTCTGGACAGGGGACTGAGGAATCTGTTGCAGAGGAGTGAACAGTGGAGAATTGGGGTGATGACTTCCCCAGTAGTCATCATTCAGTATAGGAGTTGAACACCCAATATCCACGTCTTCATATTCTTCATCAATATCCTCAATGCCTGCCTCTTCAGCTGTGAACTGAGGCACGGGCGATGATACCAGTGGAGTGGACGTGATGTTGTCAACTTCAATTTCTTCATCAATCTGCTCTGACGTAGCAGCAGAGTGATCTTCTTCATCAGATTCACTTGGAATCATATAATCCTCACCAAAGGGAACAATCTCCTTTGATGGCATGCTGGATAAGGGAACAACATCGATAGGATTTTCATAAGAGCTTGTCAAAGTCTTCAATTTCTTTGGAGCTGAAGATGAAGGAAATATGCCCTAGAGGCAATAATAAAGTTATTATTTATTTCCTTATATCATGATAAATGTTTATTATTCATGCTAGAATTGTATTAACCGGAAACATAATACATGTGTGAATATATAGACAAACAAGATGTCACTAGTATGCCTCTACTTGACTAGCTTGTTAATCAAAGATGGTTATGTTTCCTAACCATGAACAAGGAGTTGTTATTTGATTAACAAGGTCACATCATTAGTTGAATGATCTGATTGACATGACCCATTCCGTTAGCTTAACACTTGATCGTTTAGTATGTTAATGCTTTCTTCATGACCCATACATGTTCCTCGTAACTATGAGATTATGCAACTCCCGTTTACGGAGGAACACTTTGGGTACTACCAAACGTCACAACGAATCGGGTGATTATAAAGGAGTACTACAGGTGTCTCCAAAGGTACTTGTTGGGTTGGCGTATTTCGAGATTAGGTTTTGTCACTCCGATTGTCGGAGAGGTATCTCCGTGCCTTCTCGGTAATGCACATCACTTAAGCCTTGCAAGCATTACAACTAATGAGTTAGTTGTGAGATGATGTATTACTGAACGAGTAAAGAGACTTACGGTAACGAGATTGAACTAGGTATTGGATACCGACGATCGAATCTCGGGTAAGTAACATACCGATGACAAAGGGAACAACGTATGTCGTTATGCGGTTTGACCGATAAAGATCTTCGTAGAATATGTAGGAACCAATATGGGCATCCAGGTTCCGCTATTGGTTATTGACCGAGAATGGTTCTAGGTCATGTCTACATAGTTCTCGAACCCGTAGGGTCCGCACGCTTAACGCTTCGATGACAGTTCATAATGAGTTTATAAGTATTGATGCAGAAGGTTGTTCAGAGTCCCGGATGTGATCACGGACATGACGAGGAGTCTCGAAATGGTCGAGACATAAAGATTGATATATTGGAAGCCTACATTTGGATATCGGAAGTGTTCCGGTGAAATCGGATTTTACCGAGTACCGGAGGTTACCGGAACCCCGGGAGGTCCATGGGCCTTAATGGGCCATAGGAGAAGAGGAAGGGCAGGCCAAGGTGGGCTGCGCGCCTCCCCCTCTAGTCCGAATAGGACAAGGAAGGGGGGCGGCGCCTTCCCTCTTCCCTCCTCCAATCCTAATCCAACTAGGAGAGGGGAGTCCTACTCCCTGGGGAGTAGGACTCCTCCTTAATCTTGCGCCTCCTCTAGGGCCGGCCACCTCCCCTTGGCTCCTTTATATCACGAGGCAGGGGCACCCCAAGACACACAAGTTGATCTCACGGATCTTTCCTTAGCCGTGCGGTGCCCCTTCCACCATATTCCACTTCGTCATATCGTCATGAGCTTAGGCGAAGCCTCGCGCGGAGAAGTCATATCGCTATGCGAGCTTAGGCGAAGCCCTGCGTCGGTGGAGCATCAACATCGCCACCACGCCGTCGTCTTGTGGAACTCATCCCCGACACTTTGCCGGATCGGAGTCCGGGATCGCCATCGAAATGAGCGATGTGCGTAACTCGGAGGTGCCGTCGTCCGGTGCTTGGATCGGTCGGATCGTGAAGACGTCGACTACATCAACCGCGTTGTTATAACGCTTCCGCTTTCGGTCTCACGAGTGCGTGGACGGACACTCTCCCCTCTCGTTGCTATGCCATCACCATGGTCTTGCGTGATCGTGGGAAAATTTTGAAATTACTACGTTACCCGACAAAGGGTGGCATCCGAGCCTGGTTTTATGCGTTGATGTCATGTGCACGAGTAGAACACAAGTGAGTTGTGGACGATACAAGTCATACCGCCTACCAGATGTCATACTTTGGTTCAGCGGTATTGTTGGACGAGACGATCCGGACCAACCTTACGCGTACTCTTCCACGCGAGACCGGTTCCTCGGCGTGCTTTGCACATAGATGGCTTATGGAAGACCTGTCTCTCCAACTTTAGTTGAACTGAGTGTGGCTACGCCCGGTCCTTGAGAAGGTTAAAACGGAGTCTATTTGACGAAGTATCGTTGTGGTTTTGATGCGTAGGTAAGATGAGTTCTTGCTTAAGCCCGTAGCAGCCACATAAAACTTGCAACAACAAAGTAGAGGACGTCTAACTTGTTTTTGCAGGGCATGTTGTGATGCTATAGTTCAGTGTGCCATGCTTTACGGCTTAGAACCGGGTCTTCAACGACGTTTTGAACGTCATGGAGCATATGAGATGTTCCAGGAGTTGAAGTTAATATTTCAAGCAGATGCCCGGATTGAGAGATATGAAGTCTCCAATAAATTCTATAGCTGCAAGATGGAGGAGAATAGTTACGTCGGTGAGCACATACTCAAAATGTCCGGTATAACAATCACTTAATTCAGCTGGGAGTTAATCTTCCGGATGATAGTGTCATTGATGTAATTCTCCAATCATCGCCACCAAGCTACAAGAGCTTCGTGATGAACTATAATATGCAAGGGATGACTAAGACAATTCTGAGCTCTTCGCGATGCTAAAAGCATGGAGGTGGAAATCAAGAAAGAGCATCAAGTGTTGATGGTCAACAAGACCACTAGTTTCAAGAAAAAGGGCAAAGGGAAGAAGAAGGAAACTTCAAAAAGAACAGCAAGAAAGTTGCTGATCAAGAGAAGAAACCCAAGTCTGGACCTAAGCCCGAAATCGAGTGTTTTTATGCCAAGCGCACCGGACCTTTGGAAGCGGAACTGCCCCAAGTATTTGGCGGATAAAAAGGATGGCAAGGTGAACAAAAGGTATATGTGATATACATGTTGTTGATGTGTACCTTACTAGAGCTCGTAGTAGCACACTGGTATTTGATCGGTTACATTGCTAATATTTGCAACTCGAAACAGGGACTACGGAATAGACGAGCACCGGCAAAGGACGAGGTGACGATGCGCGTGGGAAATGGTTCCAAAGTCAATGTGATCGCGGTCGGCACGCTACCTCTACATCTACCTTCGGGATTAGTTTTAGACCTAAATAATTGTTATTTGGTGCCGCGTTGAGCATGAACATTATATCTGGATCTTGTTTAATGCGAGACGGTTATTCATTTAAATCGAGAGAATAATGGTTGTTCTATTTATATGAGTAATATCTTTTATGGTCATGCACCCTTGAAGAATGGTCTATTCTTGTTGAATCTCGACGGTAGTGATACACATATTCATAATGTTGAAGCCAAAAGATGCAGAGTTGATAATGATAGTGCAACTTATTTGTGGCACCGCCGTTTAGGTCATATCGGTGTAAAACGCATGAAGAAACTCCATCTTGATGGGCTTCGAATCACTTGATTATGAATCACTTGGTACTTATGTAACCGTGCCTCATGGGCAAGATGACAAAACGCCGTTCTCCTAACTATGGAGCGAGCAACTGATTTGTTGGAAATCATACATACCGATGTTTGTGGTCCAATGAATGTTGAGGCACGCTTGGCGGGTATCAAGTATTTTCTCACCTTCACAGATGATTTGAGCAGATATGGGTATATCTACTTAATGAAACACAAATCTGAAACATTTGAAAAGTTCAAAGAATTTCAGAGTGAAGTGGAAAATCATCGTAACAAGAAAATAAAGTTTCTACGATCTGATCGTGGAGGAGAATATTTGAGTTACGAGTTTGGTTTACATTTGAAACAATGTGGAATAGTTTCAAGAACTCACGCCACCCGGAACACCACAGAGAAATGGTGTGTCCGAACGTCAGAATCGTATTTCTTACTAGATATGGTGCGATCTATGATGTCGATTTCCGATTTACCGCTATCGCTTTGGGGTTATGCTTTAGAGACGGCCGCATTCACGTTGAATAGGACACCGTCAAAATCCGTTGAGTAGACGCCTTATGACCTTTGGTTTGGCAATAAAGATAAGTTGTCTTTTCTTAAAGTTTGGGGCTGCGATGCTTATGTAAAGAAACTTCATCCAGATAAGCTCGAACCCAAATCGGAATAATGTGTCTTCATAGGATACCCAAAGGAGATCTGTTGGGTACACCTTCTATCCACAGATCTGAAGGCAAGATTTTCGTTGCTAAATTCGGGTCCTTTCTAGAGAAGGAGTTTCTCTCGAAAGAAGTGAGTGGGAGGAAAGTAGAACTTGATGAGATAATCAGATTCTGCTCCCTTATTGGAAAGTAGTTCATCACAAGAAATGGTTCTGTGACAACTACACCAATTAGTGAGGAAACTAATGATGATGATCATGAAGCTTCAGATCAAGTTGCTCTTGAACCTCGTAGGTCAACCAGAGTAAAATACGCACTGAGTGGTACGGTAATCTTATTCTCGAAGTCATGATTCTTGACCATGGCGAACCTACAAACTATGAAGAAGCGATGGTGAGCCCAGATTCCGCAAAATGGTCGGAAGCCATGAAATCTGAGATGGGATCCATGTATGAGAACAAAGTATGGACTTTGGTTGACTTGCCCGATGGTCGGCAAGCCATTGAAAATAAATGGATCTTTAAGAAGAAGATGCGCCGATGGTAATGTAATCGCTGTCTACAAAGCTCGACTTGTTGCAAAAGGTTTTCGACAAGTTCAAGGAATTGACTACGATGAGACTTTCTCACCAGAAGCGATGCTTAAGTCTGTCCGAATCATGTTAGCGATTGCCGCATTTTATGATTATGAAATTTGGCAAATGGATGTAAAAACTGCATTCTTGAATGGATTTCTAGAAGAAGAGTTGTATATGATGCAACCAGAAGGTTTTATCGATCCAAAAGGTGCTAACAAAGTGTGCAAGCTCCAATGATCAATTTATGGTCCGTGCAAGCCTCTCGAGTTGGAATAAACGCTTTGATAATGTGATCAAAGCATGTGGGTTTGTACAGACTTTTGGAGAAGCCTCAGATTTACAAGAAAGTGAGTGGGAGCTCAGTAGCATTTCTAATATTATATGTGGACGACATATTACTGATTGGAAATGATATAGAATTTCTGGATAGCATAAAAGGATACTTGAATAAAAGTTTTCAATGAAAGACCTCGGTGAAGCTGCTTACATATTGGGCATCAAGATCTATAGAGATAGATCAAGACGCTTGATTGGACTTTCACAAAGTACATACCTTGATAAAGTTTTGAAAAAGTTCAAAATGGATCGTGCAAAGAAAGGTTTTTTACCTGTGTTACAAGGTGTAAGATTGAGTCGGACTCAATGCCCGACCACGCAGAAGATAGAGAGAAATGGAAGATGTTCCTATGCTTCAGCCATAGGCTCTATCATGTATGCAATCTTGTGTACCGGACACGACGTATGCTTAGGCTGTAAGCTTGGCGGGAAGGTACCAAAGTAATCCAGGAGTGGATCAACTCGACAGCGGTCAAGAACATCCTGAAATACACGAAAAGGACTAAGGATATGTTTCTCAGTATATGGAGGTGACAAAGAGCTAGTCGTAAATGGTTACGTCGATGCAAGCTTTGACACTGATCCGGACGATTCTAAATCGCAAACCGGATACGTGTTTTTATTAAGCGGTGGAGCTGTCGGTTAGTGCAGTTCTAAACAAAGCGTCGTGGCGGGATCTACATGTGAAGCGGAGTACATAGCTGCTTGGAAGCAGCAAATGAAGGAGTCTCGATGAAAGAGTTCATTTCCGATCTAGGTGTCATACCTAGTGCATCGGGACCGATGAAGATCTTCTGTGACAATCTGGTGCAATTGCCTTGGCAAAGGAATCCAGATTTCACAAGAGGACCAAGCACATCAAGAGACGCTTCAATTCCATTCGGGACCAAGTCCAAGTGGGAGACATAGAGATTTGCAAAATACATACGGATCTGAATGTTGCGAGACCCATTGACTAAGCCTCTTCCACGAGCAAAACATGATCAGCACCAAGACTCCATGGGTGTAAGGATCATTACTTTGTAATCTAGATTATTGACTCTAGTGCAAGTGGGAGGCCCAGAAGGAAATATGCCCTAGAGGCAATAATAAAGTTATTATTTATTTCCTTATATCATGATAAATGTTTATTATTCATGCTAGAATTGTATTAACCGGAAACATAATACATGTGTGAATATATAGACAAACAGAGTGTCACTAGTATGCCTCTACTTGACTAGCTTGTTAATCAAAGATGGTTATGTTTCCTAACCATGAACAAGGAGTTGTTATTTGATTAACAAGGTCACATCATTAGTTGAATGATCTGATTGACATGACCCATTCCGTTAGCTTAACACTTGATCGTTTAGTATGTTAATGCTTTCTTCATGACCCATACATGTTCCTGTAACTATGAGATTATGCAACTCCTGTTTACCGGAGGAACACTTTGGGTACTACCAAACGTCACAACGTAACTGGGTGATTATAAAGGAGTACTACAGGTGTCTCCAAAGGTACTTGTTGGGTTGGCGTATTTCGAGATTAGGTTTTGTCACTCCGATTGTCGGAGAGGTATCTCCGTGCCTTCTCGGTAATGCACATCACTTAAGCCTTGCAAGCATTACAACTAATGAGTTAGTTGTGAGATGATGTATTACGGAACGAGTAAAGAGACTTACCGATAGCGAGATTGAACTAGGTATTGGATACCGACGATCGAATCTCGGGTAAGTAACATACCGATGACAAAGGGAACAACGTATGTCGTTATGCGGTTTGACCGATAAAGATCTTCGTAGAATATGTAGGAACCAATATGGGCATCCAGGTTCCGCTATTGGTTATTGACCGAGAATGGTTCTAGGTCATGTCTACATAGTTCTCGAACCCGTAGGGTCCGTGACGCTTAACGCTTCGATGACAGTTCATAATGAGTTTATAAGTATTGATGCACGAAGGTTGTTCGAGTCCCGGATGTGATCACGGACATGACGAGGAGTCTCGAAATGGTCGAGACATAAAGATTGATATATTGGAAGCCTACATTTGGATATCGGAAGTGTTCCGGTGAAATCGGGATTTTACTGAGTACCGGAGGTTACCGAACCCGGGAGGTCCATGGGCCTTAATGGGCCATAGGAGAAGAGGAAGGGCAGGCCAAGGTGGGCTGCGCCCCCCTCCCCTCTAGTCCGAATAGGACAAGGAAGGGGGGGGGGGCGGCGCCCCTTCCCTCTTCCCCCTCCTCCAATCCTAATCCAACTAGGAGAAGGGGGGGAGTCCTACTCCCGGTGGGAGTAGGACTCCTCCTTGGTGCGCCTCCGCGAGGGCCGGCCACCTCCCCTTGGCTCCTTTATATCACGGGGCAGGGGCACCCCAAGACACACAAGTTGATCTACGGATCTTTCCTTAGCCGTGCGGTGCCCCTTCCACCATATTCCACTTCGGTCATATCGTCATGAGCTTAGGCGAAGCCCTGCGCCGGAGAAGTCATATCGTTGCGGAGCTTAAGCGAAGCCCTGCGTCGGTGGAGCATCAACATCGCTACCACGCCGTCGTCTTGTGGAACTCATCCCCGACACTTTGCTTTGGATCGGAGTCCGGGATCGCCATCGAGCTGAACGTGTGCGTAACTCGGAGGTGCCGTCGTCCGGTGCTTGGATCGGTCGGATCGTGAAGACGCATTTACTACATCAACCGCGTTGTTATAACGCTTCCGCTTTCGGTCTACGAGGGTACGTGGACGGACACTCTCCCCTCTCGTTGCTATGCCATCACCATGGTCTTGCGTGATCGTAGGAAAATTTTGAAATTACTACGTTACCCGACAGAAGACTCTAAGGAAGCAGATGCTTTCCTTTTCTTCACAGTTGCTCGCTCCGCAGCCTTAGTTCTCTTCACTTCTGATGCAGAAGGAAGGATAGGACTTGTTGTTGGTGTAGGAGGAGCAGAGGAATTTGGTGCAGTTTCTTCAGGTGCAACTGATGCAGTTGCCCTGGCATTGTCAGTTTCCTCAGGTGTAATAGCAGATGCTTCAGCTGGCCTGGGTTGTTCTTCAGGCGCAACGCTAGAGGTTGCCCTGGCTGTTTCTTTAGCGGCTAGTATTTCTTCATCAATCCTGGTGGTTTCAGAATCATCGACAACCTGATTTTCATTAGTTGTGCTTGCATGTTCTTCAGTTGGTTGTGCAGAAGCTTCAACCTAAGGAATTTCACGTTGGGTTGAGGCTACAACATTTGAGGTGAATCCCTCCGCCATTCTGACAAATCTGACTTTGGCTCCCAGCCAATCTGCACGGTAGGCATCAAATTCATCACTGAGCATTTTGATCTCAGCTTGCATGGCCACAAGTTCATCAGTTGTCATTTTGACAACATGCTTGTTCAGAAAATGCTCCTTCTTGTACTGAGCTTTCTTCAGTTGCCTGCCCTTTTCAAACTTCCATTTTTCCTCGCCTATGAAGGTTGTCAACATGTGACTTTGGCCAGGTGTGAGATTGAAATCAGGCATAGGAGTGTTGGGGTCCTTGTGCCAGAGATCAATGAAGTCTAGGATCAATTTGGGATCCAGCATAAGAGGCACATTGGTGCCTTTGGCTCTAGTGGCCCGTTGCTGTCTGTCTCTGATGATTTCAGCTAGTTCTTCATCATTAGCTTCGTCTTCACTTTACGGTACATGGAAGGCAACTTGCTTCTTGTGAGGACTTGGCCTTGTTCCTCGTCCAGCAGTAGCCTTTGTCTTCAGCAAAGTTGGGCCCGTTGAGGACTACGGAGGAGCTGAAGAACTTGCAGATGCTCCTGAAGCAATTGAGATGCCAGTCGTCCTTTGGCAAGAGGCGAGATGCGCAGGTGCCGAGGACTTTGCAGCAGCAGAAGGTCTTGGAACAGAGGGGACTAGAGCTGCTTGAGGAATGTGCCGTGAGGACTTTGAGGAGCTTGGCCGTGAGGGCATGGCTGAGGATTTGGGCTTGTGTGCAGGCTTCTTGGGCATAGCCTTCTTAGGCTTGCTAGCAGAGGTCTCAGCAGCGGCAGCAGGAGAATCTTCATTGAATTTCTTCACTGCTTCTTTGGCCATTTTGGCCAATTTCGCTTGCCGCTTAGCCCATTCATCTGGATAGTCCTCACCGCGATTGAGGCTAGTGGGATCAGCTTCTTGCCCTGGTGCCAATGGAGGTGTTGGGCAAGGAGGGTGTAAAGCGAATTTCTTCATATACTTAGGAGTGACATATTTGTACTCCCTCCATTCCCGTGCCCATCTCCTCTCAATCCTCTGTATGTGCACCTTGCGTTGATTCTTGTTCTCCTTGCCATGTTTGGCTTCATCAAGAGTGCAATATTCCTCATAGATGTCACCTGGAATCTCAAAGGCAGTGTTTACTTCCAATTTCTTCCCTCCCTTCTGTGGTCTCTTGCCATCAGCCATTTTCTTCAGCTGAGGATTCTGAACAATGGAATTCTCTGAAGAGGTATGCAATTTGTCTTCGAGGAACGCTGCAAATGAGTTAAGTTGATGAGAACCTAGTGATTCAGCAGTGGACATGTGTACTTGTGAATAGAGTATAGGTGCGAAGAATTTGGAGAGGTCATATGCGTTCTCAGAAGAGAAACAAGTTTGAGGAATATGACCAGAGGTGTCTTGATGAATTTCACTAAGCGGTCTTTGACTTAGGTTCCAGAGTTGTATAGACTGAAAATCCACACAATTGAGTAATCTTGAGGAAAAACTTTGCTTAGAGAAACAAATCAAGAACATATGCATCTGAGGTGTTCACGTGTGTGGAAGTTGAAGAATAAACACCTTTTGAAGATTTTGTGGAAATCATCAGAATCAACAAGTGTCGGGGATATACCCCGCGGTGTAACCCGCCGGATGTATGACCCGGCTGGAGCGTGGCGACTCACTGGTGACCCGCCCGGAGCTTGGCAATTCTCAGATAACCCGCCTGATCTTGGCGACTCATTAGTAACCCGGCGGGTCAGATGGACAACAAGGCCCAAAGCCCAGAAGGCCGGTTCACGTTATGATGGGCCGGCTTAAGAGGAAAGGGATGACGAATATTTCCTTTACGAGGAAGCAAGACCCGAACTTGTATTCAACTTGTAAGAGAAGATAGGCTAGTCCTAATCCTACTAGGACTCTACATGTAACCCGCCCCTTCAACTTATATAAGGAGGGGCAGGGCACCCCAAGAGGGACAAGAAGAATAATCGCTAAAGCTAGACACAACTACAGGGGAGCCAGCTTATGCGGCGACTCCCTCATGAGCATAATGAGACCTAGCCACAAATAGCATGTAGGGCTATTACCGGATGATGTTTCCCGGGGCCCAAAGCTGTCTAAATCCTTGTCTTGTGTGTTGATCCGCCGCACGTCTCTCGATTCCGACCAACCCCTTCAAGCTACCACATAGATGCGTTGGCCTCACGACTAAGTCCTCACACTAGGACATCTGCCGTGACAAATCCACGACAACAAGGCCACAACTTCCATCTTCGGACTGGGGAGATGACCGTGACACTCGAGGATGTCTCGTTGATAACCGGTCTTGCTATCGATGGGAGGCCTCTCTGTATGAGTGTAACATCCCCAGCGTCACACTACAGTAATCCCTTATGATCAGTGCCAAGTCATCTTGATTTACAAAGCTTAATCATGTTGGGATGATATCTCAACTCAAATCCCTTCTCTAAATTCTATTCAAATTCAAAGTGAAATTTGAAGTTACACAAAAGTTGCTGGAAAAATGTTCATCATCTAGCAAATATTCCAAAATAGTTTGTTGTTAAGGAAAACAACATCACTTTTATGCAAAGATGAACAGTAGCAACCAAAATAAAGGTAATTCCAAAGATAATTAAATGCCATTTCATTTATGAAATATACAAATGAATTTCACTGGTCCCCACAAAATTGGTGGCAGTGTCTTAGAATCATCAGGGAAATTGAGAGACACTTTCCGTATTTTTCCCTAAGTGGAATAGATGCCCAAGTACTTTCTATTTTCACTCTATTTAATAAATAAAAGAAATAAAAAAATAGAGAAATAGAAAAGGCCAAACCACCATAGGCCACTTACCTGTTGCTGGCCCAGTGCACGGCCCAGCCCAACTCACCTGGCGTCTCCCTCCTGTTCACGCGCCCCGTGGACGCAGCGAGCGTCGTCCATGGCCGGATCAGCCATGGGGCGGCCATCCCGCGCCTCTCCGTCGTTCCTCGTGATGGATAACGCCACCCCGCATCCCCCTGCTAACCCTAACGCCCCCACTCCCCTCCCTTGCCCCTCTCCTCTTCCCTCTCCCTCTCGCACGAGCCGCCCGAGCTCGGCCGTCACCGCGTCGCCGTCGTTAACATGCACCGGAGCTTCCCCGAGCTACAAGAAGGTGCCCAGGAGCCTCGTCACCCTCGTCTCCTTCATCCTCGCCTGTGGATTGAGGCCAAAACACCGCGTAGCTTCGTCATCGGGTCGTCTTCCACACCACGGCCACCGCAACCCCGCCGCTCGATCCGCCGTCGTCTGCCCACACCGAGCCTCCCCCGAGCCCACTTTGCACATCTGCAGGGGCACTGTGAGCTCCTCTCCTTCTCCCCTTACTCCCCTGCTCATCTCCGTGCTCGTAGTCGCCGACCACGTCATGGCCGTACTTGTCGTCATAGAACCCCTTCGTTCCAGATGATGGCCTGCTTCACCAGAAGATTCCGAAGATACCCTTCAGATTTTCCCGATACTTTTGTGCTCGTCACTTTTGCAATACCCTACCTCCGATATATCCTTACGGATAGCTACTTACACTTGCCGTTCATGCTTTCATTCCTGGCTAATCTTGTTATTACAAGATGCCCCGAAATACTCTCCGTTGCCCGGAGAATCCTTTGAGCTTACTGCCTTGCAGTTCTTTACCACATGAATACCCCTAGGGATAATTCCTCGCACTTATCGAGTATTCGCTCATCCCTAGCTGTTCTTGTGTTTCACAAAAGTCTTTGAAATACTATTTGATCTTTCGATAATCCTCAACAGCCTGTTGTTCTTAAAATTCTTACTTGCTTGCATTATGGAAAATCCCATAAGTCTAGTAATCTTATTGGCATCCTTTGTCACTATCCTTTTGAGTCCGTTGATTCAATATGTTGCGGATACTTGCAATCCTCAGTCGGATCATAGAATTCATCCTTCAGGCTTGGACGTCATTTGACCAATAGTTGTTTCTCGACCAATCAAATTATCGTTGATTGTATCCCTAAGGCTATTCAACTTACTTATCTTTTGATCAGAGCGTCTTCTTCTGATCTTCTATTTTTGAAATCATGATTTCTTTGCATGTAGGCATCGAATTATTCAGATGTTTCTATAATCCGAAGCCTTTGCATTATTTCTTCTTCTGGTTGAGTACCGATACTCACATCAGATCCTATGTGGACTGCCAGATCCTTTGTTGGATTTGATCTGACAACGTCCTTCATATTCAATAACCTTTTGAGCCTTTCCTAGGATACATAATGCCTTTGGTAAATTATATCCTCTGCCTTCTCAACCATCCTCTGCCTTCAAGCTTGTGTTATTTTACTCGTGGAGTTTGTGGTATATGTTCCAAAGATGCCCCGATGGGTTGAACCTATGCCTTCCTTAATCTGTGTGAACCCAAAAGTTTTCCAAGGTTCATACTCCTCTGGTAATTCACCAGGTAGATCTTCGCACTCAAATCAATTTTTGTAAGAGCGGTGAATGAAAGGTTATGCATTGAAGAAGTGGGAGTCGACCTTGAACTTTGTGTTCATGCCCATGGACATGATGTAGATCTTATCATTAAAGCTTCTCTTAAGTTAATTATTCCCTTGATATAAGTTCATCTAATATATGGGATCTGGCCTATTGCAATCGTGGTTCCGACCATGTTCTCCTTTAAATACCATTTCTCGTGCAAGTTCAAGCACTTGTCTTCTGCAGAGCAATACCCTAGTCCAACCTCTGCTTTGATCTGTCGTCGAGTATTACCCTCCGATATCTCGGGAATATCATGAAACTACATAACTTCTTATGAGTTCTTCCTCTACTATTATTTTTGCCGATTCTAAATTTTCCACGGGTTCCGGGTTATTAGTCACTCGAGAACACCGATAAGTGAATCGATTCCGCACTCTGATTCTATAACTCTAAGTAATTTTCATTGCTTACGAGTTTAATAATCTGTCAAGTCATTCCTAGCCTGATCGGCTATATCATTATCATACTAAATTTTAACTGTGCTACCCGGAGCTTCTTCCCAGAGCACAATTTTTGACGATCAGCTAAGCTTACGTCGCTCTTCCTCGTCATATCATTTCGCCTTGAACAGCAAGCTTGGTTTCGACTTTGTGTCGTACCCGTGGTTCCAATAACCTCTCGTTTCATCATTCCTTTGACTTGATGTCATCGCCATCGATTACATCTTCATGAAATCTCTCGACAAGGTGTTGTAATCATCAGCAATATTTTGACTTCTTCCAAGATATCAATCGAATTCATGTTGAGAAGTACCATCCTTGCCCCTCGATGATTGGTGATATCACCAACAACACTATTGTCTTCTTCCCAACACATGTTTGATCATGTCTTGGTTATACTTTGAGCTCCTTGCCATTCTCGCAATTGTTGCTTGAGTATTTCTTGTGATCTTCAACTCCAACCTTTACTTGAAACACCATATCATTGCTACCTCGAAGCATGACGGTGGTATTCCGAATATCAACCAGAACATTGGAAGCGCAACGCTACATGTTTCTTGATCTCATATCCAAACACTGTTGTATGGATTATATCATGAATCTTCCCTCGCCCCTTTATCTAAATGTTTTTGAACTTGCTGTCCTATCATGTATATCATGCCCCGCTTTTCCTCGGGAAGGATATACTCACATTCTCGTGTGTAAACACATTTTCCTTTTCATTGGTCTGTTCAATCCGATAATTTCATTTTCCTTTCTATTGGTTTATTTAACCTTTCTTGTGATCTATATGTTATAAGCAGAAATAATTTCCTACTTAGGTAAACACCAAAATGTACAACTCTGTCAGTAAAGACCCTGTTACTACTATTGATGACATTCCGGTAAACCCCGATGGACGAGAACTTTGCCTATTGGTCCGCCTCGTTCTTACGAGCAGGAAAATGGTTCTCTTCGTCCCTCTCCCTTGGTACCAATGTTGCCACCAACAGAACCGACAGATTATCATCTGACATACCTTGTAGTCGAGACCGGTAAGATGACACCGTTCTTCCTACTCTCGATCGACCCTCATCACAGTTCCACAGGATCAGAACCTGGCTCTCTCGTACATACTTGATTCCGAATTATCCATTGCTCTTGACTTTGTGTGTTATCACGATCCACCTTCCTGGAGATGATCTATTCGCGATGCCCTGAACCGCCTTGTCACACTTTGTTTAGGTATCGATCTTATGTCCATTTGCTTGAAATTTCCTATTGTACCTTTTTACTTTGCTCTCGATATTCCCTTAAGTTTCAACTCGAGAGATACTTCTGCCACATTCCCTGAATTGTTCACCAGATAATTAACCCTATAAGTGTCAGTTCTCCCGAAGTTACTCTTTACTTCCCCACTTAAATCTCGGGACGAGATTTCTTGTAGTGGAGGAGATTTCTAACATCCCCAGCATCACACTATAGTAATCCCTTATGATCAGTGCCAAGTCATCTTCATTTACAAAGCTTAATCATGTTGGGATGATATCTCAACTCAAATCCCTTCTATGAATTCTATTCAAATTCAAAGTGAAATTTGAAGTTACACAAAAGTTGCTGGAAAAATGTTCATCATCTAGCAAATATTCCAAAATAATTTGTTGTTAAGGAAAACAACATCACTTTTATGCAAAGATGAACAGTAGCAACCAAAACAGTGCAATTCCAGCATAATTAAATGCCATTTCATTTATGAAATATACAAATGAATTTCACTGGTCCCCACAAAATTGGTGGCAGTGTCTTAGAATCATCAAGGAAATTGAGAGACACTTTCCGTATTTTTTCCTAAGTGGAATAGATGCCCAAGTACTTCTATTTTTCACTCTGTTTAATAAATAAAAGAAATAACAAAAAAACAGAGAAATAGAAAAGGCCAAACCGCCATAGGACACTTACCTGTTGCAGGCCCAGTGCACGGCCCAGCCCAACTCACCTGGCGTCTCCCTCCTGTTCACGCGCCCCGTGGACGCAGCGAGCGTCGTCCATGGCCGGATCAGCCACGGGCGGCCATCCAGCGCCTCTCCGCTGCTCCTCGTGACGGATAAGGCCACCCCGCATCCCCCTGCTAACCCTAATGCCCCCACTCCCCTCCCTTGCCCCTCTCCTCTTCCCTCTCCCTCTCGCACGAGCCGCCCGAGCTCGGCCGTCACCGCGTCGCCGTCGTTAACGTGCACCGGAGCTTCCCTGAGCTACAAGAAGGTGCCCAGGAGCCTCGTCACCCTCGTCTCCTTCGTCCTTGCCTGTGGATCGAGGCCAAAACGCCGCGTAGCTTCGTCATCGGGTCATCTTCCACGCCACGGCCACCGCAACCCCGCCGCTCGGTCCGCCGTCGTCTGCACACATCGAGCCTCCCCCGAGCCCGCTTTGCACATCTGCAGGGGTGCTGTAAGCTCCTCTCCTTCTCCCCTTACTCCCCTGCTCATCTCCGCGCTCGTAGTCGCCGACCACGTCATGGTCGTACTTGTCGTCATAGACAAGCTCGCCGTCGTGACCACCGTAGCCCGAGCTCGCGCCCGAGCTCGTAGGAGCCCAACGTCGGTCCCCGCGTCGCTTGACGTGCCCCCACATCACCGTAACCACCAACGCCGAACTTTGGCGTCCGCTCCGCCGCTCGCCGCCATGACGAGAGCTCCGCTCCCCGTGCGTGTACGCGCTGACCACGCCCTGACCTCGCCCTGACCGCCCACGCGCCCGTCTGTCTCTGCTCACCGTTGGCCGCAGCCGCGCTGGCCCGCGCGCCCCTGCTCGTGGGTCTTGGCCGCGCCCACGCGACCCGGCCTGCGCCACTCCCGCCTGCTGCTTCTGTTGCAGATGGCCATGGCCATGTCCATGGCCGTGAGCCGTGTCTGGTGTATGCTATGTGTGTGCATGCTCTGTGTGTGTATGGTGCGTGCAGTGTGTGCGTGGCTCCGGCCTCACCCGCCTTCAGCCAGCCTCGCCGCGCTGCGCCCACTTATTCGCTGCCCTCGCTTCCCCATTGCAGCTGCTTTCATTTGCCTAATGCCGCTACTCTTGCATCTTGCCCTCTAGACAGCCCCTAAACTCCGGCAAAACAATTGTTAACATGAGTAAAAATAATATGTGAAGGTAGCACACTTGACAAACTTCAATATACCCCATTGGACCAAATCCATTTGATGCGCGGATTAAATCCTATGAAATTCACAAATTGGTAAGTTCTGTTAGCTGGAAAACTGGAAAACAGCTTTATAATCATAGCTACTTTAGAGCTGTTGATGATCAAGCAAATGAACTCTAATATGGAGGAAAGTGTTACTAGCATGTAGATCGCAGAAAAATGCTCATAATTGATGTAAGGCACAAGATCATAGGATGTACAGAACAACAGCTATAGCCTCCGAAAAAAAGCTAAGTAATGTTCAAAAACCAAGCAGTCCTCAGACTTGGCCAATTTTCAGGTTTTCCATAATATTTGTTTAAACTTCGAAAATACATAGAAAATAAACCGTAGCTCGGATGAAAAAAATATCTACATTGAAGTTTCTCAGAACGACGAGACTAATCCGAATACGCGGTTCATTCATCTGTCACATGCCCCTAGCATGCTGAACATCGAACTTTCCCCCTCCGATCATCTGTCTGACACAGGTCCGGAACCGGGAAAACATTCCCGGTTGACTTCCCCCTTCGCCGGTATCGTGTAGCACCGCGTTAGAACACGTCTAGCTCTGTCTGCTGTCATGTTATGCACTTGCTTGCTATGTATTTACTGTTTCTCCCCCTCTTCTCTTCGGTAGACCCCGTGACGATGATGATGCCCCTGTGATCGACTACGTCATCGACGACCCCCCCCCCTTCTCGTCTGAGCAACCAAGCAAGCCCCCCCTTTGATCATCCCGATATCGCCCATTCCATTCTCTCATGCTTGCATTAGATTTTGCTACTGTAATTGATTGCTCCTATTCTGATGCATAGCCTACTTTTGTAACCTGCTCATTGTTACCTATCTGCTTATTCTAAACTGCTTAGTATAGGTTGATTAGTGATCCATCAGTGACCCCCACCTTGTCCTTGTTGCCCCTACTTCATCATTGAAGACCCGATCAACGGGATCGAAGACCAGGCCCCGGCACCGCACATCACTTTCCCCTTAGTTGCTTGACACTACTGGGTTACTTTTGAGTGTCGAGGGTGATACCTCTACAACACTTCTGATGTTAACCTTGTAGTGTAGCTATTCGGTCGTGGTAATCGAGGGTGATTTCCTCCTTACCCACTTCTGATACGACTCTGTCGTGCAACCCCTCAATTGTGAACCTCGGGGGTGATTCCTCTTATGTTCACCTTGATGATTACATCGAATGGAATTCACCGGGGTAATTCCTCGGGTTTTCCCCTTGATGTTTGAACACACGGATACCTGGACTTTACAATTGTTACTTGGAAGGGCGGGTCGACCCTGAGGGGTATCCGCGAGTGATGTGGAGACGGGTTGACCTGGAGGGTGCCCGCGAGATACTTACGAGGCGTGGCCGGGCATTCTTAGCCCTTGCCGCAAGTCCTCGAGACGGGGCAAGGGGGTCACATCTTTCGTGAGTCTCTGCTTGTTACCGCGTGCTCCTAATCCATTACGATTTGGACATTTGATCCGAGGGGCCTCTGGCCTGATAGCACTAACCATCACGTGGGCATAGTGTGGGTGTTCTGCGTCGTATGCATCAGCCGAAACTTAATAGACGTCATGCGACTGAGCGGCGCACGCCGGGTTGGACTGGTAAGCTCCCGCCTTTTTTCATGAGGTAGCTAGGTCTGCTCACCGGCCACGCATAGCGTCAGGAGTTCCGGGCGATGGCCCATGACCCCTCGGGGCATAGGTTTAGTCAGTGCTTGACCTCTCTATTAAGCCTAGGTCGGGTTGCGGCGTATTGTTTGGCCGAGGCCGGGCATGACCCAGGAAAGTGTGTCCGACCAGAGTTAATCGAGCGTGGTGGGTAAGTTGGTTCACCCCTACAGGGAAGAAAACATCTATCGATAGCCTGTCCTACGGTAACGGACACTTGGAGTTGTATCCCGATCGATACAACTAGAACTGGATACTTGAGATGAGACTTGGATATGAGGTGATAAATGGATAGTATGGCTCTGGGATTGCTTTCTCGCAGGGAGTCGAGAAAGGATCTCTGGCCGAGGTTGATAACACTTCTAGTACTTTATTTATGCTACTCTACTCCCTCCTGTTGCTGCAAGATGGTGGTTTCCAGAAGATGCTAGTCTTCGATAGGACTAGGCTCTCCCCTCTATTCTGGCATTTCTGCAGCCCAGTCCACAGATACATCCCATTTCATTGATACTGATGCATATGTAGTGTAGATCCTTGCTTGCGAGTACTTTGGATGAGTACTCACGGTTGCTTTGCTCCCCTTTTCCTCCTTTCTTCTTCTTTCCGGTTGATGGAACCAGATGTCGGTGCCCAGGAGCCAGATGCCACCGCCGATGCCTACTACTACGTGAAGACCGCCGACGACCAGGAGTAGTTAGGAGGCTCCCAGGCAGGAGGCCTTGCCTTTTCGATCGTTGTTGCTTTTGTGCTAGCCTTCTTAAGGCAGACTTGTCTAACTCATGTCTGTACTCAGATATTGTTGCTTCACGACTCTTGTGTTTTCGAGCTTATGTATTCGAGCCCTCGAGGCCCCTGGCTTGTAATATAAAGCTTGTATTATTTTTTATTTGTGTCTAGAGTTGTGTTGTGATATCTTCCCGTGAGTCCTTGATCTTGATCATACACATTTGCATGCATGATTAGTGTACGATTGAATCGAGGGCGTCACAATGAGCACCGATTCTGATGGGTGGCGCGAGCAGATGATTGCTCTTATCGGTATGGCTCCTACCGAGGCTGAGGTTAATGTAGAGGAGGGAGAAGAGAAGAAGAAGAGGGAAAGGAAAGCAGCCGGAGCTGCTTTCACGTGGATTCAAATTAACTTTGCGACGTGCCCTGCGGATGCCACTGATGATGTGATCCAGAGTTCCAGACACATGCTCGTGTCTATATGTGGTACATTGTCTCGAGGACTTTGTTTCCTGACTCCACGGGCAAGAACGCTCCATGGATGTGGCTGAAGGCGTTGACCGTCTTCGATAGCAAATGGAGTTGTGGTTCAGCGACTCATGCGTACTTGTACCAACAGGTAGTTGGTTTGTTTTGTTATCAACTCATTTCTTCATTACCAATGCAACCTTGCTGTCAACTTAACATTGTTTTTCTTTCATATGCAGTTGGACGATGCGTGTTGCAGGATCACAGATAGTGCAGGCATTGGTGGTAATATGCTTCTACTATACGTATGGAGCTGGGGCGTCACACTGTTGGGCCTTCAAGAGTGTCAGGTTTAATCCTTGGTATGAAGATGAAGATGACGAATTACGGCGCCCCACATGGGCTTACAAGTGGGATGTGGTTTCCGAGATGACGAACAATGTCAATATCATGTACCAAAAGTACATTGCCGAGTTGGACAGGATTACGCCTGAGCAGGCAACGAGGTCATTACTTCAGTCATTTCTCATGCTTGCCTGAAAAAAGTCACCAATTTTGCATTGTTGTCCTATTTCATAGGTGGTATGGCAGCCATATGGCGCCGATGACAGACTTGGGTACACCGAGGAGTTTTCCATCAACCCGATGTGCTTGCGGGATAGGGATCTCTGGCTTATACAGTGCCCACTGATATGCAACTAGGCGGTTGAGTTTCATTTGCCACATCGCGTGTTTCGTCAGTTTGGTCTGTTCCAGCCTCACCCGCCGGAATGGGTGGATACGGACAAAGCACTTCATAGGTAAGAGAGCATGAACCGTATTGACTAAGCATCGTCACTCCTTCTTGATTTTGCTAATGTTTGGTTTTGTACCATGCAGGTTGGACAGGAGAAGGAAGCGGAAGATAAAGGACTGGGACAAGAATCATGCTTCGTATGTTACTCGCTTCCATCTTTGTGTGGAGCAAGCTCGTACCAGTGCACGCGTCCAGCTTCGTGAGCATAGATCACTTGCTTTTGATAACTACATACGATGGATTCTTGAAAATACTCGAGTTGAGATATGCTCGGCGACATATAATGAGGATATTCTTGAAGAACCCGTAAACTTTGAGGATCTATCAAAGGGGAAGTACAACAGAGATGTCAGGGCAGGGCAAGGAGTCCCTGCTGTTTCGGTGATTAACTATGTGGTAAAGTGTTCCCTTCTTTACTTTCCCGTTGGTCGTATTACACATGTTTGAATGGCTAACGTGTTCATTCTTTCTGATCCGCAGCGCACCGAGATCAAGAAAGCAGCTGATGAGAACCAGTCTATTATGGAGAAGACACCTGTTGGAAAAGGCAATGATGATGGTTCACTACGAGCATTCCTCAGGGTACATATTGCATTCACTATGAGAGAAAGTCTATGTTGCCGAGTTTGATATCTTATACACTTGTTCATGTTACAGCGTCAGGCCAAGAAGTTAAGGCGGTTATCGAATCTTCTCGGTTGTCGTGATCCCGAATTTGATGAACCATCTGCCTCTAGGTCTGGTACACCATCAGACCCATCATCTCACCATCAGGGGGACGATGTGAGTTCCTCATATACTTATCTGGATGATGAGGGGGCGGTCACCCAAGAGGTATGACTAATCTTTTAGATGTGATTCTCACTTGATTACGATGCCGGTCGTGTGATAGGGCCATGAGCTTGATGATGACATGACTTTGGCGGATGCTCAAGTTCGGTCCGCATATATGTTCAAGCCTAGGCAGCCCAGATGCCGGTACACGCCCAACGACTTTGACAACAGAGGAAACCCAAAGGTGGTCGTAGGGACCTCGTGGATGGCTAGCTTGGATGATGAGGCGGAGGGGGAGCCGGAGGAGGAAGTGCAGGAAGAGGAGGCTCGTCCTCCCAGGAAGAAGAAGATTGGCTGCAGGCGTGGCACCGGGAACACGCGTGGAAGGCATTAGTGCTTGTGTTTGTTAGTGCTCTTGTAGCCGTTTCATTAGGTTGATGAACTTGTGAGGTTATGTTATATGTTGGTGAACTCTTACTAGTTTGGTATTTGTGTTTGCGAACTAGTAGTAATGTTGAATTGTCCTAAATGATGTGATGTTCAAGTTATTAGTTGTCTTTGTTCAGTATGTGCAGTTTACAGTAATTTTAGTGATGTTCAAGCAAGTAATGTGAGTGCTGCATGAGGCCAAAATGGCATCTGTTTCTGCAGTTTAGCAGTTAACAGCACTGCAACACCCAACAGATAGGCGTTGCACTGTACTGTGCAGCGCCCAACACTGAGGCGCCGCACTATACAGTGCAGCGCCAGTCCCCTAGGCGCTGCTCAACTGGCCATGGCTATCCAGAGAGCCACAGAAGGCTTGCAGCACTGACCATCCACGAAAATTGCTAAGTCAGAGTGCAGCGCCCAAGACAGAGGCGCTGCACTGTACTGTGTGACACCTATCCCTTGGGCGCTGCACAGTAGAGTGCATCGCGTGTGTTCTGGGCGCTGCGCTGCTGTTTACTGGAAAAACAGAGTTTACAGCATGTTCAATTCACCGGAACATCATAATAATTACAATGACTGCAGCATCATAGCAATTTGAACAAACACAAATTTTATGCCGATGAGTTCATAACTTAAGACAACTCAAACATTACTACGACATGGTTCACGACACGTTCATTACAAATGACAAATGGCAGCTTGCCCTAGAAGATAGTTCACCAACATCTCGCATGCCCTCAAGAGTTCACGACACATTCATTAGAAGATAGTTGACGACGAGTGCACCGAAGCGAAGTCCCTTCTGAGTAGAGCGAGGCCATTTCCCCTTCTTGTCATGTGTCGAGTCCTCCTATTGCGCCTTGCGAGCCTTTGCAAGCTTTCTTGCCCTCTCCTCCTTACGAGCAAGTTTCGCTTGGCGTGCCCTCACCTCCTCTCGTTTCTTCTGCTCCATCCTCTCCTTCTGACGACGCTCTTCCTCCAAGCCTCTTCGAAACGATTCTTTGAACCGCCGTTGCCGCCTAAGACAATCTTGGTATTGGTCCTTTTTGACATCTTCTGGCACTTCAAGATCTATCCACGTGAAGTACTTGCATAGAGGAGGCGGTGACTGCATACAAATTTTTTGTTAGTGTTGACACACATTTGAGCGTAACATTTTACTTCTCGAGCTTACCGGTGGTTGGTCATACGAGTTAGTTGGAACTGCACGATCATAAGCATAGTTCGGGCATACAAAATATCTCCGCCCTTCCGTCCATGATTTCTTTCGGTCGTTGGACACCTTCACCTTGCAAACATCTCCACACCGACATGGCGGGATGTTGACATCTTTCTCCTTCACCTTGTCCAAATATGCGTCCTCCCACTTGTTCGGCATGTCTTCTTGGTTAGCACACGGTGGCCTCGTCATGGAACCGGATGAAGCCATGCCTACAAAACCAAGAATTCTTGGTTAACCCTAACCCCCACTTAACAATAACCCCAACCCTAACCATAGCATAACCCTAACACCAACATCAAACACACATAACCCTAACCCTAGCATACTATGAAAGCCTAACCATACCAAATTAGCAAAGAAACATAATATGATTCAACACAAATTTCCAAATCCAAGCCAAAACTAGGGTTTCCTCAAACTAGCAAGATTTGAGCAAATGTGACAATTCATATGGATGAAAACGAGGGGATCGGAGGAGATTGCCTTAAGGGAGGGATTGGCTTCGAAATCCACGGTCAAATACTCCGGATCTGAGAAGGATTTGAGAGGGGGAGAGAGGAGGCGGAGGAGGCAGAGCTTCGGGTTTGTGTGGGGGTGAGGGTGTGGGGTGAGGATGGAGTGGGAGGGTGGAGTGCAACCTAATAGATGTCCGGATGTGCAGGCGCCCTAAGGGCAAGCGCCACACTACCTGATCTGCGCCTTGCCCTTACACGCTGCACACCTGGACATGCCAGTCCAGAGAGCAACATAACCGTTCCAGTAGCTTTTCCACCGAAAAATTGCTAAGTCATGTGTGCAGCGCTTAAGGGCAAGGCTGCACTCTCTATCTTGGCAGCCTAACACTGGCGTGCCGGTGTGTGCAGCGCCTTGCCCTTAGGCGCTGCACACTAACTTAGCAATTTTTTGGGTGCAAAAGCTACTGGAACGGTTCTGTTGCTCTCTAGACTGGCATGTCCTGCTGTGCAACGCCTATGGGAGAGGCGCTGCAGTGTGTAGTGTGGCGCCTTGCCCTTAGGCGCTATACTATCTTCTGTTTTCAAATACCAAGTGCTTTTTATGTTTTGTGATTCACATAGATGGCACATAATCATATCCAAATCACATGTAGTAGTCCAAAACATAGAAAGAAGACATAGCACATATAGTAGTCCAAATCACATAGTCATACACACATAGCAATAGAGTAGTCCAATCACATAGTCATACACAAACATTGAGCCAAAACACATAGTCATTTACGTCTCATAGCACATAGTAGCACACATTTTAGTTCATAAGAAGGTCACGGTCCTTGTCCCTTCTTCTTCTTCCTCTCTTCTTCTTCTTCTTCTCCCTCCTCCCACCACTAAGGGATCTCACCTTCCCCCTCCGTGTCCTCCACCCCCTTCATTGTTTCCATACCTATGAAAATGGCAATATAATAGTTAGTCACACAATGCAAAATGACAACACAAGCATTGAGCCAAAAGAACAAGATCATAGTAAGTCACATACGGCAATGGTCCATTGAGCCAAGAGAACATTCCTCCACTACGGCCGCCGCCAAGGCCAAGATCACCACCACGGCCTAGACCACCACCACGGCCTAGACCACCACCACGGCCTCTACCGCCACCACGACCTAGACCACTGCCACGGGCTCTACCACCACCACGGCCAAGACCGTCACCACGGCCTAGGCCTTCACCACGGCCTCTACCACCACCACGGCCAAGACTGTCACCATGGCCTAGGCCTTCACCACGGCCAAGACCATCACCACGGCCTAGGCCTTCACCACGGCCAAGACCATCACCACGGCCTCTACCACCACCACGGCCTCTACCACCACCACGGTCAAGACCATCACCACGACCTCTTCTAAGACCTAGTTGACTCCCTCTTTGTTGCCTAGTTCCTCGTTGGCTTGTTTGATTTGATTGGTTTGGCACTTGGGCACTCGTTTGACTTGGTTGGCTACTCCTTGGTTGACTTGGTTGGCTATCATTTTCTTGGCTTGTGCTTGCATCATTTTTCTTTGATTTTTTTCTTGGTTTGGAACAAGTTCTTGTGTTCTGTCCCCCATGACTGCAGTCCCCACAACGGGATTGCTCACGAGGCTCTTGGAATTGGCCGGTGCCGTATTCTCCACCGCCACCACGGCCCCATCCGTCCATGTCACCTCTAAGACGCTTTGTCTTACGTCTTCCCCGTCTAATGACCTTCAATTCCGGGTCCGGCCATAGTTGAACTCCATGATACTCCGGCCATTGTGATTGGTCCAAGTATGGCTGAAACCGGAGAGCCCATGTATTCTTTACCGTCATGATTGAGAACTCGGACTCCCTCACGGTAAGAGGGTGATTGACGTCCACATTCCTAACACGGGATGCGTTTAACAAGTGCGAGCATGGGAGATGAAGCAACAATGGCCTCATGCAGCTGCAATCACACCGTGTTAGGGAGACCTTGAAAGCGCGGCCTCCGTGTTGGTGACCATCGTTTGTGGTTCCTCCAGGCTCTTTCACCTCCTTCCACTCGTTGTCGTCATATAGTACAACTTCTTGGGAGTCTGCCTTTCGTGATTGAAAGTCCAACCATTCTTCAACCTTTGGTGGGAAATAGTACTTGTGCTTATCCTTGTTCTCACCAGCAATCTGCTTATCCGTCTCCATTGAGTACTTTAAAAAGTATCCATTCATCTTGTCAAATGTGTATTGAACTATTGCCGTCACGGGTAATGCACGTACACCCTTGAGCACCTTATTGAAGCATTCTGCTATATTGCTTGTCATTTGACCGTACCTCCGGCCATCTTCATTGAAAGCACATGCCCACATATTCCTTTCGACAATGTTCTTATTGAGAAATTCAAGACCACCGGGGTCAAGTTTCTTGTGTCTGAGCAATGCATTGAACAATGTGGCAAACCGCTTGTTGGTGAAAGCGAGACAACAATCTTGAAGATCATCGGCCAACTCCTTGATACCACATGCCCTATAGAAGTTTGCACAAAAGTGCCTCATGCACCATCGATGGTGCAACGTTGTATGTCCGGGAATGTCAACCACCACCGCATTTAGAATTCCTGGATGGCAATCTGATATGACACAAATTTCCCTTTCAGCCGGGAATACCCTTGTTCTCAATTGACACAAGAACCACCACCAGTTATCATTGTTCTCCACCTCAACCAAAGCGAAAGCCAAAGGCAACACCCGGTTATTGGCATCACTTGCTATTGCAACCAATAAAGTGCCCTTGTATTGTCCGGTCAAGAATGTGCCATCAATGGCGATGACGGGCCGCCAATGCTCAAAATCCCTCACGCATTGCTCAAAGGCCCAAAATGCACGGCCAAATACTCGAACGGTCCTCCCGTTATGAATCAATGTTTGGTGCCCATGAGGCTCAATCACGTGAACCATGCCTGGGTTTGTGGCGGCCATAGCTAACAACAACCTAGGGAGTAGGTTGTATGCTTCCTCCCAATTGCCATTCAACATCTTGAATGCGGCTTGCTTCGCCTTCCATGCCTTGCCGTACTTCACCTTGTAATGAAAGATGGCTTTCACAAGGTCAATGACACTCTTGATGCTCATTATTGGAAGTGTGGATATTTGGTTGGATAACACATAAACAATGAACTCGGACGTGAGTTATGCATGTTGTTGGTACACAAGCTCGCCATCCGCATTCTTGTGCCGGCACATGTGATTTGGTAGACAACTCACTATGCGCCAAGTGGGACCTCCTTTCCATGGCCTTGCACGCACAATCCATGGACATCTTGGCACTTCACATTTGACCATGTAACACACATTGACGTCCGAGTTGGCCACTTTATGCGGACGATAATGTGTAACCGAGTAGTTGTCAAGCCACATCTTCAATTCCAAGAAGGATTGAAACTCACAACCGAGATATATCCTGTTCTTGCCGTCTTCCAAATCACGGTGAGAACTTGGCCTAGCTCCAAGAGATATTGATCAATTGAAAGTACAGCGGGATATTTTGCCCGAACTGCGAGTGTCGTGTTCCCCACAAGGACTATGCTCGGCTAAATCTAGGTAACACAATATTAAGTGATTAAAATAGAAAACAAACCTAACACTAACAAGGATATCAACAAAAGAAATGACACAGAAACAAAGGGGGATGAAGATTATCTTCACTTTGTCTTTTTGGTATTTTCATTTTATTTTAGAAACTGAAAGGCTGACATCAGTGACAAGAGAAGTAAAAGGACATGAACATCACACACACACACACAGATATATATATATATATATATATATATATATATATATATATATATATCACAAGAACAATAACCTGGACACTAATCATCAGCAAGTACAGAATATAGATGACATATATAGCTAGTTCTCATACATTCTAAATGAGAGTCACAGTGTGACAGCACAAACTCTCACTGGTCAACAAAACAAGTAAGAACATCACATGTCTTCGGAATAAATTGTTGTTCTGTTTACATGAATAAAACCTTATATGGTTACACACCCAATGAAAATGGTTCATTGGATCTCGATCATAGTGATACACATATTCATAATATTGAAACCAAAAGATGCAAAGTTAATAATGATAGTGCAACTTATTTGTGGCACTGCCGTTTAGGTCATATTGGTGTAAAGCGCATGAAGAAAACTCCATGCTTTGATGGACTTTTGGAATCACTTGATTATGAATCATTTGATGCTTGCGAACCGTGCCATTTGGGCAAGATGACTAAAACTCCGTTCTCCGGAACAATGGAACAAGCTCTTGACTTATTGGAAATAATACATACCGATGTATGCGATCCAATGAGTGTTAATGCTCGTGGCAAGTATCGTTATTTTCGACTTTCACAAGATGATTTGAGCAGATATGGGTATATCTACTTGATGAAACATAAGTCTGAAATAGTTGAAAGGTTCAAAGAATTTCAGAGTGAAGTGAAAAAATCATCGTAACAAGAAAATAAAGTTTCTGCGATCTAATCGCAAAGGCGAATAATTGAGTTACGAAGTTTGGTCTTCAATTAAAATAATGTGGAATAGTTTCACAGCTCACGCCACAGAACACCACAATGTTATGGTGTGTCCGAGCGTCGTAACCGCACTTTATTTGATATGGTGCGATCTATGATGTCTCTTATCGGTTTACCACTATCATTTTGGGGTTATGCATTAGAGACAATTGCATTCACGTTTAATAGGGCACCATCTAAATCCGTTGAGACGACACCATATGAACTATGGTTTAACGGTAAACCTAAGTATCGTTTCTTAAAAGTTTGGAGTTGTGATGCTTATGTGAAAAAGTTTTCACACGATAAGCTCAAACCCAAATCGGAGAAGTGCGTCTTCATAGAATACCCAAAGGTAACTATTGGGTACACCTTCTATCACAGATCCGAAGGCAAGTTTTTCGTTGCTAAGATGGATCCTTTCTAGAGAAGAAGTTTCTCTCGAAAGAAGTGAGTGGGAGGAAAGTAGAACTTGATGAGGTAATTATACCTTCTCCCTTATTGGAAAGTAGTTCATCACGTAAATCAGTTCGATGATTCCTACACCAATTAGTGAGGAAGTTAATGATGATGATCATGAAACTTGGATCAAGTTGCTACCAAACCTCGTGGGTCTTCGAGTAAGATCCGCACTGAGTAGTAATGCGGTAATCATGTTCTAGAAGTCATGTTACTAGACCATGATGAACCTCACGAACTATGAGGAAGCGATGATGAGCCCAGATTCCACGAAATGGCTTGAGGCCATGAAATCTGAGATAGGATCCATGTCACGAGAACAAAGTATGGACTTTGATTGACTTGCTCGATGATCGACAAGCCATGTTAAATAAATGGATCTTCAAGAGGAAGACGGACAGCGATAGTAGTGTTACTATCTACAAAGCTCGACTTGTCACAAAAAGGTTTTTCGACAAGTTCAAGGTGTTGACTACAATGAGATTTTCTCAAGCGTAGCGATGCTTAAGTCTGTCCGAATCATGTTAGCAATTGCCACATTTTATGAAATCTGGCAAATGGATGTCAAAACTACATTCTTTAATGGATTTATTAAAGAAGAGTTGTATATGATGCAACCGAAGGTTTTGTCAATCCTAAAGGAGCTAACAAAATGTGCAAGCTCCAGCGATCCATCAATGGACTGGTGCAAGCATCTCGGAGTTGGAATATACGCTTTGATGTGTTGATCAAAGCATATGATTTTATCTGAGACTTTTGGAAGGCCTGTATTTACAAGAAAGTGAGTGGGAGCACTACAGCCTTTCGATAAAGTATATGTGAATGACATATTGTTGATCGGAAATAATGTAGAATTATTACGCAAAGCATAAAGGAGTGTTTGAAAGGAGTTTTTTCAAAGAAAGACCTCGGTGAAGCTGCTTACATATTGAGCATCAAGATCTATAGAGATAGATCAAGGCGGCTTGATAAGTTTTTTCAATGAATACATACCTTGACAAGATTTTGAAGTAGTTCAAAATGGAGCGAGTCAAAGAAAGAGTTCTTACGTGTTACAAGGTGTGAGATTGAGTAAGACTCAAAACCCGACCACGGCGGAAGATAGAAAGAGAATGAAAGTCATTTCCTATGCATCGACCATAGGTTCTATAAAGTATGTCATCTTGTGTACGGATCTATTGCATACCCTACCACTAAGCTTGGCAAGGAGTGCAATAGTGATCTAGGAGTAGATCAATGGACAGCGGTCAAAATTATCCTTAGTAGAATAAGGATGTGTTTCTCGATTATGGAAGTGAAAAGGTTAGGTAAGTAAAGGGTTACGTCGATGCAAGTTTTAACACTAATCTAGATGACTCTGAGTCTCAATCTGGATACATATTGAAAGTGGGAGCAATTAGCTAGAGTAGCCCCGTGCAGAGCATTGTAGACATAGAATATTTGCAAAATACATACGGCTCTGAATGTGAGTAGACCGTTGACTAAAATTATCTCACAAGCAAAACATGATCACACCTTAGTACTCTTTGGGTGTTAATCACATGGCGATGTGAACTAGATTCTTGACTCTAGTAAACCCTTTGGGTGTTGGTCACATGTCGATGTGAACTATGGGTGTTAACCACATATAGATGTGAACTATTGATGTTAAATCACATGGCGATGTGAACTAGATTATTGACTCTAGTGCAAGTGGGAGATCAAGGAAATATGCCCTAGAGGCAATAATAAAGTTATTATTTATTTCCTTATATCATGATAAATGTTTATTATTCATGCTAGAATTGTATTAACCGGAAACATAATACATGTGTGAATACATAGACAAACAGAGTGTCACTAGTATGCCTCTACTAGACTAGCTTGTTAATCAAAGATGGTTAAGTTTCCTAACCATAGACAAAGGAGTTGTCATTTGATTAACAAGGTCACATCATTAGTTGAATGATCGATTGACATGACCCATTCCATTAGCTTAGCACCCGATCGTTTAGTATGTTGCTATTGCTTTTATCCATGACTTATACATGTTCCTATAACTATGAGATTATGCAACTCCGTTTACCGGAGGAACACTTTGGGTACTACCAAACGTCTAGCGTAATCGGGTGATTATAAAGGAGTACTACAGGTGTCTCCAAAGGCGGATGTTGGGTTGGCGTATTTGAGATTAGGATTTGTCACTCCGATTGCTCGGAGAGGTATCTCTGGGCCCTCTCGGTAATGCACATCACTAAGCCTTGCAAGCATTACAACTAATGAGTTAGCTGTGAGATGATGTATTACGGAACGAGTAAAGAGACTTGTCAAGATGCAGATTGAACTAGGTATTGGATACCGACGATCGAATCTCGGGCAAGTAACATACCGATGACAAAGGGAACAACGTATGTTGTTATGCTTGGTCGACCGATAAAGATCTTCGTAGAATATGTAGGAACCAATATGGGCATCCAGGTTCCGCTATTGGTTATTGACCAAGAATAGTTCTCGGTCATGTCTACATAGTTCTCGAACCCGTAGGGTCCGCACGCTTAAGGTTTCGATGGCGGTTATATTATGAGTTTACATGTTTTGATGTACCGAAGGAGTTAGTCCCGGATGAGATCGGGGACATGACGAGGAGTCTCGAAATGGTCGAGACGTAAAGATTCATATATTGGATGATATGTTTAGGCCAAGGGGTCAAGCCCATGAGGCTTTAGGTCGGTGCAAAAGAGTTTTGCGGAGGCCGGGGGCCAAACGCGGAGACCACTGGCGTCGGCCCTGGGCGACGCCGAGGCCCATGGCGTCTGGGCGACGCCAAGGATTGTGGCGTTTGGTCCTGGAGTCCGAGTGGGACTCTTACCTTTCGGCAAAACCGACTTTGAGGAGGCTTTTGCTCCAAGTTCGACCGGGGCTCAACATATAAATAGAGGGGCAGGGCTAGCACCAAAGACACAACAATTGATCCCTTGGATCTCTTAGCCGTGTCGGTGCCCCTCCACCATATTCCACCTCGGTCATATCGTCGCGGAGTTTAGGCGAAGCCCTGCGCGATGAAACATCATCATCGTCACCACGCCGTCGTCTTGTGGAACTCATCCCGACACTTTCTGGATCGGAGTCCGGGATCGTCATCGAGCTGAGCGTGTGCTGAACTTCCGGAGGTGCCGTGACGTTCGGTACTTGGATCGGTCGGATCGTGAAGACGTCGACTACATCAACCGCGTTGTCATAACGCTTCCGCTTACGGTCTACGAGGGTACGTGGACAACACTCTCCCCTCTCGTTGCTATGCATCACCATGATCTTGCGTGTGCGTAGGAAAATTTTGAAATTACTACGTTCCCCAACTGTGGCATCCGAGCCTAGGTTTTTATGGTTTGATGTTTTGCACGAGTAGAACACAAGTGAGTTGTGGGCGATACAAGTCATACTGCCTACCAGCATGTCATACTTTGGTTCAGCGGTATTGTGAGATGAAGCGGCCGGACCGACATTACACGTGCGCTTACGCGAGACTGGTTTCCGCGATTCTGAGCACTCGTGCTTAAAGGTGGCTGGCGGGTGTCTGTCTCTCTCACTTTAGTTGAGCAAAGTGTAGCTACGCCCGGTCCTTGAGAAGGTTAAAGCGGAGTCTATTTGTGAAGTATCGTTGTGGTCTTGATGCGTAGGTGAGATTGGTTCTTGCTTAAGCCCGTAGCAGCCACGTAAAATTTGCAACAACAAAGTAGAGGACATCTAACTTGTTTTTGCAGGGCATGTTGTGATGTGATATGGTCAAGACGTGATGCTATATTTTATTGTATGAGATGATCATGTTTTGTAACCAAAGTTATCGACAATCGGTGGAGCCATATGGTTGTCGCTTTATTGTATGAAATGCAAGCATACATAATTGCTTTACTTTATCACTAAGCGGTAGCGATAGTCGTAGAAGCAATAGATGGCGTAAACGACAACGATGCTACGATGGAGATCAAGGTGTCGCGCCGGTGGCGATGGTGATCACGACGGTGCTTCGGAGATGGAGATCACAAGCACAAGATGATGATGGCCATATCATATCACTTATATTGATTGCATGTGATGTTTATCCTTTATGCGTCTTATTTTGCTTTGATTGACGGTAGCATTTTAAGATGATCTCTCACTAAAATTATCAAGTAGTGTTCTCCACAGTATGCACCGTTGCCAAAGTTAAATCGTCGTGCGAGACACCACGTGATGATCGGGTGTGATAAGCTCTCGTCCATCTACAATGGGTGCAAGCCAGTTTTGCACACGCAGAATACTCAGGTTATACTTGGCGAGCCTAGCATATGCAGATATGGCCTCGAACACGGAGACCGAAAGGTCGAAAGCGTGAATCATATAGTAGATATGATCAACATAAGATGTTCACCATTGAAAACTACTCCATCTCACGTGATGATCGGTTATGGTTTAGTTGATTTGGATCACGTGATCACTTAGATGACTAGAGAGATGTCTATCTAAGTGGGAGTTCTTAAGTAATATGATTAATTGAACTTTAATTTATCATGAACTTAGTCCTGGTAGTATTTTGCAAATTATGTTGTAGATCAATAGCTCGCGTTGTTGCTTCCCTATGTTTTTATATGTGTTCCTAGAGAAAATTGTATTGAAAAATGTTAGTAGCAATGATGCGGATTGGATCCGTGATCTGAGGTTTATCCTCATTGCTGCACGTAAGAATTATGTCCTTAATGCACCGCTAGGTGACAGACCTATTGCGAGGAGCAAATGTAGGCGTTATGAGCGTTTGGCTAGCTCAATATGATGACTACTTGATAGTTTAGTGCACCATACTTAACAGCTTAGAATCGGGACTTCAAAGACGTTTTGAACATCATGGACCATATGAGATGTTCCAGGAATTGAAGTTAATATTTCAAGCAAATACCGAGTTGAGAGATATGAAATCTCCAACAAGTTCTATAGCTAAAAGATGGAAGAGAATCGCTCAACTAGTGAGCATGTTCTCAGATTGTCCGGGTACTTCGATCGCTTGAATCAAGTGGGAGTTAATCTTCCGAGATAAGATAGTGATTGACAGAATTCTCTAGTCACCAACACTAAGTTACTAGAACTTCGTGATGAACTATAGTATGCAAGGGATGGCCGAAAACGATTCCGAGCTCTTCGTGATGTTGAAATCGACGAAGGTAGAAATCAAGAAAGAGCATCAAGTGTTGATGATTGACAAGACCACTAGTCTCAAGGAAAAGGGCAAAGGGAAGAAGGGGAACTTCAAGAAGAACGGCAAGCAAGTTGTTGCTCGAGTGAAGAAGCCCAAGTCTGGACCTAAGCACGAGACTAAGTGCTTTTGCTGCAATGGAACTGGTCACTAGAAGCGGAACTACCCCAAGTATTTGGCGGATAAGAAGGATGGCAAAGTGAACAAAGGTATATTTGATATACAGATTATTGATGTGTATTTTACTAGTGTTCATAGCAACCCCTCGGTATTTGATACTGGTTCAATTGCTAAGAGTAGTAACTTGAAACGGGAGTTGCAGAATGAACAGAAACTAGTTGAAGGGGAAGTGAAGATGAGTGTTGGAAGTAGTTCCAAGATTGATATGATCATCATCGCACACTCCCTATACTTTCGGGATTAGTGTGGAACCTAAATAAGTGTTATTTGGTGTTGAGCATAAATATGATTTGATCATGTTTATTGCAATACGGTTATTCATTTAAGTAAGAGAATAAATTGTTGTTCTGTTTACATGAATAAAACCTTATATGGTTACACACCCAATGAAAATGGTTCATTGGATCTCGATCATAGTGATACACATATTCATAATATTGAAACCAAAAGATGCAAAGTTAATAATGATAGTGCAACTGATTTGTGGCACTGCCGTTTAGGTCATATTGGTGTAAAGCGCATGAAGAAAACTCCATGCCGATGGACTTTTGGAATCACTTGATTATGAATCATTTGATGCTTGCGAACCGTGCCATTTGGGCAAGATGACTAAAACTCCGTTCTCCGGAACAATGGAACAAGCTCTTGACTTATTGGAAATAATACATACCGATGTATGCGATCCAATGAGTGTTAATGCTCGTGGCAAGTATCGTTATTTTCGACTTTCACAAGATGATTTGAGCAGATATGGGTATATCTACTTGATGAAACATAAGTCCTGAAATAGTTGAAAGGTTCAAAGAATTTCAGAGTGAAGTGAAAAAATCATCGTAACAAGAAAATAAAGTTTACTGCGATCTAATCGCAAAGGCGAATAATTGAGTTACGAGTTTGGTCTTCAATTAAAATAATGTGGAATAGTTTCACAGCTCACGCCACAGAACACCACAATGTTATGGTGTGTCCGAACGTCAGAACCGCACTTTATTTGATATGGTGCGATCTATGATGTCTCTTATCGGTTTACCACTATCATTTTGGGGTTATGCATTAGAGACAGCTGCATTCACGCGTTTAATAGGGCACCATCTAAATCCGTTGAGACGACACCATATGAACTATGGTTTAACGGTAAACCCTAAGTCGTCGTTTCTTAAAAGTTTGGAGTTGTGATGCTTATGTGAAAAAGTTTTCACCGATAAGCTCAAACCCAAATCGGAGAAGTGCGTCTTCATAGAATACCCAAAGGTAACTATTGGGTACACCTTCTATCACAGATCCGAAGGCAAGTTTTTCGTTGCTAAGATGGATCCTTTCTAGAGAAGAAGTTTCTCTCGAAAGAAGTGAGTGGGAGGAAAGTAGAACTTGATGAGGTAATTATACCTTCTCCCTTATTGGAAAGTAGTTCATCACGTAAATCAGTTCGATGATTCCTACACCAATTAGTGAGGAAGTTAATGATGATGATCATGAAACTTGAGATCAAGTTGCTACCAAACCTCGTAGGTCTTCCAGAGTAAGATCCGCACCGAGTAGTACGGTAATCATGTTCTAGAAGTCATGTTACTAGACCATGATGAACCTACGAACTATGAGGAAGCGATGATGAGCCCAGATTCCACGAAATGGCTTGAGGCCATGAAATCTGAGATAGGATCCATGTACGAGAACAAAGTATGGACTTTGATTGACTTGCTCGATGATCAGCAAGCCATGTTAAATAAATGGATCTTCAAGAGGAAGACGGACACTGATAGTAGTGTTACTATCTACAAAGCTCGACTTGTCACAAAAAGGTTTTTCGACAAGTTCAAGGTGTTGACTACAATGAGATTTTCTCAAACTGTAGCGATGCTTAAGTCTGTCCGAATCATGTTAGCAATTGCCACATTTTATGAAATCTGGCAAATGGATGTCAAAACTACATTCTTTAATGGATTTATTAAAGAAGAGTTGTATATGATGCAACCGAAGGTTTTGTCAATCCTAAAGGAGCTAACAAAATGTGCAAGCTCCAGCGATCCATCAATGGACTGGTGCAAGCATCTCGGAGTTGGAATATACGCTTTGATGTGTTGATCAAAGCATATGATTTTATACAGACTTTTGGAAAGGCACGTATTTACAAGAAAGTGAGTGGGAGCACTACAGCCTTTACGATAAAGTATATGTGAATGACATATTGTTGATCGGAAATAATGTAGAATTATTCTGCAAAGCATAAAGGAGTGTTTGAAAGGAGTTTTTTCAAAGAAAGACCTCGGTGAAGCTGCTTACATATTGAGCATCAAGATCTATAGAGATAGATCAAGGCGCTTGATAAGTTTTTTCAATGAATACATACCTTGACAAGATTTTGAAGTAGTTCAAAATGGAGCAGTCAAAGAAAGAGTTCTTACCTGTGTTACAAGGTGTGAGATTGAGTAAGACTCAAAACCCGACCACGGCGAGAAGATAGAAAGAGAATGAAAGTCATTTCCTATGCATCAGCCATAGGTTCTATAAAGTATGTCATCATGTACTGGATCTATTGCATACCCTACCACTAAGCTTGGCAAGGAGTGCAATAGTGATCTAGGAGTAGATCAATGGACAGCGGTCAAAATTATCCTTAGTAGAATAAGGATGTGTTTCTCGATTATGGAAGTGAAAAAGGTTAGGTAAGTAAAGGGTTACGTCGATGCAAGTTTTAAACACTAATCTAGATGACTCTGAGTCTCAATCTGGATACATATTGAAAGTGGGAGCAATTAGCTAGAGTAGCCCCTGCAGTAGCATTGTAGACATAAAATATTTGCAAAATAAATACGGCTCTGAATGTGACTGACCCGTTGACTAAAATTATCTCACAAGCAAAACATGATCACACCTTAGTTCTCTTTGGGTGTTAATCACATAGCGATGTGAACTAGATTATCGACTCTAGTAAACCCTTTGGGTGTTGGTCACATGTCGATGTGAACTATGGGTGTTAACCACATATAGATGTGAACTATTGATGTTAAATCACATGGCGATGTGAACTAGATTATTGACTCTAGTGCAAGTGGGAGACTGAAGGAAATATGCCCTAGAGGCAATAATAAAGTTATTATTTATTTCCTTATATCATGATAAATGTTTATTATTCATGCTAGAATTGTATTAACCGGAAACATAATACATGTGTGAATACATAGACAAGCAGTGTCACTAGTATGCCTCTACTAGACTAGCTTGTTAATCAAAGATGGTTAAGTTTCCTAACCATAGACAAAGGAGTTGTCATTTGATTAACAAGGTCACATCATTAGTTGAATGATCTGATTGACATGACCCATTCCATTAGCTTAGCACCCGATCGTTTAGTATGTTGCTATTGCTTTTATCCATGACTTATACATGTTCCTATAACTATGAGATTATGCAACTCCGTTTACGGAGGAACACTTTGGGTACTACCAAACGTCACAACGTAATCGGGTGATTATAAAGGAGTACTACAGGTGTCTCCAAAGGCGGATGTTGGGTTGGCGTATTTCGAGATTAGGATTTGTCACTCCGATTGCTCGGAGAGGTATCTCTGGGCCCTCTCGGTAATGCACATCACTAAGCCTTGCAAGCATTACAACTAATGAGTTAGCTGTGAGATGATGTATTACGGAACGAGTAAAGAGACTTGTCAGTAACGAGATTGAACTAGGTATTGGATACCGACGATCGAATCTCGGGCAAGTAACATACCGATGACAAAGGGAACAACGTATGTTGTTATGCGGTCTGACCGATAAAGATCTTCGTAGAATATGTAGGAACCAATATGGGCATCCAGGTTCCGCTATTGGTTATTGACCAAGAATAGTTCTCGGTCATGTCTACATAGTTCTCGAACCCGTAGGGTCCGCACGCTTAAGGTTTCGATGTGCTATATTATGAGTTTACATGTTTTGATGTACCGAAGGAGTTAGTCCCGGATGAGATCGGGGACATGACGAGGAGTCTCGAAATGGTCGAGACGTAAAGATTCATATATTGGATGATATGTTTAGGCCAAGGGGTCAAGCCCATGAGGCTTTAGGTCGGTGCAAAAGAGTTTTGCGTGGGCGTGGGGCCAAACGCCGGAGACCACTGGCGTCGGCCTGGGCGACGCCGAGGCCCATGGCGTCTGGGCCAGACGCCAAGGATTGTGGCGTTTGGTCCTGAGTCCAGTGGGACTCTTACCTTTCGGGCAAAACCGACTTTGAGGAGGCTTTTGCTCCAAGTTTCGACCCCGGGGCTCAACATATAAATAGAGGGGCAGGGCTAGCACCAAAGACACAACAATTGATCCCTTGGATCTCTTAGGCTAAGTGTGGTGCCCCCCTCCACCATATTCCACCTCGGTCATATCGTCGCGGAGTTTAGGCGAAGCCCTGCGCCGGTAGAGCATCATCATCGTCACCACGCCGTCGTGCTGACGGAACTCATCCCCGACACTTTGCCGGATCGAAGTCCGGGGATCGTCATCGAGCTGAACGTGTGCTGAACTCGGAGGTGCCGTGACGTTCGGTACTTGGATCGGTCGGATCGTGAAGGCGTCTGACTACATCAACCGCGTTGTCATAACGCTTCCGCTTACGGTCTACGAGGGTACGTGGACAATACTCTCCCCTCTCGTTGCTATGCATCACCATGATCTTGCGTGTGCGTAGGAAATTTTTTAAAATTACTACGTTACCCAACAACTACCACTACCGCTACCTCAAGTGCGTCCCGGGCTACCACCACCTCTGCACAATATTGCAGCAACAGACCAACACGGTACCGACGCGGCTCGTGCTCCTGACCCAGGTCGAGGCGATCCTGGCAAGCTCAAGGCCCTCCGCGACTACCGTCGTGCACGCGGACTCTGCTTCAAGTGCGGCGACGCTGGGGGCATGGTCACTCCTGCCCTACTTCTGTGCAACTGCATGTTGTGGAAGAGTTATTGGAGCTCTTCGACATCGACACAGCCAGTACCACCGATGACACACAGCAGAACTTGCAAAGCCAGGAGACTGTGATGGCCATATCACGTCATGCTCTCACTGGTGGCGTCGCTCCGAAAGCGTTTCAGTTACACGCTTGGATCCAGGATCAGGAAGTTCTCATGTTGGTTGATTCTGGCAGTTCTACTTCATTCATCAATGAGCAGTTGGCATCTAAGTTGAAAGGAGTACAGCGGATGCCTCATCCTTGTAGGGTGAAAGTAGCTGATGGAGGAGAGTTGTGTTGTTACTCCAGCATTCCTTCCTGTACATGGTTTTCCCAAGGGTATCAGTTTTTGACAGAGATGAAGATACTGCCACTGGGTACCTATGATGCAATTTTAGGGATGGATTGGCTCGAATCACACAGTCCGATGACCGTCGATTGGAGGAAGAAGAAACTGGTGCTGTCAACTGAGTCTGGTCCAGCAGTTCTCTTGGGGCACAAGACTACACCAGTTTGCTATTCTGTCAATAGCACCCAGCTCATGGCACTCTGCAATGCTGGAGCTCTATCTCATGTTGTACAACTCTGTTTTGTATCAGAAGATTAACAAGGCGAGCAACAACCTATTCCGGGGCCAATCCAACAAGTGTTGGATGAGTTTGAGGACTTGTTCCAAGAGCCCAAAGGACTACCTCCCAGGCGTGCGCGCGACCACACCATTTCGTTGATTGAAGGGGCTCAACCAATTAACATAAGGCCATACCGGCATAAACCGGAGCACAAGAACGAGATCGAGCGACAGATCGCCGAGCTGCTGCGGCAAGGGGTGCTTCAACGGAGTTCCAGTCCATTTGCCTCACCAGTCGTCTTAGTGAAGAAGAAGGATGGGACTTGGCGTCTCTGTATTGACTATCGATACCTCAACGCACTCACTCATGTTGCAAAGTTTCCCATTCCGGTAATTGAAGAACTTTTAGATGAACTCCACGGTGCTGTTTGGTTCTCGAAATTGGATCTGCGCGCCGGTTACCACCAAATCCGTTTGGCGGCAGGCGAGGAATACAAGACCGCATTCCAGACGCATTCCGGTCATTTTGAATTCAGGGTTGTTTCCTTTGGCCTCGCGGGGGGTCCAGCCACTTTCAATTGCAACATGACAGATACTCTGAGGCCAGTTAACCGCATATGTGCATTGGTGTTCTTTGATGACATTCTTGTTTTCAGCAAGACCCTTAAAGACCATGTTGCCTACCTGCGGCAAGTGATGCAGTTGTTGCACCGTGATCAGTGGTTTGTCAGAAGATCTAAGTGCACATTTGGGCAGAATCAGCTATCATATCTCGGCCATCTTATCAGTGCGCAAGGCGTGGCTACGGACCCAAGTAAGGTACGAGCAGTGCAAGATTGGCCCACACCCACTGATGCTCAAGGGGTGCGGCGTTTCTTGGGTCTCGCTGGGTATTACCGCAGATTCGTTAGACACTTTGGCATCATCGCTCGCCCGCTGTTCAATCTTCTCAAGAAAGGCACTCCCTTCCTCTGGTCCAGTATCACGGAGCAAGCATTCCAAGTTCTAAAGAAACAGCTCGTATCAGCCCCAATTCTATCCTTGCCGGATTTCTCCAAGACCTTCACGGTGGAAACAGATGCCTGTGCCGATGGCATCGGAGCGGTATTGCAGCAAGAAGGCCATCCTATTGCATTTATGAGCAAGTCCCTGAGCGCTCGCTACCGTGGCCTGTCCACGTACGAGAAAGAGTATCTTGCCATTATGGTCGCAGTAGATCAATGGCGTCCCTACCTGCAACATGCAGAATTCATCATTCAGACTGACCAGAAGAGCCTCATTCATCTCGAAGAGCAGCGCCTATCCACACCATGGCAGCAAAAGGCGTTCACTAAGTTGTTGGGGTTACAGTACCGCATCCAATACAAGAAAGGCTCAGAAAATACAACAGCGGATGCCTTGTCCAGATCGACTCCCTTGGAACGCTTAACTGCAATCTCTTCTGTACAACCAACATGGTTGGAAGATATCTTGCACAGCTATAATGTCAATCCACAAGCACAAAAGCTTCTGGAACAGTTAGCGGTGACAGCAGATACAAAAGGAAGATTCTCTCTGGTACAAGGGATCATAAGATTCAGGGGGCGTATCTGGCTTGGAGGGAGTACATCTTTGCAGCAGCGCATCATTTCGGCGTTCCACGACAGTCCTCTGGGTGGCCATTCTGGATTCCCGGTGACATACAAACGCATCCGACAGCTCTTTGCTTGGCCAAAGATGAAAGCACACATCAAGCAGTATGTCCAATGCTGCCAGACTTGCCAACAAGCCAAACCGGAGCGCATCAACTATCCAGGCCTGTTGGAACCACTGCCTGTACCAAAGGAATCTTGGGAATTCATCTCCTTGGATTTTATCGATGGGCTGCCACAATCTGGGCACCACAACTGCATTCTCGTGCTGATGGATAAGTTCACTAAATTTGCTCACTTCCTGCCACTTGCACACCCATATACCACAGCCAAGGTGGCCATGCTCTACATGACTCAGGTGTACAAGCTACATGGGCTGCCAGGCGCTATTATCTCTGATCGAGATCCAGTCTTCACAAGCCATTTTTGGCAAGAACTCTTCAAATTTGCTGGCTCGGAATTGCGCATGAGCTCTGCCAATCATCCCCAGACTGACGGCCAAACCGAACGTGTCAACCAATGTTTGGAGACTTATCTAAGGTGCTTCACGCATGCTTGCCCGCGCCGCTGGAGTTATTGGCTGCCGCTCGCCCAATATTGGTATAACACAGCTCCTCACTCAGCCATTGGCATGTCTCCATTTAAAGCAATGTATGGGCGAGAGCCACGACACTGGGGAATTACTTCGACACACACAGTAACAATTCCCTCACTCCAAAGTTGGCTCGACGAGCGTACGGTGATGCAACATCTCATCCAACAGCACTTACATCATGCACAGCAGTGTATGAAGACACAAGCTGACAGGAAGCGCACATTTCGTGTCTTCGAGGTGGGCGATCAGGTCTTTCTCAAGCTCCAGCCATATATACAGACATCAGTGGCGACCCGTGCTTGCCATAAGTTGGCGTTCTGCTTCTTTGGGCCTTACAAGATCACCCGCCGTATCAATGATGTCGCATATGAACTTCAGCTACCAGAAGGCTCCCAAGTGCATCCTATTTTTCATGTCTCCCAGTTGCGCAAGGCACTGTTACCAGGTACCCAGGATTTTTCAACTCCGCATGTCGCTACTGACATTCCAGTTGTCCCAGTTGCAGTACTCCAGACTCGTTGGCGCAAGCGCCGCGGGAGCATGATTGAGCAGGTGTTGATTCGTTGGTCCAACCATGACGCCGTCTCCGACACTTGGGAAGATCGCGCGGAGTTGCAAGCTCGCTTCCCCGACGCTGAGGCTTGGGGGCAAGCCTCTTCGCAAGAAGGGGGGATGTCAGGGTCCCTGACATACGGACCCCACCTACAGAAGCAGGAGCGTCGGTCCACTCGACAGCGCAAGACCAACCCGCTGACTAGCGGGCCTGACTGGGCGAACTAACCCCAGCCTACAAGTAGCTGGCGCATCAGAGGAGAGAACCATCCAGGGGATCAGACACGGCACGGCGGCGGCTACCTACCCCCCTCCTCCTTCCTTCGTTTTCCCCTTTCTCTGATCCAATCTTGTAATCAAATTCGGTTTGTATTAAGCTACTACTTCAGAGAGCATATTAGATCGATTCTACTACTTGCTGTCATCCAGTCCCTTACAACCTAGTCCAGATCTTGGAAGTTTATAGTGCCTTTGCGCACTTTTCTGCAAAAGAAACGAATGACTTGTAAATGATTCTTTATATGATTTTCATGCAAATATTCAATATTTTACAGCAAGAATTGATGGTCATATCTCAATAAACCACATATTTAAGTGCCAAAAGATATATATGAAATGTGCTTATCAGATATGCATTTGCCACCATCCACAACGGCTTCATCCGCGAGACTAAGATCCTTGAACAATGGTGTCTTGTGATCCCGCCTGAATACCTTCTTGAATGCTTGGGCCTCCTTCGGCGTGAACCCCTCCTCATCAACTTCTTCATCGGGACCATCGTCATCCGAGTCCGATGCATATGCACGGAAAAAGGGATGGATTGGTCCATTGTCTCTTGCACATGATATTGGTCGAGATCACCCACATTGTTGTCATGGAGATCAACTTCGTTGTCATCCTCCTCGTACTCATCATTCTCCTCTTCAAAAGCTTCATTTTGGTTGTTTGGAGTCGGGCTCAATGTTGGCCAATCTTGTTGCGTGAAATGAGGTTCACTCATTTGATCTTGGTTCATGGGTGGGGGAGTGCTAGCAACCAACGGGGAGGGGTTCCGGTTCAAGTCCAAATTCAAAGTAGACTCAACCTTCTTGAAGGCAAATAACTCAAGAGCCTTGTCTAGAGATTCGGCAACCATCTACTTGTATGCAACCCAACGTTGCTCAGAGTTCACACGCATTGTCTTCCAACGGATGTGCATTCCAAAACCAACATTATGCCTTCCCTCGAACTCAACAATGTCACTTGGGTCCATCCAATTCAAATCCTTCCTCACTTGTTCCAATAGCTCCACATAGCTAGGACTACTCTCAAACACCATGTCAAGCTCATCCGGGTCCGGCTCAACATTGCTTTTCAAAAATGCCTCTTTATCCACATGATGAACATAAACACATGTTCTCCCCATCCCTACAATAATAAAAAACACACATATATCAAGTAAGTACTTAACAAAAATATTTGCACAAAATACATATGCCCAAACATATATATGAATTAATAACCCTAACCCCCACTTAACAATAACCACAACCCTAACCATAGCATAACCCTGACACCAACATCAAACACACATAACCCGAACCCTAGCATACTATGAAAGCCTAACCATACCAAATTAGCAAAGAAACATAACATGATTCAACACAAATTTTCAAATCCAAGCAAAAATTAGGGTTTCCCCAAACTAGCAAGATTTGAGCAACTGTGACAATTCCTATGGATGAAAACGAGGGGATCGGAGGAGATTACCTTAAGGGAGGGGTTGGCTTCGAAATCCATGGTCAAATACTCTAGATTTGAAAGATTTGAGAAGGATTTGAGAGGGGGGGGGAGGGGAAGAGAGGAGGGTGATACGTCTCCAACGTATCTATAATTTTTGATTGCTCCATGCTATATTATCTACTGTTTTCGACCATATTTGGCTTTATTTCCCACTTTTATATTATTTTTGGGACTAACCTATTAACCGGAGGCCCAGCCCAGATTTGCTGTTGTTTTGTGCCTATTTCAGTGTTTCGAAGAAACGGAATATCAAACGGAGCCAAAAACCTAATTCCACCGCCGCAACCTTTTGTACCCACGAGATCCCATCTTGGGGCCTGTTCCGGAGCTCCGCCGGAAGGGGAATCCACCATGGAGGGCTTCTACATCATCACCATAGCCCCTCCGATGAAGTGTGAGTAGTTTACCTCAGACCTTCGGGTCCATAGTTAGTAGCTAGATGGCTTCTTCCCTCTTTTTGGATCTCAATACAATGTTCTCCCCCTCTCTTGTGGAGATCTATTCGATGTAATCTTCTTTTTGCGGTGTGTTTGTTGAGACCAATGAATTGTGGGTTTATGATCAAGATTATCTATGAGCAATATTTGAATCTTCTCTGAATTCTTTTATGTATGATTGGTTATCTTTGCAAGTCTCTTCGAATTATCAGTTTGGTTTGGCCTATTAGATTAGTTTTTCTTGCAATGGGAGAAGTGCTTAGCTTTGGGTTCAATCTTGCGATGTCCTTTCCCGGATGATGAGGGGCAGCAAGGCACGTATTGTATTGTTGCCATCGAGGATAACAAGATGGGGTTTTATCATATTTCATAAATTTATCCCTCTACATCATGTCATCTTGCTTAAGGCGTTACTCTGTTTTCATTAACTTAATACTCTAGATGCATGCTTTGGATAGCGGTCGATGAGTGGAGTAACAGTAGTAGATGCAGGCAGGAGTCGGTCTACTTGTCTCGGACGTGATGCCTATATACATGATCATACCTAGATACTCTCATAACTATGCTCAATTCTGTCAATTACTCAATAGTAATTTGTTCACCCACCGTAGAAATACTTATACTCTTGAGAGAAGCCACTAGTGAAATCTATGGCCCCCGGGTCTATTCTCATCATATCAATCTTCAATCACTTTATTATTTCTTTGCTTTTTATTTTACCTTACATCTTTATATCAAAAATACCAAAAATATTATCTATCATCTCTATCAGATCTCACTCTCGTAAGTGACCGTGAAGGGATTGACAACCCCTAATCACGTTGGTTGCGTTGAGCTATTTGTTTTGTGTAGGTACGAGGGACTCATGGCGTGGCCTCCTCTTTGGATTGATACCTTGGTTCTCAAAAACTGAGGGAAATACTTACGCTACTATGTTGCATCATCCTCTCCTCTTCGGGGAAACCCAACGCAGTGCTCAAGAGGTAGCAAGAAGAATTTCTTCTTGCGCCGTTCTTAGGAGTCTACATAAAGTCAACATACCAAGTACCCATCACAATCCCTTATCTCTCGCATTACATTATTTGCCATCTGCCTCTCGTTTTCCTCTCCCCCACTTCACCCTTGACGTTTTATTCGCCCTCTCTTTTTCCGTTTGCCTTTTTCTCGCTTGCCTGTTGTTATGGCTAGTCCCTTATCTACTCCGTCGTCCCCTGAGTTTGAAGTCTTTCACTTCAAACAAAGACAACGAGAAAACTTAAAAGATGCCTGGTTGAGAATAATGGAGTCTTTTCACAGTTGTACCTTTGAAGTAAATCTGAGAATACTGCTTCGCAATTTTTATGTTGGATTAAATATGTCTCATAGACAACTTTTGGATTGCGTTGCCAAAGGCAATTTCATTGAAATTATCCCCATATAGCACTTGAAATTATAGAAGATATAGTGGGAACACTACCTCAACAAAAGGGGCCTCATCCTACTCAGGAGAGACACAAGTTCTTGAATTTTTTTGTGAAATTACTAAGAATTTACAGAAGTCTCTTGAACCTCTTAAGAACGTTAACGGAAATATTAACCGCATGAATATGTTGATTACTCTTTGCAATAAGCGGTTGGACTCTTTAGATCTAAAAATTTCGGAATATGAAGGGAAACTTAAAGAACCTCCCGGATTCGAGCTTGATCCCGCTAAAAAGTTGAAAATTAAAGATGGCAATACCTAGATCTATCCTTGCTTTTATGCCTAGCTAGGGGCGTTAAATGATAGCGCTTGTTGGGAGGCAACCCAATTTTATTATAGTTTTTTGTTTTTTGTTTCTGTTTAGGAATAATAATCCATCTACCTTCTGTTTAGATGTGGTTTTATCTTTTAATTAGTGTTTGTGCCAAGTTAAACCTATAGGATCTTCTTGGATGATAGTTATTTGATCTTGCTGTAATTTCCAGAAACTTTCAGTTCACGAAAACAATCATTAAAATTCATCAGAACGTGATAAAATAGTGATTCCAATTGCTGATAATCAATAAACAAATTTCCTAGGTCGTCTTATTTTGGCTGAATTTTTGGAGTTCCATAAGTTTGCGTTAGTTACAGATTACTACAGACTGTTCTATTTTTGACAGATTCTGTTTCTCGTGTGTTGTTTGCTTATTGTGATGAATCTATGGCTAGTAAAATAGTTTATAATCCATAGAGAAGTTGGAATACAGTAGGTTTAACACCAATATAAATAAATAATGAGTTCATTACAGTACCTTGAAGTGGTCTTTTGTTTTCTTTCGCTAACGGAACTCACGAGATTTCTGTTGAGTTTTGTGTTGTGAAGTTTGCAAGTTTTGGGTGAAATCTTTTGATGGATTATGGAACAAGGAGTGTGATGATGGAGCTTGTGGAGCATCCCAAGGCCATCCCCATGGACCTACCTGAATCTCCCACGACACTACTTGGACCAATGACAAGAGCCCGTGCGAGAGCCATCGAGAACGAGGTTAACTCTCTCCTTGTTGAACTTCCCTTTGACCCACTTGAGACATGGCTACTACCTCAATCGGAGATGCTTTGTGTGCTTAGGTACCATGTAAGCAACCAAGGAGATGGAATGGTGCAAGATGGACATCAAGAGCATGGAGACAATCTGCCCAGCCCTGAAGGACCGGAACAACCGGCCGACTACCGCCCAACAAGCGGTCCACCTTCTGTAATCGAGCGGTGCAAGGTCGGTACTGCACCGGATGTACCGGTAACTACCAAAAGACCGGTACTACCGCCCTGACAACCGGTACAACCGCTGGCCCCCTTCGACGTCCATCTCCAGAAGCCAGCGCCTGACCTTCCAGCGGTACTACCGCCTTCCATGTATGGTACTTCCGCCCTGCATGAGTTACCAGCGGAACAACCGCCCCCGTGACCGGTACCACCGGCTGCTGTCTTGTGATGAAAGGGTCAACGACCGTGTAACCCTAACTTATCCCTTTGGACTATAAGTACTCATCCCCTAGCTCAATTAGGGTTAGCAAAGGATTAGCTCATGTTTGTGTGAGAGCTTTGCTCATCCACTTGGTTTCCTTCTCCTCGGAGACGTGCCTCCACCGGAGAAGATCCTTCCAAGCGGATTCAAGACCCCCTCTTGGGTGGCCCCTTCAAGATCTCCTCACGGAGAAGAACCGGTTACCATTTGTATCGTCCGTTGTTGACTTTGGATCTTGTATCTCACCTTTGTGTTCATCGATCTAGCGCATGTGTGATATATTCTTGTTGGTTGAGCGATTTCTCTCGTGTTCCTCTCGTGTTTCCCTCATGTTTCCCCCTCGTGTTCATCATGTTCTTCGTAGGGATCTGCTCCTTTCGTGAAAGATCGGCCATCTAGGGTTCCACCCTACATCAGAGTGGCCAGAGCCTAAGCTTGGGGATGCCCATGGCACCCCCAAGATAATCTAAGGACACCAAAAAGTCAAAGCTTGGGGATGCCCCCGGAAGGCATCCCTCTTTTAGTCTACTTCCATCGGTAACTTTACTTGGAGCTATATTTTTATTCACCACATGATATGTGTTTTGCTTGGAGCGTTTTGTATGATTTGAGTCTTTGCTTTTTAGTTTACCACAATCATCCTTGCTGTACACACCTTTTGAGAGAGCCATACATTAATTGGAATTTGTTAGAATACTCTATGTGCTTCACTTATATCTTTTGAGCTTCATAGTTTTGCTCTATGTGCTTCACTTATATCTTTTGAGCTTTATAGTTTTTGCTCTAGTACTTCACTTATATCTTTTAGAGCACGGTGGTGGATTTGTTTTAAAGAAACTATTGATCTCTCATGCTTCACTTAGATTATTTTGAGAGTCTTAAATAGCATGGTAATTTGCTTAATAATTTTAATATGCTAGGTATACAAAAATAGTAAAACTTTCTTAGGAGTGTGTTGAATACTAAGAGAAGTTTGATGCTTGATAATTGTTTTGAGATATGGAGGTGATAATATCAAAGTCGTGCTAGTTGAGTAGTTGTGAATTTGAAGAATGCTTGTGTTGAAGTTTGCAAGTCCCGTAGCATGCACATATGGTAAACGTTATGTAACAAATTTGAAACATGAGGTGCTCTTTGATTGTCTTCCTTATGAGTGGCGGTCAGGGGAATGACGATGGTCTTTTCCTACCAATCTATCCCCCTAGGAGCATGCGCGTAGTGCTTTGGTTTTTGATGGCTTGTGGATTTTTGCAATAAGTATGTGAGTTCTTTATGACTAATGTTGAGTCCATGGATTATACGCACTCTCACCCTTCCATCATTGATAGCCTCTTCGATACCGTGCATTGCCCTTTCTCACATCGAGAGTTGGTGCAAACTTCGCCGGTGCATCCAAACCCCGTGATATGATAAGCTCTTTCACACATAAACCTCCTTATATCTTCCTCAAAACAGCCACCATACCTACCTATTATGGCATTTCCATAGCCATTCCGAGATATATTGCCATGCAACTTTCCACCATTCCATTCATCATGACACATTCATCATTGTCATATTGCTAGCATGATCATGTAGTTGACATAGTATTTGTGGCAAAGCCACCGTTCATAATTCTTTTATACATGTCACTCTTGATTCATTGCATATCCCGGTACACCGCCGAAGGCATTCATATAGAGTCATACTTTGTTCTAGTATCGAGTTGTAATCATTGAGTTGTAAATAAATAGAAGTGTGATGATCATCATTTTCTAGAGCATTGTCCCATGTGAGGTTCATAAAAAAAGAAAGAGGCCAAAGAAGCCCAAATAAAAAAATGATGAGAGAAAAAGAGAGAAGGGACAATGTTACTATCATTTGCCACACTTGTACTTCAAAGTAGCACCGTAATCTTCATGATAGAGAGTCTCTTGTTTTGTCATTTTCATATACTAGTGGGAATTTTTCATTATAGAATTTGGCTTGTATATTCCAACAATGGGCCTCCTCAAGTTCCCTAGGTCTTTGTGAGCAAGCAAGTTGGATGCACACCCACTTAGTTTCTTTTGTTGAGCTTTCATACATTTATAGCTCTAGTGCATCCGTTACATGGCAATCCCTACTCCTTGCATTAACATCAATCGATGGGCATCTCCATAGCCCATTGGTTAGCCTCGTTGATGCAAGATCTTCTCCTTTTTTATCTTCTCCACATAACCCCCATCATCATATTCTATTCCACCCATAGTCCTAAGTCCATGGTTCGCGCTCATATATTGCGTGAAAGTTTATAGGTTTGAGATTATTAAAGCATGAAATAGTTGCTTGGCTTGTCATCGGGGTTGTGCATGATGAGAGCATTCTTGTGTGACGAAAATGGAGCATGACTAAACTATATGATTTTGTAGGCATGAGCTTTCTTTGGCCATGTTATTTTGAGAGGACATAATTGCTTAGTTAGTATGCTTGAAGTATTATTATTTTTATGTCAATATGAACTTTTGTCTTGAATCTTTCGGATATGAATATTCATACCACAATTAAGAATAATTACATTGAAATTATGCCAAGTAGCACTCCACATCAAAAATTCTTTCTTTAATCATTTACCTACTCGAGGACGAGCAGGAATTAAGCTTGCGGATGCCTGATACGTCTCCAACGTATCTATAATTTTTGATTGCTCCATGCTAAATTATCTACTATTTTGGACCATATTGGGCTTTATTTTCCACTTTTATATTATTTTTGGGACTAACCTATTAACCGGAGGCCCAACCCAGATTTGCTGTTTTTTGCCTATTTCAGTGTTTCGAAGAAACGAAATATAAAACGGAGCCAAAAACCTAATTCCACCGCTGCAACCTTCTGTACCCACGAGATCCCATCTTGGGGCCTGTTCCGGAGCTCCGCCTGTTGGGGAACGTTGCAGAAAATTAAAAATTTTCCTACGGTTTCACCAAGATCCATCTATGAGTTCATCTAAGCAACGAGTCAAGGGAATGAGTTTGCATCTACATACCACTTGTAGATCGAGTGCGGAAGCATTCAAGGGGATGGTGATGATGGAGTCGTACTTTCGCCGTGATTCGGATCACCGATGACCAAGTGCTGAGCGGACAGCACCTCCGCTGTTCAACACACGTGACGGTATGGACGACGTCTCCTCCTTGATCCAGCAAGGGGAAGGAGAGGTTGAGGAAGATGGCTCCAGCAGCACGACGGCGTGATGATGGTGGAGTGACAGTTCTCGGCGGGGCTTCGCCAAGCACACGCGCGGAGGAGGAGAGGTGTTGGGGAGGGAGGGCTGCGCCTTCAAGTGTGTTGCAGCCTTCCCCTCACCCCTATATTTATAGGGGAAGGGCCAAGGGGGGCCGGCCCCTCTAGATGGCATCTAGAGGGGCGGCGGCCAAGGGAGGGACTTGCCCCCAAGCAGGGGCGCCCCTCTAGGGTTCCCAACCCTAGGCGCATGGGCCCAAGGGGGACGCCCAGCCCACCGAGGCTGGCTCCTGCCCCACGCAGCCCATGTGGCCCCCAGGAGGGTGGCCCCTCCGGTGGACCCGGAACCCTTCCGGTGGCCCGTACAATACCGATATGCCCCGAAACTTCCCGGTGTCCGCTTGACAACTTCCCATATATAAATCTTTATCTCCGGACCCTTGGAACTCCTCGTGACGTCAGGGATCTCATCCGGACTCGAACAACATTCGGTAATCACATACAAGTCTTCCTAATAACCCTAGCGTCACCGAACCTTAAGTGTGTAGACCCTACGGGTTCGGGAGACAAGCAGACATGACCGAGACGGCTCTCAGGTCAATAACCAACAGCGGGATCTGGATACCCATGTTGGCTCCCACATGCTCCTCGATGATGTCATCGGATGAACCACGATGTCGAGGATTCAAACAACCCCGTATACTATTCCCTTTGTCAATCGATGCGTTACGTGCGAGACTCGATCGTCGGTATCCCAATACCTCGTTCAGTCTCGTTACCGGCAAGTCACTTTACTCGTGCCGTAATGCATGATCCCGTGACCAAACACTTGGTCACTTTGAGCTCATTATGATGATGCATTACCGAGTGGGCCCAGAGATACCTCTCCGTCATACGGAGTGACAAATCCGATCTCGATCCGTGTCAACCCAATGTACACTTTCGGAGATACCTATAGTGCACCTTTATAGTCACCCGATTCGTTGTGACGTTTGGTCCACCAAAGCACTCCCTACGGTATCCGGGAGTTACACGATCTCATGGTCTAAGGAAGAGATACTTGACATTGAAAAAGCTCTAGCAAAAGCGAACTACACGATCTTGTGCTATGCTTAGGATTGGGTCTTGTCCATCACGTCATTCTCCTAATGACGTGATCCCGCTTGTCAATGACATCGATGTCCATAGTCGTGAAACCATGACTATCTGTTGACCAACGAGCTAGTCAACTAGAGGCTTACTAGGGACATATTGTGGTCTATGTATTCACACGTGTATTACGATTTCCGGATAATACAATTATATCATGAATAAAAGACAATTATCACGAACAAGGAAATATAATAATAATGCTTTTATTATTGCCTCTAGGGCATATTTCCAATAGTCTCCCACTTGCACTAGAGTCAGTAATCTAGTTACATTGTGATGAATCGAACACCCATAGAGTTGATCATGTTTTGCCCGCGGAAGAGGTTTAGTCAGCGGATCTGCGACATTCAGATCCGTATGCACTTTGCAAATTTCTATGTCTCCATCTTGAACATTTTCACGGATGGAGTTGAAGCGGCAACTTGATGTGCTGGTCTTCTTGTGAAACCCGGCTCCTTGGCAAGTGCAATAGCTCCGGTGTTGTCACAGAAGAGTTTGATCGGCCCGACGCATTGGGTATGACCCCTAGGTCGGTGATGAACTCCTTCACCCAAATTGCTTCATCGCTGCCTCCGAGGCTGCCATGTACTCCGCTTCACATGTAGATCCCGCCACGGCGCTTTGCTTGCGGTGCACCAGCTTCGCTCCACCATTCAACATATACACGTATCCGGTTTGTGACTTAGAGTCATCCAGATCTGTGTCGAAGCTAGCATCGACGTAACCCTTTCTGACGAGCTCTTCGTCACCTCCATAAACGAGAAACATGTCCTTTGTCCTTTTCGGTACTTTAGGATATTCTTGACCGCTGTCCGGTGTTCCTTGCCGGGATTACTTTGGTACCTTCCTACCAAACTTACGGCAAGGTTTACATCAGTGCAGTACACAAGCATGGCATACATAATAGATCCTATGGCTGAGGCATAGGGGATGACGCTCATCTCTTCTTTATCTTTTGCCGTGGTCGGGCATTGAGCTGAGCTCAATCTCACACCTTGCAAAGACACAAGAACCCTTTCTTGGACTGATCCATTTTGAACTTCTTCAAAATCTTATCAAGGTATGTGCTTTGTGAAAGACCTATGAGGCGTCTCGATCTATCTCTATAGATCTTGATGCCTAATATATAAGCAGCTTCTCCAAGGTCCTTCATTGAAAAACACTTATTCAAGTAGGCCTTAATGCTGTCCAAGAATTCTATATCATTTCCCATCAAAAGTATGTCATCTACATATAATATGAGAAATGCTACAGAGCTCCCACTCACTTTCTTGTAAACGCAGGCTTCTCCATAAGTCTGCATAAACTAACGCTTTGATCATCTCATCAAAGCGAATGTTCCAACTCGAGATGCTTGCACCAGCCCATAAATGGATCATTTGGAGCTTGCATACTTTGTTAGCATTCTTAGGATCGACAAAACCTTCGGCTGCATCATATACAGCTCTTCCTTAAGATAACCATTAAGGAACGCTGTTTTGGCGTCCATCTGCCATATCTCATAATCATAGTATGCGGCAATTGCTAACATGATTCGGACGGACTTAAGCTTCGCTACGGCAGAGAAAGTCTCATCGTAGTCAATCCCTTGAACTTGCCGATAACCCTTAGCGACAAGTCGAGCTTTATAGATGGTGACATTTCCATCCGCGTCCGTCTTCTTCTTAAAGATCCATTTGTTTTCTATCGCTCGCCGATCATCGGGCAAGTCAGTCAAAGTCCATACATTGTTTTCATACATGGATTCTATCTCGGATTTCATGGCTTCTAGCCATTTGTTGGAATCTGGGACCGCCATCGCCTCTTCATAGTTCAAAGGTTCACCGTTGTCTAACAACATGATTTCCAGGACAGGGTTGCCGTACCACTCTGGTGCGGAACGTGTCCTTGTGGACCTACGAAGTTCAGTAGCTACTTGATCCAAAGTACCTTGATCATCATCATTATTTTCCTCTTCAGTTGGTGTAGGCATCACAGGAACATTTTCTGAGCTGCACTACTTTCCCGTTCAAGAGGTAGTACTTCATCGAGTTCTACTTTCCTCCCACTTACTTATTTCGAGAGAAACTCTTTTTCCAGAAAGGATCCGTTCTTGGCAACAAAGATCTTGCCCTCGGATCTTAAGTAGAAGGTATACCCAATGGTTTCTTTAGGATATCCTATGAAGACGCATTTTTCCGACTTGGGTTCGAGCTTTTCTGGTTGAAGTTTCTTGACATAAGCATCGCATCCCCAAACTTTTAGAAACGACGACTTAGGTTTCTTCCCAAACCATAATTCATACGGTGTCGTCTCAACGGATTTAGGCGGTGCCCTATTTAAAGTGAACGTAGCTGTCTCTAGAGCGTATCCCCAAAATGATAGCGGTAAATCGGTAAGAGACATCATGGATCGCACCATATCCAATAGAGTGCGATTGACGTTCGGACACACCGTTCTGTTGAGGTGTTCCGGTGGCGTGAGTTGTGAAACGATTCCACATTTTCTTAAGTGTGTACCAAATTCGTGACTTAAATATTCTCCTCCACGATCCGATCGTAAGAATTTTATCTTTCGGTCACGTTGATTCTCTACTTCATTCTGAAATTCCTTGAACTTTTCAAAGGTCTCAGACTTGTGTTTCATTAAGTAGACATACCCATATCTACTCAAGTCATCTGTGAGAGTGAGAACATAACATATCCTCCGCGAGCCTCAACACTCATTGGACCGCACACATCGGTATGTATGATTTCCAACAAGTTGGTTGCCCGCTCCATTGTTTCGGAGAACGGAGTCTTGGTCATTTTGCCCATGAGGCATGGTTCGCATGTGTCAAATGATTCATAATCGAGAGACTCTAAAAGTCCATCAGCATAGAGCTTCTTCATGCGCTTGACACCAATGTGACCAAGGCGGCAGTGCCACAAGTATGTGGGACTATCGTTATCAACTTTACATCTTTTGGTATTCACGCTATGAATATGTGTAACACTACGCTCGAGATTCATTAAGAATAAACCATTGACCATCGGAGCATGACCATAAAACATATCTCTCATATAAATAGAACAACCATTATTCTTGGATTTAAATGAGTAGCCATCTCGTATCAAACGAGATCCAGATACAATGTTCATGCTCAAACTTGGCACCAAATAACAATTATTAAGGTTCAAAACTAATCCCGTAGGTAAATGTAGAGGTAGCATACCGACGGCGATCACATCGACTCTGGAACCATTCTCGACGCGCATCGTCACCTCGTCCTTCGCCAGTCTCCGCTTATTCTGCAGCTCCTGCTGTGAGTTACAGATATGAGCAACGGCACCGGTATCAAATACCCAGGAGTTACTACGAGTACTGGTAAGGTACACATCAATTACATGTATATCAAATATACCTTTGGTGTTGCCGGCCTTCTTATCCGCTAAGTATTTGGGGCAGTTCCGCTTCGATGACCCTTCCCTTGCAATAAAAGCACTCGATCTCGTGCTTGGGTCCATTCTTTGACTTCTTCCGGCAACTTGCTTGCAGGCGCGGCAACCTCCTTGCCGTCCTTCTTGAAGTTCTTCTTGCCCTTGACCTTCTTGAACTTAGTGGTTTTGTTGACCATCAACACTTGATGTTCCTTTTGATTTCAACCTCTGCTGACTTCAAAGCATTGAGAATACTTCGGGAATGGTCTTCACCATCCCCTGCATATTGTAGTTCATCACAAAGCTCTTGTAGCTTGGTGGGAGCGATCAAGGATTCTGTCGATGACCGCCTCGTCCAGGAGGTTTATGTCCGGTACAAGCGGTTGTGCAACCCAGACATTTTGAGTATGTGCTCCTTGTAACTGTTTTCCTCCATCTTACAACTATAGAACTTGTCGGAGATTTCATATCTCTCGACCCGGGCATGAGCTTGGAAAACTAGTTTCAGCTCTTGAACATCTCATATGCTCCGTGTTGCTCAAAAGCGCTTTTGGAGCCCGGTTCTAAGTCAAAGCATGCCGCCGAACGAGGGAGTAATCATCAAGACGAGTCTGCCAAGCATTCATAATGTCTTGGTTCTCTGCAGACGGGGCGTCACCTAGCGGTCCTTCTAGGACATATTGTTTCCTGGTAGCTATGAGGATGATCCTCGGGTTCCAGACCAGTCCGTATAGTTGCGCCATCATCTTTCGACTTGGTTTTCTCTAGGAGCAGCGTTGAAGTTCAAAGTTGACATGAGCGTTGGCCATTTGATCTACAAGACATATTTGCAAAGGTTTTAGACTAAGTTCATGATAATTAAGTTCATCTAATCAAATTATTTTAATGAACTCCCACTCAGATTAGACATCCCTCTAGTCATCTAAGTGTTACACGATCCGAGTCGACTAGGCCGTGTCCAATCATCACGTGAGACGGACTAGTCATCGTCGGTGAACATTCTCATGTTGATCGTATCTTCCATACGACTCGTGTTCGACCTTTTGGTCTCCGTGTTCCGAGGCCATGTCTGTACATGCTAGGCTCGTCAAGTTAACCCTAAGTGTTTTGCATGTGTAAAACTGTCTTACACCCGTTGTATGTGAACGTAAGGATCTATCACACCCGATCATCACGTCTTTGCTTCAAAGCATTTAACTTTAGCAACGGTGCACAGTTAGGGAGAACACTTCTTGAAATTGTTGTAAGGGATCATCTTATTTACTACCGTCGTTCTAAGTAAACAAGATGCATAAACATAATAAACATCACATGCAATTATATAGTAGTGACATGATATGGCCAATATCATATAGCTCCATTGATCTCCATCTTCAGGGCTCCATGATCATCTTGTCACCGGCATGACACCATGATCTCCATCATCATGATCTCCATCATCGTGTCTTCATGAAGTTGTCACGCCAACGACTACTTCTACTTCTATGGCTAACGCGTTTAGCAATAAAGTAAAGTAATTTACATGGCGTTCTTCAATGACACGCAGGTCATACAAAATAAAGACAACTCCTATGGCTCCTGCGGTTGTCATACTCATCGACATGCAAGTCGTGATTCCTATTACAAGAACATGATCTCATACATCACAATATGTCATTCATCATTCATCACAACTTCGCCATATCACATCACATGACAATTGCTGCAAAAACAAGTTAGACGTCCTCTAATTGTTGTTGCATCTTTTACGTGGCTGCAATTGGGTTCTAGCAAGAACGTTTTCTTACCTACGAATAACCACAACGTGATTTTGTCAAATTCTATTTACCCTTCACAAGGACCCTTTTCATCGAATCCGCTCCAACTAAAGTGGGAGACAGACACCCGCCAGCCACCTTATGCAACTAGTGCATGTCGATCGGTGGAACCGGTCTCACGTAAGCGTCACGTGTAAGGTTGGTCCGGGCGCTTCATCCCACAATACCGCTGAAGCAAGATAAGACTAGTAGCGGCAAGCAAGTTGACAAGATCTCGCCCACAACAAAATTGTGTTCTACTCGTGCAATAGAGAACTACGCATATACCTAGCTCATGATGCCATTGCTGGGGACCGTTGCAGAAAATTAAAATTTTTCCTACGGTTTCACCAAGATCCATCTATGAGTTCATCTAAGCAACGAGTCAAGGGAATGAGTTTGCATCTACATACCACTTGTAGATCGAGTGCGGAAGCGTTCAAGGGGATGGTGATGATGGAGTCGTACTCGCCGTGATTCGGATCACCGATGACCAAGTGCTGAATGGACAACACCTCGCGTTCAACACACGTGCAGTGCAGACGGCGCCTCCTCCTTCTTGATCCAGCAAGGGGAAGGAGAGGTTGAGGAAGATGGCTCCAGCAGCGACGACGGGCGTGATGATGGTGGAGTGGCAGTTCTCGGCGAGCTTCGCCAAGCACACGCGGAGGAGGAGAGGTGTTGGGGAGGGGAGGGGTTGCGCCTTCAAGTGTGTTGCAGCCCTCCCCTCACCCCTCTATTTATAGGGGGAAGGGACAAGGGGGCCGGCCCCTCTAGATGGCATCTAGAGGGGGGGCGGCGGCCAAGGGGAGGGGGGACTTGCCCCCCAAGCAAGAGGGGCGCCCCCTCTAGGGTTCCCCCCCCAACCCTAGGCGCATGGGCCCAAGGGGGGGCCAGCCCTGAGGCTGGCTCCTGCCCCACGCAGCCCATGTGCCCCCGAGGTGGCCCCTCCGGTGGACCCCGGAACCCTTAGGTGGCCCCGATGTCTTGATATGCCCCGAAACTTTCCGGTGTCCGTTTGACAACTTCCCATATATAAATCTTTACCTCCGGACCCTTCCGAACTCCTCGTGACGTCAGGGATCTCATCCGGGACTCGAACAACATTCGGTAATCACATACAAGTCTTCCTAATAACCCTAGCGTCACCGAACCTTAAGTGTGTAGACCCTCACGGGTTCGGAGACAAGCAGACATATGACCGAGACGGCTCTCAGTTCAATAATCAACATCGGGATCTGGATACCCATGTTGGCTCCCACATGCTCCTCGATGATGTCATCGGATGAACCACGATGTCGAGGATTCAAGCAACCCCATATACTATTCCCTTTGTCAATCGGTACGTTACGTGCCCGAGACTCGATCGTCGGTATCCCAATACCTCGTTCGGTCTCGTTAAACCGGCAAGTCACTTTACTCGTACCGTAATGCATGATCCGTGACCAAACACTTGGTCACTTTGAGCTCATTATGATGATGCATTACCGAGTGGGCCCGGAGATACCTCTCCGTCATACGGAGTGACAAATCCAGTCTCGATCCGTGTCAACCAGCAGACATTTTCGGAGATACCGTAGTGCACCTTTATAGTCACCCGATTACGTTGTGGCGTTTGGTACACCCAAAGCACTCCTACGGTATCCGGGAGTTACACGATCTCATGGTCTAAGGAAGAGATACTTGACATTGAAAAGCTCTAGCAAAGCGAACTACACGATCTTGTGCTATGCTTAGGATTGGGTCTTGTCCATCACGTCATTCTCCTAATGACGTGATCCCGTTGTCAATGACATCGATGTCCATAGTCGAAACCATGACTATCTGTTGACCAACGAGCTAGTCAACTAGAGGCTTACTAGGGACGTACCGTGGTCTATGTATTCACACGTGTATTACGATTTCCGGATAATACAATTATAGCATGAATAAAAGACAATTATCACGAACAAGGAAATATAATAATAATGCTTTTATTATTGCCTCTAGGGCATATTTCCAACACCGCCGGAACGGGAATCCACCACGAAGGGCTTCTACATCATCACCATAGCCCCTCCAATGAAGCGTGAATAGTTTACCTTAGACCTTAGGGTCCATATTTAGTAGCTAGATGGCTTCTTCTCTCTTTTTGGATCCCAATACAATGTTCTCCCCCTCTCTCGTGGAGATCTATTCGATTTAATCTTCTTTTTGCAGTGTGTTTGTTGAGATCGATGAATTGTGGGTTTATGATCAAGATTATCTATGAGCAATATTTGAATCTTCTCTGAATTCTTTTATGTATGATTGGTTATCTTTGCAAGTCTCTCCGAATTATCAGTTTGGTTTGGCCTACTAGATTGGTTTTTCTTGCAATGGGAGAAGTGCTTAGATTTGGGTTCAATCTTGCGGTGTCCTTTCCCGATGTGATGAGGGGCAGCAAAGGCACGTATTGTATTGTTGCCATCGAGGATAACAAGATGGGGTTTTCATCATATTGCATGAATTTATCCCTCTACATCATGTCATCTTGCTTAAAGCGTTACTCTGTTTTCATTAACTTAATACTCTAGATGCATCTTTGGATAGCGGTCGATGAGTGGAGTAATAGTAGTAGATGCAGGCAGGAGTCGGTCTACTTGTCTTGGACATGATGCCTATATACATGATCACACCTAGATACTCTCATAACTATGCTCAATTCTGTCAATTGCTCAACAATAATTTGTTCACCCACCATAGAAATACTTATGCTCTTGATAGAAGCCACTAGTGAAATCTATGGCCCCCGGGTCTATTCTCATCATATCAATCTTCAATCACTTTATTATTGCTTTGCTTTTTTACTTTGCTTTTTATTTTACCTTGCATCTTTATATCAAAAATACCAAAAATATTATCTATCATCTCTATCAGATCTCACTCTCGTAAGTGACCGTGAAGGGATTGACAACCCCTAATCGCGTTGGTTGCGTTGAGCTATTTGTTTTGTGTAGGTACGAGGGACTAACGTGTGGCCTCCTACTAGATTGATACCTTGGTTCTAAAAAACTGAGGGAAATACTTACGCTACTTTCCTGCATCATCCTCTCCTCTTCGGGGAAAGCCAACGCAGTTCTCAAGAGGTAGCAGAGGGGCGCAAGGCTAAGGGTTTGGGTGGGGTGAGGGTGTGCGGGGTGGGGTGGGAGGGGAGAGAGGGTGGGGTCAGCCTAAGTGGCACATAGACTGTGCAGCGCCTAAGAAATGGGCGCTGCACATTACGAGTGTGGCGCCTAAGGACTAGGCGCTGCACATTACAAGTGTGGCGCCTAGAACTTAGGCGCTGCTCAGCTATCTGTGGGGCCGCAACTGGACCATGGCTGCCACGCTGGCAGGAGGTGCGACGCCTAAGGCCAAGGCGCTGCACAGTAGGGTGCGGCGTCTAGCTGTCGGGCGCCACACTAAAGGGTCATCAAAGTGAAATTTTTTTGAGAGCAAGTCAGTTTGTGATTTGATTTCGCCCTCAGGTCAAATATGTGATTTCTGCCTACAGTAGGTGACCCAATGCACACATCGTTTGGAGTTTGACCGATTTAAAAACTACTTGCAGCCAAATCTTGGTTCGAGACCGACGAGACTCACAACAATATCTTAAACCACCGGCGCCCCTCGCGTGCGTCCTGAGCTACCATGGCTCCCCTTGCCGCGGCCTCTGCTTGAGCCACCGCCGTCTGCGGTCATTGCCTCCCCGGCCGCCGCTGTCTTGTCGCGTCACGCTGAGCCACCGCCACCCCGTTACTACGCCTCTACCGCGGCTGTGCCGACAAACCGCCGCCCTGGCTCATCTCTGCCTCGCCGACCGTTTTTTGCTCTTCCTGTGCCGCAGCACGCCGAGCGCGAGTCGCGGTTTTTTTCAGGTGAGCCGACCGCCTGCCTCAACAGCAGAGGAAGAGCCTTCACCTCCTTCAGCTGTCTCCACCTCGAGGAAATTCTCTGCGTTACTGTATTATGGATAAAGATGAAGAGAGAGGAAGCAGTGTGTGGGATCTAGGAAGCCGATGAACAACTTGGCAGTCCAAATACCAAGACCACAGTCTGGGGGCGTCATGACTTACATTTCAAAAGTTCCACATCATCACGCATGAATCAAGGCACAAGTCCCATGGATCATAGCTCCTGCAACCACTCCATAACAGTTATTTTTCTACAAAGGTGATGTTATACTTGATACGAAGGTTGTCTGTTGGTCTTGTTTACATGGGCCACACCCAAATACGTCCAACGTTATCCAGTACTAGTTTCCGTGTTCATCCAGAAAATAAATCAGGTGCTATCTGTTCTCAGTATTTTTAGCATATGTTAATTCTTCTGAGAACAATTACTCTGTCTTTCAATATATCTTATGCAGGACAAAGTCCACTACAAAAGTGAAGTCGTGCCATGGACAGGAGGCTCGCACCAGTTTAAACGTTGTGGCCAATTCTCGCGCCTGCGTCGGCTTAAATGTCGTGGCCAACTCTCGCGCCTGCACCGGCTACCGCGGCCCACTTGTCAGTCCACGCTCGTGTGCGTTGGTCTCCAACACCGTGGCCGACTCCCTCACCAATGGATGCGCGCACGCCACCGCTCCCGCGGTCCGGTCTACATCAACACGCCGGTGCCGCACCCGCTCTCATAAGCCGCCCGACGGATACACGTGCAAGTCTCCGCCCCCGTTGCTGGGTTTACATCAACACGATGCGGCTAACTTGTCCGTCCGTGCTAGTTTACCACAACGCAGCCGACTCATCTATCTGTACTGTCTTTGATGCCGCGGTCGTCTTTATTGTTCGTCTCTCGCGGCCTGGTCTACATCAACACAACGGGCCGCACCTGTCTGCATGAGCGGTTTATTGAGTATAAAGCCAGTCACTGCTCGGGTAGACCGGTTTTCTTCCAACAACTCTGGAGCAAATTATCATGTGTTATCAGCCGTCGTCTGCACTGGATGGCTCAATGGTCAGGCGCACAAGTCACCGTAACTATAGTTTGGTTAATTTCAAACAGCCAGTTGGAAGGAACCATTGGCCGAGTTACTGACACGGCTCATACGGGATCATTTATAACCCACGGCAGTCACCTCAACCTTATGTTGATTCACATCGCGTTATCAACGCCGATGATATACATCTTATGCTATGGTCAAATATGGAGAATCTCAAGACAACTCCTCGAGTCGTCTTAAGACTCGGGGGCTACAATGATATGACTCAGGAAGTCTTGCCAATCTCAGCAAATTCAAGAACCCCAGGATGTTGGAGGGAAAGATAACCCGGTCCTGGAGGCTATTGCTTTGTTGAAAATTTCAAGGCCGTCAGAAAATTTCCGGCTCAAAATGAAGATTCCGGTTTATAATCCGGTTCAAGGGAAATCTCTCTCCCACAAATCTCTAAAGCTCTCAAATCTGGTTTAAAATTCCGGCTCAAGAAGAATATTAGCTCTCGCAAAGTTCGAGTTCTCAGAAAAAATTAAAGGTTGCCAAAAAGAATTTGTTGCCATGATGCACAGTTCAAAAATTAAAGGTTGATGCACAGCACAACTCAAACATAGGTACCCGACGAGCACAACTCGTAAGTATGTCACTTGGGGGCTTCCTGTTCAAACATAGGTGTATTCACCAAAGAGAACATAGCGTTACTACCCTTTTGATCCGGCGCAATGCCAAAATTATGGTCACTTGGGGGCTTCCTGATCGTATTCGAATCATAGCATTACTACCCTCTTGATCGGCTCAACGCCACACTCGTTAGTATGTCACTTGGGGGCTTCCTGTTCAAACATAGGCGTATTCGACCAAAGGGAACATAGCATTACTACCCTCTTGACCAGGTTTGTTCAAACATAGGCGTATTCGACCAAAGAGAACATAACCTTTCCGGGTCATTCTACCTGTAGCCAGCTGCTTCAACTCCATTGGGTAATCCCGATTGACCCGCCGAACTCTTAACAATCAATCTTTAAGGCGTATTCGACCAAGATCTGAGCTTGTTAAGGTTCAAACGGCGGTTTGTCATGCGAGAGCACAGTTTACAGATAGTCAAGATAGATCCAGGCTTCATAAGCCGCCTTCCTTGAAACTTGGATAAATCAGCCCGTGATGTATGCTGTTACTCTGGCCCCCCGTACTCCTGATAAGTTTCTGAGCAAGACCAGACTTTATCTAGGGTTCAAATGTCGACTGGGCACACTGTGAGTCAGGCTCACGGAACGCATGAACAGTCCAGTGGCTTAGGCTAGTTTCATTGAAGTATTCTGTTATCATACACATATATTGCATCATCATACATCATCATCATACATTGCATTATCATTGCATCATCATAGCATGCATCATATATGCATGGATATACTGGTTTATATTGCAGGAACCGGTTTTCAAACTAGGTTGTATTATTCAAATCTTTAATAGCCAACATAGCTGGATTTTTATTATGGTTACCAATAACCAATATTGTGACTGAGGTTTTCAAAGTCGCTTCAGCGCAATGGCTATTATTTTATCAATGGATATAATTTATTCTACATGGAAGGAATAGTCCCGAGTCACTGCAAGCTTAAGACCCGACACTTGGGGGCTACATTATTCAAGTTGAGATTACATCAAATGTGCAAGTCCCATGTTACTTCTAGCATGCACCATGTCACTTGGGGGCTAATGCAAAGTCATTTTTTGCTCACCTCATTGAAGACCCGACTCATCACATCATAATGAGCCGGCCCTTGGGGGCTACCAATTGCTCCTGTCAACAATTCAAGGTACACACGTCTTAATGCATTATATTGAAGGGTCCGCTGCTCAGTTGGTAAAGCACAAAGCTCTTAACCTTGTGGACATGGGTTCAAGCCCCATGATGGGGGTTACATCATATGATGTTCTTTTGCAAGAAGCATATATAAAGTCCCAGCTCAATATTATCTTACTGAGCCGGCCCTTGGGGGCTACACGTTGTTGTTCAAGTCTACATGATCATATTTATAAAGTCCCTGCTCATTATTGGATAATGACCCGACACTTGGGGGCTACATATATGGAGTATTCAGTTTTTACTAGTGACTGAGATGAACAACATGGATTTCTTCAAAGTGGCAGTATTTATATTGCAGAAAGTCTCAAATCATCACTTTGTTCTGCTCAAGACTTGTGGGCTATAGGTAAATATGGATATAAGGGAGAAAAATCTTCGAATTCTCAGTTTTGAGTAAACCAGATTGACCCAGTGTCTGCAGCAATTATGACCTGGCGTAAGCAACAATTATGACTCGACATCATCTGTTTATAACCCGTCAGTTTTGGTAATCATAAATTGGCAAGTTCTACATCTCCAAGCCGGCTGAATGTCAGATGAGTATTTCAAGACCAATATTTTTTAAGCCGGCGCTCTGGAAGCCGACTCAAGTGGATTATTCTTCACAATATTTCTCTATGAGAAACCAACGTCAGCAAATTGAGTATGAAGTTGGCTTATTGACCCGGATTTTTTAGAAGAAGGAAATGACAATTGGACTTAAGGATGATCAGGTCCCGGCTCAGGAGAATATTTAACCCGGAGCACAACCTGTCAAATTTGTTCTTGAGTTATTTTGCAGGATCAGTTTAAAATGGATAAATCCAAATTAAACTTGGGGCTAATGTCGGGGATATACCCCGCGGTGTAACTCGCTGGATGTATGACCCAGCTGGAGCATGGCGACGCACTAGTGACCCGCCCGGAGCTTGGCAATTCACAGATAACCCGCATGATCTTGGCGACTCATTAGTAACCCAGTGGGCGGATCAGATGGACAACAAGGCCCAAAGCCCAGAAGGCCGGTTCACGTTATGATGGGCCGGCTTAAGAGTAAAGGGATGACGAATATTTCCTTTATGAGGAAGCAGGACCCGGACTTGTATTCAACTTGTAAGAGAAGATAGGCTAGTCCTAATCCTACTAGGACTCTACATGTAACCCGCCCCTTCAGCTTATATAAGGAGGGGCAGGGCACCCCAAGAGGGAGAAGAAAAATAATCGCTAAAGCTAGACACAACTAAAGGGGAGCCGGCTTATGCGGCGACTCCATCATGAGCATAATGAGACCTAGCCACAAACATCATGTAGGGCTATTACCGGATGATGTTTGCCGGGGCCCGAAGCTATCTAAATCCTTGTCCTGTGTGTTGATCCGCCGTGCATCTCTTGATTCCGACCAACCCCTTCAAGCTACCACATAGATGTGTTGGCCTCACGACTAAGTTCTCACACTAGGACATCTGCCGTGACAAATCCACGACAACAAGGGCAGTAAAAATATTTTTTTTTACCCTTGACGAAGAACACGACGAACTGGGAGTGGAAGTTGAGAAGTTTGTCTGTTCATATCTTCCACGCCCTAACTTGGTGGTGGAAGACAACTACGACGGCAGCAGAGTGAAGATTTCCGCGGCCGGCGCGAGTATGATGGCGACGAGGTCAAGGCAGTGAAGCTCTTCCTCACCGGCGACGATGGAAGTAGCGGCGGCGCTAGGTCAGAGAGCTCGAGCAAGGGGAGTGAGGTCGAGCGGGGTAAATGCGGTCTAAGGAGGGTGTGGGGTATTTATAGCCGAGGTGAAAAACCGCTCGTCCGAGGAAAATGGACGAACGTGCCCCTGACCCTTCTCATCCTAGCGACATGTGTCACCCACATACAATGAGGTGGAGATCGTGGGTGAATAGATAAGTCTTATCGTGGAATGTAGAACGATTTGAGCGGCAAAAGCCGAAAATTGAGATATGAATATTTTAAAGTTTCGTTCGCAAATTCTTCAGCTGACAAGCACACAGTGAAGATTATGAATGGGTTTCAAATAGAATGCACATGAAGAATTTGTGAAAGCACAAGTGCTCCCTAGGTGGTTTTGGTAATTAATGTCAACATATCTCTTGTTGGACTAACACTTTTATCTAGTATGTTTCAGTTAAGTTCAACAATGGAGTGGCATGGACAAAAGGATGTGGGAACTCCTTCAAGATGCTAAGGACAAAGGATTGGCTCAAGCTTCAAGCTCAAGACTCTTCATTTTACATTTTAGTGATCCAAGATCACATTGAGTCTATAGGAAAAGCCAATACTATCAAGGAGGGATGAGGTGTTGCTTAATGAGCCTCTTGCTTCAAGTGCTTAGTGATATGCTCCAAATACCCTCAACTACTTTCCCAAAACCACACATATGTCCTAAAACCTAAAGTCAAACTCATTGCCCCACCGATTCTTCCTATCCGCGCCACCGAGTTTGGATGTCTTAGCCACCGCCACAAACCCTAGGCAAATCGATCTCATCGATAGGGATCTCGGTCTCACCGAGATGGGATTGTAATCTCTCAGTGTATGTCCATTATCAAAATCGGTCTCACCGAGTTTGAGCAATCGGTACTACCGAGATTACAATGCAAACTTTCTGGTTGACTCATTATCAAAATCGGTCCAACCGAGTTTGAGTAATCGGTCCAACCGAGTTTGCCTGACCAACTCTCTGGTTAGCTAATTACCAAAATCGGTCTCATCGAGTTTGTGTAATCGGTCTCACTGAGATTACGTTATGCCCTAACCCTAACCGAATCGGTCTCACCGAGTTGCATTTCGGTCCCACCGAAAATCCTAAAGGTCACTAGATTTACTAAATCAGTCCGACCGAGTCTGTTGAATCGGTCCCATCGAGTTTGGTAAATTGTGTGTAACGGTTAGATTTTGTGTGGAGGCTATATATACCCCTCCACCTCCTCTTCATTCATGGAGAGAGCCATCAGACTGAACCTACATTTCCAGCATCCTATTTTTGAGAAAGAACTACCTACTCATGTGTTGAGGCCAAGATATTCCATTCCTACCATATGAATCTTGATCTCTAGCCTTCCCCAAGTTGCTTTCCACTCAATCCCTCTTTCCACCAGATCAAAATCCTATGAGAGAGAGTTGAGTGTTGGGGAGACTATCATTTGAAGCACAAGAGCAAGGAGTTCATCATCAACACACCATTTGTTACTTCTTGGAGAGTGGTGTCTCCTAGGTTGGCTAGGTGTCACTTGGGAGCCTCCGACAAGATTGTGGAGTTGAACCAAGGAGTTTGTAAGGGCAAGGAGATCGCCTACTTCGTGAAGATGTACCGCTAGTGAGGCAAGTCCTTCGTGGGCGACGGCCATGGTGGGATAGACAAGGTTGCTTCTTCGTGGACCCTTCATGGGTGGAGCCCTCCGTGGACTCGTGCAACCGTTACCCTTTGTGGGTTGAAGTCTCCATCAACGTGGATGTACGATAGCACCACCTACCAAAACCACGACAAAAACATCCGTGTCTCCAATTGCGTTTGAATCCCCCAAACCCTTCCCTTTACTTTCTTTCAAGTTGCATGCTTTACTTTCTGCTGCTCATATACTCTTTGCATGCTTGCTTGTTATGTATCGAAAAAGTTAAACTTGTGCCTAAACTCCACTTAAACTTTAATAAGGTTAAAAACTGCAACTTTGGTACTTAGTGTCTAATCACGCCCCCTCTAGACACCTCTTCTCAAGATCCTACAAGTGGTATCAGAGCTTTGGTCTCCATTGCCTTGGTTTAATCACCATTGGAGGAAGATGGATGAGTCTACTTTGGGGAGTCTTAGTCATAGAGTGCCTATTCTTGATGGAGAGTATTTTCATGAGCGAAAAAATGAGATGCTTGTAATTTTCAATCAATATCATTTGAACAAGTACATTGCTAGCCCTTGTGCACCTCATGTTGATCCTATGCATCCTACCCTTGATGAATCTATTGACATGACTAGGAATCTTAGAACTGTTAATCTTATCACTAGAGGCTTGCCTAGAAACTTAATTAGAATCCTGCCTACTCTTGAGTGTGCCTACACTATATGGAAATTTCTTGAGGAACGTTTTCCAAATTATTCCTTGAAAAATCTAGATGAAATTCTCTATAAGTCTATTGCCTTGAGTAAGATGAATACTAGTGATCCTATGTTTGGTGATCGTCTATTTGAACTTACCGACCTTAGCGTGCCAAAGGAGATGTTGGTATCATTGTTGATATTATTTCCGAAGCTATAAGAATTCATAAGCAAGATCATTGTCAAACTCACTCTAACGAATTACCCTCTCTAGGATTTGATCCACCACATGACGATGTTGAACATGGATACTATGATGAGGATGATGATGGTGACTTGATCTTGATGATGCAATGTGACACTTCGGTCTTATGGCAAATCTTCGGGGATATATGTTAGGAGGAAAGGAATGGGTTCTTGATAGTGGATGTACCGATCACATGACCGGAGATAAAGACATGTTTCGTGAGCTTGCTGAAAATGATAGTCCTCGAAAGTTTGTCACTTTCGGTGACAACTCAAAGGGTAAGGTGGTTGGCCTCGGTAAGGTGGCCATCTCACATGATAGCTCCATTCAGAATGTCATGCTCATTGAATCTCTTGGCTACAACTTACTTTCGATTATCTAGACTTGCTGATTTCGGTTTCAATGTCCTATTTACTGAAATTGATTGCCAAGTGTTTCGTCGAGACAATCATAAAATGGTCTTTACCGGTATACGTAGAGGTGATCTATAGATTGTTGATTTCACTAAAAAAGGCTCAACCTAAAACTTGCTTCATTGCTAAATCCTCAAAAGGTTGGTTATGGCATAGACGATTAGGTCATGTTGGCATGAGAAACCTTGACAAGCTTATTAAAGGGAATCATATCCTTGGAGTTAACGATGTCATATTTGATAAGGATATACTTTGCAGTGCTTGTCAAGCAGGTAAACAAGTTGGAGGAAGGCATCCCGTGAAGAACATCATGACCACAAAGAGGCCACTCGAGCTAATTCACATGGATCTCTTTGGTCCCAACTCCTACAAGAGTCTCGGTGGAAATTCTTTTGGTTTAGTTGTAGTTGATGATTTTTCAAGATTTACGTGGGTGTTCTTTCTCGATGATAAATCATAGGTCCAAAAGATCTTCAAAAACTTCGCTAGAAAGGCCCAAAATCAATTTGAAGTGAAGATCAAGAAGGTTCGCAAAGAACAACAAACGGAGTTCAAGAACGCAAATGTGGACACCTTTCTTGACGAAGAAGGGATTTCACACGAGTTCTCGACTCGTACTCACCTCAACAAAATGGAGTTGTTGAGAGGAAGAACCGGACGCTCATCGAAATGGCGAGAACGATGCTTGATGAGTACAAGACGCCAAGCACTTTTGGGCGTAAGCGGTTGAGACAGCTTGTCATGCAACAAATCGCTTGTACCTTCACAAGCTACTCGGCAAGGCGGCATCTGAGCTCCTCACGGTAACAAACCCCAAGTTGGATACTTTCGATTATTCGCTCAAAGTGCTACATTCTTGATAAGCATCGTCGTTCTAAATTTGCTCCTAAGTCTCATGAAGGTTTCCTACTAGGTTATGGCTCAAACTCTCACACTTACCGTGTCTACAACAATTTCACCCAAAAGGTTGAAGAGGCGGTAGATGAGAAGTTTGATGAATCTAACGGCTCATAAATAGAGCAATTGCCAATTGATGTAGGAGACAAAGATCCTTCTAAGCAATCCAAGACTTGTCTATTGGCAAGGTTCGTCCAACGGAGGTGAAGGAGAGTACCTCATCCGTCCAAGTGGAAGCTTCTACTTCACGACAAGGTGAACCAAGAGTTGATACGGAAGCATCCACAAGTGGGACACACCAAGATGAAGAAAATGAGTAAGTGCATCAAGATGAACGTCAACGACCTCCTTCTCCACCACGACAAGAGAACGACAACGCCAACAATGAAGAAGGCCAAGAAGAAGAACAAGATGAAGAAGATGTTCAACGAAGACCCAAGCAAAAGCTTTCACGAGTTCAAGCAAGAATTGCTAAAGACCATCCCGTCGAGCAAATCTACAATGATATTCAAACCGGGAGAATCACTCGCTCTAAAACTCGTCTAGCTAACTTTTGTGAAAACTATTCTTTCATATCTAGCATTGAACCTATGAAGGTTGAAGAAGCATTGGAAGATCCGGATTGGATAAATGCTATGCATGAAGAGCTACACAACTTTGAGAGGAATCAAGTTTGGACATTGGTTGAGAAGCCCGACAACAACCACAATATCATCGGTACCAAATGGGTGTTTCGCAACAAGCAAGATCAAGATGGACAAGTAGTTCGCAACAAAGCACGTCTAAATGGCCCAAGGCTACACAAAAGTCGAAGGTATGGACTATGGTGAGACTTACGCCCCGTTGCTAGACTTGAGTCCATTCGCATCTTACTTGCCTATGCTAATCATCATGATATCACCTTGTACCAAATGGACATTAAAAGTGCTTTTCTAAATGGTGAAATAGAGGAGGAAGTTTATGTTAAGCAACCTCCCGGCTTTGTCAATCCTAAGAAACCCAATCATGTTTACAAACTTCACAAAGCTCTTTATGGTCTTAAACAAGCTCCTAGAGCATGGTATAAATGCTTGACCAAGTTCCTTATTGAAAAAGGCTTTGAAATTGGGAAAATTGATTCCACACTTTTTACTAAAAGGGTTAATGGTGAACTATTTATGTGCCAAATCTATGTTGATGATATTATATTTGGTTCAACTAACCCTCATTTTAGTGAAAAGTTTGGGAAGCTAATGTCAGAGAAGTTTGAGATGTCTATGATGAGTGAACTCAAATTCTTTCTTGGGTTGCAAATCAAGCAAACTAAGGAAGGTACTTTTGTCTCTCAAACGAAGTACACCAAGGACTTATTCAAGAAGTTCAATATGCAAGAATGCAAAGGTATGACTACACCCATGCATACTAGTGGACATCTTGACTTAACCAAAGATGATGAACCGGTTGATCAAAAGGTTTATCGCTCTATGATTGGTTCATTGTTATATCTATGTGCTTCACGTCCCGATATTATGCTATGTGTGTGCATGTGTGCACGATATCAAGCTGCTCTAAAGAATGTCATCTTAAGGCCGTGAAAAGGATAGTGAGATACTTAATCCATACACCAAATTTTGGCATTTGGTATCCTAAGAGGGCCTCTTTCAATCTTGTTGGCTACTCCGACTCGGACTATGCCGATGACAAGGTTGATAGAAAGTCCACTTCAGGTACTTGCCAATTTCTTGGTAGATCTCTTGTGTCTTGGTCCTCCAAGAAACAAAACTCGATATCCTTATCCACTTCAAGCGGAATACATTGCCGCTGGTTCATGTTGTGCTCAATTACTTTGGATGACCCAAACTCTTAAAGATTATGGGATATATGTGAAACATGTTCCATTGCTTTGTGACAATGAAAGTGCTATCAAAATTGGTCATAATCCCGTACAACATTCTCGAACTAAGCATATTGAAGTTCGTCATCATTTCATTCGAGATCATGTTGCTAAGGTTGACATTGATCTTAAGCATGTTCGCACCAAAAAGCAATTAGCGGATATATTCACTAAACCTCTTGATGAGAAAGTGTTTTGCAGGTTAAGAGGAGAATTGAACATCATTGATGCTTCAAACTTGGAGTAGAAACTCCATTGATACATGCAAGACAAGAGCTTATGACTAATCCTTGATATTTCTCTTATGATGATAATCTTATGTCTTGGATATATTTGTATCTTGCATGTTATCTAACCCATGTAGGTACTTGGTTGAATCAAATTCCATGAGGTTGTAACCTACTCATATCTTGAGCAACCTCTACATCACCAAGTCTCTACACAAGGTTGTTGAAGCCAAGGAAGCACAAAACCATTTAAACATATCCTTTGACAAATTATATGTTGAGCTTCATGATTATGATTGTTGGATACACAAGTGCTCTTCCTTGCACGAACTAACCCATGTAGGTAGATGGACTGAAATTCCAAGTGGTGCTCCAAATTCTTGATGAGCTACATCAACCTTGAGCAACCCACACAAGTTCAACTACATGGACGACACCACCAACCAAGGTATGTTATTCCATCTTAGAGAAGCTTTACTCCAAGTCATGAGTTAAAGCAACTCCACAAGATGTGAATACAACAAGATGCTTAAACGAAAAATGGCAACCCCATTTTGAGCTTAAACGATGAGTATGACCTATGATCAAGTGATCTCACTTGACTCCCAAGTCAATATACTCTAACATAGGTGACTTTGTCGCCGACCATCTCTAGATGAAGTTCTCTTGTGTTCTTTTCTGAGTTTTTGCATTTGTCTCATGCGTATGTGGTTCCCCTTTCAAAAAAAACTTCATCTAGATTTCTTTCTGTTTTCTCTGCATTTTCTGCATTCCAATTCATTGCATATCATTCAGTAAATTCCTTGCAAATCTTTGTGAGATCTTATTAGTCAAATGAGCTGAGGTGACAAGTGTTTTCTCTGCGATGAACTCGGTTCCACCGATTTGTTATTTTTGGTCCAACCGAAAACATTCGGTACCACCGAAGCATACCACTCGGTGCCACCGATTTCACAACAGGAAAAACAGTTTGCCACTTATTCTGTGTTTCTTTTGATCCAGCTCCACTCAATGAATCTTGTCCTCTACAAGCATCACATTTTTATCATTGCTTTATGTTGTGACTCAAGGATCAAACCCATTCACGACAAATTCCATAGGGGGAGAGAGAGATCACATTTTTTATCAAGCCCTTCTTGGAAATTGATGTCAAAGGGGGAGAGAGAGATCACATCAAAGCTTATCACTTAAAGAGATCACATCGAGAAGGAGAGAGAGATCCTTCGGGGAGAGAGATCTCCGTGGGGAGAGAATACTAGATAAAAGTATTTCTCGAGGATCCCAGATGCTTGGTGTTCAAGAGGAGAGATGCCACATGTCTTCTTGAGGGGAAAGACATGTTCATATGTGCTTATTTGCATTAGCTTGCATTAGCTCTGTTCATTTATATCTTTCAGCTCTGATTTTCTGTTCCCTATCTTCTCCCGATCCCATGCTAGATTCAGGGGAGCAAGACAACTAAGGGAAAGAAATCATCTAAATTCATTGCATATCTTTACCCTTGGGGACATGTCTAATCCAATGTAGTACTTAGTACTCACTCTCTACATGTCATCCAGTCTTGGTATTCTTGTGGTTTCTTTTGTTTGCTCTGGCTAGTAGGTGCATCTGTGTTATCTAACCTTGTTTACGCAGGTTCATTCCATCCTAAGCCAACTCAAGACTACAAGGTAAGTATATGCATCACAATCATGCGTATGAGGAATTCTTGCTGATGTGCATACTGTTTGCAAGAAGGACTCAAGGCATGAAGGTATTTTCTTTAATATTCTTTGCTCTGATGCATATGGCCAAGATACATGTAACACATTGTCTGCTCTATCATGGTTATGCTATCACATGCTTCTATATTCCATATTCACATGATTGCATACATGTAGGGGGAGCCTATGCCTGTTACATGTCTTTCCAAAGCTTTACTTGCTATTCTTTATATCTTTAGCTAAAGCTTTGATGTATGTTGTCATCAATTACCAAAAAGGGGGAGATTGAAAGCACAAGTGCTCCCTAGGTGGTTTCGGTAATTAATGTCAACATATCTCTTGTTGGACTAACACTTTTATCTAGTATGTTTCAGATAAGTTCAACAATGGAGTGGCATGGACTAAAGGATGTGGGAACTCCTTCAAGATGCTAAGGACAAAGGATTGGCTCAAGCTTCAAGCTCAAGACTCTTCATTTTACATTTTAGTGATCCAAGATCACATTGAGTCTATAGGAAAAGCCAATACTATCAAGGAGGGATGAGGTGTTGCTTAATGAGCCTCTTGCTTCAAGTGCTTAGTGATATGCTCCAAATACCCTCAACTACTTTCCCACTTCCACACATATGTCCTAAAACCTAAAGTCAAACTTCCCCACTGATTCTTCCTATCCCAAGGCCACCGAAGTTTGGATGTCTTAGCCACTGCCACAAACCCTAGGCAAATCGGTCTCATCGATAGGGATCTCGGTCTCACCGAGATGGGATTGTAATCTCTCCGTATGTCCATTATCAAAATCGGTCTCACCAAGTTTGAGCAATCGGTACTACCGAGATTACAATGCAAACTTTCTGGTTGACTCATTATCAAAATCGGTCCCACCGAGTTTGAGTAATCGGTCCAACCGAGTTTGCCTGACCAACTCTCTGGTTAGCTAACTACCAAAATCGGTCTCACCGAGTTTGTGTAATCGGTCTCACCGAGATTACGTTATGCCCTAACCCTAACCGAATCGGTCTCACCGAGTTGCATTTCGGCACCACCGAAAATCATAACGGTCACTAGATTTACTAAATCGGTCCGACCAAGTCTGTTGAATCGGTCCCACCGAGTTTGGTAAATTGTGTGTAACGGTTAGATTTTGTGTGGAGGCTATATATACCCCTCCACCTCCTCTTCATTCGTGGAGAGAGCCATCATACTGAACCTACACTTCCAAAGATCCTATTTTTGAGAAAGAACTACCTACTCATGTGTTGAGGCCAAGATATTCCATTCCTACCATATGAATCTTGATCTCTAGCCTTCCCCAAGTTGCTTTCCACTCAATCCCTCTTTCCACCAGATCCAAATCCTATGAGACAGAGTTGAGTGTTGGGGAGACTATCATTTGAAGCACAAGAGCAAGGAGTTCATCATCAACACACCATTTGTTACTTCTTGGAGAGTGGTGTCTCCTAGATTGGCTAGGTGTCACTTGGGAGCCTCTGACAAGATTGTGGAGTTTAACCAAGGAGTTTTTAAGGGCAAGGAGATCGCCTACTTCGTGAAGATCTACCGCTAGTGAGGCAAGTCCTTCATGGGTGACGACCATGGTGGGATAGACAAGGTTGCTTCTTCGTGGACCCTTCGTGGGTGGAGCCCTCCGTGGACTCCCGCAACCTTTACCCTTCGTGGGTTGAAGTCTCCATCAACGTGGATGTACGATAGCACCACCTATCGGAACCACGACAAAAACATCCGTGTCTCCAATTGCGTTTGAATCCTCCAAACCCTTCCCTTCCCTTTCCTGCAAGTTGCATGCTTTACTTTCCGCTGCTCATATACTCTTTGCATGCTTGCTTGTTATGTATCAAAAAAGTTAAACTTGTGCCTAAACTCCACTTAAACTTTAATAAGGTTAAAAACTGCAACTTTGGTACTTAGTGTCTAATCACCCCCCCCCCCCTCTAGACACCTCTTCTCAAGATCCTACAATTTGTGAACAGATTGGGTTGAGTATAGCATAGAGGGGGATGGGTCCGATCACATTCACTTAGCAGAAAAGTCAACTTGAAGAATTAGTAATAAGTGATTGCTGCAGAGGACTGAAAACTCAAATATATATAGTCAATGAAGAACAATGGATGAAAGAGTGAAGACAATGCAAAGTTGAAGAATTTGAACAACTGAGGAATTTTAAAAAACTGAAGAAAAACTCAAATTGAAGATTTTCAACTTTTATTGGTGACGTGACCCACCGTATAAGAATGATGATTTTAGACGCCGCGGACAATTGTTGTAGGGATCTAAGAATCAAATTCTTCACACTTAGAGGGTTAGTCTTCATTGATTGAAGAAAACGTTACTTCGTGTGTTTCACATCTAAGTCATCAATTTTGCTTAAGTGTTAGGATGTGTGTCCTTCTTAAAGAACATTCGAAGATTCTAGGATATCTAGCTCACACCGCAACTTGCTAAATCTCTTCTCATCCAAGGGCTTTGTGAAGACATCGGCTAGCTCTTCTTAAGTCTTCACGTGCTCAATAGAGATGTCACCCTTCAACACATGATCATGAAGAAAATGATGACGAATCTGGATGTGCTTTGTCTTTGAGTGCTAAACTGGGTTATGAGCAATCTTGATGGCACTCTCATTTTCACAGAAGAGAGGCACATTCTTCACATTGATGCCGTAGTCCTTGAGGTTTTGCTTCATCCATAGCAATTGAGCACAACACGAACCAGCAGCAATGTACTTAGCTTCAGCAGTAGAGAGTGATACGCAGTTCTTTTTCTTCGAGGACCAACATACCAAGGATCGTCCGAGGATATGGCATGTGCCTGATGTTGACTTGCGGTCCACATGATTACTAGCATAGTCAGAGTCATAATATCCAATGAGATCAAAAGTTGAGCCCTTGGGATACCATAATCCAAGTGTTGGAGTGTGAGCTAGATATCGAAGAATATGCTTCACAACCTTATGGTGTGATTCCTTCGATGTAGCTTGAAAACGGGCACACATGCTAACACTAAGCATAATATCTGGCCTAGATGCACATAGATACAATAAAGAGCCAATCATGGAGCGGTATACCTTTTGATCATAGTCAATACCATTTTCATCAGTGCATAGATGACCATTTGTGGGCATAGGGATTTTGACGCCTTTGCAATCTTGCATGCCGAATTTCCTCAACACATCCTTGAGGTATTTCTCCTGAGATATGAAGATGCCGTTGCACTATTGACGAATTTGAAGACCTAAGAAGAATTTCAATTCTCCCATCATAGACATTTGATATTCTTCACTCATCATATAGGCAAATTCATCACTGTAACGTTGGTTAGTATAGCCAAAGATGATATCATCAACATATATTTGGCACACAAAAAATTCATCATCATAAGTTTTGGTGAAAAGAGTTGGGTCAAGTGAACTGGGTTTGAAGCCTTTCTTCATGAGGAATTCCTTGAAAGTATCATACCACGCCCGAGGGGCCTGCTTGAGGCCATAAAGGCCCTTATTGAGTCTGAAGACTTTGTCAGGATGCTTTGGATCCTCAAAACCTGGGGGTTGAGCAACATATACTTCTTCCTCAAGCTTACCATTGAGGAATGCGCTTGTCACATCCATTTGATATAAGATGATATTATGATGGTTAGCATAAGCAAGCAATATGCGAATAGCCTCAAGTCTAGCAACATGTGCAAAGATTTCATCGAAATCAATTCCTTCAACCTATGTGTAGCCTTGAGCTACAAGCCGTGCCTTATTCCTTACCACTAGGCCATTTTCATCTTGCTTGTTTCGGTAGATCCATTTGGTGCCGATGATATTGTGCTTGCGCGGGTCTGGTCACTTTACAAGTTCCTGGACATTGTTGAGCTCGAATTGATGCAGTTCCTCTTGCATCGCTTGAATCCACTCAGGCTCCAGAAATGCCTCATCTACTTTGGCGGGCTCTGTGATATAGACAAAAGCAAATTGCCCACCAAAGTTAGACAAATGTGAAGCTTTTGAGCGGGTGAGAGGACCTGGTGTGTTGATGTCGCTAATGATTTTCTTGATCTGCACTTCATTTGCAACGCGGGGACGAGCAAGTTGACGATGTTGAGTCGGCTCAGCATTTTCTTCAGAGCCATTTTCCTCAGGTGTACCAGCTTGATGTTCTTCACGTTTTGGAATGACTTCTTCAGCAGATTCTTCGGTAGGAATGACATCCTCAGTAGCCTTGAACTTGACGGATTATTTAGGTGACTTTTCATCTAGCACAGGAGGTAGGTGCTCTCTTTGTGAGCCATTAGTTTCATCGAACCACACATCTACAATTTCAACAACCTTGTGGTGCACGGTGTTGAAGACTCTGTAGGTGTGCGAGTCCTTTCCATAACCAAGCATAAAACCGTCTTGTACTTTCGGTGCAAATTTAGAATTGTGATGAGCATCTCTAATCCAACATTTAGCACCGAAGACTTTGAAATAACTCATATTGGGTTTCTTGTCAGTGAGGAGTTCGTATGAGGTCTTTTTGAAGAATTTGTGAAGATATACCATGTTGATGATGTGGCACGCAGTGTCAATTGCCTCAGGCCAGAAGTGATGAGGCATCTTATATTCATCAAGCATAGTGCAAGCCATCTCAACAAGAGTCCTGTTCTTGCACTCCACGACGCCATTTTGCTGAGGAGTATAAGGAGCAGATAACTTGTGAGTAATACCAAGTTCATCAAGATAGTCAGCAAAGGCCAATATTCTTGAACTCGGTCCCATTGTCACTTCGGATGTGCTTGATCTTCACACCAAAGTTGGTTGAACCCTCGAGGAAAATCGCTTGAAGACTTCCTGCACTTCATATTGTAAGTGATGATATGCACCCATGTGTAACGAGAATAGTCATCAACAATAACAAAGCCATATAAAGATGCAGCATCAGTGAATGTGGCGTAATGAGTAGGGCCAAAGAGATCCATGTGAAGCAATTCAAATGGACGAGTGGTAATCATGATAGTCTTTGAGGGATGCTTGGCCTTGGTCATCTTTCCAGCTTCACAAGCTCCACACAGATGATCCTTGAGGAATTTGACATTCTCGATGCCAATGACATGCTTCTTCTTCACGAGCGTGTGCAAGTTCCTCATGCCAGCATGACCAAGTCGTCGATGCCATAACCAACCTTCTGAAGCTTTTGCAAGTAGGCATGTGGCAGGTTGTGGTCCTGTAGAGAAATCAACAATATACAGGTCTCCTCTCCTAAAGCCTTTGACGACTTTGGAATGGTCAGCTTCCATGATCACAACACAACGATACTTGCCAAAGACAACAACCATATGAAGATCACAAAGCATTGAGACAGACATGAGGTTGAATCCTAAGGACTCGACAAGCATGACTTTGTCCATGTGTTGATCCTTTGAGATCGCAACCTTACCTAGACCCAATACCTTGCTTTTGCCTTTATCAACGTAGGTGATATGCTTCAGATGCGATGGAGATAAAGCAGTGTCCATCAATAAGTTCCTTTCACCAGTCATGTGATTTGTACATCCACTGTCGAGGACCCACTCAGTGGCTTTGGGTTGATCATCCTGCAGATGAATTAGTGCATCTTACAAACTCATATACTTCATCATTGAAGAATATGACATCAAATTCATCAGATAAATTTCATCAAACAATAGAACAGATATAGGAGTATGAGAACGTGAGAAATGAAAATTCATTTCTTCATGATTAGCTTGCGTCCTTTCAAGCATTTTCAGGACTCCAGCAAATTCTTCAGATGATTAAGTTCGTCTAGAGACCTGACCCTGCATGAGAGATTAGTTCTTTTTATTCACCTCCCACATCTGGAGGGGTGGCAAAGAGTTAATCATTCTGCGAGCTCCGTAAGAGAAAGGTGGCATAGAAGCCAGTCCACTTCGTTTCACATAAGAGGGGTTAGGGTAAGCATATGAATAAGCAGAGAAATTCTTCGAGGACTTATGAACATAATGATTTGAAGAATAATGCACATAATCATAGCCCTTAGGATTTCCCTTTGAAACAGAAGTGTTAGCACGATGATGTTCATATGAAGATTTTGATCCATGTGTGGAATTTGGTCCATATGAGGACTTGGATCCATATGAAGACTTTGATCCATATGAAGAGTTTGATCTGGGGTTCCTATTCTTAACATGTGGTGTCATGATGACATTCACCTGAAGACTTTCAAGGCACCTTTTGGGAACCCAGGTTTTCTTCATTGGGGGACCATTCCTGCAGTTAGTGCCAACATATCTAGCAAATACTTCACCATTCTGATTCTTGAACAATTTATAGTTGGAGTCAAATGACTCATCAGAAGAATATGAAGATTCACATGTAAAGCCAGATAAAGTAGATGGATCTACGGGAGGTTTCTTTGCAGCAACCCATGAGGTTTTGGGGTACTGCTCAGGTTTCCAGTAGGTCCCATCAGTGTTGAGTTTCCTCTCAAAGGCAATACCCTCTTTCCTAGGTTTCTTGTTGAGGATCTGCTTTTTAAGCACATCACAAAGAGCCTGATGCCCTTTGAGGCTTTTGTACATGCCTATCACATACAATTCCTTCAGCCCTGCATTGTCAGTGATAATAGTAGCATCCTTAGATGAGGAATTTGTGATAGCAGAGACAGTTGAAGAATTTGTAGCAATAGAAGCATTTGAACTTTCAGGTGAAGAATTAGCAGATTCACGCTCAATGCATTTCAAACATGGTGGAATGAATTCTTCCTGAGCGGCTGATCTGTTGAGCAAGCAATGAATCACGCTCCTTCTGAAGATCTTCATAGCTCACCCTTAGCTTCTCAAGATCTTGCTTTCTTTGAAGAAATTCATAAGAAAGCTTCTCATGATCAGATAATAGAGTGTTATGATGACTTTGAAGGTTATCAAACTTGAATTGAAGTCTCTGAAGATTATCAATCAAGGTTTGAGTGCGATCCATTTCTTCACCCAACAGGTCATCGCTTTTGTCTAGCATATTTTTTGAACCTTTTCAAGGGCCTTTTGTTGTTTCACAGCAATCTTAGCAAGTTTAGAATATCTAGGCTTGAGGTTTTCATCAGATTCATCCTCACTTGATTCAGAGGAGGGGTATTTGAGTACCTTGGCACTCTTTGCCATGAAGCAATAGGTGGGAGCGTAGTCATCATCGCCGTCATCAGCCGTGTTGGGGAAGTCATTTTCCTCAGAGTTGAACATGGACTTGCCGACGAAAGCAGTAGCGAGGGCTAGGCTCGCCACACCAGCTTCTGACTCCTCAGATGCCTCCTCTTCCTCATTTTCCTCAGATTCAGCTTCAGAGTCTATTTCCTTGCCAATGAATGCCCGGGCCTTTTTGGAGTTGCTCTTCTTGTGAGATGAAGACTTTGAGGATTTTGATGATGAGGACTTTGAAGATTTCTTCTTCTTCTTTGAGTCATCAGAACTGTAATCCTTGTAGTTCTTCTTCTTTGATTCCTTTTCCCACAGAGGACAATCTTGAATGTAGTGACCAGGTTTCTTGCATTTGTGGCAAGTTCTCTTCTTGTAGTCACGGGATGAGGAATATGATCTCATGTCATCACTTCTTGAGGATTTACCAAAGCGACCATGCCTTGAGAACTTCTGGAATTTTCTCACGAGCATTGCTAGCTCCTGGCTCAGTTCTTCAGGATCACCAAGGCTGCTACTAGAATCCTCACCTTCAGATTTAGAGACTGCCTTGGCCTTCAGAGCGCGTGATCTGCCATAGCTCGGTCCATAGAGATCTCTCTTCTCAGCAAGAGTGTCAAATGAGGAATCAAGCAATCACAACAATTTCTTCACCACCTCATGGTCGGTGATGTCAGTGGCACCAAGTGCTTGAAGCTCATTTGAGATGTCAGTGAGGCGATCGAAGGTTTGTTGAACATTCTCATTGTCGAGTCTTTTGAAGCGGTTGAAGAGATTGCGAAGAACGTCAACTTGAGAGTCACGTTGAGTTGAGACTCCTTCGTTGAACTTGGAAAGCCTATCCCAGATAAGCTTAGATGTCTCCAAAGCACTCACTCTGCCATATTACCCTTTGGTCAGATGGCCACATATGATGTTCTTCGCTTGAGAGTCGAGTTGCTTGAATCTCTTCACATTAGCAGCATTGATGGTAGGAGTGACAGAGGGAACACCATTTTCCACAACATACTAGAGATCGTTGTCAATTGCCTCAGATGCATTTGCATCTCATTCTTCCAGTAGGGGTAGTCCATCCCATCGAAGGTAGGACACCCAGCAGAGACCTTGATCATACCTGCAGTCGACATAACTGAAACTCTAGGCGGTTAAACCAAAATCACACGGAACAAGGGAGTACCTTGCTCGATACCAATTGAAAGTGCGTTATATCGACTATAGGGGGTGAATAGGCGATTTTACAAATTAAATCCTTTGAGGAATTTGGGGGTGAGGAAATTCCTAAGCAACGAACTACTTAGCAGCGGAATAAGTACTCAGATGCAAGCATAACAGAGCAGTAGCACAGTCATCATGATGAAATGAAAACAATCAGAGAGTATAAGTAGCATAAACATAGGATAAGCAGGGTGAAGAAAAACTGACTGAAGAAAAACTGATGAAATTGAGAAAGTCTTCCGTCAAAGTCTTCAAACAGTAACGATCAAGTACTTCAACACAGAATGAGGAAATGAAAGGGTTGAGGAAATAGAATCAGATATGTAACATCCCAAAATTCTAAATTTTGGAATGTTATAAACAAATAGATAGATTTGATTGATTGCTTGATTGATTGACTGAAAGTGAGTGAATTCGAAACTTTTTGAAAGTTAGATGAGAGGGAATAAAAGGACTTTCCCAAACTTTCATTTTGCTTTTATGATCTTCGAATTCAAATTCTTTTCATCACAAAACCCTGGAGAGAAGATGACATGACTTCTTCCATTTATTTAAATGACAAGGGGTGTTGAAAATATTTGAATTTCATTTGGAAAATATTTTCCAATTCTGAAACTTTATGCAACTCAATGATTTTCACGAGCGAAGATAAAATGACTTCTTCAAAACATATGAAATATGAGTTGGGAGTTTCAAAGAATTAAATTCAAAGTTCCTTTGAATTATTTTCAATTTGGAGTTATTTGTGTTTTATTCAAATATTTTTCTCCAAAAACAAAATATATGGAAAATAGGGTAACATGATTCCCTACATCAAAATTGGAGAGAAATTAATTTGAAGTCATTTTGGTATTTTAAAAATGATTTTTGTTGGATTTTATTGGACCGTAAGCACTCTTTGCTTTATTTAAATTTGTGTGTATTTTATTTAATGCTAGAATAATGTTCATCATGTAGGAAATCTTTTTCTGAAAATGTTGATATATTATATGCCTATATAATATTTTCATTTTATTTTGTTTTATCATTTTGTTTTCCTCTCTGTTTGTTAAAAAAAATATTCGCAGCGCCTTGGGCCAAAGACCCAAGCCGCCAGGCCAGCGGCCCGCCAAGGCCAAGGCCATCCACCGCGCACCCGAGGAGCCAGAGGGTGCCGCCGCTCCTTTCCTAATCTTAGTAGGACTTTTGTCCTACTTCCGCTTATTCCGTTTATTTCTAGATCTTTTCCTCTTTGTTTCCTAATCCTAGTCTATTTCTTGCCCCCTACCCCAAGCAAAACCCTCCCCTCCCCAATATAAATACCCAAGCACCCCCCTCCAACACATCAAACCAACACCTCTCCTCTCCTCTCCTCTCCGCAGCAGCAGCAGCCCCACACCCGCGCCGCCGCCGCCGCCGCTTGCCACCGCCGCCGCCAAGTGCCGCCGCCGCCGCTTAACGCCGCCACGGAGCCCTCGCCTCTTCGAGGTACTAGCCTCAAGCGTCACCTTTTCTTTTCCTCGGTTCGGTTTTTAAATAAATCGTTCGGTTTCCGTTCGATTTTCTAGATCGGTTTTTCGTTTGGTTTTCTTTCCGAACCCTAGATCGGTTTTCTCGCCGGTTTTTCTTTCCGGTTTTGTTTAGCGGCGTTAAGCTCGATAGATTTTCTTTTATTTTTAATTTCCGTCGAGGGACCTATCCGTAGTGTTTTTTTTGTCCCTAATCTTCAAACGCTCATAACTTTTTACTCGTAAGTCGGAATCCAACGAAACCAACGCCCACTTCTTCGTTATGATCCCTCTATCCAAGTAATCCAACTCAAACATGTTTTTGAAAATTTAAAATTTGAATTCAAACAGATTTGTATTTTAACTTTGTTTGATCATAACTTGAGTTTCGTAACTCCAATTTAGTTGATTCTTTTTGCAAATCAAAGCTCTTGACCTAAACTTTCTGATAAGGCCAAATTCACATAATTTTGGTACTGTTAGAAATTGTTTTATGTTGCAAGAGTTATTTGCTTTGTTTTGATGTTTTCCGAATCGTTTCCTTCTGCTCGGTCCGATGTTTTGATTGATTGCTTATGTGTGGTTACTATTGCTTGATTACGATAGATTGACCGGAGTGTGACGAGTAGAGATATGAAGATTTTGAGTCCGAATCATCTTCATCAACTTTGCAGGCAAGTAACACTTGATCATACTTTTTTCTACTACCCAGTTTTATGCATTAGATCTATTCCTCAAACACTTGCATGATTAGGATCTAATTAAATTGTGGGATGGGAAGTAGATGAGGTAGTACCTATTACCTGTTTTACTTATGAAACCTTTGGGAGTTACTTCTACGTTTGCTTATTATGCCATGCTATGCTAGTAGACGTGGATTGGGTGAGTGTATTCCATGACAGATGTGAGATTGTTAAATTAACGATTTATTTAAGGTGGCAACTTAAATACACATCTGGGTGTATTGAGGCACCTGGGGTTTCCACGACTTGCCTGTTTTTTTGGGACCGCCACCCAGGCTCAAAGGGATCATAAGATTATTCATACTAGTAACTTACGTGTGCAGCCACAAGCCATTATGGGCTCTGGCATAGTTGACTAAGTCGTGCGAACTCTTATAGTGGTGGACTAGCAGATGTAGGGGATGTAGGTGTACCGGTCCACCCATCGTAAGGTGCTAGCGCTTCGGAAAGACTATGTCTCGGTCATCCGTCTCTCAAACACCATGTAGTGCGAGAAACCAAACGGAGGCGATCGAGTCTTGTGGGGAAAAGTCGCAAACCTCTGCAGAGTGTATAAACTAATCATGATTAGCCGTGTCCCCGGTTATGGACAATTTTGAGTAACTAGTTCTTGGATTATCCTGTTGATCTCATCACGTTACTTAATATAATTTGTTGGGTTTAATGAGTACTTTTAATTGGGATTGAGGATGTTGTCGACCATTCTCAATGTTCAACAACCACCATGATAGCTAAATAAACTTATTCCTTTGAAGTAGGAAAAAATTGGCTTTTCGCAAAAACTGTAACCATAGAGCTTTCCACCAGCCATATATGCATGTAGTATAGCCTATTCTTTCATTACTCTCTATGTGTTACATTGCCGATATTCCATGTCTGACCCGTTTTCGGGCTGCAACTTTTCATGTTGCGCACTTCTCAAGCAACGAGTAAGTGATACGTTAGGGTTACGATTTTCTATACTCAACTTTGCCATTGGTGTTGATGGGAATCCACAACCTTGTTGCTTCCGCTATGTTTTGGATTGAGGTAATAGTATTTACGCTACTTTATACATGTGATTTACCTCTGTTATAAATCCTTGATCTTGTGTGTGTCGTGTGCATCGATCCGAGGATGACACGAAGCACAGAGACTTGGTCCATTCTGGTCGTGTCGCTACAAGATGGTATCAGAGCACATGTTGACTGTAGGTCGTGACCCTAGAAAATGGCAAGCCCATAGGAAAGATTTTTCTCTACAACTTTATTTTTCAAAAGATCTTTACCTCTCTTCTCTTACGAGCTTATTCAAATATTCCTTTTAGTGAGACCATACCCTTTTCCCTTTTGACCACTCGAAGATTTGGTGATGAGACCACTCCAAGGAGACAAGATATCGGACAACTAAGACCATTTGGAATGAAGAGGATTTTACCGTGTAAATGGAAACTACAACCGTTGAAGACTCAAGACTTGGAGAATTTGAAGGCTTTGAAGAATTCCCAGATTTTATGACCTAGGAAGGTTACGCTTATGGAATTGAGAGATTATGGAAGTAATCAATACCCAGATTAAGGTGTATTGGAGTAAGACCAGGATCTGGAGTATTACATCAAGGAGTTAAGATGGACCTACAAGAAGCGATTTGATAAGGAAGCGGTTCGTGAAGAACTCGGGACCCGAAGTCGAAAGTAGACAAGTCAAGGAGCAAAACATCGAGATCTGGGAGGTTTGTCAAGAACTGGAGGATAGTAGGACCATGGTTCATGCCAAGGATGATGAAATACGAAGTTTGGAATGCAACTCCAGATCAAGTTAAAGGACGTCCCAAGAGACTTCGTGTCAACAGATATGATCCGCAAAAGGAACAAGCATGATCGAAGCAGCCATCGGAGACATGAACAAGACTTGAAGAGTGTGATGACTTTGAGATCTATTGACCTTTAGAAGACCAAACCCCTGTTACATACTTACGTTAGGTGCGACGATTGTGAGCTGTCATTTGTTTGATGTTTTTTCGACAGCCACAATAAAACCTGCCTTTTCAAAAACCATTGTTTGTACTGTGTGTATCCCTCTCTATCTCTCCTATCCCACCCCAAAACCCATGGACCCAATAGAGGATGAATGGAGATGAGCTTATATTTTCTGGACCGATGAGTCAATTGGAGATGGACCGATGGATTTAGAACATGGAGGATCACATGAAGAATAACCCTGTAGCCAGAAAGGATATGACCCAGCATGCTCTGCAGTGTTTTGAAAGAGGTGCCACTACCTGGTAGAGGATGTACCAAACCATCAACGGATGGCAAGGAATAACCACTTGGGAAGAATTTAAGTTGACTTTGCTAAAGTCTCGGTTTGTGACCCAGAAGTTGAAGCCTTATGGAAAGGATATGAAGAAACCTTGTGCGTACAAGCTCTATGGAGAAATAGGACACACCCATAACGAACACAAGGATGGATGCCCAAATTGTGAAGGAAGTCACCCAGCTGAAGAATGCCCAACTAGGCAGATCACTTGTTTCTTGTGTGAAGGGACTACCCACTACCCCTTTCGGTGTCACATTTACCCCATGGTACAAAGAACCATCCAGCAGAAGAAAGAAGAAATGAAAGGAGCCCTCATGGAGATGTTAGAAGAACCTGTGATTTAAGGAAGATGTTGAGGACACACACAAAGGAAACAAAATTAAAGCCCGCACCAAGTCATGCTATTCATGTGGAGAAGAGGGACACATCTCCCAAGATTGTCCGAATGGAGATCTAGTAGAATTCCCGACAGAGGAAGTAGAGTATGACCCACAGGAAATAGAAGCCTGATTGGAGCAGAAAGGTCCGGAAGAGGAATAGATTGGATTCCGGGAAGGATCTGAGTCATGTCACCTGTTACAAATGCAAGGAGTCGTGGCACTACATCAACACTTGCCCAAAATGGAAGCCGAGGACCCAAAGAGGCTATGTGATCATGGGGAAACCTCGAAACCCGTCGGAAGTAATATGTTTCCGTTGTAATGTAGCAGGCACTTTGCCGTAGATTGTCCAGAAGGAGAAGGAGACTGATGATATACTGATTGAAGTTGTAACAGAATAAATGGAGTAGTAGAAGTGAGAGCTTTTTCTTTTATATTGAGGTGTTAAGTTGAGACATGTAATGGAAAAGCGAGATGATTGTAATAATTTAAGAATCAATAAAGTTAGCAGTGTTGGTACTGCTTTGGATTTTATGAGTTACCCTATGAGGAAAGATGTTGACCAATTTCGAGGATATGAGAAATATGGTCTATGGAATATTGGAACATTTTAAGGGTGGTAGTACCCTGTAAGAACCGTTGACCCCTGGAAAAGATAAGGATACCCACTGAATGGATTTCAGACAAAATGAATATGAGTTTTGTCTCGATATGTTTGATACCCCAAGAGAGTGTGGGATGAAGTTGGAGACCGTCAGTTGTTTGGACCAAATGTGATCAAAGGAGTCATAAGAGAATGTTAAGTTGATTCGAGATAGACTGAAAGTAGCTCAGTCCAGGCAGAATAGTTATGCATACTCAAAAACGCAAGGAGGTAGTCCATGAAATTGGAGATAGAGCATATCTTTGTGTGCCACCTCTGTGAGGAGTTAAATGATTTGGAGTTAAGGGAAAGTTAGCCCCGAGATTTGTAGGACCATACCGAGTTTGGAACGTATGGGAGAATTGGCTAACAAGTTGGAGTCACCCGAAGGACTACCAGGAGTTCATGACTTGTTTCACGTTTCCCAGTTGAAAAAGTGCCATGCAGAGATGGCCAATATTCCCCCTGTAAGGACGCTTGACCCTGGAAAGGATAATGATGTTCCACGAAGTGGAGTATGGACTTCATAAGTATAAGTTTTATCTCGGTATGTGGGATATCCCACGAGGATGAAGAGATAAATTACTATTGGACGTAAATGAGGTATGATGTTGGAAATATGGGTCAATGGAAATTCCATGATGAGCCTGAGTAAGCACGTCTTAGTTTGGTGCCAATATAAGGAAAAAAGACATTACAATTGGATGGATTTAAGAATACTAGGAAGTTGGATGTTGGAATAATGATCAGCTGCCCCGATGATGAGTTCAAGGTTTACAAGTGATGAGGTGGGCCATAACCCACAGGCTCCAGGACCTGCCGAGAAGCAAGCACACTCTTGAAGGAAAACCCTGGGAGAAGTTACGGTTTTACCGACCGACGATTCTATAGGAGTTTACGCAAAACCTGAGAGTTGTGAAGAAACGATATATGTTTGTTTGGCTTGCAGAATCAATGGATTTTCCAAACTTGGTTCGTCGACAAGAGAAATACTGCAATGCTTGTGAGGATGACCGAGTGTTAGAATGCGAGATTCGCTAAACCATGTACAAGGTAATGATTTGGGTGCGGGATGGATTGATCACCATACCGACTTACTCTTATTATTCGCTTTGCTATATGGGATGGTAAAATCTGAGTGACTTACCTATAGTAGAGAGACGACGATCAAAACCTTGTTTAAACCTTAGAAAGGTATAGGTATTTTTTCCCTTGTACACGGCAGTTGTTGCCAACCGTAGGTTATACGGTGAGGTTCAACCCAGACCCGTTTTCTGCAGGACAAACCATAAATTGTTGACCACCATGAGATATCGATAGTTGTTTAGCATTGGCGCCAGACCCGTCAGCTAAGAGGACCCAGTTTCGGGATAACCGTACCAAGAAAAAAAGGACATAAGAAATTGAGGAAAAGGTTATGTCGCTACGGAAGAGCCGAGAGAAGGAATTATCCTTCCGACTGAGAAGACCGACACATCACAACAATAAGGATGGAGTATATGAGTTTTGATGGAACCGTAACAATGCTTCTAAGGGTGGTAGCACCCGAGACCACAGAGATGATCGGTGGATTTTGAAGACCCCAAACCCTAACCTATTTCTTGTTAACCTCTCGAATCTCGAGGACGAGATTCATTTTAAGGGTGGTAGGTTTGTAACATCCCAAAATTCTAAATTTTGGAATGTTATAAACAAATAGATAGATTTGATTGATTGCTTGATTGATTGGTGAAAGTGAGTGAATTCAAACTTTTTGAAAGTTAGATGAGAGGGAATAAAAGGACTTTCCCAAACTTTCATTTAGCTTTTATGATCTTCGGAATTCAAATTCTTTTCATCACAAAACCACGGAGAGAAGATGACATGACTTCTTCCATTTATTTAAATGACAAGGGTGTTGAAAATATTTGAATTTCATTTGGAAAATATTTTCCAATTCTGAAACTTTATGCAACTCAATGATTTTCACGAGCGAAGATAAAATGACTTCTTCAAAACATATGAAATATGAGTTGGGAGTTTCAAGAATTAAATTCAAAGTTCCTTTGAATTATTTTCAATTTGGAGTTATTTGAGTTTTATTCAAATATTTTTCTCCAAAAACAAAATATATGGAAAATAGGGTAACATGATTCCCTACATCAAAATTGGAGAGAAATTAATTTGAAGTCATTTTGGTATTTTAAAAATGATTTTTGTTGGATTTTATTGGACCAGAAGCACTCTTTGCGTTATTTCAATTTGTGTGTATTTTATTTAATGCTAGAATAATGTTCATCATGTAGGAAATCTTTTTTTGAAAATTTTGATATATTATATGCCTATATAATATTTTCATTTTATTTTGTTTTATCATTTTGTTTTCCTCTCTGCTTGTTAAAAAATATTCATGAGCCTTGGGCCAAAGGCCCAAGCCGTAAGCCAATGACTTGGCCAAGGCCAAGGCCATCCACCAAGCACTGTGGAGCTGTGAGGGAGCCGCCGCTCTTTTTCCTAATCTTAGTAGGACTCTTGTCCTACTTCCGCTTATTCCGTTTATTTCTAGATCTTTTCCCTCTTTGTTTCCTAATCCTAGTCTATTTCTTGCCCCCTACCCCAAGCAAAACCCACCCCGCCCCAAAATAAATACCCAAGCACCCCCCCACCAACACAACAAACCAACACCTATCCTCTCCACTCCTCTCCATGACAGCAGCCCACACCAGCGCCCGCCGCCCTACACCAGCGCCGCCGCGCCGCTTGCCACCGCCACGCTGCCAAGTGCCGCCGCCGCCGCCCGCCGCCGCCGAGCCCTCGCCTCTTCGAGGTACTAGCCCACCGCGTCACCTTTTCTTTTCCTCGGTTCGGTTTTTGTAAATCGTTCCGGTTTCCGTTCGATTTTCTAGATCGGTTTTTGTTTCGTTTTCTTTCCGAACCCTAGATCGGTTTTCTCGCGGTTTTCTTTCCGGTTTTGTTTAGCGAGCGTTCGCTCGATAGATTTTTCTTTTTATTTTTAATTTCCGTCAGGGACCTATCCGTAGTGTTATTTTTTTGTCCCTAATCTTCAAACGCTCATAACTTTTTACTCGTAAGTCGGAATCCAACGAAACCAACGCCCACTTCTTCGTTATGATCCCCTCTATCCAGTAATCCAACTCAAACATGTTTTTGAAAATTTAAAATTTGAATTCAAACAGATTTGTATTTGAACTTTGTTTGATCATAACTTGAGTTTCGTAACTCCGATTTAGTTGATTCTTTTTGCAAATCAAAGCTCTTGACCTAAACTTTCTCATAAGGCCAAATTCACATAATTTTGGTACTATTAGAAATTGTTTTATGTTGCAAGAGTTATTTGCTTTGTTTTGATGTTTTCCGAATCGTTTCCTTCGTTCGGTCCGATGTTTTGATTGATTGCTTATGTGTGGTTACTATTGCTTGATTACGATAGATTGACCGGAGTGTGACGAGTAGAGATATGAAGATTTTGAGTCCGAATCATCTTCATCAACTTTGCAGGCAAGTAACACTTGATCATACTTTTTCTACTACCCGGTTTTATGCATTAGATCTATTCCTCAAACACTTGCATGATTAGGATCTAATTAAATTGTGGGATGGGAAGTAGATGAGGTAGTACCTATTACCTGTTTTACTTATGAAACCTTTGGGAGTTACTTCTACGTTTGCTTATTATGCCATGCTATGCTAGTAGACGTGGATTGGGTGAGTGTATTCCATGATGTATGTGAGATTGTTAAATTAACGATTTATTTAAGGTGGCAACTTAAATACACATCTGGGTGTATTGAGGCACAGGGTTTCAGACTTGCCTGTTTTTGGGACCGCCACCCGGGCTCAAAGGGATCATAAGATTATTCATACTAGTAACTTACGTGTGCAGCCACAAGCCATTATGGGCTCGCATAGTTGACTAAGTCGTGCGAACTCTTATAGTGGTGGACTAGCAGATGTAGGGGATGTAGGTGTACCGTCCACCCATCGTAAGGTGCTAGCGCTTGGAAAGACTATGTCTCGGTCATCCGCCTCTCAAACACCATGTAGTGCGAGAAACCAAAGCGGAGGCGATCGAGTCTTGTGGGGAAAAGTCGCAAACCTCTGCAGAGTGTATAAACTAATCATGATTAGCCGTGTCCTCGGTTATGGACAATTTTGAGTAACTAGTTCTTGGATTATCCTGTTGATCTCAAAGACGTTACTTAATATAATTTGTTGGGTTTAATGAGTACTTTTAATTGGGATTGAGGATGCTGTCAACCATTCTCAATGTTCAACAACCACCATGATAGCTAAATAAACTTATTCCTTTGAAGTAGGGAAAAATTGGCTTTTCATAAAAGCGTAACCATAGAGCTTTCCACCAGCCATATATGCATGTAGTATAGCCTATTCTTTCATTACTCTCTATGTGTTACATTGCCAAGATATTCCATGTCTTTGACCCATTTTCGGGCTGCAACTTTTCATGTTGCAGACTTCTCAAACGACGAGTAAGTGATACGTTAGGGTTACGATTTCCTATACTCAACTTTGCCGTTGGTGTTGATGGGAATCCACAACCTTGTTGCTTCCGCTATGTTTTGGATTGAGGTAATAGTATTTACGCTACTTTATACATGTGATTTACCTCTGTTATAAATCCTTCGAGTACTGTGTGTGTCAGCATACCGATCCAGGGATGACACGAAAGCACAGAGACTTGATCCATTCGGGTCGGGTCGCTACAAGATAGCTCGATGAAGACAGTGATTTGGTAGACCAGTTCCAACTGCTGTGACAGTCGTACGTCTGGTTGGAGTGGCTAGGTATTTAAACCTGAGGACACACAGTCCCGGACACACAATCCTCACCGTGTTCTCGTTGAGCTAAGGTCACATAGATCTCGCCCAATCACTCGTGGTAAGTCTTCAGGTGACTTCCAAACCTTCACAAACTCGGTCACTCAGCGATCCACAATTTCCTCTTGGATGCTCTAGACCATGATGCCTAACCGTCTGGAGGATGCACTGTCGTCAAAGGTAACAAGCGTCGGTTCCACACAGGAACAATCTCTTCAATGATGCTCAATCACTTTGGGTTTGTAGGTGTTTGGGTTTGGGTTTTCCTCACTTGATGATTTTCGCTCAAAGTCCTCGGAGGATGGGATGCTCTCAATGACAAGTGTCAGTTTCTCTCGGAGCAGGCAACCAACTAGTGGTTGTAGGGGGCGGCTATTTATAGCCTAGGGAGCAGCCCAGCATGATAAGACATAAATGCCCTTCAATGATATGACCGTTAGGTGGGTAGATATTTTGGGACAGCTGGCGTATAGCACAACAACGGTCGGATATTTGAGTATCAAATTCCTCAGGGCTATCATGTTCCTCACTTGTAGGCAATCTGCATTGGCGAATTCCTAACTCCTCAGTCAGAACAAATTCCTCAGAGACCAGAAGATCTTTGTCTCTGTCACTGAAGAAATTGACTGAAATGTATGAGATTTCCAATGGCTTCATTCGAAAGGATTGGTAGGTGTAGGATTTTGAGATGAGCATCACTTGGAAACTTTTCCTTAGTTTTACCTCGACCCCCTTTAACAGTACGGTGTTTCCTATGACTCAAGAAAGAGAAGACGAAACTAAGAAAACAAAAGTCTTCACGCTTCATATTCCTCGCATGAATATTAAATCTTCACGGTCACACCAATTTCTTCACTTTCAAAGTCTTCAGAAAACCAAAGTCTTCAATTGAAGACATTCATTTTTAGGGGTCGACTTTCTATGCAAATATCAAACTTCTATAGACTTATAGACTTGTGTACACTCACAAACTGATTAGTCCCTTAACCTATAAGTCTTCAATACAAGCAAATCACTAAGGGGCACTAGATGCACTTACAATGATCCAATTATATTAGTATTGTTGAGAGATTGCACTAGCGAAAGTACGGACCCTAGGCCTCATTTTCAAGCATTGATATACCATTTGTGCTCCATTCTATCAATTGCTACCTTGTTGTTTTTATTGTTCCTATTACAAAAATCAATATCTGCTATCCTTATTACACTTGTATCACCATCTCTTCGCCGAACTAGTGCACCTATACAAATTACCATTGTATTTGGTGTGTTGGGGACATAAGAGACTTTTTATTATTTTTTTGCAGGGTTGTTTGAGAGAGACTATCTTCATCCTACGCCTCCCACAGATTGATAAACCTTAGGTCGTCCACTTGAGGGAGAATTGCTATTGTCCTACAAAACTCTGCGCTTGGAGGACCTACACGTGTCTATAAGAATAAATTTGCATAGTAGACATCAAGCTCTTTTCTGGCGCTGTTGCCGGGGAGGTGAGTGATTGAAGGTATATCTTTAGATCTTGCAATTGAATCTTTTAGTTTCTTGTTTTATCACTAGTTTGGTTTATAAAAGAAACTACAAAATGGAATCGAGGTTGCATCATATTATTCATCTTTATAATGTCTTTCGTGAAAATGATGGAAATGAAATTGTGCTCAATTGATAGAAGAAGAATTCAATAGAATGTTTGGTATAAATGATGAGTATGATTGCAATGTTGTTAGTATGAATTCTTTGAATATCCATGATGCTAATGATATGCAAAGCCATAAGCTTGGGGATGCTATGTTTGATGAAGATGATATTTTTAGTCCCCCAAGATTTGATGTGAAAATTTGTTATAACGATTTCATGCCTCCTATCTATGATGGTTATGATGATGAAAGTGGATTTGGAGAGGCCGTGACTTTATTTAATGATTAATCCACTATGTTGGAAGAGGTTTCAATTGATTATGGCAATAAAGTTGCTATCTATGATGATTATGGTGATGACATGTATGCTATAAAGAATAATGATAACCATGAAACTTATCATCATGATTTTAATTTTCAATCCCATGATAGTTATTTTGTTGAGTTTGCTCCCACTACTATTCATGAGAATAAATTTGGTTGTGTGGAGAGTAAGAAAATTTCTATGCTTGTGGATCATGAAAAGAATGCTTTATGTGATGGCTATATTGTTGAATTCATTCATGATCATACGGAAAATTATTACGGGAGAGCAACATATGCTTGTAGGCTTCTGACTAATATTAGGTTTCCTCTCTATGTGTTGAAAATTTTGAAGTTATGCTTGTTTTGCCTTCCTATGCAAGTTGATTCTTGCTCCCATAAATTGTTTGCTCACAAACCCCTATTCATAGGAAGTGGGTTAGGCTTAAATGTGCTTTCCATATGATTCATGATGCTCTTGTTATGTTTCAATCCTTATCTTTTATGCGAGCATAATTGAACTTATCATGCCTAGCTAAAAGGCATTAAAGAAAAGCGCTTGTTGGGAGAAAACCCAACACTTTTACCTACTATTTTTGTGTATTCACATGATTATACTACTGTAGTATTCATGTTTTACTGTTTTTGTTTCAATAAAGTGCAAAGTAAAGCCTTTGGGATAGTGTGGATGATAGTTGACTTGAATCTGTGCAAAAAACAGAAACTTTTGCGCTCAGCCAGGAATTTTGAAAATTCACTGGAACGTGCTTTTGATCTGAATTTTATACAGGTGATATATATACAAATTCTCTATGTTGTCCTAATTTTTCAGAATTTCTGGAGTAGCATAAGTATGGTTGGAGTACAAATTACTATAGACTGTTCTGTTTTTGGTAGATTCTGTTTTCAGCGCATAGTTTGCTTGTCTTCTAGTTTCTATGGCTTATATTGCTCAATATAAATTATGGAAATTTTAAGCTACATTGGGCATTGTGTGGAAACAATTATTAATCTTGTCTTTTACAGTACCAAAGTGAAATGGTTTGCTCTTTATCATACTAACCTATCTCACGAAGTTCTGTTAAAAGTTTTGTGTGATTAAAGTTTTCAAGTTTTGAGTGAGATGTCGATATGAGGAGAATAAGGAGTGACAAGACCCTAAGCTTGGGGATGACCAAGGCACCCCCAAAGTAATATTCAAGGAATATCCAAGCAACTAGTCTTGGGGATGCCTCGGAAGGCATCCCCTCTTTCGTCTTCAATATTATCGGTAACCTCACTTGGAGCTACATTTTTATTCGTCACATGATATGTGTTTTGCTTGGAGCATCATTTTATTTTGTTAGGATTTTCTTGCTGTTATTTATAATAATGTTTTGCATCTTCCTTTTCAACAAAAATGTCAAGGATAGCATTTACCATGCTTATTTTGCAAGTGTACATGTTGCTGTTTCAAAACAGAAAGTTTATCATTGTTGCAAAAATTCCCTAGAAAAGTCAGAATGTGATAAAATGTTGAAACTTTTTGCAAAATAAGCTCTGATAAATTTTCTACAGTGTGGTAAATTTTCATAATTTTTGGAGTTAAAGAAGTATTGATACTCTTGCATTCTTTACAGACTATACTGTTTTGGTAGATTGCTGTTATGTTTGCATTGTTTGCACATGTTTGCTTGTTTAATGATTCTATTTGAGGATAGGAGTATTAAATATGCAGAGAAATTTAGTATGCAATGTTGAATAATAATTTTAGTGATTTGCTACAGTAGAGAATGATGAGGTTTTTGCATTGGTCTATGCTAACTTATCTCACGAGTTCTTGTTGAGTTTTGTGTGGATGAAGTTTTCAAGATTTAGGGAAACCATGATATAAAAGGAATTAAGGAGACACAAAAGATCAAGCTTGGGGATGCCCAAGGCATCTTGATATCTGCTAGAACTACGTCGGTATTTCCCCAAAGAGGAAGGGATGAAGCAGCACAACAACGGTAGGTATTTCCCTCAGTGATGAGACCAAGGTTATCGAACCAGTAGGAGAATCACGCAACACTAAGTGAACGGCACCTGCACACAAATAACAAATACTCGCAACCCGACGTGTTAAAGGGGTTGTCAATCCCTTTCGAGCAATGGCACCAGAAATTGGCAAGTAGACGGGGTAAAAATATGATAGATTGGATAAATAGATCTCGTGGGAACGCGAGATTAAATAAACAAGAATAAATTGCAGCAAGGTATTTTTGGATTTTTGGAAATATAGATCTGAAAATAAAAGAAAATTAAAATAGATCGCAAAGGAAAATATAATAAGGAAGAGACCCGGGGCGTAGATTTCACTAGTGGCTTCTCTCGAGAAAAATAGCAAACGGTGGGTAAACGAATTACTGCTGGGCAATTGATAAAACTTCAAATAATCATGACGATATCCAGGCAATGATCATTATATAGGCATCACGTCGAAGATTAGTAGACCGACTCCTGCTTGCATCTACTACTATTACTCCACACATCGACTGCTATCCAGCATGCATCTAGTGTATTAAGTTCATGAAAAAATAGAGTAATGCAATAAGAACGATGACATGATGTAGACAAGATCTACTTATGTAGAAATAGACCCCATCTTGTTATCCTTAATAGCAACGATACATACGTGTCGGTTCCCCTTTTGAACTGGGATCAAGCACCGTAAGATCGAACCCATCACAAAGCACCTCTTCCCATTGCAAGATAAATAGATCAAGTTGGCCGAACAAAACCCAAATATCGGAGAAGAAATAAGAGGCTATAAGCAATCATGCATATAAGATATCAAAGAAGACTCAAATAACTTTCATGGATAAAAAGATAGATCTGATCATAAACTCAAAGTTCATCGGATCCCAAAAAACACACCACAAAAAGAGTTACATGAGATGGATCTTCAAGAGACAATTGTATTGAGAATCAAACGAGAGAGAGAGAAAGCCATCTAGCTACTAACCTTGGACCCGTGGGTCAACAAAGAAGTACTCACGCATCATCGGAGAGGCACAATTGGGCATGATGAACCCCTCCGTGATGGTGTCTAGATTGGATCTGGTGGTTCTGGAACTTTCGGCGGCTAGAATTGATTTTCGTCTACTCCCTAGGGTTTCTGGAATATTGGGGCATTTATAGAGCAAAGAGGCGGTTCGGGAGGCCACCGAGGTGGGCACAACCCACCTGGGCGCGCCTGGGCCTCCAGGCACTCCCTGGTGTCTTGTGCTCACCTCGGGCTCCCTCTTCGGTACTTCTTTGGCCCACTGGATGTCTTCTGGTCCAAAAAAATCCACAAAAATTTTCGTTGCGTTTGGACTCCATTTGGTATTGATTTCCTGCGATGTAAAAAACATGAAGAAAACAGCAACTGGCACTTGCCACTATGTCAATAGGTTAGTACCAAAAAATGATATAAAATGACTATAAAATGATTGTAAAACATCTAAGAATGATAATATAACAGTATGGAACAAAATAAAATTATAGATACGTTGGAGACATACCAGCATCCCCAATCTTAATTCCTGCTCGTCCTCGAGTAGCTAAATAATAAAAACAGAATTTTTGATGTAGAATGTTGCCTAACATGCTCATCTCATATTCTTTTCTTTGTAGCATGGACATTTGGAATTTTATACGTTCAAAGCAATAGTCTAGTTTTGACATCAGGACTTTAATACTCAAGCATATCAACAAGCAACCAAGTCATTCAAAATATCGACACTGAAATAAGTTATCCCTAGCCCATTATGATCAATCATTGATCCATTCATGAAACACACTCGCATATTAGCTACACCCAATGCTCAAGTACGATCATAGTGCCCCTTAGTTGGTTCTTTATAAGAGAAGATGGAGACTCAAATTAAAATAAAAATTGCATAAAGTAAAAGAAAGGCCCTCCGCGGAGGGAAGTAGAGATTTGTAGAGGTGCGAGAGCTCAAAGCGAAAAAGAGAGAGATAAAAACATTTTGGGAGGCATGCTTTTCCTGACAACGAGAACGATCGAGTAGTTCCCATTACTTTCCATGCTAGATATATCATAGGCGGTGCCCAAACATAAGTTAAAGTTTATTCCTTTTTCAACCATACTTTCACTTTCCATGGCTAGCCGTATACACGGGTGCCTTCCATACCAACACTTTCCAAGGAATTTATTATTTGACAACATAAAGTAAATTCATTTTTCATTTCGGGATTGGGCATCGCTAATACCTTTGCCTTACTCTCGTGCAATGACAAGTGAATAAACACTCATCGTGAGAATAACATATCTAGCATGGAAATATATTAGCCACCCCCTACCGGTTCATGAGCGGTGCGAGCAAACAAAAGAGAAGTTTATTTAAAAAAATAGAGATGGCACATACAAATTTTCTTAGAACGGCAAAATAATACCATATATAGGTAGGTATGGTGGACTCATGTGGCAAAACTGGTTTAGAGGATTTTGGATGCACAAGTAGTGATCATACTTAGTGCAAAATGAAGGCTAGCAAAAGATTGAGAAGCGACCAACCAAGAAACGAAAAATCTCATAAGCGAGCATTAAGTATAATTAACACCGAATAATTCACCACAAGTAGGATCTTATTTCATTGCATAACTAATTACTTTCATGCTTGCATAGGGAATCACAAACCTTAACACCGATATTCTTACTAAAGCGTAATTACTCATCAACATGACTCACATATCACATCATCATATCTCAAAACCATTACAAGGAATCAAGTTTATTTTGTCCAATGATCTTCATGAAAGTTTTTATTATATCCTTCTTGGATATCCATCACTTTAGGACTAATTTTCATGTGTTGCTTTTGATAAGCTCAAATAAATATAAGTGAAGATCATGAGCATAATATTTCTTTCTCTCAAATTAATTGAAGTGAAGCAGGAGAGAATTTCTTAAAAAAATTCTAACTCTCAAATAAATCTAAGCAAGAGAGCATTTATTCAAAAATACTAAAGCACACGTGCTCAAAAAGATATAAGTGAAACACTAGAGCAATTCCATAGCTCATAAGGATTTAAGTGAAGCATAGAGAGAAATTCTAACAAGTCATGGCACAATTTTGGCTCTCTCAAGTAGGTTTGTCCAGTAAGGATTCATGACTTAAAATAAAAAGCAAATCAAGCAAAGACTCATGTCATACAAGACGCTCCAAGCAAAACTCATAGTATGTGACAATAAAAATATAGCTTCGAGTAAAATACCAATGGTCGTTAGAAGAAAGAGGGGATGCCACTCGGGCATCCCCAAGCTTAGTTGATTGCTTCTCTTTGGATAATAGCTTGGGATGCCATGGGCATCACCAAGCTTAGCCTCTTCTTACTACTTATTCCTTCATCCATCGTAACATCACCCAAAACTTGAAAACTTCAATCACACAAAACTCAACAAAACCTTCATGAGATCCGATAGTATAAGAAAACAAATCACTACTACAAGTACTGTTGCAAACCCATTCACATTTTATTCTTGCATTATATCTACTTTATTGCAACTTTTCTATGGCAAAAAGTCTTCAAAGAAAACCATAGAATCATCAAAACAAGCACACAATGCAAAGAAAACAAAATCTGTCAAAAACAGAACAGTTTGTAGCAATCTGGATATTACGAATACTTCTGAAAGTCCAAAAACTCTGAAAAATTAGGACAACCTGAGCAAATTTGTATAGCAATAATTTTCAAAAATAATTGGTATTTTATCACTCTTATTTTAAAAACTAAAATTATTTTCGTGAGCTCAAAAGTTTCTATTTTTCCGCAAGATCAAATCAACTATCACCTAAGAATATCCTAAAGGCTTTGCTTGGCACAAACACTAACTAAAACACAAAAAACACAATCATAGCAGTAGCATAATTGTTCAAACACTCAAGAACATAAAGCAAAATACAAAAATAAATTTTATTCATTGGGTTGCCTCCCAACAAGCGCTATCGTTTTACGCCCCTAGCTAGGCATTTTTGTGAAATGGGGGAGAGGACAACGAGAGGCAAATGGAAAATAATGTAAATTGCAAGGAGATGAGATTTGTGATTAGGAACCTGGTAGATGTTGATGATGTCTCCCTGGTAATGGCGCCAGATATTCCTTTTGCTATCTACTAGAACTACGTCGGTATTTCCCCAAAGAGGAAGGGATGATGCAACACAGCAACAGTAGGTATTTCCCTTAGTGATGAGACCAAGGTTATCGAACTAGTAGGATAATCACGCAACACTACGTGAACGGCACCTGCACACAAATAACAAATACTCGCAACCAGACGTGTTAAAGGGGTTGTCAATCCCTTTCGGGCAACGGCGCCAAAAATTGGCAAGTAGATGGGGTAAAATATGATAGATTGGATAAATAGATCTCGCGGGAACGCGAGACAAAATAAATAAGAATAAATTGCAGCAAGGTATTTTTGGGTTTTTGGAAATATAGATTTGAAAATAAAAGCAAATAAAAATAGATCGCAAAGGTAAATATAATAAGGAAGATACCCGGGGGCCGTAGATTTCACTAGTGGCTTCTCTGGAGAAAAATAGCAAATGGTGGGTAAACGAATTACTGTTGGGCAATTGATAAAACTTCAAATAATCATGATGATATCTAGGCAATGATCATTATATAGGCATCACATCCAAGATTAGTACACCGACTCCTGCCTGCATCTACTACTATTACTCCACACATCGACCGCTATCCAGCATGCATCTGGTGTAATAAGTTCATGGAGAAATGGAGTAATGCAATAAGAACAATGACATGATGTAGACAAGATCTATTTATGTAGAAATAGATCCCATCTTGTTATCCTTAATAGCCACGATACATACGTGTCGGTTCCCCTTCTGTCACTGGGATCAAGCACCGTAAGATCGAACCCACTACAAATCACCTCTTCCCATTGCAAGATAAATAGATCAAGTTGGCCAAACAAAACCCAAATATCGGAGAAGAAATACGAGGCAATAAGCAATCATGCATATAAGAGATCGAAGAAGACTCAAATAAATTTCATGGATAAAAAGATAGATCTGATCATAAACTCAAAGTTCATCGGAACCCAACAAACATACCGCAAAAAGAGTTACATCATATGGATCTCCAAGAGACCATTGTATTTAGAATCAAAAGAGAGAGAGAGGAAGCCATCTAGCTACTGACTATTGACCCGTAGGTCTACAAAGAACTACTCACGCATTATCGAAGAGGCTCCAATGGGCATGATGAACCCCTCCGTGATGGTGTCTAGATTGGATCTGGTGGTTCTGGAACATGCGGCGGCTGGAATTGATTTTCGTTGACTCCCCTAGGGTTTCTGGAATATTGGGGTATTTATGGAGCAAAGAGGCGGTTCGGGAGGCCACCGAGGTGGGCACAACCCACCTGGACGCGCCTGGAGGCGCGCCCTGGTGTCTTGTGCTTACCTCGGGCTCCCTCTTTGGTACTTCTTTGGCCCACTGGATATCTTCTGGTCCAAAAAAATCCACAAAAAGTTTCGCTGCGTTTGGACTCCGTTTGGTATTGATTTCTTGCGATGTAAAAAACATGCAGAAAACATAACTGGCACTTGGCACTATGTCAATTGGTTAGTACCAAAAAATGATATAAGATGACTATAAAATGATTGTAAAACATCCAGGAATGATAATATAACAACATGGAAGAACCAAAAAATTATAGATACGTTGGAGACGTATCACATCCCAAGATAATATTTCAAGAAGTCTCAAGCATCTAAGCTTGGGGATCCCTAGTAGGCATCCCATCTTTCTTCAACAACAATTATCGGTTAGTATCGGTTGATCCTAAGTTTTTGCTTCTTCACAACATGTGTGGTATTGTTGGAATATCATTTTATTTTGTTTTGCTTGCTGTTTTAATAAAATAGTTAGATATGAAAGTTTTAAATAAGAGAGAATCCTCAATTAGCTACAATTTCCTTAACTACTCGCATGATCTTCACATATATCTTTTTGGAGTAGTTTTTCATTTACTCTCATGCTTCACTTATATCCTATGAGTAAATTGTTGAATAAATTGAACGTAATTAAGTTGAAATTATATGTTCATATCATGCCTAGTGGTAGCTTCACATTGGGTTTAGAAAGTGAAATCTTTTGAAGCTTGACAATCACAATATTGGTCATACAAGCAATTCATGAATGATTACTATAAGGAAGAGAACTTTCACATGCAAATATATTATCTTGGACATCTTCTATGATTGTGAATACCCATTAATTATTTTCAAACTTGAGCAAATTAGTTGAAGTTGGACAAGGAAGACACGTAATGAGTTATGGTTGTGTATATTTGCATAGAAGTTATATTGTCATGGATCCTCCAACATGTGGTATTTGCCCCCTATCTTTGCTAGCCAAAAATTCCGCACCAAGTAGAGATACTGCTTGTGCATCCAAAAACCCTTAAAACCCAAATCTTATTTTCAAGAGTCCACCATACCTACCTAAGGTTAGAGTAAGATCCTTCAAGCAAGTTGTCATTGGTGCAATAAGGCAATAAAAAATGCTTCTAAAAGTGTTAGATCAATTAGTGTAAGAGAAAATTGAGTGTTGTACGAACTTGTGATAGCAAAGAATAAAAGGGACAGACTGCATAATAAAGGTTGCTATCATAAGGTGCAATATAATGTGACGTTCATTTGCACAAAGGGATTGGGCATCCAAATAAAAAGCGCGTGGCAACCTCTGCTTCCCTCTGCGAAGGGCCTATCTTTTACTTTTCAGTATTTACTTTTATGCAAAGAGTTAATAGTATAAATTCTCATTTCAACCTTAATTATTGTCTAGTTGGCAAGCATCATGTGGTGGGGAAAGATCTAGGCACATATGACCAGTCAATTATATTTGATCATGAGTTATTATTGTTGACAATTATCTCTATGATAAATGAGTTGGGAGGCGAAATATTAAGCCCCTATCTTTCTCTGTGTTCGATGGATGCGTTTGTTCTAAGAATATGCTTTGAGTAGTAGCAATCATGGAAGACTATATGATGATTGAGTATGTGGAGCTCTTACTTAGACTTTGTTGAATAATTTGAATTGCAATTGCTTGGTGATTGAGAACATAGGTTGTTGAGTTTCAAAAGAATTCATTGTTTGAACCTTAACTTGTGAATTGGTTGCTATTTTAACATGAGAATTTTGTGAGAAAGAATTGCTGTTATGATACTAGGAAAAGTGATTGGAATTATCATTGATCAAACTTGTGCACTTTGCTAGCATTCACACTTCATAAATTATTTCTTTTATGATTTACCTACTAAGGACGAGTAGGAATTAAGCTTGGGGATGCTGATACGTCTCCAATGTATCTATAATTAATGAAGTATTCATGTTGTTATATCATTGTTGGATGTTTTACAATCATTTTATAGCAACTTTATATCATTTTTTGGGACTAACCTATTGACATAGTGCCTAGTGCTAGTTGTTGTTTTTTGCTTGTTTTTTACATTGCAAAAAACCAATACCAAACGGAGTCCAAACGCAGCAAAACTTTTTGGAGAATTTTTATGGAACTAAACACCCAAGATAGGCCAGAGAAGCACCAGAGGGGTGCCCCGAGGGGGTCACAACCCACCTGGGCGCGCCTGGGGGCCCAGGCGCGCCCTGGTGGGTTGTGCCCACCTCGGTGGCCTCCCGCACCCCCTCTTCGCCCTATAAATCGTCAAATATTCCAAAAACCCTCGCGGTGACCATAGGTCAGAAGTTCCGCCGCCGCAAGCCTGTGTAGCCACGAGAAACCAACCTAGACCCTGTTTTGGCATTTCGCCGGAGGGGCAAATCATCACCGGTGGCCATCTTCATCATCCCGGCGGCCACCATGATGAGGAGGGAGTAGTCCACCCTCGGGGCTGAGGGTTTGTACCACTAGCTATGTGTTTAATCTCTCTCTCTCTCGTGTTCTTGAGATTTCACGATCTTGATGTATCACAGACTTTGTTAATATAGTTGGATCATATGACATTTCTCCCTCTCTATCTTGTTGTGATGAATTGAGTTTTCCCTTTAAGATTTTGTTTTATTGGACTGAATACTTTTATGGATTTGAGAGCACTTGATATATGTCTTGCATATGGATACCCATGATGACAATGGGGTATTTTATTGATTCGCTTGATATATGTTTTGGCACTCGACTCGCGGATTCCCGAGGTGACCTTGGGGTAATCTACGCAGAGGGGTTTGATGCACGTTCTTGTCTTTGTTTCTCCGGTAGAAATCTTGGGGCACTCTTTGAGGTTCTTTGTGTTGGATTGAGTATTATGAATCTGAAATTATTTGGCGTTATTTTAGTACGAACTCTTGGATAGATCAATCGGAAAGAATAGCTTCGAGGTAGTTTCGTACCCTACAAACGATTTCTTCTTATGTTCTCCGCTAGATAAGAACTTTGGAGAGATTATTCATCGCACGTTGAGGGATGGTTATATGATCCAATTATATTAGCATTGTTGAGAGATTGCACTAGTGAAAGTACGGACCCTAGGCCTCATTTTCAAGCATTGCTATACCATTTGTGCTCCGTTTTATCAGTTGCTACCTTGCTATTTTTTATTGTTCCTATTACAAAAATCAATATCTACTATCATTACTACACTTGTATCACCATCTCTTCACCGAGCTAGTGCACCTATATAAATTACCATTGTATTTGGTGTGTTGGGGACACAAGAGACTTTTTATTATTTGGTTGCAGGGTTGTTTGAGAGATACTATCTTCATCCTACACATCCCACGGATTGATAAATCTTAGGTCATCCACTTGAGGGAAAACTACTACTGTCCTACAAAACTCCGCGCTTGGAGGCCTAACACGTGTCTACAAGAATAAAGTTGCATAGTAGACATCAGTATGCGATGGTGATCTTATGAACCTTGGAATCACTTCCAGCACACTTCGTCACCTCGCCCTCAACTAGTCTCTGTTCATTTTTAACTCCTGTTTCGAGTTACTAATCTTAGCAACTGCCATCCTTCTTATTCGCCAAGTATTTGGGGCAGTTTGGCTTCCAGTGACCATTTCCTTTGCAATTGAAGCACCCAGTTTCAAGCTTGGGTCTAGCTTTGGGTTTCTTCATGGGAGCGACAACTTGTTTGTTGTTCTTCTTGAAGTTCATTTTATGTCCCTTGCCCTTTTTCTTGAAACTAGTGGTTTTGTTAACCATCAACACTTGATGCTCTTTCTTGATTTCTACCTTCATCGATTTCAGTATCGTGAAGAGCTTGGGAATTATTTTCGTCATCCCTTGCATATTATAGTTCATCATGAAGTTCTAGTAGCTTGGTGATAGTGACTAGATAACTCTGTCAATCACTATCTTATCTAGAAGATTAACACCCACTTGATTCAAGCGATTGTAGTACCCATACATTCTGAGTACATGCTCACTGGCTGAGCTATTCTCTTCCATCTTGTAGTCAAAGTACTTGTCAGAGGTCTCATACCTCTCGACATGGGCATGAGTCTGAAATACCAATTCTAGCTCTTGGAACATCTCATATGCTTCGTGGTGTTCAAAACCCCTTTTGAAGTCCCGGTTCTAAGCCGTAAAACATGGTGCACTAAACTATTAAGTAGTTATCTTACCGAGCTTGACAGACGTTCATAACGTTTGCATCTGCTCCTGCAATAGGTCTCAGAGCGACCGGACCTCAAATACCGATCTCTCGTGCTCGTGTGTCATCCTGGATCAAGAATGTCGACACCACACAAGATGCTTGAAGGATTTATAACAGAGTAGCAATCACACACTTATTACATCGAATGTCTCAAGAGAGAACTTATTATAATAAAAATGGCTTAAGGCCATCTAACAACGATAACAACGGAAGGCTTGGAAGATAAGCGAGTCCATCAACTCCAACGGCATCACTGAGTATAGAACCACGACCTAAAGGCACCTTACTCGTCGTCTGAAAAGTCTGCAACATGAAACGTTGCAGCCCGAAACGGGTCAGCACATGGAATATGCTGGCAATGTAACACATAGAGAGTAATGAAAGAATAAGCTATACTACATGCATATATGGCTGGTGGAAATTCTCCCACCATGCGGCTGCGGGTCCTTCAAGCTGATGAGCGGCAAATTTCACCTTTTCCCCATCTGTACATCCTGCAGTGGTCAACTCCCTCCCTGTCTTACGAAGCCAATCATCTGCCACTATCGGCTCGGTGCTCTTGGAGAACACCGCGGATTCAGCCTAAGAAAAGCGGGGTTAAGTGATCAGCAATGTGGTGGCGGTGGTGGGTTGTTGTTGTTGTTGTTCCCTGGTTCAGTTCGACTAGCAATCGCATCAAAGCATTCTCTGCTGGATCAATTGAGTGAGCTTCGGTGGGAAAACAAATCTATTGTCACGTCTCGGAGGCATCTGAGGGTTTAGAAAAGATGAGAATTAAGAATAGAATGAGGTCTAAAGAGAAAACACTACCCAAATGCACATGAGGCAAATGCACACAAAATCACTTCATTCAATCAAACAAGGCATACAATCGGTCTAGAACTATCGTAAAAGTGCTTGGACTATGCTATGTACATGGTGGAACACTACTACTGTTATGGTGGTCTACTAGAACCACAACCTAAAGGCACCTTACTCGTCGTCTGAAAAGTCTGCAACATGAAACGTTGCAGCCCGAAAATGGGTCAGCACATGGAATATGCTGGCAATGTAACACATAGAGAGTAATGAAAGAATAAGCTATACTACATGCATATATGGCTGGTGGAAAAGCTCTATGGTTACAGTTTTGCGTAAAGCCAATTTTTCCCTACTACAAAGAATAAATTTTATTTAACTATCATGGTGGTTGTTAAACATTGAGAATGGTTGACAGCATCCTCAATCCCAATTAAGCATCATCATTAAACCCAACAAAATTAATTAAAGTAACATGATGAGATTCACATGATAATCCAAGTACTAGATACTCAAAACATCCATAACCAGGAACACGGCTAACCATGATTAGTTTGTACACTCTGTAGAGGTTTGCGCACTTTTCCCCACAAGACTCGATCTCCTCCGTTGGATTTCTCGCAGTACATGGTGTTTGAGAAACGGATGACCGAGACCTAGTCTTTCAGAAGCGCTAGCACCTTACGATCGGGTAGACCGTATCAACCTACATCCCCTACATCAGCTAGTCTACCACTGTAAGAGTTCGCACGACTTAGTCAACTATGCTAGAGCCCATAGTAGCTTGTGGCTGCACACGGAAGTTTCTAGTATGAATAGTCTCATGATCCCGTTAAGCCTGGGTGGCGGTCCAAAAGAAACAGTAATCCTCGAATACCCAGGTACCTCAATCCACCCAGATGTGTGTTTAAGTTGCCACCTTAGATAAACCATTATTTAACAATCTCACATCTGTCATGGATATCACTCACCCAATCCACGTCTACTAGCATAGCATGGCATAAGAAGCAAACGTAGAAGTAACTCCCAAGGGTTTGAAAACAAAATAGGTAATAGGTACTACCTCATCTACTTCCCATCCCACAATTTAATTAGATCCTAATCATGCAATGTTTGAGGATTGATCTAATGCAATAAAAACTGGGCAGTAGAAAAGTATGATCAAAGTGTTACTTGCCTTGCTGATGATCCGCGAAACCTAGAGATTCAAGTAACAAAGCGCCTCACGGGTACTCTATCGCAAACAAACAAACAAACAAGCATACAATAAGTACTCATCTAATGCACAGGTAAAACTCAAATAAGAGATCTAACCAGAAAGTTCAACTTAAGAACTCCGGTTTGCAAAAAGAATCAAATCAAACGAAGCAACGAAAGTCAAACGGCGAAAGAAAACAACTTCGTTTTACTAATCTGGACTTAAGTCAAATTTTACCGAAGCAACAACTTGTTTAAGTTGGTTAAACGGAAAGATGGTTTCGAGACGAAACTCCAGGCGCTTGAATCGCCTGATTCTGATAAACGAGCGAAAAGTTATACTAAAACGAAAATCGGATCAAAAATCGCGATCAGAAATAATCGCGGAAAATCCGAGAAAAAGAAAAATGACGAACAGATTAACGAACGAACGTTCGTTATCTGGATCTAAACGATGAACGCGTTCGTTAAAACGAACAAACGAGCGAACGCTCACTAAATAAATAAACAGGAAAAAACCGATCTATAAAAAATGAAACTTAAAAAAAATAAACCGCGGTTAAATAAAAAAACCCGGTTTTCGAGGAAAAACATGACGGCGGCCTACCTCGGCGGCGGCGGCGGGCGGCGGCGGAATGAGGCGGCGAGGCGGCGGCGGGCTGGTGGCTCTGGGCCCCGGTTGCTCAAAAAAGCCCCGGCCGGTGAGTCCTGGCCAACAAGGTCGGTTCGGACTTTAAAAAAAAATTAATTCCGCGCAGAAAAACTAACGAAAGAAAAACTAAACGGACTCCAAAAATCCGGAAATAAATTTTCCCCGACTTCTAAAATCAAGGCAGACAAAGTGAACACTTATTTGGGGCCTAAATGGAATTTTGAAAACGCATATTTTTTCCTAAATTCAAATAAAATAGCGAAAAACTCCGAAATAAAATCTTATTTGATTTTATTATTAAATCCTCAATATTTCTTTATTTTGGGAAAGTCATTTTATTCCCTCTCTCATATTTTTTGTAATAGAAATAATTGAAGATAAAATAATTAAAATCAAATGATCCTATTCTCAAAATTTGAGAAAACTCAAATATGAAAATAATGAAATCCCCAACTCTCTCCGTGGGTCCTTGAGTTGCGTAGAATTTCTAGGATCAAAACCAAAAGCAAACAAAATATGATATGCAATGATGATCTAGTGTATAACATTCCAAATTGAGAATTTGGGATGTTACAAGGTCTGTCACCTAGCGGTGCATCAAGGACATAATTCTACTGTGCAGCAATGAGGATAATCCTCAGATCACGGACCCAGTCGGCATCATTGCTACTATCATCTTTCAACTTAGTTTTCTCTAGGAACATATTGATGTTTGCTTGAACTATGTCGATATTTCCCCAAAGAGGAAGGGATGATGCAGCACAACAACGGTAGGTATTTGCCTCAGTGATGAGACCAAGGTTATCGAACCAGTAGGAGAACCACGCAACACCACGTAAACAGCTCCTGCACACAAAGAACAAATACTTGCAACCCACGTAAGAGAGGGGTTGTCAATCCCTCACCGGTAAAAAGATAGATAAAATTGTAGTAGATTGAATAAATAGATCTCACGGGAACGCAAGATAAAATAAATAAATAAAAATTACAGCAAGGTATTTTTGTATTTGGTTTAATAGATCTGAAAATAAAAGCAAATAAAAATAGATCGTGAAGGCAAATATAATAAAGAAGAGACCCGGGGGTCGTAGCTTTCACTAGTGGCTTCTCTCAAGAAAAATAGCAAACGATGGGTAAACGAATTATTGTTGGGCAATTGATAGAACTTCAAATAATCATGATGATATCCAGGCAACGGTCATTATATAGGCATCACGCCCAAGATTAGTAGACCGACTCCTACCTGCATCTACTACTATTACTCCACATATCGACCGCTATACAGCATGCATCTAGTGTATTAAGTTCATGGATAAACAGAGTAATGCAATAAGAACAATGACATGATGTAGAGAAGATCGATTTATGTAGAAATAGACCCCATCTTGTCATCCTTAATAGCAACGATACATGCGTGTCAGTTCCCCTTCTGTCACTGGGATCAAGCACTGTAAGATCGAACCCATCACAAAGCACCTCTTCCCATTGCAAGATAAATAGATCAAGTTGGCCAAACAAATCAGAAACATCGAAGAAGAAATACGAGGCTATAAGCAATCATGCATATAAGAGATCAAAGATGACTAAAAATAACTTTCATGGATAAAAAGATAGATCTGATCATAAACTCAAAGTTCATTGGATCCCAACAAACACACCGCAAAAAGAGTTACATCATATGGATCTCCAAGAGACCATTGTATTGAGAATCAAAAGAGGGAGAGGAAGCCATCTAACTACTAACTACGGACCCGTAGGTCTACAATGAACTACTCACGCATCATCGGAGCGGCAACCCCTCCGTGATGGTGTCTAGATTGGATCTGGTGGTTCTGGAACTTGCGGCGGCTGGAATTGATTTTCGTTGACTCCCCTAGGGTTTCTCGAATATTGGGGTATTTATAGAGCAAAGAGGCGGTGTAGGAGGCCACGGTGGTGGGCACAACCCACATGGGCGCGCACAGGGGGCGGCGCCACAGTGGGTTGTGCCCCCTGAGCACCCCAGTGCTTCTCTGGCCCATTGGGTGTCTTCTGGTCCATAAAAGTTCCACTAAAAGTTTCGCTGCATTTGGACTCCATTTGGTTTTGATTTCTTGTGATGTAAAAAACAAACAGAAAACAACAACTGGCACTTGGCACTATGTCAATAGGTTAGTACCAAAATGGATATAAAATGACTATAAAATGATTGTAAAACATCCAAGAATGATAATATAACAGCATGGAACAATAAAAAATTATAAATACATTGGAGACGTATCACATATCAAAAATAGGCAAGCTAAAACACGAGCTATTGATCTACAACAAAGATTTGCAAAAAATATCAGGACTAAGTTCATGATAAATTAAGTTCAATTAATTAAATTACTTAAGAACTCCCACTTAGAATGACATCCCTCAAGTCATTGATTCATCTCCAACGTATCTATAATTTATGAAGTATTCATGTCGTTATATTATCATTCTTGGATGTTTTACAATCATTTTATAGCAACTTTGTATCATTTTTTGGGACTAACCTATTGACCCAGTGCCCTGTGCCAGTTGCTATTTTTTGCTTGTTTTTTACATCGCATGAAATCAATATCAAACGGAGTCCAAACACCGTGAAAGTTTTTGGAGATTTCTTATGGACCAGAACACCCAGGATGGGCCAGAGAAGCACCTGGGGGGTGCCCTAAGGGGGGCACAACCCACCAGGGCGTGCCTGGGGGCCCAAGCGTGCCCAGATGGGTTGTGCCCACCTCGGTAGCCTCCCGCACCCCCTCTTTACCCTATAAATTCCCAAAAATTCCAAAAACCCTAGGCGTTAACCTAGATCAGAAGTTCTGCCGCCGCAAGGCTCTGTAGCCACCGAAAGCCAATCTAGACCCTTTCCGGCACCCTGCCGGAGGGGGGAATCATCTCCGATGGCTATCTTCATCATCCCGGTGGCCACCACGATGAGGAGGGAGTAGTCCACCCTCGGGGCTGAGGGTTTGTACCAATAGCTATGTGTTTAATCTCTCTCTTTCTCTCTCGTGTTCTTGAGATGCCACGATCTTGATGTATCACGGGCTTTGTTAATATAGTCGGATCATATGGTGTTTTCCCATCTCTATCTTGTTGTGATGAATTGAGTTTTTCCCTTTGAGATTTCGTTGTTATCGGATTGAATACTTCTATGGATTTGAGAACACTTGATATATGTCTTGCAATTGGATACTCATGGTGACAATGGGGTATCGTATTGATTCACTTGATATATGTTTTGGTACTCAACTCGCGGATTGCCGAGGTGACATTGGGGTAATCTATGCATAGGGGTTTATGCATGTTCCTGTCTTAGTTTTTTCGGTAGAAATCTTGGGCCACTCTTTGAAGTCCTTTGTGTTGGATTAAGGATTATGAATATGAATTTGCTTTGGTGTTATTTTAGTACAAACTCTAGGATAGATCGAACGGAAAGAATAGCTTTGTGTTATTTTAGTACTAACTCTTGAATAGATTGAACGGAAAGAATAGCTTTGAGGTGGTTTCGTACCCTCCAAACAATTTATTCTTATGTTCTCTGCTAGATAGGAACTTTGGAGTGATTCTTCATCACACTTTGAGGGGTGGTTATATGATCCAATTATATTAGCATTGTTGAGAAATTGCACTAGCGAAAGTACGGACCCTAGGCCTCATTTTCAAGCATTGCAATACCGTTTTCGTGCCCGTTTACTATTTGCTACCTTGCTGTTTTTATTTATTCAGATTATAAAAATATATGTCTACCATCCATATTACACTTTTATCACCATCTCTTCGCTGAACTAGTGCACCTATACAATTTGCCATTGTATTGGGTGTGTTGGGTACACAAGAGATTTCTTGTATTTGGTTGCAGGTTTGTTTGAGAGAGACCATCTTCATCCTACACCTCACACGGATTGATAAACCTTAGGTCATCCACTTGAGGGAAAATTGCTACTGTCCTACAAAACTCTGCGCTTGGAGGCCCAACACGTGTCTACAAGAATAAAGTTGCATAGCAGACATCAAGATCTTTTCTGGCGCCGTTGCCGGGGAGGTGAGTGCTTGAAGGTATATCTTTAGATCCTGCAATTGAATCTTTTAATTTCTTGTTTTATCACTAGTTTGGTTCGTAAAAGAAAACTACAAAAAATGGAATTTAGGTTGCATCATATTATTGATCATCTTTATAATATCTTTCTTGAAAATGATGGATCGGAAAATTGTGCTCAATCATTAGAAGAAGAAGTCAATAAAATGTTTGGCACAAAATATTTGAATGATGAACATGATTGCAATGTTGTTAGTATGAATTCTTTGAATATACAAAATGCTAATGATTATTGCACTAGTCATGAGAAAAATGTTTCTTATAAGCATTTTAATTTTTAGGGAGTGAATTGGGTGTAGCGATCCGACCTTAGACGGTCAAATCTCTGTGCATAAGTGTCATCCCTAGATCGGTAATGCTGACACACACAGTACTCGAGGATTTATAACAGAGTTCAATCACACACTTATTACATCGAATGTCTCAAAAGAGAACTTATAGCAATAATATGGCTGAAGGCCATCTAAATAAGATAACAACGGAAGCTTCGAAGGTAAATGAGTCCATCAACTCCAATGGCATAGCTTAGTGCACGACAATGACCTAGCGCACCTTACTCTTTGTCTGAAAATTCTGCAACATAATACGTTGCAGCCTGTGTAGGTCAGCACATGGAATATGCTGGCAAGATAACACTATAGAGCAATGAACAGAATAACAGCTATCACTACATGCATATATGGCTGGTGGAGGCTCTATGGTTATCATTTGCATAAAGCTAGTTTTTCCCTAAAATAAAGGAATATATTTTATTTAACTACAAAGTTTGTTGAAAACATTGAGAAGGTTCCTCCAACTCAATCCCAAGTTAATAGTAATAACCCAACAAATTAATTAAGTAAAGTGATGAGATCAAATCAATAGTTCAAGTACCAGATACTCAAGATGTCCATAACCGGGGACACGGCTAACCATGATTAGTTTGTACACTCTGCAGAGGTTTTCGCACTTTTCCCCACAAGACTCGATCTCCTTCGTTGAATTTCTTGCACTGCATGATATTTGAGAAACGGATGACCGAGGCATAGTCTTTCAGAAGAGGTCCCCTTAACCAATAGATAGGCCGGTACACCTACAATCCCCTACATCTGCTAGCCCATCATGGAAAGGTTTCCCACAACTTACTCAACTATGCCAGAGCCCATAATGGCATGTGGCTGCACACGGAAGTTTCTAGCATGAATAATCTTATGATCCCTTTGAGCCTTGGTGGCAAACCATAGGATGATCACACGGGTACTCCGGGATATCCCAGGACAATGCTGGGGTCACAGCCCTAGAGCTTGCTTGTAACTAGTGGCATTGCATCCATGCATCATGTTTAATTTTCATGAAATTTGAAATGGGGATGACCAAACCCTAGCACCAAAGCAATTCAAATAGGTTCAACTTCAAAATATTTTCAGTAATCCAAATGGCCTTCAAAAATGTTCACCATTTTTGGAAAAAAAGCTGGAAACAGTAACCAGAGATGTTGCACATTTCTCCATGACATTTGGATCTTTGAATTAAATGATAAGTATTTGAGTTTGGGCATTTAAAATCATATAAAATATTTCAAATGCCCAAATATTCCCAAACTAAAATGTTTCATGTTGGAAATATTCCAACATTGGACCAGGAGCAGTTTGGTGATTTTTGGAGCTGTTCTAGTATTTTAAATAACTCCATAAAGTTACAGAATAATAGCAAACTGAAATAAAACAGAAAATAAGAGAGAGAGAGAAACCCACCTGGCACTTACCTCTCCAGCCCACCTGCCCGGCCCAGTCCACCACCGCCTCCTCCCGCGTCTACCTCCTCCCGCCAAGAGGAGCAGGGGCGTGGTCGCCACGTGCCTCGCCAGCCTCACGCTTGCCGCCGAGGGCCTGGACGCCTCCACGAGTGCCACGCCACCTCCCCGACCCCCTCTCACTTCGCCCTCGCTCTCTGGTTCCCTCTCCCCTTCCCTGGCTCTCTCCCGAACACACGCCGTCGCCGCCGCTCGCCACCACCGCGGCCACAGGCCCTCCCTCGCCCATCCAACATGCCCTAGAGACCCGCCGTGCCTCCCTCGTCCTCCCCGACGGCTCACGCGACCGGAGAAGCCCTGAAGCGCCGCCCCGATGCTTTTCCTCTCCTCGGCCGCCGCGGATCTCCATCGCCGACTTGTCAGCCGTCCGAGCTTCCCGAGCACGCCCGAGTCCACCACTGCACTCCACGTGAGCTCCGGTCACCTTCCCCCTCACCCGTGGCCTATTTCTCACCGTAGCTGCTGATTCAAGAAGCCGAAAGTTCCCGCCGCCCGGCCATGGCGCCGCCGCTGTGGCCACCACCCTGCGCCCGAGCACGTCACCAAGATCGCCGCCCTCCCGAGCCAGCAGCCCTTCCGCTTTCTCCTCAAGTGCACCGCGGCGTCGACCCACTTCGAAGCTCGCCCGAGCTCGGCGATCGCCAGTCGACGCCGGTGACGACTCCGGCCATCTTAGGCCCGGCCAGCGCCACTACTCGACGCGGACGAGCGCCCGCGTCACATAGACGCCCTCCATGGCCATTTGGTCACGGAGGAGGAAACTCAAGACCTCGCTGCCTCTGGCTCCGCCCGGCGACGAGCCGCTGGTCAACTCCGGCGAGTTGACCGGGTTTAACTAGTTTGACTTCCCGAGCCAGCGACATGCGGGCCCCGCCCGCTAACTAATCTAGTTTAGGTTTAAACTAATTTAACTTAACCTAGGTTAGTGCTAATTGACTAGGTTAGTTTAGTTAGTCACCGACGTGTGGCCCCACACGTCGGGTTTGACTCCAGGTTGATCGCCGACGCAGGTTGATGTCAGCCGACGCAGAATTGATTTTCTGGATTTAATTTAATTCAGGAAATTTCAGTAAAATACCCCAAACTTCAAATATTCATAACTTTTAATCAGAACTCCAAATTAAATAATTTATATATGAAAATGATCGTAACAATATGAAGAATCTGTTTATGGCACTTTCATGCATGATTGAACAAGTTAACTTCACTAAATAGGATGAATCATGATTAGGGTAAATTATGAACTAGCATTTGGAGTTGGAGTTCAACCTTGTTTGAATTCCACTTCAATTAACTTGGATTATCACGCATTAGGTGAATCCAGATCTTAACATGACATGTCATTCATGTGTATGTGCATTGCATTGATTGTGTTCTCTCTTGTTTGCGTAACTGTCCCTCTCGGTGAGACGTCTGCAAGCGATGAATTCGATGACACCGATGAAGAACTATATTATCTTCGAAGTGCCGCAAGCAAACCCCCCTTGTCCATTCCGATATAATCCCACTCTCTCGCCTCCTGCTCTATTTTATTGCATTAGGACAACAACGACTCATGTGTTACTTGCTGCGGTAGCTGAACCCTTTATCCTCTTGCATGACCTGTCATTCCACAAGAATTAGATGAAACCCACTAGCATGAGTAGGAGTTGTTTGAGCCATGTTGTGCCTACTCATTCATGCCTCATTATCGTGCTGCCATCGCTTAGAGTTGAGTCAGGTCTGATTCATCGGGAATGAATTGGAATGGTTGCGTGAACATGTCCTATCTGTGTGTGAGCTAAGTGTGTGAACACGATTTGGTAAAGGTAGCGGTGAGAGGCCATGTAGGAGTACATGGTGGGTTGTCTCATTGCAGCCGTCCTCGAGGCCCGAAGTTACGTGTTTGTGATCCATGAAACAGTTACTACCACGCATTGGGCCCGAAACCAATGGACCCTCTCGGCTTCTTAACCACTCTTGTCCTCGGTCAGGAGTTGCAAGTAGTTTACAGTGTTTGTAGCATCTTTGGGGGCATGCGCAACGCTGACCGTAGGGGTTGGTAGTGTTGCGGTAGGCACCGTGGCACGGTGTACAGATTCGCCCGTTTGGTGTCTCGGGACCCCTGCACACATCGTTCGGGGCTGTATGGGAAAAATCGGCCGGACTCCCTGGATGGAACCCGAATAGGCGATAAACTGGACTTGGGACTTGTGTGTTTAGGTAGGTCGTGGCCGACACCCACGTTGGGCTTCCGCTTGAAGGTTGCCGAGTACATGTCGTGTAAACGCGGTAAGTGGTGAGAGCGTGTGTGAAGAAGTACACCCTGCAGGTTAATCTGATCTATTCGAATAGCCGTGTCCACGGAGAAGGACTTCTGGGTTGCCTATACCAGTTCATAGACAAGTGAAAGTGGATACTCTAAAATGCGCAAGATAAGCGTGAGTGCTATGGATGCCGTTCTCGTGAGGGAGACGGAGCGGGTCCATAGTGGTGTATTGATATGGTGAATATGTGGACTCGTGTGCCACCTCAAAAGAGTTACTTGCAATGTAGTTCAGGATACCCACCGAGTCAAAGCTGGCTTGTTGCAGTCAAACTCCACCACCCCCATTTGATAATGATGCATATGTAGCTAGTTCTGATGTAAGTCTTGTTGAGTACCTTTGTACTCACGTTTGCTTATTTTATGTTTTGCAGAGAGACTTCAGTCTCGCTAGTAGTTCCGCTTGGACTTCGACGGTTAGCTTGATACCTCAGCTACGATCTTGTGCCCTCGGCAGGATCTGGTAGATAGTCAGGCTTCTCGGCCTTTTTCATTTATAGTTGTCTGTACCCAGACATGTTTAGCTTCCGCTTGTGCCTTCACTTGTATGCTCTGAGTGTTGGGTCATGAGACCCATGTTTGTAATATCTCGCTCCTCGGAGCCTAATGAATAAATATTTGAGTCGTAGAGTTATGTTGTGATGCCATGTTGTATCTACACATATTGAGCATATTGTGTGTATGTTTGAAATGCTTGGTATGTGTGGGATCCGACAAACTAGTTGTTTATCCTTGGCAGCCTCTCATATGGGGAAATGTAGTCTCGTGCTTACGAGCGATAGTAGTCCCGCTGACCCGGTTCACCGGAGTCCTGCTAGCCCAAAGACTACCGCTTGGACACTTGACTGGCGGCATGTGTTTCACTTCGCCTATATGTCCGTTCCTTCGGGAAATGTCACGCGGTGTTATTCGGAGTCCCGCCTAGCCTGTTACAGCCGGGATACCGGAGTCCTCATAGCCCAGTGTTACAGCCCGAATTTATACGTTGATGACCGACATGCTCGATGTGATTCATGTGTGCCTGTCCCCATAGGTTAGCGCCTCTTTGGGTTCACGACTAGCCATGTCGGCCCGGGTTCTTTGTCATGTGGATGCTAGCGACACTATCACATACGTGTGCCAAAAGGCGCAAACGGTCACGGGCCATGGTAAGGCGACACCGTGGGAATACCGTGCGTGAGGCCGCAAAGTGATATGATGTGTTACCGCTAAGTCGATGTGACTTGGAATCGGGTCCCGACAACGTTGGTATCGTGAGCCCTGTTCATCAGAGGGACTACCAAGCCAAACTGGTCGAAGTTGTGTCTAGAAATTCTTTAGTTATGTAAGGGAATTGATTGTGGAAGGGAACGTAAGGCTCTTTTTACTCCTTATACCTCATGGCCTTCTAATCTGAGTCAACCTCTTCTCTTCTACGGGGGTTAAGAACTAGGCTTCTCATCTACCTATCAGGATGACGTGTTACTAATCCGTAGACTTTTAAGATTGTTGGTTTTAAGACTCAGTTCAGTTCCTACTATTTCTGTATGATAATTGCTGATTTCGGAACCTTGATATTGTGATGTTGAGTGGTTATGCCACCATTTCGCAGGATGTCTCAAATCATTTTGAGCATTTACAGCCGTTATGCTGTCCGAGTCATTCCAGGTCTCTAAATAGTCTGATGCATTTGCAAATCCTTTCCTTCCGTTCCGATGTCCTTTGAACCAGGTTAATCACACAAATTAGTATGTTGAGGTACTCCGCTGCCTCGGCATAGATGTTGGAGCTATTATTATGACCCTAGTTATTTAGAAAGTCACCTAGCAATTTAACAATGCTTTTGTATCCCCAGTGTGATGATTCTGGCCATTATTCTCGAAAGCATCCCGTGATGTTATTAGTTAGTAGGCATCCTACTCCTGGGTTTCTGAACCCGAGATTCATCCTACTTCATGTTGTTAGTATTTGCTAGTGCCTTTAGGATACTAGTAACTTTGCGATAGTCCTCGAGGTCCATGGTATTTCCTTCTTCCAAATACCATGAACTAGTTATGGCAGAAGTTCTTTTGAACCAAAAGATCACAACCAGAGTGCTCTTGAGGAGTACTCCATTCTATATTGTGACTCTGCCAGTTCTACCTTCTCCGCATGGTTTATCTGGAAGAAATGTTGAGCTTTGCTCGATATACTAATCCATGCCTCCACAACTTGAAAAATTATATGTTCCTTTGAGTTGCTCTCTTTAGTTGTATCCCGACCATCCTCTATCAGTTGATAACCAAGAGTATGTGTGCCTTCGTTTATCGATGTCTATTATCCTTGTGGTCCGTCAAGCCATTCTGTTCTGGAATGACTAGGAGAAACAAACTCCAGTACCTCATCCATTTCTAGGATTGGGTCAAAGTAGTTGTAATCCGCAGATCAAATGCAATCAAGCTTTGATTCTGTTCTACCCTGAAGTATTACCGTCTTATGTCAGAATTGACATGAGAACTGCACCAACTCTCATGAAATTTTGGCCTTGATGCTACTTCTCGCCATCATTATTCACTCCTCGGTCCCGAGTTGTTGTAACCGGAATGCCGACAAGTGAATTGTGATGTGTGAAATCAATACTCCGAGCAACTCGTTGCTTGGTAGCTAATCGACAATATCCTCATTCTTAGCGTGTTGGTTATTAAATCATCATCCTAAGATTGATCGTGCTACCTAGTCCTTATTTCCGTGCACCCTTGATCAATGAGATAGGATTATTCAATCCCTTGCTTATTTGATCATATCATCTTGCCTCAAAAGCAAGATTGTTCTCGAGCTTAGTAACATACCGGTGGTCGTGACTTTCCAAATATCTCCCTGGAAGTGTTACCGGGTTGTCTCCTGACTGTTATGTTGAGCTCGTGATCAAGTTGGTTTCCTGTGAACCATCATTTCTCCAAGAATCTGTGTTGGATATCCCTGAGCTAGTTGGTTAAGCTAGACAACAACTTGGAGAGTTGGAAGATAAAAGTTTGCCTAACCTAGTTCGTTCCAAAGGGATATTCTTGCTTAGTGTGTGTTGAAGAAAGATGATATCTTCATCGAATGATCCTCGTGATCAGTTGCTGGACCTATTGTCTTATCAATCTTTTGACTTGAGTATGGGCTATTATTAAGTCAAATCGTAACCAACGATATTCATAATGTTGTCTTACTCGTGGTTGATCCCTCGAGCATACCCCATTACATCTTTTGGTCCGACCGGTGCTATCACCGTGTTCACATGATGGTGGAAGTCCAAGATATGGAAATTCGATGAGTTGTTGTTGAGCCCATCGCCAGATTTTGTCTCCCCCATGAGTCATGTTGAACATCAACCTAGTGTTGGAAACTTGTGTAAGCATTTCTTCGTGTGCCGTTCATGGAGCTTATGTTTGGATGAAAGTAGTGACTTCCTCTAATTCATGTGCATCTGGTGTAAGTTGCCGCCATGAATTTGAGAAAGGTTTGTTTTGTTTCCTCTGGAATCGTCCCAAGTCAGTCATGCACGTGCAAAGTGCTCTATGGTTTGATAGGTTGGCCGCCTCCACTCCATATGTGTTCCTAGCATACTAAGCCACTGATTGACTTGTTCAAGGAAAAGAAGTCTATGCTTGGGATCTAATCCATGGACTTGCGTAAAGACTTCGATATCCTCGATGATGGTTCCCCACCTGAACCCGGTAGTGTTTTATGATAAGACTACTATGTGGTCATTCTTGTCTTGGACAACATGTTCACATGTTAGTAGCAGAACCCGCTCATGTTTTGGAGCTTGCTATCGTAGTTCATTCCCGAGAATCTCGCAACATCTTTCCGTCGATTTGTGTTGCAAACTTTCATTTTTCTTTCTAGACTCGATGAGTCTGGAATATCCTAACACCAACCAGATCTGAATCTTAGGCAGATGTGATGGTTGGAACATTCCCAACATTTGCATTTTGTTCCCAGCTTGCATCCCATCGTGCAAATTTTCCATGGTCTGCCTTCTCGTGATTCTTTGTCGAGATCATCTTCAAAAGTGGACTTACCATGGGTCCCATCCATTTCCGGTGATAAGCAAAAGTTATCCATTGCGTTGTCTTCAACAAGGTAGTCCACATCATTCATTCTAGTCTGGGTATGCCATTCCTTGCACTCCACCAAACGATCTTTGTGAATTGCCTTAGGCTGGTATGAGGAGTTTCAATGATCTCTGATTCAAAAGTAATTCTTTTGCCACTTAAGGGAATAGTTCTTTTCGTCACCTTTCCTAAGGTGTCCCGTTATGGAATCATGGCAATCATCTCCTTGTTACTTTGAAACATGCACCATTTTATTTGAGCGTGGAATGGTTGCCTACCAATTTGAACCTTCGTCATCCATTGCTTCTCCATCATTCCTAATGTGTGTTTGGTGTCTCAACTCAAGAGTTGTTCTTACGTCTCTCCATGAACTGATCTTGAGTTGCTCGATCTTCAAGAAGATTAAATCCTGTAGGGTTTCCTTCTTTACATTGTCGTGTCGAGTGAAGATCTCGAAAGCAAAGACGTCAAGACCAAGATGATGGAGTGAATCAACATCTTCGAGAAGGGCAAATGGATCATGAAGATTGTGATAGTTTTGTGACTCCCCTTTTCCTCTTACCTCACGTCTTGAATCTCGGGGCTAGATTCTTGTTTAGTGGGGGTGAGTTGTCACAGCTCTAGAGCTTGCTTGTAACTAGTGGCATTGCATCCATGCATCATGTTTAATTTTCATGAAACTTGCCTTGCTGACGAGCTGAAAACCCTAGTGATTCGTAGTAGCACGCTTCGCACTTTGGAAACTCTATCGTGAACAAACAATAGCATACATAAGCACTCAAGCATAGGATGCAAAGATAAAAATCCAAAGAAAAGATCCAAACAGAAAGTTCAACTGAAAAGCTTCGATTGGCAAAAAGAATCAATCGAATCGGAGCTATGAAACTCAAACTACGATCAAAAGAAGTTCAAAAACAAATCTGCTTGAAACCAAATTTTAAATTTTCAAAACCATGTTCAAGTTGATTATCTGGACAAATGGGAACAGGTCAAAGATTTTGGCGTTGGTTTCATTGGATTTGGACTAGCGAGTAAAAAGTAACGAGGGTTTGAAAATCAGGGACTGATCTGTGATAAAAGTATTTGCGGATAGGTCCCAGGCCGAAAATTAAAAATAAAAAGAAAAACCTAACGAACGAACGTTCGCTAACAGAACTAAACGAACGAATTTGTTTGTTAAAACAACCTAACGGGTAAACGTTCGCTACTTAGCGTACCCAAAAAATAAATATCGATCAAACTAAAACAAAAATACCGAAAAGAACCGGCGAACCTAGACGGTTTTATACCAGTTAAACGGCGGCGGCGGTCAACGATGAGTGGCGTGGCGGCTCCGACGAAACGGCAAGCTCGCTAACGGCGAGGCGGGCGGCGCGGTTACGAGGCTCTGGCGGCCGCTGCAGCAATGGGCAACAATGGCTGGCGGTGCGGCTTGAGGCGGCGGCGACTTGGGTGGCGGTGCTACGGGTTGAGGAGAGAGGGGCCGGGGGCGGCTTATAAAGGGGCGGCGGCGGGCAGCGACTTGGAGAAGGGGTCGGCCTCGGGAGGCGTGCCCCGGCCGAATTCGGGCAGCGGCGCTGGCGCGGACTCTCCCACGCTCGGAGGCGATGGCGGCCTGCTGGGCCGGCTGGGCTTCGGTGTAGTGGGTCGAAACATTTTTTTAAAATAATTTCGCCCGAGTAAAATTTCCTAATAAAAAATATAAAAAAATAATAAAAATACCAGAAACAATTTTCGCCGTCCAAACCTAATATTTATAGCAAAGTGAACATTTTTTTGGCCTAAAAATGCATATTTTTCTAATTCAAATAAAATAGCAAATAAAATACGAATAAAATAATAATTTGATTTTAAAGTTTGCTTCTCCAATATTCCTCTCTTTTGAAGAAGTCATTTTATATTCTCTCTTTTATTTTTATTATTGGAAATAATTGGAGATAAAAAATATTAAAATCAAATTGATCCTCTTTTCAAATTTGATAAAATTCAAATATGAAAATTTGTGAAATCTCCAACTCTCTCCTTGGGTCCTTGAGTTGCTTAAGACTTCTAGGATCACAACCAAAATGCAAATAAAATATGATATGCATATGATGACCTATGTATAACATCCAAATTGAAAATTGGGATGTTACAAACCTACCCCCCTTAAGATGAATCTCGTCCTCGAGATTCGGTTTGGCTAGAAAATAGGTGTGGGTGGTCTTTCCATAGGTCTTCTTCTCGCTCCCAGGTAGCTTCCTCCTTAGTATGGTGGCTCCACCGAACTTTGCAGAACTTGATAACCTTCCTGCGTGTAACTCGGCTGGAAAACTCGAGAATCTTGACGGGTTTCTCCTCGTAGGTTAGGTCACTTTCCAACTAAATTTCTTCCAGGGCACCGTATCTCTCAGAGGAATATCGGCCATCTCTGCATGGCACTACTTTAACTGGGAAACATGAAACACATCATGAACTCCTGTCGATCCTTTGGGTAATTCCAACTTGTAGGCCACTTCTCCCATATGTACCAAACTCGGTATGGTCCTACAAATCTCGGGGCTAACTTTCCTTTAACTCCAAATCTTTTAACTCCTCGCAGATGTGAAACACGAAGATAAGCTCTGTCTCCAATTTCATAGACTACCTCCTTACGTTTAGTGTCAGCATAACTCTTCTGCCTAGACTGAGCTACCTTCGATCTATCATGAATCAATTTAACCTTCTCTTCAGACTCTTTGATCAAATCTGGTCCAAACAACTGACGGTCTCCTACTTCATCCCACATCAATGGTGTCCTGCACCTCCTTTTATCCAAGGCTTCGAAAGGGGCCTTCTTCAAACTAGCCAGGTAACTGTTGTTGTATGAGAACTCCGCGTAAGGCAAATTATCATCCCAACTGGATGCATAATCTAGCGCACAAGCCCTCAACATGTCCTCCAGAATCTGATTGACTCCCTCGGTCTGTCCATCTGTCTGCGGGTGAAAGGATGTACTGAACTCTAGCCTGGTACCCAAAGTCTGATGCAACTGATTCCAAAACTTCAAGCTAAACTGTGTTCCTCTATCTGATATGATGGTCCTCGGAACTCCATGCAGACATACAATCCTGTTCATATATATCTTGGCCAACTTCGTGCTCGTATAAGTGATTTTCACGGGGATAAAATGAGCCACTTTCGTCAAGCGATCAACTACTACCCAGATGGAATCATATCCCGATCGTGTCCTGGGTAATCCGGTGATGAAATCCATGCCAAGCTTGTCCCACTTCCATTCGGGTATCGGCATAGGCTGCCGTAATCCTGTCGGCTTCTGGTGTTCTGCCTTCACTCTCTGACATACATCACATACGGCTACATACTCGGCAATATCCTTCTTCATACCTGTTCACCAGAAACGTTCCTTCAAATCCAAATACATCTTGGTGTTTCCGGGGTGAATCGAGTATGGCAAGTCATGAGCTTCCTGAAGTATTAACTTCCTGATCTCTGCATTATTGGGCACATATACACTGATGTAGGGTGGAACCCTAATCAGAGATCTTTCACGTTTGGAGGGGATCCTACGGGGAAACACGATGAACGGGCGGAAGAACACAAGGAAACACACACAAGAGAAACACTAAACCGACAAGTTTCGATTACACAAGGGCTAGATCACCGAACACATAAGGTAGCACAAGGTTCAAAATCAACAAAGGAAAAGATACACGAGTAGCCGATCTTCTCCGAGAGGAGGTCTTGATGGTCTTCCCTTGAAGGGGTCTTGAATCCACTTGGGCGATCTTCTCCGAAGAGGTCGTGAACTCCGAGAAGAAGTACCAAGTGGATGAGCAAGGGCTCTCACACCAAAGATGAGCTAAACCAATGCTAACCCTAACTAGGAGGAGGTGGGAGAGTATTTATAGTTTACGGGACGAAAGGGTACACGGCCTCGGCCCAAGTGGCTGCACGCAGGCAGGGCCGAAAGTTCCGGGCGCCGGAAGGTCCGGGCAAGGTCCGACCTAAGCCGAAAGTTGGCGCGGGTGGAGCTGGGCTGGCTGCCGGGGGCCGGAAGGTCCGGGCGGGCCGGGTTCCGGGCAGGTTCCGGGCTAACCAGAAAGTGTGCACGCCCGGGCTGGTCGAAGTCGTCGGAGGCCGGAAGTTCCGGGCTGTCCAGAGTGTTGACGCTTGGCGTTTCTTCTTCAGCTCCTGGTCCCTTGGCTTGAACATTGTACCTGATCACGCATAGTGTCTCGGACTTAGGTAGTAGCCATGCCTCACTGGAAGGAAAAGGGAAATCAAATAGGAGTGATGTCACCTCGGATTGAATAGCATGAGCTCTTGCTCTTGTCATGGGTCCACTTGGAGCTTGGATAGTTGATGGAAGGTCCATGGGGATGACCGAAGGATGCTCCGCATCATATCCCCCCCTTGTGAAAGATCCGACCTCGGATCAAGATCTTCATCACCATGGTACGGCGCGAGGTCCTTGACATTGAAGATGTCGCTCACATTGTACTTGTCTCGTGGTAGATCGTTCTTGTAGGCGTTGTCGTTGTAGCGTTCTAGCACCTTGAAAGGTCCATCGGCTCGAGGGAGAAGTTTGGACTTGCGTTCGTTGGGGAAGCGGTCCTTGCGAAGGTGTAGCCACACTAGATCACCAATGTTGAAGACCATGGGTTGTTTGTTGACGTTGAGCTTGGTCGCTAGTCGTTGTACTTGGAGCTCGATGGTTTGTCTTGTATCCTCATGCATCTTCTTGATGTAGCTTTCCCGCGCACTTGCATCCATGTTGGTGCGCTCTTGGAGAGGAAGTGGTAGAATGTCCAATGGTGACAACGGGTTGAAGCCGTAGACAATCTCGAAAGGGGACTTGCCGGTAGTCGAGTGTGTTGCGCGATTGTAGGCGTACTCGGCGATGGGTAGACATGCCTCCCACTCCTTCATGTTCTTCTTGATCAAGACGCGAAGTAGAGTGGAGAGGGTGCGGTTCGTCACCTCCGTTTGACCGTCGGTTTGAGGATGGTATGCGGATGAGAACAAGAGCTTGATTCCGAGCTTGGCGCATAGGGTCTTCCAAAAGTAACTCAAGACTTGACGTCACGATCGGAGACGATTGTCTTTGGTACTCCATGGAGTCTCAAGATTTCCCTACAAAAAAGATTTGCAATATGTGAAGCATCGTCTATCTTGTTGCAAGGAATGAAATGTGCCATCTTGGAAAATCTATCCACAACAACAAACACGGAATCCTTTCCATTTTGAGTTCTAGGCAAACCAAGTACAAAATCCATGCTAATGTCTTCCCAAGGTTGATAGGGAATAGGAAGAGGCATGTAAATACCATGAGATTGAGCTTTAGACTTAGCTTTGTGACATGTAGAGCAACGGTTGGTGAAGCGTGAGACGTCATGAACATCTTGGGCCAAAAGTAGTTCTTGGAGAGCGTGGCGAATGTCTTGTCGTGTCCAAAGTGTCCCATGAGTCCGCCTCCATGAGCCTCTTGCAAAAGGAGAAAAGCGAAGAGAAGACTCGAATGCATAGTTTGTTAGCTCTCATAAGATAACCATCCTTGATATAATATTGTTCCCAAGACGTATGCGTCAAACACTTAGCATAAGGAATAGCAAAAGATGGGTCGTTAGCATACAAGTCTTTTATGTGCTCAAAGCCAATAACATTCAACTCAAGTTTAGTGACAAGCGTGCATATGCGTGAAAGTGCATCGGCAACTACATTTTCCTTACCCTTAATGTATTTGATGACATAAGGAAAAGATTCAATAAATTCACTCCATTTGGCACGACGTTTGTTCAACTTAGTTTGACCTTTTAAGTACTTAAGCGTTTCATGATCGGTATGGATGACAAACTCATGAGGTCTAAGGTAATGTTCCCAAACATGTAGCACACGCACTAGAGCATATAATTCCTTGTCATAGATGGGATAGTTAAGTTGAGCACGGAGAGTTTTTCACTAAAATATGCAATTGCTCGTTTTCTTGCATCAAAACTCCGCCAATTCCGGTACCACTTGCCTCACAATGAACCTCAAAAGTTTTGTCAAAATTGGGCAAAGCAAGAATCGAGCATGAGTAAGCAAAGACTTGAGCTCATCAAAAGCGGTGGATTGCAAAGATCCCCAAACAAAAGGAGTATTCTTCTTACTCAAGTCATGCAAAGGAGCGGCAATTGTGCTAAAGTTTTTCACAAAGCGGCGATAAAAACCCGCAAGACCAAGAAAGCTACGGACTTGTTGCAAATTGGTGGGTTGGGGCCAAGTTTTAATTGCTTCAATTTTAGATTCATCAACATGGACACCCTTTGAGGAAACAACTAAACCCAAGAAAACCACTTTGTCAACACCAAATGTGCATTTTTTCATGTTTGCATAAAGACTTTCCTTGCGAAGGGTTTGCAAAACAGCCCTAACATGATCAAGATGTTCTTTCATGGTTTTTCTAAACACAAGAATATCGTCGAAGTAAACCACAACAAAGACTCCAATATAAGGACGAAGCACATGACGCATAAGGCCTTGCGAAAGTACCGGGAGCCTCCGATAGACCCATAGGCATCACTAACCACTCATACCAGCCAAATTTGGTTTTGAAAGCAGTTTTCCATTCATCACCCTCTTGTATCCGAATTTGATAATAGACACTTTTAAGATCAATTTTTGAGAAAAGTTGGCTCCACTAAGTTCATCAAGCATATCATCTAAGCGAGGAATGGGATGCCTATAGCGAACGGTAATAGCATTTATAGGTCTACAATCGGAACACAAGCGGAAACTTCCATCGGGTTTAGGCACAAGTATAACGGGAACGGCACAAGGGCTTAAGCTTTCACGTACATGACCGTTGTCGATGAGTTGTTTTACTTGCCTTTGAATTTCCTTGGTTTCTTCGGGATTGACTCTGTATGGGGCTTTGTTTGGTAGAGGCGCTCCGGGGATGAGGTCGATTCGATGTTCAATGCCTCAAAGAGGAGGTAGACCCGGAGGTAGCTCATCGGGGAAAACATCTTGGAATTCCTGCAAAAGAGATTGAAACACTAAAGGTAGCTCATGAGAGGTGTTAGTTGTTGGCTCTCCATCCTTGCACACAAGGACAAAGTGCATCACCCTAGATGGGTTCTCACACACTTCTCTCATCTCACTTTTGGTGGCAAATAGGATGAGGTTTTTCTCTCTAGGCGAAGAGGTGCTCAAGTTTGGCTTGTGGCTCTCACTCACTTTTTGGTGGATCACTTTCTCACTCTTTTCTCCATGATGGGTGGCTTGCTTGTCGGCTAACACTTGATTAGGAGACATAGGTCGCAGCACATATTCCTTCCCTTTCATCTTGAAGCTATAGTGATTGGTACGTCCATTGTGGAAGACACCACGGTCGAATTGCCATGGTCGACCAAGAAGGAGGTGGCAAACGGTCATTGGGACCACATCACACTCCAAAGTGTCCTCATATGCACCGATTTTGAAGGAGACTTGGACCGTATGCTCGACTCGTATAGTCGAGTCACTTAGCCATTGAACCTTGTATGGATGCGGTGCTTCCTCTTGACCAATTGAAGCTTGGAGCATAGTTCTTCACTTGCCAAGTTGTGGCAACTACCTCCGTAGATGATGACCTTGACGGATCTCCCCTTGATGCCGGCCTTTGTGTGGAAGATGTGGCATCTTTGGTCGTCTTCTTGTTGGTGTTGAAGAGTTAAGACCTTGGAGACCACGAGAGCGGGGCTCGAATCCTCATCACAAAAGACTTGATCATCTTGATCTTTGTTCACATGTCGATGCATGGCCACTTGCTCAAGAGCTTCCATCTCCTCTTCACTCATGGAGTCATAGGTGCCATCGTCGTTGAGGATCATGGTGCGCTTGTTGGTGCATTCGTAGGACTTGTGGCCTCGGCCGCCGCAAGTGAAACACTTGATGGAGCTTGTCTTGACGGTCTCATCGTTTGGAGTAGATGATGAAGCACGCGGCTTGAAGTTGCTTGTAGTAGGAGGAGGACGACTTGAACTTGTCGGAGTTTTCTTGTAACTCGACTTGTCGTCATTGCTTGTAGAAGGTTTGGTTGATGTAGATGTTGGACGAGTTGTTGGAGATTGGTTGTTGGAGAAGCCGTATGTCTTGGACGAGTACTTGGCGTACTTGAAGTCATCTTGCACTTGACGTTCCGCCTTTGTAGCTTGATGCACGAGCTCAATGAGAGTGGAGTACGGTTGGAAGTCGGCGATTTTCTTGATGGGATGGTTGAGCCCATTCAAGAAACGTGCCATTGTTTGCTCATCATGTTCCTTCACATTGGCTTGAATCATGGCTATCTCCATTTCCTTGTAGTATTCTTCAACACTCTTTGTTCCTTGCTTGAGAAGTTGGAGTTTCTTGAAGAGGTCGCGGTTGTAGTAGGTTGGCACAAAACGTGCTCTCATGACATCCTTCATTTGAGCCCAAGTGGTGATTGGAGGTTCACCTCTTGCTTGTCGTCAGCTCAATGATTTGTTCCCACCATATGAGCACATAGTCTTGGAACTCAAGTGAGGCCATAGCGATCTTCTTCTCTTCCTCAAAGTTGTGCAAACGAAAGATTTTGTCGACCTTCAATGCCCATGAGAGGTACTCTTGAGGTCATTGCTTCCATTGAACTTGGGCATTGTGAATTTGAGCTTTCCATATCGGTGCTCTTCATTTTGTTGTGGTCGAGGATGATGACGCCCTTGACGTGGATGACAATCATCTTCTTGTTGCTCTTGGTGTGGAGGAAGTCCATGATCCACTTGCTCTTGTTGAACTTGATGTTGAGGTGGAGCTTGACGAGCTTGTTGAGGAGCTTGAGGGACTTGACGTTGCACACGTGGTTGGTAGTTCCTCTCTTGGATTTCTTCTCGAAGGGCTTCCTCTTGATTGCGCCGTTCGCGATTGCGGTTGGCGATGGCTCGACTTGAATCTTGAAGGGCACGTTGCGCCTCAAGAGCTTGCGCTTCCCGTTGTTGTTGTTGAAGGCATTGGGCTTCGGCATCTTGTTCGTCTTGATGTAGACGCACTCGTTCTTCCTCTTGGCGCCTTAGTCGTTGTCGTTCTTGAGCTTGTGCAAAAGCGGCTTGGTTTGATTGAGGACGAGGGACTTTCTCATCGACTTGCTCTTGTGAATGCTTGTCATGTAGCGGGTTGCGCGATGCATGACAGTCTTGACGCGCGGCTCGTCGAAGGGTGTTCGATGACAGTGTACTTGAGTCGTAGAAGGTGTCCTCGAAGTATCGGCTCGAGCGGCGCCGTCTTGATGACGACGAAGTGGAATAATGTCGGTTCCTCATCAAGTTGCGGATCTCGTCCATTCTTGCATCATTCTCTTGTTTGTGCGCGTCGAACTTGTTGTCGAAGTAGTCCCTTGTACGTTGCTCGGAGAGTCGCAAGTCGGTGGCGAGGTTGTCGATCTGATGCGCTCATTGCTTGTTGCTCTTGATGTAACGCTTCGTTGTGCACCAAAGAGGTGGCTCTTGGTGACGAATGAAGACATGTCGTCGTCTTGCTCGATGAAGAGTGGGTTGGTAGAGGTACTTGGCCTATCCATATTCCAAGCAAAATATGTGAGTGGTAGAAGGAGAAGAACTTATACCAATGTACCTTTGACCGATGTTGATGATGAATCAAGTTCACCCAAATGCGGACAATGAAATAGAACTATTGGTACCAATCCTTGTCGGTTCTCACACCTACACAAATAAAAGCTTATGGTGGAGCTTGGTGAGGATGGTGGCACAAAATTTGATGCAATTGTAAGTGAGATTCAATAGTGTTGGAAAAGAGTCACAAATTTGCAAATGCAACAAGTTGACCAAGCAATTAGGTGTACACGGAAACACACACGCAAATAGATAAGTGGGGTTGTTCAAACCAAAAGTGAGCCAAAATGTGGAATCCACAAAAATGCTCTTGTTGCAAAATACTAGAGAGACGCTAGCACGATTGCATAATAGGCGGATACGGAACTTGTGCACAACCTACTAGGCAAAAATGCAACTATCTCTATCCCACGTATGCTATATGTATGGTATTTTGGTGCTATGATCCAAGATGATCCAATATGACAATCTTAATGTAAGATGATGCTATGGTTCTTGCTCATAAGTTGTTTTCTTATCTTTCCTCTTTGCTTAAAATCTTGGGTGGCTCTTTCACTTTTGAGCTCTTTTCTCATGCAAAACTTCACGAACCAAGATAGCACTTGTGTATGCTATGACAACTTTGTGACACACAAATGGATCCCAATATATGTACCACAGTGGTATGGTATGTATGCTATGGAGTATGATCACTAATGTGCACAAGTCACGTTGCCTGCAATACTCAAAGGCTAGTCTCGATGGGTAAGCAATGCAAAAGATGGATATGATGTTTATCAATTCAATGGCAAGGTTTGGACAAAGATGTCGTTGAGATTACCGTCCTTGCTTACGGTAGAGGTTCCAAACAGATGCGAATGTGGACGATGATGTGATGCACGGTCTTCAGTACGTTGGCGAAGATGCCGTTGCACCGAGGTTGAAGTTGCCGAAGAAGCGGGGGTCACCGAAGATGCGCGAACTTTCTGTCTAGGCCGGAAGTTCCGGGCAAGACGGAAGGTCCGGGGGCCGGAAGTTCCGGGGGTCGGGAATCTGCCAAGAACAGGAACTTCGGGATCGAGGGTTTGGGCGGAAAAAATGGGGGGAAAACCCAAATCCTGAGGGGAAAAGAAGGAATTCGAAGGGAAAAAGGGTAGGGATGCTAGATCCACTCGAAGCAAAGCAAATCCACGGATCAAATCCAACAAAACTTCATCACAAAAAAATTTGGGGCTATTTTTGGTGGGGATTTTCGGATTTAGGACGAAAACAACAAAATCAAGCTAGAAAACACGGGGTAGGGGCTCCAAAAACGTGATCAATGTGGCTCATGATACCATATGATGTAGGGTAGAACCCTAATCGGAGATCTTTCACGTTTGGAGGGGATCCTATGGGGAAACACGATGAACGAGCGGAAGAACACAAGGAAACACACACAAGAGAAACACTAAACCGACAAGTTTCGATTACACAAGGGCTAGATCACCGAACACATAAGGTAGCACAAGGTTCAAAATCAACAAAGGAAAAGATACACGAGTAGCCGATCTTCTCCGAGAGGAGGTCTTGATGGTCTTCCCTTGAAGGGGTCTTGAATCCGCTTGGGGGATCTTCTCCGAAGAGGTCGTGAACTCCGAGGAGAAGTACCAAGTGGATGAGCAAGGGCTCTCACACCAAAGATGAGCTAAACCAATGCTAACCCTAACTAGGAGGAGGTGGGAGAGTATTTATAGTTCTGAGACGAAAGGGTACACGGGCCTCGGCCCAAGTGGCTGCACGCAGGCAGGGCCGGAAGTTCCGGGCTAGGCCGGAAGTTCCGGGCGCCGGAAGGTCCGCGCAAGGTCCGGCCTAAGCCGAAAGTTGGCGCAGGTGGAGCTGGGCTGGCTTCCGGGGGCCGGAAGGTCCAGGCGGGCCGGAAGTTCTGGGTCGGGTTCCGGGCAGGTTCCGGGCTAACCAGAAAGTGTGCACGCCCGGGCTGGTCGAAGTCGTCGGAGGCCGGAAGTTCCGGGGGCCGGAAGTTCCGGGCTGTGGCCGGAAGTTCCGGGCTGTCCAGTGTTGACGCTGACGCGTTTCTTCTTGACTCTGGTCCCTTGGCTTGAACGTTGTACCCGATCACGCATAGTGTCTCGGACTTAGGTAGTAGCCATGCCTCACTTTGGAAGGAAAAGGGAAATCGAATAGGAGTGATGTCACCTCGGATTGAATAGCACGAGCTCTTGCTCTTGTCATGGGTCCACTTGGAGCTTGGATGGTTGATGGAAGGTCCATGGGGATGACCGAAGGATGCTCCGCATCATACACGATCCTCAAACCATAAAGTTTCGTGCTCATCCTCACGAAAACCTTTGGCTTTTCCTTTGCTCATCCTCTTCTTTATCTCAGCAACTTCCTTATCATCCTTCTGTGCTTCTTGAATCTTTCCTAATAATGTGGACTGAACCTCCATTGTTGCAACAAAACCTCTTGGAACTATCTCCAAACAAAGTTCCTTGAGATCATCGACTAACTCCTGTGGTAATCCTCCGCTTACGAGGGTATTAACATAACTCTTGCGGCTTAAGGCGTCTGCTACAACATTGGCCTTACCTGGGTCATAATGCAGCTTCATAGCATAATCCTTTGTTAGCTCCAACCATCTCCTCTGCCTGAGATTCAACTCCTTCTGTGTAAAAATATACTTCAAACTCTTGTGATCCGTGTACACATCGCAACGGTTTCCAGTAAGAAAATGTCTCCAGGTCTTGAGCGCATGCACTACAGCTGCTAACTCCAAATCATGTGTGGCATAATTCAACTTATGAGGTTGAAGCTTACGTGAGGACAATGAAACTACTCTTCTGTCTTGCATAATTACACCTCCATGTCCCAAGCGAGAAGTGTCGCAATACACTTGGAAATCTTTGCGTATATCCAGAAGAATTAGCAGTGGGGTTGTAACCAAACGTTTCTTCAACTCCTGAAAACTGGCCTCACAATCCTCGGTCCATTTGAACTTGGAGTCCTTCTTCAACAACTCTGTCATGGGTTTGGCAATCTTGGAAAAATTCTCAATGAACCTCCTATAATATCCTACGAGTCCCAGAAAACTGTGGATCTCTCCAACCGAGGTGGGTGCCAACCACTCAGTGACAGACTGAACTTTGGTAGGGTCTACTGCTATACCTTCTCCTGATATAACATGTCCAAGAAATCCAACTTCCTTCAACCAAAACTCACACTTGCTGAACTTGGCATAAAGCTGATGTTCCGTGAGCTTTTCGAGAACTAAGCCGCAAATGTTCCTTGTGCTCCTCTTCATTCTTGAGTATACCAATATATCATCAATGAACACCACAACAAACTTATCCAAAAACTCCACGAACACCTTGTTCATCATACTCATAAAATAGGTAGGGGCATTAGTCAATCCAAATGACATGACTATGTACTCATATAGCCCATACCTTGTGGTAAAAGCTGTCTTAGGTATATCTTGTTCTCGAATATTCAGCTGGTGGTATCCTGATCGAAGATCGATCTTGGAGAATACTTTGGCTCCCTATAGATAGTCAAACAAATTGTTGATCATCGGTAGTGGGTACTTGTTCTTGATCGTCACTTCATTAAATGCACGATAATCAACGACCATTCTCAAAGATCCATCCTTCTTCTCAACTAAGTGCACTGGGGCTCCCCATGGTGATGAACTTGGTCGCATGTAACCTTTCTCCAATAACTCCTTAATCCGCTTCTTAATTTCCTCCAGATCATTAGCGGGCATCCGATACGGTCTCTTCGATATTGGTCCGGTGCTAGGCAATAGCCTATTAAAAATTCTATGTCTCGATCTGGCGGCATGCCTGGTAATTCCTCTGGGAATACATCTGGGTAATCCTTCACAACAGGCACTTCTTCCTGAACAACTCCTGAGAGTGAATTTACTTGGGTCCTCCTTGGCGCATGCCGAGACACATACTTGATCCGTTTACCCTCCGGGGTGGTGAGTAGAATTGACTTACTAGCACAATCGATATTTCCTCCATACATCAATAGCCAATCCATGCCTAGTATCACGTCCAATCCTTGTGACTCCAAAATTATTAGGTCTGAGGGGAAAACATGCCTACCTTGGTCAATGGCATCTGAAAACATCCTCTGCTTGCCATATACTCCGCTCCTGGTGAGCTTACTAACATAGGTGTCTTAAGAACTTTGGGGGGCAACTTATACTTATCCACAAATCCCCTTGATGTGTATGAATGCGATGCACCAGTGTCAAAAAGAACAATTGCAGTAAATGACTTAATCAAAAACTTACCAATAACTTCATCTGGCTGCTCCTCAACTTCCTCCACGTTAACGTGGTTCACCTGACCTCTGGTGAAGGGGTTGGGCTTCTTCCCAGAACTTCCATTGCCATTTCCATTCTTTGCTTCAGGACACTCGGTGGCGTAGTGTCCAGTATTCCCGCACTTGAAACAAGTAATGTGACTTAGATCCTTCTTGGCGGGTGTAGTGGGGTTGAAACGATTGGCCATTGTCTCCTCCATTTCCATTTCCATTCTTAGGGCCATTGTGGTTATGTGAACTTCCTCCATTGTGAGTGTGGCCTCCATGGTTATGATGTGTCCTCCCGAGTTCGGGGTAAAACGAGGCTTCTGTTGGGCTCCAGAATTGTACTTCCCGTGTCCATACTTCCTTTTGCGGCTCTCTATCTGCTGCTGCTTGCCTTCAATCATAAGAGCCCTGTCTAACAACTCCTGGTAGTTAGCAAATGTTGCCACCATCAACTGCATACTCAGCTCATCATTCAGCCCTTCCATAAACTTCTCCTGCTTCGCAGCATCTGTGGCCACATCATCTGGGGCGTAGCGAGCTAACTTGCTGAACTCATCCACGTATTGTCCCACGGTATGATTTCCCTGGCGTAAGTTGGGAAACTCACTCTTCTTCATACTCATAGCTCCAGCTGAAACATGTGTAGTGCGGAAAGCTTGCTAAAACTGATCCCAAGTGACATCGGCTATGGGGAAAGTGGCTGTGCAATTCTCCCACCATGAGGCTGCGGGTCCATCTAGTTGGTGTGTGGCAAAACGCACCTTCTCAGCATCTGTGCAACCTGCGGTGGTCAGCTCCCTTCCAATCCGGCGGAGCCAGTCATCGGCAACAATCGGCTCGGTGCTACTGGAAAACACCGGCGGGTTCAACCTCAGAAAACGGGCTAAGTTGTCAACTAGAGGTGGTGGCGGTGGGTTGTTGTTGTTGTTGTTGTTGTTGTTGTTGTTGTTGTTGTTGTTGTTGTTGTTGTTGTTGTTGTTGTTGTTGTTGTTGTTGTTGTTGTTGTTGCCTTGATTCTGGACTAGCAACTGCATCAAGGCATTCTGCTGTTGGATCAACTGAGTGAGCTCCGGTGGGAAGACAAAACCGGGATCATGTCTCGGAGGCATCTGATAGGTTTAGAGGGGTGAGAATAGAATAGAGTGAGGTCTAAAGAAAAATCACTACCCATATGCACATGAGACAAACACATTCATTTCACACCACTCAATTCAAACAAAAGCATACAAACGATCTAGTCTACCGTTAAAAAATACTCGGACTATTTCTATATATACATGGCGGAATACTACTGATAATCTGGTGGTCGACTAAAAATTTTGATTGGTGGAAGACTCCATGATATCCGCTCCAGCTTCATCTTCATAATCATCATCACTATCGGGGTCGGAGGTTGTCGTTTATGATGTAGTCTTCGGGGTGGTTGTTGTCCTCAGGTGCGGGATCTCCCATGAATATTCCTAGCTTCTTCTTCAGGTCTTCATTCTTCTCCAGTAGTATTGCAATTTCCTCTTTGTATCCATCGCATGTAGACTTGAGTTCCTCTTCAAGCTCCACATTCCTGGTCATCACTTTCTTCATGTCTAGCCTGCCTGCGCACATCTGGTCTCCTGACGATGAATGTGTTGATTTAACTCCTGGATGTAGGCTGCAATGCACTTGTCCCTCCTCGTGTTAATCATCTCCCATTGCTCATTTCGGCGCCCGCATATCTGGTAGATGGTGTCCTTAAGATCCTTGTGGTATAATTCGCCGATGCGTCCCATGGCGATGTGGGCTGCCATGCTCTTTCCTAGACTCCAGGTTGGTGCATCAAAGGAAAACTCTATGGGCTCAGTAACTAGCGTGAATGTCCTTCCTGGAACATGTACTCGAATTGTCCAACGCTCTTCTTCAGGTAGAGTGGCGGTGTAGGTCCCGGTGAAGCTTTGTATTCCAATGCTCAAGTACTTAGTGGCTTCCTTCAAGTGTCGTCCAAAAGGTGTGTCTTCATCCGGTTGAGCAAACTTGTTCCTTGGGTCCGCCATCTATAGAGTAGAAAGTGGAGACGAGTCAGAAATGAGTAGAGAAGAGGGTCCTATGGCTTATCTTAATGGTCGTGTCCTACAGTCAGCGTGTGCTCTGATACCATCTCGCTCGATCCGACCTAAGACGGTCAAATCTCTGTGCATAAGTGTCATCCCTGGATCGGTAATGCTGACACACATAGTACTTGAGGATTTATAACAGAATTCAATCACACACTTATTACATAGAATATCTCAAAAGAGAACTTATAGCAATAATATGGCTGAAGGCCATCTAAATAAGATAACAACAGAACCTTCGAAGGTAAATGACTCCATCAACTCCAACGACATAGTTGAGTGCACGACAACGACCTAGCGCACCTTACTCTTTGTCTGAAAATTATGCAACATAATACGTTGTAGCCTGGGTAGGTCAGCACATGGAATATGCTGGCAAGATAACACTATAGAGCAATGAACAAAATAATAGCTATCACTACATGCATATATGGCTGGTGGAGGCTCTATGGTTATCATTTGCATAAAGCTAGTTTTTCCCTACAATAAAGGAATATATTTTATTTAACTACAAAGTTTGTTAAAAACATTGAGAAGGTTCCTCCAACTCAATCCCAAGTTAATAGTAATAACCCAACAAATTAATTAAGTAAAGTGATGAGATCAAATCAATAGTTCAAGTACCAGATACCCAAGATGTCCATAACCGGGGACACGGCTAACCATGATTAGTTTGTACACTCTACAGAGGTTTGCGCACTTTTCCCCACAAGACTCGATCTCCTCCATTGAATTTATCGCACTGCATGATGTTTGAGAAACGGATGACCGAGACACAGTCTTTCCGAAGAGTTCCCCTTAACCGATTGATAGGCCGGTACACCTACAATCCCCTACATCTGCTAGCCCATCATGGAAAGGTCTCCCACAACTTACTCAACTATGCCAGAGCCCATAATGGCATGTGGCTGCACATGGAAGTTTCTAGCATGAATATCTTATGATCCCTTTGAGCCTGTGTGGCAAACCATAGGATGATCACACGGGTACTCCGAGATATCCCAGGACAACACCGGATTGCTCCAGGTGCCCAAACAACCACAGGGTGCTCCAGGGTGTCTCCAACAATCCACCCAGATGTGTATTGAAGTAGCCACCTTAAGTTAAACCTTAGTTAATAGTAAACTCTCACATCTTCCATGGATACACTCAACCCAATCCACGTCTACGAGCATAGAATAGCATAGCAGCATAAGCATAATGTAAGAAACTCCCAAGGTTTGAATGCAAGGCAATAGGTTCTACCTCATCAACTACTTCCCAATACCCACATGTTATCAAGTCCTAACCATGCAATGTTTGAGGATTGAAACTAATTCATAAAAACTGGGTAAACAAGGTATATGATCAAAGTGTTACGTGCCTTGTTGACAATCTGAAAACTCTAGTGATTCGTAGTAGCACGCTTTGCACTCCGGAAACTCTATAATGAACAAACAATAGCATACATAAGCACTCATGCATAAGATGCAAATATAAAACTCCAAATAAAAGATCCAAACAGAAAGTTCAACTGAAAAGCTTTGATTGGCAAAAAGAATCAATCGAAACGGAGCTACGAAACTCAAACTACGATCAAAAGAAGTTCTAAAACAAATCTGCTTGAAACCAAATTTTAAATTTTCAAAACCATGTTCAAGTTGATTATCTGGACAAATGGGAACAAGTTGAAGATTTTGGTGTTGGTTTTACTGGATTTGGACTAACGAGTAAAAAGTAACGAGGGTATGAAAATTAGGGACTGATTTGTGATAAAAGTATTCGCGGATAGGTCCCAGGCCTAAAATTAAAAATAAATAGAAAAACCTCGAACGAACGTTCGCTAACAGAACTAAACGAATGAATTCGTTCGTTAAAACAACCTAACGGGTAAACGTTCGCTACTTAGCAAACCCAAAAAAATAAAAACTGATCTAAACGAAAACAAAAAAACCAAAAAGAACCGGCAAACCAGGATGGTTTTATACCGGTTAAACAGCGGCGGCGGTCAACGATGAGCGGCACGGTGGCTCCGACGAAACGGCGGCGGCAGCGGCTCCAACAAATGGCGAGGCGGGGCGGCGGCAGCAGCGGGTGTCGGTGTCAAAACCGGCGGATCTCGGGTAGGGGGTCCCGAACTGTGCGTCTAGGCGGATGGTAACAGGAGACAAGGGACACGATGTTTTTACCCAGGTTCGGGCCCTCTCGATGGAGGTAAAACCATACTCCTGCTTGATTATATTGACGATATGGGTAGTACAAGAGTAGATCTACCACGAGATCAGAGAGGCTAAACCCTAGAAGCTAGCCTATGGTATGATTGTTGTTCGTCCTATGGACTAAAACCCTCCGGTTTATATAGGCACCGAAGAGGGTTAGGGTTACACAGAGTCGGTTACAATGGTAGGAGATCTACATATCCGTATTTCCCAGCTTGCCTTCCATGCCAATGAAAGTCCCATCCGGACACAGGACGAAGTCTTCAATCTTGTATCTTCATAGTCCAGGAGTCCGGCCAAAGGTCATAGTCCGGCTATCCGGACACCCCCTAATCCAGGACTCCCTCAGTAGCCCACTGAACCGGGGCTTCAATGACGACGAGTCTGGCGCGCATATTGTCTTCGGCATTGCAAGGCGGGTTCCTCCTCCGAATTCTTTATAGAAGATTTTGAACACAAGGATAGTGTCCGGCTCTGCAAAATAAGTTCCACATACCACCGTAGAGAGAATACAAACTCAATCTGCTGACGTATTCCGCGGCGTGACATCACACCACGGCCAAGCCTTTATTTGAATCGTTTTCACTGTCCCACCTCGGCGCGTTTAGCGAGGCGGTTTGCTTGGCACGTCTTGTCAAAGCAGAGATCGTGTCCCCTTATTCCGGGATTCTCATCAATACGGGCGTGGGTAACCCAACCGCGCCCTTGATTACAACGCTTGGGATATAAGTGAGTTTTATCAGGCCAGTGGGGACGCATAGCTTTGTCCGTCCATATAAGGGGATAAGGATCCACTTTTTCACACACGCCTTCTTCCTCCTTTGCTCATCCATTTCCGCGCACTTGAGCTCTAGCGCCCAAGTCCGCACATCTCACCTCAACCTTCTCCAACTATGTCCGGAGCGGGAGGCAAGTGGATGGCCTCCTCCGTCATGGAGGGGCACATCAAAAAGTTGTGAAAGGCCGGATACTTGTCCAACGACATCGCGCATCGGCTCCCCGACAAGGGGCAGCTCATCCCCACCCCTAGGCCCCATGAGAGGGTGGTGTTCCTCCCCCACTTCCTCCGCGGACTAGGTTTTCCACTTCACCCATTTGTCCGGTGGCCCATGTTCTACTACGGCCTAGATTTCCATGATCTGGCCCTGAATTTCATCCTCAACATCTCGGCGTTCATCGTGGTAATGCGAAACCTTCCTCTGCATCCAGCCCCACTTGACTTATGGCTGAAGACCTTCAATGTCAAGCCGAAGGTAGTGGGCGGCCGCCAAGCCAGTGCGGAGGTGCCATGGTGGGCAAGATGGCCAACGCGTCCTATGGCTCGGGGCTCCTTCGTGGAGACCATAAAGGTGGCAATCAGGGTGGTTCTACATCACCGAGCAGCGATTCTAAATGGGCAGCGGCCCCGAATTCGATCTGGCTTCCCTACACGGCTCACCTCATGGAAAGAGACGGGCTGGCAGGGTAATTCAGAAGAGCTGACCGGGACTCCAAACCTGCGTCCGAAACCTGGTGGACAAGGAGCTCAAGCTTGTCAACGTAGTCCAGGTTATGCTCATCCGTCGGATCCTCCCATGCCAGCAACGGGCCTTCAACTTGTGGGAGTTTGATCCGGCACAACACCGAACCTTGAGCTGGCTCTTCGACACTATGTACGAAGATGCCTGGAAGGTGTTGTTCAAGGGCGCCGAGGCTCCCGCATCCCCTACAGAACATCGCGGATTCAGCTCGTGGCATCACGCCAGCGAGGTAAGCTATTTTACCCTTTACGGGACTCTTTTTTCATAGTTTGACTCTATGCGGGATCTAAAACTCCCTCACCTTTGACAGGACTGGCGGAAGATGTCCGGACAGGTTGACTGTCCGGCTCCCTTGCCAGAAGACCCAGTGACGCCTTGGGATTAGAGGCTGCAGTTCCGGCACCTTACGTGGTGCCGAGAAGAAAACCAAGAAGAAGGCCACGGGAACTCGAAGGAGTTCCGGCTACAGTGTTGTCGGACTCATCGTCCGATGACTCCGCGGACTCCTCCCGAGACGAGGAGGAGGAAAGAGGCCTCTCCCAGTGGAGAGAAAAGGAAGGCCGCCCCAACTGGGAGGCCGGAGGTCCAAGAAGGGAAGGACCCTTCCTCCGGACTACACCACCAACGCCGACGACGACGAAGAGGAGTGGCCACCGAGGACCAAGACCCTGGCGAAATCGTAAGTGTCCGGACACCAGAATAACTCATGACGTTCCATTTGTTGCACAACATCTTCTAACACCGAATATAACCATGCAGCCCGCCCAAGGACGGGCTCGACGCTTCGACGAGCGGCTCCCTGGATTCGTCGGATGTGAATAGCACCTCACTTCCGACCGCCTCGTCTCCTCCCGCCGCGGATGACGCCGAGGTGGAGTCCCAAAAGGGGCCCATCCAGGAGGAGGTGGCACTGAGGCGCCAAGAAGGCGACCTCCCGGACTCCGGGCGCAAAGGGGATAAAACCCCGAAGGGCTTTAAGTCCGGCCCTGTGCTGGACTCTGTACCGGAACCTTCAGTGGTTCCGGAGTCCGGTAGGCGACCCCTTCGTAAGAAGCAAGACTGCGACGCCGGTGACCTCCCTCCAACCGGAGGAAACGGATAATTTGATGGAGGCGCTTAACGGCGCTTCCATCGACGAGGAGCACCGCACTGTTATGAGTGTGGTGATCCAGAAAGTTCAGTCCGCCAAGAGTGGGCTGATCAAGCTGTGCCGACCTTCTAACAAGGCTTTGAGGTATGTATTTAAGATATGTAAAATATTACCGCATAGACAGGTAGCCCTGATGCTCAGTTTGGTGTTCGGAAAGAAAAAGCCGAACTGAGGATCTAAAAGATATACGCAGGAGTCTAACATAAGTATGTCAATATGGGAATGCAGGCTGCGCTGCTGACCTCTGCCACACTAACTGCAGAGGTTGATGCATTGAAGCAGAGACTCGAGCAGTCCGAGAACGAGCTCGGCCTTGCCAAAAAGCAGCTCGAGGATAAGGAAGGTAAGTAATACCTTATGGGAGTATTTAAAAGATGTGGTTGCAAAAAATGACAGGAATAACGTGAATATTGCAGGGGCCCACGAGCAGGTGGCGACCACAGAAGGAAGCGGTGTCCAAGGCCGAAGCAATGCGGCCCGCGAGCGCACCGAGCGAGAGAAGCAGGATGCGCGGGTGGCGGAGGTGCGACAAGAGCTCCAGGCTCTCGTGGAAAAACACGAGAGTTTGGAGCGTGTCTCAAAGACTCGAGAGTCCGAGCTCGCCTCAGCCCTTGAGAGCGCCAAAGCCGCTAAGGCCGAAGCCCAAAAAGCCCTCCAGGAAATTGAGGCGATGAAGAAGATAGCGGCGGGTAAGGCATTCTTTATGCAAAGCAAGCATGTGAAAGTGAATTATCTCACATTACCCGAATCCGGAGCTCTCCAGAGCTTTCGCAGATCTGCCCAGTGTGTCCGATGCTGCCACATTCTACCGAGCCGAGGAGGAAGCTCGGCGGAGAAGGTGTTCTGGTCTCAAGATGTCGAGGCCGGACACCCGTGCCCTTAAGCGACCAGTTGAAGCAGCTGGTCGAGCTCCATAAGGTGGCCGAACAGGCCATGAAGGGCCTCATAGTTTGGCTGTGGCCTAAGGAAGCCATGCCTGGGACCTACTTTGGGCTGGTGAGGCGGCTGGTGGACGCCTGTCCATGGGTTGAAGTTGTCAAGCGCTCCGTGTGCATCGAAGGTGCCCGTAGGGCCCTTGCCCGTGCTAAGGTGCACTGGGGCAAGATGGACGCTGAGAAGCTTGTGACGGACGGACCACCACCGGGCAAGGAGCATCGCAAGCCTGAAATGTATTATGAGGGCATCCTGAAGGGTGCCCGCCTTATAGTGGGTGAATGCTCCAAAGATGTAATTTTCTAGTAGACTCGCATTTGTTATCCTGTACGCTGAAAATTTGTTCATATGCGCTAAGCAACACTTTTGAATTTAAAATATTACCTTCTGTGCGGCCGTGTATTAAATTTGAGAGATGGCGAGTCGTCGGCTTCAAATTTCCCCAGACCCACGAGTCTTTGTGGTGTTCGGGATAAACTTGAGCGCTCTTATTCCCATTCTTGGGTCCTTCGAGGGAGGCGCTCAACGCAACGAACAAGGCAACCGGACTATAATGCTTGAACACTCTCACTTAGCCATAGAATTCTATAATTTTAAATTTCAGCGAAGCCCCTGGTATTTGGAAGACCGATTTCGGGGTGCTATCCATGCCTAGGCCGGACAATGCCGACTCCTCGCTCTAAGCGGCATAAGTCTTTAGGGACTCGAAAACCTCTCGAACAGCGACCGGCTCTCGCCCTATCATGACTGTCAGTTTTAGCTTTCTCCACTGAGGTGCTTAACCCAGCTCCATCGGGGCACAATCGCAGTGGTTCTCCCAGCGCTACCTTAGCCGATATAACGGAACATAAGGTACCAAAACATGGGAGTCGGGCGAACCCAACTATTGACCCAAGACATGATTCGGAGCCGATGCATATAATGCTATAAGTTCGGGGTGCCGCACTTGTGAAAGTGTTCGGACTTATCACACCATATTGTGGGGTACTTAAGCCTCGATGTATTGCCGTACCAAAGTGTACGGTTGCACAATGTCATAAGCGAACATATATATATAGAAAAAGGAATTCAATAATAGGCGTAAGCTATGTATTGTTTATTCAAAAGGGTGTAGTAAGAGCGTAGCGATACAAATAGTGCGATAAGCAAGGGGCGGGACTTTTTAACAGGCCCCCTCCAGGTAAGCTGCGGGATGGTATGTAAAACAGGTATACTGCTCGTAATAGAGACCACCGGACACTCGGCGTAGCTTTCAGCTTTCCCCTGTTGCATCGTGTGTTCGGCGATTCTCACGGACAGGGCTTCGTGAGAACGGAGTCCTGAGAGTAAAAAGAAAGAAGAAAGAGAAGAATGACACAATAGGGGCCCCAGTGCGGTTGAGCCGCGTGCGGGCATGCGGTGGTCGTGCCTCCCCTATGCCCATGGTATTTCCAGGCGTAATTATATGCAGCGTAATCGGGTTTCGCAATTTCGCGAGGGCTGGGGTTTGGGCCGCATTGCTATGCATGCTCGGAACGTGCCAGGCGGTCTTGTTGTAGGTTACTCCGAGCGCGCTTGACGGTGTCCGGACGTTTAATAGCCGGGCTCGAGAATTGCCTTAAGTGGCTGCTTTGTACTTCCGCCGCGAGGGCCGCCGTATGCTCCTCCGTCCGGAGAGAGCGTTCGGTGTTTCCATTGACCGTAATGACTCCTCGAGGACCTGGCATCTTGAGCTTGAGATATGCGTAGTGCGGCAGCGGCGGCTTTCGACGGCGGCGGCGGCGGCTTAGATGCGGCGAGATGCGGGAGAGAGAGAGAGAGGGGTCCGGCGGCGGCTTTTATAGGAGGGGGGAGGCGGTGGCGTGGAGGAGGGCCAGCCTTGGGCGAGGCCGGGTCGAACGGGCGGCGATGCGTGCTCGCTCGGGACTCCGTCCGAGCTGGAAGACGGCGGTGGGCCGGGCCATGGCCTTTGGTGAGCCGGGCCGGCCCGATTCGGTCCATGAGGATTTTAAAAAATATATTTTCCGCACAAACAAAAGTAATAAAAACAAAATAAATAAAATACTAGATAGGCATATAATATATCAAAATTTTCAGAAAAAGATTTTCTACGACATGGACATTTTTATAATGCCAAATAAAATCCACACAAATTCAGATAATTCAAAGAGTGCTACTGGTATAATAAAATCCAATAAAATCATTTTAAAAATACCAAAATTAATTCAAATTTATTTCTCTCCAATTTTCTGATGTAGGGAATCATGTTACCCTATTTTCCATATATTTTATTTTTGGAGAAAAATAATTTGAATAAAACTCAAATCACTCCAAATTGAAAACAAATTCAAAAGAACTTTGGATTTAATTCTTTGAAACTCCCAACTCATATTTCATATGTTTTGAAGAAGTCATTTTATCTTCGCTCGTGAAAATCATTGCGTTGCTTGAAGTTTGAGAATTTGAAATGTTTCCAAATGAGATTCAAATCTTTTCAAATCCCTTTTCATCTATTAAAAAAAATGGAAGAAGTCATGTTATCTTCTCTCCAGAAAATGAAAGCAAATTTGGAAAGTTTGGGAAAGTCCTTTTATTCCCTCTCATTTAAATTTCCAAAAAGTTTCGAATTTCACTCAATTTCACACAATCAATCAAATAATCAATCAAATCTATCTATTTATTATAACATTCCAAAATTTAGAATTTTGGGATGTTACAAACCTACCACCCTTAAAATGAATCTCGTCCTCGAGATTCGGAGAGGCTAGCAAGAAATAGGTTAGGGTAGGGGGCCTTCTCAAAATCCATCGATCATCTCCGGGGTCTCGGGTGCTACCACCCTTAGATGCATGGTTACGGTTCCATCAAAACTCATATACTCCATCCTTATTACTGACAGTGTCGGTCTTCTCAGATCTTAAGGATAATTCCTTCTCTGGGCTCTTCCATAGTGGCATAACCTTTTCCCCAATTCTTTTGTCCTTTCATCTTGGTAAGGTTATCCCGAAACTGGATCCTCTTAGCTGACGGGTCTGGCGCCAATTCTAAACAACTATCGATATCTCATGGTGGTCAACGATTTATGGTTTCTCCTACAGGAAATGGGTTTGGGTTGATCCTCACCGTATATCCTACGGTTGACAACAACTGTCGTGTACAAGGGAAAAAAATACCTATACCATTCTAAGGTTTAAACAAGGTTTTGATCGTCGTCTCTCTACTATAGGTAAGTCACTCAGATTTACCATCTCATATAGCAAGGCGAACAATAAGAGTAAGTCGGTATGGTGATCAATCCATCCCGCACCCAAATCATTACCTTGTACGTGGTTTAGCGAGTCTCGCATTCTAACACTCGGTCATCCTCACAAGCATTGCAGAATTTCTCTTGTCGACGAACCAAGTTCGGTTAAATCCATTGATTCTGCAAGCCAAACAAACATCTATCATTCCTTAACAACTCTCAGGTTTTGCGTAAACTCCTATAGAATCGTCGGTTGATAAAATTGTAACTTCTTCCAGGGTTTTTCCTTCAGCAAGAATGTGCTTGCTTCTTGGTAGGTCCTGGGGCCTGTGGGTTATGGCCCATCTCATCACTTGTAAACCTTGAACTCATCCTCGGGCAGCTGATCGTTATTCCAACATCCAACTTCCTAGTATCTTAAATCCATCCAATTGTATTGTCTTCCTTCCTTCTATTTGCACCAAACTAGGACATGATTACTCAGATTCATCATGGAATTTCCATTGATCCATATTTCCAACATCATACCTCCTTTATATCCAATAGTAGTTCATCTCTTCATCCTCCTGGTATATCCCACATACCTAGGTAAAAACTTATACTTATGAAGTCCATACTCCACTTCGTGGAACATCATTATCCTTTCCAGGGTCAAGTGTCCTTACAGGGGAATATTGGCCATCTCTGCATGGCACTTCTTCAACTGGGAAACGTGAAACACCTCGTGAACTCCTGACAGTCCTTCGGGTGATTCCAACTTGTTGGCCACTTCTCCCATACGCTCCAAAACTCGGTATGGTCCTACAAATCTCGGGGCTAACTTTTCCTTAACTCCAAATCGTTTAACTCCTCGTAGAGGTGGCACACGAAGATATGCTCTGTCTCTGATTTTATCGACTACCTTCTTGCATTTTTGAGTCTGCAAAACTTTTTTGCCTGGACTGAGCTACCTTCAGTCTATCTCGAATCAACTTAACATTCTCTTCTGACTCCTTGATCACATTTGGTCCAAACAACTGACGGTCTCCAACTTCATCCCACATCAATGGTGTCTGGCTCCTTCTCCCATACAAAGCTTCAAAAGGGGCCATCTTCAAACTGGCTGGGTAACTGTTGTTGTATGAGAACTCCGCGTAAGGTAGATTATCATCACTACTAGATCCATAATCTAGCGCACGCTCTCAACATGTCCTCCGTAATCTGATTGACTCTCTTGATTTATCCATCCGTCATGCGGATGAAAGGCGGTCTTGAACTCTAGCCTACTACCCAAAGTCCGTGCAGCTGATTCCAAAACTTTGAGGTAAACTGTGTTCCTCTATCTCGACACGATGGTCCTCGGAACTCCATGCGCACATACGATCCTGGTCAAATATATCTTGGCCAACTTCTCACTTGTATAGGTGGTTTTCACTGGGATAAAGTGAGCCACTTTGGTCAAGCGAATCAACTAATACCCAGATAGAATCATGTCCAGTTCGGGTTCTGGGAAATCCGGTAATGAGATCCATGTCAAGCTTATCCCACTTCCATTCGGGTATCGGCATAGGCTGTAGTAGTCCTGCTGGCTTCTGATGCTCTGCTTTTACTCTCTCTAGCATACATCACCTATGACTACATACTCCGCGATATCCTTCTTCATACCAGTCCACCAGGAACACTCCTTCAAATCCAAATACATCTTGGTGTTTCCAGGGCGAATCGAGTATGGTGAGTCATGAGCCTCTGAAGTATTAACTTCTGATCTACGCATTATTGGGTACATGTACACTATCCTCAAACCATAAGGTATCGTGCTCATCCTTACGAAAACCTTTGGCCTTTCCTTTGCTCACCCTCTCTTTTACCTCAGCAATCTCTTTGTCATCCTTCTAAGCTTCACAGATCTTTCCCAGCAATGTAGACTGAACTTCCATTGCTGCAACAAAACCTTTGGGAACAATCTCCAACCGAAGTTCCCTGAGATCCTCGGCTAACTCCTTTGGTAATCCCCCACTTATGAGGGTATTCATCCTGGTGTTCTTTATGGTTGTGTCCTATTTCTCCACAAAGCTTTCATGCACTTTCTCCATATCATTTCCATAAGGCTTCAACTTCGGGACACAAGCCGAGATTTTAGCAGAGTCAACTTAAATTCTTCCCAAGCGGTTACTCCTTGCCATCCATTGATGGTTTGGTACATCCTCCACCAGTGTAGCAGCACCTCTTTCAAAGCATCAAGAGCATCTTTGGGTCATATACTTTCCAGCTATAGTGTTATTCTTCCTATGATCTTCCATGTTCTAAATCCATCGGTCCGTCTCCAATTGACTCATCGGTCCAGAAAATACGAGCTCATCTCCATTCATCCTCTAATGGGTCCATGGGTTTTGGGATGGGATAAGAGAGATCGAGAGGGATGCACACAATACAAACAATAGTTTTGAAAAGACAGGTTTTATTGTGGCTGTCGGAAAAACATCAAACAAATGACAGCTCACAATCGTCGCATCTAACGCAGGTATATAATATGGCTTTGGGCTTCTAATGGTCAATAAATCTTCAAAGTCATCAAACTCTTCGAGTCTTGATCCTGTCTACGATGGCTTCTTCCGATCATACTTGTCTGTCTCAAGTTCTTCTGCTAGATCATCTCAATTGCCGTGAAGTCTCTCGTGACATCCTTTAATATTTTTGGAGTTGCGTCCCAAACTTACGGGTTTCAACATCCTTGACATGAACCATGTCCTTCTATCCTTCAGCTCCTGACGAATCTCCGGTATCTCGAGATTTTGCTCCTCCGGCTTGGCTACTTTCAGCTTCTAGGTTCCGAGTGCTTCACGAATTTGCCTCCTTGTCAAATATAGCTTCCTGGAGGTCCATCTTAAAACTCTTGATGTAATAGTCCAATTCCTGGCGATACACCAGCTAAGGTTAAAACTGCATTCCTTCGCTGACAGATGCTCCTTCAGCCTTCTACCATCCAATTCTTCCATGCATCTGCACGCTTAACTCCGCATGGTGACAAAAGCATAGGCGAACAATAACATCATGAATATCCATGTTTCTGCTCTTATTATTTTCATGAGCTATCATTCCATAGTTGATATCTCCTGTCTTCGGGTTTTCTTGATAAAACTTTGAATTCTAATGCTCCATGTTCCAGTCTTTCTCCGATACACCTTTATCTCGGGTATTGGCAACTTCCATAGTCTGCCAAGTTCCATAAGGGTAGCCTTCCTAGGTCATAAAAATCTGAGAATTCTTCAGAGCCTTCAAATTCTCCTAGTCTTCGGAGTCTTCACCATTGTAGTTTCCGTCATTGTAATGCATGGTAAAAATCCTCTTCATTCCAAAGTAGTCTTAGTTGTCCGATATCTTGTACTTCTTGGAGTGGTCTCATCAGTCGAATCTTCGAGGGGTCAAAAAGGGGAAAGGGGTATGGTCTCACTAAAAGGGAATATTTGAATAAGCTCAGAAGAGAAGAGAGGTAAAAGATTCTTTCGAAAAGAAAGTTGTAGCGAAAAATATTTCTATGGGCTTGCCAGTTTCTAGGGTCACGTACTACAGTCAACATGTGCTCTGATACCATCTTGTAGCGACCCGACCCGAATGGGTCAAGTCTCTGTGCTTAAGTGTCATCCCTGGATCGGTATGCTGACACACACAGCACTCAAGGATTTATAACAGAGGTAAATCACATGTATAAAGTAACATAAATACTATTACCTCAATCCAAAATAGCAGAAGTAACAAGGTTGTGGATGCCCATCAACACCAACGGCAAAGTTGAGTGTAGAAATCATAACCCTAACGTATCACTTACTCGTCGTAAGATAATCCTGCAACATGAGACGTTGCAGCCACAAAGGGTCAGTACACTGAATGTACTGGCAAATTCACACTGTAGAGCAATGCTAAAATATGGCTATCACTACATGCATATATGGCTGGTGGAAAAGCTCTATGGTTATAAGGTTTTGCGTAAAGCCACTCGGCGAGGCACGTCTGGAGGTGGGGTCAGCGGCGGCCAAGAGCGAGGAGGGCGGCGGCAGCGGCGACTTTCGACGGCGGCGGCGGCTTAGATGCGGCGAGATGCGGGAGAGAGAGAGAGAGGGGTCCGGCGGCGGCTTTTATAGGAGGGGGGAGGCGGTGGCGTGGAGGAGGGGCCAAGCGCGGGCGAGGCCGGGTCGGGCACGGCGGCGGCGATGCGTGCTCGCTCGGGACTCCGTCGAAATTTGGAAGACGAGGCGGTGAGCCTCTTTGAGCCATGGCTTTGGCTGGGAGCCGGGCCGCCCGATTCGATTCATGAGGATTTTTTAAAAAAATATTTTTCCAGACAAACAAAAGTAATAAAAACAAAATAAATAAAATACTAAATAGGCATATAATATATCAAAATTTTCAGAAAAAGATTTTCTACGACATGGACATTTTTATAATGCCAAATAAAATCCACACAAATTCAGATAATTCAAAGAGTTCTACTGGTCTAATAAAATCCAATAAAATCATTTTAAAAATACCAAAATTAATTCAAATTTATTTCTCTCCAATTTTAAATGTAGGGAATCATGTTACCCTATTTTCCATATATTTTATTTTTGGAGAAAAATAATTTGAATAAAACTCAAATAACTCCAGATTGAAAATAAATTCAAAAGAACTTTGAATTTAATTCTTTGAAACTCCCAACTCATATTTCATATGTTTTGAAGAAGTCATTTTATTTTCGCTCGTGAAATCATTGAGTTGCTTGAATTTTGAGAATTTGAAATGTTTCCAAATGAGATTCAAATCTTTTCAAATCCCTTTTCATTTATTAAAAAAAATGGAAGAAGTCATGTTATCTTCTCTCCAGGGTTTTGTGATGAAAAGAGTTTGAATTCACGAGGATCATAAAATCAAAATGAAAGTTTGGGAAAGTCCTTTTATTCCCTCTCATTTAACTTTCAAAAAAGTTTCGAATTTCACTCAATTTCACACAATCAATCAAATCTATCTATTTATTATAACATTCCAAAATTTAGAATTTTGGGATGTTACATGCAATTTCAAAAAAAATCCTACGCTCACGCAAGATCTATCTAGGAGATTCATAGCAACGAGGGGGAGAGTGTGTCTACGTACCCTCGTAGACCGAAAGCAGAAGTGTTTCACAACGCAGTTGATGTAGTTGAACTTCTTCTAGCTCCGATCGATCAAGCACCGAACGTACGGCACCTCCGAGTTCTGCACACATTCAGCAAGGTGTCGAGGAAGTAGATGAGTTCGGTCAATACGACAACATGGTGACGGTGATGGTGAAGTGATCCGCGCAGGGCTTCGTCTAAGCACCGCGAGAATATGATCGAGGGTGTAAACTGTGGAGGGGGGCGCCGCACACGGCTAACAATTGATGTTGTGTGCCTGTGAGGCGCCCCCTCCCCATATATATAGGTGGGAGGGGAGGGGAGGCAGCCAGGGCGTGCACTAGGGTTGGCCGCCGTCCCCTAGGGGCCCTGCCTTGCCCTGCGCCCCCCTTTCCATGTATGCATGAAGGGGAAGGAAAGAGGGGGTGTGAGGGAAGGAAGTGGGAATCCTAATCCACACTTTTCTTTCCCTTCCCCCCTTTCCTTCTCCTCCTCCTATAGCCTTATGGGGTGCACCAGACCCTTGTGGGCTGGTGTGTTCCTTCACAAGGCCTATATGGCCCATGGGATTGCTGGTGGTACCCGAAACACCTTCCGGTGACCCGATAAGTACCTGATACCCTTCGGAACACTTCCAGTGTACGAATACCATCGTCCCATATATCAATCTTTACCTCTCGACCATTTCGAGACTCCTCGTCATGTTCTTGATCTCATCCGGGACTCCGAACAACATTCAGTCACCAAATCACATAACTCATATAATACAATATCGTCATCGAACGTTAAGCGTGCGGACCCTACGGGTTCGAGAACTATGTAGACATGACCAAGACACCTCTCCGGTCAATAACCAATAGCGGAACCTGGATGCTCATATTGTCTCCTACATATTCTATGAAGATCTTTATCGGTCGAACCATTATGACAACATACGTAATTCCTTTTGTCCATCGATATGTTATTTGCCCGAGATTCGATCGTCGGCATCTTCATACCTAGTTAAATCTTGTTACTGGCAAGTCTCTTTACTCATTCCGTAATGCATCATATTACAACTAACTCATTAGACACTTTGCTTGCAAGGCTTCTTATGATGTGTATTACCGAGAGGGCCCAGAGATACCTCTCTGAAACTCGGAGTGACAAATCCTAATCTCAATCTATGCCGACTCAACAAACATCTTTGGAGATACCTGTAGAGCATCTTTATAATCACCCAGTCACGTTGTGATGTTTGATAGCACACAAGGCATTCCTTCGGTATCCGGGAGTTGCATAATCTCATAGTCAAAGGAATGTGTATTTTACATCAAGAAAGCAATAGCAATAAAACTGAACAATCATTATGCTAAGCTAACGGATGGGTCTTGTCCATCACATCATTATCCTAATGATGTGATCCCATTATCAAATGACAACTCATGTCCATGGTCGAAATCTTAACCATCTTTGATCAACGAGCCAGTCAAGTAGAGGCTCACTAGGGACATAATGTTTGTTTATGTATTCACACATGTATTTAGGTTTCCGATCAATACAATTCTAGCATGAATAATAAACATTTATCATGAATAAGGAAATATAAAATAACAACTTTATTATTGCCTCTAGGGCATATTTCCTTCAAAAATACGGTTGTAGAAATTTTCATGTTAATAATTTACCTCTCGTCATGTTGAGGTTGCTATTGTTTCTTTCTTCTTCCTTGCATATGCTATATATTTCTTGTCTTGATAATTTTTTTGCTTATGAAATCCCTATGCATCAGACGTATGTTATAATTAAATGTGTTTGTCACATGTATTATGATGCTCTCTTGTGTTTCAATTATTGTCTTTCATGCGAGCATCATCAGAATTATTATGCGTAGCTAGGGTCATAAAACGATAGCGCTTGTTGGGAGGCAACCCCATGAATAAATTTTATTTTTGCCTTTTTCTTTCTGTTCTTGAGTGATTTCACAATTATGCCTCTATTATGATCGTGTTTTTTATGTTTTAATTAGTTTTTGTGCCAACCAAAGCCTTTGGGATCATTTTGGGTGATAGTTGATTTGATCTTGTTGAAAAACAAAAACTTTGTGCGCCAATCGCAAAATTATTAAAAATCACATAAGCATGTTAAAATTATGATTTTTTTAGACAAGATTGATATACAAATTGCCCACGTGCTCCTAATTTTTCAGAATTTTTGGAGTTACATAAGTATTCGAAGTTTTCAGATTGCTACAGACTGTTATGTTTTTTAACAAATTCTGTTTTCTTTGTGTGGTGTGCTTATTTTGATGAATCTATGGACTCTATCTGGGGGATGAGCCATAGAAAAGTTGGAATACAGTAGATATAATGCAAAAATAAAATATGAATGGGTTTGCAACAGTCCTTAGAGTAGTGATTTGCTTTGTTATAGTAACGGTTCTCACGCAGGTTTTGTTGAGTTTTGTGTGATTGAAGTTTTCAAGTTTTTGGTGAGATCACGCTGGATGAAGGAATAAGGAGTAAGAATAACCTAAGCTTGGGGATGCCCATGGCATCCCAAGCTATTATCTAAAAGAGAAGCAAACAACTAAGCTTGGGGATGCCTGAGTGGCATCCCCTCTTTCTTCTAACAAATATCGGTATTTTACTTGGAGCTATATTTTTATTCGTCAAATATCACGAGTTTTTCTTGGAGCGTCTTGTATGATATGAGTCTTTGCTTGTTTTGCTCTTTATTTTATGTCATCTATCCTTGCTGGACACATCTATTTGAGAGAGCCAAAATTATGCTATGAATTGTTAGAATTTCTCTCTATGCTTCACTTAAATCTTCTTGAGCTATGGAATTGCTCTAGTGCTTCACTTATATCTTTTTGAGCACGGTGTGCTTTAGTATTTTTGAACAAGTGCTCTCATGCTTCACTCAGATTTATTTGAGAGTTAGTAAATGTTTTTAAGAAATCCTCTCATGATTCGCTTAAATTATTTTGTGAGAAGAAACTTTTTATGCTCATGTTTTTCACTTAGATTTGTTTGAGCTAGCAAAAGCAACATATGAAACTAGTCCCAAAGTGATAGATATTCAAGAGGGATATAATAAAAACTGTTGGAAAACGTAGCATGCAATTTCAAAAAAAATCCTATGCTCACGCAAGATCTATCTAGGAGATGCATAGCAACGAGACGGGGAGAGTGTGTCTACGTACCCTCGTAGACCGAAAGCGGAAGCGTTTGACAATGCGGTTGATGTAGTCGAACTTCTTCTTGTTTTGGCCGATCAAGCACCAAACGTATGACACCTTCGAGTTCTGCACACGTTCAACTCGATGACGTCCCTCGAACTCTTGATCCAGCAACATGTCGAGGAAGTAGATGAGTTCCGTCAGCACGATGGCGTGGTGACGGTGATGGTTAAGTGATCCGCGCAGGGCTTCGCCTAAGCACTACGAGAATATGACCGGAGGCGTAAACTATGGAGGGGGGCGCCGCACATGGCTAACAATTGTTAGTATGTGTTCTAGGTGCCCCCTCCCCATGTATATATAGGTGGGAGGGGAAGGGGGACAGCCTTGGGGCGCCCCAAGTAGGAGGAATCCTACTTGGGGCCCTAGTCCAATCCCCCCCCCCTTACCATGTTTTCCATAGGGGAAAGGAAGGAGCAGGGAAGGAAGGGTGCGGACCATGTGGGGGGCACGGCAGCCCCTGCTGGCTGCTGCGTTTCCCCTCTTGGCCCATTAGGCCCATATCTTTGTCGGGGGGTGCCCGAAACCCCTTCCGGTGACCCGATATGTACCTGGTACCCTCCAGAACACTTCTGGTGTCCGAATACTGTTGTCCTATATATCAATCTTTACCTCTCGACCATTTCGAGACTCCTCGTCATTTTTTTATCTCATCCGGGACTCTGAACAACATTCGGTCACCAAATCACATAACTCATATAATACAAAATCGTCATCGAACGTTAAGCGTGCGGACCCTACGGGTTCGAGAACTATGTAGACATTATCGACACACATTCTGGTCAATAACCAATAGCAGAACCTGGATGCTTATATTGGTTCCTACATATTCTACGAAGATCTTTATCGGTCGAACCATAATGACAACATACGTTATTCCCTTTGTCATCAATAGTATGTTACTTGCCCGAGATTCGATCGTCTGTATCTTCATACATAGTTCAATCTCGTTACCGGCAAGTCTCTTTACTCACTCCGTAATACATCATCCCGCAACTAACTCATTAGTTACTTTGCTTGCAAGGCTTCTTATGATGTGCACAACCGAGAGGGCCTAGAGATACCTCTTCGATACTCGGAGTGACAAATCCTAATCTTGATCTATGCCAACCCAACGAACACCTTTGGAGATACCTGTAGAGCATCTTTATAATCACCCAGTTATGTTGTGATGTTTGATAGCACACAAGGCATTCCTCCGGTATCCGGGAGTTGCATAATCTCATAGTCAAAGGAATGTGTATATGACATGAAGAAAGCAATAGCAATAAAACTAAACAATCAATATGCTAAGCTAAAGGATGGGTCTTGTCCATCACATCATTCTCCTAACGATGTGATCCCCTTCATCAAATGACAACACATGTCTATGGTTAGGAAACTTAACCATCTTTGATTAAGGAGCTAGTCTAGTAGAGGTTTACTAGGGACACGGTGTTTTGTATATGTATCCACACATGTATCAAGTTTCCGGTTAATACAATTCTAGCATGAATAATAAACATTTATCATGAATAAGGAAATATAAAATAACAACTTTATTATTGCCTCTAGGGCATATTTCCTTCAGTCTTCCACTTGCACTAGAGTCAATAATCTAGATTACATTGTAATGATTCTAAGACCCACGGAGTCTTGGTGTTGATCATGTTTTGCTCGTGGAAGAGGCTTACTCAATGGGTCTGCCACATTCATATCCATATGTATTTTGCAAATCTTTATGTGTCCCTCCTTGACTTGATCACGTATGGAGTTGAAGCGTCTCTTGATGTGTTTATTTATTTTGTGAAATCTGGATTCCTTCACCAAGGCAATAGCTCAAGAATTGTCACAAAATATTTTCATTGGACCCAATGCACCAGGTATTACAACTAGATCAGATATGAACTCCTTCATCCAGACTCCATTTGCTGCTTCCTAAGAAGCTATTTACTCCGCTTCACACATAGATCCCACCACGATGCTCTGCTTGGAACTGCACCAACTGACAGCTCCACCATTCAATATAAATACGTATCCGGTTTGTGACTTAGAGTCATCCGGATCAGTGTCAAAGCTAGCATTGACGTAACCATTTACGACGAGCTCTTTGTCACCTCCATAAATGAGAAACATATCCTTGGTTCTTTTCAAGTACTTCAGGATGTTCTTGACTGCTGTCTAGTGATTCACTCCTGGATTACTTTGGTACCTTCCTGCTAAACTTATAGCAAGGCACACATCAGGTCTGGTACACAACATAGCATACATGATATAACCTATGGCTGAGGCATAGGGAATGACTTTCATTTTCTCTCTATCTTACCTCAGAGTGGTCGGGCATTGAGTCTGACTCAACTTCACACCTTGTAACACAGGCAAGAACCCTTCCTTTGACTGATCCATTTTGAACTTCTTCAAAACTTTATCAAGGTATGTGCTTTGTGAAATTCCAGTTAAGCGTCTTGATCTATCTCTATAGATCTTGATGCCCAATATATAAGCAGCTTCACCGAGATCTTTCATTGAAAAACTCTTATTCAAGTATCCTTTTATGCTATCCAGAAATTCTATATCATTTCCAATCAACAATATGTCATCCACATATAATATTAGAAATTCTATAGAGCTCCTACTCACTTTCTTATAAATACAGGCTTCTCCGAAAGTCTGTATAAAACCATATGCTTTGATCGCCTCATCAAAGCGTATATTCCAACTCCGAGATGCTTGCACCAGTCCATAAATGGATCGCTGGAGCTTGCACACTTTGTTAGCACCTTTACGATCGACAAAACCTTCTGGTTGCATCATATACAACTCTTCTTTAAGAAATCCATTAAGGAATGCGGTTTTTACGTCCATTTTCCAGATTTCATAATCACAAAATGCGGCTATTGCTAACATGATTCGGACAGACTTAAGCATCGCTACGGGTGAGAAAGTCTCATCGTAGTCAACTACTTGAACTTGTTGAAAACCTTTTGCGACAAGTCGAGCTTTGTAGACAGTAACATTACCATCAGCGTCAGTCTTCTTCTTGAAGATCCATTTATTCTCTATGGCTCGCTGATCATCGGGCAAGTCAACCAAAGTCCACACTTTGTTCTCATACATGGATCCTATCTCAGATTTCATGGCCTCAGGCCATTTATTAGAATCTAGGCTCATCATCACTTCTTTATACTTCGTAGGTTTGTCATGGTCTAGTAACATGACTTCCCGAATAGGATTACCATACCACTCTGGTGCGGAATGTGCTCTGGTTGACCTACGAGGTCCGGTAGTAACTTGATCTGAAGTTTCATGATCATTATCATTAGCTTCCTCTCTAGTTGGTGTAGGCATCATGGGAACGTTTTTCTTTGATGAGCTACTTTCTAATTCGAGAGAAGGTACAGTTACCTCATCAAGTTCTACTTTCCTCCCACTCACTTCTTTCGAGAGAAACACCTTCTCTAGAAAGGATCCATTCTTAGCAACAAAGATTTTGCCTTCGGATCTGTGGTAGAAGGTGTACCCAATAGTTTCTTTTGGGTATCCCATTAAGATGAACTTCTCCGATTTGGGTTCAAGCTTATCAGGCTGAAGCTTTTTCACATAAGCATCACAACCCCAAACTTTGAGAAATGATAGCTTAGGTTTCTTGCCAAACCACAGTTAATACGGTGTCGTCTCAACGGATTTAGACGGTGCCCTATTTAACGTTAATGCAGTTGTCTCTAATGTATAACCCCAAAACGATAGTGGTAAATCGGTAAGAGACATCATAGATCGCACCATATCTAATAAAGTACGGTTACGACGTTCGAACAAACCATTACACTGTGGTGTTCCAGGTGGCATGAGTTGTGAAACTATTCCACATTGTTTTAAATGAACGCCAAGCTCGTTACTCAAATATTCGCCTCCGTGATCAGATCGTAGAACTTTATTTTCTTGTTACGATGATTCTCCACTTCACTCTGAAGTTGTTTGAACTTTTCAAATGTTTCAGACTTGTGTTTCATTAACTAGATATACCCATATCTGCTTAAATCATCTGTGAATGTTAGAAAATAATGATACCCGCCGCGAGGCTCAACACTCATCGGACCGCATACATCGGTATGTATTATTTCCAATAAGTCATTAGCTCGCTCCATTGTTCCGGAGAACGGAGTTTTAGTCATCTTGCCCATGAGGCATGGTTCGCAAGTATCAAATGATTCATAATCAAGTGATTCCAAAAGCCCATCTGCATGGAGTTTCTTCATGCGCTTTACACCAATATGGCCTAAACGACAGTGCCACAAATATGTTGCACTATCATTATCAACTTTGCATCTTTTGGCATCAATATTATGAATATGTGTATCACCACAATTGAGATTCAATAAAAATATACCACTCTTCAGGGTGTATGACCATAAACGATATTACTCATATAAATAGAACAACCATTATTCTTTGATTTAAATGAATAACCTTCTCGCATTAAACAAAATCCAGATATAATGTTCATGCTCAACGCTGGCACCAAATAACAATTATTCAGGTCTAAAACTAATCCCGAAGGTAGATGTAGAGGTAGCGTGCCGACGGCGATCACATCGACCTTGGAACCATTCCCGACGCGCATCGTCACCTCGTCCTTAGCCAATCTTCGTTTAATTCGTAGCCCCTATTTCGAGTTACAAATATGAGCAACCGAACTAGTATCAAATACCCAGGCTCTACTACGAGCATTACTAAGGTACACATCAATAACATGTATATCAAATATACCTTTGGTCACTTTGCCATCCTTCTTATCCGCTAAATACTTGGGGCAGCTCCGCTTCAAGTGACCGCTCCCTTTGCGGCAGAAGCACCCAGTTTCAGGCTTAGGTCCAGCTTTGGGCTTCTTCCCGGGAGTGGCAACTTGCTTGCCATTCTTCTTGAAGTTCCCCTTCTTTCCCTTGCCCTTTTTCTTGAAACTAGTGGTCTTGTTAACCATCAACACTTGATGCTCCTTCTTGATTTCTACCTCCGCAACTTTGAGCATTGTGAAGAGCTCGGGAATTGTCTTATCCATCCCTTGCATATTATTGTTCATCACGAAGCCTTTACAACTTGGTGGCAGTGATTGAAGAACTCTGTCAATAACACGATCATCTGGAAGATTAACTCCCAGCTGAGTCAACTGGTTATGATACCCAAACATTTTGAGTATGTGTTCACTGACATAACTGTTCTCCTCCATCTTGCAGCTATAGAACTTGTTTGAGACTTCATATCTCTCGACTCGGGCATTTGCTTGAAATATTAACTTCAACTCCTGGAATATCTCATATGGTCCATGACGTTCAAAACGTCTTTGAAGTCCCTATTCTAAGCCGTAAAGCATGGCACACTGAACTATCAAGTAGTCATTAGATCGAGCTTGCCATACGTTCATAACATCAGCATTTGCTCCTGTAGCAGGCCTTTCACCTAGCGGTGCATCAAGGACATAATTATTCTGTGCAACAATGAGGATAATCCTGAAGTTACGGACCCAGTTCATGTAGTTGCTACCATCATCTTTCAACTTAGCTTTCTCTAGGAACGCATTAAAATTCAAGGGAACAGTAGCACGGGCCATTGATCTACAACATAGATATGCAAAAACTATCAGGACTAAGTTCATGATAAATTAAGTTCAATTAATCATATTACTTAAGAACTCCCACTTAGATTGACATCCCTCAAGTCATCTAAATGATATGTGATCAAAATCAGCTAAACCCTGTCTGGTCATCACGTGAGATGGAGTAGTCATCAACAGTGAACATCTATGTTGATGATATCTACTATATGATTCACGTTCAACCTTTTGGTCTCAAGCGTTCCGAGGCCATGTCTGTACATGCCAGGCTCGTCAAGTTTAACCCGAGTATTCTGCATGTGCAAAACTGTCTTGCACCCGTTGTATGTGAACGTCGAGCCTATCACACCCGATCATCACGTGGTGTCTCAGCACGACGAACTGTCGCAACGGTGCATACTAAGGGAGAACACTTATACCTTGAAATTTTAGTTTAGGGATCATCTTATAATGCTACTGCCATACTAAGCAAAATAAGATGCATAAAAGATAAACATCACATGAAATCAAAATATGTGACATGATATGGCCATCATCATCTTGTGCCTTTGATCTCCATCTCCAAAGAACCGTCATGATCTCCATCGTCACCGGCTTGACACCTTGATCTCCATCGTAGCGTCGTGGTCGTCTCGCTAACTATTGCTTCTACAAATATCACTAACACATAGTGATAAAGTAAAGCAATTACATGGCGTTTATATTTCATACAATAAAGAGACAACCATAAGGCTCCTACCGGTTGCCAGTGACTTTTACAGAACACGATCATCTCATACAATAGCATATATCACATCATGTCTTGACCATATCACATCACAACATGCCTTGCAAAAACAAGTTAGGCGTCCTCTACTTTGTTGTTGCAAGTTTTATGTGGCTACTACAGGCTTCTAGCAAGAACCGTTCTTACCTACGCATCAAAACCACGACGGTGATTTATCAAGTTTGCTATTTTAACCTTCAAGAAGGACCGGTCAAATTCGATTCAACTAAAGTTGGAGAAACGGACACCCGCCACCACCTTTATGCAAAACTAGTTGCATGTCTGTCGGTGGAACAGATCTCATGAACGTGGTCATGTAAGGTTGGTCCAGGCCGCTTCATCCAACAATACTGCTGAATCAAAGTAAGACATTGGTGGTAAGTAGTATGATGATCACTGCCCACAATGCTTTGTGTTCTACTCGTGCATATCATCTGCGCGTAGACCTGGCTTGGATGCCATTGTTGGAAAACGCAGCATGCAATTTCAAAAAAAATCCTACGCTCACGCAAGATCTATCTAGGAGATGCATAGCAACGAGAAGGGGAGAGTGTGTCTATGTACCCTCGTAGACCGAAAGCGGAAGCGTTTGACAACGCGGTTGATGTAGTCGAACTTCTTGTCGTTCCGACTGATCAAGCACCGAACGTACGACACCTCCGAGTTCTGCACACGCTCAGCTCGATGACGTCCCTTGAACTCTTGATCCAGCAAAGTGTCGAGGAAGTAGATGAGTTCCATCAGCACAACAGCGTGGTGACAGTGATGGTGAAGTGATCTGTGTAGGGCTTCGCCTAAGCACTATGAGAATATGACCGGAGGCGTAAACTATGGAGGGGGGCGCCGCACATGGCTAAAAATTATTGGTATGTGTTCTAGGCGCCCCCTCCCCACATATATATATAGGTGGGAGGGGGAGGGGGATAGCCTTGGGGCGCCCCAAGTAGGAGGAATCCTACTTGGGGCCCTAGTCCACTTCGCCCCCCCCCCCTTACCATGTTTTCCGGAGGGGAAAGGAAGGAAGAGGGAGGAGGGAAGGAAGGGGAGGTCGAATCCCTCCCCTTCCTTCTCTCTTCCCCTCTTTCCTTCCCCTCAGGTGCGGCCCATATGGGGCGCGCGACAGCACCTGCTGGCTGTTGTGTTTCCCCTCTTGGCCCATTAGGCCCATATCTTTGTCAGGGTGCCCGGAACCCCTTCCGATGACCCGATATGTAGCCGGTACCCTCCAGAACACTAATGGTGTCCTAATACTATCGTCTTGTATATCCATCTTTACCTCTCGACCATTTCGAGACTCTCTTCATGTCCTTGATCTCATCCGGGACTCAGAACAACATTTGGTCACGAAATAACATAACTCATATAATATAGAATCATCATCGAACGTTAAGCGTGCGGACCATGCGGGTTAGAGAACTATGCATACATGACCGAGACACCTCTCTGGTCAATAACCAATAGCGGAACCTGGATGCTCATATTGGTTCCTACATATTCTACGAAGATCTTTATCGGTTGAACCATAATGACAACATAAGTTATTCCCTCTGTCATCAGTATGTTACTTGCCCGAGATTCGATCATCGGTATCTTAATACCTAGTTCAATCTCGTTACCAGCAAGTCTCTTTACTCGTTCTGTAATACATCATCCCGCAACTAACTCATTAGTTAATTTGCTTGCAAGGCTTAATATGATGTGCATTACCGAGAGGGCCCACAGATACCTCTCTGATACTCGGAGTGAAAAATCCTAATCTCGATCTATGCTAACCCAACGAACACCTTTGGAGATACTTGCAGAGCATCTTGCTACCTCTTGAGCACTGCGTTGGTTTTCCCTTGAAGAGGAAAGGGTGATGCAGTAAAGTAGCGTAAGTATTTCCCTCAATTTTTGAGAACCAAGGTATCAATCCAGTAGGAGGCTACGCGCGAGTCCCTCGCACCTACACAAAACAAATAAATCCTCGCAACCAACGCGATAAGGGGTTGTCAATCCCTTCACGGTCACTTACGAGAGTGAGATCTGATAGATATGATAGAATAATGTTTTTGGTATTTTTGTGATAAATATGCAAAGTAAAATAAAAGTAAAGTAAAAAAGCAAAGGAAATAACTAAGTGTTGGAAGATTAATATGATGAAGATAGACCCGGGGGCCATAGGTTTCACTAGTGGCTTCTCTCAAGAGCATAAGTATTTTACGGTGGGTGAATGAATTACTGTTGAGCAATTGACAAAATTGAGCATAGTTATGAGAATATATAGGTATGATCATGTATATAGGCATCACGTCCGAGACAAGAAGACCGACTCACATTGCATCTACTACTATTACTCCACTCATCGACCGCTATTCAAAGCATGCATCTAGAGTATTAAGTTCATGAAAACAGAGTAACGCCTTAAGCAAGATGACATGATGTAGAGGATAAATTCATGCAATATGATAAAAACACCATCTTGTTATCCTCGATGGCAACAATACAATACGTGCCTTGCTGCCCCTCATCACACCGGGAAAGGACACCGCAATATTGAACCCAAAGCTAAGCACTTCTCCCATTGCAAGAAAGATCAATCTAGTAGGCCAAACTAAACTAATAATTCGAAGAGACTTGCAAAGATAACCAATCATACATAAAAGAATTCAGAGAAGTATTGTTCATAGATAATCTTGATCATAAACCTACAATTCATCAGTCTCAACAAACACACCGCAAAAGAAGATCACATCGAACAGATCTCCACGAGAGAGGAGGAGAACATTGTATTGAGATCCAAAAAGAGAGAACAAGCCATCTAGCTACTAACTATGGACCCGAAGGTCTGAAGTAAACTACTCACACTTCATCGGACAGGCTATGGTGTTGATGTACAAGCCCTCCGTGATGGATGCCCTCCGACGGAGCTCGAGAATGTGCCCCAAGATGGGATCTCGTGGGTGCGAGAAGGTTGCGGCGGTGGAATTAGGTTTTTGGCTCCGTGATTCCGATCGTTTGGGGTAATGAGGTATATATAGGAGGAAGGAGTACGTCGGTGGAGCAACAGGCGGCCCACAAGGGTGGAGGGCGCGCCCTGGGGGGTGGGCGCGCCCCCCTACCTCGTGGCCTCCTCTTTTGTTTCTTGACATAGGGTCCAAGTCTCCCGGATCATATTCTTCCTAAAAATCACGTTCCCGAAGGTTTCATTCTGTTTGGACTCCGTTTGATATTCCTTTTGTGCGAAACTCTGAAATAGGCAAAAAACAACAATTCTGGGCTGGGCCTTCGGTTACTAGGTTAGTCCCAAAAATAATATAAAAGTGAATAATAAAGCCCAATAATGTCCAAAACAGTAGATAATATAGCATGGAGCAATAAAATATTATAGTTACGTTGGAGACGTATCAAGCCTCCCCAAGATTAATTCACCTTTCGTCCTCGAGTAGGTAAATGATAAAAAAGAATTTTTGATGCGGAGTGCTACTTGGCATAATTTCAATGTAATTCTTCTTAATTGTGGTATGAATATTCAGATCCGAAAGATTCAAGACAAAAGTTTAATATTGACATAATAATAATAATACTTCAAGCATACTAACAAAGCAATCATGTCTTCTCAAAATAACATGGCCAAAGAAAGTTATCCCTACAAAATCATATAGTCTGGCTATGCTAAATCTTCACCACACAAAGTATTTAAATCATGCACAACCCCGATGACAAGCCAAGCAATTATTTCATACTTTTGACCTTCTCAAACTTTTTCAATCTTCACGCAATACATGAGCGTGAGTCATGGACATACCACTATATGTGGAATAGAATGGTGGTTGTGGAGAAGACAAAAAGGGAGAAGATCGTATCACATCAACTAAGCATATCAACGGGCTATGGAGATGCCCATCAATAGATATCAATGTGAGTGAGTAGGGATTGCCATGCAATGGATGCTCTAGAGCTATAAGTATATGAAAGCTCAACAAAAGAAACTAAGTGGGTGTGTATCCAACTCGCTTGCTCACGAAGACCTAGGGCATTTTGAGGAAGCCCATCATTGGAATATACAAGCCAAGTTGTATAATGAACATTTCCCACTAGTATATGAAAGTGACAAAATGAGAGACTCTCTATCATGAAGATCATGGTGCTACTTTGAAGCACAAGTGTGGTAAAAGGATAGTAACATTGTCCCTTCTCTCTTTTTCTCTCATTTTTTTGGGCCTTTTCTCTCTTTATTTTATGGCCTCTCTTTTTTTTCGTTCGAAGTCTCATCCCGACTTGTGGGGGAATCGTAGTCTCCATCATCCTTTTCCTCACTTGGGACAATGCTCTAAAAATGATGATCATCACACTTCTATTTTCTGACAACTCAACAATTACAACTCGATACTTAGAACAAAATATGACTCTATATGAATGCCTCCGGTGGTGTACCGGGATATGCAATGAATTAAGAGTGACATGTATGAAAGAATTATGAACGGTGGCTTTGCCACAAATACGATATCAACTACATGATCATGCAAAGCAATATGACAATGATGGAGCGTGTCATAATAAACGGAACGGTGGAAAGTTGCATGGCAATATATCTCGGAATGGCTATGGATATGCCATGATAGGTAGGTATGGTGGCTGTTTTGAGGAAGGTTTATGGTGGGTGTATGATACCGGCGAAAAGTGTGCGGTATTAGAGAGGCTAGCAATGGTGGAAGGAAGAAGAGTGCGTATAATACATGGACTCAACATTAGTCATAAGGAACTCATATAATTATTGCAAAAATCTACAAGTTATCAAAGCAAAGTATTACGCGCAAGCTCCTAGGGGGATAGATTGGTAGGAAAAGACCACTGCTCGTCCCCGACCGCCACTCATAAGGAAGATATCAATAAATAAATTGTGCTCCGAATTCATCACATAACGGTTCACCATACGTGCATGCTACGGGAATCACAAACTTTAACACAAGTATTTCTCATATTCAAAACTACTCAACTAGCATGACTCTAATATCACCATCTTTATATCTCAAAACAATTATCAAGCATCAAACTTCTCATAGTATTCAACACACTCATAAGAATTCTTACAAATCTTGTATGCTTAGCATATTAGGATTATTTAAGAAAATTACCATGCTATTTAAGACTCTAAAAATAATCTAAGTGAAGCATTAGAGATCAATAGTTTCTATAAAACAAATCCACCACCGTGCTCTAAAAGATATAAGTGAAGCACTAGAGCAAAACTATATAACTCAAAGATATAAGTGAAGCACATAGAGTATTCTAACAAATTCCAATTCATGTATGGCTCTCTCAAAAGGTGTTTACAGCAAGGATGATTGTGTTAAACTAAAAAGCAAAGACTCAAATCATACAAGACGCTCCAAGCAAAACACATATCATGTGGTGAATAAAAATATAGCTCCAAGTAAAGTTACCGATGGAAGTAGACGAAAAAGGGGATGCCTTACGGGGCATCCCCAAGCTTTGGCTTTATGGTGTCCTTAGATTATCTTGGGGGTGCCATGGGCATCCCCAAGCTTAGGCTCTTGCCACTCCTTGTTCCACAATCCATCAAATCTTTCACCCAAAACTTGAAAACTTCACAACACAAAACTTAACAGAAAATCTCGTGAGCTCCGTTAGCGAAAGAAAACAAAAGACCACTTCGAGGTACTGTAATGAACTCATTCTTTATTTATATTGGTGTTAAACCTACTGTATTCCAACTTCTGTATGGTTTATAAACTATTTTACTAGCCATAGATTCATCAAAACAAGCAAACAACACACGAAAAACAGAATCTGTCAAAAACAGATCAGTCTGTAGTAATCTGTAACTAATGCAAATTTCTGCAACTCCAAACAATCATCCAAAATAAAAAGACCTAGACAATTTGTTTATTGATCAGCAGCAATTGGAATCAGTATTTTATCACGTTCTGGTGATTTTTAACAATTGTTTTCGTGAACAGAAAGTTTCTGGAAATTACAGCAAGATCAAATAAATATCATCCAAGAAGATCCTATAGGTTTAACTTAGCACAAACACTAATTGAAACATAAAAACACATCTAACCAGAGGCTAGAACAAATATTTATTCCTAAACAGAAGCAAAAAGTAAAAAAAAACTAAAAATAAAATTGGGTTGTCTCCCAACAAGCGCTATCGTTTAACGCCCCTAGCTAGGCATAAAAGCAAGGATAGATCTAGGAATTGCCATCTTTGGTAGGCAATCCATAAGTGGCTCTCATGATAGATTCATATGGTAATTTTATTTTATTCCTAGGGGAGTGTTCCATCCCTTTCTTTAATGGAAATTGGAATCTAATATTCCTTCCTTCATATCAATAATCGCACCAATCGTTCTAAGGAAAGGTCTACCAAGAATAATAGGACATGAAGGATTGCAATCTATATCAGGAACGATAAAATCTACGGGCACATAATTACTATTTGCAACAATAAGAACATCATAAATTATTCCCATAGGTTTCTTAACAGTGGAATCCTCAAGGTCAGTTTAAAGAGCAATCATCAAAATCACGGAAATCTAGCAAATCACACAAAGTTTTGGGAATAGTGGAAACACTAGCACCCAAATCACATAAAGCATAGAACTCATGATCCTTAATCTTAATTTTAATAGTAGGTTCCCACTCATCATAAAGTTTTCTAGGGATAGAAACTTCCAACTCAAGTTTTTCTTCATAAGATTGCATAAAGGCATCAACAATATGGTTGGTAAAAGCTTTATTTTGACTATAAGCATGAGGAGAATTTAGCACGGCTTGCAACAAGGAAATACAATCTATTAAAGAGCAATTTTCATAATTAAATTCCTTGAAATCCAAAATATTGGGTTTAACATCTAGGGTTTTGATTTCTTCAATCCCACTTTTATCAATTTTAGCATCAAGATCAAAAAACTCCGAATTTTTGGAACGCCTTGTAGGTAAAGGTGGATCATATTCAGTCCCATCATTATCAAGATTCATATTGCAAAACAAAGATTTAATAGGAGACACATCAATAATTTTTAGATATTCATCTTTATTTTCATAGAAATCCGGTTTAGCGGCCATATTATTAACTAAGGTAGCCTGCTTATCCGATATTTCAGCAGTCAACTTTTCAAGGTGAGCAATTTGGGATCTTAAACCATCAAATTCTTTAGACATATCATCGAGATCTTTATTCATATAACTCATAAAACTTTTTTGTTCCTTAAGCTCGTTTCTGAAGAAATTATTATGCTCAAATTGCAAGACCATAAAACTCCTGACGTTGCTTTCGATCTCTTCCAACCTTTTAAGGTGAAGATCACCAAATCTAGGTAGAGCCATCGCGAAAAACAAGCAATCCAACACACGAGCAAACAAAAAGCAAGCAAAAAAGAGGCAAATGGAAAAGAGAGGGCAAATAAAACGGCAAGGGTGAAGTGGGGGAGAGGAAAACAAGAGGCAAATGGCAAATAATGTAATGCGGGAGATAAGGGTTTGTGATGGGTATTTGGTATGTTGACTTTTAAGTAGACCTCCCGACAGCGCCGTAAATCCTTCTTGCTACCTCTTGAGCACTGCGTTGGTTTCCCTTGAAGAGGAAAGGGTGATGCAGCAAAGTAGCGTAAGTATTTCCCTCAGTTTTTGAGAACCGAGGTATCGATCCAGTAGGAGGCTACGCGTGAGTCCCTCACACCTACACAAAACAAACAAATCCTCGCAAACAACGCGATAAGGGGTTGTCAATCCCTTCACGGTCACTTACGAGAGTGAGACATGATAGATATGATAGGATAATGTTTTTGGTATTTTTGTGATAAAGATGCAAAGTAAAATAAAAGCAAAGTAAACCGACTAAGTGTTGGAAGATTAATATGATGAAGATAGACCCGGGGGCCATAGGTTTCACTAGTGGCTTCTCTCAAGAGCATAAGTATTTTACGATGGGTGAACGAACTACTGTTGAGCAATTGACAGAATTGAGCATAGTTATGAGAATATCTAGGTATGATCATGTATATAGGCATCACGTCCGAGACAAGTAGACCAACTCCAGCCTGCATCTACTACTATTACTCCACTCATCGACCGCTATCCAGCATGCATCTAGAGTATTAAGTTAATGAAAACAGAGTAACGCCTTAAGCAAGATGACATGATGTAGAGGGATAAATTCATGCAATATGATAAAAAAAACAATCTTGTTATCCTCGATGGCAACAATACAATACGTGCCTTGCTGCCCTCATCCTTTGGGATAGGACACCGCAAGATTGAACCCAAAGCTAAGCACTTCTCCCATTGCAAGAAAGATCAATCTAGTAGGCCAAACCAAACTGATAATTCAAAGAGACTTGCAAAGATAACCAATCATACATAAAAGAATTCAGAGAAGATTCAAATATTGTTCATAGATAATCTTGATCATAAACCCACAATTCATCGGTCTCAAGAAACACACCGCAAAAACAAGATTGCATCGAATAGATCTCCACGAGAGAGGGGGAGAACATTGTATTGAGATCCAAAAAGAGAGAAGAAGCCATCTAGCTACTAACTTGGACCCGAAGGTCTGAAGTAAACTACTCACACTTCATCGGAGAGGCTATGGTGTTGATGTAGAAGCCCTCCGTGATGGATGCCCTCTCCGGCGGAGCTCCGGAACAGGCCCCAAGATGGGATCTCGTGGGTACAGAAGGTTGCGGCGGTGGAATTAGGTTTTTGGCTCCGTATCTGATCGTTTGGGGGTACGTAGATATATATAGGAGGAAGGAGTACGTCGGTGGAGCAACAGGGGGCCGACGAGGGTGGAGGGCGCCCCCTGGGTGGGGGGGGGGTAGGCACGCCCCCTACCTCCTGGCCTCCTCCTTTGTTTCTTGACGTAGGGTCCAAGTCTCCTGGATCATATTCTTCCTAAAAATCACGTTCCCGAAGGTTTGATTCCGTTTGGACTCCATTTGATATTCCTTTTATGCGAAACTCTAAAATAGGCAAAAAACGGAAATTTTGGGCTGGGCCTCCGGTTAATAGGTTAGTCCCAAAAATAATATAAAAGTGAATAATAAAGCCCAATAATGTCCAAAACAGTAGATAATATAGCATGGAGCAATGAAAAATTATAGATACGTTGGAGACGTATCACATCTCTATAATCACCCAGTTATGTTGTGACGTTTGATAGCACACAAGGTATTCCTCCGATATCCGGGAGTTGCATAATCCCATAGTCAAAGGAATATGTATATGACATGAAGAAAGCAATAACAATAAAACTGAACGATCAATATGCTAAGCTAACGGATGGGTCTTGTCCATCACATCATTATCCTAATGATGTGATCCCGTTCATCAAATGACAACACATGTCTATGGTTAGGAAACTTAACCATCTTCGATTAACGAGCTAGTATAGTATAGGCTTACTAGGGACATGGTGTTTTGTCTATGTATCTACACATGTATCAAGTTTCTGGTTAATACAATTATAGCATGAATAATAAACATTTATCATGAATAAGGAAATATAAAATAACAACTTTATTATTGCCTCTAGGGCATATTTCTGTTTGGGAACCGCGTATGACATATCTAGCATGGAAAGTATTGGGAACTACTCGATCGTTTTTATTGACAGGAAAGGCATGCCACCCAAAATGTTTTATCTCTATCCTTTTCACTTTGAGCTCTGGTACCTCTACAAATCCCTACTTCCCTCTGCGAAGGGCCTTTCTATTTACATTATGCAATTTTTATTTTGAGTCTCCATCTTGTCTTATAAAGCACCAACTAAGGGGCACTATGATCGTACTTAAGCATTGGGTGTAGCTAATATGCGAGTGTGTTTCATGAATGGATCAATGATTGAGCATAATGGGCTAGGGATAACTTGCTTTAGTGTTGATATTTTGAAAGACATGGTTGGTTGTTGATATGCTTGAGTATTGAAAGCTTCGTGTCGAAACTAGACTATTGCTTTGAATCATATAAAAGTACAATGAAAAGAATATGTGATGAACATGTTAGGCAGCATTCCACACCAAAAATTCTGTTTTTATTATTTATCTACTCAAGGACGAGCAGGAATTAAGCTTGGGGATGTTGATACGTCTCCAACGCATCTATAATTTTTGGTTGTTCCATGATGTTATATTATCATTCTTTGATGTTTTACAATCATTATAGTCATTTTATATCATTTTTGGGTACTAACCTATTGACATAGTGCCCAGTGCCAGTTGTTGTTTTTTGCTTGTCTTTTACTTCGTAGAAAATCAATACCAAACGGAGGGAGCAAAACTTTTTGGAGAATTTTTCTGGGCCAGAAGACACAGGATGGGCCGAATAAGTACCAGAGGCTGCCCCGAGGGGGGCACAACCAATCTAGGCGTGCTTGGGGGCCCAGGCGCGCCCTGGTGGGTTGTGCCCACCTCGGTGGCCTCCCGCAACACCTCTTTGCTCTATAAATACCCTAATATTCCAAAAACCCTAGGGGAGTTGACGAAACACAATTCCAGCTGCCGCAAGTTCCAGAAACCATAGATCCAATCTTGACATTATCAAGGAGGGGTTCATCATCCTCATTGGTGCCTCTCCGAATATGTGTGAGTAGTTCATTTTAGACCTACGGGTCTATAGTTAGTAGCTAGATGGCTTCCTCTCTCTCTCTTTTGATTCTCAATAGAATGGTCTCTTGGAGATCTATTTGATGTAACTCTTTTTGCGGTGTGTTTTTGGGATCCGATGAACCTTGAGTTTATGATCAAATCTATGTTTTTATCCATGAAATTTATTTGAGTCTTTTGATCTCTTATATGCATGATTACTTATAGCCTTGTATTTCTTCTTCGAATCTTTGGTTTAGTTAGGCCGACTAGATCGATTTTTCCTGCCATGGGAAGAGGTGCTTTGTGATGGGTCTATCCCAGTGACAGGGAAATGACGCGTATGTATCATTGCTATTAAGGATAACAAGATGGGGTATATTCCTACATGAATAGATCTCGTCTACATCATGTCATCGTTCTTATTGCATTACTCCGTTTATCCATGAACTTAATACACTAGATGCATGCTGGATAGCGGTCGATGTCTGGAGTAATAGTAGTAGATGCACGCAGGAGTCGGCCTACTAATATTGGACGTGATGCCTATAGAATGATCATTGCCTGGATATTGTCATAATTATTTGAAGTTCTATCAATTTCCCAACAGTAATTTGTTTACCCACCGTATGCTATTCCCTAGATCATCCCAAAGGTCTTGCTTGGCTCAAACACTAACTAAAACACCAAAACACAATTACTGCAGAGTTAATAATGTGTATTTATTCAAGAACATAACCAAAAACTAAAAACATAAAAAATAAAATTTGGTTACCACCCAACAAGCGCTATTGTTTAACGCCCCTAGCTAGGCATAAAACATAGATCTAGCTATTGTCATCTTTGGTATTAAATTCATAAGTAGCCCTCATAATAGATTCGTATGGCAACTTAAATTTCTTTCTTGGAAAGTGTTCCATGCCCTTCCTTAACGGAAATTGAAATCTAATGTTTCCTTCTTTCATATAAATAATTGCACCAATCGTTCTAAAGAAAGGTCTGCCAAGAATAATAGGACATGTAGGATTGCAATCTATATCAAGCACAATGAAATCTATGGGCACATAATTCCTATTTGCAACAATAAGAACATCATTAATCCTTCCCATAGGTTTCTTAATAGTGGAATCCGCTAGATGCATATTTAAAGAGCAATCATCAAATTCACAGAAACCTAACACATCACATAAAGTTTTTGGAATCGTGGAGACGGTAGCACCCAAATCAAACAAAGCATGGCACTAATAATCTTTAATTTTAATCTTAATAGTAGGTTCCCACTCATCATAAAGCTTTCTAGGGATCGAAACTTCCAACTCAAGTTTTTTCTTCAAAAGATTCCGTCATAGCATCAACGATATGTTTAGTAAAAGCCTTATTTTGATTATAAGCATGAGGAGAATTTAACATGGATTGCAACAAGGAAATACAATTTACCAACGAGAACTTATCATAATTAAATTCCTTGAAATCCAAAAGAGTGGGTTCATCGCTACTTAAAGTTTTGACCTCTCCAATCCCACTTTTATCAATTTTTGCATTAAGATCTTTAAACTCTGAATCATTGGGACGCCTTCTAGCTAAAGTTGACTCATCTCCAGTCCCATCTTTATCAAGATTTATATTAGAAAACAAAGATTCAATAGGAGTCACACCAATCACTTTAAGATCTTCATCATTATTCTCACAAAAACTAGAAGTACACACTTTTATAAACCAATCTCGCTTAGCACGCATCCTAGCGGTTCTTTCTTTACACTCATCAATAGAAATTTTAATAGATTTCAGCGATTCATTAATATCATGCTTGGGTGGCATAGATCTAATTTTCAAAGAATCAATCTCAAGATAAATTTTATCAACGTTCCTAGCCAAATCATCAATCTTGAGCAATTTTTCTTCAACCATAGCACTGAAAACTTTTTGGGAATTAATAAAATATTTAATATTGTTCTCAAGATGAGAGGGCATTTTATTATAATTTCCATAAGAATTGTTATAGGAACTACCAAATTATTAGAGGAATTACTAGGCAACGACCTAGGGTTGAAATTACCTCTATATGCATTATTACCAAAATTGTTCCTACCAACAACCTCCACATCCATAGATTCATTATTGTTCTTAATCAAAGTAGACAAAGGCATATTATTAGGATCAATAGAAGCACTCTTACTAGCAAACAATTTCATAAGTTCATCCATCTTTCCAGTCAAAGTATTAATTTCTTCAATCGCATGCATTTTTTACTAGTAGAAGATCTTTTGGTATGCCATTGAGAGTAATTTGCCATAATATTATCTAGGATTTGATTAGCTTCTCCTAATGTAATTTCCATAAAAGTACCCCCGCGGCGGAATCTAAAAGATTTCTAGATGCAAATTCAATCTGGCATAATTTTTTTATACGATCATCCATAAACTTAAACCATGAGTAGGGCAATTTCTTATCATCAATTTCATCCTCTCCCAAGATTGTGCAACATGTTCATGGTCAAGTTGCTTAAAATTAATTATATCGTTCCTAAGGGAGATGATCTTAGCGGGAGGAAAATACTTGGAAATAAAAGCATCTTTACACTTATTCCATGAATCAATACTATTTTTAGGCAAAGATGAAAACCAAGTTTTAGCACGATATCGTAGAGAGAACGGAAATAGCTTAAATTTAACAATATCATTATCCACATCCTTTTTCTTTTGCATATCACATAAGTCAACAAAAGTGTTTAGATGGGATGCGACATCTTTACTGGGAAGGCCAGAAAATTGATCTTTCGTAACAAGATTCAGCAAAGTGGCATTAATTTCATAAGATTCCACACTAGTGGCGGGAGAAATCGGAGTACTAATAAATCATCATTATTAGTGTTGGAAAAGTCACACAACTTGGTATTTTCTTTAGACATCGTGACAAAGCAAGCCGTCTAGCACACAAGCAACCAAAAAGCAAACGAAAAGACGAACAGAAGAAGGGCGAACAAAAAGGAATTTTTTTTTGTGTTTTTCTGAAAACATTCTATAAGTGCAGGAGAGGGAAACAAGAGGCAAATGGAAAATAATGTAATGCAAGAGATGAGGGTTTATGGTCGGTACTTGGTAGGCTTGATGTAGAACCTCCCCGACAATGGCACGACAAATTCTTCCTGCTACTTCTTGAGCTTGCGTTGGTTTTTTCCTTGAAGACGAAAGGGTGATGCTGCAAAGTAGAGATAAGTATTCCCTCAGTTTGAGAACCAAGGTATCAATCCAGTAGGAGGTACACGCAAGTCTCCAATCTATGCACCTGCACAAACAATCAAACACTTGCACCCAACACGATGAAGGGGTTGTCAATCCCTTCAGGGTCACTTGCAAGGATGAGATAGATATAAAAGTTTACTAAAATGTAAATCAAAATAACAGTAAATACATTGCAGCAAGGTATTTTTGGGTTTTTTGGTTATAGATCTGAAAATATGTGATGGAAAATAGACCCGTGGGCCATAGGTTTCACTAGAGGCTTCTCTCTTGAAAGAAAACATACGGTGGGTGAACAAATTACTGTCGAGCAATTGATAGAAAAGCGCAAAGTTATGATGATATCCAAGGCAATGATTAAGAATATAGGCATCACGTCCATGTCAAGTAGACCGACTCCTGCATGCATCTACTACTATTACTCCACACATCGACCGCTATTAGCATGCATCTAGAGTATTAAGTTCATAAGAACGAAGTAACGCCTTAAGTAAGATGACATGATGTAGAGGCATAAACTCAAGCAATATGATGAAAACCCCATCTTTTTACCCTTGTTGGCAACAATACAATACGTGACTCGCTACCCCTACTTTGTCACTGGGTGAAGACACCACAAGATTGAACCCAAAACTAAGCACCTCTCCCATTGCAAGAAGAACCAATCTAGTTGGCCAAACCAAACCGATAATTTGAAGAGAAATACAAAGATAACAAATCATGCATATAAGAATTTAGAAGAGACTCAAATAATATTCATAGATAATCTAATGATAAATCCACAATTCATCGGATCTCGACAAACACACCGCAAAAGAATGTTACATCAGATAGAACTCCAAGAACATCGAGGAGAACATTGTATTGAAGATCAAAGAGAGAGAATAAGCCATCTATCTACTAGCTATGGACCCGTAGGTCTGTGGTAAACTACTCACGCTTCATCAGATGGGCAATAGGGTTGATGTAGAAGCCCTCCATGATCGAATCCCCCTCCGACAGGGTGCCGAAAAAGGCCCCAAGATGGGATCTTATGGGAATAGAAGGTTATGAAGGCGGAAAGTATTTTGGTGGACGCTTCTGGTGGTTTGGAATATTTTAGGATATATAGAGCTGAGATGGAGGTCAGTGGACTCCCGAGGGGCCCACAAGCAAGGGCACCCCCCTAGGGTGCACCCTAAGGGCTTGTGGAGTCTTCGGGGCTCTTCTGGCCCTCTCCCCAAGTCTTCTGGGTGTCTTCTGGTCCAAGAAAAATCACCGCGAAAGTTTTATTCCGTTTGGACTCCGTTTGATATTCCTTTTCTGTAAAACTCAAAAACAAGGAAAAACCAGAAACTGGCATTGGGATCTAGGTTAATAAGTTAGTCCAAAAAATAATATAAAATGGCATATTAATGCATATAAAACATCCAAAACAGATAATATAATAGCATGGAACAATAAAAAATTATAGATACATTGGAGACGTATCACATATCATGAACAATATGTTTAGTAAAAGCCTTATTTTGATTATAAGCATGAGTTGAATTAAGCATAAATTGTCACAAGGAAATACACTCAATCAAAGAATAATTATCATAATTAAAATCCTTGAAATCCAAAAGAGTGGGCTCATCACTAGTTAAAGTTTTGACCTCGCCAAACCCACTTTTATCAATTTTTCATTAAGATCGTCACCCTCAGAATTATTGGGACACCTTCTAGCTAAAGTTGACTCTTCTCCAGTCCCTTGTTTATCAAGTTTTATATTGGCAAACAAATATTCAATAGGATTGACACCAATTACTTTAAGATCTTCATCATGATTATCGCAAAAACTAGAAGAACATACTTTTTCTAGCCATTCTCTCTTAGCTCGCATCCTAGCGGTTCTCTCCCTACTTTCATGAATAGAAATATGAATAGATTTCAGAGACTCATTAATATCAAGCTTGGGTGGCATAGATATAATCTTAAAGGAATCAATATCATGAGAAATTCTTTCAATGTTTCTAGCCACATCATCAATCTTAAGCAATTTTTCTTCTACCATAGCATTGAATATCTTTTGCGATTTAATAAAATATTTAATATTTTTATAAAGATAAGAGGGTATCTTATTATAATTTCTATAAGAATTGTTGCAGGAATTACCATAATTATTAGAGTAATTACTAGGAAACGGCCTAGGCTTAAAATTGCCTCTATACGCGTTATTACCAAAATTGTTCCTACCAACAAAATTCACATCCATGGATTCATTATTATTCTCAACCAAAGTAGACAAAAGAATATCATTAGGACCAATAGGAGAACTCCTTGTAGCAATCGATTTCATAAGTTCATCCATCTTTCCACTCAAAGTATTAATTTCTTCAATAGCATGCGCTATTTTACTAGTAGAAGATCTTTCGATATGCCATTGAGAGTAATTTGCCATAATATTATCTAGGAGTTTAGTAGATTATCCTAATGTGATTTCCATAAAACTAACACCCACGGCGCAATCCAGCATAAAAAAATTCTTTGAGTGGACCATAATATTACCATAATTATTAGAGGAAAAATTTCTACTAAGTAAAACTAACACCCACAGAATCTAATATATCTATCACTATTAGATCTCATCCTTGCGAGGAATCCAACATAATTATTATAATTTCTCCTAATATTTCTAGATGCAAAATTCAATCCAGCATAAAAAAATTGTATGTCATCCATAAACTTAAACCATGAGTAGGGAAATTTCTTATCATTAACTTCATCCTCTCCCATGATTGTGCAACATGTTCATGATCAAGTTGCTTAAAATTCATTATATACTTCCTAAGAGATATGATCTTAGCGGGAGGAAAATACTTGGAAATAAAAGCATCCTTACACTTATTCCATGAATCGGTACTATCTTTAGGCAAGTATGAAAACCAAGTTTTAGCACGATCTCGCAGTGAGAACGAGAATAGCTTCAATTAAAAAAATATCGTTATCCACATCTTTTTTCTTTTGCATATTGCACAATGCAACGGAAGTATTAAGATGGGATGCAGCATCTTCATTAGGACTACCAGAAAATTGTTCTTTCATAACAAGATTCAACAAAGAGGCATTAATTTCATATGATTCTGCACTGGTGGCGAGAGCAATCGGAGTACTAATAAAATCATTATTATTAGTGTTGGAAAAATCACACAACTTAGTATTTTCTTGAGACATCATGACAAAGCAAACAATCTAGCACACAAGCAAACAAAAAAGCAAACGAAAAAGCGAACGGAAAGAAGGCGAATAAAAATGCAAATATTTTTGTGTTTTTCTAAAAACGTTTTAGAAGTGGGGGAGATGAAAACGAGAGGCAAATGGAAAATAATGTAAATGCAAGAGATGAGAGTTTATGATGGGTACTTGGTAGACTTGATGTAGATCCTCCCCGGCAACGGCGCCAAAAATTCTTCCTACTACTTCTTGAGCTGGCATTGGTTTTTCCCTTGAAAGCAAAGGGTGATGCAGCAAAGTATAGATAAGTATTTCCCTCAGTTGAGAACGAACATATCAATCCAGTACGAGGAACATACAAGTCACTAATGGTTGCACCTACACAAACAAACAAATACTTGCACCCAACGCGATAAAGGGGTTGTCAATCCCTTCACGGTTCCTTGCAAGGATGAGATCTAATAGTGATAGATATATTAGGTAAGTAAAAGTGCAAAATAAGATAATGGTAAGTAAATTGCAGCAAGGTATTTTTGGGTTTTTGATTTTGTAGACCTGAAAATAATATGATAAAAGATAGACCCTGAAAGTGCAAGTGGCACTTATACTATTTTGGTGTGATGACAATGTGGTTAGTTGAACTAATATCGGTTACTAAAGTTTATCTCAGGATATTGGTTCCAAGTGCCCCTTGATGGAGATGTGCGACCCCCCATTACAAAAAGGACAAAGGCGTGGTCTTCCGGCGCTTCGAATGTTTTAGTTTTTGGTTTGCTTCGAGTCGTAGGAAAGACCGCACTATTAAGAGGGTTTTGTGTGGATGAAAGTTGTGTGGGAATGCCATTGCCTAACCTTATACACAGCCTACCCACTCTTACCACCTAAAATTCTAGTGTGTGTGCTTGTGGTACTCAGAAAGTTTGTGACAGGAAGTTACTGGGTACCCCGTGCGCATGGGGGTACTCTCTGAGTACCCCATGCGCCTGAGTCTTGACCCGTCTTGCAGGGGTCTTTGGACCCCGTGCGCACGCAGTCTTCAAACTCTCTGAGTACCCCGTGCGCACGGGGTACTATGTAAACTCTCTGAGTACCCCCGTGCGCACGGGGTTGTGTGAAACTCTCTAAGTACCCCGTGTGCACGGGGCTGACTTAGCCCGTGCGCACGGGGTCCAACGGGCAGATTCTCCCACCCGGCCAAGAACACTATATAAGGCCCTTTCTTCCACCTCCATCCCCCAACCCTAATGTCTTGTTGAGCTCCTTCGTTGCTACACCCCATTTTGCTCAATACTCTCAATCCCTCCACCCAAACTTGTTGAAACTTTGGGGATTGGGAGAGCAAGACCAAATCTACAACTTGACCAAACCAAATCGCGTTCCCCGCAACATTTCTTCCCCATTGACTTGTTACTCTTGGAGCTTTTGCTCCTAGGCGGCTAGAGGTTCCTCCGGAAGCTTCCTTGCTTGTGGTGTGCTCCGGAGAAGTTTGTAAACGTGTGGTGGTCACCTTCAAGACCAACCCCGAGTGATTCGAGGATCATCCGTTGGGGGTGACTCGAAGGAGATTACGGTGAGCCTTCGGTGGCGTTCCGCAAGCTTTGGCTCCGGCACTACTCCAAATGGAGAGTAGCTCTTCCCCAAGGAAGAGTGAACTTGGGATAAAATCTGCGTCCTCATCTCACTTGTGGTTAATCCTTTCCCACACCTTACTTTGTTTTTGTATGCTTGTTGGCTTGCTACTTAGTTTGTTGCCTAGCATATTTATCTTGGAGCTTGCTTGTCATATAGGTTGCATTCACCTAGTTGCACATCTAGTGAACTCTATTTATCCGCTAAGCTTTAAAACCGACAATAAAGATTAAAATTTGTAGTCTCCTATTCACCCCCCCCCCCTCTAGTCGACCGTATCGATCCTTTCAATTGGTATCAGAGCCTCGTGCTCTAATATAAGGTTTTACAACCTTAGAGGATATGGTCGATCTAGGGAATGAGGGAGGTGGCGCACCCGTTGCGGGGGATGGTCAAAACCTACCCCCGCCGCGAACGAGGCACTTGGTGCCCCGGTCGTTGCTCCCACCGCTCCTACTAACCGGGGTGCCCCCTTGACCGCGGCCAATATTCTTTCAATGTTTGCGGACCTCAAAGCCTCTATGTTGAAAGAGGTTCGGTCCTCGGTCAAGGAGGAAATTGATGCTCGCTTGAAGCCATCAACAGCCGCATCAAACTCGTTTGATCCAAATGACGTTCATGATTAGGAAGACTCGAGGGAACTGCTACCTCTTGAGCACTGCGTTGGTTTTCCCTTGAAGAGGAAAGGGTGATGCAGCAAAGTAGCGTAAGTATTTCCCTCAGTTTTTGAGAACTAAGGTATCAATCCAGTAGGAGGCTACACGCGAGTCCCTCGTACCTACACAAAGCAAATAACTCCTCGCAACCAACACAATTTGGGGTTGTCAATCCCTTCATGGTCACTTACGAGGCTGAGATCTGATAGAGATGATAGATAATATTTTTTGGTATTTTGTGATAAAGATGCAAAGTAAAATAAAATAAAAGTAAAAAATCAAAGGCAATAAATAAAGTGATGGAAGATTAATATGATGGAGATAGACCCGGGGGCCATAGGTTTCACTAGTGGCTTCTCTCAAGAGCATAAGTATTCTACGATTGGGTGAGCGAATTACTATTGAGCAATTGGCGAAATTGATCATAGTTATGAGAATATCTAGGTATGATCATGTATATAGGCATCACGTCCAAGACAAGTAGACCGACTCCTGCCTGCATCTACTACTATTAATCCACTCATCGACCGCTATCCAGCATGCATCTAGAGTATTAAGTTCAAGAAAACAGAATAACGCCTTAAGCAAGATGACATGATGTAGAGGGATAAATTCATGCAATATGATAAAAACCCTATCTTGTTATCCTCGATGGCAACAATACAATACGTGCCTTGCTGCCCCTCATCACCGGAAAGGACACCACAAGATTGAAACCAAAGCTAAGCACTTCTCCAATTGCAAGAAAAACCAATCTATTAGGCCAAACCAAACTGATAATTCGAAGAGACTTGCAAAGATAACCAATCATAAATAAAAGAATTCAGAGAAGATTCAAATATTGTTCATAGATAATCTTGATCTTAAACCCATAATTCATCGGTCTCAACAAACACTCCGCAAAAAGAAGATTACATCGAATAGATCTCCACGAGAGAGGGGAGAACATTGTATTGAGATCCAAAAGAGAGAAGAAGCCATCTAGCTACTAACTATGGACCCGAAGGTCTGAGGTAAACTACTCACACTTCATCGGAGGGGCTATGGTGATGATGTAGAAGCCCTCCGTGGTGGATGCCCTCTCCGACGGAGCTCCGGAACAGGCCCCAAGATGGGATCTCGTGGGTACAGAAGGTTGCGGCGGTGTAGTTAGGTTTTTGGTTCCGTATCTGATCATTTGGGGGTATGTAGGTATATATAGGAGGAAGAAGTACGTCGGTGGAGCAACATGGGGCCCAAGGGTGGAGGGCGCGCCCTGGGGGGTGGGCGCACCCCCCTACCTCGTGCCCTCCTCGAAGCTTCCTTGACTTAGGGTCCAAGTCTCCTGGATCATGTTCGGTGAGAAAATCACGTTCCCGAAAATTTCATTCCGTTTGGACTCCGTTTGATATTCCATTTTTGTTCGAAACTCTGAAATAGGCAAAAAACAGCAATTTTGGGCTGGGCCTCCGGTTAATAGGTTGGTCCCATAAATAATATAAAAGTGGAAAATAAATCCCAATATTGTCCAAAACAGCAGATAATATAGCATAGAGCAATCAAAAATTATAGATACGTTGGAGACGTATCACACATCCCCAAGCTTAATTCCTGCTCGTCCTCGAGTAGGTAAATGATAAAAACAAAAAAAATTATGCGGAGTGTTACTTGGCATAATTTCAATGTAATTCTTCTTAATTGTGGTATGAATATTCAGATCCGGAAGATTCAAGACAAAAGTTCATATTGACATAAAAATAATAATACTTCAAGCATACTAACTAAGCAATTATGTCTTCTCAAAATAACATGGCCAAAGAAAGTTCATCCCTACAAAATCATATAGGTTAGTCATGCTCCATTTTCGTCACACAAGAATCATCTCATCATACACAACCCCGATGACAAGCCAAGCAATTGTTTCATACTTTAGTAATCTCAAACCTATAAACTTTCACGCAATATATGAGCGCGAGCCATGGACATAGCACTATGGGTGGAATAGAATATGATGATGGGGGTTATGTGGAGAAGACAAAAAAGGAGAAGGTCTCACATCAACGAGGCTAATCAACGGGCTATGGAGATGCCCATCGATTGATGATAATGCAAGGAGTAGGGATTGCCATGCAACGGATGGACTAGAGCTATAAATGTATGAAAGCTCAACAAAAGAAAACTAAGTGGGTGTGCATCCAACTTGCTTGCTCACGAAGACCTAGGGCACTTGAGGAGGGCCATTGTTGTAATATACAAGCCAAGTTCTATAATGAAAAATTCCCACTAGTAAATGAAAGTGACAAAACAAGAGACTCTCTATCATGAAGATTATGGTGCTGCTTTGAAGCACAAGTGTGGCAAAGGATAGTAACATTGTCTCTTCTCTCTTTTTCTCTCATTTTTTGGGCCTTCTTTTTTTTATGGCCTTTCTCTCCTTTTTTATTATTCCTCACTTGGGACAATGCTCTAGAAAATGATGATCATCACACTTCTATTTATTTACAACTCAGTGATTACAACTCGATATTAGAACAAAGTATGACTCTATATGAATGCCTCCGGCGATGTGCGGGATATGCAATGAACCAAGAGTGACATGTATGAAAGAATTATGATCGGTGGCTTTGCCACAAATACTATGTCAACTACATGATCATGCTAAGCAATATGACAATGATGAATGTGTCATGATAAACGGAATGGTGGAAAGTTGCATGGCAATATATCTCGGAATGGCTATGGAAATGCCATAATAGGTAGGTATCATGGCTGTTTTGAGGAAGATATAAGGAGGTTTATGTGTGAAAGAGCGTATCATATCACGGGGTTTGGATGCACCGGCGAAGTTTGCACCAACTCTCAATGTGAGAAAGGGCAATGCACGGTACCGATGAGGCTAGCAATGATGGAAGGGTGAGAGTGCGTATAATCCATGGACTCAACATTAGTCATAAAGAACTCACATACTTATTGCAAAAATCTACAGGCCATCAAAAACCAAAGCACTACGCGCATGCTCCTAGGGGGATAGATTGGTAGGAAAAGACCATCGCTCGTCCCCGACCGCCACTCATAAGGAGGACAATCAAAGACCACCTCATGTTTCAAACTTGTTACATAACGTTTACCATACGTGCATGCTACGGGACTTGCAAAGTTCAACACAAGCATTTCTCAAATTCACAACTACTCAACTAGCACGACTTTAATATTATTACCTCCATATCTCAAAACAATCATCAAGCATCAAACTTCTCTTAGCATTCAACACACTCATAAGAAAGTTTTTACTATTTTTGTATACCTAGAATATTAGGATTATTTAAGCAAATTACCATGCTATTTAAGACTCTCAAAATAATCTAATTGAAGCATGAGATATCAATAGTTTCTTTAAAACAAATCCACCACCGTGCTCTAAACGATATAAGTGAAGTACTAGAGCAAAACTATATAACTCAAAGGATATAAGTGAAGCACAAAGAGTATTCTAATAATTTTCAAATAATGTATGGCTCTCTCAAAAGGTGTGTACAGGAAGGATGATTGTGGTAAACTAAAAAGCAAAGACTCAAATCATACAAGACGCTCCAAGCAAAACACATATCATGTGGTGAATAAAAATATAGCTCCAAGTAAAGTTACCGATGGAAGTAGACGAAAGAGGGGATGCCTTCCGGGGCATCCCCAAGCTTTGAATTTTTGGTGTCCTTAGATTATCTTGGGGGTGCCATGGGCATCCCCAAGCTTTGGCTGTTTCCACTCTTTGTTCCATAATCCATCAAAAGATTTCACCCAAAACTTGAAAACTTCACAACACAAAACTCAACAGAAATCTCGTGAGCTCCGTTAGCGAAAGAAAACAAAAGACAACTTCAAGGTACTGTAATGAACTCAATATTTATTTATATTGGTGTTAAACCTAATGTATTCCAACTTCTCTATGGTTTATAAACTATTTTACTAGCCATAGATTCATCAAAATAAGCAAACAACACACGAAAAACAGAATCTGTCAAAAACAGAACAGTCTGTAGTAATCTGTAACTAACGCAAACTTCTGGAACTCCAAAAAATCATCCAAAATAGGACGACCTAGGCAATTTGTTTGTTGATCATCAGCAATTGGAATCACTATTTTATCACGTTCTGGTGAATTTTAACAATTTTTTTCATGAACAGAGTGTTTCTGGAAATTACAGCAAGATCAAATAACTATCATCCAAGAAGATTCTATAGGTTTAACTTGGCACAAACACTAAATTAAACATAAAAACACATCTAACCAGAGGATAGATCAAATATTTATTCCTAAACAGAAGCAAAAGAAAAAAAAACTAAAAATAAAATTGGGTTGCCTCCCAACAAGCGCTATCGTTTAACGCCCCTAGCTAGGCATAAAAGGAAGGATAGATCTAGGTATTGCCATCTTTGGTAGGCAATTCTTCAATGAGACATCTATTATACTTAGGAATTTCTTTATTTTTAGTTATTATTAAAATTTTAGGCACAAGATTGAAAATTTCATTCGTAGCAAATGGTTCCTTAATAATAGCAAAAAGATCGGGATGAATACTTATAGATTTAGGATCCGCGGTTTCCTTACTAGAGGATTCACCCTTATTTTTAGGAACATACATAAGCTTGGAAACTTTAGTAGGAGGACTTGGAGTATTCTTTACGGAAGAAAAAGCGGTTCCCAAGTTGGTAATGATACCCTCAAGTTTATCGATTCTAGTGGGATCTTGATTAATTCTCTCATTAACTAGGGGTTCTTTCTCCTTAATATTTTTCAAAGTTACTCCTACCTTAGATCCATATTGTGTAATTTTGTTGTGGATCTTTTTATCCAAATTTTCAATCAACTCTACGGTAGCAACCTTATTTTCAATAATTTCAAGTCTTTGCATTACATGCTACAAAGTTAACAAAGTTCCATTAACCAAAAGAGGTGGTGAGCCAAATAAATCTATCAAAGCATTATAAGAATCAAAAGTATGGCTACCCAAGAAATTCCCTCCGGTAATGGTATCAAGGATATATCTATACCAAGGATTAGCACCTACATAAAAATTGCGGAGAAGAACTGAAGTAGATTGCTTCCTGGTAGATTTATTTTGAGCATTGCAAATTCTATACCAAGCGTCTTTTAGATTTTCTCCCTCCCTTTGCTTAAAATTTAGAACTTCATTCTTGGGAGACAACGGAGAAGATATAAGACTAGCCATGACGACAAGCAAGCGAAAGAAGCGAACGGAAAAGAGAGGGTGAATAAAACGGCAAGGGTGAAGTGGGGGAGAGGAAAACGAGAGGCAAATGGCAAATAATGTAATGCGGGAGATAAGGGATTGTGATGGGTACTTGGTATGTTGACTTTTACGTAGACTCCCCGACAACGGCGCCAGAAATCCTTCTTGCTACCTCTTGAGCACTGCGTTGGTTTTCCCTTGAAGAGGAAAGGGTGATGCAGCAAAGTAGCGTAAGTATTTCCCTCAGTTTTTGAGAACCAAGGTATCAATCCAGTAGGAGGCTACGCCATGAGTCCCTCGTGCCTACACAAAGCAAATAACTCCTCGCAACCAACGCGATTAGGGGTTGTCAATCCCTTCACGGTCACTTACGAGTGATATCTGATAGAGATGATAGATAATATTTTTGGTATTTTTGTGATAAAGATGCAAAGTAAAATAAAAGAAAAGTAAAAAGCAAAGGCAATAAATAAAGTGATGGAAGATTAATATGATGGAGATAGACCCGGGGGCCATAGGTTTCACTAGTGGCTTCTCTCAAGAGCATAAGTATTCTACGGTGGGTGAAAGAATTACTATTGAGCAATTGACAGAATTGAGCATAGTTATGAGAATATCTAGGTATAATCATGTATATAGGCATCACGTCCGAGACAAGTAGACAGACTCTTGCCTGCATCTACTACTATTACTCCATTCATCGACCGCTATCCAAAGATGCATCTAGAGTATTAAGTTCAAGAAAACAGAGTAACGCCTTAAGCAAGATGACGTGATGTAGAGGGATAAATTCATGCAATATGATAAAAATCCCATCTTGTTATCCTCGATGGCAACAATACAATACGTGCCTTGCTGCCCCTACTGTCACTGGGATAGGACACCGCAAGATTGAACAAAGCTAAGCACTTCTCCCATTGCAAGAAAAACCAATCTAGTAGGCCAAACCAAACTGATAATTCGAAGAGACTTGCAAACATAACCAATCATACATAAAAGAATCCTGAGAAGATTCAAATATTGTTCATAGATAATCTTGATCATAAACCCACAATTCATCGGTCTCAACAAACACACCACAAAAAGAAGATTACATCGAATAGATCTCCACGGGAGAGGGGGAGAACATTGTATTGAGATCCAAAAAGAAAGAAGAAGCCATCTAGCTACTAACTACGGACCCGAAGGTCTGAGGTAAACTACTCACACTTCATCGGAGGGGCTATGGTGATGATGTAGAAGCCCTCCGTGGTGGATGCCCTCTCCGGCAGAGCTCCGGAAAAGGCTCCAAGATGGGATCTCGTGGGTACAGAAGGTTGCGGCGGTGGAATTAGGTTTTTGGCTCCGTATCTGATCGTTTGGGGGTACGTAGGTATATATAGGACGAAGAAGTACGTCGGTGGAGCAACGTAGGGCCCACGAGGGTGGAGGGCGCGCCCCCTACCTCGTGCCCTCCTCGAAGCTTCCTTGACTTAGGGTCCAAGTCTCCTGGACCACGTTCGGTGACAAAATCACGTTCCCGAGAGTTTCATTCCGTTTGGACTCCATTTGATATTCCGTTTCTTCAAAACTCTGAAATAGGCAAAAAACAACAATTACGAAATTTGGGCCTCCGGTTAATAGGTTAGTCCCAAAAATAATATAAAAGTGGAAAATAAAGCCCAATATTGTCCAAAATAGTAGATAATATAGCATGGAGCAATCAAAAATTATAGATACGTTGGAGACGTATCAGGAACCTCTGGCTTCTCCGGCTCGTACCCAAGTTCCCAAGTACAATGCCGTGGAACCCTTTTACTCTCCTCAACTTTTGTAACATACTCGCATTAATCCTGTTGGGCCTCTGCCCCTTTTGAAAGCTAATGCGTTTGCTAAGTGGAAGCTAGATATGGAGTCACACATGCGCAGAGCTTCAACTCAACTTTGGTGGATTGTGGTCAATGGATTCAACCCCAAGGACCCAATGAACCTCATCCAAGGGAAGCGGTTGATGACCAACTCAATGCAACCGCACACAACATGTTAAGCACCACTGTGACCGAATACTATAGTGACTCCATTGATCTTCTCAAAACCGCAAAGGAAATTTGGTATTACCTTGAAGAGGCTCTCGAAGGAGATGAAGCAATTCAAAGATCTCGTTTGGCTTTGCTCAAGCAAGAAGTCAATCTCTTTGTGAGGAATGAGGGTGAGTCCGCAGAAGAGGTTTACCGAAGGTTGAAGTCCCTTGTGCTCAACTTGAGAACCTTTGGGTGCACTTGGGCAAATGATGATTCTCACAGATGCTATGGTTCTCACAGAACACACCATGTCATGATGGTTCATCAACGTCCGGACTATCACAAGTTGACTGCGGCTCAAGTTGTTTCCACTTTCTCTACCCATGTTCTTTTGGAAACCAAGTCCAAGAAAACCTTTTCAATAGCTCAAGCAACCAAGAACTCCAATCTTGCTTTGAAGGCCAAGAAAGTGATAAGCCAACCCTCAAGGGAGGAAGAAGTGAGTGAAGAGATGTGTGAGGAGGACACTGACACCTCGTGCCTGGCAAATGACTTTGCAGAAGACTTGGCACTCTTAGTTAAGAAGTACTCCGGGACCATGGCAAACAAAGGAAGAAATCTTAAATGAAGATCCTTTGGACGAAGGAAATGCAAAAAATTGATATAGCCCAAAACACTTTGTACATGATTGTCCGTATGAGAGACGTGAAGACAAGTCCGAGAAGCTGGTGCTTAAGAAGAAGAAGTTCACCAAGTTTGCAAAGAGGAAGGATGACAAGGCTCTTGTTCATGAAGAATACATGTCTGGAGATGAAGATGACAGTGATGATGATCAAGTGGGCACAGCCGCCTTTGCCATGCATGCCACTACCTCCTCCTCCACCACCGGCCTCTTTGACTCTCCAAACAAGGACAAGCCATTCACTCATCGGTGCCTCATGGCCAAAGAGGTAAAAACAAAGTCCAAACCCAAGAAACCCGACAACTACACTCCCAACGTCTCATGTGAGATAGTGGAGGATGAGTGTGAGGAGGGTGTGGATAATGATGAGGAATCCTTAATGGCTTTCATGAAAACTCTTCATGGTGAAGCTCGTGCTCGTTTTGGCGATCTCCTTAAGTCACTTGCCGAACACGATGACTTTATTGAGAACGTTGAGAACCTCCTTATAGAGGAAAATGAGAGAGTTGATCTCCTCGAGCACGAACTTAATGAAGAGAGTGTCATGAGAGCATCACTTGAGGAAGCCTTATCTGCTCATCAAATTGACTTTGTTAAAACCAACGATGCTTTGCAACTTGCTCTTGAGAATAAAGATGCTCTTAACGTTAGAGTTGAAAAGCTTCTAGTTGACCATACAAGACTTGTTGAGGAGCATGAGTTCCTTGTGATTAGTTCCAAGGTTGTCAAAGGTGATCTCATTGTCCTCACCGAGTCTTATGCCCAACTAAAAGCTACAACCATTAAGGCTCTCACTTGCGTACCTCATATTGATTTAAATGATGATGCTTGTACTGCTAACTTTGCTCATGATTGCACCTTCCTTCAAGAGGAAAATAAGAAGTTGAAAGCTCAAATTGAGAAAGGGCTTGTATCATGCATCCAAGGGGAGAAAAATCTAAACGACCTCTTGAGCAACCAAAAGGAGTGTGTTGCCAAGGAGGGAGTTGGGTTTAATCCTGCTTCTAAGAGTGGTAAGAAAAACAAGAAGAAGAACAAGAAGAAGATCGGTCCGACTCCTTCCCCTCCCCAAAAGGTAGTGTTTGTGAAAGAAGGGCACAAGGAGAAGGAGAAGGAAATGAAGGGTGTTGGGAATGGAAAGGTCATTAGGGACAAGGCCATTCCCAAGAATTTTGCTTAACAAGAACAATCCATCATATGTTCTCATGAGAGGAGATGATGGCTATACCTTTGCAAAATTTGTTGGAACTAACTATGATGATTATGCTTGGAATATTTGGGTTCCCAAGATCCTTGTTGCTAACTCACCAGGACCCATTGCAAAATGGGTACCTATAACCAAAGCTTGATTATTGTAGGACTATGTCTCGGTGGAACTCAATGGGTGATCGACGGTGGATGCACCAATCATATGATCGAGAAAGGGAGATGCTCGTGGAGTTCGTTGATTTACTCAAGGCCTCTTCGAACATCTCCTTTGGTGACAATAGCAAGGGCAAGGTATTGGGTTTGGGAAAGGTGGTAATCTCTAATGATTCATCTCTTTCAAATGTCATGCTTGTCCTGTAACATCCCAAATTTTCAATTTGGAATGTTATACATAGAGCATCATTGCATATCATTGTAGCGACCCGACCCGAATGGATCAAGTCTCTGTGCTCAGGTGTCATCCCTGGATCAGTAATGAGACACCACACAAGATTTCAAGGATTTATAACGAATAGCAATCACACACTTATTACATCGTTGTCCAAAAGAGGACTTATTGCAATAAATATGGCTTAAGGCCATCTAATAACGATAACAATGGAAGACTTGGAAGATAAGTGAGTCCATCAACTCCATCGGCATCACCGAGTATAGAACCACGACCTAAACACCTTACTCGTGATGCGAAAAGTCTGCAACATGAACGTTGCAGCGGAAAATGGGTCAAGACATGGAATATGTGGCAATGTAACACATAGAGAGTAATGAAGGATTAAGCCTATACTACATGCATATATGGCTGGTGGAAAAGCTCTCTGATTCTGATTTTGCATAAAGCTGGTTTTTCCCTCTTACCGCAAAGGAATAAATTTGTTTAACTATCATGGTGGTTGTTAAACATTGAGAATGGTTGACAGCATCCTCAATCCCAATTAAAAGTACTCATTAAAAACCCAATAACATTATTTAGAGTAACATGTTGAGATTCACATGATATTCAAGTACTAGATACTCAATATGTCCATAACCAGGGACACGGCTAATCATGATTAGTTTATACACTCTGCAGAGGTTTATGACTTTTCCCCACAAGACTCGATCGCCTCCGTTTGGTTCTCGCACTACGTGGTGTTTGAGAGATGGATGACCGAGACAGTCTTTCGTAAGCGCTAGCACCTTACGATGGGTGGACGGTACACCTACATCCCCTACATCTGCTAGTCCACCACTATAAGAGTTCGCACGACTTACTCAACTATGCGAGCCCATAATGGCTTGTGGCTGCACGGAAGTTTCTAGTTTGAATAATCTTATGATCCTTTTGAGCACAGGTGGCGGTCCGAAGAAAAAACAGGCAAGTCCTGATAGAAACCAGGTGCCTCAATCCACCCAGATGTGTGTTTAAGTTGCCACCTTAGATAAACCATTAAATTAACAATCTCACATCTGTCATGGATATCACTCACCCAATCCACGTCTAGGAGCATAGCATGGCATAATAAGCAAACGTATAAGTAACTCCCAAGGTTTCATAAGTAATACAGGTAATAGGTACTACCTCAATCTAATTCCCATCCCACAATTTAATTAGATCCTAATCATGCAAGTGTTTGAGGATTGATCTAATGCATAAAACTGGGTAGTAGAAAAGGTATGATCAAGTGTTACTTGCCTTCTTTGACGATCCATGAAACCTAGAGACTCGAAGTAACAAGCGGCGCACTCACGGGTGATCTATCGCAGACAAACAACAAGCATACAATAAGTACTCATTTAATGCACAGGTAAAACTCGAATAAAAGATCTAACCAGAAAGTTCAACTTAAGAACCCTGGTTGCAAAAAGAATCGAATCAAATAAAGCAACGAAAGTCAAATGTCGAAAGAAAACGACTCAGTTCTAGCAATTTGAAACTAGGTCAAATTTTACAGTAGCAAAACTTTGTTTAAGTTGAGTAGTCGGAACGGCGGTTTCGAAACGAAACTCCAGGCGCTTGAATCACCTGATTCCGATAAACGAGCGAGAAATTAAACTGTATTGAAGATTGGATCTGAAATCGAGATCGAAAAATAACGGATTAAATCTGGTTAAAAAGAAAAACGACGAACGGTTAAACGAACGGGCGTTCGTTAACAGAAACTAACCGGTGAACACGTTCGTTAAAACGAACGGATCGGTGAACGTTCACTAAATAACTAAACCGAAAGAAAAAAAATAAACCGATCTAGGGTTTTCAAAAAAAACCGAACAACAAAAAGAAAAAGAAAACCGGAACGGTTTTTTTAAAACAAAACCGGACCGGGGGAGGCGCGGTGGCTACCTCCGGCGAGGTCGCCAGTCACCGGGCTCCGTGGGTCGGGTGGGCTCGGCGGGCGGCGGCGGGTCGGCGAGGTGGCGCGAGGCTGCACGGCCTGGGCACCATGGCGGGCGGCGCGATGTCAGCGTCAGCGGGGCTCGGGTGGTGGCGGCGGGCGGGTGGGTCGAGGGGGGCGGCTTTTAAGGAGGGAGGTGTGCCTTGGGGAGGCGGCGGCGGGCGTGGCCGAGCCGGACTCGTGGCGGCGGCGGACTCCCAAGGAAGGCGGCGGGTGGGCCGTCAACGGCCTTGGCCCAACAAGGTTTTTTTTTATAAATGAAAAGCAATTAAAAAATCTAAACGAACCCCAAATTTAATAAAATAAATTTTCCCGACTCCTAAAATGAGTCGAACAAAATGAACTTTAATACGGGTAAAAATGCAAATTTTTAAAATACGCATTTTTTCCTAAAGCAAATAAACTCGAAAAATTCAAAAATTGATTTATTATTAAATCTTCATTTTTCCTAAATTTTGGGAAAGTCATATTATTCCCTCTCTTAATTTTTTTATTGGAAAAATATTTGAAGATAAAATATATAAATCCAATGATCCTCTTTTCATAGTTTTGAGAGAAATCAAATATGAAAATTTCGAAACCTCCAACTTCTCCGAGGGTCCTTGAGTTGCGTGAAATTTCTAGGATCGGCAAAATGCAAGAAAATATGATATGCATGATGACTTAATATATAACATTCCAAATTGAAAATTTGGGATGTTACAAACCTACCCCCCTTAAGATGAATCTCGCCCTCGAGATTCGGGTTGGCTAGAAAATAGGTGAGGGTGATCCTTGAGCAAGTCTTCTTCTCTTTTCCAGGTGGCTTCATCCTCAGTGTGGTGGCTCCACTGAACCTTTCAAAACTTGATAACCTTGCTGCGAGTAACTCTGCTGGCATAATCAAGAATCCTGACTGGTTTCTCCTCATATGTCAAATCCTCCTTCAACTGAATCGCTTCAAGTGGCACTGTATCTCTTAACGGTACCTCTGCCATCTCGGCGTGACATTTCTTCAGCTAAGAAACATGGAATACATCATGAACTCCTGACAGTCCCTCTGGCAATTCCAGATTATAAGCAACTTCTCCCATGCGTTGCAAAACCTTATACGGTCCAACGAAACGTGGTGCTAATTTTCCTTTAACTCCGAAACGCTTAACTCCTCGAAGCGGGGATACTCTAAGATATACTCTGTCTCCAACTTCATATTCCATCGCCTTGCGTTTTGAATCCGCATAGCTTTTACATGCGGACTGGGCTACCTTGAGCCTATCGCGAATCAACTTAACCTTCATTCAGACTCCTTAATCAAATCTGGTCCAAACAACTGACGATCTCCAGTTTCGTCCCATGATAACGGTGTCCTGCACCTTCTTCCGTACAAAGCCTCGAAAGGTGCCATCTTCAAGCTGGTTTGGTAACTGTTGTTATAAGAAAACTCTGCATACGGCAAGTTATCATCCCAACTAGATCCATAATCTAGTGCACAAGCTCTCAACATATCCTCCAAAATCTGATTGACTCTCTCGGTCATCCATCGATGCAATGGGTGAAAAGCCGTCTTGAATTCCAGCCTGGTTCCCAATGTTTCGTAAACCCGATTCCAAAACTTTGAGGTAAATTGAGTTCCTCTATCGACACGATACTCCTCGGAACTCCGTGTAAACACACAATTCTGGTCATGTATATCTTTGCCAACTTAGCACTGCTATAGGTAGTCTTGATCGAATGAAATGAGCTACCTTCGTCAAGCGGTCGACTATAACCCAAATCGAGTCATAGCCCGAGCAGGTCTTTGGCAAACCTGTGATGAAATCCATGCCTAGTTTATCCCACTTCCATTCGGGTATTGGCAATGGCTGCAACAATCCTGCTGGCTTCTGATGCTCTGTCTTCACTCTCTGACATACATCGCAAATTGCTACATACTCAGCGATATCCTTCTTCATTCCGGTCCACCAGAACGTTTCCTTCAAATCCAAATACATCTTGGTATTTCCTGGGTGAATCGAATATGGTGAATCATGTGCTTCTTGCAAAATCAACTTCACGATCTCCGGGTCATTTGGCACATAAACACGGTCCTCAAACCATAGGGTATCGTGCTCATCCTCACGAAATCCCTTAGCTTTTCCTTCGCTCATTTTCTCCTTTATAGAGGCAACTTCCTTATCTGCCTTTTGAGCTTCTCGGACTTTGTCCATCAACGTAGACTGAATCTCCAATGCTGCTACATAGCCTCTCGGAACTATTTCTAAACATAGCTCTCAAGATCCTCGGCTAACTCCTTGGGTATTCCTCCCATTATTAATGTATTGACGTGGCTCTTACGGCTCAACGCTTCTGCTACAACGTTAGCCTTTCCATGGTGATAATGCAATCTCATATCATAATCCTTTATTAGCTCCAACCATCTCCTCTGTCTAAGGTTTAATTCCTTCTGCGTGAAGATGTACTTCAAACTCTTGTGATCCGTATACACCTCACAATGATTTCCAATGAGAAAATGTCTCGTGTCTTCAATGCATGCACAACAATTTGCTAATTCCAAATCATGGGTGGCATAATTCAACTCATGAGGCTTAAGTTGTCGTGAAGCATACGAAACAACTCTTCCTTCTTGCATAAGCTTTGCTCCAAGTCCTCGACGTGAAGCGTCATGATACACCCTCATAATCCTTGAGTCCGATCTCGCAAAGTTAACCTTTGGTGAGGTAACCAATCTTTTCTTCAACTCCTGAAAACTTGCCTCACAATCCTCATTCCATATGAACTTGGTATCCTTTTTCAGCAATTCCGTCATAGGCTTTGCAATCCTTGAGAAATTCTCAATGAATCTTCGGTAGTATCCTGCTAGTCCAAGGAAACTCCGAATATCTCCAACTGTCGTGGGTGCTTCCCATTTGGTTACGGTCTCAACCTTTGTGGGGTCAACTACTATCCCTTCTCCGGATATAACATGTCCAAGAAATCCAACTTCCTTTAGCCAAAACTCACATTTGCTGAACTTGGCGTATAACTGATGTTCCCTTAGTTTCTCCAAAACCAACCGTAAATGTTCCTTATGTTCCTCTTCATTCTTCGAGAAAATCAAAATATCATCTATGAACACCACGACGAACTTATCCAAAAACTCCATAAACACTTTGTTCATCAGGTTCATGAAATAGGCGGTAGCGTTAGTCAGTCCAAATGACATAACGGTGTACTCATATAGTCCATATCTCGTGGTAAATGTTGTCTTAAGTATGTCCTGTTCTCGAATCTTCAACTGATGGTACCCTGATCGCAAATCGATCTTGGAAAACACTTTAGCTCCTTGCAAACGATCAAACAGATCATTTATCATTGGTAGTGGGTACTTGTTCTTGATTGTTACTTCGTTTAATCCACGATAATCAACAACCATCCTTAACGATCCATCCTTCTTCTCCACTAACAAAGACGGGTGATCCCCAAAGGCGAAGAACTTGGGCGTATGAAACCTTTATCCAATAGCTCCTTTATCCGCTTCTTGATTTCCGCCAAATCCACATGCGGGCATCCCGTATGGTCGCTTCGATATTGGGCCTGTTCACGGCAAAAGTTCAATCAAAACTCAATGTCTCTATCCGGTGGCATTCTGGCAATTCCTCGTGAAATACATCGAAATCCTTTACTACGCACCTCTTCCTGCACCACTCGATAGGCAATTTACATGAGCTCTCCTCGGTGATGTCGTGATACATACTTAATCCTTCTTCCTTCTGGTGTTGTGAGCAAAATCGTCTTACTTTCGCAATCGATGTGTCCTCCGTACATCGACAGCCAATCCATACCGAGAATCACATCAAATCCTTGGGATTCCAAAATGATCAAATCCGTCGGGAACACATGCCTTCCTATACTTAATGGCACTTGAAAACATCCTTGTCTGGCCATATACTCCGCTCCTGGTGAGCTTACTAGCAAAGGGGTTTTAAGAATCCGAGTAGGTAGACTATACTTCTCTACAAATCCCTTTGATATGTATGAATGCGATGCACCGTGTCGAAAAGAACTAGTGCAGTAAATGACTTAACCAAAAACTTACCGATTCTTGCATCGGGCTGATCTTCAACCTCCTCCACATCAATGTGGTTCACTTGTCCCCTATTGAAAGGGTTTGGCTTCTTTCGAGCTTCCATTGCCACCTTGGCCTTCCGGACAGTCATTTGCATAATGCCCGGTCTTGGAACACTTGAAACAGTGACATGGCTTAGGTCTTTCTTGGTTGGGGTTGATGGTGTGGTGCGGTTCATCCATTGCTTCCTCCATTCCCGTTCCCATTCTTGGTACCATTATGGTTGTGTGAATTACTTCCTCCGTGGGTATCTTTGGCTGAATTCCTTGTTTAGGGGTATAACGAGGCTTACGCTAAGCTCGAGTTATACTTCCCTGTCCATACTTCCTCTTGCGATTCTCAATTTGTCGTTGCTTTCCTTCAATCATGAGGGCACGGTCTACCAACTCCTGGTAGTTATTGAAACTTGCTACCATCAACTGCATGCTTAACTCATCATTCAGTCCTTCGTAAACTTCTCCGCTTAGTCGCATCTCGTAGTAACGTCATCCGGGGCATAACGTGCTAACTTACTAAAATCATCCACATCTTGTGCAACAGTCCTTCCTCCTTGGCATAAGTTAGAAAACTCACACTTCTTCATGGCCATAGCTCCTGTGAAACATGGGCAAGTCGGAAAGCTTGTCAAACTGATCCCATGTGACCGTGTCTCTGTGGTAAGTGGCTGTAAAATTCTCCCACCATGTCGCTGCTGGTCCTTCAAGTCTGGTGCAGCAAACTTCACCTTCTCTCCATCTCAGCACATCCTGCAGTGATCAACTCCCTTCCTACCTTACGGAGCCAATCATCCGCTACTATCGGCTCGGTTACTCTTTGGAAAATCTTGGCGGATTCAGTCTTAAGAAAGCGTGTCAAGTGATCCGCAGTGGTGGTGGTGGCGGTGGGTTGTTGTTGTTGTTGCCTTGATTACGCACCAATGTTTGGATCAAAGTGTTACGCTGCTGAATCAACTGGGTGATCTCTGGCGGGAAAACAAATCCGGGGTCGCGTCTCGGAGGCATCTGATGGGTTTAGAAAAGATGAGAGATTAAGAATAGAGTGGGGTCTAGGGAGAAACACTACCAAAATGTATATGCACACAAAATCATTTCATTCAATTCAAACAAAAGGGCTTACAACGGTCTAACTATCGCAAAAGTACGTGAAAAAAAAGTTACATGGAGGAAATACTACTAATATGTGGGGGTCATCTATTAATTTGAACCGGTGGAAGACTCCATGATGTCTGCTCCAGCTTCATCTTCAAAGTCAAGTTCACTTGGATCCGAATCGGTGTCGTCGATGTTGATGTAGTCGCTTGGACAACCGACGTATCATTTTTGAGTGCCAATTTCTTCTTGAGTTCTTCAATCTCATACTTAAGATCGTTATTGTGTCTTGCTAGAGCTACGATCTCGTCCATGTAGTCCTTACGTGTAGACTTTAGTTCTTCTTCAAGTTCGATTATCTTTCCCTTCGCATCCTTCAATTCTATCATATCATTGCACATCCGGTTCTCTGGCGTCGAATGTGCTGGTTTAACTCCTGGATAAAAGCTGCAATGGATCTATCCTTCTTGGTGCTGACTATCTCCCATTGTTCATCTCGGCATCCACAAATCTGATAGATGGTGTCTTTGAGGTCTTCTTGGTAAACTTCTCCAATGCGTCCCATGGTGATATGAGCTGCCATGCTCTTTCCCAGACTCCATGTTGGTGCACTGAAAACACTATCTATAGGCTTGGTGATTGGGGCGAACGTCCTTCCTGGTACATGAGCTTGAATCTTCCAAATACTCCTCCTCGTGCAGAGTGGCGTTGAAAGTCCGGTGAAACTTGGTAGTCCAATGTTCAGTACTTAGTGACTTCCTTCAAGTGAAATCCAAAAGGTGTGCCTTCATCCGGTTGGGTGTACTTGATCTTCGCGTCCTTCATCCTAAAAGAGTGGAAAAGATGAGGAGTTAGAAATTGAGAAGAGAGTAGTGATCTATGGCTTTAACTTAGTGGTGTGTCTCACGATCGGCGTGTACTCGATACCATCTCATGGCGACCCGACCCGAATGGATCAAGTCTACGTGCTCGTGTGTCATCCTGGATCAAGAATGTCGACACCACACAGTACTTTGAAGGATTTATAACAGAGTAGCAATCACACACTTATTACATCGTTGTCCAAAAGAGGACTTACTACAATAAATATGGCTTAACGATAACAGCGGAAGACTTGGAAGATAAGTGAGTCCATCAACTCCATCGGCATCACTGAGTATAGAACCACGACCTAAACACCTTACTCGTTGTCTGAAAAGTCTGCAACATGAACGTTGCAGCCCGAAAACGGGTCAGCACATGGAATATGCTGGCAATGTAACACATAGAGAGTAATGAAGGATTAAGCCTATACTACATGCATATATGGCTGGTGGAAAAGCTCTACTGATTCTGATTTTGCATAAAGCTGGTTTTCCCTCTTGCAAAGGAATAAATTTGTTTAACTATCATGGTGGTTGTTAAACATTGAGAATGGTTGACAAGATCCTCAATCCCAATTAAAAGTACTCATTAAAAACCCAATAACATTATTTAGAGTAACATGTTGAGATTCACATGATATTCAAGTACTAGATACTCAATATGTCCATAACCAGGGACACGGCTAATCATGATTAGTTTATACACTCTGCAGAGGTTTTGCACTTTTCCCCACAAGACTCGATCGCCTCCGTTTGGTTCTCGCACTACATGGTGTTTGAGAGACGGATGACCGAGACACAGTCTTTCAGAAGTGCTAGCACCTTACGATGGGTGGACTGGTACACCTACATCCCCTACATCTGCTAGTCCACCACTATAAGAGTTCGCACGACTTACTCAACTATGCCAGAGCCCATAATGGCTTGTGGTGCTGCACGGAAGTTTCTAGTTTGAATAATCTTATGATCCCTTTGAGCACAGGTGGCGGTCCGAAGAAAAACAGGCAAGTCCTGATAGAAACCAGTGCCTCAATCCACCCGGATGTGTGTTTAAGTTGCCACCTTAGATAAACCATTAAATTAACAATCTCACATCTGTCATGGATATCACTCACCCAATCCACGTCTAGGAGCATAGCATGGCATAATAAGCAAACGTAGAAGTAACTCCCAAGGTTTCATAAATGTACAGTAATAGGTACTACCTCAATCTACTCCCCATCCCACAATTTAATTAGATCCTAATCATGCAAGTGTTTGAGGATTGATCTAATGCATAAAACTGGGTAGTAGAAAAGGTATGATCAAGTGTTACTTGCGTTGCTGACGATCCGCGAAACCTAGAGACTCGAAGTAACAAGCGGCGCACTCCGGGTGATCTGTCGCAGACAAACAACAAGCATACAATAAGTACTCATCTACTGCACAGGTAAAACTTGAATAAAAGGTCTAACCAGAAAGTTCAACTTAAGAACCCTGGTTGCAAAAAGAATTGAATCAAATAAAGCAACGAAAGTCAAATGTCGAAAGAAAACGACTCGGTTCTAGCAATTTGAAACTAGGTCAAATTTTACAGTAGCAAAACTTTGTTTAAGTTGATTAGTCGGAACGGCGGTTTCGAAACGAAACTCCATGCGCTTGAATCACCTGATTCCGATAAACGAGCGAGAAATTAAACTAGATTGAAGATTGGATCTGAAATCGAGATCGGAAAATAACGGATTAAATCCGGTTAAAAAGAAAAACGACGAACGGTTAAACGAACGGGCGTTCGTTAATAGAAACTAACCGGTGAACACGTTCGTTAAAACGAACGGATCGGTGAATGTTCACTAAATAACTAAACCGAAAGAAAAAAAATAAACCGATCTAGGGTTTAAAAAAAAACCGAACAACAAAAAGAAAAAGAAAACCGGAATGGTTTTTTTAAAACAAAACCGGACCGGGGAGGCGCGGTGGCTACCTCCGGCGAGGTCGCCGGCGGGCACCGGCTCCGGGTCGAGGTGGGTCGGCGGGCTGGGTCGGCGAGGTGGCGGCACAAGACGGCTGGGCGACGGCGACGGCGGTTTTGGCGGCGAGGCGGCGACGGCGGCAAGCCAAGGCCAAGGGCTGTGGCGGCGACGGGTGGGTCGAGGGGGGGGCGGGCTTTTATGGAGGGAGGAGGGTGCCTTGGGGAGGGGCGGCGGCGTGGCGAGCTGACTCGGCGGCGGCGGGCAAGTGGGACTCCCAAGGGGAGGCGGCGGCGGGTGGGCCGTCAGTGGGCCTTGGCCACAAGTGTGTGATTTTTATAAATGTAAAAACTAATTAAAAAGTCTAAACGAACCCCAAATTTAATAAAATAAATTTTCCCGACTCCTAAAAATGAGTCGAACAAAATGAACTTTAATCTGGGTAAACTGCAAATTTTTAAAATACGCATTTTTTTTCCTAAAGCAAATAAACTCTGAAAAATTCAAAATTTGATTTATTATTAAATCTTCATTTTTCCTAAATTTTGGGAAAGTCATATTATTCCCTCTCTTAATTTTTTTATTGGAAAAATATTTGAAGATAAAATATATGAATCCAATGATCCTCTTTTCATAGTTTTGAGAGAAATCAAATATGAAAATTTGAAACCTCCAACTCTCTCAGGGTCCTTGAGTTGCGTGAAATTTCTAGGATCGGCAAAATGCAAGAAAATATGATATGCATGATGACTTAATATATAACATTCCAAATTGAAAATTTGGGATGTTACAATCATATTTTTCATTTGCATTTTTGCTCGATCCTAGAAATTCTACACAACTCAAGGACCCACGGGGAGAGTTGGGGATTTTCATTATTTTCATATTTGAGTTTTCTCAAATTTTGAAAATAGGATCATTTGATTTTAATTATTTTATCTTCAATTATTTCTATTACAAAAATATGAGAGAGGGAATAAAATGACTTTCCCAAAATAAATAAATAATTAATATTTAATAATAAAGTCAAATAAGATTTTATTTTGGAGTTTTTCGCCTTTTATTTGAATTTAGGAAAATGTGCGTTTTTCAAAATTGCATTTAGGCCCCAAATAAATGTTCATTAAATCCGGCTTGATTTTAGAAGCCGGGGAAAATTTATTTCGGGATTTTTGGAGTCCGTTTAGTACTTCTTTTGATTTTTTTCTGTGCGTAATGTTTTATTAAAAAAAACGCGCACCGCCTTACTGGGCCGTACCCGAGCGGGACTCCGCTCGGGTGCGCCTTTATAAGCGGAGCCGCCCCGAGCTATTTGGGTTCCCAAGACCCTTGTTGCTAACTCACCAGGACCCATTGCAAGATTGGTACCTATAATCAAAGCTTGATTCTTGTAGGACTATGTCTGTGGTGGAACTCAATGGGCGATCGATAGTGGATGCACCAATCATATGACCGGAGAAAGGGAGATGCTTGTGGAGTTTGTTGATTCACTCAGGGCCTCTTCGAACATATCTTTTGGTGACAATAGCAAGGGAAAGGTATTGGGTTTCGACAAGGTGGTAATCTCCAATGATTCGTCACTTTCAAATGTCATGCTTGTCCAATCCCTTCACTACAATTTACTTTCAACTATTCAATTGGCTCGTACCGGATATGATTCACATTTTGGTGAATTCCATGTGACCGCCTTTAAGAGAAGCAATCTCAAAGTGGTCTTTGTTGGGCATGTTGAAGACAACCTTTACGTGGTTGATTTCTCAAAAGAGAAAACTCATCTTGCAACATGCCTAATGGCCAAGGCCGACGTGGGGTGGCTATGGCACCATAGGCTAGTCCACGTGGGCATGAGAAATTTACAAACTCTCTTAAAGGGGAACCCATCCTTAGACTAACCAATGTGTCTTTTGCCAAAGATCGTCCTTGTAGTGCTTGCATTGCCGGAAAGCTTCATGAAAAAGCTCATAAAGTGAAGACTGTCGTCACCACCTTGAGGCCCCTTGAGCTTATCCATTTGGATCTATTTGGGCCTCCAAAATATGATAGTCTGGGAGGGAGGAGGTATTGCCTTGTCATTGTTGATGACTTCACAAGATATACTTGGGTGTTATTTCTCAAGACTAAAGATGAAACTCAAGAAACCTTCATCAACTTTGCCAAATAAGCTCAACGTCAACATAACTGTGAGATCAAGGCAATTAGAAGTGACAATGGCACCGAGTTCAAGAACTATACAATGGATGAATTCTTGAGTGAAGAGGGGATAAAGCACCAATATGCCGCACCATATACCCCCCAACAAAATGGTGTTGCGGAGAGGAAGAATCGGACTCTTATTGAGATTGCTAGAACCATGCTTGATGAGTACAAATCTCCATACAAGCTTTGAGCCGAAGCCATCAACACTGCATGCCATGCTTCAAACCGGCTTTATCTTCGCAAGCTCAAGAACAAGACCCCGTATGAGCTTCTAATTGGTAGAAAGCCTAACGTCAAATACTTTCGGGTATTCGGTTGTAAGTGTTTCATTTTAAACAAGAAATCCTGGTTAGCTAAATTTGAGTCTAGAACTTATGAGGGCATATCTGTTGGATATGCATCAAACTCTCATGCTTGCCGAGTTCTCAATAAATCCACCGGGTGCATTGAGGAAACGGTGAATGTGGAGTTTGATGAAGATAATGGCTCCCGTGTGGAGCAAATTGTTCCTAGTGTTGTAGGTGATGAGGCTCCTTCACAAGCTATAAGGACAATGGGGATAGGCCACACTCTTCCACAAGAAACACCCCATGTCCAAGTAGAAGAAGAAGGAGTAAGAGCCCCTCTTGTGGAGTCTCCAAAAGGGAAGTCATCACCGACACCACTTGTACATGATGCTTACGGAGATCATGAACCTATCCAAGAACAAGATCAAGTCCCTCATATTCCTGAGCAAGATCAAGAGCAAGCTCTTCCAAATGATGAAGAACCAATTATTGAGGCTCAAGATCAAGCTCAAAGTCATGATCAAGATCAAGATCAACCCCAACCACTAGTGTCTTCATCTTCATCACTTCCTAATGAGCAAGAACTTGTGGTTGCAAAGAGAAGGGTGTATCCAAGGCTAAAACAATCCCAAGGGCAAGCTTCTTCATCAAGTCCAAAACCAAGTGAAGAAGAGCTTGACCTCAAAGAGCAAAAAGTGGCCGCCAAGATAAAACATCTTCAACATCTCACCAAGAACATCTATGGAAGCATCAAAAAGGGGGTAACTAATCGTAGACGTTTGGCAAACTTTTGTGAACATCACTCATTTGTCTCTTGTGTTGAGCCCCTTAAGGTGGAAGATGCACTTGATGATCCGGATTGGATAGATGCCATGCATGAAGAACTCAACAACTTCACCCGCAACAAAGTGTGGACCCTTGTGGAAAGACCCAAGGAATAGCATAATGTCATTGGGACAAAGTGGATTTTCAAGAATAAACAAGATGATCATGGTCAAGTAATAAGGAACAAGGCAAGGTTAGTGGCACAAGGTTTCACCCAAGTTGAAGCTTTGGACTTTGGTGAAACTTTTGCCCCCGTTGCCCGTCTCGAATCCATTCGCATCTTGCTTGCTTATGCCTCTCATCATGATTTTAAATTATATCAAATGGATGTGAAGAGTGCATTTATTAATGGTCCTCTTAAGGAGTTGGTGTATGTCAAGCAACCTCCCGGTTTCAAAGACCCCGATCACCATCTTACATTTATGAACTCCATAAGGCACTCTACGGACACAAACAAGCACCTTGTGCTTGGTATGATCACCTTACGACATTCCTAAGCGAGAAGGGGTTCCATATTGGGGTAATAGATTACACTCTCTTCATGAAGAGGGTATAAGGAGAGTTGTTTGTCTGCCAAATATATGTTGATGATATTATCTTTGGGTCCACTAACCATGCTATTAACGTTGAGTTTGAGAATCTTATGACTAAGGAATTTGCTATGAGCATGATGGGAGAGTTGAAGTTCTTCCTCGGTTTCCAAGTGAAGCAATTGAGAGGAGGAACCTTCATCAACCAATCACGTTATATTCAAGACATGCTCAAGAGGTTCAAAATGCAAGATGTCAAGCCAATGAAGACACCCATGCCCACAAATGGTCAACTTCATCTTGATCCCAATGGTAAAGAAGTGGATCATAAGGTATATCGCTCTATGATTGGTTCCTTGCTTTACCTTTGTGCATCTAGGCCAGATATTATGTTGAGTGTGTGTATGTGTGCAAGATTTCAATCCGCTCCTAAGGAGAGCCACTATTCGGCAGTGAAAAGAATCCTTCGATATTTGGTTCATACCCCAAACTTGGGCCTTTGGTATCCCAAAGGATCATCATTTGAGTTAATGGGATACTCAGATTCGGATTGGGCAAGAGACAAGGTTGACCGCAAGTCCACTTCCAGTTCATGTCAATTCCTAGGGAGATCATTGGTAAGTTGGTCTTTAAAGAAGCAAAATTGTATATCTCTCTCTACGGCCGAAGCCGAGTACAATGCCTCCGGAAGTTGTTGTGCTCAATTATTATGGATGAGGCAAACTTTGATGGATTATGGTGTCAAATGTGACAAAGTGCCTCTTTGGTGTGACAATGAAAGTGCAATCAAGATCGCGGAGAATCCGGTTCAACATAGCAAGACAAAGCATATTGAGATTCGCCATCATTTCATTAGAGATCATGTGGACAAGGGAAACATTGAGTTACTCCATGTCAACACCGAGAATCAACTAGCCGACATCTTCACCAAGCCGCTTGAAGAAGCAAGATTTCGCGAGTTAAGGCATGAGCTAAATATCGTGGATATAAGTAACTTGGGATGAAATCCTTGCTCATACACACATACTCATGTATTATCTTGCTTAGATGTAGGCACATGTCTATGGGGAGCTAGCTCAACTCATGAGCTATCTTATCCTAGAAGTGCATAAATCAAACACAATCTTTCACATTAGCCACTTTAGGTGGTATTTGTGCTTCAAAGATGAGTATTGGTCTTGGGTCCAAGGTTCATATCTTTGCGGTGCCATACCAAATAAACTCAAACATGGTGGCTTCAGCCACCGCCCTCTCTTGAGGGTTGTATCCGTGTTTGCTTCGTGTGTGTGGTGTGTTGGTTTTCGAGTCTTTTCTTTTTTGATTTTTGTTATTTTTTTGTTGTTTGGTGTTTTCTCGTTTCTCTTCTGATACAAGTGCTCCACATATACCCTTCTCGTAGTGATAGGACCTATCTTGCGGCGTATTCGGAAATATAGACCGAGTGCCTTGTGAAGAAGGGGTAAGAGTCTACACTCAGCCCTATCATCAAAAAGTCCCTCATGTCAAATATTCCTGAATACCACGTGCCCACGGGCTTGTACCTGATGACCCACAAGTATAGGGGATCTATCATAGTCCTTTCAATAAGTAAGAGTGTCGAACCCAACAAGGAGCAGAAGGAAATGACAAGCGGTTTTCAGTAAGGTATTCTCTGCAAGCACTGAAATTATCGGTAATGAGATAGTTTTGTGATAAGGTAATTTGTAACGGGTAACAAGTAATAAAAGTAAATAAGGTGCATCAAGATGGCCCAATCCTTTTTGTAGCAAAGGACAAGCCCGGACAAACTCTTATATAGAAAAAGCGCTCCCGAGGACACATGGGAATTATCGTCAAGCTAGTTTTCATCACGCTCATATGATTCACGTTCGTTACTTTGATAATTTGGTATGTGGGTGGACCGGTGCTTGGGTGTTGTCCTTTCTTGGACAAGCATCCCACTTATGATTGACCCCTATTGCAAGCATCCGCAACTACAAAAGAAGTATTAAGGTAACCTAACCATAGCATGAAACATATGGATCCAAATCAGCCCCTTACGAAGCAACTCATAAACTAGGGTTTAAGCTTCTGTCACTCTAGCAACCCATCATCTACTTATTACTTCACAATGCCCTCCTCTAGGCCCAAACAATGGTGAAGTGTCATGTAGTCGACGTTCACATAACACCACTAGAGGAAAGACAACATACATCTCATCAAAATATCGAACGAATACCAAATTCACATGACTACTAATAGCAAGACTTCTCCCATGTCCTCGTGGAACAAACGTAACTACTCACAAATCATATTCATGTTCATAATCAGAAGGGTATTAATATGCATAATGGATCTGAACATATGATCTTCCACCAAATAAACCAACTAGCATCAACTACAAGGAGTAATCAACACTACTAGCAACCCACAGGTACCAATCTGAGGCTTTGGGACAAAGATTGGATACAAGAGATGAACTAGGGTTTAGAGGAGATGGTGGTGGTGAAGATGTTGATGGAGATTTACCCCCTCCCAATGAGAGGATCGTTGGTGATGACGATGGCGATGATATCCCCCTTCCGGAGGAAGTTTCCCCGGCAGAACAGCTCTGCCGGAGCCCTAGATTGGTTCCGCCAAGGTTCCGCCTCGTGGCGGCGGAGTTTCTTCCTGAAAGCTTGCTTATGATTTTTGTATCGGACGAAAGACTTCATATAGGATAAGATGCGCACTGGAGGCCTGCCAGGGGGCCCACGAGGTAGGGGGCGCGCCCAGGGGGTTAGGGCGCGCCCACCCTCGTGGCTGTGGTGTGGGCCCCTCCGTATTTTCTTCGCTCAGTATTTTCTATTAATTCCAAAAATGACTTCCGTGAAGTTTCAGGACTTTTGGAGCTGTGTAGAATAGGTCTCTAATATTTGCTCCTTTTCCAGCCCAGAATTCCAGCTGCCGGCATTCTCCCTCCTCATGCAAACCTTGTAAAATAAGCGAGAATAGGCATAAGTACTGTGACATAACGTGTAATAATAGCCCATAATGCAATAAATATCGATACAAAAGCATGATGCAAAATGGACGTATCAACTCCCCCAAGCTTAGACCTCGCTTGTCCTCAAGCGGAAGCCGATAACGATAAATATGTCCACATGTTTAGAGATAGAGGTGTCGATAAAATAAAATACGGACATGAGGGCATCATGATCATTCTTATAACACCAACATGTATATATTGTCATATGATTTCTTATGCTTAAGTATTAATCTATTCACAATGTCAAGTATGAATCAGAAACTTCATTGAGAACCAACAAACTATAATCTCAGTCATTGAAGTACTTGCAATTTATCATAACATCGGAAAGAGTTAATATAAGAGCTTTTCAGCAAGTCCACATACTCAACTATCATTTAGTCTTTCACAATTGCTAACACTCACTCAATACTTATGGGTATGGAGTTTTAATCGGACACAGAGAAAGATAGGGGCTTATAGTGTTGCCTCCCAACCTTTTACCTCAAGGGTAATGTCAATAATAAAAATTCATGTTAACTTACATCCAATTGGATATATATATCAGGATCTTTCCAACACAATGTGCTTGCCAAAGGATAAAATGTAAAAAGGAAAGGTGAAGATCACCATGACTCTTGCATAAGGAATAAGAAAAAAGTAAAAGATAGGCCCTTCGCAGAGGGAAGCAGAGGTTGTCATGCGCTTTCATGGTTGGATGCACGAAATCTTAATGAAAAAGAACGTCACTTTATATTACCATGTGTGATATGGAACTTTATTATGCAGTCCGTCGCTTTTATTTCTTCCACATCACAAGATCGTATAAAGCTTATTTTCACCACACTAATAAATCATACATATTTAGAGAGCAATTTTTATTGCTTGCACCGATGACAACTTACTTGAAGGATCTTACTCAATCCACATGTAGATATGGTGGACACTCATGGCAAAACTGGTTTGAGGGTATTCGAAAGCACAAGTAGTATCTCTACTTGGTACAAAGAATTTGGCTAGCATGAGAGGGAAAGGCATGATCCATGACAATATACTTTATTTCAGATATAAGAAAACATAACCCATTACGTTGTCTTCCTTGTCCAACATCAACTCTTTAACATCTCATATTTTAATGAGTGCTCACAATCATAAAAGATGTCCAAGATAGTGTATTTATATGTGAAAACATCTCTTTCTTTATTACTTACTATTATTTGCAACGATGACCAAAACTGGGTTTGTCAACTCTCAACAACTTTTATTCATCATACTCTTTGTATGTGAAGTCATTACTCTCCATAAGATCAATATGATCTCTTTTTTCTTTTTATTCTTTCTTTTTCTTTTATTCCCTCAGGATCATAGCAAGATAATCAAGCCCTTGACTCAACACTAATCTTTATTATAAATAGCTCACGGACTCGATTACATAGAAGGATCATAAAGCAAAACTCAAAACTAGATCATACTAAAACTTTATTCTACTAGATCAAGATATTACCAAAAGGATCGAACTAAGAAAAGCGGCAAAGATAGGAGTGTGATGGTGATACGATACCGGGGCACCTCCCCCAAGCTTGGCAGTTGCCAAGGGGAGTGCCCATACCCATGTGAATATGTCTCTTTTGCTGGTGAAGGAATTGTTGATGATGTAGGCTTGTCGTCCATCTTCCAAGGCATAGGCTCTCCATCATAGAAGGATGATCGAGTCTACGGGATCCTTAAATCTGCAGCCAAAGTCATCCTCTTGAATCTATATTCATACTCACAGTTTTGGTTTTGCAGGTCATAGATCTGGGCTTGGAGGTGCTCGATTTTCTCGTGAAGCTTGAAGATGGCCTCCCCAATGTCCTTGGCGTCCAACTTGTGGTTGTTGGTGAACTCCGTGATCATTATGTGATTGGAGTCAAGTCCGCGCTCCACCATCTCCTGACACTTGAAAACTTGTTGCTCCATTGCCTCGAGCCTTGTTTCCACGCTTCCGGTCCTCCTTGGTCCCTCAACATCACGGATGTGCAGCACCCCCTCATGCATCTCAATGGTTTGAGGGTGTTGCAGCACTTCCGCAAGGTAGGGGTTGATGACCTTCTCGAAGAACTTGTCCTTGGGGCACTTGGAGACGTCATGGCGATCTAGATCTGTCAGAAAAACAACTCGAAACAAAAATAGAGGATATTTGCATGATACGGTGGTCAAAACCTTCGCGAGATTATATAATGAATTTTTACCGACCAAAGGAAGACCGTGCAAGAAAACGGAGTCCGGAGGGCACACGAGGTGCTGACGAGGCAGGGGGTGCGCCCAGGGGGGTAGGGCGCGCCTCCCACCCTCGTGGAAGCCTCGTGTCCTTCCCGGACTACTTCTTATTTTCTTAAATATTCCGAAACAGAGAAAAATTGCCATTTGAACTGTTTTGGAGTCGGTTTACTTACCGTACCACGTACATATTCCTTTTTGGAGTCTGAAATGTTCTGGAAAGTGTCTCTTATGTATTCCTCAGGGGTTACAGTTTCAATAACATTAGTTTCAACATTTATAGGATTACCTGAGATATAATGTTTGATTCTTTGACCGTTCACCACCTTCGGATTTGTGCCTTCGGAGTTGTTGATTTTTGTGGCACCGGAACAATAGACCTCCTCGATCACGTAAGGACCTTCCCATTTAGAGAGAAGTTTTCCTAAAATAATCTTAAACGAGAGTTGAATAGAAACACATAACACCTACACTAAACTCACGCTTTTCTATCCTTTTGTCATGCCATATTTTAACTTTTTCTTTAAACAGCTTGGCATTCTCGTAGGCCTGGGTTCTCCATTCATCAAGTGAGCTAATATTAAATAGCCTCTTCTCACCGGCAAGTTTGAAATCATAGTTGATCTCTTTAATGGCCCAATATGCCTTATGTTCTAGTTCAAGAGGTAAGTGACATGCTTTTCCATAAACCATTTTATACGGAGACATACCCATAGTATTTTTATACGCGGCTCTATAGGCCCATAGTGCATCATCAAGTTTCTTGGACCAATTCTTTCTAGATCTATTAACAGTCTGTTGCAAAATTAATTTGAGATCTCTATTACTCAATTCTACTTGACCACTGGACTGCGGGTGATATGGAGATGCAATTCTATGATTAACATCATACTTGGCAAGCATTTTACGAAAAGCACCATGAATAAAATGTGAACCACCATCAGTCATTAAATATCTAGGGACTCCAAACCTCGGAAAAATAACTTCTTTAAGCATCTTAATAGAGGTGTTATGATCAGCACTACTAGTTGGAATAGCTTCTACCCACTTAGTAACATAATCAACAGCAACTAAAATATGTGTATACCCATTAGAGGAAGGAAACGGTCCCATGTAATCAAAGCCACAAACATCAAATGGTTCAATAACAAGTGAATAATTCATAGGCATTTCTCGGCGTCTACTAATATTACCAATTCTTTGACATTCATCACAAGATAAGACAAACTTACGGGCATCTTTGAAGAGAGTAGGCCAATAAAAATCGGATTGCAATACCTTATGTGCAGTTCTATCTCCAATGGTGTCCTCCATAAGCTTCGGAGTGACACTTGCGTGAGGATCTGCTCCTGTTCATGCTCGTGTATGCAACGCCTAATAACACCATCTACTCCTTCTTTATAAAGGTGTGGGTCATCCCAAAAGTAATGTCTTAAATCATAGAAAAACTTTTATTTTGCCGGTATGTGAAACTAGGTGGTATAAATTTAGCAACAATGTAATTAGCATAATCAGATACCATGGAGCAAGATCTGAGAAGCATTTATGACAGCTAATTGTTCATCGTGAAAGCTATCATCAATAGGTAGTGGGTCATCAAGAACATTCTCTAACCTAGACAAGTTGTGCGCAGCGGGTTCTCAGCTCCCTTTCTATCAATAATATGCAAATCAAATTCTTGTAGCAACAGAACCCATCTAATAAGTCTAGGCTTAGCATCTTTCTTTTCCATAAGGTATTTAATAGCAGCATGGTCAGTGTGAATAGTTACTTTAGAATCAACAATATAAGGTCTGAACTTATCACAGGAAAAAACAACTGCTAAAAATTCTTTTTCAGTAGTAGCATAATTTCTCTAGGCATTGTCTAGAGTTTTACTAGCATATTGAATAACATTTAATTTCTTATCAACTCTTTGCCCTAGAACAGCACCTACAGCATAATCACTAGCATCACACATAATTTCAAAAGGTAAATTCCAATCAGGTGGCTGAACAATAGGTGAAGAAATCAGAGCTTTCTTAAGTATTTCAAATGCCTCTACACAATCATCATCAAAGACAAAAGGAATATCTTTTTGTAATAGATTAGTCAGAGGCCGAGAAATTTTTGAGAAGTCCTTAATGAACCTCCTATAAAAACCGGCATGACCCAGAAAACTTCTTATACCTTTGATGTCCTTAGGACATAGCATCTTTTCAATAGCATTAACTTTAGCTTTATCAACTTCAATGCCTCTTTCAGAAATTTTATGCCCCAAGACAATGCCTTCATTAACCATAAAGTGGCATTTCTCCCAATTCAAGACAAGATTAGTTTCTTCGCATCTCTGCAAAACTCGATCAAGGTTGCTCAAGCAATCGTCAAAAGAGGATCCATAAACAGATAAATTATCCATGAAAACCTCACAAATCTTTTCACAAAAATCAGAGAATATAGCCATCATGCATCTTTGGAAGGTAGCAGGTGCATTACATAAACCAAAAGGCATACGTCTATAAGCAAAAGTAATGAAAGGGCAAGTAAACGTGGTCTTTTCTTGATCCCCAGCTGACACAGGTATTTGAGAGAAACCAGAGTAACCATCTAGAAAGCAAAAATGTGTATGTTTGGATAATCTTTCTACCATTTGATCAATAAAAGGCAAAGGGTAATGATATTTTTAGTAGCTTTATTTAGTTTGCAGAAATCAATTACCATCCTATAACCTGTAAGAATTCTTTGCAGGATCAATTCATCTTTATCATTAGGAACGACAGTAATACCTCCCTTCTTAGGGACACAATGGACATGACTTACCCACTGACTATCAGCAACGGGATAAATTATACCTGCCTCAAGGAGCTTTAATATTTCCTTTCTTACCACTTCTTTCATCTTAGGATTTAGCCGTCATTGGTGGTCAATAACTGGTTTGGAGTCTTCCTCCAAATTTATTTTGTGTTGACATAGAGTGGGACTAATGCCCTTAAGATCATCAAGAGTATATCCAATAGAAGCACGGTGCTTCCTCAGAGTTTTCAATAATTTCTTTTCTTCATGCTCTGAAAGGTTAGCACTAATAATAACATGATATATCTTCTTTTCATCAATATAAGCATATTTAAGAGTATCAGGTAACGGTTTAAGCTCAAACACTGGATCACCCTCGGGTGGAGGAGGATCCCTTAGAATTTCAACAGGCAAGTTGTGTTTCAGAATAGGTCCCTGTTTAAAGAATACTTCATCTATTTCCCTTTTTACATTCATAAACGTATCATTTTCATGGTCTAGTAAATATTGTTCTAAAGGTTCACTAGGAGGCACGGCAATAGAAGCAAGACCAATAATTTCATCTTTACTAGGCAATACCTCATCACGGGGTTGTCTACTAAATTTAGAAAAATTAAACTCATGAGACATATCACCCAAACCAATAGTAACAACATCCTTTTCGCAGTCTATCCTAGCATTAACAGTGTTCAAGAAGGGTCTACCAAATATAATGGGACAAAAGCTATCTTGTGGGGAACCAAGAACAAGAAAATCAGCAGGATATTTAACCTTCCCACACAAGACTTCAACATCTCTAACAATCCCAATCGGTGAAATAGTATCTCTATTGGCAAGCTTAATGGTAACATCGATATCTTCTATCTCAGCAGGTGCAATATCATGCATAATTTATTCATATAAAGAATGAGGTATTGCACTAGCACTAGCACCCATATCACACAAGCCATGATAACAATGATCTCCTATTTTAACATAAATAACATGCATGCCTACCACAGGTCTATGTTTATCTTTAGCACCAGGTTTAGCAATTCTAGCAGTCTCATCACGTAGTAAATAACATGCCCATCGATATTATCACCAATAGATCTTTAACCATAGCAATTTTAGGTTCAACTTTAACTTGCTCAGGGGGTTTGTGTGTCCTAATATTACTTTTGTTGACTATAGTTGAAGCTTTAGCATGATCCTTTATTCTAACAGGGAAAGGTGGTTTCTCAACATAGGCAGTAGGAACAATAGGATCATTATAAGTCATAGTCTTTTCTTCAACTTTAATAGGTGCAACTACTTTTACTTCAATGGGAGGATTATATTTAAACCACTTCTCCTTAGGGAGGTCAACATGAGTAGCAAATGATTCGCAGAAAGAAGCTACTATCTCAGAGTCAAGTCCATATTTAGTGTTAAATTCACGGAAAACATTGGTATCCATAAAAGAGTTAACACAATCAAACTTAGGTGTTATACCTGACTTCTTACCTTCGTCGAGATCCCAATCTTCATAGTTGCGTTTAATTCTTTCCAATAAATCCCATTTGAATTCAATAGTCTTCATCATAAAAGAGCCAGTACAAGAAGTATCGAGCATGGAGCTATTATTGAGAGAGAGCCGAGCATAAATTTTTTGAATAATCATTTCTCTTGAGAGCTCATGATTGGGGCATGAATATAACATCGACTTAAGCCTCCCCAAGCTTGAGCGATGCTTTCTCCTTCATGAGGCCAAAAATTATATATATAATTACGATCACGATGAACAAGATGCATAGGATAAAACTTCTGATGAAATTCCAATTTCAATCGTTTGTAGTTCCACGATCCCATATCATCACATAGCCTATACCATGTCAATGCCTCTCCCTTCAAAGATAAAGGGAAAACCTTCTTGATAACATCCTCGGGCATACCTGCAAGCTTAAATAATCCACAAACTTCATCCACATAGATTAAGTGTAAATCAGGATGCAATGTTCCATCTCCTGCAAAAGGATTAGCTAGCAGTTTCTCTATCATACCCGAAGGAATTTCAAAGTAAACATTTTCAGTAGGTTCAGTAGGTTGAGGGGTAGCTAATTGTTGTTCCGGACGAGGTGAAGATACCCCGAACAAACCCTTCAAAGGATTATGTTCCATAGTAACAAGTGACAGTAACACACTATATAAAATTTTCCTTACCAAATTCCACCTACCAATGGCGCTTCGCTCCCCGGCAACGGCGCCAGAAAAGAGTCTTGATGACCCACAAGTAGAGGGGATCTATCGTAGTCCTTTAGATAAGTAAGAGTTTTGAACCCAACAACGAGCAGAAGGAAATGATAAGCGGTTTTCAGTAAGGTATTCTCTGCAAGCACTGAAATTAACGGTAACAGATAGTTTTGTGATAAGGTAATTTGTAAGGGGTAACAGGTAATAAAAGTAAATAAGGTGCAGCAAGATGGCCCAATCCTTTTTGTAGCAAAGGACAAGCCTGGACAAACTCTTATATAGAGAAAAGCGCTCCCGAGGACACATGGGAATTATCGTCAAGCTAGTTTTCATCACGCTCATATGATTCGCGTTCGTTACTTTGATAATTTGGTATGTGGGTAGACCGGTGCTTGGGTGTTGTCGTTTCTTGGACAAGCATCCCACTTATGATTAACCCCTATTGCAAGCATCCACAACTACAAAAGAAGTATTAAGGTAAACCTAACCATAGCATGAAACATATGGATCCAAATCAGCCCCTTACGAGCAACTCATAAACTAGGGTTTAAGCTTCTGTCACTCTAGCAACCCATCATCTACTTATTACTTCCCAATGCCCTCATCTAGGCCCAAACAATGGTGAAGTGTCATGTAGTCGACGTTCACATAACACCACTAGAGGAAAGACAACATACATCTCATCAAAATATCGAATCTAATACCAAATTCACATGACTACTAATAGCAAGACTTCTCCCATGTCCTCGTGAACAAACGTAACTACTCACAAATCATATTCATGTTCATAATCAGAGGGGTATTAATATGCATAATGGATCTGAACATATGATCTTCCACCAAATAAACCAACTAGCATCAACTACAAGGAGTAATCAACACTACTAGCAACCCACAGGTACCAATCTGAGGCTTTGGGATAAAGATTGGATACAAGAGATGAACTAGGGTTTAGAGGAGATGGTGGTGGTGAAGATGTTGATGGAGATTTACCCCCTCCCGATGAGAGGATTGTTGGTGATGACGATGGCGATGATATCCCCCTCCCGGAGGAAGTTTCCCCGGCAGAACAGCTCTGCCGGAGCCCTAGATTGGTTCCGCCAAGGTTCCGCCTCGTGGCGGCGGAGTTTCTTCCCGAAAGCTTGCTTATGATTTTTCTCGGACGAAAGACTTCATATAGCAGAAGATGGGCACCGAAGGCCTGCCAGGGGCCCACGAGGTAGGGGGTACGCCCAGAGGGGTAGGGCACGCCCCCACCTTCGTGGCCAGGGTGTGGGCCCCCTTTGGTATTTTCTTCGCTCAGTATTTTTTATTAATTCCAAAAATGACTTCCGTGAAGTTTCAGGACTTTTGGAGCTATGCAGAATAGGTCTCTAATATTTGCTCCTTTTCCAGCTCAGAATTCCAACTGCCGGCATTCTCCCTCTTCATGTAAACCTTGTAAAATAAGAGAGAATAGGCATAAGTATTGTGACATAACGTGTAATAACAACCCATAATGCAATAAATATCGATATAAAAGCATGATGGAAAATTGACGTATCAGTACCGTGCGCACGGGGACCCCGTGCCCACGGGCTTTGTACCGTGTGCACAGGACCAGCGTGCGCACGGGGCTCTCTTAGTCCGTGCGCACGGGGTCTGCAGTTTCTAGCTCTGAAGAGGGGGGCGTGTGGGGGGGGGGGGGGGTCGGGCTCATTCCCACCCATTTCCCCCCTCCGCTCCCCAGGACGCCTCTAGCACCGCTGCCGTCAACTCCGCTCGCCGGAGCTCCTTCGGGCTTCATCGGGTGTCTTGCTCCATGGATCCTCATCAAGATGGGATCTTCCTCAGGTTGGTCCCATTCCCTTTCTCTCTCTCTCCATGGATTCCTATCAAGTTATCTAGCCCTAGGGTTTCATTGTTCCTTAGATTAGGTTGGCCACACCTTGTCTCTAGGTAGTAATCAGGTGCATAGATCCTCTGGTCTCCCTGCTGCACCCACTCCCGGATCACGATCTGGAAGTGGCTTCCGCTGGAAGACCCCCTGTCCATGGGGTGTTTGACCCCCGTGTGCACGGGGCCCCATGTCCACGGTCCTGTACCGTGCGCACGGGACCCCCGTGCCCATGGGGTCTAAACCCTCGTGCGCACGAGCTATCCAGGAACTTTTACCTAATCTTCTATCTATCTCCTTGCCATACATCATGCACTTGTACTCATTTGAGTTTCGTGCTTTGTGTTGTTGGGTGTTTGCGTGTGTTTCAGATTCCGCTGACAAGAGGCTGAGCTTCATCGCAAGCGCCCAAAAGGAGGATCCAAGGAATTCACAATTTCTCGTCGTCAGCCATCTGAAGGCATGGGTCAGGGGTCTGGGTCAGGTCAGGGCCGTGTTCGCCGTGCAGCCTCAAAGCGGCCCGTTGTTGAGGCCTCCGATAATTTTGAGGAAGAATATGTCTCTCAAGATGATGCTCACTTTGTCAACCCCAATGTTGATGAAGAGATAGAAGAAGAAGACGATCGCGTTGATGAGGATGAAGAGGAGGAAGAAGTGTCTAGTCCCGAGCAAGCCATTCCGGGCGGGCGTGACCTCTGGAATATGCCTCTTGCCAAGTGGACCAAGCCATAGCTTTGGGTTGAGACAGAGCCATCCTTATGCGGCTGCCACTGGTATGGGAGTGGATCCCCGCTTCAAGAACGAGTTTCAGCAAAGGGTCTATCATGAGCTTCTCATGACCAAGTCAAAGAAGTTTGCTCCTCATAAGCAAGTCAACACTGAGAGTTTGCGTGACAATGATCATCTGTATCCCGGTGTGTACTCCGCTCTTGGAAGATTGTGTCTCATTCTGTTTGTCACATTCAACCATCCCTATAATGAAGATCTGGTGATGCAGTTCTTTGCCACTTTGTATTTCTCCAAGGACTCTGCTCGCACCCTCACGTGGATGTTTGGAACACGTCAGTGCTCTGCTCCTATGGCTAAGTTCTCTGAGATCATTCCCTACCCATTCATGGATGAAGAGGTTGTATCTGATGAGTTTGGCATAGTTGGGGAGAGTGGGAAGAACACTAAGGATGAGATTTCCTTTTGCATACAAGCAAGAGAAGTCGTTTGTCACCGGGTCAATCAAAGATCTCTTGCCCCTCTATGACACCATGCGCCATATCCTGAGGTATACCTTCACTCCAAAGGCAGGCGATTCTCATAACATTTGGAGCTCCATGCTAGATGTCTTTGTGTATCTTCATCAGAAGAAGAAAGTGGATGTTCTGGATTTCATGTACTATGAGCTCCGTCAGTGTGTGCAAGAGAACAAGTCTTTGATCTATGCCCCATTCATACAGGCTTTGATTGAGACCGTCTGCCCTGTCAAGTACATTGCCTCATTCAAGACCTCTACTCCCAAGCGCAACTCTAACTGGACCCCAGCTGCTCCTGCTCCTTATGTGCCAATCAAGAAGGGGCGCAACCCTAGGCTTGAGGATCGTGCTACTTTCACTCTAGGCATGTCCTCTACTGCACGGATCCCTCGTGGTAAGGCCAAGTTTGTTGGTTCTGAGGCCGTCTATGCCAGGGGAGAGAAGAAGTCTCTTTTCAAGACCTTGAGCAACATGTTCAAGATGTGCCAGTCTATCCAGCACCGTCAGATTAAGGAAATTAACAAGGAGAAGCTTATGCGGCGTGAGCAAAAGGCAGTTAGGGCCGCAGCCGGTGGGGAGGTCGGTCCAGGGTCTGAAGACAACGACAGTGAGGACACTGCTCGATCTTTCCCGATGGCTGGGTGGCATTTTGATGATGATGATGATGCCTCGAGGGCTCCTCTTGTCTAGCGGGTCTGAGTGTTGCCATTTATCTCCTTTTTGTTTTCTTGATGACAAAGGGGGAGAAGTGGTGTGTTCGTGGGTGTGTTTTTTTGTGCGTTGAGATCTCAAGCCTCGTGTTTCTCGTTGTTGGTTGGTTTTAGCTGGCTTGAGATACTCTTATTTACTTTCCGGTTGTGTGGTTGTGTGAGCTACTCAGTTATGGTTGTGAGACTCTAGCCTTATTATTGAACTTATTGTGTTTATCACATCTTGCTTATTATGTGTCTCACAATATTTGCTCACCACACTATGTCATGAGATCTAGGCACCGGTATAGGTTTATTATGTTTGATCTCATGTCTTGACAATAATGATCTTGGTGGAGCCTCCTATGTGTGTACTTGATGCATTCTCAAGCATTCGTTTTATCCGGGCACACATATAGGGGGAGCTACCATGATCATTATTTGTTCCATGGCTTTCTATCTTTTTATCCTTTATGACATGCTCTAACCACGTTGTCATCAATGCACCAAAAAGGGGGAGATTGAAAGTGCAAGTGGCACTTATACTATTTTGGTGCGATGACAATGTGGTTAGTTGAACTAATATCGGTTACTAAAGTTCATCTCAGGATATTGGTTCCAAGTGCTCCTTGATGGAGATGTGCGACCCCCCATTTCAAAAAGGACAAAGGCGTGGTCTTCCGGCGCTTCGAATGTTTTAGTTTTTGGTTTGCTTCGAGTCATAGGAAAGACCACACTATTAAGAGGGGTTTGTGTGGATGAAAGTTGTGTGGGAATGTCATTGCCTAACCTTATACACTTAGCCTACCCACTCCTACCACCTAAAATCCTAGTGTGTGTGTGTTCTTGTGGTACTCAGAAAGTTTGTGACAGAAAGTTGCTGGGTACCCCGTGCGCACGGGATCTTTGGACCCCCCGTGCGCACGGGGTACTGCGAAACTCTCTGAGTACCCCGTGCACACGGGGTCACCCCATGCGCACGGAGTCTTTTGACCCCCGTGCACACGGGGTTGTGTGAAACTCTCTGAGTACCCCGTGCGCACGGGGCTGACTTAGCCCGTGCGCACGGGGTCCAACGGGCAGATTCTCCCACCCGGCCCAGAACACTATATAAAGCCCTTTCTTCCACCTCCAACCCCCAACCCTAATGTCTTGTTGAGCTCCACCATTGCTACACCCCATTTTGCTCAATACTCTCAATCCCTCCACCCAAACTTGTCGAAACTTTGGGGATTGGGATAGCAAGACCCGATCTACAACTTGACCAAACCAAATCGCATTCCCCGCAACATTTCTTCCCCATTGACTTGTTACTCTTGGAGCTTGGGCTCCTAGGCGGCTAGAGGTTCCTCCGGAAGCTTCCTTGCTTGTGGTGTGCTCCAGAAAAGTTTGTAAAGGTGTGGTGGTCGTCTTCGAGACCAACCCCGAGTGATTTGAGGCTCATCCGTTGGGGGTGACTCAAGGGAGATTACGGTGAGCCTTCGGTGGCGTTCCGCAAGCTTTGGCTCCGGCACCGCTCCAAACAGAGAGTAGCTCTTCCCCAAGGAAGAGTGAACTTCGGGATAAAATCCGCGTCCTCGTCTCACTTGTGGTTAATCCTTTCCCACACCTTACTTTGTTTTTTGTATGCTTGTTGGCTTGCTACTTAGTTTGTTGCCTAGCATATTTATCTTGGATCTTGCTTGTCATATAGGTTGCATTCACCTAGTTGCATATATAGTGAACTCTATTTATCTTGTAAGCTTTAAAACCGACAAGAAAGATTAAAATTTGTAGTCTCTGTGACACTCCAAAAATATTCTTTTGGTTTTCTTCAAAAAATTTGTTGGATTTGAAGAAGGTCTTCTAAACCCTTCCAAAAATCTCTCTCAAAAACTTTTTCCCTCTAGCAAGGATTTTATTTTGGCATCTCCTTCAACTCTGGTGTTTGGTTTTCAAACTTTTCTTCTGATTGCCCTCTTCTCAAAATTTCAAAATTTTGGATTCTAATCTTTCTTTTAAAAATAAAACCCTAGGAGTTTTACATCTTCTCCGATATTGAAACCACTCATGATTTTACCATGCACCACATGGTAAAATCTTCCCAAAAATCTCTTCTTCCACTTTAGGGCAATCCAAACATTCTGTCTCAACAAGTTCAATCCTTTCTGAATTTTATTTCATTTATTTATCCTCCAAAATCTTTGTTGTCCATTATTTTGAGCCTAGGTGATTTGCAAAGCAGGTACCTAAATGCAATTGAGCTTTGACCTAAAACCAACTCCCCTGGATAGTCCTTGGTACCCACAACCTAGAACAATCAAGATCCACTCCTCTTCTTTTCAAAAATTTCAAATTTCAGTCTCTTGCAAGTTTGGACCAGATTTGTCAAATTTGGTGAAATTCATATCTTCTCTGCTCCAAAATTCCACAAAAATTCAGGCAGCCTCTAGATGCAATGAGAGGCCCCTCCACCAAAAATCAGCTCAAGGAGAAACTCCCACATGCCAAAATCATTCATCGAACACCGGCCAAGACTGCTTTTCTTGCGCTTTAAATATTCAAGTTTCAGAGTTCGGTCGTTTCTCCTCGTCAGAGTTCAGTCACGCATCGACAGTGCACTTGGCACGTTGCTCACAGTCCCTCCTCCCTGTCTGGAGCACCACACGAGCGCTTGGCTCGTTCTTGGAGTCGGTGGCGCCCTGGCCCAACCTCGCCGGCGTCTTCTGCGGCGTCGGGACCTCCGTGGCTGTCAATGTAAGGCACCACCCAGCCTAACGCCGCTCGCCGCCAGCTCTCCCTAGTGCTCGCGTGGCTCATGCATGCCGATTACGCCATGCCGCCGCTGCGTGGCCCGGCAAGCACAGAACGTGCTCCCCGCCGACGGGTCCGCGCCCGCTCCGTTCCGAAAGCATGCCCAAAGCGCCCAATCACGGCTCGTTTAGCATCCAAACTGAATCAGTTGACCTCCACGATGGCCCTCAACCCTAAAACCACCCCGACCAATGCCCTGCGCCGCCGTAACACTCGCCGGACTTATCCGTTCACGGCAACCGCCTCGGGCCATCTATAAATAGCACCCCCCGAGCTTGCTCTCGCCCTCGCACAACTCCACCACCTCACGACCGCTTAGCCATCGGAAGAGCCCGAAGGGCCCTTCTTCCTCGACTCCGGCCAACTCCGTCCGCCTCGGGCTCCGGCAACGTTCTATTCGGTGAGAACTCCTCCACCGCCCAACTCCTGCCCGTAGCCTCGTAGCACCACTAGGAGGCTAACCCCCACCTCAATTTAACCTCCGCAGCACTCTCCGACGAGGCCCACGACCACCCGAACCGCCGTCCGCCGGAGCAAGAGCCGCCGTTGACGTGGTGCTCACGAACCACCACCACCACCACCCAGACGCGAATGGCGCCCACGAGCACGGAGGTACCTTCCGATCTCCCTACCTCGCCGTGGATCGCCGGCGACCACCGCTCTCGGCACCGTCGTGCTCTGCCGCCTCTTTCAAATATTCAAACCTGACGGGTGGGACCCGCCGTCACCCTCTCTATTTTTTTGAACTGTTTTTAAAGCGTACTGGAAAATACGCTTTCTACTCGAACCGCTTTTTCTGCACTTTTTACGCTTAGGCCCTGAGGGTTTTCTGTTTCATTACAGATGGGTCCTTGGACCAAAACTCTTATAACTTTTTAACAGAAAGGAATTTTTGAGTGATTCTTCTTGTCCTCTTCAAAATTTTGTCTAGTTTTTTATCATATTTATTTGAAAAATATTTGGATTAATTTTCTGTACCCCACGGTATTTACGTTAGCGCGTGTGTTTTGTGTACCGTAGATACCGAAGGAGGTGACGGAACCGCGAACTTCACCGAGCTAGACCCCGACTACTCTGAACCAGGCAAGCAATGTTTGAACTTTTGATATGATGAGTGTCTGGGCATGTTTGAATTACTTTTGTGTCATGGCACATTCATGAGCATTTCGATGATAGTTTATCTCGTAAGAGTTGAGGAAAGTGAGTTTCGGAAAATCCATGAGTTGTTGGAAACATGTTGCATGGCCATGAGTTGGCATGAGTATGGGTAAGATGGCAGTGTTGTAGCATGCCAGGCTTATGCCAGATCTTTGACCCAATGTCAACATAAATCAGTCAAATTCCCGTCCGTCTCCCCTTTTCGTACTACCACCTGTTTCCCGCAAGGGATACGGCTTAGCAAGCTGCAAACCACTTCCTGGTACACACCAAATCGAGAGGCCGGGATGAGGGTTCCATGGCCCTGGATTAAAGCCTTTCATCCGGTCAGGGGGCATGCGTGTTTCAGTTGGGACCGAGAGGGGCACCCCTTAGAGCGTAGCGTAAATAAATTTGATCCCATGCTATTCGAGATTGTGATCTCCCTGTCTCAAAGTTTTTCTTGAACGCTGTCTAGGGTGATTCCTGGCAACGTGAGGTATGATGGGTGTGTACTGGCTAGCTGTGTTTCCTCCGAAATACCGTAAACAGAACTAGTCCTTCGTGACTACGGAAATCCGTTGGCTGTGGACAAATTTGTACAAAGTCTGCAGAGTCAAAATTCTTGAATTTCATCTTATCCATGTCCGAGTACCGTGTTCACATTATCTTGTCAAGTGTCAGTCTCGGTGACAGAAACTCCTGAGAACCATATGAGTGTTAAATATTTATTCTCGTGAATGGACTAACCCGCTTATTGTCTTGCGAGGAATATTTTCCGTGAGCACCATTTCTTGTCAGTTATGTAAAATGAATTATAAGCCCTTTCTGCGATGTCGCTCAGACGTCCGACTGCGGCATTGTTATTATTTACTTTTGTTATAAGCCCTTTACGTGATGTCGCTCGAACGTCCGATTATGCCTTATTATTATTTAATTTTGTTATAAGCCCTTTCTGTGATGTCGCTCCGACGTCCGACTGTGGCACGCATGTCTTTTCTTTCAATATAAGCCCTTTATGAGGTGTCGCTTAGACGCCCGACTGTGGCATGTTTTACTTATTTGTTCACCCTTCGAGGCGCCGCCTGCATAATTCGATCGGTTTTGAGTTTATCTTTTCTTTGGTTTTCGAGCGGACTACCGCCGATCCTCTTTTACTTACTTATGTTACCGATTTGATAGCACATTGTTATAAATCAATCATGTCGCATTCATGCATACATTTGTTATATCTTTTGTCCGAATCGTCTTGCGAGTACTTTCAAAGTACTCACTTGGCTTGTTGATTTGGCGGAATCTTGTCGAAAGGCGATCTCATGGATGAAGAGTACGATAGCGAGTTCGACGCCTAGAGGAATCCCAGTCAGTCTCGTGCGACCCCTGGATTAGTCATTGTGATATATCCGCTTCCGCTACCCAAATAAATTCATCGAGCCTCACCTCGACGCTCGATGAGCCGCCAGTGTAGTAGTCTATTTATCCACCCCACTGTGTGATTCCACCAATCACTCATATCTCGAGTCAGTAGTATTGCCACTCCACACCATTGTGTCATATCCGCCATTATGTATAATTATTGGCATGTTTGTAATAATTGGTTGGGCATCTTCAGCTCGACCAGAATATTTTAATGCTAATGGCTTATTGTATCAAAGTTTTGTCTACCGGTATGGAGGATTTTCCTCATCTTTGGATTTCATAGGTCGGTTTCTCAATAAATATTTTTATTGAAAAACCGGTCGTGACAAGCTTGGTACCAGAGCCAGCCGATCAGGGAAGCCACTAGGTGCGATCGCTAATCGGTTATTAGCGTAATAGAGTCATTTATTTTTTTACAAATGTAGTCAATTTCGATACAAAGATAAATTTATGATTTGACTACTCAGGATTTTTGCCTACTTTTGTAGATGGTCGCAACGATCATGAAGTCGCAGATGTTCGCCAACATGCCCGATGGGTTAAATCAAGCTTGTCTCCTTCATCGTCCAAAGTCGCGATGGGGCCACCATGCGCCCAGCCTTCTCACTCTCTCAGCACAAGGTTAATGACCTTCTAACCATGCACCAAGCCGCGGTGCAATTCAAGGGAGGGCGTATTGAGTTACGCCGCTTCCGGTTCTTGGGGAGAGCCATGCCCACGGAGAAGCATGCACTGCAGATGGCAGCCCGTGAGGCGATAGCTCGTCTCAGGGACATCCTTCCTTCAATGAAGACTCGTCGTTACCGCTACCTACCATGTCACGTGCCATATACCTACCACTACGCGTTCTCTTGGCCCAGAGGAGAATGGGATGAAGCTTTTGAGATGCTCATCGAGTATCTCCGGGCTTTGGAGGCAGCCTTCGACAACCTGGTGGACGACTTTGTAGCTGCCCGCATGGACTCAGTCCATGGCTGTGCCGCCAACAGGAGGGAGCTCCTGCGCGCCACACCGCCACTGACTTTCCTCTCGTCATCCGCATCGTTTGCTCCTACTGCTCTCACCACTACTCGTCGCCTGCCTACCACGGAGGAGTTCAACCATGTCATTGCGCCTACTCCGGTTCGTTCTGCACCACCCCTCGTGCCCGCCCATCTTCGAGTTGTCCCGCATAGGGCACCTGCTCCACCAACTCAGCGCAGCACCTCACGTCTGGAGCCTATCACCGAAGAGGAGGTTGAGTCCCCAGCCTCACTGCGCCTCACCCTTGGCAGGCCAAGGGAAATCCTTACCATCTCCGACTAAATGCGCTTAGCAGCCATGCGATGTACCAACTTGTACGATATGTTTATATGTACATAGGCTGCAGAAGTAGCTTGTTTTGCGCATCATGTAGGATCCGGAGGAGTGCACTAGCCTAAATAACATGTCAGGATTATGTACGCATATCCCGAGTGATGTATTGTATAATTACTGCTATGCGTGTAAGATATGTAATGAACAGTCCTTCTCGTATAAACGTTTATTCTCTTGAAAAATCTTGGAGCATTTGCGACTTTTTCCGTCTTCTTGAATTGATTGATTTTTGTGACTCAATTTCTTTTCTTATGAGTGTTTCAAAATATATCCCCAGAGTGAACCATGTCTCGTCCTTGGACGCGCTCCATGCCAACTCCGACAGAGGAAAATTTTGGCACACCCCAGCAACAATTTCACACGAGGCGAGACAAGTCAACAGGGCGGTGAAAGCGACACTTTCCCAAATGTGTCGTCTTTATGAACAAAGTCAGCAGCAACATCAGGAAATAATGAACCAAGTCATCAATATGGGGAATCACCGTGGGCGATGTCGGCAGCAATCAAAGTTGTCTCGAGCTACAGAAGACACGTCCCCAAACTTTTTCTCACACCGACAAACCTCTTGAAGCGAAGACCGGCTTCAGACATGGAAAGAAAGTTAATTATTGCCCAGTGTTCAGATCTTGAGAAAGTGCTTTATGCTCCGCACTATCTCACTGGAGCAGCCGCATCGTGGTGGGAAAATTTCCTACACATGCACCCCAACAAAATAATATAACATGGGAGGAATTTAAAGAAGGATTTCATGGGGCACATATTCCTAAGAGTCTTATGAGGATCAAAAAGAGAGAATTTGATGACCTCAGGCAAAGGACAATGACGGTGTCAGAATACAACAGCCAGTTTACTCTGCTATCTCGCTACGCCAACGAGGAGCGTATGTCGGAAAACAAAAAAATGGAGAGATTCCTACACGGTCTGACACCCGCGCTTAAATGCCAATTGGTCGTACACACCTTTCCAGATTTTAAGACGCTGGTGGATAAGGCCATTACCTTGGAAAATGAGAGACGCAGCTTAGAAGATTTCGCAAGCGGAAGAGGGACCAGACTAATCACGCCCGCAACCACCGCAGCAAGACAGATGTTCAGAAAAACTGGACACCCAAACCCACGACAAGCGCCTCACACCCAATCAAGAATTTCCATGCAAGGGACAAGGAGTTCACATACCGCCCAGGCGTTACTGTTACGCTTAGGAGAAGAAGGGCACTATGCCAAGCAGTGCCCCAAGCCAAGGAACTCGACCCCAAAGCCGAACAACGGAGACAATAATTCGGCGCCAAAGCGCAACAATTTCAACCCAAATAACAACCACAGGAAGGGTCATCTGAACCACGTGACCAAAGAGGAAGCACAAAATGCCCCGGATATCGTGACTCGACGCGTTTCCCATCAACACAATACCTGCCATGGTTTTGTTTGATTCGGAGCTTCTCACTCATTCGTTTGAAAAGTTTTGCCTTGCAAAATAAGTTTTCGATGCTTCCCTTGGAAAAAATCTATGGTCGCCAAGTCCCACAGAATTAAGCAAGTTACCCGGAGTTACCGCCAGGTGTGGTTATCGAGTTTGAAGGGTTGAAGTTTCACGCAAATCTTATCGTGTTGGAAAATAAAGGGTGGATGTCATCTTAGGGATGGATTGGTTAACCACCAACAAAGGTTTTATTGACTGCTTCAACAGGACCGTAATACTCACCCACCACCACGGGAAGACCATAAAGGTTTCAGCCAAGGAAAGAAAAATATCCCGGCAACCGAGATTGAACAAGGTGGATATTTTTGAATTGAGCAAGGTTCCCGTAGTGTGTGAATTTCCAGATGTATTTCCCGAAGAGCTACCAGGCATGCCACTGCATCGAGAGATAGAATTCAGCATTGAGCTAGCACCCGAACCGCCTCCCATATACAAGAAACCATACGAGAATGGCACCATCCGAATTGGTATTGGTAGAATCAAGAAGCAAATAAAGGAATTATTGGAAAAAGGGTATATACGAGCCAGTTCCTCACCTTGGGGTTCACCAATTTTGTTTGCCAAAAGAAGGATGGAACACTGAGATTGTGCATAGACTATCGAGCGCTAAACATGGTCACAATCAAGAACAAATATCCGATGCCACGAATAAATGATTTATTCGATCAACTCGCTCAGGCCAAGGTGTTCTCAAAGATTGACTTGAGGACGGGATACCATCAATTAAAGGTACGAGCAGAAGATATTCCCAAGACGACATTCACCTCCAGATACGGATTGTATGAGTTCACCGTAATGCCATTTGGACTAACGAATGCCCCCGCATATTTTGTTCACCTCATGAACAAAGTATTTATGAAGTTTATGGACAAGTTTGTTGTGGTATTTATCGACGATATTCTGATATACTCCAAGACACCAGAAGAGCACGCTGAACATCTCCGAATTGTACTAGGGGAACTCAAGAAACATCAATTGTACGCTAAATTCAACAAGTGTGAATTTTGGCTAAGGCAAGTAGGTTTTCTGGGTCACGTACTAACCCAAGAAGGTATTGCCGTAGACCCAGAAAAAGTCAAGGCCTGACTTGGCTGGAAACCACCAGCCGGTAACAGACGTCTGAAGTTTCTTGGGAATGGCAGGTACCGCCAAGATTTATTGAAGGATTCTCCACCATAGCAAAGCCAATGACGCAACTACTCAAGAAAGACATGAAGTTTGAATGGACGGAAGCTTGCGAGAAAAGTTTCCAAGAACTGAAGAGGAAACTGACGACAGCACCAGTATTAATTGTGCCGGATATACACAAGAATTTTGAGGTATTTTGTGACGCATCTCGAAAGGGCCTCGGGTGCGTATTAATGCAAGAAGGCAAGGTTGTCGCATATGTTTCCAGACAACTTCGCAAGCATGAGGAAAATTATCCTACTCATGACCTAGAATTAGCAGCGATTATTCATGCACTCAAGGAATGGAGACACTTCTGACTTGGAAATCGTTGTGAAATATACACGGACCACAAGAGCCTCAAGTATATTTTCACACAACCAGAACTAAATTTGCGGCAGCGACGCTGGTTGGAATTAGTAAAGGATTATGATGTTGGAATCCACTACCACCCAGGCAAAGCAAATGTTGTAGCAGATGCTCTAAGTCGGAACCCCAGTCCGAACAACGACAGCATGCCAAACTTGAGACCTGAATTCCAGCAGGAATTGCTAAGCTCAATCGATGGTGGTCACCGAAGGCGGTGTGTCGAAATTAGAGTTACAATACCACCGATAGAGAAGGTTAAAGAGGCTCAACATGGACACCCCAAAGATTGAAGGCATAAAGCGGAAGATGAATTTGGGCAAGGCCTCGAATTCGTTATCGATGAGCAAGGAATATTGTGGTACGGGAATAGGCTTTGCGTACCAAATATCCATGACCTTAAACAGCAAATCTTGGTGAAGGCCACACCGTCAGATTCAATCCATCCCGGAGGAACAAAATGTACAAAGATCTTCAGGAAACATTTTGGTGGCATGGTATAAAAAGAGACATAGGCACGTTTATTGCATGTTGTGACTCATGTCAACGCATCAAGGCCGAGCACCAGAAACCGGCCGGGCTATTGCAACCAAATAAGATACCCGAGTGGAAATGGGACGAGATTGGAATGGATTTTATTGTTGGACTACCTCGGTCACGACACGGACATGATGCCATATGGGTCATCATTGATAGACTGACTAAGGTAGCACACTTCATCCCCGTGAAGACAACCCACACCACTCAGAAGCTTGCTAGGCTCTACCTTTCCCGTATCGTCTGCTTACATGGAGTCCCAAAGAAAATAATCATGGACAGAGGCACTCAATTCGTCTCCTGATTTTGGGATCACTTACAACAAGCTCTGGGAACTCAGCTGGCATTCAGTACCGCATACCATCCCTGCATGGATGGGCAAACCGAGCGAGTAAACCAGATTCTAGAAGATATCTTGAGAGCATGTGTCCTCACCTATGGGGCCGCTTGGGAAGAGAGCTTACCATACGCAGAATTCGCATATAACAACAGCTATCGTGCCAGCCGCAAATGGCACCATTTGAAGCTCAGACGGGCGAAGATGTCGTACCCGTTAAATTGGTCGGAAACCGGAGACAGCCATATCTTCGCCCGCACCTGCTCAAAGAGGTCAAGATAAGGTCAAGGTGATTAAGGACCGACTCAAGACAACTCAAAGTCGATGTAAGAGTTATTACGATCGTAAACATCGTGGAGTCAATTTTGAACCCGGTGAATTTGTGTACCTACGAGTATCCCCTATGAGAGGCCTGCATCGATTCAAGATTAAAGGAAGCTAGCACCAAGATTCATCGGACCATTCTCAAGATAGTGGCACGAAGAGGCACGGTAGCCTACCAGTTAGACTTACCCGAAGAATTATCCGACATCCACGACGTATTCCACATCTCCCAATTGAGGAAATGTGTAAACAACCCAGAGAAACAAGTACCCCATAAAAACATTGACGTGCAGCCAGACCTTACATATCGGGAGCATCCAATAAAAATCTTGGAAGAGTCTGAAAGGAGAACCCGACAGAAAACCATCAAGTTCTTCAAAGTCCAGTGGAGCAACCACACCGAAAGTGAAGCCACTTAGGAAAGAGAGGATTTCCTTCGGACAGAGCACCCACATTTATTTGAGGATCAGCTGGAATCTCGGGGACGAGATTTTTCCTAAGGGGGTAGGTGTTGTGACACTCCAAAAATGTTCTTTTGGTTTTCTTCAATTTTTTTGTTGGATTTGAAGAAGGTCTTCTAGACACTTCCAAAAATCTCTCTCAAGAACTTTTTCCTCTAGCAAGATTTTATTTTGGCATCTCCTTCAACTCTGGTGTTTGGTTTTTAAACTTTTCTTCTGATTGCCCTCTTCTCAAAATTTCAAAATTTTGGATTCTAACCTTTCTTTTAAAAACAAAACCCTAGGAGTTTTACATCTTCTCCAATATTGAAACCACTCATGATTTTACCATGCACCACATGGTAAAATCTTCCCAAAAATCTCTTCTTCCACTTTAGGGCAATCCAAACATTCTGTCTCAACAAGTTCAATCCTTTCTGAATTTTATTTCATTTATTTCTCCTCCCAAATCTTTGCTGTCCATTATTTTGAGCCTAGGTGATTTGCAATGCAGGTACCTAAATGCAATTGAGCTTTGACCTAAAACCAACTCCCCTGGATAGTCCTTGGTACCCACAACCTAGAACAATCAAGACCCACTCCTCTTCTTTTCAAAAATTTCAAATTTCAGTCTCTGCAAGTTTGGACCAGATTTGTCAAATTTGGTGAAATTCATATCTTCTCTGCTCCAAAATTCCACAAAAATTCAGGCAGCCTCTAGATGCAATGAGAGGCCCCTCCACCAAAAAATCAGCTCAAGGAGAAACTCCCACATGCCAAAATCATTACATCGAACACCGCCGGCATTGTTTTCTTGCAGTTCAAAAATATTCAAGTTTCAGAGTTCGATGTCGTTTCTCCTTGTCGAAGTTCAACACGGCCGACAAAGTGCACTTGGCACGTTGCTCACAGTCCCTCCTCCCTGTCCAGAGCACCACATGAGGGCTTGGCTCGTTCTTGGCGTCGGTGGCGCCCTGGCCCAACCTCGCCGGCATCTTCTGCGGCGTCGGGACCTCCCGTGGCGGTCGACAAAAGGCACCACCCCAGCCCAACGCCGTTCTGCGCCACCCAGCTCTCCCTAGCGCTCTGCGTGGCTCATGCATGCCAGCGCACGCCCGCGGCACCGTCGCTGTGGCCCGGCAAGCACAGAACATGCTCCCTGCCGCCGACGGGTCCGCGCCGCTCCGTCCCGTCGAGCATGCCCAAAGCGCCCAATCACGGCTCGTTTAGCATCCAAACTGAATCAGTTGACCTCCACGATGGCCCTCAACCCTAAAACCACCCCGACCAATGCCCAGCCGCCGTAACACTCACGGACTTATCCGTTCACGGCAACCGCCTCGGGCCGGCTATATATAGCACCCCCGAGCGCGCCCTCGCCCCCGCACACCTCCACCACCTCACCTGACCCCGCCTAGCCACTGGAAGAGCCCCGAAGGGCCCTTCTTCCTCGACTCCGGCCAACTCCGTCCGCCTCGGGCTCCGGCAACGTTCTCTTCGGTGAGAACTCCTCCACCGCCCTACTCCTGCCCGTAGCCTCGTGGCACCACTAGGAGGCTAACCCCCACCTCAATTTAACCTCTGCAGCACTCTCCGACGAGGCCCACGACCACCCGAACCGCCGTCCGCCGGAGCAAGAGCCGCCGTCGACGTGGTGCTCGCCGGCGACCACCACCACCACCCACAGACGCGGAATGGCGCCCTGAGCACGGAGGTACCTTCCGATCTCCCTACCTCGCCGTGGATCGCCGCCGGCGACCACCGCGGCTCTCGGGCACCGTCGTGCTCTGCCGCCTCTTTCAAATATTCAAACCTGACGGGTGGGACCCTCCCGTCAGCCTCTCAGTTTTTTTGAACCGTTTTCTGAAAGCGTACTCTGGCAAATATGCTTTCTACTCTGAACCGTTTTTCTGCACTTTTCTGCTTAGGCCCCTGAGGGTTTTCTGTTTCATTACAGATGGGTCCTTGGACCAAAACTCTTATAACTTTTTAACAGAAAGGAATTTTTGAGTGATTCTTTTTTCTGTCATCTTCAAAATTTTGTCTAGTTTTTTATCATATTTATTTGAAAAATATTTGAATTACTTTTCTGTACCCCACGGTATTTACGTTAGCGTGTGTGTTTTGTGTACCGTAGATACCGAAGGAGGTGACGGAACCGCGAACTTCACTGAGCTAGACCCCGACTACTCCGAACCAGGCAAGCAATGTTTGAAATTTTGATATGATGAGTGTCTGGGCATGTTTGCATTATTTTTGTATCATGGCACGTTCATGAGCATTTCGATGATAGTTTATCTCGTAAGAGTTGAGGCAAGTGAGTTTCGGAAAATCCATGAGTTGTTGGAAACATGTTGCATGGCCATGAGTTGGCATGAGTATGGGTAAGATGGCAGTGTTGTAGCATGCCAGGCTTATGCCAGATCATTGACCCAGTGTCAACATAAATAAGTCAAATTCCCGTCTGTCTCCCCTTTTCGTACTACCACCTGTTTCCCGCAAGGGATACGACTTAGTAAGCTGCAAACCACTTCCTGGTACACACCAAATCGAGAGGCCGGGATGAGGGTTCCATGGCCCTGGATTAAAGCCTTTCATCCGGTCAGGGGGCGTGGGTGTTTTCGGTTGGGACCGAGAGGGGGTCACCCCTTAGAGCGCCAGAATAAATTTGATCCCATGCTATTCGAGATTGTGATCTCCCAGTCTCAAAGTTTTTCTTGAACGCTGTCTAGGGTGATTCCTGGCAACGTGAGGTATGATGGGTGTGTACTGGTTAGTTGTGTTTCCTCCGAAATACCGTAAACGGAACTAGTCCTTCGTGACTACGGAAATCCGTTGGCTGTGGACAATTTTGGTACAAACTCTGCAGAGTCAAAATTCTTGAATTTCATCTTATCCATGTCCGAGTACCGTGTTCACCTTATCTTGTCAAGTGTCAGTCTCGGTGACAGAAACTCCTGAGAACCATATGAGTGTTAAATATTTATTCCCTGTGAATGGACTAACCCGCTTATTGTCTTGTGAGGAATATTTTCCGTGAGCACCATTTCTTGTCAGTTATGTAAAATGAATTGTAAGCCCTTTCTGCGATGTCGCTCAGACGTCCGACTGCGGCATTGTTATTCTTTACTTTTGTTATAAGCCCTTTCTACGATGTCGCTCAGACGTCCGATTGCGGCATTATTATTATTTAATTTTGTTATAAGCCCTTTCTGTGATGTCGCTCCGACGTCCGACTGTGGCACGCATGTCTTTTCTTTCAATATAAGCCCTTTATGAGGTGTCGCTTAGACGCCCGACTGTGGCATGTTTTACTTATTTGTTCACCCTTCGAGGCATCGCTTCAGACACCCGATCGGTCTTGAGTTTATCTTTTCTTGGGTTTTCGAGCGGACTACCGCCGATCCTCTTTTTACTTACTTATGTTACTGATTTGATAGCACATTGTTATAAATCAATCATGTCGCATTCATGCATACATTTGTTATATATTTTGTCCGAACTGTCTTGCGAGTACTTTCAAAGTACTCACCTGGCTTGTTGATTTGGGCAGATGCTGACGAAGGCGATCTCATGGATGAAGAGTTCGATAGCGAGTCCGACGCCTAGAGGAATCCCAGTCAGTCTCGTCGACCTGGATTAGCCATTGTGATATATCCGCTTCCGCTACCCAAATAAATTCATCGAGCCTCACCTCGACGCTCGATGAGCCGCCAGTGTAGTAGTCTATTTATCCACCCCACTGTGTGATTCAACCAATCACTCATATCTCGAGTCAGTAGTATTGCCACTCCACACCATTGTGTCATATCCGCCATTATGTATAATTATTGGCGTGTTTGTAATAATTGGTTGGGCATCTTCAGCTCGACCCTGTAATATCTTAATGCTACTGGCTTATTGTATCAAAGTTTTGTCTACCGGTATGGAGGATTTTCCTCATACTGGATTTCATAGGTCGGTTGCTCAATAAATATTTTTATTGAAAAACCGGTCGTGACAGTCTCCTATTCACCCCCCCTCTAGTCGACCGTATCGATCCTTTCAGACCCTGGGGCCATAGTTTTCACTAGAGGCTTCTCTCTTGAAAGAAAGCATATGATGGATAAATAAATTAGTGTTGAGCAATTGATAGAAAAGTGCATAGTTATGACTATATCTAAGGCAATGATCATGAATATAGGCATCACGTCCGTGGCAAGTAGACCAACTCCTGCCTGCATCTACTACTGTTACTCCACACATCGACCACTATCCTGCATGCATCTAGTGTATTAAGTTAACAAGAACGGAGTAACACCTTAAGCAAGATGACATGATGTAGATGGATAGATCCAATCAATATGAACAAACCCCACCTTTTTATCCTTAATGGCAACAATACAAATACGTGTCATGTCCCTTTACATCGAATAAGCACCACAAGATTGAACCCATTACAAAGCACCTCTCCCATGGCAAGAAAAATCAATGTAGTTGGCCAAACCAAATCTATAGATCGGAGAGAAATACAAAGCTATCTTAATCATGTAGAAAATAATTCAGAGAAGACTCAAATAATATTCATAGATAATCTGATCATAACCCACGATTCATCAGATCTCAACAAACGCACCGCAAAAGAAGATTACATCAAATAGATCTCCAAGAACATCGAGGAGAACATTGTATTGAAGATCAAAGAGAGAGAAGAAGCAATCTAGCTACTAGCTATGGACCCGTAGGTATGTGGTAAACTACTCACACATCATCGGAAGGGCAGCAAGGTTGACGTAGAAGCCCTCCATGGTCGAACCCTGACACGTCCATTTTGCATCATGCTTTTATATTGATATTTATTGCATTATGGGCTGTTATTACGCATTATGGCACAATACTTATGCGTTTTATCTCTTATTTTACAAGGTTTGTACAAAGAGGGAGAATGCCGGCAGCTGGAATTCTGGACCGGAAAGGAGCAAACACTACAAAAAAAACACATCCATGACATTTTGGGCCGAACGAAAAAAAATTATGTCATACATATGACACTTCTATGACGATAATTGTGACAAAACCCGGTATCATCATAGATGTGGTGGGCTCCTACTTCTATGACAAAAAATCATGACAGAAAATGGGCTTTTCAGATCGGGCGGACCGGAGACGCAGCTGCATGACATTCTTTGGGCCGTCCATGACGGAAAAACCATGGTAGAAGCGAGGGGAAGAAAATTTTGGGAGTTTCCGGTTACGGTGGGAGGTCGGGGCCGAAGCGATGCGCTGCTTTCTCGTACACGCACGCTGCGTGTGCGAGGCATTGGCTCTAATCAACCCGAAGCGAGGCTTTGGGCTCTAATCGAACCCGAGCAATTGCACCGCAGTTACGCGTTCATCGAACCTAAGCGATCGATCGATGGCTATTAACTGAACCCGATCGAGCGATTCCTTCGCTACTGCTGCTAACTGAAGCCGATCGATGGGATGAACAGTGAGTGTTGCGAGGGGGTTTGGATGAACAGTGAGCGGTGGCGTTGCCTCTGGATGAAGAGGACCCCGTGGTGTGGTGGAGGGCTGGATGAACAGTAGACGGTGGAGGGGTGCCCGTGGAGGGGTGGTTGAACAGGACCCCGTGGTGTGGAGGGCTGGATGAACAGTAGACGGTGGAGGGGTGCCCGTGGAGGGGTGGTTGAATAGGACCCCATGGTGTGGAGGGCTGGATGAACAGCAGACGGTGGAGGGGTGGTTGAACAGTAGCCAGTGGAGTAGCGCGAGGTGGAGGCTGGATGAACAGGAGCCCGTGGAGGCTGGAGGAGGTCGACGGTGGAGATGAACAATATCCCGTGGAGTCCCGTTTTGCGGTATGCCACACCCCTCCCGATGAACATGACCCCCGTTTCGACCGTAGGGCTCCAACACAAGTCTGTTTCCTCCGTTTTGCGGTACGCCACACCCCTCCTGATCAACAGGACCCCCGTTTCGACCGTAGGAGGTCCGTTTCGTCCGTTTTGCGGTAAGCCACACCCCTCCCGATCAACAGGACCCCCATTTCGACCGTAGGAGGTCCGTTTCCTCTGTGTTGCGGTACGCCAGACCCCTCCCGATGAACAGGATCCCGTTTCGAACGTGGCTGGTCAAACACAAGGCCATTTCCTCCGTTCTGCGGTACGCCAGGCCTCGTTTCCATCGCCTGTTCCTTCCAAGCCCTCCCGATGAACACGACCACGCATTCCCTTCCGACCCAGCCGGTTGGCTCCCGCACGTTCTGTTGCCTCCAGATGAACACGACGCATTCTGTTGCCTCCCCATGAACACGATGCATTCTGTTGCCTCCCCATGAACACGATGACGACGCTATTTCTCTGTTCCGACCCAGCCATGTACACGAGCCCTCGTTGTACGTATGCGCGAGTAGGCGTTCGAGACCCCGCCCGTATGTACACATACGTGGCAGTATTTTCTTTCTTGCACCCTGGCCGTTGTACGTACGTGTACATGCTATGTGCACGCCTCTACTACGACACGTATGCGCCTCTACTACGACACGTGTGCGCCTCTACATCCACCAGTATATATGTACGTACACGTTCGCGACCAGAATGACAACGCTACGTACGCTTCGACCAGGTGGGTCCCAGCGATCGAGCACTTCCTTACTGCGAAGATGTAGCTGGTGGGTCCCAACAGTCAGGGGGGCGAATCATTTTTTTTTGCTCGGACGCACTTCCTTGCGTGCGAAGATGTAGCTGGTGGGTTCCAGCAGTCAGGGGGGCGAATCATTTTTTGCCCGGACGCACTTCCTTGCGTGCGAAGATGTAGCTGGTGGGTCCCAACAGGCAAGGGGAAACATTTTTTCGCGAAATACAGTGGCCTGTCCGGTGGGTCCCAGCTGTCAGGTGGAGGAATCATTATTTTCCGCGTAATAAGGAGGCACTTCCTTGCTGCGGCCGTGGACCCAGCTGTCAGCCTCTCCATGTACAGTCCACGTCCGATGGAAGTCGTTCCTTGACCACGTTGACCACGCCGCACCGAGAGCACCACGGCGGTGGACGACGGTGAGGCCTAGGAAGGGGATGATGCGGAGCCGGGGAAGACGCGACAGTGGAAGCCCCCGTGGAGAGGAGTACGAGGGTTCACCGTTCGCCGCTGCGTGTGAGGTTGCCGACGCCGCAGGCTGGCCAGCGGTGGGAATAGTAGAGGGCGGTGAGGCCTCCGGCGGCACATCCGCCACGGAGGCAGGAGCATGCAGCACGACGGCGCTGCTTTGGGCGGCCGGAGCAAGAAGACCAGAGGTTGAAGAAGCACTCTGGCCGTTGGATGGACATCGTGCGGTCGGTCGAGCTAGAATCATGCATATTGACTAAGTTGACAAAGCCCTTCGTCCCGTCAACTTAGTAGGCCCACTATACCGGGTCCCAGCTAGCGGGGAGTATTCATTTTTTGTGCGTAATAAGGAGGCACTTCCTTGCGTGCGAAGATATAGCTGGTGGGTCCGAGCTGTCAGCGGCGGTAACGTTTTTTCGTGAAATACAGAGGCCCTTTCGGTGGGTCCCAGATGTCAGGTGGAGGAATCATTATTTTGCGCGTAATAAGGAGGCATTTCCTTACATGCGGCCATGGACCCAGCTGTCACCCTCTCCACGTACAGTCCACTTCAGATGCATGTCGGTTGCCGACTGACGACCACGCCACGCCGAGAGCACCAGGCGGTGGACGATGGCGAGGCCTAGGAAGGAAACGACACGGAGGCGTGGAAGACTTCGGCGATTGTTTTTGTTTCCCACGCCGGAGGAGAGTACGACTATACGAGGGTTTATCGTCTGCTGCCGTCGCCGGAGAATAACAGCAGGTGTGGGTGAGTAGAGGGATGGCTAGGCCAGCGATGGGAGTACGGTGGGGCGGTGAGGCCTGCGCGGCAGCACAGCCAGCCGCAGGGAGGAGGGAGCAGGCAGTCCCGCCGGCGCTTGTTTGAGCGGCTGGAGCAGGAAGAGCAGAGATTGAAGAAGCACGACGGTCGTTGGATGGACATCCAACAGTATACATGCCATCTGTGGAAAGCCTCAAATCTATGGAAAACAACATACAACCTATCTGCCATTATTTCAAATAATTTACAGCCCATTTGCTAATTCTTACGGGTTTTTTTTGGAGCCCATATTCTTTATGTCAACATTACAGCCCATATTGTGGCCACGGTTAAAAAATTATACGAAATTTTGCATATGTCGGTGCGGTCTGAACTGTTTTTAATCCCGAAATTTCGAGTCACATTCAGACTGATTTTAGAATTAATGTATATCAATATAAAATCCAATAAATTGTCCACGCATAAAAATCAATGAAATTTAAAATCTCGAAGTGAAAAAAAAGATATTTGAAAATATTTGCCGGTTTGATGTGTTTTAAAAATGTACAGCCCATTTCTCATTACTGATAGGCCATTTTCTCGGCCAGCCGAATGAAGCTCTCCTCGTTTTGAAAGATTTGCAGCCCAACGGGCCTGATAAAGCGACTTACTTGACAAATCACAAAAAAACTGGGCTAGCCATTTTCAGAGAGAAAAAAACTACTGGGCTGGTCTGTGGTAAACATAAAAGAAAAGGCTCTCTAGACAGGCCAGAGTGTCCCGCACAGCCCAGTTGACACCCTGCTTTCATCTCAAAAACAAATTAGATAAATGCCACTCCGAATTATGGCGATTCATAAAAATGCCACTGCAATTTCCAAACTTTAAAAAATGCCATGCAATTTTTGCAAACTTTGAAAAACGCCACTGCAGTTTGCAAACTTCGAAAAACGCCACTCCAGACTTCGAAAAATGCCACTAGAAATGGCATGAAATGGCATTTTTCAAAGTTTGGAAATTGCAGTGGCATTTCTCGGATACACCACATTTGGAGTGGCATTTATCAAATTATCCCAAAACAAAAATAACTGGGCGAGTTGCTGGGTCCCTAGTGTCACCGCTCACAGTAATTCTCTCGTTTATTGACTACGTTGACAATGGCATGGGACCCGGATGTCGAAATCCACTAGGAGGAGCCATTTATTTATTGGCTTGAAATAAGGAGGCACTTGCTTGCGTCTTGCCATGACCTTGGCGGGCCCTAACATCATCCTCTCCACGTACAATCATCTCCCGATTGTATGCAGCGTCAACTTGCTAGGCCCACAAGTCAGCCTCTAAACCCGTGGAGGACAAATGCAACCCATTTAAAAAAATAACAGCCCATTCCATACGTTCAAACAGAAAGTTCAATATTCAGAGCAAAGTAACAGGTCTGATCCACATATAGAGTACTGAACTTCCACGTTGACAACCATCATAGCCAAGTTAACTATCTACTCCCACTAACACTCTAGTAGCGTACAAGTACTAACTTACTCTTAGCTAACTAGACGATGCCGGCCGCCATTTGTGGGACACGCTAAACGCCGGCACCGGCGTCCTCCGCCTCGCCTCGGACTTGCCAGAGGTGCGATAGGGTGCGTTGCTCGCGCGCATTGGCCCTTTCCATGCCGGCGTGGTCCACCGAAGCTTCGGCTTCCAAGCGGGAAACCCACTTGACGAGCTGGTAGTAAAAATTGGCGTCGCGAACGCGTGCGTGCCCGACAGCCTCCAGGGCTATTTGCCGGGCGTCGGCCTCCACGTAGTCGGCCCGATTCTTGGGCGCTCTGCTCGCGACTCAGAGGCGTCGGTCTGCTGCTGCTCCATGTCTCATTGGCGGCGCAAATCGGTGATACGCTGCTCCTCCGCCAGTCGGTCGCTCTCCAACAACTCCTGCTCCTCCGCCATGCGGTCGCACTCCAACAACTCCTCGATCTCCGCATTGCCATCTAAAGACAGATAGAATGCCTCCTCCCTCCGTCTGCCTTCCGGTGAAGACCCGAACACTAGTTCCGGCGGTGACCGCCTCCGGCGTCACCTACCGCGGACGGGCGGGGGCATGGCAAACGTGGCGAGCGACGTCGGGCCGGTGGGGGCTTATGAGGATATGGCTAGTTGGGTCACGGTGGCAACGAAGAAGGCCGGGTAACAGTACTTATAGGCGGAAGGTAGCGCGACGATCATCGAAATTCAATGCATAATGGCTTAGCGCGCTAGCTTGCCGTGGAAAACTAGAGAAACTGAAATTATGACTGTGCCGTCTCGTCCCTTCTGGGTCACACGCCGGCATGGCGGTCAAACGAGTGCACTCGAATCATCTCCCTCCTTGTCAATAATGATTCCACGAATTTAAAGCGTATCTTTTTTCACATCAGTTAGCTGCCTTAATTACGGCCGGCTACATGCAGGCACTCAGAATCGCTCGCAGGCAGTACGCGAAGCAGCATGCAGCTACTTAAATCGCTGGAATAAATTAGGCTTAAACTTCTGCATGCCGAGGGCATGCATGCAGCCACTTAAATCGCTGGAATTAATTAGGCTTAAACTTCTGCATGCCGTTAGTTATTGCCATGCCTTGGTCTTGCTGCTTTGCTCACGGGACTAATAAACCCGGATGGAGGGAGTACCTTGGTTGGTGAGAGGTTTGAATTAAGCCCTGCAAACCGGAAAGGAGGTACTAGTACGTGCGTGATCCGCTATTTATTCGTGTAGGATCGAGTAGGTCGTTTCTTGAATTGAGCCCTGCAAACCGGAAAGGAGGTAGTACATGCGTGATCCGCTATTTATCCGTGTAGGATCGATAGTGTAGCTTGCTAGTTTCTTCAGAGGTAGGCATTTTTATCCGTGTAGGATCGATAGTGTAGCTTGTCAGTTTCTTCAGAGGTAGGCATTTTTATTCAAAAACTGCCACTTCGCATCTTGCGTCATAAATAAAACTGCCAGAGCGCATTTGTAGGCTAGCTAGTGATCGATCAAGAACTTGTAAACACCGAGCGAACAGAAATAAGTAATTGTTAATCCATCTCAATGATTCACGGATCATATACAAATATGTAGCTCCAAAAGCAAAGATCAGCCACTTCGGTCTTATGCCAAGCAACTAAAACTAACTAGTACGATTCCCATACATAAGATCAACATGTTAATGCATCTCAATGATTCACGGATCATATACAAATATGTAGCTCCAAAAGCAAAGATCTAGAAAAAACATATGTTCTTCATACTAACATGGATCCTTCATGGCCAACATTCAAGATGCATCGAAAGACAAATTTATTTGTGAAGTCTACAATTCCTCCGGCAAACGTAAGTGGTTTCACCAACAAATTTGGAACCATGAGAATGAACCACACATGATGGAGGAACATCCACTGCAATATGATTTGATCTTCTCTCGATCACACCGCGAGACTATTTTCGGAATACAAACTTTAACTTAGGCAAAATGATGCCCATTGTATAATTAGACCAAAGCAATGAAGCACCTAGTGTTGGCCAATAAATAGTACAGTACTACTTTTCTGCAGTCCATGAAGTGACTATCCAATCTTTCTGTGTCTATTTTCAAATGGCACTGCATGCAGTGACTATACTATTCTCTTGTGCAGTTCAACCAAAATTGCTGACACTTTGTTTGTTTGCCAAATAGCAACGGGCAGACATCTCTGTCTGCACAGATATCAAGCAGCTAGTAAACATATACCACACCTTGTATTTTCGGTTTAAACATGTCTCTTCCGCTTAGCATCTGTCATGTTCTACACTGGACAATCCGATACAGTTATGTTTTGCCCTGGACAATTTCATACTGAATTGATTTGCTGGTTCAGAGCAGAAATATAGTGCATATTCTTCATCAGACCAAGGATATCCATGTTCGCAGTGATGGGAAATGTCAAATCGATACAACCGAAGTTGAGCATCCAATCATTGAATCATGTCCTGCACCTCCAATGTAGGTCCACCCTGCCAACAAATTCACATGCAAACCACTAGTATTACTATCTAATGACAGTACAAAAAGAGTAGCAAGATAGCATCAAACCATGTACCTTCGTAATGAACAGCTCATAGTGCCACCAATTGGATATAAAGGTTTGAAAAAAAACATGCTCCTAATGTTGAACCAGTTGGACTTTTTGTGCAGTTCCACTAAAATCGAGCATCCCTGTTTGCATAAATATTGAAAGTGTGATTACTCTAAAAGTGGCACTAGTTGAAGCATAGACTCACAAATATAAGCATTCCAATTTTTAAATGGGAAAAGGTAGCAAGACTGTTTCTAACCACCTGTTTGAAGGAATAAATAAAGCAACAACGGCTGATGTCACGAAGGCACACATAGTTTTTTCTGGAAAAGTGAGCCATTCCTGACCTTTCCTCTTATTTTAAGAAAATTTTGTGCAGTCCTACTAAAATAAAATGCCATCACCGCCTTGACAATTCAGTGACACTGTACAAAAGGAAATGACTTAACATTACATCATGATGTCCGGTATGTAGTCGACAAGCATTAGAGACAAACATACAGACCTCCTCAAGAGAACAACCGGAGGAGGAGGTGCCCACTCTTGACCTTTCCTCTTGTCTTCATAATTGTCTATGCAGTTTAACCAAAATAAAATGACATCAGCGCCTTGGCATTTTGGTGACACTGCAAAAAAATTAACTTATCTCATGAAAGTGAGGTATGTAATCTATAAGTATTAATAAAGGCAAAAATCTGAAGGTAGTAACAAGTTTCATTGTTGGTATACTGGTTATGCAACAAAGCATTAGAATGCCTTAGCTGGAAAAATCTTTAATACATCCACAATCAACAGCCTAACCCTGAAATAATCCAAAGGACATTAAATGGCATTGCTTAAATTTATCGGTGGCATTAGACCGAGAGCGGCATTAGTTAAATGTGGCATCACTTTAGCAAGAGCATTGCTTGACTTGATCATTGGCGTTATACTAATAGCAAAAGTGGCAATAAGAGCATGGGAGGCCCATTCGGACAAGGCGCACCAAGACGATGTACCTCCACGGACGCAGAGTGGTGAGGGAGGTATGGTTGCCCAGAGCAACAAATATCCAAGCAGCATATGTGGATTACGTCCCATTTTTGTTCTCTTTAGCCACCTTTTTCCTATGCGAGGACAACAAACCGATCGACCTGGTCATTCTCTATTGCGTTGTCATGCCTTTCTACCCTTCTTCAACCAAGAGACACGAGACTCGTTCCTTAGCTACTGATTTTCCCTTTTCAACCTAGATGCGGGTTCGATGCCTACTCTCTTGAACAAGACAGCCTCCTTCCTTTCCTTATTCAACCTGCATATGGATTAGTCTCGCATGAAGTAGGGTTTCCTTTAATAGTGCAAATTATGGTTTTCGCTTATGCGTGGCAGCAGAAAGCGAGAGGATAGCAAATTGGGAAGATGGTGGAGCGGAAAAATATCCACATGCAACAACGTGGCAGATGGGGCAATAGAACAAGGTTATGGTTCGAAAAGTGGTAGCATACCTGAGGGTCGGCGGGAAGTGGCTTCGCTCGTGGTCGTCGTCCTCCGCACACACTACGGCAGCGAGCTTGGGGACGAAGGCCATCCTGCTGGGCGCTTAGGTCTCGAGAGGACGGCCTTGTCGTCTGCGTGACCTCGCTCACCGACGACGAGTGCGTCAACGCTGCACGTCCTTTTCTTCCCCGACAGATCTGTGACCACCGGTGAGGAGGGAGAGAGGGGCCTTCTTTTTTAGATCTAGAGAGAGGGTGGTAGTGTGAGAAGCAAGTGGGCAGCCCTTAGCAAGAAAGTGCTGAAGCTCCAGCCTATATATCTTTTTTATACTACTAGTACTGGAGGTGGAGTAGTGGTAGAGTAGTTTATATTTTCTCTGCGTCTGATGCCGGTTAGTCGTGCTTCAAAACTGATCGGCATGCCATTAAAAAAATAAAGGTCGATAACTAATGCGGCACCTCGGGCCAACGCGGCCAGATCGCATTTTGCACGAGAAATTACACACCATGTTTCGTTGACATGTGGTCCCGTTCCAACATATCAGTGAGACGACGGTGAGTAGTAGGAGTATTTCCAAACGGACGTGTAGGCCGGGGCGCCTCTTCGTGAACCGTGGCAAACTCACAACCGTCCACCGACTCTTCACCTTTCCCTCTCGATTTGGAACTGTTGTCGCACGCTCTTCCTCTCCCTCCTCCATTTTCCCTCTTCCTCCACCGAATCTTCGCCTTCACCCTTTCTTCTGCCATTGTTCGATCGTCTTCTCCATGGAGGGAACAGGCCGGAAACGACCCTGTTATTCTTGCCCCGATCTGAAAGATGATGTGGTGCAGGAACTCATTGATCGATGCAACGTCATCACCTCGGCTAGCATGGCAGGTTCGTTCAAGCCCATTCTCGACTCAACTAATAACATCATTGCAAGGAACCCAAGAGTCAAGGAGCGGTTTGATCTCCCCTATGTTCTTCGCCGTGACCCTGATGACTGGCACCGACACGACGGAGGCCTCGCCCTGTGCAAGTTTATGCCGCTTGATAATGATACGTATGATGTTAAGATGCCATCGCTTGAGGGCAAGGCTTGGGCGGGCGCAAATGGAGATTGGGTTGCTTACATTGGGTCCAAGCTGAAAGTGGGAACTTGTGAATGTGTACACTCGTGACCGAAGTTCCACTTCCAAAAATCTCAGCAGATCGCCGGAGGTTGAGCACACCGGTATTGTACGCACGTTCAAATACGGTCATGGTGACTGTCTTCTACGGAAGATAGCAATTTGTCGAGTTCCCAACCGCTCTTGGAATTACGACAACTATGAAGTTGTTGCTATCTTCGACAAGCTTGTTGCCGTCCTTAGTGGTTTGACTCGATGGATATTGCTCAAAAATCAGTTTTTGTACACGGATGAGTACTGTGATGCAATTCAATACGAGGGCCTTGTGTTTGCTGCCACCACTCGTGGCACTGTTTTTGCATGGTATCCTCGTTGTTTTGGTACGTTTGTCTTCCACCGTAATTATAATTGTTTCATCCACATGCATGCGAGTTAGCAAGTTTCCCTTTACTAATTAACCTTCTTCTTGTGTTTCCAAGGTCCTGTGAACATCCCACCACCTATACTTGAAAAAAATTATAACCAAGGGGGAGATGACGATGGTGATGATCACGAGCATGAGGACGAGCAGCGCCCATATACTCTGTGGCACCTGGTAACTAATTCCGATGGATCACCTCTTCTTGTGTGTATACAGCCCACTGATGATGTTACTGCTAAGGAAGCACGTGTCTCCCATGGTCGCACTCTCCGGACATATTCCAACACCCGTTGCATGGTATTTAGGATGGATACTAGTGTGCTAGCGCCAACTCCTTCTCCCTGGTACAGAATTGATAGTCTTGGAGAAAACTCGCCCTTGGACAAAACTATCCGATGATGGTGAAAGGCGATCCAACTGTTGTTGACACAACGTTACTAGTACCATTTATGAGAAGCAACTGTGTCTATACCTCGGACATTTGGGTGGTTCCCTACCACAGTATCGATATAGTAGTCCACTTCAGCCTGGATGATCAGTCCTGTGTTGGTCTCCAGATCGACAATGGATGGCCCGTCCCAGAGAATCACTTGTGGTTCAAAGCAAGCGTTTCCAACACCGAGGAATGGTTGAGTTGAAGTTCATTTCATTGCTTGTTATTTGTTGTGTGCTGAAAACTTTAGTATTTATAATGTATCCTCGTTGTCGATGTGGGTTGATGACCTGTTCTATGTAATAAAATGATATGCCGTGATAAACTTACTAAATTTATGAATGGCTTTCGAGTCGCTTCTCCGAGTGAGTGGTGCGACGAGGCAAAAAATATTTTTGAATACATAATTGTAATGCGTGCATTGCAACGGGTTATCGGATGAGGCCAATCAACAATAGTAGTACACTATTTGTACTAGCTTCACATGCTTCGCCGGGCGGATGTTTTTCTTGTAGCCATATGTTAATGTGTTCAGATCGTAATCAAAGCACCTCGAATCCTCGATACTAGTACTATATAGTAGGAGTAAGTAGTAGGAGTAGTAGGGTGGCACGGGCCGTAACAAGCATTCACGCCCGTGAGTACGGCACACGCCACCACCACGACATCCATCTGACACCATATTATTTCTTGGAGTCCGTGCTAGAGCAATCTCTTCAACCTCGTCGTTTCTCTAACTTCAGCCATCGCGTGGCGGGCAAGGTGGGGGTTTGTCGATAGTCGGTTTCCTTAACTGCGGTCCCACTTTTAAGGCCAACTCCAACACACGACCCCAAACGAACCGCCGTTTTGCACGAACTCCAACGATAATTTTGACTAGAAAAGCAAGACCAAAGAAAACAAGAACCACAAGAATACATTTTACTACTCCTGCAAGTTGGATTAGTGCCTTCTCGATGCATTCATTGTTGATCTGCGGAGGCTCGATCTTGCGTGCTTCTTTCTTCTTCGAGTGTAAAGAAGTAGACGTTGCTTCCTCGCATCTAGTCTCATGTCTAGCCTCTATTCTAGTAGGAGTATAAACAAGTGCACTAATCTCATCTCTAGCCTCTGTGCTACTAACTAAAAGTGATAGAACATCTACTAAATTGCGCTCTATCAATATATGGATGTACTCTTCTTCCCAATACAAAAACTTGCATCCATTCTACTCCCTCCGTTGCACAATACATGCCTTCTATTTTTCAAAATATATATGTATCTAGACATGTCTTAGTATATAGGTACATCCATTTTTGGACAAATGGAAGTCAAGTATTTTGGAACGGAGGAGTACACAATAAAAATTTAAGTTAGCACAACTAGTCTAATCCGAGAGCACAACCAAGATTTGGTCGGGTTCTTCCTTCCTTGTCGACACGTGGGACATCCAAAGATCCGTGTCGTGTCATGAAAGAAAATAGAGGGTAGTTGAAGCCACAAGATGTGCATCTTGGGTTAAATTGTAAATAGAATCTTACTACTCTTGAGTAACTCCAAAAGCGGCCACCGAAGATCTTTATTGGATTTGTTTTTCATCACCAACACGTCGAGGTGAAAGATGTGCAGGTTCAGTGGGTCCTCTAGCGTTTTCACTGACATGTGGGGCCGCATGTGAGCAAACAGACGATGGGGTCCACGCGTCCGCTGGCTGGCTGAGAAAAGAGATAGAGGAGGGCTGAGCACAGATTGCAGGAAATTTGTTCTACGTACCTCGATATAGGCTCGATATAGTGGGGTGGCATGGGCCATAACTAGCGTTCATGTCTAGTAGTACGGCACACGCCACCCACACGAGTCCCATCCGACACCAATTTTCTTGGAGTCCGTGCTACAGCCATCTCTTCTCCCTCCTGTTTTCTCAGCCATCGCGCGGTGGGCGGGGTGGTTTGCCGATAGTCGGTTTGCTCAACTACGGTCCCACTTGTAAGTGAAAATGCAACACCGCGCGCATTCCCTCTTGAGCGGCGTGCCGGACCAACCGTGTGGGGGTGCAACGCGAACACGGCAGGCTTTTCCTTGTAAAATTTGGTTCTTCTCCATGGCGCGACCGATAGATAGAAAATAACGATTTTTCCTAGAGTAATGAGAAGTTTGGTTCTGGCGCCGTTTATGTATGGAGTACGTATGAAAATTATGAAGTTGATGCGAAAGGTAAGATAATTACTGTAGTATCATACACTACTACATGGATTCGAGGGAAAGATAAAAATACATATGGATCCATCAACAACATCCTCACGCCCTAGTGCGTCGGGTCACCAACCGACATGTGAGGAGCAGGGGCGTTGGCGGCGAGCTCAACGTGCTTCTAAACAGTGCCATCCAAGGTTGCCCTACGGTCCAAGAAGGCCAGCGTCCTATCGTCCTCCTCTTGCATGTAGTAGTCCTTGTGGACGATTTGCGCGTAGAAGTGGGTGATTATGTCGATGGTGTCTTGCTGCGCCAGGCGCTGCGCGGCGAGCGACCTCGAGGTGGACATTCTCCGGCGCGACGGTGGGCAGTCGCAGGGCCACCAGCGTGTCGAAGAGGTTGTCACCATAGTGGCCGTTAAGGGTGGCGGGCATCGCAGAGCCTGGGCGCGTCGGCTGGAGGCTTACGTCAAAATCGTCCGCAAGCTTCTTGACGACGGTGAACTTGTCGAGGAAACCGACAAGGACCTCGTCGAACAAGGAGACGAACACGTCGTCCAGCGCCCCTCGCCTGGCGGCCTCAAGCAATACTACTCGAGACGTTCCTCGTGCCGCCACGTGCCGGCGTCATGGACCATCTGGCACAGCCGGTGATGCTCGCGCTCGCCGTCTCCATGGGTCTAGCGTAGCTTCTAGTCAATCGATCTTTGCGATTCGAAAGTGATCACTCTTGCCCTTGGTTAGCGTGCGTAGGTGCGTAAAATTTCGTACTACTCCTCGGCCCTCTACTGCACCTGCCTTTGGATGTATGATAGGTGGGCCATCCACCCCCTGGGCTCATGTGTCATTCACCCAAAGGCAGTTGTCGTAAGTCAATGAAGTTGCGTCCCCCTCCGTACCGGTGCAGTATAGTCATCTCACCGGACCTCTAGTTGGTGCCAAATGAGAGAAGTTTGATGTTTACTGGTTTATTGGTCCCCTTTGCATTTTGCGCCAAGTTTTGACCTTTGATTTAACTAATAAAATGTTAATGCATGTAAACAAAAATGTTGTGTAAGTCACCTTATGAAAACCAAATAATCCCAAAATACTTAGGCACGGTGCATTAACTCCTCCTTGTTTCCTATTTCGTGACATATCAACCAATGAGAGATGTGGGCCGTGCATGCTTTCAATGACTTGAGACTACCAAACATGACATGCAGTGTTTAGTTCATTGCATGTAATCCTATTAGTACTCTAGTTAGCAAAAAAATATTAAGTTCTCTCGCCGATAGGAATAAAACACCATGTATTTATTTACAGAGGGAGTAGTACATTTTTCGTGACATGCATTACTAGATATTGCTAGTCAAATACTAAAATGCAGATGGACGTGGTAGTACTCCTAAATCCAGACGGTGGTGCTACTAGTACTAGTAGTAGTACTACCAATGTACTAGTAGGAGTACTAGCACTGTACTACCCGTTGGTCAAATTATTACGTGCTTCTCCTCACAGTGAAGTGACAAGACCCTGCGCCAGAGATGACAACTGAGTATAGGCGCGTGTTCGGCATACCATAGTCAGCCTCACAGTCTGCAGTCACTATCATCATGGCTGTAGAGCTAGCCTGCTTACAACTAGCCCTGTTCGACATAATTTCCCGTGCGTAGACGCCCATGCATTGCACGGAACACCAAGATTGGGGGTGGACGGCTCCGGCAGTGGCCATCGCGCCAGATTTTTCCACAGCCTTCTAGATGTGGTGGGGAGGAGATAAGGCTGATTGTGAGAGACAAGGAGTTGTTTGTAAATAGGGAACAAGTGCGGGCATCTTTTTGCAAAAATGCAGAAGCTTGGTTTGTATGCGTCACATCTAGATCCGACGGCTATTGGTGAAAGATGGGAGGCACAACATCATCACCAACTCAGGACCTGTTTGATTCGCAGGATTTTGAAAACACAGGAATAGGAAACGGCAATATTACAAGTTTCAAACTGATATTACAAATGTTAGGAGTAATGTTGACCTATGAAGAGGGAATTACTAGGAAGTTTATGTAAGAACTTTCGTTACTGAAAGTGCTAGTGGCACTTATGCTTTATTTTGGTGTGATGACAATGTGGTTAGTTGAACTAATATCGGTTGCTAAAGTTTATCTCAGGTTATTGGTTCTAAGTGCCCGCGATGGAGATGTGCGACCCCCCATTTCAAAAAGGACAAAGGCGTTGTCTTTCGACGCTTTGAAGGTTTAGTTTTGGTTTGCTTCGAGTCGTAGGAAAGACCGCACTATTAAGATGGGTTTGTGTGGATAAATGTCGTGTGGGAATGCCATTGCCGAGCTTACTCTCTTACCCTTCCCACTCTGACCACCTAATAAGAACCTAGTGTGTATGTTGTGGTACTCAAAAAGTTGCAACAGAAAGTTACTGGGTACCCCGTGTGCACGGGGTCTTTTGACCCCCGTGCGCACGGGGTACTGCGTAACTCTCTGGGTACCCCGTGCGCACGGGGTGGCGTGATTGTCTCTGAGTACCCGTGCGCAAGCTGACTTAGCCGTCTTGCACGGGTCCAACAAACAGTAAATCCCCACCAGCCCCTGAACTATATAAAGGCCCTTCTTCCACCTCAAATCTCTAACTCTAATGTCTTGTTGAGCTCCACCATTGCTACACCCCCTTTTGCTCAATACTCTCAATCCCTCCACCCAAACTCGTTGAAACTTTGGGGATTGGGAGAGAAAGACCCGATCTACATCTTGACCAAACCAAATCGCGTTCCCCGCAACATTTCTTCCCCATTGACTTGTTACTCTTGGAGCTTGGGCTCCTAGGTGGCTAGAGGTTCCTCCAGAAGCTTCCTTGCGTGTGGTGTGCTCCGGAGAAGTTTGTAAAGGTGTGGTGGTCGCCTTCAAGACCAACCCCGAGTGTTTCGAGGCTCATCCGTTGGGGGTGACTCGAAGGAGAATACGGTGAGCCTTTGGTGGCGTTCCGCAAGTTTGGCTCCGGCACCGCTCCAAACAGAGATTAGCTCTTCCCCAAGGAAGAGTGAACTTCGGGTTAAAATCCGCGTCCTCGTCTCACTTGTGGTTAATCCTTTCCCGCTCCTTTCCTTGTTGTTGTATGCTTGTTGGCCTGCTAAGTAGTTTGTTGCCTAGCATTTTTATCTTGGAGCTTGCTTGTCATATAGGTTGCATTCACCTAGTTGCATATCTAGTGAACTCTTTTATCCGCTAAGCCTTGAAATCTACAAGAAAGATTATAATTTGTAGTCTCCTATTCACCCCCCCCCCTCTAGTCGACCGTATCGATCCTTTCAATTGGTATCAGAGCCTCGTGCTCTAATATAAGGTTTTACAACCTTAGAGGATATGGTCGATCTAGGGAAAGAGGGAGGTGGCTTACCCGTTATGGAGGATGGTCAAAACCAACCCCCCGCCGCGACCGAGACACTTGGTGCTCCTGTCGTTGCTCCCGCCGCTCCTACTAACCCGAATGTCCCCTTGACCGCGGCCGATCTTCTTTCAATGTTTGCGGACCTCAAATTCTCTATGTTGAAAGAGGTTCGGGCCTCGGTCAAGGAGGAAATTGATGCCCGCTTAAATCCATCAACGTCCGCATCAAACTCGTTTAATCCAAATGAAGTTCATGATGCGGATGACTCGAGGGAACCTCTTGCTTCTCCGGCTCGTACTCAAGTTCCCAAGTACAATGTCATGGAACCCTTTTACTCTTCTCAACCCTTGCAACATCCCCGCATTAATCCTGTTGGGCCTCCGCCCCCTTTGAAAGCTAATGCCTTTGCTAAGTGGAAGCTAGATATGGAGTCTCACATGCGCAGTGCTTCAACTCAATTGTGGTGGATTGTGGTCAATGGATTCAACCGCAAGGACCCAATGAATCTCACTCCAAGGGAAGCAGTTGACGATCAACTCAATGCTACCGCACACAACATGCTTCGCAACGTCAGGATCAAGACTATAGTGATTCCATTGCTCTTCTCAAAACCGCAAAGGAAATTTGGGATTGCCTTGAGGAGGCTCTTGAAGGAGATGAAGCAATTCGAAGATCTCGGTTGGACTTGCTCAAACAAGAAGTCAATCTCTTTGTGAGGAATAAGGGTGAGTCTGCAGAAGAGGTTTACCGAAGGTTGAAGTCTCTTGTGCTCAACTTGAGAACCTTTGGGTGCACTTGGGCAAATGATGACTTCATCAAGGACAAGTTCATAGATGCTATGGTTCTCACGGAACATACCATGGTCATGATGGTTCATCAACGTCCGGACTATCACAAGCTGACTTCGGCTCAAGTTGTTTCCACCTTCCCTACCCATGTTCTTTTGGAAACCAAGTCCAAGAAAACATTTGCAATAGCTCAAGCAACCAAGAACTCCAATCTTGCCTGGAAGGCCAAGAAAGTGGTGAGCCAACCCTCAAGGGAGGAAGAAGTGAGTGAAGAGATAGGTGAGGAGGATAATGACACCTCGTGTCCGGCAAATGATTTTGCGGAAGACTTGGCTCTCTTAGTCAAAAAGTACTCCGGGACCATGGCAAACAAAGGAAGAAATCTTCAAGGAAGATCTTTTGGACGAAGGAAATGCTACAATTGTGATAGCCCAAGACACTTTGTTCATGATTGTCCATATGAGAGACGTGAAGACAAGTATGAGAAGCTTGTGCTTAAGAAGAAGAAGTTCACCAAGTTTGCAAAGAGGAAGGATGACAAGGCTCTTGTTCATGAAGAATACATGTCTGGAGATGAAGATGGCGGTGATGATGATCAAGTGGGCATGGCCGCCTTTGCCATGCATGCCACTACCTCCTCCTCCACCACCGGCCTCTTCGACTCTCCAAACAAGGACAAGCCATTCACTCATCGGTGCCTCATGGCCAAAGAGGTAAAAACAAAGTCCAAACCCAAGAAACCCGACAACTACACTCAGATGTCTCATGTGAGATAGTGGAGGATGAGTGTGAGGAGGGTGTGGATAATGATGAGGAATCCTTAATGGCTTTCATGAAAACTCTTCATGGTGAAGCTCATGCTCGTTTTGGCGATCTCCTTAAGTCACTTGCCGAACACGATGACTTTATTGAGAACGTTGAGAACCTCCTTATAGAGGAAAACGAGAGAGTTGATCTCCTCGAGCACGAACTTAATGAAGAGAGTGTCATGAGAGCATCACTTGAGGAAGCCTTATCTGCTCATCAAATTGACTTTGTTAAAACCAACGATGCTTTGCAACTTGCTCTTGAGAATAAAGATGCTCTTAACATTAGAGTTGAAAAGCTTCTAGTTGACCATACAAGACTTGTTGAGGAGCATGAGTTCCTTGTGATTAGTTCCAAGGTTGTCAAAGGTGATCTCATTGCCCTCACCGAGTCTTATGCCCAACTAAAAGCTACAACCATTAAGGCTCTCACTTGCGTACCTCATATTTATTTAAATGATGATGCTTGTACTTCTAACTTTGCTCATGATTGCACCTTCATTCAAGAGGAAAATAAGAAGTTGAAAGCTCAAATTGAGAAAGGGCTTGTATCATGCATCCAAGGGGAGAAAAATTTAAACGACCTCTTGAGCAACCAAAAGGAGTGTGTTGCCAAGGAGGGAGTTGGGTTTAATCCCGCATCTAAGAGTGGTAAGAAAAAGAATAAGAAGAACAAGAAGAAGATCGGTCCGACTCCTTCCCCTCCCCAAAAGGTAGTGTTTGTGCAAGAAGGGCACAAGGAGAAGGAGAAGGAACTGAAGGGTGTTGGGAATGGAAAGGTCATTAGGGACAAGGCCATTCCCAAGAATTTCTTAAGCAAGAACAATCCATCATATGTTCTCATGAGAGGAGATGATGGCTATACCTTTGCAAAATTTGTTGGAACTAACTATGATGATTATGCTTGGAATATTTGGGTTCCCAAGATCCTTGTTGCTAACTCACCAGGACCCATTGCAAAATGGGTACCTATAACCAAAGCTTGATTATTGTAGGACTATGTCTCCGGTGGAACTCAATGGGTGATCGACAGTGGATGCACCAATCATATGACCGGAGAAAGGGAGATGCTCGTGGAGTTAGTTGATTCACTCAACGCCTCTTCGAACATCTCCTTCGGTGACAATAGCAAGGGCAAGGTATTTGGTTTGGGAAAGGTGGTAATCTCTAATGATTCATCTCTTTCAAATGTCATGCTTGTCCTGTAACATCCCAAATTTTCAATTTGGAATGTTATACATAGAGCATCATTGCATATCATATTTTTCATTTGCATTTATGCTCGATCCTAGAAATTCTACACAACTCAAGGACCCACGGGGAGAGTTGGGGATTTTCATTATTTTCATATTTGAGTTTTCTCAAATTTTGAAAATAGGATTATTTGATTTTATTTATTTTATCTTCAATTATTTCTATTACAAAAATATGAGAGAGGGAATAAAATGACTTTCCCAAAATAAAGAAATAATTAAGATTTAATAATAAAATCAAATAAGATTTTATTTTGGAGTTTTTCGCCTTTTTATTTGAATTTAGGAAAAATGCGCGTTTTTCAAAATTGCATTTAGGCCCCAAATAAATGTCCATTAAATCCGGCTTGATTTTAGAAGCCGGGGAAAATTTATTTCGGGATTTTTGGAGTCCGTTTAGTACTTCTTTTGATTTTTTTTCTGTGCGTAATGTTTTATTTTAAAAAAAACGCGCACCGCCTTACCGGGCTGTACCCGAGCGGGACTCCGCTCGGCGGCGCCTATATAAGCGGAGCCGCCCGAGCTCCCAGCCCACCCGAGGCCCGCCCCGCGCCCCAAACCCTAGCCGCCCCAGCCCGCCGCCGCGCCGCCCGAGGTTCGCCGCCGCCTCGATTTCCGTGCCGGTTTTTTTTATAAAAACCGATCTGTTTTCTTCGTTTTTTTATTTTTATTTTATATATATATATATATTTTTTCGTTCGAATCTGTTCGTCGTTTTTTTTCTTTTTCTCGGATTTAATCTGCGACTTTTCTGATCGCGATTCCATATCCGATTTTCGTTTTAGTATAACTTTTAAGCTCGTTTATCTAATCGCGATTCAAGCGCCTGGAGTTTCATCTCGAAACCCTCTTTCCGAATAATATACTTAAACAAGTTTTTTCTTCTGTAAAATTTGACTTAGATCCAGATTAGTAAAACGAAGCTGTTTTCTTCCGCCGTTTGACTTTAGTTGCTTCGTTTGATTTGTTTCTTTTTGCAAACCGGAGTTCTTAAGTTGAACTATCTGGTTAGATCTATTTGAGTTTTACCTGTGCATTATATGAGTACTTATTGTATGCTTGTTTGTTTGTCTGCGATTGAATACCCGGAGTGCGCCGCCTGTTACTTCGAGTCTCTAGGTTTCGCGGATCATCAGCAAGGCAAGTAACACTTTCATCATACTTTTCTCATACCCAGTTTTTATGCATTAGATCTATCCTCAAACACTTGCATGATTAGGATCTAATTAAATTGTGGGTTATGGGAAGTAGATGAGGTAGTACCTATTACCTGTTTTATCATTAAACCCTTGGGAGTTACTTCTACGTTTGCTTATTATGCCATGCTATGCTAGTACACGTGGATTGGGTGAGTGTATCCATGACAGATGTGAGATTGTTATTTAATGGTTTATTTAATGTGGCAACTTAAACACACATCTGGGTGGATTGATGCACCTGGTTTCTATCAGGACTTGCCTGTTTTTCTTCGGACCGCCACCCAGGCTCAAAGGGATCATGAGATTATTCAAACTAGAAACTTCCGTGTGCAGCCACAAGCCATTATGGGCTCTGGCATAGTTGATTAAGTTGTGCGAACTCTTACGGGTAGGCTAGCGAGATGTAGGGGATGTAGGTTGGTACGGTCTACCCACATGTAAGGTGCTAAGCGCTTACGAAAGACTATGTCTCGGTCATCCGTTTCTCAAACACCATGTAGTGCGAGAAACCAAACGGAGGCGATCGAGTCTTGTGGGGAAAAGTGCGTAAACCTCTGCAGAGTGTATAAACTAATCATGGTTAGCCGTGTCCCCGGTTATGGACATCTTGAGTATCTAGTACCTGAATATCATGTGAATCTCATCATGTTACTTCTAAATTAATATTGTTGGTTTTTTTAATGAGTACTTTTAATTGGGATTGAGAATGCTGTCAACCATTCTCAATGTTTCACAACCACCATGATAGTTAAATAAATTTATTCCTTTGCAGTAGGGAAAAATTGGCTTTATGCAAAACTGTAACCATAGAGCTTTCCACCAGCCATATATGCATGTAGTATCGGCTATTCATTCCATTATTCTCTATGTGTTACATTGCCAGCATATTCCATGTGTTGACCCGTTTTCGGGCTGCAACGTTTCATGTTGCACTTTTCAGACGATGATTAAGGTGCATAGGTCGTGGTTCTATACTCAGTGATGCCGTTGGAGTTGATGGACTCGCTTATTATTCCAAGCCTTCCGCTGTTATCGTATTAGATGGCCTTAAGCCATGTTTATTTTATTAAGTTCTCTCTTGAGACATTCGATTGTAATAAGTGTGTGATTGCCACTCTGTTATAAATCCTTCGAGTACTGTGTGGTGTCAGCATTACTGATCCAGGGATGACACTGAGCACAGAGATCAGACTGTTTGAGGTCTGGTTGCTACATGTCCAATCCCTTCACTACAATTTACTTTCAACTATTCAATTGGCTCATGCCGGATATGATTCACATTTTGGTGAATTCCATGTGACCGTCTTTAAGAGAAGCAATCTCAAAGTGGTCTTCGTTGGGCATGTTGAAGACAACCTTTATGTGGTTGATTTCTCGAAAGAGAAAACCCATCTTGCAACATGCCTAATGGCCAAGGCCGACGTGGGGTGGCTATGGCACCATAGGCTAGCCCACGTGGGCATGAGAAATTTACAAGCTCTCTTAAAGGGGGAGCACATTCTTGGACTAACCAATGTGTCTTTTGCCAAAGATCGTCATTGTAGTGCTTGCATTGCCGGAAAGCTTCATGAAAAAGCTCACAAAGTGATGACTATCATCGACGACACCGATTCTGATCCTAGTGATGATGATTACAAAGATGAAGCTGGAGCAGATATCAGGGAGTCTTCATCGGAGCAGTTTTTCTAGTTGACCACCATAACAGTAGTAGATTACCCCCATGTTATATTAGTTTTAGTTTCAGCACTTTGTAACGATAGATAGACCGTTGTATGCCTTGTTTTAGTTGATTGGAGTGATATTGTGTGATTTGTCTCATGTGCATATGGGTAGTGTTTCTCTCTAGACATCATTCTATTCTTAATTCTCGTCTTTTCTTAAACCCCTCAGATGCCTCCGAGACGCGACCCCGGATTTGTTTTCCCACCAGAGATCACTCAGTTGATTCAGCAGCAGAATGCCTTGATTTAAACATTGGTACAGAACCAAGGCAGCAACAATAACAACAACAACAACAACAACAACCCACCGCCACCACCACCTGTTGACCATTTGACCCGTTTCTTAAGGCTGAATCCGCCGGTGTTTTCCAGTAGCACCGAGCCGATAGTAGCAGATGATTGGCTCTGTAAGATAGGGAGGGAGTTGACCGCTGCAGGATGTACAGATGGAGAAAGGGTGAAATTTGCCGCACACCAGCTTGAAGGACCCGCGGCAGCATGGTGGGAGAATTTTACAACCACTTACCCTCTAGACACTGTCACATGGGATCAGTTTCAGCAAGCTTTCCGTATTGCCCATGTTTCAGCAGGAGCTATGGCCATGAAGAAGCGTGAGTTTCACAACTTGCGCCAAGGAGGACGGACAGCCACAAGATGTGGATGATTTCAAGAAGCTAGCACGTTATGCCCCGGATGACGTTACACTGAGCGCTAAGCAGGAGAAGTTTCTAGAAGGACTGAATGATGAGCTGAGCATGCAGTTGATGGTGGCCACTTTCAATAACTACCAGGAGTTGGTAGATCGTGCGCTCATGATTGAAGGGAAGCAGCAGCAGATTGAAAATCGCAAGAGGAAGTATGGACAGGGGAAGAATAACTCTGGAGCTCAGCAGAAACTTCGCTTTACCCCGCCGGAGGACAATTTTAGCATAACCATGGAGGAGGTAGCTCGCACAACCATAATGGCACCAAGAATGGGAACGGGAATGGAGGAAGCAATGGACAAAACCGCACCAACCCGTCAACACCATCCAAGGTTGACCTGAGCCATGTCACTTGCTTTAAATGCCGCAAGACTGGGCATTATGCAAATGAATGTCCAGAAGGCCATAATGGAAATGGTAATGGAAGCTCAGGAAAGAAGCCGAACCCTTTCAACAAAGGACAAGTGAACCATGTTACCGTGGAGGAGGTTGAAGCTCAGCCGGAATCTTGATAATAGGTAAGTTTCTGGTTAAGTCATTTACTGCAATTGTTCTTTTTGATACTGGTGCATCGCATTCATACATATCAAGGGGATTTGTGGATAAGTATAAATTACCAACCCAAGCCCTTAGGTCACCCATGCTAGTAACCTCGCCCGGAGCAGAATACATGGCTAGTATATGGTGTGATCGACTGCCATTAAGGATTGGACATTATGTTTTTCCCTCGGACCTAATAGTTCTGGAATCCCAAGGATTGGATGTGATATTAGGCATGGATTGGTTATCGAAGTATGGAGGGAACATAGATTGCGCCAGTAAGTCAATTTTGCTTACCACCCCAGAAGGGAGGAGAATCAAGTATGTATCACGGCATGAGCCGAGGAGAACACATGTAAATTCCTTATCAGGAGTTGTGCAGGAGGAAGTACCAGTGGTAAGGGATTACCCGGACGTGTTTCCGGAAGAGTTGCCAGGCATGCCACCGGATAGAGACATTGAGTTTCTGATTGAACTACTGCCAGGCACTAGGCCAATATCTAAGAGACCATATAGGATGCCAGCCCAAGATCTGGAGGAAATTAAGAAGCAAATTAAGGAGTTACTGGATAAAGGTTTTATTCGCCAAGTTCTTCGCCTTGGGGATCACCAGTACTTCTAGTGGAGAAGAAGGATGGATCATTAAGAATGGTTGTTGATTATCGAGGATTGAATGAAGTGACCATTAAGAACAAATACTCGTTGCCAATGATCAATGACTTGTTTGACCAATTGCAAGGAGCTAAGGTGTTTTCCAAGATCGATTTGCGATCAGGGTACCATCAGTTGAAGATTCGAGAGCAGGATATACCTAAGACGGCTTTTACCACCAGGTACGGGCTGTATGAGTACACTGTTATGTCATTTGGTCTGACTAACGCACCTGCCTATTTAATGAACATGATGAACAGAGTGTTTATGAGTTTTTGGATAAGTTCGTCGTGGTGTTCATTGATGATATTTTGGTTTACTCGAAGAATGAAGAGGAACATAAGGAGCATTTGCGTTTGGTACTCAAAGCTCGAGAGAACACCGGTTATATGCCAAGTTCTGCAAGTGTGAGTTTTGGTTGAAGGAAGTTGGATTTCTTGGACATGTTATATCCGGAGAAGGTATAGCAGATGACCCCACTAAAGTTGTCAACAGAATAAATCGGGAAGCGCCAACGACAGTTGGAGAGATCCGAGTTTCCTTGGACTAGCGGGATACTACCGGAGATTCATTGAGAATTTTTCAAGGATTGCGAAGCCTATGATGTAATTATTAAAGAAGGATACCAAGTTCATTTGGACCGAGGAGTGTGAAGCTAGTTTCCAAGAGTTGAAGAAACGTTTGGTTACCTCACCGGTGTTAATTCTGCCAGATCGCACCAATGATTATGAGGGTGTATTACACGCTTCACGTCGAGGACTTGGAGCAGTGCTTATGCAGGAGGGAAGAGTTGTTTCGTATGCTTCACGACAGCTTAAGCCTCATGACCTAAATTATGCTACGCATGATTTGGAGTTAGCAGCCGTAGTGCATGCATTGAAGACATGGAGACATTTCCTCATTGGAAATCATTGTGAGGTGTATACGGATCACAAGAGTTTGAAGTACATCTTCACGCAGAAGGAGCTAAATCTCAGGCAGAGGAGATGGTTGGAACTCATCAAAGATTATGATATGAGATTGCATTACCAACCCGGAAAGGCTAACGTTGTAGCAGACGCGTTGAGCCGTAAGAGTCACATCAATACCTTAATGACGGGAGGAATACCAAAGGAGTTAGCCGAGGATCTTCAAGAGCTATGTTTGGAAATAGTTCCGAGAGGCTATGTAGCAGCATTGAAGATTCAGTCAACTTTGATGGATAAGATCAGGGAAGCTCAGAAGACTGACAAAGAGATTGCCTCTATAAAGGAGAAAATGAGCGAAGGAAAAGCAAAGGGATTTCGTGAGGATGAGCACGATACCCTATGGTTTGAGGACCGTGTTTATGTGCCCAAAGACCCGGAGATCATGAAGTTGATTCTACAAGAGGCACATGATTCACCATATTCGATTCACCCAGGAAATACCAAGATGTATTTGGATTTGAAGAATACTTTCTCGTGGACCGGAATGAAGAAAGATATTGCGTAGTATGTAGCGATTTGTGATGTATGTCGAAGGTGAAGGCGTAACATCGAAGCCAGCAGGATTGTTACAGACCATTGCCTATACCCGAATGGAAGTGGGATAAACTAGGTATGGATTTCATCACGGGATTGCCCAGGACTCGTTCAAAGCTATGACTCGATTTGGGTTATAGTCGATCGTTTGACGAAGGTAGCTCATTTCATTCCAAAGAAAGACTACTTACGAAGCGCCAAATTGGCCAAGATATACATGACCATGATTGTATGCTTGCATGGAGTTCTGAGGAGTATCAGACGATAGAGGAACCCAATTCACCTCAAAGTTCGGGAAGCGGTTGCACGAAACTTTGGGAACCAGGTGGAGTTTAGCACAACTTTTCATCCACGCATGATGGACAAACCGAGAGAGTCAACCAGATTCTGGAGGATATGCTTAAAGCTTGTGCTTTGGATTATGGATCAAGTTGGGATGACAATTTGTCGTATGCGGAGTTTTCTTACAACAACAGTTACCAAACCAGTATGAAGATGGCTCCTTTCGAAGCCTTGTACGGAAGGAGGTGCAGGACCCCGTTGTTGTAGGATGAAGTTGGAGACAGCCAGTTGTTTGGACCAGATTTGATTAAGGAGTCTGAACAGAAAGTAAAGTTGATTCGCGATAGGCTCAAGGTAGCCCACCAAGAGAAGAGTTATGCGGATTCAAAACGCAAGGAGACGAGAATCTGAAGTCGGAGACAGAGTTTATCTTCGAGTATCGCCACTTGAGGAGTTAAACGCTTTGGAGTTAAGGGAAAGTTAGCACCTCGATTTGTAGGACCTTATCGTGTTTTGGAACGCATGGGAGAAGTTATGCAAGTTGGAATTACCCGAAGGATTGTCAGGAGTTCATGATGTGTTTCATGTTTCACAGTTGAAGAAGTGTCACACAGAGATGGCCGATATACCACTGAGAGACACCGTGCCACTGGAAGCAATTCAGTTAAATGATGATTTGACCTACGAGGAGAAACCGGTTAAGATTCTGGAGTATGCCAGCAGAGTCACCCGCAAAGAAGGTCATTAAGTTTTGCAAAGTTCAGTGGAGCCACCACACCGAGGATGAAGCCACACGGGAGCGAGAGGAAGATTTGCTTAAGGACCACCCTCACCTATTTTCTAGCCAACCCGAATCTCGAGGGCGAGATTCATCTTAAGGGGGTACGTTTGTAACATCCCAAATTTTCAATTTGGGAGCATCATTGCATATCATATTTTTCATTTGCATTTTTGCTCGATCCTAGAAATTCTACACAACTCAAGGACCCACGGGGAGAGTTGGGGATTTTCATTATTTTCATATTTGAGTTTTCTCAAATTTTGAAAATAGGATCATTTGATTTTAATTATTTTATCTTCAATTATTTCTATTACAAAAATATGAGAGAGGGAATAAAATGACTTTCCCAAAATAAAGAAATAATTAAGATTTAATAATAAAATCAAATAAGATTTTATTTTGGAGTTTTTCGCCTTTTATTTGAATTTAGGAAAAATGCGTGTTTTTCAAAATTGCATTTAGGCCCCAAATAAATGTTCATTAAATCCGGCTTGATTTTAGAAGCCGGGGAAATTTTATTTCGGGATTTTTGGAGCACGTTTAGTACTTCTTTTGATTTTTTTTCTACGCGTAATGTTTTATTAAAAAACGCGTAATCACTTATCGGGTTGCAGGAAGGGACTCCGCCGGGGCGCCTATATAAGAGGAGCCGCCCGAGCTCCCAGCCCACCCAAGGCCCGCCCACGCTTAAATCCTAGCCCAAATTTGCCGCTGCCGCCCGAGGTTCGCCGCCGCCTTGATTTCTGTGCCGTTTTTTTTATAAAAACCGATCGGTTTTCTTCGGTTTTTATTCAGGGTTTTTTTCGGTTTTTTTATTTTTTTATATATATTTTTTTCGTTTGAATCTGTACGTCGTTTTTTTTCTTTTTCTCGGATTTAATTCGTGATTTTTCTGGTCGTGATTCCAGATCCGATTTTCGTTTTAGTATAAATTTTCGCTCGTTTATCGGAACCAGGCGATTCAAGCGCCTGGAGTTTCGTCTCGAAACCCTCTTTCCTAATAATCTACTTAAACAAGTTTTTGCTTTTGTAAAATTTGACTTAGATCCAGATTAGTAAAACGAAGCTGTTTTCTTCCGCCGTTTGACTTTCGTTGCTTCGTTTGATTTGTTTCTTTTTGCAAACCGGAGTTCTTAAGTTGAACTATCTGGTTAGATCTATTTGAGTTTTACCTGTGCGTTAGATGAGTACTTATTGTATGCTTGTTTGTTTGTCTGCGATAGAATACCCGGAGTGCACCTCCTGTTACTTCGAGTCTCTAGGTTTCCCGGATCATCAGCAAGGCAAGTAACACTTTCATCATACTTTTATCATACCCAGTTTTTATGCATTAGATCTATCCTCAAACACTTGCATGATTAGGATCTAATTAAATTGTGGGTTATGGGAAGTAGATGAGGTAGTACCTATTACCTGTTTTATTATTAAACCCTTGGGAGTTACTTCTACGTTTGCTTATTATGCCATGCTATGCTAGTACACGTGGATTGGGTGAGTGTATCCATGACAGATGTGAGATTGTTATTAATGGTTTATTTAAGGTGGCAACTTAAACACACATCTGGGTGGATTGAGGCACCTGGTTTTTATCAGGACTTGCCTGTTTTTCTTCGGACCGCCACCCAGGCTCAAAGGGATCATGAGATTATTCAAACTAGAAACTTACGTGCAGCCACAAGCCATTATGGGCTCGCATAGTTGATTAAGTTGTGTGAACTCTTACGGGTAGGCTAGCAGATGTAGGGGATGTAGGTTGGTACGGTCTACCCACATGTAAGGTGCTAAGCGCTTACAAAGACTATGTCTCGGTCATCCGTTTCTCAAACACCATGTAGTGCGAGAAACCAAACGGAGGCGATCGAGTCTTGTGGGGAAAAGTGCGCAAACCTTTGCAGAGTGTATAAACTAATCATGGTTAGCCGTGTCCCCGGTTATGGACATCTTGAGTATCTAGTACCTGAATATCACGTGAATCTCATCATGTTACTTCTAAATTAATATTGTTGGGTTTTTTTAATGAGTACTTTTAATTGGGATTGAGAATGTCATCAACCATTCTCAATGTTTCACAACCACCATGATAGTTAAATAAATTTATTCCTTTGCAAGAGGGAAAAATTGGCTTTATGCAAAACTGTAACCATAGAGCTTTCCACTAGCCATATATGCATGTAGTATAGGTTATTCATTCCATTATTCTCTATGTGTTACATTGCCAGCATATTCCATGTGCTGACCCGTTTTCGGGCTCAGTGATGCCGTTGGAGTTGATGGACTCGCTTATTCTTCCAAGCCTTCCGCTGTTATCGTATTAGATGGCCTTAAGCCATGTTTATTTTATTAAGTTCTCTCTTGAGACATTCGATTGTAATAAGTGTGTGATTGCCACTGTTATAAATCCTTCGAGTAATCGTGTGGTGTCAAGATTATCGATCCAGGATGACACCGAGCACGTAGATCGATCGTTTGAGGTCTGGTCGCTACATGTCCAATCCCTTCACTACAATTTACTTTCAACTATTCAATTGGCTCGTGCCGGATATGATTCACATTTTGGTGAATTCCATGTGACCGTCTTTAAGAAAAGCAATCTCAAAGTGGTATTCGTTGGGCATGTTGAAGACAACCTTTACGTGGTTGATTTCTCGAAAGAGAAAACTCATCTTGCAACATGCCTAATGGACAAGGCCGACGTGGGGTGGCTATGGCACCGTAGGCTAGCCCACGTGGGCATGAGAAATTTACAAGCTCTCTTAAAGGGGGAGCACATTCTTGGACTAACCAATGTGTCTTTTGCCAAAGATCGTCATTGTAGTGCTTGCATTGCCGGAAAGCTTCATGAAAAAGCTCACAAAGTGATGACTATCATCACCACCTTGAGGCCCCTCGAGCTTATCCATTTGGATCTTTTTGGGCCTCCAACATATGATAGTTTGGGAGGAAGGAGATATTGCCTTGTCATTGTTGATGACTTCACAAGATATACTTGGGTGTTCTTTCTCAAGACTAAAGATGAAACTCAAGAAACCTTCATCAACTTTGCCAAAGAAGCGCAACGTCAACATAAATGTGAGATCAAGGCAATCCGAAGTGACAATGGCACCGAGTTCAAAAACTATACAATGATGATTTCTTGAGTGAAGAGGGGATAAAGCACCAATATGCCTCACCATATACTCCCCAAAAAAATGGTGTTGCGGAGAGGAAGCATCGGACTCTTATTGAGATGGATAGGACCATGCTTGATGAGTACAAATCACCATACAAGCTTTGGGCAGAAGCCATGAACACCGCGTGCCATGCTTCAAACCGGCTTTATCTTCGCAAGCTCAAGAACAAGACCCCTTATGAGCTCCTAATCGGGAGAAAGCCCAACGTCAAATACTTTCGGGTATTCGGTTGTAAGTGTTTCATTTTAAACAAAAAAACCCGGTTAGCTAAATTTGAGTCTAGAACTTATGAGAGCATATTTGTTGGATATGCATCAAACTCTCATGCTTACCGAGTTCTCAATAAATCCACTGGATGCATTGAGGAAACGGTAAATGTGGAGTTTGATGAAGATAACGGCTCCCGCATGGAGCAAATTGTTCCTAGTGTTGTAGGTGTTGAGGCTCCTTCACAAGCTATAAGGACAATGGGGATAGGCCACATTCTCCCACAAGAAACACCCCATGTCCAAGTAGAAGAAGAAGGAGTAAGAGCCCCTCTTGAGGATTCTCCACAAGGGAAGTCATCACCGATGCCACTTGTCCAAGGTGCTTCGGGAAATAATGAACCTCTCCAAGAACAAGATCAAGACCCTCATATTCCTGAGCAAGATCAAGAGCAAACTCTTCCGAATAATGAAGAGCCTATCGTTGAGGCTCAAGATCAAGCTCATAGTCATGATCATGATCAAGATCAACACCAACCTCATGTGTCTTCATCGTCATCACTTCCTACTGAACAAGAACCTGTGGTTGCAAAGAGAAGAGTGTCTCCAAGGTTAAAGCAATCTCAAGGGCAAGCTTCTTCATCAAGTCCAAAACCAAGTGAAGAAGAGCTTGACCGCAAAGAGCAAAAAGTAGCCGCCAAGCTGAAAACATCTTCAACACCTCACCGAGAACATCTACGGAAGCATAAAAAAGGGGTTAACTACTCGTAGACGTTTGGCAAACTTTTGTGAACATCACTCGTTTGTCTCTTGTGTTGAACCCCTTAAGGTGGAAGATGAACTTGACGATCCGGATTGGATAGATGCCATGCATGAAGAACTCAACAACTTCACATGCAACAAAGTGTGGACCCTTGTAGAAAGACCCAAGGAATTTCATAATGTCATTGGAACAAAGTGGATTTTCGAGAACAAATAAGATGAATATGGACAAGTAATAAGGAACAAGGCAAGGTTAGTGGCACAAGGTTTCACCCAAGTTGAAGGTTTGGACTTTGGTGAAACTTTTGCCCCTGTTGCCCATCTCGAATCCATTCGCATCTTGCTTGAGTATGCCTTTCATCATGATTTCAAATTATATCAAATGGATGTTAAGAGCGCTTTTCTTAATGGTCCTCTTAAGGAGTTAGTGTATGTCAAGCAACCTCCCGGTTTTAAAGACCCCGATCATCCCTCTCACGTTTATGAACTCCATAAGGCACTCTATGGACTCAAACAAGCACCTCGTGCTTGGTATGATCACCTTACGGCGTTCCTAAGCGAGAAAGGGTTCCAGATTGGGGTAATAGATTCCACTCTCTTTACAAAGAGGGTAAAAGGAGAGTTGTTTGTCTGCCAAATATATGTTGATGATATTATCTTTGGGTCAACTAACCATGCTATTAACGTTGAGTTTGAGAATCTTATGACTAAGGATTTTGCAATGAGCATGATGGGAGAGTTGAAGTTCTTTCTCGGTTTTCAAGTGAAGCAATTGAGAGGCAGAACCTTCATCAATCAATCTCGTTATATCCAAGACATTCTCAAGAGATTCAAAATGCAAGATATCCAGCCAAAGAAGACACCCATGGCCACAAATGGTCAACTTCATCTTGACCCAAATGGTAAAGAAGTGGATCAAAAGGTATATCGCTCTATGATCGGTTCCTTGCTTTACCTTTGTGCATCTAGGCCAAATATTATGTTGAGTGTGTGTATGTGTGCAAGATTTCAATCCGCTCCTAAGGAGAGCCACTATTCGGGTCTTCATCAAGGTAAAGCGATTATCATACAAACTAAAATCCACCGCCCTGACAAATCACTAATGGGCAAATAGTAAAGCAAGGAACTTTACGATAATGCTGCATCCACCTAAAGTTACTTTAGGTGGATGCAGCATTATCATACAAACTAAAATCCACCGCCCTGACAAATCACTAATGGGCAAATAAGTTTTCGAGTCTCTGGCCACTTGATGTTTCAAAAACAAATTCAGCTTCAGTGGAGACTTTGTCATTTAGTCTTAGATGCTTGCGGTGATCAGCACGCCATTCATTGTTGCGCCAGAGAACGCCAAACCTCATTACCTTGAGCACACTTGCCTCCGTAACAAAGAACTCCGCCAATTTAATCTTAGATGTGTTGCCTTGGTAGTCGATCAAATCAATTTACGTAAGATGGAGATCAAGGCATTCGATGAGATTGTTATAGTGCATCACATTTTTCACTTGAGGGTCTTTTTTATCTGCAAAAGAAGAGAACATATTAGAGCAGCTGGCTGCATAAGATTGCTGTGTCATCAAGAGGTACCAATATCATTCGCTCATACGATAGGGTTGGCTGGCTAGTGATATTTTTTTCACTCTCCCTCTCTCTCTCTCTCTCTCTCTCTCTCTCTTTCTGTTTCCTCTCATTTAACTAGGAGCACGTGAAGATCTTGGGCATTTGTTGCCTTCCACTATGTGGCCGATGCCATATTTCGCAAAAGTATGCCACATAATACGCATCAATGTCAAATCAAAAGATTTTGGCATCGCTCTCGTGATGTGAGAGAGTTGGCACCGCTGTGCACACAGACCCACATGCATAAACAAATCAATCAAACCAACTACACCAGCCTCTCACTCTCCCAAACAAGTGTTTTTTTATTGCCTCAGTCCTCTCTCTCTCTCCCGCGCAGTGTTTTTTCATTGTGTGAGTTAATTTGGCACCAGAGCAAAGTAGGTGATCCAGATTGGGACACCAGGTGAGCAATGGAGGGGCATCGATGCCAAATGCATCACAAGTGAATTTGGCACATATTTTGGCCTACATAGCCCACTTTTGTACTCCCTCCGTCCCAAAAGTCTTGTCTTAAATTTGTCTAAATACGGATGTATCTAGTTACATTTTAGTGTTAGATATATCCGTATCTAAACAAATGTAAGACAAGAATTTTGGTACGGAGGGAATACTACCTCGTATTTAGTATAAAATTTTGACCATAGATTTACCTAAGAAAATGCCATTGCATGTCACTAAAAATAACACCATTTGAAATTATGTTCAAATATGAATCCAACGATATAGTTCTTAGTGACATGCATTAACATTTTGTCAGTTAAATCTATGGTCAAATTTTGATACTACAAAATTGGAAGAGTAAACCAGGACGAAGGTAGTACTTGCTCTTAGGGTAACCATAGAGTTACTGGAGTAGTCTAAGTTACTTTCCACTATGACTAGCCTAGGCTACTATAGTAGTACAAAGATAAAAACGATGCGGTGATCACGTGAGAAAAAATACTAAAAACATTTCTTTTCTTGCAAAGTAGATGCGCTTTTGAACACTACACTTGTCATCGTAATTTAGGAAAATTATGTAAAAATTGAGCTACGTTGTGATTACCGTTTACTTATAGGAAAGAAGTTTCACCTCGATGAGTAGCTTCTCCGTTACGGAAAGCATGTAAGGAATCCAACAACTTGATCCAGATTGGGGCCGATAGATTTTAGTGCTAAGATCTTCACTGTGCGCATGGACTGGGTCAAGCTTGTGGGAATCATTTTCTGGAAGACGGTCACAAATACATCAAGAAGAAATTTAAAAATGTGAATTTCAAGAAGACGGGGAAGAAGATGAGTGTTGTACCTGAACGATTACGGATCCAATAAAGAGTTTGGAGAATTTGGCAGACGAGTACACCAACGCTGTAAATTTTGGCGTGTCAATGACCCTGATTTTTGTTGGACCTTCTAGATCCGATACAAGCAATCTCTCAAGGAAAGGCGCATTCTCAATGACCATAACGTGGAACAGCTGGAGTGATCTCTTCCCAATTGATGTATTGTTGCGGGGCCAGCAAGACACATAAATCCATCAGAGATTCGTCGAGGCGATGTGGAGGCTAATGAACCCGTGGATCTACTCAAGACGAAGGTACTCGGCGCTTGATACAGGCGGGCGAGTGCTCCATAGCCTTCTTCAAGATGACAACGTCGAAGAGGTCGAGCTGCTTGAGTTGAGGGAGAAGAAGAGCGGGCGCGACATTAATCTGGGGAAGATAGCAGGAGCTGAAGCTGGCGCGGGGCAGCGTTGGCGTGAGGCGGAGCACGGACGGCGGCAGAGAGCGACATCGTCCAGCTTCAAAGCTGAGCTCCTCGAGCTGATCTAGGGCGGGGAATAAGAACCACTCGTCGAACTTGGGTTGGACCTTGCGGTTAATGCGAACATGCGGATGTCAAGGCGTCTGGCTGGCCCAGGGTGCGATGAAAGGATCTTGGAGACTGCGGCCATGCGTTTGCAATCCCCGTCACAGAGGCAGCTGTCGACGGTGAGGTTGAGGGGGACGCAGCGCCAGAGGGGGCGCCACCGCCGGGAGAGCAGGGCGGTCCGCACGGTAGATTTGGTGGGGAGGAGGCCGATGATGACGAGCAGCATGTCGTCAGGGAGGCTGGCCGATGAAGTCCGAGCTCGCCGGATGCGGTTTTAGCTCGAGCCGCCTATGCTTGTTGGCTGCCTCACCGTCCATCTCAACCGTGGCGGCGACGCCGTGTACACGTGCCGGTGTGTGTTGTGTGTCGGTGTGCGCGAAAAGGCCCTTCTGTGAATGCCGCCGCCAGCAGTGGTGAATTAGTCTTGAGTCGCCCTTCTTCGACGCAAGAAGTTTGTCCTCAATGCGCCCTCAATTTACTAGCGTGCGGGGTGCTACCCCAAGTGGTTTCAACTTTGTTTACTTCACCACATGTCAGATGGGCCTCTAGTTTACTTATTTTCACCCACTGACACATGGGCCAGCACACGAAGATACATAACAAGAGCGGACAAGGCAGCATGTGGATTGGTTGACCGTCAACTAAACAATATAAGGAGCTATATGCGACATAGTGAGCGTATAATTAAATCGGTATAGAGAGTTCGAGTGAGAGGGGAGGCCCGTGAGAGATAGCAGAGAGAGAGAGAAAGAGCTACTCCCTCCGTTCGATAATGAGTTCCAACATTTTTTTAAGTCAAAATTTTGAAACTTTGACCAAGTTTATAAAGAAATTACTTATATCTAAAATACCAAAGATAAATGATAGTATGAAGTAAGTACATGTTGTGATGAATCTAATGATCGTTCAGGATGTAAATGTTTTTCTCCACATATACCAGGTCAAACTTTTACGAGGTTTGACTTTTCAAAACATCCATATGCTTATGGACGTGTGAGTCCCTAACAAGAGAGAGAGAGAGAGAGAGAGAGAGAGTGAGTGAAAAAAGTGTGTGTGTGTGTGAAAGTGACATGGACAACACACGATAAAAATAGAGAAAAAGCATGTGTGTCTTCTGCAAACATATCACACATGCATCTTCGACAACGGAGGCAAGGTGAGGATATAGTGTGTGGTTGTTTGAAACCGAGAGAGCAAGACCCCTAGCACGTGGCCAAGAGGGGTCTGACAAACAAGGGAGAGAGGTCGAGAGATACGTACGGAGAAAATGCAGACATGGGGAGGAGAGAGTGTATGTTTGTCATAGAGAGATCCCCTGGTCGTGATGGGACTGCATGGGTGGGAGATCGAGTGACAAGGTGTGTGCGCGATAGAAGATGCCCCGAGAGATATCGAGATAGACGTATGGATGGAAGGAAACAATACGTGTGTTCCTGATGGCTAGTAAGAGATAATCATACTTAGGAGGGGGAGTGCTTGTGCCTATGATGGAGTGAGGGATTATGGTACTTAGGGGGTGCGTGTCACATGGAGAGAGAACAAGGGCGAAGAGTGTTGGATGGGTCTATATGTATAGCGCGAGCGAGACATGTGTATGTGTGAACCAGGGAGATATAAGGCCAGTTTGGCTTGCGTCCTGAGCATCTTTTGCCTGGCCTGGGGTTGTGGCTGGATTTCATGCACGCTTGTTTGGTTGCTACCCTGTGAAAAAGAAAGCCCGCCTGGCCTGGGTTCCCTTGCACTTTAATTAGCCTAGCTGAGCTCCAGACATTGCAAGTAGCCTGGCCCAGGCGACCGATTTCGAACGCCTGGCCATGCCTGGTCATGTGGCCACGAGGCTAACAGCAACATGGATGGATATTAGCATTAAATAATTGATGCATGGATTGATTGATGGGACGTTGATGCTTTGCCTGGCCCAGACATGAACCAAACGCTTGACACCACACAAGCCTGGCCAGCAGTAAATATTTTACATCTCACGTCCACACCGAGCGATCACCGGCCATCAAGGCATGAGGGTCAGTCACGAACCAAACTGACCAATAAAGTTTGAGAGAGATTGAGGAGCCCCGATAAGGCTGAGTGGTGCGTCAGATAGCTGAGAGGGGGAAAGAGATATTCCATCCGCTCGATAATGCAGTGCATGTAAATTTTTGAGAAGTCAAACTTTGGAAACTTTGATCAGGTTTATGCAAATATTATTTATATCTAAAATACCAAAGATACATCATACAAAACTACATCTCATGGTGAATCTAATGGTATATGTTTGTCGTACTAGATGTAATTCTTTTTCTCCACGTACATGGTCAAACTTTGTGATGTTTGACTTGTCAATAAATCTATATGCTATGGACCGAGGAGAGTGCCTCAGTCGAGACAAGTGCGTGTGAAGGAGAATGAGTAAGTGTGCAAAAAGAGTATGTGTGTGAAAGAGAAAGTGACAACAAACGATAAATTAGAGAGAGTGTGTGTTTTTCGTTTCTTATGCGAACATATCACGCATGCATCTCCGAGAAGGAAAAGCGAGGCGAGGAGATACGAAGATAGCTAGTGTGTGTTTGTTTGCAGCGGAGAGAGACACCCCTCAGAGCACATGTCCAATAGAGGTCTGGCCAACAAGGAACAAAGGTCAAGAGGGACACATGGATGGCATGGGCGCATGGGGAGGGAGAGAGGGTGTGTTTGTGATAGAGAGATCCCGTCGAGATCGTGAGGGTACTATATGGGTGGGAGATCGAGGGAGTGTGTGCGTGATAGAAAGATGCCCCGAGAGAAATCGAGATAGACCATGCACATGTTTGTGATGGAGACTAAGATTAGCTAGTCATATACATATAGGGGGGACTACGTGTGCCTACAATTGAGTGAGAGACCATCATACTTGGCTAGCTAGGCATGAGATTGTGTGTGTGCGCGTGTGAGATGGAGAGAGAACAAGGGGGAGAGATAGAGTTTTAGATGGGCCTATCGAGTGCGAGTGAGATATGCATGTGTATGTGTGACCCAGGTGGATGGAGAGTTTGAGAGAGGGGGGAAGAGCTCCGAGATGACATAGTGGTGCGTGAGAGAGTTACGGGCAAAGAGCCAAGGAATTTGTGTGCGTACGATGAGTGCACCCAAGATATCTAGCTTGGACTAGCTAGAGTATCATATATAGTGTGCGAGAGAGACCTATAGATGGTGTATATATGCATGCGAACTAGAAAGACCCCCCCCCCACACACACACACACACAGAGAGAGAGAGAGAGAGAGAGAGAGAGAGAGATGGAGAGAAAGGGAGAGGGACCAACAAGGTTTTTGTGTCGGATGCGTGCGACAGAATTGAAGATTGTCGGCGAGAGAGAGAGAGAGAGAGAGAGAGAGAGAGAGAGAGAGAGAGAGAGAGAGAGAGAGAGAGAGAGAACAGGAGTCCGGAGAGGGGAGGTCGCGTTTTATGCAACAAAGACCTGATATAAACCATGTTTCGATATAAACTTGCATTCAAATATTTAAATTGGAGAACATGTTGTTCTAATCCACACATGAACGGATATATGCGTATATCAAACAAGTTCATTAATTTGACTTTCAACATGTTCATGGAGTACTATAATACTTTACAACATGCTACTCGATTGAGGTGTTCAATTTTGGATTTAGTTCACTATTTTGACCTATTGAACGAGCTATTTCATTGAATCGAGATATTTCATTTTGGGTTTTATTCGCGTTTTTGAGTGGGTCAACTATTTGTCATATAGTAAATCGCTAGCAACGAGCATGTAAAAACACATTACTCCCGAGCATCATCTCTCCATCTAAAAAAGAAGTGGCAAGCTAATATTTCAAAATTTGATCCGAATCGACTTGGTAAGGTAGACGTGGATGCTCGTTCTCCCAAAAATTTGAACAAACCGTTAAACATCCTCTCTGCTCGGTGGAATTCGCCCGAGCAAATAAATGGGAGACGCGAAATTACCGTCCTATGTGGGACACGCATCAATTGGCATGTTGTACATCGAGGGTAGGTTCGTAACTTCATCCAAGCATGCCTTCTCCTCGGCCGAAATGACATGTGCCGAATAATTCATAAACCATGGTCGGCAAAACACGCTCTCCTCGCCCGAAATAGCTCGCGCCCACTATTTCAAAACACGCTCTCCTCGCCCGAAATCGCTCACGCCCACTATAGTTCAAAACACGCCCTCCTCGCCCAAAATCGCTCCCACCCACTATTTGGGGAGAAGCAAAGTTACTCTACTATCCCCGACCCTCAGTACACAGACCCAAGCCGAGAAGCCTATAGGCAAGGGTAGAACTGTAACTCCCCCTCACATTTCGCATAAATGCGTCCGTAAGACATGGTTCCACTCCTCCCAATTCCCCCCCTCCGCCCCATTCATACCTCGTGGGCACCAAATCACCTTCTCCCCAGAAGCTCCCTTCTCCCGAGCCGCAAAACCTCAGCCCCACCTCCATGGCGCCCCCACCGCACCAATTTCACAGCCGCCCTCCTCCCTAATGCCGGAGACGATGTCCATTTGCCGTCGTGCACTGGGTCGTGTGCCTCTTACTCCGTGTTGCTGGTGGTGCCTTGACGACGGCCGCGTGAACGGTACCGGAGCCGATTCACCCCCGCCGTTGTTCATGGCGCCGGAGCGGCTCCAACTTTGGATCCGTCCAGAGTCCTGGCGGTGCTTCGGCATAGCCGTCGACCGTCGTGACATCGCTCTTTCCCTGCCGCCGGTCGCCACCGCAACCGCGCCGGCCTCACCGACTCGGCGGCTGGACCTGCCTACTTCACCATGCCGCCAGATAGGTCGCACCCTCATCTCAAATCACTTTATTTAGGCGTCAGTTGTCTGAATTTTTATTCTGGGCCAATCGATTCCCAATGGGAAGCAGCACCCCTTGAGGCGGCGGAGCTCCTAGGCTGCCGGTTGGCTGGTGTCTAACGTAAGGGTGCGGGGCCGCAAGTTCGCCGCGGAAGCAGCACTTAGATGGCTATCTTTTAGAGTTGTGTGGGTTGAAGGTACTGCCGCCGCCGGATCTGGATGACGGGGAGTCTTTGTGGATTGGCCCGGGGCGGCGCAACCACGGCAGTGCGGTGGGGCGGGGAGCGGGGTTTTGGCCGGGGCCATGGACGGTGGAGGCAGGCTGCTCTGCTGTTGGTCGCTGGCTCTTCGGGGAAGATTCCGAATAGTGTCAACCGGGAGGCACAAGACGGCCAGCCATCCGGCGTAGATCGGACAGTACCAAAATAAAATAAAATCATGTGACCCCAATTTAGTCTTGATCAACAGACGTGTGACCACTCTCGTACCTTCTTTGTTGATCTCTTAGTGTATTTCTTCAGATCAAAGAGATATGTCGTTCTTAACATTATGCGTTATCTCGCATCTTCGCACACACCGCCTTCCGACTCACCGCATTTGCTCCAACAAGGGAAGCATACACCGAAGGGAGCTATAGTCCCCACTCAACAGTTCCTCGCATCAAATGCGCGTGCAGACATGCACATCCACAACAACTGCAGGGCCATCGACAAGTCAGCACATGATGCTCACTCCTATGGATGGCAGCCAGAGAGGTTGTACCCTCATCTTACTTGTGTACAACATTTATGGCTTTGTTATTCATCTAAGCATGGAAAATAGATCATCACATTTCACTGTATATTCATGCTGATCTCTTACGGGTCTTGTTCAGGAGTTAACGTTGTTCCATAGTTCAGCTAAGATACTTGTTCTTTAGGTAACACTGTTCCATAGTTATCATCCATCAGCCAATGCTATCCCACAGGCTGGTGATTATAGTATTATATCACTTCTAGTATTACCTATGTTGTTCTTTAATACTTTTGTGTGCCATCTAGTTAATCTCGAGTACAAACGATACCTATTCTGTAGCTTTCATCGGTGTTCTCCCTTTAGTTTATGAGACCTGTTGCTGCTAGTTAACCCCATTCCTACTATTTATGTCGTCTCCTACAGGCACTCATTACATAAATCTAACTACTAGTTGTCTTCCATGCATGTCAGATATAATTGCACACACTGATATATCCACAAGAACCTCACGGAGCAATGTAAAGGCCAATAAACTTGATGTCAATGATACCGGTATGATGGAACATGTAAAGGCAGTTCTTGAGAAGACTTGCAGAAAGATGATGAATCCTCTTCACCCCACAAGGTCCTTGCTCTAACTTGGCACGTGATATGGGTACAACATGCATATAATGTCCCGGAGTGTATCTACTACATTTGCAATGCCATGTGCTTAGCATGCTGAACATGCATGTACATATGTCATGCCTTCCTGTTTTCAGGACCTATTCCATTCATGATAACATGTTTTCAAATTCAAGTACTGTCATTCTACTCTATCGCAATGCCATCTGCTTAATTTGGACATCATGCTTCTGAATATCTTATGCATTGTTATTCATCAGTATGTACTTCATCTGTCTACCATACCATGTTTTTTTTACATTGAAGTGTTGTTCTAGTGCTCTGTTGCAATGCCATCTTATTTTCCCAATCATACACGTGTATGTTGCCTTAGTTATTTCTGTATGTATTCCGCTAGCATACAGTTTTATATTCAACTAGTGTTTTTTTTGCTGTGTTTTCCTGTCGTATCCCTAGCTCTTACACCATACTCCCTCCGTCCGGATTACATGTTGCCGAAATGGATAAAAAAGGATGTATCTAGAATTGAAATACGCCTAGACCCATCCATTTTTTTCGGATGGAGGGAATACATGTCAATATGTCATGCCTTTCTATTCTTCAGTACCTATTCCATCTCTCTGTTGCCTCATGTTTTATAATTAAAGCACCATTCTTCTATACAAGGCATGCAAGGGGAAGACGACTATGTTAGAATCTGAAGGGTTACAAAAAAGGCCTTTGCAAAAGATCCAAACGCCAGGAGATAATAAACCAACTCCAGTTTTTATAGATATCGCTCCAAAGACACGTAAACCCAACTCCCTACCGATAATAAGCGATTCTAGTGGCTAAAGAACTAGTCCGCTCCAGCCCAAAGCAAAATATGTCAACTCAATTCTAAGAAGCGTGTGCGTATCCTTGCATCATGAAATTTTATAGCATGCTGATCATATTTTCTACATGTTTCTTACCCATCTCTCTTTTAGAAAATAAGCTTAACAGATAGAAGATTTTCTGCAATGGTATCGTTTATGAGGAAAAATTCTTGCAGGAATTCTCTATGCTCCAATGTAGATGTAAGTACCTGTTGTATATCACTATATTTTTACATCAGCATGTATTTTGTTAATCGGCGTGAATCCAACCTTTATCTGATCTAAATTTAGTTGTAGCAAAATGTATAATTAAAGGCCACAATGTTGATTTTTGCAAGGAAAACTGCCTGGTAGTTTTGCATCCTGAGCTGCATGAGTGTACTATCTCATATCGGTGGGTTTGAATACTTTGGTTACTGCAGTTGGGTTTTTCGGTGTTTTTTATTGTGTTGTCTGTCGTATCCCTAGCTCTTACATCATACTCCCTGCGTCCGGACTAAATGTCGCAGAAATGGATAAAACTGGATGTATCTAGAACTGAAATACGCCTAGACCCATCCATTTATTTCTAGATGGAGTGAATACATGTCAATATGTCATGCCTTTCTATTCTTCGGTACCTATTCCATCTCTGTTGTAGCATGTTTTATAATTGAATCACCATTCTTCCATATAAGGCATGCAAGGGGAAGATGGCTATGTTAGAATCTGAAGGGTTACAAACCAGGTCTTTGCAAAAGATCCAAACGCCAGGAGATAATAAACCAACTCCATTTTTCATAGATACCGCTCCAAAGACAGAGAAACCCAACTCCCACCGATAATAAGCGATTCCGGTGGCCAAAGAACTATTCCGCTCGATCCAAAGAAAAGAATGTCAACTCCATTCTAAGAAGCGTGTCGTATCCTCGCATCATGAAATTTTATAGCATTACGATCATATTTTCTACATGTTTCTTACCCATCTCTCTTTTAGAAAATAAGGTTAAACGATACAAGACTTCCTCCATTGGGATCAGATTCGAGGAAAATATCTTATGGAAATTCTCTCAGGCTCCGGTCTTTGATATAAGTATCTGTTGTATATCACTATATTTTTACATCAGCATGTATTATATTAATCGGCGTGAATCTAACCTTTATCCGATCTAAAATTAGTTGTAGCAAAATGTTAAAGGCGCCAATGTTGATTTTTCTAAGGAAAACTGCCTGGTAGTTTTGCATACGGAGCTGCATGAATGTACTATCTCATATCATGCACATTACTGAATTGTAGTGCTTCTATGGTTGCCCATTCATTCATTGTGTCAATGTTGCTTTCCTATTACCTTACCTGGCTGATGATAGCTGTGCCATATTGTGTTAATTTGGTGTAGGCTAGTTGCCCAAACGTTCATTGTGTCAATGTTGCTTTCCTATTATCTGACTTGGCCAATGATAGCAATCTTTGGTGTGTTAATTTTGTGCGTGTCTTTGAAGATAAGAAGACAAACTCCGAAAACAAGCAAGGCAACCCCATTGATTCTTTCCAAAGTAAATCTAGGCTGTAATATGGCAATAACTCATGATTAATCTGTTTGGTTCCGTCCTAATTTATGTTATGATGCAAAGGTCGAGACACTCTCCACTATCAATAATACAAGCTCGCCAAAATCGCCATCCGAATCGCTCAAGATCCTCTGTCTCGAATGCAACGAAATAAATGTATGTTTGTGAACCAATTAATGGTCAAGCAATGATGGAAATGGTGGATGAATCAGAGGTGCAGAGTCGCGACACAACAACCGATCAATGTTTTCAGAGACAGTGTAGCAAAGCAGCAAGAACTTGCCCACATGCTTATGGGCGTCATCATCTTTGAGGTTGCAGACATTGTGACGTTGTAGATGGTTAGGTTCTGCTCATTTATTTGCACCGCATCAATCTTTGATTCCCCAAAGGATGTAATTTCTGTAATATATGCTTTGGATGTGCAACGTTATTCCTCGTATGTCGCACCTTTGCTCGTCGTAATGGGCTCAAATTATCTAATTTGGCCTAAAGACATGAACGAACTTTAGTGGGCCCATTAAGTTAATGGGCCGTTACTAGGCCGAAAGTTAATGGTCGGCCCTCTTACCTCCCGGGTCGCTAACAGGCCGACATCGAAGCGGGCAAATGTGGCCCCAATTTATTTCACGGGCCGTTAACAGGCCGTTACTAAGTTTGGGCTACATATGGCCCAACTATATCAGAGGGCCTTTAGCAGCCGAAGAGACAACGGGCTTGTCTTGGACCATGAAGAGCATGGGCCGCTAAGAGGCCGAAAGTCGTCAGATTGTAAACGGCCCAACTGTGTTGTGGGCCTTTAGCAGGTCGAAAGAGAAACCGGGCTCGTATTGGACCATGAAGGGCATGGGCCGTCAAGAGGCCAAAACTAAGGTCCGACTACAAATGGCCCAACTCATTTATGGTCCGTTAACAGGCCGAAAGGCACACAGGGCCGGGAATTGGCCCAACACTTAAATGGGTCGCTAAAAGGCCAAAACTCAGGTCCGACTACAAATGGCCCAACTGATTTATGGGCCGTCAACAGTGAAAGTGACATCGGGCCGTAAATTGGCCCAACACTTAAATGGGCCGCTAAAAGGCGAAACTCGTGTCCGACTACAAATGGCCCATCGATTTATGGGTCAACAACAGTCGAAGACACACCGGGCCGGAAATTAGCCCAACATTTAAATGGGTCGCTAAAAGGCCAAAAGATGTACATCCCGAAAATTGGCCCATCCATTAAATGGGTCGTTAACGGTCAAATCTCATCAGGCCAATATTGAGCCCAAATATATAGCAGGCTGTTAACGGGCTCGAACTGACGATGGGCTGCAATGGTGTCAAATCTTTAACGGGCCGAATTGGCACATCTCGTATGGGCCGTGGGCTTAAATGGATCTGACACAAGTAGGCCTTATATGGGCCGGCCTGCTAATTTTTACTGGGCCGGCCTTTTTCACTAGAATGGGCCACTGTTGGGCCGTCCCACGTGTCGACCTATCAGAGGCGCCTCCTGTCCAATGAGTGGATGACATCTGTCCCAACGATGAGCCGACACGTGTTTCCTCTAGCAAATGATGATTTTACACGTGGAAAATCCCCATTGGTCGGGTCATTAATGGGTTATCGGATCCAAAACTGACCCGATAGCTTAACGGCGTTCGTTACGGTGGATGCCACGCGTGTCGGTCACCCTTGACGTAAAGCACTTCGTGACGCGCGATTTATCGTCATGGAAGTGGACACTTCCGTGATGATAATTTTGGTAATGTCATGGAACACTTCTATGACAAAGACAGTATGACTATCTTGATTCTCGCCATAAATTTGTCATGGATGTACATGCATGACAAAAAACGCGACCTACTGTGACAAACACGTATCATCACGGAAGTGTATTTTTTTGTAGTGAAATTTGAGAGACCTATTCTGCACAACTCCAAAAGTCTTGAAAATTTACGGAGAATTATTTTGGAATATATAAAACATATTGGGCGGAGAAAGTACCAGAGGGGACCCACCAGGTAGCCACAAGGGTGGAGGGTGCGCCCCCTGGCTTTTGGGCCCCCTGGCAGGCCTCCGGTGCCCATATTCTATTATATGATGTGTTTTGACCTAGAAAAATCAAGAGGAAGCTTTCTGGACGAAGCGTCGCCGTCTCGAGGCGGAACCTGAGCAGAAGCAATCTAGGGCTCCGGCGGAGCTGTTCTGCCGGGGAAACTTCCCTCCCGAAGGGGGAAATCGAAGCCATCATCATCACCAACGATCCTCTCATTGAGAGGGGGTCAATCTCCATCAACATCTTCACCAGCACCATCTCCTCTCAAACCCTAGTTCATCTCTTATATATGATCTTTGTCTCAAAACCTCGGATTGGTACCTGTGGGTTGCTAGTAGTGTTGATTACTCCTTGTAGTTGATGCTAGTTAATTTATTCGGTGGAAGATCATATGTTCAGATCCTTAATGATAATTATTACTCCTCTGATTATGAACATGAATATGCTTTGTGAGTAGTTATGTTTGTTCCTGAGGACATGGAGAAGTCTTGTTATAAGTAATCATGTGAATTTGGTATTTGTTTGATATTTTGATGAGATGTATGTTGTCTCTCCTCTAGTGGTGTTATGTGAACGTCGACTACATGACACTTCACCATTGTTAGGGCCTAGGGGAAGGCATTGATAAGTAATAAGTAGATGATGGGTTGCTAGAGTGACAAAAGCTTAAACCCTAGTTTATGCATTGCTTCGTAAGGGGCTGATTTGGATCCACATGTTCCATGCTATGGTTAGATTTATCTTAATTCTTCTTTCGTAGTTGCGGATGCTTGCGAGAGGGGTTAATCATAAGTGGGAGGCTTGTCCAAGTAAGGACAGCACCCAAGCACCAGTCCACCCACATATCAAATTATCAAAGTAACAAACGTGAATCATATGAGCATGATGAAAACTAACTTGACAGTAATTCCCATGTGTCCTCGGGAGCACTTTACTTTATATAAGAGTTCGTCCAGGCTTACCCTTTGCTACAAAAAGGATTGGGCCACCTTGCTGCACCTTAGTTACTTTTGTTACTTGTTACCTGTTACGAATTATCTTATCACACACTATATGTTACCGACAATTTCAGTGCTTGCAGAGAATACCTTGCTGAAAACCGCTCGTCATTTCCTCCTGCTCCTTGTTGGGTTCGACACTCTTACTTATCGAAAGGGCTACGATAGATCCCCTATACTTGTGGATCATCAAACCCCCCTCCGGCAGAGTACCAGAAAAGGCCTCCAGATGGGATCTCAAGAGGACAGAAACTTGCGGAGACAGAAAAGTAGTTTTGGTGTGCCCTCTGGTCTTAAGGGAATATGTGGGTATTTATAGAAGAATATTTAGGGTTAGAGCAGCCACGAGGGGGCCACAAGCTTGGGGCGCGCCCTTGTCGTCGCCTCGTGGCCCATCTGGCCTCCTCCCAAAACTTCCAGGGTGTCTTGTGGTCCAAGAAAAATCGTCAAAAAGTTTTGTTCTATTTGGACTCTGTTTGGTATTGATTTTCTGTAAAGTCAAAAACAAGGGGAAAAGAACAACTGGCACTTGGCACTAGGTTAATAGGTTAGTACCAAAAAAACGATATAAAATAGCATAATAATGCATATAAAACACCAAGATGGATAATATAATAGCATGGAACAATAAAAAATTATAGATACGTTGGAGACGTATCACGCCCAGGGGGGGTAGGCACACCATGATACCTTGTGTCCCTCTTGCAGCTCCGTCTAACCTAATTCCACTTCTATAAATTCTCAAATATCAGGAAACCAACAGAGAGCCACCCAAAGTACTTTTCCCGCCACCACAAGTTTCTGTTCTTCCATGATCCCATCTAGAGGCCTTTTCTGGTACTCTGTCGGAGGGAGAATCGATCACGGAGGGTGTCTTGGTTTTGTCACAGCAGATATCCTCGTGAAAGGACTAAGTCTGGAGGCCATCACAACTGGGAGGTTGTTTGAGAGGGGTTGATCAGGAAACAAAGGGCACGGTTTACCCAGGTTCGGCCCCTCGCGGTGGAGGTAAAGACCTACTTCCTGCTTGATTTACATTGCTTGAGATTTCAATTACAAGGATGCGGATTCGCTAACCTAGCTCTCCATGATTGTAACTTAGTCTTTCCGGCCCAAGGGCTCCCCTTAATATACAGGTTGATACCTTGAGGTTACAACAGAGTCCGGGTTGTACTACGACATGTATCCTATTCTACTTATCCCTCAAGTAAAGAGAGTCTTCATCATCGGGCCGCGTCGAGCTGGCCCATCGAACAACACAACATTTGGCCTTCACTTTAATCTTCTGGGCCTCCGTCACATAGCGACCCACCAGGTTTAAGTGACCCACAAGCCGGCGTGCTCTGGGCCGGGTCATTCCTCCAGCCAGGTCACGATGTCAGGGAAATATACCCAACATTAGCCCCCAATTTAGCTTGGATTTATACATGCTAAATTGCATCTCGAAAAAACAAATAAGAAAATGGAAAGAAAATGAATCGTCAAAGATGAACTTGGGTCTTATGTTGTTAAGCCGGGGAAACTACTCTTGTCATCTCCACTTCTTCTCTCCATATACTCTGGCCGACTTACGAAGATTTCCACACTTGGTATCTTCAGCATGCTCTACACTATGACGTTACTTCACCATTTTCCTGTAATCAACGGATGACGTCATAGCGAATCTATTAAGTGGATACGTATCTCTTGTGAGGCGCTAGAATCGAGGAGGCCTTTGTGCCAACATTCAATGCACACCCCGGGGCTTTGCGCCTGCCATTTTAGGTTCTCACCCCTTATAAAAATGCAACAGGCCTCCCCAGTCTTCTTTTACTCCTTCCTCTCGCACTTGTCTTCCACCTCTCGCCGCCGACGCTCTGCGCCGCTTCAAGCACACCACCCCGTTCGACCGTTATCCATATCGGCAAGGAGAAAAACCTTGGAGCCTTCGTCGGAGGAGCCACAACCACGCCGCCAACTTCGAATCTCCATAGGTCTGTGAGTTCCCTTTTCCTCTATGATGCCATTGCCGTTCATAGCATGTTCATCGTAGTTCTTTATGGCTCATGGTTATTCGTCCCATAGATCTAGGTTTTGCTCGAATGATGTACTTAGAAGCATCCAATTTTCATTTTGATGTACTTTCACTGATGTAGATCCCTCCGTCAACATCTGGTAAATCCTACTAGTTTCTCCACTTTACAGGCTTGACCGACTCGATGCTTCAACCACCTTTCCCGGCTTTGCCTCCCCTGCTAAAAGGGATCAATTCAGACCTTTGTACTCAAGGATTAATGCCTTGACAGCTCACGGCCTTACCGTGATCTAACCCGGTGTTGGGTGGTCTGGTGGATCCAACCTCTCAGCGTGAGGAGCCAACTCATGCACACCATACTGGTCATCCGGACGACCCTCTTCGCTTCAGCTGAATCAACCTAACACCCAACAAAGTATTGATAGCCACCAAGAAGCTACTTGGTGAGCCTTGAGATAGCATCATGATTGTGGGACTCGGCCCCTTCTGCACCGGCAACCCAGCTCCCCCAGTGAGCCATCTTTCCTTTATTTGTTTCTACTAAACTGTTTTAAATGTCACCATGTTAAATGTATGGCATGTTACTTGTTCAGGAGAGCTTGATACATCTCCAACGTATCTACTTTTCCTAACGCTTACTCTAATTTGCATGATTTGAATGAAACTAACCCCAGACTGACGTTATTTTCAGCAGAACTACCATGGTGTTGTTTTTGTGCAGAAATAAAAGTTCTCGGAGTGGAACAAAACTTTGCGAGGATTTTTTATATCAAATAAGAGAATTTCTGGAGCCAAGACCTACCGAAGGGGCACACAGGTGGGCACAACCCACGTGGCACGCCTCACCAGCGCGCCCAAGTGGGTTGTCCCCACCGGTGGCCCCATTGCACTCGGCCGACGCTATAAAATCTTATTTTTCAAGAAAAAAATCAGGGAGAAAGAATTATCGTGATCCATGAGATGGAGCCGCCGCCAAGCCCTGTTCTTCCTCGAGAGGGCAGATCTGGAGTCCGTTTGGGGCTCCGGAGAGGGGGGTCTTCGTTCTTCGTCATCACCAACCCTTCTCCATCGCCAATTCCATGATGCTCCCCACCGAGAGTGAGTAATTCCTTCGTAGGCTCGCTGGTCGGTGAGGAGTTGGATGAGATTAATCATGTAATCGAGTTAGTTTTGTTAGGGCTTGATCCCTAGTATCCACTATGTTCTAAGATTGATGTTGCTATGACTTTGCCATGCTTAATGCTTGTCACTTTGGGCCCGGGTGCCATGAACTCATATTTGAACTGTTTATGTTATCATCATTATATCCATGTTCTAGATCCAATCTTGCAAGTTATAGTCACCTACTACGTGTTATGATCTGGTAACCCCGGAGTGACAACAATCGGGACTTCTTCCGGTGATTACCGTAGTTTGAGGAGTTCATGTATTCACTATGTGTTAACGCTTTGTTCTGGTTCTCTATTAAAAGGAGGCCTTAATATGCTTTCACGGGAGGGTAGGACAAAAGATGTCATGCAAGTTCTTTTAAAAAAGCACGTATGACTATTTACGAAATACATGCCTACATTATATTGACGAACTGGAGCTAGTGTCGTATCGCCCTAGGTTATAACTGTCTCATGATGAATATCATCCAACAAGTCATCGATCCAATGCCTACCAATTTACTTATATTGTTCTTGCTAAGTTACTACTGCTATCATCACTGTTACGCTTGCTACAAAATCACTGCTATCATTGTTACTGTTACTATTGCTGCTGTCACTACTATCGAAACTATCAAACTACTTTTGCTATCGATCACTTTGTCAAGATAATTAATCTCCGTGTGGTTGAATTGACAACTCAGCTGCTAATACCTTCACATATTCTTTGGCTCCCCTTGTGTCGAATCTATAAATTTGGGTTGAATACTCTACCCTCGAAAACTGTTGCGATCCCCTGTACTTGTGGGTTATCAAGACCTTTTCCTGGCGCTGTTGCCGGGGAGCATAGCTATATTTGTTGAGTCACTTGGGATTATTATCATATTATCACTATGAAGAATCTGAAGGATGCTAAGACTAAGATATTTCCCTCAAGGACGAGGGGAGGTAAGGACTGCCATCCAGTTCTGCTTTAGAATCACCTTATGTTATGAGTAAACTTGCAACACCACCACATGCTATTAATTCTGATATGTCGCAAGTTATTGATGATGCTACTTCTACTATGAATGATTCTTATGATGATGCTAGTACCTTGCTTGATAATGATGATGTGCCACTTGGTGAATTTCTTGATGAACAAATTGCTAGAATAATACAACATGATGTTGTTGAATCTGATGATGAGCTTGAAACTGAAACTCCTGAAACACCTGCTAGAACTAGCCCTCCTAGATATGAGTTGCCTAAGGTACCGGAAGGTTATGTTATGAGTGAAGAAACAACTAGAGATATTCTTGCTTGTAATGATAGAGATGATCTAGAGAAATTATTACACAAGTATAAAGAAAAATCTCTGAACGCTACAATTAAATGTGATCCTAAGTTTGCTACTTCACCTAGCTTTATTGATGATAAGGATTATAAATTCTCTGTTGACCCAGAGTTAATTACTTTGGTTGAATCTGATCCTTTCCATGGTTATGAAACTGAAACTGTTGTGGCACATCTTACTGAGTTGAATGATATAGCCACCCTTTTTTACTAATGATGAGAAAACTCGCTACTACTTTATTCTCAAATTATTTCCGTTCTCATTAAAGGGTGATGCTAAAGCTTGGTACAATATTCTTGCTCATGGTTGTGTGCGTAGTCCCCAGGATATGATTTATTACTTCTCTAAAAAATATTTTCCTGCTCATAAGAAACAAGTTGCCTTACAAGAAATGTTTAACTTTGTGCAAACTAAAGAAGAGAGTCTCCCACAAGCTTGGGGGAGGCTTTTCCCAGTTACTTAATGCTTTGCCTGATCATCCTCTTAAGAAAAATGAAATACTTGATATCTTCTATAATGGACTAACCGATGCTTTTAGGGACTTTCTAGATAGTTGTGCTGGTTGTGTTTTCAGGGAAAGAACTGTTGGACAAGCTGAAGAATTATTGAATAACATATTGGAAAATTATGATGATTGGACTATTCTTGAACCACTGCCTAAACCCACTCTGAAGAAGAGGGGTACATTATTTCTCAGTCCTGAAGATATGCAAGAGGCAAAGAAATCTATGAAGGAAAAAGGTATTAAAGCTGAGGATGTTAAAATTTTACCTCCTATTGAAGAAATACATGGGCTTAATACACCACCACTGCCTAAGGTGGTAGAGGTAAATTCTCTAATGAAATTTAATGATAATGACAATCCTCACAATATGCATCCTAGCCAATGTCTTTATAAGTTTGAAAACTATATTAGAAAACAAGATCATTTCCATGCAAATGTTATGAAACAATTGAAATATAATTCTGATATGATTGCTTGCTTGAGTGACTTGTTATTTAGAATCTCAAATGATGTTAGAGGTGTGGGAAAACATGCTTCTATGGTTCAAACTCAGTTAGAACAAGTTGCTAAACCACAAAGAGAATTGCTTGATGAAATGAATCATAATATGCATGACTTTGCTGTTAGAGTTGCAACTAGAGGAGGTAAAATGACTCAGGAACCACTTTATCCTCAGGTACACCAAAAAATAATTGAACAAGATTCACAAAGATTTAACACTGATGCACCTAGTCCTTCTAGAAAGAAAAAGAAAAAGAAAAATGATAGAACTTTGCATACTTCTAGTGAACCTGAAATAGAAAAACCTCCTGATAATGATAATGAAACTTCTATCTCTCGATGTCAAACTCAATCTGGTAATGAACACTCACCTAGTGATAATGAAAAAGATAATGATGAGGTTCATGAAGACTCTCAACCCAATGAAAAAGAACCAGACAATGATGTTGAGATAGAACCACCTGTTGATCTTGATAACTCACAACCTAAGAATAAAAGATATGACAAAAGAGACTTTGTGGCTAGCAAACACGGTAAAGAAAGAGAACCATGGGTTCAAAAACCTATGCCTTTTCCACCCAAGTCAACTAAAAAGAAAGATGATGAAGAATTTGAACGCTTTGCTGAAATGCTGAGGCCGGTCTTTTATGCATCATTGACTGATATCCTTAAAATGCCTCCTTATGCAAAGTATATGAAAGACATCATCACAAATAAGAGAAAATACCGAAGCTAAAATCTCCACTATGCTTGCTAATTATACTTTTAAAGATGGAGTACCTAAAAACTTGGAGACCTGTGAATACCAACTATACCTTGCTCTATCAAAAGAATTATGTGAAAACTGCTTTGTGTGATTTAGGAGCTGGTGTTAGTGTTATGCCTTTCTCTTTATATAAAAGACTTGACTTGAATAAACTCACACCTACTGAAATATCTTTGCAAATGGCTGACAAATCAAAGGCCATACCTATCGATATCTGTGAGGATGCGTCCGTTGTTGTTGCTAATGTTACTATTTTGACTGACTTTGTTATACTTGAGATGCCCGAGGACGATAACATGTCGATTATCATTGGTAGACCCTTCTTGAACACTCTAGGGGCTGTTATTGATTGCAATAAAAGCAAGGTCACTTTTCATATCAATGGTAATGAGCATACGGTGCACTTTCCGGAGAAACAATTCCAAGTGAATGGTATTAATGTTATTGAAAAATCTCCGACAATCACTATTGGAAGTTTTCAAATACCTCTACCCACTGTCAAAAAGAAATATGAAATACTTATTGTTGGGGAAATGCATATCCCCATTGAGGTAACTTAGTGATTTACGTAAGTTCTTCGAATTCATGCTAATCGAAAGTGGTTGTTAATAAGACCTGATCAACCTTATTAATGGATCATTTTTGAACGGTATGAAGATGATGGATTTAGTAAGCACTACCTTCTGTCACCACTTTTTATTTTCTGTTTTTATTAGTTAAATAAAATAAAATGTCATGTATTGTCTGTTTTCTGAATTTCCCGTACAATAAAAAATGACCCAAAAATAGAAGTTCTCAGAATGCCTTGAAAATTTAATACGATTTTTTCTGAATATTTCTAAATTTCTGGTGCAAATAATATCAGAGGGAGGTGCACCAGGTGGGCACAACCCACAGGTGCGCCAGACCCCCAAAGTGCCTGGTGGGTTGTGGTCCCCATGTGGGCCCCTCACTTATCCCTTCAGCCCACTTCATCACTCTCCGCCAGAAAAAATCTCCATAGCTCTCTCTCCCGTGTTCTTGCCCTCAAACCCGCGGATTTCGATCTCTTTGCTCGAAGCTCCGTTTCCGAAACTATTTCGGGGGATTGTTGCTTGGTATGTGACTCGACCGTTTGTCCAATTAGTTTTTGTTTTAGTGGTTTATATTTAGAATAATTAGCTACTCTTGGTGCTGCTGTAGATGTGCTTGCATGTTGAATTCTTAGAGTTCTAAGTAGTTTGAATGCTTGTTATGGCCTCTATGCATCCCTATGAGTAGTTGCTACCAATTTATTGAAGTTTTGTTGACAAATTTTTGTCACCCAAAAATTTTCAGGAAATTGTACGCGAACATGATGAACTTGTTTGGAAGGAGTTCTTCGAGGAGGAGATCCTCGGGGGCATCTTCTAGTGACAGTTCCGCTCGCCGGTCTTATGTTGAACCAAGTGAAAGTTCTACTCGAGATACCGCCACCAAAACATGCTTATGGCCTTGCGATGAGTATATGATGCGTGTGGGTATTAAGGAGGAATTTGAGCAATATTTTCACAATGCCGGTCTAGGCCCCTACCTTTCAGATAAGTGCGAACAACACCACCTTCTCACTGAATCATTTGTCAAAGATTTAAATTCCTTCCTCGTGAGTCTAGCGTGTTGTTTATGCTTTATGATAATCCATTTACCATCCCACTAGAGAATTTTGCTTACCACTGCAAACTCCCGTTCTGGGGTTCGCTTGATGAACCGCGAAGGGCTGAGTACCAAACTTTCTTAACTAGTGTTTGCTGCGGTGAGACGAGGGGAGTGACACAAGGTAAAATAAAGAGCATTCATTTTCCCGCAATTCAGTACTTTGCATTATTCAATGGGAAATGTATAGTAGGCAAGCAAGACTATAGTACACTCTGTGCTCCGAACTTGAGCCTCATTCACACTGCTCTCACTGGTGAAAGGAATTATAACCTTGTAGCAATTGTTGCACGCAGACTTCAGCACAACGCTAACAGTGGCTATTTCTATGGTGGAATATATGCCACACATTAGCACGAGGATTGGGTGTTTCACCGTTTCCCTTTGATCCTATCCTACCCACGCAGTATTTAGATTTTGATACCTTAAAAGATCATAAGATTCTCAAGGGAAAGGTTGATAACTTCACTTATAATCTATTGTTTAACCAAAAATTTGTTGTGCACACATATTTGCCTGCGCCTGCTCTTTTTGACTATCACAGCAAAGGAAGATATTTTGTTCTTGAGAGCGAAGCTCGAGCTCACAACGCAGCAGTGGAGGCAGCACGATAGGCCGAGGCATCCGCACCGAGAGCCTCCGTGAGCTACCACGCCAAGTACTACCCTCCAGGCTACTGATCGACTACCAAGTTAGGCCAAAAGCCTAAGCTTGGGGGAGTACGTGTTTCCATCGACTTTACATTCATGTTCACTTATTCCATTTGTCGGTGTCCACACTTTTTCATTGTGTCATCCATGCTTAGATTTATTTTTTCTTGCTTTCTTCTTGTGTGTTTGAAAAACTTTAGAAAAAACAAAAAAAATAGTTGTAGCTAATTTACTTTCTATACATGCTTAGTAATAATATTAAAAACAAAACCCAAAAAGATTTCCTTGTTCTTCTTTTGCTTGTTGGGAGCTTTCTCGTGTAAATAGTTTTTCTCGTTTTTGCTTTTCCCTTTTATTTGCTTGTTCAAGAAAACCAAAAACTCCAAAAAACATTTCACTGTGTTTCTCTGAATTTCTTTTCCTTTTATTTGAGTTGTACCGAGGAGAAGGCCATGATGAAAATGTTGAGTGGCTCTCATATGAATAATTGTTGAACTAATAAAGAGCACATTTTTTACCTTGTCTTCTCCTGTTGAATAAAATGTTTGCAGATTCCAGCTTAGTCCACGGCACTCTTGCACTATTATTATTTTCATATCATTCAGTTGTGCAAGTGAAAGGCAATAATGACGACATTCGATGAGCTGGCCGTGGCAGAGAGAAACTGGTATGAACTCGACTTGTTCTATTTGTGTAAATATGTTTAACCTAGTATCCATGATTCAGCCCATTATGGTTAAACATGTTTGCAATGACAATTAGAGATTATAGTTTCTCATGCCATGCATAAGTAGCTGGGAGTGAATAATGAATTATCTTGGATATCAACATTGCGTTAAAATGATTGTGATGTAGTATGATGATATGGTATCCTCCTCTGAATGTTCGAGTGGCTTGACTTGGCACATGTTCATGCATGTAGTTGAATCAAAACCAACATATCCTCTATGATATTTATGTTCATGGTGTTCATATCCTACTCATGCTAGTGTCCAATGTTACTTATGCATATTGCATGGTTATGATCGTTGTTGCACTCTAGCTGGCCGCTTCTCAATCTAATTGCTAGCCTTCGCCTGTACTAATTGGGAATTCTGCTTGTACATCAAAAACCATGAACCCAAAAGTTATTCCAGATGAGTCCATTATACCTACCTATATGCGGTATTACCCTGTCGTCCTAAGTAAATTTGCATGTGCCACCTCTAAAAACTTCTAAATAAATATTTGTTTTTGTGTGCCTGGATCGTTCATGGAACGACAGGAGGTGATCGGTATCTTCCATGCTAAGCGGGTTATTCTCAGGTCGAGTGTTTATTCACTCGCCATTGCACGACAAAAGGGCGGTAATAGGGATGCCCAGTCCCAAACTGCAATATACGAAAAGAGTTAATCGCTCGAATAATCAAACAAAAGCTCCCAACGGAGTCAAAACCTTTACTTTTATCGCTTGGAAACCGCCACTAGCATGCTTAGCATGGAAGATATTGATAACTGATGGTTGTGAAGTAAATGAGAAAGGTGCATGTCTCAAAATATCATTTACCTCTGTTTTAAAAATTGAGCTCTGGCACCTCTGCAAATCACTGCTTCCCTCTGTGAAGGGACTATCTATTTAATTTTATGTTGTGTCATCACCTTCTAAAACAAGCGCTAGAACCTGAGAGCACAGTTGTCATGACTTATGCATTGTGTGTAGCTAATGTTGGGTGCATCATGACTGGATCTTTTCTACCATGAATTACAATGTTTAGTCGCTGCTTGAACTTTGGAGGTGCTCTGCATTTATGTTTTGCGGTCTCAGAAAGGGCTAGCAAGATACCACTATTGTCATATTATATCATGGTTGTTTTGACAACGTGTTGCCATTCCAGATACCTTATTATTGCTGGCTAGCTGATTATGTCATTGATATAAATCATTATAATCTTTAAGAGTTATTGTCGGCACGGTTATAATGTTAGCTGAAAACCTGGGTGGTGTTTAAGCCTATTTATAAAAACAAGAGCAAAAGAGTTCGTAAAAGTTTTTCTTTTTCACTTTCACTTTATCAACTGAATTGCTTGAAGACAAGCAAAGGTTTAAGCTTGGGGGAGTTGATACGCCTCCAACGTATCTACTTTTCCTAACGCTTTTCCTCTTGTTTTGGACTCTAATTGTCGGGGAGGCTGATCGTACCCACGAACACCTATGGGGCCGGCGGACCAGGCCCCTTTGTGGTTCGGAGGGGGCGGAGATCGCACGAAGAGCAGATCGAGGCGAAGCACACGAGCAGTTTACCCAGCTTCGGAGCTCTCCGGAGAGATAAAACTCCTACTGCTGCTTGTTTGATGTATTATGTTCTTGCTAGGGAGCGATGCAAGCTACAAAACCTAGCGTGAGCGTATCTGGTCTCGAGTGAGTCGAATGAACCGAACCCTTTCTACGTTGCGCATGGGCCTCCTTTTATATGCAAGGGTCTCCGACAGTGGCAACATAGGCGAGGGTACAAATGTAAAAACGGGAGTTGGTACACCTACTCGAACAGTGTACAGTGCAAAATACCTAACTCTGACGGCAAGGGACAAAAGCAATAAATGCCCGTCTGTGTTGCTCAAACAGTGCGACAGAGACCGTCAGGCGCGCCCCCGCTCGCCACGATGGCAAGCTTGTCAGCGCCGCTTATCGCTGCTCTTCGCTGGCTGCACAGTCTCTTGACACACGCGCATGGAATGGTCCCATGGAGACACGTTGCTGGATGAGCTGGAGCGGAGACGGAGAGAGGTTGCTTGCCGCGGCAAGCGCCTTGCTGCGGCCGAATCCTTGTCGCGTCCGGAGGCTTGTCGCGCTCCGAGCCTTCCTGGCAAGCTCCTCTTGCCGGGGCCCTGTCTTCTGCATGCCTTGAGTCGCCTTCCCGGCAAGCTCCTCTTGCCGGGGCCTTGTCTTCTTAGTCAAATACTTTGTTCTTGAATGGCTCCAAAGGAGCCACGGAGGATCTTGGCGGTGACCAGTAAACCACGCCGCTGGTGTTGCAATCGTCAGGCACGAGCACGGGATACTAGGGTACCCCTACTCTAGTACACCGACAGAGCCCCGAACTGGGCCGACACGGTGCCGAGCGCCGTCGGGCCAGCCCAAAATAGTGCACGGTCACACGCGGCCTCGATCACGCCGAACTCGCTTCGGACCCACCACGACCCCCACTAACGGCACGCACGAACGTGGCGTCGTGCGAAGATCGTGGGCGTGGTCGTGGGGTTTCTTTATTAGGAAAAGCGGAACGTCCGCCCCCTCCCCCTCTTTATAAGCGGAGGAAACAGGGGCAGGCCGTCCACTCCGCCATTGTTGTCTTGTCAAGAGAACCACCGCCGCTCCCCCCTTCTTCTCCAGTGTGAAGAGAGCAGCGCCCCGCCCCCTTTCGCCACAAGCGCACTCACCGCCGTCGGCCTCCTCCGCCGCCCTTGCCATGGCTCCGAAAGCCGACAAGGAGAAGGGCGTCAAGTCGGCCGAGGCGCAGCGGCTCGCGGCGCTGCGCGAGGAGTGGGCCATCTTCCCCCCTCAGCTCGGTGCAAGGGAGCTGCGGGATGTCGGACCTTGCATACTCCTCCGACGAGCATCTCCAACCCAGCGCCAAACTCAGTTTATTCTTCAAAGGTGTGGTGACGGGCCTCCAGCGACTCCGGGAAGAGGTCCCAAAGCAGCTGGCCGAGGAATCACGCCAGATCTGTCCAGGAGCCCTCGAGAAGGTGTTGATAAAGGTGGCCTTCCGCAATCCGGGCCTCAACCTTAACGGCGTCCTCAGATCCTTGCCGCCAGATGCCAACGTGGAGGAGCTCAAAGCCCTTGTCGCACCCATTGTGGACAAGGTGAACAAGATCAAGCGGATTGATGGCGACCGCGTGGACTAGGCCGCCAATTTTATCTTCCCCTTGTCGCTGCTGATCATGTTTAGAACACTTTGTTAGATCAGCGATAAGTTATTTTGTAATATACTCTATCTTAGGCGATCAATGCAACGTTATTTCCTCTACTTGATTCCTTCCTTTGTATGTTTCTGCCCTCGCATTTGGGGGACTTGTCGGTGCGGGCACCTTTGCATAGCGCCGAGTGCGAACGTCGGCTATTTGGCAAGGTCAGCCTCCGACAAACAACCTTGTCGCAACTAGCCATAGCTCACTTAAGTTGTTGAGCGGACTCGAAACAAAGTAAGGGCGACTAGCTCATGAGTTGGTTCCTCTGCGCATGTTTTCCATACAAAGTACTCTCGTTCGAGGAAGGTAACTTAAAATTTAAAATTGATTGCTCAAACTTTGGTAACTTAGCTTTTCCATCTCTTGCTTCCCGATAAGGTTAAACTTCCTCGAGCGGTGCCTGGTCCATAGTATTATCTTCTCCTTCCCCCGGTTAACTTGTGCGCTGAGGGAGCCTCTTTTCTTTAAGAAAAGAGGAAGAAGAGAAAATAAAGTTATGGAGCCCAGCTGACTCGATTTTGCTTACCGGTGTGGTTGCTGCATAAAACGTTAGCCAAAGCATGCAATAAAATGATGAAAGCATGAATTTGACAAGTTGTGCGCAACACATGAGCTTTATCGATGCATCGGGTCTCATACCGGCTTTGTACAAAGGATTACATGCAACAGCGGCAAGACTTGTACAAAAGGTGGTTGCTTAACAGGTTAAGAACCGCGCTTTATGGGTAAAACTTACGAAGATGCTCAATGTTCCAGGAGTTGCTCACCGGGATGCCATCTTCGGTCTCAAAGTGACAGCGCCAGCCTAGTGACTCGTTTCACCCGATAAGGGCCTTCCCACTTCAAGGCGTCAACTTGTTTGAATTCTTGGCGGATCGAACGCTACCAAGAATAAGGTCGCCTTCCTCGAGACTTCGGCACTAACTTTGCGGCTATGGTAGCGACGCAAAGCTTGTCAGAAGCAGCTCGCATGACCTGAAGACGATCCTCCTCAAGGAGCAGCGTCATCTTGTCGCAGCCTGCTCTTGCTCAAGCTCATCGTAAGTGAGCACTCGAGGCGATCCAGATCACGAGTTCCGTGGGGAGAACCGCCTCGCTCCATAGACTAGAGCAAAGGTGTCCGGCCGGTGGCTCGATTTGGCGCTGCTCGTCGACCAAAGAACCACCGGCAGCTCCTCGATCCAGCTTTCTTCCGCACTTGTGCAGCCTGTTGAAAGTTCTGGTCTTGAGCCCGCGGCACTTCAAAGATTTGCCCTCTCGCTTGACCGTTGCTTCTCGGTGAGCAACGGAAGCGGCACCTTGGCGCCAAGATCTTGGACGTACTGCATGAAGGTGCGACTCGTAAATTGTGTGTCGTTGTCGGTGATGATCCTGTTAGGGATTCCGAAACGGCAAACAATTGACCTGAAGAACTTGACTGCTGACTGTGCTGTCACCTTCCTCACTGCTTCCACTTCCGGCCAATTTGTGAACTTGTCGATGGCGATGTACAAGTACTCAAAGCCCCCGACAACTCGGGGAAAGGGCCGAGGATGTCGAGCCCCAGACCGAAAAGGGCCAGATAAAGGGATCGTCTGGAGAGCTTGAGCTAGCCGATGTATCTGTTTGGAATGGAACTGCACGCTTCACACTTGGTTACTTGTGCGATTGCATCACGGAGGGCTGTCGGCCGAAGAAACCTTGCCGGAAAGCTTTGCCGGCAAGTGCTCTTGCGCCAATGTGGTGACCACATATGCCTCCGTGTATCTCTCGCCAACAGCTTCATCCATCTTCCCGAATACACTTCAATTTCACACCGTTGAGTCTTCTTACATGCCATGCTTGTCGACAAACCGGGTACATACTTGACTGCCGGGCTACTCTTTCCGCTTCTTCTTGTTCTTCGGAAGTTCTCCGTCTCAAGGAAAAGGACAATCAGTTGCGCCCATCTTTGGAGCTTGTGGCTCGACAACAAGGACTAAAGGCACATATCTTTGCTGCGGAACATCAGCTTCTACGGCAAGAACCTGCGGCTTTGCCGGAGCTTGATGCTCCCTGGCAAGCTTGCCGGAGCAAGACTTGTCGGAAGCGTCTGCTTCAACGAAACAAACCCTGGGGCTTGTCGGAGCAGACTACCCCTCAGCACTGTTGGTGTTGATCTTGGGGACCTTCGCAACGACGGCTTCGGGAAGCTCTGCCGGAAAGTAGTCACCAGAGATCAATTTCCTCTTCTTGCTTTGTCCGGTTGATGGTGTTACGGTTGGTTGAGTCAGCTTGAGCACGAAAATCCCACAGTTCCATTGTGCAACTTAAGTGCAGCGCACTTTGACAGTCACAAGAATATCATTCGAGCTCTTGGAACATGTTCCATTTGCGAGCCGTCAAAGTGCTCTTCTAGCTTCCTCACTTCATCGACGTAGGCTTCCATCAACGGACTCGATAATCTTTGTTCACTTGGCGGACGACAAGTCGCGAGTCACCCCGACAATAAGCTTTTTGATCCCAAGGTCTACGGCGATCTGAGACCGGCAAGCAAACCTTCATACTCGGCAAGATTGTCTCATTGCTTGCTCCTTGGGAAAGTGCATCCGGACTACGTGCTTGAGGTGCTCTCCGGGTGCGATAAGCAAGACGCAAGACCGGCGCCTTTGCAGCGAGAAGGCACCATCAAAGTACATTAGCCACTCTTTGCCGCTTCCTTGGCGGAATGCTCGTCTCCTAATCTCTTCATCTGGCGTTGGCGTCCATTCTGCTATGAATTACGCCAATGCTCGCTTTGGATAGTTGATGTGCTTTCAAACTTGAGACCAAAGCTTGATGGGTTCCAGTGCCCACTCGACAATCCCGCCTGTTGCCTCTGGATTACGTAGTATCCTCTTCAGCGGAAAGCGAGTGACAATCTGTGATCTCATGTGCTTGGAAGTAATGGCGCAGCTTTCTCGAGGCCATGAGGAGGCCGAAAAGCAATTTCGCACACCGTAGTACCTTAACCTAGCCCCCTGCAGGAGGGAACTGACAAAGTAAACTGGGCGCTGCACCATCCTTTTCTGCATCTGTTCATGCGTCTGCGCGGGTTCGTCCTTGTCGGGACCAGAGCTTGTCAGCGAAGTCCCCCGCTTGTCGCTGGATATGCTTGCCGTGGTTGCTGGCTCGTCATCCGCCTCCCTCTCCTCTACTAACGCAGCACTAACCACTTGATTGGTTGTTGCTATATATAGCAGCAACTTTTCTTGTGGTTTAGGTGCGACAAGTGTCGGAGTGGAGGACAGGTATCTCCTTAAGTCTCGCAGCAGCCTCCGCTTCAGAGTCCATTTCATTGGACCCGCCTTTTTCAAAATCTTGAAAAATGGCGTATGCCTTCAGCCAGACCTAGAAATAAACTCGCCGAGAGCAGCTACGCAACCGCAAGTCTTCGTACATCCTTGACGCTTTGGTGCTTCAATCTGCTCAATGGCCTTGATCTTGTCGGGATTGGCTTCAATCCTCGCCGAGACACGAAGAACCCGAGAAGCTTGCGGAAGGGACTCCAAACACGCACTTCTCGGGGTTAAGCTTGAGGTTGATCTTGCGCAGATTTGCAAAGGTCTCGTCCAAATCTTGAACCAGAGTTGCTTTGTCCTTGCTTTTGACCACTATGTCATCCATGTAGGCTTCTACATTTCTGTCCATTTGCGGCTCAAAAGTGTCATGGACTACCCTTGCAAACGTTGAACCAGCATTCTTCAAACCGAAAGGCATCCGTATGAAACAGTATGTGCCACATGGTGTAATGAATGCGGTTTTCTCCTCATCTTCTTCAGCCATGAAGATCTGATGGTATCCTGAGTATGCATCAAGAAACGAAAGCAAATCACATCCAGCCGTGGAGTCAACAATTTGGTCGATGCGCGGTAAGGGAAATGGATCTTTGGGACAAGCTTTATTGACATCCGTGAAGTCAATACAAAGTCTCCATTTTCCATTTGCTTTATGCGACTACGAGATTGGCCCGACCACGTGGGATGGAGCACTCCTCGACAAGGCCTCGCCGCTTCCAGTTCTTGATCTCTTCGCTATGAATTCTTGGCGCCCACCGCTTGCTTCCTCGACTTTTTGCTTGACGGGTCACAAGATGAGGATTAAACGGCTAGGCGGTGCTCAATCACTTTCCTGGGAACACCGGGGATGTCAGACGGTTGTCATGCAAACACGTCGACATTCGCCCGCAGGAAAGCAACGAGCGCGCCTTCCTATTTAGGGTCGAGAGAGGCACTGATGGTGAAGGTACCACTAGTGCCATCCTCCTTGGCGGGCACCTTCTTGGTCTTTGGCGGAGCTACCATCTTCTTCTTGCACTTGCCGGTGGAGCTCGATGGTGCGTCCTCGACGGTAGCGCAGCACTCCGAAGAGGTGCTCTTGCCGGAGTGGGCATCGAGCTCTTGCGAACTTGGACTTTGCCTTCTTCCCCGGGAGCTTCAGTGGCAAGTGTTTGGCAATCCGTCATGGCTGCATCCCGGTAGATCTTGTCGGCACAGATAAGGGCATCCTTTTGTCGCCATGGGCGGAGATGACGCTTATCGGGCCTGGCATCTTGAGTAAGTTGTAGGCGTAGTGAGAGGCTGCCATGAACTTTTGCGAGTCTTTGGGCGACCAAGTATCCCATTGTAAGGCAATGGGAAATCGGCAACATCGAATGTGACCCTCTCGGTCCTAAAGTTTAGCTCACGCCAAATGTTACCGGTAGCGTAATCTTCCCCTTCGGCTTGCTCCTTCCCGGATTGATTCCTTGGAAGGTGCCAGTTTCTTCGAGCTCGCCGTCAGGGATTTGAAGCTTCTGGAGCACCGCGGAGGAGATCAGGTTCAAGCCGGCCCCACCGTCAACTAGCATCTTGGTGACCTTGAGGTTGCGGATGGTTGGTGAGACCAACATCGGCAAGCACCCGACCGCATGATTATGCGATCGTGGTGGTCCTCAATATCAAAGACGATAGGCGTCTTTGGACCACTTCGTAGGCTTGCGTGACTCTACGGATGGTTCCGCTGCATTGACCTCCCGCATCCATTGCTTGAGTTGGCGGTGGGAGGTATGCAGGAAGCACCTCCACAACGCAGAGGACCTCTGTGGCTTTCTCAAACTCCCGCTCATCGGCGCCGTCATCTTCCATATCTTCGTCGTCGTCATCATCTTCATCCTTGTCGCGACCGCTGGAGGTCTATCTCCTTGCCGCTGCTTGGCCTTGCCATGGCGCCCTCCCCCGGGACGTTTCTTGCTTGCTCCCCGGCACCTTCTGGGCCTTCTCCTTGTCGCGTCAGATTTCGGCCTTCTTCGCTCAACAAGCTGCTCGACCTTCTTGCAGCTCGAGGTCGTGGGCCCTTGGTGCGGTGGATCTTGCAAGATTGCTTGCGGAGCCGTCACGCTTGTCGGCGGCCGCCACAGACCGGTGGTTGGCGTCGGCAACCTCCTTGCCGGAGCCACCAGCCTTGGCGTTCTTGTCGCCACCTCCGCTGTCGGACCGCTCAACAGCTAACACTTCTCTGCCTTTCTTCTTTCTGTTGCCTCGCGCCGGCTCTTCTTTGCCGGGCGGTCTCCTCATTGTCGATCCTGCTTCAGATTCTCTCCTCGAGTCTCCTCCTTCCTCGGTAGCGATGCACACTTGTCGGCCAAGGCGTACAGCTCATCGACGTCATTGACTTTGCACATCGCTATCTCCTCCCACATCCCGCGGTTCCGCACGTTCTGATGGAACGCGCTGATCACCGCGGCAGGGTGGACATCTGGATGTTGTAGTGCACACGGCTGAATCTCTGAATGAACTTGCGCAGGGACTCTCCTTCCTTCTGGGCGAGCAGATGAAGGTCACTCTCTTGGCCATGGGGCTTGCGGCCACCTGTGAAGGCGCCAACAAACTGATGGCATAGATCTGCCCAAGAGGATATGGAGCTGTCCGGCAAGTGCATGAGCCAAGATCTGACGTTGGGCTTGAGCACGAGCGAGAAATAGTTGGTGAGGATCTTGTCGTCCCGTCCCCCCGCAGCTTGCACCGCGATGGTGTAGATGCTGAGGAACTCTGATGGATGCGTCCTGCCATCATACTTCTCCGGCACATCTGGTTTGAAGTTTTTCTGGCTGGGCCACTGGACTTGCCGCAGCTCACGAGTGAACGCAGGGCAACCTACCGCAGACTGCAAGTCGCCAGGCTCCTCCGGCGCGCGCATGTCAACAGAAGGCCCAGCGCGCTTGTCGGACTGACGTCGCGCTTCTCTCCGGCGCTCGATACGAGTTCGAGTGTCCTCTTGTTGTCGCTCATGAAGAACTTGGCGCTGATCGCGGCGAGCTCGCGGATCCGACGACGCGGTGGAGTCGCCGTCGAGGTGGATTCGGTGAGTCGGCGATCTTGGCCTTCGGGGCGGAGAGTGCATGATAGTTGCACCTCCGACAGTCTCGTCGCCATCGGCTCGTGCCTTGTCGTCTTGCCGCGGCAACGACGGTGTTGGTTGCCGCGAGCTGTCGCCGTTAGCAAAGCCGATGAGGCTCGATAGTGGCCCTCCACTCGTCGACCTTGTCGGCCGTTGGAGGGTAGTCGAGGAGCGATTGAGCTCTCGCGAGCTTCGCTGGAGTAGTGGGCGGCATTGGCGAGCGGTGCGAGGAGCGGGATATGCTCGAACTTCTAACTACGTTAGAAGGAGCAGCACCGCCCAGCGACCATATCTCACTTGTGCCGGCATGTTGGCGCCGCATGCTGGTCTTGAGGGTCTCGATCCAACGAACGTATGGCATTATGAACGCCATGACGTTGTTGGTCCCGCGTCTCCTGAGATGGGCGCGGGGGATGCGCGGACGCCGAGGTTTGCGGGGCCTTGTCCTTGGACTTGGCAACGTCGTGTACACCTTCATCGGCGCCCGTTCCTCCGCTGGCGTCTGCCCCACCACCCGTTTGCTGCGGTGAGGGTGGGTACGACGCGGATGGCTCTGCTGCCGCCGAAGCCTTCTTCTTCGGTGGCATGTTGAGGAAGATGTTGAGGACGCTGCTCGTGTGAACGTCGGATCAGATTCACACGGCCTCGACACCCCCCACGGACCGCGCCAAAGATGTCGGGGAGGCTGATCGTACCCACGAACACCTATGGGGCCGGCGGACCAGGCCCCTTTGTGGTTCGGAGGGGGCGGAGATCGCACGAAGAGCGTATCGAGGCGGCTACACGAGCAGGTTACCCAGCTTGAGCTCTCCTGAGAGATAAAACTCCTACTGCTGCTTGTTTGATGTATTATGTTCTTGCTAGGGAGCGATGCAAGCTACAAAACCTAGCGTGAGCGTATCTGGTCTCGAGTGAGTCGAATGAACCGAACCCTTTCTACGTTGCGCATGGGCCTCCTTTTGTATGCAAGGGGTCTCCGACAGGTGGCAACATAGGCGAGGGTACAAATGTAAAAACAGGAGTTGGTACACCTACTCGAATAGTGTACAGTGCAAAATACCTAACTCTGACGGCAAGGGACAAAAGCAATAAATGCCCGTCAGGTCGCTCAAACAAGTCGACAGAGACCGTCAGCGCGCTTCGCCGCCACGATGGCAAGCTTGTCACGCCGCTTATCGCTGCTCTCCGGTCTGCTGACCTCTTGACACGCGCATGGAATGGTCCCATGGCGACCACGTTCTTTGGATGAGCTGGAGCGGAGACGGAGAGAGGTTGCTTGCAGCGTAAGCGCCTTTGCCGCTAGAATCCTTGTCGCGTCCGGAGGCTTGTCGCGCTCGAGCCTTCGGCAAGCTCCTCTTGCCGGGCCCCGACTTCTGCATGCCTTGAGTGGCCTTCGGCAAGCTCCTCTTGTCGGGGCCTTGTCTTCTTAGTCAAATACTTTGTTCTTGAATGGCTCCAAAGGAGCCACGGAGGATCTTGGCGGTGACCAGCAAACCCGCCGCAGTGTCAAGAATCGTCTGCGGCATCTAGCACGGATACTAGGGTACCCCTACTCTAGTACACCGACACTAATTTGCATGATTTGAATGAAACTAACCCCAGACTAACGTTATTTTCTCGGAATGGAACGAAACTTTGCGAGGATTTTTTATATCAAATAAGATAATTTCTGGAGCCAAGACCTACCGAAGGGGGGAACCTGGGTGGGCACAACCCACCAGGGCGCGCCCCCTCACCAGGCGCGCCCAGGTGGGTTTTCCCTACCTGATGGCCCCGCAGACCCTGAAACCGACGCTATAAAATTCTATTTTTCAGAGAAAAAAAATCAGGGAGAAAGAATTATCGCGATCCACGAGACGGAGCCGCCGCCAAGCCCTATTCTTCCTCGGGAGGGCAGATCTGGAGTCCGTTTGGGGCTCCGGAGAGGGGGGGGTCTTTGTTCTTCGTCATCACCAACCCTTCTCCATCGCCAATTCCATGATGCTCCCCACCGGGAGTGAGTAATTCCTTCGTAGGCTCGCTGGTCGATGAGGAGTTGGATGAGATTCATCATGTAATCGAGTTAGTTTTGTTAGGGCTTGATCCCTAGTATCCACTATGTTCTAAGATTGATGTTGCTATGACTTTGCCATGCTTAATGCTTGTCACTTTGGGCTCGGGTGCCATGAACTCATATCTGAACCGTTTATGTTATCATCATTATATCCATGTTCTAGATCCGATCTTGCAAGTTATAGTAACCTACTACGTGTTATGATTCGGTAACCCCGGAGTGACAACAACCGGGACTTCTTCTGGTGATTACCGTAGTTTGAGGAGTTCATGTATTCACTATGTGTTAATGCTTTGTTTCGGTTCTCTATTAAAAGGAGGCCTTAATATCCCTTAATTTCCAATATGGACCCCGCTGCCACGGGAGGGTAGGACAAAAGATGTCATGCAAGTTCTTTTAATAAAGCATGTATGACTATTTACGGAATACATGCCTACATTATATTGACGAACTAGAGCTAGTGCCATATCGCCCTAGGTTATAATTGTCTCATGATGAATATCATCCAACAAGTCACCGATCCAATGCCTACGAATTTATCTTATATTGTTCTTGCTAAGTTACTACTGCTATCATCACTGTTACGCTTGCTACAAAATCACTGCTATCATTGTTACTGTTACTATTGATGTTGTCACTACTATCAAAACTATCAAACTGCTTTGCTACGGATCACTTTGCTGCAGATAATTAATCTCCAGGTGTGGTTGAATTGACAACTCAGCTGCTAATACCTTCAAATATTCTTTGGCTCCCCTTGTGTCGAATCTATAAATTTGGGTTGAATACTCTACCCTCGAAAACTGTTGTGATCCCCTATACTTGTGGGTTATCAGAGCTCCCCTTGGTGGAACACTGAGGAGGTCCCTATTCCTCTGAATGATGCAAATATTGAGGAGCCGACTGATGATTGCGACGAAAAAAATGAGGTAACAGAGCTTGACTCCCTCGGACGCCTATTTAACCAACTCGCTGACACAAGCACTTCACAGGAGAACGCCGAGACCAGCCAAGCCGGCGACACAGAGGTAAACCCCTCTTATTCTGACTTGGAGCCATTTATCCCGAAGAGGACAAGACAAGCCGTCAGAAAGGTACCTTTTTCACATCCAGATGCTCACCTAGATCCGCAATTTCTTTGAAGAAAACTCAGTGTGTTGGCACTTCGAAGCGGACGACTCGGAACAGCTCGAGTGACCTTAGCGGCGGCTTGTCATACTCACTGGTCCGTCGTAGGCCACGTGTTGAAGTACCTCATAGCCCGAACGACTCACGTCCTCGAGCCGGTCAGATCAAAGAACCTCTTCGTCTGTCTGACCCAGACTACCACCTGACCTCACCATCCTCCGATGAATCAAGCGCCAGTCAGGTGCCAAAGTTTGCCATCAACCATGGGTAAGTACGTTACAACATATTTGTCCATTTATCTTTGTATTTTTGCTTCTTACTCAGTTATCCAATTTGCAGAACCAAGGCCACGGTAAGGGGAGGCGGTTTGAGTGTTGCCGCTCCAAAGACCGAAAACCCTGCTCTTTCGTAGGGTAACCTTGAAGTCCAGGACGAGCCGGCAGATGGAGCTCGTGTTGATGAAACGGACTTGGCTTGTGAAAGTGAGTCAGCTCATGATGATGCCCCTACAAGTCCTGCTAGGGCCGCCTCTCCTGTAGTGATGGAGAATTTGACAAGCGAGCCGTCTCTGACGGTGCCCTAAGATGAAATTGCCATTATCGGAGAGGTGCAAAAAACACCAGAGATCTCAAAAGTCTTAGCCAAGATCCATAGCAAGAAAGAGTCACCATTGGCGGAGAAGGGAAAGGCCAAGCTCGAACTTCCATCTTTGGAACGTTTAGACGTAGGATCATGTCATGGTTTTGTCACGACAGATGTCCTTGTGAAAGGACTTAGTCGTGAGCCCATCGCCGTTAGGTGATTGCTTGAACGGGGTTGATCAAATTTGAGAGACAAGGATTTATCCAGGTCCGTCCCCTTACGATGGAGGCAAAAGCCTGCTCCTGCTTGGTTGATATTGATGATGATGATCTCGATTACAAGGGTGCGGCTAACCTAGTAGTCGAGAGCTTGTAACTTAGTCCTCTCTGCCTCAGGGGCTCCCCTTTATATATAGGTTGAGGCCCTGGGCTTACAACAGAGTCAGGGTCGCATTATAACCCGTGCACTAACATGACTTCCTATTTATCTTGTTTCCGAAGTAAGAATATCTTTTGGTGTCTTGACAGAAATAGTACTCAAGGCCCTGGGCCATGAGTCGGCCCACCTGGCGACTCATCTTCCGGACCAGTGTTCGGGACATCGTAGCCCGCCTGTTGAGTCCTTCTCTCTAAGTCACCATGGAATGACCCGACCCTAAATGGGCGGGTCATATCATGGGGTTATATCCCCCAACATTAGCCCCAGATTGATTTGAATTCCTTCATGTCAATCTTCAACCTGATGGACACGGCGGGTTATCTTCTTGTCATACCTGCATCGTTTCCGGGTCTTCAAACTCCGGCTCATGATGTTTTCATACTTGTTATTTTTTCATATCTTTGAACCGTGACATCACCTTCTGGATTTCAAGGAGCTCTAGCATGACATCATAACGGATCTTTGTGTATATCTGTTAATCCCGAAAATCGAGGCAAGCATTACTCAAAAAGTTACCAGGGCTCCTCTATTTTCGCGTCTGCCGCTTCTCCTTCTCCCTTTTCCTTATAAATATACCCGGGGGGGGGGGGTTTCTTTTTCACTTTTACTGCTTCATCCGCCCTCGCTTCTTCTTGTTCCTCTCGTCTCATCTGCTGCATCAAGAGCTCCGCCGCTGTGCGACCTTGAGGGCTCCGACAACTTCGACTGCTCCTTCAATGCTTCGTGCGCTGCCGGACGAGCCACTCAAGAATAGCTTCAAAGCCTCTGTCGTGTTCAGGTAATCCTCATTGCTCCCTTCTAGATATGTAGTAGTTCCTCTTCTACTTTACCTAGTTCATCGGTGTTCTTTGACGCCCGTAGGTTGTACCACTACAGCTTGTTGTCTTAGATCTAGTTCCGAGTACTTTTGTTATAGAAACACTTCACTGCTAGCTGTAGTACCATTTTTAGATCTAAGAATTTCAGATCTTCATTAGCAACCGCGACTAGATCAACCAAGGCTTCTAGTGTAAGAGTTAGGCGTAGTAAATATTTTTCTTTTAAAGCCATTTTGTAGATCTGTAATTGTAGATGTCTCAGCGGGTATAAAGATTTTTCTAGAAACACACTACAAACAAAGACACTTATTAATACATGCAGGCACACTCACCCCTGTATATTCCTGTCGCCTCCTATTGAGCGATCATAGCCAGGAATCTTGGAGTAAATCCAGGATGTGAAAAAACGGTTAGGCTCAGAAGGCCCGCGTCGCTCTCGCAAGCGGGGACGATAAAAAACGCACGCACCGCCAGGCGCCTCCCTCCTCCACCTCCCCTTACCCTCGCCGCAGTCGGAGGCTGGCTGAAACCTGGCCGACGTCCGGCAGCAACGCGAGATGTGGAGATTCGTTGGGGACGCAGCGCTTCAACGGGGCATCCTGGAGGCGGTGCAGCTGGCGGGCCTAACAGCGTAGGCGGGCGCTAGAGTTGCGACGACTGCGGGTGTGTGTCGGGCTCGTGGTGGTGGAGTGGATCCTTGGCCGATCTGGCGTGGTCACGGCACCACTGCTCGGGCATCTCCGGGTAGCGGCGGGTGATAATCCTAAAGTGCAAGGACTAGTTGCATAGCTTTTCAAAATGAATTGGAATGGGAGCAGCAATTCTGTGCTCGGGCTCAGCTGCTCCCGAAATTACTATCGCTCGTTGGTGCCTCGGGATCGTAGAAAGTACGCCTGGTGTGTCAGAGCTAGATCGTGCAATATCAAAGATACGCGGTGTATACAGCGTGGGCCATGCGGAAATGCCTAACGGTGGACGGATGCATCGGCTCCCTTTATAAAAAAACAATTTTCCACCGTGCAAAAAAATTTAAAAGAATTTATACACACAAATACACGAATAACACATACAAGAATAATTTCATGACAATATACTTTCATACGTGGCGTAGACCAAAAAACAAATTTTCATAACAATATACCCTTATTATGGGGCCAGGATTTTGTTTTTTTGTGCTGCTTGCAAATCAAAATATATTTGAATGAAAATTCACAGATCCATCATGCATATGTTTAAGTTTCCACAGTATTTTTTTTGCATTTTTTTGAAACTTGGAAATATGATTTTTGAATCATTTCAAAAAAAGGGAGCCAATGCCCCCGTCCACCATTAAGTCGCTTCCGTGGGCCATGTTCGTATGCAGGGCGTCCGTTAGGCACGACTCACGCGTCGCTCCTGATCCGTGGACCAGCACGTTTCGTATGGGCTGAGCCATGGTCCAGAATTGTTAGTCCAGTACGGAAGGCTTGCGGCCCAGAGGAGGTTGGCGAAACCTCGGTCCCCTGCTCTCTGCGGAGGCGGGTGTTACTTCCGGCGGCGCGGCGATGGACGATGCGGGGCTGGAGTTCCTTATGGATCCCATCGACCGGTGAGTTTCACCTATGCAATGCTCTTCTTTCAATTGGTTGATTCGATTCTATGTTAGGCGCTGAAATTTCGGCGAAAGATTTCGGTGCTGCACGACCCTGAAACCCTCTTCCCCCATCGCCACCGCCGGTCACTGTGGTATGACTTGCAGGTTTCCATTTAGGGAGGAATTTGCGGCAGCCTTTAGCATCCGGATCCGGTTCCCCTAGTGTTGTTGCCGCACTGTGATGCCCATCCTGCCAAGCCCGCGGATTCTATGGCGGGTCTGGTTGCGTGCAAGATGAGGGTGTCCGCATCCCCGTTAGGCTGGCAGGCGAACTACAACGAGGAATAAATGCTTCTCCGACTAGGTCCGTGCAATCCACTAATCCTGACAGCACCGGGTTGGATTGAAAGGTGATCCCTTAATCAATTATTCAGTTAGTACTGCTCGTTAGTTGTGAGCTTGTTCAATCTGTTTAACGAGTGATTTACATGCAAACCTGTGTGTGCTTCACGATTTTGAGCAGTGCACAATGGCTGGCTGTGGCGATAGAATGTCCAATGAATTATGAAAATTGAAATCTCTCCATGGTAATTTCAGGTTAGGGCTGGGGAGTGCTCCATCGGACAGAACTCCTTGCACATTAAAGATGCATTTGTTGGAGCAATCTATTTGCAAATATGCAGAGGAGCCTGCAAAGAATGTAAGCAAACCGAAGCTACGATTGACTTTCAACTCATTCGAGGAGGCCTACAACTTGTACAGCTTGACGCAAACAGCGCCATAGGGCGAAACGACTATAATGGTTTGTGTATTGCAGGGGAAGCTAGAGGTGGAGAACAAACGGTCTTGTAGGTGCAATTGCCCCGCATTGATAAGGCTGTTGCCGGCGTCCGGTAATAGCTGGTATATAATTGAGCTCGTGAGAACACCAATCATTCTATGTCGCTGACAATGGGGAAAAGGTCCGCTGACTGTCGCACAAATCACATTGATGTTTACACCAAGGATCTAATAAGGCAGTTACGGGAATGTAATGTGAACCTTGGGTAAGTGTACAACATCATCGCAGTTTTTTCGGATCTGTTGAGAAGGTGCTGTTTACAAAGAGGACTTTGAGGAACATATGTGGCCAGATAAGCCATGAGCAGGCGGATTATGATGTGAGGAAAACTTTGGAGGTTTTTGCTGACATTGTTGGGAGTGACCCGGACTTCTTATCGATAGCGAGAGCAGGGTAAAGAAGTTGAGAGGTCGACAGCCCCGAAAACTAACCTCGGAGGTTTGGCCACTATCCTCAGAGGTTTGGCCTGTGTATTTAATTTGTACTACTCTGTCCCATAATGTAAGACGTTTTTGTAGTTCAATTTAAACTGCAAAAACGTCCTATATTATGGGACGGAGGGAGTAGTTCACAATCAGAATATTTGCACTGCTTACAACATGCTCACTCGTGTTATCTCATTGTGTGCAGACCAGAACAAAATGTTGCTGTCTTTTTAATTCTCATTAAAAGAAGCTGATTCATGCTGGTATTGACAGGGTCGTGTTGTTAGGAGAACCAATCTGGCAATAGTGTCACGCAATTAAAGTGTATCCTAGAGCTATGTTCGGGCAGTTCGGGCGAATCCTCATCGAAGGTATACTACGGAGGTTGAGAAGATGAACAAGTATGTGACAATGCACAACAATGCGGCGGAACGTGAGAAGTGTAGTAGAGTTGTTATGAGGTAACAATCAAGGACGACGGTTCTGAATTTGTGTGCGAGTGCGAGCAGTTCGAGCATACAGGGATGCTTTGCTGCCATGTCCTAAGGGTAATATCTGCGGTTTGCATACAGCGGGAGTATGTTTCGATTATAGTTTGATATATGTTCTGATAGTTGGTGTACCATCTTTGACGCATGCATAAGTCTTTCACATGCAGGCATTCGACTCTATACATGCAGGCTATGGATGTTGTTAGGATGGGGGACGCTAGCGCTGAAATGTTCGAGCACATGTCGGCTGGCCTGAAAGCGGCTGGCCTGAAAGCTCTAATGGCGAACGCTAGCACTGAAGCGTTCGGGCACATGTTGACTGGCCTTTAAGCTCTAATCGTGAGTTGTGCACCACTGACAGAGAAGAGGGATGGTCTGGGATTTGAAGACTGTCGGGTTGCGATCACTGCAGGCAGGGTAACTGGGAATGACGACCTTACAGTCTTATCAAATGGTGGTGCAACCCAGGAATATAATTTGGGCGGTCCCGTGAGTGTGAACGCACTTCAGGGCGAGCACCTCTGGAGAAGAAAAAGGGGTGTCGGCAGGGCGACAAATAGCCGTGAGAAAGGACCATATCACGGTCTGAGCAAGCGGACTAGGTTTTGGAGCCCGACAAATGCAAGAACTGCGGGATGGAGGGGCACTGTCGAAACACGTTCACATGACCACTTGGTGGTGGGCAGACTTAGAAGTGAGGATTTATTTGCATGTGTAATTTGTGATTTGAGGATTTTCTGGTGTGTACTGTGAGCCATGCTGAACGCTTGTTCCCATGGTGCTTAAAGTGTGTACCATTGCAAGTTTGTAACATTGAGTGATAGCGGTCGAAGTGTTCTGTAGTACTTTATGCTAACTTGTCAGATCTTAAGATTTGTAAGAGCTAAATGTTATGCGTAATGACTTTGCAGTTTTGCAAAGTATTTTTATGATCATACGAGACCCACATGATTGTTTTCCGTATGGCAGAGTGGTGTAGATCCTGCTATGCTGTGCATGAAGTTGTGATAGCACGTGGCACGTGAGGTGTAATGAGCTTACAATAGTACAGCTGGGGATTGAGGCGCTCTAGAATTCAAAATTTGAGAGTGTGTGGGTGTTCTAGTCTTTGCTGTGGGGATTGTCGTGGAAAAGATAAGAGAACGCTGGCTCAGGATGGCACGGGAAATAAACTGGGCCGTGCGCACAAAGCCTGTTCCGCCTGGGAGGTGCTTACGCCATTGCAATGAATGCCCTCAGGCCCATGTTACTTTTATATATGATACAATCAGAATACAGATGAGAATACAAGTAATGGAGCTGATCCACAGGCGATCAAACGGCTGAGATTACAGGAGCAGCTGAGCCTGGGCTCAGAAACGAATTTTCCATATTGAGTGTCGTACCCGTGGGAGCTAAAGGTAGGTTTCCTATTCTTTTAAGTCATGTGTGTCACCCTTAGTGTCTACCTTACTAAGTAATAATAATTGATTGGTGTAGGTTGCAGCATAGTAACACAGAGCAGCATATTATTAAAGAGAGCAAGCAATGATGAAAAGTGTAGGCATGGGAGTGGATTTTGCCCGGACAGAATAAATCATTACATCGTGTGTTGATGTAACATGACTTCTAAATTATCTCAAAAAAATATGCATGCATTTCTTATGATGAGAGACGTGCTTAAAAAGAACTTGCCTCTCGTCTACAACCCTATCCTCCAATATCAGGGGTCCTAATGATAATTAGGTGGAACTAGAACAATGCATCAAGATTCGCAAAAAAAAAACAATGCATCAACACTTCGTCAATACATGTATATCCTCAAAATCATAGCTATTCCCTTCTATGTCCCAATTTTGTTAGTTTGGGTCTCCAATTTAAAACTACAATCGGTGCACATGACTTGCAGGTAAGATCATGAACAAATAGGCATGAATGGCATAAAGTTCAGATTTGAAATCATATTAGTCGGGCCCTAGTAATAAGTATTAGACACAACATAGTCATGGCAACAATAATCCCCGAACACCACATGTCAATACTAGATCAATCTAAACTCTATTACATAATTTTTCATCAGCCAGATCGGATCCACCCGTGTGCCTACAAGGAATTACTCACACATGTAGGAGAGAGCATGATGATGATGATGAAGGGGATGTTGATGGCTATGGTAATGATGGAGGTGTTGATGGAGACGATGGTGGTGATGACGGCTCCCCCGGTGGCACTCCCGCACCACCGAAAGAGAGGGGGAGATAGACCCCCTCCTTCTTCCTTGGCCTTCCTCCCCAGGTGGGAGAAGGGATTCCCCTCTAGTATTTGGTAGCCATGGATGTGGAGGATGAGAACCTCCCCTTGGATTGGATCTGACTTTTTGAGGGGAGTTGTTTTCTGGATGCTAGAACCTAAGTCCCCTCACCAATTTTAACATTCTTGGAGATCCGGAACACCGAAAAATTTGGAACTTTTAGGGAAGTTCCAAAATTCTTAGGACCACCTTGCGGTAAGGAGATCCCCAGAAGGTTGTTGGAGCCTCCAGGCACCCCTCCCCCCTCCCGACGCGTTGGGGCTGGGGGCGCCTAGAGCCCCTGGGTACCTCCAGGTGTGGGCCTCGGCACCCCTAGTTGCTTCTCGATGCATAATCTCATAATCTATTTTTTCTAGATTTTTTTTGAAGGATTAAATAATTCCCCCCCTAAAATGTATTATACTTTCATGTTCATAATTAAGTTATATTCTTGAATAGAGATTTGGAGTAAAACTCAATTGCATATGTCGAAACATAAACATCAATATGATCCCTACTCATGTCCTTTAAAAAAACATACGCCCGTAGGCATACGTTACTTGTATTAATACGAGTCGAAAAACATTACAGATACCCTAGAAAGCACACGTACAAATACAAAATACAGGAAGGATATAAGCCGTACATCTGGCTTCGACATACATCACAGAAGACCCCAAACAAAGAAATTTTGCAACGACATCCTTGGTCTTCTCTGCTTCCGCTGACGCTGCTGCTCCGCTGTGTCAAGACCAGCCACCGTCGCCGGAGGCCGGAAAAAACACGAGTGAGCAGCTCACATGTAGTTGAAGGAACCCCTTGCACAGTGGCGTCAGTGAGCCGCAGCAGCCACCGGCTCCGAAGAGCCGGATCTAGTCCCAAATCTTCTATCGGCCGGAAGCAACGGCCACATCGGTCGTGCTCCCGGAGCTCCTTCATCTCCGGGCCTGGGGACAACGCCATTGTGCCTTGTTGAAGGCAGCCGAGCCCTTGCCTCAAGACTAGCTCATGTATTGATGATGATCTTGTTTTCCTGATCATGAGCGTTGTTATAGTATCAATAATGAGAACACATTGTTATCAAAATAATGATGTTGGATAAACCCAACTCATGAATTACTAAGAAATCACATCGTTATCACGTTGTCGGTATTTTCATATAAACTGATACATCCTTAGACCATTAGAATATGGTATGACTGACATACAGGGTGGTTACTTTGGGGTTGCCAAACGTCACATTCAAGATTGAGATTTAGATTTACTCCTCTGATGATAAAGAGATACTCTCTGGGCCCACTCAGTATTACATTATCATTATCGTCTGCTAGATACATGTGATTGAGATCACATATTACATTATCATTATCGTCTGCCAGATACATGTGACTGAGATCACATTGATACCGAAATACGAATACAAGTAAAGAGGACAAAACCAGTAACGAGTATAGTGATCAAAGGGTTGATCACGGGGATACCGATAATATCTCACCTTAGGTTTGTAATGTGTAGTTGACGCCTCTAAGTCGCTGAGAACATAAGAACTTCAGTCCTTTTTCCTCGACACCACTGCTCCTAAAATACAATAGTTCTAAGACAAAAAGAACAATGTACTTCAAGAATAGACAGACAGGAAGAACAGAGTGAACCGCCAACTCGAATCTTTATAAGTGGAAGAGATAGAAAAGATTCCAGCTCTAGAAGATGACAACAGCTATCTTTCGATCAGAGATTACAATGCAATCAAAATTCGGTGCAATTATGATAGATGCATTGGTAGTAAGTGTACAACTACGCAAACACAAAATTGCTTCCAAGTGTAAGACAAGACACTCCAAAATTCCAGACTCCCTCAATGATCCAATCTACCCTGACATCAAAATATATCAATATAGTATGTTTCGACATAAGAGCCCAGTCCTATGTCATCTCAGGGTATCAGTCAGAGAAGAGAACCATCAGGCGTACAACTGCGCCAGATCGTCTTCAAACGTCTTCCTGATCACCTCCCTCTTGAGTTTGAGCGCAGCCGTGACGAGGCCCGACTCGGGGGTCCATGGATCTGGTATCAGCTTGACTTTGGCTGGTGTCTCGAACTTCTCCAGTCGTGCTTGCTTCGCAGCCTGAAGTACAGAAAATGGATGTCAGTACTGGAAACTGTTGTCCCAACAGGATGCAGGATTTGCCTGACTGCAACTCTCAACTTGCTCTTGGACTAGAGGATGCAATTATCTTTGATGGAAGAGTGTGTGCATGTATGGTCAATGTTTATATGGAAGTTGCAACCACAAATGCATTCACTACTCTTTACAATAGTAAAGATCTAAGTGCTTCTGAAACACATGCTCGATGATGTATGGCTTTATTGGGAAATTGTAACAAAGCAAACTGCACATGAAGTCATGTACTATATCCTCAAAATACATACTCTTGTTTCTCTTCTTTTCTTTCAAAGACTAATAAGATGAACTTAGAAACAATGCTAAGATATGTCATGGATGGTAAATATGTATGATTGCTAGTTTGCATTTAAATACATACACTGGGAGAAGTACCGAGTCAAGTATGATCTATGTGTAATGGAAACCCGAAAGTTGACTGAGGTCAACACAGAAACAAACCTTTGTTAAAGATTCAAGCACTTCTACAACAGCCTCTTGCTTCTGGCACAAATCAGCAAAATCGGTGTATGCAAGTCCTTGCTGCAATGCCCACCTTTCAAGCTCATTCTGTGCTGCTACCACAAGTGCAACACAGTAACTGTAAAAAGGATCGGCATGGATCATGATGTTCTCAACATATGGGCTCATAGCCAACGCAGCTTCCACCTGTGTCATCCAATCAGTTAATATAAGTGCTACCAGAAACTTATCTCACCAGAGCAAGAATATTTCTTACCTTCCCGAGAGATACGTATTCACCATGTTGAAGCTTCACGATATCTTTCTTGCGGTCGATGATTTCAAGGCAGCCATCTGGATGGAAACGCCCTATGTCTCCAGAATAGAACCATCGTAGACCTCTTTCATCATCCTACACAAGATATATGAGGCGTGTGTTAGATCAATTATTATTGTGAAATAGAAGTCATTACTCATTAGTGATGATGTATGATTTGGTGTGTGAACAGATCAGTAACAAATTGACAACATACCTTATAGACTTCACTTGTTTTAGCTTCATTCTTGAAATAACCTTTAGTTACATTGGGACCTCCGATGGCTATCTCCCCCCGAGGCATTGGTGAATCCGTTGTTAAGTATCCCCCTTCAGCCCAGTCAATCAACTGAAAGGTACAGTTGACATTGTGTCAAGAATTGTGAGGTAATAGGTCAGATATCCCATTAAGTAACAGGTCAAGGAAGAAATGCCAAAGCATAAACTATGGTATCACAAAGAAGAAAATTAACAACTTAATTCCTCTCGTTAAGAAATATCTTCAATACATTGGACTTGTCAGTATCAAAATTTGGATACATTGGCCTTGTCAGATATAAAAAATTGGATACATTGGCCTTGCCAGATATAAAAAATTGGATGCATTGGCCTTTTCAGATATCAAAACTTGGATACACTGGCCTTGTCAGATGTCAAAATTTGGAAATAGTAATCATATACTCTCCGATCCTAAATATAAGTCTTTTTAGAGATTTCAATAAAACTACATATGGATGTATATAGATATACTTTAGAGTGTTGATTCACTCATTTTGCTCCGTATGTAGTCCATATTGGAATCTCAAAAAGACTTATATTTAGGAGCGGAGGGAGTAAGTTGTAGGAGTGGGAAGAACAGCTTTGATGTCAAAACTGGGTCCAGCTCAAATGCTGAAAAAATCAGGCAACATTGTTATCTAACCTTAATATATGAACAAGGTAGTGGAGCACCAACACGGCCAACAGATGTATCATCATACTCAGAAAAAGTTCCTCCAGCACAAGTTTCAGTCAGACCATACCCTTGGCCTATTGGAGCCCTGAAATTGCATAAGCCTATCAAAATACGGGACTTAAGCATGCTGAAACAAACATACAGTATTGCCATTGTAACTAGGGTAGTTGGAAAGTTTCCAGTGACAGCATGAATGATGGTTACATAATCTTACCCAAGGCATATGTTGATAAATCTCTGAGTGTCTCCGGACAGAGGTGCTCCACCTGAGAGTACAAAGCGAATATTTCCTCCCAATATTGCACGCACCTTCGTGAAGACAAGCCTGTCCCACAACAGTTTCTCTACTCCCCATGCACCAAGCCAACTTCCATTGATAGCAGCAAGTCGGCGGCTATATCCAATGTCAAATAATTTCTTCGCTACACCACCCTTTGCATCCACCTAAAACCATCTCGGTGTAAAGGCTAGCAGTCAGTAAACAAATGAGAGTGCAAGATCCAAATAGCGTAGTGGGAAATACCTTTTTTCTGACACCATCACGGACACGATCAAGTATAGCAGGTACAGCAGTCATCAGTGTCGGCCTCAGTGCAGAAGCATCGCCTAGGGTCCCCTTCTTTATTTTGCTTGATGTATCAGTCAGGGTCAAAGCTGATCCATATCCAATGGAGGCCCCAACAGCAGCCATAAGTGTCTATAAATCATAATATTTGCAGACAGAGAATTAAATAATGAACACAAATATTAATATATTGAAATGACATCCAACAGTTACCTCAGCTGCCAACTCAAGAATGTGCGCCAGTGGGAGGTAGGCCATGTATATATCCTTTTTGCCAAGTTCAGGCACAATGGTCATAACTGCTGAAAGTGTAGCCAGGACATTGCGGTGGGTCATCATAACTCCCTACAACACCATATGAGGTATATATTACTCCCTCCGTTCACAAATATAAGATGTTTTAGATATTTCAATATGGACTACATACAGACTGAAATGAGTGAACAAACACACTAAAATGCGTCTATATACATCCGAATCAGAAATAAGTGAATATCTTATATTTGTGAACGGAGGGAGTAGTTCATAGCTGAAGATATGGTTAAACAAGAATAGAAAGGGCCTTTTGAGTCATGCAAACAAAAACATATTTGCAGAATAATGAACAACCAAAGTCAAACCTTGGGCAATCCAGTGCTACCACTTGTGTACATTATCACCGCAACATCAGATGGGAGAGGCATGTTTGCATCAACAGGTGCTTCAGCTCCCAATTTACCTACTTCCTCAAATGACTTAACTGACCAGCTAGTGCTGTTTTGAGCTATAGAAACTTCAGCCCAGATGCCTTCCTCATTGATGTAGATCACACGCTTGACAGTGTCAAGTTGCCAACCTATATCAATCAACTTCTTTAATTCCTTCCGACCACATATTACAGTAGTGACCTCAGTCTGTAGAGCAAAAGAGGGGAAATAAATAAACGTAAATCAAACAAAGAGTTAATTACATGCAGCAATAATCTTGGGGGTGTGCTAGCAATTGCTGAAAAGTATTTGTTGCTTATCTACAGCGAAAATGCTACAAGAGGTCTATACTCTATAATTGCTGTCTATATAAACATGACGGAAGAAAAACTTAACTAGGAGTAATTGTACAACATACTGAACACAAAGTGACAGTACTAACCTCATTTAGTGAGTGGCATAGTGCTTCCTCCCCCAACGAGGAATAGATGGTGACAACTGTTATGTTTTGTCTGAAGCATGCCTTGCAAATACAAAAATAGTAACTTCAAAATTGAGTACAATGACCAGAGTTCAACATACAATGAATAGCTACCAGAATGAATGTTTGTGCAGAGGAACCAACTTTGAACTGGTATAAGTTAAGTAACACGATCCAACCAATAACTTAAAAGTAAATATAAAAAAACTCTCTATACCTACTTGTATTACTGGAGAGGTTAAAGTGTCCTAGAATATCATTTAAAAGTGTTGAGCATGGGCATTTCTCATTATTATTTTCTCAAAATTAAAATGACGTTGGTCTGTACGCATGCTGGCTTGGGAACAGTTATAGTGAAACAGAGATAGTACTAGGAATATACTTATTATCATTTGGTGTATATACTCTCTCTTTTAAATAAAATTGGTGTACGACCTGTATCCCAAGTCTCCATGCATCACATTCGCAGTCAGTGTTCACGATATAAAGTGGACCAGTGACCACAATTTACGTAACCAAAAGTAAGAACCTCATGTAGTACCGCATGAAGAGACCAAAATGCATGGATTGATCTATCTATTGCTTGCAGGGAAAAAAAGGGATTACCTGCAGTGCAATCTGCCACTCAGCCTGTGTCTCGGCAAAAATAGCAACACGCTCATTGTCCTGGCGACCTAAATTGACCAATCCTGAAGAAAAGTTGCAAACACTCTTGAAGGCCTCAGCATAACATTTCCACTCGTACTCCCCCAGATGAAGCTTCTCAAAGGACCTCCCATCAGGTGATGATTCTATTTCCCTTGAAATGAGCTTCCTTGTGCCAAGGAGGGGCATGTAGAGATACTCTTTGCAAGCATGCTCAAACAGCTCAGCAAGTGTGTTGACCCCTTCCCAGTGTGTTTCAACAGGGCGTTCAAACCGATGGTTGCGGATCGCATAGCCCGGCTCTCCACCAACATCAACTGGCACACCCCTCTTCTTTTCAACCTTTCTCCTTTTCTGGAGCAGAAGAGAGACCGCGATGGGCACAAGAAGGCCAACAAAATAAGGATTCATACTTGTTCAAGGGCGACCTGACAGCTATATACTAGCTTATGGGAGGAAGGCTACAGATTAAAGATGCCTTGAAGAGAGAACCCTGAAAAATATAATTTCATGCTGTAAACAAAAACTGAAAATCCAGTACGGATTGTATATAATGCAGATTCTTTACATACAAGGAGCTAATTGCATGTTAGATTGTTAGCCTTTTTATCTGTTCAGGTCCATTGTATAACCAATCCGATAACAAATGGAATATCAACTGGCAAAGTATGAAGCATTTAAGCAGTTTGGTAAAGTAAGATCATTCATAAAGATGGCCACCTGAAATGCAAAGCCTTTGCATGTTCTCTAAAAGCGCTGGTATGCGCACTTGCATAGTACTCCCTCCGTTCCTAAATATAAGTCTTTGGGAGAGATTTCACTATGGACCACATACGGAGTAAAATGAGTGAATCTATACTCTAAAATGCATCTATATACATCCGTACGTGGTACATAGTGAAATCTATACAAAGACTTATATTTAAAAACGGAGGAAGTAGCATACAAAGCATGCATCAAAATTAGGTGTAAAAAATTGTGTATGCTCCTTTTTCCTTCTGCTAATCAGTAAGCAATCAAATCTCCTGATTGGTTTCCAAACAACATATATATACGAGAGCTATGACGTCGGGCAAGAAATACAACTAATTCTGCAGTCATCAAAAGTACCATCTGATAGAGCAAGAAATTAAAACCTAGTAGAATCTAGCCGCGCAACTGCACGGGTGTACTCCGCTAGTTTGGGGCGGAACTGAAAAGGGATACGCTAATATTTGTAGTATTATGTGTCTTCAAGGCGAGGTGATAATAATGCTGTATACGGCGTAACAATGCGATGCGATGCGACGCGATGCGATGCACGAGGAACCCATTCCCATGAGGCACTGAAACCTACGAAATCTAACAAAAGTTTGCTCGGATTCTCTAGATTCCACGACCACGAGCGCTCGTTGCGATGTGCGGAACGGAGGGTGCGTACCTTCTGGAGGGTGGGGGGTGGGGCGCAATGGCGCGTGGAAGCTTCTGGAAGGGAGGAGGCGAAGGCGTGACGTCAGGCGGAGGAGGATCGATCGGCGCGGCGGGGAGAGGAGGGAGGGGGTGGAGCTGCTCTGCCTCTTCTCCAAGTCTTCAGCCGCTAAATTCGCTTGAGGCCGGTGTGTGCTCTGGCCCCACCAATCTCCTCACTTCTCCGCTACCCAACGAGGCCCAAGGCCCCATCGGTCTATCGGATGCTGGAATAGCCCAACATTGTCTTCTCAAAAAACAAAACAAAAAACAAAAAGAATGCCCAACATTGGACCTTGCCGTCTACTCCGTTTGTTCCCAAATATAATACTATTTTCTTTGAAATAATAGCACATATGTCGATTCTCAAAAAAAAAAAAAAAAAAACTAGCACATATGCCGTGGGTTGCATGCTACGATGTAAAAAGCAATTGTCATTAAACAGGTTTATTAGATTAAAGATAAGTTTGATGATGAATCAATTGACAACCCGATTATTTATATTATTTGTTTATATGTTGGCCATGCATTCTTACATGTTAGTTGCTCTCATGAATTTTGATAAGTGTATCAAAAGGAATCTGCAAGGGACTACATCGAAGAGCACGATAATTACATTTTCTAAAACACGATAGCTATATCAAAAAATCTCACGGATGGTAGCTATGACAAAAAAACTTGTTATTTCTTTCTTAAACAACCTGATAGATAAAAGAGGCGCTAGGGTACAATCAGCAACACATGCTCCTTAGTTAACATGCATGCTAGTGACCGGCGGGCGATGAAAAAGAAGGTAGCAGAACATAAATTAGTTGAACAAGCTAATGTCAACAATCGACAATCAGGTCACGTGATGGGGGGAGAGCATTAGAGAGCGGATTAACTTGTGGCTCACTAACATGAATACTTAAGATGAGGCTTGTTGGGGAACGTTGCAGAAAATTTAAAATTTTCCTACGGTTTCACCAAGATCCATCTATGAGTTCATCTAAGCAACGAGTCATGGAAGAGAGATTGCATCCACATACCACTTGTAGATCGCGTGCGGAAGCGTTCAAGGAAACGATGATGATGGAGTCGTACTCGTCGTGATTCAAATCACCGATAACCAAGTGCCTAACGGACAGCACCTCCGCGTTGACACACGTGCAGGAGCAGACGGCGTCTCCTCCTTCTTGATCCAAAGAAGGGGAAGGAGAGGTTGAGGAAGAAGGCTCCAGCAGCAGACGACGGCGTGATGATGGTGGAGAGGCAAGATCTCGGCAGGCTTCGCCAAGCACTCAACGGAGGAGGAGAGGTGTTGGGGAGGGAGGGCTGCGCATTGGATCGGTGTTCAGCCCTCCCTCGCCTCTATTTATAGGGAAGGGGAAGGGGCGGCCCCTCTAGATGAGATCTAGAGGGGGCTGCTGACGAGGAGGGCTTGCCCCCAAGCAAAGGCGCCCCACTGGGGTCCCCCAACCCTAGGCGCATGGGCCCAAGGCGCCCAGCCTCCAGGCTGGTTCCCCGCCTTGTGGCCCATGAGGCCCTCCGAGGGTGGCCCCTCCCGGTGGACCCCCGGAACCTCTCCGGTGGCCCCGGTACAATACCAATATGCCCCCGAAACTTTCCGGTGTCCATATGACAACTTCCCATATATAAATCTTCACCTCCGGACCATTCCGGAACTCCTTGTGACGTCCGGGATCTCATTCGGGACTCCGAACAACATTCGGTAATCACATACAAGTCTTCCTAATAACCCTAGCGTCACCGAACCTTAAGTGTGTAGACCCTACGGGTTCGGGAGACATGCGAACATAATGAGACGGCTCTCCGGTCAATAACCAACAACGGGATCTGGATACCCATGTTGGCTCCCACATACTCCTCGATGATCTCATCGGATGAACCACGATGTCGAGGATTCAAGCAACCCTGTATACTATTCCCTTTGTCAGACGGTATGTTACTTGCCCGAGATTCGATCGTCGATATCCCAATACCTCGTTCAATCTCGTTACCGACAAGTCACTTTACTCGTATCGTAATGCATGATCCCGTGACCAGACACTTGGTCACTTTGAGCTCATTATGATGATGCACTACCGAGTGGGCCCAGTGATACCTCTCCGTAATACGGAGTGACAAATCACAGTCTCGATCCGTGTCAACCCAACAGACACTTTCGGAGATACCTGTAGTGCACCTTTATATTCACCCAGTTACGTTGTGACGTTTGTTACACCCAAAGCACTCCTACGGTATCCGGGAGTTACACGATCTCATGGTCTAAGGAAGAGATACTTGACATTGGAAAAGCTCTAGCAAAACGAACTACACGATCTTGTGTTGTGCTTAGGATTGGGTCTTGTCCATCACATCATTCTCCTAATGATATGATCCCGTTATCAATGACATCCAATGTCCATAGTCAGGAAACCATGACTATCTATTGATCAACGAGCTAGTCAACTAGAGGCTCACTAGGGACATATTGTGGTCTATGTATTCACACGTGCATTACGATTTCCTGATAATACAATTATAGCATGAATAAAAGACAATTATCACGAACAAGGAAATATAATAATAATCCTTTTATTATTGCCTCTAGGGCATATTTCCAACAGTCTCCCACTTGCACTAGAGTCAATAATCTAGTTACATTGTGATGAACCGAACACCCATAGAGTTACGGTGTTGATCATGTTTTTCTCATGGAAGAGGTTTAGTCAACGGATCTGCGACATTCAGATCCGTATGCACTTTGCAAATTTCTATGTCTCTATCTTGAACATTTTCACGAATGGAGTTGAAGCGACGCTTGATGTGCCCGGTCTTCTTGTGAAACCCGGGCTCCTTGGCAAGTGCAATAGCTCCAGTGTTGTCACAGAAGAGTTTGATTGGCCCCGACGCATTGGGTATGACTCCTAGGTCAGTGATGAACTCCTTCACCCAAATTGCTTCATGCGTTGCCTCCGAGGCTGCCATGTACTCCGATTCACATGTAGATCCCGCCACGACGCTCTGCTTGCAGCTGCACCAGCTTCGCTTCCACCATTCAACATATACATGTATCCGGTTTGTGACTTAGAGTCATCCAGATGCATGTCGAAGCTAAGCGTCGACGTAACCCTTTACGACGAGCTCTTCGTCACCTCCATAAACGAGAAACATGTCCTTAGTCCTTTTCGGTACTTCAGATATTCTTGACCATTGTCCGGTGTTCCTTGCCGGGATTACTTTGGTACCTTCCTACCAAACTTACGGCAAGGTTTACATCAGTGTCCGTACACAGATGGCATACATAATAGATCCTATGGTCGAGGCATAGGGGATGACGCTCATCTCTTCTTTATCTTTTGCCGTGGTCGGCATTGAGTGAGCTCAATCTCACACCTTGCAAAGACAGTGCAAGAACCCTTTCTTGGACTGATCCATTTTGAACTTCTTCAAAATCTTATCAAGGTATGTGCTTTGTGAAAGACCTATGAGGCGTCTCGATCTATCTCTATAGATCTTGATGCCTAATATATAAGCAGCTTCTCCAAGGTCCTTCATTGAAAAACACTTATTCAAGTAGGCCTTAATGCTGTCCAAGAATTCTATATCATTTCCCATCAAAAGTATGTCATCTACATATAATACGAGAAATGCTACAGAGCTCCCACTCACTTTCTTGTAAACGCAGCTTCTCCATAAGTCTCAAGATAAACCCAAACGCTTTGATCATCTCATCAAAGCGAATGTTCCAACTCGAGATGCTTGCACCAGCCCATAAATGGATCATTGGAGCTTGCACACCTTGTTAGCGTTCTTAGGGTCGACAAAACCTTACGGCTGCATCATATACAGTTCTTCCTTAAGATAGCCGTTAAGGAATGCCGCTTTTGACGTCCATTTGCCATATCTCATAATCATAGTATGCGGAAATTGCTAACATGATTGAGACGGACTTCACTTCGCTACGGAGAGAAAGTCTCATCGTAGTCAATCCCTTGAACTTGCCGATAACCTTTAGCGACAAGTCGAGCTTTATAGATGGTAACATTACCATCCGTCCGTCTTCTTCTTAAAGATCCATTTGTTTTCTATCGCTCGCCGATCACCGGCAAGTCTGTCAAAGTCCATACTTTGTTTTCATACATGGATCCTATCTTGGATTGCATGGCTTCAAGCCATTTGTTGGAATCTGGCCCGCCATCGCTTCTTCATAGTTCAAGGTTCACCGTTGTCTAACAACATGATTTCCGGAGACAGGTTGCCATACCACTCTGGTGTGGAACGTGTCCTTGTGGACCTCTGAAGTTCGGTAGTAACTTGATCCGAAGTACCTTGATCATCATCATTAATTTCCTCTCCAGACGGTGTAGGCACCACAGAACATTTTCTGAGCTGCACTACTTTCCGGTTCAAGAGGTAGTACTTCATCGAGTTATACTTTCCTCCCACTTACTCCTTTCAAGAGAAACTCTTTTTCGTAGAAGGATCCGTTCTTGGCAACAAAGATCTTGCCTTGGATCTAAGGTAGAAGGTATACCCAATGGTTTCCTTAGGGTATCCTATGAAGACGCATTTTTCGACTTGGGTTCGAGCTTTTCGTGTTGAAGTTTCTTGACATAAGCATCGCATCCCCAAACTTTTAGAAAGCAGCGGCTTAGGTTTCTTCCCAAACCATAATTCATACAAAGGTCGTCTCAACGGATTTAGACGGTGCCCTATTTAAAGTGAATGTAGCTGTCTCTAGAGCGTATCCCCAAAATGATAGCGGTAAATCGGTAAGAGACATCATAGATCGCACCATATCCAATAGAGTGCGATTCCGACGTTCGGACACACCGTTACGCTGAGGTGTTCCAGGCGGCGTGAGTTGTGAAACGATTCCACATTTCCTTAAGTGTGTACCAAATTCTTGACTTAAATATTCTCCTCCACGATCTGATCGTAAGAACTTTATTTTTCAGTCACATTGATTCTCTACCTCATTCTGAAATTCCATGAACTTTTCAAAGGTCTCAGACTTGTGTTTCATCAAGTAGACATACCCATATCTACTAAAGTCATCAGTGAGAGTGAGAACATAACGATATCCTCCATGAGCCTCAACGCTCATTGGACCGCATACATCGGTATGTATGATTTCCAATAAGTTGGTTGCTCGCTCCATTGTTCCGGAGAATGGAGTCTTGGTCATTTTGCCCATGAGGCATGGTTCGCATGTGTCAAATGATTCATAATCGAGAGACTCTAAAAATCCATCAGAATGGAGCTTCTTCATGCGCTTGACACCAATGTGACCAAAGGCGGCGATTGCCACAAGTATGTGGGACTATCGTTATCAACTTTACATCTTTTGGTATTCACACTATGAATATGTGTAATATTTCGCTCGAGATTCATTAAGAATAAACCATTGACCATCGGAGCATGACCATAAAACATATCTCTCATATAAATAGAACAACCATTATTCTCGGATTTAAATGAGTAGCCATCTCGCATTAAATGAGATCCTGATACAATGTTCATGCTCAAACTTGGCACTAAATAACAATTATTGAGGTTTAAAACTAATCCCGTAGGTAAATGTAGAGGTAGCGTCGACGGCGATCACATCGACCTTGGAACCATTCCCGACGCCAGCATCGTCACCTCGTCCTTCGCCGGTCTCCGTTTATTCCGCAGCTCTGCTGTGAGTTACAAATATGAGCAACGGCACGGTATCAAATACCTGTGAGTTACTACGAGTACTGGTAAGGTACACATCAATTACATGTATATCAAATATACCTTTAGTGTTGCCGGCCTTCTTGTCCGCTAAGTATTTGGGGCGATTTAAGCTTCTAGTGGCCCTTCCCTTTGCAATAAAAGCACTGTCTCGTGCTTGGGTCCATTCTTTGACTTCTTCCCAACTTGCTTACCAAGGCGGCAACATCTTTGTCGTCCTTCTTGAAGTTCTTCTTACCTGTAACGCCTGGATGATTAAGCAACAGTAATCACCTCGGTTACTGTGACTAAACTCACGTTGATTCGAACCCGGTCTAAAACAAACCCAAATCAAAAGCAAACGATAAAAGTTTTCAAAAACTAAAACTAAAATGTTCGGGGGTTGTCAAAAATAACAAACCCAATTATGGTGGGGTGCACAAAAATTTGTAAAGTGTTTTGGTAATTTAAATAAACTAAAACAGAAAAGAAGAAAATAAGAAAAAGAAAAAGATAAAACAAAAAGAGTGGGGGGGAGGAAACCCCACTGGCCCAATTGGGCCAGCCCTCCCACTGGCCCAGCACCCCCGACCCCCCACCGGCCCAGCCTCCTGGCCCGGCCCGGCCACCACCTTATCCCGTCGGCTAACCCTAGCCGCCCAGCGCCTCGCTCGCCCCTCCCCGATCCCTTTCTCTCCCCCGCCCGATCCAGATCGGGCCGAGCCACCGCCCCGCCTCATCGCCGGCGACCCCGCCCGCTGACAGTCGCCACCTCTCCCCCTGCGCCCCTCGACGCCGCCCGGACCCCCCGCGTCACCGGCGCCCCCAGCGAGGCCACCGCCCGCCCAGGTCGTCCCGACCCCACGCCTCACCGGAGCTCCCCGGCGCCCGGTCGGCCCTCTCCCGCCTCCTCCTCACCGGACGACCACGACCGCCCCCGGCGCTCGACTTAGACCCCACGGTTCCCAGAGCTTCGCCCTCACCCCTCGCTCCTCTCTCCCCTCCCGAGCAGCAGCGTCGCCCGGACCTCCGTCGCCCGGCTCGGCCGCCCCTCTCCTCGCGGTCATCAGCCACGCCCGCCCACGCTGCCCCCGCCTCCCTCTCCCTCCTCCTCGCCCGGCGGCGCTTTTCCTCCGCCGCACCAATGCCCCCTCCGCCGTGGATCCGTCGCTGGCGCCCGTGACCAAGCGGTCACGGCCGAGCCCGTGTGGCTCGGCCAGCCTGACCCCTCCCGACCCGTGGCGCGCCCCGACGGAGGCCGAACCTCCTCGCCTCCTCGCCGCTGGCGCCCGTTCCGAGCCGGCCGACCTCCTTCTATCGTAACCGCCGTCCTCACTTGCGCTCCGTCTGAGCAGCGCCCGTTGGGCCACCGAGCACGAAGTCCGTGAGCTCCGGCGCCTCCGCCACGGTAGCCACCGGGCCAACTCCGGCCCCACGACGTGGCCACACAGGGCCCACTTTGGGCCAGTGATGGGCCAGGGCTCCCCTCGCTCTGTTGACTCGGTCGTGAGGTGGAATCCACCCTCCCCTCGACTATGACATGGGGCCCCACCCTGAGCGGTTTTAAAAATAAAAGGGAAAAAGGAAAATGAAAATTAAATAAAAATAAATAAAATGAATAAAACTAATTAATTATTTATTTAATTAATTAATTTAATTAATCCTGATTAATTAACCTAATGACTAATTAACCTAATTAACTACTGTTAATTAAACTTAATTAGGTTAATTAGTTAACAGAGGATGACGAGCAGGACCCACATGTCGTGGTTGACTTGGTCAACCCCGTTGATTGACGTCGGCATGACGTCATCTTGACGTCATAAATACATTTTTCAATTAATTAATTAATTAATTAAATTCCGTAAATTAATAAAATCTTTAGAAAATCATATCTTTTAATCCGTAACTTCGGATTAAAATATTTTCAACATGAAAGTTGCTCAGAAAAATCCAACGAATCCGAATACGCCGATCCGCTTACCTGTTAGATGCCTGTAACTATCTGAACATGGAACATTCCTCCGGCCATCCGGTCATCGACATAGTCCGTAACCGGAAAACATTCCCGGTTGACTCCCCCCCTCGTCGGTATCATGTAGCACCGCGTTAGAACACGTCTAGCTCTGCATGGTGTCCTGTTATGCTATGGTTGCTTTATATTTACTGTTTCTTCCCCTCTTCTCTTGGTGAGACCCCGAGACCGATGTCACTGTGATCGACTACGTCGACGACGACCCCTCCTTGCCAGAGCAACCAGGCAAGCCCCCCCTTTGATCATCCCGATATCGCCCATTCCATTCTCTCATACTTGCATTAGATTTTGCTATTGTTATTGTTTGCACCTATTCTGATGCATAGCCCGCTTTTGTATCTGTTGTTGTACCTTACCCGCTTATCCTAAATCGCTTAGTATAGGTTGGTTAGAGACCCATCGGTGACCCCTCACCTTGTCCTTGTTGCCCTTGCTTCATCATTGAAGACCCAATCAACGGGATCGAAGACCAGGCCCCGACACCGCACATCACTTCCCTTAGTTGCTCGACACTACTGGGTTACTATCGAGTACCGAGGGTGAAACCTCTACAGCACTTCTGATATTAACCCTGTAGTATAGCTATCCGGTCGTGGTCATCGAGGGTGATTTCCTCCTTAACCACTTCCGATACGACGATGTCGCGCAACCCCACAAGTGTGAACCTCGGGGTGATTCCTCTTACGTTCACCTTGATGATTACATCTAGTGGAATTCATCGGGGTGATTCCTCGGTTTTTCCCTTGATGTTTGGACACTGCGGTTACTTGGACTTTACCATCGTTATTTTGGAAAGACGGGTCGACCACGAGGGTACCCGCGCTTAATTGCGAGTGATGTGGAGACGGGTTGACACGGAAGGTGTCCGCGAGATAATTACGAGGCGTGGTAGGGCATTCCTAGCCCTTGCCGCAAGTCCTCGAGACGGGCAACGGGTCACATCTTTCGTGAGTCTCGCTTGTTACCGCCGCTTTCTAATCCACTACAATTTGGATATTTGATCCGAGGGCCTCGGCCCGATAGCACTAACCATCACGTGGGCATAGTATGGGCGCTGCGTCGTCAGACATCACCGAAGCTTAATAGACGTCGGATCGAGCGCGGCTACCGGGGTGGACTGGTAAGCTCCGGCCGTTTTCGGAAGGTAGCTAGGTCTGCTCACCGGCCGCGTACGCAACGTGCAGGAGTTTCCGGGGAGATGGGCCATGACCCACAGGGGCATAGGTTTAGTCCCGTCTTTGGCCTCTCTATTAAGCCTAGGTCGGGTTGCGGCGTATTGTTTGGCCGAGGCCGCATGACCACGGAAAGTGTGTCCCACGAGTTAAGCGGCGTGGTGGGTAAGTTGGTGCACCCTGCAGGAAGAAAACATCTATCGATAGCCTGTCCTACTGAACGGACACTTGGAGTTGTATCCCATCGATACAACTAGAATCGGATACTTGTGATGAGAACTGGATGGCGATGAGAAATGTATTGTGATGATAACTGGATAGTATGGCTCTGGGATTTCTTTCTCGCAGGAAGTCGAGAAAGGATCTCTTGCCGAGGTTGATAACACTACTGCTACTTTAAGTTTTACTACTCTACTCCCTCTTGTTTGCTGCAAGTTGGTGGTTTCGGAAGATGCTAGTCTTCGATAGGACTAGGCCTTCTCTCTATTCGGCACTTCTACTGACCCACCACATATACTGACCTTCCTTTGATAATGTTGCATATGTAGTGTAGATCCTTGCTTGCGAGTACTTTGGATGAGTACTCACGGTTGCTTTGCTCCTCCTTTTCCCCTTTCTTCTTCTTTCCGGTTGATGCAACCAGATGTTGGAGCCCGAGTCGATGCCACCGCCGATGCTTACTACTACGTGGAGACCGTCGGCGACCGGGGAGTAGTTAGGAGGCTCCTGCAGGAGGCCTTGCCTTTTCGATCGTGGTTGCTTTTGTGCTAGCCTTCTTAAGGCAAACTTGTCTAACTCATGTCTGTACTCAGATATTGTTGCTTCACTGACTCTTCTGTTTTCGAGCTTATGTATTCGAGCCCTCGAGGCCCATGGCTTGTAATATAAAGCTTGTATTTTTTTAATTTGTGTCTAGAGTTGTGTTGTGATATCTTCCCGTGAGTCCTTGATCTTGATCGTACACATTTGCGTGTATGATTAGTGTACGATTGAATCGAGCGCGTCACATTACCCTTGCCCTTTTTGAACTTAGTGGTTTTATTGACCATCAACACTTGATGTTCTTTCTTGATTTCAACCTCTCACGACTTTCAAAGATTGAGAATACTTCAGAATGGTCTTCACCATCCCACGCATATTGTAGTTCATCACAAAGCTCTTGTAGCTTGGTGGGAGCGATTGAAGGATTCTCACAATAACCGCCTCGTCCTAAGGTTAATGTCCACTGGGACAAAGCGGTTGTGCAACCTTACATTTTGAGTATGTGCTCACTTGTAACTGTTTTCCTCCATCTTACAACTATAGAACTTGTCGGAGACTTCATATCTCTCGACCGGGCATGAGCTTGGAAAACCATTTTCAGCTCCTCGAACATCTCATATGCTCCGTGTTGCTCAAAACGCTTTTGGAGCCCCGGTTCTAAGTCAGAAGCATGCCGCATCGAGCGAGGGAGTAACCATCAAGACGAGACTGCCAAGCATTCATAATGTCTTGGTTCTTCCGATGGGTGCTTCACCTAGCGGTGCTTCTAGGACATATTGTTTCTTGGCTGCTATGAGGATGATCCTCAGGTTCCGGACCTAGTCCGAATAGTTGTTGCCATCGTCTTTCAGCTTGGTTTTCTCTAGGAACGTGTTGAAGTTCATGGTGACATGAGCATTGGCCATTTGATCTACAAGACATTTTGCAAAGATTTTAGACTAATGTTCATGATAATTAAGTTCATCTAATCAAATTATTTAATGAACTCCCACTCAGATTTGACATCCCTCTAGTCATCTAAGTGTTACATGATCCGAGTCGACTAGGCCGTATCCGATCATCACGTGAGACGGACTAGTCATCGTCGGTGAACATCTCCATGTTGATCGTATCTTCCATACGACTCATGTTCGACCTTTCGGTCTCTTGTGTTCCGAGGCCATGTCTGTACATGCTAGGCTCGTCAAGTTAACCCTAAGTGTTTTGCATGTGTAAAACTGTCTTACACCCGTTGTATGTGAACGTAATGATCTATCACACCCGATGATCACGTGGTGCTTCGAAACGACGAACTTTAGCAACGGTGCACAGTTAGGGGGAACACTATCTTGAAATTATTATAAGGGATCATCTTATTTACTACCGCCGTTCTAAGTAAACAAGATGCATAAAACATAATAAACATCACATGCAATTATATAAAGTAGTGACATGATATGGCCAATATCATATAGCTCCTTTGATCTTCATCTTCGGGCTCCATGATCATCTTGTCACGGCATGACACCATGATCTCCATCATCATGATCTCCATCATCGTGTCTCCATGAAGTTGCTCGCCAACTATTACTTCTACTACTATGGCTAACACGTTTAGCAATAAAGTAAAGTAATTTACATGGCGTTGAATCAATGACACGCAGGTCATACAATAATTAAGACAACTCCTATGGCTCCTGCCGGTTGTCATACTCATCGACATGCAAGTCGTGATTCCTATTACAAGAACATGATCTCATACATCACAATATATATCATTCATCATTCATCACAACTTCTGGCCATATCACATCACATGACAATTGCTGCAAAAACAAGTTAGACGTCCTCTAATTGTTGTTGCATCTTTTACGTGGCTGCAATTGGGTTCTAGCAAGAACGTTTTCTTACCTACGAATAACCACAACGTGATTTTGTCAACTTCTATTTACCCTTCATAAGGACCCTTTTCATCTAATCCGCTCCAAATAAAGTAGGAGAGACAGACACCCGCTAGCCACCTTATGCAACTAGTGCATGTCACCGGTGGAACATGTCTCACGTAAGCGTACGTGTAAGGTCGGTCCGGGCCGCTTCATCCCACAATACCGCTGAAGCAAGAAAAGACTAGTAGCGGCAAGCAAGTTGACAAGATCTACGCCCACAACAAAATTGTGTTCTACTCGTGCAATAGAGAACTACGCGTAGACCTAGCTCATGATGCCACTGTTGGGGAACGCGTTGCGTAAAATTAAAATTTTCCCTACGGTTTCACCAAGATCCATCTATGAGTTCATCTAAGCAACAAGTCACGGAGAGAGATTGCATTTACATACCACTTGTAGATCGCGTGCGGAAGCGTTCAAGGAACGGTGATGATGGAGTCGTACTGTGCGTGATTCAAATCACCGATGACCAAGTGCCGAACGGACATCACCTCCGCGCGTTCAACACACGCATTTTAACGGACGACGTCTCCTCCTTCTTGATCCAGCAAGGGGAAGGAGAGGTTGAGGAAGAAGGCTCCAGCAGCTGACGACGGCGTGATGATGGTGGAGAGGCAATCTCGGCAGGCTTCGCCAAGCACTCAACGGAGGAGGAGAGGTGTTGGGAGGGAGGGCTGCGCATTGGATCAGGTGTTCAGCCTCCCTCGCCTCTATTTATAGGGAAGGGGAAGGGCGACCCCTCTAGATGAGATCTAGAGGGGGGCTGCTGACGAGGAGGGCTTGCCCCCAAGCAAAGGGGCGCCCCACTAGGGTCCCCCAACCCTAGGCGCATGGGCCCAAGGGGGAGGGCAGCCCTCCAGGGCTGGTTCCCTGCCCCTTGTGGCCCATGAGGCCCTCCGAGAGGGGTGCCCTCCCGGTGGACCCTCGAACCTCTCCCGGTGGCCCCGGTACAATACCAATATGCCCCAAACTTTCCGGTGTCCGTATGACAACTTCCCATATATAAATCTTCACCTCCGGACCATTCCGAACTCCTTGTGACGTCCGGATCTCATCCGGACTCCCAACAACATTCGGTAATCACATACAAGTCTTCCTAATAACCCTAAGCGTCCACCGAACCTTAAGTGTGTAGACCCTACGGGTTCGGGAGACATGCAGACATGACCGAGACGACTCTCCGGTCAATAACCAATAGCGGGATCTGCATACCCATGTTGGCTCCCACATAGTCCTCGATGATCTCATCGGATGAACCACGATGTCGAGGATTCAAGCAACCCCGTATACTATTCCCTTGTCAGACAGTATGTTACTTGCCCGAGATTCGATCGTCGGTATCCCAATACCTCGTTCAATCTCGTTACCGGCAAGTCACTTTACTCTTACCGTAATGCATGATCCCGTGACCAGACACTTGGTCACTTTGAGCTCATTATGATGATGCACTACCGAAAGGGCCCAAGTGATACCTCTCTCTATACGGAGTGACAAATCCAGTCTCGATCCGTGTCAACCCAATGAGACACTTTCGGAGATACCGTAGTGCACCTTTATAGTCACCCGCTTATGTTGTGACGCTTTGGTACACCCAAAGCACTCCTACGGTATCCGGGAGTTACACGATCTCATGGTCTAAGGAAGAGATACTTGACATTGGAAAAGCTCTAGCAAAGCGAACTACACGATCTTGTGCTATGCTTAGGATTGGGTCTTGTCCATCACATCATTCTCCTAATGATGTGATCCCGTTATCAATGACATCCAATGTCCATAGTCGAGGAAACCATGACTATCTATTGATCAACGAGCTAGTCAACTAGAGGCTCACTAGGGACATATTGTGGTCTATGTATTCACACGTGTATTACGATTTCCGGATAATACAATTATAGCATGAATAAAAGACAATTATCATGAACAAGGAAATATAATAATAATCCTTTTATTATTGCCTCTAGGGCATATTTCCAACAAGGCTAACAAAGTGACACGGAAAGTTGGCATTGAAACATCATTCCCATGACCGCGTTGAGGTGGTGCTGGGGTTTGCAACATCCGGTTCATGTTCACGGATGACACACCTCGTGGTGCACATGGCCAATCCTCCCTTTAATATTAGGTATAGATATAGAAGGATCATAGTACAAGCCACGTACATGCCGGCCTAAACTGAAAAGACAGCGAGCCTTTGCACAAACGTACATCAGCCAAGAAGTAAAATTACAATCGAGACCGAAAAATCCTCTGAAGTTGACACCAACGCCCGTCATCTGCCTCTGGCAGCACCACGTCAGCAACCAAAGAAAAAAATGATGGATCACCTTAACACTCGAGATTGATGCGGCTTTATGGCTGATATTCATCTTTGTGGATATCCAAGGTGGCTCATCAAAGGCGAAACCATAACCATTGAACGAATCAGACCGGGTCAACACCCCGGACACACCATCGAACTCCAGATCTGCCCCCCCCCCCACACACGCACACTACTCAGACATTGGAGGAGGAAGTTGTACCTGCCATCCACAAACCACGAACCTAGCACATGATCCGCCATCTTCCAGATGCCGTCGATGCAGACCACAATCTACATTCTTTCCTGGACTACCTCCCAAGCTCAGGGCTGGTGCTCGCTCGAGCAAGCGTCATCGCAAACGGCGGAGCTCAAGGACACAGGTCCACACGAGGATGTCGCGGGCCACACCATCCTTGCTTGGACAGACTGATTTCCAATTCCATCCCCAACCATAGGACCGATCACCTCGTCAGAGTAGGATCTAAACAAACTTTATTCAGCGTCGCCATCGTCATCGCCGAAGCCAAGACGATGAACATGCTAAAAACCTAAACTACGAGAGTAAAAAATGATCCACGTGCGTGGCTTTGGCGACCCCTCCCCCCATCACCACCACCACCACCAACGATCGAGGTCACCGGCATAGGGGATTCGTCGAAGGGCGGCAGCAGGGGAGACTCCTGGCAGGGGCGAGAATGCCTTTTCTTTCTTCGAGAGGAAGGAAGAAAAACGAAAAAGGCGCTCCACCTGCTTCCACTGTGGATGATCAATTCTGAAATCCTTCGTCCCCCATTCCAAAATATGAGAGTAGTTGTCACACCCTGATTTTCATGACATAACACTTAAGCTAATAAATCATGACAAAATGTGGTTTGAAAAAAACTTTTGAGTGTTTTGAACTTTGCTTGGTTGGATATTTGTTTGTTGTTTGCAAGTGCTCTAAAAATCAAATAAATCCTCCAACTCTTATACTCCTTCTCCTTGATCCAAAAACTTTTCCCAATGACCATGCCATGTGTATAGGACATGATAGTATTTTCTTACAAAATATTTTGGCCAAGAAGTATTTTTTTAAATTAGCTTTTCCAAAACCCCCTGAATTGAGGCTTGAACTACAAGTACTTAATCTGGGATGTGAAAAATATTTCAAAAATTATATTTGAATCCTATTAGATATAGGAATCCCAAAAACCACAAAAATATTATTTTAGAAGTTATTTTGCTATTTTATTTAAAGGCTTTTTCTTTATTCCAGAAATGGTCTTTAATAGGTTAAAATTATTTTTATGTTTCAAAAATATTTGGGAAAATTTAGGGAAGCTCATTGGACATATATTGTCCATATATAAGAGTTTCAACACATGGTCATGTTCAAAATATTGGTCAAATCCATCAAATACCCTTTTTGTATATTTCAAGCTTTTGAAATATTTACAAAGGAAATTTTCTCTGAAAATTCCAATAAAATTCTAGCACGTCAGATATGCCTAATGTGATGATCTTGCAAAGTTTTATTCCAATCGAAATAGTTTTGGTTCACAAAACTTCCCTAGTACCCTCTCTGTCCAGATCCAAATTTGAACAACTCTACATTGTAAACTGTCTCCTTTTGATATCAGTTTTTGTGTACATGCTCAAATCCTCAAATTATGACACTACACCAAGTGGTGCATCAAGGAGAAAAGATTTGCATGTCTAAATCCTGGAAAACTCATTTCTATTGATTTCTAGGGTTTGCCAAAGTTACATTGGCAACTTTCTTCAAATGGACTCAAACTTGGTGGTCAACCTCAATTCTATATTACGTTTGATCCTGTTAATTATCATGTCAAGTGAAGTTCATTTGATTGTCCAAAACAACATCAAACACCTTCTTGCCACATTTTTGTGATCACTGTTTGGAGCCTCAAATGAATTCCCCTTTAGTTCAAATTTTTATCAGAGCCTGCCCTAGCACCGATTTGCTTCTGGCATCGCCTAGGACGTGGTTGTGGACGCCGCCCACGGTGCACCAACGCCCCGCCATATAAGGCTCTCCCGGGTCCCCCTCCCCCCCTCATCTCGATTCACCCTCTCTTTGCCCCAGCTATCTCCCAAACCACTCACTCCACCCCGAAGCTTCTCCATCTCCTCCCCATGGCCGGAGCCGAGCCGTTGGCCTCTGCTCAAATTACCACGAGCAAGGCCTCCTCCTCCCTCCTTTCTCCACTAGGAAACCCCCTGGCCACGACAGAACTTTCCCCCTCTTCTTCCCCTACACTCGTACCCCGTAGCGCCGATGCCGCCATCATCGTCGTCCTCATCCGCCGCGGCTGACACCCTGCCTGACCCGACACTCCTCGGCGACGTTGCCACCCACGGATGGATGCGTCCCGGTCCCCTGAGCACTTCGGTGAGACGAGCGTCGCGGGAGGTGGTCGGGGCCGCCGGCAATCTCCCACCGACGAGGCCTCTGCCTCCTCTGTAGCGAGCGGAAGGAGGAAGACGACCCTACGGGTGGACCCCGCAGGTCAGTGACCCCGCTAGCAGGCCCCGCCCGTTTAAGTGGAAATGGTTTCGCCCGTCTTCGCTTTGCCCGGGTGAAAGCGCACTGCCGCAAAGCCGCCTTCGACGTGGCCACCTGCGTGGGTGCGGCCGAGCCGCTGGGCCGCCCCAGTGCGTTCTGGCACTAAGCCTCACCCTATGCGCATTATAAGGGTAAGCCCTTTTTCTTTTTCTTTTTCCAGTAAGCTTCTAAAATCCACAAATAATTCAAATTAAGCCCAAATTTGGTGATTCCAATTTCTAGTGACTCCATAAATCATGCTCTACTTGATGGTGCAATTTACACATTTTTCCAGAAACATTTCCTTCACAAAATAATTATGAAATCTCATTTTCCATTTCTGTGATAAACTTTAGAAAATCACAGAGAGCCCATTTTTGATCCAAATGCCATGATTCAAATTCCTAGATACTTATAAGTTCAAAACTTAGTTTTTGAACATTTTTTCCCAATACTTTCTATGCCACATGAAATATTGGTCCATTTCTCCATATATTGCCAACTTTGCAAATTCATAGGAAAATCATTTGAACTCCAAATCCAGTGAAACCAACTCCTAGATGCTTCTAAAATCATTCCTTGTTAGATGGGTGCCTTTGCTCATTTTTTCAAAATAATTCTTCTGTACACTTGTTGCAAGTCCACTACTCTCTTGATTCCATCATATTGAAATGTTCAAAGGAATCCATTGATCCACTTCTAATAAAACCACTTTGGTCATCCCTCATATGACCAGAGGTATCCTAGAAAAGTCCAACTCACATTTTTAGAGCACTTTTATTTTTTTGCCTTGTTGTGTTGCTTATTATGATTGCTTTCAACGATAATTGACGAAGTAGGAGAATGGCTCGGAGATGAACCAGAAGATTTGAAGACTTTGCTGAGCCAAGCAAGTAGCCCTTTGACCATGTCTCTGAAACCCTTTTTATGCATGTCATATAGCACTTTATTATTGTTGCATCAGAATCATGATGAGATGGTAACCACTTTGGTGGGTTGTCTTCGTTACTTCCTTGTTGATACTTGCATTGTGCATGACCCTACCTTCCTATGAGGGTTATGCCGGTGGGAGTAGATAGGATGCTAAAGTAGTTGCTACACAAGTGGGACAGGGTATATGCATGGTGATGGAGACAAAAGTATTCTCGAAGACTATTTTGAAAACCCCATCGGGTGCCACTAATGCCTGAGGGAGATGTTGAGCTAGGTAACCACTTGATAAAGAAGTGGTGTACCGAGGCAAGTGATTGTGTTGTTTTCAAAAACGGATTGGTTTAAATTGCGACCGTTACTCCAACCTTACATGCGCAACCACTCTACCCTTATATGGGAAAGGGCATTATTGATTACCTAGTTCGTGCTAACATGGATGCCGGCATTACTAGTGAAGGGAGTGGCGTGGTCACTCTCAGGATGGGGTCGTGCCAGGTAGGGTGGACATGACTATTTTTACAGAGCACCGGACACACCGTTGGTACCCCGTGCTTGTGTTGTGTGATGAATATGGGAGCGTGTCTCCAAAAAATTTATTATGTGAGAATGTTTGGCATGGGGGATGCTCTCAATCAAGTGGACTCCTTGTTAGTCACGACTAGGGAAAGGTAGTGATCGGGTGCTTACCCCGGGTACTTGAGGTTCCACGGGTCGTGGATGACACGGAAGTTCCCCGGATCTTGTGGGACAGCGGCGACTTTCTCAATAAGTGCATTATCGGAATTCTATTCATAATTCTCATAGATATATTTGAGGATAGCTAAATTTTCAGGTCTATAAACAGCATCATCAAAATCTTCAAACTCTTTAAACATAGATTCAATTTCATAAGCACCCATAAAAGCAACAAATTCTTCTATTTGTTCCACATCATAGTAATCATATATACCATTAGCATAAGAAGCTAAGGTTTTATTATCATTAAATTTGCATGAAAAGGGAAGGTGTGGAGCCTTCATCCTAGAGCAACAAGTATAATCATAACTCAAGCATACTTGCCGAGCATACCACTTCAATATATAAATTTGATCCCATAATAGTTTCCCTTTTTGTGTCAAGCGATAATCCCTAAAGTATTCACGTTGATCCAACGTTACTCCCATTACCAAATTGAATGGGTTTTCTCTGGATTATCAAAGTAGTACATAATATCTGTCACATAGCGAGCATCGAGGGTTTTAGGAGGTTCCTCATCTCCATGAGTAGCAAGTACACCTAATTTTTTTTGGTATTTCGTGTTCCGTATCCATAACTAAAGATAGAGAACAACTAAGAACAGCAAATAAAAATTACTTAGTGATAAAGCAAACAAGCACACACGAGAATATTCACCCCACGCTATTGCTCCCCGGCAACGGCGCCAGAAAAAGGTCTTGATAACCCACAAGTATAGGGGATCAATTGTAGCCTCTTTGATAAGTAAGAGTGTCGAACCCAATGAGGAGCTAAAGGTAGAACAAATATTCCCTCAAGTTCTATCGACCACCGATACAACTCTACGCACACTTGACGTTCGCTTTACAGGAAACAAGTATGAAACTAGAAGTACTTTGTAGGTGTTTTTGGATAGGTTTGCAAGATAATAAAGAGAGTGTAAATATAAAGTAGGGGCTGTTTAGATAAAGACACAACTAAATTATTTTTAGTAGAGAGCTTTTTGTTACAAGAAAGTTATTTGTCCCTAAGCAATCGATAACTAGACCGGTAATCATTATTGCAATTTTATTTGAGGGAGAGGCATAAGCTAACATACTTTCTCTACTTGGATCATATGCACTTATGATTGGAACTCTAGCAAGAATCCGCAACTATTAAAGATCATTAAGGTAAACCCAACCATAGCATTAAAGCATCAAGTCCCCTTTATCCCATACGCAAACAACCTACTTACTCGGGTTTGTGCTTCATCACACTCACGCCACCCACCATAAGCAAATCATGAACATATTGCAAACCCTACAGCTGAATCCCTCACGCTATGCCGACAAGGAGAGCACCATAGGACAGCACCAGTAATAAAACATGCAACTCAAACCAATCTTGATCATCAAATAGCCCATAGGACAAACGGATCTACTCAAACATCATAGGATAGCCATACATCATTGGGAAATAATATATAGTGTTGAGCACCATGTTTAAGTAGAGATTACAGCGGGTAAGAGAGAGGTTACACCGCTGCATAGAGGGAAGAGTTGGTGATGATGGCGGTGAAGTTGTTGGTGAAGATTGTGGTGATGATGATGGCCACTGCAGCTGCTCGGTGCCACCGGAAGAGAAGGGAGAGGGGCCCTTCGTCTTCTTCTTCCTTGACCTCCTCCCTAGATGGGAGAAGGGTTTCCCCTCTGGTCCTTGGCCTCCATGGCGTGGGAGGGGCGAGAGCCCCTCCGAGATTGGATCTGTCTCTTTGTCTCTCTCTGTTTCTGCGTTCTGGGATTTTGCCATGGCACCGTTTCTTTTATATATGGAGATCCGTAACTCCGATTGGATTGAAACCTTCGCCCAGATATTTTTCCAAAAATTAGCTTTCTTGCGGCCAAAGTAGAGCATCAACCGCCTTACGAGGGGCCCACAAGGGTGGGGGGCGCGCCCCCTGCCTCGTGGCCCCCTCGGGCACCGTCTCGTGTTGATTTTACTTCCCAAAAATCATAAATATTCCAAAATAATTCTCCGTCCGTTTTTATCCCGTTTGGACTCCGTTTGATATTGGGTTTCTGCTAAATATGAACAAGCAACAAACAGAACTGCATCAAGCCTTTGGATCAATATGTTAGTCCCAAAAATAGTATAAAAAGTTGCCAAAAGTATATGAAAGTTGTAGAATATTGGCATGGAACAATAAAAAATTATAGATACGACGGAGACGTATCATAGGACTATTTTCCAAACTATTACTAATTTTCAGAAAACTATCTATACTTCTCTTCCCCTTCTTAGTTTTTCGAAAACTAAGATATACTTTCCTTATTGATCTCTTCCCCTTCAAAATTTTAAATGGTCTCTAGAATCCTTATGCCCCTGACCACGGGATTCGTTGTAATCCTCGTGGATAATCTAGAAGGAAGACGCCTTCCAGACAGTCACCCACCTCTTCTGAACACAAGATTGGCGACACCACAGCAAGACGATGCCAACAGAAGATACGCCCTCGAGGAATGAGGACATGAAGACCCAGAGGATGGTGACACATTTGAATTTGCCCCAAGATGATGCAACCTTGGCCTACGATGATCAGGGCATAGGATATGCAAGATCATGATATACATTGCTAATAGAGCAACCATGTCCTTTACCGTTGATGTATCGGCAACCACCGGTGGATGAGAACCTCGCCATTTGGTCCGCCTCACTATATTGAGCAGGAAAACGGTTCTCTTCATCCCCCGCTCTTGGTGTCGATGATGTCATCAACATAACCGACAGGTTGGACCTCTACTATGCCTTGTTAATGTCATTGCATAAGTGATTGCTTACCCGGAACCCTTGACGCCTTAAAAGACAAAAGGGATCGTCATGATTAAGAATACAATAGAAGACTGAGTCAATGCGAACTAGGAGGAACCACCTTCATGTTGGGGAACGCAGTAATTTCAAAAAAATTCCTACGCGCACGCAAGATCCATCTAGGTGATGCATAGCAACGAGAGGGAAGAGTGTTGTCCACGTACCCTCGTAGACCGAAAGCGGAAGCGTTATGACAACGCGGTTGATGTAGTCGTACGTCTTCATGATCCGACCAATCCTAGTACCGAAAGTACGGCACCTTTGTGATCTGCACACATTCGGCTCGGTGACGTCCCATGAACTCTCGATCCAGCTGAGTGTCGAGGGAGAGCTTCGTCAGCACAACGGCGTGATGACGGTGATGATGAAGTTACCAACGCAGGGCTTCGCCTAAGCACTACAACGATATGACCGAGGTGGAATCTATGGAGGGGGGCACCGCACACGACTAAGACAACTGTCAACTTGTGTGTCTATGGGGTGCCCCCTTCCCCCGTATATAAAGGAGTGGAGGAGGGGGAGGGCCGGCCCTCTCATGGCGCGCCCCAAGGGGAGTCCTACTCCCACCGGGAGTAGGATTCCCCTCCTTCCCTAGTTGGAGTAGGAGAGGACGGAAGGACGAGAGAGGGAGAAGGAAGGGGGTGCCGCCTTCCCTAGTCCACCCGGACCCAAGGGGAGGCGTGCGGCCTGCCCTGGCCGCCCCTCTCTCTCTCCACTAAGGCCCATATGGCCCATTAGACTCCCCGGGGGGTTCCGGTAACCCCCCCCCCCCCGATACTACGGTAATTACGTGAACTCACCCGGAACCATTCCGAAGTCCAAACATAGTCGTCCAATATATCAATCTTTATGTCTCGACCATTTCGAGACTCCTCATCATGTCCGTGATCACATCCGGGACTCCGAACAACCTTCGGTACATCAAAACACATAAACTCATAATACCCATCATCACCGAGTGTTAAGCGTGCGGACCCTACGGGTTCGAGAACTATATAGACATGACCGAGACTCATCTCTGGTCAATAACCAATAGCGGAACCTAGATGCTCATATTGGTCCCTACATATTCTACAAAGATCTTTATCGGTCAAACCGCATAACAATATACGTTGTTCCCTTTGTCATCGGTATGTTACTTGTCCGAGATTCGATCGTCAGTATCTCAATACCTACTTCAATCTCGTTACCGACAAGTCTCTTTAGTCGTTCCGTAATGTATCATCCTATGACTAACTCATTAGTCACATTGCTTGCAAGGCTTATAGTGATGTGCATTACCGAGAGGGCCCAGAGATACCTCTCCGACAATCAGAGTGACAAATCCTAATCTCAATCCACCATTGGAGACACATGTAGAGCATCTTTATAATCACCCAGTTATGTTGTGACGTTTGAAGCACACTAAATGTTCCTCCGGTATTCGGGAGTTGCATAATCTCATAGTCATAGGAACATGTACAAGTCATGAAGAAAGAAATAGCAACAAACTAAACGATCAAGTGCTAAGCTAACGAAATGGGTCAAGTCAATCACATCATTCTCTAATGATGTGATCCCATTAATCAAATGACAACTCCTATCTATGGCTAGGAAACTTAACCATCTTTGATTCAACGAGCTAGTCAAGTAGAGGCATACTAGTGACACTCTTTGTGTCTATTTATTCACACATGTACTAAGTTTCCGGTTAATACAATTCTAGCATGAATAATAAACATTTATCATGATATAAGGAAACACAAATAACAACTTTATTATTGCCTCTAGGGCATATTTCGTTCACTTCACCCTGTCGGATCATCGGGCGAGAAGTTGATGAAGATCCTTCAGGCCCAATCCGGATCGTTTCATCGAACAACTACAGGAGACATAGCGACACATGAGGAAAACCCAGAAGACTACACGAGGCAAGGAGCAAAGCACGACTACTGAGTCCGAGAACCCCTAGGGTAGGAAGAGTCGTGTACCCCCTATGCGTAGTCGAGTCCGTATGATGGTTTGAATAGAACCATGATCGTGTGTTGTTTGTTTTTATTTTGTTGTGTTTTGATATCAGTCACCCTTGTGCCCTAGGAAACAAGTACGCGACTATATCACTTTCCTTATCTTAATGCTTGTGTTTGGATCTTTCTTCACTTGTTTGTTTACACTTGCACTATAGAACCCCCTTTAGGCATCCCACCTCCTCTATGCTAATTTTCCCACTCATCTCTCTCCTCAACAGAAGATCAGCAAGACAAGATACACCAAGGATTCTACTTCGGCAACCAATTAGCACTGAAGACTTTTGCTACAGCCCCCTCGACCAAGTGCAACCCCATGTAGTTATGTTTACCCCTCAAGATTAGAAACCCATCCCTAGACCCTTCGATACTTCACGACATACCTAGCTCGAACCCTTAACCATGTGCTTAACCCACATAATTGCAAAAGAACCAGTTAAGGCTCTGTAACCTTGCACAATATTGGGTTCATTATGGAACTAGTGGGCATAGTGAACGAGCACATATCATCCTAATATAGCACAAGAACTGACGATGCCATAGGGAAGACCGATTTGAGGATGTAGTAATAGAGGACAAATGACTTGATGAGTTTATATCAGTAACCTCGAGGAATTATCTAAGACTCTTTGGTGGATTATGTGGCTTTCATGGTGAACTTGGTGGGATCATATTAATAGGATAGCATAGCTTTCATCACCCTGGAGTAAATTGGATTTAGACTGATGATCTCGATCATGATACCATGTTTCTCAGTGGACAATAAACTAGGAGATTGGATTAATTGTCGGGGTTTATTTAGGGATCTGTATGAGCTTGACCTTGGAGTTTACTCGATCGCGATAATGGGAATTGGTGGATTGACTATAGTAAGGATAGCCTTTCAAGGATTTGGGGATTATAGGACATTAGAAGGTCGTATGGAACACCATAGATATTGGATTTGTAGAATTGATGGATCATGTAGTGATTGATGGAGTTAATAAGTTGTTGGAGTTGATTCATAGGAAGGAAACAAGATCTTGGAGTGGTATATGATGTGTTTCCTTAGGGTAGAGATGCTCTATCTTGGACCTTGGAAAAATAGGTTGAGCGGTTGGATTGTCATGTTTAATTCAAGCTTAGCAGCTATATGTTCTACCCATGGATTTTTGCATAGATATGAGTTTGGAGATAGTTGACATATGTGGTTTGGAGATAGATATGAGTGATGATTGGAGTTGACACATACGATATGATGCTTTTGGTGGTATAAGGTGATTTGTTTGGAGGACTAGATAGAACTATTGGCATCTCAGAAACTGTGCCCAAGGATAAGATGATAAACGTTCACTCGCACACTAGAATCCTTGAAACCCTTAAGCCCTACCAAGCCACAACATGGTCGGATCATAACATTGGGCCTTGACTCTAGGTCGAGAAGACCTTGACCAATACTCAACCGAGACCACCACCAATACCTCAGCATACCTTATGTACCCCATAGACTTCATGGAGTACTTGGGCAAGTTGGTTTTCATCTTTACTGGTGACACACTTGTCTACTCGAAGATGAAAGAAGAGCCGCTCAGCTGATCAGAGAACATCTCAAGACCGCCATGGCAAGGAGGAAGAACTATACCAATCATCATTGTCAAGAAGTAAACTTCCGCGTTGAAGACCATGTGTACCTACAGGTCAATCCTCTCAAGAGAACCAAGCATTTCCATGTCAAAGGGAAGCTCACACCAAGATCTATCGACCCTCTTCGAGATCACTAAAAGACGAAGAGAAGACGGTTACTAGCTAGAGTAGCCACCTGAGTTATCCGATGTGCACAACATTTTCCTCGCGTCACAACTCCGGAAGTGTTTTCAACTTCTTGACAAACCCAATCTCTACAAGGACATCGATCACTGAACCATAGACCTTTTGACCTTTCTGACCTACATCAGAAACCCATTAGCAACCTGGATCAAGCAGAACATCATACACGAAGCCACACCATCAAGTACTTCAAGTTCAATGGAGCACCACACGGAAGCAGAAGCAACATGACGACGTGAAGACTACCCCAGATCCTAGTTTCCGTATTCCTTTTCGCGCCTAGTTTGGGAATCTCGGGGACGAGATTCTTGTAAGGGGGGTAGGTCTGTCACACCCTGATGTTCATGCCACAAGACTTAAGCTAATAAATCATGAAAAAATTTGGTTTGACAAAAACTTTTGAGTGTTTTGAACTTTGCTTGGTTGGATATTTGTTTGCTGTTTGCAAGTGCTCTAAAAATCAAATAAATCCTCCAACTCTTATACTCCTTCTCCTTGATCCAAAAACTTTGCCCAATGATCATGCCATGTGTATAGGACATGATAGTATTTTCTTACAAAAATATTTTGGCCAAAAAGATTTTTTTTTTAAATTAGGTTTTCCAAAACCCCTTGAATTGAGGCTTGAACTACAAGTACTTCATCTGGGATGTGAAAAATCTTTCAAAAATTATATTTTATTCCTATTAGATATAGGAATACCAAAAACCACACAAATATTATTTTAAAAGTTATTTTGCTATTTTATTTAAAGGCTTTTTCTTTATGCCAGAAATGGTCTTTAATAGGTTAAAATTATTTTAGTGTTTCAAAAATATTTGGGAAAATTTAGGGAAGCTCATTGGACATATATGTCCATATATAAGAGTTTCAACACATGGTCATGTTCAAAATATTGGTCAAATCCATCAAAAACCTTTTCTGGATATTTCGAGCTTTTGAAATATTTACAAAGGAAATTTTCTTTGAAAATTCCAATAAAATTCTAGCAAGTCACATATGCCTAATGTGATGATCTTGCAAAGTTTTATTCCAATCAAAATAGTTTTGGTTCACAAAACTTCCCCAGAACCCTCTCTGTCCAGATCCAAATTTGAACAACTCTACATTGTAAATTGTCTCCTTTTGATCTCAATTTTTGTGTACATGCTCAAATCCTCAAATTATGACACTACACCAAGTGGTGCATGAAGGAGAACAGATTTGCATGTCTAAATCGTGGAAAACTCATTTCTGTTGATTTCTAGGGTTTGCCAAAGTTACATTGGCAACTTTCTTCAAATGGACTCAAACATGGTGATCAACCTCAATTCTATATTCCATTTGATCCTGTTAATTATCATGTCAAGTGAAGTTCATTTGATTGTCCAAAACAACATCAAACACCTTCTTGCCATATTTCTGTGATCACTGTTTGGAGCCCCAAATGAATTCCCCTTTAGTTCAAATTTTTACTAGAGCCGGCCCTAGACCCCTTCCACCTCCAGTATCTTCCACTCATCCCCAGCTCAATTATTTGGTGGGGGGGTGAAAACCTCATTTTTCACCCCTGGACAACACTGTTTCCTCTCCCTTTCTACCTCAACCCTCTTCCAGTGTGCCTCCAGAGCATCCAATGCCCCTCCCCACTTCTTTACTACCCCCTAGCACTACCAGACACACTTGGCCGCGACCACATTGCCTAGAAACTGGCCATGTCGGCCACACACACGCTCTGGAGTGTGCTACAGTGCGCTCCCGCACTATAGCCGCACCCAGCCCGACGCCCCCGGTGACCTCGGCACTTCCTCTCATGTCTCCCGAGGCCGCCTCGACGTCCGCGACATGCTACAAGGTAGGTGCCCTCCTCTCTCTCTCTCCTGGCCGCCCCGAGGGCGACAGAGCGCCGCCTAGCTTGGCCAGTGGGCGCACAAGCTCGGGGCCCTCCTGGAGAGCGCCCCGCTTCCCCTTTCTCCCCCCCCCTTTCGATCTGGACGACCCCCATGAGCACCCTAGACACAACCCAGAGCACTGATTTTGCCTCTGGCATCGCCTAGGACGTGGCCGTGGACGCCGCCCACGGTGCACCAACGCCCCGCCATATAAGGCTCTCCCCGGGTCTCCCCCTCGTCTCGATTCACCCTCTCTTCGCCCCAGTTATCTCCCGAACCACTCACTCCTCCCCAGAGCTGCTCCATCGCCTCCCCATCGCCGGAGCCGAGCCGTCGGCCTCCGCTCAAATTACCACGAGCAAGGCCTCCTCCTCCCCTCCTTTCTCCACTAGGAAACCCCCTGGCCACGACAGAACTTTCCCCCTCTTCTTCCCCTACACTCGTACTCCGTAGCACCGATGCCGCCATCCCCGTCGTCCTCGTCCGTCACGGCCGATGTCCTGCCTGACCCGGCACTCCTCGGCGACGATGCCACCCACGGATGGATGCGTCCTGGTCCCCTGAGCACTCCGGTGGGCCGAGCGCCGCGGGAGGTGGTCGGGGCCGCCGGCAATCTCCCGCCGACGAGGCCTCTGCCTCCTCTATAGCGGGCGGAAGGAGGAAGACGACCCTGCGGGTTGACCCCGCAGGTCAGTGACCCCGCCAACGGGCCCCGCCCGTGTAAGTGGAAACTGTTTCGCCCGTCTTTGCTTTGCCCGGGTGAAAGCGCACTACCGCAAAGCCGCCTTTGACGTGGCCACCTACGTGAGTGCAGCTGAGCCGCTGGGCCGGCCCAGTGCATTCTGGCGCTAAGCCCCGCCCTGTGCACATTATAAGGTTAAGCCCTTTTTCTTTTTTCTTTTTCCAGTAAGCTTCTAAAATCCACAAATAATTAAAATAAATCCCAAATTTGGTGATTCCAATTTCTGGTGACTCCATAAATCATGTTCTACCTGATGGTGCAATTTGCACATTTTTCCAGAAACATTTCCTTCACAAAATATTTATGAAATCTCATTTTCAATTTTTGTGATAAACTTTAGAAAAACACGTAGAGCCCATTTTTTATCCAAATGCCATGATTCAAATTCCTAGATACTTATAAGTTCAAGTTTTTGAACATTTTTCCCCAATACTTTCTATGCCACATGAAATATTGGTCCATTTGTCCATATATTGCCAACTTTGCAAATTCATAGGAAAATCATTTGAACTCCAAATCCAGTGAAACCAACTCCTAGATGCTTCTAAAATCATTCCTTATTAGATGGGTGCCTTTGCTCATTTTTTCAAAATAATTCTTCTGTACACTTCTTGCAAGTCCACTACTCTCTTGATTCCATCATATTGAAATGTTCAAAGGAATCCATTGATCCACTTCCAATGAAACCACTTTGGTCATCCCTCATATGACCAGAGGTATCCTAGAAAAGTCCAACTCACATTTTTAGAGCACTTTTATTTTTTGCCTTGTTGTGTTGCTTATTATGATTGCTTTCAACGATAGTTGACAAAGTAGACGAATGGCTCGGAGATGGACCAGAAGATTTGTAGACTTTGCTGAGCCAAGCAAGCAGCCCTTTGACCATGTCTCTGAAACCCTTTTTATGCATGTCATATAGCACTTTTCTATTGTTGCATCGGAATCATGATGAGATGGTAACCACTTTGGTGGGTTGCCTTCGTTACTTCCTTGTTGATACTTGCATTGTGCATGACCCTACCTTCATATGAGGGTTATGCCGGTGGGAGTAGATAGGATTCTAAAGTAGTTGCTATGCAAGTGGGACAGGGTATATGCATGGTGATGGATACAAAAGTATTCTCAAAAACTTTTTTGAAAATCCCGTCGGGTGCCACTAATGCCCGAGGGAGATGTTGAGCTAGGTAACCACTTGATAAAGAAGTGGTGTACCGAGGCAAGTGAGTGTGTTGTTTTCAAAAACGGATTGGTTTAAGTTGCGACCATTACTCCAACCTTACATGCGCAACCACTCTATCCTTATATGTGAAAGGGCATTATTGATTACCTAGTTCGTGCTAACATGGATGCCCGCATTACTAGTGACGGGAGTGGCGTGGTCACTCTCAGGACGGGGTCGTGCCAGGTAGGGCGGCCATGACTGTTTTTACAGGGCACCGGACAAACCGTTGGTACCCCGTGCTTGTGTTGTGTGATGAATATGGGAGCGTGGTTCCACAAAATTTATTATGTGACAATGTTTGGCACGGGGGCTGATACGTCTCCAACGTATCTATAATTTTTGATTGTTCCATGCTATTATATTATCTATCTAGGATGTTTTATATGCATTTATACGCTATTTTATATGATTTTTGGGACTAACTTATTAACCTAGAGCCCAGTGCCAGTTTCTATTTTTCCTTGTTTTTGAGTTTTACAGAAAAGAAATACCAAACGAAGTCCAATTGACGTGCCAATTTTTCACGATTTTTTATGGACCAAAAGAAGACCCCGGAGTAAAGGAGTTGGGCCAGAAGAGTCCCGGGCCGTCCACGAGGGTAGGGGCGCGCCCACCCGCCTGGGCGCGTCGGCCTACCTCGTGGACGACTCGGGCACCTCCCTGACTTGTTCCCGACGCCAAAAATTCATACAAATACTGAAACTTTCAGAAAACAACCTAGATCGGGAGTTCCGCTGCCGCAAGCCTCTGTAGCCACCAAAAACCAATCGAGACCCTGTTTCGGCACCCTGCTGGAGGGGGGGGTCCCTCACCGGTGGCCATCTTCATCATCCCGGCGCTCTCCATGACAAGGAGGGAGTAGTTCACCCTCGGGGCTGAGGGTATGTACCAGTAGCTATGTGTTTGATCTCTCTCTCTCTCTCTCTCTCTCTCTCTCTCGTGTTCTTGATTTGGCATGATCTTGATGTATCGCGAGCTTTGCTATTATAGTTGGATCTTATGATGTTTCTCTCCCTCTATTCTCTTGTAATGTATTGAGTTTTCCCTCCGAAGTTATCTTATCGGACTGAGTCTTTAAGGATTTAGAACACTTGATGTATGTATTGCATGTGCTTATCTATGGTGACAATGGGATATTCACATGATCTACGTGATGTATGTTTCGGTGATCAACTTGCGGGTTCCGTAACATTGTAAACTTATGCATAGGGGTTGGCACACGTTTTCGTCTTGACTCTCCGGTAGAAACTTTGGGGCACTATTTGAAGTACTTTGTGTTGGTTTGAATAGATGAATATGAGACTGTGTGATGCATATCGTATAATCATACCCACGGATACTTGAGGTGACATTGGAGTATCTAGGTGACATTAGGATTTTGGTTGATTTGTGTCTTAAGGTGTATTCTAGTATGAACTCTATGATAGATCGAATGGAAATAATAGCTTCGTGTTATTTTACTACGGACTCTTGAATAGATCGATCAGAAAGAATAACTTTGAGGTGGTTTCATACCCTACAATAATCTATTCGTTTGTTCTCCGCTATTAGTGACTTTCGGGTGATTCTTTCTTGCATGTTGAGGGATAGTTATAAGATCCAGTTATGTTATTATTGGTGAGAGAACTTGCATTAGTGAAAGTATGAACCCTAAGCCTTGTTTCAACGCATTGCAATACCATTTGTGCTCACTTTTACCATTAGTTACCTTGCTATTTTATATTTTCAGATTACAAAAACCTATATCTACCATCCATATTGCACTTGTATCACCATCTCTTCGCTGAACTAGTGCACCTATACAATTTACCATTGTATTGGATGTGTTGGGGATACAAGAGACTCTTTGTTATTTGGTTGCAGGGTTGCTTGAGAGAGACCATCTTCATCCTACGCCTCCCACGGATTGATAAACCTTAGGTCATCCACTTGAGGGAAATTTGTTACTGTCCTACAAACATCTGCACTTGGAGGCCCAACAACATCTACAAGAAGAAGGTTGCGTAGTAGACTTCAAGCTCTTTTCTGGCGCCGTTACCGGGGAGGTTAGTGCTTGAAGGTATATCTTTAGATCTTGCAATCAAATCTTTTAGTTTCTTGTTTTATCACTAGTTTAGTCTATAAAATAAAACTACAAAAAAATGGAATTAAGGGTGCCTCATATGCTTCATCTTTTTAACGTCTTTCGTGAAAATGATGGGAAGGAAAATTGTGCTCAAGTACTAGAAGAAGAATTACGTGGAATGCTTGGCATAAAATATGTGAATGATGAGCATGATTGCAATGTTGTTAGTATGAATTCTTTGAATACCCATGATGCTAATGATATGCAAAGCCACAAGCTTGGGGATGCTATGTTTGATGAAGATGATTTGTTTAGTCCCCCAAGTTTTGATGAGAATATTTCTTATGATGAAAGCATGCCTCCTATTTATGATGATTATTGTGATAAAACTTGTCATCATGATTTTAATTTTCAATTGGATTATGCTTCACATGATAGTTATTTTGTTGAGTTTGCTCCCACTATTATTCATGAGAAGAAATTTGCTTATGTGGAGAGTAATAAAAATTCTATGCTAGTAGATCATGAAAAAAATGCTTTATGTGATGGTTATATTGTTGAATTCATTCATGATGCTACTGAAAATTATTATGAGGGGGTAATATATGCTTGTAGGAATTGCAAAAATATCAAGTTTGCTCTCTATGTGCTTAAAGTTTTGAAGTTATGCTTGTTTTGCCTTCCTATGCTAGTTGATTATTGTTCCCATAAGTTGTTTGCTCACAAAATCCCTATATATAGGAAGTGGGTTAGATTTAAATGTGATAGTCATATTCTTCATGATTCTCTCTTTATGTTTCAATTATTATCTTTTATGTGAGCATCATTGAAATCATCATGCCTAGCTAGGGGCGTTAAACGTTAGCGCTTGTTGGGAGGCAACCCAATTTTATTTTTGTTTCTTGCTTTTTGGTTCTGTTTATTAATAAATATTGGATCTAGCCTCTAGTTAGATGTGTTTTTATGTTTTAATTAGTGTTTTTGCCAAGTAAAACCTATAGGATCTTCTTGGATGATAGTTATTTGATCTTGCTGAAAAAAATCAGAAACCTTCTGCTCACGAAAACAATTGTTAAAAATCACCAGAACGTGATAAAATACTGATTCCAATTGCAGTAGATCAATAAACAAATTATCTAGGTCTTCCTATTTTGGTAGAAGTTTTCAATTACAGAAAGTTTGCGTTTCATACAAATTACTACAGACTGTTCTGTTTATGACAGATTCTGTTTTCTATGTATTGTTTGCTTATTTTGATGAATCTATGAGTACTATCGGAGGGTATGAACCATAGAGGAGTTGGAATACAGTAGATATTACACCAATATGAATTTATAATGAGTTCACAACAGTACCTAACTGGTGGTTTGTTTTATTTCGCTAACGGAGCTCATGAGATTTTCTGTTGAGTTTTGTGTTGTGAAGTTTTCATGTTTTGGGTAAAGATTCGATGGACTATGGAATACGGAGTGGCAAGAGCCTAAGCTTGGGGATGCCCAAGGCACCCCAAGGTAATATTCAAGGATAAACAAGAGCCTAAGCTTGGGGATGCCCAGGATGGCATCCCCTCTTTCGTCTTCGTTCATCGGTAACTTTACTTGGAGCTATATTTTTATTCACCACATGATATGTGTTTTATTTGGAGCGTCATTTTATTTTCTTTTGTTTTTCTTGCTGCTTGAATAAAATACCAAGATCTGAAATTCTTAAATATTAGAGAGTCTTCACATAGTTACATAATTATTCAACTACTCATTGATCTTCACTTATATCTTTTGGAGTAGTTTGTCGTTTGCTCTAGTGCTTCACTTATATATTTTAGAGCACGACGGTGGTTTTATTTTGAATAAATACATGAACTCCCATGCTTCACTTATATTATTTTGAGAGTCTTTTAGAACAGCATGGTAATCTGCTTTGGTTATAAATTTAGTCCTAATATGATAGGCATCCAAGAGGGATATAATAAAAACGTTCATATAAGTGCATTGAATACTATGAGAAGTTTGATGCTTGACGATTGTTTTGAGATATGGAGATGGTAATATTAGAGTCATGCTAGTTGAGTAGTTGTGAATTTGAGAAATACTTGTGTTGAAGTTTGCAAGTCCCGTAGCATGCACGTATGGTAACCGTTGTGTAACAAAATTGAAGCATGAGGTGTTCTTCGATTGTCATCCTTATGAGTGGCGGTCGGGGACGAGCGATGGTCTTTTCCTACCAATCTATCCCCCTAGGAGCATGCGCATAGTGCTTGGTTTTTGATGACTTGTAAATTTTTGCAATAAGTATGTGAGTTCTTTATGACTAATGTTGAGTCCATGGATTATACGCACTCTCACCCTTCCATCATTGCTAGCCTCTTCGGTACCGTGCATTGCCCTTTCTCACCTCGAGAGTTGGTGCAAACTTTGCTAGTGCATCCAAACCCTGTGATATGATACACTCTATCACACATAAACCTCCTTATATCTTCCTCAAAACAGCCACATACCTACCTATTATGGCATTTTTATAGCCATTCCGAGATATATTTCCATGCAACTTTCCACCGTTCCATTTATTATGACACGCTTCATCATTGTCATATTGCCTTGCATGATCATGTAGTTGACATCGTATTTGTGGCAAGGCCACCATGCATAATTTATCATACATGTCACTCTTGATTCATTGCCCATCCTGGTACACCGCCGGAGGCATTTAGATAGAGTCATATTTTGTTCTAGTATTGAGTTGTAAATAAATAGAAGTGTGATGGTCATCATTAATAGAGCATTGTCCCAAAAAAAGAGAAAGGCCAAAAAAAGAAAGGCCCAAAAAAAGAAAAAAAAAAGAAAAAAAGGGACAATGCTACTATCCTTTTTTCCACACTTGTGCTTCAAAGTAGCACCATGATCTTTATGAGAGTCTCTTGTTTTGTCACTTTCATATACTAGTGGGAATTTTTCATTATAGAACTTGGCTTGTATATTCCAACAATGGGCTTCCTCAAATGCCCTAGGTCTTCATGAGCAAGCAAGTTGGATGCACACCCACTTAGTTTCTTTTGTTGAGCTTTCATATATTTATAGCTCTAGTGCATCCGTTGCATGGCAATCCCTACTCCTTGCATTGACATCAATTGATGGGCATCTCCCTAGCCTGTTGATTAGCCGCGTTAATGTGAGACTTTCTCCTTTTTTTTGTCTTCTCCACATAACCCCCATCATCATACTCTATTCCACCTATAGTGCTATATCCATGGCTCACGCTCATGTATTGCGTGAAAGTTGAAAAAAAATTGAGATTACTAAAGTATGAAACAATTGCTTGGCTTGTCATCGGGGTTGTGCATGATGAGAGCATTTTTGTGTGACGAAAATGAAGCATAGCCAAACTATATGATTTTGTAGGGATGAGCTTTCTTTGGCTATGTTATTTTGATAAAACATAATTGCTTGGTTAGTATGCTTGAAGTATTATTATTTTGATGTCAATATTAAACTTTTGTCTTGAATCTTATGGATCTGAATATTCTTGCCACAATAAAGAAGATTACATTGATAAATATGTTAGGTAGCATTCCACATCAAAAATTCTGTTTTTATCATTTACCTACTCGAGGACGAGCAGGAATTAAGCTTGGTGATGCTTGATACGTCTCCAACATATCTATAATTTTTGATTGGTTCATGCTATTATATTATCCATCTAGGATGTTTTATATGAATTTATATGCTATTTTATATGATTTTTGGGACTAACCTATTAACCTAGAGCCCAAAGTGCCGCTTTTTTTTTCCTTGTTTTGAGTTTCTGAGAAAAGGAATACCAAATGGAGTCCAATGGACGTGCCAATTTTTGACGATTTTTTACGGACCAAAAGAAGACCCTGGAGTAAAAGAGTTGGGCCAGAAGAGTCCCGGGCCGTCCACGAGGGTGGGGGGCGCGCCCACCCCCCGGGCGCGCCGGCCTACCTCGTGGACGACTCGGGCACCTCCCTGACTTGTTCCCGACGCCAAAAATTCCTATAAATACTGAAACCTCCAGAACATAACCTAGATCGGGAGTTCCACCGCCGCAAGCCTCTGTAGCTACCAAAACCAATCGGGACCTGTTAAGCACCTGGGAGGGGGGATCCCTCACCGGTGGCCATCTTCATCATCCCGGCGCTCTCCATGATGAGGAGGAAGTAGTTCACCCTCGAGGCTGAGGGTATGTACCAGTAGCTATGTGTTTGATCTCTCTCTCTCGTGTTCATGATTTGGCACGATCTTAATGTATCGCGAGCTTTGCTATTATAGTTGGATCTTATGATGTTTCTCCCCCTCTATTCTCTTGTAATGGATTGAGTTTTCCCTCCGAAGTTATCTTATCGGATTGAGTCTTTAAGGATTTGAGAACACTTGATGTATGTCTTTCATGTGTTTATCTGTGGTGACAATGGGATATTCACGTGATCTACTTGATGTATGTTTCGGTGATCAACTTGCGGGTTCCGTAACATTGTGAACTTATGCATAGGGGTTGGCACACGTTTTCGTCTTGACTCTCCGGTAGAAACTTTGGGGCACTCTTTGAAGTACTTTGTGTTGGTTTGAATAGATGAATCTGAGATTGTGTGATGCATATCGTATAATCATACCCACGGATACTTGAGGTGGCATTGGAGTATTTAGGTGACATTAGGGTTCTGGTTGATTTGTGTCTTAAGGTGTTATTCTAGTACGAACTCTATGATAGATCGAACGGAAATAATAGCTTCGTGTTATTTTACTACAGACTCTTGAATAGATCGATCAGAAAGAATAACGTTGAGGTGGTTTCGTACCCTACAATAATCTCTTCGTTTGTTCTCCGCTATTAGTGACTTTGGAGTGACTCTTTGTTGCATGTTGAGGGATAGTTATATGATCCAATTATGTTATTATTGTTGAGAGAACTTGCACTAGTGAAAGTATGAACCCTAAGCCTTGTTTCAACGCATTGCAATACCGTTTGTGCTCACTTTTACCATTAGTTACCTTGCTGTTTTTATATTTTCAGATTACAAAAACCTATATCTACCATCCATATTGCACTTGTATCACCATCTCTTCGACGGACTAGTGCACCTATACAATTTACCATTGTATTGGGTGTGTTGGGGACACAAGAGACTCTTTGTTATTTGGTTGCAGGGTTGCTTGAGAGAGACCATCTTCATCCTACGCCTCCCACGGATTGATAAACTTTAGGTCATCCACTTGAGGGAAATTTGCTACTGTCCTACAAACGTCTGCACTTTGAGGCCCAACAACGTCTACAAGAAGAAGGTTGCGTAGTAGACATCAGGGGTTGCTACCAATCGAGTGGACTCCTTGTTAGTCACGGTTAGGGAAAGGTAGTGATCAGGTGCTTACCCCGGGTACTTGAGGTGCCGCGGGTCATGGATGACACGGAAGTCCCCCGGATCTTGTGGGTAAAGTGTGCAACCTCTGCAGAGTGTCAAACTATTCGAATAGTTGTGTCCACGGTCAAGGACAGTTGGGTAACCGCTCTTGGGCTACGTCCATTGTTTACAAAACCTGGTGTGTGTCTGAGGCAAACAACACGGGTTGAGTATATTGTTGATGTGATCCGTGAGGAAGTCACGATGAGCTTGAGCATGAGTTGTTCATATCTCTTTCTCGATGTTGATGTCTGTAACCTCCTGATACATGTTGCAGACGTATTCATATCCTTGATAAATGTTGATCATACTTGCATTAGAAAAATTAGCTTTCCGCAAAAATGCCAATTTAACAGTGAGCCTTGCATAATTATTCTGTTATCACTCTTGGATTGCTTGCGAGTACATTCAAAGTACTCATTGGCTTGCCACTGGTAATTTTATTGGCCAGGCATGAAAGAACATGAGTAAGATGAAGATTTCTTTGGTGATGAACATGCGAACTAGGACGCTTTCCCAGTCAGAATGCATGTAGGGTTAAGGCAGATGGCATGGGTTCTACTTATCAACGAAGATTTCCGCTGCTTGTGTTTTATTTGATGTTTAGCCCTTGAGGCTTTATCTATGTAAGACTTGACCATAATGGCCCTACTTGTGTAAGACGGTATGTATGGATGTAAGACTCTTGTTATTCAGCTTCTGTGTGTTCAGTGAGCATTGATCTCTGGGATCACTATACACGTGCATTCGGTGATCACGACTTATGAGTCGGGGTCCCCACAGTAGTAATTTTCAAAAAGATTCCAGAAAAGCGTAAATTTCAAAAAGGTCATATAGATTTTCATTGGGTTGATCCATGTAGATTTTCTCTTTTAACTATTGATGTAGGGAAGTTGTCTTCATGTCCATTTAATGAGCGATAAGACTATAAGAGACAACCAGAAAAAATAGTACTCAAATGGTGGTCAGTCTATAGCTACATATGAACAGGTGTCAAAGTAATATTTGTCTTCTCTCTGAGTTTAGCCCTTGGTCGCAAGTCGTGCCTTCCACCTATCAACAGTACCATCGGGTCTACTTCTTTTTGAGCACCCACTTAGGGTATCTCCAACGCGAACCCCTAAAATGGACACAGTATTCATCCAGAGACATGGGTATGAGAGGTGCCATCCAACTGTGTACCTCAAATGTTCGAACATATTTAAAACAAATTTGAACAAACCGGACGACTTCCATGCAAACCTGATGGTTTTCATTAAACTGGACCACATTCATGACATTTTCATTAAACCTCATGATTTTCATTAAACCGGACCACGTTTATGTCATTTGGAAAAATTTCATTAAACAAAAGCGTCTGAAACTTAACATAGTCTAAATCTATGATGACGTATGTGTTCCAAGTCCTTGTTGTTTCCCATGTTCGACATCTTCGCCGGTCGTGAGCTTCGGGAAGTGAAGCTGTGGGTCGGTGAGGAAGAGTAAGCATGAGACACAGATGTGCCCACATGGGACATGGACACCCATCTCTCATGTTCTACTCTTCCTCATCAAAGTTTGCGCCTGGATATCGTCGGTCGAGGTGAGGCCCGTGATAGACGTGAACAGGACAACCTTGTGGTGGTTGCGGCCCAGCCCGAACGACGCAGAGCTGCCGTCGTGTCCGTCCGCAATCGCCTGTGCCACCGTCCCGCCTTCGCGTCTGACTCCAGCGCGAGCGCTGCGCGCGGCCTCATAGTACGCCTGCTGCTCGTCGAGGAAGTTTGGGTCCTCCGTGGCACGGTTGTCGCGACCTTCGCGCTCGTGAACTCGCCATAGATTTCGCTCGCTGTCAGCCGGTGAAGCGCGGGGAGGGCAAGGTTCTAGTGATGCGCTTGCTCCATGGTGAAGCCGACATGGGCCAGCACAAGCGGGGGACCGGCTCATTGTCAGATGCCTCCTCCATTGTCGGGTCGTCGTCGCTTAGCTCCAGTGATCTCACTGCCAAGCCAGCCAATACATGTCGCACATGATGGTCCCCCCAGTCGGTCGCAAGGCCGGCCAAGTCGTGCTTCCGCTCCATCGAGAGGCTCTCCCACATTGCTCTAGAGCTCACGATCATAGTGAAGGTGGTGCATGGAGGAGGAACAGGAGTGGACATGGTACGGTGTGGATCATGTCAGGTGTGGCTGCGTATAAATAGCGGTCACCGGCCAGGCCAAGTGCGGGCTATTTCAATACGGGCGTCGGAGTGGGTTTCTCGGTCGTCGCACCTTTTTAATGCCGACAGATGGACTGATAGGGCAGGTGGTTTGAATGTGATAGATAGTTGTCTCGTCCAGTCATGTCTCTCAAGCATTGAACAGGCGCATGCGACGCTCTTGGCCGGCGCGCCGCTGCAATGCCGGGGTCTTCCAGTTAGTTCTCAAGTTATGTTAGAAAGAATTGAGTCTGTATCATTATGAACCGTTTTTTCAGTCATCTATATCTCGAGTTGCATATGCCTCCCTAATAGACTTGGGAGCGTCATCCACAAGGTATGCACTGAGATCATTATCAAATGATTTTGCAATCCTTTGTCTTTTGCTTCTCGCATGAGATCATCATTATCCTTCTCAAGGAATTTTTGTGTGGGTTCCTGCAATAGTAAATATCTCAAAAGAAATGCTAGTGATGCTATACATATCTTGCATAGGAAACATATTTAAAAAAAATGTTGCATCATGAGATGTCAATATAGTACAACATGCATATCATGTACTTCATATTTAAGTACTGAAAACTATAAGCAATGCTTCGCTGAGCAGAACCTAGAAAGACACAATCCAAAGTATTTGGTCCGAGTTTGCATTTGTTAGTAATTGGAACATTGACTTTCACCAAGCATCTTTAAATGCGCTAATAAGAAAGTGATGGTTTTCTCTCAATCCACTCATCGTAAGGGGTTTTCTCTTTATTACTGTTAGAAACTCCATTCAAGATTTGACATGAAGTCAACAAAGCCCTTCCCCATCATACCTTAGATAAACCAGCGGTTTCTAACATTCACCGAGTCAGTAAATGTTCGGTTTTTCCTCTCGACAACCTGTTTATTGTTTATTGGGGAGAATAGAGAGTCGTCCTCTCATGAAATAATATCATGTTCTTCACAGAATTCGCCAAATATTTTGAGAAATTACTCGCCACCACGATCCGACGTAAAACGCTTGATCTTTATCTCTAATTGATTTTCAACTTCAGCCTTATAGATTTTAAGTAGTATGAAGCTTCATCTTTAGTTTGCAACAAATAAACATAGCAAAATCTACTGGCAGCATCAATCAACGTCATGAAATATATCTTTTCACCTTTTGTCAATACACCATTTACATAGATCAGAACGTATGAGTTCTAGAGGTGCTAAGTTTCTCTCCTCGCGTGTTGTGTGAGGCTTCCAAGGTTGCTTCGATTGCACATGACTATGCAACTTAGAACTTTTGGTGGTAGTCAAATTTGGAACTAAACTCATACTGGATAGCGAGACATTAAACCAAGATTAATATGACATAAACGAGAGTGTCAAACACTTGCATAATCATTAATACCAACACAAATTTGGTTCACTGACTTATTGCAAAAAAAAGATAAAGAACGGAACAAGCCTCCACACTCATAGCATTTGCCATAAATTGTTCATATCTCGACACAATTACTGTATTCAACTCTAAAACTACTTTAAAACCCATTTCTACATAGAAAAGAGCCGCTAACAAAATTCTTGTTCATAGTAGAAACATGTTGCAGGATTTTTTCCAAAGTGAACTTCAGATCCGCCGTGCCAATACCACGAACGGAAGCATGCCACCCATTCTTTATTAGGACAAAAAAAAAATATCGTGCGGCATGATAACAATTGAACATACAAACATCAGTACACACTTGAACATTAGCACCAGAATCAATCCACCAAGATGATGATTGAAATGTTGAAAGAACAATAGACAAATTATCATACCATCAATTTTGCTAGCGGTCACAATGTCACATTCTTGGAGCCTGTTCCCTCCGCGTCTGCATGTTCTGGGCACTTGGAAAAGTGTCCGAGCTTCCGCACTCATTACACTCTAGCTTAGCCTTATTCATCTTCTTCATGAAAGGCAGTAGTTTTGACATGCTTATTGAGAACATGCTTGTTTTTCCCTTTGTCCTTGTTGTGTGGGTATCTCTGTACAATATGGACGCTAGACTAGACCTCACCTCCTTACTCATTAGTGTCTTTAGCGATAACTTTCTCCTCAGCATTAAGAGACGATATCAGATTTTCAACTGATATCTCATATTTCTTATGTTTCCTAGTAGTGGCCAAACTCCTTCATAAAGGAGACAGCTTTGCAATCGTGCATCCAGCCACAAATTTATCGGACAAGACAGACTAAGGAGATTAATTCCTTTACAATGCATTGTGCATCATGAACTTATTCAACTACAAAACAGTCGCTAACATCTTGTAGTCATGAAAATGGGGTACAGGCTCCCCAAGAACGTTGAAAATTCGTCCGAGAGTAGCTCCACCGACCGGAACACTGAGAGGAGCTCCCGTGTCAATCATTTCCATTCCTCTCATCAACCCGTCCGTAGCACTCATAGAGTTCACTGTCTACATCCATTGCATCAAATTTAGCATTAAGTGCCTCACATATTTGCTTCTCATCTTGTATGTGCATATCGTGCTGGACCGTGGTCCATCGGCAACAATATTCCCAAAAATATTTGAAGTGCATCTAAAAAGAATTCTAGGTTTTTATAAGAAGGAAAAACAACTTGAGAAGCAGAAAATCCGCTCTCCAATAGAACTTGCTCATAACAAAACAAGATGGCATGGGCACAGCACAGGGTGTATTTGCTGCACGGCATGTGCCGCTAGGTGCAGACGTGCACTTTCCGTCAGCAAATGGCATCCGTTCCATTTGTTTCATGTTTATAACAAAAATGCTGATAGATTCTCACCCAAAAAACGTTGCTTCCATCGGTTCCAACTTAATCTCTTGTTACAATGGTACCACAAGGAAGTGGTGAATATAAATCAGATGCTTATACAATATAATTTAGGCTTATCAGTTATGGTGACGTGTATATTATACAGGGCAAAACTCACCATCTAACGCCTACAAACAAGGATAGGGACATATAGGGTACACCAAGCCCTTCAAGGCTATCTGACTTATTATGTGTGCCAATAATCAATCAATTGATGAGGAGCATAAAAATCTCATCCAGATGCAGCCGCAACTCTCGCCACGTCGTTGCTCTCCTCTTTATCGAACTCCTCCATCAGCTCCCGTTGCCGTGGTGTCAGCTCCCTACAAATGGCACAGACAAAACAATATGTTCATTTTGGTGTTTCTTTTCTTTCCTTTTCTTCTGTCAACTGAAATTTAGTTGAGGCAAAGAAACATACGTTGGGACTCTGATGTTGAAGTGAACATAATGGTTCCCGTACGATGACGAATTCTTCACCTTTATTCCTGCAAAAATAAAGAGAGGGAAAAGGCATGTGCGTTAATAAGATTTGGATGGAAATCCGACGACCCGGATAAAGGGGTTTCTTTTAGGGATTTAGGTGACCACAATGACCAACCTTTGCCCCGTAGGACAACCTTCTCTCCTGGTTGGGTACCTTGGCGAACCTAGACAGGGAAAACCAAATGCAACATGAGCCTTTGGAAATACAGCATCATCCAACAAATACAAGCAGCATAGTCAGCTCGTGTCATGTACCATATTGTAACCCAAAAACTCAATAGTCCATCTATACCTACCTTGACTGAAACATTTCCGGTGAGGGTAGGTATTGTAACAGTTCCACCTAGCACAGCCTGTAAATCAAGCAGTTTTAGATACCCAAAAATATGCGGAGCAATGCATGACGGTAACATATGCATCGTAATTTCATCTTTTCTTATTTTTTAAATAAACTAACTCACAGAGCCTAATACACATCGGAGCTGTATCAATGGCCTAACAGTATCTGGTAAGTCTGGTGATACTGATAGGACGATTGTGCAAAGTATCGGCGCATAGCAGGAGGTGAGTTGGTGACACAGGGCAGAAGACGTAATTTGAATATTTGTTTTCCAGAAAGAAAGATGTGATCTGCATAATGCAGTTACTCCCTCCGTTCCAAAATAGATGACCCAACTTTGTACAAAGTTAGCACAAAGTTGGGTCATCTATTTTGGAACGGAGGGAGTACTTAAGAGTTCAGCTCGGTGGGAACAACAAAGGGGAGGGCGACAATAGTAAGAGAGTTCACCTGGGCCATGCTTAGAACAGCATCAACATGCACATGGTTGCCTTCTCTACGGAAGATAGGATCCTCTCTGACCTGTAATAGGAAAATGAGTATTAGGGCTCCTTTACGAAAGCACTTACAAATGAAGGTTCTTTTTTCATAGAAAAATATTAAAGAAATTAATAAATTGTCCTGACTAACAAGACTCCACAGTGCAGCAACACAAACAAGCCATAATTTCACTTGAAACATACTCCCTCTGTAAACTTCTATAAGACATTTTAGGTCACTACTTTAGTAACCTAAAACGTCTAATAAAAGTTTACAGAGGTAGTACCAATTTAACTGACAGATAGAGTTGGAAATTTGACCAAAGAGAAATGTAACCTTGATAGTCAAAAGAAGGTCACCAGGTTTATTGCGCTCCACATCTGCACCACCCTGACCACGAACCTTTATAGTCTCATTGTCATCAATTCCTGAAGAAGCGCTCTAGTTATATATAATACACATAAAAATGTAAGTATTTTCCTAGACTCCAAAAGAACTCGTGCAGCTGCATACTTGTAGTAACAACTACTCAAACATTAACAGAAAAGGAAGAATAATTAAATAGAAGCATATTTAATAGAACAGTGAAATGAGCTATTGCCGTTAAACAGGGCCGGATTTAGTGGGGGTGCCATGGCACCCCCTCGAAAAATGCAAAACACTAAATACCTACAAGTTAATGCAACTTTAAGACTGCTTGTCGAGATTATGACAATGTTTAGACCAAATTATACTATCTAATTATCTATAGTGTAAAGTTTCACAAACTTTGAACTGTGGCACCCCAAGTCTGAAATTCTAGGTCCGCCACTGCAGTTAAAAGTACCATCTTTACATTAGTAGTGCTAATAAATAAAGTCTGGAAGGGGAGATATACTTCTGCATTGTGTCAAGTAGTTGGGTTGGTATCAGTGGTATGTCCACCTAGGTAAGTTAGTCTTAGTTCACACTTTACAGCAAGCAAAGCTACCGATAAACAAAAATTATATGCAAAATGAATATGTTTGGTTTGTGGCCACGGGCCAAATCTACCCTACCTAGTTTACATGGTTACCAATCTTTTTGGCATGCCCATGCCCCTTGTTACTCTAGCGCACTGGCACAGGCAAGTAAAACCTTATCCAAAAGAACCCAAGAGCTCTGTATACCCAAATTCATAGTTGCAAGTTACGAGTCAGATATCAAGCATATACATGGTAATGATTAGTCGTTTTTACCAGCCATTATGTCAAGCTTGACTGATTTTTTCCCCTTGACAAGCTGTTGGCCCTTACATGTCTTGCAAAAACTCTTCAAGTGAAACATGGAAAAGCAGATTAAGTTAGGATAAATCATAGAACACAAAGTTCAGAATTAACAATTTACTGTACAATCACATTGAGCAATTCATATCATGTACTTGGCATAATGCAGAAATTTTAGGAATTACCACCCCAAATTGTTTAAAGCATCAAAGATGTTAATTCACCTCATATGACAGTGATGTAACTGAGGATCATAACAGACAGCAACTTCACCTTACATGACAACAATACCATAAAGACTAAACTTGGAGGAACATATAGACAAAATAAGCCTTTGAAGCAGAAATGTACCTTCACAATTTTTCCGCTTCCACCACACCGAGAACAAGCAGATTCAAAACTCAACATACCCCTCTGGATGAATGTCTGTACTCATAAGATGACACTTTTAAGGTCAGGAAAGTAATCTCCGAGTGAAATACTCTGTCAAAACATCATTTAAAAGGAGACATACCACACCAGCACCTCTACAAGCTTTACATGTTTGAGGTATAGTGCCAGGTGGAACGCCACTTCCGTCTGCGATCAATAAATGTTACACTTTAGCCATCAAACGGGAGGTGTGGGGGTGGGGGTGCGCACAATTCAGAAAATTCCTACATCAACGGAATAATAGACAGATGATAACACGTACTGCAGGTCCCACAGAGAACATCAGCCTCATATGTAATAGTTTTTCTGCATCCTTGAACAGCTTCCATGAATGACAATTCAACAGGAATCTACAATTGAGAAAAAGAAAAATGAGCATTGCAACAATATATCAAGTTCAAAGTAACCGTTGCAATGAAGAAGAGTAACCTGGACATCTTGGCCTCCTCTGTCAAAGATCTGGTTGACATGGCAAAAAAACAAAAAATCAGGAACTACATCATATAATATGTTTATTAAAGTATACATAAGCCTACGCCTTACACTAAAGAATAAAGGAACTGCATTAGGTTAAAAACCATAAGTGCACTACAATGTTTACATGAACACCTTTGTACAATTTTTTTATGTCACGTATGGGCTGTTCGCCCCTTTTCTTCTATCTATATATTTCACATGCAGTTCTCCTGCATGGTTCAAACAAAAAAAGTTCACTTATGTTTTGAAGTCCCTTCATTGAAGGCAATCACATATTTTGAGTTTGTAAAGCACAGCCTCGTGGAAACAACAACTTACAGTGACAACCAAAAAATGTACAAGGGCCAATTTACTGATACTAAATAAAAACAAAGGACCTCTTACATCAGTAAAAATATCACTAAATGGATTATCACCAGCAAAGTCCCCACCGCTATCAGGGGAACCATCTGGGCCACCCCCTGATGCCAGGCGCTCATAAACTTCAACTCCAAGCTGTCAACATGTAATAGTTAATACATAAGCACTAGATTTTGTGTATCTTAGAATTAATTTTAGTGATTAGAAAATCAATGTTATCATTATGTAAGCAAGTTTAGATAAACAGTTAACACAGAAAGAAATGAAATTAAAAGCTTGTTTCTTATTTATGATGGCATTGAGTTTATATATTAATATTATTTTATTTTCATACAAAACAAAGTAAGAACCTGATCATATGTTTCGCGCTTATCATCATCCTTCAAAACCTAAGAGAAAATCACAAACAATAGCAGTCTTTTAGATAAACATGCACCATGGCTCACCAAACAGAATAAATTGTGTCTACGAAAACTTCATACCTCATAGGCCCGGTTAACTTCCTGGAATTTCTTTTCTGCGCCAGAATCATCTTTATTAGTATCGGGGTGGAACTTCTTTGCAAGCTGGAGAAGCATGCCAGTTAAGCTAAAATTTGATGAGGTAACAAATGTTACAAAGGAGACAGAAAGATCATCTAGTACATGAAGATCATGAATTGTCGATCAAACAGCCCAAAGATATAAAAAAATACAATGTAATTGATCCTCAACGGTAGATCACAAGAAGTTGATCCTTTAGGCGTGCAGTCTCTGTAAGGGGGCAGGACTATCTCTCTCATAAGCCATCATTGACAAGAAATAGCTTCTCTACTGGTCCAAAAAGTGTTCCATGTAGGAAAAAAACTATTTGCTGCAGAGGTAAACAATCGCCTGTCTGGAACTTAAGAATGTGTGCACCATGACCCAACTATACTCATTGGATTCTAAAACTAGCACTAGTAACTTCAGTTTAGAAACCTCTCATGACAAAATGTAACAAAAGTGAGGGCACTTTATCTCTTTTAAACAAGAAACTGTAGGCTAACATTGCCAGTGAGCAGGGCCTGGCATTATCTAATTGTTTCTCTGGAATTTTGCCATGTTCTCTAGATCAGCAAGTGCGAGGTGGCATGGCTAAAAAGGTGAAATACAAATAACGTATCTAGTTTCTGAAAGACATCGTCCGAAAACAAAAGATGTTCCTGCATCTGCCTCCTCAGAAAGTACACTCTGGGAGGAGGACAATAGGTCTTACAAAGGCAGTATAACTGGTTTCTGCCAAGGCTACTGGCAGCATGCTAATCCACTCTGCAGAAGCCCTGGAAGATAGCACGTCAAAGCTTGTGGTGGTGTGTACAATTAGACCTGAACCACCCATGGCGAGCATAAACTTCTTAGAAAACCTTAGGTGAGTAGAGATTTTCCCTTCTTTAGCCAAAATTTAAAAATTCCCAAACAGATCTTGGCTAACCAATCCTGATGAAAGATCCAGCTAGGCATTATTGATCAATTATAGTGCATTTCTGCACATAACGAGCTAACAAGAGAATATGATGGTATGTCCAACAACATGTCAAATTTCTTTATTTATTTGGTCCAGGCCCTGTTTCATGTTAACCATTCTGGTATAGTATAGTAACATCTTGGAATAAACAGGAACCTCCAGAAAGTTAATCAAGTTATAACTGATCAATAATGAATATCGTAAGCCTTAATTGAGACAAAGTGAATACAGACCCCATAATATGCCTTCTTTATGTCTGATGCAGAAGCATCCGAGCTCACTCCGAGCACATCATAGTAATCCCTTGCATCCATCCTCGCTGTGGCTAAAATCATAAAAATAAGTTCTTAACTTCTTATCATAGAAATAAACAAAAGGAACATGGAATTTAGTTACCAAATGAAAAATAACAAAGGGAGTCACTCATAATTCAAATAAAAGGCAAGTTTGAAATAAGACTTTTGCATTACAAATGGTCCAAGGCTAAGTGCCTGTGTCTAACAAATGGCAACGACAATATGGGCACTGGTAAATGATAAAATCAAGCATAAATTTACATTGTCTCTTCATACTTCATACAGCCGTCATGGTAAAGGTTCAACGAGGCACTAGGCTTTTGTGCGTATAGCCCGCCTAAACGACTGTGCAGCAGCAGCAAGCTGGGCAGCTCTGGAAAGGAGAAATCAGGGGGGGGGGGGGGGGGGGGCCGACCATTCCCAAAAGCCCATTTATCCCAGTAAACTGCTGCTTTACTTCGGTTAGGTATGCCTTCATATGCAGCTTCCACAAACAACCAAGCCACCAGCAGTGACAGAGACAACCTGCCATGCACCATCTTTTCACGGCAGTGCTTTTTTGCGTGCCTAGGCAAGCACCTAGGAACACTTCTTTTAACCTTCATAGCGGTGACGTGTTCTTTTAAGGACGAGTAGCAATAACCCAGCTTCAGGGCCACTCCAATTTGCAGAATTTCAGGAACACTAAAATAGGGAAAATGCAGGATTGCAATGGCACGCCCTCTTGAGTCTTACATGCCCAGAAACCATAGGAATTTGCACGAAAGTGTCTTCATTTACATCATACGAAAAACATAGAAAGTAATGAGCCATAGCAATTTCCAAGTGGTTCCGTTAGAATTAAGTGCAAAGTGGCACATAATAAAATTTCCCAAGATCGAAAGTCCAACAATCAAACTACCACTACAGAAAGAATTTCTAAGGATCGTAACCTACTCAATTCATTTGAATCAAGACGCCCACTGGTCCACTAGGAAGCTAGAGTCAAGAGTCAGATGAGTGTACCATATTGCTCTATTCATACTTTCATAGTTCGAAAACAGGCAAAAGAAAACGAACTCCTGATTACGTTTGACACGTTAGCAACAAGTTACTAGGAATTTGACAATGTTATGGGTTTGTATACAACTAGTGCCACTTGGAAGATTAGCACAACTAGCGCCACTTGGAAGATTATAAAGTGTGTAGTGGCTACATAATCTACAGAATAATATAACCCTGGCAAGGACAGTGGGAGATATATTATGGTTGATTCCTTTTGGGGATATTGAATCATCAAATCACTCTGTTGGTGAATCAGGGAAAGTGTTCAACACTGGACATAGCAAGCTAGCACCGATATGAGTGACCATAACACTGATGGGTTGTGTTTAATGCAAAGGAAATTACCAATATGTCAAGATGGTTGACATCCACGGACACATACTTTTACTGATAGAAGAAATGCTGGTTGCCTGGACTGGAAGGATTCAGATATGAAATGTTGACTTCATTTAAAAATTGACAAAATAACACTGAGGATTTGTTCACTATTACAAGAGTATGATAATCTCGTTTGGTTGCGATACTTATTAGCAGGGACGGATCAAGGGGGAACGAGCCCCCCCCCAAGAAAAACGATTTTATCTCCCCTTGAATAGTATTTAGTTTTTCCCTGGATTCAAGGGGGGACGAGGCCCCCTCCCCCACCCCCAAAAAAAACGATTTTATAGTGTTTAGTTTTTCCCTGAATTATGCAGCTTCTGTTACCGTCCGCACCCCCCCCCCCTGTCGCGGTGGGAGGAAACGGTAAAGCCTCCAAGATTATTCGTGATTCCCTTCCTAACAGCCAATGTACTTATAACATATTGTGTACCAAAAGCCGGCAAAAGAAAAGGAGAGCCCATCATGTTTGAAATAGGGTGCAGGCCTAGGTAGGACTTGGCATCGGCACAAACGGACACACAGATCAGTTCTCTCTGCTTCCTGGCTGCTGCGGCGATGCAAGCAACGCCTCACGCCAGCTGCCTGCTGTCACAGCGGCGATCTATTGCACTATCATTTGGGGGCGGCCGGGCAGCGATCCACTGGCGCACTGCCATTTGGCAGGCCACACAACAGTGCGGCAAGGACATAAGGAAAAGGATTAGTTTACTTCCGTCATTAGATTACTTCATGCTTTTAAACCTAAATAGAATTGTAGAAACTTCAAACGTTAAATTTTAACTATGAAATTTCTGATTGCCTCCGTGTGCTTATGCGTACATGGAAAGGAAGAGAGCTCAATCAATTCATAATTTTATCAATCCAATAAGTTGAGTTCTCAGGACATCATTACCAGGTTGACAACAGGAGTATAGATCGTATACAAGATTTAATTGTCCAATTGGTTATTTACAGATATGAAGAGGAAGAGCTCAGTTTAGAACATTTTCAAGCCAATCGGAACTAGTAGGCAATTTTAATTCTGAAGAAATTATCTAGACCGTCGAGTGTGTCAATCATAATGGTTGTAAATTATATTGCAGAACAACAGACATATTTTGAGCATCTAGGTGTTACAATATTTACCATGATATGTGATCGTGTCTATTATGACCTCCCCCCCCCCCCCCCCCCTTCACTGCTTCTTTTTCCTATTGCAGTGAAGTATGATAATCTTGTCTGGTTAAGATGTTTTTATATGCATAGGTGGTAGCTCTTTTATTTTCCATAATCAGTTAGGGAAGGGATATGTTATTCCATTCAAGCAGAGATGCAAGGTGCTGAGGAAAACCATTGATTAACAGAACTCATGCAACTACAATCTGATGTACTAACCGCAGAACAGCTACTCTCACAGCAGCTTAAAAATAAGCAAACTGAAGCGCATTAATTACAAAATGCCCAACACTTGGTTTCCAACTTTCAACTCTGACAGTGGTTATAGAACTGAAGTACGCCCGTCTAGGTAGACAAATTGCTATCTGAGAAATGGTATTGCACAGCAGAACACATCAAATCTACCGGAGGGCTTACCATGGAACGACCTGCTCGGGCACCACCAACTCGGGCTCCTTCTCTCCCTCGCTGTTCAGTGATCTCGGGTCAGCTTTTCTCGGACAATTCACGCGAAAATATCGAAATTTAAACTTCAAGCGAGGGCCTGACCTGGATCGGGAAGCCGCGACGGGGTGCCCCACGCCGACGAGGCGGCGGGGAGATGGCGGGAGAACACCTCGAGCTGGCATGGAGGTAAAATGGGTTAGCCGTGAGGAACCAGGGTTGGATGGGAGGAGAAGCGGGAGGGAGAAGGGGGAGGGGAGGGGAGGGACATGAGCTCACCTTCGACTTCGAGGAGGTCACAACGGCGGCGAGCCTAGAGGCGGCGACGCGCGCCATGGGGGAGGAGCTGAGGAAACCCTACGTTGTGCAGGAGGCGGAAGCTACACGGCAGAACCGTCAAAAAAAAAACCGTGAAGGGTTTTAGCTGGGTTTCAAAAGGCCGAAAGGGTTCAAAGAAATGGAATTCAATGTCCAGGGTTTGGATTTAAAGTTACTAGCACATATGCCCATGCGTTGTAACGGGAAAAATATTTTATTTACGACAAATAACGGAAAAGATAATTGATGTGTCCATAAAAAAAAATGGTCTCCACAACGGTAGCTGACAGAGCAACGAGTTGCGGTCTTCTCACTGGACATATTTGGCCCATGAAATCTTGATAGTAATGGGGTTGGTAGGTATGTTGGCGAGCAACCAACTCGTGTCTTTTTCTTTCGCTTCCGCCTCCATCTCGGAGTTGTGCATGCCTCCTCATTTGGTGGATGTGTGACAACCTTCCGGACACGGTTATTTTGACCACTTTCCTACGACGGCGTAACCGGGTGAATTACTAATTGCAGCGCATAAATCATGTTTCATAAGTATAATCAGGCATGAATGTCCCTTCATTATGACGGTTAATTCTCTTTGATTATTTTAGCGCTCATGTGTCTATATTTTTTTCTAATTAGAGCCAAACAACATATTCTTTTTTATTGGCACATGCTCATAATTTTTTTAATTTATATCCAACCAGGATAGAACAAACATGCGCTGCTAACCAATGGCCAGCGCGAATATTTAAGAAAAGACAGTAGCTTCAGATTCGATTTTTTTAACATTCAAAGAAATATGAACTGTTGAATATTTCTTGGAAATTTTAATTTTTATAAAGCCCGAACAGTTTTAAAAAATGTGAACATTTTTCTCGAAAATTCCATAAAATGTTGGGAAAACACAAACAAAATTAGAAACATGAATAGTAATTCAAATTGAAAAATAATATTTTGAAAACATGAACCTTTTATAAAACACAGCATTATTGATTTTTTAATGGGGAACATTCAGAACAATTTTTAAAAATGCTTTCTGAGACGCAAACATTATTTTGTTTTTGTGAACTTTTCACTAAAATACGAATATTTTTTTGAATATGGAACATTTTATAAAATATTAATTTTATAAAAGAAATCTCAACAAATTATGAAATATTGTTTTTACATGATAACATTTTTTAATCTTGAGGAAATTCCGAAACCAGATTTTCTTAAGTTTCTAATATTTTTCAAAACAGGAATAAAATTTTGTAATGCTGATTTTCTGAATATTTATAAAAATCAAAATTTTGAATATATTTTGTACATTTTTATTTTACTGAAAAATAAAAATAAAGAAATAGAAAATAAAAACGAAACAGAAACAGAACACCGAAAAAATAAAAACGGGTCGGCGCGGTGTTGGGTGACCTGTGCGTACCTTCAACTATTTGTGGCCACGTGCGACTAATAAGGTGCTCCCAACGCATGGGCAGGATAATTACTGGGTTGGCTTTGTTGGGCTGGAGTGCGCGTGACCCAATTGCGGAATTCTGGACAAACGTTTTGTCTTTTCTACTGGGGAGACGCATAAAAATTTAGTACCACCTCGGATAAAAAAAATCTTTTCAACAGTGAACGGATGAAAATATTGGCGAAATGCACCTCGCTTTATTAGTAGGTATAGAAAACACGTGTATTTTCGAGTAGAATTTTGAATTGCAGGTGCCTTCTGATTTATCTTCACTGAGATAATGGTCATGCGTTGTTAACAAAATATTTATATTCTGGTACGTTAGCTCCTTCCCATATTAATGCGATGGGTATGGCTAAGTTTTAGTCGACTGGGATTTAACCAAGTTTCAATGAGGTAATATAACATGTAAAAGAGGAAAAGAAAAAACTGAAAAGAAAATTTTGCATTGATCTTAATGTAAGATCTCACGGATATAGCGTCGACTGAGACTAAACGGTCTCAGCCAACTGAAATTTAGCAATATTGTAACGCGATGGTGTAAATAAATCTTAAAATGATGTGTTTCTCTAGTGATGTAGGGTGGAACCCTAGGGGCGATCTTTCACGATTTGGAGGGGGATTCCCGAAGAACACGACAAACACATGAAGAACACAAGGGGAAAAAATAAGAGGAAACACTCAAATTGACATGATCCAATCACACATATGTTAAATCCATGTACACAAAGAGAGATACATGATTTAAATCCAACAAAGGGGATACAAAGGTCATTATTCATCTCCTAGAAGGAGGTCTTGAATCCTAGGGGGTCTTGAATTCACTTGGGAGATCTTCTCCTAGGAGGCCTTGGTCTCCAATGGAGTAGGTATCAAGGGGGTGAGAAATCTCTATCTCTAGTATGAGCTAAATCAATGCTAACCCTAAAATGGTGGAGGAGGAGAAGTATATATAGGCTAGGGGGCGAAGGGGTACATGGGCCTCAGCCCAAGTCACACACGCAGGCGTGGTCCGGATGATCCGGGTGTCGGGGCTACGAATGATCCGGGCGACCGTCCGGATCGTCCGAAAGTGTCGTAGCAGTTGCGGGTGGCCCGGATGTCTCGGTCGGCGTCCGGATGGTTCGGGTGGGTCCGGATGGTCCGGGTGTTGGTCCGGATGATCCGGCTTCATCTAGGGGCTTGTTGTCCTCATGTCGCGTGTAGCCGGATCCTCCGGGCCAAGGGCCGGATCGTTCGAGCTTCGTCCGGATCGACCGAGTCTTGGTCTGGATCATCCGGGCAGCTCCTGAGTTGCGCGTTCTCTTCTTCCTTCTTCTCTTTCATGCTTGGCCTTGGTCCATGGATTCTCCATGGTTGTCTCGGATGTGCCTGAGTATACAGAAGGTCCATGTATGAGGTAGTAGCCATGTCTCATATGTGGAAAGTGACGGTTCGGAGAGGAGTGGGATAACCTTGTGTCCAATGGCGTATACTTGAGGTCTCATCGTATGTCCTCTTGGGGCTTGGGGAGTAGTCGTAGTGTACATGGGGATGCGTAGCGACCCGACCTCAGACGGGCAAGTCTCTGTGCTTAAGTGTCATCCTTGGATCGGTATTGCTGACACATACAGTACTCGAGGATTTATAACATAGTTCAATCACACACTTATTGCATCGAATGTCTCAAAAGAGAACTTATTGCAATAATATGGCTAGAGGCCATCTAATAAGATAACAACGCAAGCTTCGAACGGTGAAGAGTCCATCCAACTCCACGGCAAAACTGAGTGCATGACAACGACCTAGCGCACCTTACTCTTCGTCAGAAAACTCTGCAACATGATACGTTGCAGCCGTGTAGGTCAACACATGGAATATGCTGGCAAGATAACACTATAGAGCAATGAACAGAATAACAACTATCACTACATGCATATATGGCTGGTGGAGGCTCTATGGTTATCATTTGCATAAAGCTAGTTTTCCCCTACAGCAAAGGAATATATTTTATTTAACTACAAGGTTTGTTGAAAAACATTGAGAAGGTAACCCCAACTCAATCCCAATTAAAAGTTAACAACCCAACAGATTATTTAAGTAAAGTGATGAGATCAACATAATAATTCAAGTACCAGATACTCAAGATGTCCATAATCGGGGACACGGCTAATCATGATTAGTTTATACACTTTGCAGAGGTTTGCGCATTTTTTCCCACAAGACTTGATCTCCTCCGTTGAATTTCTCACACATGATGTTTGAGAAACGGATGACCGAAACACAGTCTTTCAGAAGCGTTAACTCTTTACGACGGGTAGACAGTACCACCTACATCCCCTACATCTGCTAGTCTACCACTGTAAGAGGTCACACAACATACTCAACTATGCCAGAGCCCATAATGGCTTGTGGTTGCACACGGAAGTTTCTAGCATGAATAACATTATGATCCCTTTGAGCCTGGGTGGAGAACCATAGGAAAATCACACAGATACCCCGGGATCTCCTTGGACAACACTGGATTCCCCAGATGCCCACAACCAATCCACCCAGATGTGTATTAAAAGTAGCCACCTTAAGTTAAACCCTTAATTAACAAAATCTCTCACATCTTTCATGAATTCTCTCAAACCAAACCACGTCTACGAGCATAGCATAGCAATATAAGCATAACGTAGTAACGTACAAATAAAGGCGATAGGTGCTACCTCATCAACTACTTCCCAATACCCACATGTTAATCAAATCCTACTCGTGCAATGTTTGAGGGTTGAAACTAATGCATAAAAAAACTGGGTAATAAAGGAATATGATCAAAGTGTGAACTTGCCTTGTACTATTGGTGAAGATCCTTCACACTAATAATTCCTGATGGTTCTACTCGTCACACTCCGATCAATCTATCATAAGCAAGCAATAGTAACCACACATAAGCAATCATGCAAAAGAATCAAAGAAAAGATCTCAGAAAATTTCGAAAACAAGCAGTTAACTCTTGCAACAGAAAACAATTTCTAACAGTACCAAAATTATGTGGATTTGGTCTTATCAGAAAGTTTAGGTCAAGAGCTTCACTTAGCAAAAAGAATCAATTAAACCGGAGTTATAAAACTCGAGTTATGAACAAAAGAAGTGTGAATTCAAATCTGTTTGAAATCAAATTTTTAACTTTCAAAAAATATGTTTAAGTTGTTTATCTGGATAGAGGGAATCATAACGAAGAAGTGGGCGTTGGTTTCGTTGGATTTGGATAAACGGGCAAAAAGTTGTGAGGGTTTGAAGACCAGGGGCTAATCTGAAAATAAACTAATTGCATCTAGGTCCCTGGCCGAAATTAAAACAGAAAAAGAAAAATCTAATGAACGAATGTTCGCTGCAGAAGCTTATAAGACGAAAACCGTTCGCTACAGAACCTAAACTAGCGAACGTCCACTAAATTACCTAACTAAATAATAAAACCGGCTTTAATAAAAAACTGAAGAAAACCTAAAAAAATATACTGGACCGGGGAGGTTTATTACCGGTCAACGCGACGGCTGGGTTAACGGCGAGATCCGGCGTCGGCGGGATGACGACGACGCCGGGAGGCGGCGCGGCGCGAGGTGGCGGCGACGATCAATCGCGGGCTCGGCTTGAGGCGGGCGGCCTTGGCGAGGCGGCCAGCAGAATGCACGGCTCGGCTGCCGGTGGCTTGAGGCGGCGGCGCGGCTTGAGGAGGTCGAGGGGGTGTGGCGGCTTTTAAAGGTCGGGCGAAGGCGGCGCCCACTTGGAGAAGGGTCGGCATGGGGAGATGCTCGGACTCTCCCGAGTTCGGCGGTGACAATGACGCCATGAAGGCGGTGGCACCTGCCTACGGGCCTAGGAAGAAGTTTTTTTTAATAGTTTCGCCCGAACTGAAAAAAAATCCAAAATAGAATAAGTAAAAATCCTAAAATCCCAAAAACAATTTTCACGGTCCTCTACTAATATTTAGGACAACATGAACAATTTTTTGGGCTAAAATGCATTTTTTCCTAATTTACTCGAATAAAATCTCAAATAAAAAATATATTTTATTTAAAATTAAATTTCCATTATTTCCTCTGTTTTGAAGAAGTCATATTATCTTCTCTCATTATTTATTTATTTGGAAATAATTTGGAAAAATAATTTCAAATAAACTCACTTTGATCCAAATTACCAATTTTGAAAAATTCAAAAATGGAATTTTATGAAAACCTCCAACTCTCTCAAATGGTCCTTGAGTTGCTTAAGGTCTCTAGGATCAAATCGTCCAAATAAAATCAATTAAAAATGCAAAGAGCATGGATGCATATGATGACCTAATGATTAACATCCAAATTGAAAATTGGGATGTTACAGGATGACCGTAGGATGCTCCGGATCATCTCCCCCCCCCCATCTTGGGAAATCTGACCTCGGATCATAATCCTCATCACCATGGAAACGGTTGTAGTGGACGAACTTGTAATTGAACGGAGTTGAAGGCATAGCGCAATCCAAGTACTCCAAGGTGTCTCCAGAGTGATATACATGTAGAAAGAGGAAGCACAAACGACACTCGGAAATACAATGGTTAGCGCACACAAGGTGTCCATCATGTAAGTATGAGTCTGTGCGACAAGATTGTTCGTGACAAGGTTCATGAAGCTTATCAAGATGATATAGAAAGATATGTAAAGCATTCATGAGAGCAAATTCATTTGTTGTGCACGCAAAGGTGTGGTAAATGTCATGGTGCACAAAGTTACAAATGCTACCATTGTGCGAAGTGATGTCATAGAGAGATGGTATATCAAGAGCATGAACATGGCAATGGATGCTCAATATGATTATGTTATCATGCAATTGATGGTAGGCAATGTGATCATTATGTATGAATATGCCATCAAGGAAGATCATAACAAATTTGCTAAGGAAGTGCACAAGCTCATATATCATGGATGACATAGAAATACGAGATGCAACAAGGCAATCATAATGGGAGTCAACCCATGCATAAGATGCAAATTTGTTATGGGTGGTGTTGTACCATAGGTCGATGTCGTGGCATAAGTGTGAAGGAAATATGCCCTAGAGGCAATAATAAAGTTGTTATTTATATTTCCTTATATCATGATACATGTTTATTATTCATGCTAGAATTGTATTAACCGGAAACTTATTACATGTGTGAATACATAGACAAACAGAGTGTCACTAGTATGCCTCTACTTGACTAGCTCGTTGAATCAAAGATGGTTAAGTTTCCTAGTCATAGACATGAGTTGTCATTTGATTAACGGGATCACATCATTAGAGAATGATGTGATTGACTTGATCCATTTTGTTAGCTTAGCACTTGATCGTTTCGTTTGTTGCTATTGCTTTCTTCATGACTTATACATGTTCCTATGACTATGAGATTATGCAACTCCTGAATACCGGAGAAACACTTAGTGTGCTATCAAACGTCAAAACGTAACCGGGTGATTATAAAGATGCTCTACAGGTGTCTCCGATTGTGTTTGTTGAGTTGGCATAAATCGAGATTAGGATTTGTCACTCCGATTGTCGGAGAGGTATCTCTGGGCCCTCTCGGTAATGCACATCACTATAAGCCTTGCAAGCAATGTGCCTAATGAGTTAGTCATGGGATGATACATTATGGAACGAGTAAAGAGACTTGCCGGTAACGAGATTGAACTAGGTATTGAGATACCGACGATCGAATCTCGGGCAAGTAACATACCGATGACAAAGGGAACAACGTATATTGTTATGCGGTTTGACCGATAAAGATCTTCGTAGAATATGTAGGAACCAATATGAGCATCTAGGTTCCGCTATTGGTTATTGACCGGAGATGAGTCTTGGTCATGTCTACATAGTTCTCGAACCCGTAGGGTCCGCACGCTTAACATTCGGTGACGATCGGTATTATGAGTTTATGTGTTTTGATGTACCAAAGGTTGTTCGGAGTCCCGGATGTGATCACGGACATGACGAGGAGTCTCGAAATGGTTGAGACATAAAGATTGATATATTGGACGACTATGTTTGGACTTCGGAATGGTTCCGGGTGGGTTCGGGCAATTACCGGAGTACCGGGGGGTTACCGGAACCCCCTGGGGAGTCTAATGGGCCATATGGGCCTTAGTGGAGAGAGAGAGGGGCAGCCAGGGCAGACCGCGCGCCCCCTCCCCCTTAGGTCCGAATTGGACTATGGAAGGGGGGCGGCGCCCCCCTTTCCTTCTCCCTCTCTCCTCCTTCCTTCCTCTCCTACTCCAACTAGGGAAGGGGGGAATCCTACTCCCGGTGGGAGTAGGACTCCCCTTGGGGCGCGCCATGAGAGGGATGCCCCCCCTCCTTCACTCCTTTATATACGGGGGAGGGGGGCACCCCATAGACACACAAGTTGACAGTTGTCTTAGCCGTGTGCGGTTGATACGTCTCTGCCGTATCTACTTTTCCAAACACTTTTGCTCTTGTTTTGGACTCTAACTTCCATGATTTGAATGGAACTAACCCGGACTAACGCTGTTTTCAGCAGACTTCCCATGGTGTTATTTATGTGCAGAAATAAAAGTTCTCGGAATGACCTGAAACTCCACAGAACGTCTATTTGGAAATAATAAAAAATCGTTGCAAAAGATGAAGACCACGGGTTCCACACCCTGTCCACGAGGGTGGGGGCGCGCCTGCCCCCCTAGGGCGCGCCCCCTACCTCGTGGGCCCCCTAGAGCCCCTCCGACCTCAACTCCAACTATATATATTTTCTTTCGGGGGAAAATCAGAGAGAAGAATTCATCGCATTTTACGATACGGAGCCGCCGCCAAGCCCTAAAACCTCTCGGAAGGGCTGATCTGGAGTCCGTTCGGGGCTCCGGAGAGGGGGATTCGTCACCATCGTCATCATCAACCATCCTCCATCACCAACTTCATGATGCTCACCACCGTGCGTGAGTAATTCCATCGTAAGCTTGCTAGATGGTGATGGGTTGGATGAGATCTATCATGTAATCGAGTTAGTTTTGTTATGGTTTGATCCCTAGTATCCACTATGTTCTGAGATTGATGTTGCTATACTTTGCTATGCTTAATGCTTGTCACTAGGGCCCGACTGCCATGATTTCATATCTGAACCTATTATGTTTTCATGAATATATGTGTGTTCTTGATCCTATCTTGCAAGTCTATAGTCACCTACTATGTGTTATGATCCGCAAGAACCCTGGTGACAATAATCGGGACCACTCCGATGATGACCATAGTTTGAGGAGTTCATGTATTCACTATGTGCTAATGCTTTGTTCGGTACTCTATTAAAAGGAGGCCTTAATATCCCTTAGTTTCCGCTAGGACCAGCTGCCACGGAGGGTAGGACAAAAGATGCCATGCAAGTTCTTTTCCATAAGCACGTATGACTATATTCGAATACATGCCTACATTACATTGATGAATTGGAGCTAGTTACGTCACCCTATGTTATGGCTGTTACATGATGAACCACATCCCAAGCATAATTCTCCATCACCGATCCAATGCCTCTGAGCTTTTCCCATATTGTTCTTGGCTTATTTACTTTCCGTTATTCTTGTTACAATCATTACAAAACACCAAAAATATTACTTTTGCTTCATTATCTTTGTTACCGTTACCACTACTATCATATTACTTTGCTACTAAATACTTTCTTTGCAGATATTAAGTTATCCGGTGTGGTTGAATTGACAACTCAACTGCTAATACTTGAGAATATTCTTTGACTCCCCTTGTGTCGAATCAATAAATTTGGGTTGAATACTCTACCCTCGAAAACTATTGCGATCCCCTACTTGTGGGTTATCAAGACTACTTTAAAGGCGCCGTTCTTGGAGCATAGCTCTATTCTTTGAGTCACTTGGGATTTATATCTGATGGTCACTATGAAGAACTTGAAAGGCGCTAAGACAACAATTTATCCCTCAACTACGAGGGGAGGTAAGGAACTGCCATCTAGCTCTCGCACTTGATTCACCTTACATTTTGAGTAAGCTTGCGACACCTAAACCTGCTTTTGCTATTCGCTTTGATATGTCGCATGTTATTGATGATGCCACTTCGCTATGCATGATACTTTGTTGGCGAACGTTGCGAAAATTAAAATTTTCCTACGGTTTCACCAAGATCCATCTATGAGTTCATCTAGCAACGAGTCATGGGAGAGTGATTGCATCTACATACCACTTGTAGATCGCGTGCGGAAGCGTTCAATGGAGCAGGGATGATGGAGTCGTACTCGCCGTGATTCGGATCACCGATGACCTAGTCTTTGAGCAGACAGCACCTCCGCGTTCAACACACGTGCAGGCGGATGATGTCTCCTCCTTCTTGATCCAGCAAGGGGAAGGAGAGGTTGATGATGATCCGGACGACGCAGGCGTGGTGGTGGATGCAGCAGAACTCCGGCGAGGCTTCGCTAAGCAACTATGGGAGGAGGAGGTGTTGCAGGAGGAGGAGGCGCCCGGTGCTTGCAGGTGCGGCCACCCTCCCTCCCTCCCTTTATATAGGTGCAAGAGAGGGGAGGGTGCAGCCTTGCCCCTTCCTCCAAGGAAGGGTGCGGCCAAGAGGGGAGGAGTCCATCCTCCCAAGGCACCTCGGAGGTGCCTTCCCCTTTAGGACTCTCCCTTTTCTTATATCTTGGCGCATGGGCCTCTTGGGGCTGGTGCCCTTGGCCCATATAGGCCAAGGCGCACCTACAACCCATGTGTCCCCAGGCAGGTGGACCCCAGTGGACCCCGGACCCTTTCGGCACTCCGTTACAATACCGATAACGCGAAACTTTTTCGCGACCAAAATAAGACTTCCTATATATAAATCTTTACCTCCGGACCATTCCGGAACTCCTCGTGATGTCCGGATCTCATCCGGGACTCCGAACAACATTCGGTTTGCTGCATACTCATATTCATACAACCCTAACGTCACCGAACCTTAAGTGTGTAGACCCTACGGGTTCGGGAGACATGCAGACATGACCGAGACGCTCTCAGGTCAATAACCAACAGCGGGATCTGGATACCCATGTTGGCTCCCACATGCTCCTCGATGATGTCATTGGATGAACCACGATGTCGAGGATTCAAGCAACCCCGTATACTATTCCCTTTGTCAATCGGTACGTTACATGCCCGAGACTCGATCGTCGGTATCCCAATACCTCGTTCAGTCTCGTTACCGGCAAGTCACTTTACTCGTCCCGTAATGCATGATCCCGTGACCAAACACTTGGTCACTTTGAGCTCATTATGATGATGCATTACTGAGTGGGCCCAGAGATACCTCTTCATCATACGGAGTGACAAATCCCAGTCTCGATCCGTGTCAACCCAACAGACACTTTCGGAGATACCTGTAGTGCACCTTTATAGTCACCCAGTTACGTTGTGACGTTTGGTACACCCAAAGCACTTCTATGGTATCCGGGAGTTACACGATCTCATGGTCTAAGAAGAGATACTTGACATTGAAAAAGCTCTAGCAAAACGAACTACATGATCTTGTGCTATGCTTAGGATTGGGTCTTGTCCATCACGTCATTCTCCTAATGACGTGATCCCGTTTTTAATGACATCTAATGTCCATAGTCAGGAAACCATGACTATCTGTCACCAACGAGCTAGTCAACTAGAGGCTCACTAGGGACGTATTGTGGTCTATGTATTCACACGTGTATTACGATTTCCGGATAATACAATTATAGCATGAATAAAAGACAATTATCATGAACAAGGAAATATAATAATAATACTTTTATTATTGCCTCTAGGGCATATTTCCAACAGTCTCCCACTTGCACTAGAGTCAATAATCTAGTTACATTGTGATGAATCGAACACCCATAGAGTTCTGGTGTTGATCATGTTTTGCCCGCGGAAGAGGTTTAGTCAACGGATCTGCGACATTCAGATCCGTATGCACTTTACAAATTTCTATGTCTCCATCTTGAACATTTTCACGGATGGAGTTTAAGCGACGCTTGATGTGCCTGGTCTTCTTGTGAAACCCGGCTCCTTGGCAAGTGCAATAGCTCCGGTGTTGTCACAGAAGAGTTTGATCGGCCCCGACGCATTGGGTATGACTCCTAGGTCGGTGATGAACTCCTTCACCCAAATTGCTTCATGCGCTGCCTCCGAGGCTGCCATGTACTCCGCTTCACATGTAGATCCCGCCACGACGCTCGCTGCTTGCACCGCACTACCATCGCTCCACCATTCAACATATACACGTATCCGGTTTGTGACTTAGAGTCATCCAGATCTGTGTCGAAGCTAAGCGTCGACGTAACCCTTTCTGACGAGCTCTTCGTCACCTCCATAAACGAAACATGTCCTTTGTCCTTTTCAGTACTTCAGATATTCTTGACCGCTGTCCGGTGTTCCTTGCCGGGATTACTTTGGTACCTTCCTACCAAACTTACGGCAAGGTTTACATCAGTCCGGTACACATGGCATACATAATAGATCCTATGGTCGAGGCATAGGGATGACGCCATCTCTTCTTTATCTTTTGCCGTGGTCGGGCATTGAGCTGAGCTCAATCTCACACCTTGCAAAGACAGCAAGAACCCTTTCTTGGACTGATCCATTTTGAACTTCTTCAAAATCTTATCAAGGTATGTGCTTTGTGAAAGACCTATGAGGCGTCTCGATCTATCTCTATAGATCTTGATGCCTAATATATAAGTAGCTTCTCCAAGGTCCTTCATTGAAAAACACTTATTCAAGTAGGCCTTAATGTCTGTCCAAGAATTCTATATCATTTCCCATCAAAAGTATGTCATCTACATATAATATGGGAAATGCTACAGAGCTCCCACTCACTTTCTTGTAAACGCAGGCTTCTCCATAAGTCTCAAGATAAACCCAAACGGTTTGATGATCTCATCAAAGCGAATGTTCCAAATCAGAGATGCTTGCACCAGCCCATAAATGGATCACTGGAGCTTGCATACTTTGTTAGAATTCTTAGGATAGACAAAACCTTCCGGCTGCATCATATACACTCTTCCTTAAGATAACCGTTATGAACGCTGTTTTGACGTCCATCTCGCCATATCTCATAATCATAGTATGCGGCAATTGCTAACATGATTCGGACGGACTTAAGCTTTGCTACGGGAGAGAAAGTCCCATCGTAGTCAATCCCTTGAACTTGCCGATAACCCTTAGCGACAAGTCGAGCTTTATAGATGGTGACATTACCATCCGCGTCCGTCTTCTTCTTAAAGATCCATTTGTTTTCTACCGCTCGCCGATCATCGGGCAAGTCACCAAAGTCCATACTTTGTTTTCATACATGGATTCTATCTCGGATTTCATGGCTTCTAGCCATTTGTTGGAATCTGGGCCCGCCATCGCTTCTTCATAGTTCAAGGTTCACCGTTGTCTAACAACATGATTTCCGGAGACAGGGTTGCCGTACCACTGCAGTGCGGAACGTGTCCTTGTGGACCTACGGTTCAAGAGCTACTTGATCCGAAGTACCTTGATCATCATCATTATTTTCCTCTTCGGTTGGTGTAGGCATCACAGGAACATTTTCCCGAGCTGCACTACTTTCCCGTTCAAGAGGTAGTAGTTCATCGAAGTTCTACTTTCCTCCCACTTACTTCTTTCGAGAGAAACTCTTTTCCGTAAAGGATCAGTTCTTGGCAACAAATATCTTGCCCTCGGATCTTAAGTAGAAGGTATACCCAATGGTTTCTTTAGGGTATCCTATGAAGACGCATTTTTCGACTTGGGTTCGAGCTTTTCAGTTGAAGTTTCTTGACATAAGCATCGCATCCCCAAACTTTTAGAAACGATGACTTAGGTTTCTTCCCAAACCATAATTCATACGGTGTCGTCTCAACGGATTTAGACGGTGCCCTATTTAAAGTGAATGTAGCTGTCTCTAGAGCGTATCCCCAAAATGATAGTGGTAAATCGGTAAGAGACATCATGGATCGCACCATATCCAATAGAGTGCGGTTATGACGTTCGGACACACCGTTACGCTGAGGTGTTCCAGGCGGCGTGAGTTGTGAAACGATTCCACATTTTATTAAGTGTGTACCAAATTCGTGACTCAAATATTCTCCTCCACGATCCGATCGTAAGAATTTTATCTTTTGGTCACGTTGATTCTCTACTTCATTATGAAATTCCTTGAACTTTTCAAAGGTCTCAGACTTGTGTTTCATCAAGTAGACATACCCATATCTACTCAAGTCATCTGTGAGAGTGAGAACATAACGATATCCTCCATGAGCCTCAACACTCATTGGACCGCACACATCGGTATGTATGATTTCCAATAAGTTGGTTGCTCGCTCCATTGTTCCGGAGAACGGAGTCTTGGTCATCTTGCCCATAAGGCATGGTTCGCATGTGTCAAATGATTCATAATCTAGAGACTCCAAAAGTCCATCAAGATGGAGCTTCTTCATGCGCTTGACACCAATGTGACCATAGGCGGCAAAGTGCCACAAGTATGTGGGACTATCGTTATCAACTTTACATCTTTTGGTATTCACGTTATGAATATGTGTAACATTACGCTCGAGATTCATTAAGAATAAACCATTGACCAACGGAGCATGACCGTAAAACATTTCTCTCATATAAATAGAACAACCATTATTCTCGGATTTAAATGAGTAGCCATCTCGCATTAAACGAGATCCTGATACAATGTTCATGCTCAAACTTGGCACCAAATAACAATTATTAAGGTTCAAAACTAATCCTGTAGGTAAATGTAGAGGTAGCGTGCGACGGTGATCACATCGACTCTGGAACCATTCCCGACGCGCATCGTCACCTCGTCCTTTGCCGATCTCCGCTTATTCCGCAGCTCCTGCCGAGTTACAAATATGAGCAACGGCACCGGTATCAAATACCGGGAGTTACTACGTAATCTTGGTAAGGTAGACATCAATTACATGTATATCAAATATACCTTTGGTGTTGCCGGCCTTCTTATCCGCTAAGTATTTGGGGCGTTCCGCTCAAAGGACCCTTCCCTTGCAATAAAAGCACTCGATCTCGTGCTTGGGTCAATTCTTTGACTTCTTCCCAAGAATCGGCTTACCGGGCGCGGCAACATCCTTGCCGTCCTTCTTGAAGTTCTTCTTGCCCTTGCCCTTCTTGAACTTAGTGGTCTTATTGACCATCAACACTTGATGTTCTTTCTTGATCTCAACCTCTGCTGACTTCAACATTGAAAATACTTCAGAATGGTCTTCACCATCCCCGCATGTTGTAGTTCATCACAAAGCTCTTGTAGCTTGGTGGAAGCGATCAAGGATTCTCACAATGACCGCCTCATCAGGGAGGTTAATATTCAGCTGGGTCATGCGGTTGTGCAACCCAGACATTCTGAGTATGTGCTCACTGACAGAACTATTTTCCTCCATCTTACAACTATAGAACTTGTCAGAGACGTCATATCTCTCGACCCGGGCGTGAGCTTGGAAAACTAGTTTCAGCTCCTCGAACATCTCATATGCTCCGTGATGCTCAAAACGCTTTTGGAGCCCGGTTCTAAGTTGTATAGCATGCCGCATCGAACGAGGGAGTAATCATCAAGACGAGTTTGCCAAGCATTCATAATGTCTTGGTTCTTCGACGGAGGCGTCACCTAGCGGTCCTTCTAGGACATATTGTTTCTGGCAGCTATGAGGATGATCCTCGGGTTAGGACCCAGTCCAGTATAGTTGCTGCCATCATCTTTCGACTGGTTTTCTCTAGGAACGCGTTGAAGTTCAGTTGACATGAGCGTTAGCCATTTGATCTACAAGACATATTTGCAAAGGTTTTAGACTAAGTTCATGATAATTAAGTTCATCTAATCAAATTATCTTAATGAACTCCTACTCGAATCGAGACATCCCTCTAGTCATCTAAGTGTTACACGATCCGAGTCGACTAGGCCGTGTCCGATCATCACGTGAGACGGACTAGTCATCGTCGGTGAACATTCTCATGTTGATTGTATCTTCCATACGACTCGTGTTCGACCTTTCGGTCTCCGTGTTAGAGGCCATGTCCGTACATGCTAGGCTCGTCAAGTTAACCCTAAGTGTTTTGCATGTGTAAAACTGTCTTACACCCGTTGTATGTGAACGTAAGGATCTATCACACCCGATCATCACGTGGTGCTTGAAGCACGAACTTTAGCAATGGTGCACAGTTAGGGAGAACACTTCTTGAAATTGTTGTAAGGATCATCTTATTAACAACCGTCTTTCAAAGTAAACAAGATGCATAAACATAATAAACATCACATGCAATTATATAAAGTAGTGACATGATATGGCCAATATCATATAGCTCCATTGATCTCCATCTTCGGGGCTCCATGATCATCTTGTCACCGGCATGACACCATGATCTCCATCGTCATGATCTCCATCATCGTGTCTTCATGAAGTTGTCACGCCAACGACTAGTTCTACTTCTATGGCTAACGCGTTTAGCAATAAAGTAAAGTAATTTACATGGCGTTCTTCAATGACACGCAGGTCATACAAAAATAAAGACAACTCCTATGGCTCCTGCCGTTGTCATACTCATCGACATGCAAGTCGTGATTCCTATTACAAGAACATGATCTCATACATCACAATATATCATTCATCATTCATCACAAATTCTGGCCATATCACATCACATGACAATTCTTTGCAAAAACAAGTTAGACGTCCTCTAATTGTTGTTGCATCTTTTACGTGGCTGCAATTGGGTTCTAGCAAGAACGTTTTCTTACCTACGAATAACCACAACGTGATTTTGTCAACTTCTATTTACCCTTCATAAGGACCCTTTTCATCGAATCCGCTTCAACTAAAGTGGGAGAGACAGACACCCGCCACCACCTTATGCAACTAGTGCATGTCGATTGGTGGAACCGGTCTCACGTAGCGTGCGTGTAAGGTTGGTCCGGGCCGCTTCATCCCACAATACCGCTGAAGCAAGATAAGACTAGTAGCGGCAAGCAAGTTGACAAGATCTACGCCCACAACAAAATTGTGTTCTACTCGTGCAATAGAGAACTACGCATAAACTGGCTCGATACCACTGTTGGGGAACGCGTTGCGAGAAAATTAAAAATTTCCTACGGTTTCACCAAGATCCATCTATGAGTTCATCTAAGCAACAAGTCAAGGGAGTGAGTTTACATCTACATACCACTTGTAGATCGAGTGCGGAAGCGTTCAAGGGGATGGTGATGACGGAGTCGTACTCGCCGTGATTCGGATCACCGATGACCAAGTGCTGAATGGACAGGACCTCCGCGTTCAACACATGTACGGTACGGATGATATCTCCTCCTTCTTGATCCAGCAAGGGGGAAGGAGAGGTTGAGGAAGATGGCTCCAGCAGCAGCACGACGGCGTGATGATGGTGGAGTGACATTCTCGGCGAGGCTTCGCCAAGCATACGCGAAGGAGGAGAGGTGTTGGGGAGGGAAGGGGCTGCGCCTTGACTTGGATGCGGCTGCCCTCCCCTCACCCCTCTATTTATAGGGAGAAGGGGCAAGGGGGCCGGCCCCTCTAGATGGGAATCTAGAGGGGGGGCGGCGGCCAGGGAGGGGTGGCTTGCCCCCAAGCCAAGGGGCGCCTCTAGGGTTCCCCCCAAACCCTAGGCGCATGGGCCCAAAGGGGGGGGCGCCCAGCCCACCAGGGGCTGGCTGCTATCCCCATGCAGCCCATGTGGCCCCCCAGGAGGGGTGGCCCCTCCCGGTGGACCTCCGGAACCCTTCCTGGCCCCAGACAATACCCAGACGCCCGAAACTTTCCGGTGTCCGCTTGACAACTTCCCATATATAAATCTTTACCTCCGGACCCTTCCTAACTCCTCGTGACATCCGGGATCTCATCCGGGACTCCGAACAACATTCGGTAATCACATACAAGTCTTCCTAATAACCCTAGCGTCACCGAACCTTAAGTGTGTAGACCCTACGGGTTGGGGAGACATGCAGACATGACCGAGACGCTCTCAGGTCAATAACCAACAGCGGGATCTGGATACCCATGTTGGCTCCGACATGCTCCTCGATGATGTCATCGGATGAACCACGATGTCGAGGATTCAAGCAACCCCGTATACTATTCCCTTTGTCGATCGGTATGTTACATGCCCGAGACTTCGATCGTCGGTATCCCAATACCTCGTTCAGCCTCGTTACGGCAAGTCACTTTACTCGTCAGTAATGCATGATCCCGTGACCAAACACTTGGTCACTTTGAGCTCATTATGATGATGCATTACCGAGTGGGCCCAGAGATACCTCTCCATTACACGGAGTGACAAATCCAGTCTCGATCCGTGTCAACCCAATGTACACTTTCGGAGATACCGTAGTGCACCTTTATAGTCACCCAGATTACGTTGTGGCGTTTGGTACACCCAAAACACTTCTACGGTATCCGGGAGTTACACGATCTCATGGTCTAAGGAAGAGATACTTGACATTGAAAAAGCTCTAGCAAAACGAACTATACGATCTTGTGCTATGCTTAGGATTGGGTCTTGTCCATCACGTCATTCTCCTAATGACGTGATCCCGCTTGTCAATGACATTTGATGTCCATAGTCGAGGAAACCATGACTATCTGTTGACCAACGAGCTAGTCAACTAGAGGCTCACTAGGGACGTATTGTGGTCTATGTATTCACACGTGTATTACGATTTCCGGATAATACAATTATAGCATGAATAAAAGACAATTATCATGAACAAGGAAATATAATAATAATGCTTTTATTATTGCCTCTAGGGCATATTTCCAACACTTTACATCTTTTGGTATTCACACTATGAACATGTGTAACATTACGTTCGAGATTCATTAAGAATAAACCATTGACCATCGGAGCATGACCATAAAAGATTTCTCTCATATAAATAGAACAACCATTATTCTCGGATTTAAATGAGTAGCCATCTCGTATTAAACGAGATCCTGATACAATGTTCATGCTCAAACTTGGTACTAAATAACAATTATTGAGGTTTAAAACTAATCCCGTAGGTAAATGTAGAGGTAGTGTGCCGATGGCGATCATATCGACCTTGGAACCATTCCCGACGCGCATCGTCACCTCGTCCTTCGCCAGTCTCCGTTTATTCCGCAGCTCCTGCTATGAGTTACATATATGAGCAACGGCACCGGTATCAAATACCGGGAGTTACTACAGTCTTGGTAAGGTACACATCAATTACATGTATATCAAATATACCTTTAGTGTTGCCGGCCTTCTTATGCGCTAAGTATTTGGGGCAGTTCCGCTTCAAAGGACCCTTCCCTTTGCAATAAAAGCACTCAGTCTCGTGCTTGGGTCCATTCTTTGACTTCTTCCAAGAATCGGCTTATCGGGCGGCAACATCCTTGCCGTCCTTCTTGAAGTTCTTCTTTCCTTGCCCTTCTTGAACTTAGTGGTTTTATTGACCATCAACTCTTGATGCTCCTTCTTGATTTCTACCTCACGACTTCAAAGATTGAAAATACTTCAGAATAGTTTTCACCATCCCCTGCATATTGTAGTTCATCACAAAGCTCTTGTAGCTTGGTGGGAGCGATCAAGAATTCTGTCAATGACCGCCTCGTCCGGAGGTTAATGTCCAGGGACAAGCGGTTGTGCAACCCAGACATTTTGAGTATGTGCTCACCGATGTAACTATTTTCCTCCATCTTACAATCAGAGAACTTGTCGGAGACTTCATATCTCTCGACCCGGCATGAGCTTGGAAAACTAGTTTCAGCTCCTTGAACATCTCATATGCTCCGTGTCGCTTAAAACGCTTTTGGAGCCCGGTTCTAAGTCGTAAAGCATGCCGCACCGAACGAGGGAGTAATCATCAAGACGTAGACCGCCAAGCATTCATAATGTCTTGGTTCTCTCGATGGGTGCATCACCTAGCGGTGGTTCTAGGACATATTGTTTCTTGGCTGCTATGAGGATGATCCTCGTGTTAGGACCCAGTCCGAATAGTTGCTGCCATCGTTTTTCAGCTTGGTTTTCTCTAGGAATGCGTTGAAGTTCATGGTGACATGAGCGTTGGCCATTTGATCTACAAGACATATTTTGCAAAGACTTTAGACTAAGTTCATGATAATTAAGTTCATCTAATCAAATTGTTTAATTAACTCCCACTCAGATTTGACATCCCTCTAGTCATCTAAGTGATACATGATCCGAGTCGACTAGGCTGTGTCCGATCATCACGTGAGACGGACTAGTCATCGTCAGTGAACATCTCCATGTTGATCGTATCTTCCATACGACTCATGTTCGAACTTTCGGTCTCTTGTGTTCCGAGGCCATGTCTGTACATGCTAGGCTCGTCAAGTTAACCTAAGTGTATTGCATGTGTGAAATTGTCTTACACCCGTTGTATGTGAACGTAAGGATCTATCACACCCGATCATCACGTGGTGCTTCGAAACGACGAACTTTAGCAACGGTGCACAGTTAGGGAGGACACTTTCTTGAAATTGTTATGAGGGATCATCTTATTTACTACCGTCGTTCTAAGTAAACAAGATACATAAACATAATAAACATCACATGCAATTATATAAAGTAGTGACATGATATGGCCAATATCATATAGCTCCTTTGATCTTCATCTTGAGGCTCCATGATCATCTTGTCACCGGCATGACACCATGATCTCCATCATCATGATCTCCATCATCGTGTCTCCATGAAGTTGCTCGCCAACTATTACTTCTACTACTATGGCTAACACATTTAGCAATAAAGTAAAGTAATTTACATGGCGTTGAATCAATGACTCGCAGGTCATACAATAATTAAGAAAACTCCTATGGCTCCTGCCGGTTGTCATACACATCGACATGCAAGTCGTGATTCCTATTACAAGAACATGATCTCATACATCACAATATATCATTTCATCATTCATCACAACTTCTGGCCATATCACATCACATGACAATTGCTGCAAAAACAAGTTAGACGTCCTCTAATTGTTGTTGCATCTTTTACGTGGCTGCAATTGGGTTCTAGCAAGAACGTTTTCTTACCTACAAATAACCACAACGTGATTTTATCAACTTCTATTTACCCTTCATAAGGACCCTTTTCATCTAATCCGCTCCAACTAAAGTAGGAGAGACAGACACCCGCTAGCCACCTGATGCAACTAGTGCATGTCGGTCGGTAGAACCTGTCTCACGTAAGCGTACGTGTAAGGTCGGTCCGGGCCGCTTCATCCCACAATACCGCTGAAGCAAGAAAACACTAGTAGCGGCAAGCAAGTTGACAAGATCTACGCCCACAACGAAATTGTGTTCTACTCGTGCAATAGAGAACTACGCATAGACCTAGCTCGATACCCTTTGTTGGCGAGCGTTGCGAGAAAATTAAAAATTTTCCTACGGTTTCACCAAGATCCATCTATGAGTTCATCTAGCAACGAGTCATGGGAGAGTGATTGCATCTACATACCACTTGTAGATCGCGTGCGGAAGCATTCAATGGAGCAGGGATGATGGAGTCGTACTGCCGTGATTCAGTCACCGATGACCTAGTGTCGAACGGACAAGACCTCCGCGTTCAACACACGTGCGGAGCAGATGACGTCTCCTCCTTCTTGATCCAGCAAGGGGAAGGAGAGGTTGATGATGATCCAGCAGACGACGGCGTGGTGGTGGATGCGACAAAACTCCGGCGAGGCTTCGCTAAGCAACTACGGGAGGAGGAGGTGTTGCGAGGAGGAGGGAGGCGCCAGGCTTATGGGTGCGGCCACCCCTCCCTCCCTCCCTTTATATAGGTGCAAGAGAGGGGGAGGCGCAGCCTGCCCCTTCCTCCAAGGAAGGGTGCGGCCAAGAGGGGAGTCCATCCTCCCCAAGGCACCTCGGAGGTGCCTTCCCTTTAGGACTCTCCTTTTCTTATATCTTGGCGCATGGGCCTCTTGGGGCTGGTGCCCTTGGCCCATATAGGCCAAGGCGCACCCCCTACAGCCCATGTGCCCCCCAGGGCAGGTGGACCCCCCCGGTGGACCCCCGGACCCCTTTCGGCACTCCCGGTACAATACCGATAACGCGCGAAACTTTTCCGGCGACCAAAATAAGACTTCCTATATATAAATCTTTACCTCCGGACCATCCCAGAACTCCTCGTGACGTCCGGGATCTCATCCGGGACTCCGAACAACATTCGCTTTGCTGCATACTCATATTCATACAACCCTAGCATCACCGAACCTTAAGTGTGTAGACCCTACGGGTTCGGGAGACATGCAGACATGACCGAGACGGCTCTCGGGCAATAACCAACAGCGGATCTGGATACCCATGTTGGCTCCCACATGCTCCTCGATGATATCATCGGATCAACCACGATGTCGAGGATTCAATCAACCCGTATACTATTCCCTTTGTCAATCGGTATTTTACTTGCCCGAGATTCGATCGTCGGTATCCCAATACCTCGTTCAATCTCGCTTGCAAGTCACTTTACTCTATCAGTAATGCATGCTCCCGTGACCAAACACTTGGTCACTTTGAGCTCATTATGATGATGCACTACCGAGTGGGCCCAGTGATACCTCTCCGTCATACAGAGTGACAAATCCCAGTCTCGATCCGTCTCAACCCAACAGACACTTTTGGAGATACCTGTAATGCACCTTTATAGTCACCCGATTCGTTGTGACGCTTTGGTACACCCAAAGCACTCCTACGGTATCCGGGAGTTACATGATCTCATGGTCTAAGGAAGAGATACTTGACATTGGAAAAGCTCTAGCAAAACGAACTACACGATCTTGTGCTATGCTTAGGATTGGGTCTTGTCCATCACATCATTCTCCTAATGATGTGATCCCGTTATCAATGACATCCAATGTCCATAGTCAGAAACCATGACTATCTGTTGATCAACGAGCTAGTCAACTAGAGGCTCACTAGGGACATATTGTGGTCTATGTATTCACACGTGTATTATGATTTCCGGATAATACAATTATAGCATGAATAAAAGACAATTATCATGAACAAGGAAATATAATAATAATACTTTTATTATTGCCTCTAGGGCATATTTCCAACAGATACTTATGATGAGACTACTTCTATGCTTGATACTACTGTGCCCCTTAGTGAATTTCTTGATGAACAAATTGCTAGGGCTATAGAGAAAGAAATTATTGAAACTGATATTATTGATGAAAGTGATGATGAAAACTTGCCTGTTATTCCTGAGGGTTATATTTTTGATAAAGAAGCTTCTGCGGCTATTTTAGCTTGCAAAGATAGCCATGAGCTCAAGAGGTTATTAGTTAATTGGAATCAGCAATCTCTTAATGATAGAATGAGACCTGACCCTGCTTTTGCAACTTCACCTATCTGTGTTACCGATAAGGATTATGAATTCTCTGTTGATCCTGATATAATTACTTTGGTTGAATCTGATCCTTTTCATGGCTATGAATCTGAAACTGTTGTGGCACATCTTACTAAATTAAATGATATGGCCACCCTGTTCACTAATGATGAGAGATCTCGCTACTTTTATATCCTTAAAATATTTACTTTCTCATTAAAGGGTGGTGCTAAGATATGGTTTAATTCTCTTGATCCTGGTTGTGTGCGTAGTCCCCAGGATATGATTTATTACTTCTTTGCTAAATATTTCCCTGCTCATAAGAAACAAGCTGCTTTGAGGTAAATATACAACTTTGTGCAAATTGAAGAAGAGAGTCTCCCACAAGCTTGGGGGAGGCTTCTCAAGTTACTTAATGCTTTGCCTGATCATCCTCTTAAGAAAAATGAAATACTTGATATCTTTTATAATGGACTAACTGATGCTTCCAGAGATTACGGATAGTTGTGCTGGTTCTGTTTCGTGGAAAGAACACTGGATGAAGCTGAAATTCTATTGAATAATATGTTGAAAATGAAAATAATTGGACACTTCACGAGCCAGCCTCTGAGCCAATTCTGAGCCTAATCCTAAACCAACTCCGAAGAAGAGAGGTGTTCTATTTCTCAGTCCTGAAGATATGCAAGAGGCAAAGAAATCTATGAAAGAAAAGGGTATTAAAGCTGAAGATGTTAAGAATTTACCTCCTATTGAAGAAATACATGGTCTTAATTTACCGCCTGTTGAAGAAACATATGATCTTAATCCTTCACCTATTGAAGAACCTCATGGTCTTGATAACCCGACGCAGGTAGTAAAGGTAAATTCTCTCTATAGATTTGATGAAGGTGATATTCCTCACTATAAGTCTGCTAGACAATGCTTAGAAGAGTTTGACAATTTTATTTTCAAACAAGAAAACTTCAATGCTTATTTTGGTAGACAGTTGAAATACAATTCCGATATGCTTGAACACTTGGGTGATTATATGTCTAGAGTTAAAGGTGAACTTAAACTCATTACTAAACATGCTTCTATGGTTACCACTCAAGTAGAACAAGTACTTAAAGCTCAAAATGATTTGCTCAATGAAATGAATAGTAAGAAAAATGATTATGCTGTTAGAGCGGCTACTAGACTCAGGAACCTTTGTATCCTGAAGGCCACCCTAAGAGAATTGAGCAGGATTCTCAGAGAAATAATATTGATGCACCTAGTTCCTCTAAAAAGAAGAAAAAGAAAAATGATAGGACTTTGCATGCTTCTAGTGAACCTATTGCCGAACCACCTGAGAATCCAAATGATATCTCTATCTTTGATGCTGAAACACAATCTGGTAATGAACATGAACCTAGTGAAAATGTCAATGATGATGTTCATGATGATGCTCAACCTAGTAATGATAATGATGTAGAAATTGAACCTGCTGTTGATCTTGATAACCCACAATCAAAGAACCAACGTTATGATAAGAGAGACTTTGTTGCTAGGAAACATGGTAAAGAAAGGGAACCATGGGTTCGTAAACCCATGCCTTTTCCTCCCAAACCATCCAAGAAAAAGGATGATGAGGATTTTGAGCGCTTTCTTTGAAATGATTAGACCTATCTTTTATGTATGCGATTAACTGATATGCTCAAAATGAATCCTTATGCTAAGTATATGAAAGATATTGTTACAAATAAGAGAAAGATACCGGAATCTGAGATTTCCACCATGCTTGCTAATTATACTTTTAAAGGTGGAATACCAAAGAAACTTGGAGATCCAGGAGTACCCACTATATGTAGCGACCCGACCCGAATGGATCAAGTCTCTGTGCTTAAGTGTCATCCCTGGATCGGTATGCTGACACACACAGTACTCGAGGATTTATAACAGAGGTAAATCACATGTATAAATAACGTAAATACTATTACCTCAATCCAAATAGCGGAAGCAACAAGGTTGTGGGTTCCCATCAACACCAACGACAAAGTTGAGTGTAGAAATCGTAACCCTAATGTATCACTTACTCGTCATCTGAAAAGTCTGCAACATGAAACGTTGCAGCCGAAACGGTCAAGACATGGAATATCTTTGGCAATGTAACACATAGAGAGTAATGAAAGAATAAGCCTATACTACATGCATATACGGCTGGTGGAAAAGCTCTATGGTTATAAGGTTTTTCGAAAAGCCAATTTTTCCCTACTACAAAGGAATAAACTTATTTAACTATCATGGTGGTTGTTAAACATTGAGAATGGTTGACAGCATCCTCAATCCCAATTGAAAGTACTCATTAACAACCCAACAATATTAATTAGAGTAACATGATGAGATCAACAGGATAATCCAAGAACTAGATACTCAAGATTGTCCATAACCGGGACACGGCTAACCATGATTAGTTTATACACTGCAGAGGTTTGAGCACTTTTCCCCACAAGACTCGATCGCCTCCGCTTGATTTCTCGCACTACATGGTGTTTGAGAGACGGATGATCGAGACATAGTCTTCGTAGCACTAGCACCTTACATGTGGGTAGACCGTACCAACCTACAACCCCTACATCTGCTAGTCTACCCGTAAGAGTTTGCACAACTTAATCAACTATGCCAGAGCCCATAATGGCTTGTGGCTGCACACGGAAGTTTCTAGCATGAATAATCTTATGATCCCTTTGAGCCTGGGTGGCGGACCGTAGGATGATCACACGGTATATCCCCGGGATCTCCTAGGACAACACCGTATATCCCAGTGTCCGGCAAGTCCATTGGTATATCCTCGGTGCCCCTAGCAATCCACCCAGATGTGTATTTAAGTTGCCACCTTAAGTTGAGCCATTAAATAACAATCTCACATCCGTCATGGATTTCACTCATACCCAAACCACGTCTCTGAACATAGCATAGCAATATAAGTAACGCGTAGAAGTAACTCCCAAGGGTTTGATAGTAACAGGCAATAGGTTCCTACCTCAAAGAACTACTTCCCAATACCCACATGTTATCAATCCTACTCATGCAATGTTTGAGGTTGAAACTAATGCATAAAAAAAAACTGGGTATGAAAAGTATATGATCAAAGTGTTACTTGCCTGCAATGTTGATGAAGATGATTCACACTCAAAACTCTTGATAGTTCTACTCACACACTCGGTCAATCTATCGTAATCAAGCAATAGTAACCACACATAAGCAATCACTCAAAAGATCGGAAAGAACGAAGAAAAATGATTCGAAAAACATCAAAACCAAGCAAATAACTCTTGCAACATAAAACAATTTCTAACAGTACCAAAATTATATGAATTTGGCCTTATCAGAAAGTTTAGGTCAAGAGCTTCGATTTGCAAAAAGAATCAACTAAATCGGAGTTATAAAACTCAAGTTATGATCAAACAAAGTTTGAATACAAATCTGTTTGAATTCAAATTTTAAAACTTTCAAAAACATGTTTAAGTTGGATTACTGGATAGAGGGGATCATAACAAAGAAGTGGGCGTTGGTTTCGTTGAATTTGGACTAACGAGTAAAAAGTTATAGCCGTTTGAAGATTAGGGACTAATCTGTGAAGAAACTAATTTCATACGGGTCCCTGGCAGAAAACTAAAATAAAACGAAAAGGCTATTTAGCGAACGTTCGCTAGCGAACGGAAAAAATCATTCGGTGCAAACCCTAGCTAACGAACGTTCACCGAATAAAAAAAATGTTTAGAAAAAAAACAAATGGATCTGGATCCTTAGATCCAGATCGGACGGACGGGGAGGGGCGGCGGTTACCGCGGCGGCGGCGGCGAACTCCCAAGGCGCGGAGAGCGGCGGCGGCTCGCTCAGGCGGTGGCTCCGGCGTTGGGGAAGGCGGCGAGAGCACGAGGAGGGGCACAAGGCGAGGCGAGGAGGTTGGCGGCGTCGCGGTGGTCGACGACGACGAGGGCGGGCGGAGGTGAGATCCGGCGGCGGGCGGCGTTATGGCGCGGCGGCCATGAGAGGAGAGAGAGGGGGGGCCAGGCGCCTTTATAGGAGGAGGGAGGCGCTTGGAGTGGGGAAGGCGGCCGAGGCGGCGGCCGGACTCGGCGAGTCCGGGTCGCGACGGGAGGAGGAGGCGGCTGACGGGCTGGCTGGGCCTCAGCCCAGTTCGGTCCGGAGAGGGAGAGTGAGCAGTGCTGGGCTTCGGCCTGGCACTGTTCGAAAAGTTTTTTTAAATGCATAAAGAATTAAAACAAAAGAGATAAGTACAAAATATAATATAGGCATATTATATATCAAAATTTTCAGAAAAAGATTTCCTACAAGATGAACATTATTCTAGAGTCAAATAAAATACACACAAATTCAAATAAAACAAAGAGTGCTTCTGCTCTAGAAAAATCCAATGAAAATCATTTTAAAAATACCAAAATTAATTCAAATTGATTTCTCTCCAATTTTACGATGTAGGGAATCATGTTACCCTATTTTCCATATATTTTATTTTTGGAGAAAAATAATTTGAATAAAACTCAAGTAACTCCAAATTGAAAATAAATTCAAAGGAACTTTGAATTTAATTCTTTGAAACTCCCAACTCATATTTCATATAATTTGAAGAAGTCATTTTATCTTCGCTCGTGAAAATCATTGAGTTTCATAAAGTTTCGGAATTGGAAATATTCTCAAATGAAATTCAAATATTTTCAACACCCCTTGTCATTTAAATAAATGGAAGAAGTCATGTCATCTCTTCTCCAGGGTTTTGTGATGAAAAGAATTTGAATTCCCGAAGATCATGAAAGCAAAAATGAAAGTTTGGGAAAGTCCTTTTATTCCCTCTCATTTAACTTTCAAAAAAAAAGTCTCGAATTTCACTCAATCAATCAATCAATCAAACAATCAATCAAAACTATCTATGTGTTTATAACATTCCAAAATTTAGAATTTTGGGATGTTACAAACTACCACCCTTAAAATGAATCTCGTCCTCGAGATTCGGAGAGGCTAGAAAGAAAAAGGTTAGGGTTTGGGGGTCTTCTAAAAAATCCATCGATCGTCTCTGGGGTCTCGGGTGCTACCACCCTTAGAAGCATAATTATGGTTCCATCAAAACTCATATACGCCATCCTTATTGTTGACAGTGTCGGTCTTCTCAGATCGTAAGGATAATTCCTTCTCTGGGCCCTTCTGGTAGTGGCATAACCTTTTCCTTAATTCTTTTGTCCTTTACTCTTGGTAAGGTTATTCCGAGATTGGGTCTTCTTAGCTGACGGGTCTGGCGTCAATTCTAAACAACTATCAATATCTCATGGTGGTCAACAATTTATGGTTTCTCCTGCAGAAAACGGGTCTGGGTTGAACCTCACCTTATATCCTACGATTGGCAACAACTGCTGTGTACAAGGGAAAAAAAATACTTATACCATTCTAAGGTTTAAACAGGGTTTTGATCGTCGTCTCTCTACTATAGGGAAGTCACTCAGATTTACCATCCCATATAGCAAAGCGAATAATAAGAGTAAGTCGGTATGGTGATCAATCCATCCCGCACCCAAATCATTACCTTGTACATGGTTTAGCGAATCTCGCATTCTAACACTCGGTCATCCTCACAAGCATTGCAGAATTTCTCTTGTCACGAACCAAGTTCGGAAAATCCATTGATTCTGCTAGCCCAACAAAACATCTATCATTCCTTAAGAACTCTCAGGTTTTGCGTAAACTCCTATAAAATCGTCTGTTGATAAAGGCATATCCTCTTCCAGGGTTTTTTTTCCTTCAGCAAGAATGTGCTTGCTTCTTGGCAGGTCCCGGGGCCTGTGGGTTATGGCCCATCTCATCACTTGCAATCCTTGAACACATCCTCGGGGCAACTGATCATTATTCCAACTTACAACTTCCTAGTATACTTAAAATCCATCCAATTGTAGTGTCTTCCTTCCTTCTATTTGCACCAAACTAGGACATGATTACTCAGACTCATCATGGAATTTCCATTAATCCATATTTCCAACATCATGCCTCCTTTATATCCAATAGTAATTCATCTCTTCATCCTCGTGGGATATCCCACCTACCAAGATAAAAACTTATACTTATGAAGTCCATACTCCACTTCGTGGAACATCATTATCCTTTCCAGGGTCAAGCGTCCTTACAGGGGAATATTGGCCATCTCTGCATGGCACTTCTGGGAATCGTGAAACACATCATGAACTCCTGACAGTCCTTCGGGTGACTCCAACTTGTTGGTAACTTCTCCCATACGCTCCAAAACTCAGTATGGTCCTACAAATCTCGGGGCTGACTTTTCCTTAACTCCACATCGTTTAATTCCTCGCAGAGGGGACACATGAAGACATGGCTTCTTGCATTTTTGAGTCCGCATAACTTTTCTGCCTGGACTGAGCTACCTTCAGTCTATCTCGAATCAACTTAACATTCTCTTCTGACATCCTTGATCACATTTGGTCCAAACCACTGACGGTCTCCAACTTCATCCCACATCAACGGTGTCTAGCTCCTTCTCCCATACAAAGCTTCAAAAGGGGCCATCTTCAAACTGGCCGGGTAACTGTTGTTGTATGAGAACTCCGCGTAAGGTAGATTATCATCACTACTAGATCCATAATATAGCGCACATGCTCTCAACATGTCCTCCAGAATCTGATTTACTCTCTCAGTCTGTCCATATGTCTGTAGATGAAAGGCTGTACTGAACTCTAGACTAGTACCCAAAGTCTGGTGCAACCGATTCCAAAACTTTGAGGTAAACTGTGTTCCTCTACGATGGTCCTCGGAACTCCATGCGATACATCTGATCCTTGTCAAATATATCCTGGCCAACTTTGCACCTGTATAGGTGGTTTTCACTGGGATAAAGTGAGCCACTTTGGTCAAGCGAATCAACTACTACCCAGTTAGAATCATATCCAGTTCGGGTGCTGGGAAATCCGGTAATGAAATCCATGCCAAGCCTATCCCACTTTCATTCAGGTATCGGCATAGGCTGTAGTAATCTTGCTGGCTTCTGATGCTCTGCTTTTTACTCTCTGACATACATCACATACGGCTACATACTCGGCAATGTCCTTCTTCATACCAGTTCACCAGAAACGCTCCTTCAAATCCAAATACATCTTGGTGTTTCCAGGGCGAATCGAGTATGGTGAGTCATGAGCCTCTTGAAGTATTAACTTCCTGATCTCTGCATTATTGGGCACATATGCACGATCCTCGAACCATAAGGTGTCGTGCTCATCCTAAGAAAACCTTTGGCCTTTCCTTTGCTCATCCTCTCCTTTACCTCAGCAATCTCTTTGTCATCCTTCTGAGCTTCACAGATCTTTCCCAACAATGTAGACTGAACTTCCATTGCTGCAACAAAACCTTTGGGAACAATCTCCAACTAAAGTTCCCCGAGATCCTCGGCTAACTCCTTGGTAATCCTCTGCTTATGAGGGTATTCATCCTTGTTTTCTTTATGGTTGTGTCCTATTTCTCCACAAAGCTTGTATGCACAAGGTTTCTTCATATCCTTTCCATAAGGCCTCAATTTCTGGGACACTAGCCAAGACTTTAACAAAGTCCACTTAAATTCTTTCCAACTAGTTACTCCTTGCCATCCATTGATGTTTTGGTACATCCTCCACCAAGTAGCAGCACCTCTTTCAAAGCATTGAAGAGCATGTTGGGCCATAACCTTTCCGGCTATAGGGTTATTCTCCATGTGATCCTCCATGTTCTGAATCCATTGGTCCGTCTCCAATTGACTCATCGATCCAGATAATATGAGCTCATCTCCATTCATCCTCTATTGGGTACAAGGGTTTTGGGGTGAGATAAGAGAGATAGACAGGGAGGTATACACACAATGCAAACAATTGTTTTGAAAAGACAGATTTTATTTGTGGCTGTCGGAAAAAAAACATCAAACAAATGACAGCTCACAATCGTCGCATCTAACGTAGGTATATAACTGGGGTTTGGTCTTGTAAAGGTCAAATGAATCTTCAATGCCATCAAACTCTTCAAGTCTTGGTCATGTCTCCGATGGCTTCTTCTGATCATGCTTGTCCTTCTCAAGTTCTTTTGCAAGATCATCTCTATTGACACAGAGTCTCTCGTGACGTCCTTTAATATTGTGAAGTTACGTTCCAACTTCTGGATTTCATCAACCTCGATATGAACGATGATCCTACTGTCCTTCCGTTCCTGACAAATCTCTGGTATCTCGAGGTTTTGCTCCTCCTGCTTGGCTATTTTAATCTTCTGGGACCTGAGTTCTTCACGAACTGCTTCCTTATCAAATACTGCTTCCTGTAGGTCCATCTTAACTTCTTGATGTAATACTCCAGATCCTGGTGGTACACCAGCTAAGGTTAAAATTTCCTTCTTTGCCGATAGATGCTCCATCAGCCTTCTACCATCCAATCCTTCCATGCATATGCATGCTTAACTCAGCACGGCGACAATATCATAAGTGGGAGATAACATCATGGATAGCCGTGTTTCTGCTCTTGTCATTTCCATGAGCTATCATTCCATAGTTGATATCTCCTGCTTTAGGGTTTCTTAACAAAACTTTGAGTTCTATGCTCCATGTTCCGGTCTTTCTCCGATACACCTTGATCTCGGGTATTGACAGCTTCCATAGTCTGCCAAGTTCCATAAGGGGTGCCTTCGTAGGTCAAAAGATCTGGGAATTCTTCAGAGCCTTCAAAATCTCCTAGTCTTCGGGGTCTTCAACAGTTGTAGTTTCCATTATCATAATGCACGGTAAAATCCTCTTCGTTCCAAATGGTCTTAGTTGTCTAATATCTTGTCTCCTTGGAGTGGTCTCATCGGTCAAATCTCCGAGTGGTCAAAAGGGAAAAGGGGTATGGTCTCACTAAAAGGAATTTCTGAATAAGCTCAGAAGAGAAGAGAGATAAAAGATCTTTTTGAAAATGAAGTAGTAGAGAAAAATCTTTCCTATGGGCTTGTCAGTTTCTAGGGTCACGTCCTACAGTCAACATGTGCTCTGATACCATCTTGTAGCGACCCGACCCGAATGGATCAAGTCTACAGGCTTAAGTGTCATCCTCGGATCGGTATGTCGACACAAACAAGATTTCGAGGATTTATAACAGAGGTAAATCACATGTCTAAATAACGTAAATACTACTACCTCAATCCAAATAGCGGAAGCAACAAGGTTGTGGATTCCCATCAACACCAACGGCAAAGTTGAGTGTAGAAATCGTAACCCTAACATATCACTTACTCGTCGTCTGAAAAGTCTGCAACATGAAACGTTGCAGCCCGAAAACGGGTCAGCACATGGAATATGCTGGCAATGTAACACATAGAGAGTAAAGAAAGAATAAGCCTATACTACATGCATATACAACTGGTGGAAAAGCTCTATGGTTATAAGGTTTTGCGAAAAGCCAATTTTTCCCTACTGCAAAGGAATAAACTTATTTAACTATCATGGTGGTTGTTAAACATTGAGAATGGTTGACAGCATCCTCAATCCCAATTAAAAGTACTCATTAACAACCCAACAATATTAATTAGAGTAACATGATGAGATCAACAGGATAATCCAAGAACTAGATACTCAAGATTGTCCATAACACGGGACACGGCTAACCATGATTAGTTTATACACTCTGCAGAGGTTTATGACTTTTCCCCATAAGACTCGATCGCCTCCGTTTGATTTCTCGCACTACATGGTGTTTGAGAGACGGATGATCGAGACATAGTCTTTCAGAAGCACTAGCACCTTACATGTGGGTAGACCGTACCAACCTACAACCCCTACATCTTCTAGTCTACCCGTAAGAGTTCGCACAACTTAATTGAAGGAAATATGCCCTAGAGGCAATAATAAAGTTATTATTTATTTCCTTATATCATGATAAATGTTTATTATTCATGCTAGAATTGTATTAACCGGAAACATAATACATGTGTGAATATATAGACAAACAAGATGTCACTAGTATGCCTCTACTTGACTAGCTTGTTAATCAAAGATGGTTATGTTTCCTAACCATGAACAAGGAGTTGTTATTTGATTAACAAGGTCACATCATTAGTAGAATGATCTGATTGACATGACCCATTCCGTTAGCTTAACACTTGATCGTTTAGTATGTTAATGCTTTCTTCATGACCCATACATGTTCCTGTAACTATGAGATTATGCAACTCCCATTTACCGGAGGAACACTTTGGGTGCTACCAAACGTCACAACGAAACTGGGAGATTATAAATGAGCACTACGGTGTCTCCAAAGGTACTTGTTGGGTTGGCGTATTTCGAGATTAGGTTTTGTCACTCCGATTGCTCGGAGAGGTATCTCCGTGCCTTCTCGGTAATGCACATCACTTAAGCCTTGCAAGCATTACAACTAATGAGTTAGTTGTGAGATGATGTATTACGGAACGAGTAAAGAGACTTACCGTAACGAGATTGAACTAGGTATTGGATACCGACGATCGAATCTCGGGTAAGTAACATACCGATGACAAAGGGAACAACGTATGTCGTTATGCGGTTTGACCGATAAAGATCTTCGTAGAATATGTAGGAACCAATATGGGCATCCAGGTTCCGCTATTGGTTATTGACCGAGAATGGTTCTAGGTCATGTCTACATAGTTCTCGAACCCGTAGGGTCCGCACGCTTAACGCTTCGATGACAGTTCATTATGAGTTTATAAGTATTGATGCACCAAGTTTGTTGAGTCCCGGATGTGATCACGGACATGACGAGGAGTCTCGAAATGGTCGAGACATAAAGATTGATATATTGAAGCCTACATTTGGACATCGGAAGGGTTCGAATGAAAACAGGATGTTACCGAACACCGGGTTACTGGAACCCCTGGGGTATATGGGCCTCATGGGCCTTAAGGGAGAAGGAGAAGGGCCGGCCAGGTGGGCTGCGCGCCCCCTCCCCTTCCAGTCCGAATAGGACAAGGAGAGGGGGCGGCGCCTTCCCCTTTCCCCCTCCCAAATCCTACTCCAACTAGGATATGGGGGGGGGGAGTCCTACTCCCGGTGGGAGTAGGACTCCTCCTTGGTGCGCCTCCTATAGGGCCGCCACCTCCCCTTGTCTCCTTTATATACGGGGCAGGGGCACCCCAAGATACACAAGTTGATCTACGGATCTTTCCTTAGCCGTGTCGCGGTGCCCCTTCCACCATATTCCACTTCGGTCATATCGTCAGAGAGCTTAGGCGAAGCCTCGCACGGAGAAGTCATATCGTCATGAGCTTAGGCGAAGCCTGCGTCGGTGGAGCATCAACATCGTCACCACGCCGTCGTCTTGACGGAACTCATCCCCGACACTTTGCCGGATCGAGTCCGGGATCGTCATCGAGCTGAACGTGTGCGTAACTCGGAGGTGCCGTCGTTCGGTGCTTGGATCACCGGATCGTGAAGACGCATTTACTACATCAACCGCGTTGTTATAACGCTTCCGCTTTCGGTCTACGAGGGTACGTGGACGGACACTCTTCCCTCTCGTTGCTATGCCATCACTATGGTCTTGCGTGATCGTAGGAATTTTTTTGAAATTACTACGTTCCCCAACAGTGGTATCAGAGCCTAGGTTTTATGCGTTGATGTCATATGCACGAGTAGAACACAAGTGAGTTGTGGACGATACAAGTCATACTGCCTACCAGCATGTCATACTTTGGTTCAGCGGTATTGTTGGACGAGACGATCCGGACCAACCTTACGCCAGACGCTTACGCGAGACCGGTTCTCGACGTGCTTTGCACATAGATGGCTTGGAAGACCTGTCTCTCCAACTTTAGTTGAACTGAAAAGTGTGGCTACGCCCGTCCTTGAGAAGGTTAAACGGAGTCTATTTGACAAACTATCGTTGTGGTTTTGATGCGTAGGTAAGAACGGTTCTTGCTCAGCCCGTAGCAGCCACGTAAAACTTGCAACAACAAAGTAGAGGACGCCTAACTTGTTTTTGCGGTGGCATGTTGTGATGTGATATGGTCAAGACGTGATGCTATATTTTATTGTATGAGATGATCATGTTTTGTAACCGAGTTATCGGCAATCGCAGGAGCCATATGGTTGTCGCTTATTGTATGCAATGCAATCGCGATGTAATGCTTTACTTTATTACTAAGCGGTAGTGATAGTCGTGGAAGCATAAGATCGGCGAGACGACAACGATGCTACGATGGAGATCAAGGTGTCGCTACCGGTGACGATGGTGATCATGACGGTGCTTGGCGATGGAGATCACAAGCACAAGATGATGATGACCATATCATATCACTTATATTGATTGCATGTGATGTTTATCCTTTATGCATCTTATCTTGCTTTGATTGACGGTAGCATTATAAGATGATCTCTCACTAAAATTATCAAGAAGTGTTCTCCTGAGTATGCACCGCTGCCAAAGTTCGTAGTACCCGGACACCACGTGATGATCGGGTGTGATAAGTTCTACGTCCATCTACAACGGGTGCAAAACAGTTGCACACGCGGAATACTCAGGTTAAACTTGACGAGCCTAGCATATAACAGATATGGCCTCGAACACGGAGACCGAAAGGTCGAACGTGAATCATATAGTAGATATGATCAACATAGTGATGTTCACCGTTGAAACTACTCCGTCTCACGTGATGATCGGACACGGTTTAGTTGATATGGATCACGTGATCACTTAGATGACTAGAGAGATGTCTGCCTAAGTGGGAGTTTTAATATGATTAATTGAACTTAAATTTATCATGAACTTAGTACCGATAGTATTTTGCTTGTCTATGTTTCTTTGTAGATAGATGGCTCGTCTTTGTTGTTCCGTTGAATTTTAATGCGTTCCTTGAGAAAGCAAAGTTGAAAGATGATGGTAGCAATTACACGGACTGGGTCCGTAATTCTGAGGATTATCCTCATTGCTGCACGTAAAAATTACGCCCCGGAAGCACCGCTGGGTGACAGCGAACTGCTGCGAGATCTTTGAGCTGAAGTTATGAACGTCTGCAAAGCGGTGATGACTACTCTATAGTTCAAGTGTGCCATGCTTTACGGCTTAGAACCGGGTCTTCAACGACGTTTTGAACGTCATGGAGCATATGAGATGTTCCAGGAGTTGAAGTTAATATTTCAAGCAAATGCCCGGATTGAGAGATACGAAGTCTCCAACAAGTTCTATAGCTGCAAGATGGAGGGGAATAGTTCTGTCAGTGAGCACATACTCAAAATGTCTGGGTATAACAATCACTTAATTCAGCTGGGAGTTAATCTTCCGGATGATAGTGTCATTGATGTAATTCTCCAATCATCGCCACCAAGCTACAAGAGCTTCGTGATGAACTATAATATGCAAGGGATGACTAAGACAATTCCTGAGCTCTTCGCGATCTTTGAAAAGTCATGGAGGTAGAAATCAAGAAAGAGCATCAAGTGTTGATGGTCAACAAGACCACTAGTTTCAAGAAAAGGGCAAAGGGAAGAAGAAGGAAACTTCAAAAGAAACAGCAAGAAAGTTGCTGATCAAGAGAAGAAACCCAAGTCTGGACCTAAGCCCGAAATCGAGTGTTTTACCGCAAGCATCCTTAATCGGAAGCGGAACTGCCCCAAGTATTTGGCGGATAAAAGGATGGCAAGGTGAACAAAGGTATATGTGATATACATGTTATTGATGTGTACCTTACGAGCTCGTAGTAGCACCTGGTATTTGATACCGTTACATTGCTAATATTTGCAACTCGAAACAGGGACTACTAATAGACGAGCACTGGCAAAGGACGAGGTGACGATGCGCGTGGGAAATGGTTCCAAAGTCAATGTTATCGCGGTCGGCACGCTTAGCTCTACATCTACCTTCGGGATTAGTTTTAGACCTAAATAATTGTTATTTGGTGCCAGCGTTGAGCATGAACATTATATCTGGATCTTGTTTAATGCGAGACGGTTATTCATTTAAATCAGAGAATAATGGTTGTTCTATTTATATGAATAATATCTTTTATGGTCATGCACCCTTGAAGAATGGTCTATTCTTGTTGAATCTCGACAGTAGTGATACACATATCCATAATGTTGAAGCCAAAAGATGCAGAATTGATAATGATAGCGCAACTTATTTGTGGTAATCGCCGTTTAGGTCATATCGGTGTAAAACGCATGAAGAAACTCCATCTTGATGGGCTTCGGAATCACTTGATTATGAATCACTTGGTACTTATGTAACCGTGCCTCATGGGCAAGATGACCAAAACGCCGTTCTCCTAACTATGGAGCGAAAGCAACTGATTTGTTGGAAATCATACATACCGATGTTTGTGGTCCAATGAATATTGAGGCACTTGTGGCGGGTATCGTTATTTCCTCACCTTCACAGATGATTTGAGCAGATATGGGTATATCTACTTAATGAAACACAAATCTGAAACATTTGAAAAGTTCAAAGAATTTCAGAGTGAAGTGGAAAATCATCGTAACAAGAAAATAAAATTTCTACGATCTGATCGTGGAGGAGAATATTTGAGTTACGAGTTTGGTTTACATTTGAAACAATGCGGAATAGTTTTCAAGCAACTCACGCCACCCGAACACCACAGAGAAATGGTGTGTCCGAACGTCGTAATCGTACTTTACTAGATATGGTGCGATCTATGATGTCTATTTCCGATTTACCGCTATCGCTTTGGGGTTATGCTTTAGAGACGGCCGCATTCACGTTGAATAGGACACCGCCAAAATCCGTTGAGACGACGCCTTATGAACTGTGGTTTGGCAAGAAACCAAAGTTGTCGCTTTCTTAAAGTTTGGGGCTGCGATGCTTATGTAAAGAAACTTCAACCGGATAAGCTCGAACCCAAATCGGAAAAATGTGTCTTCATAGGATACCCAAAGGAGATCATTGGGTACACCTTCTATCACAGATCCGAAGGCAAGATTTTCGTTGCTAAATTCGGGTCCTTTCTAGAGAAGGAGTTTCTCTAAAGAAGTGAGTGGGAGGAAAGTAGAACTTGATGAGATAATCAGATTCTGCTCCCTTATTGGAAAGCAGTTCATCACAAGAAATGGTTCCTGTGACAACTACACCAATTAGTGAGGAAACTAATGATGATGATCATGTAGTTTCGTGATCAAGTTACTCTTGAACCTCGTGGGTCAACCAGAGTAAAATACGCACCGGTGGTACGGTAATCCTATTCGGAAGTCATGTTACTTGACCATGGCGAACCTACGAACTATGAAGAAGCGATGGTGAGCCCAGATTCCACAAAATGGCTGGAAGCCATGAAATCTGAGATGGGATCCATGTATGAGAACAAAGTATGGACTTTGGTTGACTTGCCCGATGATCGGCAAGCCATTGAAAATAAATGGATCTTTAAGAAGAAGACTGACGCCGATGGTAATGTAACTATCTACAAAGCTCGACTTGTTGCGAAAGGTTTTCGACAAGTTCAAGGGGTTGACTACGATGAGACTTTCTCACCCGTGGCGATGCTTAAGTCTGTCCGAATCATGTTAGCAATTGCCGCATTTTATGATTATGAAATTTGGCAAATGGATGTAAAACTGCATTCTTGAATGGATTTCTAGAAGAAGAGTTGTACATGATGCAACCAGAACGCTTTTGTCGATCCAAAAGGTGCTAACAAAGTGTGCAAGCTCCAACGATCAATTTATGGTCCGTGCAAGCCTCTCGAGTTGGAATAAACGCTTTGATAGTGTGATCAAAGCATATGGGTTTGTACAGACTTTGGAGAAGCCTCAGATTTACAAGAAAGTGAGTGGGAGCTCAGTAGCATTTACGATATTATATGTGGACGACATATTATTGATTGGAAATGATATAGAATTTCTGGATAGCATAAAAGGATACTTGAATAAAAGTTTTCAATGAAAGACCTCGGTGAAGTTGCTTACATATTGGGCATCAAGATCTATAGAGATAGATCAAGACGCTTAATTGGACTTTCACAAAGCACATACCTTGATAAAGTTTTGAAAAGTTCAAAATGGATCGTGCAAAGAAAGGTTTTTTACCTGTGTTGCAAGGTGTAAGATTGAGTCGACTCAATGCCCGACCACAAAGCAGAAGATAGAGAGAAAATGAAAGATGTTCCCTATGCTTCACCCATAGGCTCTATCATGTATGCAATGTCAGTACCGCACACGACGTATGCTTAGCTATAAGCTTGGCAGGAAGGTACCAAAGTAATCCAGAATGGATCCTTTGGACAGCGGTCAAGAACATCCCGAAATACCCGAAAAGGACTAAGGATATGTTTCTCAGATATGGAGGTGACAAAGAGCTAGTCGTAAATGGTTACGCCGACGCAAGCTTTGACATCGATCCCGACGATTCTAAATCGCAAACCGGATACGTATTTTTATTAAACGATGGAGCCGGTTGGTGCAGTTCTAAACAAAGCGTCGTGGCGGGATCTACATGTGAAGCGGAGTACATAGCTGCTTCGGAAGCAGCGAATGAAGGAGTCTGGATGAAAGAGTTCATTTCCGATCTAGGTGTTATACCTAGTGCATCGGGACCAATGAAGATCTTGTGTGACAATCGGGTGCAATTGCCTTGGCAAAGGAATCCAGATTTCACAAGAGGACCAAGCACATCAAGAGACGCCTTCAATTCCATTCGGGACCAAGTACAAGTGGGAGACATAGAGATTTGCAAAATACATACGGATCTGAATGTTGCGTAACCGATTAACTAAGCCTCTTCCACGAGCAAAACATGATCAGCACCAAGACTCCATGGGTGTTAGGATCATTACTTTGTAATCTAGATTATTGACTCTAGTGCAAGTGGGAGATCAAGGAAATATGCCCTAGAGGCAATAATAAAGTTATTATTTATTTCCTTATATCATGATAAATGTTTATTATTCATGCTAGAATTGTATTAACCGGAAACATAATACATGTGTGAATATATAGACAAACAAAGATGTCACTAGTATGCCTCTACTTGACTAGCTTGTTAATCAAAGATGGTTATGTTTCCTAACCATGAACAAGGAGTTGTTATTTGATTAACAAGGTCACATCATTAGTAGAATGATCTGATTGACATGACCCATTCCGTTAGCTTAACACTTGATCGCTTAGTATGTTAATGCTTTCTTCATGACCCATACATGTTCCGTAACTATGAGATTATGCAACTCCTGCTACCGGAGGAACACTTTGGTGCTACCAAACGTCACAACGTAATCGGGTGATTATAAAGGAGTACTACAGGTGTCTCCAAAGGTACTTGTTGGGTTGGCGATTTTGAGATTAGGTTTTGTCACTCCGATTGTCTGGAGAGGTATCTCCGAGCCTTCTCGGTAATGCACATCACTTAAGCCTTGCAAGCATTACAACTAATGAGTTAGTTGTGAGATGATGTATTACGGAACGAGTAAAGAGACTTACTGCAACGAGATTGAACTAGGTATTGGATACCGACGATCGAATCTCTCGGGTAAGTAACATACCGATGACAAAGGGAACAACGTATGTCGTTATGCGGTTTGACCGATAAAGATCTTCATAGAATATGTAGGAACCAATATGGGCATCCGTGTTCCGCTATTGGTTATTGACCGAGAATGGTTCTAGGTCATGTCTACATAGTTCTCGAACCCGTAGGGTCCGCACGCTTAACGCTTCGATGACGATTCATTATGAGTTTATAAGTATTGATGCACCGAAGTTTGTTCGCAGTCCCGGATGTGATCACGGACATGACGAGGAGTCTCGAAATAGTCGAGACATAAAGATTGATATATTGGAAGCCTATGTTTGGACTTCTAAGGGTTCCAATGAAAACAGATGTTATTCTAACACCGGGGTTACTGAACCCCCGGGGGTATATGGGCCCTCATGGGCCTTAAGGGAGAAGGAGAAGGGCCGGCCCGGTGGGCGCGCCCCCTCCCCTTCCAAATCCGAATAGGACAAGGAGAGGGGGCGGCGCCTTCCCCTTTCCCTCCCCAATCCTACTCCAACTAGGATAGGGGAGTCCTACTCCTGGGAGTAGGACTCCTCCTTGGTGCGCCTCCTATAGGGCCGCCACCTCCCCTTGTCTCCTTTATATACGGGGCAGGGGCACCCCAAGATACACAAGTTGATCTACGGATCTTTCCTTAGCCGCAGCGGTGCCCCTTCCACCATATTCCACTTCGTCATAACGTCAGAGAGCTTAGGCGAAGCCCTCACCGGAGAAGTCATATCGTCATGAGCTTAGGCGAAGCCTGCGTCGGTGGAGCATCAACATCGCTACCACGCCGTCGTCAGGCCGACGGAACTCATCCCCGACACTTTGCTTTGGATCGAGTCCGGGATCGCCATCGAAATAACGTGTGCGTAACTCGGAGGTGCCGTACGTTCGGTGCTTGGATCGGTCGGATCGTGAAGACGTACGACTACATCAACCGCGTTGTTATAACGCTTCCGCTTTCGGTCTACGAGGGTACGTGGACGGACACTCTTCCCTCTCGTTGCTATGCCATCACTATGGTCTTGCGTGATCGTAGGAAATTTTTTGAAATTACTACGTTCCCCAACATTAATCAACTATGCCAGAGCCCATAATGGCTTGTGGCTGCACACGGAAGTTTCTAGCATGAATAATCTTATGATCCCTTTGAGCCTGGGTGGCGGACCGTAGGATGATCACACGGTATATCCCCGGGATCTCCTAGGACAACACTGGTATATCCCCAGGTGTCCGGGCAAGTCCACTGGTATATCCCCAGGGTGCCCCTAGCAATCCACCCAGATGTGTATTTAAGTTGCCACCTTAAGTTGAGCCATTAAATAACAATCTCACATCCGTCATGGATTTCACTCATACCCAAACCACGCTTCACGAGCATAGCATAGCAATATAAGTAACGCCAGAGAAGTAACTCCCAAGGGTTTGATAGTAACAGGGCAATAGGTTCCTACCTCAGCAACTACTTCCCAATACCCACATGTTATCAATCCTACTCATGCAATGTTTGAGGGTTGAAACTAATGCATAAAAAAAACTGGGTATGAAAAGTATATGATCAAAGTGTTACTTGCCTGCAATGTTGATGAAGATGATTCACACTCAAAACTCTTGATAGTTCTACTCGTCACACTCCGGTCAATCTATCGTAATCAAGCAATAGTAACCACACATAAGCAATCACTCAAAAGATCGGAAAGAACGAAGAAAAATGATTCAGAAAAACATCAAAACCAAGCAAATAACTCTTGCAACATAAAACAATTTCTAACAGTACCAAAATTATATGAATTTGGCCTTATCAGAAAGTTTAGGTCAAGAGCTTCGATTTGCAAAAATAATCAACTAAATCGGAGTTATAAAACTCAAGTTATGATCAGACGAAGTTTGAATACAAATCTGTTTGAATTCAAATTTTAAAACTTTCAAAAACATGTTTAAGTTGGATTACTGGATAGAGGGGATCATAACGAAGAAGTGGGCGTTGGTTTCGTTGAATTTGGACTAACGAGTAAAAAGTTATAGCCGTTTGAAGATTAGGAACTAATCTGTGAAGAAACTAATTTCATACGGGTCCCTGGCAGAAAACTAAAATAAAACGAAAAGGCTATTTAGCGAACGTTCGCTAACGAACGGAAAAACCATTCGGTGCAAACCCTAGCTAACGAACGTTCACCGATTAAATAAAAAAACATTTAGAAAAAAACAAATGGATTTGGATCCTTAGATCCAGATCGGACGGACGGGGAGTGGCGGGGCGGCGAACTCTGGCGGCGCGGGAGAGCGGCGTCGGCTCGGCTCTGGTCGGGGCGGTGGCTCCGGGCGTCGGGAAAGGCGGCGAGGAGCACGGGAGGCGGCGCGCGAGGCGAGGAGGTTGGCGGCGTCGGTGGTCGACGACGACGAAAGCGGGCGGCGGCGGAGGTGAGATTCACAAGGGCGGCGGGCGCGGCAATGGCAGCACGAGAGGAGAGAGAGAGGGGGCCCAGGGCGGCGCCCTTTATAGGAGGAGGGGAGGCGCTTGTCGTGGGGAAGGGGGCGGCCGGAGGCGGGCGGCGCTCGGACTCCGGCGAGTCCGGGTCGCGCACGGGAGGAGGAGGCGGCGGCGCTGACGGGTCAGCTGGGCCTTCGGCCCAGTTCGGTCCGGAGAGGGAGAATGAGCAGTGCTGGGCTTCGGCCTGGCACTGTTCGAAAAGTTTTTTTTAAACAGACAAAGAATTAAAACAAAAAAGATAAATACAAAATATAATATAGGCATATTATATATCAAAATTTTCAGAAAAAGATTTCCTACAAGATGAACATTATTCTAGAGTCAAATAAAATACACACAAATTCAAATAAAACAAAGAGTGCTTCTGCTCTAGAAAAATCCAATGAAAATCATTTTAAAAATACCAAAATTAATTCAAATTGATTTCTCTCCAATTTTCTGATGTAGGGAATCATGTTACCCTATTTTCCATATATTTTATTTTTGGAGAAAAATAATTTGAATAAAACTCAAATAACTCCAAATTGAAAATAAATTCAAAGGAACTTTGAATTTAATTCTTTGAAACTCCCAACTCATATTTCATATAATTTGAAGAAGTCATTTTATCTTCGCTCGTGAAAATCATTGAGTTGCATAAAGTTTCGGAATTGGAAATATTCTCAAATGAAATTCAAATATTTTCAACACCCCTTGTCATTTAAATAAATGGAAGAAGTCATGTCATCTCCTCTCCAGGGTTTTGTGATGAAAAGAATTTGAATTCCCGAAGATCATGAAAGCAAAAATGAAAGTTTGGAAAGTCCTTTTATTCCCTCCCATTTAACTTTCAAAAAAAAGTTTCGAATTTCACTCAATCAATCAATCAATCAAACAATCAATCAAAACTATCTATGTGTTTATAACATTCCTAAATTTAGAATTTTGGGATGTTACACTATACCATGCTCCACTAAAAGAAACTATGTTAAAACTGCTTTATGTGATCTTGGAGCCGGTGTTAGTGTTATGCCTCTTTCTTTATATCATAGACTTGACTTGAATAAGTTGACACCTACTGAAATATATTTGCAAATGGCTGATAAATCAACTGCTATACCTGTCGGTATTTGTGAGGATGTGCCTGTTGTGGTTGCAAACGTTACTATTTTAACGAACTTTGTTATTCTTGATATTCCCGAGGATGATAGTATGTCTATTATTCTTGGAAGACCCTTTTTGAATACTGCAGGGCTGTTATTGATTGCAACAAAGGCAATGTCACTTTTCTTGTTAATGGTAATGAGCACACGGTACACTTTCCGAGGAAACAACCTCAAGTTCATAGTATCAATTCTATTGGAAAAATTCCATCGATTATATTTGGAGGTTTTGAATTTCCTCTTCCTACTGTTAAGAAGAAATACGATATTCTTATTATTGGGGATGTGCATATCCCCGTTGAGGTAACATAGTGTTATTCGAAATTTCTTTGATTCCATGTTATTCGAAATGAGTTTGTTAACAAGACCTGATCAACCTTGTTAGTGGATTCCTTTTGATGAGCATGAGATGGATGAAACTATAAGGCACAACCTTCTGTACCCTCTTTCTACTTTTTGTTATTTAGTTGAAATAAAGTAAAAATAGTATTTTTTGTCTGTTTTCTGATTTATCCGTGCAATATAAAAATACCCCGAAAATAAAAGTTCTCCAAATGCCCTGTAAATGGAATATAATTTTTTCTAGAATTTTGAGAATTTCTGCATCGAGAACACAGCAGAGGGGCAAGCACTGCCACGAGGGTGGAGGGCGCGCCTCACCCACCGGGCGCGCCTGCCTCATGGGCCCACGGTGGCCCTCCTCCACTTATTCCTGCACCCATACACTCCTTCTTCCTCCCACAAACACCAAGATTCCAGCTCAAGCACGAGTTCTAGCTCATTTTGCTGCGATTTTTGATCTCCTTGCTCAAAGCACCTCTCACAAAACTGCTTGGGGAGATTGTTCCTTGGTATGTGACTCCTCCATTGGTCCAATTAATTTTTGTTCTAGTGCTTTATTCATTGCAAATTTGTGCTGCCTAGGTGACCATGTTCTTGAGCTTGCATGTCAAATTTATATGGTTCCAAGTAGTTCTAATGCTTGATATAGGCTCTAGGCACTTGTAGGAGTAGTTGCTATCAGTTTTATTGAGTTTGGTTCACTTTTGTTTGAAGTCACTAAAAATTTCAGAAAATTTTCAGAGGAAGAAATATGCTTAGGAAAATGTTCCAAGGTGGTTCTTCAAGGAAGCAAGGACCCAGGCTTGCAATGCGTGATGCTGACGAGGAGCCACCAAGGGACGCTCCAAATCTTGACCTTGTGAATGGCCTTCAGAAAATTTTATGGATCGAGCGGGAATCAAAGAAGAATTTAACGCATATTTGCATAACGCCGATCTTGTGAGCTTTGAGGCAGACAAATGCCCCTAGTACCACTATCTCACTAGTACATTTGTGAGGAGGTTTGAATTTTCATCTTCACGTAATTCTCCAACTGTCCTTTTTGATATGTATGAAAAATCTTTTACCATGGACTTAGAGGATTTTACTTCTGCTTGCAAACTTCCACAATGGGGTAGTGTTAGTGAACCCCGTAAATCTGAATTTAGAAACTTTCTTCCTAGCATAACTGTGGGGGAATCTAGAGATATAGCACAAGCTACCATAGGAAGCATCCATTTTCCTGCTATACATTATTTTGCTCTCTTTATAGGTAGGTGCATAAATGGTAAGGATGAAGCATGTCACATGTGTGTCCCTGACCTCAGTGTTCTTAGGAGTGCTATGTTAGGAGACAAATCTTATAATTTGGGAGCCATTGTTGCACGTAGGTTGCATATAATAGATTTAATGGAGATTTCTTTTGTGGAATTTATGCAACCCGCTTAGCTGATTTTCTTGGTGTGGACGTTCGTGAGGATGATATTGAGTTGCCTCCTACTTATTTAGACTATAATGCTACGGCCCACCACCAGTTTGTCGAGAGGAATGAATCACCTCTCTGGTATCGCTTAATCTTTGATAAACGTCGTGATGTCCGTATTACTCTCCCTGCTCCCGCCTTCTTTGATTATCAGGCAAAAGGAAGATATGTTATTACTAGAGAGGAGGCAGATGAGTACGAGAGGAGTGCGGAGGCGGCTCGCCGCCACGCCGCAGCTCAGGAGGCGATAGTCGCTGCATCTCAGTACGACCCCAGCTACACCTATGGGTATCCGCCAGGCCATCCTTGGCAATGAACCAACTTAGGCCAAAAGCCTAAGCTTGGGGGAGTACGTATTTCCCACCGACATTAAATTTATGTTCACACACTCATTGCTAGATGTCGGTGCTAATACTCTTTCACTATAATACCCATGCTAGTTTATTTTCTTTTTCTTACTTTCTTCTTGTGTGTTTGTTAAACTTTAAGAAAAAACAAAAAAAATTAGTAATAGCTTCTAGTTAGTTTACTCTTCTTGCCATAGTAGTAATAACTAAAAAGAAAACCCAAAAAGATTTCTCGTTCTTCTTTTGTTTGTTGGGAGCTCTACTGTGTAAATAGTTTTATTTCTTTTCTTTTCTTTGGGGGTCAATAGGAGAAGATCATGATTAAATTGTTAAAGTGGCTCTTATATGCATTATTGTTGATTTAACCAAGAGCCCATATTGCCTTGTCTTCTCCTGTTTATTGAATGCTCGCAGATTCCAGCTTAGTCCAATGCACGTACACTCTTATTATTATTCACATCGCTCGGGTCGCAAGTGAAAGGCAATTATGACGATATATGATGGACTGACTGAGATGAGAAAAGCTGGTATGAACTCGACCTCTCTTGTTTTTTGTAAATATGATTAATTCATCGTTCCTGGTTCAGCCTATTATGAATAAACATGTTTGCAATGACAATTAGAGATCATAGTTGCTCGTGCCATTCTTGATTAGCTATGAGTTATAATGGTTTACCTTGCGTGCCAACATGCTATTAAAATGGTTGTGACGTGGTATGATGGGGTGGTATCCTCCTTTGAATGATTTAAGTGACTTGACTTGGCACATGTTCACACATGTAGTTGAAACAAAATCAACATAGCCTTCACGATATTTATGTTCATGGTGGATTATATCCTACTCATGCTTGCATCCAATGTTTATTAATTTTAATGCATGTTCATGACTGTTGTTGCTCTCTAGTTGGTCGCTTCCAGCCTTTTGCTAGCCTTCACTTGTACTAAGCGGGAATACTGCTTGTGCATCCAATCCCTTAAACCCCAAAGTTATTCCATATGAGTCCACTATACCTTCCTATATGCGGTATTTACCTGCCGTTCCTAGTAAATTTGTATGTGCCAAACTCTAAACCTTCAAATAAACATTTTGTTTTGTATGCTTGAATAGCTCATGTATCAACTAGGGCTGCCCTTATCTTCCATGTTAGGTGGGTTATTCTCAAGAGGAGTGGACTTCGCTCCTCACTCACGAGAAAATGGCTGGTCACCGGGATGCCCAGTCCCATGCTTTATGCAAACTAAACCAAAATAATTGCAAACAAAACTCCCCCTGGGACTGTTGCTAGTTGGAGACACTCGTTGTTTCGAGCAAGTCATGGATTGATGCCTGTTGGTGGAGGGGGAGTATAAACTTTACCATTCTTTTTGGGAACCGCCTATAATGTGTGTAGCATGGAAGATATCGCCATCTCTTAGTTGTTATGTTGACAATGAAAGTATGCCGCTCAAAATATTATTTATCTCTATTTCAAAACCGAAGCTCCGCACCTCTACAAATCCTCGCTTCCCTCTACGAAGGGCCTATCTATTTACTTTTATGTTGAGTCATCACCCTCTTATTAAAAAGCACTAGCTGGAGAGCACAGCTGTCATTTGCATCCATTACTATTAATTTATATTGGGTATGACTATGATTGGAACTCTTTTACCATGAATTACAATGTCTAGTCAGTCCTTGATCTTTAAAGGTGCTCTGCATTTATGTTTTGCAGTCTTAGAAAGGGCTAGCGAGATACCATCTTGTTATATCATATCATGATTGTTTTGAGAAAGTGTTGTCATCCGAGATTTATTATTATTGCTCGCTAGTTGATTATGCTATTGATATGAGTAAACATGAGACCTAAGAGTTATTGCAAATGTGGTTAGTCATAATCTTTCTTTGAAAACTTGAATGTCGGCTTTACATATTTACAACAACAAGAGCAAACAGAGTTTGTAAAAGTTTTTCTTTATCACTTTCAGTTTGTTAACTGAATTGCTTCGTGACAAGCAAAGGTTTAAGATTAGGGGAGTTGATACGTCTCCGTCGGATCTACTTTTCCAAACACTTTTGCCCTTGTTTTGGACTCTAACTTGCATGATTTGAATGGAACTAACCCGGACTAACGCTGTTTTCAGCAGACTTTCCATGGTGTTATTTATGTGCAGAAATAAAAGTTCTCGGAATGACCTGAAACTCCACGGAACTTCTATTTGGAAATAATAAAAAATCGTTGCAAAAGATGAAGACCAGGGGGGCCACACCCTGTCCAAGAGGGTGGGGGCGTGCCTGCCCCCCTAGGGCGCGCCCCCTACCTCGTGGCCCCCCTAGAGCTCCTCCGACATCAACTCCAACTCTATATATTTGCTTTCGGGAAAAAAAACTCAGAGAGAAGAATTCATCGTGTTTTACGATACGGAGCCGCCGCCAAGCCCTAAAACCTCTCGAGAGGGCTGATCTGGAGTCCGTTCGGGGCTCCGGAGAGGGGGATTCATCGCCATCGTCATCATCAACCATCCTACATCACCAATTTCATGATGCTCACCGCCGTGCATGAGTAATTCCATCGTAGGCTTGCTGGACGGTGATGGGTTGGATGAGATCTATCATGTAATCGAGTTAGTTTTGTTAGGGTTTGATCCCTAGTATCCACTATGTTCGAGATTGATGTTGCCATGACTTTGCTATGCTTAATGCTTGTCACTAGGGCCCGAGTGCCATGATTTTAGATCTGAACCTATTATGTTTTCATGAATATATGTGTGTTCTTGATCCTATCTTGCAAGTCTATAGTCACCTACTATGTGTTATGATTCGGCAACCCTGAAGCGACAATAATCGGGACCACTCTTTGTGATGACCATAGTTTGAGGAGTTCATGTATTCACTATGTGCTAATGCTTTGTTCCGGTACTCTATTAAAAGGAGGCCTTAATATCCCTTAGTTTCCGCTAGGACCCCGCTGCCACGGGAGGGTAGGACAAAAGATGTCATGCAAGTTCTTTTCCATAAGCACGTATGACTATATTCGGAATACATGCCTACATTACATTGATGAATTGGAGCTAGTTCTGTGTCACCCTATGTTATGACGGTTACATGATGAACCGCATCCGGCATAATTCTCCATCACCTATCCAATGCCTACAAGCTTTTCCCATATTGTTCTTGGCTTATTTACTTTCCCGTTGTTACTGTTACAATCATTACAAAACACCAAAAATATTACTTTTGCTTCTGTTATCTTTGTTACCGTTACCACTACTATCATATTACTTTGCTACTAAATACTTTGCTACAGATATTAAGTTATCCTGGTGTGCTTGAATTGACAACTCAACTGCTAATACTTGAGAATATTCTTTGGCTCCCCTTGTGTCGAATCAATAAATTTGGGTTGAATACTCTAATCTCGAAAACTGTTGCGATCCCCTATACTTGTGGGTTATCAGCGGTGCCCCCCTCCACAGATTCCACCTCGGTCATATTGTTGTAGTGCTTAGGCGAAGCCCTGCATTGGTAACTTCATCATGACCGTCATCACCGCCGTCGTGCTAACGAAGCTCTCCCTCGACACTCAGCTAGATCGAGAGTTCATGGGACGTCACCGAGCCGAACGTGTGCAGATCACGGAGGTGCCGTACTTTCGGTACTGGGATCGGTCGGATCGTGAAGACGTACGACTACATCAACCGCATTGTCATAACGCTTCCGCTTTCGGTCTACGAGGGTACGTGGACTGAATTCCAATCGGGTTCCCAATGTTTCGTGCAACTGGTTCCAAAATTTCGAGGTAAACTGGGTTCCTCTATCTGATACGATGCTCCTCGGAACTCCGTGTAAGCACACAATTCTGGTCATGTATACCTTTGCCAACTTAGCACTGCTATAGGTGGTCTTGACTAGAATGAAATGAGCTACTTTTGTTAAACGGTCGACTATAACCCAAATCGAGTCATATCCTGAACGAGTCTTTGGCAATCCTGTGATAAAATCCATGCCTAGTTTATCCCACTTCCATTCGGTATCGGCAATGGTTGTAACAATCCTGCCGCTTCGATGCTCGCCTTTACTTTCTCGACATACATCACAAACTGCTACATACTCCGCAATATCCTTCTTCATTCCGGTCCACCGTAAAGTATTCTTCAAATCCAAATACATCTTGGTATTTCCTGGGTGAATCGAATAGGGTGAATCATGAGCTTCTTGTAAAATCAACTTCCGATCTACGGGTCATTGGGCACATAAACACGGTCTTCAAACCATAGGGTATCGTGCTCATCCTCACGGAATCCTTTAGCTTTTCCTTTGCTCATTTTCTCCTTTATAGAGGCAACTTCCTTATCTCGCCTTTTGGGCTTCTACGATTTTGTCCATCGGTGTTGACTGAATCTCCAATGCTGCTACATAGCCTCTCGAACTATTTCCAAACATAGCTCTCGAAGGTCCTCGGCTAACTCATTGGGTATTCCTCCCATCCTTAGAGTATTAACGTGGCTCTTACGGCTCAATGCGTCACCATTTACATTAGCCTTTCCAGGTGATAATGCAATCTCATGTCATAATCCTTGATAAGCTCTAACCATCTCCTTTGTCTGAGATTCAATTCCTTCTGTGTGAAAATGTACTTCAAACTCTTGTGATCCGTATATACTTCACAATGATTTCCAATGAGAAAATGTCTCCACGTCTTCAAGGCATGCACAACGGCTGCTAGCTCCAAATCATGGGTGGCATAATTCAACTCATGGGGCTTAAGTTGTCGTGAAGCATACGAAACAACTCTTCCTCCTGCATAAGCATCGCTCCAAGTCCTCGGCGTGAAGCGTGCAATACACCTCATAATCCTTAGTCTCGATGCAGCAATATCAAGACCGTGAGGTGACCAATCTTTTCTTCAACTCCTGAAAACTTGCCTCACAGTCCTCAGTCCATATAAATTTGTTTTCCTTTTTCAACAATTCAGTCATAGGCTTAGCAATCCTTGAGAAATTCTCAATGAACCTTCGGTAGTATCCTGCGAGTCCAAGGAAACTCCGAATCTCTCCAACTATCGTTGGTGCTTCCCATTTGGTTACGGTCTCAACTTTTGTGGGGTCAACTGCTATCCCTTCTCCGGATATAACATGTCCGAGAAATCCAACTTCCTTTAGCCAAAACTCACATTTGCTGAACTTGGCATACAACTGGTGTTCCCTCGGTTTCTCCAACCAATCGCAAATGTTCCTTGTGTTCCTCTTCATTCTTCGAGAAAATCAAAATGTCATCAATGAACACCACGACGAACTTATCCAAAAACTCCATAAACACCTTGTTCATCGTGTTCATGAAATAGGCTGGTGTGTTAGTCAGTCCAAATGACATAACGGTATACTCGTATAGTCCATATCTCGTGGTAAATGCTGTCTTGGGTATGTCCTGCTCTCGAATCTTCAATTGATGGTACCCTGATCGCAAGTCGATCTTGGAAAACACCTTGGCTCCTTGCAAGCGATCAAACAGATCATTTATCATAGGTAGTGGGTACTTGTTCTTGATTGTTACTTCATTCAATCCACGATAATCAACCACCATTCTTAACGATCCATCCTTCTTCTCCACTAGCAAAGCGGGTGATCCCCAAGGTGAAGAACTTGGGCGTATAAAACATTTATCCAAAAGCTCCTTAATCTGCTTCATGATTTCAGCCAAATCAAGTGCGGTCATCATATATGTTCGCTTCTATATTGGGCCTGTTACTGTCAAAAGTTCTATCAAAAACTCAATGTCTCTATCACGGTGGCATTCACGGCAACTCTTCCGGAAATACATCGTGAAAATCCTTCACCATCGTACTTCTTCCGCACCACTCACGATAGGCAATTAACTTGCGCTCTTCTCGGCTCGTGCCGTGATACATACTTAATCCTTCTTCCTTCGGTGTTGTGAGCAAAATCGTCTTACTTGCGCAATCGATGTTTCCTCCATACATCGACAACCAATCCATACCGAGAATTACATCAAATCCTTGCGATTCCGTAATGATCAAATCAAATCGGGAATACATGTCTTCCTATACTTAATGGCACTTGAAAACATCCTTGTCCGCCATATACTCCACTCTGGTGAGCTTACTAGCAAAGGGGTTTTAAGAATCCGAGTAGGTAGGCTATACTTCTCTACAAATCCCTTGATATGTATGAATGCGATGCACCGTATCGAAAAGAACTAGTGCGATAAATGACTTAACCAAAAACTTACCGATTACTGCATCGGGCTGATCTTCAACCTCCTCCACATCAATGTGGTTCACCTGTCCCCTATTGAAAGGGTTAGGCTTCTTTCCAGAGCTTCCATTGCCATTTCCATTACGCCTTCCGGGCCAGTCATTGGCATAATGCCCATCTTGCGGCACTTAAAGCAAGTAATATGACTCAGTCTACTTTGGATGGTGTTGGCCGGGTTGGTGCGATGCTGTCCGTTGCTTCCTCCATTCCGTTCCCATTCTTGGTGTTGTTATGGTTATGCGAATTACCTCCTCCATGGGTATCTTGGCCCGAATTCTGACTTAGGGGTATAACGAGGTTTCTGCTGAGCTCCGAGTTATACTTCCCTTGCCCATACTTCCGCTTACGGTTCTCAATTTGTCTTTGCTTTCCTTCAATCATGAGGGCTCGGTCTACTAACTCCTGGTAGTTATTGAAACTGGCTACCATCAACGGCATCTTGAACTCATCATTCAGTCCTTCTAGAAACTTCTCTGTTTAGCTGCATCGGTAGCAACGTCATCCGGGGCATAACGTGCTAATTTACTAAAGTAATCCACGACCGCCAACAGTCCTTCCTCCTTGGCGTAAGTTGAAACTCACGCTTCTTCATGGCCATAGCTCCTGCAGAAACATGGGCGGTCGGAAAGCTTGCTGAAATTGATCCCATGTGATGTTGTCTACGGGGTAAGTGGTCGTGAAATTCTCCCACCATCTTCTTTGCGGGTCCTTCAAGCTGATGTGCTGCAAACTTCACTCTTTCTCCATCTGTGCATCCTGCGGTGGTCAGCTCCCTTCCTATCTTGCGGAGCCGGTCATCTGCTACAATCGGCTCGGTGCTCTTTGGAATACACCGCGGGTTTAGTCTAAGGAAGCGAGTCGAGATGATCCGCAGTGGTGGTGGTGGTGGGTTGTTGTTGTTGTTGTTGCCACAGTTACGTACCAATGTTTGAATCGGGGTATTCTGCTTCTTTGGATCGGTTGGGTGATCTCTGGCGGGAAAAGCGAATCCGGGGTCGCGTCTCGGAGGCATCTGATGGGTTTAGAAAAGATGAGAATTTAGAATGGAATGAGGTCTAAGGGGAATCACTACCCAAATGCACATGAGCAAATACACACAAAATCACTTCATTCAATCAAACAAGGGCTTACAACGATCTAACTATCGCAAAAGTGCGTGTACTATAATGTTTACATGGGGGAATACTACTAATATGTGGGGACTTCTACTAATTTGAACCGTGGAAGACTCCATAATGTCTGCTCGACTTCGTCTTCAAAGTCGGGTTCACTTGGATCCGAATCGGTGTCGTCGATGTTGATGTAGTCGCTTGGGCAATCGACATCTTGGTCTTCATTCTGGCGCCAAACTTCTTCTTGAGTTCTTCAATCTCGTACTTAAGATCGTTATTGTGTCTTGCTAGAGCTACGATCTCGTCCATATAGTCCTTGCGAGTTGTCTTTAGTTCTCCTTCAAGTTCGATGATCCTTCCCTTTGCATTCTGCAACTCCAACATATCATTGCACATCTGGTTCTCCTGGCGTCGAATGTGCTGGTTTAACTCCTGGATGAACGCTGCAATGGATCTATCCTTCTTGGTGCTGACGACGTCCCATTTGTCATCTCGGCGTCCGCAAATCTGGTAGATAGTGTCCGTGAGGTCTTCTTGATAAACTTCTCCAATGCGTTCCATGGTGATGTGAGCTGCCATGCTCTTTCCCAGACTCCAAGTTGGTGCACTGAAAACACTATCTATAGGCTTGGTGATTGGGGCGAATGTCCTTCCTGGAACGTGAGCGTGAATCTTCCAGCGCTCCTCTTTAGGCAGAGTGGCGTTGAAAGTTCCGGTGAAGCTGGGTAGTCCGATGTTCAGTGCTTGGTAACTTCCTTCAAGTGGAATCAAAAGGTGTGCCTTCATCCGGTTGGGTGTACTTGATCTTCGCGTCCTTCATCCTAAAGAGAGTAGAAAAGATGAGGAGTTAGAAAATGGGAAGAGAATAGTGATCTATGGCTTTATCTTAGTGGTCGTGTCCCTACGATCGGCGTGTGCTCGATACCATTCTCTGTAGCGACCGGACCCGAATGGATCTAGTGCTCGTGCTCGGTGTCATCCACTGGATCGATGCCGACACCACACAAGATTTCAAGGATTTATAGCAGTAGTAGCAATCACACACTTATTACATCGTTGTCCACAAGGGAACTTAATACAATAATATGGCTTAAGGCCATCTAATAATAACAGCGGAAGGCTTGGAAGACAAGTGAGTCCATCAACTCCATCGGCATCACCGAGTATAGAACCACGACCTAACACCTTACTCGTCAAATGCGAAAAGTCTCGCAACGTGAAAGTTGCAGCCCGAAACGGGTCAAGACATGGAATATGCCGCAATGTAACACATAGAGAACAATGAAGTAACAAGCCTATACTACATGCATATATGGCTGGTGGTAAGGCTCTCTGATTTACATTTTTTTGCATAAAGCTGGTTTTCCCTACATCAAAGGAATAATTTTATTTAACTATCATGGTGGTTGTTAAACATTGAGAATGGTTGATGACATCCTCAATCCCAATTAAAAAGTACTCATTAAAACCCAATAACTTTATTATTAGAAGTAACATGTTGAGATTCACATGATATTCAAGTACTAGATACTCAAGATGTCCATAACCGGGGACACGGCTAATCAAGATTAGTTTTTACACTCTGCAGAGGTTTGCGCACTTTTCCCCACAAGACTCGATCGCCTCCGTTTGGTTCTCGCACTTCATGGTGTTTGAGAGACGGATGACCGAGACACGATCTTTCGAGCGCTTAGCACCTTACTTGTGGGTAGACCGGTACACCTACTTTCCCCTACATCTGCTAGTCTACCCGTAAGAGTTCGCACAACTTAGTCAACTATGCGAGCCCATAATTGGCTTGTGGCTGCACACGGAAGTTTCTAGTTTGAATAATCTTATGATCCCTTAGAGCACGGGTGGCGGTCCGAAGAAAACAGGCAAGTCCTGATAGAAACCAGTGCCTCAATCCACCCGGATGTGTGTTTAGGTTGCCACCTTAGATAAACCTTAATTAACAATCTCACATCTGTCATGGATATTCACTCACCCAATCCACGTCTACTAGCATAGCATGGTATAATTAAGCAAACGTAGAAGTAACTCCCAAGGTTTCATAAGTAAAAGCAGTAATAGGTACTACCTCAATCTACTTCCCATCCCACAATTTAATTAGATCCTAAACATGCAAGTGTTTGAGGGTTTGATCTAATGCATAAAAACTGGGTATGAGAAGAGTATGATCAAAGTGTTACTTGCCTTTAGCGATGATCCATGAAACCTAGAGATTCAAGTAACAAGCGGCGCACTCCGGGTGATCTAACGCAGACAAACAACAAGCATACAATAAGTACTCATCTAATGCACGGGGAAATCTCTAATAAAAGATCTAACCAGATAGTTCAACTTAAGAACCCTGGTTGCAAAAGAATCGAATCAAATAAAGCATCGAAAGTCGGAACTCGAGAGAGAACGACTCGGTTTAGCAATCTGAAACTAAGTCAAAATTTTACAGTAGCAAAACTCTGTGTAAGTAGGTTAGTCGGAACGGCGGTTTCAGAACGAAACTCCGAGCGCTTGAATCACCTGATTCGATAAACGAGCAAGAAATAAAACAGATTTGAAAATCGGATCAAATCGAATCGAAAAATAACGGATTTACTCCGATTAAAAGAAATCGTCGAACGGATTAAATAACGGACGTTCGTTAACAGAACTAATCCAACGAACATGTTCATTGAAACGAACGGTTCGGTGAACGTTCATTAAATAAGAAAACCGAAAAATAATAAAAACCATCTAGGTTTTTGAAAAAAAACCGAACAACGAACGAAAACTGGATCGGGTTTTTAAAGCAAAACCGGATCGGGGCGGGGCGGCTACCTCCGGTGGCCGCCCGGCGGGACTCAAGGGCTCCGGTGGCGGTCCGACGGGGTCGTGGGCGGCGAGGCGGCGAGTGGCGGCGGGTGGTTCGGCGGCGGCCTTGGCGCAAGCGGCGCTCGGGTGAGGGCGGCGGCGGCTCGAGGTGAGGAGAGAGGGGGCGCCGGGTATAAATAGAAGGGGGTTGGCTGCTTGGGAAGGGGCGGCGGCGTCTGCTGTCCGACCCGGACACGGGCGGCGGCGGTGGCGTGGCGGCGGGTCACATGGCGGGCGTGGCGCGCGAGGGAGGGAGGAGGTGGGTCAAGGCTGGGCCGGGCGCTGCTGGGCCGGGCCTTGGGCCTTGGGGGCGCTGATTTTTTTAAAACAAAACAAAACGGATTAAAAAAATACCAAACGAACTCCGATTTTAATAAAATAATTTTCCCGACTCCTAAAAATGAGTCGAACAAAATGAACTTTGAAAAGCGGCAAACATGCATAAATTTTTAAAATGCTCATTTTTGCCTAAGCAAAATAAATCTTCCAAAACCAAATTTTGATTTATTTATAATATCTTCATTTTTCCTAAATATTGGGAAAGTCATATTATTCCCTCTCTTAAGTTTTTATAGGAAAACTGTATGAAGATAATTAAATAAATCCAATGATCCTATTTTCAAAATTTGAGAAATCCCAAATATGAAAATAATGAAACTTCCAACTCTCTCCGAGGGTCCTTGAGTTGCGTGAAATTTTCTTGGATCGGAAAATGCGAGAAAAATATGATATGCATGATGACCTAATGTATAACATTCCAAATTGAAAATTTGGGATGTTACATCTAACTTGTTTTTGCAGGGCATGTTGTGATGTGATATGGTCAAGACATGATGCTAAATTTTATTGTATGAGATGATCATGTTTTGTAACACAGTTATCGGCAACTGGCAGGAGCCATTTGGTTGTCGCTTTATTGTATGAAATGCAATCGCCATGTAATTGCTTTACTTTATCACTAAGCAGTAGCGATAGTCGTAGAAGCAATAGTTGGTGAGACGACAACGATGCTACGATGGAGATCAAGGTGTCGCGCCGGTGACGATGGTGATCATGACGGTGCTTTGGAGATGGAGATCAAACGCACAAGACGATGATGGCCATAACATATCACTTATATTGATTGCATGTGATGTTTATCCTTTATGCATCTTATTTTGCTTAGTTCAGCGGTAGCATTATAAGATGATCTCTCACTAAATTTCAAGGTACAAGTGTTCTCCCTGACTAAGCACCGTTGCGAAAGTTAAATGCGTGCCAAGACACCACGTGATGATCGGGTGTGATAAGCTCTACGTTCACATACAATGGGTGCAAGCCAGTTTTGCACATGCATAATACTTGGGTTAAACTTGACGAGCCTAGCATATGCAGATATGGCCTCGGAACACTAAGACCGAAAGGTCGAGCATGAATCATATAGTAGATATGATCAACATAGTGATGTTCACCATTGAAAACTACTCCATCTCACATTATGATCGGACATGGTTTAGTTGATTTGGATCACGTGATCACTTAGATGATTAGAGGATGTCTATCTAAGTGGGAGTTCTTAAGTAATATGATTAATTGAACTTTAATTTATCATGAACTTAGTACCTAATAGTATTTTGCATGTCTATGTTGTTGTAGATCAATGGCCCGTACTCATTCCTTTGAATTTTAATGCGTTCCTAGAGAAAGCTAAGTTGAAAGATGATGGTAGCAACTACACGGACTGGGTCCGTAACTTGAGGATTATCCTCATTGCTGCACAGAAGAATTACGTCCTGGAAGCACCGCTAGGTGCAAGACCCGCTACAGGAGCAACGCCAGACATTGTGAACACCTGCCAGAGCAAAGCTGATGACTACTCGATAATTCAGAGTGCCATGATTTACGGCTTAGAACCAGGACTTCAACGATGTTTTGAACGTCATGGAGCATATGAGATGTTCCAGGAGTTGAAGTTAATATTTCAAGAAAATGCCCGGATTGAGAGATATGAAAAAGTTTCCAATAAGTTCTATAGCTGCAAAATGGAGGAGAATAGTTCTGTCAGTGAGCATATACTCAAAATGTCTGGGTATCATAGTCACTTGACTCAACTGGGAGTTAATCTTCCGGTTGATAGTGTCATTGACAGAGTTTTTCAATCACTGCCACCAAGCTACAAAAGCTTCGTGATGAACTATAACATGCAAGGGATGGATAAGACGATTCCCGAGCTCTTCGCAATGCTAAAGGCTGCAGAGGTAGAAATCAAAAAGGAGCATCAAGTGTTGATGGTCAACAAGACCACCGATTTCAAGAAAAAGGGTAAAGGGAAGAAGGGGAACTAAAGAAGAACGGCAAGCAAGTTCTTGCTGCTCAAGTGAAGAAGCCCAAGTTTGGACCTAAGCACGAGGCTGAGTGCTTCTACTGCAAAGGGACTGGTCACTGGAAGCGGAACTGCCCCAAGTATTTGGCGAATAAGAAGGATGGCAAGGTGAACAAAGGTATATGTGATATACGTGTTATTCATGTGTACCTTACTAATACTCGCAATAGTACCTGGGTATTTGATACTGGTTCTGTTGCTAATATTTGCAACTCGAAATAGGGACTGCGGATTAAGCGAAGATTGCCTAAGAACGAGGTGACGATGCGCGTGGGAAATGGTTCCAAAGTCGATGTGATCACCGTCGGCACGCTACCTCTACATCTACCTTCAGGATTAGTTTTAGACCTAAATAATTGTTATTTTGTGCCAGCGTTAAGCATGAACATTATATCTGGATCTTGTTTGATGCGAGATGGTTATTCATTTAAATCCGAGAATAATGGTTGTTCTATTTATATGAGTAATATATTTTATGGTCATGCACCCTTGAAGAGTGGTTTATTTTTGTTGAATCTCGATAGTAGTGACACACATATTCATAATATTGAAGCCAAAAGATGCAGAGTTGATAATGATAGTGCAACTTATTTGTGGCACTGCCGTTTGGGTCATATTGCTGTAAAGCGCATGAAGAAACTCCATTCTGATGGACTTTTGGAATCACTTGATTATGAATCACTTGGTACTTGCGAACCATGCCTCATGGGCAAGATGACTAAAACTCTGTTCTCCGGAACAATGAAGCGAGCAACAGATTTGTTGGAAATCATACATACTGATGTATGTGGTTTGATGAATATTGAGGCTCGCGGCGGGTATCGTTATTTTCTGACCTTCACAGATGATTTGAGCAGATATGGGTATATCTACTTGATGAAACATAAGTCTAAAACATTTGAAAAGTTCAAAGAATTTCAGAGTGAAGTGCAAAATCATCGTAACAAGAAAATAAAGTTTTCTGCGATCTGATCATGGAGGAGAATATTTGAGTTACGAGTTTGGTCTTCATTTGAAACAATACGGAATAGTTTCGAGCTCACGCCACCTGGAACACCACAACGTAATGGTGTGTCTAAACGTCGTAACCGCACTTTATTAGATATGGTGCGATCTTTGATGTCTCTTACTGATTTACCACTATCGTTTTGGGGTTATGCTTTAGAGACGGCTACATTCACGTTAAATAGGGCACCATCTAAATCCGTTGAGACGACACCTTATGAACTGTGGTTTGGCAAAAACCCAAATTGTCGTTTCTTAAAGTTTGGGGCTGCGATGCTTATGTGAAAAAGCTTCAACCTGATAAGCTCGAACCCAAATCGGAGAAATGTGTCTTCATAGGATACCCAAAGGAGACTGTTGGGTACACCTTCTATCACATATCCGAAGGCAAGACATTCATTGCTAAGAATGGATCCTTTCTAGAGAAGGAGTTTCTCTCGAAAGAAGTGAGTGGGAGGAAAGTAGAATTTGATGAGGTAACTGTACCTGCTCCATTATTGGAAAGTAGTTCATCACAGAAATCAGTTCTTGTGACTACTACACCAATTAGTGAGGAAGCTAATGATGATGATCATGTCACTTCAGATCAAGTTACTACTGAACCTCGTAGGTCAACCAGAGTAAGATCCGCACCAGAGTGGTACGATAATCTAGTTCTGGAGGTCGTGTTACTTGACCATGACGAACCTACGAACTATGAGGAAGCGATGATGAGCCCAGATTCCGCGAAATGGCTTGAGGCCATCAAATCTGAGAGGGATCCATGTATGAGAACAAAATGTGGACTTTGGTTGACTTGCCCGATGATCGGCAAGCCATAGAGAATAAATGGATCTTCAAGAAGAAGACTGATGCTGACGGTAATGTTACTGTCTACAAAGCTTGACTTGTTGCGAAAGGTTTTCGACAAGTTCAAGGAGTTGACTACGAGGTCTCACCCATAGCGATGCTTAAGTCTGTCCGAATCATGTTAGCAATTGCTGCATTTTATGATTATGAAATTTGGCAAATGGATGTAAAGGCTGCATTCCTGAATGGATTTTTGGAAGAACAGTTGTATATGATGCAACCCGAAGGTTTTATCAATCCAAAGAATGCTAACAAAGTGTGTAAGCTCCAGCGATCCATTTATGGACTGGTGCAAGCATCCCGGAGTTGGAATAAACGTTTTGATAGTGTGATCAAAGCATATGGTTTTATACAGATTTTTGGAGAAGCCTGTATTTACAAGAAAGTGAGTGGGAGCTATGTAGCATTTCTAATATTATATGTGGATGACATATTGTTGATTGGAAATGATATAGAATTTCCGGATAGCATAAAAGGTTACTTGAATAAGAGTTTTTCAATGAAAGACCTCGGTGAGGCTGCTTATATATTGGGCATCAAGATCTATAGAGATAGATCAAGACGCTTAATTGGACTTTCACAAAACACATGCCTTGATAAAGTTTTCAAGAATTTCAAAATGGATGAAGCAAAGAAAGGGTTCTTGGCTATGTTACAAGGTGTGAAATTGAGTCAGACTCAATGCCCGACCACTGCAGAAGATAGAGAGAAAATGAAAGTCATTACCTATGCTTCAGCCATAGGTTCTATCATGTATGCAATGTTGTGTACTAGATCTGATGTGTGCCTTGCTATTAGTTTAGCAGGGAGGTACCAAAGTAATCCAGGAGTGGATCACTGGACAGCGGTCAAGAACATCCTGAAATACCCGAAAAGGACTAAGCATATGTTTCTCATTTATGGAGGTGACAAAGAGCTCGTCGTAAATGGTTACGTCGATGCAAGCTTTAACACTAATCCGGATGACTCTAAGTCACAAACCGGACACATATTTATATTGAACGATGGAGTTGTCAGTTGGTGCAGTTCTAAGCAAAGCGTCGTGGCAGGATCTACGTGTGAAGCGGAGTACATAGCTGCTTGAGCGACAAATGAAGGAGTCTGGATGAAGGAGTTCATATCCGATCTAGGTGTCATACCTAGTGCATCGGGTCCAATGAAAATCTTTTGTGACAATCTTGGTGCAATTGCCTTGGCAAAGGAATCCAGATTTCACAAGAGAACCAAGCACATCAAGAGACGCTTCAATTCCATCCGCGATCAAGTCAAAGAGGGAGACATAGAGATTTGCAAGATACATACGGATCTGAATGTTGCAGACCCGTTGACTAAGCCTCTCTCAAGAGCAAAACATGATCAGCACTAAGACTCCATGGGTGTTAGAATCATTAATGTGTAATCTAGATTATTGACTCTAGTGCAAGTGGGAGACCGAAGGAAATATGCCCTAGAGGCAATAATAAAGTTGTTATTTATATTTCCTTATATCATGATAAATGTTTATTATTCATTCGAAAATTGTATTAACCGGAAACTTAGTACATGTGTGAATACATAAACGAACAGAGTGTCACTAGTATGCATCTACTTGACTAGCTCGTTGAATCAAAGATGGTTAAGTTTCCTAGCCATAGACATGAGTTGTCATTTGATTAACGGGATCACATCATTAGAGAATGATGTGTTTGACTTGATCCATTGAGGGAGTCCTAGACTAAGGGGTCCTCGGGCGTCCGACCTGTTATCCGTGGGCCGGACTGATGGGCTATGAAGACATGAAGACCGAAGACTATACCCGTGTCCGGATTGGACTCTACTTGGCGTGGAAGGCAAGGTTGGCAACCGACTATGTAGATTCCCTCTGATGTAACCGACTCCATGTAACCCTAGATCTCTCCGGTGTCTATATAAACCGGAGAGCGTAGTCCGGATAGACATATACACATTAACATAGTCATACAGGCTAGACTTCTAGGGTTTAGCCATTACGATCTCGTGGTAGATCAACTCTTGTAACACTCATATTCATCAAGATCAATCAAGCAGGAAGTAGGGTATTACCTCCATAGAGAGGGCCCAAACCTGGGTAAACATCGTGTTCCCCGTCTCGTGTTACCATCGATCCTAGACGCACAGTTCGGGCCCCTCTACCCGAGATCCGCCGGTTTTGACACCGACATTGGTGCTTTCATTGAGAGTTCCACTATGCCGTCGCCAAAAGGGTTGATGGCTCGCCTTGTTGTCAAGGATAATATCATCTCCGGAGGAGCCCTGTCCCCCGGCCAAACCCTCCGGCTGGGCGGCTTTGTCATGACCGCCAGTTTGGCCCTTAAGCCGACGATGACCTCTCAAGTCGTCGAAAATCACCTCCGCATTGATCCCGAATACTCCGCTCGGATGGATCCGACGGAGTTATTGTCGTTGAATGAACTCCTGGATCGCATGACCGCCTTGGGGGTCGCTACAAACTACGATCGGTTGGGCTTAAACCCGACCAGAGAGAAATTAAAACTCCGCCGATCACCCACCAGATAGCGATAGTCAAGGAGCGGAACAACTCTTCTGCTATATTGAAGACAAACTATGTTCGGATCTCCGATCTTGAAGGGCCGGATATTCCCCGGCAGAAAGGCATGTCTCGTCCTCCGAACATAGAGTCGGACGATGAGCCTAAAAAATCAGCCAATATCCCAGAGCTCGAACTGTCAGGTCCGGTTGATCTTCAATCTCTGGATCCGAAATCGGGTCAGGGTTCGGACCACCCGGACATAGACGCTCTCATGAGCATCAAACAACAGTCTCATGAAATGGTCCACCACTTCTGGGCCAGATTCCTCCTTGTCAAAGATAAGATAAAGGATTGCCGCGACGAAGACGCGATAGCAGCATTTTGCAACAACTGCACAGACGAAGGTATCCTGAACGCCATCAATCGCCGCCGCGTACTAAAGTTTGCTTACTTAGCAACTATTGTACACAAGTACAACAGTATGGAAAGCGCCTGGAAAACTCAGGCAGCTTGCTGGGAACCGTCGATCCCAACTCAACTCCTCATAAAAGCGAAGAGGATGCACCCCCGTGGCAAGCCCATCCCAACAGTCAAAAAACATAAACCCATTATGCGTTACGGCACCGTTCTGGAGGGATGGCTCAATGGCCCATGCAAAATACATACAACACCAGACACCATGGCAACCCACAGCCTTAGAGCATGTTGGATACTTCGGCAGGTAGCCAAGAGCGGCGAGGACATCCTTATCAAGGACACCCCAGAACAACACCCTCAAGAAAACGACGACACAAGGGTATTGACGGTCTTCGAGACATTCGCTTCGAACAAGCGTAAAAGGGCACTGCGCGATCTCGCCGAAGTTTGCCAGGTCGTTGCAATTGACCCCTGGAACGACACGGCCATAACCTTTAACGCCAGTGACAAACCTACATATAGAGCAGTCCGAGTGCCAGCCGCATTAGTCCTCAGTCCCATCGTGGACGGTTTTTGACTTACAAAAGTCCTCATGGACGGCGGCAGTGGACTATACCTCATTTACGAGGACACGCTCCATAAGATGGAAATAAACAGGAGCCGCATCGAGAAAAGCAGCACAACCTTTCAAGGTATCATTCCCAGTCGGGAAGCGTGGTGTGCGGGAAAAATTACACTTGATGTGGTATTCGGCATGCCGGAGAATTATCGGTCCGAAGAAATAACTTTCTAGGTGGCCCCTTTTAACAGCGGATATCACGCCCTGTTAGGGCGAGAGACCTTCATGCGCTTTCAAGCTGTACCTCATTATGGGTATATGAAGCTAAAAATGCCCGGGCCTAATGGAATAATCACCCTCGTCAGCTATCCGGATATAGCACTCCGCGCCGAGAACAAAACCGCATCCCTGGCCCTCGAGGCATTATCAGAGGCCCTTGCGGCCGAAGAATTAACCGCACTACGCTCCACTGTGGATAGGGACGATGTGATCCTGGACAAATGACCCAAATCCACTTCCTTCAAGCCAGCAGAAGAAATAGTCAAATTTCAGGTCCATCCAACAGGCCCGAAGAAGACAACATCTATCGGAGCGCAACTCAGCCCCATAGTCGACGCCTCACCACGAGAATTCTTGCGTGAAAACTGGGATATATTCACCTGGCACCCCTCAGACATGCCAGGAATCCCGCGCGAGTTGGCCGAACACAACCTCAACATACTGAAGGGATACAAGTCGGTCAAACAAACACTGCGGCGCTTTTCCAAACCCAAACGACAAGCTATGGGGGAAGAGCTGGCCAAACTCATCGAGGCCGGATTCATTAGAGATATTAAACATCCAGACTGGCTAGAAAACCTGGTAATGGTACCAAAGAAGGATAAATCTGGCGCGTAATAAATCGATTTCAAAGACCTTAACAAGGCTTTCCCTAAGGATCCCTTCCCCCTCCCTCGCATTAATCAAATCATTGACGCTACCGCAGGACACGACTCGCTGTGCTTCCTTGATGCATATTCCAGATACCATCAAATCAAAATGAAGGAGTCCGATCAAGCCGCAATAGCATTCATTACGCCATACGAGCCGTTTTGCTTCAATACCATGCCTTTTGGGCTCAAGAACGTCGGCGCCACTTATCAACGCATGATCCAAACATGCCTCGAGAAACAGATCGACAAGACAGTGGAGGCTTACGTGGATGACGCCGTCATCAAAACCAGACACGTCGAAACACTAATAGACGATTTGCATCTCACATTCGACAACCTCCGCACATATGACATCAAGCTTAACCCGGAAAAGTGCGTCTTCGGCGTCCCCGCCGGAAAACTACTGGGCTTCATCGTTTCCAATAGAGGAATTGAAGCAAATCCAGCCAAAATCCGAGCTCTGCCACAATTGTCTACGCCAACCGAACTTAAACAGGTCCAAAAACTCACTGGGTGCATTGCAGCTTTAAGCCGCTTTATCTCCAGGTTGGGGGAAAAGGCGGTGCCCCTTTATCGCCTTCTACGGCGCACCGATAACTTTGAGTGGGCAGACGCAGCGACAGCCGGACTGGAAGAAATAAAAGCCCTTCTGGCAAGCAACCCAATCCTGGCCGCGCCAAACATCGGTGAACCAATGCTCATATATATATCGGCAACACACCAGGTGGTGAGCGTCGTACTCGTCGTCGAGCGAGAACAGGAAGGACACAAATTTCCGCTCCAAAAGCCGGTATACTACGTGTCCACCGTCCTCACACCATGCAAATCCCGGTACCCTCACTACCGAAAGATAGCATATCCAGTCTTCATGGCCTCTCGAAAGTTGCAACACTACTTTCATGAGTGTTCAATTGATACGTCTCCAACGTATCTATAATTTTTGATTGCTCCATGCTATATTATCTACTGTTTTGGACAATAATGGGCTTTATTATCCACTTTTATATTATTTTTGGGACTAACCTATTAACCGGAGGCCCAGCCCAGAATTGCTGTTTTTTGCCTATTTCAGAGTTTCGCACAAAAGGAATATCAAACGGAGTCCAAATGGAATGAAACCTTCGGGAACGTGATTTTCTCACCGAACATGATCCAGGAGACTTGGACCCTACGTCAAGAAACAAAGGAGGAAGCCACGAGGTAGGGGGCGCGCCCAACCCCCCAGGGCGCGCCCTCCACCCTCATGGGCCCCCTGTTGCTCCACCGACGTACTCCCGCCTCCTATATATACCTCATTACCCCAAACAATCGAATCACGGAGCCAAAAACCTAATTCCACCGCCGCAACCTTCTGTACTCACGAGATCCCATCTTGGGGCCTGTTCCGGAGCTCCACCGGAGGGGGAACCCATCATGGAGGGCTTCTACATCAACACCATAGCCTCTCCGATGAAGTGTGAGTAGTTTACCTCAGACCTTTGGGTCCATGGTTAGTAGCTAGATGGCTTCTTCTCTCTTTTTGGATCTCAATACAATGTTCTCCCCCTCTCTTGTGGAGATCTATTCGATGTAATCTTCTTTTTGCGGTGTGTTTGTTGAGACCGATGAATTGTGGGTTTATGATCAAGATTATCTATGAACAATATTTGAATCTTCTCTGAATTCTTTTATGTATGATTGGTTATCTTTGCAAGTCTCGTCGAATTATTAGTTTGGTTTGGCCTACTAGATTGATCTTTCTTGCAATGGGAGAAGTGCTTAGCTTGGGGTTCAATCTTGCGGTGTCCTTTCCCAGTGACAGTAGGGGCAGCAAGGCACGTATTGTATTGTTGCCATTGAGGATAACAAGATGTTTTTTATCATATTGCATGAATTTATCCCTCTACATCATGTCATCTTGCTTAAGGCGTTACTCTGTTTTCTTGAACTTAATACTCTAGATGCATGCTTTGGATAGCGGTCGATGAGTGGAGTAATAGTAGTAGATGCAGGCAGGAGTCGGTCTACTTGTCTCGGACGTGATGCCTATATACATGATCATACCTAGATATTCTCATAACTATGCTCAATTCTGTCAATTGCTCAACAGTAATTCGCTCACCCACCGTAAAATACTTATGCTCTTGAGAGAAGCCACTAGTGAAATCTATGGCCCCCGGGTCTATCTTCATCATATTAATCTTCCAAACCTAGTTATTTCCTTTGCTTTTTAGTTTGCTTTTATTTTACTTTACATCTTTATCACAAAAATACCAAAAATATTATCCTATCATATCTATCAGATCTCACTCTCGTAAGTGACCGTGAAGGGATTGACAACCCCTTATCGCGTTGGTTGTGAGAAGTTATTTGCTTTGTGTAGGTACGAGGGACTCGCGCGTAGCCTCCTACTGGATTGATACCTTGGTTCTCAAAAACTCAGGGAAATACTTACGCTACTGTGCTGCATCACCCTTTCCTCTTCAAGGAAATCCAACGCAGAGCTCAAGAGGTAGCAGAGAAGATTTCTGGCGCCGTTGCCGGGGAGTCTACGCAAAAGTCAACATACCAAGTACCCATGACAATCCCTTATCTCCCGCATTACATTATTTGCCATTTGCCTCTCGTTTTCCTCTCCCCCACTTCACCCTTGCCGTTTTATTCGCCCTCTCTTTTTCCGTTTGCCTCTTTTTCGCTTGCTTTTTGTTTGCTCGTGTGTTGGATTGCTTGTCTGTCACGATGCCTCAAGATAATATCAAATTATGTGAATTTACCAATACCAACAATAATGATTTCCTTATCACTCTGATTGCTCCTCTTACCAATACTGAATCTTGTGAAATCAATGCTGTTTTGTTGAATCTTGTCATGAAAGATCAATTCACCGGCCTTCATAGTGAACATGCCGCTACTCATCTAAATAGCTTCGTTGATTTGTGTGATATGCAAAAGAAGAAATATGTTGATAATAATATTGTTAAATTGAAGCTATTTCCTTTTTCGCTTAGAGATCGTGCTAAAGCTTGGTTTTCGTCTTTGCCTAAAAATAGTATTGATTCTTGGAACAAGTGCAAAGATGCTTTTATCTCTAAGTATTTTCCTCCCGCTAAGATCATCTCTCTTAGGAACAATATTATGAATTTTAAGCAACTTGATCATGAACATGTTGCACAAGCTTGGGAGAGGATGAAATTAATGATACGTAATTGCCCTACTCATGGTTTGAATTTGTGGATGATTATACAAAAAATTTATGCCGGATTGAATTTTGCTTCTAGAAATCTTTTAGATTCGGCCGCGGGAGGCACTTTTATGTAAATCACTTTAGGAGAAGCTACCAAACTCCTAGATAATATTATGGTTAATTATTCTCACTGGCACACTGAAAGATCTACTAATAAAAAAGTGCATGTGATAGAAGAAATTAATGTTTTGAGTGGAAAGATGGATGAACTTATGAAATTATTTGCTACTAAGAGTGTTTCTTCTGATCCTAATGATATGCCTTTGTCTACTTTGATTGAGAATAATAATTAATCTATGGATGTGAATTTTGTTGGTAGGAATAATTTTGGTAACAACGCGTATAGAGGAAACTTTATTCCTAGGCCTTATCCTAGTAATTCCTCTAATAATTATGGAAATTCCTACAACAACTCTTATGGAAATTTTAATAAGATGCCCTCTGAATTTGAGACTAGTGTTAAAGAGTTTATGAATTCGCAAAAGAATTTCAATGCTTTGCTTGAGGAAAAATTGCTTAAAGTTGATGAATTGGCTAGGAACGTTGATAGAATTTCTCTTGATGTTGATTCTTTAAAGCTTAGATCTATTCCTCCTAAGCATGATATCAATGAGTCTCTCAAAGCAATGAGAATTTCCATTGATGAGTGCAAAGAAAGAACCGCTAGGATGCGTGCTACGAAAGATGCCTTTATTAAAGTGTGTTCTTCTAGTTCCTATGAAAATAAAGACGAAGATCTAAAAGTTATTGATGTGTCCCCTATTAAATCTTTGTTTTGCAATATGAATCTTGATAATGATGAGACTGAATATGATCCACCTTTACCTAGAAGGCGTTCCAAAAATTCGGAGTTTTTAGATCTTGATGCTAAAATTGATAAAAGTGGGATTGAATAAATAAAAACCCTAGATGTTGCTAAACCCACTATTTTGGATTTCAAGGAATTTAATTATGAAATTGCTCTTTGATTGAGTGTATTTCCTTGTTGCAATCCGTGCTAAATTCTCCTCATGCTTATAGTCAAAATAAAGCGTTTACTAAACATATCGTTGATGCCTTGATGCAATCTTATGAAGAAAAACTTGAGTTGGAAGTTTCTATCCCTAGAAAACTTTATGATGAGTGGGAACCAACTATTAAAATCAAGATTAAGGATCATCAATTCCATGCTTTATGTGATTTGGGTGCTAGTGTTTCCACTATTCCCAAAACTTTGTGTGATTTGCTAGATTTCCGTGATTTCGATGATTGCTCTCTAAACTTGCACCTTGCGGATTCCACTATTAAGAAACCTATGAGAAGAATTAATGATGTTCTTATTGTTGCAAATAGGAATTATGTGCCCGTAGATTTTATCGTTCTTGATATAGATTGCAATCCTTAATGTCCTATTATTCTTGGTAGACCTTTCCTTAGAACGATTGGTGCAATTATTGATATGAAGGAAGGAAATATTAGATTCTAATTTCCATTAAAGAAAGGAATGGAATACTTCCCTAGGAATAAAATAAAATTATCATATGAATCTATCATGAGAGCCACTTATGGATTGCCTACCAAAGATGGCAATACCTAGATCTATCCTGCTTTTATGCCTAGCTAGGGGCGTTAAACGATAGCGCTTGTTGGGAGGCAACCCAATTTTATTTTAGTTTTTTGCTTTTTGCTTATGTTTAGGAATAAATTTTTGTTCTAGACTCTGGTTAGATTTTTTTTATGTTTTAATTAGTGTTTGTGCCAAGTTAAACCTATAGGATCTTCTTGGATGATAGTTATTTGATCTTGCTGTAATTTCCAGAAACATTCTGTTCATGAAAACAATTGTTAAACATCACCAGAACGTGATAGAATATTGATTCCAATTTCTTATTATCAATAAACAAATTTCCTAGGTCGTCCTATTTTTTTAGAGTTTTTGGAGTTCCAGACGTTTGCTTTAGTTACAGATTACTACAGACTGTTCCGTTTTTGACAGATTCTGTTTTTCGTGTGTTGTTTGCTTATTTTGATGAATCTATGGCTAGTAAAATAGTTTATAGACCATATAGAAGTTGTAATACAGTAGGTTTAACACCAATATAAATAAATAATGATTTCATTACAGTACCTTGAAGTGGTCTTTTGTTTTCTTTCGCTAACGGGGCTCACGAGATTTCTGTTAAGTTTTGTGTTGTGAAGTTTTCAAGTTTTGGGTGAAATCTTTTGATGGATTATGGAACAAGGAGTGGAAAGAGCCTAAGCTTGGGGATGCCCATGGCACCCCCAAGATAATCTAAGGACACCAAAAAGCCAAAGCTTGGGGATGCCCCGGAAGGCATCCCCTCTTTCGTCTACTTCCATCTTTAACTTTACTTGGAGCTATATTTTTATTCACCACATGATATGTGTTTTGCTTGGAGCGTCTTGTATGATTTGAGTCTTTGCTTTTTAGTTTACCACAATCATACTTTCTATACACACCTTTTGAGAGAGCCATACATGATTTGGAATTTTTTAGAATACTCTATGTGCTTCGCTTATATCTTTTGAGTTATATAGTTTTGCTCTAGTGCTTCACTTATATATTTTAGAGCACGGTGGTGGATTTCTTTTATAGAAACTATTGATCTCTCATGCTTCACTTATATTATTTTGATAGTCTTAAATAGCATGGTAATTTCCTTAAATAATCTTAATATGCTTGGTATTCAAGAATAGTAAAAGCTTTCTTATGAGTGTGTTGAATACTATGAGAAGTTTGATACTTGATAATTGTTTTGAGATATGAAGATGGTGATATTAGAGTCATGCTAGTTGAGTAGTTGTGAATTTGAGAAATACTTGTGTTAAAGTTTGTGATTCCCGTAGCATGCACGTATGGTGAACAATTATGTGATGAAGTCGGAGCATGATTTATTTATTGATTGTCTTCCTTATGAGTGGCGGTCGGGGACGAGCGATGGTATTTTCCTACCAATCTAACCCCCTAGGAGCATGCACTTAATACTTTGCTTTGATAACTTATAGATTTTTGCAATAAGTATAGGAGTTCTTTATGACTAATGTTGAGTCCATGGATTATACACACTTTCTTTCCTTCCACCATTGCTAGCCTCTCTAATACCGCGCACTTTTCGCCGGTATCATACACCCACCATATACCTTCCTCAAAACAGCCACCATACCTACCTATCATGGCATTTCCATAGCCATTCCGAGATATATTGCCATGCAACTTTCCACCGTTCCGTTTATTATGACACGCTCCATCATTGTCATATTGCTTAGCATGATCATGTAGTTGACATCGTATTCGTGGCAAAGCCACCATTCATAATTCTTTCATACATGTCACTCTTGATACATTGCATATCCCGGTACACCGCCGGAGGCATTCATATAGAGTCATATCTTGTTCTAAGTATTGAGTTGTAATTGTTGAGTTGTAAGAAAATAAAAGTGTGATGATCATCATTTTTAGAGCATTGTCCCAAGTGAGGAAAAGGATGATGGAGACTATGATTCCCCCACAAGTCGGGATGAGACTCCGGACGAAAAAAAAGAGAAAGAAAAGAGGCCATAAAAAAAGAGAAAAGGCCCAAATAAAAAAATGAGAGAAAAGAGAGAAGGGACAATGTTACTATCCTTTTACCACACTTGTGCTTCAAAGTAGCACCATGATCTTTATGATAGAGAGTCTCTCATTTTGTCGCTTTCATATACTAGTGGGAATTTTTCATTACAGAACTTGGCTTGTATATTCCAATGATGGGCTTCCTCAAAATGCCCTAGGTCTTCGTGAGCAAGCGAGTTGGATGCACGCCCACTTAGTTTCTTTCGTTGAGCTTTCATATACTTATAGCTATAGTGCATCCATTGCATGGCAATCCCTACTCACTCACATTGATATCTATTGATGGGCATCTCCATAGCCCGTTGATATGCCTAGTTGATGTGAGACTATCTTCTCCCATTTTGTATTCTCCACAACCACCATTCTATTCCACATATAGTGCTATATCCATGGCTCACGCTCATGTATTGCGTGAATATTGAAAAGTTTGAAAATGTCAAAAGTATGAAACAATTGCTTGGCTTGTCATCGGGGCTGTGCATGATTTAAATACTTTGTGTGGTGAAGATAGAGCATAGCCAGACTATATGATTTTGTAGGGATAACTTTCTTTGGCCATGTTATTTTGAGAAGACATGATTGCTTTGTTAGTATGCTTGAAGTATTATTATTTTTATGTCAATATTAAACTTTTGTCTTGAATCTTTCGGATCTGAACATTCATACCACAATTAAGAAGAATTACATTGAAATTATGCCAAGTAGCACTCCGCATCAAAAATTATCTTTTTTATCATTTACCTACTCGAGGACGAGCAGTAATTAAGCTTGGGGATGCCTGATACGTCTCCAACGTAAATTTTTTGATTGCTCCATGCTATATTATCTACTATTTTGGACATTAATGGGCTTTATTATCCACTTTTATATTATTTTTGGGACTAACCTATTAACCGGAGGCCTAGTCCAGAATTGCTGTTTTTTGCCTACTTCAGAGTTTCGCACAAAAGGAATATCAAACGGGGTCCAAATGGAATGAAACCTTCGGGAACGTGGTTTTCTCACCGAACATGATCCAGGAGACTTGGACCCTACGTCAAGAAACGAAGGAGGAAGCCACGAGGTAGGGGGGCGCCCACCCCTGTATGCGCGCCTCCACCCTCGTGGGCCCCTGTTGCTCCAGCAGCGTACTCCTTCCTCCTATATATACCTCATTACCCCCAAGCGATCGATCACGGAGCCAAAAACCTAATTCCACCACTGCAACCTTCTGTACCCACGAGATCCCATCTTGGGGCCTGTTCCGGAGCTCCCCTGGAGGGGGAACCCATCACGGAGGGTGATAGAGGCAAAGGTGTCCCGTCTTTCGATGAGATGTTGGTTTTCGCTTTGGAGGAAGTCGACTTTGACGATCCGACTACGAACGTGCGAGGACGTCGCGCCTTAGCAATCGCTAAACCAACTCCGAGAGGTTATTGACCACGCCGAACATCGTTCAACCTGACCACGAGGGTCTGCTTCCTGCGAGCAAACGAAGAACAAGCAAGAAACTGAGATTGCAATCTGGATATTGCGAATATAAGATGAAAGCTTTATTGATCAAGGTGGGGTTCTGTGGCGCCTTTGTCCGGTCGTTGAACACAAGCGAAATGCACGCGAAGTTGCAGCTATGGCGAACTTTTAATCTAAACAAAACCCAAAGTCTAAACGACGCCCTAAGGGCTGTATATATGGAGGAAGAGGAGGGAATTTCGTGGCCCTTGAGGGAGGGTCCAAACCAACCCTAACTCTTGTTTCCCCACACATACGGACTCTAAAACAGCCTATACTTAAGTATTTCGAAATTACATGGGCCTGGCCCAATAATAAGGTGAGGCAGCACCTAGAATAGCCTATGGACGAATATTATGAAGTGGCATCTTGTATATTTCGTCCAAGGCCTCATGAACTCATTAGGGTGGCTTCAAAGTCCTGGAATCATCACTTGTAACTCCGTTCTTGTTCCCCTTGCGCATGCCAACATCTCCATGCTTGAACTTGCTCCAAGGTTCATCTTTCTTGTCCACGGTAGGCCCTTCATTTGTAAGCAAAACAAATGTATCCAATTTAGGCATCATCATATTCTCATGAACATTGGAATCGTTACCAAGAAACGAAAGTACCTGATAATTCAATTGGCGTGCGAGCTCTAGTAATTGGTCCAAGATGTATAGCAGCAGGGCTATGGGTGTAACAATGGTATTGATGTCCTCATCGAGGGCTTCTACATCAACACCATAGCCTCTCCGATGAAGTGTCGATGTTTACCTCGGACCTTCGGGTCCATAGTTAGTAGCTAGATGGCTTCTTCTCTCTTTTTGGATCTCAATACAATGTTCTCCCTCTCTCGTGGAGATCTATTCGATGTAATCTTCTTTTTGCGGTGTGTTTGTTAAGACCGATGAATTGTGGGTTTATGATCAAGATTATCTATGAACAATATTTGAATCTTCTCTAAATTCTTTTATGTATGATTGGTTATCTTTGCAAGTCTCTTCGAATTATTAGTTTGGTTTGGCCTACTAGATTGACCTTTCTTGCAATGGGAGAAGTGCTTAGCTTTGGGTTCAATCTTGCGGTGTCCTTTCCCAGTGTGATGAGGGGCAGCAAGGCACATATTGTATTGTTGCCATCGAGGATAACAAGATGGGGTTTTATCATATTGCATGAATTTATCCCTCTACATCATGTCATCTTGCTTAAGGCGTTACTCTGTTTTCTTGAACTTAATACTCTAGATGCATGCTGGATAGCGGTCGATGAGTGGAGTAATAGTAGTAGATGCAGGTAGGAGTCGGTCTACTTGTCTCGGACGTGATGCCTATATACATGATCATACCTAGATATTCTCATAACTATGCTCAATTTTGTGAATTGCTCAACAGTAATTCGTTCACCCACCGTAAAATACTTATGCTCTTGAGAGAAGCCACTAGTGAAATCTACGGCCCCAGGGTCTATCTTCATCATATTAATCTTCCAACACTTAGTTATTTCCTTTGCTTTTAATTTAGTTTGCATCTTTATCACAAAAATACCAAAAATATTATCCTATCATATCTATTATGTCTCACTGTCGTAAGTGACCATGAAGGGATTGACAACCCCTTATCGCGTTGGTTGCAAGGAGTTATTTGCTTTGTGTAGGTACGAGGGACTCGCGCGTAGCCTCCTACTGGATTGATACCTTGGTTCTCAAAAACTGAGGGAAATACTGACGCTACTGTGCTGCATCACCCTTTCCCCTTCAAGGAAATCCAACGCAGTGCTCAAGAGGTAGCATCAATCACAGTAGCTTCTGAAGTGCCCCTCAATGATATAATAAACAACCGGGATGCCACATGCTGGATTGCCAAATGAGCCATTGAGCTCCTTCCATTCGACATCACGTACAAACCTCGTCGATCCATCAAATCCCAAGTACTAGCTGACTTCGTCGCCGAATGGACAGATGCCGAACTCCCTAAAGAGTACGACGCGTATTCCAACTGGGTTATGCATTTTGATGGCTCTAAAATGTTGGCGGGGCTAGGGGCGGGCGTCGTATTAACGTCCCCCACAGAAGATATCGTCCAGTACGTACTCCAAATATTATTCACAGAGTCCAACAATGCAGCCGAATACGAGGCCTTGCTACATGGCCTTCGGATGGCCGTATCAATGGGCATACACGCCTGGAGGTGCGCGGGGACTCAAACCTCGCAATATCCCAAATTAATGGAGACTTTGATGCCAAAGATCCAAAGATGGCAGCTTATCGCAACGCCGTCTTAAAAATGTCGGCTCGGTTCGAGGGGCTCGAATTTCATCACGTCGCCCGCGAAAGTAATCACGCGGCAGACGTCCTCGCTCGCATCGGCGCTAAGCGCGACTCCATCCCACCTAACATCTTCCTCGAAAGGCTCTTTAAGCCATCCATGGTGTGGCAAGGGGGAGACAGCAACAACAGTCCCGTTCCAAACACAAACATAGATAGCGAACACGCCGATATCATCGGAGGCTCAGCCACCAAAATAACACCATCGGCCCACCTCATTATGGCAGTCATTGCCCCGTGGACCGAACCATTCTTGGCCTACCTTAACTGGAAAGAGCTCCCAGAAGATCAGAACGAGGCTCGCCGCATTGTCCGGCGTTCGAAGGCCTATAAAGTTCACGAAGGAGAGCTCTACAAGAAAAGCACTACCGGAGTCCTTCAAAGGTGTATCTCCGAGTAGGAGGGGCGGCAACTCTTGGCAGAAATTCACGCTGGTCTCGGTGGGCACCACGCCGCAGCCAGGGCACTTGTCAGCAAGGCCTTCCGAACATGATTTTATTGGCCTACGGCCCGAGCAGACGCGCAGGACCTCGTCCAGCGCTGCGTGGGATGCCAACTCTTCGCCAACCAAAGCCATATGCCACAACCGCCCTACGAACAATCCCCATTACATGGCCCTTTGCGGTCTAGGGCTTGGACATGGTCGGACCTCTTAAAGGGGGAAGCCATAAGAAAAAATATTTGCTGGTCATGGTGGATAAATTCACCAAGTAGATAGAGGCTAGACCAGTTAAAACGGCCGAGTCCGGACTGGTGATTGCTTTTATATCTGATGTGGTGCACCGTTATGGTGTCCCGCACAACATCATCACCGACAACGGTTCCAATTTCACAGCCGATGAGGTAAAAACCTGGTGTGCTAATCTGGGATTAAGCTCGATTACGCCTCTGTCTACCACCCGCAAACAAACGGTCAAGTCGAACGAGCCAATGGTCTTATTATGAGCGGCATCAAACCCAGGCTAGTGCGGTCTTTGAAAGAATCAGACAAGCACTGGGTTGAGGATCTTGACTCTGTACTCTGGGGGCTGTGGACCACGCCCAACCGTTCTACCGGATACACACCTTTCTTCATGGTGTATGGGGTAGAGGCTGTATTGCCCTGCGATATTATACACGACTCACCTCGAGTGCGTATGTACGACGAGAAAGAGGCCGAGTTGGATCGGCAGGACAGCTTAGATGCCCTGGAGGAGGAGCGCGACGTCACCAAAGCCCGTTCAGCATTTTATAAACAGCAGGCTCGAAGATATCAAAGTAGAGAAGTATGGGCCAAGACTTACAACATTGGCGAACTCGTTCTATGCTTGCCGGAGAAGAAAAAGGACAAACTCAAGCCCAAATGGGAGGGTCCCTTCATAATTGACGAAGTTCTTACCGGAGGAGCATACCGTCTTCGTGATGCATTAGACAATCGCCTAGAGCCGAACCCCTGGAACGCGGCCAGACTCCGAAGGTTCTATGCCTAGAGCCGAATTCTTTGTTAGTCTCCTTCTCCCCTTGTTTCCATTATTTTTTCTCTCTTTTACACCTTTTTTCTCTTTAAATCTCTCATACGGCTTGACCAAACACTGCCGACATACACATCTTTACATATGTACGCCCATTATGCCTGGGGGCTTCTTGTACAGAAGCTTTTCATTATTCACTCAGCATCAAGCTCTTCACATATGAGTTTTTCCATATGTACCTTTTCTTCGCCATTATATGCATCGATATGACTTAAGTTTTTGCCAAGCTGGGTTGCCTGGCTCCTGTGCTTATGCCCTACGTTCCCGTTAGTTCGGCTAGGGTATAAAGGGAGCACCTCTGCAATTGTTACTGCCGGGTCATCCGGATGTGTACCTCAGACTGGGTGAAGTCGAAAGCTAGCGTTCTTAAGGGAATATTCGGTCGGCGAATTAAAGATGTTTTTCTGTACTCACTCCATTACGAACCCCCAGAAGCTGTACACGCTGTGATCTTCACATCACAATTTGGACATGTATCCTAATGCATGCACACCCAGGGAAAGGAACCCTTAACGGAACTATTCTCTCTGGAAGATGTTTCTTACTATTTCAATGTAATATAACATAACTAGCAGAATACAACTTGTCTGTTCAAGCAACTATGACCCCTACGCCTAGTTTTCCAGGCATACCCCGGTCTATTCGGCCGCGAGGGTATTCGGAAACACTCCGCACCATCGAGTCCGGAGGTTGAAGCGAAAAGGTCTGCCATGACAAATGCTATACAATTCAGCTAGAATTACATAGGGTAAGGAAAGTACGTAGTCACTTGGACTCAACACTTCCTTCTCTATACCGTCCAACAGGCGGTCTAACTTACAATCCTGTTGGGAATATTTGGCGGCCACCTCTACTTGGTCATACACTAAACTAACAGGAATTTCTTCCCCATTCGACCCTAGCGGTCCGACCCGAGCCATTTGATTAGGATCAAGCTTGGTATACCGAGTTTTCACCATGGCCCAAGCTTCTCACGCACCCTCTCGACAGGCCCATATCTTCCATAGTCGGATACGCCGCCGCGCTCCTTTGAACAGCTCTACAAGCTCCTCCATACTTCCTGGAGGGGAGGCGGATGGACACGGGGCCTTGGCAACACTCTGCATCGCCAGCCGTGCCTGTTCGTGCACTTGCGATAGCCTTTGCAGCAGATCACTCGATGATCCGGACACCTCCTCTTCAGGACGGCCTGTCAATATACCCGCAGTCATAATTATATCAGTTCCATCTATCTCCGAACTACTTTCACAATAGTTCGGACACATACTAAATATGCTGCCCTGCAGCTTCTTGTTCTCCTTCACGGAATCGGCTAGCTGGGCTCATACATCCTTCAGCTCTTCGCCTAGCTAGGTTTTGTAATCCCGGAGCTGGTTTTTCTCAATAATGGCCTGCTTCAGCACACGTTCGCCCGCAGCATGTAGCCTCTTGGCTTCTTGTTCATTCGCTTGCGCGACTTCCAGTGCTTCTTTGAGTTCCTCTGACAATCATGTCATGATATAGGCAGGACTATTAGCATTAATGGCATATTATTATATTTTCTCGATGGAGGGGAATATTACCAGGCGACGCCCTTTTGGACTTTTCCTATTCGGCGGTAGTAGCATTTAGCTGCGCCCGACATTGTTCCAGCTCTTGGGTTAGCAGGTTGTTCTTCTCTGTAAGAACCTGGTCATATAATGGTCCTTAAATCAGTTGTACCAACTGCTTTCAGTCCCGGGGGCTACTGGCATATGGCCATCCTATTCGGACAAAGAAAACTTACCCGCACATCTGTCAAATGCTGCTTTGTGGCTCTACTAAGCCCGTTTCGAGCAGCTCGGATGTATGCATCAGCCAAGCTGAAGGCATTGAATGCCTCTTCCGAGAATTCAGGGTCTCGTAAAATAGCCCTGCAACACCGATGATTCATGGCGCTCTCCACTTCCGAGTTGGTAACGGACATATTCTACGAACCCTCGGCCGAAGGACAGTCCAGCATTGTTCCCATGTCTGCTCCCGTCTCTCCGACGGGGTTTAAATCCCGGGCGCCGGGAGTATGGCCGGCCGGACCCTCGGACATAGTCCGGTGAACCTCTTTCCTGGTACCAGACAAACGTATAAGTTGCAGTTGGATGTGACTACTTAAGTATACCATCAAATCCTTACCTCTTTGACGAGGGACCGGTCATGTCTTCACCGACCTTCCTTTTAGAGGCCTTGCTCGGCGCTGGAGCCGCCCTCTTTGGAGCCGCCCTCTGAGTAGCGTGACGCGCCGAACGCCTCCCGTGGAGCACGATGCGGTCACGATGGGTGAGGCAAGGCGAGGAAGATCTTTCGGCGAGACTTTTCTTGATAACTTACGTGGGAAGCGGGAAGAAGACCAGGGTAATCAGCGATAATGGCCACTTCCGTGACATCGTAGCTTCGCTGGTAAAACACCCTTCCATGTAGTACCACGAATATACCCGGGTCTTCTTCAAACCCAGGATCCAGCTCCCGGTTGTGGTTCTCAGGCTGTGGGCCGGGGCTGTAAAACCCCTTGGTGATTTTTTGCCAATGCTATTACAAGCGGATTAGAAATTTATCAAAGGTAATCCGGGAAGCGGAATGAGTAAAGCATAAGGACTGGGGCTTACCCAACTAGGAGGATTATACATAAAATATCCATCCCTGCGATTGATGCAAAGAAATTCCTCTTCCTCCCCTTTGAACAGCTCGGCCAATATCTTGGCTAGAGTGGCAGGGGTGTCCGGACCTTCCCGACCACAGCGGGAGGCGTCGTCCTCCCCGTTGTAGTGCCACATTGGGAGCCCTCTATATTGAAGCGGCTGAACCCCTCGCACTATGGTGGTCGCCATTACCTCAACCATTGTTAGTCCGGACTGAGCGAGCGTCTTTATCTTGCCCAGGAGCTGACGAACCTTCGCACTGTCATCCTCTTCAAGGCTCCGGGGACGCCAACTATGGTGTTTATTTAGCGGAACGCTTGCAAATTCAGGGAGACCCTTTCAAACTGGGTCGGGAAGTGCAACGTCCTCGATGTAGAACCATTCGGAAGGCCACTCTTTTGATGCCCTCCTTGGTGTGCCAGACAGGTATCTGGTATCGGCAATGTGCCACACTTCGGCTTCGCCCACTTCAAATATTGAACCCTCATGGTTACGCGGGACAAGACAGAACAATTTTCTCC